>CM046671.1:69051579-71554079 GCA_025594165.1 Tamias sibiricus
AGAACAGCTTTATGGCCCTAAAAATCTTTGACCTCCCCCATCCAACCTTCCTTTCCCCCAGCCCTTTAGCAACCACTAATCATTTTACTATCTTCACAGGTGTGCCTTTTCCAGAAGGTCAGATAGTTGTGATCCTTTTTAGATGGCCTTCTTTGACTTAGCAATATACATTAAAATTTTTCCCCATGTCTTCTTGTGGCTTGACAGCTTGTTTCTTTTTAGCCTTGAGTGATATTCAGTTGCCTGGGTATGCCACAGTTTGTTGAGCTGGTTACTTGCTGAAGGACACCTTGCCTGCTTTCAGGTTCTGGAAATTATGAAGAAAGATGTTATAAGTATGTGTGTGCAGGTTTTTGTGCACATGAAAGTTTTTCAGCTCCCTGAGATAAAAACCAAGGACTGTGATTGTTGGATCATCTGGTAACAGGATGTCGAGGTTTGTAATGAACTTCCAAAGTGGCTGTGCAATTTTTGCATTCCCACCCACAGTGAGTGAAAGTTCTGATGTTCTCCAAAATAGCATTTGCTATTTTCCATTTATGGATTTTGGTCTTTGTAATAGGTGTGTGAGAAGAGTATTCTAAATTGAATTTTCATAAATAATACATAGCCTGCATTTTCTGTAACATGGTCATTTTTTGGTTGTTTAAGAATTCTAAAATACGTGTTGTATATGTGTATTACTGCTTTATGTTTCAAGCTTCTGGCCCCGCCTTCCTCCTCCCTTGCCTCCCTTACCATTGTGGCCTGTGGCTCATGGTAGGCTTCTCATATGCTATGGGAGGAATTGATACTGGGCTCCCACAGGTCTGTCCTGGGCTGCTAGTGGTCTTTACTGAGTTCCCTATGGTTTGTGCCAGGCTCCCTAGTTGATCTCTTTTTGTTCTTTCAAAAAGTCTGTTAGCTGAGGCTATTTCCTATAGGAAGAGAACAGAGGGAATACACACTAATAAACTACCTGAGATTTACCAGTCACTGAGAGGTGCTGTCACCTGGAACCTGGTGGGCACACATGCAGTTGTGGCAGGCTTGAATGCCACTTTGGCTATGGGCAGTGGTGTGGCTTGGCCCCAGGGGCATAGGGTGGTTAGGAAGTGGCCAGCCCCAAGACAGGCTGGTGGCCCCTGCTGAAATGGGAGCCAGGGCGGTGAGTGAAGGGCACACAAGAGAAGTGGCCTCACTGCCAGGTCCTTATCAGCATTAGGAGGCAGGAACATGTGACCTCGGGGAAGCTAGATTGTTTTTTTCTTTCTTTTTAAATCTGAGAGTCGAAGTTGTCCTTAGGCTTGGCGGTATGTGCCTGTGTGTCTGAGTTGAGGAGATGGAGGGAACAAAAATACTGGGTTGTTAAGCAAGCAAGGTCCAGCCAAGTTCTCATCTAAATCCATGATCCCTCCAGGATATTTTTTTTTCCAAGCATAAGAGGAAAAATCATTTTCTAAAACTTTCCATTTCTGATTTTTCTGTGATTCTGGGCAGTCAAACTTGTGTAAAATTTTTATGATACCTTTTTTTAAAATTATTTATAAATCCTCAGGCTGTTAAACTCACATATTTTAATGCCATTTGAATTTTGAGAAATTCTTATATTTTTATTTTTCTTCTTGGTGTAAGGTAATCTATTGTTTGCATGATAGTTTATAATTTAATTACTTAAAATGAATTTGTTCTTAGTGTAAATCTTACTTTTATTTGAAAAATGTATATTTGTTCTTTGTCAAATCACTTTGTTTTCAACCCTTATTCTGAGTATAAGAGTCCCATAATTTTTTGTAGGGAAAAAGTTGAAAATACAAAATAGTATTAAAAGGAAAATAGAACATGATCTAGTTACTCAAAGACTATTAACAATTTATTGTATTTTAAAGATTTCCATGAATGTGAGTGTGTGTGTGTGTGTGTGTGTGTGTGTGTGTGTGTCACATGATTGTTACATTGGGGCATAATAGTAAATATGGTGTGTATGCACTTTTTATAGCCTACATTTTTTCACTGTTCAAGATCATACTTATTTTTCCAGGCTGGAAAATAATCTTGGAAAATGTGATTTTGCTAAAGCTGCATATGACTTTCATTCTATTCCATAATTTATACATTCTGACTTTTTGCATTTGGGGGCATTTAGTTTGCTAGTGGTCTTTCACTATTAATAAACGTTACATTGAGCAACTCAACTGCCAAGTGTTTATGAGGTTTAAGAGTTTAAGTGAGAGATGATTAAGATTTAGTGTCTTGGTCTGTTTTGTGCTGCTGTAAGAGAGTACCATATACTGGGTAATTTATAAACTGTAGAAGTTAATTTGGCTCATGGTTTTGGAGGCTGCCAAAGCTTAGATCAAGGGCTGCATTTGGTAAGGCTCATCTTTCTGTGTTATAACATGGCAGAGGACATCAAATGTTAAGAGAGCAAGAGTGGGCCAAACTCACTTTTATTACAGATCTTCTCTTGATAATGATTCTACCCTAGCAATAATGGCATTAATCCATTCATGAGGGCAGAACCCTCATAACATAACATTTTAAAGGTCACACCTGTGGACACTCTTACATTTGAGATTAAGTTTCCAATACATGAACTTTGGGGCATACATTCAAACAATAGTATTTAGAGTAATACAAATAACTTCTATTTACAAGCCCCCCCCCCCCCCCAAGTGACAATTAGGGAGACTTCACGTGGACCCAGAATAGCCACGTGAGGTAGGCATGACCCTCTACAGCAAGTCCAGAAATCCAAACAGGTGGCTGCTTCTGGGGGGCCATGGAGGTGGGATGTGAGCATAGGAACCTCTAGACTGCACCCCAGCTCTTCATCCCCTCTCCCTGGCTCCAGCAGGTGTGGAAACCACATGGTGACAGAAGGGCTGTTGCAATTCTTGTGGGAAAAGTTGTTATGATTAAGAACCTGCTAGTCCTGGTGGATCTGAAACCAGGTAAGGCAGGCGTAGACTGGAAATGATCCTACAGCTCCTTTCCCCCCAGCTCCTGGCATTTGAGATTTTTAAAAATAAAGCCTCCAGCAGCAAAGTGATTTGCCTAAGGCCACATAACTAATTATTTGTACCTGAGAGTGGAACCCTAACTCCAGCAATTGGTCTTCTGTGTTCTTTACACTATACTTCCAGCTTCCTAAAGGATGAAAACTCCTTACTTTCTATTCACAAGGAGGTCTGATTACATCTTTGAAAGGACTTCTCCCCAGTGATCTATTTGAAATCATTTGATATCTACTGAAGTATAAGCACAGCAGTACTGTGTACTGGCTGGATTTGACTCCTAGTGCTCCCTTTTCCTGTGTGTGTAGCCTGGGCAAGTTACTCTGTGCCTCAGTTTCTTCTTCTGTAAGAAGGAGAAAGCAGTAGTATCTACCACATGGGGTTGTTATGAGAACCTCAGGAGCAAGCTCTTGCGGAGCCCTGGAACAGTGCAGGGCCTGTCCTCAGCACTGTGTACCCTGAGCTGCTGCTGTTTGAAGAACCATATAGGATTCCTTCTCCAGCTCCCTCCATTAGCAATGATTTTCAAAGACCTTGAAGGAATCATTTTTGCCTCTAACAAAATGTACCGGAACTCTACAAGAGCTTGAAATGCACCTATAGCTGTCATTTGAGAGTGTATATTTAGGGAGAGTAATAAGATAAAAGCTTTTGTGAAAAAAAAAAGAAAAGCTTTTAGAAGTCTAAGAAAACTCCAAGTTCAAAGGTGTTTTTAAGTAGGCACTGAAACGTCATCTCAAATATGTTTCCTTTGTTTCCTGATATGAAGCTATTAAAACAAAATGGCCTAATAGCTTATCAATAAGTCAGAGGTTTCCAGATTTGCTGATTTGGTTTCACTTATTTGTAATCTCCAAGTTGTTACATTGAATATGAATAGATGTTTATAAAATGAGTTTCCCACACTGTTTGATTCAATTTGGTATTTTTGGCCTAAGAATGAAGAAGGAATATGGCCTAATTCTTGCCCTATGGTGCAATTATATTGAAAGGTAAAAGAATAGAAAATAAAGCCTTTGATTATAATCCCTCCAGGGGTTCTTGAAGGAAGAGGTTGGGAGGTTTATCAGGCACCAGAAAGATTACACTGAGACCACTGATTGTGGTCCGTGTATGACAGTCACGGCCAGGAGCCTGGGTTTTGAACCCTCAGTCCCCAGCATGCAGCTGAAACAGGTCACTCACACCTCCCAGCTTGATTTTTCTGTAAAATAGAGATAATACTTCCTACTGTGAGGATTGAATGAGTTAACGTCTGTGGAAGTCTTCAGTTCAGGGCTTTTATAATTTTAGCATCTTTTCTTCTGATGTTTACTGGGAAAGGCTACATCCACCAATGCTCAGAACTTAATGCTTCAAAGCAAGACTTAATTCTCAGTTTGTTTTTAGGTTATTATACTGTCCAGTCAGTAATATGATTTAGGAAATGCTATACTTACTGTGAGACATATACTTGATTTTGACAAAGATGGTTGTTCCCACTTTCATGTTCAAGGACCCAACAATCTTTGGACTTTAGCTGATTCCATAGAGTATAGGCCTGATATACAGAATTTAGCAGAGGGAAAATTTTCTGTTTCACAGTGTGGGACATAGGGACCTGAGAACTGCTCTTAGTAACTGGCTTAATGACTTCCCACCTGTCAGCCTGCTAATGGATGATGGGAAGAACATGCATGGAGAATGGAAGGGGCCATAAAGATGACTTCTGCTACTTGGCTCCCTCTCCTCTCCTGGGAATATGACCAGTGGTATTGTGAGCAGAGGCCAGGCTACCAGGGAGGTTGTCATGCATGCAGCTCCATGCTCAGTAGCCAGTCCAGTCCTGTGTCACCCTGGCTTCCATGCTGGAGTGGAGCTCTAGCTATGGGGCATCTGACATGCTTTTGTATTGTATTCAGTTCTGTCATTTCACTGGGGAGTTCAGTGTACTCCGTTGTCCCTCACTGGACAACAGACTCCACACCACATCACCCTGTGCAAGTGGCCTGGTGTGCTCTCTCCATGGAAAGGGACTTCCTGGCCCTGGTTTCTTTTCCCTTCTTGAGGTTCTGGGATGGCTCACAGCAAAATATGGGTGGTGGTATGGTTTGGATGTGAGGTGTCCCCCAAAAGCTCATATGTGAGACAATGCAAGATGGTTCAGAGAAATAACTGGGTTGTGGGAGTCTTAATGCAATCAGTGTATTAATCCCCTGATAGGGATTAACTGAGTGGTAACTGAAGTGGTAGGGTGTGGCTAAAGGAGGTAGGAATTGGGGGCGTGGCTTTGAGGTATATATTATTTGTATCTGGTAAGTGGAGACCCCTCTCGCTGCTTCCTGATCACCATGTGAGCTGCTCTCCTCTGCCACACACTCTGCCATGATGTTCTATCTCACCTTGAGCCCTGAGGAATGGAGCTGGCCTTCTATGGACTAAGACCGCTGAAACCATGAGCCCTGAAAAAATTTTCCTCCTCTACAATTGTTCTGGTTGGGTCTTTAAATCACGGCAGTGAAAAAGCTGACTAAAACAGGTGGGATTAGGATTCCTTCTGGAAGTGGCTATTGCTGTTAGCTTCCTGATCCCGTGGACTTGCATGACCAGCCGCTGTCATCACTCTGGGCAGGACATTTTCCTGTTCAGTTTTTGGCCATCAAACACTATAATCCTTCTGGGCCTCAGATGTGGGCTTATTACATCTCAGGGTTACAGTTCCCTTTCTTGAGGGTCTGATTATAATAGTCCAGAATCTTGCATGCAGCGCTGGGATCCATCCCTAGAGCCATACACATACGTGCAAAGGAGCCCTGTTTAGATGGAAATCCTGGTGGAGGCACCTCTACTTACACCTCAGTGTGAAAACACAAGAGCCACCATGCTTTTTCTAAAATAACATGAAGGATTTTCAGATGGCCACATAACAAATATACTAGGTCAATTAGGAATATAAAATATATATGTCAGGATTCATATTAAATGAGCCACTGATTTCTGTGCACCAGACTGGATTTTTAGAGGTGTCTGAAGCATTCACTAGTTTTTCACTTTAATATCTAAGCATTAACATAATTCAGAAACAAAAAAAATGATAAGTAGTTTAATGATTCTACTTAAAATTAATGCAACTAATTTAATGTATTTTTATTATTCCCCCCTGTACTATTGTTGCACAGCAGTTATTGTCTTTGAAATGAGAGCTTAGAAAGATGATATAACTTTCTGAAAATTGCAGTTATGGTACAAAAACTTGATTCTAAATCATACATGTCTCATGCTATTTTATTTAAAAGAATGAGATGTTTAAATCACTGTGTAATCTGTCAAAACCATTAGTTGGCATTTTAAGAGTCACTTAGAGAATACACTTTAATTTGAAATAAAAGGAAAACCCAACTCAAGTTCCCATTTCTTTTTTAAAAAACTGCATTCAAAATTTTAAATTTTCTTAAATGCTTGTTTCGTCTGTGACACTCAATAACGAGATCATTCAACAGATGATTGAGTGCCCACTGTGTCAGATAATGTTCTGACATAAAACAAAAGAGACAAGGAGCTCACATTGTCTTTAAAAGTGCTTCTGTGGAACAGGCACTAGGCTGTGCTTCTCATGCAAGAGCTATTGAAATCCTTGCATTCACCCACAGAGGAGGAGGAGAGGGGCACCATTACTGTCCCCACCTTACCAAATGAGGAAGTTGAGCCTTTTGTGAGGTTTGCAGTCTCAAGCCTCAGAAGTGACTGACTAGGGCTTTAGCCCATCTTCATCTGCCCTGATGTTGGTTGGTTTTGTGACTACGGTGCTTATAATTTCCTTGGAGTCCTTTCACACCATTGAGTTACCTTCAATGATGCATTTTTGTGGAACCCCTCAAATTTGACATCAGAAACTATGCTTAAAAGTTGTGGTAGATGCCTAGAGGCAGCCTCTAGGGGAAGCCGTCAGAATGGTGGGGTTACCAGTCACATCCTGTGAGGGCTGTTGTAAAGAATTATTGAACTGAGATCAATGGGAAGAAGGTTTGGGAGAGAGGTTTCTGGTCAATATAAGGAAGAGCTGTCTACCCTGCTCAGGAGAGGAATGGATTGCCTCATTGAATGCTGAGCTGTGACTGGCGGTGTGGGGCTTGTGGACGTGGAGGAGAGAGTTCAAGTGTTAGATGGATGATTGTTTATATCAGGTTCCCTGACCTTTCATCAGAATGATCCAGATACTTCTTGAAGGTTAGATTCTGGTTTCCCTGAGATGCTGTGATTCATTAAGTTTAGGGTGGAGCCTGAACATTTGAAATTTTAATCACCTCAGTAGAGGACTCATTTGTCAGGGAAGTTGGAGGCTTAGGAAGTAGAGGTCACAGACTTCAAAAACCATATTTTGATGAGAGGACACAGAATTCTTTAGAAATGAAAAGATCACATACACACACACAGAAATATACACGATATTTTTAAAGATCACTCAGGCTGCTTCACCTATTGTTTAAAGACTAGTTTACTACTGGGCCAAGAAATCTGCAAAACCAGATTGACTGACACCCTTGTTTCCTCAAGATTGAAGAATGGCTCAAGACAGGAGAAAATTCACTTTTTCCAGCAAATGTCCCATGTATGGCTATAAAATAGGGTCAGAGACTTGGCATCTCTCCTTCCATTTTGCATCTGTCTTCTTTGCTCGCCTTGGATTCCAGGAACAAGGGCTGATCTAATAAGTATCATATGATGAGTCAAAACTACCCCTCAGGCAACAGCAGCTTATCTGGAACAAGGCCTTTCTGACCAATCCTGGGATGATGATGGATAGCCCACACCTGATCAAGATCACCTGCTTTGGCAGTTGTGAAAAGCCTCCAGCTCTGCAAACCCCCTAACCCTTTCCCTCATTCCCCTTTCTATAAAGCCTCAAAGTCACGGTCAGTCCCTGGAAGAGAGGGCTAAGGTCCTCTGGTCTTCCCAGTCTATGTTGATTAAAGTATTTTTCATTCTTAAAAAATCAAATAGCATATGAAAAGAGCACATTTAAAAATGTGTGTGGAGAGGCAGGACTGAATAGGCAGTAGGTGGTTGAAGTATGCCAGGTGAACAACAGTGGGAGCTAACCTTGCTGGACTTGATGGACTGGATAAATGGGCAAGGGGAAGGGGAGCATGGAGGTGAACACATCTCCCCATTGAGAGGACGCACTGGAGGCAGAGCTGGTTTGTGGGAACGTTCTGAGTGTGTGGGCTTGGAGGTACCTCACTACTCAGCTACCCTGGGATGTTGAATGGGTGCAGATGTGGAACCAGAGATTAGAATTTACAGTCAGGAGTTGAGGCCAAGGGGTGGATGGAATTGTCCAGGGAGCAAGACGAGTGTTGAAGAGCATCTAGAGCTGGGCTCAAGCATGCTTGATGTTGAATGTCTCCTGATGAAGGAGGCAAATAGGTGTCTGAGAAACTCAGGGAAGAGTGTGGGTTTCCAGCTGGTACATGGGCCCAGAGAGGAAGAAAGCTGGGACCTAAGAGGAATGGCCCTCCACCCATCAGCTGGGAGGTCACTGTGACTTCTCTGAGAGCTGTTGAGGTATAGTAGTGGAGGTTTGGTGTGTTAGGGGGTGAGGAACAATGCATGTGACCACAGGGAACCCCCTGAAAATCTAGTTATGAAGAGGGCAGAAAAGGAGGACAGAAACTTAAAGGGAGTGTGGAAGGAAGTTTCTAAAATAATTATAAAATACATTTTTAGTATTTTTATTAATTATTGTGGTGCTGATGATGGAACTCAGGGCCTTGTGCCTTTTAGGCACGTGTTCTACTGAGGTGCACCTCCAGCCCTTAAAATACTTTTAAAGGATGGAATAGACATTTGGTCTATTTTCTGACTTATTTGATAATTTTAAGTGAGGGAACTAAAAACAATGGAGTAGTGCTTTTAAAGTTTCATCTTTGTTATTTTAAAATGTTTTCTGTTATGGACTCTGAAGAAATCTTTGAGTGGATGATAGATTTACATCACCTGTCTCTTACACAAGGCAACCCTTGTGAAATAGCTTTTTCCAAACTAAAGCTTTGTTTTTCTTTCCTGGAGATAAGATAACTACACCTACTATTAATATCACATTTTGCCTTTTTGACTAAGAAGGGGGAAGGCTTTAGATGTATGTTGCAGCATCCAAGACTCACCAGTGGTTTGATATTTGGGGGCCCCTTAGGTCAGCTCCCTTAATGTGTGTCATGAGAGTGCAACCGCCAGTGCCTGGGATCTGATTTTCCTTTTTAATTGGGCATCACATTAAATTCAGGTGCCGTGGGGACTACTGTCCAGAAACATGTTCCCTCATGCTGATTTGCTTTTCTGTTCTACAAATATATGTCCTGTTTTATTTAAAACACATGTAAGTCCTTAATTAAGAAGGTTTTAAAGTCATGAGATTACAAAGTAATCTTGAATCCAATCCTCTGGAATTTCAACCAAATCACCCAATATCTTTAAGCTCAAAGTGTCCTTTCAGCTTTAAATTGAAACTGAATCCCACGGAGAGAATATTACCCAGTCTTCTCAAAACCTATGTTGATTTCTTTTTGTTTTTACCCTTCCTTTCTTAAAGAATCAATAGCCTTGGTTTTCTAAGTTAGTAACTGTGAAAAGATATATTTCTTCTCCCTGCCTTTGCTGTAATGATACATTTGTATGCAGAATGACAGAGGTAAACAAAGATAAGGCTGGCTTTTTAATTTCAGAATACACCAGAGGATTAATTGGGAGATGCTCCTGAGGATTATAGGTCTGGTTCCTGGGCTAGATAATGGTTTAGAGATACAGAGGGATTTTCCAGATAGATGGGTGGTACCCATCTTCTCCTGAATCTGGGATATTTCTTAGTTATTTTAGCACTGCATATCCATCAGGGCAACACAGTAGTGCTAATTGGATGTTATGAAATTTGCTTGGCAGTATATCCTGTGGTGAGTGATGCACTCAAGTTTAACAAAATCTCAGGATGCAGATGAAAAAAACCCCAAATGCTAGTTTGTCAGTTTATACAGAGAACTGTGTTACAGTGTTCTGTGCTGGGCAGGTGGTACTCAGATCTGAATAATATAAGGGGACATGAAGTTCAAGGGTGGGTTGGTTGAGTGTGGGATCAGTGCAGTGGGTGAGGTCAGTGGCCAGTTGCCATCAGGCTGTTGCTGAGTGTGCACTGCAGTGACACATCTGTGACACGAGCCAGACCACAGTGTTTTCTGAGTCAGCGGTTGTGCTCTGTTTCCAGCAGTGCCCTACTAGATGTTCTATGTGCAAAGAAATGACATGATTTGCTCATTTTATGGGGAACGTGAAGCTCAGAGACATTGTGTAATTGGCCTCCAAGTTACATGGATGATAAGGGTCAACTGGAACTGGAGCTTGTGTTGAATTCCACAGGCTGCGCTTCTGCTTACGCACTTTACTGTTAGGATTTTGGTGTCCATAGGTCTTCTGTGATGTAAGCAACTTTGAGAAACCTCTGTGCCTCACCATCTGATGTTGTTTTTGGTGAGCAGAGCTTCTGGTTCACTTTGCCGAGACACTGTCCAAGTTGAGGAGCCTGAGAAAGGCTCCTTCGGCTGGCCACATCTGTTCTCATTAGGGAAGTGTTAAATTCCAGTCATCAGCTCTGTCTGGAGTCTGGATAGACTGTATGATGCTGTAGCTGGTAAATGATCTAAGCACATTATCTGGATTTAGGGTTGGTTTTGTGAAGGAGTTGCATAGCAGAGATGAAATGATGTAGAGTTATAATGGTCTCTCACCAAAGCTCTGTGCTGTTTACTGTAGGAATTAGCATGACTGATTAGTGCACTGCTCTGAGAAGCTGTGAAAACATCTAAAAAAATTCAGCAATTGCCTCAGTGCCCTAAATAGTCTTATGTCAGCAATTAGCAGTAGCAGTCTTTCATTAATCCATCAGATTTCTGTTGCTGCACATCCTAATGCAGGAGATAATAGAGAATCCTCAGGATTAGCCACTGAGGCATCACGGTACAGTATGTCATTATAGCAGTGGTGTTGAGACAGAAGCTGAAACAGAAATACGGCAGAGCGATTAATTTTCTCTAAGCAGCAGTGTTTCTTTTCTTCATTCAGTTCCGATTGCCACATAATATGGGTATGTTACTGGCCATTACTTGGATCATGTGCTCTTCTAGTCTTTGGAGGTTCATCAGTGGGCTTTTTCGTTGTATTTCTGAGATTTTTTTGCAAATCTAGTATATTCCAAGTGCCCTGGAAGGAAACATATTGCTGCTACATTCAGAGGGGCTCAGTTGTGCATCCATTGCTTGATAAAATGGGCCCTCCTTCTTGCATTCCTTGGTCATGTTACCTAATCTTAGCAGCAGGATCAATTTTCTTGCTGTTCCTCAAATTCATCTTTGGTTGATTCTGTATCAGAATCATAATCCACATTTTTTTTCTGGTTTCCTGAGTCCCTCCAGATACTTCCTTTCCCCTTGGTTCTTGGCAGGGACCCTCTCCTTCTCTTTGACTTCTGTGTTCTTAGCTGTCACATCAACTCTACCACCTTCCCTTTGGAACCTGTGTGGGTGTTGGAGTTTGACAGATCTAGATTTAAATCTGACCTGTCCCATACATCACCCTGGAATCCTTGATTTTCCACCTTTGTGTCCAGTGCTCCTCTGCATCCTCTCCATCCCAGGAAACGACAGTGCCTTTGTCTTATTCACAGGCTGAAAGACTTGGCATCATCTTGCTTCCTCAATTTCCCTCAGACCCATGTTCAGCCTGTTAGCAAATCCTATTGACTCCACCTTCAGAATATTTCCAAGCACTTTCCTGCTCTCATTCAGGTCTTCATTGGCATGATTCTCCTCTAGGATTATTGTGTTACTTGCTGGCCTTCCTCCTTTCAGCACTGGCCCATGATAGTCTACTGTGATACTTTCAGAATAGGAATCAGCTCACAGAACCTCCATCTCACTAGCAAAATAACAGGATCCTTGTCAAGATGTACCAGGCACTCCTCCGAGTTCACCTCTTGCAGCTCTTCTCTTAATTCTCCATTTTACTTTATGGCTTTTCTGAGTTCCTTCAGGTTAGATGTCACCCTTTATTAAATACCCACCTTGTATTATTATAAATCAAGATGGTGCTTTCCCCCGCTCACCCTTTCTGCCTATGTGTTCCATGAGAATGTTCCATAAAGAGCAGGATATTTGTTTTCCATTGTGATCAGTGCTATATCTGCTCCCTTTATCCCCCTTCTTCTCCCCTTTCTGTTTGAGAAATGCAAACTGAAGAGGTTTAAATTCCCTATCATGACATCTGGTCTTCTTCATAGTGTCCTGTTCGTTCTCTTTCAATCTTAACAGTTTATACCCTCAGAGTCCTAGCCACACCTGACTATGTATCTGACCCTAGGTGGACCTTGGCCTCTTCTTTGTTCTCCCCATGGCTGGGAAGTTCTGTCCTCATCTATATTTCATGAGGGTCTGTATCTTATATGTAATGCCTATCTGGATTGCTGCCCAGAGAAAAATATCTTAGATGCCTTCCCCCAAAAATGTATCCCTCTTTCCTCTGGTATTCACTGCCACTTCTATAGCATTTGTCAGATTTGGCCTTATTATTTGGGAGCCACTTTCTCCTGTGTTATCCCTCTAAAATCCTTGAGGATGGATTTCATATCAGTTTGGTCTATCCTTAGTTATCACTTTGTACGCTGTGTTTACCCAACTTATTTACTGATAGAAACAGCTCTAAGTTCATATTTCAAACGATCTCAATTAGTGTGGAAAGATTTTATTATCTTCTCTTGTATAAATTATTTACACAAACAAGGAAGAACATGCATATGATAACAAATTAGGATGTGTTATTTTCATATTAAATGTCCCTAAGATAATAAACAATGAATTATTAATGTATCAGTCAGGCACATCTTTTATTTCATTTTTTGGGTTCTTTTAAATGGAAAAACTAAACTAAATTAGTCCTACTGAAAGCTCACAGGGTGGGTGTTTTCAGGAAAAATGATTATCATCATTATTCTTGCAGTGCCAGGGATGAAACTGAGGGCTGTGAGCATACTAGGCAGGTGCTCTCCCACTGAGCCACACCCTCAGCCCCCAGGTGACTACTTTTACTTAAAAAGAAATCACTAGCGGGCTGGGGTTGTGGCTCAGCGGTAGAGCGCTCGCCTAGCACGTGTGCGGCCCGGGTTTGATCCTCAGCACCACGTAAGAATAAAAGTCATTGTGTACAACTAAAACAAATAAATAAATATTAAAAAAAAAGAAATCACTATTTACGAGGAAAAAACTTAATTTCTATTGTGCCCTCAAAAGTTATGCCATGAATTTGGAATGCATACTTTGAACTGTTTTTGTAACATTACAGAAAATATAGAATAAAAATGGACTTTTTATTTTTAAGTCAACATTTATTTTATATTCCCATATTTAAAATTCTTCCACTTATAATGGCTAAGGCAGTTTTATAATGCAGGTCCAGTCTCATTTTCATTTTTTCTTTTTTTCTTTCTTTCTTTCTTCCTTTCTTCCTTTCTTCTTCCTTCTTCCTTCCTTCCTTCCTTCCTTCTTTCTACTGGGGATTGAATCCAGGGGTACTAGACCACTGGGCCACATCCCCAGCCCTTTTTTGTATTTTATTAGAGACAGGGTCTCACTGAGTTGCTAAGTGCCTCGCCATTGCTCAGGCTGGCTTTGAACTCATGATCCTCCTGCCTCAGCCTCCCAGGTGCTGGGATTACAGGCGTGCACCACCACGCCCACCCAGTCTCATTTTCTACCTGTCTGTTCTCTTACCAGATGAACATTACTTCATGATCTAGTGTGCTGATATTTTGTATAAAGTGCTTAGCACAGTATGCTTAATATATAGTGAGCATTCATTAAATGGTAGCTTTATTATTTGGGAAGAAGTGTCCTCTTTTCAGAGTCACTTCTTGCCTTGTTTTATAGTTATTTTTACATGTCTTTTCTAGCTAAGTATACTTTAAGGCTGTAGAGAATTTTGTACATTGTGAGGGATTAATAAATTATTTATCCACTGAATAAATAATGAACTTGTGAACATTCTTTTAAAATTTAAGTAGCTTTGATTATCTGAAGTTCCATAATACTGAGCCTAAACATGGCGGGAACTTCTGAGTGTAGCCAAGTGAATGCCTGAAATAATCCCAGAAAAGCCACTGGAGACAGGAGGAGTCCCTGGGGACTAGCCAGAAGTCACATTTGCCTGTCTACGGCTTCCTTGCTGAGGCAGTTTTACTAAATTAACAGGGGATATATTACACTGTTCAAAGACCTCAAAGGCCCCATAAAACCCATAGTCTGCCCTGCTTCTACTAAATTTGATAGAGTTCCCCATTTGGTTAAGATTAGTTACTCAGGTTATTTATGGTTCATGACTCATTTGGCTTCTATGTGTTCGAGAAAGGTAGGCAGAGTGATGGAAAGAATGTGAGACACTGTGCAGGGCAGATAACTGCTTCTGTTTCCCTACTGTGTAGGCCCAAGAGAGAAAGGTGGCCTTTCTGAAATCATTTATTTGCTTGGATGCTTCACACTGAAGATGAAAGCTGTTAATCTCTGAGAGCCAGCACCTGGCTTGTTACATGTTCATTTTTGTCTACCCGGAACCCACCGCAGTGCTTGAAATCTAGTGGGCATTCAGTGAATTCGTGGATGGATGGATGAGAACCAGGGAGAGACACTGTTCCAGGTAGAGGAGAGAAGCTCACTTTGCACAGATGGCTCAGTCCAAGCTCCTGTGGTTCTCCCAAGGCTCAGTGTTTTGCCTGAAGGTTAAGTCATTTTCAGATCAATGAATGGAATCGAACATTACATCAGTATTGTACTATTGACTTTTAAGTAAAACTAGTCTTCCTTGTCATGATCATACTAATTTTATTCATTCCCATATGATTCAAAAATACTGTATCAGAGATGCAAGGCCATCCTCTGGGCTGTAAGTAGAGCTAAAATATAAACAAGGTGGACCTCCTGCAGATGCTTGTGGTATAGTGAGGAGATGAGACCTGCTTACATTTCTGTCTGTGTGGGATAGATGGGGTATTACACACACTGAGGGACTTAATAGGAGAGAAATATTCTGTACAGTTTGGGGAAATCCAGAAGGCTTTAGAGACTATAAGTTGAATTTTGAACAAGGCCTTGAAAGAGATACTGGGTTTAAAGAAATGGGATAGGGGCTGTGGATATAGCTTAGAGGTAGAATGCTTGTCTAGCATCCATGAGGCCTTAGGTTTGATCTCCAGCACTGGGGGGGTGGGTTGGGGGGTTGGGGGGAATTGGGTTAGGAATTTAAAGCAAGGACATAAGAGAAAAAGGAAGCAACAGGGTCTGGGGGTGTAGCTGAGTGGTAGAGTGCTTGCCTAACATGCATGAGGCCCTGGGTTCAAAAGAAGAAAAAGTAAAGAAAGCAAGCAACAAGCATAGGAATTGGTAACTCTATGGTCATATAAATGAATTTATGTTCATTAAAGGTTTAATTCATGTGCCCATGTGTATTTGTCTAAATAAAAATTATGTAGTTATGTATCTTTTGGTACAGAACATAATTCAGCACAAATTTTTGTTTTGTTCAGGTTTTTGTCCTTGTACTATTTTATTTCTTTTAAGCATTGAAATTCCTCATAGTCAAGATAATAAAAAAGAAATCATAATTGCATGTTATGATTTCCTTTGATGTTATATTGGACAGTGTCCATGTAGAAAGTAGAAGTTTATGTGGTAATGTGTATCAGCCTGCCTCTTACCTACTGGCATTGGAGCCACCTTATTTATTTGTTTGTTCAACAGATTTTTACTATACACCTACTATGTGCCAAGCACTATCTACTGTCTTTAAATTGTGCTTGCCTTCTTCATGGTATATTTTACTTTTTTTCTTTCTCCTACTCTGTTACAGTTTTTTGGAGGATATAATAGTTTCTTTTTTTAACTTTTTTTTTTTTTTTAGTTGTTGATGGTCTTTTATTTTATTCACTTATTTCTATGCAGTGTTGAAGTTCGAACCCAGTGCCTCACACATGCTAGGCAAGCGCTCTACCACTGAGCCACAACCCCAGCCCCTATAATAGGTTCTTAATAATCATCAAGTGCATGCATGTTGAAAAAATCTCAGAAGGGAATTCAGGCACTGATGAACAAGATGGACTTATTGAAAATCTTATTAGAATTTTGGATTTGAGTGCAAATATTAAGTCTTGTGTTTCACAGGGCTTTATTAGAACGGAATGTGTTTACTACATTTGAAATTTTTGTGGTGCTTTATATTCATGTAATAGATAATTGCACAGATTAATCAGGTGAGCATTCAAGAACCTACCTTTGTGTTGTGACTAACTTTACCATCTGATAGGGTGTTGATATAACTTTAAGCATGAGGGACTATTCTTTGTTTTTGTCATGAAAACAGATATTTAAAGTTCTTTATGTTTTTATCAATGCTAAAATTTCTGTAGGGCATTTTAACTCTTATATGATTTAAGGGTGAGTGAAAACCCATGTAATCAACCAAGAGTAGAACTAAATATCAGATAGTGCATCCTTACAGAGGATCCTTGTATCCTACCCCAAGCATGTAGTTAGTTACTCATACTTCTGGAAGACCCAGTAAAATGAATTTGTCAAAAAAGGTCCAGAGTGAAATGTGTGATCTTTTGGAAGACAAAAGTTTTAGATTCATAATTTTGACTTTATGTGATAAATGTAGTTTATTTCATTTTAAAATTTATGCTGCATAATATTTTGGCCTGGGGCTCAAACTTGGGAGAAAGACAGTGTATGAACAAGATGAAGGTTTCAAACATAGAAAAAGTCAATAGCATTTGACAGTAGCTATTTATGTTTTTGCCTGCCCTGTGTTATATTTTGTATTGTATAAACCTCTTTTGGAATTTTCTGAACATAGTCACATAATGACATGTGCTTGGGAACATCACATTTTGTGTCTACTCTAGTTCTGCCATGATTTTAAGTTCATTTTTTAGGTAAAGAATGTTATGCAGAGGGGCTGGGGATATGGCTCACTTGGTAGAGTGCTTGCCTCGCATGCACAAGGCCCTGGGTTCAATCCCCAGCACCACACACACACACACACACAAAATGTTATGCAGAACATCTTCTGAGGCAAACTCATGAAGCGCTACATTACAGCATTAACTCATTTAAATTAGGATTGTAATTTTAATGCATTTTTAATTGAGTGTTATTAATTTGATTCTTATGTTAATTTTAGATTTATTAACAGATATGCTCAAGTCTTCCAATTATTAATTTTTGCTTGATTCACCAGTAATGTGTATAGTTGAAAATGCAGGTGCTGTTTTTATGGGTCTTTAGAGAATGCTTTTCTTCTGATTTAATCACTTGGTACAAGACATATTTTAATACTCCTAAAAGTAATGGAATATTAAATTCTATGGTAAATAATAAATATGAACTCTTTTCTTCATGATGGAAAAGTTGATTATCCTAAATAAACTTAACCATATTTGTTGCCATAAAACTGTAGTGTTTTACCTTGTAAGTTTCCTTCATTTCTGGGTGATAAATTTATTTAAAAATATTCTTTTAGTTGTAGATGGACACACAATATCTTTGTTTATTAATTTATTTTTTTATTTGGTGCTGAGGATCGAACCAGTGCCTCACACATGCTAAGCAAGCGCTTTGCCACTGAGCTACAGACCTAGCCCCTGGGTGATGAATTTTAACTAGGTATCTCATTTCCATTTTTCAGCATTTTCTCTGATGTGATTGACTTCTACAGTTCTACTTGTTTTTAGTTCCTATGTGTTGAGCAAGCAGATAACTATCCTTATATTGTAACACATGCAATTTCTTGCTGTTTCCATTGGCTCATTTCCAATGAGCAAATAGAATGTATTTTTACATTAGTTTTCATTTCTAGTTAGAATGTATCTGTGTCTGAAAATTTACCTAAAGAGTGCTGCCACAGGGCTGGGGCTGGGGCTCAGTGGTAGAGTGCTTGCCTGGCAGGTTGATCCTCAGACCACATAAAAATAAAATAAAGGTATTATTTCTACCTACAACTAAAAATACACACACACACACACACACACACACACACACACACACACACACACAGAGAGAGAGGATGCTGCCATATCTTAACAAGATTAGTAAGGTAAGAGATGGCCTTGCCATCAGGCCTTATTTTACTTTCAGTGAATTGCAAATTCCTGTGTCATTCACAGGAAGTGCATAAGGAGTCTTTCACAGAAAATTTGTTAGTAAGTATGGGGGTAGAGAGGTTCTGTAATTAAAGAAAAATGGTGGAATGGAAAGATGATTGGCAGTGACAGACATTGATAAAAGAGGGGGAATAATACTTAAAATAGCATTCCTGTATCTTAGAAGGTCAATATAATACTATACTTTCTTATGCTGATGGTTAGCATTTGGGTTTCTGTCCTGTACCAGAACAGAAAAGAAGCACTCATTGTAGACAGAAATGTCTGCTGTCTAATTGAAGGAATTATTCAATTACAGATATCTATGCCATTTCAAATTATCTGACAGTTACATAGTTTGAAATGAATAATTACATGGAAGGAGCTAAGGAGCCAATATTCTTGTGAGCCAGTTTTGTGGTATTGAGGAAACTGAGGTCAAGGAACCTTTCAGTTTTCACAGGCCATTGTGTGTTAGAATGCATTCAGTTATATGCAGCAGAATCCCCAATTGAAACTAGTTTAAGTAAACCTAAAACAAACAAACAAACAAACAAACAAACAACAACAACAACAAAGTCTCCCTTCTCCATAGGGGATACATTCTAAGTACCAGGTGTGAATTTTGAAGCCCAAAGCATAATTTATAGATAAATTTCATTTCAGCTACTAGATTTGTCTTTTCATATTAAATATGTTCACTAAGTATGTATGTGTATTTAATTTTGCTTTTAGTTTTTCCTAATTATCCTTACTAAGTTGTCATAAATGTGATAAAAAAAAATACCCATAGTATCAGGAAAGAATGGAAGAGAGACAGGAAAAGATTTAATGAATCCAAAACTATATAACATGTCAAGATATGATTGCTCTTACATAATGTTAGGATGTTTAACTTCTCTAACTCCATAAGAAACACACGTCTTCCAGGTATTAGTACCACAAATGTGTGTACTTTCATTGCACTCCACAGGACGAGAGCAATGGCATGGATCCTAAGAAATGGTCAGTTTACCTGAACTTTTACTTCTGTCTCTGATGGATCACTACAATCACAATCTTTCTTACAGGATTTGATAAGATACTGAGAAAATAGTGATTAATCAAAGAAACGTTTAAAATGGAAGACTTTCATTTATTGGCATTAATTTATTATGATCTGAGAATAGGGCAGTAAAGAATAGGTGAAAATGGATTAAGTTTTTACTCTTGGTCCAGCATCGTGCATTACGTATTTTCTACCTTTCCCTTTCATCTGTGAGGTGAGGTGTCTGCTGTTGCAAATACCAGTCCATTGTACAAAGGAGGAAACCAAGGCTTGAGGAGGTCAAGTAAATGGTCTAAGGCAGACCCGGGTGTGACTCCATACTCTTGGGTTCTATGAGGGTGAGGAACAGTGTCCACATAGGATATACTGATGTCTGAGCTTTGAAGCACCCCACCCCATGTGCTGCCTGCATCCATGGCAGATGTTACCCCAAATATTTCAGGATGGAAAAGCAAGTGGCTATATTAGGCTATTTTTTTTAATATTTATTTTTCAGTTGTAGTTGGACACATACCTTTATTTTATTTATTTTTATGTGGTGTTGAGGATCGAACCCAGGGCCTTGCCTCGCCTGTGCTAGGCGAGCACTCTATGCTCTACGGCTGTGCCACAACCCCAGCCCCTATATTAGGTTCTGTGAAGAAAATTGAGTATCTTTCTGAGACACATTGTTCCAAAGTAGAGCAGGCCTTATATCGTATCTTTTGGAGAAGTGATTTTTAGGCAAGTCAAGTTCCCAGTGTTTCCCAGGAAGTGCTCCACAGCACTGTGCCCTGGGAGGGATGGAATATACATTAACCTCCTTCCAGAGAACTGTTTGTTCTCTTTTGGAGACAAGACTCGCTCTTAAAATTTGGGCAGACTTCACATCTAGTTCTTCTGCTGTCGTTACAATTTCCTACCCTAATCCTAAACCCCATGGAGGTTTTATTGCATTGGTTGGTGGCATTAGCCTGTCAACAGCTGGGTAAGACAGAAGTTAGAAAATGGACTTTTCGAGGTCAGGAAGCTAAGCAACCAGAGGAACCAATTTGTCAACTTAAATCATCCTGGGAATGGAAAGAATTATTCCACAATGTGGGAAATACAACACTGCCTCCAGCCTGTCCCCCCCGCCCCCCGCCCTTTCTTTTTCCAGTTTGTACTTCCTTTTTCAGAGCAAGTTCCATGTTCTGGGTGGCAGAAATGTCCAATACTGACTGTATTGATGGAAAGCTGTCTAGTGTTCCTGTGGCCATTCGGTGTGCTTGTTTTAATGTTTATCATGAATATTGTGAGTGGTTTTCACCTTCTGGCTTAATTACCTGTGGCCCCGTAAGCTGAGCACATTTGAAAGGGAAAGGGGGCCCCAGACTTCAGTCCTCTCATTCCTTGTTTTGGTGCTTTTTTTTTCTTTTAAACTTGTGACTTTGGTACATTTATCTTTTTAAATTGGAATGTTTATACATTTTCCATGTTTAGGGTGAAAGCATATGGGGGTGAACTTTGGTTTTATAGAACTATCCCTTCCTAATATTTAGAAATATATTTACATAGTATTTTATAAAATTTAAATACCATCTTATTAGCTTAAAATAGATATTATTATGCTGTGTGACTAGAGCAAAGACCTAAGATTCTTTGGAAAAACCACGAGACAAGGTGTTCATAATTGCAAATGAGTCTCCTCATGGGAACTGATGGGCCACTACTTTTCAATGACTTTTGCTTTGTTTTTCCCCAGAACACTATTTTACAAAATAAAACTTTATAGGCAAGCACCTCCCCCTTCAGCTGAAGTGATTGCCACATTATTTAAAAGACCAGTAGATAAGGATTCTGGCTGTGGAAATGTACAAGGCAGCGTTCCTCTTGTGAGCAAACTCCTGGAGGGTAACAGGCACTGTGTTATTCCATACTTGGAGTATTCTACCATTTTTCCATGGAACTAGTAAAATGACTAATACATGCTCAATGCCTAGCTACTATGGTAATGTCCTTCGTGAGGAGGCTCTGTGCTAGAGTCTTATCCACCTGGACCTCAGACACTCAGCTTCTGGGAATAAAGGAACTCTCTTAGACAAAAAACAAACAAACAAACAAACAAACAAACAAAAAAAAACTATCATTGGAAAACCCCTGTTTCTTAATAAGTCATAAACAGCTACCTTAGTTTATTTTTAGTGTGGATCCATGTATTTCTGGTTATTTCAGTGGACTGTTAAATCCAAAATGACTGTTTCTTTAAATAGTAAAACAAATAAGTAATTTAAAATAATCTGGATTTTGGGGGGGGGGGGGTAAAGGGGATTCAATTCAGGGGAGCTTTGCCACTGAACTGCATCCTCAGCCCTTTTTTAAAAAAATTTATTTATTTATTTTGATTAGGTATATATGACAGCAGAATGCATTTTGATTCATTGTACACAATTGCAGCACAACTTTTCATTTCTCTAATTATACAGGATGTAGCAATGTAGCATTTTACCATATGTGCAGTCATGCGTACCTAGGGTAATAATGTCCCTCACATTCCATCATCTTTCCTGCTCCTATGCCCCATTTCCCTTCCCTCCCCCCTTGCCCAATCAAAATTCCTCTACCTCCCCCACCCCTATTATATATCAGCATCCACTTATCAGAGAGAACATTTGGCCTTTGGTTTTTGGGGATTGGCTTACTTTACTTAGTGTGATATTCTCCAACTCCATCCATTTACCTGCAAATACCATAATTTTATACTCTTTTAATGCTGAGTAATATTCCATTGTGTGTATATATATATAGAAAATATATATATATCATGATTTCTTTATACATTCATCTATTGAAGCGCATCTAGGTTGGTTCCACAGTTTAGCTATCATGAATTGAGCTGCTATAAACATTGAAGTGGCTGTGTCACTTGTAGTATGCTGATTTTAAGTCCTTTTGTTATAGACCAAGGAGTGGGATAGCTGGGTCAAATGGTGGTTTCATTCCAAGTTTTCTAAGGAATCTCCATACTGCTTTCCAGAGTGGTTGCACCAATTTGCAGTCCCACCAGCAATGTATGAGTGTGCCTTTTCCCCCACATCCTTGCCAACAATTACTATTGTTTGTATTCTTTTTTTTTTTAATATTTATTTATTTACTTTAGTTGTACACAATGCAATGCATTTATGTTTACGTGGTGCTGAGGATCGAACCCGGGCCGCGCACGTGCAAGGCAAGCGCTCTGCCGCTGAGCCACAACCCCAGCCCCTTGTTTGTATTCTTGATAGCTGACATTCTGACTGGTGTGAGATGAAATCTTAGTGTAGTTTTGATTTGCATTTATTCATTGGGTTGTTTGCTTTTTTGGTGTTAAGTTTTTTAAGTTTTTTGAGTTTTTAATTTATCCTGGAGATTAGTGCTGAACCTGATATGTGTGTAGCAAAAATTTGCTCCCAAAATGTAGGCTCTCTCCCTACCTCATTGATTGTTTCTTTTCCTGAGAAGAAGCTTTTTAGTTTAAATCCATTCCATTTATAAATTCTTGGTTTTATTTCTTGTGCTTTAGGAGTCTTGTTGAGGAAGTCAGGGCCTAATCCTACATGATGAAGATTTGGGCCTACTTTTTTCTCTATTAGGCACAGGGTTTCTGGTCTAATTCCTAGGTCCTTGATCCACTTTGAGTTGAATTTTGTGCATAGTGAGAGATAGGGGTTTAGTTCTATTTTGCTGCAAGTTAAAAGAAAAGAGGCAAAAGACCTCTACATTGAAAACTACAGAACACTAAAGAGAGAAATTAAAGAAGAACTTAGAAGATGGAAAGATCTCCCATGCTCTTGGATAGGCAAAATTAATAGTCAAAATGACCATACTACCCAAAGTGCTATACAGGTTCAATGGGATTCCAATTAAAATCCCAATGTCATTCCTTGTAGAAATAGAAACAGCAATCATGAAATTCATTTGGAAAAATAAGATACTCAGACTAGCCAAAGAAATCCTGAGCAAGAAGAGTGAAGCAGGCGGCATCACAATACCAGACCTTCAACTATACTGCAAAGCTATAGTAACAAAAACAGCACGAGATTGGCACCAAAACAGACATGTAGACCAATGGTACAGAATAGAAGACATAAAGACAAACCCATGTAAATCCAGTTATCTCATACTAGACAAAGGAACCAAAAACATACATTAGAGAAAATATAGCCTCTTATTTTATATTTGAAGACAGAGTCTTGCTAAGTTCCTGAGGCCAGCCTGGAACTTGTGATCCTCATGCCTTAGTTTACACAATAGCTGGGATAACAGTCATTAACAGTTATGCACCACTGAGTCTGGCTAAGCTTTTTTTTTTTTTTTTTAATAAAACAGTCCCAAAAATTGTTAATTTTTATTCATATAATTCTTTTTCTTTTGTCCAGTACCTATCAATTGTGATAATTCACGAATGATCTGTGTTTTAATTTCAAAACACTATATTATCAAAATAATCTAAATGTAATGAAACTAAGGGCTAAGGTGGAGAAAACTTATAATAATCAGCCAGCACATATTTATACCTAAGCTCCATAGGATGTTTTTCTTTTCCTTTCTTATTTGTTATAATTAGTTATACATGACAGTAGAATGCATTTTGACACATTGTATACAAATGGAGCATAGCTTCCCCTTCCTCTAGCTGTACATGGTGCTGAGTCACACCAGTAGTGTAGTCACAATGTATATAGGGTAATAATGTCTGTCTCATTCTACTGTTCTTCCCAGCCCCACAGTCCTTCCCCCTCACTCCCCTCTGCACCATCCAAACTTCCTTTATCTGCCTGCCCACCCCCCACTATGGATCAGCATCCACTTATCAGAGAAAACATTCAACCTTTGGTTTTATAAGATTGGCTTATTTCACTTAGGATGATATTCTCTAGTTCCATCCATTTACCTGCAAATGCCATAATTTCATTCTTCGTTAAGGCTGAGTAATATTCATTCCATTATGTATATGTACCACATTTTCTTCATCCATTCATCTGTTGTAGGGCTTCTACGTTGGTTCTATAGTTTACCTGTTGTGACATAGGATTATTTTCTGATTTCAAACAAATTTCTTTGTATATTAGTACCACTTATAATGAGAATATTTTTTTCTCTTAAAAGTTGCATATGAATTGAAATGCCATGAGTGGAATATTTTTTATAATATTTTGAGGGTTTCTACCTAGTAAGATGCTCTGAGATTAATTCTTTTGCAAAATGAGGAAGGAGTTTTTTAAGTAAACACCCTGTTCTTGGTTTAAAAATTTAGGTTGTTTTATATGTGATATTACTGTAAGTGAAGGACACTTGTATTTGTTCTACTTTGGAACTATTTAAGTTCCATTTAGCCCCCCAAAGGCCCATATGTCAAGCATTTGGCCTGTGGCACTATTGGGAGGTGGTAGAACTTTTGGTGGGTGGGGCCAGTGGAAGGAAGTGAGGTCATTGGGGTTGTGCCCTTGAAGGGAATATTGAGATCCCAGCCTCTCTCCCTACTTGCTTTGCTCACACACTATGATGTATATAAAAAAATTGTGTAGCCTTCCACGGCTGTGACAAAATGCCTGAAATAATCAACTTAAAAGGAGAAAATATTTATTTTAACTCATGTTTTCAGAGGTTTCAGCTCATGATCACTTGCTTTTGTTGGTTTTGGGTCTGTGGCAAGGCAGATAATTATGGAAGGGAGCTTTTGGTGGAGCAAAGCCCCTCACTCATGGTGGCCAGGAAGTGAAAATAACATAAAGGGGAGCTGCTCTTCAAGAAAAAATGCTATTGCACTAGTGTAAGCAAGCCAGCTTAGAAAAAATCAAAAAGGAATTATAGGAAACCTAAGTTGAAACTGAGAGAAAGCAGTGGTCGAATACATGACAGATGTGTGGCCACTCTAATTAGTACACCTGGGGAAAGGCCATGGCCATACATTGCAAATTAGAGAATAATATGCATGTCTGCCATTTAAGTTCAAATTAAATTGATTTTCTTATTTTCAATTCTCATTTTGAAACATCTGTCCCACTAACTAAACCACTATTCTTTCCTTAAAGTTGAACAGGATACCTTTTACTATAATGATTATTATTGAATAATATATGCAAGTTTCATAGTTCTTGTTTAATGTTTGTATAAAACTTTTGTCAGCAATTTCAGACTGTTATGTTATCTTCTGTGATATTAAAGCAGTTAAACAGAAAAAGAGGTTGGGTATGGTGGCGCATGCTTGTAATCCCAGTGGCTTAGGAGGCTGAGGCAGGAGGATCTCAAGTTCAAAGCTAGCCTCAGCAACCATGAGGCACTAAGAAACTCAGTGAGACCCTGTCTCTAAATAAAATACAAAACAGGGCTGGGGATGTGGCTCAGTGGTTGTGTGTCCCTGAGTTTAATCCCCGGTACCAATAAATAAATAAATATAAAAATAATTTTTCTCAAAAAGTCTACAAAAATGTTATGTGGAGTAGTAGTTTTGCATATTTTCATACCTTTGATTTAATCATGTTTTGATTCTACATATGTAACCATTTCAACAATTGTGGGGAAATCCTTAGTGATTAGAAATGAAACTGATTCTTAACCCACCATTTTTATCAGAAGGGTAAGTTCTGGTTTTCTTTTGTTTGGATCACTTCTGTTAAGTAAGATTCTGTAAGAGGCCATGGATTTGAACTGAGCACCTGTGTTGGTTAAAACCAAGATAGAGTTTAATTCCCATCAGTGCATTGGCTGGTCATAAAATGCACTGTTCAGTTAGTTAACTGATTAGGCTATGAACCACTAGCCAGTTCAGCTATAACCCGCTGACTAGTGGGTGAACTGAGCTATAGTCAAGTTGTTTTCTATGCGTCAGCTCTGTTCCTGTAAAAGCTGTCTGATCACTTTGTTGGCCAAAATTCTCAAAACCTGCTCTGGTTCTGGGAGCTAAAGGATTTGTGAATTGTTTTTGTTTTGTTTACTTTGGCCTAACAAACTCTACTGAATTTCATTGTTTAAGGAAGTTTCCTTGTTAACACTTCTAATACTTAAAACAACAACAATTAAAAAAAAAAAAAAAACAATTTGAGAAGGTGTGTAGAAATAAAATACTTAAGGCCATTTTAGTGGCAGAAAGCTGAAACAACAGCTTGGGCCTTGCAGAGCATCTGAGGCACAAATGGTAATGCAGACTCTGCAGTGAATGTGTGAGCAGTCTCCTCTGCCTCTGTGGAATGCTGCTCATTTTGCCTGTCAGGCCAATAATAATTCAATATACAACACAGATAAAGACCAGCTCAGGATGCTGTTCTCTACTGAATTTTTAATACCTGCAGAAATGAAAAGAAATAGCCCATCTAGTGAGTGGCCGTGTGGAGGAATAGACCATTTTGCTGCCCAGATCCTCAGAGCATCTACAGAGAGCAGCTTTCCCTTACGAATTTGCCTGAGTCTTAAGATCCAGAGTCTGTTTGTTGGTCTTTCAAAGAGGCAGTATCTAGGTTTGTCGCCCACCAGGACTGGGCTACTCCTAAAGCAGAGTTATTGGCATTTTATGAAATAATAATAATAATAATAGTAATAATAATAATAATAATAATAATTATTATTATTATTATTATTATTAGAGATGAGGTTTCACTGAGCCCAGGATGGTCTTCATCTTGTGGCTCAAGGGATCCTCCTGCCTCAGGATCATAGACTTGTACCCCCACACCTGGCTTTATTAATTTATAATGAGAAAATAGGACAGACCTAAAGGAACTGGGCACCCACAACTTTAGGCAGGACATACTTTTTGGCAAACTGTGGGTCAACCATTATAATTGAGCTATTTTTGATGAACCTGGAAGTAGGGAATGGAATGCACTGGAAGAAGTCAAGTTTCTTTTGTAACTTTATGCCCAGGGCTTAAAGTGGCCATGTTAACATGAACATTAATGCATTCTTGTCCCCTGCCTGTGTCCTGCCTATACTATGGAGCAGAGTGGTACTATTGCTATCTCCACAGAACTGTCATTCTAGAGGGTTGGTGTCTCTAGTTCTTCCTCCAGGCTCTGTGGTCCTTGGGGATCTGACACCCATTTGAGACCAGAAGGGGAAGAAGGCTACTCAGGAGAAAGGAGGGAGGAGACATGGAAGAAGGGAAGCCAGCGTGCAGGGGCCTTACAGTGAGAAGTCTCTTTCTAAGGAAAGAGAAGCAGTCAGTGACTCCAGGGATGTGAGGACGCTGGAGGAAAGTGGGTGGGCTAGTGTCCAAAGCCCAGCCTCAGGTGTCCCTGTACCTGGCCTTCCTACCTGCAGGACACCCTGCAAGAGAAAGCCACCTTCTTCCTTTTGGTGCCACAGTTTATCAGAGAGGATCCATGTCAGCAAATGTTGGTGGCCAGAGTTATTCATGATGGGGTCCTGATTTTCACTGTAGAAGCTTTTCTCTGTAGAACTCCTTAATAAGTTAGGGGGAGACTGCATGAGAGGTTCATCTAAGTGGCTCCATTGTGGGGTTATCTCTCTGTCTTCACAAGGGAGGTGCTATTTCTACTTTGTTCCAGCTCCTCAGAAGATCCTCCCTTTTTATGCAGATGGATCTCTTATGAGCTATCCTGCCAAGCCATGTTCAAATCTTGTTCTTGGTGAGAGGTAGCATGCCTTAGGTGGCATCTGGGGTCCTTGTTAGGATGGCCTTGAGGCAGCAGTTGCCAGAGTAGATACACCTATGTTCCCAGCCAGTCCAGCCCATGGGCACGGTATCCTCCTGGGCTTTGATGGATGTAGCTACCATTTGTCTTCTAGGATCACAGTGGATTTATCCATGTTTTTTTTTTTTTTTTTTTTTTTTTTTTTTTTTTTTTGTGGTACTGGGGATTGAACTCAGGGGCACTCGACCACTGGGTCACATCCCCAGCCCTTTTTTGTATTTTATTTAGAGACAGGGTCTCACTGAGTTGCCAAGTGCCTCGCCATTGCTGAGGCTGGCTTTGAACTCGCAATCCTCCTGCCTCAGCCTCCCAAAGTGCTGGGATTACAGGCGTGCGCCACCGCGCCCGGCTCAGGATTTATCCATGTTTAAGTCAGCTTTTTTTGCTGTTGTGAACTAAAGACCTGAGAAGAACAATTTTAGGAGGAAAGTTTGCTTTGGGACTCATAGTTTCAGAGGTCTTAGCCCATAGATAACCAGCTTCATTCCTCAGAGCTCAAGATAAGGCAGAACACCATGGCAGAAGAGTGTGGTGGAAAGAAGCAGGTCAGGACATGGCCACCAAGAAGCAAAGAGAGAGAGAGAGAGAGAGAGAGAGAGAGAGAGATAGATAGAGACTCTACTTTCCAGGGGCAAAAGATATATCCCAAAGCCAGGCCTCCAGTGACCCACCTCTTCCAGCCGTATGCTACCTGCCTTCATTACCACTTAATTAATACCTGTCAGGGGATTCATTCACTGATGGGGTTAGGGCTCTCATAACCTCATCAGTGAATGAATCTCCAGCCAATCAAACCACTGATGAAACGCGTCATTAGCCTCCTGTAGGTGTAAAGAATCCACTGAAAAACTGAATCTCACTGACTGAGGAAATTCAGATTGTTTTTCTAATACATCAAAATAAAATGTCAGCTTAGTTAATAACAATGTATCAGTATTTATTTATCAATTGTGACAAATGTACCACACCAATGCAAGATATTAATAGTAGGGGAATTGAGGATGTGAGAAACATGCAGTGTGCATGGATCCGCCTATAGTTTTTGTACAATGTTTCTTTAAACCTAACTCTGCTCTAAAAAAACTAAATGTTAATTAAAAAGAGGACAAAAAGGATAGAGAGGGAGACAGACCCACATGTGGCTGAAGAGTCAAAGTTAGCACATTTGCGGGAGTTGAAATAACTGATATCCTAGGAATAGTGTGTATAAAAATCAAGTATTTAAGGTTAACAAAACCATCAGTATAAGAATAATTTTTAACATTCTTGCTTCACCTGAACTACCTGTCTCCATCAGCACTGAGCATACACGTTGAACAATTCAATACAACATTGCACAGACAACGAAAGCATAACCCAAGTGCTAAGTTATGGAACAGAAGGGAGGAACCTCTCTGGGGGTGGGCGCCTTCATTCCAGAGGCCCATTTGGTTACCTGCAGCTTTCTTTTGAGGGAAAATAGACTGTACTTTCCTATTCTCTTTTCCCTAAGAGAACTAGGAAAAGTGTTTCATCGTTTCCCTTATTCATGGAAGGGATTCATTTGTGCAAAGTTTTCTCTTCTCCCAAACCACAAAACTTCTCCCTAAGGTTGTGGCCAGTTTATGGCCAGCAGCCACTTTGCCTCACAGAGTTGTTCTCTCTTTTTTTTTTTTTGTCCCCTGACCTTTCCCCCCCTTTCCCTACTGAAAGACGCATGTGGGTGTATAACAAGCAGAAATAACTCCATTCTCCCTGCATTTTCCTTTGCGATCTTCCTGCTGGTTCTTTGCTCTGCATTTTCCTATATGCAGTGACCCTTTTTGTAAAATGTGGGTTCTTTGTTATGCAAAAAAATTGAGAGCAGATACTTGTATCCCTATCTAGTAACCATTCTCTTAAAATATGCTTCACATCACCATCCTTACCCTCTGACTTTAGTGTTTGCCAAATTGTCAGCCAGGTTTGAAGGCCAGGAGGCCCTGCACGTGCCTATTTCTGGATCTGCCACTGACAGCAGCCAGATTACAATGCAGCCCGTAAACTGACAGTTCAGGGCAAGCATGCTGTTGCCGTAGGCAGTCTCAGCCAGGGCCTCTCCATCCTCCTGGCTTAGGACATTCATTCCTCCTGAGGTGGTTTGTCCTTTCTGATGATAGATTGAGGGAGACAAGCAGCACATGGGTAGACAAACACCTCGCCCAGGCAGTTGGTGCCATTTAACAGTTTCCTCCTGCAGTTGACATTTTCATTTCCCTCCTTCACCTCGCTCATCATGAACTGTTTGCATCTTATTTTCTGTACACAGCAGTAATGCAGAATGACAGAATACACACACAAGCTCCATTACTCATTTCATATGCTATCTTCTAGTCAAATTACACAGTGGGTTTTACATGAGCTGAGCCATGAAGGGGGCATGCGATTTTAATTGTGCACTGGCCTTGTGCAGGGCCTCATTTGAGATGGACTGAAAATTTCATGAAGCATTGCTGCTCAAAAAAGCAGCGGTGAAATGAAAAAGGTGTTTCATTTGTGATTTACCCATGCCAGCCTGGGCTCACCTTGTTTATTAGGAAGCCTCTTTCCCAGGGAAAAATGAGGATTTTTAATCATATTTTCTATGGGAAGGATGTTGTGTTGTCACCTGTTCATTCTTCCCCCTCCCAGATTTATTAAATTGTAATTATCAAATAAAAGTGCTATTTACTTAAGGTATACAACATGTTTTGGTACATATTTGAAGCAATCACTCATCACTCATCACCTCACATAGAACTTTTTTTTTTTTTTTTTTGGTGTGTTGTTACTTTTTTTTGGTGTGGTAGGGACATTTAAGATCTATTCTCTAAGCAAATTGCAAGTATGCATCACAGTATTATTGACTGCAGCCACCAGGCTGATTAGGTCACAAGATTTAAAAAAATCCCATGTAACTGGAACTTTGTGTCTTTTTACAATATCTCCTGATTTTTTCTTATTTTTTTATTCTTAACTGTTCTTCTAGACTCCAGAGTGACTCAAACGAGTAACTATATAGAATTTGCCTCTTTTCTTTCTGTCAACATGATCCCTAGAAAGCCTGAGAATCTATTTAAAACTTAAAGCTTTTTAAAAATAACTATAGTCTTTTAAAAAAAAAAGAGAAACAAGTTTAGTGCAGGAGGTAGCAGAATGTTCAGTGATTGCTACAGTTGTTAAGAATTTCAGCTTCAGACTTGGGTTGAAGCAACTGGTCTCTCTATTTCCTCATTTCCACTCGGTTCAGGCACGGGTTATATTAGGGATTGCAAGACTAGGCTAGCCATGCCATTTTGAGTGCCTGCCTTCTCCTGCTTGTGAAGACTTTATGTTGCTAGGATAGGAGGTTGGACATGAAGCCTGACATGATAGAGAGAAAGTGTGACATGCAGTGTCTTCCTCATACTAAGTCCTCAGGTTAATATTTGGTTGACTTAGTAAGCAGCTAAGGACTTGAGAATGTGCTGAAGAAAGACTCCAAAGGGAAATTCGGGGGAAAATGGAGTTACTCTATTTCCCACATGTCCAGGTTGGCCTAATAGCAGTGAAAGGGGGTAAGAGCTGGGAGAGACATGATTCTTCTTCATGGGTGCAGGGACAGGAAGAATCTTTCAGCAAACACTATGTGAGGATGTAACCTCCCCAGACACAGGAGCTCGAGGAGTGCCCACGGTTCTATTGTCCCCTCACTTGGAGCCCCTTGAATTTCAGGGGTCTATCATACACACATTTTCTAACCTGCCAGCATTAGTTTAATGGCAGAATGAATCAATCAAGACAACAAGAGAAATATAGTTTTGAAGAACTGGACTCTCTAGCAGAAGGCAAAGGGATGAGGAAGCAAGGCAAAAGATCTGTTCCAAAAACCAATGATTCATTTGTAACAGAAGATAAAATATTTTGAGTCAGTAATACCGTTCTGACACTTGAAATATTTACAAAACAAGCTCCTGTGGCATGGATGTGGCTGTTGAAACTCTCTTTACAGATGTGGTTAAATTTCTGAATTCTACCAAGAGGACTCGAGATCTGCAGTTGTTTCTGCATCAGCTGCATCTGTGGACCATTTATGGCACCTGTGGGATTATAGCCAGGGAATTTGCTATTCTCAAGATCTTGCTTCGGACCGAGTTCTTAGTAGGAAATGTTGGGAAGAGCCCTTGAGAAGGCAGTGACAATGAATGTGCCAGGAAGAGACAGAAATCAGTCTCTTGCCAACTTCCAAGCTGGTTAGTGGAAATACAATCCCTGCTAGGTTCATAAAAATGAGGTCATGGAGAAAAGTGACCTAGTGCTGTGGGAAGACCCAGTAATCTTGCGTAGAGGTGAGCATGTTCCACTGTAAACTTATAGCTCCTATTACACGGAAAACCACTGATACTGCCAACATTTGCTACTCCTAATAGACTCCTGGTGTATACATTCTTTGTGCTAGTTGGGTAGGTACTGAGTGACAGGGCGAGGAACAACATGGTATTGTGAAATGAACACTGGAATAAACCCAAACAATGATTGCTGTTACCATTAATGGTTTCATGTTTGAATGGAGATACATCTTGTCGAGTGTGTTCACATACATAAACTTAAGCAAAGATATTAATGCTAAGGACTATGTTTAGTTTTCCTTTAATTATCCTGAATACTTCTTTGTCTCTAACAAGGATCTCATCCCATGATGGTCATGGGCAAGGACATTTCACTCTGTGGAGTGAGGGACTGTTATGAAAGGGAGGGTGGTCCTGTGTGCACCATCCTATATTGGTGTCCTGTTGGTGTCCACTTTCTAACTACAGATGGTCACAGACATACTATGTTATGAAAGTGTGAAAATGATAATGCAATTCAGTAGAAACTGAACTTTGAATTTTGAGTTTGGATCTTTCCCTGGACTGATGATATGCAGAATGATCCTCTTCTGATGCTGGGCAGCAAAAGTGAGCTGCAGTTCCAGGTAGTGCTGACATCACAATGGAGACAACTGACACTCTACAGTGCACTATGGTGCTCACCTGGGCTGTTCACCAGGTTAAGATAAAGTCAGTGCAGTTTCCACTTACAAAATTTTCAAGTTAATGATGGGTTTATCAGGACAGAACTCCAACAGAAGTTGAGGAACATCACTATTTATTCATTTTAAACTATTAAGTTTTCTATACTTATTTATAGCCAAGTTTCATTAAAATTGGACATCAGTTCATTGAAAAAATACTTATTGGGTGACCGTTGGTGTGAGCCAGTGTTCTAGGTATCAGGGATATGGAAAGACCTTCAAAATCACTGCCTTGCTAGGGCTTCCAGGAAAACCTGGCCATGTGTGCATGTATGTGTTAGGGGAACCAGAAAATCAGCAGCTATTGAATGAATGTTCTGGTTATCTTCTGTTGTTCAACAAGCCATCCCCATATTGAATTAAAATCATAGTGACTTTTGGCTTACAAATCTGCAGTTTGGGCAGGGCTAATGGGGAAGGCTTATCTTGGCTTTTAGTGTTGGAATAGGTCCCATGTACAATGGAAAGGAGAGGCCCCATGGCTCAAGGTCAGAAAAGCAGGGGGAAAATGCTATTAAAAGGTACTGTAACTTGAATCCATCCCATTTATTGATTCTTGGTTTTAGTTCTTGCGCTATGGGGGCTTATTGAGGAAGCTGGGGCCTAAACCAACAAGATGGAGATTTGGGCCTACTTTTTCTTCTGTTAGGTGCAAGGTCTCTCCGGTTTAATTCCTAGGTCCTTGATCCGCTTTGAGTTAAGTTTTGTGCATGGTGAGAGAAAGAGATTTAATTTCATTTTATTACATGAGGATTTCCAGTTTTCCCAACACCATTTGTTGAAGAGGCTGTCTTTTCTCCAGTGAACGTTTTTGGCATCTTTGTCTAATATAAGATAACTGTAGGTGTGTGGGTTCGTCTCTGTGTTTTCTATTCTGTACCATTGGTCAACTGGTCTATTTTGGTGCCAATACCATGCTGTTTTTGTTACTATTACTTTGTAGTACTGAAAAGCTTCTTCTCAGCAAAAGAAACAATCAATGAGGTGAATAGAGAACCTACAGAATGGGAGCAAATCTTTACCACAAGCACATCAGATAGAACACTAACCTCAAGGATTTATAAAGCTCTCAAAAGCCTTAACACCAAAAAAACAAATAACCCAATCAATAAATGAGCCAAGGAACTAAACAGACACTTCTCAGAAGATGATATGCAAACAATCAACAAATACATGAAAAAATGTTCAACCTCTCTAGCAATTAGAGAAATGCAAATCAAAACTACTCTAAGGTTTCATCTTACTCCTGTCAGAATGGCAGCTATCAAAACAACAACAACAACAACAACAAACAAACAAACAATAATAAATGCTGGTGAGGATGTAGGGGAAAAGGTACACTCTTACATGGCTGGTGGAACTGCAAATTGGTGAAGCCAATCTGGAAACCTGTATGGAGATTCCTAGGAAAACTTGGAATGGAACCACCATTTGACCCAGCTATCTCACTCCTTAGTCTATTCCCAAAGGACTTAAAAACAGCTTATTACAGGGACACAGCCACATCAGTGTTTATAGCAGCACAATTCACAATAGCTAGATTGTGGAACTAACCCCGATGCCCATCAGCAGATGAATGGATGGGGAAACTTTGGTATATATACACAATGGAACACTACTCAGCACTAAAAGAGAATAAAAATCATGGCATTTGCAGGTAAATGGATGGAGTTGGAGAAAATAATGCTAAGTGAAGTTAGCCAATCCCAAAAAACCAAAGGTCGAATGATCTCTTTGATATGAAGATACTAACTTATAAAGGCAAGGGAGTGGGGATGAGCGGAATGAAAGAACTTTAAATAGAACAAAGAGGGGGGAGGGGGGAAGGAGCAAGGGGATAGGAATAATAGCAGACTGAGTTATTCATGATTACCCTAAATACATGTATGAAGACACATTGTTGTAAAAATACTTTATATAAAACCAGCAACTTGAAAAATTGTGCTCTTTATATGTTATATGAAATGAAATGTACTCTGCAAACATGTATAACAAATTAGAATTAAAAAAGAATATAAACAACGATAAATGTTGGTGAGGATGTAGGGGAAAAGGCACACTCATACATTGCTGGTGGAACTGCAAATTGGTGCAAGCCAATATGGAAAGCTGTATGGAGATTCCTAGGAAAACTAGGAATGGAACCACCATTGACCCAGCTGTCCCACTCCTTAGTTTATACCCAAAAGATTTAAAAACAGCTATACTACAAGGACACAGCCATATCAATGTTTGTAGCAGCACAATTCACAATAGCTAGATTGTGGAACCAACCCCGATGCCCATCAGCAGATGAATGGATAGGGAAACTTTGGTATATATACACAATGGAACACTACTCAGCACTAAAAGAGAATAAAATCATGGCATTTGCAGGTAAATGGATGGAGTTGGAGAAAATAATGCTAAGTGAAGTAGCCAATCCCAAAAAACCAAAGGTCGAATGATCTCTTTGATATGAAGATACTAACTTATAAAGGCAAGGGAGTGGGGATGAGCGGAATGAAAGAACTTTAAATAGAACAAAGAGGGGGGAGGGGGGAAGGAGCAAGGGGATAGGAATAATAGCAGACTGAGTTATTCATGATTACCCTAAATACATGTATGAAGACACATTGTTGTAAAAATACTTTATATAAAACCAGCAACTTGAAAAATTGTGCTCTTTATATGTTATATGAAATGAAATGTACTCTGCAAACATGTATAACAAATTAGAATTAAAAAAGAATATAAAACAACGATAAGTGTTGGTGAGGATGTGGGGAAAAGGCACACTCATACATTGCTGGTGGGACTGCAAATTGGTGCAACCAATATGGAAAGCAGTATGGAGATTCCATGGAAAACTAGGAATGGAACCACCACTTGACCCAGCTGTCCCACTCCTCAATTTATACCCAAAAGATTTAAAAACAGTATACTACAAGGACACAGCCATATCAATGTTTGTAGCAGCACAATTCACAATAGCTAGATTGTGGAACCAACCCCAATGCCCATCAGCAGATGAATGGATAGGGAAACTTTGGTATATATACACAATGGAACACTACTCAGCACTAAAAGAGAATAAAATAATGGCATTTGCAGGTAAATGGATGGAATTAGAGAAAATAATGCTAAGTGAAGCTAGCCAATCCCAAAAAACCAAATGCCAAATGTTTTCTCTGATATCAAAGTATGCTGATCCATAATGGGGTTGGTTGGGGTGAGGGGGTAAGCATGGAAGGAATACATGAACTTTAGATAGGGCAAAGGGGAAGGAGGAGAAGGGATGGAGCATGGGGGTAAGAAAGATGGTGGAATAAGATGGGCATCATTACCCCAAGTACATGTATGAAGACATGAATGATGTGATTCTTCTTTGTGTACAATCAGAGATATGAAAAATTGTGCTCTATGTGTGTACTATGAATTGAAATGCATTCTGCTGTCATGTATAACAAATTAGAATAAATAAATAAATTTAAAAAATATGAAAAAAAGGTACTGTAATGTAAAAAATTTTTCCTTCCTTCTTTGGTGTTTTTTTTTTTGCTCTGTAAGTATACCCTTAGGCATGGGGGTACTTGCTAGGCAGTCAGACTCTCCCAGGCATCTACAGCCCCTTCTTTAACACCTCAGCTTACCAGTAGAGAGATCTCTCTCTCACCAGTACCAGGACAGAGGACACATTTCCTAGCTAGGGTTGAACAAATAAAACTGGATTGCTCTTCTTCCTTTGGGCCCATCATCCCAATGCACAGTGGATGGGTGACCCTTGACGGATTACAACCTTTGTGCAGGGTCTGCTCAGTACCTGAATTGGGGTTCCAATCCTGTGACTTATCACAAGTGCTGGGGTACTATTAGCCTCTACCATGCTGTACCCAGAACCACCACTGCACATTTGTCTAGCCCCTCCTCTTCCTGTGTTTGTATCTAGGCCTCTGCCAAGGGCGGAGGAGGCAGCAGTCACTGTTGAGGGGCAGGGGCAGAGAAGGCCATGGAGCTGGAAACCAGGCAGCTGAAAATCTGTCCCAGAGAGGCAGGATCCTGCAGAAACAGAAGGTTTCAAGTTGCCAACCCATGATTCATGGTCCCATTGGGCTTCATGTACAGAGCACAGATTCAAAGATAATGTTAAGAATTTCAAGAACATGATCTCAGGCACAAGCCCTTGTGAGCAGAGAGCACTGGGAACTGCTGGTCCCCCATCCATGCCCTATGCTGGAGATTGCTGTTTTTTTTTTTTTCCGTACAGACTCTTTATGCCTTCCTTGTAGCATTCCTTGCAGAATGTCCCAGGAGAGTCAGGCAGAAGCTGCATTGTATTTATGGTCTAGCTATAGAAATCACAGAGTCACTTCCCATATACTGTATTTGTTAAGACAATCACAAAGCCCACCCAGGTCCAAAAGGAGAAGATATAGATGTCCTGAAGTATTGTTGCAGCCATGTTTTTTTAGAAAATACAATCTGCTACTGTAAGATAGTAGATAGTATGTGAGATGGAGCTAAGTGTTACAGAAAGCAGAAAGAGGCAGAAAAGGACCATTGTGGGTGGACTGGATTACAACATTGAATAGTTGGGTCAGGTAATGCCTCCCTAACATTCAAAGGACATTAGAGATAGAGCTGTTAGATATCTGGGGAAAGAATGTTCCAGTTACAGGGGAGCATCTATGTGGAGTGGATTATAAGAACAGACAGGCAGAAGCAAAGGATGAAAGTAGAAGAGAGGTTTGGAAAGGGACGGAGGGCCAGTCATCTCATATCTGGAAAGACTCTGAGGCTTTTAGTTGTTTATGGGAAGCCTTTAAAGGGTTTTGAGTCATGGTGTCACTGGGCTGACTCACTTTATAGAAAGATCATTCTGCTTGCTCTTTATAGAACAGACTCTACAGGGACAAGGTAGAAGCCAGGTGACCCATTTTGAATAGTCAGTGTCAGGGGCCTCTAGTTGCTTGGACCAAGTAGTAACAGTGGAGGTGATGAGGAGTGATTTAGTCTCTGGATATATTAAAGTGGAAATATTAAGTTTTGGTGACAGATTGAATTTGAATATTGAGAAGACAGGTAACTACAGTGTTTTTTGATTAGTGGCATTATCTTTAATTGAGATGTGGAAATCTATGAGAGATGTGATGGGGAAAATCAGAGTGGCTTGGAGATTTTAAGTTTGAGATGTCTCAAAGATCCCTGAGATGTTAAAAGTGCAGTTGGACCTACAGACTGGTGTTCATGGAAGAGGCCTGAGATAGCGACAAAACTTTGGGAGTACTCACTATGAGATCAAGAAGAAAATGAATGTATTTTCAGGAAGAATGGGTCCCCACTAGCTATGGAATGAATGAATTTGCTATTGAAGGTAAGATAGTCCCTTTACATTTAGACTAGTGATTAAACAGGTGTTGTTATCATGTTTCCTCAAGTTAAATATTTGGATAGAAATGATCAGCCAAGGAGTTTTTCCTTTAAGGTGTGTATTTGTCTGTGTGTGTTATCCTGTGCATGTATGTCAGTGCATTATATTACAGGTATCTCAGCCATGATCTTTCCTTTGTGATATGTATCGTTTATGGTTTTGTTTTAGATGGTTTGAATTTTTAAGATATTCAAATTTGCCTTTATAGAGGTATTTTATGTGCATTTTCTTTATTAACCTGTACCTTTGTTAAACTTGTAAACTCAGTTTCCCCCTTAACTAGTGCTTCAAATATGAGGAGAATCAAATTGTTCCTCCCTCTATCTTCCAGCGATCTGATTCTGTTTTGAAAGTATCACAAATTAAAAGAGCATTTAAAATTAGGATATTCAGAGTTATTCTTGGGATCCATATGCACACCATACCTATACTTGAATCAGGGTTTTACAGAATAGATTTCTTTAGCTTTTATTAATATTCTTTGAATAATAAGTGACAAATATTCCATTAGGCTCAAACAATGAGATAAATTGATTGATGGAAAAATGACAGGATGTGTTTGATCTTAGGGGAAAGACATGCCATTATAAAATATTTTAAAGGTATATCATTAACATGCATTTCATTTAATAAAGGACACTTTCATTTAAAAAAAAAAAAAAAGCTTGTTAGGAGGCAAAGTTATTGAAAATTTTGGTTAAGAGGAATTTTATTCCTAAATTCAACATTCCCTTTCACCTGGGAAATTTTACTTTCTTCTCTTTCCAAGAAAGTAATTTTATTTTGGTACTGGGGATTAAACCCAGGGGTGCTTAACCAAGGAGCCACATCTCCAGCTCCTTTTCATTTTTTGAGTCTTGCTAAGTTGCTTAGGGACTTATTAAGTTGCTGAGGCTGGTTTTGCTTTGAACTTGGAATCCTCCTGCCTCAGCTTCCCCAGCTGCTGGGATTATAAGCGTGTGCCACCGTGTCCAGCTGAATATTATTCCTTTTAATCCCCTATATGTTTCATGCCTCCCTCCTTTCCTTCCCCTCCTTCTTTTCCTTCCTCTCTTCTTCCTTCTTCTTTCCTCTCCTTTTTCTCTTCCATTGTCTTCTTTTCCCAGAGCAAAGACCTGAATTCTTGCTTGCAAGTGGGAGCTGGAAAAGCAAAGGAAGGATAACAGAAATCCTGTGAATGACAGCACTCCTCTCTGTTACTCCCATCTTCCACTGTGACTGAATGTGAAGAGGGCAGAGGTTCCAGGGGGCTTTCATTAGACGAACACTGGGGTGACCTCATGCCCCAGTTAAAAGTTCAATTTTAGTTTAATTAAGGGAAGAGCTCAAATGTCTGAACAGTCCTTACAACACTGGGCGCCAATACTCAGGGCTGTAACCTTAGTCGTTCCAGACTTGTCTTCTGGAAGCCCCACAGCTATTTCTGCCCTGGTCTTCCCACTTCTTCATCTCCTGTGTCAGGAATACAGTCTTCAGATGAAAGCCCTGGTGTTTTTGGCAAAGCAATCTTGTTTTTAATCTCTTCAGTCCACATTTCCCCCATTATTTCCAACATAAACATAAACATAAACCACATAGTGTTTGGAGGTTCCAAGAATATGAGCTGACTTCTTGAGGGGAGTGGGGCATTTGGTAGGCAGGTGGGAAGGTGCTAAGAGGAAGTGAAAAACAGGGATTGATGGTTTCATTTTAGGGCCTGCCTGGAAGGCCAATGCTGGACGTGAGTGTGCAGTTCAAGGTCATAATTCAGGTGCATATTAATTGTTTTGTGTTGAAACACAATTTTAGTAAATAACACTAGGAACCAGCTCTATTAATATGCCCTACTGAGAGGAAATTAAGTGCAGTTACTTGACTGATAATGATGCCAAACATTTTCAGGTGTTAGAATTTCATTAAGACTGTGTGTTGTCTTTCACTGAACCCGTTTACATTTTGTGTCAGGTATTTCAAATTAATCATGAGCATAATTAATAGTTGTAGTAATTAGATTACCATTTTATGATGATCTACAATGTAGCGGAGAACGTGAAGAAGCAAGAAAAATGAGGAGGAACATTCAGGTCTATATAATCAGTGTTCTGTGCTCTGTGAGACTTATCAAAACAGGTCAACTCTCGGGATTAATGTATTGATGCTTCATTACATGTTGGCTTCTTCTTGCTAAAAATGGAGGCAATTTTAATGGGAAGTGGATCTCTCTTAGGGCCATTACATCCCAGAGAACCCCAAATGAATTATTTTATGAGGATTATTTTATTTTGTTAACAGTGGTTCTTATTGAAGGGCAGGTAACTTTTAGTAACTATGAAGAAACCAGGAAGCAAATATATGGTTTTACATTCCGTAAAAGCTTAATTGAGTAAAGCACCAGTCTGTGTAATAAACCAAGAAAAAAGGGGGAGTTTGGCATTTTAGGACTTTAATGAATTATTGAGCATATTTCAGAGAGAAGATTTTTAAATAGTATTTTGAACAGCTCTTGTTAACCTAAAGAGATACTCAGTAAACTATCCATAGGCTCATAGGAGAAGGACATTTGCATGGAAGTCACTTTCCAGCCATGGTTTGCCCTGGAAATGATTTCAAATGATTGCATAATGAGGGCAGAAAGTTGCAAGGCTACATATAAACTGCATGCTACTTAATAAATTATTCATGTTAGCCCAAAGGTATAATTATTCAGTGAAATGAGAACTAAGAAAATTAGTTCTGTATTAATGTTTATTTATACTGATTTTTTTTTTCCTTTACATACTCACATTTCCCTGCTAGTAATCTAAAGGCAATGCACATACCTGCTATGTTTCCTAACTAAATGTTGAAATAGGTTGGAAGTGCCGGGTTAATTGTGTTCACCACCTTTTTCCCTTTTTGTTGCTGTTGTTGTGATGTGTTTGCTTTTAGGGAAATAGTTTACTTCTTGAAACAGGGAAAATCAAACTCTTGTTAACAAACTCCCCCTTCAAAAGACAGGTGCATTGTGGAATTGCACCATGATCATGTCCGTGGACACTGCAGATCTTCCACACCTGTCTTTCTGGATGAGTCACAATGACACCATTTCAGGTCCTGAAAATTGTAGGATTTTCCCATTCCTCCACTTTATCACCTACAGCCTTTCTTCTCTCAGTCCTGATCAGAAATGGATACTCTTATCATTTGTTGTCTTGATTGTTATTATTTAGCTTTCAGTTGCAACAGTATTTAACACATTTTGGTTGAATAGTCCCTGCTTCTATCCTTGACCCTAGAGTCTCTCCACTGAACAATACACAGGGAATTTCTTTCAGAAGGCAGAACAAAGTATTCCTCTGCTCAAAAGCTTCTAGTGGGTTCTCAGAGTAAAAAACTGCAGTCCTCAGGATGGCCTCCAAGTCTTAACTTCGTCTGGAGGCATGACCTCTGTGACCGCCTGTCACTCTGCTCCTTACCCAGCTTCCTCCTGTTACAAAGGCCTCTGCCCTGCATGGGGACTATGCCAGCTGTGGCCTCTGCTGCCTTATGCTGCCTCCCTTTGAGGCAGGCTTGGTTCACTTCCTCCTCCTCCTAGGTATCTTGGGAGGTCTTACCATTCTCAGTGAGGCTTACCCTGGCCACTCCAGGAACTGCTGCTCCTGCACCGAGAGCCCAGAAACTCTCTTACCTGAGCTACTTTTATTTTTGCTTATCACGCTCCTTGTTGCAAACTCTCAGCCACCAACATAGGTTTCCAGGTACCACTGAAACTTGGGGAGGGAAGGGCAGGATGCAGCAGCAGCAGACAGCCTTAGTAGGCTTAGGGCTAGAATCTAGCAGGGGATCCCGCCATTTCCAGCACATACTCCATTCCACACCCCTTTGTGGTTTACCCATCTGAAGAAGATATGTCCCTGCTTGGTGATAGTGATATACTGGGAGAACTCTGTTGATGTTAAGTGAGTGGCCAGATTTTTGTGTTGGTGTCCTGATGTTTCACTTGAGAGAGTTTCATGAACTCCTACATGTATCTGGTCACTTGCATACCTGTTTGGGTGCCCACCTTTTTTAGAGTGTTGGTGACTGCCATAGAAATGGCTAATTTATAAAGCATGTGTTTACCTCCTGGGAGATTGGGGTCAGTGTTTGTTTGGAAACTTTTCACAGCAGGAATCAGTGGAGCAGAGGAAATTTTTGGAAGAGTTAAATGTCAGGGATAAGACTGAAGGCAATGAGCTAAGTCTTTTTGTTTTAGTAACCTTCTTGATGGGAGTTTTGCTGTTCCCCTTCCCATACATGTGAGAGAGTTAGGGAGAGAGTGAATGTGTGCTGTTTTTTACCTTAAAATAAATTTTTTTTTTGGGGGGGGATACTGAGGACTGAATCCAGAGATGCTTAACCACTGAGCTACATCCCCAGCCTTTTTAATATTTTATTTAGAGACAGGATCTCATTAAGATGCTTATGGCCTCACTAAGTTGCTGAGGCTGGTTTTGAACTTGCAATTCTCCTGCCTTAGCCTCCTGAGTTACTAGGATTACTGATGTGCACCAGGGCACCCAGCTGTTTTTTTATCTTAATTTTTAATCTAATGGATAGTTGAACTGCTTCATAGATTATTTCAGCATTAGTCTCTAAAACTACACTGTCCTGGACTAGCAGTGTAGCTCAGTGACAGAGTGCATGCATGAGACCCTAGGTTCAATCCTCAGTACCACAAAAAAAAAGAAAAAAAAAACATTCTTCCCAATAAAGGTAATGTGGTGAGCCAGATTTACAAGTTAACATTTTCTAGTCATGCACTTTTAAGAAGTTTTAATATATTTTAATGATATATTTTATCTGACCCAATCCATCCAAAATATTATTTTAGACTATCATCAGGATAAAATTTATTAATGAGATATTTTACTTTATTTTAAGCTTTCAAAATTTGGGGTGCATTTTGTACTTCAACTCAATTTGGACTGGCCATTTTTCCAAGCACTCAATAACTACCTGTAGCTGGTGATAATGTATTGGACAAGACAGCTATAAATAGTTTGTGATAAGATAAAAAACCCACTGCATATAGGTTCTGTCTTTTTCTATGTTCTTGTTAAAAAGTTTGCTTTGATTCAAAGTTATTTCAGTTTCCACATTGCATTGTAGTATGTCTGGTATTATAAATAAAGTCTATGAACACAGAAAATGTGTATTACTCTGTAGATGATCATGAAAATAATGATTAGTTGAGCTTTCTGTTTTCATCTTACTAATTGATGAATCAAGTAGTAAAGATAGTTCCAGTAGAAGCTGAGAAGGTGGAAATGAAGATCTATATAAAGATATGTTAGCTGTCTGGTACATCTTTTTATTTTGCTATGTGATACTGTTTTTGGTGGCACTAGTGATTGAACCCAGGGGTGCTATGCCACTGTGATGTATCCCCAGTTTGTTTTTATTTTTATTTTTAGTTTGAGATAGGGTGTTACTAAGTTGCTATGGCTGGCCTTGAATTTGCGATCCGATCCTCCTGCCTCATCCTAGCTACATGAGGCTTTATAAAGGTCTGGCTTAAGACTTCATATACTCTTTCTCTTCTGTATATTGCAGCATATTTTCATTTCAGAATGGGTCTAAAACTGGTTATGGAGATGCATGCCTGTAATTCCAGCAACTTAGGAGGCTGAGGCAGGAGGATGGCAAGTTTGAGGCTAACCTGGGCGACACAGTGAGACCCTGTCTCAAAATAAAGAGAGCTGGGGATATAGCTCAGTGGTAGAGTACCCAGGTAGAGTACCCATGGGTTCCATCTTCAGCACCACCCAAAGACAAAAAGGGCAGGGGGTACTAAAATGTATATGAAGTAGTTCTATCTGCTAAGGAGTTTTAACTACTACATACCCTAAATGAATTATGAAGATAAGCATCTAAGATTGCTTAGGTTGGTAAGTGTAATTTGATTCACTCTGAAAGATGATTGGCGGTTGCAGTGCATGTTAACAATCCTACATTTGTCTTTGATAGAACAAGTAAGATGAAGGAGGTAGTTCTTGAAGAGTAAATAGCATTGCATTTTTGTTTTTAAACATCTGAGCAAAACAATGGTGACAACCTTCAAAATTAAAAAATATTGATCCTTAAATATGTCGAAATAAAGCTTTAAAAATTGAGCATTGGAAGGAAGTCCTGAGTTTCAGCTCTCTTGAACATCCGGCCTTCTAGTTTATTGCCATCTTGAAACACTACACACTATTCCTTTTGCTGTTTCCCACTCCCAATTCCGAGAGACAAGTAATTATATACACACCAGCTAAATGTCTGGTAGGATCTCTGAGCAAAACTGAGTTGACTTGTGTGGAACTGAATTTAAAAATACTTGATAGAATATTGCTCCAGTCTCTGGATACTTGTCAGGTTGCATTTATCGCAGGTGCCTCTATAACCAGGATGCACTGTGGTCCTCAGAGACACAGTCCCTGCCTTTCCCCTTTCTTCTTCCTCCTGACTATATAACTCATCTTCTTGGGGATCACAATTTAGCAACTACTCATTTTTCCCCTCTCAACTAGGACAAAAAAAAAATAGCTTAACTGAAAATTTGATTTGTTTTATACCTAGGCAACTGTCTTTTTCTGATGAAAATGTTTACATTAGGGGAATGTTTCATGAGTTGTATAAATGGAATATATAATAATGTGGGATATGTAACAATGATTATGTATAAATTATTTTCCCCAAAGAAAGCAATTATATTTAGAAGAAATTAGTCATTTATTTGTAAGTCAATTAAATACATAATTAGCCATTGCAGTTGATCGTGGTTTTGCATCTGAGGTTGTGATAATTCAGTGGGGAGAGGATGCCCCCAGAGAAGAGAGAAACAGACATTTTAAATCCCATAATGATTAGTTTTAATTTGTTCATTTATTTAAAAAGAAGCAAATTAAATCATAAATGGAGACAAGATTTGAATTTTATATGGCAGCTTCTCATTTTTTTTGGCTAGGTTACCAATGTATAAACTGAGCAAATGGTAGGGTTTATAAAAGCCTTGTTCCTACTTGGCAAGGTTGAGTGAAGAAGGTGGTTATCTACAATAAGTAGTGTTAACCTTTTCTTTTGTGGTGCTAGGATGGAACATAGGGCCTCACACACACCAGCCACTGAGCTATACCGCTGCTGTCCCTTGTGTTAGTTTTTTTTCTTTTTTCTTTTGGTACTGGGAATTGAACCCTAGGGGTGTTTACCACTGAGTTACCTCCCCAGCCTTTTTATTTTTTATCTTGAGACAGGGTCATGCTAAGTTGCCCAGAGCAGGCCTTGAACTTGTGATCCCTCTGCCTCAGCCTCCCCAGTAACTGGGATTCCAAGTGAGGGGCACCACACCTGGCCCTAGTGTTAACTTTTCAATGTAATTTCTTGGAAAAGAAGCTTTTTCCATAAAGTACTCAGCCTCAATTTATTCTGGATTTAATTAAATGAGAATCCTTGGCATTGGTAAAGAGTCACAATTTTCCAAGCATATCTTTCAAGAATTTCTTTTTTCTTTTTCTTTTTTTTTTTAATGAAGTTCACAAGTTCAACAAATGTTGGAATCCATAGCCTCTGAAATGGGTGGGGCACTTTCTCATGATTTGCATCTTAGTGAAATTTTGCAAAAATAATAATTTTGTCTTTTAGAAGTGATATCTGTACCTAGAAATATTTAGAGTAGTAAATTGCCCATTAAGCATTTTTTCCATGTTTTAATTAATAAGAGTTTTGGAACAGTTCATATTTGGTTGGCTTTTCTAAAAGAAAAAAAGTGTTTTTGGCTTTGCTTCAAACTATTTAAAAATTAAACAAAGACCTAGTTAAAAATGGTGGTGTAAAGCCATATTTTTATTCCACTATTCTTCCTGGAAGCCCACAAAAGGAAGAAAAAGAGTAAAAAACAAAGAAGAAATTGCTGTCTTCCATTAAATAGCTACAACCTCAGACCACAAGCTGTAAAGAATATCTGCCAAATACAGTGAAATTTGGACCAAATGAGAGAGGATGCTGTGAACTTGCATAGACCTCAAATTCTGGGCAGGATGTAGTTTTCTCAAGTAGTTAGGCCTCTAGAAATTAAATGGCTTCACTAAGATAATAAAATGGCACAGCCAGCACTCGCTGTGCAGTTTAGCTATGTACTGCAGAAAGCTGACGGACGGGGAGCAGATGGAAGAGTTGAGCCACCATGTGCATAGAGCAGGCTGTGAACTAAACAACTCCAGGGAGCCCGAGCCCATCAGAGTCCAAGTGAACCAAGATCCTTGGAGTCAGTACCCAGCCTGTGTGCCTGCCTCACCACCATGGTGACCACCTGCATGTCTAGTACAGGCTCCTAAATATTGGCAGTTCTTTAAAGTAGAGTAGGAAGATCAGCTAAGTAGTGGTCAGAACAGTCTATGACGTAAGGGGCTGCTTAGGTTAAAGGGGGTTCACCCCAAAGACCTGAGTGTGAAGTCCTCCCAGGATACAGGGCTTGACAGAGGTACAGACAGTGATGGAGCCAATGCTGCTAATTCCTCTTCCTGTGCTGATCATGGGCAGGTGACCAGCTTTGTCCTGTTGCAGTGTGAAGGCCTCTGCCTGTGCCAGGCCTGGGCACAGGGAACACAAATTCAAGGAAGGAAGGAACACAGAAGGAAATGAAGAACACAGATCCAAAGCAAACTATCTCACACACAAGAACAATTCAGACTCCTAGTTCTTCAAGGCCTTTATTGAATAGATAACTGGATATTGTAAAAAGAGGTTTTAAAGAAAAGGCATATATGATGAAAGAAAAGAGAAAATAAAAGGGATAGCAAAGGAGCTGATTCATCCCCTTAAAGAAAGAAAAGAAATAAAACCATAGAAAGATGGAAATCACATTAGAAGCCTTCACATTTGGTAAATACAAATGAAAATGCGGGAATAAACAGCCAGACTTAAGAAAGTTCCACAAAACAAAGTGAAAATATGAGAAGAAGCATTTCTCTGAAGTTGATATGTAGGAAAAACAAAGGGTTACTCATCACATCTTGACTTGTTTTTCTAAAGGAAGAGAATGAAGAATGGGAACTAAAAAACCTTCAGAGAGAGAACAGAAGCAAACCTTCCTGATAAAAAGCATGTATATGTGTAGGTCAAAAGGCCACACTATCTAGGAGGAAAACAACTACTTGGAAACAAGGTATGGAAAGAAATGTGCTGCTGAGAAGTCAAGGGCATCAGGAACAATAGGACCAGGGAGTGTGCTGGGGCTAGCAAGGGATCCTCACAGCCTGCTGAGAGTACTTCCTGCAGAACAGCAGGGGAGGGCTTGATTTAAACTGGAGGAGAGAGAGGTGCAGGCAGAGAAGAGAATAGGCAGGTTTTTTGGTTTTGTTTTGTTTTGGAATGAGGATTGAACCTAGAGGCTAAATCCTTCCCCCTTTTTATTTAATTTGAGACTCAGGCTTGCTAAATTGCAGTCCTCCTATTCTCAGCCACTAGACAGGTCTTTTGAGAAGTTTCAACTGAAAGAAATGAGAGAGAATGAATATATTCAGAGGAGGACATGAAATTGAGGGAGGCTGTGTGTGTGTGTGTGTGTGTGTGTGTGTGTGTTTTAATCGACACATTATAATTTTACACATTTCTCAGAGTGTGATATTTCGATAGATGTATGCTAAGTGCAGTGATAAAATCAGGGTAATTATCACATCCATCACCTCAAACATTTGTTTTTTGTGTGTGCACGTGCCTTGATAACATTCAAAACCTCCTTGCTTCTAGCTGTTTTGACATATATAGTAAATTATTGTGACCTGTAGTAACCCTCTTGTGTCACAGAACACTAGAAGTTTTCCTCCCATCCAGCTGTGTTTTAATACCCATTATCTATCGTCTGCTTTCCTTTCACTCTCTACTTCCTTAGATCAACTTTTTTAGTGCGTACATGAGTGAGAACATCTGATATTTGTCATTCTGTGTTTGGATTATTTCACTTACCATAATGTCCTCTAGGATCACCCATGTTGTCACAAATGACAATATTTTGTTATTTTTTACAGTTGAATACTATTTCATTGTACATCTGTATCACATGTTCTTTGTTCACGCAGCCATTGAGGGCACTTCAGTAGGCTATAGTAAACATGCTTCAGTAAACATGTAAACATGCTTCAGTAAATATGTAAACATGCTTCAGTAAACATGCTTCAGTAAACATGGGTGAACAGTTGTTTCTTCAGCATACTGATTTCCCTTCCTTTGTATATATTCCTGGAAGTGGGACAGCTGGTTACAAGGTAGGTCTGTTTTTAGTTATTTTGAGGAACCTCCATACTGTTTCTTGTAATGGCTTTACTAACTTACATTCCCACCAGCAGTGTATGAGAATTCTCCTTTATCCACATCCTCATCAGATTTGTTTTTTTTCTTTTTGAGAATAAGGAGGCTTTATTTCTTAAGATGGGAGAAACCTGCAAATATTTAAATATCTTTGGAAAATGTGAAGATAGAGGGAGTGCTTCTCAACCTTGGCTGTAAATTGGAGCCATTTGGAATTTTAAAAACAATACTGATTCCATGCATGGAGGCACATACCTGTAATCCCAGTGACTTGGGAGATTGAGGCAGGAGGATTACAAGATTGAGGCCAGCCTTAGCAACTTAGTGATGCCCTAAGCAACTTAGTGAAACCCTGTCTCATAATAAAAATTAAAAAGGGCTGGGAACATAGCTCAGTGGTTAAGCACCCTGGATTCAATCCCTTGTATGAACAAAACAAACTGATGGTGGGACCAACTCACAGAGGTTCCCATTTAATTGTTGTTGGACACAGCTGGTGTTGAGAATTTTAAACTGCCAAGGTGATTCTAAAAGATAGCTGAATTTAAAAACAATTCTCATAAATGATGAAATGAAGTCCTAGGAAAATGGGAGGGAATTTGATTCTCAGCATTGGTGGAAGGACTGTCTTAATTCATTTTGTGCTCCTACAACAAAATGCCTGAGGCCCCAACCTCAGTTCCCAACTTTATAGGGAAGAGAGGTTTGCTTTTGTTCATGAGTATTTGGCAGTGCGTTTTTTTCAGCAGCATGATGCTGAGTCTTCTTGGTTTCTGGTGAAGACCTTGCCTTCTCAAAATGGCAGAGAAGTGGAGTGAAAGCAAGTGTGTTTAAAGAGGAGGCACAAGTCTGAGAGAGACCAGACAAAGGAGGCTGACCTGATATATTACTCTCAGCTCCTACAGTGACCAATCCACTTGTCAAGCAAGATGGAAAATAACCCCTTTCGAGGATATGGGCCTCACCTAATCACCTCCCATTAAAGGTCCCAGCACCTCTCAATACCATTATATTGGGGACCTAGCATCCAGCACAAGAACCTTTGGGAGACAGACAATATTCTGATCACACCAGGGACCATTCCAAAGTAAGAGTAGGTCTTTCTCCTCCATTGTAGCTAGAGGTAGTGGTAAAAGCACTTTTAGATAGAAATGCAGGTTTTTTTAGCTATAGGTTGAAGGCCTTCTTGATTGTTTTCTCTGGAAGGGCCAGGGCTGAGGAAGCATGTTGGGAGGAAGTGGGGATGGGGGAGTGGGGGGTGGGGGAGCTGGGGGGGCTGGGGGAGGACACCTAGAGCAGAGGAACATATTCAGGGCAGTCTTATGAAGAACAAGAGAGGATACTAAGGAACGGTTAAATAAGAGTGTGGATGGCAGAGTTAAGGGGGCTGGTGTTTTAAGTTGGAGGTGGGGGGCTCTTCTTAGGTATATGTAAAACAGAATGTAGATGGAGTAAAGTAGTGCATTTTCTAGCAGGATAGAAAAGTTAGTTACTCATCTGTTCCTTTGATTTTGTACATAACACAGAAAATCAGACAGCAGCGGAAGTAAAATGAATAAGTTAAAAAATGCATTATATTAAATTCTGTCAAGCCCTACTTGGTAGGCTCTTTAGATCCACAGTCACAAAACCAAACACAATTGTTTTGCTTAGTTAAATGGCAAAGAAATGTTGTAGTCTTATTGGCTCCAAACACCCATAGAAAATACAGCAAGCCTGACCTCTCCCTGAAGTGCTTCTTGTCTTCTGGACCTAGGGTATGATTTAAGAGTGTGGTGTGAAGATGTGGTAGCAATTAAGTGTTCAGACAATGTACTTACCCAAGCTGGATGTTGAAATACAATTTGAATCAACATGGAGGAAAACAAACTAAATCAGTTTTAATAAAATAATCCTGCTTTGTAAATATTGCAAAGAGAATCTTATTATTCTTTTGGATGTTATTGGCAGGGTCCTTGAATCAGAGATTTGTGTATTTGTTAGGGTCTTTGTTCTTTTGGTGTCTTCGAAACACTATTTTCATATGCAGGTATTTTGTGTTTTAAATTATCTCACATAACTTGCTGGATCCTGAAATTGGTGCTGAGGACATTGTGACATTTTAAGGAAAAACTGAGTGGCATTGGGTATGTGAGAGCCCTCATCCATAAGTGTACTGGAAGAGAGCACAGGGCTGGAATTCATGAAGAGCCCATTGAGAGCTCATGCATTTTGATGAAAACAAAATATGCATAAAAATCAGATCCAAAGTGGACAGGCTGAAACGTCTCAGGAAGTTTATTCATGTCACTGACCTCTTTTTGTTGCTGTGGTGAGGACAGAAGAACATTCTGGACACATTTTCAGAACAGTGTCTTGTGTCTCTTTGCACTTTGGCATCTACTGACTCTGTTTACCCTTCATCCTATCCTTTCCCACACATGAAGCTTTGTAGATATTCCTTGTTGCAGTAAACTTGGCATTTGATGGGAAAAATTTTGCTTTTTTCTTTCATTTCAATTGTTTTTACATTGTGAAATTGCTATATGGATGGTACTGTATTAAGCACCAATGGAGGAAGCCATAATTCAGAGTTGGCTCGTGTTTTCAAGATGTGTATTCTAAGTTGTTTAGAAGCCCAGTGAAGCAAAGACTTTTTTTTTATGGCTTACTTTTTCAGTGTTTCCACAGTATTCTTGGCTATTATAAAATAGAAATTTGTTACAATTGTTGGAAAAAGTCATTCATCTCTTGTATTAGTTCATTTTTTGTTGTTGTACCTGAATACCACAGACTGGGTAATTTATCAAGAAATAAGGTTAATTTAACTCACAGTTATGGAGGTCCAAGTTCAGGGGGCCACTCTGGTGCCGTCCTTGTTGCTGGTAGAGATTTTCTGGTGAGTCCTGAGGTAGCACAGTGCATCACATGGTGGGACAGAGCATCCTAGCTCAGGTCTCTCTTGTTGTTGTTAAGCCACAGTCTGTTTGCATTAGGGTCCTACCCTCATGGCCTCATTTAACCTTAATTACTCCTAAAAGTTTCACTTCCAAATATGGTAGTGGGTAGTCTGATGAAGTTTCCACCTTCTTAATGCCTTACAAAGGGAATGATGTCCCCGTTACCTTGCAGCCTTGAAATAAGGAAGAAATGCTTGGTGGCTGGTGATCCATTCAGCTGTGGGGTATAACAGTTTCCTTTCACAATGTTTTGATGAGCTGTAACTTTCTCTGTTATCCTCATCCTTTGGCCTGGCATATACTATTCTTGCAGAGAGCAGCTTTGAAGGGGTAACAGGAAATTGAAATCAATGGTACTGTTTTATGACCAAACTGCCATTTCCTCCACACCCCAACCCCAACCCTCACTAAAATTTCATGTTTCAGCTACCTGTTCAAGGACAGATGATTGTATCTATCCGTATGGGTGGGTTTTCCCACGTGTGTGTGTGTGTGTGTGTGTGTGTGTGTGTGTGTGTGTGTATGCGCTCACGTGAAATTGTCAAGTATTTGAACGCCCAAACCTGTAAAGACTTAACTGCACAAATCTTATTGACAAGTTGTTTTATAGATTCAAATGTGCCAAATTATTTAAAAATTAGAACACAAAAGATGCCTTTAAGTCCTGAGAATATGAAAATATTTTTTAAAGGAAGCACATTTTTTAGTGCTTTGAGAGGCACTTAGCAGTCTCTAAACTAATATTAATTTTCTTCACTTTGCATAATTTTGCCAATGATGTTACTGATAAGCCATGTCTCAAGCCAGCTAAAGAAATTATTTGGAAATTTAGCTCATGATTTAAAGAGTGGCATTTTCTCTTACTTTCTACACAGATTGAATTTAATATCCTACTCACTCCAAATTCCCTTCTCTTATTTTCATCTTAAAAAAAAAATCTTTCTTTCAAATCTGATAATATGTGAAACCTATATGTCATTTGTAGAATTGCTCTGGGGAAGCCAATGAGATATGGTTTATAAAACTCTACCAGATCCTTCTCTGAATGTGAGCTTTTGGAATTGTTTGGAGATTAATAAGTGCATCATATAAAGGGGTGGCTACTTTTTCAGCAGTGATATTAGATGTTTGCAGTCAAAATAGATGAGTGATTGCTACTTGAACAATGTATGTTTCAGCAGATAGAGCAAAACAGTAAGTTTCAGTATCTCCCCAGAGAGGTGGTAGGCCACCTGAGCTGAAGTTTATGCTTTTCCCTTGAGCAAGAGAAGCAGGAGAGCTGATGAGTTTCTCCTGTGGGTCAGTATCTTCCTGTCCCCCTTCCTCCATTTTCATGAAGGCTGCAGCTGCTGTTTCTGCTCACATTGTGGCTGAGTTCACGTATGTATGACTTGTGATACCTTAACACTCTTGCTTGCCACTTCTAATTACTCTTTTATTAAGTACATACATGTTTAGAGGTATTGTATATTAGAGGCAAGTTGTTCACTGTGTTATTCGAATGATGGAGGAAACGGTGACCGGCTTGGGGCATCCAGGGGCAGCTGTTGCAGAAGGGTGGTGTCAGGAGAGCTGGCGGCCCCTGTGAGACTGCTTTGGAAGGGAGGGAGGCAGAATGCGCAGGCAGACAGAGCACCGCCCCCACTCTTTGCTCTGAGTAAACCCAAAACCCTCCTCAGAGGGTCACTCCTTGAGGATCCTGCCTTCTCTGGAGCCCTGGTTCCTGCTATTCATTTCTCTTGCCTGAAACACTCTGCCCCCTCTCCTTACATCTTGGTGTCATAAGAGGACAGCTTCATAAGAGGACAGCCCTGCTTCCTTTGCCCTACATTCCTGATGCACCCCACCTGTCCTCTTCTTGAGACTCTGATATACAGCAACCTGTTGGATGTCTATGTATTCATTTATCCTCTGCCTGCTCCAAGCATGGTGTTACATCCCCAGGGGCCAGCTCTCTGATCTCCTGGGGCCCGAGTGTATGGCAGTCACCTAGTTATTTAGTGAAAGCCAGTGGAGGAGGAGGAGGTGCTCAGTGTGCATTCATGGAACAAGGGAGGAAGGATTTTTATTTAGGGTAACTGTGTTTGAAAGGACTTGAGACATTGTGCTTTAGCAAATGGATGGTGATTCTCTTGGATAAAGGAAGTCACTCCACATCAAGAGGGACCCTTGTGAGGAAGAGAGCAGTTATTACCTGGTCATGGTTCAGTGCTTATGAGAGGGTGGCTAGATGTCTCCTTTCCCTTGGAATAAGCCTACTACATGCCTGTTTCCCCAGGCTAATCTTTAATAGCACCCTCTTCTATTCTGGAAAGTTCACCAGTTTGGATGATAAAATGCAGGATCACCTGCCAGAGGGATTTGATGGCATCTGGAGATGGAGATCTGCAAGCAGGGGGGTCACTTGGAGGAGCAACTTGGGGACTTCAAGCTCTCCACACCCTTGAGGACAGGGGAGGGATTGGGAGGACTTCCTTTAGGGAGGCCCTGAGCATGCACAGTTATGGACCAGCAGATGCTATTACAACAACATTTAGGCAGGACTGTTAGACCCTGGAGAAGTAGAGTTCAACAGTGGCCAGAGAGCAGGAGTATGCCTGCCCTGTGCAAGGCTATTCCCCCTTTCACTCATTTACCCTACCCCATCCCATATGTCCCCATCAGTCTGCTTCAGCTCTTGGGTACAGGGACAGTTTGGCTGGGGTTGTAGACCTGCTTAAATTAGGGAGCCTGTGCTGTTCAATGAAACATTAATAGTGTATGACTTGAGAGCATAGCCTTAGTCTGGGGAGGAGGTGACATCACTCAGATCTTTAAGAACATCTCCTGTGCTCTTTTAACAGCTTACAGATGATAGTAATAATTTATAAATTGTGTCTCTATATGCCACCAGGTAGTAAGTGTATTATGCCAGTCTCATCTTTTTCCTGTACTTTTTGACTCTTTGTTTTTATTACAAAACTAATTTAATTACAAAACTAATTTAAGCTGGATGTTAGAAGATTTAAGCATTTATTTTGGTACCAGGGGTTGCTTAGCCACTGAGCCACATACCCAGCCCTTTTTATTTTTATTTTGAGACAGGGTCTCACTAAGATGCTTAGAGCCTTGCTTAGTTACTGAGGCTGACTTCAAACTTTGAATTCTCCTGCCTCAGCCTCCTGAGTCACTGGGATTACAGGTGTGCACTGTGGCACTTGGCAAAGATTTAAGTATTTTTCCCCCCTCTTTTAAGCTCACCTCTTTTTAGGTTTCTGTTGTTAGCACTTTGTGTATTTCTTCATATTTCTCTACAAACAAAGGAAATTAAATATAAATATGTATGTTTATATTTACTATTTTACTATTACGGAAATGGTATTAGGTCATACCCAGTACTTACCAAAGCCTTTTCATTCATTTATTTACTTACTTATTTATTTTTTGGTTTTAGGTGGACACTATATCTTTATTTTATTTTTATGTGGTGCTGAGGATTGAACCCAGTGCCTTACGTGTGGTAGGTGAGAGCTCTACCCCTTGAGCCGCAACCCCAGCCCTTACAAAAGCCTCTTAAACTTAGGATTCTCCATCTTTGCCAGTCAATAAATACCAATCTCCATTATTCTTTCTAATTGCTGCATAATATTTCATAGATGAATATATCTGTCATGTTCATTCATATACCTATTGATGGACTTTTAAGATCTTTGCATTTTTTTACTATTATAAATACTATTTTTTTTTTTTTTTTTTACAAAAGCATTTATATTTTTTTCAAAGGATAGATGTACAAAAGGATACATGTAGGCCTCCATGGTTAAATGCCAAGGCCAGGAATGGAATCTCTGCGTCAAAGGACATGTGCGTTTTTATTTCAATAATTATCACCAGAATGCTTTCCTGAAGGGACCATTCATTCTCCCTGCAAAACCTTCAGGCCAGCTGATCCTCATATCTTAACTGGGAGTGGATGCTCAAATCTTTATTTTTTTCCAATCTCTCAGGTAAAAATTAAAATTATCTTTCATTCTTTTGAGTATTTATATGTTCAAATATTTTCTTACATTCTGCATCTACAAGATCTGTAGCAGTTATTATTGGTGGCATTCACTAAACAAAATTTTGACTGCTGGGAAGATGTACTACTTAAATTTTTAAGAATTCAAACTCATCTTCCTATGCCATGTTTTATCATTTAGTTCACATATAAGGTATTTCACCCATTTCTGGGTTTGACTTTTTAAAATATTTATTTTTAGTTATAGGTGGACACAATATCTTTATTTTATTTTTATGTGGTGCTGAGGATCGAACCCAATGCCACACGCATGCTGGGCGAGCGCTCTACCTCTGAGCCACAACCCCAGCCCCACAGGTTTGATTTTTAAGTATGGTTAATAAGGAACTTTCAGATCAGCATTTATAGTTGGGAATAATTTCATTTTCTCAGAGATCAGATTTTAAGATTTTTGTGCCTCAAAATTTACTGGGTGCTTGTAATCTGCTCTGGGAGATTTTGTGTGTCTAGATCCATTAATGTGTGTAATTTTGAACTTTGAAAATAGGCTTTTTTGGGTCACTTGTTGAAGTATAATTATTGGAAACAGTAAATGCTAAATATTTTGATTGCAAGGAGTGACATATGATGGAGGGGACTGATTATGCAATGGATGGAAGGCTTCAATGTGATTCTGTGCGGTGTGATAATGGCGTCTCTGTCCCTTAAACCAAAGGCAACCATTTGAGCAGCAATTTGGCTTACAGCAGCATGCCATATTCATGGTGTCAGGTTTCTGTCTCCAGGGTCCTTAGTGTGTTGTGAAAACTTCACTGATCGATGCTGGAAACATTGCAACACAAAATAAAAATATATTGTTGTTGGGTAGTAGTGAAGGGAAATGTGTCACTGGGCCTCATGTCTGTGAGGGATGACATTTCTAGCAACCCTGTTTCCATTCTCTAGAACTGTTACATTCTTCTGCTGTACAACTGCACATAGACCAGGAATTGGTATGTGTGGAAAATGCTTCTTTACTGCTTCACCTGGGAAATCGATTATTTTGCTTAGAGAGAGCAAACTTGGTGTGTGTGTGGGGGGAAGGTGTGGCACAGATATTTATTTTGTTTTTCAGTTTTTTATGTCAATACTCTGAAAATAATGAAATAGATCATGTTTTGGTCCTCAAACTCTGCCCTGGCCATGATCTCCTCTAAACGCTCACCTTGAAGGGGGGGCTGCCTCTCTTCTTTCTCCCACCCTTTCCTGGGCTGCTGGCTCAGCATGTGACTCTCAATTGTGAACCCACCCAGCTTCTCTGCAGTCACCATTTCCCATGTTCTCTCCCAGTTTAAGACCTGTGTGGGTCTTGGAATAAAGTGTGGAATGCTGGGTAGAGTCAAGAGGACCTGTGGGTGGACAGAGCACAGAGGTCAGAGGAAGGGTTTGACCTTGTACTCGAGAAACCTCGAGCTTCATTAAGGTGGATGTCCATAGAAACAAGTATAGTGATTTGTCTTGAGGGTACTTCCAACTTTGACATGGTATATTTTTAAATATGAATCCTGGGAATGCCTTAATGATAATATTTAATAATAAATAATAAAATAGATACATTTAATGTGCTCTTCTTATCCACTGTTATGTCTTATTTAATCCTCAGACGCCTGTGAGAAGGTACTCACTCATATTATCCTTTTTGTTGTTGAGGGAATTAAGATTGTGTAACGTTTAAAGTTGCACGTAAGCCTAAGCACTGCTAGAGAATCGAGGGCCTGGCTGCCTGTATGGCCCACACTGACAGGACTTTGCCTAAAGTTGTTTTTGTAATGAGTAAATTTGTAATTGTTGGTTTATGGGCAAGTATTGCCTAATTAATGCCTGGGCTTCTGCACTTGCCATCAAGTTCTCTCCTTATAATTTTGTTTTTAGTGTCGGTTTGATGATACCTATCTCTGCTCAGTACTCTCACATCCTATATGTGGGAATCAAAATAGTGTTGCATTCCTTTAAAAAGATCCTTTTTGTTCAGAAATGCTGCATCATATGGTGGTTGTATTTTTAATTTTTTGAGGAATATCCCTACTGTTTTCCATAAAGGCTGTACCAATTTATAGTTCCACCAGCAGTATACAAGGGTTCCAGTTAGAATCTCCCACTTTTAAGGTCAATTGTGCTATATGACAACACTGCAGAGTCATGTCTTCACAATCATAATTGTGCTTATGATGATAGGCAGAATCATTATAATATTCACAAAGTGATACACCAAGACTTTCACAAGTTCTCTAGGGTGCGGAGTCTAGGGGTGGGTGGGAGCATTTTTAGAATTTCATCTAAGGATGCCCCTAGGTGCCTTTGGCTCTTTCTGAACTCTGTTGGAACAAGTCGAAGACTTCATTGTTATTTGCTGGCCCAACCAACATACTATGTGAATAGGGATAGCTTATTTCATTTGATTTTAGGGAATTTATGGGTGAATTTTAGCTAATGTGAGATCATTGTATCTTGGTGCCCCATAAGGCATTAGATTCCTGAGGATGACAATAAACATATTAGAAAAGGAACAAGTATTGCTCAAGGTTTATAGACCTGTTTATATACAGACTCTTAATGTGTCTTACAGGTGAGACAAAGACATACTGTGGGTCAGTTCGTGCTCCTTATTGTGGGAATGAATCTGTGAAACTGGGTCACTTGGGTTTTCTACAAATATAATTGAGATTATAGGTCATGAGTTAGAAGTTCCCTTATATAAGTGGACAAATGTAGCATTACTATGTTGATCAGTTACCAGGTCCTGGGGCTCCATAGCAACAGCAAAACCATTAGAAATAGTTCCTAAGGCTATTGATTTTTTTCGAGTTTGCCTCTTAAGGACTCCTCAGAGCTAGTAGGCAAGGTCAGGCAATAATTCTTCTCTAGAAAGAGCACCTGATGGTTAGAATGGAGTCAGTGTTCATTACTTTTTCAGAGATAATCTCACAAAAGGGCACCCGTATCAGTTAGGGTTCTCTGGTTGCAAGCAATGAAATTGGACTGCAGTTCAGTTAAAGCAGAAAAGGAATTTATTGTAAGGACATCAGGAAGCTTGCAGAATGCAGTGACAGGCCAGAAAAGTAGGTACAGAATAAAGATCAAGAGAGATCCAGGGTCATTCCAGGGCACTAGATCTGCTACCTGACTACTGCCCTGTCATTTAGGGCTTGCTGCAGGGATGGGATAGGATAGGACCCATTTTCTCTGTCCATACATCACACTAATCAAGACCCAAAGCCCATCTGGAAAGTAGCCCACAGGGCAGGGACCTCAAGTACACACCCTGATGGAGGGTGAATCTCTTAAAGGACTTGGGATGCCATTATCAAGCAAGTTGGGAGTAGATGCTGGGGGATAAAACCCTAGAACAAAACAAAGCAAAAAACCCCTGATATTTAATTTAGGATCCTTTGTTCCCTCAAATTCTGTCTCAAATAAAAAAAAAAAAAAAAAAGTGCACCGAATGGTAATTAGAAGAACATCTTCCTTAAACAAAAGAATAGTCTTTTGTTGTTACACAACTTGTCTCAAATCATAGAAACCTAAGTCTGCATCCTCCAAGAAGCTACTTAAATTAAAATATTCAATGCATATTCTTATTTGCATAATATCAATGAAATTCTCTGGCCAGGTGTGTAAAGAGGTTCTGTTTAGCATTAAACAGTGAAAATTGATATCCCCCCTCCCTCTTGGTCCTGGAGTCATGTTGACTGATTATTTATTTGTAAAGTAAGTACGAACTACAAAAATAATCCCCATTCTATTTATTGAATGATAATAGCTTTTAAAATGAACAACATTTGTGTCTAACATAAAAAACCCTCTGTATCTGGTAGTTTATGGGTAAGTGATCATGTTGTAATAGCATTGTATCAAAAGCTGCTTTTCTTTATAAACCCTTATATTTAATCCCTCCAACCAGCCAACCTGCTACAAGCTTCCTAGGGAATTAATTTAAGATTGAAGATAAAAAAAGAGGCCAAAGTTAATGACATCAAAGAGAAAGCTCCTGAAGGAAGTAATAGTTTCAAACAGATTTTGACTGTTTTAGAAAATGAATATAAGCTGTTGTAGAAAGAATTGGTATAAAATAAGGGTATTGCTTCTGACTTATTCAAAATGATTTTTTTTCTAGTTTATAACCCCAACTAATCTTGTAATAAACGTTTTAAAGTAAAAGTTTAATGTGTGCCTTGGGAGCTGCACTGACCAGTTTCACTAATAGATTGCAAAAAAAGTTTAAAATATTTATAATGTAATTCTGACAAGAGCAAATCATTAGCACAGAATTTTTACACTTAAAATGTGTGATTTCTAAATGGATAAATAGGGAAAAGGGTTTTTGTTGGTGAGCTAAAAATCTAAGATTTAATTGTGTTCTTGCAAGGAAATAAAATTGCATAAAGCCACCAGGGAAACTAAAAAAATTGACAATTTTGGTGAATATTCCTCATTTTAAATAAAAACTCTTCCAAGTAATTACTTGTACCTATAGTGGTATTGAAGCAATACATTATTTACACATTTAATCTTATTTTGATTTACTCTAATTTATCTGATATCAGCAGCCTGTTAGATGATAATTTAAAAATCTGCTTCTACTGTAATTGCTTTAGGAAACCTTCCTAATGATAATTTTATTCCCTGGAATAATTTAACTTTCCACTTAAACTGCACATCTCAACACTATAAAGTATGTGTTGGAAACAGAAGATGTTTATGTTCATGGAGAATGATGATTTCCTTAATGGACAGCAATGCTGGGCTTCATATTTTATGGTAATGGAGATGGATAAAATTACTTTTTACTATGTGTACCCTCAATATTTGTGTGTAGCATGAACAAGAAGTTCTAAGAGTTCAAAAACATTCCCCAAAAGTACCTTTGTGGAGGCAAACTGGATTTATGGTGTTATGTTTTGTCAGAATTCACACATGCACTGGTCTGAGCTACTTCCTAGCTCAGAAGCACCCTCGAAGACCCACGTCTGACTTTGCCCTGGGCAGATGCAGGGCAGGACTGGTTCTTTTCTGACCCCAGAGACCCAGCTTTCTCCTATCAGGGTTTTGGCTCCCCACAGGGAGCTGCATTCATTCCACCAAGAGGAATCCTCCAGGGATTGTTGCTAGACAAAAGGAGAAAGAGATGTTCTGTGGTGGAACACAGAGTTAGTAAGTAGTCTTTCCAGGAAGAACCTCCAAGCTCACAAGACTGCTTTCTCTGAGTATTTTCTGCCAGTAGTTGGAGGATGGCAGCTTCCACTGTCCTTGTATCTGCAGGGGTCTAGTTTCAGGAACCCCTAGGATACCGAAATCCGCAGGTATCCAAGTCCTTTACAGGACATGGTGTAGTGTGTGCACATAACTTTTGCACATCCTCCAGTACACTTTTAATCATCTCTAGATTACTTATGTCTTATAAATGCTACACAAATATTTGTCACACTGTTTAGGAAATAAGGATAAGGAAAGAAGTGTGCATGTGTTAATGCAAATGGAATTTTTAGAAAAATATTTTCGATCCATTGTTGGTTGAACCTGTGGATATGGAGGTCTGGCTGTACCTCTGTTTCTGCCAAGATTGAAGATAGGATAGGTAGGGGAAAACTAACTCTCAGGTGATGGTGTTTAGGGGCTGTTCATGGTCAGTGTATGACAAAGAATGGTGTTGTGGACGAAGGTGGAGAAGACCTCATGCTTGGGAAGTCAGGGGGAAAGGAGCCCAGATACTTTCTGGTCCAAGAGATTTGCTGTAAGGTGACACTGGTGTCCTCTCTGGTTCCTCTTACCTGTGCTGTTGACTTTTGTCAGAATACTCAACCCAGCTGGTTATGGGAGGGTGTGTAAGGATTTGTTTAAAATATTTTTGGCATTTGACTTCATAGACCTGGGCAAATTTATGCAGACAGAGTGGCTGAGCAGCATGTCCCTGAGAGGTAGACAGTGTTCCTGATGACCCATAGGGCTTCTTGCCTCTTCAGTGCAGGAATAAACCTTCAGCTGGGTGACTCTGAGGGAGGTTTCAGAGACTAAATTCAAATTGGCATACTGCTCTATCCTGGTTGCTATCTTAAGGTGATTTGGGGAGTTATTCATTAAATATTTGTTTTGTACCTATAGTTCATCTGAACGTGGATTATGACTTTTCCTGTTTTTATGTACCTCATTATAATAGGGAAGAAAAAAGAGAAATTCAGGTAATTATGGTATAAATGCCAAGTAAATGGAGTATAAAATAAGTAGAAGTCATCGAAGAAAGAGTTGCGTGCTGGCTAAGGTGAGTTGAAAAAAGTTTGTATCTCTTCTTTGTACTTTGTAAAATGTCTTCCTATTCTAAGAAGGAGCTGTATGGCAGCTCTAATAGTACCTAAGTTCTGGGTAGAGTGTCTTCAGATCATGGAAGATTGTTCTCCAGGGGCTGGAAATAGGTCTCCTGGCCAACTACATTGTGTGCAAATGTCGACATCAGGTTGCATGTGCCCCTTGGGCCATGGTAGCAGATAGCACAGTCCCTGAAGGGCAAAGCATCACACCGGGGACAGCCGTGCAGCCAAAAGATTTATTCAACAGCCTTCGTGGCTGGTAGCGAAAACCGGAGAACAGGTGCTCTGGTCGAAGGTCGACGAGGTGGGAGAGGGGAGTCAGGGAGAAGGGAGTGTGCAAGCTCTGGTGGGAGAAGGGAGTCAGGAAGAGGGGAGTGTCCAAGCTTTGGACAGAAGGTGGGTGCCTGGTCGCACCGGCTCTCTGGAGCTGTCGGCTAAAGCAGCTGCTGTCTGGCTGGAGGCTGGAGCTGTCAGCTGGGAGCGGCCGTCGGGCTGAAGGTAGTCGGTCTGGAGCTGTCAGCTGGAGCAGCTGCCGTCGGCTGGAGGCGATGGGTCTGGAGCTGCTGGCTGGGGCAGCTGCCGTCGAGCTGGAGGTGATGGGTCTGGAGCTGTTGCAGTGGCTTCCTCCTCTCTGCAGCGACGAGCCGATGTCTTCCTCCTCTCAGCAGCGACGATCTGATGTTGTGTCCGTGTGTCTCTCTCTGTCTGTCTTGAGTCTCTCAGACAGGGCCTTATATAGGGATTTCTGGTGGGGGTGCACTAGAGCAACCCCAAACACCATTGGCTAGAACAGGATGCCCTTTAAGCCTATTGGCTCTTGCCTGGGGAAAAGAAACATTCTGCCCGGGAAGAAACATCCTGCCCGGGGGGAAAAAACATCCTGTCCAGGGAAGAAACATCCTGCCGAGAATGAAACAAGGTTGCTTCTCTCAGGATGTGGAAAACTGTGAGGGCGGGGGAGGGTAAGCTATCTATCATTCCCCCCTTTTTGTTTTCTTAGGAAGTGGGACGTCGTATGTCAGTCTGGCTACTTCCTGCTGAAACGGGGCGACGTGGGGTGATATGGGGGGATATGATAAGACAGGTAGGTCAGGCTTGAGGGTGAAAAGGATTCCTAGGAGGTTGGCACCAAAAAGATGAATTCGCCCTGAGGTGATGAGAAGTGACAGATGATCCCTAAGGAGAAACTGGTTAAAGGTTGAGAACAAGAAAGACATGAGCTGTGGAGAAGGAAGAGCTGCAAAGGAGAAGATAGAGATTTAAGGTAGGGTACGATATGGGGGCGGCCTGTCCGTGGGATCAAAATCAAGAAAGGAGGGGGATGGTAGGGGAGCAGCTGGTTGGCAGGCTAGGAGGCTATTGTTGGAGCTGCTGTGGGTACAGAGTGAGGGATTCGAACGAAGGAGGGAGAAAGCCTGAACATACGGAATCTCTGCCCATTTTTTTGATCGCTCGCAGAAGTTGAAAAGATCTCTCAGTATAGAGGGATCCAAGGACCCAGAAGCAGGCCATTTGTTTTGGTTATCTAAGGGGTATGTGGGCCAATCTTGGGTGCAAAACTTGGTAAGTCTTGTTGGTTGTATATCGGGAGTTAGGCCAAGAGTGGCTAGGTTGTTTAAGAGGCACTGTAGAGGAGAGTCGGCTGGGAGGCGTCGGAGTGGGTACAAGAGTGACAAATAGTGAGTGATAGCAAAACCAAAGAAGAGAGCGAGGACAAGAGCAAAGAAGAGAGTGATCGGAGAGTAGTCAGCCAGGAGGGATAGGAGTAGGTCAGCCAGGAGGGGTGAAGAAGCAGCAGCAGAAGAAGAAGAAGCCCCCATTTTCCCGTTCCGAACGGACAGATATATTGTCCTGAGGAGCGTCCTCCTCAAGATATATATATCAGAGAGATCCAAGTCTGTGAGACCCAGTCGTCACTGGAGTCAAACAGAGATGGGGTCCAAAGGGACCGAAGAACAATGGGTCACCCTGCGCAGGGATTTTCCGTGTCCCGTCCTGGACGGGAAGGAGAGACCCAAGTCCGGAGGCCAGAGGCCGAAAAAAGGGCTTTCTTCAACTACTCCCAGGAAAGGGAGAGAGAGAAGAGGGAGATAGAGAGAGAAAGAGAGAGAGAGAGAGGGAGGGAGCGAATGGTCAGTTCCCACTGTACAAGGCCTGACGGGTTTAGGCACACTGGGGATGAGGAGACCTACCCAGGAAAGGGAGAAAGAGACAAAAAGAGAAAGAGCTCCACGAGGTCCACTGTGACCATGAAGGTCTAGGTGGGGTGCGATCCTCCCTGTACAGGCCACCAGCGGGGCTGCCGGACGATCAACGGTCAGTTCCCACTGTACAAGGCCTGACAGGTTTAGGAGCCCTGGGGATGAGGAGACCTACCCAGGAAAGGGAGAGAGAGAGAGAGAGAGAGCTCCATGAGGTCCACTGTGACCATGAAGGTCTAGGTGGGGTGTGATCCTCCCCGTACAGGCCACCAGCAGGGCTGCCGACGATCAACGGTCAGTTCCCACTGTACAAGGCCTGACGGGTTTAGGAGCTCTGGGGTGGGGGGACTTACCAATCCGATGACAGGTGGTGGATGCGTCGGAGCGGCGATCAAAAAACGGGCGAAGGCTGAGGCAGTTCCGGGTGATTATGCCCTCCGGCTCAGATAGGATCCGAGTCACGGCACCAATGAAGGGCAAAGCATCACACCGGGGACAGCCGTGCAGCCAAAAGATTTATTCAACAGCCTTCGTGGCTGGTAGCGAAAACCGGAGAACAGGTGCTCTGGTCGAAGGTCGACGAGGTGGGAGAGGGGAGTCAGGGAGAAGGGAGTGTGCAAGCTCTGGTGGGAGAAGGGAGTCAGGAAGAGGGGAGTGTCCAAGCTTTGGACAGAAGGTGGGTGCCTGGTCGCACCGGCTCTCTGGAGCTGTCGGCTAAAGCAGCTGCTGTCTGGCTGGAGGCTGGAGCTGTCAGCTGGGAGCGGCCGTCGGGCTGAAGGTAGTCGGTCTGGAGCTGTCAGCTGGAGCAGCTGCCGTCGGCTGGAGGCGATGGGTCTGGAGCTGGCTGGCTGGGGCAGCTGCCGTCGAGCTGGAGGTGATGGGTCTGGAGCTGTTGCAGTGGCTTCCTCCTCTCTGCAGCGACGAGCCGATGTCTTCCTCCTCTCAGCAGCGACGATCTGATGTTGTGTCCGTGTGTCTCTCTCTGTCTGTCTTGAGTCTCTCAGACAGGGCCTTATATAGGGATTTCTGGTGGGGGGTGCACTAGAGCAACCCCAAACACCATTGGCTAGAACAGGATGCCCTTTAAGCCTATTGGCTCTTGCCTGGGGAAAAGAAACATTCTGCCCGGGGAAGAAACATCCTGCCCGGGGGGAAAAAACATCCTGTCCAGGGAAGAAACATCCTGCCGAGAATGAAACAAGGTTGCTTCTCTCAGGATGTGGAAAACTGTGAGGGCGGGGGAGGGTAAGCTATCTATCAGTCCCCCCCTTGCCCACCCAGTTATCTCTGCCTTTGAGGCAGCTTTTGGATTTTCTCCCCATGCAGGAAAGATGCTAGTCTCCTCACACATAGGGAATACCCCACAAATGGTTTTAGAATCAGAACCCCATCTGTGCTAGGGGTATACTCACAGCCTGTGGCCTCTTGTTGTTTTTCACTGACTTGATCTGAACTTTGAAAGGAACTAGTACTCCAATGTGAACTGTTTTTCACCTGGGAATCAAGTCAGCAGTACAAATGTGAACTTGAGATTTATGATGATCTGCTGAAAATTGTGCATACCAGTGTCAGAAGATAAACAAGTGATATTTGCTGCATTGGTTGGTTTTTCTTGCTAGTGGATGTCACTGGCTTTACGTTCATTAAGTTGCAATTAGTACTAAGTACCTCTTAATCTTTAGAAAATAATGTTTTTTGTTCAACAAGGATGGTTTATGCTCTTGTGTTTTTTACTGAATATTGTGTCTTCCTAAGAAGGATTTTCCCTGAAGGTTATGAATCCTTATCCTTTATCATTTATTGCATTGCAAGAGAGTAATTGAATAATTGTCTAATAGCTCTGTTTGCATCATCTTTCACATTAGGTCCCTTAATTATATGTACTATGTGAAAAATAATGTATGAACACTTGGTTTCTGATCAGGATTCATCAGAAATCAAAGGGAGGGAGCCATTTGCCAACTTCGGCACAATCAAAACCTTTTATTGTATTTATTTTTTGTGGGGCTGGGATAGAACCCAAGGCCTCCTGTGTGCTAAGCAGGTACTCTCCCACTGAGTTACATCCCCAGCCTCAAACCTTTCATTAATAGTTGTAGAAATTAATCTCATTCGGTAGCAACCCCTGAATTGCAGGGTAGATGAACTCTGTTATCAGAAACCACAGGAGGCCAGGCATCTGTTACTCTTCCTGTCTGGAAGAGCACCTGTAAATAGACACCAAGTCACAAAGGCCTTCCAGTCCCAGACGGTCCCCAGCATGGAGCAGAAGCTACATTTCCAGAGGGTAATTTGTTAGTTCATTGTGTGGAACGGCATTTGTTTAAAAAAGAAATCATGTTTAAACTGTAGTTTTGTTCCAAGATTGGCTCCTAAAGCATATATTTAAGCATTGTGTATTCTTCCCTTGTTCTACCTTTTATGCTATTTGCTATTTATACTGTATCTGAATATCTGTGTCTATCCAACTATCTCATTGTATTATACTTGCTTTTATTCAATGATATTGCTTATTGGGCTGAGAGTTCCTTGTAAGTGGAGTTGGTTCGTCCTAGAAAGTGCTTAATCCTGTTCTTGGCATGTATGTTTTATTAAGTACTTTTAAGTGAATAAAAGCATAATATTTAATAAGTTTCAGAAAGCAAAATATGTAATAAGTGTTTTCAAGAGAGAAGTGTGTTCAGAATTTCAGTTCTGAAAGTCAGGGAATACTTCTGGCATGTGCAAGCTGAAGAACACTATTTTTGGAAAGGGCTTTTCCTTAAACTTCATTAACTCTTACTGCCTTGATCAAATGCTTCAGGAAAAGTCTAACATTTCTTCCGTTGCAGAATGATCAGAATTAAAGAGTCAGAACTGGGCTTTGAGACAGGCCTTTTGCAAGTCTATAATTCTTTTCTGATCTAAAAAGAAACAAAGTTATGATTTATATGTTGAGTTCTTTGTTTACTGGAATGTTAATGGAATGTGAACAATGCCATTACAATAGATCTCAAAAGCTTAGTCCTATGACCCAGAAAAATATTTACTTTTTTTTTTTTTTTTACTTTGAGGGCAATTATTTCTTATATGCCACATCTTGATTAAATTTTTTTTATTATTATTTTGAGATGTGGTCTCCCTATATGGTTCAGGCTAATCTCAAACTCCTGGGCTCAAGCAATCTTCCTGCCTTAGCCTCCAGAGGTACTAGGACCGCTGGCCCATGCCACTATACCTGGAAAAGTGATTTTTAAAAGAGAATTGTTCAGTAAATATTTGAACTCCATTTTTTTGTATTTTTTAAGACCTCTGATTACTGTAGCCAACTTTGTTATAAGGCAAACTATGAACATCAGAGTGCTTTTGTGTTTGGAAATATTGGAAGCAAAGTTCTAAACTGTTTGTGTTGAACATATGGGGCCAGCTTTGGAATTCGTGAGCAGTGCTTTAAATAAAAGCTTGAATTGTGTTATGTTTATATTTTGAGATTTAAATCTGTTAGACTGATCTCATTTCTGACTACAAGGCCCTTGAGGAGAGACTGTGTCTTAATTTTGTTTTAATCCGAAGTTATTGTTACAGAGTGTGGCAAAAAATAGAAAGTACAGATATTTGTGAGATAAATGAATTTTGAAAAATTGACTCAGGCATGTTAAAGACCACATTAGATATTTTTGTGTCTTCTTTTTCTGGGACTCTCTATCTCAAGTAGTTCTAATTATAAGTTAAAATTATGATGGTATCTTTGATCAAACCTGAAGATACTAATAGCTTTAAAACTTTGGAGTGTAGATAGCAGGAGCATAAAATGTTTTGCTATGGTGGCATTATTAAAGACCAACCAACATTTTCATTTTCACTGTTTATGTGAAACAGTTGAGGAACTAGAAACTTTTTAAGTGATTATGAGGCCAACTGTGTTTATTCTTGAGTTTCTTGGATGAGAACCACTACAGACTTCAGGTTCTGTCTTCCTCCATTTTCATTGAATTAAACCAATTTTCTTTGCTTTTATTTTCCCCTTCCTTCCTTCCTTCCTTCCTTCCTTCCTTCCTTCCTTCCTTCCTTCCTTCCTTCCTTCCTTCTGTCCATCCGTATTGCTGGGGATTGAATCCAGTGGCACTCTACCACTGAGCCACTGCCCTCCCAGCCTCACCCTTTTGAGGCAAGGTCATGCTAAGTTTCCCAGGCTGGCCTTGAACTTGTGATCCTCTTGCCTCAGTCTGTGATTACCTGAAATCACAGACCTGTGCCACTGCACCTGGCCTATCTTTGTTTTTCTAATGATACCAAAGATGTTTAGTACCTTGTGTCCACCACAGATATGGATTGTCTGATGACAGGAGAGAAATATGGAGAGTATCCAAAAGTGGCACTATTATATAGTATAGAGACTTAAAATTTTTTCCAAAGAGAAAGTGAGAATCAGACAAGAAAATATTGAAACTTTCAAAGGAATCTGTAAAAATAAGATTTCTTGGGATTAATTAGTATTTTTTTTGGGGGGGGTGGAGGCTGAGTCTACACCAAACTCTCAAATTCATCTTGCCTAGAACTACTGTAAACATGATAAATGTTCACTCTCTGGAAATCAGATGGCGCGGCTGGCAGGCTGAGATGCATTGAAAACCAGCTTGCCTCGACATTTCTCATTTTATTCTTATGGGAAGGAAACACAAATGTTTTTTTTTATGAAAAGTTTAACAGCTATCATTGGACATGTACTATTTGCTCAGCACTCCACATGCATGATCTTATTCCACTTCTTGCCAACCTTATGGTGGTTAGAACTGCTACCACTTGGTTTGCATATATGTTGTAACTTGGCCACACTCTCATGGTTAATATGTGGCCAAACAGGATCAGAAACCAGGCAGTTGAATCCCAAAGACTAGTCTTCTTTGTACTTTGTAAAATGTCCTCCTGTTCCAAAATTATGAAAAGGCCCTTGAACAGAAATAAACACATGGCTTAATGGTAACCAGTAATATGTGCCTAAGAATTGAATACACTTATTGTAATTCATGCTTTCTGCCAACAGATGTAGTCACTATCTACCATGTAAAATAACTGCATGGGTGATATATAAAATGAGTACCACATTGGCTCTTCAGGACTGAGCAGGGTATAATAGAAACAATCTATAATATAAGTAAAGAACTCTAGTACAGGGCTGGGGTTGTGGCTTAGTGGCAGAGCACTTGCCTTCCATACATGTAACACTAGGTTCGATCCTCAGCACCACATAGACAAATAAATGTACTGTGTGCATCTACAATTAAAAAAACAAAACAAAACAAAAACCTCTAGTACAAAGTGGAATATAGATGCTTTTTGAAGAAAAGCATAATTAAGGAAAATGTAGGAGTGCCTTGTAGATGCATTAGCTTTTGCACAGGGCCCTGGAAGACCGGGTGGCCTTCAGAGATACAGACACAGGATCAAGATTGGGGCACTGCAGTAGAGGATGGGACAACTATGAACAGGCATACGGAAAGGAGGAGGTGTTTGACAAAATGAGAAGTGTTGTGTGACAGATTTAGAGAGAGATTTGGTGGTGCCTGGTTGCTCCTCAGTAGGCAGTGGGGGTGGTCACAGGCAGTGGGGTGGAGTAGCACTTTGCCTTGCCAGTTAAGTATCCTAAGTGGCCCAGAAGTCTTGGTGGGTGGGAATTTGCATTCTGGGGGTGTGGTCTTCTTCAGGCTTGTAATAACACCTCCATTCCTATTGGTTTTCCTGTGTGTTGTCAACTTCCTTTCAATGTGAGGACACACCAGCTGCAGAACATGTATGTTACAATCTTAATAAATGCCACGTGTCTCATGTCTCTACAGTCATTTTCCATTCCATGAAACATTGTGAGAAATTACTGATAGTGTATAATGATGATTCTTGCTAATAAAGAGGAATGCTTGTGAATGTGATGACTTTGGATTTGATCAGTTGTGGGCCATTCACAGGAGCAAGCAGAGGAAACACCTTTCCACACAGTTTTAAATGTATAGGGAAGGGCTAAGCCATAAGAATGGGTGAATATATTCATGTAGTGTTTCTAGCTCTTTCAGACACGTGTGAGAAGGTTATTATAAAATTCAGAATAAGTGTTTAAAATAGTATTTACAAACCTGAGGTTAAAAAAAAAAAAAAAAAAAAACTGAACCACCATTTAAAAAAAAAATGGCTTACTAGCAGAAACAAATGTTTGTGGAAGGCTTTCTGAGATCTGCTCTTGTACTAAGTTTTTTCCAAGCATATGTGTTTAATTCTTACAGTAGCCCTGAGAGGGAGGGTTGTCGATATCCCCATTTTACAGATGAGGAAAGAGAGGCCTGGTGAGTGCGAATGACTTGGTTGATGTAGAATAACTGATAAGGAGCAGCAGAGTGGGGATTTGACCCTGTGGGCCTTACTCCCCAGACTGCTGTTCTCTAAAATCCCCTATAAATAGAAAATCAGCTCCTCATGTCAGTAAAATCACTTGTCAAAAATACATAAAAACCAAAAAGGACCTATAGGTTGTTTGCACTTTTCTTGTCACAAAAAAGTAAGTTTTATGTGTCAGACTTGTTTTAATAACACTCTGCTCCTTTTGGTTACTGCTCCTTTTTGTTACTTCAAAACCTGAAGCAAACAGGTTTTGACAGGAATAATTGACATGGCTCTCGTGATGATTTACAGTCACACAGGTTAAAAAAAATGTTGCTTAATTTTCTTAATGTAAAATTAGATCTTATAAAAAAAGTTCCTTTCTCAGTGCTGCATGTGACACTGACAGCATTGTTTATATTTTCAGTGTTCTTATGTCAGCTCCCATGTGTATTAGTGTAATCCTTGTAATGGTTGATGTTTGTGTTTTGACCTGATCATTCAAATAGTGCAAGGGACTGAAGTGATGATTCTCCACCATGTATATTCATTTTAAAGTGAAGAACAGGACCCACTTGTACTACTGGGTCTGCCTTTTCAGGGTTCTGTTCTTTAAATCAGATCATTATAACTTATTGTCTCGATGCCAAGTAATAGATATATTGTGAATTATTTTATGTTTTAATAGGTTCATAAAGAAACCATATTTGACAGTTTGGCACATGACATCTAAATTTTAATTTCCTAGAATCAGGCTCCCAGAGTATGTGTGCTTTCCTGTATGATACCCAGCTGTATGGTGTCTGTATCAGAGGTTGTTTGAATCAGATTTGTCACTTTCTGGCATTTTTGGAATCATCATAGATAGGAATGTTTGATTAGTTATAAAGGAGCAAATGCTCTTTATCAGGATGTTTTGAAATCTTCTAACTGCATAGTGTGTTTCTATAGTTTTCCATTCATGTCAGTCATCCTGCTGCTCATCCACTTGCTTATGCACGTTTTTTTTTTTTTTTTTTTTTGTGGTACCAGGGATTGAACTCAGGGGCACTCGTCCACTGGGTCACATCCCTAGCCCTTTTTTGTATTTTTATTTAGAGACAGGGTCTCACTGAGTTGCTAAGTGCCTCACCATTGCTGAGGCTGGCTTTGAACTTGCGATCCTCCTGCCTCAGCCTCCCAAAATGCTGGGATTACAGGCGTGCGCCACCACGCCCGGCGCTTATGCACGTTTTTATACAGCGCCTGTATGTGGGGCTGCCTTTACTGGGCAGCCTGTATGTTTGCAGATGATCCATAGAAACACAAGGAATTGTGGCAGCCGTATTTTATTCCTAAAGCTGAATGATGTCAGGCATAATTACTGAGACTAACATCTGGAGTGTTTTATTAAAGGGAAACCTGCCAAGATTGTTCGTGTATACAAACAGCATTATCCATATGTGCCATTTTATCACCACTGAATGTCGGGGTGTGTTAGTATAAAAGGAAATGAATAAAATGCACCATAGGATTGCCACTCACACATTATCATCTCAGAGCTGTTTTTAGTTTAGCTGAATGAAATAGTTTGCTAGAGGTTTCAAAAATCATACCATCCAGGAAGTTTCTAGATACCTAGATACCTGATAGCTAGGTATCTGTATTACTTGGTCATGCCAGAATTAAAATATATTTCTCATAAAAGTGCTGAATTCTTATTTTTTTGATTTAATGTTCTCTGAATCCTAAAAGAATTAAATTCTATTATTAATAAACAAACAAGATTAGCAGATACTAATTGAAGGCCTGCTCTATTAAATTATGTTGAAAATTACTTGAGTTTAGTAGGAATCTTGTCCAATAGGACAGTAAGGGGTACTGTGGTGTGATTGGCCAATTTCTTGGAGTAGTATTGAATTGCTGTTCACTCTTTTTTTTGTTTAGAATAATATTCAGCAGTTGAACAGAGTCTTAAGCCAGTAGGGGTAGTCCTTTGCAACTCTTTTGAATAGTGTGGTTCTCATACATTGTGCTTCAGTTTATTTACATAATAACCTAAGTAGGCCACCCTAACCTGGCATGGTGAAGGTCATCCTCACTAGGAGTGAATTGTCTACACAGGAATGGAGGCAGGATTTGTAGTTCTTTAAAAATTGTACTAAGAGAGTCTTTGATAAAATAGAGGAAAAATGGTCCTCAGAAAATGCTCATAATTTCTCCTTTATGTCAATCACTGTCATGTGCTGCAAATTGAAAGGTGAATAAGAACATTGCCATCCTTTAGTTTTGTTGTAGTCAGGGTGACTGATGGTAACAACAAATAGTTTACGTGGCGCATGATCGAGGTACATGCCAGGATAGAGGGGAAACTGGGAGAGAAAAGTGGTGGACTGTTCTTGTTGGACAAACAAGTTGTCCATAACAATATATCATTACCTCCCCCTGCAACATTATCAACAAACTTCCATCAAAACTTTTTTTATGTTCCCCAACCCTATACTGATAACTCTGTTTAAATTCTGCCCCAGGACAGCCACTCTACAAACTTCTTTTCCTGGATAAACCCTGCTGCCTTCCTTCTTCCTTGTCTCTTGCCTCCAACACCCCAACACAACTTTAGGAAAGCCTCCTTCCAACCTCATTCTTTAAAGTCAGCTCTAATGGGTCCTTTGATTTTATTTATTTAAATTTTAAAAATTGACATAATAATTGTACATATTTGTGGTTATACCATGTGCTACTTTGATATATGTATATATTATGCAGTGGTCAATCAGGATAATTGACATGTCATCTCAAATATTCATCATTCCTTTCTGATTAGGCCATTCAAAATCCCATTGTCTGTACTTGTTTTGAAATATATATTACATCATTGCTACCTCTGGTCACTCTACTGTGTAATAGAACATCAGAACTTATTCTTGGGCTGGGGATGTAGTGTGTGCATAGCATGTGCGAGGCTCTGGATTTGATCCCCAGATCCACTGGGGAGGAACACATTTTCCTTCTATCTAACTATAACTCTCTGCCCATTTAATAACCTCTCCTTATCACCCTGATCCCTCTACTTTCCCCAGTCTATGATAACCACTATTTTGTTTACTACTTCTGTGAGAGCATTTATTTAAGAATTCTGCATATGAGTGTAGTCATGCAATATTTGTGTTTCTGTGGATGGTTTATTTCACTTAATATCTCCAGTTCTATCTTTGTTGCTCCAAACAGAGGACTTCGTGAGGATTATTCCATTATGTGTATATTCCACATTTTCTTTAGGTTGATTTAATATCTTGGCTATTGTGAAAAATGCTGCAAGTTTGGTACTAGCACAAAAAACAGATATATAGGCCTAGGGAACAGAATAGACAGCCTAGAAATAAATTCATGCATTCACAGCCAACTCATGTTTGACAAGATGCCAACTGCACAAGTTGGGGAAAAGAGAGTCCCTTAATTAAATGGTACTTGGAAAACTGGATATCCACATTAAGAAAAATGAAACTGGACCCCTGTCTCTCAACCTTACAGTAAACTCTAAATGGATTAAAAACTTAAACATGAAACCTGAAACTATGAAACTACTAGAAGAAAACATAGGAAAAAATTTCGATGACATTGAACTGGGCAAGGAACTTTTGGGATGACTGCAAAAGTATAGGAAAAAAGAGCAGAAAAGTAGGTTTTTCACATTTAAAAAAAAAATAATTTTTTAGTTATGGATGGACACAGTACTTTTATGTGGTGCTGAGGATTGAACCCAGTGCCTCATACATGCTAGGCAAATGTTCTACCACTAAGCTACAACTCCAGCCATACCTATATTTTGCTTTTAATATCCCTTAACTACAAGCAATTAACATATTGCTCCCATTTATGTCACTCACACATCACCCTATGTAAAACCCAAGCTTCTTGGGAAGACCCTAGCAGCCTTCTGCCATTCCTCCCACACACCCACGATGGGCCATTGTGTGTGTCCCTCTACGATTTTTCCTTGTCTTCCCTTCCACCTGGGCAATTTTTCCTCCTTTGTATAGTCCATTTCTTATCTTTCAACGTGGAGGCCAAGTCTTCCAACATGAGCTTCTAAGTGATGAATCTTCCTTCCTCAAACTTGGTAGCTCTTCTATACCTCAGTGACACAGATATCCTATAGAATTTCAACATTCCATCTCCTATGGTATTCTTTGAGCTCACTAAGGTAGGCATTTGTCTTTCTCACTTCTGTGTTCCCAGGGCCTCCAGCGCTGGAGATGTACAAACAATGTTTGTGGAGTAAATGGATAATTGAGGTGGTAATTGAACTTGCCCTTGAAGTAGGAGTAAGGTTTGTCAGGGATGAACACTGATTAATATGCATTTGCCAGAAGGCAAACTTAAGCAGGTCCCTCACTTTTAAAAATGTGTTTTAGCAGAATAGATTTCTGCAGACAGATTGAAAAGCAGGATGGGGTGAACCCTCCAGGGAGAGAGTCTGCTATGTTACAAGTCTTGGTTTTCAAACACATGTTGTTTTAAAAATCAGTTACACCAGTGTTGCTTGAGAGCTTCATACCCATTCCTTGAATAGTTGACTTATTTGATCTCCAGGTATTCTGATTTCTGAATTGCCATTTTGCAGTTTTAGAATGTGCCAGTCATCAAAGCCTTAGTGGTTCCTGTACAATATATAAACACACACACATACATAAACACACACACACATAGAAATATTTATAGTCAAACATCTACACTCATGTTCCTGTTTCTGAATTATATGTAACTCTGTAGCAAGAGAAGGTTGCTACCTGGTGCCAGGTGTTTATCCTGAAAATGGAAGGACACCTTTAGTAACTGCACAGTTAGAGATACCAAGTTCAGGACCCATCTTGTGTGGAAATAATGGAGCATCTGAAGTGGCTGTGGGCATTTTGCCTTATCTGACAGTAGGCGTATTTTCTGCCTTCCTTTCTTGCTTCCTGCTATAGCTTCTCTCCCCCCTCCCCTTTGCTCTTTCCCGAGTGGTTCCCCTGTATATTGTTTATTGCTTCCTGGTAACCTGATGTTTGAAAAGGCCTGACTATGCATCACAATCCATGCAGGAGGACTTGACTAGTCTTACCTCTGGAATCTCCATGTCCATATAAAATAAATAGTTTTGGAATGTAGAAATATGTCCAGAGAAACCAAGCACTGAATTTGACTGTCTATACCACTGACTTTTGATTCTTGGTATAGGTTGGTAGACGGGCGTTTATTTGCATTTCTTTGATGAATTTGAACATCATATAAGCATGTTTTAGTTTGAATCCCTTCTGCTTAATGTCTTTTGCCCATTCTTCTGTTTGATTTTAAGCAAGAGCTTTGGGATGCCTCACAAAACAACCATTAGGTGTATTTGTAGTCGCTAGAAGTAGCTTGTTGTGTGAGGTGGCTGGGACAAAATCATGACTGGGAAGATTGAGAATAAAACAAGGATCTTTGACTTTTCTGAATGCCCTCCTTTGTTGATGTTTAGAGTCAACTTCAGGCTTGAGATGGAAAATATGGTCACATTCTACCTTTTCTGATATCAACTATAGTGCGAGTCCACCTTTATTCTTAAATGGCTCTAAAGGTAGATTTCCTTCCCCCCCCCCAACCTGTAATAGCTTTTCAGAGAAAAAACTTGGCTTACATTGCTGATCATCCTAAGGGAAGGGAAGAGAGAAAAAATAACTAGCACCCTCCCCAGCCAAAAAAAGTAACTATTAGACTCTTGACATCTCTAGTACCCTTGGGGCTATAACAGATGTCCCCTTATATGTCATTTTCACATGATCCAGACCCCTAAAATGTTTCTAAAATAAAATGTAGGGTTGGCTGGTGCATGCCTGTAATCTCAGTGGCTCAGGAGGCTGAGGCAGGAGGATCAAAGCCAGCCTCAGTAAGGCCCTAAGCAACTTAGTGAGACCCAGTAGTATAAGTGGGTACTGTTCTTATTAAAAAAAGGCTTGGGATGTGGCTCACTGGGTAAGTGCCCTGGATTTAATTCCCAGTACCAAAACAACAACAATAACAGCAAAAACAAACAAAACCCTTCCAAAAATATACTGTAGGGTCAACATTCTAGCATATAGATAGAGACAATAACTTTATAGGACCTCTAAAGCTCAGGAATAATATTTAAAAATGGGATGGTGTTAAATCCAAAAGATGCTGTGCAGCAAAGGAAATAATTAAAGTCTGTGAAGAGAGAACCTACAGGATGGGTGAAAAGTTTTGCTAGCTATTCTTCTGATAGAGGATTAATATTCTGTCCATATTCTGTCTATAAAAAACTCAAAAAACTTAACACCAAACAAAAAACCCCCACAAAATCCCCACAAATAACCCAATTAATAAATGGGCAAATAAACTAAAAAGACACTCTCAAAAGAAGAAATACAAATGGCCAACAGATATATGAAACAAATTTTCAACATCTTTAGCAATTAGGGAAATGTAAATCCACAGTACACTAAGATTTCATCTAATGCCAGTCAGAATGGCAGTCATCAAGAAGGCAAATAAGGGGCTGTGGCAGTGGCTCAGTGGTAGTGTGCTTGCCTTCCATAAATGAGGCACTGGGTTGGATTTTCAGCACCACATAAAAATAAATAAACAGAATGAAGGTATTGTGTACACTTACAACTAAAAAAAATTTTTTTAAAAAAAAGAATGCAAATAATAATAAATGTTGGATAGGGTGTGGAGAAAAAAGGAACACTTTTACACTGTTGGTAGTATTGTAAATTAGCACAGACACTATAGAAGGTTCCTCAAAAGACTAGACAGGGAACCACCATGTGACCTGGCTATCCTACTCCTCAATGTTTATTCCAAAGAATTCAAGCCATCATACTAGGGTGATACGTGCATACCCATGTTTATAGCAGCACAATTCATAATAGCCCCAAACTATGGAACTAGCCTAGGTATCCATTAACAAATGAATTAACTGTGGTATATATACACTATGCAGTTTTATTCAGTATTAAAGAAGAACGAGATTATGTCATTTGCAGGAAAATGGATAAAACTTGAGAATATTCTGTTAAAACAAAAAAGCTGAACTCAGTCAAGGATTGTATGTTTTCTTTCATATGTGGAAACTATGGGGAGGAAAAAGGAAAATAGTTATGGGGAGGAATCTCAAAAATTGAAGGGAGATCAGTAGAGTAGAGGAAAGGGACCTGGAGAGGGAAAGGGGAAATACTGGGTAATGATATTGCCCAAATGATCTTGTGTTCAGGTATGAATATGTAATAATGAATCTCACCATTGTGTACAATTCTAATGTACTGATAAAATATAGAAACAAAGGACAGAAACCTCATGTTGAGTAAACACAAAGAAACCATTTTAGGTGTTTCAATGTGGTGATTAATATGCAGTGGCTTCCTAGCATTAGATTGGCAGAATCTAATCAACTGTGTCTGATTCCGAGTTTTTTGTTTTGTTTTGTTTTTGTTTTTAAGGATTAAGATGAATTTGCTTTTATATTTTCAATTCCACTAAATAATTTTCACTTTTTCTTAAGGTTTCTTTAAATACTCAAAGGATAGAAGAGCACTATATTGGTTTTATGTGTAATGAATTTATTTAATTATATTATCTTCTTTAGTAGTCCTCTTTTGATCCTCTACTTCTGTAAGTCTCTCTCTCTTCCTCTCTCTCTCCCTCCCTCTCTCTCTCTCTCTCTCTTTTCTCTCTCTCCTTCCTTCCTTCCTTCCTTCCTTCCTTCCTTCCTTCCTTCCGTCCTTCCCTCCCTCCCTCCCTCCCAAGAAATATTTCTTTGGGTCTGGATCATGTGAGGATGACTTACAGGGATCATCTGTTAGAGGCACCAGATGCCAGAGATGTCCAGAATAGCTCAGCGGTAGAGTGTGTGCCTTGCAACTGGGTTCGATCCTCAGGACCACATAAAAATAAAGTAAATATATTTTTAAAAAAGAGAGTAATAGTAATTTTTTTGGCTCTGTGTGTGGTGGGTGATTTTCTCCCTTCCCTCCCCTTCCATTCCTGTCCCTTTCCCATCCCTCTCCTTTCTCTTTTGCCTATCAGTTCCCCTCTTTTTCTTACCAAGATTAAAAAAAGGAGTGGGAGTTATTTTGTAACTACCTATATAATGCCCAAAGATGGCTACTGCCTATTATGATTTGGATGTAAGGTGTTCCCCAAAAGCTCATGTGGGAGGCCACACAAGTAGGTTCAGAGAACAAATGATTGGGTTTTGAGAGCCTTTGACTCAATCAGTGCATTACTCCCCTGAGGGGATTACTCTGGTGACTGGAGGCAGATGGGGTGTGGCTGGAGGAGGTGGGCAATGGGGCGTGGCCTTGGGGCATGTATTTGTATCTGGCCAATGGCAGTCTCTCTCCTTGCTGCGGGATCTTCAAGTGAGCTGCTTCCTTGCCCGACTGTCTTCCGCCATGATGTTCTCCCTCACCTCTCTAGGAATGGAACTGCTTATGTGTGCTCTGAGACTTTTGAAACTGTGAGCTCCCAAGTACACTTTTCCTCCTTAAAATTGTTCTTGTCAGGTCTTTTAGTCGTAGCAGCAAAAAAGCTGACTAAAATCCTGCTCGTGTTTAGATTTTTGAGAGGATTAGAAACGAGTTATGCTTTACAACAGTAAAAAAAATATATGACTGAAAGAAATTTTATTGTCTATCCTGCCCTTTTAACCATTCTAGATTTTTTTTTTGGGGGGGTAGCCATTTCAAAATGTTTCAAGATGGGGCTGGAAAGGGTGGGGAGTGGATTGTGAAATATAAAAATTGACTTTTAAGGTGGTAACTTTCAGAACATCGATATTTAGTGACTCTTGATGCCTGACTTTCTTATGGAGATAATTGTGGAATCAGTTTTAAAGAAATACCTCATATATGAGAAAACTTTTAGGAATATCTTTATAGCAAAATATAAAGCATTCTTAATTACTTGAAGCTCTACCATTTTAACTTTATATTATACACGTCAAAATCATCATGGAGAGAAAAGTGCTTTATTACTCCCCCACAGACTCTTTTTAACTTGAGTTAAGGGGCATTTATCTCAGGTAAATTAACATACAATGCCAACTACTTAAAAATATACTGTAATTGTTTAGAAAATGTGTCCCATGTACTCTTGTGTTCACTGGTTTAGGAAGGGGAACAGGTGACATGGCATTAATACTTGGTTGAGAAACCCAAAACAAGTTTTAGCTCTACCAGTAACTGTGTGGCCTCAAAAAGGTCTTGCCTTCCTTGGGTTCATTTATTTTCTCTATTATGTTAGAGGGTTGAATTTATCATATGATTTTCAAAGTCCTTGCTACCTCAGTATTCATTTCTGTGTCCAGACACAATGGTCTCAAAAGTTGGTACCATGACTAATGACTCTTTCCAGCATACAAGAATTGCTTTAGCATGAGAATATTGAAGAATCTGCTGTTTAAAAGTGTTCTTGATTATTTATAACCAGCTGCTTCTTTCAGCTCTTAAATTGGCTTTTAGAAAGCATGCACTAAGATTTTAAACAAAGTGAGTATCCTGACTTATGGAAATATAAACTAAACAGAGGTTGGAGAATATGTGTTTTTGGTAGTGTATCCAGCTTTTACAATACATAGTGAGAGCCTTCATTGTAACCAAATAATGTTTTCTGGTCTGTGTTTAACTATACATCAACTCAGTGGATGATTCATAAAGAGTATAATTGACAGCTAGTAAACTCCTTGCAAAAATGAATCAGCTTTTAACTTCATATTAAATTATCCTTTTCTAAACCACTGAAAACTATAATCACACTCTTTCTGTGTAATTTGCCATAGATTACTACTTTAGGAGAATAACATCCTTTGTTAAAAAGGCTTTTATGTTATTGGCTTACAGTGTCCCTTCCTCCCACTGAATTAAAGCCTTCACCCTGCTGTTCCATGCCCTGCGCTTTTCACCTGACCATCTTTTACAATGAAAGCATAATGAATGTTGAAACTGGTGTAGATTATTTAAAATAGGCTTAGATTAGCTCTTGGTTGCTGCTCTTGATCTCCAGGGACAGAAAAGAAACAAGCTTCATAGTACAGAGATGGAATTTTTATCAAGTGCTTTAAAGATTAAATTGTACAGGTGGAGTCTGTAGCCTCCACAATTAGTTTTTTCTTTATTTCTTGAGTCTACCCATCAGATGATCAAGTGTGAATACTTTGACAGTTATGTGCTTCACATATATTATAAACAGTAGAAAACAACATTATATTATATAACATAATCTATATATTATACTGAAGCATTTGGAGTTTAACATTGCTCATTTAATCATCTATTAAAACAAATATTAAACTTTATGATTAGCATTCTGTAGAAAAATGTATTGAAAAATCTTACCAAGATAGCTGCCTTCATGGAGCTTATGGGAGAATTATAATTCTACGCTAGCTAGTGCAAAGGCCTTTGACAAAGTTCAGCATCCATTCTTGACTTTAAAACATAAACAATACTCTCATTAAAATAGTAATTGGTGAACAGTACTTTAAAATTAGATATAATATTTAGATTGCAGAAATAAGGTCAGTATCCTAATGGTAAACTGAGAAGCATTTCCACTAAGCCCCCAAATAAGAAAAGGATCACACTGATTTTGGTGCTGTTTAACCTTATATTGGAGATAGTAGCCAATGAAATCAGACAAGGAAAAATAATTGGAGACTTAAGAATTACACACAAGCATGTAAAACTATATACAGATGATATCTGAAAAATCTGAAGAATCAATGACAAAACTATGGGAAAATTATAAAAGAATTCAGTAACACATAAGAATAAAGTTAACATATAAAATTCAATGGCTTCATATGTATAAACATTATCTGATCAGATGATAGAATGGAAAAGTCTTATTTATAGCAGCACCAGTAACAACAAAATAAAATACCTGCAAATAAAATTGAGCAAATACATTTACAAAATTTAAATAAGGAAAATTTTAGACCTCTCCTTGAGCACCCCAAAAGTAGACTTGAACAAATGGGTAGTCATAATGGGTTCTTGGATAGGATGATTTGTTGTCATAAAGAAGTCACTTCTCTTCAAATTAATAATTTAATATAGTACCAATAAAAATGACAAGTCTTTGAGCATGACACTTCTATTCTAATATTCATATAGAAAATAAACATGCAGAAATATCTAGGAAAACCTGGAGAGAGGAAAGTAATGGAGAATTTGTGTTTTCTACTATCCATACTCTAGAGCTTCTGAAATTGTGAAGTAGTATAGTACTAGCACACCAATGGCCACTGAGGAAAAATCCAGAAATAGACCAAATAACACATGAAATTCAATGTAGTAAAAGTTGCTTCTATAGTTAATGAGAAAAGATAGAGGCTAAAAGATAATAATCTTTATGTTTCCACAGAAGTGAAATACACATAATGTGAAATTTACCATCTTAACTATTTTTAGGTATACAGTTCAGTAGTGTTAATTGTCCCATCATTGTGCAGCCATTTGCAAAATTCTTTTCATCATGCTAAACTAACTCTGTACCCATTATACAATAACTCCCCCCTCCTCTCCTCCCCCCAGCCCCTGGCTACCACTGTTCTACATTTTTGTCCCTTTGTGTTTGACTGCTCTGAATACCCCAATATCAGTGGAATCATATAGTTTTTTCTTCTTTTTTAATTTATTTTTTTATTCTAAGTTGTTATAAACAACAGCAGAATGCATTACATTTCATATTATACTTTTAAAAACAAATTATGTATTTATTTTAATTTGTTATACATGCTTGCAGAGTGCAATTCCTTTCATATTACATATAAAGAGCACAGTTTTTCAAGTCACTGGTTTTACATTAAGTATTTTCACACCATTTGTGTTTTTATATATGTACTTAGTGTATTGATGTCTAAGTCATCCTGCCATTTTTCCTATCCCCTTGCCCTCTCCCTTCCCCTCCCTACCCTTTGTTCTATTTAACAAAGAACCTGTTAATTTCTCTCATCCCCCCTCCCTTGCCATTATAATTCAGTATCACCATAGCAAAGGAGTCATTTGACATTTGTTTTTTTGGGATTGGCTAACTTCACTTAGCATTATTTTCTCCAACCCCATCCATTTACCTATGAATACCATGATTTTATTCTCTTTTAGTGCTGAGTAGTGTTCCATTGTGTCTATATACCAAAGTTTCCCTATCCATTCATCTGTTGATGGGCATGAGGGTTGTTTCCATAATCTAGCTATTGTGAATTGTGCTGCTATAAACATTGATGTGGCTGTGTTCCTGTAGTAAGCTGTTTTTAAGTCCTTTGGATATAGACCAAGGAGTGGGATAGCTGGGTCAAATGGTGGTTCCATTCCAAGTTTTCCTAGGATTCTCCATACTGCTTTCCAGATTAGCTGCACTAATTTGCAGTCCCACCAGCAATGTATGAGTGTGTCCTTTCCCCCACATCCTTGCCAGCATTTATTGTTGTTTGTGTTTTTGATAGCTGCCATTCTGACTGGCTTGAGATGAAATCGTAGAGTAGTTTTAATTTGCATTTCTCTAATTGCTAGAGATGTTGAACATTTTTTCATATATTTGTTGATTGATTGTATATCTTCTTCTGTGAAGTATCTGTTCATTTCCTTAGCCCATTTATTGATTGGGTTGTTTGTTTTTTTGGTGTAAAAGTTTTTGAGAGCTTTATGTATCTTTGAAGTTAATGTTCTGTCTGATGTGCTTGTGGTAAAGATTTGCTCCCATTCTGTAGGTTCTCTGTTCACCTCACTGACTGTTTCTTTTGCTGAGAAGAAGCTTTTTAGTTTTAATCCATCCCATTTATTAATTCTTGGTTTTAATTCTTGCGCTATAGAGGTCTTTCTGAGGAAGTTTGGGCCTAATCCAACATGATGGAAATTTGAGCCTACTTTTTCTTTTATTAGGTGCAAGGTCTCTGGTTTAATTCCTAGGTCCTTGATCCACTTTTAGTTGAGTTTTTTCACTTAGCCTAATATCTTTAGGTTTGTACATATAGCTTATGTCAGAATTTCCTTTTAAAGGCTGAATAATATTCCACTGAATGTAAGAACCACGTTTTATTTGCCTATTCATTTACTGAAGGACAGTGAGTTGCTTTACTTTTTGGCTATTATAAATAACGCTGTAATGATCATAGATACATGAAAATTTATTTAAGGCCCTGCTTTCTACTCTTTTAGATATAAGTTGTGTAGGTGCTCTGTTGTGGAAATTCTCTTTTGATTTAAAAAAATAATTTTATAGTTGTAAATGGACATCATGCTCTTATTTTATTTGCTTATTTTCATGTGGTACTAAGGATCGAACCCAGTGCCTCACACGTGCTAGGCAAGTGCTCTGCCACTGATCTACAGCCCCAGCACTCTTTAGGTTTTGTTGAAGAACTGCCTATACCACTTACCACAAAACCTGTTCCATTTTGTACATCCACCAATAAAATTAGAACAAGAGCCAGGCATGGGTGGTGTATGCCTATAATCCTCATGCTGAGGCATGAGGATCCCAAGTTCAAGGCTAGCCTTAGCACTTAGTGATGCCCTAAGAAACTTATAAAGAGTTAATTTTTTTTATATATTATAAGGTGAGGGTCCAGCTTCATTCTTTTAAATGTGAATATTCAATTTTTCTAGCACCGTTTGTTGCAAGACTGTCCTTTGCCATTCAATGCACTTGGCAACCTTGCCAGAAATCATTCAATCATATTTGTGAGAGTTTATTTCTGGCCTCTCTATTCCATTGTTGTACACATTGTGTTCAGGCAACTGTAGCATTGATTTGGTTTTATTTATTTATTTATTTTGCATTAAGCCTTATGAAAAAAACATTGAAAAGTATAGAGAGTTCCCATATACTCCTCCCCATTAGTTTCCCCTATTTTTAAGTTTCTTGCATGTGTGTGTTACATTTGTTACACTTTTGTCCAGTGCTGGCCTTCAGGAACACTTGCCCCTGTTGATTAGGGGACAGGCTCCAGGGAGCGCCTTTCTTAGCTGCCTTTTAAAACTTATCTGTTGCTTTGTCACTTCCTGTTGCTCTGTACTTGCCAAATGAACAACTTGCACTCCTTACTCTGTTACAATTTATGCTTCAGAAGCATCCTTAACCAATATCGTGGAGTTTGAAATTGTACCTCAAGACCCTGCTCCCAACCCTATTCAAATGTGAACCTGCTTCTGTATTCCTAAGAATTTACCATGTCATGAAACTTCCTTGAATGTCTCTTCTGTGTGTTCTAGTAAATTCTTTTCTATTTTTTTTCTCTTTAATGTGTGGTATAAACTGGAAGACAAAAAGCCTTCAGGATCGGGCATGTGTCTTGCACATACCTGTTACCCAGTACTTACCTGGCACATGGAGAGTAGTAATGCTTTCTGATTTTCATCCTAATTGTTTTTGTAAATTAATATGATTTTTTAACTAATAACTTTATATTATTTATTTTTTTATGTGGTGCTGAGGATTAAACCTAGTGCCTCACATGTACTAGGCAAATGCTCTACCAAGTGAGCCACAACCCCAGCCCCTAATATATTTATAAGCTTTCTTCTTATAATTTTTTTTTCTGTTTAAGTCAACTATCATGTTAGGAATTGCTGATAGAAGGGCAATTATGATGGTTTCTCTTGCTGAAAAGTGTGGCCTTAACTCTTTTATCCCACTTCTAATTAAAAAAAAAAGAAATTACAGCAACATGGACCCAGTGACATCTGATATTTAAATCAAGTAGACCACGCCTACAGGGAACCTGGCTTTTTTTTTTTTTGTGTGTGGTACCGGGGATTGAACTCAGGGGCGCTCGTCCACTGGGTCACATCCCCAGCCCTTTTATTGTATTTTATTTAGAGACAGGGTCTCACTGAGTTGCTAAGTGCCTCGCCATTGCTGAGGCTGGCTTTGAACTCGTGATCCTCCTGCCTCAGCCTCCCAAAGTGCTGGGATTACAGTGGTGCGCCACCGCGCCTGGCGGGAACCTGGCTTTTGACAGGAAGTGATGATCATAGAAAGGTGCCGCCTCACCCATACCCTGAACACACCTGTGGAGTACTGGTGCTCTGACATCATCCTACAGTGTTGGTTTTCCACAAGGATCAGTTGCTTGACCTTGCCTAAAAGTATTTCAGAATCTAGCCATGACCTTTTACTACCATTTTAACCCCATTATGGGTACATAGGGTGTATGCAATTCCCTGTGGTCAGAGGATGTACACTTGAATAAATTCAGCAGGAAGGCTAAAGACAGCTTATTGTTCAGTACAAGTCAGTGAGATTGGCAAAGGTTAAGGAAGCAGTATTAAAGATTGGTTGGCTGTTTCTGGTGTATACATATATTCAAAAGCTTTAAAGGGCAATGGGATTCTGGTTCTTTTTAAAATTTTAAAACTAATATCACAGTACTATTATTTTCTATATTGAAAACTTAAGTGCTAAACTAAAATGTTCATGTTCTTTTTCTGCATACATTTATTAGTTATGTAGATTAGTTATGTATGTATTTTTGTGGTGCTGGGGATGGAACCTAGGGCCTTGTGCATGCTAGGCAAACATTTTACCACTGAGGTATATTCCCAACCCAAACTAGTAATTTAGGGTTGTATTTAATTCTAGAACTCAACAGACTGAAATGATTGATCTCAACTGAAGGCATTCAATCTCTGGTAGCTAATTCAGAATTTTATTCAGCTTCTGCCTGAACTCATAGTGATCCAGGGTCTTCAGTAGTGAGACAGCTCATTTTCATTTTTGGACACATCAAAATGATGGGCTGTCATGCTGACCATTTCTACTTCCTAACCTAAGTCCTTGGCAAGTACTAATTTACTCCATCTTGTAGATTTGTTTATTCTGCATTTTCCCTATAGATAGACTCTTATAACATGTGGTCTTTTCTGATTGGCTTCTTTCAGTTAGTTTAATATTTTTAAGGTTTGTACATATCTTAGCTTGTACATGTACTGCATTCCTTATTATGGTGTAATAATATTCCATTATGTGATATACCACATTTTATTTATCCATTTATCAGTTGATGGACATCTATATTGTGTCCCCCTTTTGGTTTGTATGCAAGATTTTGTATGTATACATGTTTTAATTTCTTTTGGTCATGTGCATAGGAGCAGAATTTCTGAGCTACATGGTAAATCTGTTTATTTTTCTGAAGAAATGCCAGAAAGGAGCCAATGGCTTATAAGGTTTCCAGTGCCTCCACATGCCTATCAATGCTTGTTATCATCTACTATTTTGATTCTAGTCATCCTCATGGGTAGGAAGTGGTCCTTGCAGATTTGAGTTACATTTCCCTCCTGATTAATGCTGCCGAGCATGAGCATCTTTTCATGTGCTTGTTTGTCTTTTGTATATCTTCCTTTAAGAAATGTCTTTTCAAATACCCTTTTTTTTGTTCAAATCCCTTTTTTGAGTTATCAGATAGGATTTACAAATATTTGCTCTGATTCTACAGATTGTTGATTGTATCATTTAATTTGTATTTTTTTTTTAGCTCTTATAGCACTAAAAATGTAAAGATTATTAATCTGTAACCTACATAGTGCTGAAACCTAGAAGGTCTTTAGTAAAAGTTTATGAGTAAAGGAATTACGTATCTTTATTTCCTTGATCAACCTACTAAACAGCCTAAATATACTCAAACCCTCATTGAGCCTCATGTTTTGCCATCACATTTTTTTCTTGTTTTTGGTACCATGGATGAATCCAGGGGTACTCTACTACTGAGCCACATCCCCAGTACTTTTTATTATTATTTTTTTAAATTTTGAGACAGGGTCTCTCAAAGTTGCTGAGGCTGGCTTTGAATTTGCAATCCTCATTCTTTAGCTTCCCAAGTCACTGGGATTACAGGCATGCATCACTGCACCCAACTGTCATCTCTGGGAATTACCATTTTTTGGAAGTCAATGGATTTGCTACTTTTTTTTTTTTTTTTTTTTTTTTTTTTTTTTTTTTAAGAGTAGTGCTCCAAACTGAATTTTTATGCGGCATCCTATTGTGGGTACACTGGGGCAAGGATCTCCACTGAATTCAACCCAATTTTTTATTCATTCAGCCTAAGATTTCATGACTTTAGAGCAATTTATATTTATTTGTTTATTCCAAGTTTGGGAGTTATTAAGTTCTGTGTTGGAATAGTTAGTCAAAGTCATACAAAGCTGTGCATTTAGTTTAAGAAGAATAAGAATGTAAATGAAGAATAGAGGATATTGGCTTTGACAGTGCTTCCATACAAAAAGACCTGCAGTTTTTAGTCAATTGCTCATACATAATTCAATGGTAGGACAAACTTTTCTTTTTTCTTTTAATTGATGTTTGGAGTTTCTTGGTGGTTTTATTTTTAGGGAAGAGCATCCTATTATAACACTGACTTAGGCTGCTTTGGCTAAAAGCAGTAACTCTTAGGCCTGCAAATGTCTAAATGCTAGATGAAGCTTGGCATCCCTGCCTTTGTTTTTAAAACTTTTCCCTGTATTAACTTAAATTTAGGGTCAGGTCCTTGCTCTGCTCTACACGTAGGTATGCTAATCATTTAGGAGTGTTTATCTAAAAACTAGTAATGCAAGGTTTATTATCCCTAAAGTTAGGTAACCTATCTCTTCCCTCTTTAAGACTGAGGCAAGATTTGCAGCATTCTGTTCCAGATCCCTGAAGTGACACCCAGAAGTCTCCAGTCATCGCCTTCTTCCAGGATCACAAGTCTGGTAGATGAACATCCTGAGCAGCAAGTGAAAATTGCCCCCTCAAGTGATAGGAAGTCTTTAGAGGGAATTCCTTATAGAGTCAGAACTGAAATCATGGTCAACCAGACCACACTCTGACCAAGACTGCTTAATTAAGTAGGCCTCTTACCATTGCCCCAGTTCTTCCTCTATTTATAAACCTAACACTCTTCAGTACCCAGAGGACAGGGCTGAGGCACTGTATCTCACTTTGCCTTTTCAATAAGACCATATTTATTAAAGTTATTTTTCTGCTTTTACCATTACCTTTTCTGTTTGATGTTTGGAGTGAATGGCTGGGACCTTTCCCCACCCCAAAGTCAGGCCTCTGACCTAGGATGCTAGTAACACTCCTAGAGATATGAAACAATGGATTGAATGATTTGAAGAGTAGTGACTTCCCTGTCATTGACAGGATGTAAGTATAGGCTGGGAGAACCATCAGAGATATGGTAGAAGGACCTGGTGACTACAAGAAACCATAACCAAGTAATTTAAGAATAGCTGTGTTTTCTTTTTAACCTCTCATCCTATTATATGCCATGATAATTGAGAAAAAAGGCCAGTGTTTTGTGTATATGGGCAATAAGATTATATTTTCAATTCATTTTTTTAATCTAGTGGATACTTGTAACCTTGAAAGATTGCTTTTATTCTTCACTAAATTATTCCAGCTTGTAAGGAAAATAATCCATCTTTAATGTTAATCATTAATAACATTTTCTTTTTTTTGTGATGCTGCAAATTGAACCCAGGGTGTCAGGCATGCTAACTAAGTGCTCTACAACTGAGCTACATCTTCACCTCTCATTAATGATTTTAAATGTATACTTGGATAAATTTTCACATAGTTATATATTCTCATTTTTTTTAATCATTAAGTTTCACAGCGGTATTTAGAAAAGTCTAAACAGCCAAGTAACTGATGTTTTGTGGCAAGCCAATGGCATGTCAAATTTGAATTTATGTTGGAAACATGTTTTGTAGACACAGAAGGCCAGATAAACAACCATATTACCATTTCTCCCCAATTTGGATATGGGAAAGTGAGTATGTGCTTGATTTTTTTTTAAATTGTAGATGTACACAACACCTTTATTTTTATGTAGTGCCAGGGATAGAACCCAGTGCCTCATGCATACTAGGCAAGTGCCCTATCACTGAATCACAACCCACAACCCCTGTACTTGATTTTTATTTCTGGATTTCCTCTATGCTATGTTAAATATTTGCAATTTTGCAGCAAGTCCAAAAGGGAGAAATTTAACCCCAAAGAATTATGTTAAGTGTTTGAAAAATACCTGTTGCTTGGTATCATCTACTGTGTGCCAGGCATGAGGCCGGGTATTTTACTAACGTTATCTCATGTAATCCCCCAAATAGCACTGTGGTATTATTATCATTTCTATGATAAAGGCACTGAAATTGAGGGCATCACTATGTAAGGAAATTTGCTCAAGGTCACAGAATCATTAATCACAAATCTGGAATTAGAACCCAAATCTTCTGGTCTCTGATATCAAGTTTGTTCTTTGAAAGTTTCCCTAGCGTAAAGTTTCCCTAATTTATTTCAGTTTTATTTTGTACCATAGCACAAGTTGATAGATAACATTCAGATATTTGATATTTAAGACTATGTCTTTTGAGTCATATTTACTTAATTTGAGTGTATTTGAGTGTGTTCAGTTATTCTGATTTTGTGTGTGTGTGTGTGTGTGTGTGTGTGTGTGTGTGTGTGAACAGAGACTGAACCCAGGCTCTATTGCATGCTAAACATGGATTTTTAAATAAATCTCAAAAATCTAAAATAGCATCATTACTCTTATTTTAATTGGTAGAAATAGGATTAGTTGATTATGTCTTGGGCTATTTGTGAAACCTACCTTAATGTAAATATATTTGCATAAGTGAAAACCTTAAGTATTGTCAAGAATCTAGCTATTAATCTTACTTTTTTGTTTGTTAGTTTGTTTGACAGTGCTGGAGATCGAACCCAGAGCCTCACACATGTTAGGCGAGTGCTCTACAACTGAGCTACATTTCCAACCCTAGCTATTAATGTGCTTAAAAGTTCTTTTCTCTCCAAATTTCTATATAAGATTGTTCCTGAATGAAATACCCTTGTCTTCCTTGTACATCAGAGTAATAGAAGAAGAAGTATTCCTCATTTGAGGGCTTCTATTTTTTTTTTTTTTAAACTGAGAACTTTGAACAAATGACTGTGTGTCCCTGATACAGCACACATAGATCCCCTTTGGTTGGGCGGTAGATGATGGTCTCAGGATAGATTATATAGTCATGCTCCAGGCTAGTACTTGAGTTGCATATTATCTCTTGCCCTGTTTTTTAATTTTCTACTATAGACTGAACTGTTATATTTAAAAATTGCATTTATTTTATAGTAAGGCTGAAAGAAAAATGGTACAAAACAATACAAACAAGATAGAGTTGACGTTAGAAAGAAATTTTAAGTAGGACAATTAAAAATGGTCTTGGGACTCTTAATTTTGCTTACCATATTGCCAGTTCTAGAGGCACAATAGAAATTTTTAAAAAAATTATTCTAAAACACACATTTGGATGTATTACTTCAGTTTTTATCCTCATTAGCTACTTTGATTTTTAAAATGCCTCAAACTTGAAGAATTAAAATAAACTCATATAGAACCATCTAGAGCTCACTTAAACTTACAGAAAAAATTCTGCTTTGATCCTGTCTTTGTTACGCCTGAAGCCTATGTTATCATTCTTGGGTTGTGTATATGTAGAAGGTCCAATTATTGCAAATATTTGGTGCTTAAGTAATAAAAGTTTGTAAAGGCCAGAATGGACCCTGGGAAATGAAAGTGGACTCTCACCATTATGCTACAACATGGTAACTTTAAAGACTCCCGGATATTTGAAAAGATGTCACCAGAGGATGTGTGATTCTGAAAATGAGATGTCATTTTTATTTTTTCAATATTGAACACTAAAAATTTATTTGTTATGAATTTGGTACATAGATTGTTGCTCAGTATTTAATAGCCTGTCATTTCTGTTATATCTTTCTGTGCTTTTAGGGTTTCTATCTTTTCTCCCCACCAAGTTATAAATTAACATTATAATGAGGCAGTAGAGAAGTGTCTACATTATCACAAACTCAAAATATTAGAAACCTGAATGTGCTTAGTGCAGGTAGCACTCAGCAAACAACCAGGAGTGTTGCCTAAACGCCACAGCCTTTCTCCTGGATTATGCACAGTTTAGCTGGTGTGTATCACTCTTCACTCAATTTGGAATGACTAATTAAAAGTCATCTATCTGTGGCTATTGTATTACTCAGGAAATGTGGAGACTGAAGTGTGAAATTTCTGTACCAGTGCCTCATAGTAAATCCCTTCCCTCAAGGCAAGTAATTATGGAGCCAGAAACATTTTTTTCTCTGCTGAACAGAGGGTCACATAGAAACCTTCCTTCAGTGTCCAAAATACTGCAAATTTGTTGAGACAGTCAACATGACATGTTGATTGTACTTCACATCATACCGAGTACCAAGGGACTTATTTTGTAAGGTTTCTGGCCTTCTCCTTCATCATAATTGCAGAGTGTCAGTTTGGTCTGATGGAGATGGATGCAGAACAACTGTTGATTGGAAGCTCTTGATACAGACAAGGAGTTCAAACACAGGCTCTGCCTGGAGATTCAGCAGTGAGCATCACTCATCAATCATAATTTTTCCAATGGAAAAGATCAAGACAAGTTGCCATCTATCATATCTATTTAACTGTACTCCAGCGTGAATTAAATTGTATTTAACAACCTTTATCTTGTAAGTTTTACACACTCTAAAAGGGAATAGCACTTCTCCATCAAGTTGTTGTTTTGTTTAGGGGTTTAAGATTTTGACACTTGTTCCAAAACATTCAGTATCTAAAAAACTCTTTTCAAAGTCTTTATGGCCCTTGATTCCCCTCTCCCCCCAAGTTTTTTTTTTCTTAATGATGAAAATAAATTTCAAATTTAGTAGAAGAGCAATGGAAATATATTGTGAGATACCATGGTATAAAAATTGTAGCTTATTCCTATGGATGGATGTTCTGAATTGAAACAAGCTTGATTGTTATTGCAAGTACTGATCTAGAGCCCTTAAGACACTTTAAGAGGTATTATTGTAGGACCATAGAATCCTTGAGTTAGATGAATATCTAAAGATCTCATCCAGTGCTGTTCATTTACAGCTAAGAAAACTGAGCTCTAAGACCGGTGGTGCATGAATGTCACAACAAGGCCATCTAAATGATCTGTAGAAAACAAGAATAAAAAAGTATAGGTTTCCTTACTCAGGAATAGCTTTTATTTGATCTCACTATTTATATTCACATACAAATTCCACATGGAGTCTGTGAACCTCCAGTATCTTGTGGAATTTGAGGGAGAAGAGAAAGACTACATGGTGAAAAGTTTAATTGGCTTTAAAAGTTGATCCATTGATTTTGAGTAATTAGAAGACCTATGTGAGCAAAACAAGGAAAAGGAGACGACACTCCATTCATGCTTCTCTCCAGCTCATGTAATGTCAGATAGCTGCCAAAAAATTGATTCATGAACTGCCTGATAGAATTGCTGTGTGTTGCCATCCTGGCTAATTTATACATATGTAGAGTCAAAAATCACATACTTATGGATTTTTTTTCTGGAACTAGAAAATCCAGTAAGAAGACATACTATAATGTCTTGATGAAAACTATTGGTATAAAACTTTATGTGTTAATCAGGATTAGATGCAGCCCAAGATGATGGAGAATACAGAATGAGAATGATGTAGGCAAGTAGAATGTGTTTTTCTTTCAAGTAAAGAGAGTGCAGAAGTAAGTAGTCTGAATGTTCCTTCTTTCTTGCTCTCCCTACTGTCCTATGTTAGTCAGCTTTCTGTCACTGTGACAGCATACCCGAGACAAATGATTTTTAAGAAGGAAAGATTTATTTTGGCTTACAGTTTCAGAAGTTTAGTCCATAGTCTGGGGTTTATTGCTTTGGGCCTGTAGTGGCACAGTACATCATGGCAGGAATATGTGAAAGAGTTATATTCATTTCATGGTGGCTGGAAAGCCAAGAAAGAGGAAGAGGGCACCCCCCCTAATGACCTAATTTCTTCCCACTAGGTCCCACCTCCTAAATATTCCACCCCCTCTCAGTAGTACCACAGTGTTTTAGGATCCAAACCCCAGTACATCCCAGAGTGCCAGCTGAGGGCTCAAGATACCTGCCCAAGTCCCAGCTATCATGTCTTTATTTTACCTGGCTTGGAGAAGTATGTGATGAAAGCCAGAAGACTTTGTCATTTGTGTTGTATATCCATTAAAGACTTGATGGCTGACCAGTCTTCACCTCACATTCTCTGAAAAATCCATTTTTATCATCAGTGAATTCTCTTTACCAATTCTTTTTTTCCTATCATAAGCCAAAAGACTGAAAAGTACTTTGTAAATGCCCTAGAACCTTCTAACATGGCATTTCTTTTTAGTACCTATATTTATTTCTCCATTGCCTTTGATGGCCATTACTTGAAGTGAATGGCACAGTTCAATGAAAAGTCAATTGTCAAGACTTTGAAGGATTTCTGGGGTCACACTCCTGCACTGGTCACAGCCCATCTCTAAATAGACCTCTGCATACAAGGCATAGGGCTATAAATAGAAAGGAGAGGGTCTTCTGGAGGCTTCAATAAATTATACAGTATATATTTTTAGGCTTCCTTCTCCCCAACCAGATCCTTGGTTCCTGGAGGCAAAGACTAGACCTCTCCTCTGTGGAGCCCCATGCTGCCTTCTGAGTGCTCCTTTGTCCTCCCCCTTGGCCTTTAACCTGGTTGCATTCCTGAGAGAGGAAGTTCAGTGGCTCAAACTAATAGGGAGAGCATTGCTTCTTGATCCCCCTCAGCCTTCAGAAACTCCTGGGAACATGTTCACAGTGTGGGTTCTTGGACCCCTTAGTTGAACTATGGAATCAGAATCTGTAGGTTTACTAGGCAGGCTGTTTCCAGCAAGTTTTTCCATGGCTACTTCAGCAGCTTGCTGCATCCTGTGTAGGAATAACACCCCTGACACACACACCCCAAAGAAAAAGAAGAAAGCTATTCAAACTAAGCATATCACACCTACCAAGAGCTTGAAACTCTCACGTATGTTCTGTACCTACATCCAAGACCGAATATGTTCTAGTCTAGTTTTGCATTACACTAAGCCCTTTCTGAGACCCTGTGACAGTGGGCCCAAAGGACAAAAGTAGGTAATTCATATAAAGCTCTATAAAATAGAACAGAGCCCGGGCACCCCAAATCATATGTGCCAGAGGCAATAGAATTTGGGAAAGGGTCTAGAGAAGAAAAAGGAAATTGGTTTTTATTTGTATCCAGAGCCAGTGAGGGTACAGTGAATATGCAGTATGTTCACCTGTGCTCTGTAATATTTCTGCTTTAATTTTGATTTTGGTGTATCCAGTAAATCAGAGATCTGCTTATAAAATTGTGATTTTGTTCATACTAAACTTAAGAGTTTAATTTATAATTAAGTCCCTATTAGTGTCTTGAGTACTAAATCAGGATTATCATGTAATTGGGAACAGGGTAACATTTGGGGGAGAGGGCAGGCAAATTTGGATTCTAGTAGAAGTGATATTTAAAATTTATCACTGTTTTAGTTTTTTTAAGAAGTAAAGCAGACTACAGATCTATTGTATGCACTAATTAGAAAAGGGGAGAAAATTGTATGGAATTTTACTACATTTTGAAAAAGTCCTGCTTGCATTAATGTTCCAGTGGGCATTGTGACATTGCTAAGCTCAGTTAAAAATAGTCTGTGGTAGTCTCATTGGCATATTGAAGGAAAAGTGAATTCTCTGAAGAGTGATTCTTTCAATTCATTAGGACAAAAATTTCCTGTCTTCCTGTGGGTATTTATTTTTGCTGTAGTAGCTCCTTGCTTAGCTGTAGTGCCATTTTATAGCACAGATATCTAAAGTCACAAACCCAGGTGACTTCAGGGGCAAGGGACACTGACATTAGCCACTGAGTGACTGGGTACGAGAGCGGCTACTTCTGCTCATCTCTCAGTGGGAATAAGGGTCCAGTTCTGCCAGATCTTATATATTTTTATAGAAGTTCTATGTTGGGAATTTTTAAAACTGAAATGTTCTGATCTTTAGAGGTTGCCAGTTAATTCAGAATCATTGGATGATGTGAAGCATGGTTCTACCCTGCAGATTAGAGTCCGGGCTCATACTCAACCCACATGAATCTGTCTGGTTATAAAATGTGAAAACATGCACTGCCTAGTGCCCGTGACCTTGCTGGGAGCTTTGTGAGACCAAGGTCCAGACCTGGGCCAGTCCATCATGGTAGTTTTTCTGTACCAGTCCTGTTCTCTGTTCTCTTTGCACCATTAAAGGCCCAGACCTTGATGGGCATGTGGCTTTCTCAGGCTGTGGGCATGAAACACACAAACACGCAGTGTTCAATAGGCCCCTTCTCCCTTTTCCCCAGGTTCTGCCTGTTAGCTGCCCTTTAGTATACTGCTGTGTTGCTCATGTGTGGCCAGTTCAGGGTACTGTAGTTTTCCCATTGATTGGCAGATGCGACATTTATTAGATATTTTGGGTTTCACTCTGCCATCTGCAGTACATGCTTTTCATAGGTGCTTTACCAGTCTATTTTACCCTTAACTTATAATGATGATCTTTTTCCATGGACATGTCATTCTGCCATTTGTTCCTTTTGATTGATGAGCACTTTGTTTTGATTACAGCCTTTTTTCCTTTTGCTTTCTCACTCTTCAACCATGGGATTTGGTGGAAATGGACACTGTAAACACTATAACTTTCTTATGTGTCTTAAGAGAGGTTCTGCCCTCCCTGTTGCTATCTATGGACTCACTTCTCTGTACTTAGACATCTGTCTCTTGCCTTTGCTTTCACTGCACTGCTCCCTCACATTAGAGAGGTTTTCTTTTGCCCTCTCCTATGCTGGTGGTGATTAAATCAACTTTGATTTTCTACAGGTGTAGGTAATTTCCTTTTCTTTGATTTTTTTTGAGGGGGGGGGGAAGGTACCAGGGATTGAAACCAGGGGCACTTAACCACTGAGATGCATCCTCAGCCCTTTTTATTTTTTATTTTGCGACATGGTCTCTCTGAGTTGCTTAGTGCCTCACTAAGTTTCTAAACCTGGCCTCAAACTTGTGATCCTCCTGTTTCAGCCTCCAGAGTCCCTGGGATTACAGGTATATGCCACCACACCTGGAGTCTTCTTTCATTTTTGAAGAACGAGGCTCGTTTTGTATATATTAGAGTATTTACCACTGTATTTCCTGCCCTGCATATCTTAGTTTCTGCTTCATTTCTAAGGCTGCTGTATCCCTTATAGCTGGCATTAGCCACAATTTGTTATTTGATTAAAAATAAATAAATAAAACATTTGGTTCCCTCAGATGCATTAGCTGCATGTGGCTAGTGAGGATCCTGTTAGACAACATGGGACACTGCCATCATTACAGAAGGTTATGTTGGACTGGTCTGCTTTCAGGTCTTGAGGGCTTTGATTGTCCTTCCTACTTCTCCCCCTAGCCCTCAGCCCCAAGCTGGAAGCATCTTGTCTGTGACCACCCTCATTTTCAGTAGGCTTCATGGCAGAGAAAGCCGTGTACAGGGGTGTTTGTGTGTGTGGACTCATGGAGTTAAATGGTCTGGCTTTGTGACTACCGCAAATTATGAACTTCTCTTACCCTCATTTTTTTTTTAAATAGGTAAATAGAATAGTCATTGTATCTAACTCATTGTTCTGTTAAAAAGTGTGATACTTTCTGAAAGGTTCTTAAGTTTTCATCTCAGTAGATGTAACAGTGGGCATAAAGTAGGTGTTCAGTAAATGTTGTTTGCATGTATTGGGCACCAGGAGGGTATCACATCTGAAATGCATGCCTCCCTGCTGTGGCTGCACTTGAGCTGTGACAGGATGATTTAAAACATTGACAACAAGGAAATTTTTCCCCAAGCCCAGTTTCCTTTATGATTATTATTATTATTTTTTACGTAATACTGGGGATGGAACCCAGAGCCTTGCTTGTGCTAGGCAAGCACTCAACCACAGAGCTACATCCCAAAGCATCTTTAAACTCTTATTTTGAGACAAGATCTTTCTCTTTTATGATGTGTAATAAAACTTTTTATTTGTTGGGCACTAATATTTTCGTTAATGAAAACACAGGAACTGTACCTTGTTTTTCTTATGGTTTTCATGAAGGACCAAAGGTGGTCATTTTTGACAAAACTGTTATTGCTCTTAATAAGTTGCTAACCTTTAAGGTTGGGACAAGGAATCTTGAGGAGTTTTCATCTCAGTAGGTGTCTGTGCCTCTGCTGAGGTGAGCTATTTCTTTTTTTTTTTTTTTTTTTTTTGGTACGGGGGATTGAACTCAGGGGCACTCGACCACTGGGCCACATCCCCAGCCCTTTTTTGTATTTTATTAGAGACAGGGTCTCACTGAGTTGCTAAGTGCCTCGCCATTGCTGAGGCTGGCTTTGAACTCGCGATCCTCCTGCCTCAGCCTCCCAAGTACTGGGATTACAGGCGTGCGCCACCGCGCCCGGCTGTGAGCTATTTCTTTTAGGGTTCTATTGTAAAGGAAAACACAAATTCCTTTGATATAGATGAAACCTATCCTCAACAGATGCCTATCCTCAACTCAGCTTGTGTGTTCTGTAATTGCTTTCATCAGTTCAGGAAGGCAACTGCCAAATTATAGATCCCAGGGGAGGAAGTTTTCCTGCAGGGAGATTCCTGTTTATGGGGATGGGGGTGCACCCATCTGTCATGAGCTATTGTTATTCACATGTGTCACCTTCTATTCCTCCAAGTTCTATTTAAAAAAAAAAAGTGACATCTAAAACCTAATTGCTTAAGTTATTAACACATTGCTCCCTACTAAAATTTCCTAGAGTTTGAGGGAAGACAGAATGTGGGCATGTGGAAAGCAATAGATGGATTATCCTCAATAGTATTTGAATATACCCAGGAAGAGGTGATATTAGATAGCATAGTGTGATGGAATTCTATATATAATTTTCTCCTTCCCATTTTCAATGCATTTTATACATTTAAAACAGGATGACTTTTAAGTTACAGTGAGTGAAAAATAGTTGATGATTTCTAATAACTTTAAAAAAGTAATCCCATGCAGAACTTTGGATAAATGGATACAAATAATGGGTTTTCAGTTCATTTTGTTATACAGTCACAGGCCTCTTGAGCAAAATGGTTGAGGCACTAGATTTTTCCTATCTGTTCACTCATCTCTCCAGACATTCACCCAGCTATCTAGTCATCTTTTTTTAAGGTATAATACCAGGAAATTACATGGATAATAAGATGTATATTTGAGAAATGCAGGACTGTCTTTTGAAAGAACTCCTTTGGTGTGAAGAAGGCTCTGAGATTCTGTGTAGCTGATCAGGGTTCTGGCTCTGACCAAAGACATTGAAGTACACTTGAGTATTAACCAGCTAGAAGTATGAGAAATTGCCAAAAATAGATTGTAGAAAGTGTAATTTTTAAAAAAAAATTGTTAATGATCTCCTAAAAGTAAACATATGACTTTAAAGTTGAAAATTAAATTTGATTGGTTTACATAGAAGATATTTTCCCTTGGGCACAATATATGCTTTATCTGATATAATTCTCAGGGTCAGGTGCACACTTGTAGTCTCAATGACTTTGGGAGGCTAAGGCAGGAGGATCACTTAGCCCAGTTTGGGCCTGATGGATGAGAAAAAAGAGAGGGCTAAGGAGATTAGGAAACATGTATATTTGTCACATAACCATTAAAGATTGAACTGTTGTTCTGAGTTGAGTTCAGTGCTTAATTAAGCTTTAAGCTGTTCTGAACAGCCTAAAGAAAAAGGAAAATGATCCAAGCATCCAGTTGCTACCTATGCCACTTGCTAACTGAGTGGTCACCAATTGTCATTAAACTTTTCGTTGCCTAATTTTTCTCAGCTACAACAATTGCTGTGCCTGTCTTACCAAATTTAATGCACTGTTGTAAGGATGTAATGGGATAATCTGTGTGAAAATATTTAGTGCACTGTATTATGTTATATAAGCGGAAGTTCATATACTCCACTGCATTTTAAAGTGAAATCTTTCACAACAGCCTAAAAACCTCTTCTATCCTAGCTAATTTCGAAGAGTTGTCTGTTTACCAGTTGATTTTTGTGAAATACCCGAATGGTAGAAATAGAGACAGTTATATAACAAAATTTGAATAATACTGCATTCTTAAAAAGGGAGGCTGGCTAAAACCTGGTATTTTAACAAATTAGATAAATGGAACTCTTGCTTTATTTAATAAATTGATGATATATGTAGTTGTCAATGTCATTGTATTGTCCCTTGAATATTTTGGACTTAAAACCAAAAAGGAAAAATGTATATATATATAGTGTAATTATTTCTCATCTGTTTTGGTTTATGGACTGGTTTATAGAGAAACCTATGCTCCTCTTTTAAACTATAGACTAAGATCATCCATGCAAGCTATCAAAATTAATAATACTTGTATTTACATAAAAGTATGAATGCATTATTTAGCAGCTCTTATTCTGGGCTTAGTGTGCTCTTATCTATGAAGTTTCATGAGTATTCTGAAAACTGCAAAATTCATCAAACAAATGGGAATGATTACCATGAAATCAGGCTTCTGACTTAGACTTTTCTGCAATTAGTGGGAAAGCATCACACTTGGATTTATGTTATTTAGACTGACTGGGGGAAATCCTTTTTAAAGCCTAAAGGAGACTATTCATTTTCAAGAATTACTCAGTAGAGCTTCTTTAAAAGGTCTTGTGAAAAATAAATAAAATCAGGTTTGGGGAAAAAAATCAGACCATACATTCCTGCAGATTTGAAGATCAAAAAGCCCCAAATCTGTTGGGAAAATACTGGATTCTGTTATAAAGGAATTAGTGTATTTGTTTGCCTGTAAGTCTTAAAGGCAAGATAGGGACTCAGAATAAATATTGAGTGCTAAAGCTTTTGTCCTAGGGCATTAATAGGTGATGAAATTTAGGAAACTGATTTTGCAGGTGAAAAAAAAAAACTTTCTGTAGAGAAGCATGTCTTCAAGAACAGTGTGGGAGTGAGGTGGAGTAATTATCTGCCAAATTTTTGAAACTCTTACATAAAAATAAAATAGTGCAACTGCCCATACTCCCAAGAGTTATTATAGGGCTCTGTCATCCCTTACCCCCAGCAGGATTTAAAAACCATATAATTGGCTTATTTGTTATGTTTATTATTTATTTTGTCTCACCTATTAAAATACATTTTAAGTGCCCAGAACAAATAGTACTTGGCACATGTTAGGTAATAAATATTCATTGAATGAATAAATGAACTAAAAACTAGGTGTTCCATCTTTGTGGCCCTATGTTTATTTCTCTAAAAATGAGAACTGTATTGGACACTCCTTTTCCAGTAACTATGACTTAACTGAGTAACTATAGCTATTATTATGAAGATAATTTGTTCAAATACATTATCATCTTTCCATCCTCACCCATTCCCACTCCATTTCATTGCTGGGGATTGAACTTGGGACCTTGCACATGCTAAGCTCATGCTCTATCATTGAGCCACACCTGTATCCCTGTTAGTCCATATTCAGCTGAGCCTTGGTGTAGTCTCCAAAAGTCATTTGTTTGAAGTTCAAATGTATGTTTTTTCCCCCCTAGGAAATAAAAAAAAAAGCTAAATGCATTTATATCCCAAACTCTAGTTGAAAGACCATCAAAGTAATGGGATTCTGAAGTCAGAGTAGTGCTAAACTCCAGCATGCCTTTTCTTTCTTCCTTAGATTGTATAAAGGATCAAATCAGAGAAAGTTTAATTTCTAGGGGTTAAAAGAAATTAAGCACTGGAGTTTTATTGACCTGAGATCAAGTTATTTTAGGCCAATCATGTTGTTAAGAATAATTGACTCTTGTTTGTTCCCATAATATTTTGTCTTCTTCTAGAATCCCAGGCTAGCAGCTTTTCACTGACATTTTTTGATCCTAGACTCAGAATCCTTTGAAAGTTTTGCTTTTGTTCTTTAAATATATTAATTAATTATTTTACTGGAACAATAGGAAACATGTAAGGGGTCAAAACATTCCTCCTAAACATTAATTGAAAGTATAGGGGTGTCCAGGATACTGATGTAGAATTCATTCAGCTGCATTCTAGAGTGAATGCCACGTGTGCCATTTGCGTACGCATTGGAACAGGTATGGGCCTCTAAACCCCCAGAGAGAGGAAGAAGAGAGGGAGCCATGAGTTCTTTTAGAGAAAAATGGATTTTACATGCCAGCTGTCTTCTGTGGTATATGAGTGTGTTAGGACGACTGTGGCAAAATGCCACAGACTGGATTGCTTACAAAACAGAAATTGATCACCTGTTTTGGAGGCTAGAAGTTTAATATCAAGGTGTTGACAGGGTTAATTGACTCTGAAGGCTATAAGGGAGGATCCTCTGTCCTGGCTTCTATTGGTTTCCTGGCCATCTTTGCTGCCCCTTGACTTGTAGGTACATCACTGCTCTCTGGCTTCATGTTCATGTGGTACCCTCCTTGCGTGGGGCCTCTGTGTTAGCTTCCCCTTTGTATGAGAAAGTAAGCCACATGGGTTTAAGGGTCCACCCAACTCCAGCATGACTTCCTCTGAACTGATTATATCTGCAGTGATCATCTTTCTAAATAGGACACATGAATTTTGTGGGGACACAGTTTGACCTATAACAATTGGCATTTCCATGTGTGCTATTTTTATGTAAGGATTGCTTGAAAGTTTAGAAGTCTATGTGAAGATGGTCTCTTTGTATATAACACTTTGAAGCTTCCAGGAGAGACTGCATTTCCCACTGTTTTCTTCCTTTCTTCTGTAGGACAGGATTATCTGATGTTATTTGGGTACATGGTCCCCCACCATCAAGACTGCATTTCCAAGCCCCTCTTGCAGTGGATGTGGCAATATGGTACTTAGACTCCAGATTATAACTGTCCAGTAGAGCTCCTGTGGTGATGAAATTGTGTAGTACAGTAGCAAATCAGCATATGAGGTTGCTGAGCATTCCTTAAAATAAGGAATAAATGTTTAATTTTAGTTAAATTTAATTACTATCAGTTTAAATTTAAATATTGAATGTGCCTAGTAACCCTGTATTGAACAGCATATACGCATGGACATGCTGTGCAGAACACCCACTATGGGCCTGTCAAGGATGGAATGCACCCTTCTTCCCTCTCTGCCTTTGTCCTTCTGCATGGAATGGGAGTGTGCTGACTGGAGCCCCAGCCTGACAGTGAGGATGAGGGCTGTGCTGTAAGGATCATGTAATGATGGACTGGAGGGGTTTGGGGTTCTGGGGAGGTTGTGAAGTAGAGCTGCCATATCATTCCCAGGCCACTTAGGCAAACATACTGTACCTGGGAGAAGAAGATTCTGGTATGGTATCTTTAACCCAGGTGCATTTGAGGTTTTTGCCCTCTTTAACTAATCTAATCTGAAGTAATTCAGGAGACAAATGCCAGGTATAAATCCCAGCATCATTAGTGAAGGTGTTGGATTAATATTTGACATTGCCCCAAATCCTCATTGCCACTCTTTAAGTGAATGACTTGAAAAACAGGAAGTAGAGTCATTGACATAGGAACCTATAACCTCCCATTGCTGTCACTGGAGAGGGGCCCTTGAGGAACCTCCCTGATAGGGCTAACCACCAACTTCTTCTGGAAAAGGTTAAGACCAATTTGCCAGTGTTTAACTATAGGATAATTTTAGAATTCCTCTGTTGATCTTTCCTGATTACAACTTTAAAAGCCTAAATTTGCTTAGGATGAGCCAATCACATTTAAGGAGCATTTTCACTTACAAGTGATGTGGTTTTAGGTCTCCTAGCTGCTTTGACAGTGGCCTTTGGAGTTCCTTGCCCAGACAAGTACCCCTGCTCCCTCTGCAAATGGCCTTATGAAGAACTGGTGGGCTCTGCAGCCACAGGATGGGATGTGGCCTAGCTGTAGCTGCTGCAGAGGGAGTTGGGGAGGGACAGTCTTTCTTGCCCTTACCCTCATTACAGCACCATTTTAGCTGGCAGAATTACCACCCACTGTTTTTGTTGGCAGCACTACTGCAAGCTGTGTGTGTTAAAAACCACCATTTTTTTGTCAAGCTGTTTTGACAGGGATTTGGTCTTTAAATAGTAATAGCTCATTAATTGCCTTTCTTCTTACAATCCAAAACCTTCCTGGTCTCCGTGTATACTTTGGAATATCAAAAGATATGAGCCAGTAATATTTTTATTTCAAGTGAGATTATGGGTGTGTGTGTGTGTGTGTGCGCGCGCAAGTGTGTGTTTTAATTTCTTTGGCCCGTGAAGGAAGTACATGTCTTGACTGCAGTAGGACTTAGAGCTCTGTTTCAGTGCAACTACCATCTGACCCCATTTGCTCCTAAGAGTCTTAGCCCTTGTGATGAGGTGGTAAACTGGTTGTGCTCACGGGTTGTGTGCAGAAAGGTGGGGCTTGCTGGAAGACTCGCTCGTGTTAACAATGATTTACCTGAATCTAGTGCTTTGTGGCTTATAAAGCATAGATATGCCTTCTCAATCCCCATGGTAGGGATATTAAAAAACAAAACAACCTTTGCTGAAATCCCTATAGTTAAACAATTCTGCTTTTAAGTGAAATTGTTTGCCTCCCAAGGCCAGACTTGTCTCTGCTTTGTCAAGCATTTAAAAAATTCATTTACAGCAAGTCTGATAAAAGCCTGTGTTTGCAGATGGCTTAAGAAATCTACTGTCTGCCACTATAATGGCAGTTAATGTTGGTAACTGTTGCGTTTTGACTTCTTACCCAAAGTCCCTTTTCATTTTAGGCCTTAAGATCTGGTATCCTACTTGATACGGATTTCTGTATAAATCCCCAAATACATAATGTTTTTCTAGGTTTTGCTGGGAAAATTGGAATTACAGGATAACTTTATGACTAACGCATATTTTTCTTTATCGCTCTAATAACAGTAGAAGGAAATACTGTGGGGATAAGTTTATTTCTGATAAGCTAAATTTGAATGCAAATCTTTTGTTCACTTTTAAGTGTTTGTTGTTTTATTTTAATTTTTTAAGAGAATATTCAAATGATTTCTAAGACTCTCAGTAAAACAAGTTATTTTGTAACATTTTTTAAATTGCCAAATTTTCCTCCAAAGTGCTTTATGGAATTAACCTTTTCTCCTAAATTTGAAACCACCTGTGTGCTCAGCGGCTGTCCCTGGCTTCTTTATTGTGATAGATACTTCAAATAGGATAATATTCCTTATATCACCAGTCTCACTCTGTATGGCCATTACAGCATGGAAGACTTTCTGTTTTACATTTTAGATCTTCTAACCCCTTCTTTTATCCCCTTTACTGTGTCCCCAGGTTATCCCCCCCACCCCCCATTGATCAACTTCAGCACAAATATGGAAAAAGTATCTGCCACCTCATGACTGCTGTTTATTTCATCTAATTCTTTATTTTTGTATGAGTTCATGCCCACCTAGAATTGCTGCCTTCTCACCTTTGGAACAAAAGTGAACTGTGCCTTCAAACATTCATAGTCCAGTATCCAAGGCCAGAAAAGATGCAATGAAGCAAGTCCCCTTGTGGCAGGAATGAAGATTGTATTTTCTAAGTGCTATGGCAAAGCCTAGCTTGCTGCCTGTTATGCCCCAAATAGTTACCTTGAAATGTCCCTCCAGAAGGACAGAAACTTGACTTCACACCCACTGACCCCAGAGAGATGTGCAGATTTGTGTTCTATGTACATGTGCTATAGCGTGGGGAAGGCTGGGGAGCCCTGGCTTAGAGAGCTAAGAAGTCTGCTAATTAACACCCAAGGCCAATATCACTTTGTTCCCAGCTTACCTTTCCAACATGATCTACTGACTCCACAAATGTGGGCCTGTACTGTTGCCACCGGAAAAGGATTTGCAGCCCGGAACGGCGGCGCCGCGGGAAGGAGCCCGGAGACAGGATGGAAATGAAAAAATTCTTTTATCTTTCTCTTTTCTGTCTCTTGTAATTTCTAACACCACATACACACTCTCACAAGAAACCAAGGCACGTACTCTTACAAGAAACTACAATAGCATTAACCCCGTCCGTTCTTTCTCAGGTCTCATCTCATGTGCCTGAGCAGGAATGGCGCTGGCCCGATCTGCTAAGTCACGGCTCAAGTCTCTCGAGATCCTGGGCCAAATCCCGCGAGATCCCAGGCCAAGTCCCGTGAGACTACAGAAGGCGGCAATGCCCAAACATGTCCATGGCCCATAGTCAACCGCAATCTTAGCCATCTCCCCAAACAGGTCTCCTGCACTGTACAACTTGGCTTAAACTTTTCTCTGCACCTTCAAGATAAATACGACATTTCTAATCATCTGCTAGATGTGTCTCCTGTCATTTTAACCTGTGTCCTCTCCTGATGTCTTTCATCATTGTCAGTTGTCTAAGTTGTTAGCATATCATTGGGATTTTTTTTATCCCACCACTCCTTTATTTAGCCTGGTTGGGTCTTCATTCCAATGGATCTTTACTTCTGATTTCTCAATATTGTTGCCATTGCCACGGTTTGTCTTTATTACCATGCATGCCACTCCAGGAAAGTGATTTCATGTCCTGAGTTCTTAATTCCCTCATCTGAAAATGAAGGGAGTTGGGAATCACTTTGGTTTACGCGTAATTTTGTAATTGAACCTGTATCTGGAAAGCCAGTTACTTCATATACAAATCATGTGACTTTAGGGTCAAAGTGTATTCTCTTTAAAACCCAGGTTTTTTTTTTTCCCCATTTGGGAAGTGAATACATTTTGTTCCTATAGAGTTACTGTGAGGATTAAGTGAGACCCATCACTAGTGCCAGACACCTAGTAGATATCTGGTATACCCAACCTTTGGGAAAACCTCCATGCTTCACATTCTAGAGCTTGGTTCTTCCTCTGTGAACAATTTCCTGACAGTTTCCTCTGCAGGTAGTAGTAATCTCTTTTTTGATTTTTGGTACTTCTTTGACACTGAATAAATAATGACAAGTGAATGTATTGAGTGCTGCCGTTGTGGAGTGCAACTGCTGTGGGAACAGAGGGAGACCTTATTTGGTTGGGGTGGGTTGGGATGGTCAGGGAAGCCTTTGCTTAGGAAATGATGCATGAGCTGAGACATAAGAGTCTTAGGAGCTTGTTCTATGATAAGAGGTTTCAAGGTTATTCCAGGATGATGGATGTTTAGAGAAGAAAGTGTGAAGCTCAGAGTAACAACTGTGACATAGGCTAACAAGCAAGTAAACTGTCAGTATGTCTCCCTCCAGAAAGGATGAACCAAAACAAGTGACAGTGTTCTGTCCCTTCTTGAATTTGGTATCTTTCATTATCCTTTGACCAGAGCACAATCTCTCTGCTACATCACCGCCCCCTGTACCCTGCAGAGATTGTACACATCTCAAACACAGAGCCATAATGTGTGCTTAGTTTTCTGACCCTTTGAGAGTAGATCAGTCTTGTCCACCAGGTGATAGATTTTTTTCAGTTAACCCTCGACCTCCTTGGGAGCAGATGTATCCTCTGTGGTCAGCACAAAGCCTGGCATACATACATTATTTATTATATTTGTTGACAGAATGAGTTTTCTGTCTAGTATTTTCTAAATTTAGTAGCACTTAGAATTATTTTCTCCTCCCTCCTACTTTCACACACATATATAATCACTTTAATATTTTTGGTTTCAATTCTTATTGAATACTTCATAAAGATTACCCAAATTTCCTGTTTGAGTCAATAAATCAAATTGAGTTTTACTGAATTTTTTTTAAAAAATTTAGAATGTCATAAATTTTGAGTTGTGATTCCAAACATCTCTTATGTTTGTCCTTTCTGGAAAAGTGATAGGCCTTGAGTGTATTAATTTTCTTTTTGTAAGAATACTATTTCTGTGATTTCTGGAAGTAGGAAACATAGTTGTGCCAGGCTTTAATTTAGGGTTTATGAATGTTCGATATGAACTTGTGAATCATGGAAATAATACTCAAAAAACTACCCACTCAACTTAGATGTCCTTTGACTTCTTAGTTATAGTCACTTGGTAAATAACATTTTTCATGCTTTAGGTAACTTTGATGGATACTCTTGGTTTAAAATCTATTTTTATGGTGCTGGGGCTGTGGCTCTGTGGTATAATGCGCTCATCTCGCATGTGTGAAGCCCTGGGTTGGATACTCAGCACCACATAAATAAAATAAAGGTATTGTGTACAATGCCTACAATAACAACAATAAACAATAAAATCTACTTTTATATTAATTCTTACTTTTATAACCCCTCTTTGAAGGAAAAAGTAACATAGAAGTTTAATGCTTTGTTGGGAGGGGCAGATTTCAGAAACATGGTGATGAATAAGATATTGTGGAGCAGTCTTATGTATCTTTGGCTTAGTAGAATACCAGAGCTAGCTAGTTTGGAAGGGGGGGGGTTATAGATATTTGTTTAGCCATATGCATTTAATTGAAAATGTTTGGAAAAATTTAATAATTTTAATAATTTTGTAAAACACCCATTGAGAGTTAGCCATTGATCTCTACCTTTATCTAATACTTGTTTAAAAAAAAAAGGGTTGAGATGGATAAGAGTTCTTTTTTCCATGTGAGTCCACATTCTTTTGAAGGTATAAAGGCAGATGTTTTCTTTTGTATGCTTTTCTTTTACACATTTTAAGAAGCTCCATAAGTGTGAAATAAACTTTGAAAACAGACACATCCTGATTTAGTACTAGTTTCTGTTATTAACTTAAATAATCCTGAGAAACGTCTGTTAGTCTGTTATCTCTTCAGGTTTTAGTGTGCCCATCAATTAAATGGGTGCAGTACTTCCTGTATGAAAGGTTTGCTAAGCCTGAGTATTGAGAAAGGTTTGTTACCTACTATATAAGGAGGTGATCAGTAAGTTTCAAACTCTGTTCTCATTCTCTCTCCATAACATACACAAGGTTTAAATCCACAGGATGAATGCATATGTATCTGCAGACTAACTGAAGTACTTCCCTTAACAAATTTTAAATGGTTAAATTTGCTTCTCTTTAAAATGCCCCTTTTAAAAATCTCAGTGCATATCATTTTGCTTTGGCTATAGTTGCTAAAGTTTGTGGTGGAATAATACCATTCTCTGCTTCATTTATAATTCTATTTTCTTTTTGGCTGCATATATACTATTTCATTTTGGGACCCATTGCACTGTTGGATTTTTGGCTTCACTTACCTTTCGCCCTCCTCTTTTGGCCCATCTCCTCCTATTTTATTTTGGCATCACTGACAGGAATGCTATGGGTCTTCCCTGTGCATCTTTCAGTATTCCTTTACTCTTTTTGATTTTCAAAATGACAAGCTTATATTTTAGGTATGTGAAAATGCTTTAGAACTTCTGGTAAAATATAGATTTGTTGGCATTTTAAGTCTTAGCCTCTGTTATGCAGTTATTTGGTTTTCTGTTTCTTCTTTACCCTTGTTGTAATATACCTCATAATTTTTTGTCCTCAATAAATAATTATTAAGAATCTTAATATGCATATTTCTGTGCTGAATCTTGTACCAAACAGTTGAAAGAGACCCTGTGCAATACCCAATATTTCCTGTGCCTATTACAGGCCATGTTTCAAAGAATACAAGTTGTCTTCTTCTAGGTCCTTGAATGTAAAACAAATGTGGACACAGAGTTCAAGCACATAGGTGAATAGTGTGTGAGTGTGTGAAACAGACATGAGCAAGGTTCACTATAGACCAGCCTTCTGGCTCCCCAGATGTGACCTTCCATCCTGTCTGTGCTGTCTCTGAAGATTGAGATGTCAGCCTTCTTTCCATGTTGCCTAGAATAATTGCCACTTGCAAAGCAGGTAGAGTGTTTGATTCAGTTGGCAGTCACACTTCCTGTGAGGGCCTCCTTGCAGCTGTGTGGCTGTGTTCTTTCAGTCTGTTCTCTCCAGCAATAAGCAGAAAGAATGGACAGGAATGGTTTTGGGGAACTCAGGCCATGCAGGGGCAGAATGCTCTTCCCTTTGCAGAGGCCAAAGGGAGACAAACCTCTCCTTGGCAGCTGGATGTGGGCCTGTGACTTCTTGCAGCCAATGAGAAACTTAATGCAGGTGATAAGGGGTGACCAGTGGAGGGTCTAGGCTGCACAAGTGACGGAGGGAGTTCAATGATCCTGAACAGACTACTCCTGTGGCCTACTACTGTGTTCCCTTCTGTGGACCCCTGCATACTTCTGTAGTCTGCCACTTCTTAATTTCCTGTTTGATGAAGTGCTCTTCTATTTAAATGTACCAGGGCATACTTTGTGATATTTGGAATGAGCAGTCTGAACATAATAATCAGACAAGATCATAATCAGCTGGGGATGTAGTTCAGTGGTAGAGCACTTGTTTAGCATGCATGAGGCCCTGGGTTTGATCCCCAGATGGGGGTTGGGGTGGGAAGGGGAATGAAAACCAGACAAGTCAAACAACTAGTACTTGTGGATGGACACAGGAAGAGGTAGAATTATTAATGAAAACACAAACAAACAAGTAAGAAAGATCCAGTGTAGGCTCTGTTAGAGGAAAGTGAGAAATTAGGGTTAAAAGTTAGAGGACTTAATAAGTAAATAAATGTGGCTTTTCATTTTTGAATGGAGAAGTTCTATTAAATTTATTTTAATGATAAATAAAATGCAAAAGTTATACATATAAGTGGGGTACCCAGTGATATTTTAATACATGTATAAATTGTATAATCAGTTAAAACATATCTGCATTCTCAAACATTTAGCATTTCTTTATGGTGAAAACATTTATAATCCTTTCTTGGGATTATATCAAACTAAAAAGCTTTTACACAGTAAAGAAAATCATTACAGTGAAGAAACAATCTATAGAATGAGAGAAAATATTTGCAAACTATATATCTAGAATGTAGCCAGGTGTGATGGTGCATACCTATAATCCCAGTGACTCAGGAGGCTGAGGTAGGAGGATCCCAAGTACAAACCTGCTTCAGCAACTTAGTGAGACCTTGTCTCAAAATAAAAAATAAAAAGGGCTTGGGATTATAGCTCAGTGGTTAAATGCCCCTGGGTTCAATCCTTGGTAAAAAAAAAAAAAAAAAAAAAAAATTCAGAATTTATAAGGAACTCTGAAAACTCAATGGCAAGAGAATCTGTTAATAGTCCAAATAAAAATGGGAAATGGGATATAGTTGGGGATGTGCCTCAGGGGCAGAATGCTATCCTTGCATGCTCAAAACCCTGGGTTTGTTCCTCAGAATGTGTGTGCACACACACACAAAGCAATAAAAACTGGGTTGTAGATCTAAATAGTCATTTCTCAAAACAAAACATGTTTTCTCTGATATAAGGAGGCTGATTCACAGTGGTGTTGGGTCAGGGTACATAGGAGGATTAGAGGAACACTAGAAAGGTCAGAGGGGAGGGAGGGGAAGGAAGGGAGCAAGGGGGGATGGGGGGGAAAATCGAAAAGATGGTTGAATAAGATGGATATCATTATCCTAAATGCATGATTGAAGATTTGAATGGTACAAATATACATTGTATACAAACAGTGTTATGTAAAAAGATGCTCTCTATGTTTATTATGAATTATAATGCATACTACTATTATAAATACAACAACTTTGAATAAAAAAAATTTAAAAAAAGAAATGGCCAACAGATATATGAGAAAAAAATGCTCAGTATCAAATGGTCAGTATCATTGATCATCAAGGAAATACAAATCAATTCCATACTGAGACAGGATCTAACTCTAGTAAAGAATGACCATTATCAAAAGGAAAAAAAAGTTGCCAGCAGGAGGTAGAGAAAAGGGAACCTTTGTATGCTCTTGATGGGACTGTAAATTAGTATAGCCATATGAAAAATAGCATGAAGGCTCTTTTTAAAAATTAAAAATAGAACTACCCTATGGTCCAGTAATCCCACCAGTGGATATATATCCAATGGAAATTAATCAGTATGTAAAAGAGATGTCTGTAGTCCCATGTTCATTTCAGCACTGTTCACAATAACCAAGAAATAGAAACAACATATGTTCATTAACTCATAAATAGATATAGATGTGGTGCATATATAACATTGAATACTATTCAGCCTTGAGAGTTATTGAAGTTCTATCATTTGTAGCAACATGGCTGGAACTGGAGATCATTATGTGAAGTAAAATAAGGCAGTCACAGACAAATTCCACCACCGGAGTTAATCATATATAGAGTTGATCCCATAGAAGTTAAGAAGGGGTCCTTAGCAAAGGCTGGAGAAGGCAGAGAGGAGAGTGATTCATTAATGGGTACCAAGTATAGTTAGATAGAAACAAGAAGTTCTGGTGTGCACAGCAGTGTGACAATAGCAGGTATATACTGTGTATCTCAAAAGAGTAGAAGAAAGGATTTTGAATGTTTTTATTATAATGAAGTTATAAATATTTGAACTTTCTTACTTTGAAAGTCCTTTGAGGAGTTGGATATTTTGATTTGTTGAATCAGTGTGGCTTTGTATATACAAGAAGAGGAATAAGGAAATGGTGACCAAGCCTCTTGGGATGTGGACAGGGAAGGCCTTCTTGCTCCAGCAGAGGACAAGGGCACGCATGACCCATGTGGAAGAGTAGGTGCAAGCTGCATAGCTCATTGAATGTGGGTTCAAATGAATGTGGGTTTGAGGACAGGTACAAGAAGTTAAATTTTGCTGTCTGTCATTTGGCTTTTAAACTGATTGGAAACACAATCTGCCTCATCTCCATTTATAGTCATAAATATCATTGGCCCAAAGTGTGACCAAGTCTTTGTCTTCACAGAGTGGTAAGTTACAATGAATCATATTGTGCTCTTCTTCAGACTTTTAATTTGTGCAGATTCCTCAATTTGTGCAGTTTCCTTGCTGTGTAGGAGGCTAGGATAGGGGTTTGAAGAATATGTAATTATAAGCTTAGGAGCTCCTGTGCTCATACCCTTTTCAATATAGAACTTATTCTCCATCTAGTCTTTCCCTTGCCCAGGGATAATTTACACAACTTTGTTCCACTTTGAATTCTTTGTAAGATTTGTCTTCATTTCCTCTGTTCTATCAGATTTCTGTATTTCCCTGTACTGTTGGTCCAAACACCATTGTCTCCATCATACTCTGTGGTACAGAAGCTGCTGTTCCAGCTTTGATATTAATTTCCTTTCTAGCACAGCAGTTCTGAGCTAGGGTGCATTAGCATTTCTTTTCAATTTTGAAGAGAGATTTTGATCTCTGAGCACCCTTGCCATGTGTCTGTGCTTTCTTTTTTCTTTTTCTTTTTTTTTTTTTTTTTTTTGTCCTGCTTGGAATGAAACCCTGGGCTTTGCTCATGCTCGGCAAGTGCTCTACCCTTGAGCTACTCCCCAGCTCTGTGAGTTTTCTTGATGGTTCATGGTGATTGCTTTCAATATTAAGTTAGGTTTCTCTAGTTACACTTCTGATTCAAATTGAAAAAGCAAACAAGCAGTCAGTCTGAGGTGTCTGTAAACTTATCTAGTATAATCTATTTCCTCTCTAAGTGCTCTTGCTTAGCATGCTCAGTTTGTCCAGGAATGATTTGTTCGGCAGAATTATTGATAGTTGATCCTAGGAGTGACTTTTCCGTGGTATCTACTTGAGGAATTAATCTCATTTTTCCATGCCTCTCTTTCTTTATCTTCTTTCTGTTACTGCATCTTCACTTAATAAGTTTATAAAAGGATCTTCAGTAGTGTTGAGATATTAGTGCTCTTTGCTATAACATTCAAAGATGACCTCTAATGTGTCTATTTTAATACAGATGCATTTGCCTTATGTTGTAGGTACATAAGGAGCATTTATGGAATAGTCATCCTGATGAGGTTTCATAGAAATTATATCTTGAGGAAAACTTGCCTCTGTGGTCTTAGTATACCAAGGGTCATATTTCACTTCTGCCTTGTCTACCTCTGGGACTACAGGTCAGTCACTTCATTCCAAGTCCTGCTCTTGTCTGTAAGAAAGTATATGTTTCTGCTCTCCTTTGTCAACAGGCTGTTGTGATAGCCATGTTGAATCATATATGTAGCAGTGTGAAGATCCCATTCCTGCCAGGGTGGACTGCAGCCTGCTGTAGCACACTCCCAGCTACCCATAGCCTCATCTACAGTCACTCGATATTATTTGTCCTGTGATATACTTTTAATTCATGCATGCATAGTGGCCTTCTCACAAAACTGTGCTTTCTAGAATGTTTTATTTGTTCCTCAAAAGTCGACCTAGCTTTTCAGGGTACACTTAAGTGTCTTCTCCACTATGAATTCTCACTTGTCTCTCTTTTCATCTGAAATACGTCAGCAGGTTCTTGTCACAGTGTTGAATTCTATTTGGTCATGTATGTGTCCTGTATTTCTAACTAAAGTCTAGGGCCAGGATCCAGTGTTTCGGTATCTCTTCCCACACCAACAATGCCCTGGTATGCATCAGGAGAGACTGGATATTGACTCCTTTGCTTTGATAAGTCAGGTAAATCCCTAGGCCTTATTTGCTATATTTTCATAATACTTTGGGCTGTATCTAAGGTCTCTTTGGGCTTTGGCATTCAGGATGACATGGTTTGTTCCCGTGTAGTTGTGTAAATGGGAAATCCTCCAGCCTCGGTACAGACAGGTAAGGTTTGACACCTAATGCACCTGGTAGCAGGTGCTGCTTCTTTTGTGAGCCTTGTTGGGAGGCCAAACACTATACAGAATGGTGAGAGGGATAGTCTCCTTTTTAAGAGAATTATGGGGATTCAGTGAAGAGCCAATGACCTGGGAAGAGAGAGGGAGTTAATACCTTCTATGGCAGTGGGCTCAGTTTTCTGAGAAGTGCCTCCAGGTAAATGAACAAGAGAGTCCAGGATCCTGATGTGCTTGGAGCAGGGTTGCGGGTACAAGGTTTGGAAGTGTGGAGAGTGGGTGGGCTACACAGTATACCAGTGGAGATGCCCCCCAGTCATGTGGAGATGGCAGGGCTTGGGCTGCTCAGAGAGTGGAGAGTATTGGAACACTGACCTGGGAACTAGACGATGCTGGAGAGGATGGGAAAACGGCCATAGCAGAGGATCGTCCTCCCCTTTAGCCAACTGTTGCATCAATGGGGACGTATCCTAAAATTTAGAACCTTATCCCCACTCCCAGTAATTTTGGTTCCATAAATCTAGACTGGGGATCAGTATCTGTGAAGTAATTATGGTCCCAGCAAATGCAGGTGGCCAGTGAACTTCCATTTGAGTAAATGCCACAATGTCCCTGAGAGTGTTGTAACCCAAGGAATTGTAAGATTTGCGGATACACATTTGTTCTGGGGAGACAGATCATGGCCAGCTTTTTTCATTTTCTCAGGGAGGTCCATTAGCTCCCCAAAATTTCAGAATCACTGAGCTCAGAGAAAAGCATGCAACACAGAATGAGAACTAGGCCATGGCAGGACTACCGGAGCTCAGTAATTTTTAATGATTGGTGAGAATATGAAAAGGGATTTTCACGGACTCTCCTGTTAACACGAGGGAGGCAAGGGCTTACCATCTAATTTGTAAGTCAGGATTACGTTTCAGTTAATATTTCAGTGTTTTAGAGTTTACACTGTTTAGTGGACTTAATGATTTAACAGTTTATTTATGATAGTTATTTTTTTTTTCCCCAAGAAGCAACTCAAGTCCATTTTTTTCCTCAAGAAGCAACTCAAGTCCATTTTTTTCCTGACCTAATTAAATCTTCTGATTTCCCTCTGGGTTTTATTTTTTAATTCTGAAGTTAGCAATATCTTAAAGTGAAGTAGAATGCAAGTTTTTCTTGAGGGTTATTAGTAATGCTCTCCTATGGTTAAGGTCACCTCTGCAGTTCTGGGATAAACATCTCTGTGAAATCTATGGAGCACACGAGGAGAGGCTGCGATAGATGCAACTTGGTTTTTACTCCTAACCCATGATTTTTTACATCAGTTAAGGGTACTGTGGAAAGTGGTACATGCGCCCTCATTTCTCCTAAACCCAGGATGAAATGGTATGCTGTTGATAGTGGAAAATTCAGTCCTACAAACGGGATGTAGCACTTATAGCAGAGGGACTCTGTGGTGGGAGATGTGTTTCTCAGCAGTGGCTGTGGTGGAGCTCTCTGCTGGTTATACCAGCTGGGAATTGTGGCTTCCAAAGACCACACTTCATTATTGGTTTGAACATTTCAGAAATTGAGCTGGTCTGTGAAGCTTCCTCTAGACAAATTTATGGCCCCATTAAAGGTTATTGTTCTTTAAGACTGATCAATAGTATATTGAGGGGTTGGGGTTGTGGCTCAGTGGTAGAGCACTCGCCTAGCACATGCGCAGCCCGGGTTTGATCCTCAGCACCACATAAAAATAAAGGCATTGTGTACAACTAAAACAAATAAATAAATATTTAAAAAATTATATTGATCTACGAAGGTTTATTCTTTATACACGATGTGCCTGCACTAGGTTAGATACTGTTAAAGATGAGACTCTAATGTGGTTAAGGCCAAACACAAGCTTAAAGAGCATTCCATAAGAAAGAAAGATCCAAGCCACACATAACCAACTATATAATTACACTCCGACTGGCTGAGAATGTAGCTCAGTGGTAGAGTGCTTACCTAGTGTGCATGAGGCCCTGGGTTCCATCCCTAGCAGTGTACCAATAGCAACAAAAATTACACTCAGACTTAAAAATAATGGTATAATGGCCCTGTGAGTCACTTTCCCCAGTGCCTACAGCTTCTTATAGGTCAGCCACATGAAAAAATAAGGAAGTTTTAAGAGAAATGGAACTCCCCACATGCCAGGCTGTATGTTAAACATATCCCGGTGAATTGTTTCTGGAAGCATAAGGACTTATCCCAAGTGGGTCCCATCCCAACAAGCTTATGATGAAGTCATTGATTTTTTTTCTTCCTCCTCCTCCTCCTCTTCTTCCCTCCTCCCCTACCTCCACTCCTCCCGCTTTTATTTTTATTTTATTGGAACTTATTCCCCACCCATCTTTCATATGTCAAATGTCCTTAAGGAATTTGTCAAAATATAAAATACCTAATATCTAGTTATTTATACTTCTGGGTTGGTTTTGTGGACCTGTATACTATAGCTCTAAATAAATACTTCTTGGATTAGTTGTGATTAGAGGACTGATAGTATCAGTACATTTATATGCAGCATTTCATACCCTCAGCACCTTCAAATAACATTTGTTTTTCTGTTTATTTATTTATTTTTATTCTAAGTTGTTATAAATGACAGCAGAATGCATTACAATTCATATTACACTTATAGAGCACATTTTTGCATATCTCTGGTTGTATACAAAGTATATTCACACCATTCGTGACTTCATACATGCACTTAGGGTAATGATACCCATCTCATTCTACCATCTTTTTTATTTTTTCTTCACCCTTTTCCCCCATCCCTTCCCATTGGCCATTCTAGTGTTCCTCTAATCCTCCTATGCTCCCCATCCCAACCCCACTGTGAATCGGCCTCCTTATATCAGAGAAAAACATTTGGCATTTGGCTTTTTGGGATTGGCTAACTTCATTTAGCATTTTATTCTCCAACTTCATCCATTTACCTGCGAATGCCATGATTTTATTCTCTTTTATTGCTGAATAATTCTCCATTTTGTAAAAATACCACATTTTCTTTATCCATTCATCTACTTCAAATAACTTTAGATGTTAGTAGTGAGCTAGGAAGAATCCTAATGAAATCATTAGGTGTTTTTCTCTTTTTTGGTATGGGGGTTGAACCAAGAGCCACTTTACCACTGAGCTGCTTCCAGAACCTTTTTTTATTTTTTATTTTAAGAAGTTGTCACAATAAGTTGCTTTGGGCCTCACTAAGTTACTGAGGTTGGCCTCCTGCTTCAGCCTCCTGAGAGATTACATCTTGCACTACCATGCCCCACCTGTATTAGGCAATCCTTTCAATATATATGACTTAATCATTTTAGATACAGGGATTGGAACAATCACCTCAACTGGGTCCCAGACCACATACGATTGAGGGTAATGGATGCCTTGTCCTGTGACCTTGTTGTGATCTTGGCTTTTTTTTTTAATAGATCAGGAGCTTGGCTGGCCCTTGTCTGATGTTCATATCAATGGGATGCCTTCTGCCTTCTCCTAATCCTTGTTTTCTTGGTTTAACATTGAGCTCAGCTGTCTTTTTTGCTTGTATTATTTAACTTTATTCACTTTGTTTTTATATTATAGTCATCCCTCCCAGAAGTACACCTGATACACAACAACACATTTTAGTCTCCATTGTATTACTAATTAAAAAATCATTATCTTTAAGAGAGAAAGAAATGAGTGTGTGATCTTAGGATAGAATTTTAAGATAATCTGTACCCAAAGTTGTCAAATACTAATATTTTTGTAGCCTAATTGCTTTATAACCAATGGAATCTTCCAACCTGTAAGGTAAATGGGCCAGGTTCAATGGCAGATGTCGTAGTCCCAGCTACTCAGGAATCTGAGACAGGAGAATCCCTAAACCCAGGAGTTTGAGGCCAGCCTTGGCCTCAAGACCTGGGCCTATCAAGACCCTGTCACAAAGAAAGAAAAAAAAGTAAGTGAAAGTTGAATGTATCTGGTTTTAGAAGGGCTTGCATTGGACAGATAATCTGAAAGGGGTCAGAAAGTTCTGACCATTACAGTTTGGAAAAACAATGATATAATACATCCATGCTATTTCTTTCTTTTTTTTTGGGGGGGGGGTACCGGGGATTGAACTCAGGGGCACTCGACCACTGGGCCACATCCCCAGCCCTTTTTTGTATTTTATTAGAGACAGGGTCTCACTGAGTTGCTAAGTGCCTCACCACGGCTGAGGCTGGCTTTGAACTCGCGATCCTCCTGCCTCAGCCTCCCAAGTGCTGGGATTACAGGCGTGTGCCACCGCGCCCGGCTTCATCCATGCTATTTCATAGACAGAACACTGTGGACTAAAAAGGAAAGAAGATCAACATTATTGTATTTACTAGCTAGGTAGTTAAGTGGATTGGTAGGTAGGTAGGTAGGCACAGTATAAAATATATGTATACATAAACACATGCATGTATGCAAAACAATTTGATCCTTATATTTGAAGGTAGTTTATTTTGTAGATGAAAAGATGAGGAAAGCTTTTAAGTCAACAGGGTTGGGACTCACCTTGATCCATTTTGGTGACAGTTTCCATCACATTTCCTCTCTGTTACCTGGTTGCCTTGCCCAAAGACATATGCAGGCACGGGTAGGTCTGGGACCCAGACTTCTCCTTTTTGTTCCTGGCCATTTTCTCAGATGGCTTGCTGTCTTTAGTCAGTGGTAAAATACCTGCTAAAAAGGAAACAGAATATTGAATAAATGCTCAATTAGAATAAGAAATACGCTCCAACCATGTTGACCTTAAAAAGGGTTAATGTCCTTAATTCCCTATATTTTAGCAACTAATTGGTCATTCTAAATGACTGCTAGGAAAGCTGATTTATGACAATTTTTGTGCCTTGTGAGTATTGCTGTAGGCTTGGAGAATTTTTGCATGGAATTCAGCTTTCTAATCTTAAAAATTATGGAACAAATTACTTTTCTTCAAAGATTCCTTTCTTTATGGTGAGTGGCAAAATTTGATATTGAGTAAGCATTAACTACTTTTATGTTTCATAAACTTGAAAGATGCATAATATGTAATCATTAACATTCTTTTAATGTTTAAAACCTAAAACCAAACACAACCGACTGAGGCATTAAACCAGAGCTCCAGTAGGACACACATAAAATCTCTGTGCTTTTTGTTGACTTATGCTGAGGTCTGCCAAGTAGCAGTCTTATTATGCAGATTCTTAGAATAGCAGGCCATGGGTATCTAGTAGATTCTAACATCTGGTGGCTGACTCTCTGATTTTCTTTTTATCTGGACCATTTAGTAAAAGGAGACCTTCAGTATGAGTTTTTATTCTTTCTCTTGGCTCCTGTAGTAGTTTGAATTCCCTCCCCTTTTAACTCCCTGTGTTCCCTGAGTTATCTTCCTTGAGGACAAGGACTTCTTTTTTATCCTCTGTCTCTTCCCTCTAGTCCTGTCCCCTTTCCTCCCTAGTGCCTGACCTAATGGCTGGCACCAAGTCCTTAGGAGCCCTAGGGCTGAGAGAGGGAGGGGATACCACAGTCAGATCAAAGAAGTCAAACTCTAGAGTCAAGATTTCTTTTTCCATTGGTGCAGCCTGAGTATTTGTTAAATAGAATAATTTGTTAAATTGGATACTTTTTCTTCATGTTCCTCTCTAACAAAGAGAACAGTAAGCAGTTTTGTTCTTACCTGTATTATAAGAAACTTCTGTTAAGTCCAGCGGGTATTTAATAATTTGCAAGTATTTTTCTAGGATAGGGATATGGAGATGAACAGAAAACCTTGTGCTGGTCCATGGAACTCACAGAGCAGTACAGAATACAAACATGTCCAGTTATGTGGCCCCAAAGTAGTACTCTAAGAACATCAAGAAGACTGATATATTTTGCAGTGGTGGTCCACAGGAAGGAGTGACTGATTTTATCTGTGAAAAGATGTCAGGTTCCTATGTGAGGTGGCCTCTGAGCTGGGATTTGATTATTGCTTGAGAGTTTTCAAGGTAGACTCTGGGCTCAGGGTGGGGAAAGCCCTGAGTAGGTGCCGGGACTGCATGAGCAGATGGTGGCATATGGCAGCACGGTCATTGGAGGTAAATGTGTGGATAGTTGGGAATTACTAGAGTGTAAAATTAAAGGGAAGCAGTAGCAAGAAAAGAAGATGAAAAGGTAGATGGGGTCAAATTAGAAAAACAACATATGTCACATGATAAAATTTGAGTGTTATCCCATGGGCAATGAGGAGCTGATGAATAGATTTAAGTAGGGGGAGAGTATTTAAAGCTATGTATTTATAAAATTCATCCTGCAGGGAATGTGTGGGATTGCTGGAGGGGGCAGACATGAGGGAATGGTTCAAATCAAATGGGGACCTGAGATGAAACTCAAATTGTAGGGGAAGGATGGGAAACTGATAGAAGAAACAATGAAGGACATAAGATATTGGGCAGAGACTTAGGTGACTCAACTAATACAGTGTGGATAAAGGCATATCTATTACTTTTTCTTCCTATTTTGTATGATATGAACCAAACATAGCTGTGACTTTCTTTTATGGTCATCATCTTGTATAAATGACCCCACTTTCGCCGGCACCAACCTTCCCAGTTTCCCAGGCAATAGGTGATAGAAGTTATGTGAGATTTGCCCATGGTTAGAATTATTCTGAAAACCTATAAGGGAAATTCTGCATTGAAGATTAGCATACTGTTTCTCAATAATTTCAACAGAGCCACTCCAGGGTTCCCTTGGGATTGGAATATCTATTTTCTTGTTTGAGCACAGAATCAGATGATTTAAAATTTGGACCCATGTTTAGTAACACATTCAGATCTTAGACATGAGAATTACACTGACCCCAACGGGATGCCACGCTAAGAAAGGCATGAAGGAAGAGAGACCATCGGGGTGAGGTGGATGGGAGGATCTCTTCTTCTTTCTCATTTTTTCAGTTCCAGCTCTTCTGGGACTAAGTGCATTGACTTTTCTCTGTCTCACACACCTCCCTTTTTTTCACTGAAATCATCTAGGTTACGTGCACCTCCACTGTGAGGACTGCTCATTTCCTTCTTGTTCAGGGAGCAAGACACACATAACTAGCAGATCCAGGACTTAATATACCCCAGGTCCTTATCCCCTTCAGTATAAGTCAGTTGTAAAGTTACCTGATGTTAGGTGAGCAGTTCTCCTAATGATAGCAAATTGGAATGAATGCTTTATCAAGAGTATATATGAAATTTCTACTCAGTGATTGTAAATGGGTAAAATAAAAATGTTCATTTAGGCTGTTCATTTTGGTGAGCTTAGGTTAATCAGTGCCCAGGGAACATAAACAATTGGCTGGCTGTTTTAAACTGAACATAAACAATTGATTTGTCTGTACTTCCCATTGGTGAATTCAGGACTTTATCAGCTGTTCCAAATAATGATTTTATGCTAATAAAATCATCAAGAGATGGATTTGTAAATCATATTAAACTGGCAGGAGTGCATTAAATGAAATTCTGCTTTTCATTAATTTCCTGGGTACTTCTGACTGGTAACCAGGATCATTTTCCATGTAGGATATCTCTTCTTATTGAGTAGTTCCATTTAGAAAAATGACAGATCAGGGCTTTCTTAACAGAAAATTAGAGCAACATTTTGATCCAGCTGTGCTATTTTGTTTTCCTAATTTACCTGAGAGAGATTTATGATTAAATTATTGAATTATTTCAAGCCCCAACCTCCAAAAGGCTTTTCTTCATGCCCCCTTTGAGGAATACAGTATAATACATTGACATATGAAAGAAAATATCTGAATCTCAACTTATATGTATATTTTCTAGTAATGCTTTTACTTATCATAATCAGCATGTGCAGAGTACTACATGTACACAATTTGTGAATAAATATAGAATGGTCATATTTGTTTAAAAATCAAATAGTATGCTTCTTAAACATGTTTGATCTAGAGCACTCTTTCTAAACTAGGTCAACTATTAGATTATTCTGGGACCTTTATTAAAGCCACAGATTGCTGGGGCTGCTCCCAGAAGTTTCTGGTTAAATAGGTGAGTCTAGAACCGTGGTTACCAGGCATAAGGGTACCTCAGAATTCCTGGGAGGTGTGTTAAAGCAGAGAGTGCTGTCCCAATCCCAGTGTTTCTGATCCAGGAATTTGGGGGAGGGGCCTGAGAGTCTGCATTTCTAATGTGGTCCAGGGATGCAGCAGGCCTAGAATCCTCCATGAGAATCACTGCTGCAGTGTGGGGCCCAGTACACAAACCATTGCAGAGAGCAGATGGTAAATACTGATCTAGATCTGACCATCTTCTCCACTAAGTCGTTCTGGCAAATCCTCCATCATTTTCTTTTCCTTTCCAAGTCTGATTTGTAGGGAGGTAGACAACTGTTTTTACACTATAGTTTTCTGTATTGTGGTATTGTGGTACAAAGGATAAGAAGACCTTAGTATACTCAGGTAGTTTCAAATTTACACAGGGAATTCATGTAAGCATTCTAATTAAATCCAGTAGCAGTTCTATGACATGTTTATTTGCATATGAAAAAATGGAGACACTGAGGTTCTAATAATTTGGCTTTATTGTACAACATTTAGAAATAGAAATAATAGCATTACCCAATTAGATTAACCAGATTTTATGTTCAATAAGAAAAATACATGGCTATTTGTTGCAATACAGCATTTTTAAAAATTAGGAATCCATAGATTGTGTAAAATGAATTGTGTAAAATGTATGTGGTAAGTGTAATAAGCCATAGATACTTTAAGGACAAGACAACTCACTTCCTTTGTATTATGTAAGAGATATCCATGGGCGAATGAAGCCTTTTACAATAGAGCACAGCATTAGCCATTTAAATGCATGTGCAATGTGTAAAAGCTGCTTGCTAGATTAAATTATGTAGGAGAGCATTTCTATAATGCTTAGTGTCTGATTCACTAAACATCTCCAGCACACTCAAAGTTTAAGAGGCATTATATACTTTTATTGTTTGGCAGGCAATTAAAATGTAGATGTCAGTGTGATTTACAAGAAGAAAGCAGGGACTCTGGCATGTTGGTATAGGTTTTTTCTTTAACTCTTAAAACAATTATGTCTATTATAGCTCATTTTCTGTTTATCCTTTAAATTGTATAGCCACTTATCTAACACAGTTTTTAAATCTGAAATAAGTGGATAGGACCACCCGAGATTGCATATATTTTAGGAAAATAGAACATAGAACATTAATTCTTCTGGGGGGGTACTTAAGCACTATTTTTGATCGGTGTTCTCTATGGAGAGAGCCATTTAATACTTTGTACATTTGATAAAAGCTGCCTTAAATGGGGTCATTCTGTATTTAGAACAAATGAGAAAATGTTCCAGAAAACTCCTCAAGGAGTCTTATAGTCTTTTTACAAAATAACTTTAAATGGACTATAATTACAACAATAGGAATGATTGCCTAGAGTGTATAAGTCAATTTAACCTGTAAAAGGCAGAACAATTCAAAATGTGTGTTTATCTTACAGGTTTATGAAATTAACATTTGATTGTCCTCCACTGCTTCTTAGAAGCAGCACTTTCAGGAGCTTATTTACAGTGCAGTTCATTTAATAGTCAGTGTGTTGTTTACTTACTTTGTAGATGTAGGTGAAAAATATATAGACTGGAAAGAGCATGGACTTTAGATGCAGACCTTGGTTGAATTACTGGCCCTGCACTGAATAGATAATTTGAATAGGGAAAATTTAATATAAAGAATAATGAACTTGCTGGACCTGGTGGTGTATACCTGAAAACCTAGTGATTTGAAAGGCTGAAGAAGGAGGATCACAAGTTTGAGGCCAGCCACATCAATTTAGCAAACCTTGTCTCAAAAAGTCACAAGGACTGGGGATGAAGAAAGAAAGAAAGAAGGAGGGCTGAGGTTGTGGCTCAGTGGTAGAGTGCTTGCCTGGCATTTGTGAGGCACTGGGTTCGATTCTCAGCACCACATAAAAATAAATAAATATCTATCAACAACAACAAAATATTAAAAAGAAAGAAAAGAAAGAAGGAAACAAAGGAAGATGGAATGGAGAGAGGGAGGGGAGGAGGGAGAAGGGGAAAGGAAAGAACTATAATGGGGTACTGGCATAGGAGAGATTGGGGTAGTACAGATGAATGAGTGCTCTACAGAATAAAGGAATAGTAGATGTATCAGAACAGCCTCTGTTCATACATCTTGGCAGATGTAGAGCCAAGCAGGAGACCCAGGGCAGGGCTGTGGCCCAGTGGATGACAGAGTAGTCATTACAAGGCTGTACCTGCAAAGCTTGGAGGGAATATGCCTTCTTGGAGGGGAAGCAGTGGGCAGAAAAAGCTGTGAATGGGAGGTATTCCACTGGAGCCTGCTGCTGCAATCCCCAGAAGAGGTGCAGGGGCAGGTTGCTATTCCTGGAGAAGTCAGGGCCTGAGAAGTCCCCTGCATGGTGTGCTGAGAAGCCTGCCAGGGAGTTGAGTGAGGCCACCGCTCCTACCATGGGTCTCTCCCATACTCTCTACTGAGAACCTTAGCTTCTTGTGCATTGGGACTGACACATTTTTACAGAGCAAGTGATGAAAGGTGTGTATGGACTTGAGAGGAATGCTGATAACTGGTACACAGATAGATCTTTAGGAAAATTAAATGATAGATACATATACATATTTGCATGGTTTGGTTATGCAGTGAGTTCTTTGAATCAGTTATGTTGAGGTAATAATCATATTGTCCCTTAGATAGCATGTGGATGACACCAGGTCCACATTGAGGCAACAGTAGCTGTCAGTACCAGAGACCTTTGTAGGTCAGGGGATTTTCTGAGTATCTTAGTTGTGTGCTCACATATTGAGTGCTGATTAATAACTTCAAGCTAAATAAACAGTCTTAAGTAGTGGCTCTTACCCTAATCCTTGTCAGTTTGTCTTCTTTTGTCTTTTCTCCAGGCCTGCCTGGAGTTCCAGTAGAACATAGAATGATGATGTGAAAGACCTCATAGTTTCCTTTTGGGTAAAAGCAGGCCAGTTCTTCACACCTTATACCTTACAGATTTCATACTATTGTTGTAGTTATTTCTGCTACTACGAAGAAAGAAGAAAGGTAAATTCCATTCAGTATGCAAATGACAATATTTTATTTTCATAAATTAGGAGTGACCTTTATAGACAACTAGCCTTGCCATCTAATTATTGCCAGGATAAAAAAAAAAAGTTAAAACCATAATTTGTGGAGACTTCATTAACATTTAACTGGCTTATAGTTTTAACCATAATAAAAAGTGAACATGTTCAGTGATTTAGTCACCTTTTGCAGCTGTTTTATCTTGGGACACCCCAGAAGAATTAGGCAAGGTATTTTGTAGGGCTGTATAAAGATTGTTTTCATCATTTTGATGGAATTTACATTATACTTCCTTTAAAAATTTCCAGGAAAAAAAATTACTGCAGCCAGATCATACATAGAATTTGGAGGAATTCATTGCCTCTTCTTTTAAAAAATGTGTTCACTGGGTGCTTAGCAGGTAGCAGCTCTAGGGAATACCAAGGCAAGGAAGATACAGTTAGAAAATCAGTATTGCTTTTGAGCATAATTCCTACCCTGTCCATGGCCTTTCAGATACCTGTTCTTAAAATCTGCAGTTTTCATGAAAATATATCTGGGGGGTTTGTTTCCATAGAGTGTATACTTTGCTGCTATGCCAACTGCCCTGAAAACCAAAACTTAATTGCTCTCTTTTTAATTGGTTGTTTCAATTCTGTTGTTACTTCATTTAATCTTATTTAGCTGAAAAAAAAATCACCTTTGCTATTTGCATGGTCCCACCAATAAAGGTTGTTGTGCATGGGGATATATCCTAGGACCATTGGAAATTCTATGGTTGATTCTACTTTCAAGGGGCTCAGTAATCAGACCTGGGTTCAGAAAGAACCATATCATACTTTTACATTTCCTTTCAAGTGATAAAAATAGCTTTGTGTACTGGTAAAATTATATCCCTTCACAGGCCTTGTATTGGTCTTCCGGGTTTCTCTCAGCCACACATGCTATTGCCTTCTTATTTGGATCCATCTTCAGTGCCAACAGTTGTCTTGTAAACCAGACATTTAACCAGTATTTGCTGTTCAGTAGATGCTTATCGTTATTTCTCTCTGTTTAAGATTGCAGGAAAGGACTTCCACAGGAGTGTTGTTTCCATTGAGGTCCCTTTTATGTCAAAATTTATGATTATTTCATTCTTTCGGACTGTTTTCCATGGCACTGCTGTTGGGGTTATCCCTTCAGTACTGAAGCTATTCTCTGCATCAAAATTATGGTTTGTAACTGAGGTGGGGGGAAATACCATAACTATTTGTGCAATCTTTTAACATTTCTTATCCCAGATTGGAAAGTTGTTAGCATTAGGCACTCAATGAATCCACTTTGCATCTGAACTTATTAAAACCCAGTAAGAGGGAAATACAAATGATTGATAGTTGTCAAGGTAAAACTTTGAGTTCAATCCTCTTTTATAATGAGTTTTCTGTTTCCAGATGAAGGTTTAGTTGAGACTAGAAGTGCTAGAAATGTTACTGAAGTCATTGAGTCGATTTCACCTTCATGTCCGAAATTAATGACTAAGAAAAGGCTAGAAAACTGGGAGAGACCATTTAAAATAGTTCAAAGTTCCTGGACTCTACACCATGTAACATTTAACAGCACATTAGAGGCAGACATTGAAAGCAAGCTTATCACATTTGCAGACGCAGACTGAGAATCCCTTGTCAGAAGTGCTTGGGGTCAGAAATGTTTTAGATTTTGGATTTTTTAAAATGTGAAGTATTCATGTATACATAGTGAGGTGCTATGGGGATAGGACCCAAGTCTGAACACAAAGTTCATTTATGTTTCACATACACCTTATATACATAGCCGGAAGGTAATTTTATGCAGTATTTTTAGTGTACCTGAATTTTGAATGTGATCCATCATGTGAAGTCAGGTGTGAAATTTTTCAGTTTTGGCATCAAATTGATACTCACAAATTTTCAGACTTTGGCAGACTTTGGATTTTATGGTTAGAGATGCTCAACCTATGACTAGTACCTAAGCAACAGGGTCAGTATTCTGAAAGCTCTCCACAGGCCATAGTGATGCACTGAAACTAAGGTGGGGTTTAGGAAAAATGACAGTCCTGTGTTTGAATTCAGAAAAATTACCTCACTATAGGAGAGGAGAAACAACTGACTGGCATTGGTATGGAAAGGACGAATCGTTATGAAGGCTCCCAGCAGCTCAGAAAGGACGTGTGCCTTATGCTCTGCAAGGGAAGGAGCCAGTTGAATTCTGGTGTTTTGGACCAGTGTTCAAAGAACAGCTGCCGTGCTACTAATGAGTCTGTAATCCATCGAGTAGGAGGAATTTAAGGGGGGAAAAATCATGTTTTGCTTGGAGAAATAAAGGCTTAGAACATCACAACTGTTTTTAGATGATCCCATTTCCTGAGATTTTTACCATTTCCTTATGGATGGAACTAAGATAAATGGGTTTTCTTCTTAATAAGTGAATTTGGGCCTTTTTAAGGGGCATTTTCTGTGTGATAAGTATATGTTACAAAGTTTTGAGTATCTCACTTTTCAGAGACTGTCTGCTTGTCCTGGAGAGTATGGAATTGACTTGAGCATTTGCATGGAAGTTAGATCAGGTGATCTCTAACATCTGTTTTCTGTTTTATTTATCTTCTTGGCACCAGGGATACATTACAAACATAGTGGAATAATATTCTTTTATTTATATTTATTTTTTAATTGTGGTTTATTTTATTTATTTATTTTTATGTGGTGCTGAGGATTGAACCCAGGGCCTCGCATATGCTAGGTGAGAACTCTACCGCTGAGCCACAACCTCAGCCCTGGAATAATATTCTTAAATTCATGTTTTCTTGACCCAGATATATATATTTTTTTTGTACCAGGGATTGAACTCAAGGGCACAAGATCACTGAGCCACATCCCCAGCCCTATTTGGTATTTTATTTAGAGAAAGAGTCTCAGAGTTGCTCAGTGCCTCATGTTTTGCTGAGGCTGGTTTTGAACTTGTCATCCTCCTGCTTTAGCCTCCCTAGCCGCTGGGATTACAGGTGTGTGCTACCATGCCTTGTTTGACCAAGATCTTAATTCTCATTAGCAAGCACTTATAATTAGCATTTTTAATTAATGTAATTAATATGTTAGTTATTGTTAAGTTATGGGTCATATAATACCATCGATTAACCATTATGTAATGTATAGTAGAATTTTTATAGTCATTAATATGGTTGATATAATGACTCACACTTCCCATGTGAAACATTTGGAAAATGTTTGGAAAATGATGCTATCTATAATAATTCAAAGTAACACATATTTAAGAGGATGTGGGGTGAAATCTAAAATCATCAATGTGCTGAATGCTGTTGATGCTGAAACATGAACTGCTCTGCATACACTGCATTTTCTATTATTTTTTGTTTTCTTATTTAAATATCTTCATTCCTAGTAGCAAAATTAAGCAGATGTTTAGCACATGTTTAGTCTTGAAATTATTTTTGCCTTATGTGGACTATAAAGTAAATTTATATTCTCCTTTAATTTTGAGTCCCCCACAAATTTCTGAAATATTAAAGCGAAAGCTGTTTCTATGTTAGATTTTAGAATAATCCTTTGAAAAATATTTCATATTTTGTCCACAGTTTGTACTGCATCTTGTCTTCTACCATTGTGCCAGTGTTGTAGTTAAAACATTTCTCTATTTTGTTGGACAAACGATAATTTATTTGTTGTTGAAAACCTATTGAATTATCAGGGAAGTTCTATTATTAAAGTTTTGAATGCACAATTAATTTTCTAAATTTCTATGCATCTGGAAAAAGTGAATTTTAAAATTTCTTCCTTTTAATTTTCTTCTATGGATGTTAGATTCCTTTTAGAGAGCAGCATAATATAGTGGTAAAGGCAAAGAATGGTTACTACTCAGCAATACTTAGCAATTATATAGTAAAGGTGAAATCTACTCATCCTGAGCAAAAAAGACTAAATCAGATCCTGGCATCAAGTAAGTGTAATCATCACAGCTTATTTGAGAGATCTGGTTGTCACTTAGGTTACTTTTCATTCTTTCACATCTTAGGTGGTTGCCTCTTTGATGAACCATACAGCACATGTGGATATAGTCAAGCTGAAGATGATGACTTCAATTGGGAGCAAGTGAACACATTGACCAAACCAACTTCTGATCCATGGATGCCATCAGGTTTGCTTTTAGTGTTAAGTTTACTTTTTAAAGTAAAGGGAGCCCAAGAGTCTTAATCATAGTCAATGTTCACTGGATAGTGTTGAATGACGGAGGGTGTTTTCTTTGAGTGTGGCAGTCAATGGCTGATTAGCTAGTGAGGATGGTATAATTAATAGGACTAATTACAAGAGTTTTAACTTTATATCTCCCTCCTTATGGTCTACTTATGGTTTATTTCCTTTATCTTTGGGTACACCTTAGCTAGATTAATGGGCCTCACCCAGTTGATCATTTTCTAAGCAGCAGATATGGGAGATGGATGTCTTTTCTGGAAAATGTGACTCATGGGTGGAACTTTACTTGGAGAATCCAAATAACAAAGTCTCTGTCTGTCACAGATAGGAGACCGTGGAGATGACTTAACATTTCTCAGACTCAGGGGTTCACTTTGCACCTGAGAAATCTCAGAGGATGGCAAGTGGTCTTGAAAGCATTCAGAAAATATAATGGCAATGCATAGATATGTGCATAATTTCCCCAGTGTGGAAGTATGTAGTGAATTTTCTACTAAGGGAAAGACATTTATTTCACTGAACACTAGCAAGAATTTGGCTTGTAGTTTACAAAGAAGAGTAGGAGATGGTGACTGATGGACTCTGGTCATATTGCAGCCTGACTATTTACTGGATCCTCTTTTCAGGCTGTGATCTTGAACATCCTTTTAAAAGTTCAGATGGAATGATGAGCATATCACATTCAGGATTCAAACATGTCATTCTGATTTGGATTTCAGATACAACGCAATTTTTGTACCTTTTAATCAATTTAAGCTTTTCATTAATGCACCTACATGCAGCAAAAATTACATTTAGTAAGTTAGTCTTGTAAAGGTAGATTTGACATGAGGTAGAGTCTAATGTGTTCTTACTAAGCTTTAACAATTGTGGTATCCATCACATTCCTGCCTGCCTTTCCTTTAACTCCTTATAATTTCAAAGAAAGGATCACTGACTTCTTTAGCACTGTGCCTTTGATAGGCTTCAGAACCTCTCCAGCTCTTAGCTAGTTTCCTGCAGGTCACATTCTTCCCTCTGTCTCCTGTTTTCTTGTATGTGTGTGCTTTTGAATATGGCTACAGTGGCATCTATGATACACTTAAGTTGGTTTTCCCAGTTCCAGTTCCTGCTTCCATTCTAGTCAGATGTCAGAGGGGGCCACAGCCATGCTTCTTCTGTGTCACTGAGCTTTCCAGGACAGGTTTGTTGCCTTGGAGGCTTTGGGTCTTGACTTTCCCTTTTGTTGATTGTCCAGCTTGTGTTCAGAGAGGCTGGGGCAGCTGAGTCTCAGGGAGGTGGAAGGATGTCAGATTTAGTCCTGGTTGATTTCTCCACAAAACACATTCACAATTGCTTTGTTGTCCTCTCACTTGATCAAAATTTGTAATGCTTTTTTCTTTGCAGTGCTGAGGTTGGAACCCAACCTGGCTAGGCAGGGGCTCTATGCTGAGCTACCCTGCCAGTCCCTGGATTTGTAATTTTTCACCGTAGGTAGTTGATTTTGTTATTGCACCCCTTTAGATTGAAGTTGTATTTGGAAAATTACTTTAAAAGAAGTCTAAACATTGCAGAATCTTTTTTAGCTGCTGCTGATTCTATTTTTGTCACAAGATGACAGACCTCCATTGATTAAAAACACCATGAGAAATCTTTTCTTGCCTCCCCCCCCTTATTTTTTTGGTACCAGGGATTGAACTCAGGGGCACCCGACCACTGGGCCTCCCACCCCCAGCCTTTTTTTGTATTTTTATTAGAGACACGGTGTCACTGAGTTGCTAAGTGCCTCACCATTGCTGAGGCTGGCTTTGAACTTGCGATCCTCCTGCCTCAGCCTCCCAAGTGCTAGGATTACAGGTGTGCACCACTGCGCCCACCTCTTGGCTCACTTTTTGATATCCCTATGCCATCTCACACTAAATAGGCCACTCTTTTTTTTATAAATCTTTTTTAGTTGTTGATAGACCTTTATTTTATTTATTTATATGCGGTGCTGAGAATAAAACCCAGTGCCTCACACATGCTAGGCAAGCACTCTACCACTGAGTTGCAACCCCAGCTGCAAATAGTCCACTCTTTAAATTAAAGAGCAAAGGCCAGGTGTGTTCTAGAACAATCAAGGAGAGAGTAGAAGGAACAATGGGCAAGCAACTTAACAGATATTTAATGTTGGATGGATTTTGTGCCTAGGAACAATAAAGTAGGGGCATTTAAATGTTCTATTTTATTTTATTTTTGTTGATTTGTAGAAAAACTTATGGTTAAATTAGGCTAGGCGTTTGCAGCATGAGATCTTTGAATGTTACATCTTTTAACACTTTCATCAAGTCATCTGATTCCTGGTGGTTAGAGAAGTTTGTCCCAGACCCCAGCAACTCCTCCCCCACCACCCGCCACTCACACACACAAGGTGGAGCTCATTGTTCAGATATGTGGATGTTTGGATGTCGGAGTGTAAATGAGGAAGGGAAACACTAGCACTCTCTGTACCCCTTTGTTATGCTTTCTTAGATGGGGGCAGAGGAGGTTTTGGATAATCAATAGAAGATCTCTCAGATTAAATTTGCACCATAATGCATACTTGCAAATACTGGTATCTCTTTTTCTACTATTCATTAAATAAACTTTAGTTACTATAATTTTTTTGACCCCTAACATATGCTAAATATTGTGATAATTACTTTTGGAGATGAAGGTTTATAAGATTGGATTCTTTCTCTCAAAGAACTTTTACCTACTTGGGGAAAAAAAGTTAGAAAAATACAGCAACTAAACAACCCAAGTTCTTAGTGTAAGCCCAGGGTATTATCACAAGAAGTTAAATTCTCTAAGCAGTATTGTTAGAAATAAGAAGATATGATCTTGTGAATTTACACACACAGGTTAAATTTTTGTTGTACTGCTCTGATTCTGATAAAGAGTTAATCCATCAAGATGAATTTAAAAGTGATGGAGACTAAAGTTTTTCTTCTTAATTTTTAGGTTTTTAATTTTCCTGTGTCCTTTCTGATATCAGTGCTCCAGTGTTTTAAGCCAAATGCTGCAGAATTTGTTTCTCTGTATTTTCTTGTGTAAAGTTATTATTAATCACTATTTAAACAACTTAAATGCAGTCTAGAGCTTTCTACAACTTAATAGTATTCTGAGAAGGTGATGTTAGCTCTGGCAATACATATTTAGGGGAAATGAATACCAAATTTCACTTAAATTTTTGTATTTCAGGTCAACATTTATGTAATGGTAGATTATACTTTTGCAGATAGCTCTGAACCATAAAGTTTTCCTTGATATGCAAATTATGCCAAACCTAGTTTCTCTTTTATTGGTAATTTCATATCAGTTGATCTTCTCCATTAGCAACGGGGAAAATTTTCTAAAAATATCTTTTATTTGTTGATGGCAAATACCTTTATTTTATTTATTTATTTTTATGGGGTGCTAAAGATCAAACCCAGTGCCTCACACATGCTTAAGCAAGCGCTCTACCACTGGGCTACAAACCCAGCTCAATTTCTTTTTTTTAAACTTTATCATAAGAATTACTACTGTGAGCATGAGAACCTTAATTGAGAATCGAATTAATGTCCTGATACTGTTGAATTCTCTATACACTGTAACACATTGTATAATTATCACATAGATTAAGTATTGATCTAAGAAGTATTTTATGATATAAAATAACCTACTTGATTTGACAGTGGTTGATGTCTTTATATTGTTAACATGGAATATTTGTATCTTATTACTCAAGTTCTGTAAAACTTATATTTTGAAAATTCTATATCTTCTGTATAGAAATGTGACCCTCTTTTACGAAAACAGAAAAAAAATTAAACAACAAACTTACCAATAGTGTTAATGTAAAGGTAGCTTATAGCTGTAGCTATTTGATGTTTCATAGAATTAATATTTATTTATGCTTCATATTGTCCCCTTACAATATCATACCTCTAAAAAGTGAATTTGGATCCTAATTCTTGGAAAAGGTAATTCTTTAAAGCTCTTCCAAGTACAATGGCATGAAATTATAGCTAGATCATTTTGCTTTCTAAGACTTAGCTTTACATGTTGGGCATGGTGAGATGGCTCATTTTCATGGGGATGCTATGATTAAGGATCAAATTACGTATCAGGTGCCCATATAAAAGGCAGACAGAAGGGCTGGGATAGAGTAGCAATATGTACTCTTAGTGTGATGACCCAGAAAATAGAAAAATGACTACACATATTTGTTTAGTAGTAGCTTCACATTTAGGGAGAAATGACAGATTGACATTCCGAGCAATTGAAGTTTTCTCTTTGGGTGCATTTATCAGGCACATTTTCCCTCAAATGCTAGGAAGGGCTTCCCTATATATTCATGCTTCAGAGCTTATAGAGGGTTTAGTGAATAATGAAGAGAATACAACTAATAGCTTGAAAAGATTTTTCCCTTTAAATTTCACTGCCTATCCAGTGAGAAATATTTTTTTGGCACTGAATATTCAGACAGTTGTCTAATTATCTCATTCATTCTTCAATCAGTCAACACTCTACAAATATTTGTTAAACACCTGCTATGTGCTAGGCATTGTTATAGCTTGGGATTCCTCATGGAGTGAAGCAAATAAAGATGCCTTTCCCAAAGCACGTGACATTCTTAGTCTGATTAGAATGTTCTTGGATGGGCAAATAAGATCATATGCTATAAACCATGTTTATCTTAATTTATTAATGAGGTGGTGAATATTTTAAAGGTAATCAAAAATTCAGTTCATCAGATGTAGCACACAAAAATCATCAAATTTAGCTGTCCTATATGCTTTGTTCCTTAAAACTGTAATAACAAGAGCAAAGACAGGGAAAAAGTCAAGTCACAGCATGTGGCAACACAGGACTTTCAGATCAATCTGTCTTAGGAAACAAGGTAATCTTGTACACACAGATGACACTTAGCAGTTGACAAATTTGGCTTCTTTGCTTTATATAATTTGGTCCTCATGATGGTCTTGAGAAATTGGGTGGCATTATCCTCATTTTATACCATAGGAGTCTAAAGTTCAAAGAAGTAAAATCTGACCCAGGCTTACTGGTGAAAAAAATAGCCTCCAATTTTTGCTCTTCTGAATGTCCTCAAGTGACTTTCCCATGTAAGCACATAGATCTAGTGAAGGGCATAATCTTTCATCCCATGGTGTCTGCTTGGATCTTCTCTAAATGAGCATCAAGACTGTTCACTGTGGGAGCTACCTGCATGCCTCACCTTGGCCCGCTGCTGACTCTACCTCTTCGTAGCAGTCGACTGTGGGAAAGTTCTTAACGTTCTCAGTTTTAAATCTCATCATGTGTAAAATATTAGTAATACAGTCTGCCCTCCATATCTGGGTTCAACATCCATGGAGTCAACCCACTGTAGAGTGAGATTATTTAAAATAAAATCTTTACTGAACTTGTACAGACTGTTTTCTTGTTATAATCTCCTAAATAATACAACTCTTTACATAGCATTCACACTGCATTAGTTATTATAAGTCATCTAGAGATGATTTAAAGTATCTGAGACAATGTCATTGCAAATACTATACCATTTTATATAAAGGACTTGAGCATCCATGGATTCTGGTGTCATTGATTTCCACAGATAGCATGGGATAACTATATATGTTTATGGAATGATGACTGTGGGCTGTAGCTACTAGCATTACAGCAGATGAGTCAGTCACTGTCTTCTCACTAGTTCTATCCCAGGAAGGAGGCAGGCAGTTGACCAATAAGTAGAGAGAATATACAGTAATAGAGGGCAGTGCTAGGAGCCAGGAGGATAAGCTGAATCTGGATCAGAGCTTAGGGAGCCATGGAACCAGCACACAAGTCCAGCTTTTCTGAGGAGGCAGTTTGTGAGCAGAGATCTGAATCAAGTTAGGGCCAGGTGGCTTTGGAGGCTGAGTGATGCAGGTAAATGTAGGGCAGGAGCAAAGGGTAAGCTTTGCTGGTGATCCTAGGGATCAAATCATGCAGGATCCTAGAATCCTTGGGAAGACATTCAGAATTTACCTCAGGGCTGTTGACCAGGCAAAACCACAATATTAAAATCAAGAGCTCAGCCTCATCCCCAGCCCAGCATAGTGTTTAAGGAATGCATTCCTTTTCTTCTTTTTAAGTCATTTTCAGAGGACAATTTGGTGTAAATCCATCTCTTCACTTAATTTTGAATTTCTGTGAAGTGGGCACTTTATGCCAAAGGATTATTTTATCTTCTAAATACAGCAAATAAGAAACAGAATTTATAGTTCTTCATAAAATTTTTGAATAGATTACGAAAGTTAAAAGAATTCTATTAAAATACTTATTGTTTTTATCAAGATGGTAGATTCGAGAAAATTGCTCCATCATTTCCTTTTATGATCCAGTCTGTCTTTACAATAAAAATTAACACTTAAAATGATTGAGTGGGGAGCATTGGATTGGATCTAGTATTATTTTAGTTGACTCTGTATGTTTCCAGTCCCTGAACCTGGGATATAAGAACAGTTTGTTTGTCTTTGACGCCGCCTCGTTCAAGGGCTGTGTACCTAGCCCCTGCCTGACATCCACGTGTAATCTAGTCACTAATGAACACTCTTCCTCCCAAATCTTACTCAAATCACCTTGGTGAGCCTTAGAGTGAATTTTCAGTCAGCTTTTAAATGTTGAATGATGAGACACAGTGAAAGAAATTGGACTGGAGCTGTATTCTGTCAGCAGTTTCAAGTTACAGAATTTAGAAAAATAACTTTAGATGATGAGAAAGAAAAAGAATCATTTCAGAGCAGTCTTCTCTGGGGAGCTTTTAGTTCAACACCACCAGGCACACTGTGTCCTCATTTCTTCAAGGGTGTAAACAAGTGTGTTCCTTGCTGTTGTGCAGGGAATGGGGGGTGCAAGGGCTTCTGCTGGGCCAGGTGTTAGGGATGGGACCTGAGGTAATGGATCACATTTCATATTACCACATTAAAAAAAGTTGTAGTAAAATATAAAAAAGCACACTTTTTACCATTTTAATCATTTTTAGGTGTATAGTTCACTGGCATTAAGTATATTCACATTGTTGCATAACTAGTACCATCATGCATTTCCAAAACTTGTACATCTTTGCAAACTGAAAATATATGCCCATTAAACGATAGCTTCTCTTTCCTATACCCTCAGTTCCTAGCAACCACTGTTCTGCTTTCTGTCACTATGAATTCATGTAAGTAGACTCAATACTGTGGTGCCCTTCTGAGTCTGGCTTATTTCACTAAACATAATGTTTTCAGTGATTCTATTTTTGTATGCCAAAACTTTCAGAGAAAAAGACTATAATGCTTCACAAAATGTTCTGATATTTTCTATATGTGTGTTTGTGTATGTATGTGTATATATATGTATGTGTACATATATATATATTTGAATTTATTTATTTATTTATTTTGGCACATAGGATTGAACTTAGGGGCACTTAACCACTGAGCCACATCCCCAGCCCTTTTTATATTTTATTTAGAGACAGGGTCTCACTATGTTAATCAGGGCCTTGCTAAATTGATGAGGCTGGCTATGAACTTGTGATCCTCCTGCTTCAGCCTCCCAAGCTGCTGGGATTATAGGCATGCAACACTACACCCAGCTGTTCTGATTTTTAATATTTAACTGGTTCATGGGAGCCAATGTAAACCATTGCATTATATATGATCATTTATTTTGTTAGTTTATGTCTAGTGTCCAAAAATGTTTTCCTTTAAATTTCTTTTAAATTCTTGTGGTGGCAGATGGGAAACTCACAAAAAGTAAGAATAGTGGTGAGCTGTATTTTAAATAATTGCTAAAATGTATACAGATTAGCCTGTATGTGTAAATATGCATTTTAATAGTTGTCATCTCTTGCTTGATTCCCTGTAAAATTGTATGCAATGACATCATAAGAGTTAAATGAGGCCAAGTGTTAGAATAAACAGATGGGCCATTCGTGACTGATGTTGTCATATCCTTAGCATCTGAGTAGAGGAGGGGTGAGAGAGGTGAGGACCACAGTGATCAGCAGTGGGACAGTTATTATACCTGTTCCAAGACCGGCGCACTACGGGTGTGGTTGGAGCTCAGGTCCTGTGTGTCCTGCTTGCTGGCCTTCGTGGTACAGGTACTGGTGTTGGGCGTGGTTACTGGAATGGAAGAGCCCGCTTTGGAAATGAGTCAAGAAAAGGGACAGTGGGTTATGAGGGACAGTCTCTCAGTCTTCTCAGCACAGATTCCTAATAGAACTGCAGTGGGCCATGGGGGTTGGCATGGAGTGGGGATGAGGCTAATTCAAAAATAATTTAAAGACCAGAAAGCCCAAGGACTGAGAAACACTTGCCTCCTGGATTCAAGACAGTCCACAGAAGCTCTCTTTATGGGGAGGTGGCATCTTTTGGGAAAGAGTGTTTGGGGTGGACCGTTGTCATGCAGTTGGCATAACCCCACTGGCAGGTGAATGAATCGTGGCATTTCAGCAGCCTTCACGCAGACAGCTAGGATGGAGAAGGTCTGGGAAATTCTGGGTGGCCTGAGGGCTCAGGTTCATTCCATTCTTATTCTGTGTCAGACCAAGTCATTGAAAGATTCCCCCTAAGTACCTTTGGGACTTTCCGTGGTCCAAAAAATTGAATAGCTGAATATGTTAAAATAAGAACTATTAGGCTTGGATTGTTATGTTAACCTTAAAACCAGGGCAAAATGGAATTCTTTCTTGAGCACCTGTCATGTACAAAGCATAATTCTAGGCACTGGGTATTTAGTGATAAACCAGTACCCCATTTTCCAGGTCTTGGAGAAGCAGTGTGGTAAGGAAGTGCTCTGGTGGCAGCTGCATCCAGCTATTCTGAGCCTGACCAGGCTGCTACCCAGACAGAGGCCAGTGGGGCAAGGGCAATCAGAAAGAGCTTCCAGGAGGAGTCAGCTCCAGAAGAGGGCACAAGGGCATGAGGAGTGAGGCTGGAGCAGGTTAGAATGTTAGAGGAACATCCTGTCTACAGACCAGGAAGGGTGGAGAGAGAACACAGGCATGCACTGGATTATTCAGGTAGCTGCAGGTGATTCAGGGAGCTACCAGCCACCTAGATGAAGTGAGGGCAAAGGACAGACTTAAAGACTGTGCTGAGCCTGTGAAGGACATGAAGCAAGGAGAAGGGGTCACCACTGATTTCTTGAGGAGAAAAGAACATATTCAAGTATGTGAAGAGGAAAATTGAGAATTTCTGATAAAGATTATATCAGGAAAAGATGTAGTAAGGAAATCTGATTAGAAAACATATACTATAAAAGCATATGAATATGTTAGAACATACCCTTATCTTTAGAAGATTTCATGCCAAAGTATGAAGGGATAAGTGGATGACAATGTAGAAACAATTGTGTGTGGGTGTCTAGAGAGAAAGAAGACATGCAAATGTTAAGATGTTAACTATAAGTCTAGGTGAGGAGTAGATAAGTAATTATTATACTTTCTCATCTTTTTTGTGCTTTTGCAGCCAAAGAAAACTTGCAGTGGAATGTGGGGAAACAGACACTCTGTTGAGGCATACCAATTTTGTGCCATGCCTGTGTGATTTTTTTCTCCAGTAATGCATTTTAGTCAAATGCTATTCCTGTCAACTCGCATTGGAAATATTTATATTTCCAAAACCCAGGTTGCAAAAGGTTGCATCATGACTTCCCTTTCTGAGTATATCCTGATGATTCTTGGTTATTACTGGAGAGGGCTAGTGGAGCCAGCAGACTTACATAATACTGATTTGGAGGGACTAAATGCAGGGATATAATTTTAGGACTTTCTAAAATAGGACAAATACTTCATGCTTTGGTTTTATGCCTCAGTGGATGTCTCAAGTATAAAGATCTTTATCCTGTTGGTAGATATTTTGGTGGTTAGCTAAAACTTTGTAAGAAGGTGCATAAAGAATTATTAAATTTTATTTTTAGATACATTTCTACATGCATTTATATTCTGTCTATAATATGGTACTGAACACAGAAAAAATTCATATGAAATTTCTTGGAAAACTGTAGTAAATGATTGTACAGATCATTATCTTAAATAAGTGGACTTTAATGCCTAGTTAACCAATACTTTATTCTAAGAGATTGTGACAAATTATATCTTAACACTATATTTCAAAGCTTAAGTGGTTGAAAGAGAATAAATATGGCTATTTAATTAATTGTCTGCTGGACAATCATGATGCCTCTATCTGGTGGGTGGACAAATTGAAACAACTGATTATGTAATTGTAAGTGTCTGAGTCAGGAATGTGGGGTAGCATATTAATACAGTGGCACTTTTAGAGAGAACATCTATGGAAATTTCTTTTTCAAATGGTTGATCTTTATTTGTATGTTTTAAATTCTCTAATATAGCGTTGTTTCTTAGTTACATCTCTCCTTATTCCTTCTAGAAAACTTGAAAGTGTTATTTTTCCCCAGTTTATTTTGTTATTTATAGAACATGTTTAAGATATTGAAATTCTTACTATAAGATTTGGAAGACATAGATAGGGTTCAGTCTACCACTTTTTTTTAAATAAATATTTTGAAATGGGGCTTCAAGTGGTCATTTTGGGAAATTATGAAATCCTTGTATAGTCATTTCTTTTCATGAACATACTCATCCTGTTGAATGCACACCTTGTGAAAATGGCATTACCTCCCTAATTGTACTCTATAAATCAAACATCCCTTAATTCCTATGATGGGCCTGGCTTACTATGGAGTGACAGGCTGCAATTTGCCAGTAGGTCAACAACTGAGCTGATGACAAGTGACCTTTCTAGCACTGCAATCAATGCTTGTTATTTGGAAAACAAAATGATACAGTTTGTATTTTTCAGTGGGTAGGTCATTGGGCCTTTCCACCATTGACACATGAATTTGTACTTGGACCGGATGAGTCCATTCAGACAGGAATGTTAATTTACTTGAATTGATCAGGGTCTTGCTCTTATCAAAAGGTGTGGGGCATTTGTTGATGGCAGAAATTATTATAAATAATTGGTTTTATGCACTGGTCAAACAAAGGCTCCTAGAGTGCCCATTTTACACAACATTATATATTAGTTTTGTCAAGCATTCACTATAATATATTTTGTTCACCATGGATATTTCTCAGTAGTTAAGGGGGAAAATTTTAAATACAACTTAAAAAAAATATGACACACACAAATTGCATGTGTCATAATTAAATAGTATCACTCTATGTGTTTCCTGAAATGTGTGCTATGAAGCCTGTCAAGAGTCTTACAGGTGAATAACTTCTGGTAAATGCTGGGAAGAGGTTAGTAACCTCAAAATGTAGCTCTCATGGGAGTTAGTGGTGTTGGATAGCTGCTTTCAGGCTTCACCTTCTAAACGTGAGAAGATTGTGCATATGTGTTGTCTTTGATTTACACATGGAAACACCTGCTTTGGCTGGTGAAATGTGAGTGGAAGTGACATGTGTTATTTTCAGGCAGAAGCATCTAGAACCAGGCTGAGATTCACAGTGCTGTCTCTGCTTTTGTCCTGCATTGGCAATGGTGGAAGCACTGAGATGCTTTTAGCCTGGGTACCTGCTCTGATTAGAATGCCCCTGTTCATTTTTAATCCCTAGATTCATATGTAGATGGTATTTGCAGGTTGGGCCTTTGGGAGGAAATCAGGGTTTGATGAGATTATGAGGGTGGGACCCTGACATGGCATTAGTGATTTTATAAGATAAGGAAGACAGACTCAAACTGACATATTCCTTTGGTCTCTTCTTTTGATGCCCTCTGTTGTGTTATAAAACAGCTGTAAGGCCACTTCAGATGCATGAGCCACATCTTTGAACTTCCCAACTTAAAAAAAATATTTATTTATTTGCTTTAGTTGTACACAATGCATTTATTTGTACATGGTGCTGAGGATCGAACCCGGGCTGCGCACGTGCTAGGCGAGCGCTCCACCGCTGAGCCACAACCCCAACCCCCGAACTTCCCAACTTTTAGCACTATAGAAACTAAACTTCTTTTCTTTATAAGTTATGCAGTCTGTGGTATTCTGTGATACAATATGCTAAGACAGTACTCAAGTGAAGAAGATGTGGAAATGATTTTCCTCTGACCTCCACACTCACACACACTCGACAGACTGCAGTGGGTGGGTGAGAAATGAAATTTATTATGTTGTGCCACTGATAGTGTGGTGTGGTTTGTGTAATGATCTTTGGCCTTAGGAGCTCTTTTGTGCCCTTAAAATGTTAAAACATCCAAAGAACCATATGGGTATTATCTATTGCTATCTTCTGGTAATCCAGAAATCACAACTGAAGAGTTGAAAACATAATACATAAGCACCCATTCCATTGAGATCAGAGCAGTGCTGTATACTTGTGAGCAGTGGAGAATGAAATGGGAATAGTAAAACCAAATAATGTCTTATTATTATTATTATGAAAATAGTTTTGATTTTATGGCCTCTCTAAAAGGCCTGAGGGATTTCAGGGGTTCCTGGCCCCTGACAATTGGAGAACCACTGACAGATGGCACCTTAATTGAAATACCTACTTTGTTATTTTACAGTTAAAGGCTCAGAGGAGTCAGGAAGGAAAATAAAGAAGGAAAAAAAAGATTTTGGAAACATTACGAAAAGGATAATTCCTAGGTGTTATACTTTTTCTTTTTGATTAAAGAAAACATAAATAGTTCATTCCTGTTATTGAGAGGTAGTCCTTCATGCCAGAAAATGCCCATTCACTAGATTATCAAATGAAATATATTCACAAATTACTTTGTATAAAGCCACATAATTGTATAAGAGTATTCTTAATTCTATGAAGGCAGAGTTTATGAAATCTCTTGCTCTAGAAAAATTTGAAACTAGGATTAATACTCATACACTCAAATTGAGTATAGGATTTCTGAGCAGTAGCTGGTTGGATAAAGTGAATTATTTAAACTTATATATGAATGAACCTATCTAAATTCATTCACTTGCACTCCTTCTGAGAATCTTAACTGTGGAACTGTCATATATATTGTCATGATAAAATCATTTCAGCTCCTTTTATGAGTAAGTGTATAGTGACAAAATGATATAAAGATGACTAAACACATTTCAGAGAGACTTAGAAATCATGCCTGATGGAAATTGCTTATGAATTGATAACAAATCCCATAGGTGGGATTTTTATAAGTCATGTGTCTCCCATCAATAGGCAGATTATGTCAGGTTACACATTTATTTCTGAAGATGAAGATATGATTTCTAGCAGGATTTGCTAATATTTAAAAGGCATGATAGATAAACACTGTCTGAGTTTTATGTTAATATAGCTGTGGTAAGGTTCCCAGGGGAATCTGGTGATCTATACAGATTTGTCCAGCAATTATAGATTGTTAATTTTTAAGCTTGAGGAAGAAGAAAGAAGCAGATGGCCTTTCTAGGTTTTGGATTCTCCTTTTAAAAATACATACTTAAAGAAGTATCTGCTATAGACAATCACTGTTTTTGTATCCTACAAGACTAGGAACTTCTTGGAGGACTTACATACAATGATCCCAGGGCTTTTGAAGGATCAAGTATTAAAAGGGAATAATACACTGATTGGAAGAAAAGAAAGTTAAATTCATGAAGTAACACAGACTCACTGAGGATTAATTTCATCTGCTAGTTGGCTAATGACTATGGTGGCTTTTGAAGTCTGGGACTCACTTCAGAACAGATATGTTATCTGGAGTCTCTAGCAGACTGAGAACACTTTAACTAGGGCTTGCCTAAGAAGATTTGAGGGATGTAATTAAGAGAGCCAGAAGTTGCCATCTGCCCAATTGATGGAGATGGCATCTGTAGAGGTCGCCACGACACTGAGGGTACATCATTCTCCTTTCTAAAGTATAATTGAGGGATTGCCTTCACCGAGACAGAGTATCTTCATGAAATGCCTTTACTTTATTCAAACATTATTGATCCTGACACTGAAAAGAGAAACAACATGTTGTTTTATTTCAGTGTTTAAGTAGAAAAAAAATCATGATTGTGACTGATATGAGCAGTCACATTTTCTTATCCCTAAAGTGAGGTAGTATTTTCTTAATTTCTCTTTAATATGAACTTTGATAAGCCTCATGCGAAGTCATACTTTCTGATTTGGGTAATTCCTTAAGTCCCCCAGCAGATGGAGACCTGCAGTTCTTTGCTTTTTTACTGGGGCCACTTTTCCCTATTCTACATATCTTGCTTGACTTCCAGTTATGATGCAGGGTCAGGTGTTGCTAATGAGCTAATGAATATGCCCTTATGCACTTCTTTCCCTCCTTTGGCCAGTTAGGAGTTATTTATTCTTGCATTGTATGAGGTCTTCATCATTAGTGACCTCCCCCAGAAGTTAAGGCAATATTTTCTTTAATGACATATTTACAGCAAAACACTGAGCAGAGAATTTTCTGAGCTCCAGGGAAATAGATTGAAATCCCATGTGAGCCATTCATAGGCCATGTCCTGCTAATGTTTTGGTTCAGAGTAAATCCCAGAGGTCAGATCTTTTTTCAGTCAGCAGAGTAAAACTTTGATCACAGATTTGTGAGCTTAGTATAAGGATAGAGAGAGGCTATCCTCATTTGCCTCTTTGCATATCCACTAGCACAAAGAAGAAGGAATTGTAAAACAGCGTTAGTTTCAAGGCATCTCTAGATTCGAGTGAACTTTTTTTTTTCTTTCCTCCTTGATTACCTTATACTTAGTTCAAGTACATTTAAGGAATCTTTAAGACTTCCTTTTTGACAAACCCAGTAAAACCTTTCAAAGATGATAATTGTTGTAAGGCCCCTTAGAGACATGCCATTTGTTGTATTATTGCCATTCTTGCTATTATTACCCATTACCTGGGAAAAATTGTTGGTTTTCATATTCTCAAAGATGCTTTCTGCTATCATCAACTTTCCTCCAGTAAGTTAAAAAGAAAATAAGGATAACATCCTGAGGTAATTTATGGAAATTGCTGCAAACTCTTTAAGATTCGGACATGAATGTTGGCCACACAAAATAAGTAAGTGTACATACACACTCACACACACAATCATAACTCACTAATGAAACAAAGAATTAAAAAATGAATTGTGACCAAAATCATTGCTCTTCAGGGAGCTTATAGTTTGGCATTTTTATTTTTATTTTCGCTTGCTATAAGATTTTCTCTGGAATTTGAAGACTCAATTTACAGATATGTCATGTTCTAAGCCGAGTCATGAATTATATTCATGCCAGCCATTTTCATTTCCCTCGTAAGTTTTCCTAAGAGCAAATGAAATGATTATTCCATAAATGTCTATCAAGTTATTGAATGAGTTCTGAGAATAGAACACATCTGAATTCAGTAGACTGTGGTCTAGATCCTTATTTTAAGATGAAAGGACTTTCTAAAGCAAACAAAACTGTTTTTTATAAGAATTTATAGAATACAATAATGTTTGTGTCAGAGTAATGCTACATGCTGTGATAAATTACTGTTAAATTGTCAGTGCCTTAACATTGTGGGCATTTATTTTCCATTCATATAGACATCCAGAGTGGCTCCAGATGGGAGGTGTCTGGGTTGGGAGCCAGACAGGTTGAACCCACTCTGCCATCTTCAACAAATCCTCCAAGATTATGTCGGAAGGGGACATTTACGTGGCAGAGGAGAGAATCCACAGATGCTCATGTGGGAGGTTCCTGTGGGCCCAGCTTGGGCATAGAAGGGCATAGTTTAAGGAATATAGTTTAGTACAGATGCCCAGGAGGAGAAAGCAAAGAACATCCGATAACCAGCTGGAGGGTTCTGTCACCATTGGCTTTAGAGCCTGGTTGTGGTCCTGGTCCTGATAAATTAGTATAGGAGAAAATTATTTTAAATTAGATATGATAATTGCCTTTTTTTAAAATCACCATCTCTAAAACAATTCAAAACGACTAAAAAAATGTTTTTGAGAATTATATTTATGATGTTTTGATATAAAAGTCAAAGAACAGGGCTGGGGTTGTAGCTCAGTGATAGAGCGCTTGCCTAGCATGTGTGAGGCACTGGGTTCAATTCTCAGCACCACATATAAATAAATAAATAAATAAATAAATAAATAAATAAATAAATAAAATAAAGGTCTATCAACAACTAAAATATTTTTTAAAAGTCAAAGAATACTTTTCACTGTAACTACTGGATCTTAGACAACCAGATCCTTTCCTAAGCTTTATATGATTAAATCAGACCCTAAGATTTCTATAAAATAGATATTCTTTTAACTCTGATAAGATAATTTCTCAGGTACAGTAAGATATATGAGCATATATTGCTACTTAATTCAGTAAAGTAAATATCATTGAATAAATGTCAGCTTTTCCAGAGAAATCATTGTATATAACCTCTCTGAATAATATTTATAAAAAAATCAATACTGAAAGTAAACAGATTTTTAATACATCTGAAGGATCTTCCTAATAAACCAAAACACCAACCCATAATTTAAAGCAATTGATACCAAGAGATATTTATAGATGACATCATTCTAATTTTTGTAGATCATTCTTCATAGTGGTCTTGTGTTTTACATCTAATTCAGTTTTAACCTTGTGCTTGGAGAAGTGATTTATTGTGAGGGTGCATAAAGAATACTCTGGCTTTTCTTTCCAGAAAGAAAACCACCACAGACTTGGATCCTGTGACTTTTCTATCCTCTTCCCTTCTGTTTTTCTCTAGTCAGTGCCGGGCAGTCTTGCTGCTCTGTTGTCTACCATCCCTCTGAAATTATATGTGCTTAACTTCCCGTGACTCAGACATCTCTTTATATAGGCCTGTATTTCTCAAAGTATTTGCATCCAGTTAATATGACTGGCACATTTTTTTGAAATCAATCACAATTTTATATAATTTTTAAAAAGTTGTGTTTTCAGTTGGCAAAACCAAAATGGTTTTCTACCAATGAAATAATTAAAAAAAATGTTTATTATCAGGTTATATGCATAGAGACCTTGATATTTCTTCCTACAGACTATAACAAGGACCCAAGCAAGAAATGCCCTGCAATTGAAAATTAGACATTTGAATATTTCAACTTGCAGAAAATTAGTAGATTCTCAGACCACAATTTGGTTGCATTCAGCTTTTTTTTTGTTAAGCTTCTATTGAAGTATTAAGATGTGATTTCTAATTAGATTCTGCAGTAAGCCTAGTAAGAAGGTAGCTGCTTACATAATTGTTAAGAGTTCCCTGATTTCAGCACCTCCTAACTAAAACCTTGTTCAAGTTACTTAACTTCTCTGAGCCTCAATTTATTCATCAGTAAAATGGAGCAAACTTGACTCATGTCATAACATTGTTATAAATGTTAAGAACATGGTACGGAGCTGAGCATAATGTCTGGTGTGGAGTCCAGTTAATCATTTTCTTCTTTTATGGATCATGCTTTGAATGTTGTAGGTCATGACCAGGAGCATTTTCTCCTACAAGTTTTACATTTACTTTCCTTCTAAATGACTTATACTTAGGACCAGAACACAGATTGAGTTAATTCTTGCATATGGTGGGGGAGGGGCCTAAGTTCATTTATTTATTTGTTTTTCAAGTGGATAACAGTAATAACAAACTCATTTATAACTGTGTTTCCCCCCACCTGCAAATTTCATTTGCTGCAGTCCCAATCTCTATATTTGGAGATGGGATCCTGAAAGATATGTTAAAATGAATTCTTTAGGGTGGGCCTGTGGGCCCCATTCAATATAGGCAATGTCCTTATAAGAAGAGGAAGAGACAGTAGGGATGTGTGCATACAGAGAAGAGGCCATATGAGGACACCTTGATCTTGGACCCCTAGTATTTGGAACTGTGAGAAAATAAATTTCTGTTAAGTCTGTGGGTTTTTATTTTATTTATTGATTGATTATGTGTGTGTGGTGCTGGGAATGGAACACAGGGCCTCCCACATGCTAAGCAAGTGCTTTACCACTGAGCTATATCCCAGCCCCTGTGGTATTTTTTTTTTTTTAATCACTACATAGTAGACAATATACCTTCTTTTCCCCATTGAATTGTCTTGGCATCTATGTGGATTTATTTTTATCTCCCTGTTATAGAGTGGCAAGCCATCCACAATAGCAGAGTGTATTGATGAAACATGCCACTTGAGTTGTTGCTTGAAGTCATAGTGTTTCCTCCTGTGCCATCTGTTACCAGCCAGGGCATTCCATTGTAGCAAAACCATTTTCTTTTCTTCCTACATTTTTTCCGCTAGAAGTGTGGTCATATGAAAACTTGGCCAAAATTTGGTTGTATCACCATTGAATCAGGCTCTGAAGATTAGGATGTTAAATTCCATCTGGGGAGTGTTGTGGGTGTTATGGTTTGGAGATGAGGTATCACTCCAAAGTTCTGTGTTAACAAAAGGATGTTCAGAAGTAAAGTGATTGGATTGTGACAGCCATAATTTAATCAATCCATTCTACTTTAAATGGATAGACTAGGTGGTAACTGTAGGCAGATGGAGCATGGCTGAAGGAAATGGGTCACTGAGGTTGTACCCTGGAAGGATTTGTCTGCCCTGTGGCCCCTTTCCTCTCTCTGCTTCCTAGCTAACATGAATGGAGCAGTGCTCCTCCATTATGCCCTTCTGCTAGATGTTCTGCTTTACCTTCAGCCCAGAGCAATGGAATGAACCTCTGAAACTGTGAGCAAAAATAAACATTTCCTTCCTTCTTGTTGGGTATTTTGGTTACAGTGACACAAAGCTGATTAACATATAGGGTGAGGGTGGACCATAGGGCCTGATTCTCACGTTTAGCTTTCAACATTATCTTCAAGAGAGGATAAACTTCAGAGCACAGAGACATGTGAACAAGACTGACAGTAAAATGTGCTTCTCATATGGCCAAATCTGTGACTCACTGCTGGATCATAACTGCTTACAGTGGACCATGATTTAATATTTTAATGTATTTTATTAACTAGTGGATAACATGATAATATTGCATTATCAATTTTTACCATTTAAAGTGTTAATATGTTAAACATTTAAAATAACAATTTAAAATCATATCTTGTCAACTCTCCATATTTTTAACGTGACAGAGACCTCAAAATAGCATTGGCAAAGGACTCTCTGACCCTGTGTTGCCCCATGCCAGCTGTTTCCTGGTAAGAAATGAGGGGGTAGAGTGGCAGCCAGGTGCAGCTCTGATCTCCCATGGTGGAATTCTGGTCAAGGTTCCAGTAGGACTGACCTTGGAGGACTTTTCCTAGTCTATATTCTGTCTTACAAAGTGAGCCTTAAACCGTTTTAAGTTGTATAGCAGTTCTCTCTTGTGACCTACAGATGTACTAAAGAGTGGATTCCCTGACTACACACAGTGGGTTATCTACTGGCAGGGATTGTGGATAGTAATTGTTCTCTGTTCAGTGCCTTTGACTTTCTATTGCTATTGCATTTTGGTGTTAGATAGGTGGTCAGCAGTGCCATTTGATGTTGAAATTCTGCCAGTAGACTCTTCTGCTTTCCCCCTGAGCACAATGTGGTTCATCAACTTTGCAGCTGGTTTAAGAGATTCTCAGAGTGTGAATTCAATTCTACTTTCTTCTCCCCTTTGAGGAGAATAATTTTGAATGGCATCTCTTTAATTTAGAGTTGGGTCTTTCTTTCCTGACAACTTTCATTATGTATATTGAAGAAATTAATATATTTGTTGTGGACAGTCCCCATTGGATTACTGAGATGCCACTTTGAAACTTTTGTACAAAACTTTTTGTAATGTGCCGTCATTTATAAAAGTTTGATTATAGCTTCCTAAGGAGTTGAGGAAAATTCATTGTGAGCCAAGTCAAATTTGATCTTCAGGAATTCTTCTGTTTTCCTGTTTGCTCTTTCTCTATTTTGGAAAAATTTATGAAGTCATCACTTTTTGTGATAACTCTTGTATCACCACATGCTAACTTACTTTGAATATTTGCACTGAACATTTTGTTCTATTAATAATATGTTCAACATACTATTTTGAATTCTGTAGTTTGTTACTACTTTTGCCATTCCATTTTATTTTAACAAATCACTTTGGTAACATGGATTCCATTTTTGTGAATTTGGGTCAAAATGCCACACTGCAGTAACAAATATGATAGAGTTAACAGGTTTGATTAGCAATAGGCAGATGATGTAAGTGCACATCAAACAATGTGAACTTGGAACTTGGTGACCTAGTGAACTAGGATAGATGAGCTGGGTTAGTTCTTGTGTATGCTGGGTGCCTCTTATCCTCACTTAAGTCACCGGTGGGGCTGCACATCAGATTACACATCCTTAACTTCGAGTTTTGAGAATACACATACACATATGTAACCTTTAAGATTAAGCAAAACCAAAATACCAAAAGTTTGCATTACTGTGTGGCCTCAGACCATGTGGTTTAGAAGGGCAGGCAGGAAGGCATGGATATACCTGTTATCCTGCCTTTGCTAAAGTGTACTAATTCAGAACAAAGGTAGTCAGGGCCCACTTCAGTCCTTCAGCAGATCCCAGTGGAGATAGTGGTATCACCTATTTAATAGAGTGTCTGGAGACCCAGGACCTTTCCCAGGAGCCAGGGAGTAGGCCAAAGGCCACTGCCTGTTCCAAGGCTATATGGGTAGTTATTTTGATTTCAGAAGAACCCAGCAGTTCCGGATGCTGTCATTGGCCTACAGTCAAATCAAGGTATTCAAGTTCAGACCCACACAATTAGAACCTATTTTAATCAGTCATCTGGAGACCATCTCAAGGGACGCTTGTCACATGATGCAGTGAGCTGAGAGTGCCGGCTCCAGGAGTAAGGGTGCATGCGTGTAGCACATGTATAACTTCTAGTGGCCAAAAGCTATTAGCATCCTAACAGACGACTGCAGGTGTCATCATCGTTCCTGTAATTCAAATCTGTGAAGTGCATATGAAAAGCAACGGTCACAGCCAACCCCCTTTCCTCTGCTATTGCCATATCACCCTTGTGGACTGCCCACTTGGGATTGCACTCTTTGTAGGTTTCACGTTTCCCTAAAATCAGGTTGAAGCACCCTACACTTGAGTCAGGTGTTGGAGCTGAGCGTTGAGAAATGTGTGTGGCTTTGTCCCTCTCTGACCTAAGTCTCCTAAACTGATATACTTGCAGCTGCCTGACCTTACCTGCCTCTAGTGCATTTGCTGCCCAAGATACACTTGCCTGTGGAGCCGCCTTCTCTTCTCCTGGGCCCACCAGATGTTGACTCTTTATCCTCTTTGCTCTGTCTTCTGTGGTGATTTCTATGGTATACCTTTATTTCTGTTATATTTAATATTCCCACATTCAAACCCATCTCTCCCTAAGACCCAGATGCTTCTCCTTTGAGAGTTGCCTGGTCTCTGGACCCACAGTTTCTCATTGCATTGGTCTTCTGTAACTGAAGATGACAGCATTGAAAAGAGTTAATTATGTGGATTGCCCACTGTGCTTACCAGCTAAGATTAGTTTTTAGTCTATTGTCTAGTGCCTCCAGAAGTACTTAATTAAGCATAATTATTCTTTCCTCTGGCCTTCATATCTGGGAGAGCACCACCAAAGGGAATGTCCTGTGATGTTAGAAGCAGTGGAGTCCCTAGGACACTGAGTCCAGAGAAGTCTGCTTTTCCCTGGCAAAGGCTTGGATTGCAATATTATGGACTGATTTCTTTGGCTACTGTCTTGGGAGCAGCTAACCTCAAATTTAGGGTCTACAGCTGTACCTGGTGCTCCCGCCACAATGATGGCAAGCCCCTCCACCTGAGCAATCCTTGTTTTGCCATGGGAGTTTGATTTTAACCTCGCTTTGACTTCTGATGTCCCTGTACTACTTTTATTGAAGCAGGGGAGGACTCTCCCATGCAAGATGAATGCAGGTCCTATTGTCTGCTGTTTACGGTTACTTTATGGTTAGATGTCTCCTGCCCAAAAGATAGAGATTTGAGTTTGTGGTATCTCAGCGTAAAAGGGGAAATACAAGACTAATGAGGTTGTAGTTAAAAAAAAAAAAAAAGTCATAGAGATTGGTAGCACAACATTAAGAATATAATTAATGCTGTTGACCTGTACAATTGAAAATGGTTAAGGGTGGTACATTTTGTATTTGTGTTTAGAACAATTGCAATTTCTTTTTTAAAAAAATTTAAAATCATCTCAGATTTATTCTAGGCCTCTTATAGTTAATGAATTAGAATACAGAAACATATTTGTCAATCATTTCAGTATGATAAAAGAGGTTTATCCAAATTCAGGCAATACACATTTAAAAAGTTCACTTTAGCTGGGTGTAGTGGCACACTCCTACAATCCCAGGTATTCAGGAGATTGAGGCAGGAGAATCCGAAGTTCGAGGCCAGCCGGGGCATTTTAGTAAGAGTTAAAAAAAAATAAAAGGCTGGGGATATAGCTCAGTGGCATAGTGGCAGTGCACTTGTCTAGCATGTGTGAGGATCAGTGCTCAATCCCTACTATTACAAAATAAAAGCCCATAAATAACAACAACAATAATAATAATTTTTCTACCATTTGCTCGTAATAATCTTGATGTTTTATATTAGCAATGATTTATTAAATATTTAATATTTTATAAATAAATTTCAGTATTATTTTGTCTCAGTAACGCATTTGACTAATAGTTGAAAATATTTAATCTGTATTTATGTTTGCAATGACACTTATATTTTTAGTAGCCTTCACTAGACAGGTGCTTCAAACTCAATATGTTCAATACTGAATTTGTGTTTCTATCTTACATTTGCCAGCCTTTGATAAATTTTGAAAGCACTTATCAAATGTCAGGACAACAATAGAATAAAAAATTGATATCATTATCCTAAATGCATGATTGAAGATCTGAATGGTACTTATATACTTTGTATACAAGCAGTTGTATGTAAAAAGATGCTATACTTGTGCATTATGAATAAGTAAATAAATAATTAAGTAAACAAAAAATTGATTATCTCAAGTATTCATTTTGTTTTTGATTTATAAAATTAGAGGAAAGTGAGTGAACTAAAGAGCATTGGCAATATTTTCTTTTAGTGATTGCTTTTTGAAAGTTTGTTTTGAATTTCTTGTTTGCTTGTGCTTAAATTCTAGTATTAAGTTTTTTTTTAATTGTGATCAAATAGAATCACAGTGTTGTGCAGCCCTCACCACCATTTATTTAGTTCCAGAATATTTTCACCACCCCAAAGGGAAACCTTAAACCCAATAAGCATTCACTTCCTGGACTCCTCCTTTACTCAACCCCTGGGAAACATTTAATTGTTTTCTGTCTCTCTGGATTTGCTTATTCTAAAACTTTCTTAGTATTACTTTTGAAAGAAATTTTAAATTAGTCTTCAGTTGAACCTGTTCTTTGTCTTTTTTGGTGATTGTGATAGTTCAAATAGTTTTAAAAAAAGGTAATATACAAATACGAATAAACTTTCAGCATTCAGGGGATTCTTAAACACTGTTCAACATGTTTCTCTTGTTAGAATACTAGAGTCATTGTAGGAGAGATAACATCTAAAACAGTTTGTGGGACTAAAGATGGAGCTCAGTTGTCAAATGCTTGCCTAGCATGTGAGGCACTGGGTTTGATTTCCAGAACCTCAAGAAAACAAAACAAAACAATAACAAACAACCCCCCCCCCCAAATTACAACTAAGAACCATTGTGTATAGTTATGTTAAAAACAAACAAATAGAACCATTCATACATCTAGCACTATACAATCAATGTATTTTCAATGACAGTTAAAGGTGAATAATTTGAGTTTTCTTTATGATCTTTTCCTTTATGAATTTTCTAACAGTCCCTACTTTTGGAATTGTGAGAACATTTGCTTAAATTAGAACTAACAGATATTTATTGTCTTAGTTAGCACTAAAATAATTAGTGTAACTTCATGGTATTTTGAAAATTCAAGTAAAGTATATAAATATTCTTTCAATAATCTTAGGCAAAAATTCATTGCCCAAACAACCTTGAAAATGAAAATATTGCAAGTGTGTTAGTGCTGAGCCACCTCAGTCTATCCTCACAGAATGCAGCTGTGGCAAAATTACTACTTAAATTTTTAAAAATGTTTTTGAAATTGATGTATAGATTAGCTCAACTAATGTAATTCCCAGAAAAGGTACACAGCTCAACCAACCAGGAAAATAAGGAGTTGGGACTAGATTTTGTAAAGCAGTTTAATTCTACAATTATGTGGCAGAGTGATTTCAGTGCTCATGTTCCCTGTTTTTTATTTTTTTTTTTAACTATAAAAATAGCATCTAAATATGTGATTTAAACCATAGTCATAAGTCTGGAAAAACAATTGAGTTCAAACAAAACACTATCATATGAGCCTATTAAATGGTCATTTTCTTGTCATGATGGAGAACATAGCATATTTTTAGAGATTTCTTTTTAAAAATGAAGACACCTCTTTTAGTCTAGAACTTCCTGTATGTATTGTATGTGTTTAAGCTTAGAGTTGATTTCAGATCCTGTGACACATCTCTGTGTAAAACAAATACTGACCATAGCTGTCTTTGGCTATTTAAGTTGATAATCTACTGAATTCAAATGTGATTCATTTTCCCAATATAATATTTGGGTATAATGATAAGGTCAGACATATTTCCTGATTTTTATGGCTTCACATTCTATTCTTCTGGTTTGCCTTTTTAATACTTCTGTCACTTCTTGGCCAGGCACTACCCAGGAATCATACATCATGGTAACTCTTGTTATTTTACATATATTTTAACAACAGAATTTCTAGGAAAAGCCAAGGAAACAGTTGGTGACTTGGTGGAGGATCTTCCATATTTATCTGGTCCATTCAAGTTATGGTGCTTGTGAAGCATTTATTTATTTATTTATTTAGATTGTGAAATATAACATCCTTACACAAAGTGAATAAATACCAGTGTATACTGAATAGTTTAAGGTCAGTTTCTGCTTAACTGTTCACCCAGGTCAAGAAACAGAACATGGCTCATATCTAAGAAGTCCCTTAAATACAATTTTCTTTCTCTTCCCAGAGGTAACCATCTGTTTAATTTTATATTAATAACTTTATTGCATTCTAAGAATAGTTTAATACTTATATAGACAGTCATTCTATTTTTAAGTTGATTATACCAAATGGGGTCCTTTATGTCATGCTCAGCTGGTCTCAAGAGGCCACAGGGAACATGTGCTCATTCCAAAACGCCTCTCAAACCCAGTCCGGATCTGCCACAACTTAACCATGAATCCAAGATTATGAGTCTTACCTGCAACTGCTGGCACTCACCAATCAGACCTTTCCGTTCTTGCCATCCACTGTCTGTGCTAATCAGCTTTCTTTCGAAACAACTTGTAACCTGCTCTTTTCCCAACAAAACCCTAACCTTTTCCTTTGTTCTCTAGATATCCAGAAGGTAATCTGGTCCGTGTCTTCTGAATTGCAGTTCATAATATTTCCAATAAATCATTTGCTTAGAGATTCATCTCTCTTTCTCTATTTTAATTTCAGGTTGGCACCTCCTTTTGAACTTTAATCTTATATTAGCTTGTATCTTAATCATTTTTTTCAGTGTTTTTTAGGATTCTAGAATATTGTATGTAACTGTAACTAGTTCATTGACATTGCTTACTCATCTCATATTCCTTATGTATGTGTATGTGTATATGCATTGTGTGTATATGTATGTATACACACACACACACACACACACACACACACACAAACACCATTTTTTTAATCCATTCTACTTTTGCTGGACCTTTGGGTTTTTAGGCTGCTTGAAACAATAATGCTATGAATATACTTGTATATGCATCCTAATGAACGTAATCATGCAGAGATTGCAATTGAGTGTAAAGGATGTGTAACTTCTGCTTTATTTTTGTTGTGACAAACTTTTTATGTGATGATTGCACTAATTTATATTCCCAGTGACAATGTATGAGAGTTACTCTTGTCCCATTTCTTTCTAATGCTGGCTATTATCAGCTTAAATTGCCAAACTTATAGATATGCAGGACAATTTCAGTATGGTTAAAAATTGTGTTTTTCTTATAAACAATTAGATTGAGCACAGTTTAACACTTATGGTCATTAGGAGTTCCTCCTTGATGAAACCCTTTTCTCATTGTTGAACTAATTCTTTATATATTCTTTCTAAGTCCTTTGTTACTTTTGTATTAAGTATCCTCTCCCATTCTGTAATTTGTTTTTCATTCTGTTCATGGTGTCTTTTAATAAATAGAAATATTACTTTTTGTTGTTTTTGTTTCATTTCTAAGGATTCCAGGGCCTCCTGAATGTTAGGCAAGTGCTCTAGCCTCCTGAGTAGCCAGGATTATGGGAATGTCCCAGTATGCCCCAGTAGGTGCATTATGATTTTTTTTTTTTTTTTTTTTTTGGTACTGGGAATTGAACTCAGGGATATTTGACTACTGAGCCATATCCCCAGCCCTATTTTGTATTTTATTTAGAGACAGGGTCTCACTGAATTGCTTAGTGCCTTGCTATTGCTGAGGCTGGCTTTGAACTTGTGATCCTCCTACCTCAGCCTCTCAAGCTGCTGGGATTGTAGGTGTGTGCCTGATGCATCATGATTTTAATCTTTTATATTATGATTAATAATTTTAGCATATTATTTAAGAAATCTTTCTGCATGCCAAGGTTGAGAAGATATTATTCTATGTTATCCTACAGAATGTTCATATATTTTCCTGTGTATTTTGTTGTTTAATCTATTTAGACTTTATTTTTGTGCATGATGTGAAATAAGGGTCAGATTCTTTTCCCCCTGCCTCCTTTCTTTCTCCCTCTTTGTTTCCTTTCTCCCTTCTCTTCCTCTCCTCTCTTCTTCTTTTAACTTAGCATTGTGCAAATCCACTTTCCTCAATACCATTGTTAAAAGACCATTCTTTCTTTTTTGTTCTGCAGTGTCACCTTGACCATAAATGAACAGAAATATAAATTTATACACATACATAGTTAATGTATCTAGGCTTACTGTTCTGTTTCTGTAGTCATTTTGTTCTTCTCTTCATGGATAATTATGCCGTCTTTACTGTAGTCATATTCAGTGTTTTGATAGAGCAAGTCCACCTTGTTCTTATTCATGTCTTTTAATTGTAGTTTAGATATTGTCTTAGAAAATTCATGTTGATGTAACAAAATACCCATGACTAAGTTATTTGTATATAATAAAAATTTATTTCTTACGATGCTGGAGGTTGGGACACCCAAAATCAAGGTACAAATGAGTTTGGTATCTGGTGAGGGCTCGTTGTCTGCTTCTAAGATGGACTTATTGCTGCATCCTCACGTGGTAGATGGCAGGATGGTAAGAGGGGCTGCAGCTCTCTGAAGCCTTTTTTGTCAGAGCTTTAATCTTGTGCCTATGAGCAGAGTTCTTATGGTCTAATTACCTCCAAATAACTCCAGTTCTTAATTCCATAAATTTTGGGGTTAAGTTCTAATGTATGAATTTTGGAGGGATACATTATATTTGTATCATAGCAGCTATTCTTGGCATTTCCAGACATAATCTTAAAGTCACTTTGACAACCAAGATTTTGATTCTGTTTTGACTTTAATCTCCAGATAATTTCTGAGAAATTTAATGTTTTAAATACATCATGCTTTTTAATCAGTGAACCCATCTCCATTTAGTTAGATCTTATTGGTTCTTGTTCAGTAAAGCAAGGATGTGTATATTTTTTAGTGAACACACACGTATAATACACACAGCACCCTATGTACCTCATAAGAGTCTTAAACAGCTTTGGTTAGACTAATTCTTGGTATTTACTATTTTTAAATGCTATTGTAAATGTTATCTTAAAAAATTTCACTTCTAATTATTGCTGGTACATAAAAATATATTCCTTATTCTACCTCGTTAAATTCACTTACGAGCTCTTAAAGTTTTTCTGTAGGTTCTTTTGGATTTTCTACGTGTACATTATCCTTGTCTTATATGCGATATTAAAAGGAAAGATTGCCAGGGTTGTGGCTCAGGGCTAGAGCGTTCTCCAGCATGGGTGCAGCCCGGGTTCGATCCCTAGCACCACGTAAAAATAAAGGCATTGCGTACAACTAAAACAAATAATAAATATTAAAAAATAAAAGGAAATATTAATGAAACATCATTAGTTATTCACTAAGTCATCTCTGTTTATTTACTGAAACTCCCTTGTGACTATCTTCATCTTTGATTGGGAAGCATGCCATGCATCAACTATGACTGTAAGCTGAAGCTACCTACTCCTTTGAGTACTGTGGGATATTTATTTAAGAGTGTTTTATACATCTGGGTCTAGAAGTTACATTCAATAGACAGAGAAGCACAAAAGCATACACCAAATCTATTACAGTGCTGCCCACTAGAAATTTCTGTGATGGTGGGGATGTTTATATGGGTGCCATATATATTTTCATATTGGAGAGTGCAGTAGAGAAACCACATTTAGAAATATCCTATTTCCTTCCTTCTCCTTGGTCTGGCAGCATTTAAATAGAAACATGTTCTTTCTCCCCCCACATTTTTCTCTAAGGCTTTCTTTTACTTTTTCCACTTGAGGCAGCTCTTAGGTTTCCTTTGCTGTTTTCTATTTCCTGAGAATCTTCACATTGGACAGTCCATTTGGCCACCCATTTTCAATCTTGCTTGCTTTGGATCCTGCTGCTTAATACTGACATCTTTTGAAACAGGACTAAGTGTGCCATGTCTTTCCAAGAGGCCTCTGGGTGAGGCAATTGTCTTATTTAACCCAGGAAGAATTTCAGAGCTTTCAAAGTTAAGGTTATAGGGACAAATGAAGATGATGTCATATTTTTTAGGTGATGTTATTTTAAATACAAAAGTTTGCAAGTGATATTGGTTACTGAGAATTACCACCAAAACAATAGGGACAAAGCGGAGACCTGGTGACAGAGGGCACTGTATATTCTTCAGCATCAACATTTATGGGAAATGTAGTTTGTTATTTCTGCTTTATTTTCCAACACTTCTACTCTTATTACTATAAATATACAGTATTTAGTCTGTCTTTCAACTTGAAAAGACATATCATTGATGCCACTTTTTAAACCAACCTCCTAGTGAATTTGAGTTTGCTTTTAGCCAGTCTGCTTGAGTTGTGTAGAAAGTGACATCTCTTTATTGATTCGTTTTCTTTGATTGATTACATCACTTAACAAATAATTATTGAAATTCTCTTGTGGATTAGGCATTCTTCTGGGTAGTACATATTAACCCTTAAGGATAGAGACAATTCTGGTCATATAATGACAATTCGAGATATTGGAAACCAATGCTGAGCACAGAAGGGAATTTGCCATTGGGTGGTCATACAATGCTTCTGAGAGAAAATGATGTCTAATCTGAGACCTCAGAAATGGAGAGGATTTATGGTGGGAGAATGGAGAAAGGAAAAATGTTGTGGACAAATATATTATTATTGCTGCTGTAACAAATTACCACATTTCTTGACTTTTAAAGAAGAAAAAAATTCTTTTGTTACAGTTCTGGAGGTCAGGAGACCCTAGATGATTTTCACTAGGCTGAAACCAATATGTCAGAAGGGCTGTGTTCTTTCTGGAGGTTCTTGAGAAGGATCAGTTTTCTTGCTTTTTCCAACTTCTAGAAGATGTCTGCTTTTGTTTGGCTTCTGGATCCTTCTCCCATCTTCAGATCTCTTTTTGACTTCCTGCTTTTCCTCTTCTCCTTCAAGGACCCTGTTGATGACATTGGGGCCATGTGGGTCATCTGTCCATCTTCAGGTCAGATGATTAGCTACTTTTCCTTTGTGCAACCATCATAAACCTTTTCCATGTAATTCAAATGTACTCATAATTCTGGAGATAAAGTATATAAAGTCATGGACATGATTGTTTGGGGACGGGGTGCATTATTCTGTATTCCCCAGGAGAGAAAAGAACATGGCATATGTGAGGAGCTGAAAAGAAATTCAACATGACTGAAAGCTTAGCCTACAGGAAGCAATGACAGGAAAAGGGGCTGAGGAAAGAAGCCATAAAAATGTGATTGAATTTTATTCTAAAGAAAATGAGGAACCATTAAGGAGTGAAATAATTAGATTTGAGTTATTGAAAACTTCCTCTACCTGCACTTGGAGGCTCTTAACTGATAATACATGCCTACTTCACTGACTATAAATTGAAGCTAATTAACTGAGAATTATCAGACCTTAATCTGAAAGAAGAGACAGTAAGAAAAAAAAGTGAATATGCCTATATGTAGGCAGAACACCAAAAATGTAATTCTGAGAAGAGTTTGATTATGTCTGCTGTCATTTATAACAACTTAGAATAAAAAAAAAAAGAATTTGATTATGACAAGCTATTCAAAATATTGATCAACATTTGGATTAAGACTCTTTCATCTGATGAATACCTGTTTGAGGTAGACCCAGACCCATACTAGGATTTATTGGTTTATGAAACTGAAAATTTGTTTATGTAAGGGAAATGTCTTGGGCACAGCTGGATCCACAGGGTCAAATAAAGCCATTACTGATATATGTGTTGGTGTCATCATTATTATTTTTCTTTTGCAGAGATAGGATGTCCAAGCTTCAGCTGTAATCCCATTGGATCTGATACCCCAGTGCCAGGGGCACTGGCAGAAGTATAAGCTCTAGGATCAAGCCTCAGGGGACCTCCCAGATTCCTATGTTTAGTCCTGAACCAATCAGTGTTTCCAGGGAGATGTGATCTACAAGTTGGGCATCTCTGAGGAATAGTTGACTCCTCTGCTAGTCAGGCAATTCTGAAACTTGATTCTGAAAGTGACAGTATGTTTTGAGAGTTGGGCTCTGAGCTTTGTTACCAAATTTCAATTAAAACCATTTAGATGGGGGCATTGTCTAAATCTCTTTGTCATATGTTATTGCTAGTATGAAAAGATATGATCTGAAATTTATCATTGCTGTTCTCCAATTGTTCTCTACAGATGGGTCTGGGCTTGAAATCTTAAAGATGTAAATGTCTATATTATCCCAATTTTTCATTTAGAATCAGCACAAAGGCTTTTGGTAATGGATATCATTTGCGTGGCTTTGAAAATAGAAATATTTAATTAAACTTCATATAAAACAAAATCATGCCTGCCTTTTAGATCACTTTCTTCCCTTGAGCAACTGTCTCTTTCAGTCTCTGTCAGCAGAATTTAATATCAACTTCCACAAAATCCTTTTCAGTCACATTATCTTCATTTAAATACAGATGTTTGTGAGGATCTATCTGTTCTTTATATATAGAGTGTGTAATGACATTTTGCTTGTAGCATTTCCGTCATTTGTGCCTTAACATTTGTCATCGGGGCATCTCTTCTTCTTTTTTTTTTTTTTTTGGTACCAGGGATTGAACTCAGGGGCACTTGACCACTGGGCCACATCCCCAGCCCTTTTTTGTATTTTATTTAGAGACAGGGTCTCACTGAGTTGCTAAGTGCCTCGCCATTGCTGAGGCTGGCTTTGAACTCACGATCCTCCTGCCTCAGCCTCCCAAAGTGCTGGGATTACAGGCGTGCGCCACCGCGCCCGGCTCTTCTTCTTTTAAGGGCCCAATTTCAGACTGAGAAAATGGAGAATCTGTTCCAGTGTGGTTCTTTTCTGATTGGCTTTATTTACGTTAAAAGTGATACAAATCCCTGAATTCACTTTCTGTCATGATCCTCTTCTGCTCTGCAGTGCTACCTGTCTCTCTTCAACCTTCACCAACATTTCCCTACAGATGATTTGGAGAAGCTCAGCTCCAGATCTGACACCCTTCTCTGCTTCCATGTTTCTAGCTTTGCTTTTTTAAAAAAAAAAAAAAAAAACAAAACAAAAAAAAAAACATCGATCTGCTGCTTACCCAGTTTTGCGAACTGAATGTCTATAAACCAATCTCACTGTCTTCAGTTTCTCTGCTCTGCTCATTTGTGTTCATACCACCATTACAACTCATCATTTCTTCCTCCAGTTTCTACCATTTCTTTCCAAGATGATTGCTACCAATCTTTCAGTTCCTTATAAGATTTCTGAACCTCTTCAATAACCTGCTGTGCTTCTGTGTATGAGCTCTTTCACTTCGATCTTTGTATGATTGAGAGAAAGACTTTCCAAAATACTTTTAAAGCCCAGAGAGTTTTGAGAATTGAGATTTATATCCCACTCCTTCTTTTGACAGCAGATTGAGAAACATTTTTTTTTTCCTTTTCTGGACTTCTTAACCCTGTTGATTGCATTCTTTACATGATACGTAGTTCTTCTAAGTTCACCTGTTGTGTCTTTCAGTTTGGACTGTGCTAAGTTCTTGGAGAGCAGAATGCATGTTTTTTTTACTTTCTCCTGTATAATGTGTGTGCAGAACTGAATACTAATTATCATGAAAGAGGTGTAGGACATTTGGTATGAATATTAAAAAGAGTTTTGAGGTTGTGTATGAAGGTTGTTTTTTGTTCAGGATGGCAGAACCTGTTCAAATGGGCAGCTGCCACACCTCCATTAAGGAAAGGCTAGAAAAAATAGATCATATTTTTAATATTAAAGTGTTTTTCAAATGCTCACTCAAGCTCATACTTAAGAAATGGAAATGTTTGGGAGTCAGAAACAAAAAAGGAGATCATAGTCTTGAAATACCAGGGGAATTACTTGAGAAGACTGGGTGGTAGTGTTTAGAGCTCTGAGCAGAGGCTGCAAGCCCCAGGCCCTTGTACACACTTGGAAATGAGTTGAGGCTTGGGCAGGGCAGTCCCACTGGAAAAACCCTTATCTCAACCCACACTGGAAATTGGAGCCCTCATCTTTGATGAGCCACATTTTTATGGAATTCTTAGTCTCAGAAACAAGTGCAAACTTTGCTCTGCAAATGTGAACCTCATAGAACTTCATCAGGGACATCTCCATAATCCATGACAGTCGTTAGGAATTCCAGGGAGATAATAGATTCTGAATTAGTATGAGCTCACACGCAAATATACAAGCATGTTTGAAATTGCAGTGGTGTGAGATATGGTCAGCAGATGCAACACAGCATGAAACTCACCAATTACATATCAGAGAAACTAAAGGAACAGTATCTGCAAGGGGAACATTTAGCAATTACAATTTTTAAATATGTCCAACATATTTAAGAGTGAGCCAAACACAGCAAAGGAGAACTGGCATGCTGACAGATGGAGTTGAGGCCATGTTCACAACTGATTTCTGCAGAGTTAGGCTGTGGCTAGAGACTGGCTGCTCCACAGATAGAAGCCTGTGGGTGGACATGCATTCTTCAATCCCTGGCCCCTTTACAAGGGCAAGGGGGCTTTTGATAGGCACAAGTTTAGAGCTTCATGCTTGGTTGCTTTCTGCCCTCTTTCTTTAAATGTAGGCAGTGACCTTATTTTTATTTCCAGTGCACATGGAGGTGAAGTGAGATTCCTTGTTCCTGGGGAGGGAACCATGTAGGTAAAATGCTACAGACCCTAAGATTGTCCTGGTGATGGAAGGGAGCAAACCTGTGCGCTAAACAAGGTTGCCTTCTAGAGGCAGAATTTTGTTTTCTTTTTTGTTCTTTTTCCCTGGCATCAAGGTATTCCCTGCCAGGTGTTTATGGTCCTCCACTTCCTTCCTGCTTCACTTTAATGTAGCTACAGGTATATCTAATTCTTTGGAGGCACCTGTGCAACTTTGAAAGTCTTGCCTTGGGCAGGTGTGTCCACCATAAAAGAGGCAATTTTCTAGTTCCCAGATTTTTCTTCTTTGTTAATACTGGGTCTGCTTCACAGTGTTCCTATTTCTGCAGATTCCTCTGCTCTACGTTGAAATTGTTGGTGATGCCATTACTTTTCTTGAAGTGCTTATGTATTTTTTTTAAAGCTAAATTTACTGAAATGTTTCTTTTACCAATTATTATTTTCTTTTATACCACTGATGGGACATTGGCAGCAAATTTAGAAAACAGAAAAAACAAATTTGTTTTTGGTACTAGGGATTGAACTCAGCAGTGGGGGATGGGGGCTTAACCACTGAGACACATCCCCAGCCCTTTTTATTTTTTGAGACAGGGTCTCCTTAAGTTGTTTAGGGCCTGGATAAGTTACTGAGGCTGACCTTGAACTTGTGATCCTCCTTCCTCAGCCTCCTGAGTTGCTGGGATTACAGGTGTACACCACCATACCTGGCAAAAAAGTAATTTTTATATGAATATGACTATAATGTTTATTAAAATATAGGTTGATCATTCCTAATACAAAAATCTGAAATCCCACATGCTCCTAAATTCAAAACTTTTTGAGCACTGACATGATGCCACAGTGGAAAATTCTACTCCTATCTTCATGTCATGGATCACAGTTCCAATGTAGGTGCACTGAGAATGTTGTATAAAATTTCCTTTAGCCTATGCATATAAGGTATATATGAAACACAAATGAATTTCATGTTTAGACTTGGGTCCCTTCCCCAAGATATCTCATTATGTATTTGAAAATATTTAAAATAAAAAAAAAACACATTTCTGTTCCCAGGCACTTTGAATAAGGGACAATTTAATATTCTGTAATATTAAACAATTATTCAACACATTAATTGCCTTAAATTAAAAACAATGACAACTTATCCCTTGTAGGTTTTTATAGTGCTTATTTTCTATTCACCCACAAACCCATCTATTTATCCAATCCTCCCCTCCCCAATTTTATCTATCTTAGTGTCAAGGATTTGTGGATGTTTAATTAAAGTTACTTAAATATTAAGTTATGGGGGAAGGGATTCATGCCTGTAAAGTGATTTTTGTTGTAATCTAAGTTATTTTTGTGGTTTGAACACCCAAGAAGTCCCCAACTAAATGTTGTGAAATAAAGGATAAACATAGTGTCAAAGATTCTGATAAGAAATTTTTGTGTCAGTAGATTTTATGTGTTTAAGAAGAGAGATATAAATAGCATTTGAACGAATGTAAATTTTGACTTTATTGTTTTAATATTTGACAGTCCGTGCACTTTTCCCATTTGCTATATGGGTATAGGTTTTGGTTCATATAATTACTCTGGAGATACAGACTTTAAAGTTTTACTTTAATAAATTTAATGTTTTTCTTCTTAGATTCTTAATATTTTTTCTTACGTTAAGGATAAGATAGTAAATTTTTCCTGCTGTACCGGGGAAGATTCATGTTCCTATGTCCCAGAAACTCATGCATATTCATAATATACTGAACTCTATTGGTTATGAGCAGTAGATGAAGCTTGAGTGAATGTATTAAAGGCAGTCCCTAATCATCATATCTGCCAGTATTTTTTTTTTCTATTTTCTCAAATATGAATTAGAAACAAAACTTACAGAGTAGAATTTAATTTACCCTTTTCATGTCTTCTCACATTCCCTTGGATAATCAAAGATGGGTGAAGTGTCTCAGAAGTAGATGACTGAAGGCAGGGGAGAAGACAAGGGTAAGCCTGCCAGCCCAGGAGGCCCCCATCCCTACCAAGAAAAGGTAATATGGATTGGAGAGTAAGAGTGGGAAAAATAGATCTTTTTCATTATCAATAATGGGAAAAAAGAGATATTCTTCATTGTGAAATTCTGGGCAGTGATTCCTAAAACAGACCCTGTGCCTACTTTATTTAAATAGATGAAGCTAACCACATATGAAAGGCATATCCTTCCTCTCTTGAATAAACTCTGCTTTTATGAGAAGTAAAGTGAAGAGTTGTCCTAATTTTTAATTCTTCATTGGATTCAATTAATAGAAAATTGGCCTGATTTTGGTGGCATATTTTAGACTTTTCCCTTAATTTTACTGTTTGACAAAGGATTGAGGTTAAATTGTTTAAATTACATAAGCATTACTACAAGATTTCAGCTAATCTTGGAAGTTTTTGATGAGTTTGATAAGAAGGTAAGCTGTAATGTGAGAAATTAGGAATTTCTCTGAATAGGGAACATTTTATCATTTTTTTAGTGTTATAAGTATATCCTAAGTTTTCTTCAAAATATATTTCTCTTCTGTTTTCTAATATTCAAAGTTAATGTACAGTGAGTTTAAAGATATTCACTTCTGATTTATAGTAGCTTCCACACTGGAAAAAATGTGAGCAGTACAAAGGCTCCTCAATTTTCATGCTAGTAATAATGACCGTAATAATAGGTAATGATTATGGAGTACCTGCTTTGTTAGACTTCAGTAAATTGGGGGCTATATTTAGTCTTAGCAATTGTATTAGCTTTCTGCTATTATAACAAAATATCTGAAATAATCAACTTATAAAGAGAAAAGGTTATTTTGATTCACAGTTTTGGAGGTTTCAGTTCATGACCAGTGGGCCCCATTGCTTTGGGCCTATGTTGAGGTAGCATATTGTGGTGGATGGTGGAGTAAAAGCTCTCACCTGTGGCCAGGAAGTAAAAAAGGAAGAAGAAGGGGCTGGGGTCCCACTGTTCCCTTGGAGGGCACACTCCCAGTGACCTAAAAAACTCCCACTAGGCCCCACCTCTTAGGGATTCCACTCCCTCCCAACTATACCACCTGGGGACTAAACCTTTAACACATGGGCTTTAGGGAGACAGTTAACATCCAAACTTGAGTAGCATTCATTATCCATATTTGACAGTTAAAGCCCCTGAGACTTAAAGAGGTCACAGAACTAATCTCAGTCAATGGATCTGATATATCTTCCACCAAAGGTTCTATCCTTGTTTTCTCTGACTTCAGCCTCTTGGATCACCAAGTGTTTCTGGGATGCCTGTAGGAGGAGGTAGGTAAGCGTGTGAACTCTTAGTGATCTGGGTTCAAGTTTCCACTTCAGGGCTTTGGCAAGTTTCTTTGCTTCTCTGGTCCCCCTTTTCCATCTGAAAATAATAGTGCCTAGATTTCTAGTGAAATTAATCTTCACTGCTCACTGAATGAGGTTCAGGTTTCCTGAAGCATTTTAATCACAATAGAATAGGGTTTAGTGGTGGGCAGTGCCACAGGGAATGCTGTGAAGGAAAGAGCTGGGGCCTGTGTGGAAGACTGAGGACACAAGGAGTGGTTCAGGGAGAAGTAGTGGCTGCAAGGAGGCTGGAGGAGCTACAGGGAGCCTTAGCCTGTGTCTTGTACTTTGCTCTGGAGATACCAACCTAGGAGAGCCAGACCAGGAAGGGCGGCAATGGGGAGAAGAGGAGATCCCAGCAGATGTTCACAGGAGGAGCAGCAGGGAGGAAAGAGGAAGGGGATACCTATGCAATAATGAACTTGCTGAGGGCTTCCTGTGTGCTTGGTTACTTTTGAAATCACTCTATCTGTACTAACTCATTTTATCCATCCCCTTTCTTGCCCATTCCCATCTATTTTTGGCTCCACCTCCTGTTCCTCTGGGCCTTAGGAACTGCCCTTTGGCAATTCAGGGTTGAAGTACTATTAGAGAATGGTCCTTAAAATGCGAAATAAAACTGCGTTTTCCTCTACTAGCACTGTAATCTGGTAGTTAGGTTCTGTACCATGCTTGTTATTGTATTAACTGTGCTGGATACAGTGTGTTATGTTGTTTCATTATGAATAGCCTCGGGATGCAAATTACTTGAAGTACATAGTTTCCATAAGAACATTTATTATGATTTCTAGATAGTCTGCTTACAAATGAATTTCTTGAGCAAAGCCTGTTGTAAGTTGTGGATTGATGCATTTGCATTTGATTCATAAAGCATTAGGATTGCAAGGAAAATAAGCGGAGCCACATGCTTAGTCTCTGGAGAGACATCTACCTAGTAGCTAATATGTGGGTGTGAGAGGCAGAGGCAGAGAGAGAAAGTGAGGGAGGGAAGGCCAGACAAAGATTTGACAAGAAATTTGGAAGGTACCTTGGAATCTGATAGGGAACATTTAACCTGTTGGCCTATTGAAGCAAATTATTTCATGTACCTTTATATAAAACACATCCTATTAGTTGAGCAAGGCCTTAACTAGGTGGTTATTTTCCTTAGTCCCCGCTTCCCCCCTTGTTGAAATATATAGATTTTTCCAAAACTCCATGTTCAATATTTCTCATACTTTGTACTAGACCAAAGGTGTATATTTTAAGTGAAGCTATTAATTTAGTTTCCTTTTAAATTAATAAAGCCAGCATATCTGTAGTTTACATTTTTCCCTGAACAATTGCATACTTGTTCTACTTTTTGTACAGTGATTTTTTTTCCCCCCAGCTATTTTCTGGCAAGTTTCCAGAATCATATTACAGTATATGCAATCAATGTGTCTTCTGAAACAGTCATGTAGGAAATAAAATATGCAAAAATTGACAAGGTTTCATGGAATGGTTTCTGCACAGAGCAGAGCAAAGGCAAAAGCATGACTTATAACATCTCTGCAGCCTGTGATGGCAAGCCTTGAGCTGGTTTCCATCAGAACCACCCTTATATCCAGTGCAGAAATTTCCTGGGCATTCTGCACCCATAGCTAGAGTGATCTGCTGCAATTGCATATACCCAGTGAGCATCTGCACTGGCTTTGGGCAGAATGTTTGGAAGGCTTGAAAGTCAAGATGACTGTGCTGTGGCTGTAGCCAGGCCCAAGCTGAAATCTGTGGGCTGAGAACCAAGGAAGGGATAATCCTTTGTCTGCTCTTTGGTGTTCCTAAGAGGGACACAAGAGGCTAAGGTCTCCAGGGCACTGCAATATGAAGCATGCAGATACCTGAAAACTTCTTGTCAAAAATACAATTATAATCTATATTCTGAACTCTTAGAAAGAGTTAATATACCAGCATTTAGGGGTAATATTTGCGCATATATAGCACCCTTTGTTCGTGGGAGAACCTGGATAGATTTGGATTTTGGATTACTTTTAGAAAAATTAAGTTGTAGGATATTTCACTGGAGTGAGTTTGAACTCTAATTCTGGAAACTTTTCTATGATAGTTATGCCCAGCAAGGCCCTTGCCAACTGATTCTTACTCAAGAAAAAAAAAAAAAAAAAATGAATCCATTTCCAATTTAATATATTTTAATATATTTCTCTGGTAATCATATTGGATGAATGGACATTATTGAGAGACTGGTACACCTGCAATCCTTAGCTCTTCTTGGCTACCATTTGCATTCTTTAAGTCTTGCTCCCAAATGTCCTTAATTTCAGCTTTTCAAGTTGCCTTTGACATTTAAAAATTTGTTTCAATGAAGCTATAGATTCTGTTAAGTCCTTTGTATGTGGTTTCTTCTTTTCCTTTTATCTCGCCCCTTCCATAAGAAGGGGCATGTTCTATAAGCTGCTTTTCTCTTTCTAGTCAAGGTACCTAGAGGCAGCTCCATGAACATTTGTGGGACCCGAGGTGAATGATATTTTGCAGTGAGAAGTGAGCCTCTTAGATCTAAGCTCCCTGGATTTAGCCGAGGAGGGGCATGATCCTCCCCAGGAATCTCCTGCAGCTATTTATAAAAAGGTGGCCTCTTTCTTTTCCCTCAGGGTACAAAGTATGACTGATTGTCACAACAGTATGAAAATAAAACCCCACAAAGCAGTTTGGGAGAGCAGTGTCATCAGTCTGGAATTTAAAATATCTAGTTGCCACATTTACCACAGAATGTTGAAAATGATGTAATGATATTATTATTATTTTTTAAAAGCAATATTTGTTGGAAATGCACTTGTTTTTGAAGGATAAATTGGGTCTAAGTAACTGGGCTCTTTATAGAGTGAATACTAAGTACCACTATGCCATGTGTGAATGGGGTGTGAAAAGATAGGCCAGAACAGCAGGAGCTCAGAGCCATGTGGTACAGCTTGTCAGTCCCAGGTTGGACTGAAACAGAGAAAAGGGTATTTATAAAATCTGGCGTAGCTTACATGTGCCATTTATGTAGAACATAAATGTCTAACAGTGTCTCAGCCACTTCTCTCTGTGAGGTATTATGCTGGCAGGCCACCCCCTGTGGTTGATGAATGTTCGGCACATCATGCCCACGTGGGTGACAGTTCCTTTACTCTTTTCCCAAAGATAAACATATGCCAAGGTCAGCTTCCCTTTTTTTTTTTCCAAACATAGAAATGAAAGTAGGAGGAAGTAACAAGTGGGAGGAGGAGCAGAGAAAGGCAATGAATATGAACATTAAGATACAGTAGATGGGCTGGGGTTGTGGCTCGCCTAGCAGGTGCGCTGCCCGGGTTCGATCCTCAGCACCACATAAAAATGAAGGCATTGTGTACAACTAAAAAAAAAAAAAGATACAGTAGATGCACTTTAGCATGCTGTGAACTCTGAGAGGAATTTTGCAACAGAAGTTCAATTTTCTGGGATTGGCAAAGATCAAAAGCTTGCTTTCAGTAGCCAGGAAGACTGTTTCTCAAAGTAAGAGCATGTCATTCATTTTAGGACTTTTCTCCCATGCTGCAGTTTGGGAATTGAATGTCTTTGAAATGCAGTGCTTGTGGGGCCATGTGAGAGGTTCTCAACTGTTTAAGAGAGAAGACTCCAGCGTCCTCTGGAATCTCTAGGGGGCTTTTTATCAGGTGTGGGCCATCTTTGTCTTGGTCCAACTTGGAACTTCCTGGGTCCTCTAGATTGAGGGTGTGTGCCTTCAGCTCTGTACATTTTTCTTCTGTTATTTATTGGTCTCCTCTGTTACTTTCTTCTTCATCTTCTTTTATTAGATATGTTAAAACTTATGGGTCTTTCTTAACTTTTCTTTCATATATTTAAGTCTTCCTTCTTTTCTCTCTTTTTTATGGGAGGTAGTTGACTTATACGATAATTCTTTGACTCTGCCTTCCAAATTAGTAATTTCTTCCTTGGCTTTCCTCTTTCCCTTGTGTAGACCTAGCATAGTTTCCCATTTAAAAATCTTTTAAAATAATTAGAATCAACTTTTTCATTAAAAAAAGAAAAGATTAACATGGTAGGCTTTTTCTATTCAGAGCCAATTTTAAATATCCTCTTTGCTCTAATACCTACTTGCTAAAGTGTTATTTACACCATTTGTTGTATTTGCTTCTTCTTTTTATGTTCATTTTCTTCCAATGTTTAGGAATTTGTGTGCATATCTCTATAGTTGAGGTTTATTACCCAATTCATGAAGCTGTATTTGTTTTTAGCACTTTTCTCAAGTGATTGTGGGAACTGGGTGCTGAATGGGGTGTCAGTGGCTTCTCTGGGAACCCCTGTTTTTCCAAGATCTCAGGGGCCTCCTATAGCAAACCTGCTTGGGTCTGCTGTGTGCACATATTGTGCCAGGCAGGTTTACTCATTGAACATAAAGGCAATAAAATAAGTGCCATGTTGAGATTAGGGTTTCATGGGAGTTCAAAAAAGCATTGATTACTTGGAATAGAGTGGAATAAGGAAAACTCTCTGGAGGATTCTGAGATGGGCTTGGAAGCATAGATGTTATTTCAGCAGGAGGGTAAGAGCAATTTAAGTGCTGGCAGTTGAGTGGAGAAAAGGATGGGTGGGAAATGGAAAACAGTATCTGGGAATCCTGTGTTTTGTCTCATTCACTGGAGGGGGACAATGATAATGCTAAATAGAAAAGGAAATCAGTTGGGCATGTATCGGCCACCTCCTTTCATCTATCCACCTATCTACCCATCTGTCCATCCATCTACCCATCTGTCTACTCACCCATCCATCTGTCTGCCTGCCCATCCATCCATTCATCCATCCATCCATCCATCCATCCATCCATTCATCCAGTTGCTTAAGCTAGAATTGAGGAGTGACAGCAGCTTCTTCTGATTTCCCCTTATCCTACCAGTTAGCAGTGCTGTTTTCTTCTTCCTAAATGCCCCTCAAATTTATTTTCCTCTAAAGTCTTATCTACCATGTTTCTCTTGAGTCCTTAGCAAAATATACACTAATTTATACTTTCACTCTGTGAATGCAGAAAGTTGATTGTGGGAGAAAAATAATACATTATTTTTGGGCATGTTTCTATCTTACAGTTTTCCTCAGTGATGGCTAGTATACAGTTAGAAATACAGGCCTCATTTTAAAGGAAAAGGTCAGAGTGAGAGCAGAAGATTTGGAAGAGATTATAGGTGCTTCTTATGATGGGGCTTCATCCTGATAAATCCTTTGAAAGGTAAAAATTCTGCTAAGTTGAAAATGTGTGCAATACATCTAACTTGCTAGCATCCTAGCTTAGAGCACAACACTAGAATGTCAGTGGTTTTCCCCCCAGAAAAGGAACGGATAACTGGGAGCTGTGACTAGCTGCTGCTGCCCAGTGCAAGAGAGGATAGTACCAAATATCACTAGCCTGGAAAAAGATCACAACTCCAAGCAGGATTTCTGTGGAATGAATATTGCTTTCATACCATTTTAAAGTTTAGAAATTTTAAACTGTCATAGGTCAGGGACTGTCTGTATAGTTTAACATAGGGGAATGGATTTAATATTTGCAGGGGAAGTCAATATAAACAGGCAAAATGAAGTTGTAGTACAAAACTAACAAACTTCTAAATGTAAGACAACAGCCATCCCTGTGTGGTAAGTAGGATGATACATTGTTTGAAGGACACTAGTGCATGTTATGCCCCCTCATTTTGAAGAGATTCCAATTTAATAGGTGAAATCAGGCATGTCTGAATGAAAAATTCAGTAATACTGACAAGTATATCACTGAGTGCCAAGTGAGTGATAAGTGGTTTGGGGTCACAAGTTATGTTCTGCAAGATTTAATAGCATTCTCAAAACCAAAGGATTAAAAATAAGTTTGATGTTTCCTTTACTCTGGGACTTGCCAAGGTTCACACACCTGCTTGTATGTCGTATCCTCCCAGCTCCCAAGGACTGCCTTAATGGTGTCCCACAAATTTTGATACATATGTTTTGATTTTCATTCAGCTCAAAATATTTTATAATTTCTTCTTTGTCTCCTGGGTCACTTTGAAGTATTCTAGTTTTCCAATATTTGGGGATTTTTCCAGATATCTTTGTTACTGATTTCTAATTGAACTTCTGTGGTAGTTAGAAAACACACTTTGGTGTGACTTGAAATTTTTGAAATTTATTCAGATTTACTTGTGGTCTCGAATGTGTTTATTCCATCTTGGCAATGTGTGCTGTTGAAAAGAATGTGTATTCTGCTATAATTGGGTGTAGTGTCCTATAAATGTCAGTTAGGTCCACTTGGTTAAGGATGAATTCCAAGTCTTGCTCATCACTACTGCTTTTCTATCTGTTTGTTCTATGAATTACTGAACAAGGAGTGCTGAAATTCTTGATCATAATGGTGGATTTGTTTACTTTTCCTTGTAGTTCTATCCATTTTTGCTTCACACATTTTGAAATTCAATTATCAGGTGCATAAACTTTAAGGAGCATTATATTCATTTGCTGAGTTGACCATTATGAAATGACCTCCTGTATCTGTGGTGATATTTTATAACTTGAAATCTTTGTCTTATGGCTGCTTCAGCTTTCTTTTGGTCAATATTAAACCTATTTTCTCATTTGCTTTTAACCTACTGGTATCATTATATTTGAAATTTTATGGTATTTCTTTCAGTATTTTGAAGGTGTTGTTTTCTTTCTTTTATCTTGTATTTGATGAGAAGTTAGCACTTATCCTTGTGTGTTCTCTGCATGTAATATGACACCCCCAAGCTACTTTTATGATTTTTTTCTGTTTATCAGTGGATTGAGGATTGTGATTATGAGGTACATCAGTGCCTTGATATAGTTTTCTTCAAGTTTCTTATGATTAATGTGCATGAGCTTCTTGGATCTGTTGGTTTATAGTTTTCATAAAATGTAGAAAATTTTGGCCATTATTTTTCCAAATAATTTTACTGTCTGGCCCTCTTTCTTTACTTCCTTGATAACTCCTATTATGTTTCTGATGCCTCTTGAAGTTGTTCCACAAATATACTCTATTCATTTTTTTTTTAAAATTCTTTTCACTGTGTTTTGTTTTGTATAATTTCTATTGCTACATTTTCAAGTTCACTAATGTTTTATTCTACAATGTCTAATAGTTTAAACTTTTATTTCCAGCTAGTATAGTTTTCATCTTATGAATGTGTGGACTTTACCTCTAGAAGTTATATCTGGGTCTTTTTCTTTTTTCTTTTTCCTTTGTCTTCTATGTCTCTATTTAACATTTTACACATGTGCTTGTCTGCTAATTCTAATATTTATGCTAGTTCTGGATGCATATCAGTTAATTAATTTATCTCTTCATTATTTTTTGTTTTCAAACTTGGTGTTATGGTTTGGGTGTGAGGTTTCCCCCAAAAGCTTGTGTGTGAGACAATGCAAGAACATACAGAGGAGAGAGGGTTTGGTTATGAGAGCCTTAACTTAATCAGTAAATTAATTCCTTCATGGAAATTAACTTAGTGATAACTCTAGGCAGTTAGGATGTGGCTGGAGAAAGTGGGCATTGGGGTCCTGGCTTTGGGGTATATATTTTGTATCTGGCAAGTGGAGTCTCTCTTTCTGCTGCCTGATCACGTGAACTGCTTCCCCACCCCCATACTCTTCCCTTGGAAACCATGAGCTCTCAGATAACCTTTTTCTCCTTAAAATTGTTCTTGTCAGGTCTTTCAGTCACAGCAGTGAAAAAGCTGACTAAAACCCTTGGTAACTCTCCATTGAATGCCAGACGTTGTGAATGCCAGACTTTATACTACTGAGGACCATATTTCATTTTTTTAATAAACGTTACCGAACATTTTTCTGGTATCTTGTTGGTAAGCTGCTGAATCCATTTTCATCTTACTTTTAAGGTTTATTAGGTAGCATTCAACCTGGAACAGTTTGCAGCTTAGAATTAGTTATTTCCAATTGTTAAGGTGATACCTTCCAAGTCTACATGCTCAGTCAACTCTGTGGTTCTTCAGTCTGGCTGGTGGGAACATACATTGTTCCTGGCTCAATGTGGATGCTACTACTACTAGTCATTGTGGGTGAGTCTTTCTGTAGACTTTGGTAGTTTCCTTTTGTACTGGCAGTGATTAGCACTCCACTGAATGTTCTGGGGAATGCTCTGCAGGTGTCTAAAGTCCAGCTGTCTCTTCTCTGATACTCTGATCTGGTAAACTCCAGCCCCTGTGTCCTCTCCATGCTCTCTATATTGGGTCTTCAATGCAGGGGATTTCCTGGGCCCTTTTTGATTGCTCCTGTCCAGGATACAGACTGGAGACTCTCCCAAGGGATTATGCTGGGGTAATTATAGGGTTCACCACATTGGTTTCCTATTTCCTTCATTGGCTGAAATCCAGTATCTTGTAAGCTGTAGTTTTGCATATTTGGTCTGTATTCTGTTTATTTCGTATGGCCTCTGTTTGTTACATGTAGAGTTTATCTTTGTAGTATTTTTCAGGTTTCGGAGATGGAAGTTTTTCAACAGATTATCCAGCTGGACTAGTGTTGCCCTTGGAAAGGACAACTGGAAAGTTTGTGTTCTGCTAGTTATGAAATATTTCTCTGATGTGGCAGTTCTTAGAAACTAGAGCCTCAGTGTTGGCATGGAGATCTTCTAACTAGTTTCCAAACTTTTTCCTTTTGTATCGCCTAGAAGAATTTATTCTATTTAATTTATTTGTTGTGCTGAGAATTGAACCCAGGGCCTGTTGCCGGCTAGGCAAGCACTCTACCACTGAGCTATACTTAAGCCCCTAGTAGAAACTGACTTGTAAGATGACATGCAATATTTTAAAAATTTTAAGTTTCAGTCTGAGTAAAGGAGGTCACTTTCAGTAAATTATAAATATTGACATGTTAAAATGTATCTGCACACACCTTCTGGAATCCAAATACCATAGCAGTCTGAAGACTGTTAGTTTCATTTTAACTCATTAACAAGTTCTTTTACACTTAGAAATTTTGCATCATTCTTTTTTCTTCTTGGAGTCGTATTTTTTTTTTCTGATTCCCCATTGGATTTAGATCTATTGTCATGTGTTTGCTTTTTTAACAATTCTGTGGATCACTCTCCATTCTTATCTACATTTAAAATGAGCACATAAATATAATACTTTTAAAATTTCTCATGACCATGAAGTTCTGTTTTTTTCTTTTTTTCTGGTGGATGTTTATTTTTATTTTTTTGTGGTGTTGTCGATCAACACCAGGCCCTTGCACACACTAGGCAAGAGTTCTACCACTGAGCTATACTCCCAACCCTTAATGTTCATGTATTTCTTTTTAAATTAAATTATTTATTCATTCTAATTTGTTACACGTGCGTGCAGAGTGCAATTCCTTTCATATTACATATAAAGAGCGCAGTTTTTCAAGTAAAGTCATTGGTTTTACATAAAGTATTTCCACACCATATGTGTTTTTATATATGTACTTTAGTGTATTGATGTCTAATTCATTCTGCCATTATTCCTGTCCCCTTGCCTGCTCCCCTCTCTTCCCTCCCCTTTGTTCTATTTAACATTCCTTCATTCCTCTCATTCCCCCTCCCTCGCCATTATAATTCAGTATCATCATAACAAAGGAATGACCTTTGCTTTTTTGATTGGCTAATGAAGTTCTGTTTTTAAATAAACTTCTTCTTGATTGAGTTGTCATCACAATTATTGTTAGCAAACAAGTGGACCCCAAAACATTATGTACATATTTAATTATTATCACATATTAGTACAAATTAATGTGATTCATTGGGACATTGCCATATATGCATTTAACATGCTTTGATCACATCTACCTTCTCTATTACTCTCTCTTACACCCTCCCCTCCCTTTTGTCTCCTTTCTGCTTCCTTAATAGGCCCCCTTCTTCTTTTGTGCCATAGTTTTTTAATTTAAAAAAATATTTTTACTAGATTTCACAGGAGAAATGTGATGCTTGTTTTTCTGAGACTAACTTAATTCACTAAACATGGTAATATCCAGTTATCTCCGTTTTCCTGCAAATAAGATTATTTTATTGTTCTTTATAACTGAATCATACTCCATTGTGTATCATAATTTTTAATTCATTCATCCATTGATGGGGGTCTAGAATGACTATAACTTTGCTATTGTGACTTATGCCACGGTAAACATGGGTATGCAGGTGTCTCTTTTTTTTTAAATATTTTTTTAGCTGTAAGTGGACACAATACCTTTATTTTATGTATGTGGTGCTGAGGATCGAACCCAGAGCCTCACACATGTGAGATGCGTGCTCTACCGATGAGACATAACCCCAGCCCCAGGTGTCTGTTTTTTAACTGATTATTTTGGGTATATACCCAAGAGTGGGACAGCTGGATCATACAGTAGTGGTAGTTATATTTTTAGTTTTTTGAGGAATATTGTACTAATTTACATTCCCACCAACAGTGTATAACCATTCCTTTTTTTCTAGAACTCTTACCTGCAGTTAACAACATAAATATATGACAGATTGACAAAATATTAATTAAGCATAATGACTGAATGTTTATTTGAAATGCATCTCTTTGAGAAGAGTTTTTTTTTCCCCCCTTGTTATCTTATTTGCCTATGAGTGATAATTTATTGCTAGAATAAGACCAGGTCTAGTTGATCATGTTGGCAATACAGAGTAAACTTGACTTTAAGGAAACATACAGCAGTAACTCCTAAAATATTTGTGTATTGTGTGAAATACATTTTAAAATAGACATGTAGACCAATGGTACAGAATAGCAGACACAAAGACAAACCTACATAAATAAAGTTATTTTATACTAGACAAAGGTGCCAAAAACATACATTGGAGAAAAGATAGCCTCTTTAACAAATGGTTCTGGGAAAACTGGAAATCCATATGTAGTAAAATGAAACTAAACCTCTATTTCTCACCATGCATAAAACTCAAGTCAAAGTGAGTCAAGGACCTAGGAATTAGACCAGAACCCCGCCTAATAGAGGAAAAAGTAGGCCCAAATCTTTATCATGTCAGATTAGGCCCTGACTTCCTTAATAAGACTCCTAAAGCACAAGAAATAAAATCAAGAATTAATAAATGGGATGGATTCAAATTAAAAAACTTCTCAGCAAAAGAAACAATCAATGAGGTAGGGAGAGAGCCTACATTTTGGGAGTAAATTTTTGCTACACACATGTCAGAGTACTAATCTCCAGAATATATAAAAAGCTCAAAAAATTTAACACCAAAACAAACAAACAACCCAATCAATAAATGGGCTACAGAGCTGAACAGACACTTCTTAGAAGAAGATATACAATCAATCAACAAATATATGAAAAAATGTTCAATATCTCTAGTAATTAGAGAATGCAAATCAAAACTTGCTCTAAGATTTCATCTCACACCAGTCAGAATGGCAACTATCATGAATACAAACAACAGTAAGTGTTGAGGAGGATGTGGGGGAAAAGGTACACTCATACATTGCTGGTAGGATTGCAAATTGTTGCAACCAATCTGGAAAGCAGTATGGAGATTCCTTAGAAAATTTGGAATGGAAGCACCATTTGACCCAGCTATCCCACCCCTTGGCCTATACCTAAAGGACTTAAAATCAGCATACTGTAGTAACTCAGCCACATCAATGTTTATAGCAGCTCAATTCATGATAGCTAAACTGTGGAACCAACCTAGATGCCCTTCAGTACATATATGGGTAAAGAAACTGTGGTACATATACACAGTAGAATATTACTCTGCATTAATAGAGTATAAAATTATGGAATTTGCAGGTAAATGGATGGAATTGGAAAATATCATGCTAAGTGAAGTAAGCCAATCCCAAAAAACCAAAGTCTGAATTTTCTCTGATAGTGGATGCTGATCCATGATTGGGGGTGGGGGCATGGAAAAAATGGAGGAACTTTGGGCAAAGGGGGAAGAGGGGAGGTGAGGAGCCATGGGGGCAGGAAAGATGGTGGAATGAGATGGACATGATTACCATAGATACATGTATGACTGCACATATGGTGTGACGCTACATCATGCACAACCAGAGAAACGAAAAATTGAGCTGCAATTGTGTACAGTGATTTAATATGCATTCTGCTGTCATATAGACCTAATTAAAATAAATAAATTAATTAATTAAAAAATAAAATATGCAGATAAAAAATAAATAAAAAATATTAGGTTCCATTTGAGGGTTATTTTTGTATTATTTCTATTCGTTTTGTCACTGGTTTGTATGTGTATGTGTGTTTGTGTGTATGTGCATGTGTGTCTGCACACATATACATCACCATCCTTGTTGTTTTGGTGCTGGGATGTTTGTAGTCAGCTTTTTCACTGCTGTGACTAAAGGATCTGACTAGAATAACTATAGAGGAGGAAAAGTTTATTTGAGAGCTCAGGGTTTCAGAGGTCTTAGTCCATAGAAGGCTGGCTCCATTTCTTGGGGCTCGAGATGAAGCTGAACATCATGGCAGAGTGTGTAGCAGAGGGAAGCAGCTCACATCATGGTGATCAAGAAGCAGAAGGAGAGAGATTCCACTCTCAGATATCAATATATACCCCATAGTCATGTCCCTATTCCCACCTCCCCCAGTCACACCCTACCACTTTAATTAATCCCACTAGGGATTAATTCACTGATTGGGTTAACACAACCCAATCATTTCTCCTCTGAACCTTCATGCATTGTCTCACACACACGAGCTTTTGGGGGACACCTCACATCCAAACCATAACAGGATGGAACCTGGAGCTTTGTGTATGTTAAGCATGTGTTCTACCTCTGAGCTATACCCCTAGCCCCTTTTCTAGTAATTTTGACTATTAAACACTTACACAAAACTATACGGTTTTTATTATTACAAAGATATCTCTAGCTTTGTACAGGATTTTAAATGATTCAATTTATGAAATGATGTCTATGCTCATATCAACCCCATGAAATAATGGGTGCCTGTACAGGGAGGCACTGTGGCTGTTCTGTTTTTTTCCTAAAACAGCATGATAGATAGAACTATCTCTGGCAGGATAATTGGGGTCAAGTTGTAAAATTGAACTTGTGTTTGCACTATGTCATTTTCAAGTCTTGGCGTTTGGGTGTGGATACAGAGCAGCCTGTCCTACTCCTATGCACAGCATTGGTCTCACTGCTGGTTTGTACTCTGAGTAAGGCATCTGGAAGCCGGTGGGGACTGAGGCAACTGACCTCTCTAACTTCACTGTTAAGGATGAAATACGTTTCATGCCAGAAAGGAAAGCCTCTACCAGGCTGATGGTGTACATGCAACATGGTATTGCCCATAACCCTCACACTCTTGGGTCAGATCTGTCTAGGGATTTTCCAGATCAGTCACCTCCCTACCTTAGAATGAAATTAGTTTTTTTTTTATCTTGATTAATACCTTCTTTGTAGAAAACCTTTAACTGAAGATGTTAGGGAAAGAATGTCACTTAATTTCTATGTAATATGATTCTATACAGTAGTGCTGTGTCTTCTAAATTCATTTTGAGTTTTTTCCACCCAGAAAAAGACTTAAAGTGAAAAATATTAATACTTTCCTTGGCTTGATCTAAGTATTATTGCTTCTCCATGAGAGATGCAAATTTTATATAGCCATATTCATTTCCTTTTCTTTGATCAGTCTTTCAAGAACCATTTAAAAGGTTCCCTTCAAGGTAAGACTAACCTCTCCTTCTTTGTGCCTCCTCCTCTCTGGTACAGACCAACCCCTAGCACCCAGATCAGTTAATTGCTCCCTTAAACATTTCATGTCCTCCTATTGGGCTCCACATCACATTTGTCTTTTGGTAAACCCCTGAACCTGGTGCACAGTGGATTTCAGCCTTAGGCACTTGAACAGTGTAAGCTGCCTGTCACGGCCAGCCACGGCGCCGCCACGGGAGGAAAATTCTCGGAGGCAGAGTTAAGCTTTCACTACTTTTACTTCTACTTTCTTAGAGCTTAGAGAGAGGGAAAGAAAGATTTTTAGAGAGAAAGATTAAAGCGAGCTTTTCTTCTTGTCTTCTTAGCTTAGAGTTAGAGTTAGAAAGATAGAGCTTCTTAGAGTTAGAGTTAGAAAGATAGAGCTTAGCTTAGAGAAAGATTAGAGCTTCTTTCTTCTCTCTTCTTTCTTCCTTCTTCTTTCTTCTGTCTTCTGTCTTCCTCAGGAGTCTCGGCCTAACTCTGACCAGTCATTACTTCTTCTATCTGGTTTCTCTTCTGTAACCGCTCTGCCTACGTTCTGGCCGCTCTGATTCTTCTGACCGACCGAGTGACTGCCCGGCTGACTGAATTCTCCGTTCTCCTAACTCGGACCGCTTTCACCCGGTTATATACCTTCAGGTTTGCGGGTGCCTACAGGTGCGTCACATACATATCAGGTGGAACTTATGGCTTCCAGCTAGCTACAACAGCCCTTCCTAATTAGGGCTCCTTCAGAACAGGATTGGATTCTTCCCTGAACTTTGTAGCTGTGATATCTTGGGGAAGCTACATACCTCTTAGGTTTTACTTTTCGCATTTCCAAAGTGGAAATAATGATAACATCACAGAGTTGTGATCAAATTGTAATGTGTATAAAGCACTCATTCTATACCAACCTGCTTTGCCTTTGGTATGTGTGTGTGTGTGTGTGTGTGTGTGTGTGTGTGTGTGATGATATTCCTGAGGAAAGAACATTTAGGATCTGTGGACAGCCAACACTGATCTCACATGTGTAGGGAACTATGCTGATAGAGCTACAATACGTTTCCTGCCTAAACTGGCCCCTTGGAGACAACAAAGACTGCAGACTCCCAGGCCTGAGCCTCTGCTCCTAGGAAGCCTTGCCTCTGTCTCCCTTACAGGACTTCTGGCTTCTAACATAGCCAGGCTGCTCTTCTCTGGGCACAGCCCCCTCCTGAGGGTGACTTCTGCATCCAGGAGCACAGGGGCCATGGGCAGTGGGTAAGTACTCTGTCTTTGGCTGTCCTGTCTCTTGTGCCAACTGGGCCCTTCCCCTTGACTCTGAAGCACAGAGATAAGGCTGCTGTTTACAACCTGGTTTTGCCAGAGGTTCAATGACAGCAGAGGGACAGGTAGTATGAAAATAATGCAGAGGTCAAGACCAGTCAGGGGGTCTGTGCCGGCACCTCTTTCTCCTGACGTTCCAGAACAAGGGAACTGACTCTAGAAGGAAAAGGAATGTTTTGTAGCCCCAGTCCAAATCTCTCTTTTTCATTCTCTGCTGGTATCAGCAATGTTCAGAAAATTCATTGAGGCAGACTCGCTGCCACCCAGGGTGCTGGCAATTCCATGACAGTCTAGCATGGATGCACTTCCCACAGTCTGGGTTCCTTGAGTTGAACTAGAAGGTACCATTTAGATGAACATTCTAGTACAAGGTGGGCAGTGTTGAATAGGGACAGTTGCTTTTCCATCTAGAATTTAGAAAAGTGTCTTGTGAAATGCAAAAACAAAAACAAAAAACAACAATAAAAAAATCTCATTTTTTTTCAATGTTTGAGATGGTATCTTGCTATGTTTCTCAGGCTGGTCTTGAACTCTTGGTTCAGAGGTCCTCCTTCCTACATCTCACCAAAAGCTAGGACTACAGGCACTTGCCATGGTTCTCAGCAAGGTAACCTTCTTGATACCTGGTAGGTTAATGTGTTAAAAAAAGCCTGTGTAAAATAGCCCTCTTCTTCTTTATGAGACAAATGGATAGAGATGGCATAGAGTAGTCCCATTTTGTAAACATATATGCTCAAGATGTGATTCTAATCACATTACGTTTTCCTTTTTCATTTGTTTCTTTTGCATTTGCTGAAAGCACCCTTGGCAACATTAGAGAGAGAATTCATTCACTTTTGTTTGACTTTACAGTTTCTGTTGTACTCGGTACTTTATATACTAGATAAGATGATGTTTATAATTTTGCCCATTTTAAGATTAGCCACATTTTGTTGCATATAAAACAAAGGTAGGCCCAGAGTATTTCCAGGTGTGGCTTAAGTATCTCAAGCTGTTTGTTTGATGTGGCAGTAGCAGTAAGGGGGGGGGGGCAGAGCTGTTACTCCGCTTGTTTTTTATTGTCATTCTTTTAAATGAACAGAGTCTTCATGGGCTGCTCTTGCTTTTGTTGCCAAACTTACATTGGAGATTTTCATGGTTGCCTTGAACCTTGAACTCAAATCCAATTTCCTCTAATTCCCTTTGGGTTTAAGAAGGATATAAATAAATTAATGGCCAAATTCAATTCAGTCTTCTCTTAGTTTTCAGCCTCTGCCTATAGATATTCTGAGTCTCCTGGACTGCCCTGATGTCACACACTGATGAATATGGCCTTGGCCACCTCTCCTGTTTTCACACTGCCTCTCATGCTTCCTGTCCTGCAGCCACTCTGTGCTGTGCGTCAGGCTTCCTAGACAGGGGTGTTAGCCATGTAGCATCTCTGAGGTCCTGTGCAAGGGAGTCTAGCACCAAATGTCCCTTTGTCCTTCCCCCTGGACAATGTGTGGCCCTCATCTCCAACTCCAGCATCCTGTCCACTGTCACCTTTCAAATATATCCCATCTCTAGCTGGGCCTCATGTTGCTTACTATTTCGCTTCCACCAACGTCATGGTGTCATAGGAGGAGAGAGATCACTAAAGAAGGGTTCCAGCAGTTCCCAGAGAGAAGAGGGAATTCTACTCAGGACCAGCAGGTTTCTTGGCATATGTGACAGAAAAGAATTTCGACACATGCCAGTCAAAAGCATAGACAGAGGTTTATTTAGGAAAGTAGATACACATTCAAGGGAGAATGGGGGCTATCTCCAGAGCAAGAGACAGCAACCCCTTGCTGTGGGGTGTTAATATTTGAAGAGGGCCCCTGCTAGGGCTGGATGAGAGGTAGAGATACACAATTTTGCCCCAGTTTTTTCTTTGCTTGGGCATTTCCCTAATTTTACAGGAGCACATTGGTCAAGACATGGTTGTGTTGTCTGCATCTTACTGGCCTGTAGGTGTTTCCTTTAAGATTCAGTATGTCTCTCTCTTTATCCTAAATCCCTATCTTAAAGGAATCATTGTCCTTCTCTGAGCATTACCCAGAACCTGCTGTCCTGTGAGACACCTGTTTGTGACATCATTTTAAAAAAAAGCTTCTGGAAGAGGTAGGGTTTGCCCCTGTTCCTGAGGATAACCTCATTCTGAGCAGTTGCTTCCCAGTCAAGGCAGGTGGTGGCATGTGTAAGTCCATGGTATCTCACTGTGGAGTCTCAGCAGGTGTCCCCAGCCAGCCCAAGATCAGTTGGAGGTGACTGTATTTGTGTGGTTGGTAGTGTTGTTGTTGTTTTTTAAATTATTATTATTATTATTTTTAGTTGTAGATGGACATAATACCTTTATCTTGTTTATTTTTATGTGGTGCTAAGGATCAAACCCAGTGCCTCACATGTGCTAGGCAAAGGCTCTACCACTGAGCAACAAACTCAGACCCTGATAGTGGTTTTGTTTTGGCTTTTGCTCAATAGCATTCTCTTTCTTTGTGAGAGGAGGTCCTTTAGTATTAAAACAACAACAACAACAATCCCTCTCATTTATTGCTCATTTTGTCTCCATGACTTAGAGTTTTCTTCTTTTCCTCTCTTTCAAATTTACTTTCCCTTATCATAACTAGTAGATTATTCCTGTTGGCAAGGTACATTTTTAATACAGTTGTATTTTCTATTTTCCTGTGCCCCATTAAGGTTAAAAGCCTTTGCCTTGAATTTTTAGTAAAACAAAACACCATCTAAACAGTGCTTGAGATATGGTTTTCTCTCCTGGGATGTGGTGAGGAGAAAGTCTGCACTGTCCCAGTGTGCTTGGCCTAAGCTCACTTGTGACTGTGCTGTCACGGCTGTCAGATGGGTGACCCTGGCTAAGGGAAGCTCTCTGGAGAGGCACTTCTCGGGCTGCTGCCTAGAGCTCTGGGATGAATGGAGTCACTGTTGAATATTCCTAGACTCTCCTTTGTCTTCATCATAGATCTTTAAACATTTAAAAGTGTCTGTCTGCTTATTTTTAGGATTTGGAGATTCAGATCTTCTCTTGCTCTGGTTGGTGTGAGGCATGGCACATTACATGGTGTGGCCATTAGTACTACTGGGACGTGAGTTTCTGTCCAGCTGTTAAGGGAGGCAGTTGGCTAGCAAGGAGAGGTGAGGAGCCAGGATGCTGAACTAAACAGTATTCCAAATTTAATGGCAGTTGTCCTGAAGAGAAGAGAGGGAACGCCAAGGATTTGGTTCCTCAACTGTGTGCCAAGCCTCCCTGGAGACCTAGAACAAATTCCAGAAGTGCTGTGGGAGGCTAACATTTTTGAGAGAAACACAGCACCATCAGGTGGGCACATGCAAAGGGCAGCTATTATGTTATTCAGACTTAGCTATTTAATGAAAAGAGTGACTAGGCATTTAATTGGACCCAGGGACACCATGCAAAAAATCATCATGAAGGAGAGCATTGGGGGACTTCTGCTCTAAAGAAATCATTCAGGTTCTTTAAAAGCCAAGGGTACAGCCAGGTGTTTATGAATGATAGAAGATAGGTACAAAAGGGTATCAGAGAGGAAAGAAAACACAGATTTGTAATTTGGATAATTGGGCCAACATGACTCTGATATATAAGGTTTAGAGATTGGCAGGTGGTCACTGGTCTCTGCAGTGCTATGAACAGGAAGTGGCCCAAGGCTCCTCATTCCTACCAGTATTATTGCTCCAACCCCTCAGGCTTGGCATAAATACTGACCCCAGTATTTATTCATCACTACAGATTTACTGGAAACCACCCATATGCCAGGAGCTAGGAAACAGCAATAAGCAGGACACATAGAAATCCTTTGAAGCTTACATATTTCTGGAATAATATCCAGAGTGCATTATTGGTAGTAAGTGCCAGGCATTGTTCTAAAATCATTGCATATATTAGCCCATTTAGTCTGTATAACATTTATTCTATTAGCATAATTATTGCCATTTTATTTTAATTTATTAATGTATTACTGTGCTGGGCATTTAACCCAAGAGCACTTTGCCACTGAGATATATTCCCCAGCCCTTTTGTATTTTATTTCAAGGCAAGGTATTGCCAAGTTGCTGAGGCTAACTTTAAACTTGTGAACCTTCTGCCTTGGTCCTCCAAGGCACCAGGATTATAGGTATACACCACCATGCCTGGCTATTATTACCATTCTACATGTGTGTGGTGTAATGAACTTGCAGACCATCTATTGTTCTTCCTCACTGGATCATGTTCTCATCAAACTGGCATTGCCAGAGAGCTCTGTACAACAGCAGCATTTATAGCCTGTAATGGGTCCCTGTGTGAGGCTCTGCTAGCGGTGTGAACCTGCCCCACATTATCTCACCAAACTACACACTTCACAAGGTCTGAAAAAGTCTTGACCTAGTACATTTCCATCTCCATGTGTGAGATTTGTATTTCATGAAATATAAATTTTACAAAGAATTTATATTTAATGGAATCCACAGTAGCAAAATGTTTAGTCTTACTTTGGAATGTTCCCCACTGATGTGCTTACTAGGGCTTGCTCATATGAATACCTAGGTGGGTGTAATACCATTGACACATGGTTCTGATCATAGTAAAGGGTGGCTTACTCGTTAGTTGTGCCATCCAGTGATGCCAGGTGTTGTTGCTTTGAAAATGTGAACTGTATCTAGTAAAATGGTTTCTTTCTATTTGTTGCATGGCTCGGTTATTTCCTTGAAAAGCAGAAAGTAAGGAAGTAATGATGCTGGCTACTGGATGGTTATATGAAATGAAATTTTCACAGAAAGTTCATGATCTTTTCTGTAGCAATAATTCAAGCAATACTTATTCATCTTGGAAAATAGAGAACATTACAAAACAAAGTCAAAGAAACGCCAATCATATTGTAGAAAGAAAATACTTCCTTCCTTCTGGCATATTTTCTTTTACTCTCTGTCTTTGTATAGATAGATATGCTTTAATTTTTTTAATGAAAACTTACTATGTATCAAATACATTCAATGAGGGCACTGAAGTTGCAATTTGGAGCAAAATAGAATAGACATATGTTCCCTGTTAATTTTGGTATGAAGAAAAGCAAATGATCATCTGCCTTTTTTTTTTTTTTTTTTGCATTGTTGAGGCTGGAACCCTGGGCCTCCCATATACTAGGCAAACACTCTACTCCTGAGCAACATCCCCATTCCCCAAATGATTATCTTTTAATCTTTCAAACAAACAAACCCAACACTTACCTTCAACAGCACTGTTGTTTCTCCAATCTGCTATATATTCCTTTTTCTTTCAAAGCCTTAGAATGGTTTCCTTGAGGAGAGCTGTGGCCACTAAATGGTAGAGGCCACAGAAAATGAGCAGCACCCCCACTCCTCTGCCTTAGTGCTTCCTATGCTGCACTCTGATTTACAAATCTCTTTCCTTTCTCTTGAGAGGAAATTATTTGAGGTTAGGGACTATGGCTTATCTCTTCCCTGGAAAAATGGTAAGTGTTCAGTAAGTGTTTGTATCTCCCTCTGCAGGTACATCAGTGCTCTTGGTTGAGCATGATCGCTGAACACTAAGCATTTCCTAAGCTTGTACAACAGAAGCCATGAGGGAGTCTGACTGTACACTGAACTTGGGGGACTCTTGTCTACCTCATTGGCAGGGCAAGTTGGCACAGTCCCATTGGTGTAGCTCTCATTCCCACATAAGCACATTTCCACATCTGTGTTTACCTGTCTGTAGTGGACACCTGTCCCGTGATTGTCAGCAGTCAGGAGCGTGATTTTCTTTAGTGCGTATTATCATTTACCTATAAAAAAGGCAGGAGTCATTCTATTTATATGCACAGGGCTTTTTATCAGGTGCTTAGGGGTTTTAGAGAAGAGATGGATAGAATCAGGGTCACATGCAATTTATAATTGGATCAGTGTGATAATGGCTGATCATCAAAATCATTTGGGGAATTTTAAAAAATTGTGTTTGTGTGTATAAATATGTGCACATATGTCTGATGATTTTTATTTGGTCCCACCTCATATTTACTAAAATTAAACAGTGCGGGGATCTGGAATGTGAAAGATTCCCATGTGGTTCCAATGAATAACCAGGCTTAGGAACTAACAAGTCTGTCAGAGGGAAAAGTGAAACCTGCATATGACAAGACTGGAAGGCCCTTCCATCAGGTCTGTGCCTGATGCCTAATTGCATGCATGGTGTTTGGCCAAGGTCCCACCTCCATTGCACTCCAATACTCAGGAGGTTCTTCCTTCATGAATGATGTTGAACTTGGGAGAGAGTGATAGAAATGCACAGTGCCTACATCTATTTGGAAGGCTGCTTTATTTTTATAGTCTGGAATTAGTAGTAGTGTTCAGTAACATCCCAGGCTTTCCAGTGTATGAGAACCAGCCCCAAAGTGCTGTGAGACTAGACAAGAAAATGACAAGATTCACGATTACACAGAGTGCAATTTTTTGACTTACTGACAGAAGGTAGGTTCTGGGTGGTGGCAAGACCAGGTGGAATCCTACAATTTGGAGCACAAGTAGAGTTGTAGATAATGATTTAGACAAAAGTGAAAAACATGACTCCATCCAAGTGAGAATGTACCTAGTTTATCTCAGGTTAATATGGAAGACTTCAAACACATTCCTGGTACTAATAGCATCAGGTCCTCTCATAAAGCCCTACATACCTCTCCAGTGGTTGTATTTGTAGCCTGCTGGGAAATGGGAAAACCAACCAGGGTTACTCAGGGGAAATCACAGCAATTAGGACTTTGGATGGCTGAGGTCTCATCAAGCTGAATCCATACAAGTAGGAGAGAACCACTGTGAACAGGATTAATCCAGGCTCCAGGAAGAACAATATACTGGGAGATATCCAGGAAAATTGGACTGGAGAACCAGAACTGCTGGTTCTACAGCTGGTGGAATACCTGTGCTGCTTGTGTTTAGCATTCCTGAAAAGGTAAATGAGGGAGTAAGTATGAAGGATATTTTTAAAAGTAAAATTGGTTATACAAGTAAATGATGGCATTATGTAAGTAATAAAAAAACACTTTTATTCTCTATTTTTTTGTCTGGCCTCTAGTGAGTTCCATTAGTTTATATTCAATGCTGTTGATTCTTACAATATCAAAGATGTGCATTTACTGTAAATACCAAATCATATTTTGAAATAAAAATGAAACGATTTTCAGATTATCTGCAGTTTGGATTATCTGTGTCATTTTTATTATAAATAATGGAAACCTGAATCTAAATGATGATAATAGTGATATCTTTGTGTCAGCATTTGTATGGTTCAAAGCTCTTCTGTATTGAGAGGAACAAGCAAAATAATGTGCATAAATGTTAGAGACATTTTTGTGCATAATATTTTCAGGAAACCTGTATCTGTGCACATAATAATTAAATATTTGATGTCTTAGAATTCAAGATGACACCATCTTCAGATTCAGGAAAACAACAGAGGCACATTTTATATCCAGCAAAATACCAATAGAGTCTATCCTACCTAATCAAGTATCTGTGCTCCAGAGGTGGGTGACCAAAATTTGATTGCAAACTTAAAGTGGCCTTTTTTATAATCCTACACATACAGATATGTAGAATAAGAATTGAAATATGTAGAAGTAAACAAAATACAGGTTTGTGTTGTATTATTGAAATTTTAAAATCATGACTAAGAAGAATCTTTTTTTTAAAGAATCTTAAACATAACTTAAGTCTACATCATATACATGTGAATCTCAGAGTATGCTAAAGGTTCTACAAGATCATTTCCAACACTGTTTAATGAGAGAAATTGTGAATCAGGCAGTGAAATTTTTTTCATTTGGTCATAATAAATATTTTCATGTGATTACCTCTAAAACATTTCTGTTTTTAGCATAATGATAGACATTTTGGAAAAGAATTCCCTAATCAGAGTCCTCCTCCCTTGGGAACTTCCTCCCTTCTCTCCCTCCTGTACTTCTAGTTCCTCCATCCCTCCTTTCCTTCTTTCTTTTCTCACCTACTTCCTTCTTCATTGATTTACTTTTGTCAGCCATTTCCTCATTTTTTATGTTCACATGGTAATTAAATCATTTGATAAATATTGTTTTGTATTTTATGTGGGAGTGAATGTTTTGGTTACCTTGGAGCTAAGTGGGACATCTCCTTTCTTTTAACTCTTATGAGTTAAAATCTCACTGGGCCAGGGGTTAGCTCAGTGGTAGAGCATATACCTAGTATACACAAGGCCCTGGGTTCTATAACCTGCACTTAAAAAAAAAAAAAAGGAAGAAGAAAGAAAAGAAAAATCATATTGACATAGTTTGGTGCAATGTATTGTTTTGTTAAATTTAATATAATAACATAGTAATATTGTGTATTGCTTCCCCATGTTTTTTCCTTCCTTTTAGTGACAAAACCCACATTTCCTTTGGTTCCTACCCCTCTATAGACCATGTGCTTCAGGTAGAGTTCCACTCCTAGGTGTAGGAGTGGCTCTGTATCATTCAGGTCAGGCCATTCAGAGCCTCAGTCTCCCCCAGCCATAATAGTTGGTTGAGAGGTGGGAATCTGATTTAGATTTTGCAAGTTCATAGAATTACCCATTTCCCTGTGGTCACAATTACTTATTTAGGATTGAAATTGTTCAATCAGAGTGAATCATGAGCCTTATGTCACAGTTGCTAGGAAATACTGGAGTATTTCCAAAGGGCCTTGAAGAGGTAGGGTATAGGTGAATTGTAGCTGTCAATCATCCTGTCTAAACAGAAGGCAGCCAGTGGAGGGCAAAGTTGAGAGATAGAGATTTGAGTTGGACAAGTTTAAGTCATTCCTTCACCAAGCCTCTGGAAGCATTTTTGCAGCTCTTAGTTGCATTAGCCTATATATATATTTCCCTTCTGGATTGGCATGATTTGATATGAACTTTTTCATTACTGAATGTAAGAAACTGCATTTCGTTTGTGTATGAGGTGGGTATGGAGTTTATCCTGAATCTCTCATTTCACTACTTAAAATTTTGGGTGCCTGACAAGATTTGTAAGAGATTGACTGGAATGAATGTATTGTTTAATGTTCCAGAATAGTATATAGTCACATTTTTGATATCAGGTGGGCAAGTTTCTTCAAAGTTCTGGGCAATCACAATCTTACTGTGTTGATTTTTGAGGAGAATACACGCTCCTTTTTATTTTCAACAAGGGCTAGATCACAGTTGGCAACTATTGATTATCTGTACTGAGAAGTGGAGCAATGGTCTTAAATATTGCCAAAGGTTATTTATATTTTACTTTGAAATACAGCCCTTGAGGAGCAACTCTAACTTCCTCATTATGTCAGTCTACACCAAGGCAAGAATATATTTATTTTCAGAATATCCCAATTAAAATTCCAGGAAGGATCACTGACTGGCAGAGGAGGACTTCCTGAGTTTTAAATTTTGTTCTAGATAATCTATGAGGAAAAACTGCACACACAGGGCTAGGGATATAAACTCAGTGATAGAGTACTTGCCTAGCATGTCCAAGACCCTGAGTTCAATCCTGAGCACCACAATAAGTATACTTAAAGTATCTATGTATATATATATATATATATATATATATATATATATATATATACATAGATATATATATACATATTATATATATGTACATATATATATAATATGTATATTTAAACATGTACACACATATATGATTAGTGGAGAAATAAATTATTTACTAGAGGACACAAACATATAGTGATTGTACAAATTCTTATTCTGAGGGTATCATATCTTGGTGCTTTGGAGAAAATACCTGGGTGCTGTGAGAATCACTCCACATACCTTTAAAAACTCACAGTACACATTATGCAGATTTTTCACTGTCCTTGCCAGAAAAGCTGATGGCAATGGGTCTATCATTTTCAGGCAAGATTCTGCTTTCTGTTTAAACTTCAGAGCTTGCTCTTGCAAGAAATTGACAAATGGTCAGAAATGTGCTTTCAGTCACTAGGCTCTGTGATGTTGTGTTTTGTTTAAATGATGAATTTGCTTTATGTAGAATAAAAGCCATTAGAAACATATGGTACAACAGTTGGCTGCAAAGTTTGTTTGTTTTGTTGTAACTCCAGAAGCTGCTGCTATTTGGCTTTGACATGCCCTTGAAAATCCAAGATTCTTTGGTCAATGTGTTTGTTGTATTAAAACTAATGTTAACTTTTGTGGACTTTTCTAGGAAGACAGGTTCACTTCTGCATATGTGCACAAGTTTTTAATTGATCTTAAATTAAAGGAAAGTACCACAATGAAAGTCATCAGAGAAGCTGTGTGCAAAATCAGGCTCACTATTTTATAGCCCCATGGCATTGTTGTAAGTTATTCCAGCTGAAAGGCAGATCTTATAAAAGGACTTGGTAGCAATAGTGAGCTCATGGTGAATGGTGAGTGATCATCAGATAATCCAAAATTGTGTTATTCAGAAAGGACCATTCTGGAATTCCTCTCAGACATATGCTCCTTTACAGGAATATAGTAGTTGCATTTCTAACTTCAGGTGAGACAGCCTTGGCCATTTTAGGTTCAAATCATTGCTTAGTGTAAGGTTGGTTAGCACTTGATCATTTAGAGTATTTGCATATGATACCATAGTTACTCAAAATACATGAGTATAATCATGAAAATAGCCAGTTAGCTAAAAACAAAATGACATGTGCTTTTGAAGCTGTCCTTGCTAAATTAAGCATTCTAGATGAGGCCAAATTGACTTGTGTGCTGAGAAAGTTTACAAGATAAACTCCCTTTGCCTGGTATGGGGCCTGCAAAAGGAGTAGAACAATAACAAAATCCTTTCAGTTTATACTTTGAACAGCTAAGCTGTTTCTCAAATCCCGTGTGTGTGTGTGTGTGTGTGTGTGTGTGTGTGTGTGTGTGTGTGGTGTATAATAGTTAAACTTTCTAGATCCTGAGAACGGAGTCACTACAATAAGCATTTGAACACATTAAGTGCCGGCTTTTATTTGGGATAGAAGAAGAATCTTGCTCTGTCATCTGTCCTTGAACTTGTGATCCTCCTCCTGCCTCATCCTCCCTATTAGCTAGGACTACAGAAATGCACTCTAACACCAGCAGCACTAACATTTTGAATTTAGCTTTGTTTTTAGGGCAGTTTTGTTTCTGAAATGAATGACATACTCCTGATGCTCAGGAAAGATGTATGATGATCATTTGGCTTGTTTGGATTCATTAGCTCAGGGACTCTGTTACTGTCATGGTGTGTCACTGCAGTGAGGCTACCCAGAGCTGGAGAGGAAGTCAGCTGAAGACCTGCTTCCTCAGGAACATCCTACCTGCTTGCTTCCTTTTTTCTTTTACAGCCACTTTCACCTAAAGGTGGGAATAAAAATGAGGCTAAATAATCTTCTGATTTGCAAGATCAATTTGTAAAAAGTACCTGAAAGACATGAAAGTATTATGAATTATTATGCAAGAACAGTAGGTACAAGTCAATAGGTAGTACTCAGGGCAAAATGATGGCCTGATGGTAGTAATGAACATGCTTTGAGCATTTCTCCCTTGCCTGGCATTTTTCTAAGATTCTCTGGGAATTATCTCACTTAACCCACCACATCCTCACAATGAGGAATAGATACTACTTTTTATCCTTGTGATGGTTAATGTTGTGAGTACAGTTGGGAAGCAGTGGTTCTCAGTTACTTGGTCAAAGGCCAATCGAGATATTCCTTTAAAGGTATTTTTAGATGTGATTAATATTTAAATCACTGGACTCTGAGGAAAGATTAACATTTGAGTAAGTAGATTTTAAGTAAAGCCAATTATCTATCACAATGTGGGTAAATCTTAGCCAAGAAACCAAAGGCCTTAAAAGAAGAGACTGAGGTTCTTGAAGAAATTCTCTAAACTCAATATGGAGACCCTGCCTCAGATTCCAGCCTACTGGCCTGAGGAATTTGAACTTGCTATCTGGGGTTGCATGAGACTATGCCTTAAAATTTCAGTCACTCAACCAACCAATCTCTATCTCACACATTGTGTGCATCGTGTGCAACCCTAACTCATGTAGTCCCCATTTTACAGATGAAATGAAGGCACAGAGAGGTTAATTTACTCAGTTGAAGTCACCCAGCTTTAACTAACATGAGATTTGAACCTAGATTTTTAGACTGTATGGCTCAAGCTCTTTACTAATAAGCTAAATTGCCTCTAAAAAAATATGAAAAAGTATCACTTATAGTTGCAACCACTGAACCCCATATCAATGGTGGGAACATAGGACCAGGACAAAGGTGTTAACATCACATTTTAGGAAGTACTTGTGGGACAGGATATGCATTGGGATGGATAGCACTGGAACACTTAATCTGCCCTCTGTCTTCTGATCACTAGAATTCATATCCTATTCCTCCTACGTGTAAATTATACTCATTCCCCCTTCCAAGATCTGTAGGTCTCATCTCATGAGGACATCAGGTCCAAGTTTAGGGTCTTAGCTCAAAGTCGGATTTACATGCAGAAGAGATGCTATTATGGTTTAGATCTAGAACATTTCCCAAAAGCTCATGTGTTGAAGTCTTTTTCCACAGTGCAGCAATATCCAGAGGTGGGGCTTTTGGTAATTGATTGGATTGTGAGGGTCTGACCTTATTAGTGGATTAATCGATTGATAGCTGAGTGGACTGCTGGGAGAAGGTGGAAACTGTAGGCAGGTAGGGAAGGGATAGAGGATCTAAGTCACTGGGGTTGTGCCCTTGGGGACTCTATCTTGTTCCAACACTACCCCACTTTACCTCACTGCACTTCCTGGTTGCCATGAGTTGACAGCTTTCTTCTCCACACCTTCCACCATGATGTTCTGCCTCACTTCATGCCCAAAGCAATGGGGCCAGTTGACCATGGACTGAAACCTCTGAAACCATGAGCCAAAATAAATATTCTTCCTCTAAGTTGTTCTTGTCAGGTATTTGTCACAGAGAAGAAAATATGACTAACACAGATGCCTTTGTGTGGTTTTGTATGACTCCTCAAATATAGCCCTTCTTAGTCTGAAGACCTATGAGCCAGAGAAGGGCGACTTGCCCTAACCACCCTCTGACATAGAGCAGTGTGACTGGCAACAGGGAACTGCCAGGTGGGGTCCCCATCCAGAAAGGGCAGAAGCAGAAGGACTCACTGGTTCATAGGCATTCTGCAACACCTCCTAGCATGTGGTACAGTTCCTTGGTAGGACAGTCCTGCTTGCCTAGGAAGGATTCTCCATAACTCTTGGTTCTGTCTGAGCAGAACCAGCTAGTGCTGTTGAGTGGCCTGCTCAGCCTGATTTCTGCCTGTAGAGCTTGGGGCATCTAACAGCCTCTTTGCATTAGAACTATGTCTATTCATCTTAGTCTGAAGCATCATGGTGTCTGTCAGAATAATCCTCTTCAAAATGTTGTGGGTCTCCCATTATTGAGATTCACTGTATTAGATGAAAGCCACACCCATCAATCTCTTTAATATAAGCCCAGGGGATTTCTCTGAAGGGTACCCCTTAAGATTTTAGCGTCATTGCTGCTTAATAGACAAGCTCCATGGGACATGCTCTTTAGGCCTTTAGCTTCTGTCTGACTGAACTGTTCCCTGAGGCACTAACTTAAAATCTTTTTGAGATTTTATGAAAGGATTTGATGGTGTACTCTCAGCTTCATCAGTGAGAGTTATTTTGTGGGTGGAATACAGTTTATTTATTATTTCCTGTGGTGCAGGGTTTCAAATCTAGAGCCTTGCACGTACTAGGCAAATACTCTATCACTAACCTGCATCCCCAGCCCCTTTTGGATTGAATTTATGATTGTCTATAATAGAAGAGCATGAAACTAGAAAAGTTTGTGGTCCTGAAATTACTTTGTTCTAAAACAACATTTAGTATAATATGGCCAGTGGGTTCAAAATTGTATTGCGTGATCTTGTATTTCTTAAGTCCCTGTTTAATGCATGACACCTTCAAAAACTTCATGAAGACTTGGAAAATGTCCATACCCATATGCTTTTCCTATGTTATATGGTGTTGTCACTTTTTCATGAAGTGATGTCACCAGTTTCACTCATGTAAAAGGCTTCTTATCTTCTCATGACTACACAGGTCCTACAGGGTTTTCTTAGGGTCTCCACTTTTATTTGCAGGAAACTTTTTCAATATACAAGAGTCTAGAGATCCTGTATGTGGTGAATGAAGCAGTCTGATTAGCAGTGTTTTTCCATGCTATTGACTTCTTTATATTTTTACAGGTAAAATTACCTTTTATTCCAAGTTTGCAATGCCTTTTTATTTTTTCCCTTTGTTTTTCAGTAGAGGAAATTTAGCAGGAAGTGTTCCTTTTTTTTCCTTTCTAGAATCCCTGTTGTGATCCTTTATGTTTATAGATACAGATTTTCCAAGAAGTCACCGCTGAGGTAGATGTAGGATGTAGGATGTCTTTGGAGGTTGCTCTTGGGATCCATGTCCACAAAAGGGAAGAGAAGGAGGCAACCCTCTCCTCCCTTTACCTAATCCTAAAGTCTCATCAAAGTCCTTGGAGGACCCTGTTTGAAACACCACAAGCTGTGATGTGCCTTCAGAGTTGCCCTGAGTCACAGTGAGGTGGCTGTCTTTATACCTAATATGGATTACTCACCGGAAGTGGATTACCTTGAGCAAGATGGCAACTGTGTTCTTCCAAGGCAGTGTTGGAGGCTGATGGCTGATAACAAACAAGTGGTATTCACTGCAGCGCCTCTCAGGGACCATGACACACACCTGGAACAACAATGGGGCCAGGCAGGACAGGTTATTCATGTGTGGTGTCTACACCTGTCATTAGAAACAACACATGGTCTTTGTGGCTGATTCATTTCTTTTCATTTCTAAGTTCAGGAAAAAGCTTAAAATTTTGGACAGTGAATGAATTCTGAAACAATGACTTCTTTTCCATTGATAATTTTAAACATTTTTGACTGTTTTCCTATAATTCCAGCCACTTGTAGACTCTGTTTTTCTCTGGGATGTCATGGTATGATGGCAACAGCTGAATTCGTATGTGTGCTCATGATGTGTCCTTGTCTAGCAGCCTGTGTATGGGGGCCCTTTCTGTGCTTCTGCAGCAGAAACCTGTGTGTGCATAATTAATTGTCCTTACAACACTGTTATTGTCATATTGCTGTGTCCCACAGTGCACTGGAGGATGGGAACATGTCTTGTTAATCTTGTCTCATTTGCCTAGAAAAGTGCCCCGCCTTGGAAGACTCTCATTAAATGCCTGGTGACCTGACTCCTGTCTGCCTTCCCCTTCTTAAGTTCTTGTTTTGTCTTTCTCCTTGTCTTTGGAATTCCATTCAGGTAATATGAGTAGCTGCTGCCTGCTGTACTCCTAATTCTAATATCTAATATCCAGGTTTCTGGATCTGTTGCTGATTTTGGTTCCTCTTACATGTACTTGCTTTTCTTCTTATTTGCATTATATTCTATCCTTATCTTTGGGACTTCTTGGGAATGAGGGGATACTTCGGTTTCAGGTGCAGCTGGACTCAGGGGCTCAAACAATGCTAACCAGTCTCTGTATCCCATTCCAGAGCTCAGCTTGCTTTTCCTTAGATGCTATGGTTTCATTCTCAGGCAGAATGATAATGAGTGATAACAATGACATCTTCATGTTTTTCTCTCTACAACTAAAGATTGAGAGGAGGAGGGACCAGCATTCTTCCTTTCAGCATTCACATGACACGTCTTGTGGAGAGGGTCACATACCCACTCCAAATATTACTCACTGTTTCCACAGCATGGAAAATTCTCATTTGCCAGCTTAATGCATATGCTCACCATGATTGTCTGGCTGGACCAAAGTCTGTACAATTAGAGAGTCCCCTCAAAGGAGTAGATGCTAGGTAAACAGCAAGCGTCCTCTGTCATAGAAGAGGGAGAATGAGCACTTATGCATAGCTAGCTACTTCAGTGGAGAAATGGACAAAGCAGAAACAAATGAAAGCTTAATATCATAGTTCCATAAACTTGATGAGTCAGAATTTGCATTAACATACATTACTTTTTTTAAAAAAAAATATTTATTTATTTGCTTTAGTTGTACACAATGCAATGCATTTATGTTTACGTGGTGCTGAGGATCGAACCCGGGCCATGCACGTGCTAGGCAAGCGCTCTACCGCTGAGCCACAACCCCAGCCCCAACATACATTGCTTTTTAAAAATACATCAACATAGGGTTGCTCCCAGTCACCTTGTATTTGCTTCCCTTCACCTGGGTTGATCTTCCCCTTACTGCCCTCCCTACCAGATTGTGCATCACTGTTCCTGGGCACCATGCTCAGCCTGTCAGAGGCATTGCAAATGATATACTAGAGTAAATGTGAACTAGAAGGTCAGGGTCTTTATTTGCATCCTTAAGTCACTGGAACATATTCAAATTGAGATTGTCCAGGCAGCTCCAAAAGATTTCACCTTCCTGTGGTCAGATGAAACAATATGAAAAATGCTTGATTTGGTTTAACCATGGTGGCCATCCCACTGCTAACAAACCTTCTCATGCACAAATAGGCAAGCATCCATATTCCACCTGAAAAAAAAAATGTGGCTTGTCGCCGCCTGATACGATGGCCGTTTGGAGCAGCTAAGCCCGGGAATAAGTTTAGAGGCAGACTGGAAACACACAGGATCTTTATTCTGTCAGTTTCTCTCTCTGGCTCTAACAACTCTAACACATACCACACACCAGCAAACAACCAACAACCAAAATGGCCCCGACCCGCTCCACGCTCGGCCCAAGTCTCTCGAGATCCCGGGCCAAGTCTCGTGAGACTACAGAAGGCGGCAATGTCCAAAACTCCATGGCCCGAAGTCAACTGCAATCAATAGCCATCTCCCCAAACAGGGCTCCTGCAGTGGCTTACTGTCATGTAATGCCTACATTAAATTTTGAGTTATAAGTAATTGCTTAAATATAAAATTTGCTTTGGAATATGCTCATACTTTGCACAATGAAGATAAGCCCACTTTTTTGAAATGAAATATTTTCATTTTCTTTTAATACTTTCGTAATTTATTGTATAAAGTAGCATATTAGGGAAGTTAAATGGCTTTATCTGAGAATGTGTAAATTTCCTTATAAATAAAACTATCAAGTTTCAGCCTTGCTTTCAGTTCAGGGATTTGAGAGTTCTCTGTTCTTTTCCTCTCCCTGGTCACAGGGGAGCATGTGGCTGATTGGGCTTGATCTGGGACAGCATCTGCCTCATTAATATTTTTTGGTAGAATATATATTTCACCCAGAATGATTCTGACTTTCCTTCTTACCTGCAAAACAGATTTTCCTCCAGTGGCCAGCTGCGATTTGCTCATTTCACTTTGGTTTAAATCCATATGTCAATGAAGGCAGGGGAAAGGTCTCACAGATTCCAGTGGGGAATCAGAACATTCCAGGTCATCAAGAAAGTGCTCTTCTCTTGGAGACATCTGGTGTGTGTTTTAATGACATTCTCCCCAGGCCTCCCTCCTTCCTCCCACATTCACTCCCTGCCCTGGCAACCAGAGAATGAAGCCTAGGTTGCTCTCTTTGAAGAGATTTAGACATAGAGAAGTAAAATTGAAATGTTAAGATTCAGGCAGACCTCTACAAAATATATGCAACTCTAGCTCCAGTTCTTGAGTGGAAAGTAGAAAAGCTATTGATGTATCCTTTTGGGTATGTGGAGCATGAATGATAGGTTTCTTGGAGCTTCCAATCAGTCTTTCAGTTTACATGAAATGGGTGGAATTTGGTTGTTTGTTAATGTGTTGCTTTGTAACAATGATATATAGACTTTTGGGAAATGTCTTAAAATAATGAGGTGCTAGTTAGAAACGTGGGGAAGTAATTTCAAGGAACAGTCCAGTCATGATGTGGAAATTAGTGATCAGATGTGGTTACTCCATGAAAGTTGAGAACAAAATATGGTAAAGAGAGGCAAAGCTGCCCAAACTGACAAACACGAAATGTCCATTAGAAATCGTGGAGGCTGACTTCGGCATGGTATGATATCATTTATTTTTCATGGTACTGGGGGTTGAGCACCAAGGCCTTACACCTGCTGTGCAAGTGTTCTACCACTGCACTACATCTCCAGCCCTTTTTATTTTGAGACAGGGTCTCCTAAGTTGCCTAGGCTAGACTTGAATTTGTGATCCTCTTGCCTCAGCATCCCGAGTAACTGGGATTATACGTATGCAACACTATACCCAGATAATATTTATTTTAATAAGAGTAGTCATAATTTGCTAGCACTTATTTGCTAATGTTTTGCTACATATAGTAGTATGTGCTTTTCTAAGCCAATTTTATGAGTTTTATTTATATCTTTATTATTACTTAGGACATAGGCAGTGATTTAGTCAGCTTTTTCACTGCTTTGACCCAAAGACCTGACAAGAACAATATAGAGAAGGAAAAGTTTAATTTGGGGCTCACAGTTTGAAAGGTCTTAGCCCATTGGAGGCTGGCTCCATTCCTTAGGGATTGGGGAGAAGTAGAACATTATGGTATGTTCCGCCAAAGAGGAGGAACCCTGTCCTGGGACCCCAAAAGATTACACTGTAGAAATGAATGGACCTGAAACCCAAAAGTTCCCACAGAGAGTAATATCCAGATTCTGCTTCCTCAAGGCCTGGAATAAAATAATTTGGAATAAAATCTATCTCTCTACTAGAAGCAAAATAAATCCTTTCTGGAGGAAAGTAACATCAACTTAAGCCTCACATTTTGTCTACAGTTTTTTTATTTATAGTGCTATTTAATTAAAAATAGCAAGGTTATGAACTCAAGCATGATTATTGCAAAGAAATTTAGTTGAACTTTTCTCTAACTGCTAGAAACAAAAGACAAGAGAAAGTCTAAAGGAATCCAGAGAAAGAAAAACATTTTAGTCTAGGGTGATATCCTCCAGACAAAGTGCCAAGGAGATACTGCCAGGTCCAGCTCATCATCCCACCTTGACAGGAGCAGTAAGAAGAGTAACAGCACCCCCTCAGCAGAGATAACATTAGGAAGTTGCAAGTCATTGGGTTTAGATCTGCAGATTACTGAAGAATGTGCCACTTTACAATGCTAAGAAGTTCAGCATAACAGGAAACTATAATCCTTATACATCTTAATAGCATAACCTAAAAATATGTGAAAGACAGAACATTACCTAATATTCTATCAACTTGTCTGTAAAGAAAATAATTTGCTGAAAACAGAATAGATAATCTTCAGGACATTGGAAAAATAATGATATTGATTCCTCTGTGCAGCTTTCAAATTCAGACCATGCCATTACCTTTTCCACATTCTATCCCTTACTCTTTCCTTCCCTCCCTCCCTCCCTCCCTTTCTTCCTTCCCCACAGTCCCTTTCAAAGGAGATTGATGTCTTTTTATATCTCAGTTGTATAGTTAAGGAAGTGGAACTATAGGGAGAAGAGACTTGACCTATCTTTTGCAGATGGAAGGTATTATCATCCAGGTAGGAGCTTTGGGTAAGGGAAAGAGTTGATAGTAAGGCCATTTGCTTACTTGCCCTAAGTGTGAGCCTTGCTAGAATCCATTAGCTTCAGAGACAGCTTGGAAAAGTGAGAGCATGCCCAAGAAGTGAGAATGCCATTTGCCTTCGTGTTTGGGGATTTCACCAAGTACTTAAAAAACTGCGGGTGTTGGGTTGGGGATGGAGCTCTGTGGTAGAGGTCTTGCCTCACTTGCATGAGACTCTGACTTCTGTCCCCAGTGCACACTGCCACCCCCCCCACCAAATGTGAGTGACAAGAAAGCTCCAGTGGGTTTCCGAGGCTTCTCTTCCTTTTGTTTCCTGTATACCAGTTCCTCCTTGATTAATAAGGGCACCTTCATTGGTTAGAACTGATGGAGATGACCACGTGCCTTTGGAGGGAGAAATAGAACTTGGAAAAAAAAAAGTAGCCTTGAAAGAGCTTGAAATAATATCCTACACGGTGCTGATTCTCCTTGGAACTGCTGTTGTCCACCAAGATAAACAGCTTCAATCAAGGAGCAGTTTTTTCTAATCACGTTTATAGCTTTGAACTTCAATGAAAACTGATTTTGTAAATTGTTAGTGGAATTATGTTTTCAGTATGGTTGTCTTTTCATTCAAAGAAGCCTAGCTAATGAGAGCAGGTGTTAGAGAGAAAATGAGCCATAAAATTATCTTTCCCTATCTGTTGGACCTAGACTGCTGAATTGAGAGTTGCTGAATTGGCCATTTGTTAGGATGCATTTCAGGATTTCCCCCCAAAGTTTCAGAAAACAGAAAATTTGAACAGCAATATTAGTTTTTATGTGCCATAAGAAGATGAAAGAAAATAATTCCTTTAGCTAAAGGAAATGATGGATGTAGTTGTTTTTAAAGAAATTGTCATGTACCAGTTTCTAGTAATTGTCATTCTTATTTTACTATGTGACTGCTGATTTTTATTGCTGAGGTATGGGAAAAATAAGGACATATTAGGAAGAGAATTCTATGAAATTCCAATTTTGGTCTCATGCTTTTTTTTACTTCTCTTGGCTAGAGTAGAAATAATGAGACTCTAGTATGCTATGCTTTTACATTTTGGCAAAGGTTCTTAACTTTTGTAAGAATCAAATGACTTTCCTATGTAAAATCTTGACAGGTTCTATAAAAAAATTAGTGCAAAAAATGTAATAAAGCCTAATTACATCTTCTTGAAACTCCATTATGGAATGAGAGTTTGTACTATAAGATACTGGCAACTCCTTGAAAATGCAGGTACCAGAACAGAAATATTCTTTGACTTGCTCCCTAACCTTAAAATACCATTTAAAGATGAATCTAATATCTGGAAGTGCACACACCAGATTGTTAGCAGTTGGTCACCTCTGAGGCATGAAATTAAAGGTTGGGAGAATAGGAGACTTTTAATCTTTACTTTCTAAACTTCTGAAGTGTTAGGAGTTTTTACTGACATGTCATTTTTAAGAAGGGAAATTTTTTAATGGCATGGAAGTTTTCTGTGTAAACGGGTTATTACATAATCAGAATTTCATTTCTTATTGCTTCATCTAGCAGATCTGACTTTTGATCTTTGATAGATTTGCTTCCAAGGAAATAATTTCAAAGAAACAACCATTGTATGTCTCTCTCTCTCTCCTTGGTGGTTAGGTGATATTATCTCCTACCTTCAGGCATGAGCATGTCAACCAACTGCCCTAGGCAAATGAGCATTTTGTATTTAAACATTTCCAGGGGAGAGTTTGCAGCTTTATTTACTATAATAAAAGGGCATTCTTGAGTACTATTGTTCCTTGTTATCTGCTGGTGATTTCCAAACCCCTCTTCTGTAGGTGCCAACATCTGTGGATGCTCAGGCCCTAAAGTTAAAGGAGGTAGAATTGGCATGTGACCTGCACACATTTTCCTATATATTTTAAAGCACCTCCAGATGACTTATAATCCCTCATATAATATGAATGTTATGTAAATAGTTGGCATACTGTATGATTTACAGAATAATGATGAAAAACAAGTTAGTACATGTGCAGTTTTTTTTTTTTTTTTTTTTTTTTTTTTACTGAATATCTTTGATCTATGGTTGGTTGAATCCCCTGATGCAGAACTTATAGATATGGAGGGCCAACTGCATATGCATTTTTGAATGACTTATGGTACAATATAAGCATATTCTTCTCTCTTTGAGTGGAGAAGAACAACTGCTTCCTAGTCCTTGGTGTATATACTCTTCTTTGCATTAGGGTCTTCACTTAAACTTCAGTTATATTTGAGCAATGTCCCTGACATCATGTCTGTGATTAACAAAGCGTAGTCTCATGGAGAGATGCCATCACGGGAATGTGGCTTAGAAGGCCTGTGGCATTGGAAATGCTGCCTCATTCATACTCTGTTTTGTGGGGGGTGGGTGTTCCACTCCCATGAAGCTTCCCTGGGCTCCTTTTCTTATGTTCCTTCCAAATGGGACCTCCCCGGGAAGAAAGAAGGCTTTGGGGCAATACTAGTCACTGAGTCAGAAACTGACCTGCCTTCAGATCCCATCTCTATTCCTTTGTGGTTGAATTATCTTTGGGATTTGCTTCCCTCTCTCTAAAATCTGATTTTTTTTTTCCATTTATAAAACGGAAATAGTAGGACTGAATTCACCTTGGGAATTACATGTCCCTGGGTTTGGATACTGCCAGCCTTGGTGAACTAGGGTAAAATTTACTTTGTTTTCATTTTTGCAACATGTGTTTAATAATACTTGTTGGCTTGGTATGACTCAGAAATTGCTCAATGTGAAAAGGCCTTAAATGTGCAGAGTTTACTCACACCACCTTTAGGGTATTAAGCCGCAACTGTCATGTAATTAGTGAAGTTAGTATTCCAGAATTCTGGATTACTGTCTGCTTTCCACAGGAATAGAAGTTTTCTGGTACCTGCCCTGCTCTTAACTATGCTTGTTGATATCATGCTGTCTGTGAAAATGAGTTAAGGATAGCAGGGATTTATAAAGAAGACATAATGATGTGTTAGACATATCTATTTATAGACATGCATTGCAATTACAGTAGTACTTCTAAAAGGAAATTTTAAAATATTTTGCATCATGCCCATAAGCACTTGACCAGTTGAAAAGGTCCTTAGTGTGTGCCTGCTTTGAATGTTACTTTAGTCCTTAAGGTAGTTGATGCCTGTACAGGGGACAAGCAGTAATATCTGTATTCTCTGTTTTTGCAGAGGCAATCCTCATCTCAGAAACATCTGACTTACAAATAATTCACAGATAGGAGCATCATCTCCTGGCAGACTTCTCTTGTCAATGCTCCTTGAACTAGTTTTCAGAAAATCTATGGATTTGCAATAACTTCCCACTCCTTCTCCTTGTTTTCCTATCTTCTTTGTAGTTCAGATGCTATCTCTTCTAGGAAGTTTTTCCTGACTCCTGCAGAATTAGTTGCTGGCTTCTTTCTGCTGTGGGAAATCAGTGGACAGTGTCTGTGCCTGGGGAGTGTGAGACAGGCACACAACTGGCAGGTTGACAGATGGTCTTAATAGGTGGGCTGAGCTTGATTTGAAAGGTCCTGTGTGTCATGCTGAAGATCTTAGGCTGTATCCCATAAGCAACTAGGAAACTAGAGTTTTAAACTGCAAAATACAGTAACAAGATTAACAGTTTTAAAATAATTATAAAATAAGCAGCCTGGAATCTGACTAGCAGTGACTTAGTCCCAGGATAACAGGTAGCCTTATTCTACAACTGGGATACCATGCCAGCTTTGGGGATTCTGCATGAAAGAAATCTTGATGCATACCCTAAAAATTACAGGAAAAAATATTACAACAAATGCATGATGAATTTGTTAAAAAAATTATTTATTTACTTATTCATCATGCACAAGTGTATCTTTTTACAGCATTCTTAGATCTTCAATCATGTTTAGGATACCATCTTTCTTATGTTTACCTTTCAGTTTGGGGTTTCTATGACTGTGAAAATGGGCCTTTGGCAGGGTAGTTCAGTCTTCTTCCCTATTTTTTCTTCCTTCAGGCATTGAAGGTAGGATGGAAGATCACACCCTCAGGGCCATTCATTCTTCCTGCATCTGTGGGACTCTGTCACAGGTTCTTATAGCCATTACCTTTCCCATATGAGACCCATTGTTTGGCTAATTTGTATACTTCTACAATATTTTTTTTTTTAATTCAGCACAAGAAAACAAGGCTCTTGAATACAGAAGTTACAGGTGTGGGCAGGAATCAAGCTAGGATTACATCATCATGTTCCTTCCTGTGTTTGTCACTTTCATATTGCTATAACAAAGTGCCAGAGATAATTAACTTAAAAAGAGGAAAGGTTTGTGTTGACTCATGGTTTCAGAGGTTCTAGTCCATTCTTGGTTATCCAATTGCTTTTGGTCCCATAGCAACAGTGCCATGGTAGGGGTAGCTGCTTATGTTGTGGTGACTACAAAATACGAGATAGATACAGGAAGGGGCTGCACTCTCAACATCCCATTCAAGGACATGACCACAAAGACTAAATTCCTCCCACTAGGCCCCACCTGTTAAAGGTTCTACCACCTCCCAATAGCACCACCAGTTGGAAACCAACTCTTCAACACATGGTTCTTTGGGTAATACTTATCCAAACTATAGTAGTTCCTTAGAACTGCTGATAAAGGTAAAGAAGCAGGTGGTGGTACCCTTCCAAATGAAGAACATGTATTTTCATTGCTTTCTCCCAGCCTATTTAACTGTCAATCAAAAAGGTAGAGAGAACAAATCTTCCATTTGAATCTTTTCAATTTTTCGAGTTCTAAGTCTTCTTTGGCTTGGCCCTAAGTACAGCATCCAGCAGTTAAATCAAAGCCCAGTAAGCTTGGGTGCATCTCAGAGCTTACTAAGGATTTATCTTGTGCAGACTGTATTTTTCTTATCAGCTAAGGTAAATAAAGGTGATTTACAGTGTGAAGTCACATTTGGGAGAGGACAGGATTACTCTACCAGAACTGATTTGAAATGTGGCTCTGGGAAACTTGCAAAGTTAGGGTTTCATCTATTAAAACAAGTTTTAAGAGCAAACTCTAGTTTTTACTATTGTGATGGGAGTTACCGTAATTAATTAATATAATTTTAATGAAAATATGTGTCAAATACAGTATCTAATAATGTTTGGAAAGTAATCTTGAAATAAGAGTAAGAGGTAAGTTGCGCTTGGAGGCTCATGCCTGAAATCCCAGAAGCTTGAGAGTCTGAGGCAGGAAGATGGTAGGTTCAAAGTCAGCCTCAGCAACTTAGTGAGGCTATGAGCAGCCTGGTAAGACCCTGTCTCAAAATAAAAAATAAAAAGGGCTGGGGAATGTGGCTCAGTGGTTAAGCATCCTTGAATTCAATCCCTGGCACTAAATAAAAATATAAATAAATAAAATAAGAGGTAGAGCTGTTATGATGGGGAATCACATGGTCCCATGGTCTAGATCTGTGCTTTCTAAATACAAGACAAAAAATGAGACATTATTTCCTGAGCACTTACTAACTGCCACATACCATGTAATGTTGAAGATGTCTGTAACATGTCCTCCTAGGACTGACATTCCAGTGGACCATTGTCCAACCAGTCTTCTCTAGAAAACAAGTAATGGTTCAGTTTACTTTTTACTCCTATCATATGCCTATTTGAAAAAAATCCTGCTTCTTTCAATCTCAGATGAGAGTCCATGAGGCAGGTCTTGAAGTCTGAAGTCCCCAAAGTGTAGGAAATGTCTAATCCAAAGTATATAAATGAAATGTGAGCAGTTTCATTTATTCTTTCTGCTATCAATGGTCCCCCCCCACACACTTTTTTTCAGAATGGTTTTACTGAAATAAAACTTAAAAATATATATATGTATGTATACATATGTGTGTGTGTATGTATATAATGTATACATATATATTATATATATTAACATTGTGCTGATGCTCCTCCAGTGAGATTCCCAGATACCAACCATATTCTTTAGACACAGAGGTCAGGCTTCTACCCTGACTTTCACGGTACCTCTGCTGGACTGGCCAGGTGCACAATTATTATGCCCCCAACTCTGATGTTGCTTGTGGTCTAGAACCAGCAAAGCAGCATTCTGGCTCCCTGGAGTTTGTTTGAGCTTCTGAAATTCAACCCTTTACCCCCTTGGCCCAAATGTGCTCCCTGGTGTCTGTATACCCTGGCCTACTAGCATAATACTGCTCCTGTGGGGGGACTCATGTTTCTCAGTTGGGCTCCAGAGGAATCAGGGTACTGTGGGACCCTCCTTTTTCAGCCCCAAGCCTCTTTTCAGTTTAACTGCTTCTTTTTGCTTCTGTAAAATGCTTGGCTTAAAGACAGTAGAAGTCAAACCACTGTGACCCCATTTTGTTAGCAGCTGTCCCAAAGTGTTGCAAGTCTCTTGTCACAAAGCAGGAATAAGCCCGGATATGATAAGCTAGCCTGGGCACAATAAACTAGGGCAATGGCAGGGCCCTGGGCCCTGGGCCCTGCAGGGCCTTGCAATGAATAGTCAGCACATTCCATAGCTCTGGAGATGGCACCCACCAATGAAAACCTCCTTAGACATGCATGGGCTCCCCTAGCCAATCAGGTGAGCCCCTTCCCCCTCCTTGCGTCTACCCATATAAAAACTCAGTCTTTCCTCATTTCTGGGCTTTCAGTACTGATCCACTGTGTTGGCGGGGTCTGAGAGTCCCAGCTTAAGCCCGAATAAAGGCTCTTTGTTCTTGCATGCACTCCAGATTCCTTGGTGGTTTTTGGGGATCCGTTCTCTGGGCACAACAGGTACCGATGAGAAACAGGATACTGGTGCTTTACAAGGGAAATGTTGACCATTAGAGACCAGAGCTAATGAATAAGCTCTTCCCCCATTGCAGAATGTTTGCAGATTCAGGAGTTTTGTAACTATTTTAGCACCTCCTTATTTTCGGTTTCACTTTCTCTGGTTTCTGTTACTCCCGGTTAACTCAGGTCTGAAAATATTAAATAGAAAATCCCATAAATAAGCAATTCATTTCAGAAGTAAGTAAATCATGTTTTAGATAGCTTTTATTATGATATATTATTATAATTTTCCATTTTATTGTTGTTAATATTTTGCTATATGTAATTTGTAAATTAAATTTTATCATAGGTATGTATACATAGGAAAAAATATAGCACATTTTGGAGTCGTTACTGCTATGGTTTGTCCCCCAAAGCTTCACAGGAAGCTTGGTCCCTAGGGTGGTGGTGTTGAGGTGGTGGAACCTTTAAGAAGTGCTTTCTAACAGAAGGTGGTAAGGTCGTTGAGGGTGCTGCCCTCGGAAGCAGTTAATGTGGTTGTTACAGAACCCTCACTAGCTCCTATGATAGTGACTAAAAAAAGCAAGCCTGGTTCCTGAATCCCTCTTGTTCTCTGTCTTGCCATGTGATCTGCCCTTCTCAGACATGCTCCCATCATGATGCCATCTTCCATGTTATGGTGTAGCCAGAAAGCCCGAACTATAGCTGGCACCATGCTCTCATACCTCCAGAACTGGGAGCTGATAAACCACATTTCTTTATAAAGTATACATCCTCCGGCATTAGGTTATGACAACAGAAAACGAACTAAAACAGATATTGTTTGAGGTTTCAGGCATTTACTCTAGGTCTTAGTATGTATCTCTCCTGAGAATAACAGGGGACTACTGTGCTTCCATTGGCCATACTTACAAAAACTGTTGCCGGATCAATAACCAACCCACTTCTATTTACCCTCCCACTTTGTCTTACAACCCTGTGCCCCTTATTCTTGCCTCCTAATTTCCATTCACCTGTAAGCCAGGAAGTCTTTTCTGTGGCCTCCTTTTCCATGGAACTCAGGGAAAAGTGCAGCTGGAGGACTAGTAGATTTGGGATTCCCATTTGAGTGAATTCATGGAGAATTTTCTGATCCTTATTGAATTGTGTGCCTATAAGATTTACTTGTTTTCATTTGTTTAGTTGGGGGGAGAAAAAATTGATTCATATACACGGAGAGATTTATGTGCTCAGTGAGAGCAGAGTGTGGACCTGTCTTGTTCTCTCTTACATCCCAAGAAAAACCCCTGCTGGCATGTGATACTTGGGAAGCCCAATTTCTGAAGTCCTAGAGCTGACTCATTGACCTTTCCAGACTGGGGAGTCATCTTTTCAGCCTTTCCTTACCATTTCATCTTGTGCATCTTGTCCCTCTGAAATATTTGTTCTTAGCAAAAACACTATAAACAAGACTTATACAATATACAAGGACATATACATAGGTGTATATAACTGATAAATAATGTTATCAGCACACTGGATGTGTGGTTTGTAGCAAACCGCAGGGATTGTGAAGTTCTGGAGCTTGGTGGAGGCCCACTCAGTATGCTGCCTCACCTTCCAGTCTTTTCCCTGCCTGCTGCTTTCTGCCCCTCCTATTTCAAAGCGAGTTGTTTTGGTGGCTTCCTGTTTGGATCTTATCCCAGTTATTCTGTGGCACGAGTGGCAGTGCGTCTTTTAAATACTTCTCTTCTAAGAAAGAAGCCATTTCTGCTGCAACATCCCCCGTTCACCTTTCCTTCACTGCCCCCTTTTTTGTATCCCTGCTGTGCATCCAACTGTCCAGCAGTGTTCTTAGTTGTATGTTAAACACGGCTGCATTGCCCTGTTGGACAAGCCTGTGAGCTCCCTGAAGCCCTCCTCCATGTCCTCTTCATCTTTGAATTCTGGCCCCTGGGCTCTTAGCTCAGTGTCTAGACCATTAATAAATGTGTTCTGCATGACTGAATGTATGATTTCTCAGTGTCTCTTGTATGCCCTGAAAGTTTGTTTTCTTTATTCTTAAACTGGAGGTTTGCAGCTCTCTAAATCCTCTAAAAATTACGCTTTGTGCTTTTAAGTTTTTGCTCGTAAAGTAAACAGAATAATGATTAAAATGAAACATACTCAGTATTTATAGTAATGTGAAAACTAAGTGAGGCCAACAATTACTCACTGTGGATTTTCATGTCTTTAATATTTGAATGCAATCTGGCTTATTGCAGCAGGGCTTTGCAAGTGACAGTGTAATATTTTAAAATATTTATACTTGTACCTAATCAGCATTTTCTACAGCTTATTTTGGGTAAATTGAAATGAGCCTAAAAACTCTACCAAATATACCCAAAACAAGTCTGAAAACTGTCAGACTTTGAAGGCTTCAGATAAGCTCACTCAAATGTTGACATTTAAGTTGATTCTCCTTCTGAGGATCCAGTCTGGGTGGAGTTAAGACTCAGCCAGGCATAGAGACCTACAGAGAATCTAAATGGTAAAGCCATCTACCTTTTATAATCTTGCACAACTTTCTTTCATAGGGGAGATAGCCAGATAAGGATTTTTTTTTTATATAGGGGTGTGTGAGAGAATATGAATATGTTGATAAATATAGGAACATCTAAGTGCTGAGGGCCCCGGTGTAATCCCTTGGGCTATAGATTGGGCCTTGTGCAAGTTAATCTTTGGGACTTTATCAGGATATGAAGCTGAAGCTGAAGTTGCAGTGTCACGTGACATGACTGTCTTAGTTTTGGGCAGATGAAGTATTTCTAGGGAGCTGAATTTTCAAGGTGGCTAACAGTTGGTCACTCTTCGGCACCTGAACTTATTTTCCTGCCCGTAGGTGACAGGTATTCTAAACCCTACCAGGCACCTAATGGTCTTACTGAGCATAAATAAGCTGTCTGTGGTATTTTAAGGTTTCACTGAGAATGCTCTGCAGACCTGCCACAGCCTTGCACTTGCTCATGCTCATGGCTTCTGTGGGGCTGCACGTATGTGAACTACTTGTGGCTGTCTGGCATGTTTGCTAGTGTCTTCCCTTGGTTTTCTCAGAAACTCCGTTTTCTCACTGCATTAGCAATTTCTTTCTTTCTTGTGAATTTCTGAAGATGCAAAAGCCAGACAACAACATTTTTGTGCTGTTGGTTGAAGTCAGGCCCAGAGTCCTCTGAATAAATGCTTGGATTTGATGACATCTGTTTGATCTGGGGCTTACTCTCTAGGATTTTATAGCTGATAGATGACTTAATTCTCAATCAATAATGCCCCATTCTCCCTCTCTTCATTGCTTACCAATCACTCTAATATCTGATAGACCATTTTAAATATGAAACCAACAGAATGATTTTTATTTGGAATATTATAAAGCCATTTAAGATTTTTATTTTTTTCTGAGCAACTTGTACATATTCCTAGCCTTTGGTTCACTTTTGTCCCCTGGGCCTTATATAGACTTCTGTGGAAGCAATTCTGGCTAATAAAAAGCTCTAAAGATGCTTTCTAAAATGCTCATACAAACACCTGGTCTCTGGCAGTGCAGCTCGCACAGGAGTAAAGTAGCTTTCAAGCCCCTCACATTAATGGGGAGCTTGAAGTATTTGACCTGTTTGTGTGAAGGCAGGAGTTCCACTCCCTGAAACAACACTTAACGCAGCAACGACACTCATGAAAGTTTTTTTTTTTTTTTTTTTTTTTTTTAAAAACCACAGCATTGAGCTATAAAGAACAAAGTGTTTTAATGTGAACTGCTATTACTTTTGTAAGAGCCCAGTTGCTTTCCTGGAAAACCATACTCTGATTCCTGAAACAACTGTGGCAATGCTGCCTACCTGTGGCTCACTCACATCTTGATTTCAGCTCTTGTGCGCTGGGTCAACCCTTCTGCAGTTTGCACAGTGAACAAAATGAATCACAAGCATCTTCCAGCCTTCCAGATAATGATGATCATTATTTATATTTGTGTATACTTTAAACCTTTCCAGTATGATCCAGATTCATTTTTAATTTACCCTGACAATAATCCTAAAGTTGCATTAGCCACCCTTTTTTTCTCTCTCCCAACCTAGGGCTCCGCATCTGTCTATACCAGAACACTTAAAAAATTTTGTGTGGTAATTATTGGATTTTGTGACTGCTTACCCTGTTACATTGGAAGCATCTGAAGGGCCATGGTTATTTCTTCCTCATGCCAGTATCAGTGTCTATGGGCCTCACAAATGTTTGTAGAAAGAACAAAGGCTGAGTCCTTGGTTCGTTCTCCTTCTGCCTCTAACCATGCATGAGAGACTCAGATCAGGGATGCCTTTCCCTGAGGATCCATCATGGCACCTCACCTTCTAGACTACCTTTGATGCCCCTTTTCTGTAGGCTCTCCATGAGTGTGGGAATGGTGCTGTCCCTGCTCCCTCCATTGCCTATCATCATCTCCCTGCTCCACTTGGCTTAAGAATAGGGCTTGAGGCTTCTTCAGCTTTGAAAGCAGGGTACATTCCACAGTGCCCAGCACACAGTGATTGCTAAAGACCTGGGTGTACATTTAAGGTGTGTGAATGAAAATGAGGTTGTAGATGTCATCTGGTAAGACCTTGGAAGGCTTGCAATATATTGTAGAGGAACTTGTGAAGCATCTGAACTTCTTTCTTTCTTTCTAGTGTAGTTAAAGAAATGACAAAGAAAGAAAATTAAAGTTTCTACTAGCAAGATACATAATGTGATTTAAAAACCCATTGCCATTTCTTGTTCATAATGAATTATGGAAGTTAATTCAACAACTAATTGAGTGCATGCTATATCCCAGATAAAATGGAAGCCTGGAGATAGAGAAGTATAAATTTTTTATTAGTTTGCTTTTTGTCAGGTAAAATTTATTTGTTGGCATGATATGAAATCCCTGTTCTTCTTTATCATTTGGGCTAAAAATAATTTGGGATGCCATTTGCTCTCTATCCTCAGATATAAAATCCTTCGATTATAACTCTAAATATCTCCTTTCTCCTTCCCCATCTCACCAGTGTCATTGCCATAAATTTCCATTGGTCTGTTATTCCAGGCTGCTCTTTTCCCTGTACATGGACAGAAAAGCATGATCCTATTCAGCATGTTTATTCATATTGCTTTGCAGTTTATATGTACATGGTCTGATTCTCCACTTGGATTAAGAGCAATTACTTGTATGAATCGTTCACATATTGGTTAAATGAAAGAGAAATTAGGCTAAGTATCTAGGATCATCAATATTTTTAATTCATGCATGTTTCTTCCCATTTCATTATCAGTGACAAAGAGAGTGTAGTTTGTATAGTGATTAACCTTGGGGATCCCCCACTCCCGCCAATACCAGGGATTAAACTCAGGGGCCACATCCCTAGCCCCCTTTATAATTTTATTTTGAGACAGAATCTCCCTAAGTTGTTTAGGGTCTCACTAAGTTGCCGAGCTGGCTTTGACTTTGCAATCTGCCTGCCTCAGCCTCCCAAGTCTCTGGGATTACTGATGTGCACCCCCGTGCCCAGCATCCTCCTATCTCTAGACAAACCTGTGAGTAGAGGACTCTTGTAAGGTAGAAGGTGAAGTGTGCTTGGCATCTAGTGCTTGTGTGACTCATCACAAATACTTTCTGATCCTCACACTATTTTTGCACTTAGTAGATAATGTTTGTCTTCGCCAGAGTTGTGTAAGTCAAGGGAAGTGGACATCTGTTTTGAATAATTTTACCTGAAGTACACTTTTAACTGAAGCCATATGAGTGTTATGGTATAATTGTATTTCTTTAGGAAACAACGAGAATGAACAGTGTCCTCTGGGATTCTGAAGAGACCCAGGGACAATTTAATTGTTTATTATATTAAATGTCTTATTTTAAATTTATGTTTTTCAGTAAACCTTGGTAGTTTTTAAAGAAATAGATTTTATTCTCATCTTTTTATATTGCATTCTGTTATCAGTCCTTTTTTACTTGAGAGAAAAGAGTAGAACTAATTTTGGCTTCATACTGTCATTATAAACATAGTAGGTTTTAATTTTTTTTTTTTTAAATAATAGCCCATGTGATCTGAGAATCCACTAGTTTTACTTCTTTACGAGTCTAATTCAAAAACTGAAGATGACCCTAATGGTTTCTAGTGCATTGTTTTGTTTTTCCATTTTCAATTTTTCCAGAAAACATACGCCACAATATTTGTTTATCTGACTCTGAGATGCACTATGAAATCTTGATTATGTATGCTGGGTTAAAACATCAGCCCTAGAAGCACACCAACTACATTGAAATCCTGGTTTTCTTTTTGACCTTGGGGAAGATTTTTTTCAATCCTTTTTAATATGAAATAATAATAATGTTCCTCTCAATGGGTTATTGAAAGGAGTAAATGAAAGAATGGATGTAAAGTGTTTAGTAGAGTGAATGGTTCATAGTGAGGGCTCAACCAGTGTTCCCTAACAACAGCATCAACTGTAATGACAATGAGAGTCATAATGCTTTCTCAGAACAAAGAAGGTCAGCTGACAGCTGCTTCTGGGCTCAGACCCTGCCTCATGAGCCAGTCTTCTGTTCTTTGAAGTATTGGGACCACTGTGTAATAAACTACTGATTATATCATTAATAAGCAAGAAATTGTTATTTTTATGTCTGGAGCAATTGTTTATCAAATAATAAACAATCTAATAAAAACACCATAAAATTAAGATTACGTATACTTTCTGGGCATAATGAAGCACTCCTATAATCCCAGTGGCTCAGGAGGTTGAGGCAGGAGGATCACAATTCAAAGCCAGCCTCAGCAATTTAGTGAAGCAGAGAGGCTTTAAGCAACTTAGGAGACCCTGTCTCAAAATTTAAAAAGGACTGGGGATGTGGCTCAGTGGTTAAGCATCCCTGGGTTTAATCCATGGTACCACCAAAAATAAATAAAAAATTTAATAACAAAAAAAAACACAAGAGAAGTTTTAAAAAGGAAGAGGTAGGGAGAAAGAATGAATTGTGGAAACAAATTCACTGAAAAAAAAAAAAAAAAAGAGTAAATATGGTAAACCTTGCAGTATTTTTGGCAAGAATGGTGCACAATCTTGCATCATTATTAGTACCTACAGTATCCTGGGATATACTATAACATATTTGACCATTTATGCCTTGTTTGATATTTCACTTATTTATGAGGAAATTCTGAATGAAGCTTTTGCTTTCCTCTTTCTCCTAATGTTTTCAACCTGTAGAAGGTATGGGTTAATTAAAATGGTTTAATTCACTGTTTCTTGATTTTTATCCATCTTGATATATGACACAGAAACACATTTAGATACACATTTCTTTCACTGTACCTAAGCTTCATTGGAAGGAACGTTACTTCTATTGAGTTTCACTAGCTTTTTTTTTTACCCCTCAGAACCCAGCATAATTTCTTACATTTTTAATCAAACCTAAGGTTTTAAAATTCATTTTTCTTAGAGTCCTAAAGAGTTGGGTTTTTCAACCTGTCTCTAGAATATTTTATTTTATTTTAGGTAAATTTCACATAGCATAAATTTTAACCACTTTAAATATTCACTTTTATTACTTTTCCTTCAAAATGTGCTCACTTGATGATGAAATGATCCACTTACAAGGGAAATAACTATGCTTGGAAAATTCTATATACTAGTTCTATTACTACAGCAAAGAACTAGATAGCCAAATATTAGACATCTTTGAAAAGTGTTTTATGTTCAAAAATAGGTCTAGTTAATTTTTTTTCTGTGTTTTTTTTAACTGTTTTATTCATTTTTAAAAATATCAAAATTCCATTTGCTATTGTAAAATATCAAAAAATAAAATATTTCAAAGGAAAACAGCCACTTCTTCTCACTCAGTGCCCACAATTTTATTCCACCGAGGCAGTAGTCTCTTCATTGAAAACCCTTCCATATATATATATATATATATATATATATATATATATATATATATATATCTACAGTCACATATATGAAGTTTTTTTTAAGCTTTTTTCTATTTTTTTAAAAAGAATAATAAGTTGGCACATTCCTCAGCAGCTTGTTTTGTCCCTTTACCAATAATATGCCATGGACAACTCCTAGCCTACACGGACACACAAATTTAACTGGACATTTTCAATACCTCTACTACAAAGTATATTCCAATAAACATCCATAAGAACACACTGGTGTTTCTATTTCTGTACAATAGAGTCCTGTAAGTCAGGTTTCTGATTAATAGGTGCGTGCATGCGCGCACGCACACACACACACACACACACACACACACACACACCTTATTAAATTTAGTATGTATAGGTAGAAACACTATGAAGTGATTTTAAAAACATCAACTTATGTCAAATGAAATTCCCAAATATTTGATCCTTTTTGAATTACACATTCAATTGAATGTTGTAGAGAAGACTTATTAATTTTCTGTAATACACTTTCAGTGATATCATGTGATCTACAATTCATATATTAGCTTTGTTTATGAATTTACTCAGAAGGATCTGGTGTTCTTCCCAAAGTTGTTTAACTGATGCACTGCCTCTTGATCTTAATCTGAGAGCAGCATGGTATCATGCTTCAGGGAACAGTCTCTGGTGGACGATCTCCCAAGGTTCATATTCCATCTGTACCCCTTATTACATGCATGATCTTGATCAAGTGACTTAACTCTCTATCCCTTAAGAGTTCTTGTCTTTAAGGATTAAAAGAGCTCATATATATAAAATGCTTAGAAGAATGCTTTCCAGGTATCAAAAATCACATAATTGTTGGCTATTATTTCTACTTTTATTAATAGTTAATGTATTTACCTATTGCACTATTTGAAAGTTACTTATAGTTGGTTTTGTAAATAAAAGTAACAAACATCGCTATCACCATTAATTATTATAACATTTGACAATTGTAATAAAAAGTACATTTAAAAGCCAACAGAGTTGGTAACATTTCACCATTTAAATCACATTAGATTTTTTTTCATTCCAAGTTTATATATAGAATGTTTTTATTTGAAAATTAATATTTAGCTATTAAAGGTAAGTCCAAGTAGCATACTTTGCTTGTATTATTGACTTTGCTAGACTGAATAAAATGGATGACAGTAACTAATATAATCAAATGGTCACTGATACCTGTAAGATCAGGGATGCCAGCTATTACCTTTTTTTTTTTAAATATTTATTTTTTAATTGTAGTTGGACATAATATCTTTATTTTATTTATTTATTTTTATGTGGTGCTGAGGATCGAACCCAGGGCCTTGCACATGCTAGGTGAGCACTATACTGCTGAGCCACAACCCCAGCCCCAGCCAGCTATTACCTTTAAGTAGACATTCATCTATGCTATCTTTCTAGGCAAAATTCAATTTCTAGGCACTGTTTTTTTTTTTTTAAAGAAATAGTTTTTATTTTCAGAATTGGAAAACAGCTTAGATTTTGTTTTCCAGGCTCCCCACAATACACTTACGAAAATGAGTCCCAAAGAGGTCAAATGACCAACTCAAGGTTATACAGTCATCTAGAGTCAGGACTGTAACTTGAGACTTACTATTCTTCAAAGGACTTGTCAAAAATTTTATTAATGCAGTTTACAATTTTAAGGAAATGCTTTGTTTTCTTATAATTAAATAAGCACATAATCATATAAAATTTTAAAAATAAGCCAAAAAGTTAAAATTACACATAATCACAGCATCCAATTCATAGACACTTTAGAAATCACTAACATTTGTATTGGAAGTGCTAGGGAGTGATACTGGCCAAATTATATTGTTATATTGTATGCATGTGTGAATATGTAACAACAAATCCCAATATATGTACAACTATAATGCACCAATAAAAATGTGGAAAAATTTTGTATTATTTTTAAATTTTTATTCTAATTTTTTATATATGCTTGCATTGTACAATTCACTTCATATTACATATAACGAGCACAATTTTTTAAGTTGCTGGTTTTACATAAAGTATTTTCACAACAATTGTGTCTTCATACATGTACTTATGGTAATGATGTCTAACTCATTCTACCATTATTCTGTCCCCTTGCCCCCTCTCCTCCCCTCCTTGCCCTTTGTTCTATTTAAAGTTCCTTCATTCCTCTAATCCAGTCCTCCCTTGCCTTTATAAGTCAGTGTCTTCATAACAAAGAGATCATTTGACCTTTGGTTTTTTTTGGGATTGGCTAACTTCACTTAGCATTATTTTCTCCAACTCCATCCATTTACCTGCACATGTCCAGGCACTGTTTTTTTTTTTTTTTTTTTTAAATTATAGTAGTAGTATGTAATACAGTTCATGCTATACATATAGAGCCTCTTTTTACACAAAACAGTTTGTATACAAAGTATATTCATAGCATTCAAGTCTTTTATTGAGGCACTGTTTTTAAGAAATATTTTACGTGAATTATCTCATTTGATTTACTAAACACCCTCTTTGAAATGGGTGCAATCTTTCCCTACGTCATGTATAGGAAAAGGAGACATAGAGAAGCTAGTTAACTTCTAGGGAACACAGTGAGTGGCTGAGTCAAGATCCAAATATAGATGATTTAGCTACAAACTAAATTTAGTTTATTACCAAACTCAGGGACCTCTTCCCAGTCTTGTGCACCATGGTGATGGATATTTTGCTTGCCTTAGTCCATTCCATGTCTTTCTAAGTATGCACTGCTCCTTTCTGATTTTATAGATGAATTGACTCAGGTTGAGAGTGATTTTCATAACATCACAGAGCTATTAAGTTTTGTAGGTGAGTTTTGTCTTTGTGGACTCTACTTTTAGAATACTGCATTAAATTACATTGTATTTGACCTTCGTGCCTGAACTCATGTAGGAGCTATACCAGAACCTCACAAGCATTGATATTGAAATTTTTACATGTTTAAAAATGTACTCAGTTGAAAATTATATCAGGCATTTGCTTAATTTAAATTTTTTGGTTTAATGGTGAAAAGAAATATTTTACTAGGCATCTTAGCACTAATTGTATTTCTGCTAATGCAGATTGCTCTTTCATATCATTTGCTAATTATTTATTGGTATCTTATTATAATTATTAGCACAAATCAGTTATATGAAATAATGAGTTTTGTGGAAAATTTTCATACATATATACTTTCTAATTAATTAATCTAACAGATTCCTTAAGTTCCAGATGGTTTGGGTAACATCCATTTGATATTGTGCTTTCAGTTTCACATGGCGATCAGTTTGACTTCTTCTGCTGACTAACCTTGTTAAGTTTAGACAATTTCTTTTTTCTGTCATCTGATCAAGTAGTTAAAGTCACTGTGTGGCCCTGAATTCTGACATCAGCTGAGCTAATAAAATGTCCTTTGGTTTCCTATTCAGGAATATGGGAAGCTTTCAATCAGGGATGTTGATAGAACCCTAGAGTCTTTTGGAGAACTGTTTTATGTGACAAAGGAGGATTTAGCTAGCTCCTTTTTAATACCACTAGCAGGCATTTATTAAGCTGAAAATGTCAAAAATGATGCACTTTTAAAATATTTAAGTTTGGTCTGCATTTTCTATAAAAGCTCTGCATAATTTCTTCTTAAAGCAAGTCATAGTTTAACTGGTAGATTATCACTAGATATACATGCGGGGAAAGTGATCTCTGAATCAACAGTAATTTGGGAAAGAAATAAGCGGAAGCTTATATTGTGATGGCTTGTGTCATTCTGAGATTTAGAACAAAAAGGAACTCATTTGTAAAGATGTCAATCAATAAAAAGCTTGAAGTATGGGAAATTAAGCAGTCTCTTAAGAACATTTTAAATAGCCTACCTGTCACTCTTGGATTGTTGTACTTGTGGCTCATTTCCTAAGATATAGTCATTAGCGTCATCAGATAGTTAAAAGGTTGTGTTTGCTTTACTCTGTGTTTGTTTTTTTTTTTTAACTTATAAATTATAAAGCACACACCTAGTATTTTCCAGCTAAGTTACTGAAGCCATTTGTCTGAATGACATACTATAATACAATTTAGTTCTCATTAAAGCTTCACTTCTCTTATAAAAGGAGAGCACAGTACTTCTCTAAATGGAATTCTCAGGGTTCTTCCCTTCCCCATGAGCCTCCTTGGAAGCTTCTTTGTCTCTTCAGATGATTGTGTCTCAAAACTCCTTTCAAAGATCAATTGACAACACTGAATCCACAAATTTTATAGCGACTTTGTCTTGTTCATATGTAAATTTCAGCAAACTTGGTGGATATGATTTGTTAATTCTGTGATTTTTAAATTTTCTTGGTGTTGAATAGAAATTTAAATTATGGTTTATAAGTAAGCTGTGAAGTCCTTGCTGGAGGAATAGTTTCCAGTTTTGTTTACAATTCTCAAAATGCCTAATATAAACTGGGTGGTTAGATGAATCCTGTCATAGCTAAAAGTGACTGGGTTAAGGGTAAAGATATTTATGTCAGCTCAGTACTTTTATGAATAATAATAAAAATAGGTATTCAGTTGTGCTGTTGTTGTACGGACAGACAAGGGAAGGCACCGAAGATAGCAAGAAACAGTTTTATTTGGCTGCAGCCAGATTCAGAGGCACAGCTTTCGCTGTAATCAATTAATCCCCTGAACCCTGAGTTTAGGTAGTTTCAGAATTTTATACCTAGCTTGTAAGGGGAGGGCTCAGAAGTTCACAGATTACAGAAATTCACATAAAAGCAGTTTTTTCTTTCACTGTTCTGGGCAAGTTAACCCTTCAAGGACAACACTTTAGAAGGGAAGAGCTTCTTCTCCCCTTTTTTTCTTCCCCCTGCCAGCTGTTACCATGGAGCCCAGTTGGTAACTTCTCTTAGAAATGTAGACATCTGGGAGATCCAAGATGGCGGATTAGAGGAACCCGCACTTCAGGACAGTTCCGTAGAAAGAATCCAACAAAGCAGATAAATTGCCTTTCATTATATATATATGGACTGAAAATACCGATATCCTGGATGGTTTGATTACCACTACCAGAGAGAGAAAGAGACAAGCTGTCTGCAGCGGCTGGAGCCGCGAGGCTCCTGCAAAACCGCCTGGGCGGTGCACAGGCCGTGCGAAACAAGGTCAGGGTGAGGAGACCGCGCTACTGCTGCAACCCCAGCCAAACTCACTGCACACCAGCGTGAAACCGGCGATAAAAACCAGCGATAACAGCCGGCGGGATTGGTGCTGGGGAGCCACGGGAGACCGCGGGTCCACACACCAGTTCGAATCCACACTCCGCCTGACGTGACCCTCGGTGTGGCTTCCCGGTGCGATCGGCAAGGATACGGGAGTCTGGGAGTCTGCGGAGCTACTGTTGACTGGAAGGAGAGCGCCGCCATCTTTGAAAGCTGCAGGGGCTGGTCCTGACAAAGGGGAGGAGACGGAGAGCTACGGCTGCATCCACCCAGGGACTCTACAGCTCTCTGAAGACAACACACAATTGGGTGAGACTTGGTTGGTCAGCAGGGGAAGGCGTTTCTGAGGCTGGCACAGCAGCCACAGGGGACTGCAACTGTGGGTGGGCTTGGGGAGGTGGTGCCTTCTGGAAGATCCCCCTTCCCGGCGCCATTCATCTGCTGACACACACGGTCCCCCCTGGGCCACTCCTTCACTGAACCGTGCAGCCGCTGGCCTAGGATGCAGCCTTGATTTCACTGACAGGATCACAGACTGTGATCCAATAGCAATTGGTTTGAACTGGAAAGGAAAAAAAGAGGGGGGCTTCCCAGGGCCCGTTTTGTCTGAGACTTGGGGTTTGACTTTTTTTTTTTGTTTGTTTTGTTTCCCTTTCTTTTTATTGGTCTGCTTGATTTTCTGGATTGCAGGGAGGGGTTTTTTTGTTGTTGTTGTTGTTGTTGTTTGTATGTTTGTTTGTTTATTTTTCTTTTTCTTTTTATGGCTTTGTTTTGTTCTGCTTTTTTTTTTTTTTTTTTTTTTTCCTTCCGCATTGATTGTTAGTGTGTTTATCTGCTTCCGCTCCCTTTTTTCTTTCATTCTTTTACTCCTTCTCACCCTTGTATCTTTTCTTCCTCCTTCATCTTTCATGTTTACATGCTGCCAGTGCATACTAAACAGAGCCAAAAACAAGTTATACGCAAAACTTGGGATTTCTAGAACCGGCGCAATTGAATTGGGTAGCAAAGTGGTGTTATATACAGTTTACTCTCTATTTCCTTGATTCTCTCTCTCCTCTCTCTTACACCAATTCCTACTCTTTATCATTTTTTTTTTCTTTTCCAACTTACTATATATATAAATTGATCTTTTTACCTAATTGTCAACCCCATTCTCTTTCTTCCATCGTCTACTGATACTAAACCACTTCCACTAAACCATTTCAATAGATATCTCTTTTCATACTTTCCAAGAAAGAACAATTCAAGACACTTCCTTCTTCCCAAACATAACACCTCTGTATCCAATACTTGAAGCTATAAAACCCTATCAGAAACATACAGAGTAAATTGGAAATAATATCTGGGATAACAAAATCTGTACATTGTGACCAAACTTGGATTTTCTGAATAGAAAGTGTTAGGTTTTAAAAGTATAAAGGAATTATAAGGTGATCTGATAGCATTGTACTACAGGAACAACATAAGGCTTTAAGGTAAAATCGAAACAGTCAAGGTCCCACAGTGCAGGAAGAATAGACACACAAGCAACATGAAAAAACAAGGAAAGAAAATGACACAAACAAATCAAGATACCTCATCGGCAGATGTCATGGCAAGCACAGTTGGTCAAATGCCAGAGATGGAATTTAGAAATTACATATGCCAAAAGTTTATGGAACTTAAGAATGAACTCAAAAATGAGATGAGGGAGCAGGTACAGGAGGCAAAAGATCATTTTGACAAAGAACTCCAAAAACAAATACAGGAAGTAAAAGATTACTTCAATAGGGAAATAGAGGCTCTAAAGAGAATCCAAACAGAAATTCCAGAAATGAAAAGAAGCAATAAACCAAAATAAAAGCTCAATTGAAAACATCTCCAACAGAATAGACCATCTGGAAGATAGAACCTCAGACAATGAAGACAAAATATATGTCTTAGAGAAGAATTTAAACCATACAGCAAAACTTGTTAATAATCATGAACATAACATCCAGGAATTATGGGACAGCATAAAAAGACCAAACTTAAGAGTGATTGGCGTAGAGGAAGGGGCAGAGTTTCAAGCCAAAGGAATGAGTAATCTATTTAATGAAATAATTACAGAAAATTTTCCAAGCTTGAGGAATGAAATGGAAAACCAAGTTCAAGAGGCATACCGAACACCAAACAAACAAAATCTCAACAGAGCCACACCTAGACACATTATAATGAAAATGCCTAATACACTGAGCAAGGAGAGAATACTAAAAGCCACAAGAGAAAGGAAGCAAATTACATATAGGGGGAAACCAATCAGATTATGTTCAGATTTTTCAACCCAGACCTTAAAAGCAAGAAGATCCTGGAATAGCATATTTCAAGCTCTGAAAGAAAAGGGATGTCAACCAAGAATCTTATATCCAGCAAAACTGAGCTTTAGATTCGAAGATGAAATAAAAACCTTCCACGACAAGCAAAAGTTAAAAGATTTCACAACTCGAAAGCCAGCACTTCTGAACATCCTGGGCAACATATTTCATGAAGAAGAAGAGAAAGATGATAACGAAAATCAACAAAGGGAGATATTAAACTAAAGGAAATACCAACCAGAAGAGAAACCAAATCAAGCTAAAGACCATAAGTCAAATAAAAATGGATGGGAATAAAAATCACATCTCAATAATAACCCTGAATGTTAATGGCCTAAACTCGCCAATCAAAAGACACAGATTATCAGAATGGATTAAAAGAAATGACCCAACAATTTGCTGTCTCCAAGAAACACACCTCATAGAAAAAGACATCAACAGACTGAAAGTGAAAGGCTGGGAAAAGTCTTATCACTCACATGGCCGGCGGAAGCAAGCAGGGGTTTCCATTCTCATATCAAATAAGGTAGACTTCAAACCAAAATTAATCAAGAGGGACAAAGATGGATATTTCTTATTACTTAAGGGAACCATCCATCAACAGGATATAACAATCATAAATCTGTATGCCCCAAATAATGGAGCACCTACATTCATCAAACAAACGCTTCTTAAGTTCAAGAGTAAAATAGACCACAACACAGTTATTCTAGGGGACTTCAACACACCTCTCTCACCAATGGATAGATCATCCAAACAAAAGCTAAACAAAGAAACTTTAAGCCTCCTCAAAACAATTAACAATTTAGACCTAACAGACATATATAGAATATTTCATCCCTCAGTAAACGAATACACATTTTTCTCAGCAGCACATGGCTCCTTCTCCAAAATAGACCATATATTATGTCACAAGGCAACTCTCAGCAAATATAAAAAAATAGAGATACTACCCTGCATGCTATCGGACCATAAAGGGATAAAATTGGAAATCAACGACAAAACAAGGAATAAGAAAAACTACTCCATCAACTGGAAGCTAAACAACATGCTACTGAATGAACAAGGGGTTGAAGAAGACATCAAAGAGGAGATCAAAAAATTCCTAGAGGTAAATGAGAACACAGATACATCATATAGAAATCTCTGGGACACTATGAAGCAGTAGTAAGAGGAAAATTCATTGCACTGAGTTCATTCCTTAAGAGGAAAAAAAACCAACAAATAAATGACTTAACATCACACCTCAAAGCATTAGAAAAAGAAGAACAGACCAACACCAAGAGCAGTAGAAGACAGGAAATAATTAAAATCAGAGCAGAAATTAATGAAATTGAGACTAAGGAAACCATTCAAAGAATTGACAAAACTAAAAGTTGGTTCTTTGAAAAATAAACAAAATTGACAGACCCTTAGCAATGCTAACGAAAAGAAGAAGAGAAAAAACTCAAATTACTAACATTCGTGATGAAAAAGGGAATATCACAACAAACACCTCAGATATACAGAATATAATTAGAAATTACTTTGAAAACTTGTACTCTAATAAAATAGAAAATACTGAATGCATTGACAGATTTCTAGAGTCATATGATTTGCCTAAACTGGATGTGGAGGCTATACATAATTTAAATAGATCAATTACAAGCGAAGAAATAGAAGATGTCATCAAAAAGCTACCAACAAGGAAAAGTCCAGGACCTGATGGGTTTACAGCCGAGTTCTATAAGACTTTCAAAGAAGAACTAATACCAATGCTCTTCAAACTATTTCAAGAAATAGAAAAAGAGGGAGCTCTTCCAGACTCTTTCTATGAGGCCAATATTACATTAATTCCAAAGCCTGGCAAAGACACATCCAAAAAAGAAAACTTCAGGCCCATATCTTTAATGAACATAGATGCAAAAATCCTCAACAAAATCCTGGCAAATCGGATACAAAAACATATCAAAAAGATAGTGCACCACGATCAAGTGGGGTTTATCCCGGGGATGCAAGGCTGGTTCAATATTCGGAAATCAATAAACATAATACATCACATCAATAGACTTAAAGACAAAAATCATATGATCATCTCAATTGACGCAGAAAAAGCATTTGACAAAATACAACACCCCTTTATGTTGAAAACACTAGAAAAACTAGGAATATCAGGAACATATCTTAACATAATAAAAGCTATTTATGCAAGGCCCCGAGCTAACATTATCTTAAATGGAGAAAAATTGAAAGCATTCCCTCTAAAAACTGGAACAAGACAGGGATGTCCCCTTTCACCACTGCTATTTAACATAGTACTGGAAACTCTGGCCAGAGCAATTAGACAGACGAAAGAAATTAAAGGGATTGAGATAGGAAAAGAAGAGCTCAAATTAGCACTATTTGCTGATGACATGATAATCTACCTAGAAGACCCAAAAAACTCTACCAGAAAACTTTTACAACTAGTAAACGAATTTGGCAAAGTTGCAGGATACAAAATCAATACACATAAGTCAAAGCATTTGTGTACATCAGCGACAAAGACTCTGAAAGGGAAATGATGAAAAATACCCCATTTGCAATAGCATCAAAAAAAATAAAATACCTGGGAATCAACCTAACGAAAGAGGTGAAAGACCTGTATAACGAAAATTATAGAACACTAAAGAAAGAAATTATAGATGAACTCAGAAGATGGAAAGACCTACCTTGCTCTTGGATAGGTAGAATTAATATTGTCAAAATGTCCATACTACCAAAAGCATTATACAGATTTAATGCAATTCCTATCAAAATCCCAATGTCATTCTTCAAAGAAATAGAAATAGCAGTCATGAAATTCATCTGGAAAAATAAGAGACCCAGAATAGCCAAAGCAATCCTGAGCAAGAAAAGTGAAGCAGGGGGCATCACCATACCAGACTTTAAATTATACTATAGAGCAATAGTAACAAAAACAGCATGGTATTGGCACCAAAACAGACTGGTGGACCAATGGTACAGAATTGAGGATACAGAGACTAATACATTTAATTACAGCTATCTTATATTAGACAAAGGTGCCAAAAATGTACAGTGGAGAAAGGATAGCCTCTTCAACAAATGGTGCTGGGAAAACTGGAAATCCATATGCAACAAAATGAAATTAAACCTTTATCTCTCACCATGCACAAAACTCAATTCAAAGTGGATCAAAGACCTAGGAATTAGATCAGAGACAATACACCTAATAGAAGAAAAAGTAAGCTCCAATTTCCAACATGTTGGATTAGGCCCCAAGTTCCTTAATAAGAATCCTGTAGCGCAAGAATTACTACCAAGAATTAATGAATGGGATAGATTTAAACTAAAAAGCTTCTTTTCAGCAAAAGAAACAATCAGTGAGGTGAATAGAGAGCCAACTAATTGGGAACAAATATTTAATACATGCACATCAGATAGAGCACTAATCTCTAGAATATATAAAGAACTCAAAAAACTTTACACTAAAAAAACAAATAACCCAATCAATAAATGGGCTAAGGAATTGAGAAGACACCTCTCAGAAGAAGATACACGATTAATCAACAAATACATGAAAAAATGTTCAACATCGCTGGCAATTAGAGAAATGCAAATCAAAACTACTCTAAGATTTCACTTCACTCCAGTCAGAATGGCAGCCATCAAGAACACAAGCAACAATAAATGTTGGAGAGGATGTGGAGAAAAAGGCACACTCATACATTGCTGGTGGGACTGCAAAATGGTGCAACCGTTATGGAAAGCAGTATGGAGATTTCTTGGAAAACTGGGAATGGAACCATCCTATGACCCAGCCATCCCACTCTTGGGTCTATTCCCAAAGGACTTAAAAACAGCATATTACAGTGACACAGCTATCTCAATGTTTGTAGCTGCACAATTCACAATAGATAGGTTGTGGAATCAACCTAGATGTCCCTCAGTAAATGAGTGGATTAAGAAAATGTGGTATATACGCACAATGGAATTTTACTCAGCAATAAAAGAAAATAAATTAATGGCATTTGCAGGTAAATGGATGAAGTTGGAAGACATAATGCTAAGTGAAGTTAGTCAGTCTCAAAAATCCAAGTACCAAATGTTCTCTCTTATATAAGGAGGCTATTTCAAAGTATTGTTGGATGGGGTACATAGGAGGATTAGAGGAACACTAGAATGGTCAAGGGAAGGGAGGGTAAGGGAGGGAGCAAGAGGGGAGGGAGGGGGGGAAAAAAAAGGTGGTTGAATGAGACGGATATCATTTTCCTTAATGCATGATTGAAGACCTAAATTGCATGAATATACTTTGTATACAAACAGTTGTATGTAAAAAGATACTAAATATATGCACTATGAGTTGTACATATTAAAAATTATAAAAATAAAAATAAAAAAAATACAAAAAAAGAAAAAAAAAAATAGATAGATAGACCTATATAGATAGATACTATATATATATATGTATATGTATGTGTACATATACATATATATATCCTTCTCCCGCTCGCTCGTTCTCTCTCTCTCTCTCTCTCTCTCTCACAAACACACACACACACAAAGCAACCCAACACATTGATGAATCCTATCCCAGAGGTTTTGATTTAATTAGTCTGGAATGTAGTCCTAGCATCACAAATTTTTAAAGCATGGCATATTTCTGTGCCATTTAGGCTAGAAAACATTAACCCAGGACCTGGTCAATAAAAAACCACCTTAGGGTCCTCCCTCACAAGGTCACCTGTTTCCTGTTGTTTAATTGTTGGGTACCTTTGTATTTTAAAGTTTAAGTAGTCGAATCATTAAATGCATTACCAAAATATTTACTAATGGAATGATTTTGTTGTTGTGTTAGGAGATAGATAAGTAGTTTTTAACAAATCATACTGTATTTTAAAAATTAGTAATCAGTCAGTTTAAAGCAGATATAGATTTATTAATGTTCTTAACGAAGCAATTACCTTCTCTTTATTAATCCTTGCAAAGTTGCTTGAGATAAGAGAAAAGAGGTCCAGCTACCTGTTTTAGTAAAACTTCATGGGCCCTTAGGTGATGAAACCTCTCTCTTTCTCCATCTTCCTTTCTTTTCACATACTATTAAAGGTTGCTTAGTGAATATAGAATCAAAGGGAGAAAAGTTAACTGAATGGTCTTAATGCTGATAGCCATCATCACCTACTTCTGAGGCTCCCAAAGCAAGAGGTTGTCTATAATGGCAGCCTTCTCTCCTGAATTCAGACATGGGCCACCTTCTTTTATTTATTTATGTTTACTAAGAATAAACCCCAGTCATCTCAATTAAAGTTACTGTTAATAACTGAACAGCCAGTTTCAAAGATACAATCTCTTTACATGTTGAAACTAAATGGTCAGTAGAAATAAACATAAATGTTTATTATTGCAACAGTAAAATGCTGCAACTAATGATGGTGAATTGTTAAGTTTATGCAAAAAACAATTATTAAATTATTTCAAATAGTTTACTATGGGAAGGTTCTGATAGTTAATATAAATTTTAAGAAGTGGGTATTAGCTAAGTAACTTTAGGAAGAAAATTTATGCACCTTGACATTTCCTGTTACACAAATAGTATATACAGTTTTTGGGGGTTTTGTTTTTGCATATGACAGAAGACCAAAATAAAGGTGGCTTTAACATAAAAAAAAAAAAAAAAAAAAAAAAAAAAAAAAAAAAAAAAAAAAAAAAAAGAAATGTAGACATCTCTCTGTGAAGCTCCAGCTCAAAGCCAGATGCCTTGTTAAAGAATTTTGTCTTTTTATTATCACATTTTGCATTTGCAGACATGTTTCTACAAACTACTATACTGGATACATGTTTGTGAAAAACATGTAAAGGGGTATCTAGTACCTGGAGTGCTGATTTCTTGTAGGCTGTGGCCAACTAATAGAGCAACAGGAAAATAAAAAGTTTACCTACATTGATCTTTTTTGTAGAGACTATTTTGCTGACAGTTCTAAAATCAACCATGGTGAAGATTTCTGGAGAAGTTTAGTTAAGATTTTCTGTGGAGGAGAGGATGCCACTACACTGTGAATAACTAATCTGACAATTGAATGTTTGGGGTATTTAGTATAAATGTCTTTTAGCAAGTGTTGCATGTACATTTGAGGTGTATGAGCCATGCTTACTATTTATTTGAGAGTTCTGTGCTAGTCAGCTTTCCGTTACTATGATAAATAACTGAGACAATGAGCTTATAAAGATGGAAGATTTATTTTGGCTCACTGAGCTATTTTCTCCAGTACTTTTTTTTTTTTTTTTTTTTTTTTGGAGACAGGGTCTTGTTAAGTTGCTGAGGCTGGTCTTGATCTTGCATTCATCCTACCTCAGCCTCCTGAGTTGGTAGGATTACAGGGGTGTGCCACCACATTCAGCTGACTCACAGTTTTGGAGGTTTCAGTCCATAATATGTTGGCCCTGTTGTCTTAAGTGCATCATGGCAGGGAGCATGTGACCATGCAAAGCTTTGGCCTCATGGTCCAAAGAGAAAGAGAGGAAGAGACTCATTCTTACATCTCCTTTGTGACCACTGCCCCAAAGACCTAAGTACCTCCTTCTAAGTCCTACCTCTTCAAGTTTTCATACTCTCCAAATATCCCCAAGCCGGGAACCAAGCCATTAATTCGTGGGTCTTTTGGGGTGATATCAGATCCAAACATACTAAGCACATAGATGTTGTGGAATCCCCTCAAGAGAATAGAATACTGTGTACTAACCAGCATGACTTATAAGAATATCCCTGCCAGAATGCACCTGTCAAATTCTTTCCCAGTGAGTGTACCAACTGGACTCTTTAGGTGTGAGAAGGTTGTACAGTGGGTTAGAGTTTTCCTTGGGCTTCTGTTTGCCATCTTACTGTATTTTCACCAGCACATCAGGAATGTGGCAAGAGAGAGGGCAAGTTGAAAAGGAGATGTATCATTTGGGAGAAGAAAGAATTGTTTTTCTTCACATTTTATTTCCTGGTGGCTGTGAATAAGTATTTCATGTTTGCAGGAGGGTGGATTTTTGAAAAGGGCACAGAAGCAGCAATAGCTTAAGAAGGATGCATGACATCTGGTCTGCAGGACATCGCTATGGCTGTGGAGACAGCTTCAGCAGCTGGCATGGGTGTTAATAAGTGTTTGTAAAGTGATGGTGGCACTCCCCACAGAGACTTTGCTCCCTTTGAGCTTTATTCCCTGAGTTAGCTTCCAAGTTTCACGAAGTCTCTCATCAGAGGAGACATGTTCTTTGGAGCTTGTCAGCTCTGGCAGACAGAATGGGAGGAGGAATACAACGTGGTAGTTTGACTCTTGGGGGATGGGATCAAATTTTAAAGGAAAAATAATAAAAAGCTTTTCTTTCTGAGGAAGAAAAGCACAGTGTATTTTTTCTTTGGTTTGGTTGTTGGGAGGAATTTCAGTCAGTTGTAAAACATTCATGGGGTGTGAAGTCAATTATAGGTTATAGCCAGCATCAATTTATTTATTTATCTTGCAAAATTAAATGGAGGAGAATAGAAAATGTGAGTGTAGTGCAGAGACACCCATGGTCAGAAACAGTGACACCTATTTTGCCTAAGTTTTGTGTTTGCATGTGTGTGTGCATGTGTGCATAAATACATACAGACACATGCACACTGGGTCATTATGTACAATACACTTTGTACTATGAGTTGCAGTTAAAATATTTGAAAGAATATTGAGTTTAAAGCATTGCCTTTGGAGCTTGAAGGGAAAAGCTTTGAATTCCCCTGCCTCTACTACTAAATATCCCCGGGCCCCTTTGGTAAGTTCACTCTGTTCTCTGTGCCTTTCTGTTTTCGATTGTGGTAAAGATTTATTGAGGCCAGACATATAGGGCACTAGTTCACACATTTCTTCTCTTTCTTAAGATATTTTTCTTTTTCTTTTGAGGTGGTTTCACTGTGTGCCCAGGTTAGCCTAGAACTCCTGGGCTCCAACCTTCTTCCTGCCTCGCCTCCCGAGTAGCTGGGACAGTGCATGGCTTCCAGCTTTGCTGATATATGTAGAAGTTCTTTGGGCTGTGACCTGCTGCAAGCTCTGCATCTCCTCTTAGTCTTGAAGCCAGATTTTTTCTGTACACAGAGTTTAATGAGGCCGTTCCAGTCTTTGTCCACTTCATTTCCCGGCATCCTCCTCCTTTTCTTGTATAACTTTCTTTCATATCCAAAGGGTTTGTCTTTTAATTACCTTTGTGTTAATAAACTGTAGATCCCCTCCCCTGATTTTGCTTTCAATTTCACTTATCTACTGTTGAAGAAAAATATATACAGTTGGTCCTCTGTAGACCTCTCCATATCCACAGAATCAAGGTATTTGAAAACATTTGAAAAACATTGCACTTGTACTGAGCATGTACAGACATTTTTTCTTGTCACTATACCTGAACCCTACAGGATAACAGCTATTCCCATTTGCATTGCATTAGGCATTTTAAGTAATCTAGATATGCTGTAAAGTATACAGGAGTGTGGGCCGAGGTTATATGCAAATACATGCCATTCTGTATAAGGGACTTGAGCATCCAGAATTTTAGTATCTGCGGAGCATCCTCAAGCCAATCCCAGGGAGCTAAGAGGGACAATGTATGTGGGTACCAGGGTGTTCTCTCCTTATTGTTCTGCTCTGATATAAGCCAGTGCTGTGCTGTTGTGTGCAGGTCAGAGCTGGCCCATGTGTTGTTTGTTCCTGGTCTGACCAGTACTGAAATGAACAGCAAGTCCTTAGAAAACGTTCATAAAAATTTGAGAGTAATTTTCTGTTCATATCACTGAATCAAAACAAATTTGGGGCTTATGTCTTGTATGTTTTTCTTTCTTTCTTTTTTGTTTAAAGCAATTCATGTTTGTGGCATTTTACTTAAGTCTGCTCTGAGATGCACTGGATATTTTTCTAAAAAACTGCTCCATCATAGATGATTTGAGAAGCACAGCTCTGGTGAATTAAACTTGTTATAACTGGTTGTTTCTGAATAGGTCAGAAATAGCCCAGATGACCCCATCTTTAGAGTCAGGGTGTAAGTTAGCATTGATGGAACTTATAAACATTTTTATGGAGCTTTTGGATCCTAAATCCACATATTCAAAGGCATGATCATAGACGATAAAATGAAGGCAAAACAGCCAAAGGGAAGGAATGACTAATGATCAATGTGCTTTTGCTAGAACTAAGAAGCTTTTAAAAAGTGGATTTTGTAATGGCTTTAAAGTTCATAACACAATGCTTCTCTATCAGCTCAAGTATTAAATAACACACACTGTAGAACAGAAAATGCTTCCTTTTTCATTTGCATAGTTATAAAACATAGGCTGAGAAATCATGCAGTTTCCTCAGCTTCCAAATCTAGAGCTTCCACCACACCAATGCAAATTTTAATGATGGGGTAGAAAGGAATAACTAATCGTATGTAGTTATTACTGCTGTCACAAACAATGATGGAAGATAGTCTAATCAAAAGCATTTGCCAATGGATATGATTAAGCTAAATTTAATTCACCCAAAGATTGGAGAATGCGAGCATTGAGTGTTCTCAGAAGAGAGTTTTCCTCTTTGGGGGAACCAAAATAATTATTCTTAAAAACCTTCTAAGTCTGCATCTAAAGACTGCCCCCTTTGAAGCTGGCTTCATCAAGTGCAGCTCATTTCATTTGCCTGCAATGTTATATCCTCTACTTATGTACCAGTGACTTAAGGGTGTTTTGTTATCTGAACACAAACAGAATTTCAATGCTAATTTGAATTATGATTGCTTTTACTTTTTTGCCCGGTTGGAATGCTTTTGGTAGGGGGAGAAAATTGAGGTAAGGAATTAACTACAGAGGGAGACCCAATTACTCTTTGAAAATGCATCTTCTTGCAGTCAAAACATTGAAGTAGAAGATGAAAATTAAACATTCAGCCATATAGAGATATTGTTTAAAAACCACACTTAATGGTTTAAAATTGAATATCAATGTTATGAATTCTTTAGTTCTTTAAACATTTGTTGGTATGTTGACTTTACTTTCATAGCAGATCAGTAATAAATTCAAACTATTAAACAGCACCTCCTCCTCCCTCCTGCAATTCCTTTCTACATAACTGTGACTTTCCTGCAGGGTCTGGGCTGCTAGACTTTGCTAAACATAAATGTTCACACTTGCTTCTGTAAACTCAGTGGATGACAGCAGCGAGCACTATCAGGATACACTCATGGGTGTGGAAATGTCACTTTCTGGATTTTATTTTATTTTATTTATTTATTTTGTTTGGTAACGGGGGGATTGAACTCAGGGACACTCAACTACTGGGCCACATCCCCAGCCCTTTTTTGTATTTTATTTAGAGACAGGGTCTCACTGAGTTTCTAAGTGCCTTGCCATTGCTGAGGCTGGCTTTGAACTCGTGATCCTCCTGCCTCAGCCTCCCAAGTGCTGGGATTACAGGCGTGTGCCACCCCGCCTGGCACTTTTTGGATTTTAAAGCTATGAATTAAGTTCTGATAGCCGCAAACTACTATAAAACTATCTCCCCACCCCCAAATTCAAGGGAAAGATGGAACTGAAGGTTTTGTAATATTGCAATGCTAGTATTCCTGTCATAAGAAGGGGAATTTAAAAACCACCACTTCCATGAACTAGGACAGAAACAGGTGGGTTGGGAGGTGGACAGGGAGAAACAGAGAAATAGATGACAATGAATTGCAGATGATGGAGAGAAGCCCTGTGTTCAAGAGGTTTAAGGAACCCAGGTCAACATAATGAAGATCATTAGCATTTGTTGAACTTCTGTCTTGTGGGAAACTTTGTCCTAAGGGCTGTATCTACTGCATTCATCTTTAAAAGTGGAGTCTGCAAAGCACAAAGAGTACCATTCAGGGAGCAAACTGCAAGGAAAAGTGCTCCAAAAGGAGACTTTCCCCTAAAAACTTACGTGCGTTGAGACCAGAGTACTGACTAGTTTGCAGACTATTTGGAAGAAGGATGGCTTTACTAGGACCTTAGAGAATAGTGTTGCATCCTGAGGGTCAGAATAAGTAGAAGAGGAACAGTGCACAGAGAATATGTTTCTACCCATGCCACACATTGTACTTAGAAAACACACTTGACAAAACAGGAGGAAAACTGAATTGGGGTTGATCACTCAAAACCTAAGCAGCTTTGTAGCCAGAGAAATAAAAAAAAAAAAATAAAATAGAGATAGCTCTCATTACAGTGCTGGCTTATCTGCAGCAGAATTCCAGGGACCTTGTCCTTGGCCCAAAACTGTAGACTGCAGATCCTTCCTTCTCTCTGTTGAGATTCTTGAATTCTTTTCCTTCTAATGGAGACTATTCTGCCAAACATAAAGATATGATCCAGAGTTTGTCTTTATCCTCAATCATATTTCTCTTTTTCCCTTTTTTTTAAACTGAGGAAGGGAGTAGGGGGTGCTTCAGTTTCCTTATCTGTTCTTCCTGTTTACTGGGCAACTTCATTGAGGAACATTTCTTGGCACTCTTGGTCTAAGGGAAGGGAAGGCACATTTTCAGGATATCTTAGCAGTGTTTAAATGCCATCATGGACTGATAAAGATTTCCCATCATTGGAGACAAAATATGTCACAGAGACTTCACATTTTCAAAAAAAATGCACATGAACTCTAGGGACTTCTGTGTTCTAGGGATGCCATTCCTATTTGCTATTCTACAATACAGAAGTGCACCTTGTTATAAAACAGATTGTATTCTGACTCAAACAGTGACAAAACGGAGAAAGGTCTGTGCAAATTAGGGACACTTGAGTACAGTAGTTACCCTCTTAGGTCAGGGGCATGTCCTAAGACCCACAGTAGATACCTGACATCTTGGATAGCACCATGCAGGAGCCCTGTTTGGGGAGATGGCTTAAATTGTGGTTGACTATGAGCCATGGAGATTTGGGCATTGTCGCCTTCCGTAGTCTCACGGGACTTGGCCCGGGATCTCGAGTGACTTCAGCCGAGATTGCTGATTGGGTCAGCGCCATTTTGGTGGTGTGTGTGGCGCGTGTTAGTCGTTGTTAGAGCCAGAGAGAAAAGTTATCAGAATAAAAAGCTATTTGTTTCCAGTTTGCCTCTAAACTTCTTCCCGCGGCTTCGTTGCTCCGAGCGGCCATCGCTTCAGGCGACAACAGCACCAAACCCTAGAAACACTTTGATTAGTTCAGTAGTCCCTTTGGTAACCTAGACAGCTCTAAATGATTAATGGGCAGTGTGTACCGTGTGCACACACTGCATAAGTGGATGCTTCATGTCCTAGGTGGAGAAGAGCCGGACAGCATGAAATTCCATCATGCTGCTTGGAAAGATGCACAGTGTAAAACTTTTGAATTGTTTATATTTTTGGAATCTTTCCTTTAATTTTGTGGATCATAGTTGACCACTGGTAATTGAAACATAGAAAACAAAAACATCAGATGAGAAAGGACTGCTGTAATTGTAACTTGGATTTTACCTGAATTTCACTTGACTTCAAACAAAATTTTCTGTCTACTTTGGACAACTCAAAAGCTGACTAGAAGGGAATGTTTTGCTAGAATGGAGCACAGTGGCTTAAGCATTTTAAGACAGGCTGTGAAACTAGGAAAGCAGTACTTTTGGAAACGCAGGTAATTTCATGAAGAGCAACTATAGAAATTTCCCCAGCTATGGCAGCATGAGAACAGTTTCCTCATCCTGAATTTCATCTAAGCCTCTTTCCCTGAATATGGGCAATGCATATTTTTGTCATCCTATGTAGCTTGCCCTGATTGTCTCCCAGGGTTGCCAGAGTTTAACTGATGGAAGCATACTCTTGATGGAGTGGCAGTACTATAGGTTTTGATGATTCAGAGGTGGCCTCAAGGTCCTGTTGTGCCACAGTCCCAACAGTAGGAATGTATATGGCAACTACCTCACAAATCACAGAGCCCCAGATGACAGATTGTGCAATGAATCAGCTCACATTTTACCTAGAGCAGTAAAATATAATCTTTAACTCATGTTAAATATCAAAGACCTGCTTTAGATTTGTGATGGGTATGGCCAGCCCTGTACTTTTCAAAGACTTTCTTATTTAAAAAAAAAATCTTTGTAAATTGTAACAGCCAAACCATTTCAGTGATTCTCTTTCTCTTTTCTTCCATTTGTCCATCTATCATTTTTTTCCCCTTTACATGGATGTCACTGTGTTGCTCAGGCTGGCCTTGAACATCTAGACCCCAGTAATCCTCCTGCCTCAGCTTCCTGTGTATCAAGTTTTAACAAGGTCTTAATACTTTCTTAAATCTCTTTTGAAGTTCTTCCTTATTACTGAAATATACATTCCATAGATAACCCTTCCTCCGTGAGCTGTGTTCTACCTTTCCATGTGCCTGATCTTCATTTTGAATCATTACTGCATTTTTAAAAAGCTACTATAATTATCCTTCACTGTTGTAAAGAGGTTTTTTTTTGAAAATGTATACTTAAATGGCACATGAGGTTATTGAAGTGTGGTAAGGTGAGGAATGAGCTGGAAGCTCAGAGACTCAAAGTCATGGTTTTGCCAGTAACTCATCTTAAAACCACCTGGAAAACTGCTTCCTAATCTCTCTGTGACCCCATACCTGTGTATGTAAATGGCATTAAAACTAGCTCACCCCATTGAGGATCACTGCAGTGAGAACAAACATAAACACCCTTAACAATGGCATTACAGTATGTTTGTTTAAGGCCTATTAATAATTAAAGAATATCAACTTTTTTGGGGTCCTTTTAATAAATTTTTGGGAAAGTTAATCTTGTGTTGCTATTTGGGAAATCACTGCATGTGGACAAGTAAAAAATTCTATACACTTTTTCTAGTCTGGTTATGTTATATTGTGGATAGCTATGTGGAAGTATGCACTAACACAAATATACACACAAACATACTTACACACACCACCTTGACCACTATGACTCACAATGAGGTAGTTTTAAAAATAATATTCAGTTGGGACTAATAGCCTGCTTGTCCAGTAGTTATTGGGAGTCCATCAATAGTTGGGTAGTGTTTTTGTTTTTTCTTTCATTTTTATGCTCCAAGTGTAGAGCTCCTCCTTAGGCTGTTGTTATTTTCCCTTACTGCTAAAAAGGAAATAGGACTTATGATAACCTATTTTATTTTTTTAAGAATACTTTGCTTTTATACATTTTATATGGTATATAAAACTCATTTTTTAAAAGCACCATTTCTATTGATGTAAGATCGATGCAAGTGCCAGGGTATGTAGAAAGCATGGATCCATCTGGAAACTGTTCAGAACTCATTGGCAGGTTAGTGCTGTGATTATCAAAGTACATGAGCTTATGGAGACTTCTGAGAATGGTCCTTTTTCTGGGGCGACCATGATGCATCAGTGTGGTCAGTTCTATACCTTGTTGGGCAAATGCCCCCACTGTCAAGAAGTCACCTGTTACAGCAGCGCCAAAGTGGTGGTGGTGTTGAACTGCAGAAGGGTCATATTACATGGACCCCCAAGGAGCATCATAGGGCTAATATTAGAATTCCACAGACTACACTAATTTTTCTTTTTCGTTTTCTTTTTGGTGTTACTGGTATTGAGCTCAGGAGTGCTTTACCACTGAGCTACATCCCCAACCCTTTTAATTGTAAGATAGGGTCTCTAACTTGTGATCCTCCTGCCTCAGTCTCCTGAGTAGCTGTGATTACAGGTGTGTGCTACTGCACCTGACCTGTTGTCTCTTTCTAGGTCATCTCAGGATGTTAAAATGGTTGTGATTACCAAGTGGTGGTACAGTTAAAGGATATTGCTTTTTCATAGAAAGTTCTGAGAAGATGAGGACTTTTTGTATCGGTGTTGCCCAACCTGGTAGGAAGTATTCACAGGTGGTCATACAACATATAAAATGGTTGGGGTGACTGAGACCCTGAATTTTAATAGTATGGAATTTAATTTTAGTTGGGATAATCTCATGTGGCCAGTGACTACCAGGTTGATCAAAGCAAGTCTGCCAACATTATGCTGCATGCATATCCGTTATTTACGAGACTAACTGCAGTAACATCCTGGGTATTTTCCATTCACTGACATTGAGAACTCATTGGTAGTGGTAGGAGGGAGCAGGTAGTATATAAAATGGTGTGAAAGAAACTGGGGTTTTAAGCTTAAGTAAGATATACAGAATTGCAGCATCCACCCATGTAAATGGTGATAGCTTCTCAGAGGTGATCATAAAGTAGTATTTCAGATTGTAAGTCTCCCTTGATTTTGTTTCTGCAGGCTCTTTCATGCTGGTGAATGCATCTGGGAGACCTGAGGGGCAGAGAGCTCATCTGCTCTTACCACAGCTTAAGGAAAATGACACCCACTGCATTGATTTTCACTATTTTGTATCCAGCAAGAGTAATTCTGCTCCAGGGTTACTCAATGTCTATGTGAAGGTCAATAATGGACCTTTGGGAAATCCCATCTGGAATATATCTGGAGACCCAACACGTACATGGAACAGGGCAGAACTGGCCATTAGTACATTCTGGCCTAACTTTTATCAGGTATGTGTTTTCTTTCCATTTCATGTTTTGAAGCATCCTCTAATTTCTAAGAATATAAATAGTTTTTATATTAGTATAATCAGAATGTATAAGGAATGGTGAGTTTATTTTAAAATACCACTGGAATTATTAACCATGCTATTTGATGACAAATGTTTTATGGCTGTTTGAAATGAATAAAAATCCAATTCACATTTGTTTATGCATGAACAAATAAATATCCATCAGTAGGGCAAGCAGTGCTATGTGCAGGGATAGTTTACTTTCTATCTTGAGTTAGCCCTGTTGACCCGTGGAGACAGTGCTTGAGTCTGAAGGAAGATGGCTCTTCTGTGAATGGGTCTCAGGAGTAGATGAGTCATGGAGAAGTGAGCCCTTGTGGGGGTCACCCTGTGAAGTATGGGTCCCTGCTTCCACCCACAGAAGCCATGGGAACAAAATGCCATGTGGAGACCAAGTCCTTGTCACAGAGGGGTTGATGCAAAGTTCTTTTATTTTGGAGATTCTCTTTTTTATTTTTTCCTTTTGGTACCAGGGATTGAACTCAGGGCCACTTGACCACTGGGTCACATCCCCAGCCCTTTTTTGTATTTTGTTAGAGACAGGGTCTCACTGAGTTGCTAAATGCCTTGCCACTGCTGAGGGTGGATTTGAACTTGCGATCCTCCTGCCTCAGCCTCCCAAGTGCTGGGATTACAGGTGTGCGCCACCATGCCCAGCTTCTCTCTGTCTCTCTCTGTCTCTCTCTCTGTCTCTCTCTCTCTCTCTTTTGTAAATAACACAATATCTTTATCTATTATTATGAGGTGCTGAGGATTGAACTCAGTGCCTCATGTGTGCTAGGTGAGCGCTCTATCACTGAGCCACAACCCCAGTCCTTGGAGATTCTTTTGAGAACCATGTTGCCCACTTTGAGTGAATTTCCCTTTAAAGTAATGCAGGCAGGAAGTCCAGGGCAGTTAAGAGGGATGATCTAGGGTCACATCCCTCTGTCAGGGATGCTGTCACACAAGAGCATCCTGCTGTGCATATAAAGGGGAAAAATGAGTGACAGTGGGCATTTAAGGTGCCTTTTCCTTTTATCCACGGCTTCTTTTACAAATAGCTTGGTATCGAGAATACACAATTGGTTTCCAGCTAAGAGGCAGCCTGAAGAGGATTGTTGTATTTTGCTGTTCTCTTTCTTAATTCCTTTGGCTCACTCAGGAGTCAGCTGGAACATACGTCTCAGATCATTTCTCATGTTCAATTAAGGTGCTCTGCTAGACTCAGAGAAAGGAAACTAGATTTTTCAAGCGCTCCTTGTCTTCAGAATGGGCATGAAATGCATCCAGTAATACATCCTACAGATTTGGTGTTGATCAGTAAAGATCTATCAATTCCAGACCCTTACCTGGGGATTGATAATGGGAATAAATGGACTGTAAATTTCTTGCTTAGTTTATCTTTGTTTCCTGTACCTACTGCAATTTCTGGTATTTAATAAATTACAAGTAAATGATTCTTCAGTAGAAGTGAAGAGATAGTGAAAGCTCTGTTATTACACAAGCAAATTGTTAAAATCTTTTCAAAGTGTAAGTTGACAATAAGTTTTAGAGTGTTAAAAAATTAGATATGTCTAAATTTAGGAATCTACTTTAGGAATTTATCCTGAAAAATAATGAAGAGTAATTGCAAATAATTAACTACAAGGATATTCATAGCAGCTTATTTATAATAATGAAAAACAGAAATGGTATCATTTTCAACAATAAAGGATTTGTTAATTTATGCTTTCTCAATACAAAAATTCATTTTGCAGACACTAAGAATAACGTTAGTGAAAAGCATTTAATAATGTATTTAGGCCTGTGTTTAAATGGATGAAACAGGTATAAAGCAACATATTAAATTATACTCTTAAATTTTAAAAATACGTGATAAAGATCAAAATATATTCTGAGTGCTGGGTTGTAGCTCAGTGGTAGAGTGCTTGCCTTGCATGTGTGAGGCACTGGGTTGGATCCTCAGCACCATGTAAAAATAAATAAAGATATTATATCCATCTATAACTAAAAAAAAATTTAAAAATATATATTCTAAAATCGATACATACAAACATGATTTCTCCCTAACTAGAGGGATAACAGTTGGTGGTTTGATTCTTTTCCTTTGTGTCATCTGTCATATAAATTTCTCCCAGTGTGCATGTACTGTTTTTATTCATGCAACAAAAAAGAGAAAAACATATTTTTTACACAAGAATGAAAATATTATATTTAATGAATACCATACTCTGATAAGAAATGTACTAGTAACCAATTGGTAATATAATTAACAAAGATGGTCTCTGGGACAAAGTTTCCTCCTTCATAGGCTTAAAAATCAAGCAGGGGCAAGAGGGGTTGGCCAAGTGGGTCTTCAGCAGGTTTCTCCATGTTGGGTGAAGCTCTGAGGCTGAGGGTGATTATAAGGTTCATCTGGAAGAGACTTCTCATACCGCTTTGGGATGTTCTCTCTGCCTTTGGGAACAGGTTCCAGGCTCTTCCTCACCTCAGGCAGCTGCTGAATTGAGGCCAGTAGGACACATTGGTAGATAAGATCAGAAAGTATGTCCTGCCCATCTTTGCCTCAGTTTGTTCTCTCTGGCCTGAGCAATGCTCAACACCAAACCTTTCTTGAATGAGTTCTCCAGAACCCTTTCAATGCACTGGTTTAGTATGACATTGGCTGCAATTGAGAGCTAGAATTTATTCCCCCTTTTTGCACCCTTGCTGAGCCAGTATTGGTAAAAGAAAATCCTCGTCTAAAAAATCCCTTGTTCATTTAATCCTGAGTGTTCCACCATATGCCCACCTTTAAAGTTTCAAAGGCATGGTGGGAGTAATAATTCCCACATTTTTCCTTTATCTGTTGGGGGCCAGTAAATGAACCCAAGCCATTACCCTTATAACATCATCAGCTATTAGGTAAATGGCACATTGTAGATAATACAAGAGAGATGTCAGCAGGAAACTTAACACTGAGCTGTAGACCTTCAAACCAACATATAAGGCCTGAACGATGTTTTCCATTTGGGATGAGATGGATAAGCGGTATTAAAAGAGATGAAGTTAAAGGAAACCACCTTCTAAAACCTGTATCCAGCCCTAGCCAGAGGTGTCAACCTAACTAGAGAGGCTGAGATGAAAGTCAGAACAATGAGCTGTTAGGAGTGTGTGTAGGTGAGGAGTTTCCATGGGCAGCAGACTCAATCCTCAGCCTATGGAGCCAGCATACCCTTACAAAAGAGATAGCTATTATCATGTGATATTTTTAAAAATTTGAATTATACAAGAACCCATCTGCTTATGGTATAATTTTTCACATAGATTTCTCTATAAGGAGTTTTGTACTAGCTTGAAGATGTGAATCTGGTTTGAGACTATTATATTTCTAATTTCAAAATATAAAAAATAATTTTGGGGGGCTGGGGTTGTGGCTCAGTGGCAGAGCGCTCACCTTACACGTTTGCTGCCCAGGTTCGATCCTCAGCACCACGTAAACATAAATGCATTGCATTGTGTACAACTAACATAAATATTTTAAAAAAATAATAATTTTGCATATTATGCATGTATAACTTTTTCTTTGGGGCATAAAAGCCAGTGTCCAAATAAAGCATTCTTAGGATACTAATTAGCTTTCTGGTCCTGAAAGCTAAAGACAAGATATAGGACTTTGGTATCTAAAGATGCTTCTCTTGAGTAACCCACTTTTGGGACACAGGGAGTCAGCTTCCCTTTGACAATCTCCACATTAATACATAGGCATCAGTATACATTATGGAGAGTGCAAAAATTTAATATAAGGTTTATATATACTTAAATGTTAGTATATTAAAATATATTCATGTAGTACTTGTTTCTACAGTACTAGTTTTCACACTAGTAATGAGTGGGAGTTTGTTTTTTGCAATTGTCTGTTTTTCTGTGTGACTGGAGGTTGAATGCAGCTGAGACATGCTAAGCATGTTCTCTATCACTGTATACCAGCTATATTCACAGCCCATAGTAAGTAGTTTTGTTATGGGTTAAAATGGATAAACTGTTTTAAAGGCATTCCGCAGTATATCATTGTAATGGGCAGCATCACAGTATAGTAAAAGAACATACACTTTGGTTGGATGGAATGAGATTTGGATGAGTCTTGCTGACTTACAAGGCTGGGGAACTGATTTAAACTTTCTGAGTCTCCCTTTCCTAATTATGGATTAAATATAATGACCATGTAGAATGTGAAGATGAAAGGAAAAATGTGTTTACTGAAATGCTGGCATTTCAGTAAATGGTGGCAGTTTGTTGAGCCACAGTCAAGATTTGTGGGAGACAATAAAGAGGAAAATAGTTAATAGCTGATTGCTTTCTTTCTATTCAGGAACCTCCTAAATGTGTTTAGTGGACTGTCCAAAGGTAGTAAATGAAAAAGTGACCCAATAGATTGTTTTGTGAAACATGGTGAATCAAAGTAATCCAGATTCCTTTCCATAAGAATGTTTCAGAGCCAGGTGCCTTGGCACACACCTATAATCCCAGTGGCTCAGGTGGCTGAGGTGGAGGATCCCAAGTTCAAAGCCAGCCTCAGCAATTTAGGGAGTCACTTAGCAACTCAGCGAGACTGTATCGCTAAATGAAATATTTGAAAAGGGCTGGGGATATGGCTCAGTATTTAAATACCCTTGGCTTCAATCTCTGGTACCTCCCGCCCCCAAATATTTCAGAACTGCTGTCCTACAAAATTGCAAAGTGAGGTTTTATGAGGGTTCATGGAATTCTGCCTTCCTGGACCTGTTGGGCTATATATTGAAGAGCTAGGGAACATCTGGGGACAGCTGTGTTTATCATTTCCGTCTACCTCCTGGGCTTCTGTCAGGAGTGTCCATTTCTCACTCAAGGATTGACCATGAAATATGGAGTCCTTTTTCATCTTGGTCAGAATCTTGAGCACTACATTTGTTAGGTTGCGGGAAGTTTTTGATCAAGTCAGACACAATTGTTCCAAGTGCTTTTGTTGAAGACTGTAGGTCTTCATGGGCATTTCTTGTTTTCATTGTCTTTGCTTCAATGTGATCTTTGTTAAACACTTAGAGAGTTTTTTTTTTTTTTTTTTTTTTTTTTTTTTTTTTTGGTACCGGGGATTGAACTCAGGGGCACTCGACCACTGGGCCACATCACCAGCCCTTTTTTGTATTTTCTTTAGAGACAGGGTCTCACTGAGTTGCTAAGTGCCTCGCCATTGCTGAGGCTGGCTTTGAACTCGCTATCCTCCTGTCTCAGCCTCCCAAAGTGCTGGGATTACAGGCGTGCGCCACCGCGCCCGGCACTTAGAGAGTTTTTTAAAACATTTCTTGACTGTGACTAAAGCCTTCTTGCACTGTAGTCATCTTATGTAGCTCTTAACTCTTTCTGGTAGAGTAGTATTCTGCAGGTACAGAGTACAGTGGTAACCTGCATGGAACACAGCTAATTACTGTTCCTTAAAACATAAATCGTCAAGTATGTGGTGCTTAACACATATTTATTTCCTTAATTAATGCTTGTCCTAATAGCTACTCCTTAGATCAGCCCTTCTGGGGCTCAGTGGCAGTGGGGAAGTGCCTACCTGCCTCTGGGCACCCATATCCTTGGATATCCATATTGATTTCCTGTCATTTAAAGAATATTTTTGTTTCACATTCACCCTCTTGTTTTATTGTACTGATAAAAAAAGAATAGTTCTTGGCTTTGATTCTGCTTCCCCTTCTCTCTATTGTGTTCATATGTTTCATATGCCCCTGAAGCAAAAGAGTCACCCATCGATTGCTCTGGGTTCTTTCTAATCACCCACAGAAGCCTCCTGAATTTCACCCATGCAGTCTCTCTCTCTCTCTCTCTGCTACTGATTCCCAGCTTAGTTAGAAGCTCAGAAGGCAGGAGTCTTTTGATATAAATAGTGGCTCTGTAAATAGAAAAATGCATACGTGGCTCTAGTAATCTCTTAGCTCAGGCCTCTCGATAAAGGTAGAGGGCTGGCAATGAGGAACATGAGGATAAAGTCATCAAATGGGTGAGTCTTGGTTCACTAGAGCCTCCTTGTTAAAACAAACTCCTTAGATTTACTGAAGGGTCCTGGGAGAAGATTTGGCGTGGATTCCAGCTGGGCCCTACTCTAAATTCTTTGTGCAGCCAGGACACAAAGGAGTCTGCATGTTGCAGTGAGGCTAAACCAAGATTTACCCTTTACCAGGCTGACAGTTTTGCTGGTAAATGAGGAGTTGAGGGAATAGGAATGACAGAATCTTACCCATCCCTTCACATTTAGCTCCAGCTTTTATTCCCCACACAGCTGCCTGGTTTCTTTGCTGTATTTGTCTTTAGCCCCTTATTTCACTAGGAACCACATAAGGCCACGGTAAGTGGCAGCAGGCCCACATCCATTTGCTGCTTAGAGACAGTGTTTTAGAGCTGAATAAGTGAGTGTTTTTCAATTGTGTTTTCAAATCTAACGAATTAGGATGTATTCTTTGGCCAAATGGAAAGAGACACTAGTTTAGACAAAGTTGAACAGTCTTGTTTTGCAGTAAGTTTCAGAGCCTAGGGGTGTGTCTGAATATCCAAGAGGGACACATGGTGGGTGCCCAGCTGGAGTCTGGTCATTGATTTGGTCTTTTGCAGAGACTAGTTTTGCCTAATGTCCACTTGAGAAATACTGATATGCCCCAGTTGAAAAATAACACATGCCTTGACTCCCTAAATCCCTTGATAGGACCTTTAATCTAAGTACAGGAAAATTGCATTGCTTACTGCAGGACAAAGAGGGGAATTTGATATGTAACTCTCTCTCAAGCAAGAAAGTGATTCTAAGAAATTGCATCTGTACTCTGTATTTTGTGCTTAGAAAAGACGAGCAATATGTTTTAAAAACCAGTGGGGGCACAGGAGGACTCAGAGCTGCACCTAGGAAGTTGAATAATTTGTATGATAGTCTTCATCCTCAAAGAGCATGTTTTGTTTATTCATTTTTAAAACCTTCCCACATCTCTAAATTTCATTTTCAACTTGTACTTGCTGTTTGATGATCAAGGATGAGTATGCCTTCTGTTTAGTCTCATACCTATGTGAACTGATGCTTCTTGCTTATCAGAACTCTCCCTTACAGCTTCCTATACTTTTTACTCTACTTTAATTTTTTTCTGCATTCTGTTTTATAGAATGAGTAGATGAGCTATGATAATATCACTTTCTAATGGGGAAGGGGAAACAAGTGAGGAAAGTCATACTTATTGGTAGCAAAAACAGAAAATCATTTAAGAGAAGGCTTAGAGGCTGGAGGTGTGGCTCAGTGGTAGGGATCTTGTCTACCTGTGTGAAGACCTGGATTCTATACTCATTATGGGTGCATTCACACACATGTACACACATACAACACCCAAAGGAAAAAAAATAGGCATGATAAAGCACCAGTTATTAGCTCAATTGCAAATTTTGTTGTCCTTTGAGGGCCTTTACCTTTTCAAAACTGGGTTTTATATTTTTCTGCTGATACATCAATATAAACAGAAGCTTGAGTGTTTGCTCCTGATTTCTTTTCTCTTTAAAGCTTTTTTAAAATACATATTTTTTAGTTGGATATGGACATAGTACCTTTATTTTATGTGGGGCTGAGGATTAAACCCAGTGCCTCACATGTGTGAGGCAAGCACTCCACCACTGAACCACAATCCCATCCCCTGCTCCCGATCTCTAAATGTGAGGAATCTTGTGGTTTTTGCTTTGGCTCTTTAATATTACAGAAACTTTTTTATAGTCTGTATTCCTATTTTTCATTTAATTCCTTTGACACAAACAACATAACATTTTTAAAAATGGGTAGGCCCCACGTTTGCTTTTTACTTAAAACTGGAAAGGATCTAGTAGGTAATCTGCGTTGTGGATAGACACATACCCCTTAATCCCCTGTGTTCTAGAGAATTGACAAATGACTTCCTCTCACACATTTTCCTTGGTGAGCATTGGTATTGGTAAGCAAATCCCTTTTCTTTGCTCACACATACAAGGGAAAGTGCAGCATGGAAAGCTAATTTTGCTCTTCACTGAAGCAGGGAGGATCGGGATGCTGCAGTGTTAAACTGCTCCCCCCTCCACCTTTGGCAGGCATCTGAGGGAAGGCTGATGTCAGCCCTCTCTCAGGCCAACATTTCATGAGCAAATGAGAACACTAGTCAGTGGTTTAACCAGTTGATTCTTATCTGACAGCAAATGACTTTCCCCAAAGTCTCTAAAGGCTATAGAATGTAGCATCTCCTCTCCTGAGACATTATTAGGTGAAGGATTGAATGAATGTTGATTGTCTAGTCCACATTTCCTTACATCCTGTGGCTGCAAATAATATCAGAGAGCCATCAGGAAAACAAAAAAAAAAAAAAAAAAAAAAAAAAAAGAAAAGAAATGGAGATATGGAGTGAACCAAACCACACTAGTAAAATTGATTCTCAGTATTTACCGTAGTTATGTACAATAGTTAGAAAATACTGAGTGCACAGAGTTAGTGCATAGAGTTGTCCCTTGGTGTCCACAGGGGATTGGTTCTACAATCCCTCTGCATATGAAATCTGTGGATGCTCAAGACCCTTATGTAAGATGGCATAGTATTTGCTTGCAACCTATGCATATCCTCGTATAGAATTCAAATTATCTCTGATTATTTGTAATCCCTCATATAATGTCAGTGCCATATAAATAGTTATATGGCATAGTTTAGGGAAGTATATAGTAATGTTTAGGGAACAATGGCAAGGAAAAAAGTTTGTACCTGTTTAGTATAGACCCATTTTTCCCCCCAAATACATTGATCCATAGATGGTTGAATGTGTGGATACAGAACCCAGGGATATGAAGGGCTGACTATACTGAACTATTGCTTCTATGGAAAATATGAATTCGGTTCCTCTGAGGCTCTGGGCAGAAAGTTTTTGTCAGTTGATCAATATATAGTCATGTTTATGTTTATTTCTGTGTAAAGACATCTTCTTTAATTTATGTTGTTAATGTATTAACATTGAATTCATGGGCAACAGCACTATAACTCACATTTGAATGATAGGTACACTGTCTCTGTAACGCACATATAGCCTCTTGTCCTTAAGAACACTGGACACTACTTTAAAATGCAAGTTCACCAATGAAAAGCATAAAAGTATGAAAAACAGAGTTAGGTAAACCATAACACAGATGCTTTTTTACAATATGAAGCTAAAACAAGGAAATGGAGCATTGCCTTGCTTGGTCTTGGCCAGGAGTGTGCACTTGAGCAACTCAGAGTTTTTGTTGCTCTGTGCATGTCTATAAATGCTAATTGAAGTTTTAAAAATATTGATTTAGGGGTTTCAAATAAATTTTAGGCAAATCACAAATATGAAGTACATGAAAAATGAGGATCAACTATATTTATTTTGAGCAAATTTAAAAAAAAGAAATAATGTAAAATTAAATACTGTATTGTGACAAAATTATTCGAGATCAGCATGGCTCTGTGATTCTGTTATACTGATCCACAGCATTTCCAATAATGAACCATCTTGGTTGGACTAGAGGACAAATGCAATACTTAAAACAAAAAAAATTAAGTATTTATTTTGGTCAAATCAAACAAGCAAAAACATTTAGTCCAAATGAAGCCAATTTCAGAACATATAGTATAAAATTATATCTGAGGATTAGGTTTTAATATTAAAGTGTTTTAAATTCTCATCAGTTAATTTTGTCTTTTCCTTTGGATAGATTTGACTTCCAAATGAGTTGGGCTTTATTTTATTTTATTTTATTTTATTTTTATAGTATTTTGGGGTCTAAAGTAATTAGTCTATGGTTTAGTTTTGGTATGTGGTAATTATCTGTTATTTTAAAAAATTGGTAATGATATTACAAGACTAATTGGGCATTTAAAATACCACACAGATCACAGAATTGAAAGGGAGTAAAACCAGGACAGGGTGTTCTTCCTGCAGATATTGGAATAGGAGACTTCCACATATAGTGCCAGCCATATTGTATTTGGCTGTGACAAAGTATTACTTTGGACATGTGCTTCCTTGTAAACTAGAGTAATAGCAGTGTGTTGGAGAGCCAAGCAGGAAAGTCTCACCACAAACAGGAGGCTACATAGTAAATATTTCAAGCTTTACAGGCCAGACGGTCTCTGTGGCAACTAGTCAGCTCTGCTCTTGTTGTCTGAAAACAGCCAGAGCCAAAGCCTAAATGAATGAGCATGGCCATCTTCCAATAAAACTTTATTCATGGACATGGAGATTTGAATTTCATATTGTTCTCATGTATCAGGAAATATTATTATTTTTATTTTCTCCTGCCATTGAAAACTGCATAAACTAGCTTGGGAACAATAGAAAACAGGTGGGAGGACAGATTTGGCCCTAGGGCAGTAGTTTGACATACCTTATTCTAAAATTTATATAGTTAAAACTATTTGTACATTTTTTTCTTGAATCTGTGTTTCCAGGTCAAACAGATGACTACTATATCCCTTACTTAATTATTTCTGAAAGTAAAACCTTTTAGAGCATATATATCTATGCATTAAAGAGCATACATGTAGGTATACACAGTTGTTTGTTTTGTGTGTGTGTGTGTGTGTGTGTGTGTGTGTGTGAGAGAGAGAGAGAGAGAGAGAGAGAGAGAGTGTTTATGCATGTGTGGGAATGTGTGAGTTTGTTTTCTATTGTAGTTTTACACTTGCTACTTAAGGCAATTCAGTAACATAAAGAAGAGTATGGAAATGAAGATAAAATAGAGCCAGGGTTATATTCTGACTCTGTAACTACTTGTGTGACCTCAGAAAAATTATTTAACCTTTCCGAATCAGCCTTCTCATCCCTGAAAGGGAATTCTTATGCCCCACCTCATATTGATTCACTGGGGAAAACTAGATAATATATATAAAAGATACCTGGGGTATAGAAGTACATACACAAGAAAATCAATATATAAAATACATTGACTGAATCACTTTTTTTTAAAGGCTTGGTGTGGCTTGCTGAAGAAACTCAAGGGTTACTTCTGTGGAAGATTGTCAATATATATTCTGTTGTTCTTGATCAAAACAAACACAGAACATCTCCAGATCAATTTCTTGCACCTTTCTGATTTCCTTTTGCAGTGGTACCATTGGCATCCTCATATTATTGTTTTTTCTGACCTCAATCTTTTTTGGGCCTGGTTGCCCGCACTTTCAGACACTCCTGTGACTCCCCCTGGGCTCTGCATACACTTATTATACCTCACTAGAGCAGTAATTGTACTTTCAGTAGGGTAGTCCCTTTTGATAGAAGAGACAAAAATACTCCCTTAATTTTGAAGCTTTCCTGGTGGGGACACTGGCTAGAGAGGAGCACAGAATGGAAAATTTGCCAGATAGGGAGAGTTCAGAACAATCACACATTTTATGGGATTCTCAAATCTGTTTCTAAGAAACCTCTTTTGGATGGGACTCATCTTTTGAGCTGCATATTTTGACCCCCTTGACTGTAAGAAGCAGCAGAGTTAATCTCTCAAGAGTCAGGCATTTACAGTTATTCAGTGTAAGACTGCTGTGCAATCTCTAAATGTAGGATCTTTATTTAATCATATGTATTTTAAAATAGCAATGTTTTTTCAGTACAAATCAAACTTATTTTATAATGTGATATGTATTGAAACAGTTATATAGTGTACTGTAACCTTGATGGAGTGACTAATAAAACTTGTACTAATAAATCTCTTAACATAAATCCCTTACTAAGAGCTAGAAAATACTCTTTTTAAAAACATAGTTTAGTTTTTTAAGAAATATTGAATTTATTACTTTAGCTTATAATATAATTAATATCTTATTTATAAACATCTAAATGTGTGATATAAAGATATATTCTTATACATATAGTGCTATATTCTTATATATAAACTCTGTATGTGTGTGTGTATAGATATATACACATAAAATCAATAGAGTATTTTCCCTTCTTGTCTCTGCATTTAGCATTAGGTAAATTAGCACCGAATGTGCCATATTGAGAAGTTTACTTTCAGAAGTTTCCAGTGAACTGGAAGGGGTGGGCCTCTTTATAATCTGAAGCTGTCTTTGGTCTTTTTGGAAAAGTCACTGGAGCAAGTGAAGTTGCAGAAATATCCATATGCTTCATTGTTTCGTTGTGGCCTCATGACATTCATGCTGGGAATTTGGGGTCCATTGTTTTGTCACTGAGTTGTCCCTTATCCCTTGTCTAGTAGGAATAAAGAGAAATAGCCATTGGGACACCTATGGGCTCACACTGGCAGGCCAAGTTTGACATTGAAGGTAGTGCTGGCTGTGTCCCAGGCTTCTTGAAGTGTTTGGTGAGAAGGAGGTACAGTCCTGAGGTAGGGAGGATCACACTGCTATGACCTCCTGATTTGAATCTGTCATTTGGTCATTATTATCTTGTTCTGTTTTTTCATTGGATTCCTTATTTTCTCTAATTAAAGCTCACATTTCATGAAAATGTCTAATTTTTTGGATCCTGCAGAGTATGTAGTCAATATGCTATAAATTTTTAAACTAGAAGATTCACTATTTTTTAGCATAAAATTTCTGAGGGCCATCATTCTTCGACAGGATAGATGAAAAAACAGATTCAAAGACATTAAGGGGACTTTCTAAGTCTCTAATCTCCTTGCTTCCTTCCTCTTCATTCCATGGTTTTGAATTGGTTTAAACAAAATATTATGAGTTAAATTTACATACACAATCAGGTTACAAAGTGAGTTCACATGAACATGTTTTGTATGTACACTATAATCTAAGACTTAATGTATCCCTGTATTATGTAAGGATAATTCAGCTTTCTCTAGAAACTTTAACCTTCTTAGATAATAAAGTAAAATGCAATTTGTAAGAAGAAGGACCACTTTAATAATAAAATGGTCCTTTATCTATTCTGTTTCTCATATATTCCAAGTGCTTATTACAGTTCCTTGAAAAGAGAGGACACTCAGGAGAGTATTGAGTTGAGTGGTTGAGTTAGTGAATGAGTGAGTGAGTGGCAGGGAAGGGAGAAGGAAGGGAGAAGGAGGGGATTTATGGAATGACATAGGTCTAATGATCATTTCTGAGTTTGGCTTTCAGAATCTATTTTTATGGCCAAAGTGACAGTGCACTTGGGATAGCTGCTGGCCGTGGCATCAGCAGCCATTCCTTGGCTGTCCCTGGGGCTACCATTACACTAGAACAGGACACAGGACCCTGCAGAGCCTACTCTTGCAGTTCTGTTCTGAGGGCCACTAGAATGTTTCTTCTACTCTTGCTGTCATTTTTTTGTCCCTTCAGTTATTTTTGAATACACTGTAGGAGAAATAAATTAGCATGGTCCCATTGTGATGATATCCTACATCTCTTCCTATCATTTATCATCAGTGAAATATGTATTAAACTTATAAACAAGATAAAGTTTAACTTAATCTCTGTTCTTTTGGGGTACCTCTTCTTTCCCCTGCATGTTTTGTATTTTATTGTGGGAATGTTGTAGCACAGTATGGTCTAGCCTAGCAAGTGCATCTGGGATGACTTCCTGTTCCTGTGTCAGAAGCCCCACCCTCCCTGAGCATTTACATTTTGGGCTCTGAGGATTGCTTCCTCCAGTTCTGCATAAAGTGTCCTAGGATCAGACTTTTTGTTCAGGCAGTGTGTAATAGTGCAAACATGACATTTGGAATCAGATAGATTAAGTTTTAAGATTATTATCTACAAAAGACTCATTGCACATTTTGGACAGTAAGACTGTATCTATGTGAAATCCTTCATGATTTTTCCCCCTAACCTAATAAATAAAGTGATATTTTCATAGGACATGTAACACATGTGCTTAATAAATCATGACCTATAGTTTCTTTGTTAAACTGAATTCTCAAATAGCGGTAAACAGAGTGGAGCCACATCCTGTAGTGAAAAATAATAGAGATGTTTCTCTGTCATGTTGCCTAGTTTCCCCAAAGGGTAACATTTTTGCAAAGTTATAGTGTACATCTCATTTCTTGTCCACTCTTAGCAAAGGGTTGGGATTCCAGCACATCCCCACATCCCCCCAAATAAAGAGAAACCCCCTAAAACACAAGGCAAACTCTATAAGGAGCCTGGAGAACTCCCTTTTTAAAAAAAAAAAAATCTAGCTGCCAGCTGCTGTTTCCCCATAGCTTCGTCTGGAGGGAGCAGCTTAGACTAAATCTAAGTCTACATTTATAATATGTTCTGAATGTGAACAAAGGTTTTCATTCCAAAGAGTAGAAAATAATTTTTCTAGAAGCCTTGGTTTGTAGAAGCCCATGTGTGTGTTAGCTTGGTTGTGCATGGATGGATGTGTGTGTGTGTGTGTGTGTATGTGTGTGTACACATGTATGTGCATGAGTCTTGGTTTTCATATTTTTGTTTTTGTTTTAACTTGGAAGGGTTGGGGGAGGGTGGAGGTAAGAAAGGAAAGGGGGATTGTTGAGATGACAGTGTCCCACCCAGCTTCAAGTAAAATCCATGGAAAGATGTTGCATTTGTGGAATAAGTGCTTACTTGAAAAACATGTTCTTCTTTTATTTTATTTCTGTTATTTTTTTTTATTTGTAGGACATTTAATTTAATTTTTTTTTTAGGACTGGGGTCCATCATGTGGAAACCAGAAAATGGGGAAAGTGGGGACTCTCTAGACAAAGACTCATTTTGTGTCTATATTTGTTTTTAAATTGGCCTCATTTCAAATGCATTAAACAGTTCCATACCTGGATTGGGTGTTTGTAATGATTACCAACAAACAAACAAACAAGCAAAAACAACAGAAAAAAGGAAGAAAAAGGAAAGAAAGAAAATATTTGTGCCAGGCGCGGTGGCGCACGCCTGTAATCCCAGCACTTTGGGAGGCTGAGGCAGGAGGATCGCGAGTTCAAAGCCAGCCTCAGCAATGGCGAGGCACTTAGCAACTCAGTGAGACCCTGTCTCTAATAAAATACAAAAATAGGGCTGGGGATGTGGCCCAGTGGTCGAGTGCCCCTGAGTTCAATCCCTGGTACCAAAAAAAAAAAAAAAAAAAAAAAAAAAAAAGAAAATATTTGTGACATGCTTTTATTACTACTTTATTTTTCAAATAACAAGAAAATATTGTAATCCATTGGATTTATTTTTGCTAACCTGTTAATAAAAATATGGGACCATTATCCTTTAAAAAATTACAGAATAATATCACAACCAGATACTGACACTCTTACAATCTAGAGAGCTTATTCAGATTTCTCCAGAAGTACTTGTATAGGTGTGTGTGCTTGTGTGTGTGTGTGTGTGTGTGTGTGTGTGTGTGTGCCCTGTAAGTATTTAGTTCTGTACAGTTTTGTCATTCATGTAGGTTTGTGTATCCACTACCACAGTGAAGAAACTCAACATTCTTCTTTTTCCTTTCCTTTCCTTTCTTTCTTTATTTTTTTGTACTGGGGATTGAACCCTGGGGAGCTTTACCACAGAGTCACATCCCTAGCCCTTTTTATTTTTTAAATTTTGAGTCAGGGTCTTGCTCATTTGCTTAGGGCCTTGCTTAAGTTGCTAAAGCTGGCTTTGTTGCGATTTTCCTGCCTCAGCCTCCTGAGTTGCTTTGATTTCAGATGTGCAGCCGGAAAAACTCAACATTTCTAACATATCATGGATCATTCAGGTTGTCTTTTTGTAAGCACAGCTATCTCTCTCCTGCACCTTTCCTCTCCATCCGTAGCTCCTGGAAATCATTATTTTGTCCTTTAAGTATTGGTAATACAAAATGTTCAATAGATAGAATCACATAGTATGCCATCTTTAGGGACTACTTTTTTTTTTTTTTTTTTTTTTTTAATCCCACTCACCGCAATTCTCTGGAAGTTCATCCAAGTTGTTGGATATATCAATAACCAGTTCCTTTTCATTGCTGAGTGGTAGTCCATGGTATGGATATACCACAAGTTTATTTAATCATTCATCATTTGAAGGACATCTGGTCTGTTTTCAGTGTTTGCTTATTATGAATACAACTTCTACAGATATTTGCATGCAAGTTCTTATATCAATAAAATATTTTTCCCCCTCTGGGTAAGAGTGAAATTGTTGGGTTGTGCTTTAAGACTTATGGTCTCTATGAGTCATAAATCATGGTTCTCCTGGTGTTATAGTTTCCTTCTATGTATGAATGATATTTAAAATAATATTCAAGTGGAACTTTTAAACAATAGCCTGATAACTTAAACTTGTAGACAATCAGCATAAGAAAATTAATAGATTAATAGCCCTTTTATTGTTTCTTCCTTCTCCTTTGGCCTCAATTTCCCTAAAGTCGCTTCATTATCTCAGAAGTCATTCATTCTTAGAACCTCAGGGCACATGATCCTATAAGAATAGGACCTGTCTTTTCCCATGATGGGACAATTAGTTGTTGAAGCCCTCTTGATTTCACTACTGTGAAAATTTTTGTACCATATTTCTCTTGATTCACACCTTTGCCATCTAAATTTTGGGTAGCATGGCCTCTTCTCTATATTGTTAATTGGATATCTCTACCCTACAAGCAGAGTCTTCTGCAACCCGGCTACAATTGACCTGGTATCTGTACATCCAGTTTTTCTCCTCCTAGCCATGGCCATGCCCATGTAGAACTTTTGTACCTATCCTGGAATAGGTATGATCCTCTGTACACTGTATTTCATTCTCATCCTCAGGCTATCAGTGTAAATGTCTCTGTCTCATGGGAGGTGCTTTCAGCATACCCAGTATTTTTCTTTTATAACACCTATTGTAATTTTAACCTTTTTTCCCCCAATTGTATAAAACCTGGGACACCACATGGTTAAATTTGGTCAGATACTCACCACCAAAGATACTACCTAAAATGATAAATTCTAGCCTTGCCTCTACTTTCCCTCTAGAGAGGGAAAAATATGAATGTTTTTATGCTTTAAAGTATAATATGTTGTGTATTAATGCTAGGAGTTGATCCCTACATTGCTCTAGCACTAAGATACATCCCCGGTTCTTTTCATTTTTTCTTTTGAGATAGAGTCTTGCTAAGTTACCTAGGCTGGCCTTGAACTGATGATCCTCCTGCTTCAGCCTCCCTCACTGGTAGGATTATAGGCATGTTCCACAACACCCAGCTAAAATGCAATATATATTTACTTATTTTTTGCTACAAGAGATTAAATTCAGGGATATCTTACAACTTTGCTCCATTTACAGTGCTTTTTTATAATTTTTCTTTCTTTGAGACAGGGTTTTGCTAAATTGCCCAGGCTGGTCTCAAAACTGCCTTGATCTTCCTGCTTCTGCCTCCCAAGTTGATGGGATTATAGGTTTGTGTGACCATGCCTGGCCAGTGTTTTTTTTTTTTTTGATCATTTGCTTCCTATTTGCCTTCTCTAGAATTTAAATTCTCAAGGACTTTGTTTTGCTCCCCACTATTATGTCCAGCTCCTTAAAAATGACTCTTAAGTTTCTCTTTTCCAAATATCTTTTCTTAATCAAGACACCCACCCCCCAAAAACCAGGTGAGTCCTTGTTGCAGGGTGCTTGCTACCTGTTACTCTTTAGCCTTCCTGAAGATTGGGTTGAGGTCTTACTTATCTTTATAGTCTAGAACCTGGAATACTAACTGACAGATGTTACTCGTTCCATTAAATTTACTGGCAACAAAAATGAATGAAAGACTTAACTATGTGTCTTATATAGAGAAGATGTTTTGTAAAAACTATGACAAAATGAGTGAATAACTTAGATCTTTTTTTAATTTACAGGTGATTTTTGAAGTGATAACCTCTGGACATCAAGGCTACCTTGCTATTGATGAAGTGAAGGTTTTAGGACATCCATGTAGTAAGTTGCCTTTACTGTTAAATATTGGGTACATCACAGTGGCATATTTGTGTTATGGATTTAGAGAAGGAGCTAAAACCCAGGGAGAAGATGTCCTGCCAAGAGAGTTCATTGATATGTCTCCAGGTTCATTTTCTACCCCAGAAGTCCAAAAACATGTATTTCATGAATAAATGGCATGGCTTATATGTATCTAAGCATCTTTTAAAATGAAAATCACATATGGAGTAGAAAGGAATTCTTTCATATGTTTGAACATCCTAGTAGAGGATCTGCTTATTTGTTGCTGTGATCCTTGGATTTCCCTTTCAATATTGGCACCGGGTTAAGTGGTAAGAATTGGTGCATTTAATTCCTAAGTCAAGTATGTTTCAGCCACTTTTCTTAGTTTTGTCCTATGATTTAAAAAATATAGCCCCCAAAAAACTATATAAGAATTCTACCTAAATCACCTGGGGACCCCAGAAGTGGCTTGTTCCTCATATTTTACAAATTAGTACTTTTAAAAAGTATAATGAGTGAGGCCCAGTGCATTGGGCATGCCTATAATCCCAGCAAGTCAGGAGTCTGACACAGGAAGATTGCATGTTTGAGGTAGCCTTGGCAACTTAGCAAGCACCTGTTTGTGGGGGAAAAAAAGACATTTGATATAGCTCAGTGGTAGAGAGCTCCTGTGTTCAATCTCTAGTTCCTTAAAAGAAAAAGAATAGAGTATAATAGATGATAAACACATACACATTTTTTTAAACCTGATATGAACAACTGAACTCTTTCTTTATATAAAATAGTGCAGATTGCCAGCCTCATTTCTCCCACCTCCCCAGAGCTGTTCACTGCTCATTGCACCTCTCTGTCTGTACAGTTTCTTGTTTGCTTTAAGCAGAAAAAGCTTTTATTCAAATGGGAATTGGATGACAAATAGAATCCCTGTAGCATCACTGGCTCACATAGTGAGCAGGCCCCAAACTTGAGACTCTTTAGGAAAACCACAGGCACTGCCATGGCAGAGGAGCTGCTGCCATGCCTGTCCCCTGACACTTGGAAGGTGACCCTTGTCTCCAGTAACTGAAAGTCCTCCATTGCTCTGGACCATGGCATTCTCGACCTTAAGTGCAAGGCCCAGAGTGTGATTGTCAGGTTGGTTTTGCTAGATCACATGCCTGTTTCCTCTTGTAAACAGCATGAACCAGGAGAACAGGGTGTGGCTTTTCTACTTTCTTGCAAGAGCCAGGCCTTGCCTTTTATTAAGGAACATACCCTGCTAGGCAGTCAAACAATGTGTGTGTGGGTGTGTGGGTGTGGTGTTTCCCATAACCACTAAGTATTCATACACAGCAAACTTGTAAGTCTTGTCTTCTATGCATCTAATGAATGATATCCAACTTTACAAATTTTTCTGTACAGTTATATCCACTGGCCATGTTCCCCCTGCAGATACTAAAATCTGTTGATTGCTCTAAAGAAATGGTGTAGTGTTCAAGTATACCCTATATTCATCTTGCCATATACTTTAAATCATCTTTAGATTACTTTTAATTCCTAGTATAATGTAAATGCTTTGTAGATAGTTGTATAGTTTAAGGGATGGTGACTAGAATAAGATGTCGGTATGTGCTTGGTGCAGACACAATTATTTTTTAGAATATTTTACCCATAGTTGGTTGAACTCACAGATGTAGAACCTGCAGATATGGAAGGCCGACTGTACTCTGTTTTTTTTCCCCTTCTACTTAGTATTTGCATTTTTTTAGGTCAATCCATGGTGCTCTATGATAGGAATATACTGCAGTTTATTCTTTATTGAACATTTAGTGTCTGCTTTAGCCCTGTTTTTCTCTCTTAAACACATTGTTGCAGGGAACATCTGTGGCTGGGTATCCTGATGCAACTTTGAGAGCCTCAGTGTGGTAGATATATTCTTAGAAGCCCAATTTCTGGGATATAGGAGAGACACATTTTTAGTTTTATTAGATGCTGCCAAATTGGTATGAAAAGTGTCTGGACCAGTTTATATTTCCACCAGCAGTGTATGGAAGTTTTATTTCCCCTGTATCCTTGCCCAAAATTGATATTGTCAGACTTTAAATTTTAAGCCATCTGAGTGATGGCCGCCTGCTTTATTTTTAGAATCCCTGGCATTAAGAGAAGCTGGCTAGTTCATACATTTTATGGATCTCTGCTGATGGCTCCTATCCAAATCACCAGAGAATGGTTATATCTACAATATAAAAAATATAGATGCTTGTAAGAATGTCTCAGCTTTTTAATTTTTTAAAAAAAATTTTTAGTGCATGGAATTGAATAGGTCCACTCTATGCTGTAGTTATAGAGAAGTTCTATGTGGCTATTATTTCATAAGGATATCATGATATAGTTGTCTAATTCCATCCAAAGGGGTTTGCTGTCTTTGGTATCTTTATTTGGTGCTCTGAAGCTTGCTACAGCATGCAGGTTAACATACAGTAGTCACCCCATTCATTGCTATGGCAGCCATTACTTTTGTAGTGTGTCACATTTGCCTTTTCATCTGTGTCAGCAAGACTGGGAATTTAGAGAAAAATCCACCCCCCACCTTTTTTTTTTTTTCCTAAAAAGGCAGGAAAACGAACAAGGCTGCACCTAATTGAAACAGCAGGGGAAATTTAGGAAGCAGAATATAATTACCTGAGTTGGAACTCAGCCAAATCCTCAGAGTAATAATAGCCTCAGGCTTGGAAAAGTGCCGCGGATCTTCTGATACACAAATGTTCATGGCCTCTGATTCACTGCTTAAAAGGAGGTAGAAAACTAAGAGCCAGTAATACTGTGCTCCTACTAAGTGCTAATTGCACAGATGACATATGCTGTCACCCTGTTTCTTAAGGGTAAATCTGTCAGCAAAGCAGATGTTGCTGGTGCACTGGGTGCAGGTGCACAGGCTGTGACCAAGTTTGCCTAGGGCTTCCAAATTCATAATCTGAATTCAGTCTTATACAACTGGCCTCTGGCTACTAATGTCCGAGCTCCAGAAGTGTAGCCCCTTCCATCCACTGGATTGCAGTCATTCTGTTCAGCAAAGACAGAAAGACTAAGTGCTTATCCTTCTATCAGTTCTTTCCTGAAACATATTGTCTGTTGCTGTTTTATACATTCCTTAGGAGCCAGCCTTCCATAGCTATAGAAAAGGTGTTTATGGTCCCTCCTTTGGAGAATCCCTGTGCTAATACTTAATTGGCTTTGTGGACTGCTGTTAGGAGGCACACAATTGCAAAACAGTCTCAATACTGAAGTAATGTATGCTACAACAGCATTTTGAACTGTAAGTTTTAAGTGGTTTTGATGATAGCCCTTCTGTAGTTATTTTTTCTTGAATCTCCAAGTTTATGGGGAAAACATGCAAGTAAAGAATTTAAGGATTAAAGCATTAGTTTGATCTTAAAATGGAAAGCTTTACACATAATATTTTATGAGATTTCCTATAAAGATTTCTAAATAATCAATTATTTTGAAATTTTGATGCTCATTATATTCATATTCCAGTGGAGCATAAGTATTTCATGTCCCAAACTATGCTTTCCAAATGGATGCAGAATTGCTGAATCTTATTTATTTCACTGTAAAGCCTCCTGTTTGGACTCATATAGGTTTATGAGTAGACATTACAACAGTTTCAAAATAGTAGCTGTTCTCATACAAGTATGTAGTTGCTCATAAAATCAATTTTAATGTAGTGACAATAAGATGCAGGATCAGCTTGAAATGTGGAGATGGCTGTGCAGAATCAGCAGCTCTCTGGCTTAAAACCACTTCTAATAAACAAAGATAATTCTTGCATTTGGTATGAACACTAAAAATATATTTTGAGTTTGGTTCAGTAATACTGGTAGGAAAAACTCAAGAAACATTTTATCTGTTTCATCATGTTGTCTCCTGTTTTAAAGATATTTATGAGCTCTTCATCTATGGACATTTCTGTTATTATCTTGTGGTTCAGATATATGTACATATATGCATATACACATTTTAGTCAGCTATGTCTGCTGTGGCTAAAAGATCTAAAGATCTGACCAGAACAATTGTAGAGGAGGAAAAGTTTTATTTAGGGGCTCACAGTTTCAGAGGTCTTAGTCCATAGAAGCCCAGCTCTGTTCCTCTTGGCTCAAGGTGAGGCTGAATGAACATCATGGTGGGAGAATGTGGCAGAGGGAAGCAGCTCACATCATGATCAGAAAACAGGGAGAGAGAGAGAGAGAGAGAGAGAGAGTCCAGAGAGAGAGAGAGAGAGAGTCCACTTGCCAGATACAAATATATACCCCAGAGCCACACACCCCCGATTCCTACCTTCTCCAGCCATACCCTATCATTTCAGTTACCACTTAGTCCCTATAGGGATTAATTCACTGATTGGGTTAAGACTCTCACAACTCAATAATTTCTCCTTTGAACCTTCTTGCATTGTCTCACATAAGAGCTTTTGGGGAACACCACATCTAAACCATAACTATATACATGTATATATGTATATACATATATATGTACATATGTATATGCACACACACTCATATGTATATGTGCATATATACACATACATATATGTATAGAATTTTAGCAGTTTCTGAGAGACATAATTTGCATATCATCCAATTTACCCATCTAAATTATTCAATTCAGTAATGTTGTTTGTATATTCAGAGTTGTATAACTACTACCATAATCAATTTTAAAACATTTCCATCCCATCTCCCTAAATTAGTCAATCCTTATTCCCCTGTTCCAACCCTTAGCAACCTTTAATCTACATCTTGTCTACTTACATTGTATTTAATTAAATCACATAACATGTGCTCCTTTGTGTCTAGCTTCTTTCTCTCAGCATGTTTTCAAGGATCATTCACATTGCAGCATATATCATTACTTTATGCCTTTTTAAAGCCAAATAATATTTCATTGTATGGTCATAATACGTTTTATTGAATCATTCATAAGCTGATGAGTATTCAAGTTGTTTTTGCCTTTTGGCAATTGTCAAAAATGCTGGTATGAACATTTGTGCACAGGTTTATTCATGGACATTTGTCTTCATTTCTCCTGAGTATATACTTAGGAGTGGAATTACTGGGTTCTGTGGTAACACTGATTAGCATTTTGAAGAATGGTGAAGTTGTTTTTCAAATTGGCTGGACCATTCCAAAGAGCAGAATATGAAGGGTCCAATTTCTGCATGTTCTTAACAACACTTGTCTTTTTTTTATCATGGCCATTTTAGGGATTTGAAGTTGTATCTGTTTGTGGTTTGGATTATATAATGGCTAATGATAATGTTAAACATTTTTCCATACAGTTATTGGCTACTTGTATCTCTTTTAGGGAGAAATTTTATTCAGATCCTTTCCCCATTCTTTTTTCTTTCTTTCTTTTTTACTTAGTGCCACTGAATTTTTTACTTAAAATGGTTGAAATGGTAAATTGTGTGTGTATTTATTTTTATTTATTTGTTTGTTTGTTTATTGGTATTGGGGATTGAACCTAGGGGTGCATAAACACTGAGCCACATCCCCAGCCCTTTATTTTTTGAGACAGGGTCTTCTGAGTTGCTTAGGGCCTGGCTAAATTGCTGGGGCTGACTTTGAACTTGCCATCATCCTGCCTCATTCTCCTGAGTGGCTGGGATTACAGGAATATGCTACCATGCCCAGCCCTTTGCCCATTTGTAATAGAATTACTTATCTTTTATTACTTAGTTATAATAATTGTATATATCTAGATGAAGATCTGTTATCAGATATATGATTTAAAACTATTTCCAACCAATCTGCAGATTGTCTTCATTTTCTAGATGGAGTCCTTTGTAGCACAAGTTTTCAATGTTGATGAAGTCTAATTTTTTGTTACTTATCTTGTCACTTGTGCCACTTAGATCATTTGATGTTGTGTCTAAGAAGACTTTCCCTAATCCAAGGTCACAAAGGTTTATCCTATGTTTTCTCCTAAGAGTTTTACAGTTTCCATTCTTAGATGTAGGTCTAGGAGCTATTTTGAGTTAATTTAGGGATAGTATAAGGTAGCTCTACAACTTTGTTCTTTTCGTCCAGGAATATCCAGTTATTTGAGAACTATTTGTTTTGTTATTTTCTCTATTGAATTGTCTTGGTACCCTTGTTGAAAATCAGTTCACCATAAATAAAAAGATTTCATTCTGGATCCTTTATCCTGCTGGTACCACACTGTTTTGATTACTATAATTTTGTAGAAATTAAAGCCTGTGAATCCTTCAATTTTTGTCTTCTTTATTTTTCCTCCAATATTGTATTGGCTTTTCTGAGTCCCTTATATTTTTCAATGAATTTGAGGATCAGCTTGTCAATTTAGCCCTCCCCAAATCAGCTGTGTTGTCAATAGGAATTGTGTTGAATGTGTAGATTGCTTTGGGTGAGAAAATATCACCATTTTAACGGTATTAGGTTTTGTGATCCATGAACATGGATGACTTAGCTTCTATTGACATAATTTCTTTCAATTGTGTAGTTTTCAGAGAGTAGTACAACTATTGTAATTCTGCTAGACATGAATAATATGAATATTCTTTGTATTTAAACTGTGTTATGTTAAAAGGGCTCTATATTTGTAATATGAAACGTAATGAATGCTATTGTTACATATACAATGTTGAATAAAAAATTTTTAAAAAGCTTATTTCTAGGTGTTTTATTCTGATGCTATTGTAAATGAAATTATTTTATTTTTGGATTGTTCATTGCTAGTTTATAGAAATGTAATTTTTTGGTAAATTATCTCTTATATCCTGAGATCTGTTGAACTTGCTTATTCTAAAATATTTATGTGGGTTCTTCAGTGTTTTCATTTTCCTATCAAAATTTTCACATGTTAATTTCACAAATTAATGGGCTTCACTGTGCTATTTCCATATATGCATACATTGGCCATGTCCATCCACCCATCATCTACCCTTCCTACCCCTCCCCACACACTTTCCAGGCCCTAGTAATCACTTCAGGTTTAAGGTCATTTTGTTGTTGTTTTTGTTCCCAAATTCTCACAATTGTGAGAGAGTACTTGCAATTCTTCTCTTTCTATATCTAGCTTATTTCTCTTAACGTGATATTCTCCACTTCCATCCATTTTGCTGAAAATGACAGGATTTTATTTTTTATGGATGAACAATATTCCATTGTGTATGTATACACATTTTTTCTTTATTCATTTATCTGTTGACAGGCACCTAAGCTGATCTCATATCTTAGTTATTTTGAGTAGTGCCTCAAATAAACATGGACATGGAAGTATTGCTTTTGTATGCTGATTTCATTTCATTCACATATATACCTAGAAATGGGACAGCTTCACCATATGGTAGTTCTATGTTTAGTTTTTCAAGTGACTGACACACATTTTTCATAGTGGCTGTACTAATTTACATTCCTACCATCTGTATATAAGGGTTCCATTTTCTCCATATCCTCACCAATATTTTTTATTTTTATTTTTTATAATTTTGGTAATAGCCATTCTTGGGGTGAGATGGTATCTCATTGTAATTTTAATTTACATTTTCTGATGGCTAATGATATCAAGTATTCTTTCACATATTTATTGGCCATTTGTATTTCTTCTTCTCAGAAGTATGTAACCAGATAATCTGCTTATTGAAAAAATTAGATCATTTGTTGTTTTTAATTTTTTTAGTTCTTTATGTGTTCTGAATATTAACTCTCTGTCAGATGAATAACTGACAAAGATTTTCTCCCATTCTGTAGGTTGTTTCTTCACTCTGCTGCCTGTTTCCTTTGTTGTACAAAGTATTTTAATTTTATATAATCCATTTGTCAGGTTTTATGTTTCCTGTACTTTGGAGTCCTGTCCAGAAATTACTGCCTGTTCCATTATCTTGTTACCTCTAGTAGTTTTAGCATTTCAGATCTTAAATTAAGGTCTTTATGCGTTTTGATTGTTATACAGGGAGAAAGATATGGGTCAAGTTTCAGTTTTCTGCATGTGGATATCCAGTTTTCCCAGTGCCATGTTAAACAAACAAACAAACAAACAAACAAACAAACAAAAAACCCTCTCTTTTCTCCAATGTATGCTTTTGGCACTTTTGTCTAGAATCACTTGTCCCTAGATATGTAGATTTATTCCTGGCTCTTTTATTTTTTTCCCACTGGTCTTTGTGTTTATTTTTATACCAATACCATGCTGTTTTATTTTTTTCAACCTGTGGCTCTCAAAATTACATATCATATTGCCTCTAGTTCTCTTCTCAAGATTGCTTTGTGTATATGGGGCCTTTTGTGTTTCTATGTGAATTTTTGGATTTTTTTGTCTAGTTCTCTGAAGAATCATTTTAACAATTTTAATTCTTCCAATTCATGAACCTGGGAAGTAATTCTACCTTTTAGGGTTTTCTTCAATTAATTTTACTTCACTGTTTTACAATTTTCATTATAAAGGTCTTTCACTTTTAAGCTTGTTTGTGTGTATTTTATTTTTTGTGGATATTGTGAGCTGGATTGATTTCATTTCTTTCTCATCAAATTTATTATTGGAGTAGAAAAAACCTACTGATTTTTGTATGTCAATTTTGTGTCCTGCTACTTTACTGAACTCATTTATCTGTCCTAACAGTCTTTTGGTGGAGTCTTTCTGTTGTTCTATGTATAGAACCAGATCATCTGAAAACAGGAATAATTTGACTTCCTCCTTTACTATTTATATGCCTCTTCTTTCTTCATTTTGCCTAATTGCTCTGACTAAAATTTCTAGCACTATATTGAATAAGAGTGGTGGCAGTGGACACCATTGTCTTATTCCTGATCTTACAGGAAATATTTCAGCTTCTTCTGTCCATTCAACCATTCAAAATGAAATTGACTGAAGATTTGTCATATGTAGCCTTTATTATACTTAATTTGCGTAGGACTTTTGTCATGAATCATTGAATTTTATCAAATGTTTTTTCAGCATTTATTGAGATGACATATGATTTTTGTCCTTCATTCTATTTTTGTGATATATTATGTTTATTGATTTTGTATGTTGAGCCATCCTTGCATATCTGAAATGAAAGCAACATGATCATGGTATATGATCTTTTTGATGTGCTGTTGAATTTGATGTGCTAGTATTTTCTTGAGGATTTTTGCATCTGTGATCATCAGGGATATTACTAATTGAATATTATAACTTGTATTGATCTAGTCAGGTTTCTTATATCCTCTTGATGCAATTTTGTACACCATATGTTACCAGAAATTTGGTCACTCCTTCTTGATTGTCCTCATTGATAGCATATAGTTTTTCCAAATAATCCATAATGATCCTTTGAATTTCTGTAGTATCAGTTGTAATGATTCCCTTTTCATCTGTAATTTTAGAGACTTTTTAGGAAATTCATCAAGTAGAGTATACAAATTCTTATTTTTCCCATATGGATGCCTCTTACTGTTTTTGAATACCTGGATAGAACCTCTAGTACAGTGGAGGAAAAAAAAAAAAAAACAGATAAATTCATTGCGCTTTTGATTTTAGAAGGCAATCTTTTTTTAATATAATTTTTTAGTTGTTGGTAGACCTTTATTTTTTTCTTTAATTTATATGTAGTGCTGAGAATTGAACCCAGTGCCTCACACATGCCAGATAAGTGCGCTACCGCTGAGCCACAGCCCCATCCATAGAAGACAATCTTACAGTCTCTCGGTATGATACCAGCTGTAGGACTTTTGGAGCTGCTTATTTTCAGGAAGAAAATTCCTTATTATTGCTAGTTTGTTGACTGTTTTTATCACAAAATGCTATTTTGGTTTCAGCAAATATCTTCTTTGTCTATCAAATGATCATGTTGTTTTTGTCTTTTATTCTATTGGTGTGGTGTTATATTTATTGAATTATTTTAGACATTAAACTAACCCAGCTATTAATGAAATTAATTCTTTGTCATAATGCAAAATATTTTTATGTATTATTATATTGCACATTAAATATAAAGTTACATATGTGGTGGCTTGAATTCTTTAAAAATGTTTTAGAACTTTAATCCATTATTTTATTGCCAATTTTAAAAAGTGACAATAAAGGTATAAACCCCATATAAACCCATATTGCCATATATTGGTAAATCAAGTACAAAGATTATTCTCTATTCCTACTTTGAGAATATGAAATTAAGTATCAGTTTCCTTAAACAATTAAGAAATATTAAGTTTATAGTATGGTGTTATAGGTTCAAAATTATTCTTATTTTTTAAAAATTAATTTTCCCCCAATTTATTTGCATAACCACATATTGCTGGACTATTTCCAAATTGAGATTTTTTAAAAATGAAGACTGGTTAAGCAGTGGAAATAAAATAAGAATGACAGCGACAAAGCACAAACTAGAATTGTTTTCAGAATTATATTCTGTTTAATAAAGACAGATACCTTTGCTTTAGTTGAGAAGAGGGCACAGGACTCAAAATTGACATTTCATTGGATTTTTATTTTTGTCAGTTGTGCGTACTGGAGATTGAACCCAGCTCTCATACATGCCAGATGTATACTGTATCACTTTTAAAATTTTTATCCCTATACCTGTATTAAATTTTTGATTAAATTTTTGAAAATTTTAATGAATTCTTTTGGCTATAAATAACACTAGGATTCGTTTTGATAAAATTACAAAGGCACCTAACTCTCCTAGTTGCATATATGAATATACCACTGCACATTTTTTAATATCGAGATAGGGTCTTGATAAGTTGCCCAAGTTAGTCTCAAGCTTTTGATCATCCTTCCTCAACTTTCCGAGTAGCTGGGATTATAGTTATGTGCCATTGCCCTCTGTGACATTTTGTTTTGAAAATAGGGGAAATTAATTTACATTGTTTTACAAAGGAAAATCATTCTTCTTTAAGATACAGTTGATTTCTTTTTTTTATTCAAAGTTGTTGTGTTTGTAATAGTATGCATTACAATTCATAATACACACATAGAGCCTCTTTTTGCCTAACACTGTTTGTACACAAAGTATATTCATACTATTCAAGTCTTCAGTCATGCATTTAGGATAATGATATCCATCTTATTATACCACCTTTTCTTTTTGTTCCCTCTCCATCCCCCCCTTGCTCCTTTCCTTCCCCTCCCTCCCCTTTGACCATTCTAGTGTTCCTCTAATCTTCCTGTGTACCCTGACACCCAACACCACTGTGAATCTGCCTCCTTATAAAAGAAAAAAAACATTTGGTATTTGGATTTTTGAGATTGACTAACTTCACTTAGCATTATATTCTCCAACTTCATCCATTTACCTGCGAATGCCATTACTTTATTCTCTTTTATTGCTGAGTAAAATTCCATTGTGTATATATACCACATTTTCTTTATCCACTCATCTACTGAGGGACATCTAGGTTGGTTCCACAACCTAGCTATTGTGAAGTGTGCTGCTATAAACATTGAAGTGGCTGTGTCACTGTAATGTAAGCTGCCTGTCGCGGCCAGCCACAACGCCACGGGAGGAAAACTCTCGGAGGCAGAGTAAAGATACTACTACTTTTACTTCTACTTTCTTAGAGAGAGCTTAGAGAGAGAAAGAAAGATTTTTCTTCTTCTTAGAAAGAGCTTAGAGAGAAAGATTAGAGATAGCTTTTTCTTCTTCTTCTTCTTAGAGCTTAGAGAGAAAGATAGAGCTTTTTCTTCTTAGAGCTTAGAGAGAAAGATAGAGCTTGAAAGAGAGAGATTTCTTCTTTAGAGAGAGAGCGAGCTTAGCTTTTAGAGCTTCTTTCTTCTTTCTTCCTCGGGAGCCTCAGCTTGACTCTGACCAGGAATTACTTCTTCTATCTGGTTTCTCTTCTGTAACCGCTCTGCCTACGTTCTGGCCGCTCTGATTCTTTTCTTCTTCTCCGACCTGAACTCTTCTTCCGACCGCTTTCACCCGGTTATATACCTTTAGCTTTGCGGGTGCCTCACGTGCATTTACAGGTGCGTCACATACATACTTATTATCAGGTGGAACTTATGGCTTCCAGCTGACCGCAATAGCCATCTCCCTAATTGGGGCTCCTTCACTGTAATACGCTGTTTTTAAGTCCTTTGGGAATAGACCCAGGAGTGGGATGGCTGGGTCATAGGGTGGTTCCATTCCCATTTTCCCAAGAAATCTCCATACTGCTTTCCATAGCGGTTGCACCATTTTGCAGTCCCACCAGCAATGTATGAGTGTGCCTTTTCCCCCACATCCTCTCCAACATTTATTGTTGTTTGTGTTCTTGATAGCTGCCATTCTGACTGGAGTGAAATGAAATCTTAGAGTAGTTTTGATTTGCATCTCTTTAATTGCCAGTGATGTTGAGCATTTTTTCATGTATTTGTTGATTAATTGTGTATCTTCTTCTGAGAAGTGTCTTTTCAATTTCTTAGCCCATTTATTGATTGGGTTATATGATTTTTAGGTGTTAAGTTTTTTGAGTTCTTTTTTTTTTTTTAATATTTATTTACTTTAGTTGTACACAATGAAATGCATCTATGTTTACGTGGTGCTGAGGATCGAACCCGGGCCGCGCACGAGTGAGGCGAGCGCTCTGCCGCTGAGCCACAACCCCAGCCCTGAGTTCTTTATATATTCTAGAAATTAGTGCTCTGTCTGATGTTCATGTATTAAATATTTGTTCCCAGTTAGTTGGCTCTCTATTCACCTCACTGATTGTTTCTTTCACTGAGAAGAAGCTTTTAATTTGAATCTATCCCATTCATTAATTCTTGATACTAATTCTTGTGTTATAGGATTCTTATTAAGGGACTTGGGGCCTAATCCGACATGTTGGAAATTGGAGCTTACTTTTTCTTCTGTTAGGTGTATTGTCTCTGGTCTAATTCCTAGGTCCTTGATCCACTTTGAATTGAATTTTGTGCATGGTGAGAGATAAGGGTTTAATTTCATTTTGTTGCATATGGATTTCCAGTTTTCCCAGCACCATTTGTTGAAGAGGCTATCCTTTCTCCACTGTACATTTTTGGCACCTATGTCTAATATAAGATAGCTTAAATTATATGTATTAATCTCTGTGTCCTCAATTCTGTACCATTGGTCTACCAGTCTGTTTTGGTGCCAATACCATGCTGTTTTTGTTACTATTGCTCTATAGTATAATTTAAAGTCTGGTATGGTGATGCCACCTGCTTCACTTTTCTTGCTAAGGATTGCTTTAGTTATTCTGGGTCTCTTTTTTTCCAGATGAATTTCATGACTGCTTTTTCTATTTCTTTGAGGAATGTCATTGGGATTTTGATTGGAATTGCATTAAATCTGTATAATGCTTTTGGTAGTATGGACATTTTGATAATATTAATTCTGCCTATCCAAGAACAAGGTGGGTCTTTCCATCTTCTGAGGTCTTCTATAATTTCTTTCTTTAGTGTTCGATAGTTTTCTTTATAGAGGTCTTTCACCTCTTTCATTAAGTTGATTCCCAGGTATTTTATTTTTTTGATACTATTGCAAATGGGGTAGTTTTCATCATTTCCCTTTCAGAGGATTTGTCATTGATGTACAAAAATGACAGTTGATTTCTGTAAGTTATTTATATTTAGTGCTTGACTTATTTTTCTCAGATAAGAATGTTGATCTATTCTTAACATTTCAAAAAAAAAAAACTGTTGTTTGAAACATGTTAAGACCAATCAAGGACTCAGTTGGTTAAGATACATAAAATATTTAGAACTGTGCTTAGCACATTCTAAGAACTTAACAAATGTTAGCTATTATTTACTATGATTATTACACATTGACCATCCCCAATGTGAATATCCAAAATCCAAAATCCTCCAAGTTGTCAACCTGATGCCACAAATGGAAAATTTTATACCTGACCTCAAGTGACAAAAGGTAAGTTCACCAAAATTATTGTATAAAATCACCTTCAGGCTGTTTGTATAAGGTATATGTGAAACCTGAATTTCATGTTTATTCTCGGGTCCCATCCCTGAGATCTCATTATGCATCTGCAAATATTCCAAAGTCTGAAAAAAAAATTAACTTCAAAATACTTTTGTTTTTATGCATTTTGGATAAGGGATGCTGTTATTTTATTTATTTATTTATTTATCTTTGGGTATTTGGAATTGACCCAAAGTGTTACACATGTTTTCTATTACTTTGCCCAAACTTTATTGTTTTTATATTTAGGTGCTATGTGTTGATAGACACACTAGAATCAATTAGTTGTAAATAGTAAACCTAAATAGCAATGTTTATTGATTTCATAGTAGAGGAATTTAGTTGGTTTCATTTTAAATCTGAAAAATACATTGTTTTAAAATATATTGTTTCTCAGTGTTGTAGTGGGTACTCCCATGCTCTTTTTCTTGGCAGTATTTCTCAGGCCTTCCTTGCTTGTGATGATGATGGTGATGATGATTGATGATACACACACACACACACACACACACACACACACACATACTCATATATTACACAAATATAGAGAAGCATTAACTGTTTATTTTGCAGTTGGGCACATTTCCAGTTGCCCAACTGGAATTTCAAACTATGCCATTACATTAAAATGTAAATTAAAATAAAAGGAGGGTAAGACATATTCCTTTTTTTTCCCCTTTCAGTTTATACTTTTATCTTGCAAATTATTCTTCTCTGATTTTTGGTGCTAGTATTCTGATGCAGGCTTTGAAGAATCAATAATAACAAAGCATCTACAAACAGATTTGCATCTTGGTCAATGATAATCCTTGCCCTGGGGATCAGAGGCTGATTTGAGATCAATTAATACTTGGAAACTTTCCTTCTTTGTGATAGGCAACAAAATATGGCAATAGAGGGAGTTATACCACAACCTGTTTGTTATTCATGAAAGATATTTAGTCTGTAGAACTCCTTCAGATCTTAGAAGAAAGCTGGTATAGCATTTTGGAAGGGTATCCAGGGAGATGAATGAGCCTATAAATTTGGAGAGAGGTGGGGGAGGGAGAAAGGGAAAGAGGGGAGAGGGAGGGAGGGAGGTGGGGGTGGAGAGGAAGAAAGAGGGGAAGGATGTCTCATTTTGAATGTGAGATAAATTGAATTTCCCATTTTAAAGGTGCTATACCTGGTGTTACAATTAAATTAGTTTGGCATGGTTTAGAGTGTAGAGCATAATATAGAATGTCAATTTTTCTGGCTGTATAACTCCTTTTCTTAGGCTTTTTTCCAGTTTCCAGTGAGAGGTCCAAAAACAAAACATACCAGTAAAGAACAGTTTCAAGTGCTACATACCAGGAAAATAGGATGCCTTGCCACTTGTCCAATTTAATCTTCATTCCAACCCTATGAAACAGGTTTCCCTATTTTGGGCTGGGTTTGTAGCTCAGTGGTAGAGCACTTGCAAGGCACTGGGTTCAATCCTCAGCACCACATAAAAATAAATAAACAAAATAAAGGTATTGTGTCCATCTACAACTAAAATTTAAAAAGAAATTAAACCCCTATTTTATAAATTAAAAAAATTCCAATAATACTTACATTTAGGAAATTTTGCATGCATTCAGATATACCAAAGGGCTGAAGTTGTGATGTTTGAACACAAATGTACTGAAATCCAAATCATAAAATACTGTGATTAAACTGCCTAAGCTGCTTGCCAAATGAAAATGGTTCTAGGATTTATAGCGTTAGGGAGAATCCATGCATCTTAAAACTCTGGAATTATATAAACCTTGATGTTTACTGAAAGAAACTTATACATATTATTAGCAAAAAGTTTTATCTTCGTGTTTTACAATAGAATTCCTTAGTGTCTTTGTCTTATTGACCCTGGTGGGCAAGTCACTGTCTTTCATTTATGTCAATTGTCTTTCATTTGAAATGGATAATTTGCTTATAAAGATGGTATGCTTACTAGGTTTGTATGTCTTCATCTGGTTTCCATTAAAGGCATGGCTTTATTATCTTAGCCAGATGATTGTTTTTCCTGGCAATCTGCTTCTTAACCCCACAGCAGTATTTCCCAGGCTAAAGCCAGTCATTGGATTCCAAGGGAGGTTCCCTCACACAATACAGTTAGTTTGAGTGGAGACATAAATTTTTTAGATCCTTAACATTACTGTGCAAGTATGTGCGTTAACAGTCTTTGAGTAGGCTACAATAATTCTAAAGGGGAAGTGATAGCTTTCATCCCATGCATCATGTCTTTATTAAGTGTGGGGGTAACTAAAAAAGACCTGAATGCCACAAACCTTATCGTTGGCCCCCAAATTCAAAATGTAAGGTGTGTTCTAAGAGACAACCCTCTGGCAACAGTATTGGTAGTATAGTGATGAAGCTTCAGCATTTCTCTGTTTCAGGAAGTGATTGCTGAAAACATGGCCTGTAAGGAAGCAATTGTTTTCCATTGCTGGGCTTAACTCTGGATGAACAGATCCTTAGCACAACCAACAAGAGTCCTGATGTTCAAATATTTTATTATTATCCCTAAGTTAGCTGATATAGTGCATGTATTTAATCAGTTTCTCAAAGATTATACAAGTTAATAGTAGTTTTGAAAGGGTGCTTAAAAGAATACTCATGCCCTATTAATGGACATGTAAATTGTGATAAGCTTTATGGAAAGCAGTTTGAAAATTGTGTCAGAAGTCTTTTAAAAATGTGAATGTTTTTGGTCTCAGTAATTCAATTTCTAAAAATTTGATGAATGGAAAAGTAAAAACTGTATATAAGTATTTAATTATGAGCAATTTTATCTTGGCATTAGATATAATTAAAGAAAGCCACACATTCAGAGCAGCAGATTGTGTCCATACCTGTGCACCCATGTATGAATGTCAGAGTTTCTCAACTGTGACTACTGTTGACATTTTGGGCCAGGTAATTTTTTCTTACAGGTGCTTTCTTGCACATTTTAGGATGTTTAGCTTTTTTTTTTGAATTGTATGAAATTTTTATTACTTTCTCAATACTTAAAGATTTTCTAATCAGATCAGTAGTGATATTAACAAATGCGTTTTTTTATTATTTATTTACTTATTCATCATGCACAAGTATAGTATCTTTTTACATACAACTGCTTGTATACAAAGTACCTCTGCCCATTAGATGTTTGAAGCCCCACCACCATACCAGCTGTGACAAACCAAAAATGTCTCTGACATTGTCACATGTCCCTTGACAAGTGTAGGGGTGGGGATTGGTTCAGTACTAGAGCACTTGCTTAGTAGCATTCATGAGGTCTTGGGTTTGATCACCAGCCCTGGGAAAAATAGGAAAACAAAACAAAATATCCCCCGTGGAACTATATAACCCATGGTTGAGAACCAATGATATATGGTAAGGAGATTTTCCAATAGTTTTAAATGAACATTTGATAAAGAAAATTGCTGACAGTGCTTTGTAAAATTGAAAAAAAAAAAGTACATGATTTTTCTGAAAAAGATAGAAGGATAATGGTAGTTAAGATGTTAGAGGATATATAGTTTCTATAATGGCAAAGGATTGTTCTGGGAGTGCTATATAATGCCAGAAATCCTCCCAGTTTCCAGGTCTGCTGTTAGCAGCCATGGATAACATAAACACCTATACCAAGGCAGTAGGAGGTCAGCTTCTACCAGGTGCTTCCAGCCTTCTGTTTGCGGTCAGTAGGGGTTTCTTTGACCTTTATCCACACCATCTACCTCCCATTCCCTCCTCATTTTCTGCCGTTCTCAGGATTTGGCTTCCTATCTGCCTCTTCACCTAACACAAACAGATAATCTCTGTGAATCCCCTCTCTCACTGTGAGCCTGTATGATGCATCAACATTTTACCTCCCAGCCAAGCTTTAGAACACAGTGCCATGTGTGTCCCCCACAGCTTGCAGGATGCTCTCCATTTAAGAAAAAAAAAAAAATTAAGTACAGTAATGATACATATTTCAGAAGTTATATCTTAGAAATAATGACCATATGATTAAAAATTATTTCTCCATTTTAAGTCTTACTAAAATACTAAATGTGAAAAACTTTTTTTAAAAAATCACAAATCTTAGGGGAAAAATCAAAATGATTTCAAATATCTTGAATTCCTTTTAATACATTCATCTTATGGAAAGGAGGAATATGTGAAATGAAGTCAGTGTCCATGAGTTGTATAGGAGGCTATTTTATATTTGAGGAGAAATAAATGATTTTCCAGACAGTTTAGAATCATAAAGTAGCCCACCCTTGCTATCACAAAACAGGTCCTCAAATGCTTGATGTAGAATGAATTTAAAGTTTTTGAGATCTGAAATTCATTTGAAAATTATTTTAATCAATGGTAAGCTTGTTCATTATGTTCCAGACTAAATCAATTTTGGGTTTCCTTATGTGTCACTCTGATAGCATGGAAACCTTTGAAGGGCTACAGATCTTATTCTGATGATTGTAGTAGGAAAGGAAAAGTTTCTAAAGGCAGGAAAACCTTCTCTGCCTTTCTGCATTGTAGAGGAGGAGGCAGGGATACAGAGCTCTTTTTCTTGCTATTAGTATCCTGGGCCTTTCTGGTTGAGAAAAGTGAAAAGAACTTGGTTATCCTGCATATAACGAATAAGAGGGATTTTGATATTCTTGGCAAACGGAAGAGATTAGAGAGATGAGATAGAGAAGAAGGAGGAGTGCTATAGTTTAGATGTGAGGTGACCCACCCCCAAAAGCTCATGTGTGAGACAATGCAAGAAAGTTTACAGGTGAAATGATCGGGTCATGAGAGTTTTAACCTAATCAGTGCATTAATCCAGTGATAGGGATTAACTGGGTGGTAGCCTTTTGCAGGTAGGGTTTGGAGGTAGGTCATTTGGGGCGTGTCTTTGGGATATATATATTTTGTCCTTGATGAACCAAACTTAGTTTGTCTCTGCTTTCTGGTACCATGTCCTGAGCTGCTTTTCCGTGCCATGCCCCTCCACTATAATGTTCTGCCTTACCTCAAGCCCAAAGCAGTGGAGTTAACTGTTTATGAGCTGAGACCTCTGAATCCAGGAGCCCCCAAATAAACTCTTCCTCCTCTAATTGTTCTTGTAAGGTCTTTTGGTCACAATGGTGAAAAAAAAAAAAAAAAAAAAAAAAAAACTGACTAAATCAAGGAAGAAGAAAAGAAGGAACAGGAGGAAGAGGAATATTGAGAGAGGGAGAGGAAGAAGGAAAGAAGGAAGATGAGGAACAGGAAAGGGAGAAGGAGAAGCACAGTTAAACTAGGGGACAGGTAGAAGGGGGGCACAGGTAGGTTCAAGGTAAGAAGTCAAGGCCTAGAACACATATGAATGGAACCTGGGGATTTTGCAATGGATGTTTAGGGGAGACTTGATAAATTTTAAACCCCTTTGATGTGACGGAAATTATATTCAAATTGTTAAACAACCCTTCACCACAGGCTCAGAACTGGCCCTGGTCTTAATCAACTGCAGACTAACATCCCCAAGTGTAGCACCCCTTTAACCAGTGTTTTAGTCTTTTTGTTGTTGTTAATATAATGAAACCCTTGAGGAAGGCCAATTTTATAAAAGAAAGAGTTTTATTTAGTTCACTGTTGAGAGATGGTTGTCCCCAAATCAGGTGGCCTCATTACTTTGTCCTCTGGCAAGGGCCTAATGGCATCATAGAGGGAGCACATGTAAGATTAAGACATAGCATTATACAATGCAAAACCAGAGAGTAATTCAGGGATTAAGCTTGCTCTTTTGTCAACTCACTTTTTTGAGAGCCTGGGGTCCACCAAGAGCTACCTTAATCCCTTCAAAGGATAGCTCTCCCAGTGATCTACCCACAGGTAGGCCCCACCTCTAAAATGTTCCATTCCATCTCCCAACACTGCCCCCCAGAGACCAAGCTTCTAACATATACTCAAACCATAGGTTATCATGAAAGATGGTTCCACAGTGAAACACCTGGTGTTAAAGACCCAACTTGATATAGAGCCCTGCTGTGAGAGGGGAACAGAATTAGGGGTCTTGGACGTAGGTGAGGGCAGCATTAGTGAGGCGATGTGTCATTCTGAGTGTGCAGGATTAGCTAAGCCTTTAATGATCCATATGGATACTGAAGGAGAGATTAGATTCCACATCTAATCCTCATGTGGAATGAGGCATAAACATACCTATTTAGATACTGTGACAAGGAATACTTTTCCTCTTCTAACTGTGAGGTTCAATGCTTGGGGGCCTGCAGACCAACTGACAAAAGAGATTTGTTAATGGAAGAAAAAACCAAGTTGGTTTCCCCATGCATGGGCAAGGAGCTCCTAGTAATGGCAAACTTGCTAAATAACCAGAGGTAAATGTTTATATGCTAAATTTAACAAAAAAGGGGTGGTAACCAAATAATACAACAGACCCTTCTACACACTGGGAAAGGATAGAAGACTCTGTTGGATTATTTGATATTAATGGGAATGGGCAATCTGTCTCAATGGCAGCTTAATTAGTAGGAAATACCTTATGAGGGGATTAGTGGCCATTGTAGTTTTGGGTTAGCTTTGCTTTAGTCAAACGAAGTACATCAAGATAAGATTTCTTTCTTTCTTAGCTCAAATATTTTCACTTGAAAATAATTTTTATGCCAATTCTGGGGGTCTGAATGGGTTTCTTCATTTTCCCTATCTGAAAATTTTCTGCTACCAAAATTCTTGCTGTGGAGAGCCATTCGAATTAAAAATAGCAAGGAAATAGATCTATAGAAAGGAGAGAAGAATTTACATTAGAAGGAGGAAACAAAAAGTAAAGGAGGGCAGCTAGTTGAGAAAACTCCCAGTTGTTGGGTTTGAAGAATCTTTGGTGATGGTGCTAAGTGCAGTGTCATAGTCATGGTTCTCTCCTGGAGCAGAGAATGGAGGAAACAGGTGTTCCCATGAACTTTCTTAGTTATACGTCCTGTTCTAATGATGGATCCTTTGAAGTTCTGTTGAGTTGTCCAGCTGCTGCTCACAGGGCTTAGGAAAATGAAAGTTTTAATTGTCAGTGGTCCCAAATCAGGAAGGTGTGAGGAAAATTGGAAATGTTAATTGCTGACAAAATGCACAAGATAACAGGAACCAGACTAAAAATAGGTGAAAAATATCTCAAAGATAATGTACAGTACTAGAATCTGAGAACCCACGGTGGTGAGCTATATTGTTTTCCACTGAAATTTCTCACCAAAGTCACCTCATTTCTGATTATACAAAATAAGTCAAGTCCCATTAAATTTGACTGAATAAATTACATAAATGCAGCAAGATAATTATCCATATGGACCTTTTGAAATTTCCTTTGTTGAAACTTTTTAGAAGGAAACTCAGATTGTATGCTTTATAGTTTTTTTAATTGGTTCACTATAATTACATATAATAGTGGTATTCATTATGACATATTTGTACATACACATAATTTGGCCAATTTTATTCCCTGGTACCTCTTTCTCTTCATTCCTCCCTCCGCCTGGTCCATTTCCTCTACTAATCACTCTTCCAATTTTTATGAGATTCCCCTCCCCCACTCTTCCTTTTTCTTCTCTATCTTCTTTATATAAGAGAAAACATAAAACCCTTGTCTTTCTGAGTCTGGCTTATTTCATTTAACATAATGTATTTGAGTTCCATCCATTTTCCTGCAAATGATATAATTTCATTTTTTATGGCCAAATAAAACTTCATTGTGTATGTGTGTCACATTTTTTTATCCATTCATATGTTCACTGACACCTAGGCCTTTTGTACAACTTGGCTATTGGGAATTTTGCTGCTATAAACATGAGTATGCATGTATTACTCTAATATGCTGACTTAAGTTGGTTTGGATCAGACTGGATGTTTAAAAGTTGCCCTAATCTAGGAAGCCATATGAAAGATTTACCACCAAATTTTTCTTGAAATGCCTATATCTTGTTTCCTGGACTTGCCAGGACTTGATCTTCTTAGTCATCTATAATGAAGCCCATTTTCCCAAGAGGGCTAAATAGTAGTCAAATAAAGTCAACCTTTGTTAATCCTAAAATTCATCACATCTGATTCTGTGCACATTATTTTCAGATAAGACATTCCAAAGTACTGATTATGTAAGCAATGTTTTCAATGTGTGTTACTATAAAGAAGACTGATTCTCTTTGAACCTAGGTAAATAATTATATGGCCCCCAAATCTAAGAATATTCAATAGTAGCTTCTGAAATTTTGAAGATTTTAGGCAGGGAAGAAAAGATGTTTCATTTTTTATTACAAATCAATAATCTTACCAACTAGGAGTTACAGGTTACTTAAGATAAAAATAGAAAAAGTGTTCCTTGACGTCCAGAAATAGAACATTAATGGAACAGGTTTTAAACAGGTTTAAAACAAAAAGAGCATCAAAACTATCATCAGGGGCTGGGATTGTGGCTCAGTGGTAGAGCGCTCGCCTAGCAGGTGCGCGGCCCGGGTTCTATCCTCAGCACCACGTAAACATAAATACATTGCATTGTGTACAACTAAAGCAAATAAATAAACATTAAAAAAAAAACCTGTCATCAGTATTCATTAGTTTATTCAGTCCTGTGCAGTCAATTCTGGTTCTGTTTGATTTTGGGTAAACAGTTACATGAACACACCAGCTTCTCAACTAGAGTTCTGGAAATCCTTAATTCAGTTCAGTGACTTTATCCTGAAATCATCAGTGCCAACAAAGGCTGTACCCAAGAGCATCTGGTAGAGTCCTTTTCATGGATCTCAGAAAAAGGCCAATTTGTTTTGGTGTCTTGCACTTATTTGCTAAAACAATCACATCACTGTAAGACAATTATTATCTATGAATGATAAAAGACTTAAAGGGACATGGTTAAAGATCTAATGACAGTATTATGCAAATAGTGCATCATTATTAGTATTATTAAAATAATAGTATTATAAACAATTTTCATTGACTTATAACCTTTTATATAATAACTAGAATTATTAATAATAACATTATACTGTTGTTGTCTGCTATTAGGCAGGGCAGAATGAGAACATATGTATAGCAAGAACATTGGGAGATTTCTAGGCATGTATATAACTCCTGAAATATTTACATTAATGACATTAACACATGAAAGTATAACCCAGTGGTAGAGGTTAAACTTCTCGTATTTGCTAATGCTTCTCATGCAAGTCAACATATCAATTATACCTAATTATTATTTTCATCTTCTCTTTTTGAAGGTGAAAGAGCAAACATTTTAAGATTTCTCAGGGACCCTCTGAGAAATTTCCAAGTCAGTTTAAGATCAGTATTTTATTTCATATTTGATTTTAGGAAATCCAAATATTAGAGTTGTCAAAAATATTTAAAATTTTTGAATTTTTGATGAAATAGGATCATGGGTCACTAAGAAACACTGCATACTTGTTATATATTTAACCAAAATGGCAATACAAGACTTGTAAATGTGAGAGATAACTTGATTGAGAGAATCAAAAAACCTTGGCCCTGGAGCTGGGTTGTGGCTCAGCAATAGAGCACTTGCCTAGCCCATGTGGGGCACTGGGTTTGATCCTCAGTACCACATAGAATAAATAAATAAAATAAATGTTTTGTGTCCAACTACAACTAAAAAAAATATTTTAAAAAACCCTTAGCCCTCTTAATATTGAGAAAATTCACTTCCCTTAAATGTTCCAGTAAAGACAACACAAGAAGTTAATTTGACCAAGACAAACAATTTGTTTTCTTGGTTATTACTAAAAAGGTAAAGGAAACCCTTTTCAATATCTTATTGACAACAGACCAATAATCCAAGAGACTTTTTTGTTTTAATAGAAAATAAGAGAGGAGCTGGGGTCAGTGGTGCATGCCTATAATCCCAGTGGCTTGGGAGGTTGAGACAGGAAGATCTTGAGTTTAAAGCCAGCCTCACCAACTACAAGGCACTAAGCAACTCAGTGAGACCCTGTCTCTAAATAAAATACAAAATAGGGCTGGGAATGTGTCTCAGTTGTCAAGTGCCCCACCCACACCTCCCCCTCCCCCGCCCCCCAATAAAAAGAAAAGAAGAGAGGAAATCACATTCATTTTGCATCATGTACTGGCAAGATTATAGCTTATTTTAAAAGAGCTTTATAAATAAGTTCACTCAGATTTTAGCCAGTGGGATCATACAATATATGATCACTTTTCCCTAAACCTATTGTAAATTTCTGTATCCATTTGGGTTCTTTCCTATTCCCTGTTTCTTCTCACCTGACCTTTAAAAAAAAATCAAAATTCTATTTTCTGACAAAATTATTCTTTTTCCTTTAACAAAACATGTCCTTCATTCTGCGTATATTTTTCATTCAAAACTATTTCCCATTGCTCTTTATTTTTCTAGTACTTTTACTTACATACATTGATTATAATTTTATCATTAGTAATCTTAGGCCAGACTCTGTGGTGTCCTGACTTCTTGGGAGACTGAGGCAGGAGGATTGAAATTTCCAGGCCAGCCTGTCAAAACACCACAACAAAACAAACCATTAGCAATCTTTATTTTACATAGCAAATGAGAAAGGAGACAACTGTGAACCATTTTCATATTCCAGCATTCTGTACATATGAGGAAATTTTTGAATATACTATCTTCACATCCCCTGGAGATACATGATTGTTCATAATTAAAAAAAATGTTTAATGTGGCCAAAGTACATGCTTATTAATAGGGGCAAGTATCTTTCGTCTTTTTGTAAGGATAAGAAACCAAAAAAATATAAACAAAATTGTAAATACTTAAGTATTTTACTTAGATATAAACAAGATATTTAATGATTATCTTTGGCTTAACTTACAACTTTCAATTTGCAAGTTAAACAAAATAATTTGAGAACTATTTTTAGGCAAATTTATCATAATACACAATGTTTGTTGAAATAAAGGTTCTCGGGAGAATGACTTAATTTGATTAAAATCAAGCTCATTGGTTTTATAATCATAAAGTCTTGTAAATATAGCTTTAGCTTATTTAACTAGTAAACTTAAGTAGAATAAAAATGTATACTTATATCATACTGTATGCTGGTAATTTAGAAGATGGATGTTTCTTTTAATTAAACCAACAGTATTAAACTAGTCTACCAAAGATTTGGGACTAAAAGTGTGACTCATTGGCAGAACCCTTGCCCAGCATGTAAGACACCTGGGTTTGATTCTCAGTACTGCACAAAAATTTTTAAAAAGGCATTCTACTTACTAAAGATTAACCTAAGTCAACTGAACTCAAATAGTTGAGTTAGTTCTTTTATTTCTGAAAGTTTTAGGAGTATTTAATTTACTTAAGCACTTACATTTTTCTGTAGACCTATTAGAATAGAGTCCTTTATTAATTTGATAATATCACCCAGAAGTGGGGAAATATCACATACACATGATATTCATAGGTATTTATGTGCCTTACATGCAGGACAGATGCAAATAGAGTTCTGTATCTTTTATTCTAAAATTTTAGCCATAAGTCATGCATTAACACAGTTGCTTCTTGTCTTGCCTCACTTATATTTTTATCTAAATTGTGCTTCTGGCAGATGAAATAGATTGTTACTTGTTCAATATGAGGGCTAAAGCTTTTACCAATTTTTGTGTAGGATACTTTTGTGATTTTCTCTTATCCTGACATGTAATTTCATCAAGGATATGGACTAAATTTTATTTTCTATTAGAGTTTTTTCCAGCTTCACATAGTTGCTGTTTGGGTTCCTGAGTCCCTTTAGAACCCCTGAAACAGAATAAGGGGATACTGTGATGACCAGTAGAGTGTTGAAGGGATGGGTGAGAAGAGAAAGGACTAGGGGATCCAGCTTGGGAGCTTTTAGTTATCTGGAAGGTACCACCAAAGTTCTAAATTTTCTAAAATTCTAAGTAAAGTCATGCTGGAGCTGGTGTATAATGAAGGGGCATACAGTAAGGGGGAATTTAAAGGAAGGGGGGATTGCTTAGTTAACTGAGAAGTTCCCTTGAGAATAACATGATCAAGCAAGCAGAGCAGAGAGTCCTGGAAATCAAAGCCTAGAGTAGGAACTCCCAGTCCAAGAAGTCCCTGACAAATGAAGAAGCCTGGGATTCTAACCCAACTACACAGAGTGTACCCATTCAAAGGCCTTAAACCAAACAACTTTCTGTGGCTTACCCATCCCTGCGAAAGGTGACTCCAGAGGTGTACAAGATACAGTCCCATACCTGTAGATATCCCAGGAGAAAGACAGCAGGCAGTCTTGTTGCCACAGGAAGAATACACAAAGGCACTTGGGAAAGAGATAATGCAGGACTTTCTAAGTTGAGATTCTTTATCTATACTTGGATGAACCCCATGAGAGTGGCCATGTTTAGTAGGATGCCAGCCATAAATGGGGTGTTCAAGCCATCCACATTTCTGCCTTGCAATATGACTTCTATCTCTAGTCAATGGCTACCTCACTGGCCAGCTCATACAATGGTCTTTCAGTGTTATAAAAGGTTTTAAGTGTTATAAAACCTGTCTTCACCTTTAGAAATACACACCTGCACATTACTTCATGTTGGTCTTTCTCACAAACTTGAAGCCAGTCATCATTCTCCACTGCTCATATTCTTCCCATGTGCCTGTTTGCCCTTAATGACACTGAAAGGTCTTCTTTAAAAAACAAACAAAAACCCAAACAAGAACACCCTGTTATTCATGTGACAACCATTCCCCATTGTATTTATCATCTCTGTCACACTGAGCTTGTCAGCTTTCATCTTGATGTCACTATAGCATGGAACCTGGGCTGCAGGGGAGTGCTGCCTGATCAGAGGGACAGAGGCTACTGCTTCCCTGGATGTGCATGCCTCCCTTCCACTAGTGCAGTGGGATGTCAGGGTTGACTTCGAAGGGGCTGGAGGATCCTGTCTGAAGGTAGATTGTTGATGCAAGCATCTCCTTTCTTAGAGTCAAGGACCGCCCCCCTCATGGCTGGCTGGAAGGAAGTCTAATGTAGGATTTTATAGATTCCCTATGTCTAATCACCAAATGTGATTTTTTGTTTGTTTGTTTTGGTTTGGTTTTAGGAAGAAAGTTGTGGTTTGTTGACTTTATGGTGGCAGAAGACTGCTACCAGGAGGTCCTTGTGCTCTGAAAAGTGAAATGGCCAAGTTCTAATCCAAGGTCCTCAACATTAGGGGAGGCTCAGCAAGAAGGATGAAAAGGGAAAAGGCCACAGAAAATTGACTTTAAAAGGAAGATGTTCAAAGTGTTTTTGGAAGTTTTAAAAGAACGATCTGTATGGCTAAAAGCATCTATTCTTATTGGGAGGTGAGTCTGGAAGAGGAAGGATAGAAGGCATATGAGGCCAGTTTGCAGTTTTTGTGATCTGAGGAAAGCTGTTTACTTAGCAGTTGGGGGCAGAAGCCTTCTGCCTGAGAAGATGAGTGATTTGGGGATCCCTTGTTATGGGGACTTCCAATGCCTGGAATTATAGACATCAAATAGATCTAACAATCCCTCAGCCAACAGGAAGTGCATCTAACAGTTCCTTAGGAAGTGGATCTGGAAGTCCCTCAATCGATAGAAATTAGACCCTAGCAGTCCCTCATCCTACAGGAAGTGCATCTGACAGTTCCTCAGGAAGTGGATCTAGCAGTCTCTCAGCCCACAGGAAGTACATCTGACAATTCCTCAGGAAGTAGATCTATCAGTCCCTCACTTGACAGGAAGTGGATCTGGCAGTCCCTCAGGAGTATGCACTACTATCTGTATGTGTGTGTATGTATTCTAAAGGATTTCAGGATATCTTATCTGCTGGGACCAGACATGCACAATTTACATAAAAGTGCTAAAAATCGTCAGTTTACAAATACACTGGCAAATAGAGGAGTTTCACTGCCATCATTTTTCTTTTTTTCTAAGGATCATCATGTGAGTTGATGTCCACATGGCTAGGATGATGTGCTTAGCGTAATGTTATGAAAAAATAAAATTTTGAGCAAATTTCTAATTAATGACCTATGTACTGAAATAGTTGTATTGGTTGAGTATCCCTTATCCAAAATGCTTGGAATTTTGGGTTTTTTTCAGATTTTGGAATATTTTCATATTCATAATGAGATTGCTTTGGGATCAGATGAAAGCCTGAACATATGATTCATTTCTGTCTTGTATATATCTCTTATACATATAAATTGAAAGTAATTTTTGTACGATATTTTTTTAGCATGCATGTTTTGTGAAATATGATCAAATGAGGTATGCAATCTTCTCCCTGTGGTATCATGTCTACTCTTAGAAATATTCAGATTTTCAAATCAGGGTGTTCATTCTACATATGTTAAATTAGAAGAGGAGCAATATTCATTTTGCTTAAATTTTCTTGATAAAAAAATAGCCTTTGACTTCCAATATAGTCCTTTTAATTTAGTCAAATTGCAAAATTTTTCCAGATCTTTATGAACTTTGGGAATGTCTAAAATAATTGTTCTTTGTCCAGTAAAAGTTTTTATACAGTAAAAGTTTGTGTCAGGTAGGAAGGTAGAGTAGTACAGTTCTGCTGCAGAAGTTAAAATCTCAAGTGAATAGTTTTTAAGGATATGTGTCCACATTTTTATTAATTTTAAATTAATAAATTTAAAATAGATTGAATTTAATGATGCAAAGAAGTATCAGTTCTGTGTGAGGCATTAACATCAGGTGCTATTACAAGGAGTGCCCTTGCTGTTGTGATAGGAGAATGTTGAACATCAAGATGAAAGAATTCACAGAAGCCTCATGGAAGAAATAGCATTGAAGAAGCATCTCAGAAGAAGCTAAAATTACAACAGAGGAGGCATCCCAAGTGAGCAAAAGACCAATCGGGAAGGCAGAGGTGGTGAGAAGGCCTAGAGAGGCCTGGGCTTAGGGGCCTATGGCTGGGCTTTGGACTGACCAACCTGTTTGCATTCTCCTTCTAAAACTCTTCAGCCATATTCCTATAAGTTCTCCCACACATAAAATGGAGAGAAAACCCCCATCCCCAGAACATATGTGAGTATTCAGTGGAAAGATGACTGGCACATATGTACTCAATAAATGTTATTTTCCTCCATTTTCTAAAATCAATGGGTTTTCCAGTTTCTTAGAAATGAAGAGAATTGAATCAGTCAAATAGTTTATAGAGTTTTGCATTAATATATTAATATTAATAAAAAAGAGTCCATAATTTTGTTGGAAGCCGTTTAGAACATTTTGCATGTTAAAACATCAGGAATACATTGAATTATTAGTGGCCTCCAAATTAGTAATGGGATTTTCTTGTGTGTGATTGATATTAAAATGGATTTTCACTTGTTCTTTGGTTGTAATCCACTTCCATTCCTAATTATGTTCTTCTCAGGCTCACCTGGGCGTGAGTTTATAATCATTGGTTACCAATAATAGGGCACAGTTCCTTGAAGGTATTAAGACATGGCTTGAAGACCATTAGCAATGGAAGAAAGCTACGAGGACTAATGAATTTATACTGGGTATTTTTGTTGTTGTTGTTTTGCTTTTGAGTATAAAAGAGTAGGATTTATTCAAGTGAGAAGAAAAGATACAGAGCTCCTTCAAGGTTAAAGGGAATCCAATAAGGGTTTCCCTTGTACTGTTTTTTTTTTTTTAATTGTATCCCTCCTCCCCCTAGAAAATAATGACATCTTCTTCTACTCCTTTTCTTGCCCTCTACTCCACTTGCTACTCTTTTACTCTACTAATTGTTGTGATAAGAGAATGTTTTCCTAAAAGAAATTTCACAAATCTATCATTCTAGCTCCTGGACACTTGTTTTCAGCGTGATGCAGAAATTGGCTTATGCCTCTCAGATCAAATAAAATTGCTCTGTATTTTATTTTAAAATAAATTTAAAATAAAAATTTAGAGCTCTGTTTAAAAACAGCTGTTCCATATGCACAATGTACATAATGAAACAATGCTGTTTAGCATTTGAAATCATTGTTACTTCTTGAATTAGAAATAAGAATCAGCAGAAATTGCTACACTATGGCAGTCACAGAATCATTCATGAAGTGTGTCTATAGGGATATTATTTGTGGTAGCTGGAAAATATTACATGAGTAATGTTGCATTCCAATTAGTTGTATTAAAATATATATTATGCACAGCTCTGTATTTGGGTTTAAAAGTTTCCTTGACAACATCATTTAACTTCTTACTGTTCTTTCCATGTTGCTAGTATAAATATCTAATATGTTTTTGTTCAAAACATCAATTAGGCTTCAGTATAATCTTTATTAGTACAGATCTGTTATTACAAGATGACTACTGAGCTATGATAATTTGCACAGCAGGAACAATAAAATATCTTATTATTTTTTTTTTTTGGCTCTATCCCAGATTGCTTGGCTTTTTCAGTCTTTTACAAAGCATACACCCAGAAGGTTCCATGTTATCTTGCACAATTACAGTGAAATCTTTAAAGCTCTTGTAAGCAAAAGCATTATTTTCTCCCAAGGTGAAGAAAATGGAAAGGCCCCAAATTACAGATAGATTGAAAAAGACCATAGTAGTTTCAGAACTCCACTTTAAATATCTCTATTTTTTTCTTTTCATGTAGCCAGAACTCCCCACTTTCTGCGGATTCAGAATGTGGAAGTGAATGCTGGTCAGTTTGCCACCTTCCAGTGCAGCGCAATTGGCAGGACCTTGGCTGGTGACAAGCTCTGGTTGCAGGTATAGTAACCACAATTTCAGCTGTCTGGTGAAGTTCCATCAGGGAGAAATCATTTGTCCTGGAGGGAGGAATCAGTGAAACAGAGTCTGTGTCTGGTCACTATTGCAGGACTTTCCTTCTTTATCAATGAGTGGCCAAGTTCCTAGGTGTTCTACATAAGTTAGGTATTTTTCTTCACATATCCTTTATGAATTTCTGTTTTACCCCTTTGCTTTTGTTTAGTTGTCTCATTTGGAAGATTATGTTGTCAAATTGCTTTTAAAGTGGTATAATAAATTACAAAATATAGCCCCTTTCTCTGACTCATGCTCCTGAGAAAATTCCAGAGAATCTCACATAAATTTACACACATGTATGTGTGTACACCAGCACCCACACTCACAAGCACATGCACACAGTTTGAAGGCTTTTGTAATTTGAATTTTCTAGCAATTCCCCTAAATATAGAAATTAATGACACATATTTTGCTTTCAAACATGTAAAATACATATAATTTTTATATATGTATATGTGTATGCATATAATCATAATTTGTGTGACTTTGTTTACAGTTTCTTAAATTCCAAATCATATATTTTGCATTGCAAATAGTTTCATGTATCTATGCTGGGTCTCAGGAATTCTGGCAAAATGAGTAGATTTAAATGACTGGTATCCTTCTACCAGAATGCTACCCCCTTCTTTAAGTTCTGGGTTTTGTGAGGGGTTTCTTCTACCCAGTGCCTTTCAATTGCACATTTAAAATTTTTTTTTTTTTCCTTTTAAGCATTAATATGTAGTGTGCCCATTTCTCATCTTGACTGGAGGCCCGCCCCCCACCTTTTTTTTCTTTCCTTCGTTTGTTTTTTGTGGGTTTTTTAATTGTTGTGTTTTGTTTTGTTTTCATGGTGCTGGAGTCTTGTTCATTTTAAGCACAATCCCTTACACTGAGCCACACCTCCAATCCATTTATTTATTTTTATTTAAATTTTGATTTGGCTACTAAGATGAATTAACCTTTTTTTAAAAAATTGTAGATGTCCAGAATACCTTTATTTTATTTATTTTTATGCAGTGCTAAGCATCAAACCCAGTGCCTCAAACATGCTAGGCAAGTGCTCTGCCACTGAACTACAGCCCCAGCCTCACAACCTTCACATTTTAACACTTCTCGCTACATCTATTTCTTGCCATGTCAGCTTCCAGTTCTTGTGCTGACTTTTTCTGTATTCATCACCTCTCTACCTCCTATCCTATTTCTCCTTTCTGCTGTGACATAATGATTGTGACACTATTATTTTTAATTTGTATGACACTATTATTTTAAAATACCTTATCCCCTTTAATCATTGTAATTTACATAAATGGTTGTTTTTGTTTATCCTTTCCTTGAGAAAAATGGGAGAATGTACCCTCCCAAGATTAACCTATAATGGGTTGCCAGGTGGGAATACATTCTGGGGAGAGGGCCTCTGCCCCAGTGCCTTACCCTTCTCCCTGATGTCGCTGTTTATTCACATCCTGTCCCTTTTAGGGACTTGGCTACCAGAAGGCTGAAATTGTATGTTTCAAATTCCTCTTTAGTTTTTTTTTCTTACTAAAAGTTTTGTAATCACTGCTTTAAAGGCTTTCTTCAGTGTGTGTTTCAACTTTTCTTTTTATCCCACTTCTCAGTTATTTTAAATTTTTGATGTTAGGATTGAGAAATATTTCCTCTGTTAGTGCCAGTTTGTACTAAATGCTATCCAGATTGACAATCTGTAGTGACCAGTGATGAGATTAGACACCTTTTATTGATGTTTTACACAAAGTCTTATCCACCTTTGAAGAGTGAAGCTCTTCTTTTTATCTCTGAATTTTTAAAATATTTTTTTAGTTGTTTATAGACCTGTATTTTATTTATATGTGGTGCTGAGAACCGAACCCAGTGCCTCACACATGCCAGGTAAGTGTGCTACAACTAAGCCACAGCTACAGCCCTTATCTCTGATTTATTGCTGGAACTCTTAATGTTTCTTGAAAAAGTAGTGTTTTTTTTTTTTTTTCATATTTGTGTTAATGTTTTCTGAGAGATCACAGCCTGGAGTGTAATTTCTTGGTCTTCATGGTGTCATCTTAGCTTTTGCCAAAATTTTACTGGTATGTTGAGAGATACAATTTGCTCTTTTTGTTTTAATAAATGTCCTGGGCTTGGGATGCTCCTGTTTAACCTTGAGCATTTATTTATGGCTGATAGTCTTTAATTATTTGCTGTTACAGTGGCAGTGGTTCTTCATTTCTAAATGCTGACTTAATTGGTCTGGGTTGATGCTTAGCATTCAGTATTGTAAACCCAAGATTGAAAATTCACTAGCCGGAAGGAAAATGTCACATGTTTCAAATTGGAATGAAAAAGATGTAAAGTACAACTGGTGCCTGTATGCCTGTACAGTTGATCCTTGGTATCTATGTGGACTGGCCAGGACCCGTGTTTAGCACAGCCCACAGGTGCTCAAGTCCCACGTAGACAGTGGTGTAGTTTTTGCATAAAACTAGGCACACGCATCTCTAGATGACATATGATACCTAATACAATGTAAGTATATTACATTTAAATAGGTGTTATGCTGTATCATTATACTGTATTGCAATAATGACAAGAGAAAAACAGTCTGTATATGTTCAATACAGGCATTTTTGTTTCCCAAATGTTTTTGATCCATGATTGGTTGCATCTTTGGGTGCACAACACGCAGATATGGAGGAGTGCAGGTATTTGGAAGTCTCAGTGACAATTTCATGTTGAGGTTCCCAAGTACTAGGTCTCTCTTTGTTCTGTTAGATTTGGACTGTAGCTGTCATGAAGTATTTCCCTCTTGACCTGCTAGCATCTTTCCTTTTCTACTGCCCAGTCATGTTCTTCTTGTCATCAGTGACTGAGTAGGTCCCTGTAGCTTTCCACATGGCCTGGTCAAGAGGGGGATGATAGAGAGAGAATTTATATGACTTTGGATTTTTAAATGAAACTTAGTTTGTCCTGGATTCAGAATGCTATTTGGTTTGTGAATCTTTGTGATGTTAGAATAATTTTACTGTTAAATAATTTATATCCCCTGGTATAGTAGGTATTTTGTGAGAAGATGTTTACTTTATTAATAGCTTGTGAAAGAAGACCAGTGTCCTTCACTTACAAAAGTGGTTTCTGTTAATCTGTATTTGTACTAAGTGATTTCTGGTAGGGATGAAGATTTAAAGCACAGGAGGTTTTCCCAGAGCCATTCCTGCCCTCTGGCCAGCTACTCCTAGTCCTTTGACTCAGGCCATTCCTTAAGGGTGGTGGAAAGAAGAAATTTACAGTCATTTTCCAGGTGTCTCTAATCTAGATGCATAAGATCTAATCTAATCTAACATCCAAAATGCTCCCAAATTTCAAACTTTTTGAGCGCAGACCTTACACCTGGAATGGAAAGTTTCATATGATGAAAGTGAGTTTGATACATACAAGTATTTATTTAGTTAATTAGTTAGTGCTGGGGCTCAGACCCAAGGGCATTGAACATGTTAGCCAAGGGCTCTACACTGAAACACACTTCAGCCCCAATCTCTGTGTGTGTGTGTGTGTGTGTGTGTGTGTGTGTGTGTGTGTTGTATGTGGTGCTGGGGATTGAACCCAGGACCTCACACATGGTAGGCAAATGCTCTACCACTGTACTATACACAAAATTACTTAAAATATTATATAAAATTACCTTTAGGCTATATGTATGAGGTGTGTATGAAATATAAATGAATTTTATTTTTAGAATTAATTTTCATTCCCAATAACTCATTATGTATATGCAAATATACCAAAATCTGAACTAATCTGAAATTTGAGACACTTCTTATTGGAAACTTTTCTGATAAGGGATATTTAGCTTGTAATACTCTTACGCTGTAACAGCTTCAAAAATGCTTTTCTGTGTGTAGACTCACTTGGGACCTTAAAATAATTATGAAACTCAGGAAGAAAACTGAGTGAGAAAGAAATATTTTTAGATTTTTTGTGTGATTTGAGTCTCTATAAAAGTAAGGCAAGATTTAGAAATTCATAATTCTTCCTTTATTTGGGGGGGGCATCACTGTTTTTGAGTTTAGTAATTTCCAATAATTTTCATTACTTATGTCACTGTCCTTTAAGCCCCAGCATAGGCATTTTGCATCAAGTGTCATGGATGCTCCCCATGGTATTTTATCTATTTTATAGATGAGGAGTTTGAGATTCAGGATTGTCCAGGGTCACAGAGGTAAATGATACTGTACAACCCCTTGTCTCTATTTTTGCCTCCTGCTGATTAATTCCACTATACTTCAGTCTTCTCTTGCCTGAAGGTAGGTGAATGGGCAATGTGCATTTAACGCTTTGCTAGAAGAATTTAGCTATGACCAGCTTACATGATTGGCATCAAGGAGCCAGCCTGACTGTAGAAGAAATGTCCATATGTATTACATGTACTGATTGATCCATACCTGTTTTTGGTTTGGATATTAGGTGTCCTGATCAAACTCCTGTTAATGTAAAAATATTCAGAGATGAAATTATTAGATTTATTAGAACTGTACTGTAATCTGCCCATCTTAGTTTGAATGGACTGGGTTTTAACTGTAGGCAGGTGGAGTGTGGCTAAAGGTCAGTGAGGATATTCCTTGGAAGGGTGCATCTTCTCTGTGTCCCCTGACCCCACTTTCTTGCTGCCAGGAGGGGAGCAACTTACCTGTGGTGTACGCTTCCCCCATGATTTGTGATCTCACCTTGAGCCCAGAGCAATGGAATACACCCACACTGAACTCTGAGACTCTGGTTCTATGAGCCAAAATAAAGTTTTCCTCTCTAAGTTGTTGTTCTCAGATGTTTTGGTCATAGCAGCACAATAACTAACTAAAACCACACCTATGAAAAATGGTTAAGGATTTGTTTGCTTGAAATATAATATCCATAGTCTTCATAAAAATCATGAGACAAGTAAATTTGGTGATGGCACCGATGGAGAAATGTTCATGACTGACAGATGTGTCCCATCTGTTTATATTTTATCCATCTCACCTGTGGGCCACATAGGTTAGTGTCAATGTGGGAGGGGTTTGTCTAGAATACAGAACAAGAAAATAAAATCAGTGTATAAGAATCTACCATTATACCTGCAAAGTACTTAAAAACACTTTCCAGACAATTTATGGTAAGAAGACAGCATTTGCAGGATTGCTTTCATGTAGTACAAAACTTATAGGCAATGAAGTTCCTATAGATCCCAGCTGTATGTTGTCAGATATAGCAATTTATACACTTAAATATGGGCTCTCATATGTGATATACCAAAACTAAATCTGTGTTTTAAACTCTTTAAGTTCCCCAAATGTGACCACATTTCTTGTTACTATTAATCTTCTGATCACCTGAGCCTACGTTTTGAAATGTTACAATATGTATGTGTATTTTCACACACACACACATATACACATACAAAGAAAGGGATTTTCTTCTTTCTATACTTTTTGTATGCTTTAATACTTTCAAAATAGCTTTGTTTGCAAATGGGCAATATCTGAGTTGCTTATTCTTTATGCAGTAATTGACCTTTTAAACCATGTATGGTTGTGTTAAAATTATTATTTTTTCAATATTTCAAATTTTGCTTTTCTAAATTCATTGATTTCTCTTGAGAATTTATACACACACACACACACACACACACACATATATATATATATATATTTAAACATCTATTTCAGCTTTTCAGTTACTGAAGAAGATAGCCAAACTATCTACTCTAGACATTTGTACTTTGCTGATGACTTAGGCTCATTCAGTTCCAGGTCACATGGCCTGTGCGCCACCCTGCCCTCCTCTTCACCTGTGTCTGCCCCATTTTGGTATTTTTGTAATTTCTGGTCTTTGATTCATTTGTGATCATTGTGGAGTCTCCTCCATTCCTTACTTATCTTTTACAGCTACCATGTGTCACTTTGAGTGGATGGAATATAAAATGGTTCATACTCCTGGACACATGGCAGAAGGCTCAGAGACAGTAGAGATGCCTTCTGGACAGTGGATGAGTGGGAACTTTGATTGATGTGTGCATGTTAAGTGAACAGCTGTTGGCAGAGGAGACATGGAGAAGAACCATTTCTTCTTGACAGATGTTAGAGATTCCTACCAAGTTTAAGTGGCTTACATTTTAACATTATACAATTATATAACTTCTGAATTTGGAACAACCTTTAATTTTGGGAGGGGGAATATACTGAGGATTTAACTTAGGGGCACTTTACCACTATACCCACATCCTTAACCATTTTTTATTTTTTATTTTGAAGCAGGATCTTGCTATGTTGCTTAGACTGACTTTGAACTCACAATCCTCCTGCCTCAGTCTCCCAATTCAATGGGATTAGAGGCATGTGCCACCACACCTGGCTGTCATGATCTTAAGATTTAATATCCAATTTTATTAATACAAAAGTGGGATCCCAGAAAAATTAGGAACCTTAATTGCGTCATAATCCAGTTCATGAAAGTTAGTGATATGTACATGATACATTTTGTTTTTTTGCAAATTAGTGAATTTTGTTATTTGTACATTTTTCTTCCAACTGGGTTTCAAAGAATATTAACCTTTAACAGATATTCTCAGATTGACTATGAAAATATCTGTTTTAACTTCAGAACTTTAGAGTCCATCATAATAAAATGTAATTGATAGTTTCCTTTTTTTTTTTTTTTGCAAACAGAGCTTAATGTTTATCAGAAATAAGATTCCACAATAATGATTTCATAATATGTATCAGTTTTTACAAAGAGAACAGAAATCCAGGTGATATTACTGTGGAATACTATGTTACAAACACTAGTAGAACCCAGCACCTGAAGCAGTACTTGAGGAGTTGTAAAGGCTCTATTAATACCTGCTGATGCACAGCCCTTGTTGAAGCCTGTACAGATCATGTGTCTCCTCCAGGTGAGCCTTAAAAGCAGGGTTATGGCTGACACAGGAAGTTAGGCACAGAGAATGCTACTTTGTCTCCCAGGGAAGCTTGCTATAGGTGCCCAGCTCCTATCCAGTGGTTTGGTCTTTGATAAGAAGGGAGATATATAGAACCTAGTGGTGTCTCTTAGGTTGCTTCAGAATGTACACCAGATATTACAAAGAGTTGCAGGGACTATCAAAAACAGACATATGTTAAAGTAATTTTAGAAGAAAATATGGTCAATATATCATTTTTCCCTAAATCTTCATTTTTTGTCCTCTTTCCCTAAGTGTTTTTATTCTGTTTTAAAACTTTTCCCCAAAACTTCCCTAGTAGTGAAAAAATTTATTGCCATAGCACCTCTGTTAAAAGTTATAGAACCGATCCCAGTGGTGCACACCTGTAATCTCAGCAGCTCAGGAGGCTCAGACAGGAGAATCACGAGTTCAAAGCCAGCCTCAGCAACTGTGAGGCACTAAGTAACTCTGAGACCCTGTCTCTAATAAAATATAAAATGGGGCTTGGGGTATGGCTCAGTGGTAGAGTGCCCCTGAGTTCAATTCCAGATACCAATAAATAAATAAATAAATAAATAAATAAACAAAAAGTAATAGAAATATATTTCTAATAAGGATATTCCATTTGAGCTTGCCCCATAGCAACACCTGTGTCATAGTAATGATAAACAAAACTACCCTTTCCATGTTTTGTAACGAATGTAATTTATAGGCTATTAATAGGGGAGTGTAAATTTCCTTTTAAAAAAGAAACGCCTTACTTGGAAGTAAAGCTTTTTTAGATTGGCCTAGAGATAGATAGATATTTTTTTTCTTTTGAATGTTTGATATATAATTCCACTTAACTGGTTATGAACTGCTCAATTATGAAAAAAACCTTTCTCAACTATTCCAATAAATTTCTTATGGTCCTTTTCTAAGCTCAGATAATTTTAGACCATTTTATTGAGAGAAAAAGGAAAAATTTAAGATTTTTGTGATCTAAAATTATTCTCATAAGAACAGCCTTTTTTAAAAAAGTATTTTTTGTTGTTGTAGATAGACACAATATCTTTATTTATTTATTTTTTTGTGGTGCTGAGGATCGAACCCAGTGTCTCACACATGTGAGCAGGTGCTCTACCACTGAGCTACAGCCCCAGCTCAAGAACAGCCTTTTCTATGGTCTATAGACTTGGACTTGTGGATGAACAAACTATAAACTGTAATGAAATAAAATAATTACAATGACATTTATTGAATGCTGCTCTGTGCTAATGGATGTTTAGTTACTTTATTTATTGATCTTTGCAAGAATTTTATCATATACCCATTTATAGAAGAAGAAACTCTGAAGAGGCTCAGGAAGTTTCAGTGATTTTTTTTTTTTTTCTAATGGTAATTGCTTGTAACAGTTGGGATTTGAATACAGGTCATCTCTATCTAGAATATGTGTCCTAAACCAGGATGCCTTCTGTGTAAGCACAGAAGAAAATCTAGACAGTTATTATGGATTTATAAACATCATGTAGTAATTTAAATGATCACTTATATCATAATATTAAGTAAAAACCACATTTGTGTGTGTGCATTGTTCCCTTGGCTTCCATTTTAAGGAAGGCATCCCTGTGGTCAACCCATCCTGGTGGCTCTTAGCTTCATTTGTAGATTATGAGGGGGGAAAAAATCATAACTATCTATCAGAACACTTTTGTTGTTAGTTATAAAAGCCACAAACTGATCTATAAAGAAGTAAAATTATGACTCCCTTGGCAAATACTTATGTATTTTATACCCATATATATTAAAGCATAAATTTAACATCACTTTACCACCAGAAAATACCAGGAATACACAAAGAGGCCTTTCTTCAGTTGCTATAGGAACCATTTACTATCTAAATTTTGAGTGGTTGAAATCACATCCATTGTTGTTTTAGTCAGTTTTCTCTCTGTAGCTGTCTGTGTCTATATAATATAACCTCAAACATTCAGAATGGGACCACTGAAAGGCTTCAAGCGTGTATTATATTTTTTAACTTAGTATGATTTTGGATTACTTCAAATTAAAGGTAAATATTTATTTTATGTTTGTGAGATGGTATGTCATATTTAGGGAAATTGTGGAAAAAATTCATGAAGTTTACTTTGAAATATTATCTAACTCAGTGTATAAAAAGAGGTAAGCACCTTGTGCTTTATGTGGGATGAAGTAAGAAAAATTAGGGTGGTGGTGGATGGAGAGCTTTCTTGTCTACAGCAACCTCAAAGTCTCCTGGCCCAGGATTTGAATTTGGACCCCATGGAAGATAGTTCCATCTAGAGGGTAGAAGAGAAAGGCATGAGCTGCTGTTTTGGAAGTGAAGGGACAAAATGGAAAGAGTTTTAGCTAGAAGGCTTATATATTTGTTCTAGGTGGCCCTGATAGTCCTAGAAGAGTTTTTAGTCTGGTAACTTGAAATTACTGTCATCCCTACATGTCACAAAGTGTCATTCTTTTCTTTTTTTCTCAGTTCACTTATTCAGTCATACCATATCCATATGGGACCCCCACAGACAAGCAAACCCACGGATGTTCAAGTCCCATTTATAAAATGATATGTATTCGCGTATAACCTGTGCACATCTTGCTGTATACTTAAATCATCTCTGGATTGCTTATACTACTTGATACAATATAAATCCTATGTAAATAGTTTCTATACTGTATTGTTTAGAAATAATGACAAAAACAGACAGACTATATATGTTTGGTGCAAGCATAATTTCTTTTCAAATATTTTTGATCCATGGTCGGTTGAATCTACCAGTGCAGAACTTGATACAAAGAGCAGACTGTATGTACCTGAACAAGAGAGGAAGATTTGTTTCATTAGGGTTTTCCTTCATTGGATAGAAAAATTGACAACTCTTTTTTTTTTTTTTTTTTTTTTTGGTACCGGGGATTGAACTCAGGGGCACTTGACCACTGGGCCACACCCCCAGCCCTTTTTTGTATTTTATTAGAGACAGGGTCTCACTGAGTTGCTAAGTGCCTCACCATGGCTGAGGCTGGCTTTGAACTAGCGATCATCCTGCCTCGGTCTCCCAAGTGCTGGGATTACAGGCGTGCGCCACCGCGCCCGGCTGAAAATTGACAACTCTTGATGTGTTCTAATTTTTTTTTAATTGTATGTAACTTCATTTATTAGAAAGCATAAGTCTGTTCACTTTAGGTGCAAATAGGTACATATAAATAAGTAAACAAAATTTTCACAGAAAATGGAATTTATATAAATGGAATTTATTATCAACATTATAATAACTAAGGTTTTTTTTGGTACTGGAGATTGAACCCAGGAGTGCTCAACCACTAAGCCACATCCCCAGCCCTTTTTATATTTTATTTAGAGACAGGTTATCACTAAATTGCTTAGGGCCTTACTAAGTTGCTGAGACTGGCTTTAAACTCATGACCCTCCTATCTCAGCCTCCCCAGCCACTGACATTACAGGTGTGCACCACCGCCTGGCACCAATAACTATGATTTTTATCCAACTAGTATATAAGAACTGTAGAGTAGGAGAACAGAGTGCTTTGTCAGTGGAAATCTCCACAGGGGAGAAAACCTTTGGAAAATCTGTCAACAAGATGTAATGATAGGAACACAGATAACTAAATAAAAACTATGGTTATTAGTAACTCTAAGGAAAACAAAAGCATTAATAATATTTAAATTGTCATAATAATGTAAACACCAATCATGGACTGAACTGGTGGAGGATACTATCAGGGGAAGTGTGTAAGTAAGATTTGGTTCAAGAGAGTTAAATCATCAACTACTTTCATAGCTTCTCATGAGATAGTGACTATAATAGGTAAATTAATAATTAATAGCATACAGATATTATTTAGAAATGTGGAAATAAACCCTAGAAGAAACCACTAAGAGTTAATCACTGAAGTCTGTGGTAAGTAAGAGAGGGGATTAAGAGATGGCTGGGAAAGAGATTTGTGCATCTTTTAAAAGAACTAGTTAGCACAATTTTATTTTTTTAAATCTTTGCACATACAATGATTTCATAAAAAATAAAATTCATTAGAAAGTAGTGGAGGATATGTTTTAACTCTCCTGAGGACCAGGGAAGTAGTCCTCTGGTTGTCCTAAGTCTGGGACAAGGCTGTGGACATTTTTTCTGGCACATGGTAGCAGCCAGGCAATTCTAATAGAGGATGAACTTTAAAATCATAAATCAGATTAATATTCTCTTTTGCATTTCTCATATTTTTACATTGCTATGCTTTGTTCAAAGTTATTTTATTTAAGAGGTTTGTGTTACACACTTTGGTTGATTGGTTGTTTTTTACAGTGCTGGGTATTGAACTGAGGGCCTTATGCATGCTAGGCAAGCTCTCTACCACTGAGCTAACACACTTTCTGTGTCTAGGTAAATGATTACTAGTTAAGTAAATGTAGCTGCAGGATAGGAATGCTACCACTTAGGTGTGTTTTCACTTCGCCAAACTTAAGTTTAAGGTGGGAGATGGGGACTCTTGTCCTTAAAAAAAAAAAAAAAAAATTTTGCTTAGGGATCACAGGCACAAAGCTTATAGAGGGATTTGAGGGAGGTATGTTTTTCACTCTCAGGGTAAGTGGGCAGCATTCTGCAGTGGTCATAAATTTGGGGCTTTTCTGCTACCATTACCTGAATGTCACCAAATATTCTGGGTTCTGTCACTCTGAAGAAAAGTTACTGATTAAAAAAATTTTTTTTTCGAGGAGTATCTGACTTTATAGTTTCAGATACAGAACAGGTAATGGGACCAAAAAGCAGCTTTTGCTGGAGAACACTGGGCAGTTCAATCAGAGGTGTCATCTACAGCAAAGCTAGTGGGAGACTTAACACATTGCTTAGCTGTGTGTCCTCCAGAATTGGTAATTTTAAGTCAACTAAAGCAGGAAATAGGTTTTCTGTTTGTTATCTTTCTAATTATTACATTTATCATATATATATATATATATATATATATATATATATATATATATATACATACACACACACACACACACACACACTTTATTCCTTGGATGATCTTCTAAATAAAATTTGAACACAAGTTTATTAAATAATATTATTTAGACATCTCTAATATATAATGAAATGAACTATGTCTAGCTAACAGTGAGGTTCTAAATTTCCATAATAAAATGTGCTTGTATAATGTTCCCTTAGTATGATAATATTTGCAGTATCTGTATATTATATTGGATCTGTACAGATATTAACCAACTGAAGTATACTTGTCATAGAAACATGGTATATGGTGATAGGAAAAAGAACTTCAGTTTCTTGTATCTCACCTTGATATATACTTGGGTTATATTAGCTATGGTCTAGAAATCAAAGGTCAATGTGTAGTAATTACTCCCTTAATTATCAAAATCAAAATATGGACCACAGAAAAATTGTGGACTTACTCAATTAATACTAGATTTAAATTACATGCGAAGTTCCAAACAAAATTACTCCAGACTTTGCTGATGCTATTAGTGATCTCAGAAGTAAGAATTTCAATCAGCGTGTTACAAATGGGCATATTAGAAAGTGGGTTAGTACAGACTATTTTTACTGTTGAAGAAGGGCAAATGCAGTTTAATCCCCACCTGTGCAGCTGAGGAAGGGGCCTGGCTCCTCTCTCCTCTAAGCTTGTGCACTCAGAGCAACTCCAAAAAGCCTGAGATTGATTAATTTGCTGCAAGTGCTGCTAACTTCCCAGAACTCAATTTCTTTCAATCATTGCTCTGATTATTGTGAAACTATTCCTGAAAGACTTAATATGTATCTTTTTTGCTAGTAAATTACTGCTCATTTAGAAGTCCTCAAGTTAGTCCATTGCATAAAGAAGGTTGTAAGTCTAATTTAAATAACTATCAGTACTTTTTTCCAGCTTGCTCACATTGAAACACATGCACTTTTAAAGATACTCTTGCCTTCATAAAGAGCTGTAACAACCAGTAAGATCATTTCCTCCTCAGGCATCAGGCATCTTCATTATGGTTCATTCATTAAGTCCACAAAAGATGGGGCAGCAGTTTCATTAATAACCCTGGACATGCAGTTGTCATGCTTCTTCATATGAAATCTAAGGTTTTTATTCCCAACAATTGTAGTTTCCCATGGTGAATTCTTTATATTATAAAGAACAATCTGGATGACCACTCTTGGTTGTTGCTCATTGTCCACTCTTGGTCCCTGCTCATTTTCCTATCACTATTAAGAAGATGGAGAGCCAGTGCTTGGTGGGGCTGCCTCTTCCTAACCTTGGAAAAGTTGGGAGAAATCTGACAATCTTGCCATCTCTACTCAGTGTACATTTCCATCATTTTGTTCTGCTAGAATAACAAAAAGATTCCCCAAAGGCTCCTAGATGCACAGTTATTCCTGAGGTTCGGAACATATTGCCCTCTCTGGTTACTGTTGACATGAAAAGAGGCTAAAAAGGAGCAGGGCCCATGTGTCTCTGCGCCTCCCCAGCATCAAGGGAATAGGGCTGGTTTCATTTCTCACAATTCCCGGTTTAATTCTAGTTGGAGGAAGGAATTCTGGGAACCAGGTCTTCTTAAAATGAACTAATGTAATCATCCATTTATGCCCTAAATGACTCTTAATATAACCACTAAGCCTCCCTAAGGATATGTCCCCCCAAAGCTCCTGTGTTAATGCATGAATTTTCAGAGGTGAAGTGATCTGATTTTGAGAGCTCTAACCTAATCAATCGATCCTAGTTTGAATGGTCTACGTAGATGGTAACTATAGGCAAGTGGGGTATGGCTAGATGAGGCAACTCCTAGAAGGGTTCATCTGCCCTGTGGCTCCTTGCCTTTTCCCTCTGCTTCCTGGTTGCCATGAGTTGAGCAGCAGTCCTCCACCATGCCCTTCCTCCATAATGTTCTGTCTCTCCTCCTGCCTAGAACACTGAAGTTGCTAAACCATGAACTTTCATGAAGTTCTGAAACTGTGAGCCAGAATAAATTTTTTCCCCCTAAGTTTTTCTTGTTGGGCATTTTGGTCACAATGATAGAAAGTTAACTAACATGATGTACCAGGTGTGGTTTCTGTGCTAGAAATAACAATAAAACCCTGGGAAAGCCCTTGCCTTCCTGGAACTCATATCCTAAAAGGGGAAGGAGATGATAACAATAGTAAGTAAGTAATTTAGACAATACATCAAAGAGCTGTCACTACCATTCCAAAAGGAAAAGCCCAGCAGTGCTATGCAGAAACATGGGTCAGTTTTCAATCTAGGATGAGGTTAAGCAGTGACTAAGAGTAAATGGACAGGTTAGCCTTGGGGCTGGGTGGGGAGAACATTCCAGGAGAAAGAGGTGTGGCCTCAGGGTGGAGCCTGCCTGGGCGGGAAGGAACAGTGCAGTGTGACTGGGCTGTCAGCTGACACTGCGGTGATGGAGGCCACAGCAGAGGGGCTTGGGGGACTATGTGCATTCATGGAAGTCATTCTGTGTGCCTTTGCCTTCATTCCAAAAATCAACAAAATGAACGTTTTCACTTAGTAGTGAAGCTTGCCCATTTTAAAAATTCATATGGTGACACAACTTGACCTGATAGGAAATGAAGAAGCTATTTAATAGGGTCTCTCTTTTTTCCTCCTTAGAGTCAGTAATTCTTAAGTTTGATGCAGAAACATCAATGTGCCTGTTGATGGGGTGCTGTCCCAGACTTTCCTGGGATACAAGCAATATATATATATATATATATTTTATATATATAAAATCTTTCTAAATATTTTAAAAGTCTGATTTTTGAACCCCATTGTGCCCATTGGTTTCAGATAAATGCCAATGGCCTGTCCCATGGCCATGGCATTTGAGTCCAGTATCTAATTTACATACCTGTTCCTTCAGCACTGTGAGGAGATGCGCCCCTCCCCCCTTCTCTCTCTCTCTGAAGGATGCTGTTTTCAGACTTAGCTCCTTTTCTGGTTGCTAGCTATGGACTAGATGGGTTCTTCTGTGTCGTGCTCATGTTCTCTGAAGGAATCCACTTCTCACCTGCTCTGCAGAAATCAGCATACCCTGGATGGAATGTCCTCTGCTGGGCTTCCTCCCAGAATAAGAGAAGAGGGACTACCTCCCCATACCCTTCATTTCTATTAATACAACTGTAAATTGAATTAGATTTTTAAAAATTTCCACTCCACAGTTTTTACCTACATTTTAATGATACAGACAACCCTAAGTCAGGTCACTAGGCAGCTACTTATTAAGTCTGTGTTTACAAGGAAGTATGAGGTCTACATTTGTTTTGGTTGATGTTTATTTTGATAGTTTAAATTCACTGTTTGACTTCACAGATATCTTCCTCTATCTTTTTTTCCTTTTCCTTTTTCATACACGTGTTTAGATGTCACCTGTATACTTGATCAGCATGTCCACAACTTTATCAAAGGGGGGGATAATGTTGGGGAAAGTCAGGGATGGGGAGATTGGTGCATTGATGTTCATGGTAGCCATGGACTCTGGTTGATCACAGGTGTCAAGTTCACCTTACATTCATGGCCTTTATCTCACATCGCACTCACCATGTTGTGGGAGCTAGCCTCGGTGATTCTACCTGATGTTTTACCATTGACTTTATTTTTATTTATTTATTTATTTACTTATATTTTTAGTAACGGAGATTGAACTCAGGGCACTTAACCACTGATTCACTGTCCAGCCCTTTTTTGTATTTTATTTAGAGACAGGGTCTTACTGAGTTGCTTAGCACCTTGCTTTTGCTAAGACTGGCTTTGAACTCACAATCCTCCTGCCTCAGCCTCTCAAGCTACTGAGATTACAGTTGTGTGCCACCACTCTAGACTTTACTAATGACTTTAAGCGCTGTGTCTTTCTTATTTCCTAAGGGTCCAAGAAATAGGGTTTGGCACCGTAGGGGGAAAAAAAAGTACGATCTTTTCCTTAACCTATCATAAGGTACATGGCTGAGCCTCCTATAACCAAATACAGATTAGTAAGATTCAAACAAACAAACAAAAAGTATATGTGTTTTACGTGACACAAAAACCTTCCGAAAATGAATACTCAAAGACCCAGAGAAGATTGTGATTTTATGGACTCTCCTACAGAAATATGATTGGAGGACAAAGGGTATCTTCTATACATAGAAGATCCAAAAAACTCCACCAGAAATCTTCTAGATTTAATAAACGAATTCAGCAATAACAGGTTTAACAGTTACGAACTGGGGGACATAGCCATGCCTGTTTTTCAGATTCTTCTTGACCTCTGTGTGGCCATTCCTTCTCTCTGGTATAGGGCAGGATTCCAGTCAGAGGAGGAGGGAGGGAGGCCTGAGAGTGACCTTCCTAGTGTTGAGACCTTTTCAGGGGAAGTGCACCAGGGTAATTTCAGTTTCTGTGGACTGCTTCAGGAGGTGTGGGCAGTGGGAGAAGGTCAGAGAGACTTTCTTATTTCTGCACTTTTCTCAGTTGCTTTCAGCCTAAAATACCTAACATGCCAAGGGGACATGCTTTGGGAGAACATTTTGTGCATCACAGGAGAACTAAGAAAGTGATCAACAGGGTAGGTGTCTCCCCCTCCTTCCTCATTCTCTCCTGAACTTTTAGGACAGTTCCTCATTTCCCTTCCTTTAACCCAGGTGTGGATGGCTCCTGAAGCATGTCATCCCATAGGCAGCTAATAACCTAAAAGTTACTGCCAGATTGGACCAACTTTTCAGCATGAGGAAGCAAGGTTGCTTTTATTAATGTATACTTGTCAAGATTTCTGACCAAAAGAAGAAATGATGTCATCCAAGGAGCAAGTTCATTTTCCCATGTGAATTAACACCTTTCGATTTGGGGCTTGGGGATTTTTCTGCTCTCATGTCTGTGACCCTGTTCCTGCCCTTTCCTTTCCTCACCTATTGCTTTGCCCACCCAACTCTTCTCCTTTCCTTTCAGCTGTCTTTTCCTGGTTATTTCCCTCATCTTTCCTACTGTGCAGATCTCATTTTTCCTCTTGGTTCAGTCTCTCCTGTCCTTTCCATCCTTGTTGGTTTGTTCTCTGCTCATTTCATTCACCTATGTGGTACCTCCATGCTTGCCCATCCTCAGACAGGTGTTCTAGCTCATGTTTCCAAAGTGACATTTCAGCTAGTGTGGAAGTATACCCCACATTTCAATGGTATGCCTTGTTCTGGGTGATGAATGTTCCAGATACTCAAATATTGCCATGCATCCCTAATTTTAAGTATACATTTTAGTCATGCTACAAGCTCTTCTCTTAAATTATCACCAGCACACTTAATCTTACTTAGTTTGGTTTGTATATTCTATTTTGAGAAATATCCTCTTATGGCTATTGAACATGGAATATCCTTGTCCTGTATAAAGAGGTTAGCATAGTTTGCATCTTAGAATGTGATAGGGGATTCATCATTTTTGAAAATAATAAGTACAATGTTTATTTTAATTTTAAAATGCTCTATAGTAAGAACATTGATTTGTAAACACTGTGATATCACAAAAATAAATAGAAATATTTGTCTAAATATAGTTGATCTCATTAAAACAGGTTTTATATTATATATATGCAATTTTTATTCACCAGGGATCTAATAATACCTAATAATATGAAAAATTCCACAGATATCATAAGCAAAGATAGAAAATATTTTTATATTTTGGACCAGCATTTTAACCTTTATTAACATTAAAATATTATCTAATAGAAAAAGTAGTCTATGACATACTTAAATGATGATATTTACCTCTAGTAAGTAGTGAGATTATATGGTTTTAAACAAGATACAACACCCCTTCATGTTCAAAATGCTAGAAAAAATAGGGATAACAGGAACATACCTCAACATTGTAAAGACCATCTATACTAAGCCCCAGGCCAACATCATCCTAAATGGAGAAAAGCTGAAAGCATTCCCTCTAAAAACTGGAACAAGACAGGGATGTCCTCTTTCACCACTATTATTTAACATAGTTCTTGAAACCCTAGCCAATGCGATTAGATAGACAAAAGAAATAAAAGGGATACGGATAGGAAAAGAAGAACTCAAACTATCACTATTTGCAGATGATATGATTCTATACATAGAAGATCCAAAAAACTCCACCAGAAATCTTCTAGATTTAATAAACAAATTCAGCAAAGTGGCTGGATATAAAATCAATACCCATAAATCTAAGGCATTTATGTACATCAGCAACAAATCCTCAGAAAGAGAAACTAGGAAATCCACCCTGTTTACTATAACATAAAAAAAAAAAAAAAAAAAAAAAAAAACTTGGGAATCAACCTAACAAAAGAAGTGAAAGACCTGTACAATGAAAACTACAGCACACTAAAGAAAGAAATTAAAGATCTTAGAAGATGGAAAGATTTACCTTGTTCATGGATGGGTAGAACTAATATTGTCAAAATGACTATTCTACCAAAAGCACTATATGATTTCAATGTAATCCCAATCAAAATCTCTATGTCATTCCTTATAGAAACAGAAAAAGAAATCATGAAATTCATCTGGAAAAATAAGAGACCCAGAATAGCCAAAGCAATTCTTAGCAAGAAGAATGAAGCTGGTGGCATTACTATTCCAGACCTTAAATTGTATTACAAAGCAATGGTAATTAAAACAGCATAGTATTGGCACCAAAGTAGACCAGTAGACCAATGGTACAGAATAGAAAACACAGAGACTAACCCACACATCTACAGTTATCTTATATTAGACAAAGTTGCCAAAAACATACATTGGAGAAAAGTCAGCCTCTTCAACAAATGGTGTTGGGAAAACTGGAAATCCTTATGTAATAAAATGAAATTAAAGCTCTATCTCTCTCCATGCACAAAACTCAAATCAAAATGGACCAAGGACCTAGGAATTAAACCAGAGACCTTGCACCTAATAGAGGAAAAAGTAGGCCCAAATCTCCAACATGTTGGATTAGGCCCCAACTTCCTCAATAAGACCCCTATAGCACAAGAACTAAAACCAAACTTTAATAAATGGGATGGATTCCAACTAAAAAGCTTCTTCTCAGCAAAAGAAACAATCAGTGAGTTGAACAGAGAACCTACAGAATGGCTGCAAATCTTTACCACATGCGTATCAGACAGAACATTAACTTCAAGGATATATAAAGCTCTCAAAAGCCTTTATCCCCCCCCCCCCAAAAAAAAAAAAAAAAAAAAAAAACCTGGACCCAGCCGCCATCTTGCCTGGCCTCCAGGGCCCAGAGTGGCTGATCCCTGCTGCTGCACACAGGGCCAGACCCGGGGAAGGGCCTCCTCCACTCCAGGGAGGAGTGCATCATGCCCAGCTGCAACCAGAGCAAGAGGTAGGCACCCGCCTGCCAGAAGGAGAGACCCAGCCACCAGTTTGCCTGGCCTCCAGGGCCCAGAGTAGCATCTCCCTGCTGCTGCACACAGGGCCAGACCTGGGGAAGGGCTTCCTCCACTCCCCGGGGGAGTGCGACCTGCCCAGCTGCGACCAGAGCAAGAGGTAGGCACCCGCCCACTGGAAGGAGAGACCCAGCTGCCAGTTTGCCTGGCTCTAGGGCCCAGAGTAGCATCTGCCTGCTGCTGCACGCAGGGCCCAACCTGAGGATAAGCCCCCTCCACTCTTCCATTATGCCATTCTGCAACTGGCCAAAGGTTCAGCCTTGACTCCACTAACAGGATTGCTGACTGGACATGATCCGGGTCAATTGGCTTAAACTGGAAGGGAAAAAAGAAGGGCTTCAAAGGGTCCATTTTATTTGAGACTTGTTCTTGGGTTCAAGGTTTTTGTTTTTATTTGTTTTGTTGTTTCTTGGGTTTTTTGTTTGTTTGTTTGTTTTTGCTTTGTTTTGATTGACAGTGTGTTTGTTTGCTTCTGCTACTCTTTTTTTAATTTCTTTCTTTTCTTCCCTTCTCACTTTTGTATTTTTTTCTTCTTCCTTCATCTTCCCTGTTTACACCCTGCCATTGCATACTCAACAGAGGCAAAAACAAGTTATACACAGAAATTGGGATTTTTAGAACGGGTACAATTGAAATATATAGCAAAGTGGTGTTATATATAGTTTATTCTCTATTTTCTAGACTCACTCTCTCTCTCCTCTCTCTTACACTAATTTCTACTCCTTGGTCATTATTTTTTTTTTCTTTTCCATCTATCTTTATTTCTTCTCTCAACCGCTGCATAAGTTAGGTTTATATATAAATCGGTCTTTCCACCTAATCATTCACTCCATTATCTTTCCTCTCTCGTCTGCTGATACTAAACCACTTCCATAGAACTCTCTTTTCATACTTTCTAAGAAAGAAAAAGTCAATACACTCACTTCCTTCTTCCTAAACATATCACCTCTGTGTCCATTACTTGAAACTGTAAAACCCCATCAGAAGCATACAGAGTAAATTGGAAACACTATCTGGGTGAACTAAATCTGTACATTGTGATCAAACTGGGATTCTCTGAATAGAAAGTGTTTGATTTTAAAGTGTAAAGGAAATATAAGGGGATCTGATAGCATTGTACTACAGGAGAAATGTAAGGTTTTAAGGCAAAATCAAAACAGTCAAGGTCCCACAGTGCAGGAAGAATAGACGCACAAGCAATATGAAGAAACAAGGGAAGAAAGTGACACAAACAAATCAATATACCTCCTCAGTAGATTCCATGGCATGCACAGTTGGTGAAATGCCAGAGATGGAATTTAGAAATTACATATTCCAAATGTTTGCAGAACTTAAGAATGAACTAAAAAATGAGATGAGGGAACAAATACAGGTGGCGAAAGATCATTTTGACAAAGAACTCCACAAACAAATACAGGAAGTAGAAGATTATTTCAATAGGGAGATAGAGGCTCTAAAGAGAAACCAAACATAGATAGAGGCTCTAAAGAAAAACCAAAAAGAAATTCCAAAAATGAAAGAAGCAATAAATCAAAATAAAAGCTCAATTGAAAGTATCACCAACCGAGTAGATCACTTGGAAGAAAGACCCTCAGACAATGAAGACAAAATATATATCCTAGAGAAAAATCTAGAGTACACAGCAAAAATGGTAAGAAACCAAGAACATAACATTCAAGAATTATGGGACAACATAAAAAGACCAAACATAAGAGTGATTGGGGTAGAGGAGGGCCAGAGTTTCAAGCCAAAGGAATGAGTAATTTATGTAATGAAATAATTACAGAAAATTTTCCAAACTTGAGGAATGAATGAGAAAACCAAGTTCAAGAGGCTTACCGAACACCAAACATACAAAATCACAACAGATCCACAACAAGACACATTATAATGAAAATGGCTAATATACGGAGCAAGGAGAGAATATTAAAAGCCACAAGAGAAAGGAAGCAGATTACATATAGGGGGAAACCAATCAGACTATGTTCAGATTTTTCTACCCAGACCTTAAAAGGAAGAAGATCCTGGAATAGCATATTTCAAGCTCTGAAAAAAAAGGGATGTCAACCAAGAATCTTATATACAGCAAAATTGAGCTTTAGATTCGAAGATGAACTAAAAACCTTCCACAACCAGCAAAAGTTAAAAGATTTCGCATCTCGAAAGCCAGCACTTCTGAACATCCTGGGCAAAATTTTTCATGAAGAAGAAGAGAAAAATAACAACAAAAATCAACAAAGGGATATATTAAACTAAGGGAAATACCAATCAGAAGAGAAAACAAATCAAGCTAAAGATCATAATACAAATAAAAATGGATGGAAATAAAAATCACATTTCAATAATAACCCTGAATATTAATGGCCTATACTCGCCATTCAGAAGATACAGATTATCTGAATGGATTAAAAGAAATGACCCAACAATTTGCTGTCTCCAAGAAAGACACCTCATAGAAAAAGACATCAATAGACTGAAGGTGAAAGGCTGGGAAATGTCTTATCACTCACATGGCCTGCGGAAGCAAGCAGGGGTTTCCATTCTCATTTCAAATAAGGTAGACTTCAAGCCAAAGCTAATCAAAAGGGATAAAGATGGATATTTCTTACTACTTAAGGGAACCATTCATCAACAGAATATAACAATCATAAATCTATATGCCCCAAATAATAGAGCACCTACATTCATCAAACCAACTCTTCTCAAGTTCAAGACTAAAATTGACCACAACACAATTATTCTAGGGGATTTCAACACATCTCTCTCACCAATGGATAGATCATCCAAACAAAAGCTAAACAAAGAAACGTTAGGCCTCCTTAAAACACTTAACAATTTAGACCTAACGGACGTATATAGAATATTTCATCCCTTAGTAAACAAATACACATTTTTCTCAGCAGCACATGGCTCCTTCTCCAAAATAGACTATATATTATGTCACAAGGCAACTCTCAGCAAAGATAAAAAAATAGAGATACTACCCTGCATTCTATCAGACCATAAAGGGATGAAATTGGAAATCAATGACAAAACAAGGAATAAGAAAAACTACTCCAACAACTGGAAGCTAAACAACATGCTACTGAATGAACAAGGGGTTCAAGAAGACATCAAAGAGGAAATTAAAAAATTCCTAGAGGTAAATGAGAACACAGATACATCATATAGAAATCTCTGGGACACTATGAAGGCAGTAGTAAAAGGAAAATTCATTGCACTGAGTTCATTCCTTAAAAGGAAAAAATACCAACAAATAAATGACTTAACATCACACCTCAAAGCACTAGAAAAAGTAGAACAGATCAACACTAAGAGTAGCATAATACAGGAAATAATTAAAATCAGAGCAGAAATTAATGAAATTGAGACTAAGGAAACAATTCAAAGAATTGACAAAACTAAAAGTTGGTTCTTAGAAAAAAATAATCAAAATTGACAGACCCTTAGCGATGCTAACGAAAAGAAGAAGAGAAAAAACTCAAATTACTAACATTCATGATGAAAAAGGGAATATCACAACAAACACCTCAGATATACAGAAGATAATTAGAAATTACTTAGAAAACTTGTACTCTAATAAAATAGAAAATACTGAATGCATTGACAGATTTCTAGAGTCATATGATTTGCCTAACCTGGATCTGGAGGCTATACACAATTGAAACAGATTGATTACAAGCGAAGAAATAGAAGACGTCATCAAAAAGCTACCAACAAGGAAAAGTTCAGGACCTGATGGGTTTACAGCTGAGTTCTACAAGACTTTCAAAGAAGAACTAATACCAATGCTCTTCAAACTATTTCAAGAAATAGAAAAAGAGGGAGCTCTTCCAGATTCTTTTTATGAGGCCTATATTACATTAATTCCAAAGCCAGGCAAAGACGCATCCCAAAAAGAAAACTTCAGGCCAATATCTTTAATGAACATAGATGCACAAATCCTCAACAAAATTCTGGCAAATTGGATACAAAAACATATCAAAAAGAGAGTGCACCATGATCAAGTGTGGCTTATTCCAGTGATGCAAGGCTGGTTCAACATTTGGAACTCAATAAACATAATACATCACATCAATAGACTTAAATATAAAAATCATATGATTATCTCAATAGATGCAGAAAAAGCATTTGACAAAATACAGCACCCCTTTATGTTCAAAACACTGGAAAAACTAGGAATATCAGGAACATATCTCAACATTACAAAAGCTATTTATGCAAGGCCCAGAGCTAACATTATCTTAAATGGAGAAAAATTGAAAGCATTCCCTCTAAAAACTGGAACAAGACAGGGATGCCCGCTTTCACCACTGCTATTTAACATAGTACTGGAAACTCTGGCCAGAGCAATTAGACAGACGAAAGAAATTAAAGGGATCCAGATAGGAAAAGAAGAGCTCAAATTAGCACTATTTGCTGATGACATGATAATCTACCTAGAAGACCCAAAAAACTCTACCAGAAAACTTTTACAACTAGTAAATGAATTTGGCAAAGTAGCAGGATACAAAATCAATACCCATAAGTCAAAGGCATTTTTTGTACATCAGTGACAAAGCCTCTGAAAGGGAATTGATGAAAACTACCCCATTTACAATAGCATAAAAATAATACCTGGGAATCAACTTAATGAAAGAGGTGAAAGACCTCTATAAGGAAAATTATAGAACACTAAAGAAAGAAATCATAGAAGAACTCAGAAGATGGAAAGACCTACCTTGCTCTTGGATAGGTAGAGTCAATATTGTCAAAATGTCCATACTACCAAAGGCATTATACAGATTTAATGCAATTCCAATCAAAATTCCAATGTCATTTTTCAAAGAAATAGAAAACACACTCATGAAATTCATCTGGAAAAATAACAGACCCAGAATAGCCAAAGCAATCCTGAGCAAGAAAAGTGAAGCAGAGGGCATCACCATACCAGACTTTATACTATAGAACAATAGTAACAAAAACAGCATGGTATTGGCACCAAAACAGACTGGTGGACCAATGGTACAGAATTGAGGACACAGAGACTAATACATATAATTTCAGCTATCTTATATTAGACAAAGGCGCCAAAAATGTACAGTGGAGAAAGGATAGCCTCTTCAACAAATGGTGCTGGGAAAACTGGAAATCCATATGCAACAAAATGAAATTAAATCCTTATCTCTCACCATGCACAAAACTCAATTCAAAGTGGATCAAGGACCTAGGAATTAGACCAGAGACAATACGCCTAATAGAAGAAAAAGTAAGCTCCAATTTCCAACATGTCGGATTAGACCCAAGTTCCTTAATAAGAATCCTGTAGCGCCAGAACTATTACCAAGAATTAATGAATGGGATAGATTTAAACTAAAAAGCTTTTTCTCAGCAAAAGAAACAATCAGTGAGGTATATAGAGAGCCAACTAATTGGGAACAAATATTTAATACATACACATCTGATAGAGCACTAATTTCTAGAATATATAAAGAACTCAAAAAACTTAACACTAAAAAATCAAATAACCCAATCAATAAATGGGCTAAGGAATTGAAAAGACTTCTCAGAAGAAGATACACATTTATTCAACAAATACATGAAAAAAATGCTCAACATTGCTGGCAATTAGAGAAATGCAAATCAAAACTATTCTAAGATTTCATTTCACTCCAGTCAGAATGGCAGCTATCAAGAACACAAACAACAATAAATGTTGGAGAGGATGTGGGGGAAAAGGCACACTCATACATTGCTGATGGGACTCCAAAATGGTGCAACCGCTATGGAAAGCAGTATGGAGATTTCTTGGGAAAATGGGAATGGAACCACCCTATGACCCAGCCATCCCACTCCTGGGTCTATTCCCAAAAGACTTAAAAACAGCATATTACAGTGACACAGCCACTTCAATGTTTATAGCAGCACAATTCACAATAGCTAGGTTGTGGAACCAACCTAGATGTCCCTCAGTAGATGAGTGGATAAAGAAAATGTGGTATATATACAAAATGGAATTTTACTCAGCAATAACAGAATAAAATAATGGCATTTGCAGGTAATGGATGAAGTTGGAGAATATAATGCTAAGTGAAATTAGTCAATCTCAAAAAATCCAAATACCGAATGTTTTCTCTGATATAAGGAAGCTAGTTCACAGTGTTGTTGGATGGGGGTACACAGGATTAGAGGAACACTAGAATGGTCAAAGGAAAGGGAGGGGAAGGGAGGGAGCAAGGGGGGAGGGAAGAGGGGAAAGGAAAAAAATGGTGGTTGAATGAGATGGATATCATTATCCTAAATGCATGAGTTAAGATCTGAATGGTACTTATATACTTTGTATACAAGCAGTTGTATGTAAAAAAGATGCTATACTTGTGCATTATGAATAAGTAAATAAATAATTAAAGTTAAAAAATAAATTTGAAAAAAAAAGACTAAGATATTAAAATTTGCAAAACCACAATGGACCCCCTCCCTGCTTTCCTACAAGTTCTTTTTTTTACTTTGGTAACTCCTATTCCCTTGCCCAACCTTAGAATTTTACAAATAAATATCACATTCCAAGGTCATTAACATGTAAATAGACTGATATTTGGAAATATTTTGATATTTTAAAATAAATATTATTTCTAAAATTAAAAAAATAAACCCAATCAATAAATGGGCTAAGGAACTGAAAAGACACTTCTCAGAAGAAGATATACAATTATTCAACAAATAATGAAAAAATGTTCAACATCTCTAGCAATTAGAGAAATGCAAATCAAAACTATTCTAAGATTTCATTCACGCCAGTCAGAATGGCAGCTATCAAGAACACAAACAACAATAAATGCTGGAGAGGATGTGGGGAAAAGGGCACACTCATACATTGCTGATGGGGCTGCCAAAATGGTGCAACCGCTATGGAAAGCAGTATGGAGATTTCTTGGAAAATGGGAATGGAACCACCCTGTTTGACCCAGCCATCCCACTCCTTGGGTCTATACCCAAAAGACTTAAAAACAGCATATTACAGTGACACAGCCACTCAATGTTCATAGCAGCACAATTCACAATAGCTAGGTTGTGGAAACAACCTCAATGTCCCTCAGTAGATGAGTGGATAAAGAAAATTTGGTATATATACAAAATGGAATTTTACTCAGCAATAACAGAATAAAATAATGGCAATTGCAGGTAATGGATGAAGTTGGAGAATATAATGCTAAGTGAAATTAGTCAATCTCAAAAATCCAAATACCGAATGTTTTCTCTGATATAAGGAAGCTAGTTCACAGTGTTGTTGGATGGGGGTACACAGGATTAGAGGAACACTAGAATGGTCAAAGGAAAGGGAGGGGAAGGGAGGGAGCAAGGGGGGAGGGAAGAGGGGAAAGGAAAAAAATGGTGGTTGAATGAGATGGATATCATTATCCTAAATGCATGAGTTAAGATCTGAATGGTACTTATATACTTTGTATACAAGCAGTTGTATGTAAAAAGATGCTATACTTGTGCATTATGAATAAGTAAATAAATAATTAAAGTTAAAAAATAAATTTGAAAAAAAAAAGACTAAGATATTAAAATTTGCAAAACCACAATGGACCCCCTCCCTGCTTTCCTACAAGTTCTTTTTTTTACTTTGGTAACTCCTATTCCCTTGCCCAACCTTAGAATTTTACAAATAAATATCACATTCCAAGGTCATTAACATGTAAATAGACTGATATTTGGAAATATTTTGATATTTTAAAATAAATATTATTTCTAAAATTAAAAAAAATAAACCCAATCAATAAATGGGCTAAGGAACTGAACAGACACTTCTCAGAAGAAGATATACAATCAATCAACAAATAAATGAGAAAATGTTCAACATCTCTAGCAATTAGAGAAATGCAAATCAAAACTACCCTAAGATTTCATCTCACGCCAGTCAGAATGGCAGATAAACACAAACAACAATAAATGCTGTCGAGGATGTGAGGAAAAGGGCACACTCTTACATTGCTGGTGGGGCTGCAAATTGGTGCATCCAATTGGAAAGCTGTATGGAGATTCCTAGGAAAACTTGGAATGGAACCACTGTTTGACCCAGCTATCCCACTCCTTGGTCTATACCCAAAGGACTTAAAAATAGCATACTGCAAGGACACAGCCACATCAATGTTCATAGCAGCACAATTCACAGTAGCTAGATTGTGGAAACAACCTCAATGCCCATCAATAGATGAATGGATAGGGAAACTTTGGTATATATACACTATGGAATATTGCTCAGCACTAAAAGAGAATAAAATCATGGAATTTGCAGGTAAATAGATGAATTTGGAGAAAATAATGCTAAGTGAAGTCAGCCAATCCCAGAAAACCAAAGGTCGATTAATTCCCTTGCTATGATGATACTGAATTATAATGGCAAGGGAGGGGGGATGAAAGGAATGAAGGAATGTTAAATAGAAAAAAGGGGGGAAGGGGAGGAAAAGGGACAAGGGGATAGAAACACTGGCAGAAGGAGTTGGACATCAATATACTAAGTGCATGTATAAAAATTCAAATGGTATGAAAATACTTTGTGTAAAACCAATGACTTGGAAAACTGTGCTCTTTATATGTAATATGAAAGGAAGTGCACTCTAAAAACATGTATAACAAATTAAATTAAAAAAATATATAACTTTGTGGTTAGTAAAAAAAGTTTTTGTAGTAAACATTTGAATCTAAAAGTCATTCCTCTTTTTTTTTTGTCCTTAATAACATACTCTGTGCAGGTGTACATCATTGTACTTATATCTCATAGATACTAGAATGTTTTACCACTCAGATTCTAAGTTTTTTCCTCCTCACCTGTCTGAATAAAGCCTTTCTTCTCTTCCCGCTTCTGTTTCTCCTTGGACAAATCAAGTCTACTTGTGACTCTCATTTTGCTCTCATTCCAAATTTTTCAGCTCACAAGCATTTTTTTACCTACTAATAATCTTTTACAGAGAGGGTCTTCCTCTATTGCCTAGGCTAGCCTCAAACTTCTTGGCTGAAGCCATCCTCCTATCTAAGCAACCCAAGTAGCTGGGATTGTAGATAGGCCACCATACCTGGCTTAATTGCAAACACTTTTATTTTTTTCTTTGTTCTTTTTAGTTATATGACAATAGAATGTATTTTGATGTATCATATATACATGGAGTACATCTTCCCATTTTTATAGTTGTATATGATGTGGATGGAGTTTCATTGGTTGAATATAGGAAAGTCTGATTCATTCTATAGTCTTTCCCATTCCCATCCCACATCACTTCCCACAACTCCTCCCTGTCCAATCAGATAAACAGCCCCCAACCCCTAGTATTGTGAGTCAGCACCCACATATCAGAGAGGCCTTTGGTTTAGGGGATTGGCTTATTTCACTTAGCATGGTAGTCTCCAGTTCCATCTATTTACCAGCAAATGCCATAATTTCATTCTTCTTTATGGCTAAGTAATATTCCATCATGTATATATCCTACATTTTCTTTATCCATTCATCTGCTGAAGGACACCTAGGTTGGTTCCATAGCTTAGCTATTGTGAATTGAGCTGCTAAAAATATTGATGTGGCTGCATCACTATAGTATGCTGATTTTATGTCCTTTGGCTATATACTGAGGAGTGGCATAACTGGGTCAAATGGTGGTTCCATTCCTAGTTTTTTGAGGAATCTCTATACTGCTTGCCAGAGTGGTTGCACCAATTGGCAGTCCCACCAGCAGTGTATTGAGTGTAGCTTTTCCCCCCACATCCTTGCCAACGTTTGTTTATTGTTACTTGTATTCTTGATAATTACCATTCTGACTGGAGTGAGATAAAATCTCAATGTAGTTTTAATTTGCATTTTTCTAATTGCTGGTGATGGTGAACATTTTTTCATATGCCTGTTGACCAATTGTATTTCTTCTATGAAGTGTCTGTTCAGTTCCTTTGCCTGCTTATTAATTGGATTATTTTTATTGTTAAGTTATTTGAGTTCTTTATATATCCTGGAGATTAATGCTCTGTCCGAGGTGCAGGTAGCAAAAACTTTTTTCCCAATTTGTGGGCTCTCTCTTCACATTATTGATTGTTTCCTTTGCTGTGAGGGTATGGTCTCTATTTTCCTCCTCTGCAGCCTTTTGACCTGCCAGCCTGCCCTAGAAGTGCTTCTGTCCCAACAATGGGGAGTAAGTTATGTTTCCCTGCCAGTTCCTTGTACTCCCTAGGCTCCTCCAGTTGCAGAGCGCCTCTCTCTGCCTGCCTCCATTTCTTTTCCTTCCCTGCCTAGGACTCTGATTTGCTCCTCAAGGCTGGGCTCTGGCTCCGCTTCTTGGAAGCCTGCACTCCACTCAAAAATTGCTGAGTTAGGCCCTCTGTGTGCTATGGGAGGCGGTCTTTTTTCTGCATCATGAATATTACCTCACAAGTTCATTTCACTAACAAGACTATAAATTCATTTAGGCAAAGGATTATTCCATTGACTCTGCTTCCTTAGATGATGGAGTGTGTGCCTCATAAAGATGTTCACTGAGCTTTGGTTGAATGAATGCTTGGATCCATGCATGCATGAATTATGTAATATAAAATGATTTTAGCTATTATGTAATATAAAATGATTTTTAATATAAAATGATTGAGCAAGACATACTATTTGGTATTCCTGTGTGGATCCCGAGCTAAAATTATGCTAGTTAGTACATGGGTTCCCTCCCTATTTATTATTTTTCCTAAAGAAGCTGAATCTAATTATCTGTGTGGTTAAGCACATGAGATTTGTTTTTAAAAGGCTTCTCATGAGAGACCATGCCATGTGTTAGAGTTGTGTAGAGTTGCCAGTCTGAGGCTGTTTATTTTACAGGGTAAGGCTGTGGCATGAAGGCATAGTAATTCTGAGTGATGCTCCTCCAACATATGTATAAATTCAAAAGGGAGGTTTTCTTACCCTGTGTGCCCTCAGTACTGCCTTGAGTAGTCCTGAGATCATTAATTACATACATTAAAATTCTTTGAATAGGACTCGGGGTGTCACTCAGTAATAGAGCATTTGCCTAGCATGCATAGGACCTGGGATCAATCCTCAGCACTCTAAAAAGGAAAAAAGAAAAAGAAAAGAAAAAAACCTTTTGAATAAACATCCTTTTGAGATATGCTGCTTTTAGTAAAAAATATATAGGATTACTATAAGAGTATAAGCCAGTAGGATTCATGCCACAAATAAGCAAATAAATGATAGATAGTCCCTGTCCTTTTTATTCTTATTAGTAAGTATTTTGTTGTTGTTATAATCTGCCTTTCTTTAGGGCTTAATTATTTTCCCTAAAAACCAGAGGTAAATATTTTATTCTGTTTGAAAAAAAGACAAACAATTTTGTAGTATAATCAGTCTCAGGTTACTCTGGTGATAGATTTGATTATTTATTTGGAGGGGTATCAGAGACTGAATGTATGGAGGGAAGAGAGGAACCCTTTCTCTGTATTAGTAATATTAATGTTTTAACTTAGTGCTGTTTGTCAGATCAAATTTAGTTTATTTAGTAAAATACACATATATAAGATATATATCCAATTTTACGTTCTAATTTTTGACATTTTAATCCACACACAAGGCTATTTTTATAGCTGATACTAAAGATAATGTTGGTGGAACACTTTTTCCCCACTCCTGATGTTTCCTTGTATGTGCAGGAGCTCTACTAGTGCAGCACTCCTGACTGCTTTCTCACTGCCCAAGCAGGAGCTTCCTGGGAAGAAGCACAGGGTATGCCTAGCTCAGCCCCTTCTTTGGGGGCCTAACTGCCTCTGGGAACCCCACTCCATCATCCTGTGAGTTATACAGCAGCACCCAACATATGGAAGGCCTTGTGATTTTCTAGTGCCGCCTGTGACTGGGTGGGTGAGTCTGTTTAATTCTGTCCTTCAAGCCCATTATTCAGACCTAAATCAGATGTTGTAGCTGCAGTTTTATCAGTAAGAAAGGTGGAATTTTAATAGCCTGCCTGCCTTTCTTTTTTAAATTCATTGTTCATTTATTCCAAAGCTCAGGAGGGGATGTGTGGTATTCGTCATCATGCCACTGTCCTTGAGTATAGGTTTTATTTCCCACAACAGCCCTCAAAATGAGTTGCTTTCAGATAAGGAAGGTGGGGTCCTGTGAAAGTAAATCACTTTGAGTGATCAAGTTTGATTTGGCACCCTGGTCAGGCTAACTATCCATTAAGACATACTGCCAATGAAAAATGCTTTTGATAAATGATATACAATGATAAAAGCTTTTAAAGGATTTTACATAATATGAATCGCTGAATAATACAAATCAGCTGGATTCTTTTGTAGACTTGCATTTTTATGGTTGTAAATTAAAAACAAAACAAAACAACACATTTTAATATAGTCTGCAAGTCCCTGAAGGAATAGGGCTTTGTCCACCTCCCCTGGTTTCACTTACTGCCTTAATTTTAAGCAGCTTTTTCTAACCATCTTGGGCTTCCTATGCTACTTATTATGACTGGAATACTATTTCTCTCCATTCTCCTTTTTTGCCTGGTTAACTTTTGTTTACCCTTTAGATCTCAGTTCATATGTTATTTCCTTGTGCTGGCCTCCCATGTCCATGATATCTACAGCTGATCCACATTGTGATTTCTGGCAGCCATCTGGTCTTTCCCTTCATCATCCTGGCCATCATTAGTGCTTAAGTATTCATTTCAAACTTATGCTCTCCAATAAACTGAAGCCCCATAAGCATAGCAACCCCTTTTCTTTTGTTTACCATTGTGGGCCTAGTGTCTTGACACAACGATCGCACAGTTTGGCACACAAAGAATGCTTGCTGGGTGAAAAATGGACATAGTGCTTGACATCATGCATTAGTCTTAAAATCTTAGACTACTGTTTTCTACTAATATGTACAAGTAACATGCCAAAGATAGCATTTTCCCCCAATGATTGCAAAAAATAAAAATTAGAAAACTGAAAATCTCTAGCTTCATTTTGGGACTTTAAACTCTTAGAAGCGTACAGTAAATTTCCGTGTATGCCTAACTGAAAGGTTAGGTGTATAGGGGTAATAAAAGTTGAAATTGCACCAGCAGTGGAACTTGCTTTATATGGTCCTGTGATATAGGATCTTGTTACATTTAAGTATGAAGTAATATTTATTAGGCATCTACTTCTGTTTGGTTTTTCAATATCTAGAAAGAACATCATAAAGTCTGGATTAGTCCTCTAGGCCTGATCATTGGGAATATACCTAATGTACACCTTAATATCATTCTTGAAACATTGTTTTTGTTGATACATAAAATGGGATCAGTGATATCCTAATCAAGCCAGAAAATATATAAAATGTCATAAGAAGTTGAAATGTGCCAGGCGCGGGGGCGCACGTCTGTAATCTCAGCACTTGTGAGGCTGAGGCAGGAGGACTGCAAGTTCACAAGCCAGCCTCAGCAATGGTGAGTGAGGCACTTAGCAACTCAGTGAGACCCTGTCTCTAATAAAATACAAAAAAAAGGCCAGGGATGTGGCCCAGTGGTCAAGTGCCCCTGAGTTCAATCCCTGGTACCCCCCCCCAAAAAAAAAAATTGAAATGTTCCTAAGGAGCAAAGTTAAGAATTTTTCTATGTATTTTTCTCCCTCTCCCTGTTGGGCTAATTTAACATAATTTATAGCTTGCAGGGGTAAAATCAAGACATTTCTGCACATTTTATTTTGTATCCCTCAATCTTCAAAGTGTTGATCAATCCAGAATTGCAGTTTTCTGGGCAGCTGTTCCTTGCAAAAAAACTGTCCATGTATAATAAACTACTGAACCAAGATCCGCATAAAAATAGCATTGACCATGTTCCATCAGTTCTTACTGTTTTGATATGACAGCTGACATTGCTTCTTTTTGTCCCCTCCCCACCTCTGCTATTATAGGGAATTGATGTACGAGATGCTCCCCTGAAGGAAATAAAGGTGACTAGTCCCAGAAGATTCATAGCTTCATTTAATGTTGTGAATACCACCAAACGAGATGCTGGAAAGTACCGCTGCATGATTCGCACCGAAGGAGGTGTTGGGATATCAAACTATGCAGAATTGGTAGTTAAAGGTATTTAATGTGTTTTTATATCCTGCAATAGTCTATTAAGTAGATATGTTAGATGGATTTTTTTTTTTTCGTTATTTGCTTAAACTCAAACTTGTCCTTGTCTAGTTTTGAACAGTAATTTGATGACAGGTTATATTGACAGATTGCATTTCAAGTACAAATTTTGCACGTGAGCAATATTGAGCAATATTTTTGAAAAATGCATGTTATTTATGTTCATTCATTGCATACAAAGCAATGAATGTGCTCTTGGCAAGGTCTTCTGCCAACTCTTATATACAGATTATAACCTATAAATTTTTTTAAGGAATGAATTTTTTTTTACTGATAGAAAATCACTTAAAATGCAAATATTCACCAGTCAGGGTGTTTATGATAGCAGGGTGGTTAATAAAATGAAACAGTGTCCATATAAAAATGCTCCATCATATCATAGGAGCCATATTGATAATGCTGTATTAACATTCATAATGTTCCAGTTAGACTCTATTACTATATTTTGTGTGCCATGAAAATTAAATCATTATATTCAAGAGGGTGGGGAATGAGGGGAAGAAAAAGAGAGGGGAAATAAGTTTTCTTTAGCTCATTTAATGCTTTTTTTGTGGGCTGAGGAGTTTATAGTATTAAGCTGTAAAGGCAATTTTTGGCCCAGACAATAATTGGACTTGTAGATGTCCCATGAAACATTTTTAGGCAACTGTAGGCTGATGCTGGTTTTTCTAAGAGAACAAGATAACACCTTATTTAATTTTATTTGTTTGGTGCTGGGGATGTAACCTAGGGCTTTATGCATACTAAGCATATGCTCTACCACTAAGGTACACTCCCAGCCCTGGGCCTTATTTTAAACTTTTCCTTTGAGTTTCATAAATATGAAATGTAAAATTGATCTTCTTATGAGAGGCTATTCCTTTAATCAGCAAAATTCCCCTTTTCAGGCAGAACTAGCTATGTGTGTACAGGCTTGCCCTATCTGGGTATCTGTTTCCTTGTATATAAGATAGCTATTATAATGTCATCTATCTTATAGGATAGGAGGATAAACTGCTGAAAATATACTGCAGCACTTAGAACAGTGTACAAAGCTGGCACATATAGGGCCATGATGGGGAGGAGGAAGAAGTCAGGGGTATTCTTACTGTCTCAACCAATAGATCAGTCATTGTCATCTCGGAATGCATATCAGAACTCCCTTTCCATGTTCAAAAAGGTATGATGCCCTTGGCCCACCTCCTGCCACACCCAGAAACAGAACTTCTGGGGGTGTAGTTTCTATTATAAAGCCTGCAGGTAGTTTGTATATTGGGAGGTCAGTGTTGTGTGCAGTCATCATGCATGGCTTAGCAGACAGCATTGGGCTTATCCCTTGAGCCTGTCCCTTGAGAATTACCAGCAATGAACGATATTGAGCATGAGGAAGCACATGTTAAAATGTCTATCTGAAGCCTGGCATGGTGGCACACGCCTGCCTGTAATCCCAGCAGCTCAGAAGGCTGAGGCAGGAGGATAGCAAGTTCAGAGTCAGCCTCAGCAATGGCAAGGTGCTAAGTGACTCAGTGAGACCCTGTCTCTAAATAAAATTCAAAAAAAGGGCTGGGAACTGGGCACCGTGGCACGCGCCTGTAATCCCAGCACTTGGGAGGCTGAGGCAGGAGTATCACAAGTTCAAAGCCAGCCTCAGCAATGGCGAGGCACTTAGCAACTCAGTGAGACCCTGTCTCTAATAAAATACAAAAAAGGGCTGGGGATGTGGCCCAGTGGTCGAGTGCCCCTGAGTTCAATCCCTGGTACCAAAAAAAAAAAAAAAAAAAAAAAAAAAAAACTCAAGAAAGGCACATCGAATTCTAAAGTGTTTTGATGTGTAGTGAAACTTGAACTATCCTTCCTGGGAAAATGTTTGAATATAGGTTTAGTATTTATAAAAGCACTAAAATTCATCATTTTTGTACACACCCTAACCTGCTGAAGGTTCTCTGGTAAGGGGTCACAGTGTAGAAAGTGGGTAAAGTTTACTGACAAATGCTGTAGAATGGTCTCAGTCTTCCCATCATCACTGTTGTTATCTAACTTTGATCTTGGTTCAGTTCTTTGTTATTAGTTTCCCTTTGTGATTAATAGTTACTCTCACACTTCACTGTGGTCCATTGATGCACCAATGGCAAATCTGGCAGCCTCTTTAAAAATTGCCTCTGTGGAAAAGTTAATTGGTTGGGAGCTAAAATCAGAAATTTTTAGAAATTTTTAGACTGCTAGAACAAACCATGCTTTCCTATGGTAGCATCCCAGCTCATTGATAAAAATGTGCTGGCACCACCTCCCATCTCTGCATGCTGCCTATGCCAGTGATGATTGGTTGGCATGCAGGTGGCACTCAAATCTGCATTTGACTTTTCCTCCATTTATAAATTTATTGCCAAATTTTGTATATGCTTCATAATAAAAAGTGAGATCATATACCATTTTATACTGGTTTAATGAAGTTGTTTTCCTTGAGACAGATACTTTAAAATACACAATAGCATTGTTAGGTCACTTACTTATAATCTACACTTTTTGTATGCTAGTATTTGGAATGCTAACATTTTACACATGGGAAGAACTAAAGTCCATAGAATTTATCATTTTCTTAAGATCACAGTCTGATTTGGTGATAGCCACCCAAATAACCCAAAGTCTTTTACTATCACTCTAGAATTTATTCATGTCTACCACTGCTTTTGGTAACCAAAGACATAAAAATATTTCATATAATCTCTACAATGCATGCACATGTCAATATAAAGTTGAATTATATAATCTGTATGTCTATATATGAGTTATACATCTCACATAATTAAATATGATATTGGCATATGCATCAGACATTGACTTGTATAATTAGGTATATGTATGTGTATGCTTATGTGCATGCATTCGCTCATTACTGGATTGATTTAGAATTAATTGTTTGGTGTCCTTTCTCTTGAACTAAATATTCTAGCCAGGGGCAGTGGTGCATGCCTGTAGTCTTTGGTAATTGGGAAGCTGAAGCTATAGGATCACAAGTTTGATCCCAGCCTGGGAAACATAGTGAGATCTTACCTTGGGGGGAGAAGAAGAAGAAGCAAAACAAAGAGGAGGAGGAAGAAGAGGAGGAGGAGAAGGGGAAGGGAAAGATATTTTAAATTGCTTCTTATTACTGCCTATAGACTGAGACCTATCCTCCCTCCCTCATTCTCTTCCTTCATTTTTTCTTGTCCCTGAAACTTCGTTCATAATTTAAATGTTTATTGACTTATTCTTATGTTGATTCTTTCAGAAACCAAAAGTCCTTTTGACTGTCTGTCCTAGTTGTTTTCAGGTTTTAGTAGAATCTTTCATTTGACTTAGCATGTGAGTTACTTTTCTCTGGACAAAAACACATTGAAGACATGTCAACTTTAGGGTACTAGTAACAATATCCTAAATGAGTGGAAGTATGCACATCTATTTGTGCATTTTGACTGGCAGTTTAACAATCCTTGAATATAATTAGCTCTTTCTGCTTGGCTACATGACTGCCTTAGGATGTGTTATGAAAGGCCCATTTCATGTTTTGGTTCAGGGAATGGCCTAGTGATATAAATTGATGTTAATTTTTTTGAGTTAAGTCAGAACTGTTTGAAGCACAAACTTTCAGTGTATAAGCTATAGGGACAATGTTTTAGTGCACTGACATTACAATTATAAATAAAATTCACTGAAAATTTGGTATATTTTTCTTTTTTACTCATTTAGTGAGATATTTTATATTTACTTGACTTATCACACCTTGAATATACACAAGAACAAGGACTCCCCAACCCAACAAAGGGAACTGATGTTGCCAAGAGTTCTTAGTGGGTCTAGGAATTGACTATATCTCAGGTGCAGGCCTCAGAGGTACTTGTTGCCCTGAGATCTTCATTAGAAAAACAATATTGTGATCAATTAGTGTAGTCTGCCGTGTGAAAAGGCAGGAGAAATTGCAGCAAGCCACAGCATGTGCCAGTAACAATGTGGAATATGTTTTTTTTTCATATGCATTATATGAGAAAAATGAGGAGTTAAGAACACACACACACACACACACACACACACACCAAAAAGGCACAGACCACCTGTGGAAACAATCTTGAGAATAATCACTAGATCTCATGTTTTTCTGAGATGACAACTCATTGAAGTAAAACTGTATTATTTTGTATAATGTTCTTGCTTTTCACGTATGTTACCACTCACTGTGACATTTGCTTATAGAATATCTTCATCTGAGTCCTGAGGGCCATTCACCTAGCATCTGCCTAATAAACTGGGAAAGCTATTTAGAATAAGATTGCTTGTCTTTCTTCTCAGATGATGATGTGGAAAACACGGCAGTCTCTGGTTATAAACAATAGAAGAGACTTTCTCAGGTTGTATAGAGCATCTGCTATTGACTTCTTAAACTTTTATCAAGCGGGGTATAGCTTGTTCTTTGATTCAGAGCTTTCCTTTCTGTTCACCGCTATAATAAGACTCATTACCAGAAATTCCCTGATAGTAGCAGTGGTGGACTTTATTATCCAGAATGCTCCATTCTCTGCTAGCTAAATGAGTCCACTGTGATAGTGTTTTGGAAAATGAGTCATCCTAGAGATATGTTTATGATGAAATAAACTGTACTTTCATTTTGTTTTTAAAATGATGCTCTCTTGGGAATATTAATATAAGAAGACTCAATGATGTAGAGTACTCTAGTACTTTGGATGATTTAAAAACGATTCTTAATATAAGAAAGTTCAGAGAGTTTTCACCAGTCACTCTGATGTCTGTGTAGCTGTTTGAGAAAATGAGTTGTGTATTTAGAACAATTATGGGCATATCTACTTGAACAAGTTAGGATTGTTTTGTTTTGTTTTTAGACAGGGTATCCCTATGTTGCCCAGGCTGGTCTTGAACTCCTGTGCTCAAGTGATTCTTCCACCTCAGCCTGCCAAATAGCTGGGACAAGTATGAGCCACTATACCAAGCTCAAGTTAGGTTTTTAAAAAAGATGGTTTGTTTTGCAACTGTGACCCTTGTGAAAACATTTGTTAATGTGCTTTTTTCATTAACCTGAACAAAACTCTTCTCATCAGTTTGTTCCTGAAATTTTAATGTCTTGTGCATTTTAATCATTGGTGCATGTTAAGTCTTTTAATACAAAAGACACAGAAGCATCTGAAAGATGGCTCTCTGGTTTGCCTTCCAGAACCCCCTGTTCCTATTGCCCCACCCCAGCTGGCCTCTGTGGGAGCAACCTACCTGTGGATACAGCTCAATGCCAACTCTATCAATGGGGACGGGCCCATTGTGGCCCGCGAGGTGGAGTATTGCACGGCCAGTGGAAGCTGGAATGATCGGCAGCCAGTGGATTCCACAAGTTATAAAATTGGGCACCTTGATCCAGATACAGAATATGAAATTAGTGTGCTCCTCACCAGGCCTGGGGAGGGCGGCACCGGGTCTCCTGGGCCAGCTCTCAGGACAAGAACAAAGTGTGCTGGTGAGTATTAAGGAAACTGCAGTCATCTTGGTCTTTCTGTCTGCTAATATTAGGGTTCACTGGGTGGCTCCGCTGCTTCCCTAGCTCTATCAGCCACTTTGTATGTAAATAAAATATTCCTTCAGTCCAGAGAACAGCAGGTTAACATCTTGTGAACTTGTGGCTTGATATCTTTCGGCTTTCATCCACCTTGCTCTGAGTACCACCCAATTCCTACTAGAGTTGTCCCTAAGGATCACAGAAACTGTCTACTTCAATGATGTCTGCTAATCAGTCAGACCCTCTCTTTGTGGTTCCTTTGTTTTATGTTCATGGTTAATGTGCTTTTAGCCTGTGGGGTCTTAGGAATAGTACATTCCATCGTACATGTGAAAAGTTGTGTCTTTTTTTTTTTTTTAGGAATTTCTTTCACAATACCTTTATTTATTTATTTATTTATTTATGGTGCTGAGGATTGAACCCAGGGCCTCACACGTGCTAGGCAACTGCTCTGCTGCTGAGCTACAGCCCCAGCCAGTGGAAAGCTGTGTTTTATTAATGGATATGTGATAGAGGAGTGCTGCCAGTGACTGGGAGCCCACAAGTAACATGAGCAGGAATGATTTGTGGGCTTCATTCAGTTTTGGGGTTCTTTGAATGCAGATTCCTAATTGTATAAACCTATCTTGCAACTTAAACAAAAGTAGGATTAATGTAGAATGAAATGTAGTGTGTTATAAAAATTGAAAACTAAAGGACTCTCCTGTTAGAGATTACAAGGGCTATTTCTGTATGGTGACTCTCTGGTAGGAAGAGAAATAGCATGTTGGGATCCTACACTGCTACTCGAAGAGTCCTTGTATTGATGTGTCTGAGAGGAGGAAATTCCATGAAGTTTTATGGAGTAAGTTAATTCTTCACATAGAATTAATTAAAAAGATAAGTAAGTTTTGTTTTTAAATTTAAAAGTATAGTTGGCCCTGTGTATCCATGGGTTCTGCATCCATGAATTCAACTACCATTAGATTGAAAGTATTCAGAAAATATAAATTGTGTCTATACTGAACATTTATAAACATTTTTTTATCAGTATTCCCTAAATAATATAGCATAAATTATTATTTTGTAACATTTACATTATATTAGCATAAGTAATTCAGAGATAATGTTATGGATATGGGAGGCTATGAGTAGGTTATATGCAGATACTACATTTTATATAAACAATTCTGGCATTGGAGGATTTTTGTTATATGTGGGGATCCTGGAATCTAACAATTCTAGCTGTTTCATTATTTTCTATGTAATTTGGATTATGATATTTCTATAAATTTTATACTCATGGGGAAAATCCTTTTTTGTTAAGAAAGATTTGTGTTAGAAGAGGGAACAGGTACTTTGTCCTTCCAGGGAGTCATGCCCTTAAGTGTCCTGATGACCTTTTCTAGTAGTCTCTGCATTGGGCTGTTTGTACCACTTGCCTCTGTTCCTTGATTCTGTGTCCTCATAGCACCCTCCGCACTGGGAAAATAAATGTTCTGAGATTCCATCTCTAGTGAGAATGGCAATTATCAAGAATAAAAGTAACAATAAATGTTGGTGAGGATGTAGGGGGAAAGGTATACTTACACATTGCTGGTGGGACTACAAATTGATGCAACCACTGTAGAAGGAACTATACAGATTCCTAAAAGAAAATATATATATATATATATATATATATATATATATATATATATATTTCATTATATTCATATATATATATGAATGGGAATACCATTTGACCCAGTTATGACACTCCCCAGTACATATCCAAAGGATTTGAAATGAGTATACTATGGTGACATGAAGGAGCCCTAATAGGAGATAGCTAACTGCGGTTAGCTGAGGGCCATAAAAGATGTTCTAGTTTCCACCTGATATTAATAAAGAATATTTGTATGCCCATGAACTGTGTGACACACCTGTCCTTGTTAATGCCAAAGGTATATAACCAGGTGAGGAGTCAGAGCAAGGAGAAGTAGTAGTTGCTGGTTGGAGTCAGGCTGAGGCTGCCGAAGAAGAAAGAAGAAGCGCTCTCTCTCTCTCTCTCTCTCTCTCTCTCTCTCTCTCTCTCTCTCTCAGCTCTCTCTAAGAAAGTAAAATTGAAAGTAAAATAAAGAAGTAAAGAAGTAGAAGTAAAGAGTCAGTAGTCAGAAGAAGTAAAGAGTCAGTATTAGAGTTCGAGAGGTTGCTGAAAGAGTCAGGTTAGAGTTTGAGAGGTTGCTAAAGCCAAAGAATAAAAAAAAACGTCTTTCATCTTCATTCTGCCTCCGAGTTTTTTCTCCCGTGGCGTTGTTGCTCCAAGTCAAGAAGCAACAGTGACACAGCCACATCAATGTTTTTAGCAACTCAATTCACAATAGCTAAGCTATGGAACCAACCTAGGTGCCCTTCAGCAGATGAATGGATAAAGAAAATGTAGTATATATATACACAATGGAGTATTAACTCAGCCATAAAGAAAGATGACTTTATGACATTTGCCAGTAAATGGATGGATCTGTAGACTGTTATGCCATGTTAAACAAGCCAGTGTCTGATAGATGGAAGCTAACCTACAATAAATGGGGAATGAGGAAAGAATAGAAGTTCAGTAGATAAGACAATGGGGAATGGAGGGAAAGAAGAGGGGATAGGAAAAGGAGAGACAGTGGAATGAATCTGACATAATTTTCCCATGTGTAAAAATGAAAACCACCAGCATGTACATCCACAAGAATGGGATCCTAACTAGAATACGATACATTCCATAATTGTATAATTATATCAAAATGGATTCTGCTGTCATGTATAATTAAAAAGAACCAATTAAAAAAAAAGCATAAAGCCGGGCGCGGTGGTGCACGCCTGTAATCCCAGCACTTTGGGAGGCTGAGGCAGGAGGATCGCAAGTTCAAAGCCAGCCTCAGCAATGGCGAGGCACTTAGCAACTCAGTGAGACACTGTCTTTAATAAAATACAAAAAAGGGCTGGGGATATGGCCCAGTGGTCGAGTACCCCTGAGTTCAATCCCTGGTACCACAAAAAAAAAAAAAAAAAGCATAGCATACACACACACAAAATAACTACTCTTCTGGATTGTTGCTTTCCATAACCCTATTTAGTGGTTCCAAAGGGAAAGGAGTTTTCTAATCCTTTCCAGGCTTTCCCCCCAACACCCCCAATCCTTGTCAACTCATTTCTCTCTAACTTAGTTGAGGAAATGTATTCCATTTCCTGAAATATTTTTGTCTTTTCATCTGTTCTAATACAAACAGTAGTCTTGTGTAACATTGCCTGTATGATTTTACAATATAGAAATTACTTTCAAATCTGTTACTTATTTGGCATTTGCCTCATGAGGTCTCCATGGCAGCTAATGTGAGTCCCCCATCATAACTGGGGAAATTAAAGCCCTTGTAGACTCCTGTGCACATCAGTGCACCTCAGTATGCTCTAGGAGAAATACCTTTAGTATTGGTTTAAGGAATTCTGTTTGGAGCATGGCAGTATATGATTTCCCTCTCTCTTTAAAAGAAGTTATGATTTCATTGTCTAGATTGGAGAGAGAATGATCCATCTCCTTTTAGTCACTGGCAGCCCCACTACTTAATGCTTCCAGTTCTGCCCTTTCTTCCCTGTTTTTGTCTTTTCGCTAGATTGTGAACATTCAACTACAGACACATTGCCATATATATTTCCCCTGATTATAATGTGTTTCAGGAAGCCCTTTGATGCAGCTGTGTGATGTATAAATGTATAGCTCTCAAAGAGACTGAGTTCCTTTTGTAATGGATTGGCAGTCTCCCTTTGAAGAAATGGAAGCCAATTTTGAATTGGTATATGCATGCCAACATTGTGCCTTAAAGGATTAAACCTCACCCAAGTGAGAAAACCTAGTGACAAAGCACCCTGTCCTTTTACTGTTCACAATTTGCACTTGACACTATTCATGTTCCATGTCCCTATGTGTCAAGTGCTGACATGGAATATTTTTGAAAAAGCTGCAATTGAGCAAGTGAACCTTAGAAAATAGAGGAACGTATGCTAGGTGAAAGTGTCACAATTAGAAATAAGAGAGTGGGGGGATGGGGGCTGGGGTTGTGGCTCAGGGATAGAGCCCTCACCTAACATGTGTATGGCCCAGGTTTGATCCTCAGCACCACGTAAGAATAAAAGGCATTGTGTACAACTAAAACAAATAAATAAATATTAAAAAAAAAGAAATAAGAGGGGGAGGCAAGTTAGGTGGGTGCAGAAACTGAAGTCAAATGAGACTTCTCACTGCTAGAAGAAATACACTTCACTCTTTCTTGACCTGAGATTTTTGAGAAAATTTGCAGATTGGTGATTGCTATTGGTGATCCTTATGGACTTGCAAAAAGCAGGACCAAGAGGAAAGAAGACAGATGCTATATACTGAAAATTTTTATATTCATCCCAAACTGTTGCTCAGATGGTTTGTGAGCATTTGTAGGGTTTATACAGAGCAAGTATGGGATCTAATAACCCTGAGAGAGACTACAAGCCTTTCACGGCAGTAGATATAGAAACACTGTTGACCAGGCTCTAGCAGTGGATGAATACAGTAGACGAGAAGCAGAAGGAATAAGTGCAAATTCATCCTGCATGGTTTGAATAGCCAAACTGGTGCCGAATCCGAGTAATACAATTTAGCAGCAGTATATCTGAAGAAGACATTGAAGATTTGGCTTAAATGAATATGAATCTTTTAATATATTCCATATTAAATTAATCACTATACAATGCTATCCCCACCCTAACCCCCAAAAACCCACTATAATCTTAGGTTGCATTAAGTTGCAAACTGCCCATTGTGAAGGAGGTGACCATGCTGGGTAGGCTCCTGTAATTATAGCATTTATTTCTGGTCCCTGTATTTATAGACACAGGACGAAAGAACTCATGCTAGGGTAAAACAGCTGAAATCAGAAAAATGTTGTGTAATATTATTCAACCAATGAGGTATGATAAAAAGAACTAAGAGAAGGGATGTAGGAGGTGGGGACAGGGCTGAATCATAAATAGTGAGTTTCTTGGGGCTGATTTGTTTAGTCAGAAGCTGATATTGTAGAAGGTGGTGTCTATACTCAAAAGGATTGAGCAAGTTAACCTGGATGATCTCTTCAGAATGAATCTTCTGTGATTTATTCATTGTCCTCTTTCTTATGAACTGATCATTGCATATTTCCACTCTCAAAGTTTTTCAGTTTCCCTTTGATTTTCTTCTTGCCCAGATGCACCCTAATCATGCTTAGCAAGTATTTCTTTGTAGACTGTGGAGGTCTCTGATGATCTTTCCAGAAATCTGAGCAGAGGAGGAGAAATAGTTAAATTTTTTTAAGGTTGTATAGCTTACATTCAGAGGTCTGACTGGCACTCTGAGATTTGCTGCCTGGTTTTCATGCTGGAATACCATTTCATTGATGAAACAGCTTTGGTGGGGGCTAGAACATATCATATATCCCTTAGTTTGACTGTGAAGCCTTAACTAGCCATGGCATATCAGGAGCCTAGACCAGAGCCTTACATATAGCGAGTGGTCAAGTAACATGAACTGCCAATTAATTTTTTTATTTATCTTTTAACATTTTCATTCAAAGGAATTTGACATTAACAATCTAATTTCATTACCCCTAGTCTTCTAGAAATATTATTTATCTTGGCAATGTCTAAATTTGAAAACCACTATCTTTGTATTTTAAGCTCATAAAATAATGGAGCATTGGGTTCTTGATAGACATAATTCCCTCATCTCTTAAACCTGTTTGTTTTAGCCAAGTTCTTTTCTTTTGTTTCTGTGTTGCATCAACAAGACCTGTACTATCATGTCTTTGTGACACCTGTGAAACTGTGTTTAGCTTTTTGTATGAAAAATGGCAAGATTGCCATTTATTACCTGCCCTGGGTCACTGGAATTGATTTTTCTGTGTGGCTTATAGATGCAATCTCATTACCTGGTCAGCTTTCTGCAAGAATTGTATTGCGGCACACTTCCAGAGTGCTTACTGTTTATGCTTTTGAAAATTATTTCCAAATACATACACAGCCTCTTCATGCCAGAGCTTGATCCCTTCATTTAGCTTCTCTGATTCCACATCTGCATCTCTAAATAGGGGTAGAAGCACCTGGCCTGACTATATCAGAGGTTTTTTTGATGATCAGATTAGATCTTAACTGTAAGGACATCTTAAAAATAATAAAATGTTCTGCTTATGTGGGTTATTTAAAAATAATTATAGTCAGGAGCTAGATTTATGAATTATATACACATCCAGTTATTTCTCACCTGTGCAGCTCAGCTATAGTTGGGTAACTTCAGAGAGTTCAGCATCCAGTTAAACAAAATGCAATTTACTTTGTGATTTCTATTATATCTTATATTCTTATAATTATACACAGCCTGTATATCCTAAACCATTAAGTAGTTACTCCTTAAAATAGAGAAATGGATAATATGGTTAGATTCATTTTCACAATGGATTTTTTAATATGTTTTATTTGGGGATATACTTTTTACAAATCCTAGTGATTGGTTAAGTGTGGTTAAGTGACCTGCTTATAATTGGTCCCAGAAGTTATAGAAGGCTGTTGATAAACTAATGACAAAAGAGTTAAGATTGATAAGAGTGGGGGAAAAAAATAACTCAAGTGTTCCTTAGAATAATGCAACTGAAAACCTGTGCAGAAAGAATTATTATACCTTTTTCTAGAAAAACATTCATAAGATATTTATTTGAGTTCCAGGCATAGTTCCAAGCCCCAAGGCTGGTGTGACAGGACAAGATTTCTGCCTTCAGGGCAGGGGATGTTGCTCAGTGGTAGAACACTTGCCTAGCATGCACAAGGCCCTGGGTTTGATTCCCAGTATCAGGGGGAAAAAAGAGATTTCTGCCTTTCAGAGCTTATACATTTGGAGGTATTAGAAGGAGGGAGGTAATAGGCAATATATAAATAGGTAGATACCTATACACATGCACAGATGCACAAATAAGGTAACGTGTAAGTAGTGATAAATGTAACGAAGAAAAATAAAGTATTAGAGTATGTTTTTCTCTTGTGGTAAAATGCACATAACATAAACTTACAATCTTGTCCAGTTCTAAGTGTGCAGTTCAGTTATGTTAAATGCATTGAACCAATTTCCCAAATGTTTTCATCTCCCCAAACTGAAACTCTGTACCCATTAAAATGAACCCTTTTCTCCCTACTCACAGTCCCTTGGCAGCCACCAGTCTACTTCTTTTCCCTCTGAATTTGACTCCTCTAGATACCTCATACAAGTGGGATCAGAGTATGGTATCCTCTAGGTTCATCCACCACATAGCATATGTGACTTCACTTTTTGGTTTTTGTGATCATGGTACTATGTGTACTTATTTCACATAATCTTCTGGAAGTTTTTGTTTGTTTGTTTGTTTTTAAATGGTAAGCACTGCCTTAGGATTTAAATTAAATTAATTATTCTTACAGTTAAAAGGTGCATCTTTATGACTTGGGGAAGTTTTTTACTAGTAATTCTGTACCATGGTGCTTGTGTCAAAGCAGTGATAAGTAGCCCAGAAGTGCTGTGTCAAAGGGCATGGTGCAGCAGTCGCACCCACATCCAGCCTTCTGTGTGTTAAGAAGAGTCATGTAGAAGAGGCGAGAGTGTTGTTATAACCTATCAGGCATTTATACTAATAGGGTGGGTACATTGTTTTATTCTAATTTGTTATATATGACAGCAGAATGCATTACAATTCATATTATACATCTAGAGCACATTTTTTCATATCTCTGGTTGTACACAAAGTAGAGTCACACCATTCGTGTCTTCATACATGTACTTAGGGTAATGATGTCCATCTCATTCTACCCTCTTTCCTACCTCCATGCCCGCTCCCTTCTCTTCCCTCCCCTTTACAATTCACAATAGCTAAACTGTGGAACCAACCTAGATGCCCATCAGTTGATGAATGGATAAAGAAAATGTGGTATATATACACACAATTGAATACTATTCAGCATTAAAAGAGAATAAAATCATGGCATTTGCAGGTATATGGATGGAGCTGGAGAATATAATGCTAAGTGAAATTAGCCAATCTCAATAAACTAAATACCAAATGTTTTCTCTGATACAAGGATGCTGATTCATAATGGGGTTGGTGGGAGGGAGCATGGGAAGATTAGACAAACTCTAGATAGAGGGTGGGTACATTTTATATGCATATATACCTATATTTTATACCTAATATGCCTTCTATGTAATTTCCCTGATATCTTTGCATATGTATTACATTAAAATTCCTCTCTTTCATTATATGAACTGGTATCTATATCTTCTCTACAGTGTTATCAGTGACACAAAATATTAGACTTGCTTTTCACTCTTTTTGGTCATTTCAGCTTTCAGTGTTCTTTGTTCTCTGGAAGTCTGTATAACCCACAGTGTACATTTTCATGTAGCTCTGCTTTTTCTGAAGACAACTGTCCTGTTGCACTTGAGCACATGTACTTGTGTGCCTGTCTTGTGACTTTGACATGTCCTTTGATGAGTAAGCATACATGAGCAAGGGATCGGAGGCCCTTCAGGATAGGACCCAGCATTCTGACTGTGGGAAATTTTTACTAATCACAAGTTCAAAGTCCTGTGGTTTCTTTATGATCTACCTTGAGATCATCACAGTGTGCTTTATGTCATGGTGTACTCCATCATACCAGGACCAGTCTAAATGTCATGAGATTTGGGTTAATATTGGTTTTGAAATATTAATTCACTGTGTTTGCCTGACTATGACACCAGAGCAAGTCATTTTAAATATATCTGAATGAAATCCTCATATGGAAAGTGAGTAGTAATGGGATTCACGTCAAGGAGATATTAGTTGAAGCTCTACCTGCATGATGCCAGAATTCTGCTAAAGACTGATTTCTGCTTCTGTTTCTTTATTATTCTTAGTTCCTTCCTATGGGGTAAAAATAAATATTCTGGTTGGAATAAGCCTAATCTTCACTTAAGCCCTGCCAAAATCAGGTTTATTTTTCCTAAATCAAGGATAGCCAGATTTGTTTTTTTCTGTACCAATTTGTCACCAATATCACAAATTTGGACCTACATTACTGATCTCTGGGAACTCGCTGATCTAATAATGACTTTTATTCTGAATGAACAAAGGCCAACGAACTAATTGAATAGAACATAATTTATTTTTAATTTAAGTTTATTTACTAGGGGAAAAAATTTAAAATATTCTAATTCTCAAACAGCTCTGCCAAAGGGCAGCATGTTTTTACTGCATTTCTAACACATTAAACCATTAAGAACCTTTTAAAATTATCAACATTAAAAGGGCATTAAAAATATCTTCCCTACCAGACTGACATTGTAAACACTCTGTTTTGGATTACATCACACGGCAGATAGGACAGGAATGTATTAGCCATGCAGTACCTTTTTTTGTTAAAAATATATCTTGCCCCTTCCTTATGGGTCTTCATGCCTCAGAGGTATTATAACTGATTCCTAGATCTCAAATCCTGCTGCTTTTTAGCATTTATTTAGCACTTTCCCTGCATCTGAACCCCAGGGCAATGGCAGTGCAGGAATAGAATGTAACTACTTGAGCAGTTCTTTAGAAGAGGTTTGGAAGGCCCTTGAAAAAGTGTGGACAGATGGAATTGGTTGTTCTTGGAGTTATCGTGCAGTGATTCTTAAAGTGCTGTGATAGTTCTCTGGAAGGCATCAAGCAGGCCCCTTGGCTGTGAAAAATGATCATACTAACAGTTCCTCTTAGCTTCCTCTAAGCTTGTGTTTGAACTCTTTGTAGAGAGCTTCCTGTGTAGCTTTGAATAAACTGAAGAGGTAGAGAAAACTAAGAGCCAAAGCTGGGGATTGCCAGTTGGTGGCCTGGGGCCAATCCCAGCTCTCTCTCTCTTTCTGATGGGCCATCTGAGACAGAAAACTCACAAAACCCTTTCAGGCCCATTTTATGCATCTGTCTGGGGCTTGACCAGATTCCTTGTTCTTCTGTTCTGATTCCATCACTCTGTAAGAAATCACCATTGCTACTAGTATTGGACTGAGTACCAGCTACAGCATGTGGCCCTAAGGCCACTGGAGTGTTGGAGGATGCCTCTAATTCCTATAACAGTATCTTCTAGAAAAAGAAAGACACTTACTTCATCTCCTTTAGAGATGCTGGGCCATCTAAATCTTTCCAAAACTTTTAACAGATTTAGTAGGGAAAATAGCATTGAAAATTAAGTGATTAATTTTTTTATTAGAACAAATACCTTAGTTCTCTATTCCATTTATGATGCAGTGGGATTGTATTTTACGGTCTCTGTGTTAGCATTTATAATATACTAGGGTCCCATGCATAATCAATGTGTACTACATGTTTTTGTTGTCCTATAGAACTTGGAGCATTTTACCTTGTCACCAAGGCCAATACTTTTCTCACTTATTTTGTGAATATTCAGGAAAGAGTAAGTGTTCCATTAGTCAGTCTTGACTGACTCAGGCAAGTGCTGCTTCTGACACTGACAGCTCTGAGCCTTCCTGAGCCTACATTTCCTAACACTTCTAGTCAGCTTCCTGCTAATACCAGCATCTTCCCTCCTAGTGATGCTAGAAAATTAGATCTGCTAATGTGTGAAAACTGGTTGACAAAGTACCTTGATCACCTGGTACCTTCTGAATCCCATGAAAACTTGCTGTCAAACTCCAGTTTATAAAATTAATTTTTCTTACAAGTGGGGATATGTACTGCTCTGGTAAAATCTTCTATTAGGACTTTTAAGCCCAATGGGTTGATTTCACTTGACATACCTACTTCAAGTTGCAGTTCACTTGAAGAGAAACAAAACAAAACAAAAAATCTGTATGTACTCAAGCTAGTGCCAAAAAATGACCACATATTCACTGGATCCTGAGAGAACTTTTTGCTTTTGTTCTTTCCAGTGTTGTCAGGCTTGAAAACAGCATAGTGATCCAGTGTCACTTTGCAGGGTGGCAGAGAAAATAGAATAACCATGAAGGCTTTTTTCATAGGTGAGACATTGTCATGGTAGTGAATATGCTGCAGTTATTAGTGATGCGATGAGTATTGGGGGCACTTTTAAACCCTTTGAAGGTCACTGGCCCAATCTTAAATACTTCTAAGTTCATATAGAACATGCAAACCTGGGTAAGGACAGTTTGGTTTAAAGCATTATGGCTTAGGAGTCATGGGGGCTTGTTTCTCTTTTGCTCATTTATGCGCAGGTCTCAGAAGGTAGAGAACCCTTGCTAAGTGAGGATAGAGACTCAGTCATGATGCCATAGATCTAAGATATTGAAGCATCTTGTGCTCCCAACTCAAGAGCAGAAAGAGCTCCTCTCAGAATGTCTTAGTTTTCTGAACACTGTAGTCTTCTGTTCACTCATTCTTTACTTCCCAGGCATGTTATGCACTGTGCTTGAACTCTAGAATGGAGTTCAAGCCATTGTCACGCATGGGGAAATGAGTTTTGCCTGTGACCTTGTATATCCCATGCTCTATTTTCCCTGTAGCACACCCACACCTTCACTCTCTTGTTATCAAACCAACTCTCAGCTTCATGTGGGTACAAAAATCACTTGAACTTTTTTTTTTTGGTGGCATTCAGCCTTCCATTAGAACTCACCTGCTTCATCTATAAGGACAATGCTACTTGGGTTTTTAAAAACTAAATTAACGAGAAGAAAAATAAAACCTGTACAGTAATAACAAGAGATTATAAAAGCTTGATGACATGTCAGAATTGTAGTTTATGAGGGTTAACCATGTTCCTTTGTTTGTGCAACATTTTTTATAAATTAATTTTAAGAATATAAAGAACTGGTAATTATATTACCTATTGGAATAACTTAGAAGTGAAGAGAAAGCTTTAAAAATGAATAATGCATATAAATGAAATTAAAGCTACAAATACAAGAAATTTTATTAGAAAGTATGGTTATACCTGTTATTAAAATAAGAAAGATAATAGAACTCTTTGATACCAAAATTGCTGGTCTTCCATCCATGTTATTACCATTGTAGAATGAGTAATACAAGTAATATAACTATTCAAGTGATATATTTCTATTGACCAAATAGCAACATTTCTTTCTTATAGACTTAGACCAGTAGCTGTAAACACATATTTATAGTAGGCATTGAAAACCACTTCTAGCATGAATTATTATTAGAACAGATGTGTCAAAATATATTTCTGTTATATATTTTGTATTTCTATTCACTATTCTTTAGCTAGACTGTATTCTATTTTAGATCATGAATTCATCATAAATAACATTTTATTTGTTAATGTTTCTTTCTTCTTAATAGTTTAATTACTGAAGTCATAGATGCCATATAAAAATGCAAAAAATAAAGAAATATAGGGTGAAGAAACTAATCAAGTACCTTATTTTCCTTTTGGCCCCTTCTCCGGGGTAATTATTGTCAGTACTTGTATTGTTCAGCTTTTCATCACTGAAACAAAAGCCTGAGATGAACAACTTATTAGGAGAAAAAGTTTAATTTGAGTCACTGTTTTGGAGGTTTTAGCCCATGATCAAGTGGCCCCATTGCTTTTGGCCTGTGATAAGGCCATTTATCATGGGATGGGCACATCCTAGAGCAGAACCATTCACCTCACATCCAGGATCAAAACAAACAAACAAACAGATGAATAAGGGGCTGTAATATCACTATTCCCAATGAAGGCACATTCCCAGTTACTAGCCCCTACCTTTAAAGGTTCCACAACCTCCCAATATTGCCAACCTGAGAACCAAATCTTTAATATACAGGCCTTTGTATATTAGAAACTATGACAGTTCTCCCTATGCCAATTTAGACATATAAATATCAATAAATGTCTCTGGTCCCTTCCTTACTGATTCTAACAAAATGGGAGCATACTATATATGTCATCTGCATCTTGCTCTCACGTCTTTCTGTATTCTCTGAATGTGTCTGTTTGCAAGAGTTCAGTGCAATACATGTATGTAGATTTAGCTCAGGTCTACTAGTAGTTCATCAAATGTGAATACCTTCATTTATTCAGTCCTTTCTTGATTGATAGTCAGATGGTTGTTGTTCATTACTAAAAGGAGTATTTCAATAAATACATGTAAATGTAGCTTTTTACTTTTAAATATTTTTATTTTGGTGGATTACAGTTTTATGATAGAATTGCTGGATCAAGGGCACATGAATTTAATAGTTTAGTAGATGCTGCCAGATTATAGTCCAGAAGGTTCTATCAAGTTTTACTTTGCCAGCATGCTGTGAGTGTGTTAGTTTTCAAACATGCTTTTTGGCCATCAACTTTTAATCTTTTAAAATATTTTTTATCAGATTATCGGTATGAAAATGGCATGTCAATGTTTTAATTTGCACTTCACTATTTCCATGCATGCATTGATTATATTTCTTCTTCATTAAGTTATCTATTTCTATACTGGTGTTGCTATTCGAATTTTTTTGTTTCTTGTCATTTGGTGGGGTGATTTATATAGGAGGGTTATGAACCATTCATCTGTCATGTTTTCTAACTAGGTTCCTTACTCTACTATTTGCTTTTGATTCTACTTATGGTTTACTTTGTCATTACAGAGTAATCTTTGTACATTATATACTTAAATCTGTCAATCCTATCCTTAATATATATCCATACGCATTAAATATGATACAGTATCATGGACATTTAAAATCATCTAAACATGAATTTTGTCTAGATAAATTTCCAAATATGCAATATGTTAACAAAACCATTGTTTTTTTCTAATGTCTTTTCACTACTTAGTCTTATTTTTAAGGTATTTTTCTAATTTTAACTGGATTTTTTTTTGAAGACCACTTTTATGCTTGGATATTAAATGAATGAAATTCTGGTTGAAAAGATCCAAAGGAGCACTATGAGGCTTGGGTATTTCTGAGAAAGGTTGCATTTTGTCTTAATGATGTTCAAGGACAATGGTCCCTTCTCCCCTTTGGATGTTGTATGATGTGGTATATAGGGATGCCCCAGGTAACCAGCTGAAGTGACAGCTCCTGTGGAAGCAGAGAAGACCTGTGTGAGTACAGATGCCCTCCGTACCTCATTTGGTTTTCTTCATTTGTTTATTGCTCTAGTCAACAATATTTGTTGAAAATCCTATTTGATAGATAGTTTCCTAGGCTTTTGAGGATGCAGTGATAGATATGATAGATAAAATACCTAAGTTTCCTACCCTCATAGACATGGCTTTTGAATTTATCCAGTTTTCCAGTGATTTTCAGTGTGTGCACACGTTTACATGAGGCAAAGCTCACAGGGATTCCCAGATGAGTTGTGCAGAGTAGGGCCTAATAATCATTAGGGAAGCCTGGAACTTTACAAATAATCATTTTAATCAGTATGTTTGGGTTGCAAGTAATGTGTCCTCAGCTCAAATAGACTAACCAGTAAAGAATTGTATTAACTTGTATCGACAGGAAGTCCACTTAGTCTGTGTCCCACTTCAGGGTTTTTTCATTTTGTGGTTCAGGAGTATGAGTAGGGACATGGCTTCTCTCAAGATCTCTGCTCCACTGGTTTCCACACAGGGCTCTTCTTGGCACCTCTTCGTGGTGACAATGTGACCTTCAGAAGCAACTTTGTTCATATATAGTAGAAGGGAGATAAAAATGTTTCCCCCAAAATGGAGTATAATTCTCCTTTTTAGAATTCTAAGCCAATGAAAGACCAATAATAATAACAAAATTTCATAAACTGTTTGACTTAGTGTACTTATTGTCAAACATTAATATACTTTAGTAATGTTAATGTACATCAAGATCACATTAAATTATAGATTGAACAATGTTGCCCCAAACTTTATGGTTCAGTGGGCTTGGGGACAAACTCAGAAGTTCACATTTCTAACAAATTTCTAAGTAATGATGATGTTGATGGTTGAGAACTACTGATTTGGAGTATTGAAAATATACCACAATTATTAGAATAAGGAGCAAAACCCAGAACACCAAATGCTGGTGAGTATGTTGGGACAGCCACTTTGGAGGGTATTTTGGCTCTTACCATATAACTTGACAGTCATGCTACTTGGCATTTAAGGATTTGAAAACTTATGTCCACATAGAATTTCATACTAGCTTTTTGTTTAAAATTGCCAACACTTGGAAGCAGCCAATTTGGCCTTCAATAGGTGAATGGGGTAAATAATGGTGTATTCAGACACTGTAGCATTATTTAGCATTGAAAAGAAATGAGTGAGCAAGTCATGAAAAGGTGTAGAGGAAACTTAAATGTATGTTACTAAGGAAGAGATGCCAACCTGAAAACACTTCATATTGTGTGATTCCAGATATTTGACATTCCAGAAAAGGGAAAGAGTCAAAAGTTCAGTGGTTACCAGGTACTAGGCATCAGGGAGACATGAATGGGGAGGCAGAGAGGAATTTTAGAGCAGTGAAACATTTTGGAGGTTACTATGATGGAGAATCCATGTCCTTATACATTGGTCACAAGTCATAAAAATATAACACCAAGAGTGAGCCCTAAATTGTGGACTTTGGGTCATAGTGATAAATTGATGTAGATTTTTTGCCTGTAAAAAATGTGTTTTAGGACAATGATAATGGAGGAGGCTATGCATATATGTGGCAGGAGATATGGGAACTCTGTCTTCAGCTCAGTTTTGCTATAAACTAACTGCTCTAAAAGTAAAGGGTATAAAAAAGGATCCCCCCTTGGGTGTAGGCTTGGTATCATCTCTGAGCCAAAGGTGTAGAGGAGTAAGTCGTTGAGGACTTGGGGGCTAGGAATGTGGCTCAATAGTAGGGTACTTGCCTAGCAGGCACAGGGCTCTGGGTTTGGTCCCCAGCACTGAAAAAAAAAATTGGGGGAGCTGTTGGGAAGAAAAAGGTAAATGAAAGTTGGGAAAGGGAATGTCATGGTTCAGTATATAAGGTGATGTGAATTATGCGTATTTTTAGTCAAATGCCTATTTTTGATCTTGACTAAATGTGTTTGAGTTTATTAAGTACTGTCATTGAATCAGAATTGGGGTCTGAAAGAATCTTGCTTTTCACTAAATTAAAAAAAAGCTTCATATTAGCAGGGATACTAGATTATTTTTCTATGAGTAGCAATTAGAAACCCATTCTTCATAATCAGTGTGGCTGTAACTTTGAGTGTAGGTATAATGAGAGGGATTTATAGTATCTGAATCAGAGAGGATGTTGGGATGCAGTTCTCTGCTTAGGTCTCCCGCCTGCCTGTGTGCATCTTGCAAGCAGAGACACTGATGGCCTTTGTTCTAGACTATCTCTTCAAGGATGTTTCTGTGAAGAACCATTTTGGGAAATAAAGATAGTATCTCCCTGGAGCAGAGGACAGACAACCTTTTTTGTTGTCCATGATAAGAAAGATAATGTCTCTCTCGGGAGCAAAGGGCAGGCAGGTTTTCTCTCTATCCAAAACAAATGATCTGGGATTTCTAAACTCAAGACTCCTCAGCAGTGACACAAATTGGCTTTGTATGTATTGTTTACTTGGACTTCTCCATCTCTCCCCGGTGGGCTTTTAGGAGGAAGTCATTGACAAGAACATTAAGCTCATGTTCATTGCTGCCTTGTTAGTAACGAAACCTCTGTCTCTGACCCAGGAGTCTCATGTCTTCTGCCAGCACCCATGAAACTGTGTCAGATTTCCTTATTAACTTGAAAGTTGATTAAAATCTTAGACCCTTCACAGTTTTTGACAGAATATACTTGAAAGAAAAAAAAATGAACTTCTTTATAATTTCCTGTAACTCCTACATTTTGTTGACTGGGGAATCAGGGCCTGGATGACTGAAGTGATTTACCCAAGTGCATAGAGATTCTGTTTGTACAGGTGAGCAGTGAGTCCAATTCTGCAGAGGATTTCTCAGAACCAGCACTTCTGACTCTGCACCTTGCCTCTTGTCTCACCATGAACAAAAGCTTACAGCCTAGAGACTTGATTCAAGAATCTGATCAAACCATAAGTATCTCTTATTTCAAGGCAGAACCAGATAAAATTGACAACAACTAAAATGGAGTGGTTAGTTGTATGTATCATACAGATATGACCAGACAGGGATCTACAACACTGTGAGAAGGGTCAGGGTCATTTAGCTGTAACTCTTCTGAGAACTAGAATTGAAAATCAGTGGACCTTCTCCATTATTTTTCAATATGCTTGCTTGTTGCTGAAATTCAGTGAGGGTGGATAACAATTTAAATTATAAACTGGAGGTCTATTTGACCACTAGGTCTTAAATATGCCTCCTGGGTGAAAGAATATGTAGACTTAGTAAGGTGATCACATTAAATATTTTGTATGCATTTAACCTCTCACATTAGTGGGACCATCCTGCTAACTCATGAGGTATGCCATGGCAATACTTTTTTGTGTGTGCTGACATGTCAGCATGTGTCTTTTCCTCTTTAAAAAGAATTTTTTGTTGTTGTACTGTGAATCATGACTCCTATTCTGTAGTCTATCAGTATTATGCCTAACCCTTAAAGGGATTAATCTCAGCTTTAATAATTAAAGATGTTTATATCATAATAATAGAATTAGGATATCAAACATTATGTAGGTTCTCTGAGCATGTGGCAAAGTATCCTTTCACACAGATTCCAATACAATCTCATGATTTTTTTTTTTCTGAAAACATAGAAACATCTTTCTACTCTCAGAATTACCTATAGAGACTTTGAAAAACAATGCTTCACCTGGAAGCTGACAGAACGTGGCTGTGGGCCCTCCACCTTTGTTTCCACTGAGCCACAGGCCTGTGGCAAAGAAAATTGAATGTTGCACAAGTGACCTTATCTATAAACTGGGTCTTTCATTTCATGCTGCCATATTGAAACTGTAGTAGTTGCTAAAGTGTCTGAAAGCAAAAGTGATGGCAGAGTTGATTTCTGCAGATGAACCGGATCTGCCCAACAGTGAAAACTACTGATCTGCCATTGTGATTTCCTGTGTTTTGTCGATACAGAAGTTCCATTCCAGGAAAAAATCCTGGAATTTCTAAGAGTGACTCCTAAAGAGATAACCAATATAGGCTCCTGCATATATAAAATGATTGGGGATTTGTGATGCAGAAATTCAATAGTTGGCTACTTATAATTCTTTCTGATAAGTTCATCAGTGGGATACCTTTGGAAATATTTTTTTTTTCTTATTTTATCCTTTTATTTCTTGTCTCCTTCTGGCCCTATGTCTCATAGAAAATATTTTTGTCCCCTTAAGGTTTGATTCTTCTAAGGGATGGGCTTACTGGTGAATGCCACCTAACAGAAGGGACTTCTGTTTTCTTTTAGGCAGGGGCCCAGCTGCAAAGCAGAGTTGGCCTTTTTTAGACTGGGGCTCCAGCTGCCCCTCTTCCTGGACCCTGCCCCACTGGTTGCCAACAATCATTGGTACCAACTTTTACATATATATTTATTTATTTGTTTTTTATTAGTTCTAATCAGTTGGTACATGACAGCAGAAAGCTTTTTGATTCATTGTACACAAATGGAGCACAACTTTTCATTTCTCTGGTTGTACGCGATAGTCACACCACACGTGCAGTCCATACGTGTACCTAGGGTAATAATGTTCACTCCACCATGTTTCCTACCCCCATGCCTCATCCCTCATCCCCTTCATTCCCTCCCCTTGGCCCAATCAAAGTTCCTTCACTCTCACCACACCTCCCTCTCCCCATTATGAATCAGCATCTACTTATCAGAGAGAACATTCGGCCTCTGTTTTATGGGTTTGGCTTACTTCACTTAGCATGATATTCTCCAACTCTATCCATTTACCTACAAATGCTATAATTTTATTCTCTTAATGCTGAGTAATATTCCATTGTGTATATATACCAGTTTTTTTTTTTTCCATTCGTCTATTGAAGGGCATCTAGGTTGGTTCCACAGTTTAGCTATTGTGAATCTATAAACATTGAAATGGCTGTGTCACTTGTAGTATGCTGTTTTTAAGTCCTTTGGGTGTAGACCAAGGAGTAGGATAGCTGGATCAAATGGTGGCTCCATTCCAAGTTTTCTAAGTAATCTCCATACTGCTTTTCAGACTGATTGCACCAATTTGTAGTCCCACCAGCAATGTATAAGTGTGCCTTTTCCCCCACATCCTCACCAACACTTATTGTTGTTTGTATTCTTGATAACTGCCATTCTGACTAGTAATTTTGATTTGCATTTCTCTAATTACTAGAGATATTGAACATTTTTTTCATATATTTATTGATTGATTGTGTATCTTCTTCTGAGAAGTGTCGGTTCAGCCCCTTAGCCCATTTATTGATTGGGTTGTTTGGTTTTTGGTGTTAAGTTTTTTGAGTTCTTCTTCTTTTTCATTTTTATTATTCATCCTTTTTTTGTTTTATTTTTTTAAATTTATAATAATTACAATTCATAGTGCCCATATATAGCATCTTTTTACATACAACTGTTTGTATACAAAGTATATTCGTACAATTCAGGTCTTCAATCATGCATTTAGGATAATGATATCCGTCTCATTCAACCACCTTTTCTTTTTTTTTCCTTCTTTTCTTTTCTCCCCCTCCCCCCCTTGCGCTCTCCCTTTCCCTCCCTTCCCTTTGACCATTCTAGTGTTCTTCTATCCTCTTATATACCCCCATCCAACAATACTGTGAACTAGCCTCCTTATATCAGAGAAAACATTTGGTACTTGGATTTTTGAGACTGACTAACTTCACTTAGCATTATGTCTTCCAACTTCATCCATTTGCCTGCAAATGCCAATGATTTATTTTCTTTTTTTGCTGAGTAAAATTCCATTGTGCATATATACCACATTTTCTTAATCCACTCATTTACTGAGGGACATCTAGGTTGGTTCCACAACCTTAGCTATTGTGAATTGCACAGCTACAAACATTGAGATAGCTGTGTAACTGTAATATGCTGTTTTTAAGTCCTTTTGGAATAGACCCAGGAGTGGGATGGCTGGGTCATAGGGTGGTTCAATCCCCAGTTTTCCAAGAAATCTCCATACTGCTTTCCATAATGGTTGCACCATTTTGCAGTCCCACCAGCAATGTATGAGTGTGCCTTTCCCCCCACATCCTCTCCAACATTGATTGTTGTTTGTGTTCTTGATAGCTGCCATTCTGACTGGAGTGAAATGAAATCTTAGAGTAGTTTTTATTTGCATTTCTCTAATTGCCAGCGATGTTGAGCATTTTTGCTCTTGGATAGGTAGAATTAATATTGTCAAAATGTCCATACTACCAAAAGCATTATACAGATTTTTGAGTTCTTTATATATCTTGGAGATTAGTGCTCTATCGGACATGCATGTGGCAAAAATTTGCTCCCAAAATGTAGGATCTCTCTTCACCTCATTGATTGTTCCTTTTGCTGAGAAGAAGCTTTTTAGTTTGAATCTATCTCATTTATTGATTCTTGTTTTATTTCTTGTACTTTAGGAGTCTTGTTAAGGAAGTTTGGACCTAATCCAATGTGATGAAGATTTGGGCCTACTTTTTCCTCTATTGGCTATGGGACCTCTGGTCTAATTCCTAATTACTTTGAGTTGAGTTTTATGCATATTGAGAGATAGGGGTTTAGTTTCATTTTGCTGCATATGGATTTCCAGTTTTCCCAGCACCATTTGTTGAAAAGGCTATCATTTCTCCAATGTGTGTTTTTGGCTTCTTTGTCTAATATGAGATAACTGTAATTATGTGGGTTTGTCTCTGTGTCTTCTATTCTGTACCATTGGTTTACATGTCTATTTTGGTGCCAATATCATGCCGTTTTTGTTACTATAGCTTTGTAGTATAGTTTAAGGTCTGGTATTGTGATGCCTCCTGCTTTACTCTTCTTGCTAAGGATTGCTTTGGCTATTCTGGGTCTTTTATTTTTCCAAATGAATTTCACGATTGCTTTGTCTGTTTCTGTAAGAAATGACATTGGGATTTTAATTGGAATCACATTGAATCTGCATAGAGATTTCGGTACTATGGCCATTTTGACAATATTTATTCTGCTTATCCAAGAGCGTGGGAGATATTTCTGTCTTCTAAGGTCTTCTTTAATTTCTTTCTTTTGCATTCTGTAGTTTTCATTGTAGAGCTCTTTCACCTCTTTTGTTTAATTGATTCCCAAGTATTTTATTTTTTTGAGGCTATTGTGAATGGGGTAGTTTTCTTAATTTCTCTTTCAGAGGATTCATCACTGATATATAGAAATGCATTTGATTTATGTTTTTTGATTTTATATCCTGCCACTTTGTTGAATTCATTTATTAATTATAGAAGTTTTCTTGTGGAGTTTTTGGATGCTCTAAGTATAGAATCATGTCATCGGCAAATAATGATAGTTTGAGTTCTTCTTTTCCTATTCATATCCCTTTAATTTCTTTCATCTAATTGCTCTGGCTAGAGTTTTCAAGGACTATGTTGAATAGAAGTGGTGAAAGAGGGCATCCCTGTCTTGTTAACAGTTTTTTAGGGAATGCTTCCAATTTTTCTCCATTTAGAACGATGTTGGTCTGGGTTTGGAAATATTTTATAATGGATTTAGAAAGGTAGATCTAAACTACTCTTTTAGGCACAAACTGAATCTCAGGGGTTTTCTTTGAGAAGAATAGTTAACATGTTACATGACATATTAGTCTAAATGAAAAATATTAGTTTAAGTTAAACCTTCTTTTGCCAAAGATAATGTAGCAGCCCATCAAATGTGTTTGCATTACTTATCTTTTTCCAGCAGTTTATTCTCAGAAAATGACATCATTTTGAATAAGTAATGACAGAAATGAAATACAAAGTCAGAAATGAGAATTGAAAATCACAGGCTTCCACATCTTGGTGTTGTGTTGAGTATTCCCTTGTCACCTGCTGCACTAGAAGTATGGAGGGGACACAAGGAAGGCTGAACTAGAAGAAGTGTGGAGGGGACACAAGGAAGGCTTTTCCATGGCAGCTGCTTTTCCCCACTGAGAAGGACTATGAGGCAAGGGGTCCATCTAACTGGTCAGCATGTTTGATCCCTCCCAGGGGTGCCTGCCTCTCCCTGGTTCTGAGCTTTGCCTGGCTGTGCCTCCTGCCTCCAGGTGTCCTGTCTATTGGACACCTCCACATCGATTCCCAGGGCATCTCTAACTCTGCATCCTTGCATGTAACTCAACAGCTTCCTCTTCCCTGTAGCATTCTGTTCTTCCCCAGGAACACGCCCCCCCCCCCCACACACATATAATTTCCTGCCTGTATCCCTTACCTCCACAAATAATTCTGGAAATTACCCATTCACTTTGCCCAAAACCTCTGACTGACTCTTGACTCTCCCCTACTTCACCTTCTACACCAGATCAATCACTAAGTCCTATCCATTCTCCTTCCTGAATGTCTCTGGGTTTAGGGAGATTCTGCAGTGCCACTGGCCCCGCCTCAGCCCTGGCCATTCCTCTCTGTGACACTCTTGTAATTCACCATCCAAGTTTCCTTTGCTTTCAAGCAGAGTTTCCCTACTTGATAGTTACAGATTGTTTTTAAATGCAAATTCAGCCATTGTATTCCTAAGTGAAAGTGAACAGCCAGTGATTTACCAACTCCATCCTGTGCAGCTGTCCCCACTTCCCCAGCCTCCTTGCCAGCTTCCATTTTTTCCATAACTCTCCTCCAGTCTGCTATCTAGATGCTGAGTTTGTCTGCCAGTCTCTACTAGAGCATAAGATCTGGGTGCACTGGGATTCTGTCTAGTTTGCAGCACCTAATCCATGGAAGGCCTTTAAGGAATAGCTGAATGATTGACTCCTGGTCCCCATTCTGTCTGGCTCTGGCCTTCTTCCCAGAAATTCCTCTCATTTTCTCCTGAGTTCTCTCAGCTTCAACTTTGTTGCATTTCATTCCTATTCTTGAAATCGAATTGCACTTTTCTGCTTTAGAAGATAAAGATGTCATCCCTTCGCTGGCCATTAAGTGCTGTCCCACCCCTGCTCTCTGTCCCTCACTTTACTCTTTGCTTAAATATCCCTTGCTCAGGGCACTTTTCCCTAAATTATCTCTGAACAAGGAATCTATGCATTATCTTATGGTTATTATTTTAAAATTATTGTTATGATTATTTAATGATGACAGAGATCAAACTCAGGTCCCTACACATGCTGGACAAATGCTTTACCACTGTGCCAAGGCCTCTATCTTGTAGTTATTTTTTAATTGTCTGATCTATCTACAGTTCTGGAAACCTCAAGTCTTCATGAACCATGTCTGTCTTGTTCATTGATGAGCAGTGTGAATGCTCAACAAATGTTTGAAGAGTGAATAGCTGTTGTTCAAAAAGTGTATTAACACCTAACAAATATAGTGGAGGGTCATTTTTCTCCTGGATGGAACCAGTTACATGAGTGGAAGCACCATTGTTATGGTTTAGATATAAGGATTCCCCCAAAAGCTCATGTATTAAACAATTCAGGAAAGTGTACAGATGAAATGATCTGGTCATAAAAGCCTTAACTTAATCAGTGCATTAATCCACTTGAACGGATTAAGTAGGTGGTGACTATAGGCAGGTAGGTTGTGGCTGATGGAGTTAGGTTGCTGGAGGAATGCCTTTGAAGTTTGTTTTGTTCCTGGTGAGGAGAGCCCTTTTTCTGCTTCCTGGTTGCCATGTCTGAGCTGCTTTCATCCTCCACACCTTTATGCCATGGTGTTCTTCCTCACCTTAGGCCCAAAGCAAGGGCCTTGGCTATATATGGATTGATACCTCTGAAACCATGAGCCTCAAATAAACTTTTTCTTTTTCTCCTTTAAAATATTCTTGTCAGTTTTTTGGTCTCAGCAACAAAAACGTGGACTCACACAATCTTCCTGAGATGGGTGTAGTGGCACACACCTGTAATCCCAGCACCTTGGGAGGCTGAGGCAGGAGGATGGTGAGTTCAAAGACAGCCTCAGTTACTTAGGCCTTAAGCAACTCAGCAAGGCCCTGTCCCTAAATAAAATACAAAGAAGGCTGGGAATGTGGCTCAGTGGTTAAGTGACCCTGGGTCACTTAATGGGTTGAATACCCATTACCAACAACAACAACAAACAACAAAAAAAGAACACCAATCTTCCTATACATAGCCTACCAAATTTACATTGTGATTGCCAGCTGGGGGTTTCTGGCCTCATAGTGCTCCTAAGGAGTAGTTGTCACATGACAGGACTTAGAGCATATGAGTTTTAAGTGTATGTAGTTCTCTGAGGGTTGTTAAAAGTCAAGAGGCTTCTTTAAGGCTTGTCAAGCTAACACTTCAATGACTCAGGACCCCTGACTGTGGCCTCCCCATAGCTTCTCTTTGAGTTTGCTGGAACCTGCTAGGAATCTATCCTAGCACATTATCCTGATATATTCTTTCATATTTTTGTGCTTTTTCACATGCTATTCCTGTCTCAGAAATGCCTTTCCATCCTCTTTTCTATTTGTCAAACACTTCCATATCCTTGGTAGAAAGGAAATGGGATGTCTTATCTTCTTCAGCAGACAAAATTCCATGCCCTGTTTTCTGCCCTGCTGAACTGAAAATAGGGGCTTGTCTCTTATACTCTAAATGTATTTTCTGTCTCTAGGTCCATCATTAGTCTCTAAGGCTAAAGATTTTATTTCTTCTTATCTCTTGTGCTCCAATCCCCAGCACACATTAGGAGCCTGAAAAACATTTTGAGCATTTAAATCACTGCTCCTGGTTCTGTCTAGGTGAAGCTGCTTTCTACTTGCAATATATTTCCCCCGTTTTCCTTGCCACTAACCTTCCTTGAGAAAATAATCTGTGAAAGGTCATTATCAAGTTATCTCAGCACTTATTTAATGTGTGTTTAGCTGCTTTACTGGCACATAAAAACGTGTGGTAGTAAAATAAAGTAATAAAACTGCCAATAAAAGCTCCACTTCCACTCAATATTTAATGCTAAAGAGCAAGAGACATTTGAGATTTTCACCATAATAGTAAATTGACATTATCAAGGCTGGTGGACTATCAATTTGCCTTGAAATATTGTTGACTTGATCAATAAAAATGTAAATTGTTTGAATATGGTATATTCTGGAAAGTAGTGTATTTTGATATTCCTTATGTAATATCCTCCAAATAAAATCAAAATATGAAGCAGCATCATGCTATGATACCACCCTGGTGCTTTTAAACAAAGCAAGAACAGTGTTGACTGCTTATCAGCAACATAGTCATTGACGAATAAGAGAAATGCCACCACCCATACTTTCTTTAGAGCAGTATTGTTTATAAGACACTGTCATATCCGTTTTCTTACTTAGTCTCTGTAATGATTACAATGAAGATAGCAGAATCATCACTGTCCAAATCAGGATAAGATCAAAGAGGTTAAGTGACATTCAGAGGTCACATAAAACTCTGATACATTTCCAAATGTGTCTGACTCCAAATCAGATTCCTTCTGTTAACAGCAGAGCTAATCCATTGTTAGGGAAATCAACATTTCAAATTTACACAAATGAATGAAATATTTAGAAAAGTCACCATCATGATTAATATTCAAAGAGTAAACTTCATGTAGTTTCCCAGGGATAAGAGGACTCCAGGATTATTGTACAGTTGAGTATATGCAATCTCTCTCTCTCCTTTTAATATTCCCAGCCACCTGCTAAGGGGGAGGATGTGCGATGCAAATGAACGTTCTTTCAGAGTCTGAGATACATTTCTAGAAACTTCAACTCTTTGTCACTGACAGTATCAAACTTTCAGAATTCTACAGGAAAGTAAACCTTTATTTCAAAATTATACTTTGAAGTTTGAAGATAAAAGGAGAGCTGTCTAAGGCCCAGTGCTCAAATAGATGGACTAAAAACATTTAAAAAAAAATTCTGGCAAGCTTATCAGAATTCAAAATGAATGTGAACAACGGATCCCCCATAGTTCCAAGTCCTCAGTACTGTGAAACAGGGTTTAAAGCAGCTTAGCTAAGCCAAACACATACAAGAATCAAAGCCTTTTGTAGGGTTTTGAAAATGTGTTTCATTTTCTCAGGAAAGAGAAAAACAGATTCCTTACTTTTATGTACCTGGTCACCTAGGAATAGATTCTATTCTGTGGTTCTGGTCCACTCTTGGAGCAGCACAATGGAACTTATTCAAATCTGTGATTGCCAGCTGTTGCCTGGACAGTACTTCCCATCGCCTGCCTCTCTGTGCCAGAAAGAGCCAGCATTGTTATGGTGGGGATCGGAAACTTGTGCCTGATGTCTGGAACAGTGGGCACAGGTCCCCGCCAAGGCTAGTGAATGAAGGTGTCAGGGATTATTAGAGATCAGTAGCCAGGCCTGGGCCTGCAGTTATTCAGTATCAGGAAGCAGCTGTGGGGTGAAATTGCAAACAAAAATGGTCCAAATGTACCAACCATTTTAAAACTTGGCAAAAGTCTTTATACACAATAATTTATCATGTGTTGAGTTGTTATTGTAAGTTGAGTTGTATTCCCCCAAAATTTACACATTAAAGTGCCAGCCCTGGTACCAAGATTGTGACTGTGTTTAAGAGAGTCTTTAAATGGGTAATTAAGCTAGAATGTCCTAATCTAGAGTGACTAGTATTATTTTAAGGAGATGAGGATACAGATACTGTACAGAGGGAAGACCATGTGAGGACACAGGAAGAAGGATACCTGTAAGCCATGGAGAGAGGCCTCAGAAGAAACCAGCTCAGCTGACACTTGGATCACAGATACCTTTTTTTGTGTGTGTGTGTGTGTGTGGGGGGGGGGCATATCCCAGGTTGAAATGAGCAATGCTTAACCACTGGGGCACATCCCCAGCTGTTTTGTTTTTTTGTTTGTTTGTTTTGTTTTGTTTAACTTTATTTAGAGATAGGGTCTCAGTGAGTTGCTTAGAGCCTCACTAAATTGCTGAGGCTGGCTTTGAACTTGTGATCCTCCTGCCTCAGCCTCCCAATCCACTGGGATTTCAGTAATGCGCCACCATGCCCAATGATCACAGACACTTTAAATGCCTCCATAACTGTGAGAAAATAGGTCTATCATTGAAGTCCCCAGTCCATGGCACTTTGTTTATATCGAAGAAGTGGCCAGATAATGCCATTGATAACCCCCTCTTAGAGACAGTCAGTTTAACACAGCTCTTCCAAGCTCTAACTTGGCTCTAAAATTTACCTTTATTTTTCACTCCCCACAGTGTGCTACTTGAGAAACATATTTAGGTGGTCTTCTATCTATGACAAGGTTATTTCATCCATCATAGTTTTGAAAATGCCCTAAGTGAAAAAGGCACTTAATACACCTGTCCTATATATTAACATGACTTAGTCTAGCTTACCTAAAAGGTGCTGAGAACACTTCAGTTATCCTACAGTTCATCAAAATCATCTAATACAAAGCCTGATTTGTAATGAAGTATTGAGTAGCTCATGCAACTTATTGAATACCATACCAAAAGTGAAAAACAGCAGTTGCATGCTATGCTTTTATACCATTGTATAACCAAAAAATTGTTATTCAGATCATCCAAAGTTGGGTTCTCTATGTATAAAAAATTAGGTAAAATTCTTTGTTTGTTTTTGACATATGGTTTTTAAAGGATTTTTCTTAAAAACAGAGGGAAGTTGTTTGGGTTGTGATTAAGTGAGTCACTGGAAATTGTCTAAGCCACTAGTAAAGAGCAACTGGACAAATGTTTGCTATCTTTAATTATTTGTAAATTATTAATAGCATAAGCTCTAACTTTAAAATGACATATTGTACATGTGAGAATCCATGATTGGGGAGGATTGGGCATGAGTGTCTCATGGCAGGCCCCTTGTCACTCCGCTAGGTAATTGATTGGCAGTGAGTAGTGGGGAGGGTAGACCAACAGCAGATGTCTATGTTGATGATTTTCAGGGGAACAGAGGAATGGAAATGGGGATAACAGGACTCTAGGGCAAAACTGAACAGATATGGAAATTGACCTGGACAATATTTTGATTTTATTTGAATTGTTTCAGAAAACTTCATTTTTATTTTATTTCAGTTGTTTCCAGAAAAAAAAAAGACAGTTGATTTAACACTTACATGAATATCACATTATCTAATTTTCAAAACAGATCATCAAAAATTAAAAAGAAATGTTTCCCAGAGTCAACATCATTTTTGTTCACTATTCTTAGTGAATTTTAAGTAAGCCAAAACGTTTCATTCATCGTTGGTGTCTTTAAAAACAAGTATGTATTTGAAAATAAAAATGATTTAGACACACTTTCAATGATCTGAAATCTTTGGTAAACATTTCATTAGTTTATGATTTGAAGAGAATGAATAGATCCTTTCTAGTTTTGATTAAAAGAAATAAAAAGGGCTTTTATAATTTTTATTGTGGTAAAATATACATGATGATATTTATAATTTCAGCCATTTCTAAGTATACAATTCATGGACATTAAATACATTCACAGTGCCATGTAACCTTCTATCCCCAAAACATGTTCATCATTCTGCAATTAACCTCTGTACCTTTTAAACAAAAGCCCTCACTTCTCCCTCCTCCACCCAGATCCTGACAACCTTTATTTTATTTTCTATGAATTTGCTATAAGTAAGTATCACATCTAAATGGAATCATTAAGCATTTGTCCCTCTGTGTATTTTACTTCTGGTGTATTTCACTAAGCATGATATTTTCAAGATCCATTCATATTGTAGCATATATCAAAATCCATTCCTTTTTGTGGCTGAATCATTTCCATTATGTGTATAGACCACATTTTATCTATTCATCCATTGATGGGAACTTGGGTTATTTCCACATTTCTTCTTTTGTAAAGAATACTGCTATGAATGTTCATGCACAAGTATCTATTCAAGTTTTAAGGGCTTTTGATCCAAATTGGGTTAAACTGCTACTAAATTTCACATTGGAGATCAAATTCAAAATAAGCATGAGGAACTCATCTAGAAAGTTACTATTGCTAAGTTAGAGAATATGTCACCTTTATTTAGGTGTTTATACTTTGCCCATTATATTTATATATATTCAGTTAATATTTGTTTGATTTAATTAAGTTGAAAGTTCTCTCTGTTTTTACTTTGGTTTTGTGGTTTACTATTACAATTGTCATTAACATAAATCCAAGAAAGCCATGATTGTGGGTGTGGCTAACTTATGCTAATTACAAGCAAAATTAACAGGAAAAAAAGAAATGCCATCTAGTAACTGGCATTGTTGTACCCAACCATGGGCAGTATGCCAGGGGCTGGTAGCTTCAAAATCAAAATTTGCACTCATCTTGTTTATTATATATTGCTATTATTATCCCTAAGCCTCCCTCTCTCCTCAGTTCATCTTAACACAAGACAGCTTTTACAGTACAAATCAATCTTCATTGCTCATGGGAATTAAAACTTATCTGTGACTCCACATGTGGGACTTTGAGGGACAGTGAGCAGCACCTGCACATCTTCTTACTTTTAAGCGAGAGGTTGCAGGTTTCCTGTCCACTCGCCGTGCAGCATTGTGTCTGAACTGCACCCCACTGGCTAACTACTTTTTCTTTTGTTTACTTCTTTCTGCCATATCTACTCCATTCTTCTTGGTCATCATTTTTACTTTTGCATACATTAATTTCTGCAAACTTTTGTAAGGTTATGGCTTTTTTCCCAGCAAATGAAAACTGCCTGTCTGCATTATTCACTGTCTTACCCCTACACATCCTCCCCTGAGCCTCTCTCTCTCTCTCTTTCTTCCTGAAGATAGTCAAAACTTTCCCTAATTCTCAAGTTGGCGCTTTCTCCCATCTTCCCTGTTCCAACACGAACCATCATTAAAAATGTACGAGGACCTTTTCAGTTTTGCAGTGTGAAGACCTTGGATAGTGTTGCACAAATTCCCATGTAGTAAACGGTTTTAGTGATGGTATTTTTGAGGATAACTACTTAGAGTCATCCTTCAGTATCCTCAGGGAATTGGTATGAGGACATCATCCTTCAGTATCCTCAGGGGATTGGTATGAGGACATCTCCTTGGACTCCAAAATTCTCTGATGCTCTTGTCCCTTCCATAAAATGATATACCAATGCATAAAAATGCTCTGTTCCCTGTAAAGCATGGTATTCACACCTGTGCATTTGAGAGGGAGGAGAGGTTCATCCTAAATCCCCATAAGGTCCTTATCAGATTTCTCTTTAGAAACCCTGGAATGCAATGTATCAAGTGGGTTGATACATTCAAAATGATAAAGAACAAAACATGGAATCTCAGAATGCTGGTTCTAGGCAGTAAAAGTATCCTTCCCTTGGGGACAAGAAATGGAGGTGTTCTCATGCTGCTGTGACAGAATATCTTTAACTGGGTAATTTATTAACAGAAATTAATTTCTCACATTTCTGTAGACTGGCAAGTTCAAGGTCAAAGCACTTGGTTGGTGTATCCTCACAGGATGGAAGAGCAGAAGGTTGAAACTAATTACCTCAAGCACCATTTGTTTTTACTTGTATATTCTGGTGACTGAACACAGGGAGGACCTTGCAAATATTAGGCCTATGCTCCACCACAGAGGTACATCCCCAGCCTTTGTATTTTGAGACAGATCTCGCTAATGTGCTCAGACTAGTTTCTGTCTTCAGTGTCCCAAGTACATAGGCTTTCAGCTTGGTATGTTTTAAATATGAGGTGCTCCTCACACCCATACAAGCTCCTGTCTTATTACAGGAATATTCAAAGGTAAAACAATTGGATTGTGAGATCCCTAACCTAAGTCAGCCTTCCTAGTTTCAATGCACTGACAGGGTGGGAACTGTAGACAGATGGAGTATGAGAGGAGTTGGGTGACTAGGGTCACAGCTAAGAAAGGCACTTCTTCCCTGCAGTCCCTCCTCCTCTTTCTGCTTTCTTCCTGCCTTAAGGTAAGCAGCTTTCCTTGGCTGATCTCTTGCCACATGATCAGTTGCCTCAACTGGAGCCCAGAGGAATGGATTTGGCCATCTGTGGACTGAGACCACTGAAATCATAAGCCCTGGACAAATTTCATTCTCTAAGCTCTTCTTGTCCTGGAGAGTAGGTGTTGGTTGCAGTTAAAAAAAAAAAAAAAAAAAAAAAAAAAAAAAAACTAACTGTAGCAGATTCGGTTCTGAGAACTTGATATTTATCCCATATCCCGAGACTCTGTGTGAAGCTGAATTTTAAAGTGATGGATTAATTAATGTGGTGAATGAAATTTCAAGACAGTAAAGCATTCCATCTCCATCATGGGTACTACTAACAGCCTTTAGTCTGATTTATGGTGAGAATGTGGAGTAGAATATACACCTAAAAATTTTTGCAAAGTCACAATTTCCTCTACATCAGATTTCTCATGCTTACTTCCCCATCTTTTGCTTTTATCCTATTGCGGTACTGATATTTAAAGTGTGGTATATGTAGAGACCATATACTTATTGCTTGCTTTTTACACACTGAACGTTTATATCTTCTAATTACAAATCTAGTTCATTTATATTTAAATCAATTATTGATATTGTTGGAAAAAAAAAACACCTGACATGAAGGACAGTGGAAAATTGGGTAAATGATTGGTTTGATGATGGAATATTTCTAAAAAGCAGGTTGAATAGTCCTGCTTTCAAGCTCAGAGAGTAGATTGTTGGAATGCTTTTGTTGGAATTGTTCATTCTCTCCTTTATCATATGGGACATAGTAACAGATTAATTTTATTGTTTGGTAACACTTTTTCTTTTGCAAATAAAAGTTCTGTCATCAGTTTAAAAAAAGAGAGAGCTCAAGGATTAGGGGAGTGGCACTGTTGGGGAAGGGGTGATAGACTGCATCATCAGCTGATCTGAGAGTCATAACTAGGTGCTTTAGGAGAGAAGTGAGGTGAGAAAGCTTGGAGAGGGAAGGAAGGCACCCTGCTCCCATCCAGGCAGAAGGACCCACAGTCCTGAGTTTAGTGTTCCAGGAGGACCACAATCCTCCAGCTAGTGCTTGGCTGTTTCTTTCTTTGGATTCCACAAGTTTTCCATTAATGTCCTCTTTCTGCTCCAGGATTCAATCCAGGGAACTACCTTGTATTTCTTTGTCTCATCTCCACAGTTGTCTTTGTCCAATGACAGATTCTCAGTCTTGTTTTTCATGCCTTTAGCAGTCCCAAGGAAAGCCATCCAGGCATCCTGCAGTAATTTTGCCCCAATCTGGCCTTATCTAATGTTCTTCTCAGGATTAGACTAGAGTTACAAGATTTTGGAAAGAATAGTACAGAGGCTAAGTATATTTTTGTCATATAATCTAATTATTGTTTAAATCCTCAGATTTTTGCCTAGATCAGCTTTAAGGTCCTTTTGACTTCTAAAATGCTATGATCATATATTTATAGGGCCACTATAATTTTTTTATGTAAATATTTCAGTTTTTTGAAATTTTGACCTATATTTACACTCAAATGATAAAAACAGGCAGGGAAAGCCCACATAATAAACCGCCACAGATTAACTTCATGTTCCCTGCATATATTCTTCATAGAGCTCCAACATTTACAGATTTTTTAACCAGTCTATTAAATATCCTCATGGCTCAGCTAAACCTACTCATTATCAGTAAGTCAATATTATTAGAACAAAAAGAAACAAATGAAAAATCCGATTTTCAGAAAGGGTGGAAGTGTATTTAATCATAAGGAAATCAAGAATGAGAAAGATACTTCTAGTTCTGGAAACACATGATTCCTTGAATGAGAACAGGAAGAAAAGTTTGAGAGGAAACGAAGGTGATCAATGAGAAGAGAGATAAAAGAAGAAACCCTGGGACACCAGCAAACCATCTTATTAAAAAATGTTGTAGTTGTGTTATTTCCCTTGATGCCTACTTAATTTTATACTTGCAATGCAGATGGGACTTATCAGATATGGAAATTACTATTAAAATGCTTTCATCATGAATACAGTACCGAATACACCCTACAACGATGCCATAAACCAGCATTACACTTGTTTTGAATTTATGGTGCTTACACATTCATAGTATAATTTCATAATTTCAACAATCCCATACATTTTCATTTTGAAAGGGAATTGGAGGGCCAGGTAAATTGTTGCAGTATTTGAAACCCTGAAGCTCTTCCATGTGGCCCACATACTTATTTTACAGATTCAAAGACAGAAACCTAGAGATGTCAAAACTAGCACTCAGAGTTAGTTGGTGGCAGAGCATTCTCTAGTCCTCTCAGCCTGCTTGCTGGATTATTTAGAGTAATAATAAAGCATACTCAGCATGGGTTAGGATCAGTGCTGCTTAAGCATTTCATGTGTATGAACTTATTTATCTTCACAACACCTGATGAGGTAGTTATCCCTAATTACAAGTGATGAAAGTGAAACACATAGAAATTATAAACTATTTGCCAGATGTTAAACACCTAGAATGTTAGTCAGCTGTCTGTTACTATAAGGAAATTCCTGAGACAATCAACTTTTTAAAAATCTTTGAACATCAATTTTATTATACAAAGGCAAGAAACCAATTTTTTAAAGAAACCTCTCTGCCATCCCAGAAGCATGGGTGAACGGACAGAGCAGGGCAGGGAGAAGTGTCCCAGGAAAAACAGTCTCTGGTGTCTCTCACAGGTAGAGGAAGAAGAGAATCCTGATGTCCACGTGGATCCAGGGGTGTCCTGGCTAGAACTGGTACAGAGAAGCCTGACTCAGTGTGCCCACCTGGCTCCTGCAGCTGTTTAGAGTCCCTGTGCCTGATGCCTACCCCATGCTTCAGAGTCCATGGAGCTCAGGGTCCAATGGCTGGCTGTCTGTTCATTTTGTCTGTCACAGCTCTGCATTTACATTGGTACTTCTCTATTTTTTAATCTCCCACGTTTCGGCCCTCCTTGGATGGGAGCCACTGTTCTGCTGACACAGGGCATGCAACAACACAGTTGTTGAAAGCAGGCAGTGATCCTCCTGGTCACCCTCTTCCAGGCATTGCTGTTGTCCTGGGGTTGTCCTCTGGAGGTACCATCTGTTGCTGAGATACCCCTAATGAAGATTGTACTGGATTTGGGCATGTGGGACTCAGAGTCATGCTGGGAGGCAATCCAGGGAGCAGAGGTCCTTGCACATAGATCAGTGAGAGTCAGGCTGAATTTTCTGATGCCCTTGTGCCATAGCTGCTTGGCTTCCTCAGGCAGCTGATGCTCACAGGTCAAGGGGAAGGTGTGGAGTACAGGCTCACTAGCACACTTCTTGGAAAGGTCAGGGAAATTGGAATGATCCGTGGGCTGTGGGTAAGGCCAAACCCTCTGACACCCAGGTTTCACCTGGATCTTCAAGCCCTGGCTCATCTAGTGCTGGAGAATCAGGTATGTGGCCATGGCATCATCAAACTTTCTATTGGCTACTGACACCCAGATCCTGTATGGGTTATAGCCCATGTCAAACAGGATTGTCATTAGTGCTGGGTCTGGGCATTTGGGTTGTGGCTCACTAAATGGATGGGCTGAATACTGTTCACCCTCCCTCAGCCATGGGTGCTGAAGGATCTCCTCTACTGTGGGCCGATGCGTGGGGTTCTTGTTCAGCATTTTACGGATGAGTCTTCTTGCTTGGGTGGGAACACGATTAGGAATGTGGTACCTTGCCTCTACAATCTGGGTGGCCAGGTCCCATGGGAAGACCTTCCTAAATGGGCATCTCCCCAACAACATATAATACAGAATGACACCTAGGCTCCAGATATCCACCAAGGGGCCCTCGTATTCTTCCTGCTGGATGATTTCAGGAGCAAGGTAAGGGAGAGTGCCCTGGAACCCACTTAGCTTCTGTCCAGGTCTGAATTTCATGCTTATGCCAAAGTCAAGGAGTTTGATGTTGCCTCTGGCATCCACCATGATGTTCTCGACCTTCAGGTCTCGGTGTGCGATGCCCTTCTTGTGGCAATGGCCCACTGCACACACGATCTACCTGAATAGTCTTCGGGCCTCTTCTTCCTGCATGCCACCGGACTTTATGTGGTTATGTAGTTGTCCCCCACCTACATGCTCCATCACGATGTACATATGTTGACCAGTTTCAATAACCTGAAATAGCTGGATCACATTGGGATGTTCCAGTCCATCATCACATTAGCTTCAGAGTGTCGGGAGAAGTTCTGATTTTTCTTTGACAGGACTTTCACCGCCACCTCTGCCCCAGTGAGGAGATGGCGGGCTAGTTTTACCTGGGAAAACCCACCATGCCCAATGACCCTCAGAACCTCATAACGGTTGGTGAAGACTGTCTCATCACAGGAGCTGGGCCCCTGCAACACTACACTAGTCTGACTACTCTTGCTACACATCCTAAGCAGGAACCCAACTAAGGATGCTAGCTAAAAATAAGTAATTAAGTAAGTAAACAAATAAAAACAAGCCAAAACAAAAAAACAAAATAAAAAAAATGAATCGAAGAACCAGTATCCAAAGACCACAGCCACCAACCGCCAAATGCCAACGACCAAACGTACTCTCTGGGAGTCCAACAGGTCATCGGCAAGAGCTTACTGTACTTATGGACTAAAAATCAGCCCCAGCCAACCTCTTATATACCCAGTATCTGAAATTTCCTCATAATGGCTTTTTGTGAGGTCAGAGCAAGAAATAGTGCAGTCATGCCTGAAAATAATCCTCAGCAGTCATCTCCTGCTGGGACATTTTTCACTTTCATAATAAGAACGAAAAAGGACCCGGAAGTTTTTGCTGTAGTGGATTATGATTAGAAATTAAAATTTGTACAAAATTTCAATGGACTTTTCATTTTAATTTAAAAAAACTCTAACAATTTTAGGCTTTGAAAGACCTCAACATACCTGCACTCCAGGTATTCAGTTCCTTTTTTATCTAACACCAAATACTTAGTGTCAAGGATGATAGTACCTCACTCACATCATGCCACTTCAGAATACTTTAAATTATCTCTAGAGCTGGGGGAATAGCCCAATTGGTAGAGTCCTTGCCTCACATGCACAAGGCCCTGGGTTCAATCCCCAGCACCACACAAAAAAAAAAAATAATAATAATAATTATATATATATATATATATATATATATATATATACTTCTAATGCCCAGTGCAATAGAAATGCTAGGTAAATAGTTGTTACATAGTATTGTTCACGAAATAGCAACCAGAAAAAGTCTGTACACATTAGTAGATATGTAACTCTTTTTAAAACATATTTTGTGTCCAGGTTGGTTGAATCCAAAATGTGGAACCCATGGATAAACAGTAAAAATATGAAATAAAAATCTTATGTAGCAAAAATATTTTAGGGTTAATACTTCACCTGAATTAGTTTTAAGAGTCAAGGTGTTTTTTCCAGAAGGATGGCAGTCCTTGTTGGTACGGATTCATGAAGATTATGTATTTAGCCTTCTATCCTTGAGGGATAAACCCAGGGAACTCACAGGTAGATAGTCACCCCTGGTCACCTAGACAGAGGAGGCTCTTCTTCCTCCACACTACCTTTTTACAACTTCTTTTTTCTTTGTAGAATATGCTCTGTGTCATGTCAACCTCGTTTCTTGTGTATAAATGATTGTGGGTCTTTGGAAGCGGGGGATGGGTAGGTTTCAGAAAATGCCTCTCAATGTGCCAGGCTTTGCAGGTGACAGTGAGTCCTAATGGTTTCTTACATGAATGACTGTTATAGCTAATGGAGGCCTTGTGAAAATGATTCAGATTAAAGCTCTGGTTTGCTCAAAGCTTACTGACCCAGTATAATCGAGTGTAATTCAGTGGAATCAGTGAATTTATATCCTTACAGTTAATATCAGTATTTCTTGAGCATGAAGAAACCATGAATAAGTTTCCTAATTTTTCTCCTTTCTTTCTTTTTTTCTTTCTTTCTTTCTTTCTTTCTTTCTTTCTTTCTCTCTCTCTCCCTCTCTCTCTCTCTCTTTCTTTCCTTCCTTCCTTATCCCCTGACCTCAGAGAGAATTTTTATGAAAGCATTGCAGAAATTAAAAAGAAAAAAATCCATTTTTAGAAATCCATGTTACCTACTCCCAATTAAACACCATGTCGGTTGGTAACTATGCTTTAAGTGAAGAATAATGCAAAATAAGGGCAATAGAGGTTGTTTTATTCCCAGGACATAATGCTTTTAACTCTTGAGGATTATGATGGCTGTAACAGTAATGTGAACAGAATTACTATTCTTTGTGACTGAAAAGTGGCTCAAACTAGGAAGGGAGGGAGTAGGAGAAGGTGGAAAAGAATAGAAGCAAGTCAAAGGCAATCTTCAGAAGCAGTTATTAAAGTGAAACAGAAATATTTGTTTGCAAGGCAGTAGTATTCAACAGAATCCAGGGTCTAATTTCATTAGTATCATTTCAGCAAAACTATTCCTGAAAAGAACAAACTGCACCAAACAGATTTATTTATTTATTTTTTTAGTAGGAACGTAATCTAGCAATTTATTTGAATATTTTTGCTCTGTTTAGTTTTAAACTAAAAAAAAAATGTTAGACCACTGGCCTGGGAGAGCTTATTCCCATTGGTAACTGTTTGACACAAAGGGCTTTTTTGATGGTTCATGTGGTTTCTTGTTCCCAGAAAAAGATGAGTAGTGAATATTTTAAAGGCTTAAAACTTAGGAGGTGTGCATCGGAAGCCCATAACTTCCTGGAACTATGTAGGGAAGGACCCATAGTGAGATATATGGGTGATGCTTCATACTTATGGGTTAACATGCCCATTTTAAAAGTATTTTTCTAATGAGATGTTGTAGGTGGGCAAAACCCTCCCTCCTTTGGTTGCCCTCCAAAAAGGGAGATGTAAAGAAAAGAAAATCAGGCAAAAGAAGGAAAGATCTTTAACTCCTTTAAGAGAAGTGAGATCTTTTGCTTAAATCTGATGTATATTTTCCTCAGTCCCCTGGTAGACAGGAAGAGGCTGCACTAAGTATGATCTTGCTTAACAAAATATTTTGACTACAAAAGTATAATTTGTTTCTTGAACCACTACCCTAAATTGTTCAGTTAATTGAGCATGGAGGCAAGGGAAAAACTTCTTACAGCAAGCAAATAGTTGCTTTGCTAGAGATTTATCAAAAAATGTTGATGGAGATGATGTGTCAGAGCAATATTGTTCCACCCAGTGCTTCTTTACACTGCAGAGTAACTCCCTTCTGTAGTTAAGTCACAAAAGTCCAACTTCACATTTACAGGTACCTCTTAACCACCTGCCTTTTCTTTATCTTCAGTAAATACTGATAGGTCAGCTTTTCATCACTGTGACAAAATACCTGATAAAAACAACTTAATGGTGGAAAGATTTATTTTGGCTCATGATTTCAGAGGTTTCAGTCCCCTGGCCACTTGTCTGAATTGTTTCTGGACCTGAGGTAAGGGCAGAGCATCATGGCAGGGAGGGTGTGGTGGCACAGAGCTGCTCACCTCGTGGCTACCTGAAAGTAGAGAAAGAAAACGCTACAGGGCTCAGGGATAAAATAAACACTTCAAAGGCACTTTCCCATGACTTACTTCTTCTGAGTAGGCCTCATCTCCTAAAGGTTCCCTCACCTTTCAGTAGTGGCCACTATCTGGGGACCAAGCCTCAATACAAGGACCTTTGGGGAACATTTTAGATCCAAACTATAACAGATGGGCATTAGGTCTCACGGGCATGGGGAATACAGAGTCCCATGCAAATTTTCACTAGCTTGTACATGAAAATCATATTGCTAGCACAGTATAACAAGTACTTATAATAGATCTCAAATCCAAGTTGTACCCAATTGTGTCATACTAGATGGACAGGTTGGGATGAACTGGGCTTTCTGGAAAGAAAGTAAAACTTGAGCAAAGGGGAATGGATAGGGTTCTAGGCGCAAAGTCAGTATTAACAAGATTTGTAGGAGGGACTTTAGATAACTTAGGAGACAGTGATGATACGTAATTAGTGAACTGTCCTAGAACCTTAATGTCAGAAAGAAAACAATAGAAAGAGGTCCAAGTTTGATCTCTTATGTTGTTATTATATTATTGAGGGTTTCCCTGGGGTAAATGACCAATAGGATGTAAGCATTTTTGTATAAAAGAGATTTATTATAGGGAATTGGGTGACACAGTACAGTGGCTGAAATGTCTCAAGATTAGCAGAGGATGAGCTGGAGAACCAACAGCATGGTGCCAGTTCTAAGGCCCATAGGCTCTAGACCCAGGAAGAGACAGCATTTCAGTTCAATCCAGATGCCAGGGAAAATAACATTCCAGCTCAAAGGCAGGTGGAAGGTGCTTCCCTTTACTGTGGGAGAGTCAGCTTCTTCATTCATTCAGGCCTACTTCATCAGGTTGGGTGAGGCTCACCCACCTAGGAGAGGACAATCCAAGTCTGCTTTACTAGGTCATTGATTTGTATGTTAATCTCATCAAATTATCCAAAAATAACGTTAGGCTAAATGTCTTGGCATCCTGTGGCCCATCAAATTGACCCATAAACTTCATCAATCCAATCATGAATGCCAGAAATTTAATTTACAGATAGCTGAGAATCGTACTGTATTTAGACAAAAGACCACTGTGAAGCAAATTATTAGAACTACATTAGTTAAAGTGACTTATGGGTGTTATTAAATTAATTTGTTCATAAAACTCTGATTTATTATGATCTTACTATATGTTAATAAGAAATATGTTTGGATTTCAAATATATTATCCATATATATATATGTATATATATAGTAAGTATATATTATCCCTATATATTATACACAAACATGTATATGATATATATACACACACATACATATATACATGTATATGACACACACACACACACACACATAGGAACTCTCAGTTCCTAGGAGAGCCTTACCTCAATTTATATTTTTATGCAACAATCATTGTTGATATAGTCTGGAGCCTTGGTTAAGCAAAGAAATAGCCATCCTCTATAATAAAGTTGGAAATAGAACTCTTAGGAATAAATATTCATATTCATGGACACAGTCTAAAGTGTAACCTTGAGACCTACCTTTGTAGATCAGGTTTGATAGAAACAGGTGTGCCTCCCAATATCTGCTCCATGTTGCACACCATATGCCATGAAGCCACAAGGAGAGTAGGAAAAAGTCAGTTTGGGAAGGCTGTGTCAGCTCTGTGCTCTTGTACTGGAGGTCACCAAAGTAGTTGGCAAAAACAGTTGCTCACAATTCTTTGTGCTTCTCCAAAGACTTACTGACCTGCTTGTGCAGTAGTGACAGGCACTTGAATAAACTGCTCAATTTGGAGCACAGCAGATGACTTTAGGGAGCATCAAGGTGCGGTCAGGGGGTGTCTTAAATTGGTGAAGCACGTGAGTATCTAGGAAAGAGATCATCATTCCAAAATGTGAGTGAAACGTGGCATTTTCAAGGAAACTGAACTTGACTCATAGGGGGGAGTAGAGGGAGCAACTGATGAAGCTTCAGAAGAGAGCACAGAAAGGAGCTGGCTTGAAGCAATGAGCCTGAGGCTGAAGGTTTCTCTCTGCCTGTGACCATGACTTAGTTGGTGAGGGTGCCTATCACTTCAAGTCTCTGCCAAGTAGACTGGTTCTTTTCATTCCAGTGTGCTCTACTAGGGGAGATCGTTGTGGACCTCTAGGGCACAGCAGGATTGAGCCGGAGTTGTGCCTATAGGTGCAGGGGCTTTGCTGCCAGAACTACTGGAGACTGAATGCTACCTGCTTAGTATGACATGGCACGAAACAATAGCCAGGTACGAGAAGTGAAATTTTGACATGTGGTAGGCAGATATATGTGAAACTGGCCCAAAAGCTTTCCTGAAAGTTGGACCTACTGCTCAGGCTAAAGTATTCCTGGCTCTGGAAGAGTGAATGAAAGGTGTAACTTTGATTTGCCCCTCCACCAGCCTGCAAACACGCTGCTTTTTATGACTTCTAAGGCTATCTGTAGATATATATTCCAGAATTAGGAAAAATCATGAAATTCTGTGAACCCATAGTCAAATGTTCATGGCTCAAAGATCTAGTGCCCCTTGTTTTGCACTGGTTTTCTCAGTGCAAAGCCAGGTAGTGTTCTTGTTGATCACCTTTCTTTGCTGCACCCCAAAAGCAGTGATTAACTTCAGTTAGCAATGGCAAGCATTTGCATAACCTCCAGGCAGAAGGCTCAAATACTGGCCTTACTGAACAAATAATACTCTACTGACGTTAAGACATAGATTTATGGCTTCTAGTACAAACTTCATTGGCAGTCCCTGCTGTGTGTTATAATTGATGTTTTCTTTTGGTGTTCTTAAATGGTTCTGCCTCAGTTAATGTCATTAATTTCCAGAATTTAAAAAGAGTTACGGTTAAATTTTGAAAATTGCTTTTGATTATTTTGGCCATTAAAGGACCATGTGAGATGAGATCATAGGAAATTTCAGGTAATCCATCCACTCATGTTCACACATGAGGGGTTAGATTGATAAAGCCCTGCCCAAAGCAGAAGAAACATACTCCTGGAAAGGATTGCTAGCAGACATTTACATATCTGAATGCTGAGTGCAATGTATACATGTGTAGTTTCTGTCCTCTTTTCTTATTTGAGTTTGGTTTCTGAATATCTTAATAACACTGAAAAGCAAGCATTCAGGGAGAATTGACTGTCCTGCTGTAAGGGTGATACATTCAAGTAATTCTTTAAAGGTCTGATCAACCCTAAACATATATGTTAATTCGTTAGTACTCAGCCAGCACCACTATAGAATAGGATCAAATTGAGCAAGGCCCAGACAAGATAAAAGGCAGAACCACTTGCTGCAAAGACAAGTATCAAGTCATTAGATGCCTAGAGTATAGGTGACAAATACTGGTAAGAGAGATCAGTGAGCCTGGGAGAAGCTCAGTCTGCTTGTTTCTCGGTCCTTGTGGGAACCAGCTCTGCATGTTCTTTTTCTATGATTCTCTAAAGGTGGCCCCTGGACCAGCCAGCTTCAGCATTCTCTGAGATCTTGCTAGAAATGCAAACTCCCAGGCCCCAGCTCAGATATATTGAGTCAGAAACTCTGGGCAATCTTGTTTAACAAGTCTTCAGTTTCTTTGCATGTGTTCTAAAGTTTGAGTACCTGTAAGGGTCATCCCCCAATAGAAGTGAGGTTATGGTGATTTTGTGGACCATTTTTTTCCATGATTACAATCCTTAGGCTAAGATAATGATAAGAGATGACTATATGTTTTTACCCACGAATTTGGAAGCCATTTAAGGGATTAACAGGTTTTGAGAGTAGTTATTTTATAATTACAAAATTTTTTCTTAAAATCTGAAATGTCAGGCTGGGGCTGCAGCTCAGTGGTAGAACGCCTGCCTCACATGTGTGAGCCACTGGGTTCGATCCTCAGCACCACATAAAAATAAATAAAGATATTGTGCCCATCTACAACTAAAAAAAATAAAAAAAATAAAGTTTTTTAAAAAATCTGAAATGTCAAAGACCCTCTGGAGGTTTCCTATGAGGACCAAAATGAAAATGAAATATAAAAAACAATCTGGCATTCACTTTTGTACTGTATCACCCAGAGTGTTTCTCACATTTCCATGAAAGAGAAAGTTCGCAAATGTGGGCATCCCATTTCCAGTGTAGAAGACAGGAACAGTGTTCTCCAGGTTAGAGAGAGAGGGGGCGGGGGGACTGCTGGGCCAGAACATCTAGTTTCTGTACTTACACAAGTTGGTCTCAGGCCCTCTCACATTCACATATGAGTGAATTACAGAGCATCCCCTTTCCACGTGCCATCTGGACTACTAGGCAAAGCAAGAATTTTAACTTATGCAAAAAAGTCATAGTGGTAGCTCAAATCCCTGAACTAAATTCTAGTGGTTAAGCCTGTTATGTATGTTAATTAAAGCTTTTAAGAGATTGTGTATGTCTTTGCATCTGTATAATTTCAGCCATTAGTTCAACAGCTTTGTTCAATACATATTTGAGAGCCTACTGCATACAAGGGTGCTCTACTTGTGCTACTTTTTGGCCTTTTGACTCTGTCCTTTCTATTTAAAGAAACTTAAGGAATAAAGAAGAAAAATATTCAGTTTCCTTTTCTTCATTTAGGAGCACCAAGTTCAGTCACTCATTTCCTGCCAGATGCTCTGGGAATATAGTAATGGTTCTAGAAAATGGAAGCTGAGTGCATTCTTCCAGCCTTGGAGGACACTTACATTAACTCTTCTGATGGCCAAGTGTTGACTGTGCAGAGAGCACATGCCTCTCGAAATAGAAATTCTTTCTTTGTGAACTGGCCTATTAACCTTCCTGAGCCCGATGTATCCTGAAAGAATATGACAGAAGGGGAATCTCAACTGTGCACTGAAATTTCCAGAATCCAAATTACTGTCTGTGATTTGAGAGTGAATTGAGGATTGTTTTCAGGGCCAACAGTGAGTTTAGGTTTTAAATTGAAAGCAGCCACTTAGAGTGAGGGTCAAGAGGTTGCATGTTGGCTATGTCCCTTGTTTTAAAATAATGAAAGAAGTTCATAGAATCACTGTCATTTTGCAGTTCATGGATTTTGCTTATGCTTTTATGTCAGTTGTGTATGTGTGTGTAAGTGTGCATGCATGCGTGCCATGTGTGTCTGTCTTATAGGAAATTGGGTAGAAAAATTGCTCAGGAAATTCATACTGGTAATGTTTGGTGCAATTGATTGGCTGTTTGCCTGCCTACCTATCTACTAGGAAAGGAATGAAAAGGGAAGGGAGGGAGGGAAGGAGGGGGGGAGGAAGGAAGGAAGGAAGGAAGGAAGGAAGGAAGGAAGGGCGAGAGGGAGAGAAGAAAGGGAGGAGAGAGAAAGAAAAAGAGAGTAAGCAAAAGTTCTAATGGGTTTGGAACTGAGATTGCAAAGAGGGTGGGCCTGAGTTAGTATTCCTTACACCCCCCAGTAATTTATTTCAGAAGATGACTGGCTTCTGGCAAAGAGAAGAAAGAAAGAATGCAGAAAAGCCCATAATTCCAGGAGAAGGAGAGGGCTTCTACAACACCTTGCCATAGATTATGCAAAGCTGGAGGGAATCCCAAGGAGAGTCCCAGAGAACCACATGGCTCAGGCCAAAAGTCAAAACTAACACAGAGTGATGTAAAGGAAATCACACCACACACAAATGGCCTACTTTTGCAGAAAATTTGATTTTGCCTTTATTTGCTTATGGTTTGGATTTGTTGCAAGCTCTTTTCCCTCAAATAGTTGCCCTTCACCCTTGCATTTCAGTGAAGAATATGTTTTTTATTGCATTAAAGCAATGACAGAATTTGTATTTCTGTAGACTTCAGCTGTCTGGTTATGTAAATGATAAGCATACACTATATTGTGTTTTCTAGAAGCATGTTTGAAGCTTATATAGCTAAGTGTTAAATTGATTTCAGAGTTAGTTTAAAGAATGGTCCTTTGGCTGGGTCTTGCCTGAAGAATGGTTGCATGGAAATACACTGAAAGGTGGGGTAGCAAAGCTGCAGATTAGTCTTAGCTAAGGGTGCCCTTTAGTAATCAGGTCGTCTGTTACAAACATACCAAATCATTCATCAGCCCTCTCAAGTGGAGCCACCAGACTTTATACCTTCAGAACCAAAATATCTTCACATTTTTTTATCCCATTAAAAATAAGCAGGTCCATTTCAGACAAAGTCATCTCTCTAGGAAGTTTTTATTTTCTGGCCGTACCCTTCCGATGCAGAAATATTACTTGTTTTGGATACATGGCTTTTTCCTTTTCAAAATGTGTTTACATAAATAGTCCCATCTAATTCTCAGAGCAATGGTGGTGTTGACATAGTACCCATTTTACAGATGGGTTAATTGTGGTTCGGCACCGTGCATACTCTTCTTGAATTTTATAACAAGCAAATAGCAGGACACAGATTTAGATCCAAGACTCCTGTCTTGGACTAGTTCACTTGCCATAACTGTAGGAAAAAAATACTGAGGTAATCAACTTAAAAGTAGAAAAGGTTTAGTTTTGGTTCAGAGTTCTGATGGTGTCAGTCCATGATTGGTGGGTTGGTGAAAGAGGAAGCTGCTTACCTCACAGAGAAGGGGAAGCCAGAAGAGAAAGAAGAAGGGCATGGGTCTTACTATTCTTTTTTCAAAAGCACAGCCCCATATGATCTGAAGACACCCAACTAGGCCCACTTCTTAAAGGTCCTACCACGTCCGCATAGCACCATGGGCTAAGGAACAAGCCTTTCACACATGGCTTTTCGGGGGTCACTTCTTCAGACCATATCATGCCCCCACCAGCAGTATTTTTTATTGGGTAACAGTGCCTTTTTGTCACCTCAGGGGTGACTTCTCCCCCATCAGGAGCCTAGTGCTCTCCAGAGCTACTCACTTTCCTCACCTCCTCTGATTACAGTTCTCCATAGTTATGCCATTATTATTATACAGCTGAAACTCATTTATACTTAAGCACCATCTCAATCTGTATTTTGTATTTTAAGTCTTTTAATTTCTAATGATGGAATAAGTGGTCTTTCTTCCTTAATAAAGGTAATTTTGAGAGCCCTATCAGAGATGGGGAACATACTTCACAAAGTCCCCTGGATCACTCTGGCTCTTTGATTATTGAGAACCTAATTTATTTGGTTTTAGGGTGACTTAAAGGAACGTGAGGTAAAAGAAGGATTCTTGATCTCTTTCTCTTTCAATAGCTGCCTGTGGCTGCTGGAGGTCCCAGGAGGGTTTGTTGGAACAGATGAACTTAGGCTCTTCCAAGCCAGATCCTGTTAGACCTGCTGCCTACCAGGATAAGCTGTTGTGTTTTGATTACTAATTAGGGAAAATCTGTTTCTGTATGGCCACTATTTCCTGTGCTAGGAAAGACTAGCTTATGTTCTTTGTCCCGAATAAATATTTCTAAATACTTGGAAACATTTAAAAATACTTCTTCAATGATTTAAATTTCTTTGTAAGACTTCACTTTAAGAAAAACAAGCACACACATTGTGCAGGGAAAAGTCACCTTTGTCACCATGTTCTTGTTGGCACAATGAATATTTAGCAGAAAGCATTTACATATTACATCATGAGGCTTCCTTCTTGGCCTGACCAAGTTTGTTAGAAAGTGTGTGCATCACAAACACACTGTAAATACAGAGCAAAAGACTCCTAGTGGAGGCAGGTTCCCCTTCAGCTTGCCTCTCTCTGCTCTTGGCTTTTCCCAGTTCTGGAAGCTGGCAAGTTCTGGCCCTCTTTCTGGCAGATCAGTGCTAGAACTCAGAGGATCTTCTATTGCTAAAACCATGGCAACCCATTCAGGTTGGAGATTTTAGAAGCAGCAGGCCTCGTGGGTCACAGTTTCTTGTGTTTCTTGATCCTCCCTCATGTCATCCAGAGCATTCTTGCAGCTCCTCAAAGGACAGTACTTGCACTTTAGTGTGGATTTTAATGTGGATATTATCTGACTATTTGAGACTCTCTCAAATCTTATGTTAGGAAATTTACCTTAGTTAGATAACAAATAATGATTTGGCTATTCTCACAATGCTTAAGAGTTTACTTTCCATTGCTCTTCTCTTATTTGCTAAAGCCATTTGCTATTTACCAAGTATTTTGAATTATTTTGTGAGTTGGTCTCTTTTACAAGCAAAATTAAAACAGCAAAGTCAAGGGACTTGCATAAAGGTGCCTAGCAAGCCAGTAGATAGGAATTGGGAAAATTGCTCAGTGTTAGAGTGATGAGGCCTTGGGTTTAGTTCCCAGCACCAAAGCAAAATAATAAACAGGAATTGATCAAATGTTTGAGAGATCATGGGTGAGATCCATTGTTTTAAAGGATGAAGACAACAAACCCGATGCAATAGTGTTGTGGGTTCTACTACTCAAGATTCAATACTAAATCTGCCACTGACCACTGAGGGTCTAATTCTAAAAACTGAAAGTGTAACGTGAGTAGGAACTGTCTTTTAAATTATTTCACACATTGTGATTATTTCTGTTGGTGGAGTCCTGTCTTGTGGTCTAAGATGTTAGGAGAGGAATCAATCCTTTTTATTCATTTGAATTTCACTTGGTAACTGCCTTGCTGTGCCTGGGCTGTGAGGTGACTTCTGCTTGTGTTGCCATCTTCCATTTTTAAGGGAATAGCCCATCTTCACCTCTCCATTAGGATGTATTTAAGACCTGAGAATATTTCTGTGGGAACTATTTTTAATATAGCTATGAACTATTTGTTCTCTGGCTATTGTTTGGAGAACATTCAACTCAGGTTGCATTGTAGAGACAGAGAGCCTACCTGATCCCATAGAAATCCCATGGTTTTGCTATCAGCCTATGTGAAGTCCTCTTCCTCCCCTTTCCCTTAAAATGCAGAAGATGCAATGCCTAGGATAGGAGACCAGCATTTAAGTTCTGCATAATACAGAATAAAACCCAGAAATCAACAGCCAGCTGCTGACAGGACTAACTAGGGGAAAATTAAAGGCTGACGAAGAAGGTTGGTGAAAGGTTTGATCTTCTGGCTTAAACATGTTAAAAGAAAAAGGCTTTTTTGTTTTATATTCAAAAATAAAAGTTCTTATTGTTTTTGGAAATAGATAATTGAAGAATGAGAGAAAAACATGTTCCCCATTCTAGTGCTTGAATATATTGGTTCCAAACTTAAATAACTCACTATGTTATTTCTTTGTATTTTAGAGTTTAATAATGTGGTTGGTTGACAGAGAAAACATAATGAATTGTTCTTTTTGACTCCCTGTAGCTTTGGCAGGGAATGTTGCTTTTCCTTTACTCCAAAGTTTTTCAGGCTTTCTGGAAGAGAGCATTTCTGCTGGAAGCCATATTTCCTTAGTGCTTGATTTTATGGCATTGTTTCTGCACTTAGAGAGCCACACTGACCTCATGCCCTTCACCAGCCAGCATTTTGGTGCAGCTATTGCTCAGTAGGCACTGGAGATATGAAAAGATATGGGACCTAAGTCCTGCCCACTAGAATTTAGAATCTGAGAGGAGAAACCAAGAGCAAACATGAAATGCTTAATGACAAAAGAAGGAGGCTTGAAGTCTAGGGGCTGGATGGTCAGGTCCAGCAGGCAGGTTGTACTAAAGTTACTTGATGGGGATGCATTGGTTACCAATGGCTACCAGAGAAGGCTTCTCAGAGGGTTGGAAACTTAATCCAAACTTTGAAACAAGCAATGCTTAGATAAATAGAGAGGAAACAGCAAAGACATTTCAAACCAAGGTGTGTCTAGGGCAGCCTTCTTCATGCATAAATTGGTCTTGTGTACTGGGTGAGAATTGGTGATGAAATATGTACATCATAGAGCACAATATCTAGCACACAAAGTGTTTAGTACCTTTCAGTTGTCACTTGGGAGCATATGGTTGAGAGATGAGACCTCATGAGACAATGAATGAACCAGTTAGGTTTCCTTGGATTCTGTAACTTTTTAAATCATTTCAAAATCCTGCTGGCCTCAAGGAGCCAATTACCTACTTAAGTTAGAGTCTTGGTTTATTCACCAAGTAGCTAAGAAGATAAATAAATCATATTTTGCTTTATATCTCATTTTTTCTCCATGTAAATGTGTCAGTTGGAGTAAAAGGTACCTCGAATACTTTCTATTTTGAAATACAGACAATTTACTCTCCCATAATAGTGAAGGAAACTAGGACTAGAGACAATAGTGTTAAATGTTGATATTTTCCTTAAGTTTACATATAAACTCAGATAAATAAAGAAGAAACAGCAAAGACAAATATATATATATATATATATGTGTGTGTGTGTGTGTATACACATATACATATATACATATATATATATATATATATATATATATATATATATATATTTGTTGTTGTTGTTGTTGTTGAAGTTGTAGTTCCTACTTGGGTATAAATTCACTTCATATTCTGACTAATAGTAAAACACTAATTATTTGGGACTTAAATTTTAAGAACAGTTAGGTAAGAATTGAATGAGAATTTCTTTTACATGAGAAACTTCCATCCTGAAATCCAGAGGGTAGGAAGTCATGGAATATCTATTTTTGAAAGTGTTTTATAGTAGATGTGGTGCCTATAATGGTGTGTTATGCAGAGAATGTTCTAGCCTAAATGACTTCTTAGGGTCTTTCATGATTTAAAAGGTGACTCCTATTATCTCTCTTTTTCTTGATTAACAAGTTAATTTTCCTAAAATCTCTTTGATCAAGTTATTTTTTTCCCCTACAGATTTCAGTGCCTTACTTTTGGACAAGTATAAAAATATTCATCATTCTTGTGTGAGTTCTTCACCTTTTCTGTATCACCTTTTACGATTTTCCTTTATGAACTTTTTATCTCTGCTGGCCTGGGTGACTCACAGACTTATTTTCTCCCAACATTCTGTGTTTTTGTAGGTTTTTTTTTTTTTTTTTTTTCCATTTGTTTCACAGCTTAGCCAAACCCTCTCCATCATGAAAGACGCAGCACAAGAAAGAGTAATCAGGATTTTGGAAAGAGCAAGAGTTGAGAAATATGTACAATAATGTTGATATTGTGATTCCACTTAGGCTGGGTGGCTATGAGCTAACACAGTGGGCAGATGAGGAGGGCCAAAGAGCTTAGACTCAGTGAAGATGGAGGGAGCAGGAAAGGATGTTGAATATGGGAGGTGGATATTTGGCAGGGTCAGAGGTATAGTTAAGATGCTGGAGGCTGCAAATTTTGAGGCTGAAGGCATCTTTAAAAGTGAATGGCTTAGGATTCTTTGAAGCCAGATTCATTTTTAATGTGGCTCCTAGAAAGACAAAAATCTGTAGAGTGTATATGAATATGTGAATGAGGAGTAAAACAGAGTGGGAAGATGTTTGGATGTCATGGAGACAGCCTTGCAGACAGCATCTTGAATGCAAGGAAAGTGGTATAAAAAAAAAAAAAAAAAAAAAAAAAAGCCAAAAAGGTCTATAAGAGGCCTTGAAGAGCCCAAGCCAAGATCCTTTTCTATAGCTCAGGATATTTCCAAGGAGGATGGTATTTTGATACAGGAAATGAAAGGAGCATCTGCTTCCAACACAACAGTCTTTCTAGAAAGGGACAAGGAATGGATATTTGGACCAGAGTGGGAAAGGATTTGATTTCGGTTGAAATTGTTCAAAAAAAATTAGAAAAGAGTAAATCTTATGTGGCTCAGATTGGAGGGCAGATTGGAGACTCCTGTCTGCAGTGGAAAACCACAGCTGAAATATTGACATCTCAAAGCTCTGGAGCAGGGCCTGCCTGCCAGGAGCAGGAAAGGTAGGCAGGGACTCTCCCTGTGAGCGGGGGACTGACTGAGGCATATCTGACAGTTCTTCAAGGCCATTCGCTCCTAGCTTTTTTACTGGTTGGAAACATTTGCATATTTTCACTCCACTCTCCTAAGTTTCTTTTCACCCCTTTATAGAGTCATTTAAAGATGTGACTGTTTCTATGGGGCTCTGATACCAATGCTTTCTCTGAGACAGTGTTTGTCCAAAGCAAACTATTGTAACCTGGAAAAGGCTTTTGACCAAATAGGAAATTTGTTTTCATGATTCCCTGCTCTTACCCTTCCATATTTTTCCCCCAGTGGAAAGGGAAGCTTTAGAATTATACCCATTATAGTTATTAGTAAATAATTGCTCAAGAAAGTGATCTCAGGTGAAGTGCTGGATTCGTGGTGGCTAATTAATTTAAATACAATGGGGAGAACAAAGTTTGAAGTGGCATGTTTGGTACACAACTCACAACCATGTGATTTTTGCTGTTCAGAAATGGGCATTAATCAGTACTTATAGCCATAGTAACCAACTTATGTATGTATAAAGAATGGTATAAAATGAAATGTCACCATGTACTTTTTCTATTATTCCATTCCTCTGTCTCTTAGAAAAGAACATCAGGAACTGGTGTTGCTGTGCCTGCCTTTTCTGCATTTCTGGGTTCCCCTTGTGTGGGCATAGTTCACACGATGAGGGGACCCTGCCCTGTGATGGCATTGCCTTGTGCTCTCTGAGAACTTCTTTTTTTCTTTTTTTCTCTGAGCACTTTTTTTGTTTTTAATTTTTTTTAGATAAACATGAACACAATATCTTTATTTTTATGTAGTGCTGAGGATCAAACACAGTGCCCCACATGTGCAAGACAAGTGCTCCACCAACTGAGCCACAACTCTAGGCCCTCTTCAGTGAATTCTTACCTCTTTTGAAGTAGTAGTTAGGCCTTTGGTAGTTTATTTTTAGACACATAGTTTCCTGTATTGATTTCATACAACTCTGGGAAATAGTACATCTGCTGTGATTTCAAAGAGTTATTTTAGAAATGCCTTTTTGTTTGTTTGTTTGTTTGTTTGTTTGTTTTTAGAGACTCTAAAGGACATGCATATCTTTGATAGATGGAGGAGCTGTGGAGTTTTCCTCTAGAATGGTAACTTTGCTTCTCCTAGGACCTCCCGCTGGCATTCCACAGCCTTCTAATTGTGTCGTTTTTGTTCTTTGCATGAGCACCACTGTCGTTTTGAAATGTTCTCTCTTAACCAAGGGAATAATGATTCATTGGATGTTGCGTCTCTCAAATGAAGCGGTTTTTTTTTTTGTTGTTGTTGTTTGTTTGTTTGTTTTTTGTTTTTCCCAGAGCATAGACTAGTAGGAAACACAAAAGAACTAGAAAATTCAGGGGTGGGTGGTGGATGCCTCCAGTTGCTCCTGTGGTGGAGAGTATAGAGGTAGAGCAGGATTTGCCAAAGGCCGTTCACTAGCCATGATGCTTCCTTGGAGGAAGCCACTTGAGGGCTTCAGTGAGAAAATACCCTATCTTTTTATAAACACTATTCTCAATATATTCATGTGTGTAAGGACTGGTTCTGTTTGTAAAAGCATAAAAATATTTAAAAGACATTATGAAAATAGTATTAAGTAACAGAAATTTTCAGTTTGTAGCAACCCAAATCCTAGATTTCAGTCTCTTTTAGTTAAAAAAATACTGACTTCCCCCACACTACTTTGGGCCACTGTGAAGGAGGTATGCCATTAGCTCAAGGACAATAGGAACTAGTTGAAATGGTCGCTCTTCATTTTGGGGAGAAAAATCTATTTGAGTCTCCTAAAAGTTTCTCTATAGTTTCAAAAATACCCAACTGTAGGAATTGTGCCACTCTAGTTACACAGATTATGTTTTTTAGCATTTAAAATTTAGACCTTACAAAAGAAATGTATGAATATATGTTTTAGGTACAGATTTCTTTTACCATCCATTAGTGAAAATTATATCTTAAACATATCATCCTGAAGTTCAAGATTTTGTCATAAACAACAAATGCAAGTTAAAAAACAAACAAACAAACAGGTTTTTAGTAGGAGTTCCAGTTTTCCCTTGTCTTTAACATTGGGACTGTGAAAAGAATACGGTCTTATTTTGATTTAGATTATTTAGTTTTTTTTTTTTTTTAATCCCTTTATTTTTGGTGCTGATGATCGAACCCAGGGCCTTGCTATATGCCAGGCAAGTACTTTCCCACCGAGCTATACCCCAGCCCTATGTAATTCAATTAGGAGGAAATTAGGTAGCATTTTCCCTGACTTTTTATATACAGGAAATTAATATTGAGCCATTATTAGGAAGAAAATGTTGCCTAGCAGCAAGGATTTAAATAATGAAACAACAACAACAACAAAAAAGTAAAAGTTGACACTGACGTATGTGTGTGTGTGTGTGTGTGTGTGTGTGTATAAAGTTAGAAAATACTTGTAGGCCAGTGATTTTTTTTTTTTTTTTTTTTTTTTTTTTTGGTGTGGCAGCCTTTTGCCTGGAAAATTTTCTATCATATTTTTTCAACTTTTTGTTGTTGTTTGAGTTTAAGGAAATGACATTCTCCTGGCTTAGTGAATTAAAAAAAAAAAAAAAAAAAAAAAGAGCATCTTTTTGTCTACATTTTTTTTTCTCTTTTAAAGAAGGCAAACATTTGTGTACCCACACACTGAAGGAGAAATGTGAAAGTGTTACAAGATAATTAGAACTGTTAGAATAATTGCCTTTTATGGATACATTATGTTTCAGTTGTTTACTGCTAAATGAAATGCAAACATGTATATTAAACTAAGGAATAAGGCATAAAACAGATCTAATAGTCACAAGAGAAATATGTATTGTCTAGAAGTCTAAAGAACATATATATGTAAGATATATATTGCTGGATACATATATATCCATACATACACACACACACACACATACATACACACATACATATCCATAAATACATGTGTATGTGTGTATCACATACAAGCACGAACAAACCATGTACACTGAAATAAGTCTATACTAAGCATTAAGTATTTATGGTGAAAAACAAATGGGATTCATCCTTAATAACAACTCATTCATCAAGTTGCAATGGATAATGCATCACTCTGCATCCAAGGGAGGTTGTCGGTTAGAGAATCTTTTTCCATGCTCCAGTGCCTACCTGGAGCCTTGGGAAAAAGGGCTTTGCTGATCTCTACCCCTCATTTTTGTCTGGCAGTGTTGTCTCTGTGCACCAGAATTCATTCTGATAAGCCCACTTCATTTCTGAAATCACCTGTTTTCAACACATGCACACTTGTGCTCCTGGCTTAGTGAGCCAGCCAGACTCAGCCAGAGAAGCAGGACACCACACTTCTACAGGGCCACAAAGCTGAATGGCCCTATACTGAACCTAACCTCTGACCTAACACAAAGGTCTTCTCCAGCGAACAGCCAGAAGACAATATGAAAAAATTCGCTGCTCATGGTAATTCTGTAGTTGTTTTCCCTTTCACCTTATTTTGAATAGTACAAAAACTTCTCCAATAATTGGCATTTTCATATTAAAATAAGTCATTTTCTCATTTAAAGATGCTTATTTTATTTTATTGCAAAGGCTTACACATTGAAACTGTTTATACTTCCTTCAAAATATGGAGCATAGCTTCAAATTCAACAAAGGGAAATGTCCCTGAGTCTGGGCCAGAATCTCTGGCAGGCTGGCCACTCTAACAGATTACTTAGAGTTTACTTGACTTAGTATGATAATTTTGAAATTAATTTAGAGGAAAACTTTTCCAAGGCATCTGTAAGAAGAATGAAAAATTTTATATGGATGTACCTTAACTTTAAAAGAGGATTATTACTAATCATTTGCAAGTAAGTGTAGAAGTGCTCATTTATCATTTTTAAAGTCTTTAAAGTTGGAATTAGAATTGAAAATGCAACCCCCCCCCCAAAATAGAACATTTCTAGATGCCTTGTGATAATGAAAAGAATAAATGGATTTACCAGAATTGATCTTAGAGTGAATACTAAAGGTAGTTGGAAAAGGTCCTGAGACCTGTGAAAACTGGAGTTATAATCTATTTATAACAGATAGTACCTAAAATGTTTTCTAACATTTAACTATGATCCTTTGTTTTGTATAAATACTAGAATGATGTTTTGGAGTAAATTTGAGATGGTCCTATAATACTGTGTTACTAGAGAAAAATATAACTGTTGGAAGAGGTGACTGCATAGACCAAGAAAGAACAGTGAGCTAGAACTCGCGTTGGCTGATGGAAAAAAATAAATGGACGCATTTTGTGGAACATCCTGATTTCCTTAGCCTATAAGAATCATAATAAAAATATTAGCAGGTCATCAATTCCTTATATAGAACCATTCTTTCTGCTACATCCCAAAGGAACTGATGTCTGCATTTAGATATATACAGGAACAAACAGAAACATGTGGACAGGGAAGCTAGGGGACAAGGAGAGAGAGCTGCCCACAGGGCTACTTAGAACAAGCAAAATATAATGTCTGTGGCACTTTATGCTGTTCAGTCACTGGAAATTCAGCTCTCATTTTTAATAGAACATCTCTGCCCATATGAAAAATCTGAAGATGATCACACGTTTTAAACAAAGAGCATAAGTAAGGGCTCTATATAAGGATTCTGACTCTCTTCATTTTCTTACACTGTGTTGCTGGCCTGTGTTCACTCCCTGATGCATTTGCATTTCTCCTCTGTTCCTCATGTTTATGTGGTACCATGCTAGTTATGGTGAAGTGTTTAAATATTAAGTATATAAATGAATAGTACAGATTTTCTCCATGTTCATCTCTAAATGAAATACCAGTGCTAGCTCTTTCAGGTTTCTGAGAGTATTCCTTTAAGCATTTTTTTTAATTGAAGTATATCAAAATATTATATATATACATATATATGCCACACACTTGTTATTTTAAGTATTTTACATTTTATCTTTCAAAAATACATATACATATAGGTATGATACCCTATTGGCAAACTTTCATATACTCTTATATGAAATAAATAAAAGTTTTGTTTTGGCTCATGGTTTCAGAAGGTTTGGTCCATGATCAAGTGGCCCCATTGCTTGGGCCTGTGGTGAGTCAGTGCATCGTGGCAGGAAACATGTAAAAGAGCAAAACTGCTCACCTCATGCTGGTAGGGAAACAGAAAGAGAATGTGACAGGCATTTTATAAGTCCCTTTGAACCCATACCCACTATCCTAAGACCACCCACTAGGCCACACCCCTTAAAGATTCCACCATTTTCCAATTGTGATATGAGCTAAAGACCAAGACTTTCACAATGATCATTTGTCCAAAAGCCATAGTTATGCATTATACTTGTATAGAAAAAAAAAAATTTCCAAAGCATTTTTAGTAATACTTTGGGGATTTTAGGTTCCCAGGAGAAGATATTATGAGTCCATTTTATGCATGAGGAATTCCCTCTACAAGGCATTGCTGCTTTGCCTGGACTCAAGAACTTTATAGTTCAAGAGGACTCTGCACTACATTTGCCCAATATTAATGGCAAAGCTATCTGAAAGAGGAGTAGGAAAATGTACTAGGGGAGTACAGAGATGAAGCAAGCTTGGTCCCACCTCTGAAGGAGCTCAAAGCCTTTGAAAGAATGGGAATAGATGAGATCATGTAGCAAACAGAAAGTGCTTGCTTAATTTTAACCACAATATTGTATGATCCAGTGGGAACTGGGGCAGGGGCACATTAGATGTCAGCAAAAGCTGAACTGAACATGCAGTATTTCTGCCAGGCCTAGACGGGTAACTGAATTGGGCCTTTGATAAAGGTGAAAAGTAAGAGAATGTTCTAGGCTGAAGGAATGGTGTTCAGGGAGACAGAGAGGTAAAAGCAGTGTTTTTTTTTTTTTTTAATTTTTTATTCTCATTTGTTATACACATTTGCAGAGTACATTTCATTTCATATTACATATAAAGAGCACAATTTTTCGAGTTGCTGGTTTAATATAAAGTATTTTTACAACAATTGTGTCTTCATACATGTATTTTTTTTAAGAAAGTATAATTTTAAACCATCCAGGTAAATGTGCCATATATTTAGGTATTGTAGCTTGACCTTGACAGTGTGTTGTTTTCTTCTGGTCTCATTTTGCATGCAATCTTAGTAAGATAAGAAACTGATTTTATTGTTTATTTTATCAGTTCTTTGGATTGAATCCAGAAATTTAATCTACCACTGCGCTACATCCCCAGCCCTCATTTATTTGTTTGTTTGTTTATCATTTTGAGACAGAGTCTTGCTAAGTTGCCCAGGCTGGCCTTGAACACATGATCTTCCTGCCTTCAGAGTCACTGGGAATACAGGCATGTACCACTGGGCCCAGCTACTAGCCTGATTATTAATGAAATTATGGGTTTGGGGGAAATCTGTAGGAACCTTTTTAAATGGCAGCTTTTATATTTGTTGTGGGTCATGAAAGGAAGAAACAGCCTGGAGAACCCAGTTTGAGCAGAGTTAAGTTGCATTATGGTCGTTTGTTACATTCCCTTGTTGTCACAGAGCATTAGACTCATCCTCTGGCAGAAGGAGGCATCTGCTACTGATGGATAGAAAATGGGACATTTATCAGAATGACATCATTATTTTTAAGAATTCTTTATGGAAATAAAAAATAATCAATCCACAATAACACAGGATCAACTCCCAAAAGCCAAGGAAAATATGCTAGCCTAAATTGATGGGGAAATCAATTTTCCTTTCTCATGTAAAATTGTTGTGACATGTTAAAAATAATTTATGTAATTATAGGAAGGAAATTGGATTTTGTTTCAACCTTTACATATGAATGTGTGGTCTTAAGATTGAATATATACTGAATATTATCCTAGAATCTGAGTGATGATTCAGAATAGTATAGCTGACATTTGGTTTCATTAAAGATTAATAGCAGCATGGTCTTATGTGCTTTACCATATCACAAAAAGCAAGATTTAGTGGCTGGGGTTCTGGATTATGTATTAAGTGAAAAGACTTCTAGCCCCTGCTGCCACTCACTGGCTGACATTTGTGTTCACCAATGCTCGTGTTCATTTTTCCATCCATATTAACACTGGTAATAACATCCCAAACTGGTGTACACAGATAAATGGTAAAATAATTAATAAGGTAATATATGACAGTCTTTGACTTCTTAGAAAAGTGGTGAATAAGATAAGCAAGAGAAAAGGCTTCTAGAGAATATATTATCAATTTTCTTTATGCTTCATAAAAGGACCCCATAAAAACTCTGCAATCTTACATACCTACCCTTAAAGGTGGGTCCACAGAAGAGAAGAGGGACAGCAGGGTTCATTGCCCTGGGAGTGACTGTTACTCATTATTTAAATGGCTATGGACAAGTTACTCAATTTGACTAAGTCTGGTTCTTTATAAATACTGATAACATATATAACTCAGACTTGTAAGAATTAATTGAAGGTATGTAAATTTATTCACATTCAGGAAAATTCTACCTCAATTTCACTTTTGGTTTTGGCACATGTCAAAAAATATGAAAAAAGAACTAATAAAATATGTAAAATCATATTTTATGTATAAATATTTACAGGTAAATATAAAATACATATTTTACATATAAATATTTTATATATAATATGTAAAATATACATAGACATAAAGATATGTATAAAGCACTAAAATGGTGTGGCAGAACATAGGACAAGTTGGCCATATTTCTCATTTGGTCATTATTTCCAATATTTCCACCAACTTTCTAGTTCACGTGAAGTATTTTTTTGTTGGGGAGGAAGTTACTGGGAATTGAACTCAGGGTCTTTTGACCACTAGCCACATCCCCAACCCTATTTTGTATTTTATTTAGAGACAGGATTTAACTAAGTTGCTTAGCATCTCGCTTTGGCTGAGGCTGGGTTTGAATTTGTGATCCTCCTGCCTCTGCATCCTGAGCCACTGGGATTACAGGCGTGCACCACCACGTGGGGACACATGCAGTATTTTTGAACTCGGCAATGGTTGGAAAAAAATCACCTTTTATTCTCCTTCCTACTTTTCCTTTGCTGACTATCACAGAATTAAAGAAGGATGATTAGAGGTCATGCTTCAGTTCTGCTGCAAGGACTTGAAGTTCATTATATATAAATGTTGCCATGTCTCCATAGTTCCCTTGAGCTAAATTCCTGCCAACCCAAAGCAACTAAGGAAAATATCCTGCTGATAAACTTGATTATTACTTAAAAGGGTTTGGTTGGACACTGTTACTTTTTTCAAGTTAACCAGGGTAACAAGAATTGACACTTTTGAGGAAAAGTTTTAACATACATGAATCATTTATAATTAACTTTTGGCACTAATTTTCATTAGCTATTCTTATTAAAGTAGCTGTGGTCAAAAAAAATCTGAAGTTTCTTTGCTTATTACTCTCCACCTATGCTTTATTTAATGCATATGGCTGAGGTTAAAAAGTCATTCCCATGCCTTGGTCCCAATAACCATTCCTTTCATTTGATTCACATTGGTAGAATTCTCAGTGTTTATGGGTTTACACATGTTTATGAAACAACGGAAATTCAGGGCAGAGTCTTTTCAGCTGTATTGTAAACCTTGTGTCTGAGATGTAATGCATGTGAATTACAGGAGTTTTCCTGGACCCCTGAATATTCAAAAGTTATGTGGGGAGATAGATCTAAGACTTCTAGAGTGCTCTATGTTTTGTTATTATTTTTCCTATGAGGTTTTAAGCAAGGTGAACACAATTTTCAAAAATTTTATGGGCTTTTGAGAATTTTTAAAATGTTTTTGAACCTGGTACATTGTCTGTGTTTCTGCAATATTTAAGTATCTTTGCTTAATCAGCAGAATTGCCCCTTGCACTCTTAGTACTTATTTGGTACATTCATAGCCAAATTATGGTATATTTATACTGGCCTTTACACCGTTATTTCAGTGTTTTTCTTCCACTTCTGTTTTGATTTTTTTGTTTCTGGGTGGTATTAAGGGGCAATCACCCAATACAGTCAACCCATATGTACAGTGCATATTATTTATATATGTTCTGCAAAGCACCATTTGGTATAGTTCAGTGGAGGACTATGATTTTTAAAGTTTTGGCATTTGTGACTTCTAGAAGCTTCCCAGGCATAGGTCCAGTGGCATTCTTAGAGCCTTTTGTTTTCACTACAGTAGTGGAACTCTGTTACAACCAGAAAAACTAATGACAGACACCAGGAATCCTGTCTGAAAACACCTGTCAGGAGGGCTTCAAGAAAAGTTCTTAGGGTCTGGGAATCCTCAGGGCAGTAGTACCTAATGACTGTCATGCCTTATGCTGCTTTGTAAGTTGTATTAGAAATTACTTTGTGCGGTGACACTTAAGCATTTCTGACATCAGTCTGTGTTGACCTGAAGTGGCTGCTTCGAGCAGTCCTACCAAAGCTATTGTTACATTAGTTAACGATCTTTGGTCCCAAGAAACAGAGACCTAGAGATATGAATTTACATATAACAGACATGTGGAAAATAAGATATGTGTCCATCTCATAGGCAGGACTGACACAGGTAGGTGCTAAGTAATGAGCATTTAGGACATTCTGTGCAGAGAAAGCAAAGAATCTTAGAAAGTACATTTAATTTTTTTTCTGTTTCTCTTACTGTTTCCTCCTTACTCTCCAGATATAATTCTTATTTCACAGAGTCCTGTCTGGAACTGAATCCAATCTTCTCTGTCTTGCATCTCTGCCTCCTCTCTTCTCTCTCTTCTCTCTCTCTCTCTCTCTCTCTCTCTCTCTCTCTCTCTCTCTCTCTCTCAGGGGTGGTATCTCCTATTCTATGGTTCTCAGGGAGGCTGTCTATAGCTCTGAACTTGGGCCTCCAGGAGCAGAGACATAATAAATTAAATCACCCATTTCTGTGGTTGACATAACCAGTTCAAAAGATTAATTTTCTTGGTCTATTTTGTGTTGCTGAATCAATTTCTCAATTTGGTTAAATATATCCAGGTGTTAACATTTAGGGGTACTAGGTTTATTGTCTCTGTTCAGCAAAGAATTGAAGAACAGGACACAGAGATAGCAAGCAAGCAGCAAGTTTTTGCAAAAGCGACAGAGACAGACTTCTCCAAAAAGAAGGGGCTCGGAACTGGGAATATGGTGGGAATTTTTAGTTTGTTCTCTTTATGGTCTCTAGAATTTCCTCCTTTCCTCACCTCCTCTCCTGTCCACGTGCTCTTCACTATTATTGATTAGTGACCACATATCTGTTTTAGTTTTTCTATTGGATCTCCCACTTAGGAGCATGAGTAGGGAAGTGTCTATCTGATTGGGTCCCCTGCTTGTATCCCTGAGCACTTTCATCAACCAAGATGTTGATCTCATTAGAAGACCCTCTCCATGACCCCAACCTCCTCACTAACCACCTTGCCCTGGCTGCCTAAGCCCTTCTACATCTCCCTCACAAGGTCATGGTTCCTTTAATGTGGACAAGAAGTTCTAGGTTGAATGGTATAGAGAAATTTAAATGATACATTTTAGTATAATATAGCAAAATATCAATACAGTTGTCCCTTGGTAACCATCAAGGATTGGTTCCAGGTGCCCAAATCTAGGATGCTCAAATCTCCTACATAAACTACACACAATAAGTTATGCCTAGATTATTTACAATATCCAATTCAATGTAAATGCTATGCGAATAGGTGTTATATACCGTATTTTAAGGGAACAATGACAACACAGGATCTGTACATGTTCAGTGTAGCACAATTTTTCCCAGATATTTTCAGTCTTAGGTTGGTTGAATCTGAGGATGCAGAATCCTTGGATAAGAAGGGCTGACTGTATATGAAGTACAAAATAATGGGATCTATAATCCATAGAGTATTAGGAGGCTGAAGGGAGGTGCAGTTGTTCTAACTTTATGCTGGTTTCCTAATATGTGGTCTGTTGCTTCACAGTACTTCAGTTATTATATTTCAAAATACTGGTATGCTTAAAATAGATCAAACTGTCGGTTTTACAGTTTGACTCATGTGATAGTCACTGTATTATATACTACAGGGAACTAATTTCTGGAACTGGTAGTATACAGATGCCAGATTCCCAGATTATTGATATTTATTAGTGCACAAATAGATATTTGTTAGTACCAGCTTATCCCCTTATGAATTATATATATTAAATAAAGAGCATTTGCCTGAATTTGGAAATATTCGTTTCTTCAATAAAAATTTGCTTTTACAAAAGCATATAAAATCATGTTTAAGTAAATTGTCTTGATCAGTTCATTTAAGGATTAATGTTCCAGAATTTGATAGATAATTCAGTCTTTTTATCATCTTAATATAAATAAGTTAGACAAACAATTATTTTGTGTTCCTCATTGCATTCAATTTTGATTGAGAGAGATGCCCTGATAATTAGTTCTTTCTTATTCTAGAATGAGAAATTTTTCCATTAAGAAAACTGGAGTTCTTACAGTTTGGCATGTGAGAGTTATTAGGATTTTACTTTTCCTCTGGAATCTGTTTTGCATGGAAATATGTACACTGGTGAGATAATAACCTTCATAAGTCATGTTAAGATTTCTGTTTAACCATATTCTGCCCATTTCCTCAAACATAATTCATTGCCAAATCTATACATGTATAAAACTATCAGTTTATCCATCATACATTAAATGAGACTTCCCATGTAGCAAAAGTTAAAATAAAAAAAAAGCACAACAACATAAAACCAGAAGGAACATAGCCTATGGAAATTGATTTTTAAAGGAGAACATAACTTCTGAATTAGGAAGAGAAGACAAAGTATAACCAAGTGAAAGGCAATAGGGTTACCGCAGTTCTAGAAAAATGATCGTTTAGATCACTTAGATCTAAACATTTAGATGAGCCTTATATATATTTTTTTAAATTATGAATAGAAAAATAGAATTTATTTTTGGTTCCCTTTCCATCTCCCCATGAATTCATCTTTCTCTGGCCCTGCCCTTCTCCTCCTACTCTTCCCCATCCCCATCCCTCCCTCATTCCATCTCAGTTTTCTCCTGCTGTAAGCTGCCTGTCATGGTCAGCCACAAACCGCCGCAGGAGAAAAACTCGGAGGCAGAGTAAAGCTATTACTACTTTTACTTCTACTTTCTTAGAGAGAGCTTAGAGAGGGAAAGAAAGATTTTTAGAGAGAAAGATTAGAGAGAGCTTTTCTTCTTGTCTTCTTAGCTTAGAGAGAGAGAAAGAAAGATCTTGTCTTCTTAGCTTAGAGAGAGAGAAAGAAAGAGAGAGCTTAGCTTAGAGAAAGATTATTTTTTAGAGCTTCTTTCTTCTTTTTTCCTCGGGAGCCTTGGCCTAACTCTGACCAGCCATTACTTCTTCTATCTGTAACCGCTCTGCCTACGTTCTGGCCGCTCTGATTCTTTTCTTCTTCTCCGACACGAACTCTTCTTCTGACCGACCGAGCGACTGCACGACTGACTGAATGAATTCGTTCTCCTAACTCCGACCGCTTTCACCTGGTTATATACCTTTAGCTTTGTGGGTGCCTCAAGTGCATTTACAGGTGCGTCACATACATATCAGGTGGAACTTATGGCTTCCAGCTAGCCGCAATAGCCCTTCCTAATTGGGGCTCCTTCATCCTGCCACTGCCTCTTGGTGGGATATCTTTTTACACATGACCACTCTTTTTCTAAACACCTTGCAGGCTGATTATCTATCCTGATGATTCTTTCTAATCTGATAACCTTATTTTTCTTCTTACAAAATGAATGGATCCTAGCACAATACTTGGTCCTTAGTATTGCTCTAGGAAAATCTATTCAATAAGAGATACATATGTATGTTTTTATATTTAGAGTACTTTCAGCATCTTTTAAATTCATCAATCAATATGAACTATTGTTCCCAGGTGACCCCTTGATACCACATGTGTCATACTCCCTGTGCTACCTCCTAGAGCCTTTCTTAGTGATTCCCTTAATCAGTGAGTTGCTCATTAATGAGGCTAATATTTATTAGTGCTCTGTAATATCAGTCATTGGACTTAGGGGGCCATTGCAGTAGTCTAGGTAAAAGATGGTAGCTTGGACTGCAATGTGGGAAATGGATAGGGTAAAAAGTTGATTAATTCATGGGATCTTTAGGAAATAAATCACACAGAATGTAAGAAGGAATTGCATGTGTAGGAAGGAGAGAGGATTATGAGTCGAGTATTAGAGATGCCGTCTAAATTTCTAGAAATTAACTGGTTGATCAGCATTGGCATTTGCTAAGAAGATGTGATATGGATGGCAAAGTGTACAAAGATCATGAATTGAGTCTCTGAAGTGTCCCCTTCACCAATGTGCCTTTTAGTAATTTGGCAACAACATACCAAATACTGGCAAAGTCAATAAATTTTAATTCACTTTCCTTGGTGTATAGGTATAGAGCATTACCAACCAGGTAAATCCCTCAAGGGAAAAAAGGTAGCTCCTTTATTCTCCATTTCCTCAACATGCCGGGCTGAGCCTTCTTTGTGAAATAGAGATTTACATATATTTTCGAAATGGTGTCTGTAATAACTTCCCATCTAGCTTCATTCAGACAGTCTCCTTCATCACACTTCCAGCTGGGGCCCCTGATATACCTGACCTCCACCGTTGCCTGCCTCGTGCCATTACCTGCCCTTTCAGTCCTAGCTCACTAGGCACCTCCTCTAGAAGCCTACTGGCACTGGCTCCCCTGCCACTCTACCCCATACCCTAAATGAATGTATTCTTTTTAACTTGTGCTCTTTTGGACCTTTTATGTAATTCTATTTTGTTTTAGTAGTTTATAGCATCTCCTTTTATCTGTGGTTTCACTGCCCATACTTTGTTACAAGTCAACCACAGTCTCAAATATTACATGGAGAATTCAAGAAATAAAAAATTCACAAATTTTAATTGTGAGCAGATCTGAAAAGTGTGAAGGAATCTCATGTTTTATAATCAGCTGGCCCAGGACATGAACCATCCTTTTGTCTAGTGTATCTAAACTGTATTTGCTACCTGCATGATCATCACTTAGTAACTGCCTTGGTTGTCAGATTGTAGTATCGTAGTGCTTATGTTCATTTAACTCTTTTTTTTTTTTTTTTTTACTTAATAATGATCCCTAAAGAACAAGAATTGTGATGCAAAGGAGGCACCAGGACATAAAATATGGAAGGACAGATTAACCCAGGTACTATTTGGCAATGCTGTGAGTCATTTAAAAAAAATACATAGTATATATAGGGTTTAATACTATCCAATGATAAAGTCCCCATGGATAAGGGAGGTATACTATATATGTTAGTCTTCCTCACTAATATGAACTCCCTGAGAGGAGGGAATATGTTTTATTTACTTACTAATTTCTATATCTCCAACCTCAATATACTACCTGGCACACAGTGAAGCCTCAGTAAATATTTGTTGAATGAGATATTTTCCTCCTACATTTTCCACCATGGAAACTTTCCTGTTGCCCTGTCAAACTCACATATGGCAGAGTTGGCCTGTCTATATGACCTCAGCATTCTGATGCAGAGGCATTAATTTCACACCAGGATTTTTTAGGTGATGTTGTTCTTTCCAGAATGTCCTCCTCCATTATCTCTACCTAGTGAGCAATGTAGAATGTTCCTAGTTTGAATGGACTGACGAGGTGGTAACTGTAGGCAAATGGGGAATGGCTGGAAGACATGGGTCACTAGGGGTATGACGTGGAAGGATGCATCTTCTCTCTGGCCCTTTCTGGGCTCTTGGCCTTTACTTCCTGACCTCACCATGAACTGAGAAGCTTTCCTCTTCTGGGCCCTTCCACCATAATGCACTGCCTCACACAAGATGGGTCAGAAAAATGAAATCAGCCATCCCTGGACTGAGATCTCTGGAACTATGAACCCCAAATAAAATTTTCCTCCTCTAAGTCTAATATTGCTTGGTATTTTGGTAACAGCAACTCTACAGTAGACTAAAATAGACCAATCACTTCCATTACATGAGAGCCCAGATGCCACTGTGTTCATAAACTCTACAGGCCCATTCCAGCCTGTGCTGCAACTCCTCTCTTAAGAACTGTCCAAGAAGAGATACTATATACTTTGCACAGTGCAGTATTGACATTGTATACCACTTCACTTACATATTTCCTGTATAGTGGACTTCTATCCATTCAAAAGAAGACAGTTTTGGAGCATAAGACTTATACCTTAAAGTTCTGTTCTATTTCTAGCAGCACTGAATACAGTATGGACTTTTGTTTAGGTAACAAGTGCTGTAGGTAGGATTGATTGGAAGGTGATTTGGGACCTAGACCTTGACATTCTGGTGCCTCAGAAGAAACTTCAAGTAAGTGTATAGTGGCTGTTCCCTTGCCATGTTCCTATAGAGTGAGAATTTATTCAAAATCACAGAAAGAATTATGCACAAATACCTGTATGAGTAGTATTTCTCTGATGCATATTCCTTTAGTAACAGGATAGCAGGCTGACCCTGGGATTATTCTGAAATTTGTCTATTTCAATGTAATAACATTTGAAATATTAACTCTTTTCACTTCCATTATTGAAAACATTCTCTGCTCTGTGTAGAATATAGCTGGGATATCTAAGATGTTCTCTCTGAAAAGGTATGGAAAATACTGTATAAACCTTACAAAATTGAGGACAACATGAGATGATTCAAATGAATCAAATGGGCAAGGGTACAGGGGATTGAACTCAGGGACATTCAGTTACTGAACCACATTCCCAACCCTATTTTGTATTTTTTATTTAGAGACAGGGTCTCACTTAATTGCTCAGCACGTTGTTTTTGCTGAGGCTGGCTTTGAACTCACAATCTTCCTGCCTCAGCCTCCCAAACTGATGGGATTACAGGCATGTTCCACTGTGCCCAACTTCAAATGAAATTCTTAATATAGTGGCTAACACAATAGCAGGCTCTCAATTCTCAATATATAATCGTTGATGGGTGAATGAGATAATAAAAACTCAGTGTGATCCTATATGTTTTACATATAAAATGATAACTTCTGTGTTTCAACGTTTTGCAAAAGACAAAAAAAAACAACAACAACAAAAAAAAAAAGACATGTTTTACTCTCTCTCTCTCCTTTTCCTTTTTTTTTTTCCTAGAGAGGGTGCTTGCCATTACTGGCTTACCACATTCTACTCTTAATGGTAGAATAAATTACCTCTGTACTACCTCATCTTTTTCTTTCTAAGTTGCAGCATTGAAAGCTTGCATATTCTTTCTATATGGATCCCTTTTATTTTCTTTTTTCTTATTTTGAAAGAGTATATGCTTTGTGTGAATTTGGACTCTCTCCTTGGAAAAGAACTGGTCATTTATCTGAATATTGAGAAACTTTAGTAATTACCTAATGTTTATTTCAATATTTTTAATTTTATTATAAGTTGTAGGTCATGTAGGCTACTCAGTAGCAAACATTGTAGTTAGCACATGCTGATCACACACATAAATCTTTGCCCACTTGAAGATAACTGATGTAACCTACTGGAAATTAAGGCTGTAAATTTTCAGGTAGGGATTTCAGTATTCTTGCAATCAATACTTTGCAGATAGTGCTAACAGGTTTTTCTATGAATTATGTTGGCTAGTGGGTGGAAAAATCAATGCTTGGGAATGAAAAACAGGTGTCAAGTTTGATAGGGACATCATGCATTTGATGTTTGGAGGCCAGAGGGTCCTGTCAACAAACAGCAGTAATTCTGTCAGGTACAATATGCACATAATTAATGAAAATGCCAGAAACAAAGCTGTTGGGACAGCAAGCCAATTCTGCAAAAAACTCAGGGCAAAAATGTGTCTTCCACTTCCATCTTAAGTAAAGGTCTTCAAGAAAGACAATTTAGTGTAGTTAGAGCACTTTCCAGTCTGATAGGAAGAGAAAATATAGGCAGAGGATGAAGGGTATCCTTGTCCCCTTCCTCAAAGGGACTCCACAAGTGTGTGGCCACTGTGTGGGTTATGGAGAGGGGTGTCTTAATGCTGTGGCTGAAGTTGGAAATTCCTGAGCCCAAGTAAATCTGCAGTCTTTCTTAGGCCAATCTCCAGCATGACTTTATTCAGTAGTTGGGAGGGCATGACTAAGGCCTGAGTTAGAGAAAAAGATGGAAGAAACATGGGAAAGATGAACAATAACACATACAAGCATGTAAAACACTTAACCAGCTACAATAATCAGCAAAGTCCTAACGTGTAGATTCAACATTATTCAGTATTAGGAAACTATTAGCCAACACAATAAATTAGGTGAAAAATAAAGTATGGTGGACAAAATCATCAGTCATTTTTGATCATGTATTCTCTTCCTAGAAAATGTGAAAGAATCTACTGGAAAATGATTAAAGCTATTATGACTGTCCAGAGAAGTATGTAGCCACTGAGTTAGATGTATAAAAGTCAAGATCTCTGGAGCCATACCTGCCTGGATTCTGATTCTGGCTCTACTGCCTGTCAGTTTTGTGAACTTGGGCAGCTTCCTTGGCATTTGTTCCTCAGTTTCTTCTTTGGTATTAATGGGTATTAATAAATTTATCTGTAAAGCTTTCTAACAGCTCCCACTACATGGTTAGTATAATGTAGGCATTTGATCTCAGCTGTTTCAATTGCTGTGCCTTGCTTTTCTAGAATACTTATATAAACTGTAAATAAGAAGATTCCATTTACAATAATAAAGTATGCAGTGTCTCAGACAAAACTTAACAAGGAATATTATAGTACATGAAGATCTTCATAGTTCAAAAAATGTCACTATCTATGAATGTAAATAATTTCAATTAAAATCTCAATAAGAACTAAATATTTTAAAGTTTATTTAGATGATTATAAGATTGAAAAACTAACAAAAAATTGAAACAGAAGCATTTGGAAGAGGGTGACTTGCCCTACCATGTATTTAAACATGTTATAGTAACTATAAGAAAAACTTTATAATTCAGTACAATAAAATAGAAAATACAAGTATATGAAATTTATCATTTCAAATACAGGTGAATAAAAAGGAGTCATTTAATAAATGTTTTGGAGATAATAGAATTATCATTTGGGAAAAAATACTATTACATGTTTGTTTAACTCTTTATGATGAGGAATTTAAGATAGGTTAAGGTGTATCTAAGAAAGATAGAGACTTGGAAGAATAAAAAAATAAATAAAATAGACAAATACATTTGTATTCCCGGATTTGGAACAAAATGTATCAAGTTTTTCTTCAAACCATTAAAGAAAAGATAATTAGATTTGACTATTTTTGTGTCTGTAAATGGAAAAATCATAAAGACAAAAGACAAATTATAGTCTGGTTAAAACTGGAAATAAAGAATTAAAAGAGAGAGAGAGAGAGAGAGAGAGAGAGAGAGAGAGAGAGAGAGAGAAAAGGGCCTGGGGTATAACTCAGTAGTAGAGTCCTTTCCTACCATGGACAAGGCCCTATGTTCCTTCTACAGCCTTGTGATAAAAATATTATTATCCACTCTTAAAAATCAACAAGAAAAAAATTAATACTATAATATTAAAACAAAGAATTATAAGATGGAAATTATGAAAAATATATATTAACATAGCATTCAAAATATTAAACATTTTAAAAGTCAGCAACAGTTCTAAACAGAAAAAAGTAGATTCAAATGATATATTTTTTAGCATAAATGAAATTGGCAAGTTTTTAAAAAAGGTGATAGTACCTATATTGGGGGATGGATGGTAAGTTGGTAGTAGTTATCATAACAAATTACCACAGATTAGTTTTAAACATATATTCTTTTACCATCTGAAGGCCAAAAAATCTGAAAGCGAGATGGAAACCTTGTATCTTCCAGCTCTAGTTGTTGTCTGCCTTCCTTGGCTTGTGGCCACATCACTTGAATCTCTGCCTCCATCTTTATAGGGCCTTCTCTTCGGTTTGTTAAGGCTCCCCTGTGTGAATCCTATGAAGACACAGATTCTGGTTTTAGGGCCTACCCATGTCAGCTCAGATTATCTTTTCATCTCTAGATCTTTAAATGTATTACATTGTAAACTTCTTTTTCCAGATTAGGTTATATTTATAGGTGGCTACCTCTCAACCCACACAGTCTACCCTTATGCCCATCCTATGCACAAAACACTTTCACTTTATTCCAGAAGCCTCAACCTGTAAGAGCATTAGATCTAAATTCAAAATCTCAGCTGAATGTTATCAGCTCAAAAGTTCAAAGTTTCATCTCTGTAGTATTCTAAATTATTACTGAGACTCTGGGATGATTTGCCCTGGGGCAAAATCCCTCTCCATCTGTATACCTATGAAACTAAAAATGTTATCCCTCTCCAGAATACCGTCACGAGGCAGGCATAGGATAGTCATTCTCATTTCAAAAGGGAATACTGGGCCACAAGTCCCAGGCAAGTTTGAAATCCAGCAGGGAAAATTCCAATAGCTTTCAAGGCCTGAGACCAATGGTCCGTGTCTGGCCCTCAGTTCTGCCAGCCTCTGCCTCAGGGACCAAGACATTGCCATAGGGATGGTTTTCCTTTTCTTTGAAGGAACATGTTCTCAGCCAAGTTGCTCTATTAGCCTGTTTTCTATCTGTAAAATTCCAAAAGTCTGAGGACCTTACTTCAACTCTTCTTGTCTCTATCCCCATTCTGTCCAAGCTAGCAGTGTTTCTGTTGATGCAACATTTTCAAAGAAACATCTGGGTCTCCTGTGTATGTCACAGGATCCAGTCATTAGACAAGAGAGTCCTCCTTGGAATTTTTGTTGATAACTCATCTCTCTTTCTACCTTCTGCTGAGATGGCTGATTGGACCCATGAGTCACACCTAATCTCATCAGAAAAAGTTGGGCATACATTTACTCCCTGACCTGCTCTCCAGATCATCTTTCCCAACAGTGGAAACAGTGAACAGACCAATTTCAGCATCCTTTGTAATCTGGATAGACTGAGAATTTTACAAATAATAAGCACCAGTTCCTTTGACTTAACAGGATTGCCTGCACCCCCTCAATTTGTCTCAATTCCTCTTGCATTTCATTACAAGCAGCCAAGGGGAAACCAGACTTCATCTTCAACATTTGTTTTGGAAATCTCAGTTAAATTTCCTTGCTTATCACTTAAAAATTCTGCTTTGTACATAACTTGTAGAACCACATTCCACCATGTTTTCTACCCAGTATAATAGATTGCCTTTCCTCCAGTTTTCAATAATATTATTTACTTCTGTGGCCTTACCAGTAACACCTTTAATATCCTCATTTCTACCAACAGTCTATTCAAAGTAGTCTAGGTTATATTTTTTAATACCATGTGCCTCCAATATTATTCAGCCTATATCTGCTACCCAATTCCACAGCTAGGTCTGCATTTTTAGATAGTTATTGCAGCATCATGGTGTTTTCGCATGACTACTATGATAAATGACCCCAAACTCACAGGCATAAAATGACAGTTTTGGAGGCCTGATCAGAATTTTATAAAGGACATTAAATGGACAGATCAAGTGGTCCAAAGTCATGATGTTGCAAGGGGCATGCTCCCTGCAGAGACTAGGGGAGATTCCATTCGCTTCTGGTGCTTGCAGGCATTGCTTAGCTTATGACTCCATCATTCCAGTTCTGGGATCTTCCCATAGTCCTCTCCTCTTCTGTCTGGCAAATATCTCCTATAAGAATCCTTATCACTGGATTTATGACCCACATCCATGATTCAGGATGTTTTCTTCATTTGCAGAATTACATCTGCAAAGATCCTTTCTCCAAATTAGGTCACATTTCCAGGTTCTAGGACATGGACATATATTTGGGGGGGGGCAAAATATTCAATCCAGTACTCTATCTAATATTAGAGAAAATATGCTCTCAGACATTGTTTTTGGAAGTATAAAGTAGACCAGTTTTATAGAGGGCAGTTTGGTAATTCTAGTGAATTTTTTAAAAAATATTTTTAGTTGTAAATAGACAAAATAACTTTATTTTCTTTATTTACTTTATGTGGTGCTGAGGATCGAACCCAATGCCTCATTAGTGCTAGGTAAGTGCTCTACCACTGAGCTACAACCTCAGCCCCTCTAGTGAAATTTTAAGACATATGTACTGTCTTTTGAGCCAGCATTTCTGATCCTAGAAATAATAATGAGAAGATGGGAAGGAGAGAATAATGCATGCTAGCAAAGAGAGTTGTAAGAATATTTGTTATAATGAATTTTATATTAAGATTTGTAAATACCTTCAGATCCCACCATAAGGGAATTGATTAAATAGATTTTGGTATATATAATTAGTAGAACATTGTGTATCTTTTTAAAAGAATGTTTTTTAAATTATTGGTGACAGAAAATTTTCAGTTATAAATACAATAAGTAGCTATTATAGGTGACTTTGAATGATTCCAATTTTTTATAATTATACACATACCTACACAGAATAATAATAGATTCTATACTCCAAAACATTAAGCTCAGTTATCTGAGAGCAATAAGAATTTAGATGGTTTAGACGTCTTTCTATTTTGTTTTTATATTTGCATTCAATATTTTAAACAATGACATTATAACGTTCTTGTAACAATATTATGGGTAAAAGTCTGGAATTTTCTTTAAAAACTAGAAAAAGAAGTAACTATATAATTATAATCCAATTGTCCACTACTGGTATATATCAAAAACTTTCATGAAATGAAATCAGTGTATCTGATACTTTCTTAGAGCTTAGCCCATTCTCTCTTCTTTCTTCCTTCTTCTGTCTTCTGTCTTCTGTCTTCCTCGGGAGCCTCGGCCTTACTCTGACCAGTCCTCTGGAGCCTCGGCCTAACTCTGGCCAGTCATTACTTCTTCTATCTGGTTTCTCTTCTGTAACCGCTCTGCCTACGTTCTGGCCGCTCTGATTCTTCTGACCGACCGAGCTACTGCACGACTGACTGACTGAATTCTCCGTTCTCCTAACTCGGACCGCTTTCACCCGGTTATATACCTTCAGGTTTGCGGGTGCCTACAGGTGCGTCACATACATATCAGGTGGAACTTATGGCTTCCAGCTAGCTACAACAGCCCTTCCTAATTAGGGCTCCTTCATATTCCTTCCCTTTAGTTTAAAAAGGTGCTTTTGTTCTATTTTCTCTATTTTATTTTCTCTATTTTCTTGTCCCTACCTAGCTTTTCACCTTTTATTTTTGAAAGGGTGGATATTTGAGCCCTTTTTGAGAAGGTGCTGTGGCTTTAAGGAAGCCTAATGCTGAGGAGCAGCTAACGCACCTAGTTAAGCACAATTGCATAAGCGGCTTTGACTTTTTTTTTTTTTTCTTTTTACTAAAGCTCAAGGCTTTTTCTCTATTTTTCCTCTCTCTTTATTTTTCTTTATGGCTTTCTTGCCAAAGCTCAATGGCTTTTTTTCTGCATGGTTTTTACCATGCTATTTAATTCTCTATTTTCTTTTAAGCTCATGGCTTTTTTCTTTATACTAAAGCTCAAGGCTTTTTCTCTATATTTTTTCTTTTGGCCGGCTCGCTTCGGCTTTTCGCTGGCTACTCTGCTTCAGCTTAATTCTTAACTGGCCTCAACTAAGTCGGCTTTTGGCCGGCTCGCTTCGGCTTTTCGCTGGCTACTCTGCTTCGGCTTAATTCTTAACTGGCCTCAACTGAGTCAGAGGCTATGCTTTTTCATTGCTCTTATTTCTTAGCTTTTCTTCTCTGCCTGCCGAGCCCCGGACGGACCACCATTTAAGCTACCTGGTACCGTAACCCGGGAGGAAAAACTCTCGGAGGCAGAGTTAAGCTTTTACTACTTTTACTTCTACTTTCTTAGAGCTTAGAGAGGGAAAGAAAGATTTTTCTTAGAGAGAGTAAAGAAAGATAGAGCTTAGCTTTTCTTCTTAGCTTAGAGTAGAGTAAAGAAAGATAGAGCTTAGCTTAGAGAAAGACTAGAGCTTCTTTCTTCTCTCTTCTTTCTTCTTAGAGAGAGTAAAGAAAGATAGAGCTTAGCTTTTCTTCTTAGCTTAGAGTAGAGTAAAGAAAGATAGAGCTTAGCTTAGAGAAAGACTAGAGCTTCTTTCTTCTCTCTTCTTTCTTCCTTCTTCTGTCTTCTGTCTTCTGTCTTCCTCGGGAGCCTCGGCCTTACTCTGACCAGTCCTCTGGAGCCTCGGCCTAACTCTGGCCAGTCATTACTTCTTCTATCTGGTTTCTTCTTCTGTAACCGCTCTGCCTACGTTTCTGGCCGCTCTGATTCTTCTGACCGACCGAGTGACTGCCATTTCACATAGTCAGGATACTCCTTCACATGCCCATTCAGCCATTAACTGAGATGTTCATCAATGGATGAGTGAATTTTAAAAATGTGTTATATATATACAGTGGAGAATTATCCAAGAAAAAAAAAAATGAAATCCTGTCATTTTGTGGCAGTAGGAATGGAACTGGGAGATATTACATGAAAAGTAAGTCAGGCACAGAAATAAACATAGTGCATGTTCTCAATCATATGTGGATGCTAAGAAAGTTGATCTCATAGAGGCATATAGTAGGATAGCGGTCACTAGAGGCTGGGGAAGAAGGCAGCAGGGAGGGGATTACAAGGATTTGGGATAACAAGTACCAAAATGCAGTCAAATAGAAGGAATTATTTCTAATGTTATGCAGCCCAGAAGGAAGAATATGATTTACAATAATATGTTATACATTTTATAAAGAATTTGAAGAAAGGGTTGGGGTTGTGGCTCAGCGGTAGAGTGCTCACCTAGCAGAGTGCACGGCCCAGGCTCAATCCTCAGCACCACATAAAAAGAAAGGCATTGTGTACAACTAAAGCAAATAAATAAATATTAAAAAAAAAGAATTTGAAGATACGTGTTCCAAGTCTCCTAATGTGAAGAAGTGATAAAGTTTAAGGAAATGGAAATGCTGATTATCCTGGTTGGTCATCCAATGTATAAATATGTTGAATTCTCATTTTGTACAATTATGTGTCCCTTAAAACTAAAAAAGAAAAAAAAAGTTATGGAGAAGCACAGTTATAGATATCTAAAAATAAGTATAACTTTCCATGTGCTGGGTACTGTACTCATGTTAAGTGTCCTTGCCACACATAAGACAAAAACATAAAAAACAAAGGGACACAAGGAAGCTTTTGACAGTGAAGGATGTGTTGATTACCATGATGGTAGTGAATTGGTGTATGCTTATATCCGAACTCACCAAGTGGTATGCATTAAATATGTACATTTTTGTGTCTCAGTTATACTTCATCTGACCTGTTAATAAAAGAAAGAAATCGAGATTCAAGATAAACAAAATAAATAATCTACTTGAAAGGATTTTAGAAACTTGATGATATATCTATTATACCTCAGTGTATTCCTTATTGGGTATCTTTGAGGAAGCATCCAGGGCTCAGAAGGAATGAGGTGTCAAATGGAATAAATAATTCAATTATTATTGAAATCCAATAAAAAATGATAGTTTCAGATTGGCTAGCTATATTATGCTGAAGTTTGAATCTACCCAGTCAGGTTTAGCTGTGAGGAAGGAAGAGTTGAGGGGATGAGGGTACCTCCTAACATTTCAAGATGTCTGTGGAAGGCAGGATAAACATTATTTAGTTTGGCTTCAAAGGAAAAGTGGTTTTATTTAATGAGGGGCTGTTCTGACAAAATAGAAAGAATGTTCTCCCCTTAGATTTCCCTCCAAACAAACTGTCTGCCCCAAAGCAGTGCGGACTGAGAAAGAAGGCAAAGTAACCTGCTAGAGATGTTTTAGGGAGATTTGTGCATTGGGTAGGAAGTTGCAATAAATTGTCCTTAATTCCTTTCTAAACACTAAACAGTGGACTCAGGCCATAAGTTGAAGACTTATTTTTGTATTTAATTTCTCTATTGTATTAACAAGTTCTTCAAGGATGGACTAAGGTACAAAACATGGAACATGGAAAACATTCCAAAGAAAACTTGATTGTTTTGAGTGCAATTTAAGTTCAGTTTAAGAACATTAAGACAGAAAAATGTTATCCTAATTAGAATAAGTTTTACTCCATGTATGTATAATATGTCAAAATATACTCCACTACCATGTATATCTAAAAAGAACAAATAAAATAAAAAAACAGTCATATAACCCTGACATAGTATCAAGGGACTAGAGAATGCAAGTTTCTTGTATGGTCAGGATAAAATGTGAATTACATATTTAGTTTTTCTCATCTGATATAAACATTTTATGTGCATATATATTAAATGGTATGTTGATTTTTACCATATGTTCACCATAATCATGTATATAATATCTGAATATGAAACCAAAGTATTTTTTTAAAAAAAGATGGTTAAAACTAGTTCACACTGAAGATTTTAGGCATCTTCTGACTTCTCATTTCTTCCACTGTTAGCTGAATTCCCGAAATATTGGAGAATATATAGATACCTTACTTGACTGCACATTTGATAAGAGTATATCTACACTGGATATGTGCTGTCCTGATTCAAAGGTGGCCACCTATACAACTGATAATGTAAATATAATCATACACATTTCTGCAGTGATTTAACTTTAGAGTACAGAGAAGTTGCCCTTGCTGGAAGATTATCAATCCTAGGGTTTGTGCATGAGCAATTTTCTGTTTATAAACCATGTTCATGGGTTCCTTGTTTTATGAAAGACATTACACCTTAAAGAGGATGAGTCTTTTAGCCAGAAATGAATGATCTGAACAAAATATGGAAATTGCATATAAGTTATATATGAAGTTGAATAAAACATCTAGGTTAAGGAGGCAGTTTGATTTGGGGGCCTGTCTTCTCAGGATAGATAAAGGGTTTTTCAAAGTTTATGGGTTCTTGTAGTAGCTTTGTACACCTCTCACACTTAATACCTTCATTAATGGGAATTATCACATCCCTATCTCATCTACTTAAGAGGAAGTAAATTTCTTACATCTTCACTAATTTCTCAGGCTCTTAGAAGTATACTTATCAGGAAAAATATTTTCTGCTTCAGATAATGGCTTCTTTAGATGTTTGAAAAGTTCCCCTTTGCTTTTAAGACATGATTTTACTACTTAATTTGTGAGGCAGAAAACTGTCATTTTTCTATTGCTGATTCAACATCTTAAGTGTAGGAAGCCTATATTTAGTTAACTGCAATTATTGAAAAATACCCATTTCCTTTGAGGTACTAAATTTCTCATTTTGAGAAATGAGTTAACTGTGTATGGGAATAAAATGGTCTGTATTCTCTACCTGCTGTCATAGTTTCACAAATCTTTAAGGTTCTAATTCTTTGGTTATCCTTTTTTTTTTTTTTTTTTTTTTTTAACTCAGTCCAATTCAAATTTATGAAAATTTAAATGAGTTGATGTGTTAGCTTTCTGATGCTGGGACAAATGCCTGAGATAATCATATTAAAAGGAAGAACAGTTCATTTTGGCCCACAGTTTCAAAGTTTTAGTCTATGATGATTTGGTCCTGTTACTCTGGGCCTGTGACAAAGTAAAACATCATGGCCAGAACACATGATAGCAAAGCTGCTCACCTCATGGCAGCCTGGAAATAAAGAGATAAGAAGGGGCCAGTGTCCCTAGGTCCCCTTCAAGACTATGCCCCCATTGACCTAACTACCTCCCACTACACCCGCATTCTAAAGGTGCTATGACCTCCCAGTAGTGCCCCAGTCTGGCACCCAGGAATTTAATACATGAGCCTTTGGGGGACATTTCAAATTCAAACTATAGCAGTTGGCTTTCTCAAGTTAATTCAGGGCTGTTTTGTTGTTGTTGTTGTTGTTGTAATTAGTTATATGTGACAGTGGAATGCATTTCACCTCATTGAACACAAATGGAGTACAACTTCTCATTTCTTTGGCTGTACACAATGCAGTCACACCTTTCGTGCATTCATACATATGCATAGGGTAATAATGTACTTCTCATTCCACCATCCTTCCCACTCCCACATCCTCTGCCTCCCTTCTCTCCCCTCTGTCCAATCCAAAGTTCCTCCATTCTTCCCTAGCACCCCCCGCCCCCAATCATGGATGCATCTATATATGAGAAAAAAGCCTTTGGTTTTGGGGGATTTGTTGGCTTATTTCTCTTAGCATGGTATTTTCCAACTCCATTCATTTACCTGAAAGTGCCATAATATCATGCTTCTTCAAGGCTGAGTAATTTCCCATTTTATATATATATATATATATATATATATATATATATATATATCACATTTTCTTTATCCATTCATCTGTTGAAGGACATCTAGTTTATTTCCATAGTTTAGCTATTGTGAATTGAGCTGCTATAAACATTGATGTGTCTGTGTCACTGTAGTATGCTGATTTTCAGTCCTTTGCATATAAACTGAGTAGTAGGTTAGCTGAGTCAAATGGTAGTTCCATTCCAGTTTTTCTGTGGAATCTCCATACTGCTTTCCAGAGTGGTTGCACCAATTTGCAGTCCCATAAGCAATGTATGAGCATACCTTTCCCCCCACATCCTTGGCAGCACTTATTGTTGCTTGTATTCTTGATAATTGCCATTCTGACTGGAGTGAGATGAAATCTTAGTTTTGATTTTCATTTCTCTAATTGCTAGAAATGCTGAACATTTTTTCATATATTTGTAGGTAGATTTTATATCTTCTTCTGTGAAGTATCTGTTCAGCTCCTTACCCCATTTATTGATTGGGTTATTATTATTATTTTTTTGGTCTTAAGTTTTTTGAGATTTTTATGTGTCGTAGAGATTAGTGTTCTATCTGATGTGTGTGTGGTAAAGATTTTGTCCCGTTCTGTAGGCTCTCTCTTCGCTGTCTTTAAAGGCTGATAGTGAATTGGAAGTCAGTGCTTTTCTAGTCTGAGTTGAGGTTTGTGATGATGATGATATAGTGGAGAAACCTGCCTACCAGCAAGTGACTGGAGCTCCATGTTGTTGTTATTCACCTATTGATAGACACATAGGCTGATTCCATAATTTGGCTATTGTGAATTGTGCTGCTATAAACACGCATGTATTCCTATGGTATGCTGACTTTAATTCTTTAGGATAAATACTGAGGCATGGTATAGTTGGGTCATATGATGGTTCCATTTCTGGTTCCATTTCTGGTCCTTTGAGGAACCTCCAACTTGATTCCCATAATGGTTGTACTGATTTACAGTACCCACATCTTGTCAGTGTATATTATTAAGCATATATTATTATTTGCATTCTTGATGGCTTCCATTCCAACTGGAGTAAGATAAAATCTCAGTGTGGTTTTGATTTGTATTTCCCTTATTTCTGAAGAACTTGAACTTTTTTCATGTATTTTTTGTCTTTTTTACTTCTTTTGAAAAGTGTCAGTTTAGTTAATTTGCCCACTTATTGATTGGGCTATTTTTTGGTGGCAAGTTTTCATATATATATATTTTTTTTTTCCTGGATATTAATCCTCTGTTGGAAGAGTAGCTGGCAAAGATTTTCTACCATTCTGTAGGCTCCCTCTTCACATTCTTGTGTCCCTTGCTGTGCAGAAGCTTTTTAATTTGATGCTGTCCCATTTATTAATTCTTGACATTATTTTGTGAGTCTTAGGGATCTGTTTAGGAAATCATTGCCTATGCTTATATGCCCTTTTTCACTTTTTACTTTGAGGCAGTTCTCACTAAGTTGCCAAGGCTGGCCTCAAATTTGTGATTCTTCTGCCTCTGCCTCCTGAGGAGCTGGGTTTACTCATGTGTGCCACTGTGCTTGGTTTCTCCTTTTGATAACTATAGTATATTGGAATTATTTATGTGGGACTGATGTAATAGACTCTGAGTTCTTGTCCTTTTTATATTGATATCCTCTCTTAATTTATGACATATGCACAGTTATTGTTCATTGAGTGCCTCGAGATTTCTTCCCAGATTCTACTTGTGAATTTCTTAGGATAGAAGACAGACATGGCCACCTCTCTCTTCTACTGAACTTTGATATTGTGTTGGCCGTGCTATATCCATGACATCTTTACATGCACCTCTGAAATGGATTGCATTTATGCAATTTTAGAATGAACTTAATGGCCACATGAATCCATTTTGTTTGTTTCAGCAGGAGGCAAACAGCTGAAAGGATAAGAGGAGGAAAGAAATCCTCAGGTTTTAAAAATCGACACCAGCTTTCTAGCTTTTTTATTCATCTATTAGCTTTTTGAGTTTTAGAAGGCAGCTACATTTTGATTTATATTATAGAGAGTGTTAATAGCATTTCCAGTAGCCTTTTGGTCAGTATTTGGATTTTTATTATGTAAGTCTCTGCCTTTTTCTCACTGCTACCCCACCCCCAGCCCACCTTTAAGTTTAGGGAAACTGAAAATGATTGAAGTTACTCACATAGGAGAAATTAGGATATATGGTAGAGTTAGTTCTAGGAGGATATCCATGGAAGAACATGTCTTTGTGACATCTTGAACAGGTTTTCATATTAGTAAATAACTGGAATTACTTTTAAGCTTATTTTTTTGCCAGAATTGTATTAGAGAAAACCTGATACATTTTATGATTTTGTGCAACTCAAAAGTAATTACCAGATTCATAATTCTGTGAGTCACAGATTTTTAGTTCCTACATTATTAGAATCCACTAGATTTATTGTCTAGAAAACAGCCTTTGAAGTTAATAAAATGCAGTTGTCAGTGTTGCAAATACCCGTTAAATCTTGTATATTATTTTGTATGCATATAAACCACATATGAGGAAATGAAGCCTCATAAGAAGTTCTGGGAACTTTTACAAATTATTGTGTTTCTCTTCTCAATAATGTGGTACTTGTTCAGTTCTGTTTTCTCGTTGAAAGGAGGTTTGGGATGGAGGTTTGCCTCACTGGTAAAGTGGTAAAGCATGCTGAGGCCCAGGTTTAATCCCAAGCACAACCAAAATGAAATTAGGTAATTAATTAATTGAAGGAGTTTTATCTTAATCTTATATTTGCACAAAGTTTTTAATAATATAATTTTACGATCATTCATTTTATATTTAGTAAACATTTTTGCTTCAGAAAACATATGTATGTGTGTGTATGTATATCTGCTTAGAATACTGCTTTGATACATAAGTATTCAAAAATGGTCACTATTAACTTTACTATTGTTTTTAAATGAGTATTTGATGCATGGTTAGATCTATATTTTTGCAGTTTTATTTATAATTTAATTTTAGTACTGGGGATTGAAACTAAGGGCACTTTACCACTGAATTACATTCTTAAACCTTTTTTTTTAATTTTGAGAGTCTCACTTAGTTGTGAAACTGGCCTCTGTCTTGAGATCCTCCTGTCTCAGCCTCCCAAGTAACTGGGGTTAGAGGTGGGTACCATCACACCTAATTTTTTTTAAACTAACAAAAATTGTACATATTTATGGTCTATAGCATGATGCCTTTAAATGTATACACACTGTAGGATTCCTAAATCAAACTCAATAAGAGTACATTACTTCACATACTTTTTGTGTTTTAGTGAGAACATTTAGAATCTACACTCATAGTGATTTTTAATTATATAGTACATGCTATTATCTGTAGTCACATGTTGTATAATAGATCTCTAAAGCTTATTCCTCAAGTCTCATTAAATTATAGATCATGTTTATTGTATCCAAAGAAAGATTTTTAGAGGACAGGTAATTTAGATGAGACTACTGAAGTTTTTTTTTTTTTTTTTAATTAAAAAAATGTTTTAGTTGTAGATGGACACAATACCTTTATTTTGTTTGTTTATTTGTATATGGTACTGAGGATTGAACCCGGTGCCTCATATGTGCTAGGCAAGCGCTCTACTGCTAAGCTACAACCCCAGTCCCAGACTACTGAAGTTCTTGATTTGAGTCTTTGAGATTACTAAAAAGAATTTTGCATAGTGTGGATCCCTAGTTCCTGGTCAAAAATAATAATCAAAACTCCAATTTAAATTAAACACCTGAAGCTAGGAGTGGTGGCATGGGCTTGTAGTCCCAGCTACTTTGGAGACTTGAGGTTGCAGAATCATTTTAGCTCATGAGTTCAAGATCAGCCTGAGAAAAATAATGACACCTTGTCTCAAAAAAAAATTTGAGCTGGGGTCATGGCCCAGTGGCAGAAAGCATACCTAGCATGTTTGAAACCCTGCAAACACACATACACAGAAACACATACACACACAAACACACACACACACACACACACACACACTTAAAATCTTTTAGAGATATTGAAAACTGGACATTATGCAAACTGATAGAACATGTTAGGTTCAGTCATTAAAAATTGTTTCCATTCTTGGCTTTAATGAAGTAATGATATTTTTTATTAGTGGAAGAAATAAAAGCATTGGATTATTTCCACATAAGCAGAGGATGGAATACATATGGTGTGGGGGTCCTCTCCTATCCTGTATGCAGCCTCCTCATGCTCTGGCCTCTGTCACACCTCCCCACTCAGTTCACCTTCCTCTTGCTATGAGAGCCCTAATCAGTGATGGTGTGGTGTCTTTGTTACTAACTGCTGTCAATTCTTTCAGTCTCCTGGGTGACCTATTCCAAGCTTCTGCATTTGAACCGTGGCTCTGGGAGCTCTGTGTGGGATGTGTCTCAGCATGTGGAGGGCAAGGAGATGCCAGCAAGCTGTCCTGCTTTGGCTGATTGGCACAACATGTTCTGATATTTTTATTTATTTGTTTGTTAGTGTAATTTTGCAATGCTGGGGGTGAAACCCAGAGCCTCACATTCTACTCAAGCGCTCCACCACTAAGCCCCATCCCCAGTCCTGCATGTTTTGATATGTGGTAGGAAAGCATGAATCTCACTGTCATTTGACCTAAGTAATCTTCCCATTCAGAATTATTTTCATATATGAATAATCACCCAGGACTCAGTGTCAGCTAATCTTGCATCCTTCCTCTCACACCAAGAAGTTCAGGTACAATGAAGTATAAGGTTTCATTGGATTAGTAGTATGTCTAGTATTATTAAAATTATGTAGCAAGGCCAACAAAAGTTCACTTGAAGTAAAAGAGATACAGTTAAAGATGTATTTCAAGTGGTAGGATTTAAAGAACAGAATCAGATTTATTTGAGAACAGTGATACATATACTCATGTCCAGAATTAGAACAAGATGATCCCACCAGAATCCAAATGTGAATTTCCACTTGTTATCTTTTAATCTCAGGTTTTTTTTCAGTTTTTACATCTGTATTCTTTTCTGTCTTGTTGCCAGATGTTTTAAACAGTTAAAACATAATTGCCTGGTGAAAGAGCTATTTTTGTTCACTCTATACTTGAATGCAATGAGCAGTTCAAAGTTTATATCACTGGCGAGTATTGTTCACTTATCAATTCCTGCATTTCAGAGTTAACTTGCCAAAATTGATTTTATTCAGTATTCTTTTATTCAGGCTGATTATATTTATCAGAATCTAACCATTTAGAATAAAATTAACTCAGCTATTTAGCCATATAGCATCCGCAGATAACATTTCTTTAGCATAGATTGATATGACCATGCAGTCTTGTCATTTTGGTCCAGTAAAGTCTTGTCTCATGATTTAGCTAAGTTTACTGGTGGTGATTAGAAATTAATGCCATTTGTCAGCAATGATAGCAAGAAAGTCCTGTTCCATCTTCTTCAAACTGATGTATCAAATAGCATATCCCATTTATTTTTGTACAACATTATAAACAACATCTGTGCCTCTGCTTTTCTGGCAAGGATGTAACTGCTAAAATCTGTGAAGATTTATGCTATGGTTTATCATTTTACCAGGTGATTTTCATGGCAATCTTAAAAGCTTAAATCGAGAGCATAAAGCATTGCTCAGGTGTGGATCATGAATTGGATTCAATAATGTCTTGAAAGACATTTTGCTCTTTCAGCTCTTCAGTGCTAAATGGACACATACTTGACACTTGGTGGGGTTTTGAATTTAATTAGATGCATCATTAAAGGCATGACCTTGAGTTAGTCTGCACTGAAATGCACTTTGTGGGATAGAAGGGGAAAAAAAGGCCAAGCATGTTTTGTCATATTGTGTATAGTATGATTACATTGTCTGCCTTATGAAATGTGGATGCAGTGTTTGACATTGTGTTCAGGCTGCATTTAAACCCAGAAGTTTTGATGGAAAGGTGGTCATCATTCTGGGACCATCTTTACATGTGGCTGGGATTCCAAGGCCTTGAGTAGCTCTAAGGAGGAATTGTCTAGACTAGTTACTTTTTATTAACTCCAGTATGTACCATGTCACTTGGGGTGCAGCTAGGGCAAACTGTCACTGACATAAGGTGAAGTGAAAAGTATATGCCTGTATTCTTTTATCTTTCATTTATCAGCTAGACACATGTTTCCTTCATGCAAAGAAAAGAAAATCGCAAGGACCCGTGCTTGTCTCTCTTTAGAACTCTCTAGAATTAGCTTGTCATGAAATGTAAAACTAATGTGCAGTTGTAAAAACTGCTGCCAGCTTTTCCTCACTGCTGCCTGATGGCTAAGTAGATTTGGAAATGAAAGGGGTTATTATAAAGTGATTACTGAATAGCTAGGTATGTCATTTTAAACAAGCAGCTAAAATCTCTCTGTTAGACATTCAGTCTGTAGTCTTGTTTTGTATCATTCATATTTAAGACATGATTTTGATTGTGGAGGAGTAATCAAGCACTAGGGGTAATTTAAGAAAAAAAAATACTGGGTGATATTTTCTTTCATTCCTTATTAAAATACATTAGAATTTAAATGAGGCATTCTCTAAAGTGTGTAACTATTAAGTATGTACCAAACATAAAAATCTGAATACCACTTGGCTTGAGTTCAGAGGTGAAAATCCTGCACTTGACTAAAAACTTATATATCTTCTTATAAAAATTCAAGCAATACCTATTGTAAAATAATATATTGAAAGTGGCATGTATCAAAGAATGAATGGTTTAAAAATTATAACTCTTAATATCTTATTACTGTCAGTTTCATATGACAGGGCAGATCCCTTGAAGAATCTTGAGAGGAAAAAAATAAAAATAAATGAAGTACAGTGTTGCCGCCTGAAGCGCTCGGAGCACCGGAGCCGCGGGAAGAACTTCAGAAGCAAACTGGAGACAAACAGCTTTTTATTCTGATAACTTTTCTCTCTGGTTCTAACAACTAACTCACGCCAAAACACACCACTAAAATGGCGCTGACCCGATCAGCAATTTCGGCCAAGTCACTCCAGATCCCGCAACAAAATCCCGTGAGACTACGGGTGGCGACAATGGCCAAATCTCCACGGCTCATAGTCAACTGCAATTCAAGCCAATCCCCAAACAGGGCTCCTGCATTTCCCCCTTTTTGTTTTAAAAGAGGTAATGCTCTAGGACGTCTATGTGCAACCAACATTCTTACCCGTCATCGGATAATCAAGGCTGTGCCCTTGACTCCTGTCTTAGGTTGATATGTCGGCCACATGAGACTGTCCCGTGCGACTGTGCCTGTCTTAGGTTGTCCCCCTCTGGGGATCTTACCCGTCATTGGCTAACCAGCCATCCAATGGAGCCCTTTAGGATCGACTATATATGATGACTAACAGCCGTCCAATTGTGAGGAGATGTTGCGGCTTTAAGGCGACAAGCCTTTTGGTGATGAGCCAAATTGCATAGCATATCAAATTGTTTAAACAAATCAGCTGCCCTAAGTTCCAACAAGTAACACACTGAATTCTCTAGACAAATACCCGCAAGGCATTGTCCCGTAAAGTCCCAAACAATGAAAGATCAAAATGTCCATTTGTTGTAACATGTTGATGTAGGAGGCCCCACTGTTGGTGGGGTTGTTTGATGTTTGAGCAGCAGGGATGCTTGCGGCGGCCGCGATCCCTGCAGCTGTAGCAGCAGACGTCTTTTTTATGTTTAGACAATGCCACCGGCAAATCTTCAGGGCCCGCTACCTAGAAACTCAAGCATCAATTATTAAAGGAAAGGCAGTGCTATTGCAGCACTGAGTCAAGAGGCGAGTTGTCAAACTACAAAATAGAATAATTAGATTAGAAAATTAAAGTTGATTTTTGTTCACACACATCGCTGGTTGAGCTTCTACAAACATAAGTTGGAAAAATATCATATTTAGAACAAAACAAAGAAAGACTGAGGGTAATTACTGCATTAAAGATAGATTAAAGAAAAGGTAAAGGCACTTTAGAGAAATAATTTGTTAGCTGGAACCCTTGAGTCTCTGTATACAGAGCAATCTTTTACCTGTTGAGATAATTGAAATTAATGAGCTATTAAACAAATGAAGTTAATAACAAATAAACAATCTTAAGTCAAAACACCAAAATATCAGGTTATATAGCACTAGTCATATTGTTTGCTAAAGAGAAGTCCCAGGGACACCTATAAATCAAAATTGAAAGTACCTTCATTTATAAAATTATTTACCTAAATTGAATACTCTAAACCTAAAATGAATTAAAGTTATTTGGATCCATATATATATATTTTTTCTTTTTCATAAGCGCTTTGTTCTATGTGACGTCACACTGGACAAACAAACATACAAACATATATTTGTGACGTCACATTAACATGAAATATAGACAAATGTACAGACATAAAGACATGTATAAAAAGAAAAAAAAAATACAATTGTGTGCACACTAAAGAGAGATCTCCTCCTCCCGGCCGGGAGAAATGACACTTAAGTTGTGAAATATTTTGAAGGACTCTTTTGAGGGAATCATTCTATACCTTCATCTTGGTCCTCTTGATTTTGTACCTTTTTTATTAATCTTGATTCTTCAATAACTTCATCTTGATCATTTTGATGTGGTACCTGTTTTATTAATCTAGATGGTATCCATATTGGAGAGGATTCGTCTTTTGGAAAAACACAAACAGATCCTCTTCCCCAAATTAATACTGGATCTGGACCCTTCCATGTACCTGAAAGAACATCCTTCCAGTAAACCAAAGGTTTATGTTGTTGGTGTGGATTCCAATGTCTGTCTCCAGCAGAATAACCATTAGAGTCTAAAGTTAAAAAATTTAAGGTAAACAGGGCAACTGCCAATCTGTCCTTAGGACTTTTCCAATTTCCTTCTTTTTGTTTTAATAACATAATTTTCAGTGTTCGGTTTGCTCTTTCAATAATGCCCTGACCCTGAGGATTGTATGGGATGCCTGTTTTATGGGATATATTGAATTTTGCGCAAAACTCTTTGAAAGATGAGGACGTATATGCGGGGCCATTATCTGTTTTAAGCATTTTGGGGATGCCCAATGCAGCAAAAGCTTGCAAGCAATGAGATGTAACATCTTTAACTTTTTCTCCAGAATGTAAGGAAGCAAAAATCATGCCTGAACATGTATCTATGGTCACATGAATAAATCGCAATTTTCCAAAACTTGGCTCATGAGTAACATCCATCTGCCACAAATGATTGGGCATCAATCCTCTAGGGTTAACGCCGAAATGAGGATTGGGCAAATGTGTCATACAAGATTTACAATCTTTTACAATTGTTCTGGCTTGCTCCTTTGTGATTTTAAACCTACGTTGCAAGGTGGTGCTGTTGACATGAAACTGGGAGTGAAATAAAGTAGCTTGTTGTAGCGCTGAAAGTATAAATACTGTTTTTGTAAGTTCATCAGCCTTTTGATTACCTTCATGGAGGGGACCAGGCAAATTAGTATGTGCTCTAATATGGCCTACGAATAGGGGTTCTTTTCTTGCCCACAAAAGTTTTTGTATTTGATAAAACAATTTAAAGGCTGGAGTATGAGGTGCTATTGGTCCTGCTAACTCTAATTTTGGGACGGCTTGTACAATATAGTGGCTATCTGAAAAAATGTTTACGGGCTGGTCCCTAAAATTTTCCAGAGCTCTTACCACAGCTTCCAGTTCCACTAGTTGAGCTGATTTGTGTGCAGTTATGTAAGTCATATTTTCTTTTTTAGTGACTACTGTAGCAGTACCATTTGAGGACCCATCTGTAAATACATTAAATGCCTTAGGAATAGGTTGATTTTTTTATTACCTGTGGAAATATAATAGGATGATTAATACAAAAAGATAATATAGGGGACTTAGGAAGATGATTATCAAAATTTGCAGAAGTAGAGCATTTAGCTATAGCCCAATCATTATCATTGAAGCATAAGTATTCAATCTGTGATGATGAATAGGGAGTAATAATAGTAGCAGGGTGAATGCCAAATATTTTAGTAGAAGTCTTAAGTCCTTGAAGAATAAGTTTAGCCACCATGGAGGTATAAGATTCAATTATACTTTTAGGAGAGACGGGCAAATGTATCCATAATAAAGGCCCTTGTTGCCAAAATACTCCTGTGGGTGTATATTGTGAAGAAATAATAATCAACATCAGCGGTTGAGTTAAATCAAATCTATCACAATGAGCTCCTTCGATGGCTTTTTCTACTAACTTTAAAGCTTTCCTAGCATCAGGAGTCAATGTTCGTGGTGAAGATGGATCAGGATCTCCACGAAGGATGTCAAATAAAGGTTTTAGTTGGCCAGTAGTGAGATTTAGTGTAGGGCGAAGCCAATTAATGTCTCCCAGTAGTTTTTGGAAATCATTGAGGGTGGTCAAATGTTCTTTATTTATTAAAATTTTTTGGGGTCTAACAAAAGTATCCATGATTTTAAATCCTAAATATAATATGGGAGATCTGGTTTGAACTTTTTCTTCTGCTATATATAGTCCATATTTTTTTAAATTTTCTACCACATCACTGAATATATTAAATAAGATTTTTTGATTAGGGTGGGCCAATAAAATATCATCCATGTAATGTAGACACATGAGGTTTGGATATTTATTTTTAATGGGTTGGATAGCCTTGTCCACATATATTTGGCATATGGTGGGGCTATTAGCCATTCCCTGTGGTAAAACCTTCCATTGATATCTCTGATCAGGGCCATTATTGTTCATAGAAGGAACGGAAAAAGCAAACCTGGGGGCATCCAGAGGATGTAGGGGAATAGAAAAGAAGCAATCCTTTATATCAAGAGTAATAAGATGGAAATTTTTTGGGAATAGCTACGGGACTAGGAAGTCCAGGTTGAGTAGGCCCCATAACTTGCATGGTTTTATTGATTTGTCTAAGATCATGTAACAATCGCCATTTTCCTGACTTTTTCTTGATCACAAATATGGGGGAATTCCAGGGAGAGGTGGAAGGTTCTATATGACCTGCTTCTAATTGTTCCTGAACTAATTGGTGGGCCGCTTGTAATTTCTCTTTAGATAGGGGCCACTGAGGGACCCACACTGGCTTATCAGAAAGCCATGATGTTTTCAAAATTATTTTCTCAGTGGCCCCGAAAAAAAAATATCTTTTTCCTTTATGACAATGATTACTTTTAGGGTTAAGATTACTCTGTACTTTTTGATAATGAGTTCTTTTATGGTTAAGATTACCCTGTAGGTTTTCACATTTAACATCTGCAGGCTTGGTTGCAAGGTGTACTCCCATTTGTTGCAAAATATCTCTTCCCCATAAAGTAACCGGTAGATTAGGTAAAACATAAGGCTGAAATGTTCCTTTATGGCCTTCATCATCCTCCCATTTTAAAATTACTGCACTTTTATCTGGGAGGTTATTATATCCCAAGCCTCTTAAACTGGTTGAAGCTTTTTGCAGAGGCCAGTGCTTGGGCCATTGGCGTAAATTAATAATGGAAGAGTCAGCTCCAGTATCTATTAATCCCTCCATTTCTATTCCTTGGATTTTTATTTTACACATAGGCCTCCTTGAACAGTCTCGAACCCAGCAAGCCATGGGACTTGAGTCAGTGGAACAAAATCCTCTATTGTTCCCTTCTTGAGGCATACCCATTTTAAATGAATTATGTAAATTGGGAAGGAGAAGCAACTGAGCAATTCTATCTCCTTGATTAACAGAACTTACACTTTGGGGTGAGCTAAGCATTATTTTTATTTCCCCTTTGTAGTCTGAGTTTATTACACCTGGGGTCACTTGCAAACCTAATAAGCTTTTAGGACTACGCCCGATAATAAGTCCTACAGTCCCTGAGGGAAGAGGTCCCCTGACTCCTGTGGGAATCAGTTGAACCCCCATTTCAGGTGTTAACACTATTCGGGCGGTGGAACAGAGGTCTAATCCTGCATTTCCTCTTGTTCCTCTGGCGAGGGAGTGGATGGGTAGTAGGGATTGTGTCGGGGAAGCATCTGAGTGGATGCTTGAGGATACTCCTTCTGCAATGCCCCGTACATTTGTGGGCCCCGGGGTACTGGGCCCCGTGCCCCGTTTTTTGAATTCCTGAACAAAGGATTTCCATGGATGTCAAATTTTGAATAGCATTTATTGGCCCAATGATTTCCCTTTTTACACCTGGGGCAGCGGCCTGGGGCACGGTATGAGCTTGATCTTATTTCTCTTTTGGGATTTTGCCTAGAATTGCCTGATTGATTATGATAATTTTGCCTGGAATATCCTGATTGATTATAATGTCTACGTTTAGCCTTTGTGAAATTTCGAGAGGAAGCACCTCTCATTGAGGCTGCAATCACATTTCCTGTGACAAAGGCGCCATTTATATCTTTACATAGTTGTATATATACGGAAAGATCCTTTTTAGTTCTCCATGGCCTGATGGCTGCTTGGCACCATTTATTTGCATTTTCATAAGCTAATTGAACAACTAAAGGCATAGCTTGGTCAACATCTGCAAACACACTACCTGCAGTTCTCAAAAGTCGATCAGCAAAGTCGGCATACGGCTCATTAGGTCCTTGAATCACTTTTGACAAGCTACCTTGTAGATCCCCAGGTCCTTGTACAGTTTTCCATGCCTCTAAGGCAGCTGCATTTATCTGAGCATATATATCTGAGTCATAATCTGTTTGAGCCTGTAAGTCTGCGAATTGCCCTTCTCCTGTGAGCATGTCTATATTATAGTTTTCAAACCCTGCAGCCGCGTTTCTTTTAGCCATTTCTATACAAAGTTCTTGGAATTGCGATCGCCAAACCAAGAATTGCCCCCCGCTTAATGTTGCTTTACATAGACTTTTCCAGTCTGAGGGGGTTAAGCTAAAGGTGTTAAGGGACTCCAGCATACTCAACGTGAAAGGAGCTTGGGGCCCATAAGTCATTACTGCCTCTTTGAGATTTTTTATTGTTTTGAAATCTACTGACTGATGGACACTCTGTCCATTTTTCTTTTCAAATGCTGGCGGTTCCCAATGTATCTGTGAGTTGTCCTCGAGAGCGCATAAGCGATCAGAAAGACTTTTTATTTCTGTTTCTAGGGTATGCAAATTCCTAGTAATACCCTTCATATTTTCTGTAATGGATTCCACCCATGGGGGAGTAGTCACTTCCACAAGTGACTCCTCTGCCTGACGGACCTTTTTCTCGGTCTTTTTTAATTTCTTTTTCCTCATTTTCTCAGGATCACTTTTACTAGATTCCTCACCACTGCTAATTTCACTGACAGCAATATCCTGAGGCCCAGGTTCCAGTGAGAGCAAGTATCCTTCAGCTTTCGCCAATAACTCCCGAATAGCTTTAATAGCTTGGATTTTTGTCATTTTTGGGTCTCTTCTAATACTCTCTTTACTGGTCTCAGTTGGCCCAGTGGAATCTACACTTTTTTGATCACTTTCATTTTTGTCTATATACTCCTCACTGAGAACAGAGTCAGGTATATCAAGGAGTCTTTGCATAGCCTCTATCACTTGGGATTCAGTTATATTCGAACCCATCTTTAGAGACCTTTCAGTTCTTACCTGTCCGCTCCGAAGTTCCCCGTACGGGCCGCCACCTGTTGCCCTGAAGCGCTCGGAGCACCGGAGCCGCGGGAAGAACTTCAGAAGCAAACTGGAGACAAACAGCTTTTTATTCTGATAACTTTTCTCTCTGGTTCTAACAACTAACTCACGCCAAACACACCACTAAAATGGCGCTGACCCGATCAGCAATTTCGGCCAAGTCACTCCAGATCCCGCAACAAAATCCCGTGAGACTACGGGTGGCGACAATGGCCAAATCTCCACGGCTCATAGTCAACTGCAATTCAAGCCAATCCCCAAACAGGGCTCCTGCAGTACAGCTACAATAATTTTTTACATTATTCCCTTCTCCTTCCTAAATGATTTTCCTTGGAATCATCCTCCTATTTTGGTGGCTTGAATAATCACATAACCTCCTAATCCTCCACTCCAACTAAGTACAGAATTATTCTGAGTGACATGTTGGTGTCCTGACAAGGATATCTGATTGGCACCACTGAGAGCCATCACAGCTCCCACCTCCCAAACTTGTTCCCTGTCTTGGCAACACTGCTTTAAGTAAGTTGGTTTTTTATTGGTCTTTTTTTTTTGTGTGTGTGTGTGTGTGTGTCCCTCAACCCATCTTCCACTCTTACCCATGCTCAACTACTTGACCACATTCTATGGTTTGTTCCCAAGATGTTTATCATGTTGCCATTCTCCTGGTCCAGTCTGTGTTTATGCCACTGCTAATATAGTCCTTCCTTGACAGTCCAGCCTTCCCTTTTTCCAGCAGGCTTTCTATGTCTAGTGCACCTCAGCTGCCTAAACTGTTCACCATGTCTGCCTCATAAGCTCGGCAGACCTCTCATGGCCGCAACCACTTGCTCCCATATGTAAACTTAAACTTGTACTGTCTTCAGGCGCTGCACTGACCTCACTCATCAGAGATTTGAAGAGGAACAGTGACCCAGTACCCAGTTAACTGACTTCTGGATTTCTTTTAACTTGTTTTATTCCAGTAATAATCCCAACTTACACTTGTACCAAGCAACCATGTGCTCATCTATTGCAGTACCTGACCCTCTTCCTTAATAATATGCCTAAGATCTTCCCTGGATTCCATTCCATGCCTACACTTGATAGTTCCTGATAGACTTTCCTGATGACCTCATGCAACAGCATGAGGTTGTCCTCTGGACATGCTACAGCACCGTTTGTCTTTGTTGCTATTTATCTCCCTCTCTCTATTATTGGTTCATGGTAATATTTTTATAATATATGCTTGATATTTATTGAGTTGACATTAGAAATAAGTATTAAATTTTTTAATTTTAGTTATGCTATTTAGTTAATTTGTGTGTATGTGTGTGTGTGTTGTTATGACATAGAGCCACAAGTTTAGAAATACACTCATATTATATTCTGGCCAGTAAGTCAAGGATGTCAAGACCATTCAATGGAGAAAGAATATTCTTTTCAAATGAACATTAGTGAGACAACTGGAGCCCTGACATCACACCATATACAAAAATTAACTCAGAATAGATCAGAGACCAAATGTAGAAACTAAAATTATAAAACTCACAGAAGAAAATATAGGGATAAATCTTTGTGAGCTTGGATCTAGATAGGACATCAAAGCACAAATGACAAAAGTAAAAATACATTCAACATACTTAATTTAAAATGTGTATGGTTCAAAAGACACCATAAAAAATTAAAAGACAGTCCAAAAATGGGAGACACTCTTTGTAAAACATCTCTGGAAAGGACTGATATGTATTATGTATAAAGAATGTCTTACAACTCAATAATTAAAAAAAGACAAAGAATTTGAATAGACATTTTTCTATAGAAGCTATACAAATACCCAGCAAGTGCAAGAAAAAATGTTTAACATCATTAGCCTTTACAAAAATGAAAACCAAAGTCAAAACAAGGTGCCACTTTATGCCCAGTAGGATAGTATAAAAAAGAAAAAAGACAAAACACAGAAAATAAAAATTAATGGCAAACATAGAAAAATTTGATCACTTGTACATTTCTGGTCAGAATGTAAAATAGCATGGCTGCTTTGGAAAGCAGTTGCACACTTCTTCAAATAGTTAAACATAGAGTAAACACATGATCCCAAAATTCCACTGATACATCCCTAAAACATATGAGAAGCACACAGCCACACAAAACTTTTACTTGAATGTTCACAGCAGTGCTATTTATACAACCTAAAGGTGAAAACACAGTTCCCATCTACTGATTAATGTATTTAAAATATCACATGTATTAAAAAAATCATGTGACATATCTATCCAATGGCATATTATCTGGAAATAAAAAGGATTAAAGTTTGATACTGCTTACAGCCTGTATGAAGTTTGGGAATAATGTACCAAGGTAAAAGAAGCCAGTTGTAACAGACCACATGTTGTGTGATCCCAGTTTTATGAAATGTCTAAAATATGCAAAAACTACAGAGAACGGGACTATATTAGTGGTTGCCAAGGGCTGGTGGGAGTGGGTGGCAAATGAGAAATGACTGCTAAATGGAGTCTCTTTTTTATTCTCTCTGCTTCTTGTCCACCAAAGAAGATATTGTTTCTGGATCTTGTGTCTCCCCGTGTTCACAGTGTGGTCAGATCAATTTGACCAGTCACAGACATATGTAGCAGAGATCTAATCACATTAAATGACTCTACAGAATCCATATTTCTGCACATCCAAGTCAAAGCTCACACCACCGTCTTTTCATGCCTGCTTAGGTTTCCTCCCTACTACATCCAACCTGCCACATGCTGTAGTCACAAGTATTAATAAGGGAGGAAGAGTCTGGAAACTCAAATGAGCACTAGCCCAGAGAGATTATATTCTGTTTTGGGTGAATATTTACTAAGAATTAGACTTTAAAAATTATAAAAAAGTGTTATTTAAAATGTTTATTATTTTTACTGGTCCATTAGAATTATTTTCTGTGGATTCTCATGAAAAATTTAGTTAACTTTCACCATGCCATAAATCATGGCTATTATTATCTAAACTGAACACTAGATGGCAAGTGAATGCTCTACTGTATTAAGGTGACTCAATACATTGCCTAGTCTTAAGCCACTTCTAAGCAATATGCAAGGAAACATACTTCTCAGTAATAAAAAGACATTTCTCAGGCAAATGAAAAAAATTGCAAATTGGTAAACTGCAATTACTTTCAAAAGTTCAGTGAGCAATCAGATGTATAATAATCTCTGTTTTGTGATAGATTCATTATTACTTTACTAAAAAAGTGATACCTAGAAAATATAGCAGGTTTTTTTTTTTTTTAAAGAAAAAGGATAGCACCACACCACCCAAGAATCAAAGTGTGCTATATTGTATCAATTACACAGCACAGATTCTATGGGTATTAAATGAGTATTGTGTATGTGTGTACAGGTTTGCTTTTGAGGGATTGACTCCTTTCCAGGTGGTCTCTGAATCACCTGGGGAGCTTCACAAAGTGCCATGTTACCCTGAACCCTAACAGTCTCCTCATCCTATTTCCAGAAGACTTGAATGTCAGAATCTAGGGGGTATGGGATAAGTGGGCTGTGTAGGTGACATGGTAAGGGCTTCTGGGGGTGAGGACAGCACCATCCATACCTTCCTTATGTTTATGGACTCTGGAGATAGAGAACTGCAGGAAGTTTTTCCCATTGGGTTATAAAATCAGGAGACAAAAGTTCATTTGAAGGAGAAGTTGGGTAACCATTCGTAAATAAATGTAATAGACTATTCTCAAAGGAACTTCGAACAGATGACAGGAGTCCAAGAGAGCTGGAATATATGACTGCAAATCAGTATATCTTTAATAAATAATGGATTGATTTTCTGACTTCCAAGAAAACAACGAAAAAAATCTGCATTGCCTTTCCATTTTTTAAATCAGGAAATTGAACTTTATCACATTACCTTAGGCTTAATATTTGAAAGGGTTAGAAAAGTAACACTGCAAACTCTTCTCTTTGGTGGGAAAATGGAGTTGATCCTGAACAAAAAGTGCTTTTAAGGAAAAACTGACCCTCAAATAGTACTACTGTGGTAATAAACTATGGATACCATTCAGCATTGAGGCGTGCTTTTCTGTACAAATAAGTAATTTCAAGTCAGAACCTTTGTTTTCTTCTCATCTTTTCAAATCCAAAAATTGGGTTCATTTATTCCCTGACCATACCTACTCCCAGTTTCCTGGTGCAGTCCTGAGTGGGACACTGGATATATTCTCCACTTCTAGAACTACATTTCTACTCTTTCCTCCACCCTCTCATCCTAGCTTCCCAAGAGGAACAAGATGGAAAACCCATAATTTGGAATTCTTGTTTGTTTTGATGCTGGGTATAGAACCCTGGGCCTCAAATGAGCATGCTAAGTGCACAATATACCACTAATCTCCCAATCCATCCCCAAACCTAGGTTTTAAATAAGAACTTCGTTGATAAAACAGAGAGGAATAACTACAACATAACCATCAATCCAGCAGAGTTGAGCGTGGCTTTTTGTGAAACTGTTTGCCCAGATCCATAAACAACTTCAAAGAGGAAATTGTATGATCATAAAAAGGTTGTAAATACCAACAGAGGAAGCTGTTAATGTGTAAAAATATTTTAAATAACATTTATCTGCTTAGTATTAGCTAGAGCATGGTTACCTGTGGGTAAAAGTAAAATTGTCTTTGTCTTTTTTCTATCACTAATCACATTACTTCTATAAGAAATAAAGAGTGAATGGTTTGTATCCTCTTTGCCTTGGGTAAAATATCAGTTCCAAACTTCTAAGGCTTTTTGTGGGTATCATAGCTTTATGAGGGTTAGAAAAGGTCAAAATCCATTCCAAACCAATTTTTGACAGTTCTGAAAAATTCTGTGAAAATCATTTTGCCTCCTCCTGTTTTATATAGTCTGAAATAAATACCAAGGAAGTCTTTTACTGCAGACTCATTTTTTATTTCCTACAACAGTTTTCTTGTAAAGTTCATCTATAGGATGAATTGCAGTTTGTTCCTTCCAGTGCATCGAAACAATTCAAGATTCTAATTTTGAGTAGAGCAGCAATGTTCATTCTGTAGTGATGAACTTTACACTTTGGAAATGTCACCAAGGAGTGCAGGCAAAGTTAGAGCTATTCTGCTGGTTAGTGGAAACTATGTGTATAGTGCCTGGGTGACTTCTTCAAAGCAGTAAAGGAAAACAGAGATGAGAGTCACAACACAGAAACTGTTTATTGACAATTATAGACATTTTCCAGATTAAGATTCATGTTAGATGCAGGATGAGATATGTAGCTTGATTGCTACAGAATATGATAAAGACATGGTCAAAAAATGTAATTGGGGTTTTGATCATCTTGGGTCTGCAAATTCCTGATTTTTATTGCAATTAAGAAGAAACAGGAGTTTGATTTTGAATAAAGATGGAAAAAAATTGAAGGCTACTTGTTGGCAGATAAGAAGGTGACTATCAATCCATTCTTATATATCTATTCAAGCAGAGAAATTCATTTTCCAGGGAGAACTGTATTTTAAGGGCAGCAGATAGATTCACCTGGCCCATGTGGAAAGTGATAGGGTTATGTGATCAGTTTGATAGTTGTGACTTGCTAATGGAAACATTTTTTATTTGGTTTAGATGATAAGAGAGCACCAATTAGAAGTCCTTCAATTAATACAGATGAACTGTCACATCAGGAAGGCATTCTGATGGTGGCATGAAGAACAGATAAGATTAGGAAGGAATAGCTAGAATTAGAACCTTTAAGAAATGTATTTTAAGTACTTTATGGCACATGTGAATAACAAAGTCTGGTAAATAAGTAAATGGTATTAATTTTATGGGAAAATAATACACACACTTCTGTCAACATGCATACCTCATAACATTCACTTCTGCAGTCCTGATTTGTCATAAGCTTTGAAATTTTTATTTGCATATGTACTCTCTGAGAGCTTTTAGTATATGCAACATATATTAAATAACATGTATTCACTAATATACATGTTATATAGTACATGTTATTTAGCTGCATATACAAAAAGCATATACATATAAAGCATATACAATATATGTGAGTCTATATCACGTACACTATAAGTACTTAGCATATTTGTCAAAATGCATACTTTTTGATCAGGTAACTTGCATATTTTGAATAGTATCCAAATGTACATGTTACACACTGATTCAAACAGGGCCCCTGTATACAGTTGTGTAGATTTTATATGCCATAATCATAATAGATTTGAAGTGCCCATTCATAAGATTTGTAGATTTGTATCCTTTTTGTGTGTGTGGAAATTTTCCCACAGATGGCTCCCAACAGGGACTTGAAGAATAGGTTCTTTCTTCCTTTCTTTTTCTTTTTAAATTTTTGTTTTTTTTTAAATTCCTAGTTGTTATATATGACATTATATAATTATATAAGTGCAGAATGCATTATAATTCATATTACACTTATAGAGCACAGTTTTACATATCTCTAGTTGTATACAAAGTATCATGAATGGTGTGAATATACTTTTTAAATTTTTGAACAGGAGAGAACTCTACTTCAAATTGGCAAAAGGTACCATGGAGGTCAGCTATGACCATGAACAAATACCTGCCTGGTATTTTCTCCCTCCTGATGTGAATTCCTGAGTTCCGTGTTGAATTCAGTCATAAGTATCCTAGAATGAAAGTGTAGGATGGTCCTTTGATGTCCCCTTAAGTATTAGATCCAGACTAAACCCTCAGGCCTATGGGCTAGGGATGACAGTGTTAAGGTATTAGAGTGCTTTGAAGTCTGTAGTGCCTGATGAGGAGGCTCTTTGAGTGGTTTTCAAGTCAGAGGACCCCATCCTATGGGTGCTTCCCATAACAGCACATCTTCAATGGCGTATGATCTTGCTTCCTAAAGCTGGCCTGGTTAATGCCATTATACCTCTCTCATAAGAACCAAACATGGAAATAGTTTTTGTGGGAGAGGACTGGGGATTGAACTCAGGGGCACTTGAATACTGAGCCACATCCCCAGCCCTATTTTGTATTTTATTTACAGACAGGATCTCACTGAATTGCTTAGTGTCTTGCTATTGCTGAGGCTGGCTTTGAACTTGTGATCCTCCTGCCTCAACCTCCCGAGCTGCTAGGATCAAAGGTGTGCACTACCATACCCAGCCAAATATGTAAATTTGTCCAAGAGCCCACAATGTTTCCAAAGTAGTCATTTTCTTTCCTGTAACAATCTTCTTTTGAAGTCGTTATGTAAAAATTGATGTAAAAAAAGAATGTATGTAATAAAGATTCGTTGAGAAGCATATCAATAATTGACTCCCTAGCTTAAAAACAGTATAACCCTAGATCCTTTGCATGGAACTGCAGAGGTAACCAATATCCTGAGTTATTATTTACACTTTCCTTTTCCCTTCTTTCTTTGTTATTCATGTAGTTTTATCACATATGTATGTATCAAACAATTCTCGTTTGCATGTTTTTTAGTCTTGTAAAATTGTCTGTTAGTAGTCTCCCATGATTTACATTTTCTACTCAATACTGGGTGCTTTTTAGATCCATTGTTGCTTTAACTATATTTCATTCATCTTCATTGTAGTATAATTTTCTACTGCATGGGTGTTTGTTTTCTACTCAGCAGATTGTTTCCATGCTTAACTTTCTTATTACTTTAACAACAATACTGCTAAAGATATTTTATTTCTTATCTCTTGGTGCCCACTAGTATGAATTTATCTGGAATTGTCAAATTCTTTTTTTAAAATTTTTATTTATAGTAGTATGTATTACAGTTCATACTATACATATAGAGCATCTTTTTACACAAAACAGTTTGTATACAAAGTATATTCGCAGCATTCAAGTCTTCAATTATGCATTTAGAATAATGATATCCATCTTATTCAACCACTTTTTCCCCCTTCCCCCCTTGCTCCCTCCCTTCCCCTTCCTTCCCTTTGACCATTATAGTGTTCCTCTAATCCTCTGACCCAACAATACTGTGAACCGGCTTCCTTATATCAGAGGAAACATTTGGTATTTGGATTTTTGAGATTGACTGATTTCACTTAGCATTATATTCTCCAACTTCATCCATTTACCTGCAAATGCCATTATTTTATTCTCTTTTATTGCTGAGTAAAATTCCATTGTGTATATATACCACATTTTCTTTATCCATTCATCTACCGAGGGACATCTAGGTTGGTTCCACAACCTAGCTATTGTGAATTGTGCTGCTATAAACATTGAAGTAGCTGTGTCACTGTAATATGCTATTTTGAAGTCCTTTGGGAATAGACTCAGGAATGGGATGGCTGGGTCATAGGGTGGTTCCATGGAATTGTCAAATTATTTCAGTGCAACATGAAGTATATTTTGCATTGTGACCTAGTTATTATTATAAGTACAATCCTTACCTTTTTGTGTGTGTGTGTGGTACTGGGGATTGAACTCAGGGGCACTCAACCACTGGGTCACATCCCCAGCCCTTTTCTGTATTTTATTTAGAGACAGGGTCTCACTGAGTTGCTAAGTGCCTCGCCATTGCTGAGGCTGGCTTTGAACTCGTGATCCTCCTGCCTCAGCCTCCCAAAGTGCTGGGATTACAGGCATGCGCCACCGCGCCCGGCCAATCCTTACCTTTTGATCTAAAATATATTCTGATTTTTCCCCATTCTTTCTTTAAAAGAAATGACATTGTCAGTATATGGAGATCTGGTCTGCACTATGGAAATATTTCTCCAAGTCAGAGCTTCTCAGCTTTACTGTGAAAAGGAAGGTTCAGCTTCAAGAAGCTGGGAAGCTTGAGTTTCTGCACTTCTGATACACTTCCAGGTGCTAGTGCTGGTGTGAGAACCCCACTTTTTTTTAAATTTGTTTTTTTTTTTTTTTTGATACCCATAGCAGCAGAGTGGGTTTTGACATATTATACATACATGGAGTATAACTTAATGTAATTAGGATCCCATTCTTGCGATTGTACATGATATGGAGTTTCACTGGTCATGTATTCATATATGTACATAGGAAAGTCATGTCTGATTCATTCTACTTTCTTTGCTATTCTCATCCCCACTCCCTTCCCTTCATTCCCTTTTGTCTAATACAATGAACTTCTGTTCTCCCCAAACCCCATTGTGTGTCAGCATCTACATATCAGAGAGAACATTTGGCCTTTGGTTTTGGGGGATTGGCTTATTTCACTAAGCATGATAGTCCCCAGTTCCATCCATTTACCTGCAAATGCCATTATTTCATTCTTCTGTATGGCTGAGTAATTTTCACAGTGTGTATGTACCACATTTTCTTCATCCATTCATCTGTTGAAGGGCACCTTGGTTGGTTCCATAGCTTAGCTATTATGAATTGAGTTGCTATAAACTTTGATGTGGCTGCATCACTATAGTATGCTGATTTTAAGTCTTTTGGGTATAAACCAAGGAGTCGGGTAGCTGGGTCAAATAGTGGTTCCATTCCAAGTTTTCTGAGGAATCTCTATACTGATTTCCAGAGTGGTTTCCTCGATTTATATTCTCACCAGCAATGTATGAGTGAACCTTTATCCCCACATCCTCGCCAATGTTTATTGTTACTTGTATTCTTGATAATTGCCATTTTGACAAGAGTGAGTTGAAATCTCAGTGTGGTTTTAATTTGCATTTCTCTAATTGCTAGTGATGTTGAACATTTTTTCATATATTTGTTAACCATTCGTATTTCTTCTTCTGTCAAGTGCCTGTTCAGTTCCTTTGCCCATTTATTGATTGGGTTATTTGGGTATTTGGTGTTATGCATTTGAGTTTTTAATATATCCTGGAGATTATTGTGCTATCTGCAGTGAGATTTTTCTCCCATTCTGTAGGCTATCTATTTACATTTTTTATTGTTTTCTTTGCTGTGAGGAAGCTTTTCAGTTTGATACCATCCCATTTATTGATTTTTTATTTTACTTCTTGCTTTTTTGGAATCTTGTTGACGAAGTTGGTTTCTAAGCCAAGTTGATGGAGAGTTGGGCCTACATTTTCTTCTAGTATGAATAAGATGTCTGGTCTACTGCCTAGCTCCTTGATCCCCTTTGAGTTGAGTTTTGTGTAGGGTTTGAGATAGGGGTAAATTTTATTCTACACTGTATGGATTTCCAGTTTTCCAATCACCATTTGTTGAAAAGGTTATCTTTTCTCCAAAGTATGTTTTATTGTGCCTTTATCTGGTATGAAATAACTGTATTGATGTCAATTTCTCTGTGTATTCTATTCTGTGTTATTGGTCTTTATGCCTGTTTTTGTGTCAATACTATGCCAATTTTGTTACTATAGCACTGTAGTATAATTTAAGGTCTGGTATTGTGATGTCTCCTGCTTCACTTTTCTCACTAAGAATTGCTTTGGCTATTCAGGTCCTCTTATTTCTCCAAATGAATTTCATGACTGCTTTTTCTATTTCTATGAAGAATGTCATTGGAATTTTAATAGGAATTGCATTAAATCCGTGTAGTACTTCTGATAGTATGGCTATTTTGGCAATATTAATTCTGCCTATCCAAGTACATGGGAGATTGTTCCATCTTCTAAGGTCTTCTTCAATTTATTTCTTTAGTGGAGAAACTTACTTTGAGTAGCAGGATCTTTCTTCAACTTCTCTGATGGTAAGAATAGCCTGGATAATATAATGCTAAGTGAAATTAGTCAATCTCAAAAATCCAAATACCGAATGTTTTCTCTGATATAAGGAGGCTAGTTCACAGTGTTGTTGGATGGGGGTACATAGGAGGATTAGAGGAACATTAGAATGGTCAAAGGGAAGGGAGGGGGAGGGAGGGAATAAGTGGGGAGGGGGGGAAGAAAAGGTGTTTGAATGAGATGGATATCATTATCCTAAATGCATGATTGAAGACCTGAATGGTACGAATATACTTTGTATACAAACAGTTGTATGTAAAAAGATGCTATATATGTGCATTATGAATTGTAATACATACTAATATTATAAATAAAAATAAATAAAATTTTAAAAAAAGAATAGCCTGGACTGCTTCCTTAACATTCAAGTTCTGAGGCTTCATATAGTGAAAGTGAATCTCTGGGGATGAGACCCAGAAAACTTTATATTTAAAAAGTATGCAGGTTGTTGTTCTCATCAGAGAAGTTTAAAAGTACTGTTCTAGGACATAGGCAATATGGCTTCTGGTTTTATGGAGTTCTGTTATTTCCGACCAAAATAATACCACATTGCCACCCATAGTTGGTTACTGGTTCCATGAGCTGTGTGTTTAATACTTTGCTGGGTCTTCATCCTACCCACAGATCATGTTGGCAAATTTTCTTTTTAGAGTTGTCATGATTTTTTTTGTGTGTGATAGGTGAACACTCTGTATATAATATTCATACCTTTTCCTTGTTAAATTTTTGTCTCTGTCTTCTCTATGGTTTATTTTTATTTGATGCCTATTTGTGTCTTTTGCCCTTGTTTAATTGTTTTCTTTTCCTTAGATGAATAAGGTTTGGTTTAGATTTTCATTTTATTTAAAGTACATTTTGAAAAATATAAGATTTATACATGTGTGTGTGTATGTATATATGTGAATATATATATATATATATATATATATATATATATATATATATATATATTCACACACATATATTTTGAGCTTTTCATTAATAGTTTTTTTCAGTACTGGAATTGAACCGAGGGACACTTTACCACTGAGCTACATCCCCAACTGTTTTAAATTTTCACGTTGAGACTAAGTTACTTAGAGCCTTGCTAAGTTGCTGAGACTGGCCTCAAACTTGTGATCCTCTTGCCTTTGCCTCCAGAGTCAATTGGATTACAGGCATGTACCACTACACCTGGCTTTTTTTTCTCTTAAATCTTTCCTTATCTTATTATTTCCTTAAATAATACCCCACTTTTTTGTGGAAAAAATAATAACTTGAGTTTTCACAGACTTTATTTACTCTGAATTGATTTTTGTTTGTGGTATAGAGTAGGAATCTAGTTTAATTTTCTTCCTGTATCACCATTTTTCTTTTCCCTGGGAATCAGAAATGCCACTTTTATCATATATTAAGGTTTCTGGTCTACTCTATATTTATTCTTTTAGCCATATCTCCCTGTTTAATTGCCATTGTTTTTAATAACTTGCTGTCTTGTAGGACAAATTTTCCTACCTTGTTCTCTTTCAGGATTGTAGGGAAACTTTACTTTTCTTTCTTCCTCTTCTTCATTCCTTTGTTTTTGTGGTGCTTAGGATGGAACCCAGGGTCTTGTACACATTAAATTTGTGCTTAATCACTGTACCATATCTCCAGCCCTACTTATATTTTCATAAATTTTCAAGTTCCTCAAATCTATAGATCTGTATAGAAATTGCATTGATTGCTGGATTAACATGGAAAAAAACCAAAAGCTTTACAATATTGGTTCTTCCCATTCAAGAATAGAGGATTGCTCTTTAATTATTTTGATCTTCACTAGATCTTTTCAATAAAGATTCAGACATTTATCTACTAGTATGCTCTTTTAAGATTTATACCTGAGTACTTTTATATTTTGGTCCTTTAGTAAATTAAGAAAATTAAATTAGTGCTTCTTTTGGTGGTCACTGTATAGAAATACAGGGGATTTCAATATTAATCTCATGTTCAGCCATGTATATAAGTCAAGTTTTGTTTCTTCCTTTTTCTCTTTCTTCATGAATGGAACCTCCTAGAAAATGTTTTATATAAACAGTCATAGTGTGCATCTTGTCTTGTACCTTAATATCTTAAGAATGATGTTTTGAAATTTTGTTTTGTTTTAATCTGCTAAATTTTTTATTATAAATTGACATTTCAACAAGTTTTTTTCTAAAGTAACTGAAATATTCATATATTTTTCTTCTTTTTCTAAATATGTTTAGTTGTAGATGGCCACAATAGCTTTATTTTATTTATTTATTTTTGTGTGGTGATGAGGATCGAACCCCATGCCTCACATATACAAGGCAAGTGCTCTACCACTGAGCCACAACTCCAGTCCTGTTTTACTTATTTAATTAGATAATGTGATGAATTACATTAATAGATTTTTAAATACTAAATCATTATAATTAATCTAACTTGGTCACACAATGTTTTACAAGTATGAGGATAGATTTAAATATTTTCTTTAGATTTTTATGCCCATCCTCATGAATGAAGTACATTGCTCACCCATATTTGTTTCTGTGTTAAGACTACCAATTGCTTCACATATTTTAAGGCCATATTAAAGTGCATAAAAATCTAGAGTTGTTATATCTTGTTGATAAAGTGATGCTTTTATCATTATGTAGTGATTTTCTGTGTCCCTTAATGCAACTACTGAGTGTTTTTTTTTGGTTAATATTTGTTAGTCATCATTTTGTATTTGTTTACTTTCAACTCTCTGTGTACATGTGGCTTAGATTTAAATAGAATACAGAATACAGTAGGATATTGATTTTACACCTCTTTTATTAATTAGCAAGATTTCATTTACTAATACATTTTATTTTTATCACTTTTCAGTGTTTTCCCTTGTTTTCTATGTCCCTCCCCCTTTTTTACCTTTTTTGTCCACCTACACACAATTGCCTGATACTTTTCCTCTTTAGATGGATTACCTTTTACAATCATTTTTATTTGTTTTTTTTAGTTATTCATAACAGTAAATTATGTTTTGACATATTTATACAAACCTGGAGTACATCTTATTCTAATTAGAATCCCAGTCTTGGGGTTGTGCAAGATGTAGAGATTCACTATGTTGTATCCATATACATACATAGGAAAGTTATGTCAGAATCATTCCACTGTCTTTCCTATTCCTGTTCCCCTCCCTTCCCTTCCTTCCCCTTTGTCTAATCTAATGAACTTCTACTTTTTAATTTTTGTTAGTTTTTTGTTGTTGTTGTTTTTACTATTGCTAAAGGTATTGCAGTGGTTTTCTAGAAAATTTGCTGTGTATCCTTAAAGTCTGTACCTGATGTAGTAAACCTCCCTCCTCATTATGTAAGGATCTTATAACTTTGGAGCTGAGTGCTGCCCCACCTGCTAACATGGTCATGTTATCAGTTTAATTCTGCATTGTTTAAAACCTTTCAAATTAGACATTATTGCATGCACATAAGTTTGATGTTTCTTTGATTACCATATCTTCTAGTATCTCAAATGTTCCTTCAAATATCACTTTTCTCCTTCTTGCAGTTGGTAGTAATCTTGCTAAGTTATGAGTCTTTGAAGTCATCTTTATTTCGTTATGATCCTTGAAAGACAGTTTTGATAGCAACATAATTCTGAGTTGGTATGTTTCCTCTCAGCACTTCGAATAAATCATCCACTTGTGCTTAGCCTTTCCCTTTGTCAGCTGAGAACTCATTGTCCATCTAATTGCAGGTATTTTTGTAAATGATGTGCTTTTTCTGAAAGTCTAGATACTACTAAGATCTTCTCATTGATTTTTGTATCTGTAATTTGACTAAGAGTATCCAAATATGGACTTCATTTCATTTTTCTTCTTTTTAAAATTTTATACTTTTTGTGTATTTTGGTTGAGGTCAACCCTGGATACTATGTGGCTCCTGTCTGTTCTCTGAGTTCTACTTTTAGATGGCCAGTTAGACATAGGTAAACCCTTTAATTCTGTCTTTGTCTTTCTTTCCTATTATTACTGTATTTTTATTTCTAATGTTCCATGCTACATTCTGTGTATTTTCACTGCTTTATATTTTAGTTTATTGAAACTTTCTTAATCTATGTTAGTCTTGCTGCTTAATCTATCCCCAGTCCTTTTTATTTTTTTTTATTTTATAACAGGGTCTCACTAAGTTGCTGAGACTGGTCTCAGACTTGTGATCCTCCTGCCTCAGCCTACAGAATTGATGGGATCCATTGAGTTTTCATTTTGTTTAAACAGTTTGTATCTTTCTTGAAGTTTTATTAGTTGTGTTTTTAGAATTTTCTGGTCACTTTCATAGTGACTATTGCATGTTCATTTTTGTGATTACATTTTTAAATTTGAAAGTTTTACTCATTTTATATTCTTTATCCAATAATTTAGGTGCTATACATCTGTTCTTTTGTATTTCTGCTCTCACTCATGGAAGTTTTGTCTTTGGGTGTTTTGGATAATCTTTACTAGGAAGCTCATATTTATTTGGACTTTAATATTTGAAAACATGGGCCTCATTTAAGATTGTTTTGTTTATAGAAGATTAGTGTTTGTGTCAGCTGGGATCCAGGAGAATGGTATTAACTATGGATGCTTTAGCAACTGATAATTATATGAAATTAGCCCAGGACTATCATGTTTAGTTTCTCTTATGTTGACCCTGGCCGAGGGTTCAATTTTGAGATGCAACTGCATTTCAATTTTTACTTCTCTTATATGAGGGGCACAGTGTAAGGTATCACTGAAGGCACACTACAGCCTATGCATTAAGGGAATTATGCTTGGCATTAGCACCCACCTGTATTCCTAGCAAGTCTGGAAGCTAAGGCAGGAGGATTACAAGTTCAAAGCCAGCCTTAGCAATTTATTGAAGCCCTCAAGAACTTAGTGAGATCCTGTCTCAAAATATAAAATAAAAAGGACTGGGGATATATCTCAGTGGTAACATAGCTCTGGCTTCAATCCCCTGTACTACCCACTGGAAAAAAATCATAAGGGAAAATTGTTTTATGGATGGGAGAGTACATTAGAGTAAGTGATGTGGTATTTCATTTTAATTAGAAATCTTACTCATTTTAGAGACACCCATCAGTTTATTAAACTTGTTCTCTGATGAGTTTGAATATTTTATTTTCCTTTTATACAAATGCAACATAATGATATCATATGATAAATGGTTTATAGGGGAGATTTTTTTTTAGCTACTTTTAAACAGAAAAGGGCTATCACCAAAGAAATAAATATGTAAATTATAAATTTCTTTCAAGGGTTAATTTAAAGAAATATAGCAATTCGTAAAACAATCTCATATTAGATTTTGTTTATTCACATTTAACTGAAACTAGCATCGATTAGCCAAGAACTGTCCTCAGCAACTGATATTAGCTCATTGTCTTGAAAAACAATATCTTTGGAGAAAATGGGACATTTGAACATTCGTGATTTTCTGGTGGGGAGGTTGTTTGGTTGGTTTGTTGGTTTTGTTTCTCTCTCTTTGAAGCACAATTGAGCAATTTGGTTCATTTAAGTACACATGAGGATTTACAAAGTCAACAAGCCAATGGTCCCAATTGTTATGTTGACCCAAGAGGAGACTGTGGTCAAAAGGACACATATACAAGGATACCTATTGCAGCAATGAAAGAGTAGACTCAGCCACCCGTCCCCCAATAGGAACGTGGAAAGTAAACTGTGGTTTCTTAATTTAATGGAATTCTATACACTCATTAAAAAGATAATTAAACCCATATGCTTTAATGTGGCTATGTTGAATGAAACCTCAAGTTGCAAAGAATGGTAAAATTTGTGCAAATATTTATATATGTGTGTGTGTGTGTATAGATAGATATAGTAATGCATAAATATTATTTATATAATATATAAGTATATAAATATTAGGCATATATAATAATATTATAAAATATATCTGATAATAATACATAACATTAACCTTAGGACAGAAAGCAGGAAGGTAGAAGGAATTTATATTGGCAATTTTTCATTTCTTTAATGAAATGACTATGGCAAAACAGAAAATGTTAACATTTCATGTTAGTAGGTATGAGTGATTATTTTCTTTTGTACTTTTCAGTATGGTATAATTTAAGATGTCAAAAACATTAAACCCCAGTCAGAAAAGAATACTTTATGCTTGAAAGTAAAACATCTTTCATTTCTTGTGCAACTTCTAGCCTTATTTTATACCATTAATCAATTCAGATAGAATAAAATATGACAAATGTCATTGTCATCAAGGACCTCATTGATATCCATTTTTCTTTGTTTTTCAAAGGCATCAATAGTAAATTTTTACCCCATTTCCAATCTTCATCTGTCAGACTTTTCATTAAAAAGGTAAACTTTAAGAATTCTCTAAAAAATTTACTTTGCAAGATTTTGAGGTTATCCTGAATTAGACACCTTGAGTGAGTAACCCAGGATCTAAGCTATATTCTTTTACTTTATTTTATAAATTTACAAACCAAGCAAAGAATTAAACAAAGTATTTGTCTACACTGCTCTTAATACTGCTGGAGAAGCTACAGAAGGACCCTCCTTGCTGTCCAGGGGGACCTATGTTCAGCCTGTTACCTGAGAGGACTTGTTTTCCTACCCTGAGTGTATGTCCTACTTATTTTTTTAAGTAAGATATTCCTGCATTCTTTTCATGAAATGTGAAGAGAAAATTTCAACTTTTTTTAATGTGATTGAAATTTAAATGATTGGTGATATTAATATGTAGATAGTCTGTTTCCCAGCCATGTGGGTTAGTAGGTTGGTTATTTTTACAAAGCAGACTAAGTCCAAATCTTCCCTTGGAAAACATGAAAGGCATTGTGTGAATATGTCTACCCTGAGCCAAGAAATAGGTTGGAATGTTGGTTTGGCATTGCGACACCTTCATTTATTCATTCAGGAAGACATTTTTTTTTTTCAATATCTTGTATTACTATTGTTTTTTAATTCAACTTATTTTTAGAAACTTCTTCCTTTGTGTAGGATTTTCTGATATATTTAAGAAAAATAGATTTGTTCAAGGGCTTTTATATTCTACTGATGCCAAACTATGAAAAATATTAATATATATGAAAAATATTCTGTCTAATTCTTATGACAGGTTTTAATTCATTCAGTCATGTCACAGGCATATAGATGCCTCAGGGTAGTGTAAATTAAAGGTAATATATTTCAGGAATTTCCATTTGACTGACAAAGATGCCCTTTAAACTTTGGAAAGCAGTAAGTAATTAAAAAACTTTAGCCATGCACTTGCAAACAATGCCATGTAACCTGCAATTGTAACTGCTTAGGAAAACTGAATTATTGTTTAGGCCAATGTAATATTAATCATGTCTTTACTCTGATATAAGTGAATAGTAAAGTAAATAAAGCAGTGGCATAAAACAGTCTCTCTTTTGTGTGACTGGTGAGGCAGAAATGTACGAACTGAAGGTGCTGAAGGGGCCACCATGCTGTTCAGGTGTTATAGCCCTTATTGTAATAGACTTCTGTATGGTTCATGAAGAGGTAGAAAAGAGAAACCTGTTAGCAGGAGCATTGGTTGTAATCTGTGTTTTTGATTATCAATGACAGGATCCTAAAATTACATCCAAATATCTCTCACAGGTTCTGAAATTGAGTTTCTAAAAAAGCACTGTAGGAGTAATAGAAGGTAAAGTGCAGAGTTCCAGAGAAATGAGCTGTGAATTGAACCTACAATGGAAATTGATCCTATCAGTCCCTTTCTGCCCTGATTCAGAGAAAAAAAAAAAAAAAAGGGACTGAATGTAGAAGGAGCCAGGATCACTGATTAAATAGGATACCAAAGTGCTGGAGGCTAGAACTGGGCTTGCTGGTCCCTGGGGTCAGGACTGCAACTGTCAGACTTCTCTGCTTGAAACCTGGCTCAAACTGGCAAAAAGTGAACAAAATGAAAAATGCTGCAGGCACCAGCAAAGGAATGGGAGGGACTCCTGACTAAGCTTCCAGCATCCTGTTCCATAGGGAGGCCATTCTAGTCTCTTATCGTGAGTCAGGGGTCCCAGACTTGGATCAGCTGGCCTCATGATTTATGCCAAGGGGGCCTGTCATGATACCCAGTCCAGGGAAGGGGAATATGTCAGTGTGGCTCAAGGATATGAGGGTGTAGAGAAATAGCATTGGAATTGATTGGAATTGATTCCTGTTCTCAGTAGCATCTTTAGGAGTATGAGGAAAAAGGAGCAAAGATCCTAAAATTAGTGGGCCTATGAATATAATTGATTGCCCTATTGTCTAACTGTAAGAGATTTATATTGTACAAATAGAATGGTCGTAATGGCATGCCAAGCATTGTATTTTTTTTTTTGGCAATATTTGTACTCTGCTTCTAGAAATGCAATGTGGGTTGTAATTAACCTACCAAAATTACACATTTCTGGTTATGAAGATGCCATATATTTCCTATCATGTGAAATATTTATGCAGTGATGCCCTTGAAAGTATTCAGTGATCATCAATATAGCTCACTATTGAAAATGTCCCTATGGAATGGATCATTCACAGTGAGAAGCACTCTAATAGGAATGGCTCCACAGAAACATTGAAAATAAAGTTTCTGTAGAATGCTAACTTCACATGCAATTTTTGTAAATCTATTGATGTATGGAACTAAATTTTGCAGAATGGCAGAGGAAAAGAAAAATAGTGATGCTTAAGGTGAGTTGATAGGACTGTCACTTGACTTAGCCTGTCAACACTGTTGTTAAAGGAGTGCGGCACAGGTACATGATGTATCTATTTTATGTATGAATTTATTGATTTATTTGGGTGTTGGGGATTGTAGTCCAGGTCTCATGCATATATTTTGCCACTGAGCTATACCTCCAATCTGTGTATTTCTTTTCAATTAGCCTTTTGTCCCCACTCACTTGATTTTGCCTTTGTGTCCTGACAAGGCAAAATGGCAGTATTCACCCAAGGTGGACATATCACCTGTGCCATGTGTTGATTTGTGTGCTCTCAAGCTTTTGACAAGTGGGGTAAGTGTTTAAGAATCAGAGTGGCCCTCACCCCTACAACCTGCTGGTGTGATTCATTCCTGCCCCTGTTGATACTGACTCTGCCCTGTATGCTTCTCTAATAATGAGTTATATCCTCAGAAGATCATCATAAGTTGAAAATATCTAAGTCAAATTGCATTAATCACTCTAAGCTGCAAAGCATTGCAGATTAGCCTTGCAGAGCACCACAGAGTGCCAGTTTCTTTTCCCTCTTGATCACAGGGCCTGTGGGGAGCTGTGGCTTGCTGCTGCTGCCCTGTATCTTAGGAGAAAATGGCACTATGTGTTGGGAGCATGGGGAAATAATGAAATTCAAAATTTGAAATACAGTTTATTTTTCACACTGTTGTAAAGTTGAAAAATCATAAGTCAGTCCATCTTAGGTTGGAGACTATCTGTACTATGCAAATGCTTCTACAGGATTGTTTTGTCTGGGTTAATCTGGAACTTGCACATGCCTGTGAGTGAGTGTAAACTTCAGCTACCTCAGAAACAGCACTCCCTAGTCTGTTAATTACCACTCAAGACAATAGTGACATGGGAGACTTGATCATGGAGATCATTGTTTTGTGCTAAACTATGCTACTTGACAAGTGTATGGAAAGCTCAAGATTTATTTTTACTGTGGTGGAATTTTAAAAGATACTAAGAAAAGCTGGGTGCAGTAGTGCATACCTCAGCTGCTCGGGAGGCTGAGGCAGGAGGATCGAGAGCTCAAATCCAGTCTCAGCAAATCTGTGAGGCCCTATGCAACTCAGCAAGACCTCGTTTCTAAATAAAATATTTTAAAAGGCTGGGGATATAGCTCAATGTGTAAAGCACTCCTGAGTTTAATCCTGACTACCAAAAAAAAAAAAAAAAAAAAAAAAAAAAAAGAAGAAGAAAGATACTAAGAAAGAGTTTCAAGTAACCTTGACCAGTAGATAGACAGAACCATTTCTTTTTAATCTAGGGTTTTAATTTAAGTGTGTATTTTCTGGGCCAAGGAATAATGAAATGATGCAGACTAATGTATGAAGTGGGAAGTAGTTTTCCACTGAAATTAAGTTAGAACTTCACTGCTTGTTTAAGCTAATATCTGAGGCTTTTAGTCATTTTATTAAGTAAGCAAAATTGATGAAAACCTTGGGGAAATTCTTTAGAACAGTTCTTGTAGAGACCAGTGATTAATAAGGGAAAGGGCAAGGAGACACATGTTGATCTGTTTATGTATAAGGGATCTGGAGCTTATTAAGTTTTTGTAAACATGCAGCTAATGAAGCATTAAATAAAATTAGACATTTCTTTTAAACTGTAAGAACTCACTAATCTGGAAAAAATCTTCAGTGTTATTTCTAAATAACTTATTTATGATATTTTCCTCAACACTTGTAATTTAAATATAAAAAATTAATTTGGTAATAGCAAACATTCCATGAGAATGTCACTCAAGATTTCTTGGAGCAGTTTTCATCTCTCTTGTCCTTGGTCCCTGAAGTTATTAGGCTAGAGCAGCATGAATGATCAGTATTAACCTCATTTCATATTTTGAGCAGATATCTGTCAGATAAATCCCAATTTGCATATTAAATCAGAATATTATTTCACTTTCAACATTTTCATGGGTTGGAGGTCACAGGTAAAGGGATGGTTCTGAGTACTCTCTAGGTCCTAAACAGAACAGACACCCAAGGGATTTAGGCACAAATGGAGATTAGAAGTGAAATTCAATAATATTCCAGACACATTTCTAGTGCCCTGCAGTACAGGCAGAGTTGCCTGGTATAGCTGAGCTGGGGACTATGGCTATGACCTCCTCTTCTGTGAAATGAGGGGAAGAAGAAGAATTCTTCCCAGCACTTCTGTGTCAAAATTAAATGCACTGAATCTTGATCACATTTTTCACACACACACACACACACACACACACACACACAAGCAATTAGGATATCAAAGATTTGTGTGCACACTTGCATGAGAGAGAGAGAGACAGAGACACAGAGAGAGAGGGAGGGATTTTGTGTAGTAGAGATTCTACAGTAGAGAGGAAGCAGAACAATGTTTCAATTTCACATCTAAATCTGAGTATCACAGTTCCTTGACCCTGGTCAAGTTATTGAGCCTACCTTGGCCACAATTCTTGCATCAGTATATTGGGCATAAACATATTTGATCTACTGGATTGTTTTGAGGGAATGTAAATATGTATATGTAAAGCAATTCACATGTAGTAGGTTCACAGGAAATGGTAATTATGATTTCTCAAATTTCTATGTATAGTTCCTTTACCAATTATTAATTTCTTTACATTCATAAATAGTGACCATACTTCAGAAAAAAATTAAAATTATCAAATGTATAATGCCAAAGCAGAACATTCTAGGTTAGGCTTTCCCCAAATCCCTGAATGGTGAACTTCCTGGAGCAGTGCATTGTACAAAGTGCTCAATAAATGTCCTGTAGTTAGTCTTACCATATTTTATCATCATTTCATAAACATGCTCAAGATTTCTCTATGTATATTGTAATTTCAACTGTTCAAAATATGCATATTACTTCCTGTCATTTAGATTTCTAAGGTTGAAACTGTATTTGGATCTTTGTCTAATGAAGAATACCAAGACATTGTCTTGAGTAGGGAGGAACTACCTTAGCTTGATTATAGGACTTCTGTGCAAATCAAATGCAGAAAGCCTGGAATTCTGCCCAGAAATCCCAGAAATCTGCTGTCTCATCATTATTTTACTTCATGCTGAATTCTAAAGTTCTTACTCTTATGTTTTTTAATTAAACAAGTTAACTTTTTATGCTTATTATTTTTTAAAAAATTTTAATTTATTCTAATTAGATATACATAACAGTAGAATGCATTTTGACACTTTATACAATAATGAAGCACAGCTTCTCATTCCTCTGGCTGTACATATGCAGAGTCACACCAGTAGTGTAATTATATATGTATATAGGGTAATAATGTCTGTCTTATTCTACAGTCCTTCTCATCCCCACAGCCCCACTCCTCCCCTTACTCCCCTCTGCACAATTCAGAGTTCCTTTATTCTTCACTATCACCCCCCCACACTATGGATCAGCATCCGCTTATCAGAGAAAACATTCAATCATTGTTTTGGGGTGGATTGGCTTATTGTGCTTAGCATGATGTTTTCTAGTTCCATCCATTTACCTGCAAATGCCATAATTTCCTTCTTCTTTAAGGCTAAGTAATATTCTTTTTTTTTTGTAAATTAATTTTTATTCTAAGATGTTATAAATGACAGCAGAATACATTACATTTCATATTACACATATATAGATCACTTTTTTTACAAATCTCTGGTTGTATGCAAAGTATATTCACTCCAATCGTGACTTCATATATGCATTTAGGGTAATGATATCCATCTCAAATGCTCAACCTATCTGGCAATTAGAGAAATGCAAATCAAAACCACTCTAAGATTTCATCTCACACCAGTCAGAATGGCAGCTATTAAGAACACAAACAACAATAAATGTTGGAGAGGATGTGGAGAAAAAGGCACACTCATACATTGTTGGTGGGACTGCAAAATGGTGCAGCCAATATGGAAAGCAGTATGGAGATACCTTGGAAAACTTGGAATGGAACCACCTTATGACTCAGCTATCCCACTCCTTGGTCTTTACCCAAGAGACCTGAAAACAGCATACTACAGGGATACAGCCACATCAATGTTTATAGCAGCACAATTCACAATAGCTAAACTGTGGAACCAACCTAGATGCCTTTCAGTAGATGAATGGATAAAAAAAATGTGGTATATACACACAATGGAATATTACTCAGCAAGAAGAGAGAATAAAATCATAGCATTTGCAGGAAAATGGATGGAGTTAGATAATATAATGCTAAGTGAAGTTAGCCAATCCCAAAAAGCCAAATGCCAAATGTTTTCTCTGATATAAAGAGGCCAATTCACAGTCGGGTTGGGATGGGGAACATAGGAGGATTAGAGGAATACTAGAATGGGGGCAAAAGGGTGAAGGAAGGCTAAGTAATATTCTATTGTGTATATATACCACAATTTTTTTCATTCATTCATTTGTTGAAGGGCACCTTGGTTGGTTCCATAGTTTAGCTATTGTGAATTGAGCTGTTATAGACATCAATGTGGCTGCATCACTGTAGTATGCTGATTTTAAGTCCTTTGAGTATAAACCAAGGAGTGGAATAACTGGGTCAAATGGTTGTTCCATTCCAAGTTTTCTGAGGACTATTCATACTGCTCTCCATAGTGGTTGTCCCAATTTGCAGTGCCACCAGCAATGAATTAGTGTACCCTTTCCCCCACATCCTCAGCATCACCTATCATTGCTTGTATTCTTGATAATTACCATTCTGACTGGAGTAAGATGGAGTCTTAGAGTAGTTTTGATTTGCCTTTCATTTGCGAGAGATGATGAACATTTTTTCGTATGTTTGTTGATGGATTGTATTTCTTCTTCTGTGAGGTGTCCATTCAGTTCCTTAGCCCATTTATTGATAGTGTTATTTGGTTTTTTTTTTTGGTGTTAAGGTTTTTGAGTTCTTTATATATCCTGGGGATTAGTGCTGTATTGTGTAATTTTGTCTGTGTCAATTATGTAAGTTTACTTTTAAAGATACGTTGTGTTTATCACTTAGTATTAAGATTTTTTTTTTCTGTTAGAAACCCAGAGGAAAAGAGGCTTAAGTAAGATAACATCTAATTTTTCCTGATGAAAAATTTGTAATGTTTGAGGCTGATACAATAGCTAAATAATTACAGGTCTCTGACTCCTCCTTTATCATTGCTGAAATTCTTTATGTTAAAGTACTCCATGGTCCATGATGGCTGCATGAGATCCAAACATTATATCCTTAATCGAGCTAGGACAAAAGAAAACAGAACAAAAATGGTGAACCCCCCTTCCTTTTAAAAACACCTCCCAGAAATATTTGTTTACATTTCATTTTACATCAGCACATGGCCACATTCTATTGCAGAGGAGAATGGAAATTGTAGTCTTTATTCTGGATGGCCTTATCCCCAGGTAAGATTTAGGAATTTTATTATTCAGGAACTAGAGGAGACCAAGTGTTATGGACAAGTACATTTATCTGGGATATATGGGATCCACTAGATCTTCTATAATATTTTAACCTTATGTTCTCTTGTCTTCTTTCCTTTTAAAAATAGATCCCATGCGTGGCCCAAGAAAACTGGAAGTAGTAGAGGTCAAATCTCGGCAAATCACCATCCGATGGGAGCCATTTGGGTATAATGTAACTCGTTGCCATAGTTACAATCTCACAGTCCACTATTGTTACCAAGTTGGAGGACAAGAACAAGTACGAGAAGAAGTAAGCTGGGATACTGATAATTCACACCCCCAGCATACAATCACTAACCTGTCACCATATACCAATGTGAGCGTGAAGCTCATTCTCATGAACCCCGAGGGGAGAAAGGAGAGTCAAGAACTCATAGTACAAACAGATGAAGACCGTGAGTACTTTTAAATGATGTTTGTATGAAATACATTATTTCAAAAACAACTTTTATTTCCTTTAGTTAATTGTCTTGAGTGATATTAGTGAAAAGAACTTTCTTGAATGATACAAATGTGTATCTATGCTTAAGCACTGAGGAAAGAGAAGGAATAAAGATGTAGATATTTATCTTAATTCTTTACTAGTCATATAGTACTATTTTCTATATGGTAACTATGTATTTTTCTAATTAGTTCCCCATTCAAGTTTTATTGTCTTATTGGACCAAAAAATTATTTCAGGTGTTAGAATTGTTATATGAAGTGTTTATTTTAAATATATGTAAATGGCATTTTTTTATAGTTCCAGTAAATACTTAGCACAAAATAGAGGCTTCCCTGGCTTTTCAACACAGTGTTGAGAATTGTTGATGCTTATGAAATTGGTCATTTTTTCCCATGGGAACAATGTTGTCATTGGATATTGCTTTAATAACCAATGACTTAACAAGTAAGCCACATATGTCACCAGACTGTATCCTAAAACCAAAGCAAATGCACAATTGTAATAAATCTCTGCAGTATTTTAAAATAATAAAATTATGCTTTGAACCCTGTAGCATAATATAAATGTAACTTTACATTTATTATGTTGGTGTACAATAACATGATCATATAGTATATAAAATATAGTGTGTCATTTATTTGACCATTCATTTTTCAGACATGAAAATAAGTGTCAAAGAACTTGGGAAGCTCATTAAATGACTAAACTTATTCTGGTGGAAAGAATGAATAGAATGTTTAACTTTTATTTCTTCAGGCAACCAGTTGTATAATTTTGATCATTAAGTAATGAATGAGCTGTTTATAATGATACTTCGTTTTCTTTGAACAACTAGCAACGTATTTTTGAGTGTTTATTACTTTCCCATCACTGAAAAATACAGAAACAATTGGCACAAATAAGACACTCAATTCACATCTTTCTCTCTTCTCCTTTGTTGCCGCTCATGTCCTGCTTGTGTTGGTTACTCTCAGAGTAGTTTTATTGGTTATTTGGGGTCTTAGCTTGATCAGGTTGCTCCATCAAGGCTGAGACAGGAAGCCCTGTATCTGTTTCTCCCAGCTCTCCACTGTTTCTCAGGGAGGAAGGAAGATGGCATCAACATTGTCAACAGCCATTACTGGCCCTGATTCCCTGAATTTCTAAGTTTACTATGGTCCTAACTTTTGTTGTCTCTTCCACAGTGTTGCATTGTTCTCTTTTCTCATTTTCCACCACCTATATTTAGACCTTCATAATCTTATGTTAAAATTTCCATTCTCATTTCTCACCCTTATTGTGGTTTCAGCCTCCTCCCATCACTAATCTTTAAAATGAAGTTTCATCATGTTCCCTCTACAAGAGCCTTCCATGATTCTTTATCTTTCATTCCAAAGCCTTAAGTCCTGAGCTCCTTTGTATTCTTGGCCCATTTTCCCAAGGTAATAACTTTCCTCCCCTGCAGCTCATTCCACAAAGATGTCACCTCAGAGAGGTCCTGTCTGTCATGCTCCTTACTTCCTGGGCTTCTGCCCTCCCCAGCTCTTCTTGGCTAATACCTTTTCTATGTGATATTTCTCAAGTCTGTCTCTTCTCCACCCTTTAAAGTTCTCTCACCTCAAGTCTGGCATGAAGCTGTTTCTAGTCCTTCCACCCATATTATTCTCATATTGCTGACCTCATTTGCTCTTAATAAGTTTCTCAAATCATCAAGCTTCGACTTCCTCATCTGAGAAGTGAGAATAATAATAATTCTCAGTCACATTAGGATTAGAAGAAATTTACATAGATGGCTAATTGTAGCTGCCAGAGAGGGATCTTTAATAGATGACTGTCATTGTTATTTTGATAATTCATATCAACTCTGTGATTCCTCCTGGTTGCCCCATTACATGTCCTTTTTTCCTAAAACTATAAAGTTACTTACAAGAAGAAACCATCTGCTTTTTTCTTCTGCATGATATTGTAAAGGTAATAAACACTCAAAACTACAAAATTAATTCACATGAAATAATAAAGTATTATTAATAAACATTTAATTCATGTTTTAATCAACATTAATGTTAAGATTATGAAAGGTCAAATACAGTAACCTATACATGAACAGATAAGGATTGTGGCAGCTTGAATCTATTCAAGTCTGTTGAGTTTCAAATTGAGTACTGACATGAGCAAGGCATTCTTTGAGGTTCTGTCAAAAGATAAGAATCACTTATATTGTTTAAATTATCTTGCTAGTACCAGCAGTTGAGCCATGTATTATTTCCAAATAAAGAACTGTTGTTGTTGTAGCACAGGAGCATCCAGTCTGCTATTGCCCGTTATATTTCCTAACATCCCCCCAAAAACACAAGACTTCAAAAAAAGACAGAAGAGGGGCTGGGATTGTGGCTCAGCGGTAGAGCACTCTTCTAGCACGTGCGCAACCCGGGTTCGATCCTCAGCACCACATACAAATAAACGCATTGTGTACAACTAAAAGCAAATAAATAAATATTAAAAAAAAAAAAAGACAGAAGAAATAAAATAATTGTCAAACAATACTGAGTTTGAAAAAAGAAGAAAGCAGAGTCACTTCGTTTATCATTAGCAAAGGCTACAATTCATTGAACATTGTTTTATTGTATCATCATAGAGTGTGTGGGAGAAAATTTATCTTTTTATTAGTGTTAAGTGTATCACTACAAAGCATAGGGCTAAATTACACAAATTATATATTATGGCTATATTCTATCCCAAATCCTGAATATATAAAACCAAGTATTAAATCTAAGTTCTTGAGAAGTACAATTTTTTCTTATTAAGTTAATCTTCCGGTGTTCTTTTGAATTCATTTTATCTGTTCTTGACCTTAAAAAACTTATATGAGGCCACTTAAAGTTTTCCAGTCAACATTTCTCCAAATGCCTTCAGTTACAGAGTTCTCCTCCAATGCATTTTAATAAGTTTATCCTTTTAAGGTGTCTTCTGAACAATGTAATTGGAATACCTCCCATTTGATTTTACTATTTTCCATTTTTATACACTAATTTGATGAAACAAAAGCTTAATTTTTTTTCTAAAATTTTACCTTTTTTATCTGAAATTAAATTAATAAATGTTTTTAATAACTATCACAAGATAACAGAGCCACTCAGAGTTTATTCTTGATACTGTGAGAAAACTGAAGATGGTGTCATAAGATAATGTCATGATAACAATGTCAAGGCCAAAGAGAAGGAGGCTTGTAGATTTTTCTCAGCCATGGTCTGTTTTAAGTTCAACTTCTGATTATGATGAACATTCTGGTCTCAGCCTGGGATTTAAATTTTCTAGCAACTTTCCTGTGTCATAACTTAAATAGCTGTTTTTCTTTGCTTCAATGTAATCTCCCATAGATTTCTTCAACCTAGGACTAATCATTATTTTCATATTTATATACTAGTTAAAGTTTGTACACTGGAAATCAACTTGAACTTCATTTTTGAAATGACACTGCTAAATCCAAGGAGTTTTAATGGTTTCTCTAAATTCCAAATTTTAATTATTGGAGAGTCTTAAATCAGCACTCAGGCCTGCCATCTGAAGCAGCATTTTCATTTCCTGTTAAATAGTATCAGCTCCATTTTGAATAACTGCAAAGGCTCTAAATAGCATCTCTAAGTATCCCCTCATCTAAAAAGTGACATTACTTTTGAAATCCTTTACTTTGTTTTGAAATCCTAGGCAGTCTTCCAGCCTATAGGAATCTTGCCAATCATTAAAAGACTCTTCATATCCTCACATAATCAAAAATGTTTCCCTAGTTCCCCTTTTTTAAAAAAAAATCAAGATATGCTTATTCATTCATCAATTAATGAAAATTTAGTTTGTTTCCACTTTTTAATTATGAAGAATAATGCTACTGTGAATATTTGTGTTCAAGGTTTTAAGTTAACAAGATTTTTAGTTCTCTAGAATGTGTATATGTGTGTGTATACATATTAGCTATATATGTAGATATATATAACATTGTAGCTAATTTATAGCTAATATGTATACACACACACACACACACACACACATGAGTGGACTTGCTGGGTCATATTGTAAATATGAGTGTGTTGAACCATTTGAGGAACTGCCAGACCAATTTCAAAGTAGCTCTCTGATTTTACATTCCCTCCAACAGTGTATTAGGTTTGCAATTTCTCCACAATCTTACCAAAACTTTTTGTCATCTGTCTTTTGATTATAGCAATCCTAGTGGATGTGAGGTGATATGTGGTTTTGTGGTTTTGATATGCCATTTCCTGCTGGCTAAAGATGTTACATATCTTTTCACATGGTTATTGGCTATCTGCATAACTTTGGAGAACTTTTTATTGAGAAATGTGCAGTTCCATTTCAAATTAGGTTATTTTCTTATTATTATGTTTTAATGGTCTTTATGTACTCTAGATACAAGTCTTTTATCAGATATATGATTTGCAAAAACTCCCACTCTGAGTTGTCATTTCACTTCCGTATTGCACTTTGAAGCATGAAAAATTTCCATTTTAATGATGTACATTTTATTGATATTTTTTGTCATTGCTTCTGCTCTGGGTGTCTTATCTAATCCTTGCTTAATACAAAGATCTTGCAGGTTTACACCAATGTTTTTTTTCCTAAGATTTTGTTTGTTTTAGTTCCTGTATTTAGGTTGTTAATTAGTTTTATTTATTTTTTATGAATAGTATGAGACTAATCCAACCTTTTATATGTAGTGATCCATTTGTGCCAGCACATTTGTTAAAAAGATCATTTTCTCCTCATCAAATTTTGTAGTGCTCTTATTAAAAGTAAGTTGACTATAAACATAATGGCTTGTTTCTGAAATTCTCAGTTCTATTCCATTAATTTGTATATATGTCTTTATTCTAAAACCATACTGTTTTGATTAGTGTAGCTTTGTTGTAAACTTGGACTTCCCTCTAGCCACTTTTGGATAACTTTCTCCATCATCCAACAATTTGATCATGAACCCCCAAATATACATATATTTGTAAATGGTATAGACAGCCTATTAGCAGGATGGACATACCAGTACACTAATTGTGAAGCCATATTCATTCATTTATTTATTTATCTATTTATTTTTATGTGGTACCAAGGTTAGAACCCAGGACCTAGCACATGTTAGATGATCTCTCTACTGCTGAGCCACAACCCCAGCCCCTGAGTGATTCAAACTTTAATGAAAAAAATCATTAAATTTTCTGTAAAGGCAGTTTAAATGGTTTAGATTTTAGATGTTTAGAGGAAATCTAAATGTATATATAGATCATTCATGTCTCGATAAAGGGTTAAACCCTACTTGAGGTGAGGGTGGGGGCTGGTTTATTGCCACACATTAATCTCTCCCCACCCTCCTTTAGTCCCTGGTGCTGTTCCTACTGAATCCATCCAAGGAAGTACCTTTGAAGAGAAGATATTTCTTCAATGGAGAGAACCAACTCAAACTTATGGTGTCATCACTTTATATGAGGTAGTATATATATTTGTTGGTAATATAATTTTTCAGTATAATTTCTTATAAACTACTATTTAAAATATACATGTAATTGCATAATGTCTTTTGAGAAGTTCAATGCTTTCTATAGTTATTATGATAATATGTAAAAGGAAAAATTTTAATGAGTTTTTAAAATTATGGCAGTTTAAAAATGCATATTAAAAATGAGTTGGATATTTGGGGATCGTTACTATATAAAGACAACATAACATTTTAGAAAGTCATTTGTATTATAAACCAAAGCATTTTGAAACATACATTGATTATAAGGCAACCACTAAATCCTATTCTTGCTTAGCTATGGAATATTTTTCTACTCAATTATAGAATAACACTGATTGTCCAATTAGCAAAGTCAATAAAAAATTGTATCAGGAGGAACCATAGAATAATGCCATTTGGTTTCTTAATATTAGTAAAACATTTGTTAGATTTCACTGACACAGTTTTGTCTACTGAGGCATATCAAATGGTTGAGTGATAGATAGCAGAGAAGAAGTTGATGAATTCAAGGGGAAAAATCACAGCAATAACGGGGTGACATTCATCATCACATCTTGTATGAGCATCATTTCACTGTGCCTATTGTCATAGAAACAAGCAGGTGCATTTTTTTAAACCTAGCATTTATTTGAATGCAAATTCAACAAAATTATATGTTGTAAGGTTTCTAAAAATCATGGCAGATTCTCATATGGAACCTCTGCCTGAATACCTTTCAGAACTTCTGACAAAAGCCTGTGCAGATGAGCTGTCAGACTGTCATCACCAGTAAACCCCTTCTCTGACCCAACTAGCCTCAAATTTATGTTTCCTTATGCCTTTTGAAAATTGGTATTGAAATGCAAAATAAATAAATAATTGAAAACAAAATGAAGAAATATAAAAAGAAAAGAAGTTGATTTTATGCTGATAATGTTGATGTTCATTGGCTGCTTTATTTTAAAAGAATTGAGTGTTATGAAAAATTCATGGCTTAGCTTTTATGGAGCTAAATTTTATAATCACATCAAACAAGTTTGGATTTTTTTTTCTCAGAGAAAAGATTCCTCTAGTTCATATCTGTGACCCTATGACCATTTTAGGCCTCAGTTTTGGGGATCCTCACCTAAGAAGAGCAGGTTTGTATTTTTTTTTTCTTTTTTTAACTGGCAAGGGCAAAGTCTTTGAAATTCATTTTAAGATCCAAGCAGTAAGTTCACCTGTCCTAAAAGCCACATGTTGCTACCTATACTGTCAGAAAATAATAGCAAGATTCTTTCTTTCAAATCCCACTGGACATATATCTTTGTGTGATAAGTAACTTTACCATGAAAACAGCAGGAATAATAATAATTCAAAGGAAAAGCCCATTAATCTCTCTGACTCAGCAGCCAGGATCTCCCAGTTGAACACCAATCTAAATGCCAGTACAATGGGGATGCATGAATGTGTCATAAATCAAGGTTTTAAAAATCAGATATTTGTAAGAAGAGCAGGTTGGCTCATTTTTAAATGTAACCAAAGGGGAAATGTCAAATGTATGTATCAGGCTTAAGAGATTAAATATAAGTTTTCTGGGCACCAAATCTTTCTGTCTTTCCCCCCTGATTTCTAGAAGTAGGGAGGAAGGAAGCTTCCAGGCTCCTCATGGTGGGCCTTAGGTGGGCTCCTTCAGTAGTAGAGAGGCACCTGTATGCTGTGATTCCCTCAGCCTATGCTAGAAGCTGTTAGAGCTGGAGATTGGTGTGGAACCAGACTGGGTCCCATCTCTGGAGGATCATAGTCTTCTGGGACAGACATCATGCCAAGAAATCCAAACAGTTGCCTTAAAAGAAGCAGGGAGTTAGGAACAGGGATTCTATCATGGAATTGCATTTGAATATAAATAAAAAGAGGAAGGAGAAATAAATCATTATGATTGGAAAAACTTTAGTTATAATTATCACAAATGTCTCTTTAGAGCAGGCAATGCACTTGGATGGTTTAAAGAGAGAAGTTAAAACAGATTGGTTGTTATAGCTATAACTAAGTATGTTAGATTTAGATTATACCTGGATTCTCTTCTTACATCTTATGAAGGATATACCAAAGGATTGATGATGGAAAAATGCTGACAGCATTGTTTTCTCTGAAAGTTATGGCAATGTACAATGTTTTTCCAGTTTTGTTTTTTGATCTCTCTTTTATATTTTAACTTCCATTCTTGTTCTTCCCCAAACTAGCTGTGCCTTTCTGTCTTAGTCATCATCCTGGCTCTAGCTCTTCTCATACCTGACTTCCCACTAAAGCCATTGAGTTTTATCAGATTTATTTTCCAAAAAAGTAGATCTGGTGTTCACATCCTTTCCCATTAGAATCAAAATCTCTCATTTTGTCAAGTTATAAACTTAATACTATAATCTGAAAGAATCTTTTAAATGCAGAATTATTTGAAACAAAATATTCTTGTTTCTCAGTTTTACTTTTAAGAAGTAACTACTCGGGTTGTGGCTGTGGCTCAGTGGTAGAGTACTTGCCTAACATGCATGAGGCACTGGGTTCAATTCTCAGCACCACATAAAAATAAAAAAGGGCATTGTGTTCACCTAAAACTAAAAAAAATAAATATTAAAAAAGAAGGAACTATTCTTAACAGCTAGATAACAAGTCTTCCCAAAATTTTAAAAGGAAGAAACTATAGTGTACATTTATTTATGAACATAGGTGAATGTAAATTAATAAATGTTAGCAAACCTAGCATTTAATTACAAAAGTAATATGCCATATATGAACCCTATCTAACATTATGCAAAGACAAATACTACATAGATTCAAGAACTAAACACAAAAGTTAAATTTACAAGAACATGATTAGAAAAATATGAAGGACGTTTTTGTAATGTGTCTTTCAAAGCTTGACATAGAACCCTGGAACCCATTAAAAAAAAAAAAAAAAAAAAAAACAGCAGATTGGTTATATAAAAACTACTGAATGATGGAAGTATAAGGAAGAAAAATCTAAATACAAACAGAAGACTTGGAGAAATTATTTTAAACACTTTTGCTCATCAACAGCCCAATGGTTGTAAAATATAGAGACTCAATATGTATTTATTAGTAAAAGAAAAAATAGAAAATAAAAAGAATGAGAGAGGGCAACTCAAAAAAATCTAGCAGGCATGCATGTATATGGTAATATGCCTATCCAGCCTTACTAATAATTAAACAGTGAAGTAAAACAAGTATACAGAAAATTTAATTTTGTGTAATATCAAGTCTTAGTGACATGATAAATTTGTACATCCATATATTTTTCAACCTCTTTTGTAGGCAATTTGAGAGTACCTATCAAAATTTAAAAATTGTATATCAAGCCTATTTTTAGAAGTTTATAAGTCATTAATGCACAAGGATAGATGTCCAGGTATTTGCATTATGCCTCATAAGCTTATTATGCATATCTCTTGATTGCCTAATTATTAAATTCTGCACTTCTGGTCAGTATGTTGTAGGTGTGTTTTTTTTTAATATTTCATATGTGCAAGATACTGGAAGAGAAAAAATAGAAAAGATGTTGTCCTTTCTCTACTAGAAGTAACTGTCCTATCAGCAACTTACTAGAGAAAGAATTAAATAAGTTTCAAAGTCAGGTGATCTTTTCACACATGAATAGCATCTAAACTGCAGTTTTGCTCAGGCACATGGTAAAGAAGGGTGGATTGGTCTGAACTTGTCAGTTGATTGGGACTGATGGAGACTTGACATCTCAAGATCCTGGCGGTGGGTGAGCAGACAGGGCTCATTTAATCATCATGGACTGGAATAGGTAATAATGTAGAAGTAATGAGAATTTAGGGGCTATGTTAAAAAAGTTCCTTTCGATATTCAATCAATGCCTCCCATGATCTGATTCCACTTTATATTTATTGCTTCATCTTCAATTGTTTTTCTCCTGAAATTTAATGATCTATGTGTGTAAAACTTTATTTTCTCCTAGAACCTTCTGAATTCTCACACCACCCTACTTTTGATATGCTCTGTCCTCCTAATGCCACCCCTCTACTCTCTTCCAATGGTACATCTACTGATCTTTCAGTATGTCCTTCAAATACGGTACTTTCCTGTGAAGTGTTATAGGTACTTTCCTCCATTGAAATCAGATTTAATTATTCATTCCTTTGTGTTCACAGAGTAAATTGCTCAGGCCTTAATGAAAAGTCTATGTTTTATGCTGGCTGCAATTACTATCAATTCATACTCTGGAAGATTTTAATTCCCTAAAACATTATAACATTTTGGTTCTCTATGAAACTCTCAGGTTAAAATTTGAGACTTTAAGGATAGAGAAGGAGAAAATAATTTGGGAAAATATTAGGCACTTACCTGCAAATCAGAAATCATCCAAAAATAAACAACAGTTCATTCCACCTCACCTAAATTTAATCCCCTCTCCTCCTACCATGTTTTTTATATGTCAGGACTTTCATCTTGGTACATCCCATAATATTGGATGCAACATGGGGCCGTCAGGATTCTTTAAAGAGTCTTCATTAAAATTTTCTCTGTCCTCAGCCAGCAGCTTTGATGCAGGTGTAAAAACTTTTCTACGCCTTCCTTCTGGGAGACTCCTGTTGCTGTTTCCAGTGCCTGGTACTTAATAGGCACTAAATAAACAGTTATTGAATGAATAAGCAAAGAAACAAATTCAGGCAGAATGTGACGCATGTGGGTTTGACAGTGAATGTATATCTTGGTGCCTTGAAAATTGCTGCCCAGGCCTGTAGCTGTTTACTGACTTATCTCTGTGGCAGGCAGTAGAATTAGGTTGTTCTGGTTCCTACAGAGATTTTTTTTCATTCTTAGAATTTGGACTCCCAGACTCTGTGAAGCCATGGGCTTTCTGAAATTTTATGTGTACAGATATGTACAACATACTTGTTTGTTAGGGTTGAGGAAAAGGATTCATAATTTCAAGAGGGCATGAATTATCCTACATGTGCATATTGCAGGGACAGGGAAAGAGGATCTATAAGTAAGGGCCATGACTAAAAATTAAGATCCCCCAGTGTAGCATATCCTGCTACTCTATGGCCATGGGCAGGTACAAACCCACCATTCCCCAAGCAGCAATGAATCCCTTAGTAAGCATTTGCTTTGTAGTCTGTGTTGGTAGAGTGAGGACCCCGCTTATAATAATGTGTTTACAGGAGCACATGCACACACACACACACACACACACACACACACACACACATATACCTGCACACCCCAGGAATCTTTTTAGGAAAATATATACCAAGTGCCAAATATTTACTGATCCAGTGGAATCAGAAAGGAGATAAAATTACATGAAATGCTTTGATCCCTTGACATTTAGCTCCTGATTTAAGACTAAACAAAAGTTTTTTACATCATTCCACTCATCGCCAAATGAAGCTTAGGAATACAACCTCAGCAATAGGTGGGTGCCTGATGAATGATTGGTAGGCCACACTTAGGATGGCTTTGCAGATAAGAAACATTGGGACTCTGGCAAGAGATGTGGATGAGCACTTTGTTGTCCCAGTCTTGCCTGATTCCCATAAACATCTTTAAAAGCCTTTCCTTCTTGAAACTCTTTCTTTTTTCTTTTAATTTTTTGTAACAGAAATGCACTCATGCTTGTGCTCCCCTGCCCCCCTCTCTCCTTTCTTCCTTCCTCTCTCCTCTCCCTTCTCTGTCATTTCACTTTCTTCTGGCTTCTCTGTATCTTTGCCTGCTTCTCTTTCTCTGTCCTGCATGGGCTGGGTTCTGGGCTCCCTTCTTTTTCTCTAAACTCCCTTTCCCTGTGATCCCATCCATTTCTAAACCATCCTAACATCATTTGAATGCTGATCACCTCTAGGTCTCCATTTCCATCCTAGCCCTCTCTCAAATTGTGTCTTCATGTCATACACATATGTACACTTGACTGTCAAAAGTTACTTTTATTTCAAACTTGACATGTCCACATTCATCTATAAATTCCTTCTCATTCATTCCATCTCATTTCAAAAATGGGTTCACCTTTTTGCTCAGGCCTGAAACATACCTACTCTTGATTCTTCTATCTTTTCTGCATACCCAGTCCTTCATTGAATTCTGTCTATTTTAGCTCTAAAATATGCCAACACTATTAATTTCTTGCTTTCTCCACCGCATCTTAGTAGAAGCAACAATATTCTCTCTCCTGTATTCTTAAAATTCTACTCCCGATCTGCCATAGTTCCTAGTGGTCCTCCTACTACTCTTATTGTCCCCTCCAATCAAATAAAAATTTCATCCAAGGTTATCTAAGATGTGTGTGTGTGTGTGTGTGTGTGTGTGTGTGTGTGTGTGTACAGACGTATACATAATGGTGTATATGAATGATATATATCCAGGGTGATAACAGAAAAATCAGATTATTTTATTTTCACATTTAAAGGTAGCTAGGCATGGTAGCATAATGCCTGTAATCCCAGCATCTTGGTAGGCTGGTGTGGAAGGATTACAGGTTTGAGGCCAGCCTCAGCAACTTAGTGAGGCCCTAAAGCAACTTAGTGAAACCTTGTCTCAAAATAAAAAAGGTCTGGGGATGTGGCTCAGTGGCTAAGTGCTCCTGAATTCAATCCCTGGTACAATATATATAGTTTTCAAAGGTTCCCCATTGTATGTATCCAAACCTTTAATCGTAGGGTATAAAACTAGGCATGGGATAGCCCCTGTGTACTCCTTCATCCCCCAGAAACCACACAGGCTTTTTGTCCGATTGGTGCCTGGGGCCAGCACAATCCTGCTGTATGGACTTAGTTCATGTTATTATTCTCCAAATTCATGACCTGACAAATCCTTCATAAAGTTCAGATCTCCTCAGTGTCACTGACATCTCTTTCACCAGCCAGTTTGAATGGCTGTGTATGGACCCTTTTCTTCCAACAGAGCCTTTTATCTTACCACCCTTGTTTACTGCTCCTATTCTTTGTGTTGTAGAATTATTTGGTTTTTTTTTTTTTTTTTTTTTTTTTTTTTTTTTGTTTTTTTTTTTTTTTTTTTGTGGTACCAGGGATTGAACTCAGGGGCACTCAACCTCTGGGCCATATCCCCAGCCCTTTTTTTGTATTTTATTTAGAGACAGGGTCTCACTGAGTTGCTAAGTGCCTCACTATTGCTGAGGCTGGCTTTGAACTCGTGATCCTCCTGCCTCAGCCTCCCAAAGTGCTGGGATTACAGGCGTGCGCCACCGTGCCCGGCAGAATTATTAATTTATTTATTATAGGTCTCCCCAGCTTCCCCACACATTATCCAGATACTTAGCTTCCTGAAGGTAGGGTCTGGCCTACCCACAGGACAATATGCTTGCAGAGTCTCTGTATGCAGTCAGTATGTGAATGGAATCAGCGAATAGGTAAATCTCACAGAGGTGACTCTATCCTCTCTCAGGCAGGTAAAAGTCTATGAGCAAAAGCAGTGTCAGAAAAGCCCCCTAAGCATGTGGAGGGCTCATCTCCTTAAAAATCAGAGAGTCATATAATGTGGCAGTGTCATGTATTCAGAAATGAGTTTGGAGAAGCACATGAAAGCAAGTCTGAAACACCAAGCAAAGGAGTTTGGACTTTGTTCTGTGTGCATTTGTGCCCCATTCAAGTTTCTAGTCAAGGTGATAAAATGAAAGACAAGACTTACATAGTCCTGGTGGGTAGTACTAGTCCTTATTTCACTTCTTCTGTATCTTAGCTGATGGATTACCTTACCCTTCCCTTCACCAGATGTTTACCCGCTTCAGGGAAGGTACAGTGTATGAGTCACCATGCAATTCACCATGACTCACAACACAGTACTTGGCATGTAGGACACACGACAAACACGTTCTGAATGTGTGAATGAATACATAAAATGACTTTGGGCAGCAATTATACTATCATTGTTCAAGCATGGACGCAAGCACGCGCGCGCACGCGCACAAACACATGCACCACACACGCGCACACACACAGGATATGGTACTGAGGTTCCTCCCTTAGCAGCTAAGTGATAGATAGGGTCTTGTTTCTTCCTGACTTCCTTAAACTCCTGAGGTATATTTGTTAGAGGGTTAACAACATGTCTTCCGCCTGACTCTGAGAGTGTTATGCTTTGCAGTGATTAATATATACAGCAAACATTTCCTTGCCAAAGCTCACTTGATTCAATCTAAATATTCTTTCTGAGAGGCCTTCTTAATTATAATGACATGGTATAAATATAAGAAGAAAGAATGTCAATTATCACTTCGTATAATAACAGTGTTAGTGTTCATGCACATAAATTATAAGTAAGTTTACCTAAGCACATAAGAAAAGTGCTCAGTTTTGCAATTTAAAACTTTTGAATATGCCACATTTGAAAATTATGTCATTACAACCAGTAGAAGTTAGTAATCACCACTAAAGTACTTGTTCTTGAATAGTTGATGAACTACTCATGCTGAAATTCTTTTTAAAAAAAATCACTTGAAAGGTCAAAATTTAAAGACACCTATGTTATATTTATTTTCAAACATTCCAGATTCATCCAGCATGATATCTGTTACGTAGCAAATATGAAAATATCTAAGGTTGCACTCTCCAATAGCGCAGCTAGCAGTCAGTTGTGGCAATTTAAACTGAAATTTGGGTTAATTAAATTAAGTAAAATGGATTTTTCAGTTCCTCAGTCTCAATGGCCACATTTCAAGTGCTCAGTAGCCACATGTGGCATGGATACCACATTGAACAGTGCTGAGTAGAACATTTCCATCATGGAAGAAAGTTCTTTCAGACAATATTGCTCTGAAAAAATAAATAAATGAGTATAGCCCATAATGAGCACTCCATTTGCAACATCAGCAACTCCTGGCATGCATCTAGGATTTATTTTTGGAGCAGATCTCTGTTCCTACATTGATGAAAACACTTAAATGTGTCCTTGTTCCCAGTAGACAATAATCCTATTCAGTGCTAAATCAAATCATGGCCACTAGATTAGAGATGAGGCCTTATACTTGTCAGAGCCTTGTCTGTTTGAGCTAGTTGTCTCTTTTGTTATTTGTTTCTAAACCAGCTGTTCTGTAGTTCTACAAAAATGACATTTTGAAAGCAAACAACTTCGAGGTATCAGCTTAAGCGTGAATCCATCCTTTACATTCTAATCTACTGGCTCTAAGTTCCTCTGTCTATAAAGGTAATAACTCATAACAGTTTTGGCTGAGTTCCTGCATCCCTTCACTGGATTCAGGATTTGAAGAGTCTAGTGAAGAGGAGAGCTTATCATAAAGGGTCTGACGGTGCATATATCAGAAGAGCTTATTGGATAAAGTCGCAATCTGGGTCCATCTGCTCCAGATATTTTATCACATTCTTCTTCTTTTGCAGATCACTTACAAAGCAGTCAGTTCCTTTGACCCAGAAATAGATTTATCCAATCAAAGTGGAAGAGTTTCAAAACTGGGAAATGAAACCCATTTTCTGTTTTTCGGACTGTACCCGGGGACCACGTACTCCTTCACCATCCGAGCAAGCACAGCTAAGGGTTTTGGGCCTCCAGCAACAAACCAGTTTACCACCAAAATATCAGGTATTTTACATTCATAAGTTATGCCTTTTATCAGAGGTAGCATTATTGTACTTCTCTATTCCCATTGTCAAGTATGCAGTGTTCACACAGACTAATACATTTTATTGCTTGTGAAACCCAGACACATGGAATTAAATGAAATGCTATCAATATTTATCATTGGGGAGCTTAAAGTCCTCATGTGGTAAGAAATGGCTGATATTTTAGAAGTGAGCCTGGGAGGACTTGAATATGAGGTACAAGGTTCTCTTAAGTCACTCTCTCATCCATCCCCTTGCCAATCCCAAGTCACCAACCAGAGAAGCCTTGCTAGCAAAATCTCTGTCTTGAGAGCTGAGTGGAAAAGCAGTGTCATATGGAGTCTGCTTCCAAAGGGATCAGCCTCCCTGGGGACCTTCACCTTTAGTAGGTTTACATCCTAAAGTTAGAGGCAACAACTAAGATGGCATGAGTCTCTTAGGGCCTCCAGGTTTTTTGGAGATTCAGCAACCTCATCCAACCAAAGTCATAATTTGAGAAATATTTCTGAGCATGTTCAACTGTGCAGAAAATGTCTTTTTACTTCAGTCTAGAGGAAATGAAGTTGCCATCTGGTATGGGAAGTGTAACCAAAATAAAACAAAATTCCATGGACATTTTCTTTCATTTTGTTAACTCCTTTGGGTATGTGTGGGGAAGTATTTGAGTCTTGGCTTTGACTGTCTTTTGAGGGTATAGATGAGATAAAGGTGGGGGTGGGAAGTGACTCTGTAAATCAGCCAGGGTTTGATCAACAATATTTAGCCTGATTTCTACATTTATTCCTAATTTAGCAAAAGTTTTTGTTTAGAATACAAGGAAGTGAATACCACAATTAGACTACTGTAAAGTGTTGTGTTAGGTTCTGAGGCCAGGGTTTGGAATTTTGTTTTGAAGCAGTTATAACTTAAGAGAAACTTTTTTATTGTATAAGCAAACTTGAGTAGAATTTATTTAATGCACATTTGATTTCCAATATAAAACATTAGTTTATAGGAACAATACAGTGTTGGAAAAGACATCATCCTTGAAAGGTTCAAAATGACACAGTTTGTGCAAATGAACAAGTAGACTTTGGACTTGGAATCAGGAAATTTGGGTTTAGATATGATTTTTGCATAGACTCCCTTTCTGACCTAGATCAAGTGAATTTATCCCTACATATGAATTAAAATGATATTATCTAGTCCATCGATTTATTGTGGGGACTTAATAGGCATTATGTGCCAATATGAATGCCTCCAAGTAATTTTAAATATTTTCCCTAGAGTAAACCATTTTTCAAAGGTTATTATCTTAAGGAGGATATTCTTTTAGGAAAAAAAAAAATTCACTTTCCCCATACTTTTTTTTTTTTTAAATATTTATTTATTTAATTTTAGTTGTACACAATGTTAGTTGTACATAATGTGTTTATTTGTACGTGGTGCTGAGGATCGAACCCGGGCCGCGCACGTGCTAGGCGAGCGCTGTACCGCTGAGCCACAACCCCAGCCCAGCTGAGCCACAACCCCAGCCCCCCATACTTTTTAACTAAAAATTGTAAGTATAAGTCTGACCACTGTTGGTATACCAAGTTCAAAAGTTCATAAGTCCAAAAGCAAAAATACACACACACACACACACACACACACACACACACACACAAAACAAACAAAAACCTTTGACATTCAGGCTCATCAAGAATACTATTTGTTTTTAATTAAATTAAAATTCTAGTTAATGGGCACTATTTTCTATTTTCATGGACATGAGAAAGTGAACCACTTGTATACAAAATGTAATTCTGTGGTATGGACTGAAGTTAATTTTTAATGGAATTGGTGTCAAATTTGAACGTTAAGAAAATGTGAAAGATGGAACTTAGAAATAACTCATGTCTGTTACATAAAAGCTTTTTTTTATATTTAGTATGATTTTTAAAACTACAATAGCAAGAAATAGTCTCCCACTACCTTATCAGATACATCTACCTGTAGGTGGTAGAGAGGTGTGTCCCTCCATGTCACAGCTCCATACAGTGATTTGTCTTGTCCAGGATGGGGGCATAATTAACAAAAAATGTTGTTGCTATCTTGTTGTAGTGAGACTTAGCAACCTAGAAAAGAAAGAATGCCAGAAAATGGCCTTGGAAATAGGATGTACATTGGGAAGAGAGCTAACATTTGTAGAAATATATTTGCCTGGTGTTCTCTCTGGTTGTCTCTTTGAACACAGGGTCATTTCCCATACTTTGAAAGATGCATAAACTGAAGCTCCAGAGGTGATTAATGTGCATAAGCTTTTACCCTGGTTAAAACAAAACATAACAAAAAGTCAAACCCAAGCGTTTCTTTTTTCAGTTTCCATGTTTTCTCCCTATTCATTTTAACCCATTGTGTCCCATCCTTATATATATAAAAACACCTATATTATAGGACATCTTGCTTGATTTAAGTTTTTATAGGTGTCTCACATATAAGACAGTGGGAAATAATGAGTTAATGCCCCTCCCCATGGATCCTTGGTACATGAGAAACTTACTTAAATGAAAGACCTGCAAAGTTCAGTTTATGATCCCAGTGATTAATTAAAAACTTAACTATGCCTTTTTAGTAAATGGTTTATGGAAGACAGCATTTTTTACAAAACAGCACATAAATTCTAAATATACAGCTTGATGAGTATTCAAAAGCATACTATGCCGATTTAGTCAGGATCCAAATGAAGAAGCAAATCATCACCAACCCCCTCAGACCCTCTCCCAACTTCCACTCAGGATCATAGGTGTCAGTCAACATGAGCTTGTTACTGGTCAGTTGATAGCTGAAATTTAAATTAAGTGTCCTGTGCTTCTCAATGTTTTGTTGTTGTTGTTGTTGTTGTTTTTGTAAAAGAAAGCAGAAAGTACACTGGGACAATAAACCAGAAATAATGAGTCTTCCCTCTTATACCCTTTTCCCCAGCACCATCTATGCCAGCCTATGAACTTGAAACACCTTTGAACCAAACTGACAATACAGTGACAGTCATGCTGAAACCTGCACAGAGCAGAGGTGCACCTGTCAGGTATGGAGCAGAAGGAGGGGTAGGCTGTCTCTAGAGAGAAGAAAACTAAAATCCAGTAGATTCATTTCCCCAATGTGTCTCATAGAGATTTGCTATAATTCTTAGTCAGCATGTAAACCTATATTTTATTTGCTCTAATTAAAAGAAATGAGTGAGGAAAATGAAAGGTATTCAGTGTAAGGTGGTCAAGTACTGTTTGAAAGGATTTATTCTGAAACAAGTGTGTTGTTCTTTTGAAGATAAGGAACAAAGTCCCAGGCTTTTTTGGAGGTGGCTTTATTTCCAAAAGGTAACTGCTTACTGAAATATGTTTACCTGAGGGCAGGTGACATCTTTGTCCAGAACTCTATTTTTAAATAAAATATTTATTTTTCTATTTGGGTTTTATGTCATTTAATTTTCAGTAAATTGGCTACTTTCTCGATTGAATATCAACTTTTTAAAAGAAATAGATGATTGGAAAGAACATTGTAAAGTCCTTATTTGAACAGATTTAAGTTTATTATCAACATCTAGGCCTAATTTTTCATTGCATTATAATTTATATAGCCAAGAAATTACAAAGTATAATATTTTACAGTGAATGAATAAAATAAATTTATTCTTCCTAGGAAGGAGCAAAGGAATGCTACGATAACTCTCAAGAGTGGACCTGTCATAAGCTCATTAATCTATATAAATGAAATTTTTACTTGCTTCAGAGGGATTTAGATATTTTGCAGTTGTCTTTTCAGAATAGACTCCCTTCAAAGTACTCTATTATTCTCAATAGCATACTCCAAGGAAACTTTTACATTCACAAGTCAGGTTGTGTATGGTTTCTGTCTGGGTTCCTTTTGTGAACCCAAATTTCATGAACTTTTTAAAACCTGGTTGTATTAGATCAAATTTTCACTGCAGTGTCATAGTGCAAACAGTTGGACATCTTTCTACCTGATAAAATATTCTCAAGTTTTGACACATAAAGTCAAAATAAAAACAGTAGTATTACTTTATAGTGAAGTCATGTTAGGATAGAATCATTCAAAGTTTTATTTGAATAAAATGTTTACCCTTTTTTCACTTAACAAGCTGAATTTTCATTAAATGAACATTTATATTCTGAACATACCCTTGGGGATTTCATTTTTTTTTCCTGACCAACCTAATGGTTGCCCAGAATCAGAAATAACAGGTCATTAGTATAGGAGTTGGAATCACAAGCAAATGAAAGGTTAGAGGTCTCTCAGATGCAACGCCTCCAAACTGAAAGAAGCAGAAATCCTAACCATCTCTCAAGAACAGGCATTTATCCCCTGCTCTATTTTATTCTTATACAAACTCCTCTTACAGATTTTCTATTCTTGCTGCAATTTACCTTCAAACCCTTTCACTCAGATTTCCATCCACGTCTTTGAATAGATCTTTCCAAGTCTAAGTTTTGAAGTAATTTATCTTCGGGCAGTCTGTGTTACCCTCTTCCCACCTCCTCTATCTTTTGAAAGCATCAGATGCATTCCAAACTGGCATTAAATTTTTCTCATACATGTTGCTAAGACATTATTTTGTTGTTTACTTTTATACATTTCTAGTTGCTTTTGGAGAATTTGGGACCTTGCTAGTTGGTTGTGGATACCCTCAGGCTTTCTGTTTTTATGTCTGTTAAAAAAAAAAAAAAAAAAGATTCAAGTGCTTATCAAAGTTCAGAATGCCTCACTTTCAATACAGATGCCTAATCAATTCACCAGGCCCAGCTCTCTAAATTCTGCCACAATTTGGGTTTATAGTATTACACTGTCTTCTACAGTTATCACAACACCCTTGTTTCCAAGTTCATCAGTGCTCTGCTTCAATTAAACATCATCTTCTTATTGACTCTGAATTTGTCAGGGTCACTTTGCTTTATCATTCATATTACCTTCTTCCACAGCATTAGCATCTTGAGATTAATAAACATGTATTTTTCTTTATCATTCAGATTCGTAATACTGGAATCAAGATAAATTCTTTTTTTCTTTTTTTTTTTTTTTTAGTTTAAATGATGGTTTAATTGTGAACTCTATTTCTACTTAAGGTATCAAAGTCAATGAAATTTACCTATAATTTTACAAGAAAAAAATAAATGATATTATTTTAAATATACCAATTCTTGAGTGTTTCCTATAGGCATGCACTTCTTTTTTTTTTAATCTTTATTTTTTTTAATAATAGTAGTATGCATTATAATTCATAATAAACATATAGAGCATCTTTTTACAAAACGCTGTTTGTATACAATGTATATTTGTACCATTCAAATCTTCAATCATGCATTTAGGATAATAACATCTCTTGGAAAACTGGGAATGGAACCACCCTGTGACCCAGCCTGGGTCTATTCCCAAAGGACTTAAAAACAGCATATTACAGTGACATGGCCCCTTCAATGTTTATAGCAGCACAATTCACAATAGGTAGATTGTGGAACCAACCTAGATGTCCCTCAGTTGATGAATGGATAAAGAAAATGTGGTACATATACACAATGGAATTTTACTCAGCAATAAAAGAAAATAAAATAATGGCATTCGCAGGTAAATGGATGAAGTTGGAGAATATAATACTAAGTGAAGTTAGTCAATCTCAAAAATCCAATATTGAATGTTTTCTCTGATATAAGAAGGCTGATTCACAGTGGTGTTGGGTTGGGGTACATAGGAGGATTAGAGGAACACTAGAAAGGTCAAAGGGGAAGAAGGGAAAGGAAGGGAGCAAGGAGGGATGGAGTTGAATAAGATCAATTCTTGTGGGACACTATTCAGTAAGCTTTACAGGAAAACCCACTACAGGTATGGATGCCTGTTTTGGGTGGGTAAATTAACTTGGCCCAAATTTGAGAGATGAAGTTATCTCAACCTCACCTGTTAAGGTTTATTTTTTGTTTTGTTTTGTTCACAGATAAGTGAGTGTTATCTTCAAGGGATTCATTATATAGTGCAACATAATGGGACTGATTATCTATTGAAAAGATGGCAGACCAGGATATCTAGAAAGACTAGTTTGGAAAAAAAAATCTACAGTCCCCTCAACTTGAATGGGGTATATTAAAATTCTCAATTTCATTTAATGTTTAGAGACATAAGAACTCTGATTAGGGAATCATATGGACCTAAAATATGAAGCCATAATATGGATGAAAACATTTGAACACATCTGGAAATCTGCAAAATGCACATGTAATCAAACTGCAATACAAGAAAGCATTTCCCAAATGATAAGATAAATAAATACTAGAAGAAAGAGGGGAAATGGAAGCGAACATCTGTTTGCTTTCCTGGAATATGCACAGTATTATGTGTTCAAGAATAGCATCATTGTGCAATTTTCAAAACCCATTTTTTTCAATTGATTTGATTTTTCTTTGATCCATATTCATTGGTGTTGAAAATTCAGTTGTACTTCATTTACCCACTTCACTAAGTAAGGTGGCTGTGTATCGATTCCATTGCAAAAGCTCAGCTTGGTTACGACAGATTCTTGAAATTGCACTCAACTCTAAGTGTAAATGATTGTTGTCTTTTTATTGATCAACACATCACCTCTGTCACATAAAATTATTTAAATCCTGAGATGGCCAGGAAGAACACAAATTCTATCATTCCAACCAGTAAACTAAGCACTGAGGAAAGAATTTTAAATCTGTTTGTGGATTCATTTTTTTTCTTTAATAAGACAGGGAAAAGCTTAATTTTCTTTTACTTGTTTAAAATCTTCTTATTTCTCTCTTCTGCACTCCACTGTTCATTATGTGTAGACACAGTCCAACAGAGAAAACTCTTACAATTTGGCAATAAGAAAGTAATTCTAAATAAAGCATACATTTTACATAAATTGTTGTGCTTTTCTTGCCGCAACAAAAATCTACTGTTTTGCTCTCATGGAAACACATATCCACACACAGGCACACAACATATAATCCACTGTGAGGAGTGTCCATTAGTGATGATTTCTACCTTTTGATACTCTCCAGACTGAGACTCATTCATATTTTTGTGCCCTATGTGATAGAGTTTTCAAATGACTCGTGTTTCATTCTTTAGGCATTGTTGCTTTAATATGTTCGCAAATGTGTTTTGGAGCTACATGTCTTCTTAGTTAAGATTCCATACTTGAATATGCTAATTAAATCTTCTGGCATTGATTTCAGTGAAATTTTAAAGGATTACCATTTTAAGTATGTACTCATTCTCTGTTTCACTTTTTCAGGAGAAACTATTGAGTGGGAAAAATGTCTTTTACAGTGATCTGTCCATGGGGATGGGGAGGTGAGCAGGAACCACACCAGCAGCCACAGCTTCAAAACTGATTTTGTGGGTGTTATTTTAGTGATATGATCACTTTGTCTTTCAAATGACAGCTTCAATTATTTTAATACTGTGCTTTTATTGTCACTGGTAATTTCCCATAGTTTGGTGGTTCTTATAATTGAGTGCTTCCTCAATATACTCAAAGAGCAATTTGTGAATAATTTCTGTTGCTGATAATACTTCCTTATATTATGAACAGGGAAAAGCTGAGGGTATTAGGAATAAGAGAAATATTTCGGCTTTCTTTTTTTTTAAGGATGTGTCCTAGGTAAGTAAGATTTCAAGTGAAATAGTAAATATTTCTTTTGGGGAAAGCATGAATGTCTTGCCCATCTAAAACCCTTCTAATAAAAATGTGCAACAAAAAATGACTTTAGTTTTATATAAAAATCAGGAATTTATTCTATATAATATGTTCAGATTTTTGTGAAATTTGATTGGCTTTGATTGCATTATCATAGTTGGCAGTAAAAGTGTGTACTATTTTCTTTTCTTTTTTCACATTGAGAGCAGGTACTGCTTTATTAACTCACCAGATTATAAAAATACGATGGTAGATACCTTAGGTCATCCTTCTAATAAGCCTGTTGATCTGGTCTTCCCTGCTGCCAACATCTCCACATTCTACAAAATGGGTGGTATTTTTCTTCCTTCCACCTCTTGGGGAAGATAATTTAAATGGCCACAGGAAGTTATTTGCTTCTTTGAAGCATTTTCCATAAGTAGATTTTATGAATCAGATCATCCATGCAGATGATGTCATATTTATCAACAGTATCAACAGATGGAGCAATCAAAGTGTTTATCTGTCTAGGCAATTTGTTTCTTATTGATTTTGCCATATCCACACTTGTAGATTAGTTCATTCACTGATGTCAGGTTTGGGTACTCCCATGCCACATGTGATTCCAAGATCCTCATCATGTTAATTGAAGCCTTGTTAAGTTTAATGAAGGTGCTATTGAAGATCTGGCAAAGGCAAAGAAGTTGTAACACTGTATGAACCTTTGGTCTCACATCATTGACACCTCTGATCCTAATGACAAATGCCAATTTGGGTTCTGCAGGTACATAGAAATTGCCAGCTTTTCTTGCCATCCTAGTCATTTGCATCTCTATTCTGTACATCTGCCTATATTCCTTGTGGTAATGCTTGACTTTTTCATAGATAAGCTTCCGCCTTGCCTTTTAATGCATCTTTTGGGCAAACTTCTTCCTCAGGCACTTTACCTTCAGCTCTACATAATTCCTTCTCTTTTCCTTAAGAGTTTCTGGCACAGCAGGAACTTCCTTTTCTTCTCTTCATGGTTCCAGCAGAAAAAGAGCTTTGTCAGATTTACCCTTCTATCAGATTTTTTTCTTATGCTGCTTTAGAAAACATTGTACAGATACTAAAACTTCATTGTTAACTTTAATATCTCCTCATTTAGTCCAAATTCTCACCAGATATTCTTTTATAACCTTTTAGACAGAAATTAAAAGTGGATTAAGCATGGTATTTTGTTTTTTACCAGCTTGCTGTTTTTCAAAAAATCCATGTCGAATTCTTAGAACAATATGAAGAACAGATTTCCATTCCATTGAGGAAAAGTAGGCATTAAGCAATTGAATTTATTTTTCAGAAAATGTGTTAAACTTTCTAGAAATTTTTTATTTGATCCTGGGGCTACATAGGAAATGAGATTGCTTCTTCTGTGGGCCATCAGCCTTCTGCATGTTCTCAGCCAGCCTCTTCTGTTAAGGGGAATCAGCACAAGAGTGTGTGAATCTGAGTCATCTCAGATTGGAGAGAAAAACAGGAGTACCATTTTTATTATTAGTGAAAGACAGGTGAAAGAAAGCTTAGTGAAAGAAAGCTTCCTACATTGGAAATTATAGTTGTTGGCATACAGTTGATTATGACTTAAAACTTAGAGTTCGTGAAGTATGAGGCAGATATTTTTAAATAAAAATATTTTAAAGCAGTTGCAGCCATTTTCTTGTCTCACTGACTGTACATCCAAAAAAAGAAACTGATTTCATTAAAACCTGCTTCTTGAACATTCTGTTCTTTTCTTCATGCAAGGAGCATCCAACAACATTGGCTCTTTGATGATTAAATGAGCCAATATATTTGAAAACACTTCACACTTTATATGTACTAAATGCCGTGTAAGTGTTTGCTTGTGCTATCACCTTCCTTACACTGTATCACTGTTGTTTGTGCTGTTTCTGTTCATAAGCTCAGCCATGGTCCTTTACCTTTTCCTGAGTTTGTCTCATTTTTATTCAGATCTGAGATCATGAAAAATCTAATTTTACATGAAAATGAATTATGGATTTGACAATTGCTTCTAACAGCAAAACAATAAGTAGAATTCCTGTAAATTCTGATTTATTTATGCATTTTGAAATCCGATTACATGTGGCTACCTGTTTATTTGTGCATTTGTGATTTTCTTCCAGAAATTGATCTTATAAGCAAGGAGTAGCTCTATATAACAACTTCTTAAGAAAGGTTAGGTGCACCACTGTTGATCCCTGAATCATTACTTAGCTATGGTTTTTCATCTATTGAATGATTTATTCATTCATACATTCATTCATTCATTCATTGTGTGGTGCTGGGGTTGGAGCCCAGGGCCTCATGCATGCTGAGTAGTCACTCTACTGCAGAGATAAAGCCCAAACTCCCCAAATTATAGTTATTATCAGCTTATCTGAAATAAACTTAGCCATAAAACAAAGAAAACTGATCTTCTTTATATCCACTCTAAAAGACCACTTGAGAGCACAGTAAAATTCACAGTGTGATGTGCCTATAAAGAGCCAGTGGCACATGTCACTTGACTGACTCAAGGAAGTCTGGTGCTCTACTCACCCTTCAGGAATCTGGTTCCTTAGCTTAATTATCCATCAGCAGGTGAATGGGTGAAAAAAAATATAGTATACATAAACAATGGAGCTTTATTCAGCCATAAAGAAAAATGAAATTATGTCATTTTCAGGAAAATTTTGAATGGAACTTGAGAACATTATGTTAAGCAAATATGCCAAACTCAGAAGGTCACGAGTTTTCTCTCATCTGTAGAAGCTAGAGATGGCAAAGGAAAAGAGGTGGGGAGGGGGGTGTTTCATGAAAATTGATGGGAGATAGGAGAGTAGAGTAAAGGACCCAAGGAGGGAAGGGAAAGGGAATATAATGGGGAATGGTATTGCCAAATTGCATTGTGATAGTCTGTTCATGTAAGGATACGTGAAAACAAATCCCTCCATTATGTACAGCTATAATGCAACAATTAAAAGTATGAGGGAAAAGTCTAGTTCCTCCTCTAATTTCTTAATAGAAAAATATTTTTGTGACTGAAGTGACATTTTTATGACCATTCAATCTTTATGACTAAGTTAGAATTTACTCCTGAAATCCTAGATTTTGTCTCTTCTAATCAGAAAGGTTTTGTTGAACTTGACCTGGCTTAAAGGAGCCAATTAAATACTGATTTGGAAATACATTTTTTGGTTATTTACTCACATTGAAGTTTATACCTTTATAATATTTTCCTTCTTTAATGATAATATTATTTTGAAAAAGGGAAATCTTTAGTCAGACTTCAAATACCACATATACCTTAATATCTAAAGACTCAACCCAACTACTGTGTATAACTATAAAGATCTAATTAAAAAATAAATAAAGATTCTATGATACAAATGAGAGTGGCTTCACTTTCAATCAGCCTACTGTGAATCAGCATATGCTTTCCAGGTCTAAGCAATATTTTTTCTCTAAACTAATTAGAAGCTACTAAATCTATCGATAATAATTGAGATCTTCACAGCCTAGAATGTGATAATGTCAAGTGTTAACCACAGCCTTGTCAACAGGGAGAATCAGTCTCCTCCTTTAGCATATTCTAGGGAGGAAATTTCTAATATTCAAATAATTACTTATCTTTATACATTACATAAATTGTGAGCCTGACTTTTCAGATAAACCCCATGATAACAGGGAATTTCATTTTAAATTCAAGCTCTCTCCCTAAGTAGTCATGTGACCATTATAAATTTAATATCTCTGTCCTCTGGTTTTCTCCTCTTTCCAAGCCAGGATAATGGTTTACTTCATCGCTTAAAGTTGTATCAGTATCACTTGTATTTTTTACTCATTGGGGACCCATGGACAGCAATTGTTGGCTCTCTTCTCTAGGAACTAGCAGTTTAGATGGGAGACAGACCAAGGTGTGATCTGGTCTCCTCTATTAGGGATGATGGCTGGGACCAGTGGTCTGAGCAGGAGTGGTCAATACAGAGAAGCATCAGCTTAGGCTTTGGAGAGGAGGAGTTACTCAGCCAAAAAGCTGAATCTTGACAGATGGATATTGTTCAGGGAATGCATGTGTGATATGGAGTGTGTGTAATTTGTTGTCAGGGAGGTTAGTTATGACAGGGAATTAAAAAGGAGAGAGACAGATGTTCCAAGAGGGCAGCTAAGGACTGAGCAGGTGGACCTGATCTGGGAATGAGAAATGTTGTATAATCAGAGGAGAAATTGGAAGAAGAGGTAAGGGAGATTGAGCTAGTCTGGATGGCCTTGCACTCCATACTGAGGAGTGGCCTCAGGAGGGATTTGGTAATGAACAAGTAAAGAAGGACTGCAGTTGCTCAGAAGAGCCCAAGAGGGCCTGGAGCACTGGGAAAGCAAATGGGAGAGCGGCAGGAAGATAAGATTGATGAAAAGGTTCTCTTCCTTAGGCTCACTTAAGACATCTCTTAACCTTCAGGTCATGAAGGAAAGGGGTCTTGTACATGCCATGTGTCAGTTTTCATTAGAAATAGGATTTAGAGAAATCAAAAATACTTAGTCCTTTGTAGAAAAAGAGAAGAGACTATAGTGACTAATCAAAGCAGTTAATGACAATAACAGTGTTTAAAGTCTCATTAAAGGAAATACTAGAACAATAGAAATTGAAAAATGAGCTTAGCAGGGACTCTGATAATTTATTAGAAATATTTAATTATATAATGATAAATCTGTTTTTATAAGCCATACAAATTATGGATTTATTAATCCTTCTTCTTCAAAGGAACCATCTGGATCTTTCTCTTGTGCTTATCTCCACCTTCCTGGCACTATGTCGCTCTCACCCCTTCATGCAGAGCCTGGCCACTTGTGAGATTATTATGTGTTTGTGGGTATCTGTAATGCCTGCTGAATGGATGCAGATAAGTCTTTCTTTACTCAAAGCCAGAGTATGAAATGCTTCTCTGGGCTTGGAAAGGAAGGCCAGTAGTCTGCTTAGTGGATGACTTTGGCTAATTCTTGCCTGGAGCAAGGGAAGGCCCAAGTTTTTAATCATACTGCTATCCCCAATGGAACCCATGTTTGTCTCTGAAAAGATGTATGTCTGGGTTTGGAACTACAGATTACATGAATAAGTGTCATTTATAGTGGAAGCTATAAATTACCCATTGCCACCTCCCCACAGTGAGGGAGGGGTCAGGTCCTCTGTTTCCCTCACAGTGACCCAACTGCCCAGAAGCCATTCCTCAGGGTGGAGAGAAGGAAACATAAAAGTTGGTCACATTTTCCATTGGCAGTCCAGGAGGTTACAGGCTGGTTCTCCCTCCCCCCGTGTGTCTGGACCTTTTCTAAACATTAACAATGGAAGAAATTTGAAATAGCTTCATTTATAAACCCAGAGCACCAGGACAATATATTGCCTCAGTTATATATCTTAGATTCACTTATACACTTGGCTCTTGGGAACTGCTGGGTCTTAATCACAACTGCTGCTTTCAAGAAGTTGAAGGGAGGCATTTCTAGGAGTGTTCCAATAAGACTGAGAGCCTTTGGGAGAAAATTACCTTGGTAATTTTGACAAGGGCTAAAAGACTTGACTGTAAATGCTTCACTTTCACTTTTTAAAGTATCAGAATCTTCACTCATGTATATGTGAGTGAAGATTCCAAATTTGTAGAGGCTGATAAGATCATAGGGAAGAGATAGTGACAGCTAGTGTGATAGGATTAGAGTACTAGACTTGTAGAGCTGGAGCAACCCATAGGCACACCTTGATTTCCACTTGTCATGGTATTTCTGGATCCTGTTTTTATTTTAGAGGAGGGGGCATAGCTGTGTATTGAACTCTGCTTTTTATCTTTAACAGAACATTTTGTCAACCACCTCATAAATATGCACAATTTAATCATTTCTTTTTTTTTGTACTTGTAGATGGACAATTTTTGTTTTTGTGTGGTGCTGAGGATCAAATCCAGTGCCTCACATGTGCTAGGCAAACACTCTGCCACTGAGCTACAGCCCCAGCCCCTGTAATAATTTCTTATAAGCACACTAAAGTATACTAAAATATGTCTCCAGTTTCATCCCCAAATGTTATTGTATTTGCAATGCTTACTGCATTGGATTTTCAGCTACTTAATTAAATTAATATTCAATTCTCCCACCTTAGATAGTACAGAGACTAGGAAGCGTTGTTTATTTTCCCCATATCTTCATTGCCCTTTCGTGTTGTCCTTGATTATATGTCCAATACTTACACTTCTCTATTTTTTACCTAGTAAGTGTTTCCCTGTCCAGTAATAGCAAATTTTCTCCTCAGTAAGACATGGTAAGAGCTCTTTCTGGTTACCAGTGTCTACTTAAAATCCTGGCACTTAAAACATTGGAAAGTGTTACAGAAAATTTTAGGGTTGACAGTTGAGTCTTATTCACTCATTCATTTATCATTCATTCACCAGTTGTCTGTAGATCACTATTATGTTCAAGTCATTTTGCTAGGACTGTGATTAATGTTGTCTCGAAATGTCCAGGGTACTCCAAAATCCTGTGCCAGGAGAAGGGACTCTCTGCAAGGGAGCAGGAGTATCTTCCTGAGAATGTGTTAGAAGAAGCTGAGACTGATAGGGAAGTCAGAAGCGACAGGCCAGTGTGCCCATCAGGTTCGTTAATGAATTGAAAGTTTCTGTGGGTTTGCTATGTAGAAGAACAACTTACAGGAAAGTCTAAAGAAACATAAGTAGTGGTCATCCTAATTAATAAAATTGAAAACTCTTACAGGAGGTTTGGCCAGCACTCAGGAGCAATAATTAGATTTATGGACTTAATGTTCAAGGTGACTGTTTTCCTAAGCTGAACAGTATGGAAAATGTATGTAAATGTAATAGGAAATGCAGAAGGATCACACAATGATTTTCATAATTTTGTTTCTGAATATCATTCAGTACCTCCAGCCTAATTAAGTGTACAATGAATGTTTATTGAATTGAACCTCATCCTTTTCTTGCAGGCAAAAATAATTATCACCAGAAAAGTTTTATAGATAAGAAGACACAGACCCAAGACTTGTGTTTAAACTAGTCAGACATGTCAGGAACATATGTATTCTTATGACTAAATAAAAGTTAAATACCATGACCCCTCCATAGAGTTAAGAAGCGTAAAAGAATACCCTGACCTCACAATCCACAAAACTCAATTCAAAGTGTATCAAGGACCTAGGAATTAGACCAGAGACAATACACCTAATAGAAGAAAAAGTAAGCCCCAATTTCCAACATGTCAGATTAGGCCCCAAGTTCCTTAATAAGAATCCTGTAGCGCAAGAATTATTACCAAGAATTGATGAATGGGATATATTTAAACTAAAAAGCTTCTTCTCAGCAAAAGAAACAATCAGTGAGGTGAATAGAGAGCCAACTAATTTGGAACAAATATTTAATACGTGCACATCAGATAGAGCACTAATTTCTAGAATATATAAAGAACTCAAAAAACTTAACACCAAAAAAACAAATAACCCAATCAATAAATGGGCTAAGGAATTGAAAAGACACTTCTCAGAAGAAGATACACAATTAATCAACAAATACATGAAAAAATGTTCAACATCGCTGGCAATCAGAGAAATGCAAATCAAAACTACTCTAAGATTTCACTTCACTCCAGTCAGAATGGCAGCTATCAAGAACACAAGCAACAATAAATATTGGAGAGGATGTGGGGAAAAAGGCACACTCATACATTTCTGGTGGGACTGCAAAATGGTGCAACCGCTATGGAAAGCAGTATGGAGATTTCTTGGAAAGGAACCACCCTATGACCCAGCTATCCCACTCCTGGGTCTATTCCCAAAGGACTTAAAAACAGCATATTACAGGGTCACAGCCACTTCAAAGTTTATAACAGCACAATTTACAATAGGTAGGTTGTAGAAACAACCTAGATGTCCCTCAGTAGATGAGTGGATAAAGAAAATGTGGTATATATACAAAATGGACTTTTACTCAGCAATAAAAGAGAATAAAATAATGGCATTTGCAGGTAAATGGATGAAGTTGGAGAATATAATGCTATGTGAAATTAGTCAATCTCAAAATTCCAAATACCAAATGTTTTCTCTGATATAAGGAGGCTAGTCACACAGTGTTGTTGGATGGGGGTACATAGGAGGATTAGAGGAACACTAGAATGATCAAAGGAAAGGGAGGGAAAGGGAGGGAGCAAGGGGGGAGAGAGGAGAGAGGGGGGTAAAAATGAAAAAAAAAATTGGTGGTTGAATGAGATGGATATCATTATCCTAAATGCATGATTGAAGATCTGAATGGTACTTATATACTTTGTATACAAACAATTGTATGTAAAAAGATGCTATATATGTGCATTATGAATTGTAATACATATTACTATTATAAATAAAAAAGAAAGAAAAAAAAAGAATACCCTGACATTACTCTAGAATCAACCAGTTATTTATTTATTTTAATGAGAAGAGGAATTCAGAAAAATTGCTTCAAATAAGACATGGTCACAGGTCAGACTCCATCAAGAAGATCCCTGTGATGCCTCCTTTGAATATTTTTTTAGCTTCTCATCTCTTAGGGTCAGTAAGAACAGCTCCACACATGCCCTTTATCCTTTTCATTCCATCTCCAACCTTAGTCATTGCATTGGTCCACACTTCCACAGATCTCCAAGCCACACCCCACACTGGCTGTAGGAGCTTTTATTTTTCTGCTTCACAACCCACAGCCTTGTTGCCCTTAACATAAATCCAGACTTCCTTAACATGCAAGGTCTCCAACATCTAGGCACTTTGCAGGGCAACCCCCCACAAGCCATCCTCCAGCTTAAAACTATGTAAATAGTTTGTCCTACCTTAGTCTATAGGGCTGTGTTCCAAGCCCACCATAGATGCCTAAAATCACATATAATATTGAATGCTATGTAATTGTTTTTCCTTATACATACATGCCTATGGTATAATTTAATTTATAAATGAAGTACAGTAAGATTAATAATACTAATAATGTGCCAATTATAAAAATATACCTTAATAAAATTCCCAGCATCACTACTGTTGTACATTGGGGTCCTTACTAGGTAAAAATAAGTGTTTTTGATCACAAGCTCTGAGATACTGCAACATTTGAACTGATAACTAAGGCAGTTTCTACATGACTAAGGGTTGGGTAGCAAATACAGTATGGACACACTAGACAAAGGATTGTTCACATCCTGGGTGGGATGGTGCAACATTTCATCATACTACTCAGAACAACATGTAATTCCAAACCTAAAAATTGCTTATTTCTGGAATTTCCCTTTTAATATTTTCATACTGCTGGTAAATGCAATCACAGAAAGTGAAACTGCACATGAGGTAGGACTACTATATACATTTAGTAATGAGAATATGCTGGAACCAGTTGTTGTGACACATGCCTGAAATCCCATAATATTGGAAAGATGAGGCAGGAGAATCCCAAGTTTGAGGTCAGCCTTAGAAATTTAGTGAGACCTTGTCTCAAAATGAAAAAATAAAAAGAGCTGGTATAGCTCACTGGTGAAGCACCACTGGGATAAATCCTCAGTATTGCAAAAAAAAAAAAAAAAAAAAAATAATAATAATAATAATAATAATATGCTGGGTTTCTCCAAACCATTTTGTTTATTTTGTATTTGGTGTTCCCAACTGGAATCTTCCATTTTCTCTCTCCTCTGTTGACTTCTGTCCCCAACACACACACACACACACACACACACACACACACACACACTTACACTCTCCCTCCTCTATCTTGCTCTCACTCCTTCACTTCTACTGCGCTCCATCTTATGGCCCAGATGACTGCTTCCTTTGGCCTTCCCCAGTCTCTCAGTCTGTCTGTGTCCTCCTTTCTCCCAGCCCACCTCACCCTAGACTTAACACACTGCTCAGGGATGTTGACCCCACTGGACCATCAGCCCCTTCAGGACAAGGAATGCCCTCTGTGATTTTACTTCTGTATTTCCAATCCCTGTTCTCTGCCAATAGGTACTTTTTGTTTGTTTTATTTTTCATAAAAACAATAAACTCTAGAAGGATATTTAATGGGAAAAAAGGACTTTATTTGATCACTGAGGCAGAGACTCAGTAAATGGGCCCCTGTGGCTTCCAGATAGAAATTGGTTGTTTTCAAGTAGATACTCCCCACCTTCTTCCAAGTCAGGGGCTTTTGGGTGGAAGGCAGCTGACTGTGCTCAAGAGTATCGTCCCTTGATTTCTCTCCAATTGACCCCAGTTTCATTTACAGTAAGTGAAGTTCAGTCTCTCAGATGAAGCAGTTCATACAACTTAATGTCTTAGAAATGTGGCATCACACCTTCAAAGAACACTTTGGGTTTGTTCTTCACCATGTCTTTGACTAATTGTGTGATCCTGGGTCACCCTGAAAACTTTCTGTGTCTGATTGTTTATTTGTGAAATTTTGCATCAAATATGTATTCTTCCCCTATCACAGCATGGTCACGAGGATTAATGTAGGTGGAAATTCTTTGCAAGCTGAGGTTGTAAGAGAGTTAAGCTATAATATCCTGATTTGCCTTCAAAACTTGTTGACTAGGTTCCTGATCAGTCTCAATTCCTTCCTTTTATTAATATGCTTAGAATTTCTAAACATTGCCTGTTGCCATTAATACTGTTCACTCATTCTGTGAAATCATCAGAGTTGGAGGAGACCTGTTTTTCCATCCAAACACCCTGCCATAAGAGGAGCATTATTGGTTGGAGAAGTTACAAACTACAGCTCTTTTCAGCAAAGGAAGATGCAAAGATGTTAAGAATCATAAAAAAATGCAACCACAGCATGAAGTTGAATAATCCTTGTCTCGTATTTGCCTGTGACCTTAGGGCTGTTTGTGCAACTTTTCGAGATTCATTATCATCAATTAGAGGCAAGGAATAATAATATCTACAGCAAAGGGCAGCAGGAGAATGATTGACATGTACCCAGCCAGGACAACCTCTAATATAGCAGGTGTCTATTAAGTCTTTTCTTAGTGTGGATGCTCTCTTGGCTAGTAGTGATAGGTGTAATGTGTAGATAACACAGCAACCCCTTTATCTTGCCCATGTCTTGGATCCTCTTCTTCTCTTGTTCTCTGTTGTCTGCACTCCCCTTGATCAGGAGACCTCTTCCCTGCTGACTCTTTGGAACCAATATAGTCACACTTCCTTTGCAAAAAGAAGAACTTTTCTGTGAGTTAACATCTTTACTATTTTTTCTACTATTTAGAAAACACATTGGACCTTTGCTTCTAGATTATGATCATTGGAATCCTTGGAGTTTATCCTTGTGGCACAATTCTTAGTAGCAGCAGCATTTTCTTCACTGTTATGTTTAAGCTGTTTTGTTGTTGTTGTTGTTGTTGTTGTTGTTGTTGTTGTTTCCCTCAAGCCGAGTGCCAACATAACCTCCTAAGTATGTAGGCACTAATTTTGAGAGAAAATTGTTTTAGAGGGTTGGATAATTTTAATCAAACTTTTCAGTCCTTCATTGTTGGTATTGATGTTCTTTTTCCTTTAACCATTTTTAATTGTATTCAGAAGATCAAGAAAGAAAGTACCAGTTCTTTTGACATGCTTTAAAGTACCTTTTTAGCTAGTGCTTTTTAGTTATTGAAGAAATGTGCACCATACGAGTATCTTAAAAAGTTTGGGCTCAATGTTCTTCTGTCCCACTTCTGAATCCTTGCAGAAAGGTTCTAACCCTTGCTAAAATTGTTACAGGAAAGGAACTCTGACTTCCAGTCTAATAATTTTCTTTTTGCATTAGGGTATATATCAAAAGATTGAAATGACATTCAGTGTTAAAACTTTAGTTTTTATATCTGGCATTATCTTGTTTCATTATTACTATGACTCAGTTGCCCCAGTGTGTGTTAACAGAAAGTCCCAAATCCTCTGGACTCCCTTGTCTTCCTCCACCTGCTTTTAGGTAAGTTTTATTGTTTTAAAAATGTAAGACTCTGGATTCTTTTACTGCCAGAAAACAAAGATCATTTTTATTAATGTTGCTTCTTGGATGACAGTGTCAGTCATCTCTTTGAAAATTCATTTTGGAAATGAAGTTTGTTCCTCAAGCAACCTTAGAAAGAAGCTGTAAAAATGGCAGGGGAAAGATAATAATAATAGAGTAGAGATATTAAAGCATTTATACAAGGAAACTTAATTTAACTTCCCTCAAACTCCATTTCAAACTTGCTTTTGTGCATGAAAATATGTTGCATAACTTTCCTTCCCCCCGACCCCACCATATGTCTCCTCTGAAGGGTTTTGTGCATTAGATAAAAGCTCCGGTCCAGTTATCAGGGCTTCCTGACCAGGCACACTGTTGAGTCCAGGCCCCATTCTGGGGTCAGCAGCGCAGGGCTTCTATGGGGGAGGTGGAAAGAGAGGCCACTTGGAAGTCCCATATTAATCTTGAGGCCAAATTCTTGCACCCCCACCTCCAGACCCAAATCAGTGAAACACTAATATAATATTTTGATTTGTCCTTAGTGATGAAAGTGGATATGCAATGAAATATCAAACTTGAGGAATTGCGGGTCTTATAACCTGAGGAATTATTGTAGATGTAGAAAGAGCAGTTACGAATTGCCTATGAGCATTTAGAGAAGGGAACTGATATCAAGACCATCAAGCTTATTTCCCTAAACACCCCCAAATACATCCGTGCCTGTATTTCACCTCAGGCTCATGGGTGGCTTTGGGAAGCAAGACTATTCTTTGAGCAGCTTGGACAGTATAGAAATTGAGGGAGGAAAACTCAAACTCTTAAGGTTACTCAGGGTAAGCCAGGGGGGGAATTCTTGTAGAATACCACCAGCAGGGCCCAGCCATTACCTTCCATCTGCTGTGCTACTAACAAAGGGCTCTTGGAAATGATTTAAGTGAAAGGGGCATATGCTAGGAATCTGAAGTCGTTAGCTTTTTTTGTTTGGGTTTTTTTGTTTCTTGAGATGGAATCTTGCTATGGTTTTCCCAGCTGGTCTTGAACTCCTGGGCTAAGCAATCCTCCTGCCTCAGCCTCCTGCATTGCTGGGAATGCACCTGTGCTTCATGCTGCTCTACTGTGTTGTTTTGTTTTCAATTTGAGGAGAACACTGGTGATGTAAGCCTTACAGAATCCGTTTCCAGGTGTCATCAGCATGTGATAGTGATTGGGTACTAGGTCCCAGCCAGATGCTCTCAGTGTAGTAGATGCTAAAGAAATTTTGATGTAGATTATCACTCTCTGTGGGTCCTATAACTTTGTGCTTTGTACAAACCCTTCCCACATCCTTATCACAATAGTTCTTCATTGTTGTGAGCTATTTCTAACACCCTTCCAACAGGCTCCTCAAGGATAGATACAAGCTGTGCCTGATCACCTCTTTTTGTTTTTCCCCTGTGCCTGAAACAAGACCTAATATGTGGTGGATACCTTGGAAAGACAGGCTGTAGAAAAAAGAAGAAAATCATTTTATTCTCAATTATTGTTACAATTTTCCCCATCTTATACTGGAAGTCATACAGTACAAGAGCTTGACAGACCCAGACCCTCCATGGAAGCTTATGATTTATTGGCACCTCTGGCACCTGGCACCTCTGAATGGTGGCTCTCACTTCAGTGTTCCCTCAGTGGCATTTCTGTTGGTTGCACCTGTTCCTTTGATGGTCACATCTGTTTTCTAGTTCACCTGACCTATAGCAGTAAAGCTTTTCTGCAATGGATAGAAAACAAGCATACAGGAGCAATGATTCAAGTTGATACATACCAAGGAGTAGGTTAACTTGGTCAAATGGGGGTTCTAGTCCTAGTTTTTTGAGGAATTTCCATAATGCTTTCCAGAGTAGTTGCAACCAATTTACAGTCCCTGCACCAGCAATGTATGAATATATCCTATTCCACACATCCTTCCCAAATTTATTGTTACTTGTATTCTTGATAATTGCCATTCTGACGGGAATGAGGTATAATCAGACAAAGGGAAATGAAGGGAAGGGAGAGGGGATAGGAAAAAGAAAGAGTGGAATGAATCACAAATAATTTTCCTATGTACATATTTAAACACACCATAGTGAATCTTACCATCATTGTACATCCATAAGAATGGGCTTGTACCTAGACTAACATATATTCTGTGCTTGTACAATTACATCAGAATTAATTCTTTTGTCATGTATAACTAAAAAGAACAACAACAAAAAAAAAGATACAAGTTGAATATCCCATATCCAAAACACTTAGCACCCAAAATATTGCAGATTTTGGATTTTGTTGCATTTTGGGATATCTGTATAGACTTTGCCAGTTGAGCATCCCTAATCCAAAATATTCTACAATCTAGAACTTTCTGAAAGGATTCTTGGATTAAGGATGCCCTCAATCTTTATTTGGTATGGTTGATTGTATTCTATTTCTATTTTTATTTTAATCATTAAGGCTATTAATGGGAAATACTTTCATATTAGTAACTGACCTTGAACTATAATTTTCATAAACATGTTTGTTATGAAATTATATGGTTAAATTATGATAAACAGGTGAAATAAGATGAGCAGAGGAAAATGTGTTCATTGTTCAAAGGAGGAGAAATCCCTCTTAAAGATGTTCTGTCTAGGACTAATTTACTCAAAATGTGGTGCGTGTTGTGAAGAGTAATGACAGGTGGTCTTCTGCAAAGCTTCTTGGCCTGAGTTTAATGTGCTGGGTTTTGTTGTTGTTGTTTGTTGTTTTGTTGTTATTGTTGTTGTTGTTGTTGCTCCTGTTTCCCAAACCTCCATACCTAAAGGATTTATTTCATCCTGCCCTTTGTTCACAATATGGGACCATAATTGAGTTCATATTTCTTATTCAACCTTTAAGCTATAATTAATATTTTATTATGGCAGATTTTATCACTAGCAGAACAGCAGGGAATTAAACTGCATGCTTGCATGTACACACGTGCACATACACACACATCCAGAGCAATAGTGACTTACTGATGCCAGGAAAGCTCTTTGTTATGAGTTATGGCTAAGTGAAGATAAAATATGCTTATGGTAGCCTGCAACCCTTCCACAGCAGTTTATGGCCAGCCTTAACATCATAGCAGGACAAAAAGAAATTAAAATTGCTCACACAGACTCTTCAACCCCACAGGTCTGTTCATACTGGAAGTGTGTTACCAGTGTCGTTGTAACACTACTTACCAGTTTTCATTCATAATTTAATCACCAGGGCAATGTTAGGTCAGCTGCTCTCAGCACCAGTGCCTCACGCAGAACTCTAAGGGATCCTAGCCATGACGACAGCATATTGAATTCTCACCTGATTTTATTTTATTTTTAAAATTTTTAATTTATTTATTTTTTGTTCTAAGTTGTTAGAAATGACAGCTGCATTGTATTTCATATTATACTTATAGAGCACACTTTTACATATCTCTGGTTGTATACAAAGTATATTCACAGCATTCGTGACTTTATACATGCACTTAGGGTAATAATATCCATCTCATTCTGCCATCTTTTTCTTTTCTTCTACTTCACCCTTTGCCCCCCCCCTCCTCTTCCTCCCCATTGGCCATTCTAGTGTTCCTCTAATCCTTCCATGCGCCCCGTCCCAAACCCACTGTGAAGCAGCCTCCTTATATCAGAGAAAACATTCAGCATTTGGCTTTTTGGGATTGGATAACTTCACTTAGCATTATATTCTCCAACTTCATTCATTTACCTGTGAATGCCATCATTTTATTCTCTTTTATTGCTGAGTAATACTCCATTGTGTATACATACCACATTTTCTTTATCCATTCATCTACTGAAGGGCATCTTTTGGTTCCACAATTTAGCTATTGTGAATTGTACTGCTATAAACATTGATGTGGCTGTGTCCCTGTAGTATTCTGTTTTTAAGTCCTTTGGGTATAGACTGAAGAGGAGGATAGCTGGGTCATAAAATTCTGGGAAAATGGATACAAAAATACAAAAGTTCCATTCCCAGTTTTCCAAGGAACCTCCATACTACTTTCCATATTGGCTGTACCATTTTGTAGTCCCACCAGCAATGTATGAGTGTGCCTTTTACCCCACATCCTTGCCAACATTTATTGTTGTTTGTTTTCTTAATAGCTGCCATCTGACTGGTGTGAGATGAAATCTTAGAGTGGTTTTGATTTGCATTTCTCTTATTGCCGGAGATGTTGAACAGTTTTTCATGTGTTTGTTGATTGATTGTATATCTTCTTCTGAGAAGTGTCTGTTCAGTTCCTTGGCTCATTTATTGATTGGGTTATTTGGGGTTTTTTTTGGTGTTAAGATTTTTGAGTTCTTTATATATTCTAGAGATTAGTGCTCTATCTGAAGTGCATGTGATAAAAAATTTGTTCCCAATTAGTAGGTTCTTTCTTCACCTCACTGATTGTTTCTTTTGATGAGAAGAAGCTTTTTAGTTTGAATCTATCCCATTTATTGATTCTTGATATTAATTCTTGCACTACAGGAGTCTTATTAAGGAACTTGGGGCGTAATCCGACATGTTGGAGATTAGAGCTTACTTTTTCTTCTATTAGGCATAGTGTCTCTGGTCTAATTCCTAGATCCTTGATCCACTTTGAGTTGAGATTTATGCATGGTGAGAGATAAAGGATTAATTTCATTTTGTTGCATATGGATTTCCAGTTTTCCCAGCACCATTTGTTGAAGAGGCTATCTTTTCTCCAATGTACATTTTTGATGCCTTTGTCTAGTATAAGATAACTGGAATTATATGCGTTAGTCTCTGTGTCCTCTATTCTGTACCACTGGTCTACAAGTCTATTTTGGTGCCAATACCATCCTGTTTTTGTTACTATTTCTCTGTAGTATAATTTAAGGTCTGGTATAGTGATGCCACCTGCTTCACTCATCTTGCTAAGGATTGCCTTAGCTATTCTGGGTCTCTTATTTTTCCAGATGAATTTCATGATGGCTTTTTCTATTTTTACGAGGAATGTCACTGGGATTTTGATTAGAATTGCATTAAATCTGTATAGTGCTTCTGGTAGTATGATCATTTTGACAATATTAGTTCTGCCTATCCAAGAACAAGGTAGATCTTTCCATCTTCTAAGGTCTTCCATAATTTCTTTCTTTAGTGTTCTGTAATTTTCATTGAAGAGGTCTTTCACATCTTTGGTTAAATTTATTCCCAAGTTTTTTTTTGCTTGTTTGTTTTTTGTTTTATGCAATTGTAAACGGAGTAGTTTTCCTCATTTCCCTTTCAGAGGATTTGTCACTGATATATAGAAATGCCTTAGACTTATGGGCATTGAATTTTATATCCTGCTACTTTGCTGAATTCATTTATGAGTTCTAGATGTTTTCTGGTGGAATTTTTTGGGTCTTCTAGGTATAAAATCATATCATCAGTGAATAGTGATAATTTGAGTTCTACTTTACCTATCTGTATCCCTTTAATTTCTTTCATCTATCTTATTGCTCTGGCAAGCATTTCAATTACTGTGTAAATTGGAGTGGTGAAAGAGGGCATCCCTGTCTTGTTCCAGTTTTTAGAGGGAATGCTTTCAATTTTTCTCCATTTAGAATAATGTTGGCCTGGGGCTTAGCATAGGTAGCTTTTACGATGTTGAGATATGTTCCTGTTATCCCTGGTTTCTCTAGTGTTTTGAGCATGAAGGGGTGCTGTATTTTGTCGAATGCTTTTTCTGCATCTATAGAGATAATAATATGGTTCTTATCTTTAAGTCTATTGATGTGATGAATTTCATTTATTGATTTCCGTATCTTGAACCATCCTTGCATCCCTGGAATGAACCCCACTTGATTGTGGTATACTATAATTTTGATATGATTTTGTATCCATTTTCCCAGAATTTTATTGAGAATTTTTGCATCTGTGTTCATTAGAGATATTGGTCTGAAGTTTTCTTTTTTTGATGAGTCTTTGCCTGGTTTTGGGATCAGGGTGATATTGGCATCATAGAATGAGTTTGGAAGTGCTCCCTCTTTTTCTATTTCCTGAAATAAATTGAAGAGTATTGGTATCAGTTCTTCTTTAAAGGTCTTGTAGAACTCGGCTGTGTATCCATCTGGTCCTGGTCTTTTCTTGGTTGGTAGGCTTCTGATGGCTTCTTCTATTTCATCTCTTGAAATTGGTCTGTTTAAATTGTGCATATCATCCTGCTTTAATTTGGGCAGATCATATGACTCTAGAAATTTGTCGATGCCTTCGGTGTTTTGTATTTTATTGGAGTACAAGTTTTCAAAATAATTTCGAATTATTTCCTGAATTTCCATAGTGTCTGTTGTGATACTTCCTTTTACATTGTGCATGTTAGTAACTTGAGTTTTCTCTCTACTTCTCTTTGTTAGCCTGGCTAAGGGTCTGTCAATGTTATTGATTTTTTTCAAAGAACCAAATTTTGTTTTGTCAATTTTTTCAATTGTTTCTTTTGTTTCAATTTCATTGATTTCAGCTCCAATTTTAATTATTTCCTGTCTCCTACCGCTTTTGGTGTTTAATTGTTCTTCTTTTTCTAGAACTTTGAGATGTAATGTTAAGTCATTTATTTGTTGACTTTTTCTTCTTTTGAGGAATGAACTCAATGCAGTGAACTTTCCTCTTAGGACTGCCTTCATAGTATCCCAGAGATTTCGATATGTTGTGTCTGTGTTCTCATTCACCTCTAAGAATTTTTTAATCTCCTCTTTGATGTCATCTACAACCCCTTATTCAATCATATTATTTAGTCTCCAGTTGTTGGAGTAGCTTTTATTTCTTATTTTACCATTGATTTCTAATTTCATTCCATTATGGTCTGATAGAATGCAAGGTAGTATTTCTATTTTTTTTTTTTTTTTGTATTTGCTAAGAGTTGTTTTGTGGCATAATATATGGTCTCTCTCAGAGAAGGATCCATGTGCTGCTGAAAAGAAAATGTATTCGCTTGTTGAACGATGAAATATTCTATATATGTCAGTTAAGTCTAAATTTTATTGTATTTTTGAGTTCTATAGTTTCCTTGTTCAGCTTTTGTTTGGAAAGTCTATCCAGTGGTGAAAGTGGTGTGTTAAAGTCTTCTAGGATTATTGTGTTGTGGTCAATTTGATTCTTGAACTTGAGAAGAGTTTGATGAACATGGATGCTCCATTGTTTGGGGCATATATATATTTATAATTGTTAAGTCTTGTTGGTGTATGATTCCCTTGAGTAGTATGTAGTGTCCTTCCTTATCCCTTTTGATTGACTTTAGCTAGAAGTCTACTTTATTTGATATAAGGATGGAAACCCCTGCTTGTTTCCTTGGTCCATGTGAGTGATAGGATTTCTCCCAACCTTTTACCCTCAGCCTATGGATGTCTTTTCCTATGAGATGAGTCTCTTGGAGGCAGCATATTGTTGGGTCTGTTTTTTTGATCCAATCTGCAAGTCTATGTCTTTTAATTGGTGAATTTAGGCCATTAACATTCAGAGTTATTATTGAGACATGTTTTGTATTCCCAGCCATTTTTTGTTTATTTTTGGTATTTAACTTGACATGGTTTCTCCTCTGATTGTTTTTTCCTTTAGTGTAATACCTCCCTCTGTTGATTTTCATCATTGCTTTTCATTTCCTCTTCATGGAATATTTTGCCGAGGATGTTCTGTAGTGCTGGCTTTCTAGTTGTAAATTCTTTTAACTTTTGGATATCATGGAAGGTTTTTATTTCGTCCTCAAATCTAAAGCTTAATTTTTCTGGGTACAAGATTCTTGGTTGGCATCCCTTTCTTTCAGAGATTGATATATGTTGTTCCATGATCTCTTGGCTTTGAGTGTCTGAGTTGGAAAATCTGCTGTGATACGAATTGGTTTCCCCATATATGTGAACTGATTCCTCTCTCTTGAGGCCTTTAAAATTCTGCCCTTGTTCTGTGTGCTAGGCATTTTCATTATAATGTGTCTTGGTGTAGATATGTTGTAATTTTGTACATTTGGTGTCCTATAAGCCTCTTCTATTTGGTCTTCCAATTCCTTCTTCATGCTTGGGAAATTTTCTGATATTATCTCATTGAAGAGAATGTGCATTCCTTTGGTTTGAAACTCTGTGCCTTCCTCTGTCCCAATTACTCTTAGATTTGGTCTTTTGCTGCTGTCCCATAATTCCTGGATGTTCTGTTCATGGTTTCTTACTATCTTCTCTGGGTGGTCAACTTTATTTTCAAGATTATATACTTTGTCTTCATTGCCTGACATTCTTTGTTCCAGTTGATCTAGTCTGTTGGTGAATGCCTTCTATTTTTTTTTTTTTTTTAATTTGGCTAATTGTTTCCTTCATTTCAAGGATTTCTGACTTTTTTTTTTTTTCAGAGTTTCTATCTCTTTTTTGAAGTAATCTTTTGCTACCTATATTTGCTCTCTTATGTCTTTCTTGTAGTGGTCATTTTTTGCTTGTATTTGCTCATTTAGGTCATTCTTTAATTCACAGATGATTTTAATTATGAACCTTCTGAACTCCTTCTCTGACGTTTAATCAACTTCGATGAGCATGGGTTCTGTTATTCTACTACCCTGGTTTGTTTGGGATATTTTCCTCCCTTGTTTTTTCATGTTGTCCATTTGCCTTTCTTTCTTGCAGTGTAGATCTGAGATATTACAGTTTCTACCCTATATTCTTGTGATATCCATGCAGTTTGTGCTTCCCCTTAATGTTGGGCTTTCAGAATTTGCAGGTGTCCCTCGAAGTATGCTACCTAGGACTGGGTCCCACACGGGTTGGTGTGGGCTGAGCTGGTTGAATCTTAGCTCCTGCGGTGGTCTGCTGGTTGGAAGAGGCAGTTCTCTGAGTGGAGACCAGTGAAGCTGTCCTAGGCCTGCCTGAGTTCCGCGGGTGTGGGCTGGGCTGACCTGGGCCTGTCTGCACTCGGGTGGAGGTTGGTGAAACAGCCCTGAGCCTGGCCACACTCAAGTGGACCAGATGTCAATGGGACTGATCTGGGGCTGGCCATGCTAGGTGGAGGTCAGCAGGACTGACCTGGATCTGGCCACACTCCAGTGTAGGTCCCTGGGACTGTCCTTGGCCCTCCTGCACTCAAGCAGAGTTGGGTGGGGTCTGTCCTTTCCTCTCCTGTTCTGGGGCAGAGGTCAGTGGGAGTGACTGGAACCTGGTCGCACACACGGGGAGGTCAGCAGGACTGACCTAGGCTTTACCGCGCTAGGGTGAAGGTCAGTAGGACTGACCTGGGGCTGGCAGCACTCCGGCATAGGTATCCTTCTCTCCTGATTTTAAACTGGTGACATACTTCTTAAAACTTAAATATTACCAAGTTGTTTGGTGTATTTGGTATTATTTCAGTAACTGTTGACAGATTTAGGAAAGGGCTACATCTGAAGACAAAACAGATGAGCAGAAATTCTGTGTGGTTACATGGTGATACACTTTAGTTATATGTTTATTTTGCATGTAATTAATATTTTGATTTTCTCATGTCTCCTACAAATTAGTCTTCAGAAAGATTATCAGTACTCATTTCTCTTCTTTTTAGTGCATTATAGGATATATGACTTGTATCAAAAATTGCAAAACAAACCATAAGTCTCTCTTAGTGCCCATGAAATGAACAATATTAAAAGTCTCTGAAATGATCAGAAGTGACTATTTGAAACAAATAGCAAAAGCAGCGATGGAAGAATCATTGCATTTCTCCTCTCCTTTTCTCCTTCTCCCTTCTTCTGTTTATCTGTTGGGTAACCCTCTAATATTTTATGCTAATAAGAAATAGACTAAACGGATAAGAAATATGGACTTAACAACTAAAGTTTTTATCTTGCAAGGAATTAGGAGAAAAAAATTAAGAAAATTTCAGTTTTACTTCCTCTCAAAGAGGCTTCCTCTGAAAGACCTCAAAGTTAGGAAAAAACTGAAAACATTTTATCACATTTGAACTTTCAAGTTTAAAAAAGTACATGAAAGATGGTCAGATGTTCTGTTCTAGGATATACTTCATGTGCTATTCTATATAAATGCAGATTTCTTATTCTCCTTGTAAAGGCCTTAGAGTTTTGTTGTAGAAAAACCTAGCATAAATTAAACTTTAAATTAAATTTCATTCCATCGGCAAGTTCTAATAGAAGTGATGTTACATTTTTGGCAGATTCATCTTTACTATGGGTTGTACTTTAATATGGCAAAAGCAGTGGGGAGATTTTATGTTACTTTAAATTCCAGAATATTGTTACACCAGCTAATGCTGGTGCAACAGGGATGGTGCAAGTTTAGGGATGGTGCAAGTTTAATAAACAAAAGGATCCTTAGTAATATATTAAAAGGATAATAGAATTTTAATTCAGCTCACTAAGCTAAAAACTTCTGATCAGCTTTCTATCTTTGAGAAATTTGCTTTTTTTATTAAAATCTTTTTAGAAAAACCAGACAGTAAGATTTTCAAAGCTAGTTTTGAGATTATGATTGTGATGGGAAGATTTTATGAAATTGATTAGTGAAATGGTGTAATTATTTGTACAGATGAAAAACACACCAGTCACACAGTTCAGTCAAGGTACCATTGACCTGGGTGCTAATAACATGTTAATTTCCATCATGGAGATAGCAATGTATGGCAGTTGGGCAGCAGAGAAGATTTAGCTATTTTTCATTAGCACTTGGACTTTGATAAAGGGGAATAGAAAAGAGCTGCTTGACCTTTCAGTGCTTAAATTATTAAAGAGCAAATAGATTTGAGGTCTGGATGCTTGCAAATCTAATTTGTCTTGTGGAGCAAGGATGAAAAGACATTTGGGGTTTGAAATTGCTCCAGTCAACTTAGTTCTTTCTTTAATATATCTGGAGATGAGTAGATTCTGGTCATTTAAAAAGTAATATGTCTGGAGTAGTGTGTATAATATAACTAATACCAGCTGGCAAAAAGGGAGGCCCATTAAATGATCATTTTATTCTCTGATTTTCACCTAATCCTCATTAAATTGCTGCTGAGGAAAAAAACCCTTCTTTGTCCATATTCTCTTAGATGGTATATAAATTACAGAAGAAAATTTTGTTTCATTAAGAAATGTCTCATTAGGGAACAATAGATTGTATATTTGAGTTACAGAAAGGCATTGCCTGGCACAGAGTAGGCACTCAAAAATATTTATTAAATTAATAAGTAAGTGAACACACACATCACACATATTAGCAAGGTTGGTGAAAAGAGGAATGAGAAGTGAGAGATGGAGCTGAGAGAGGGGGTAGAGGAGGGAGAGACACAGACTTTGATTCCCTCCAGGTTCATTATTTGGTGTGGGTTATCCAGGACAAACTTAAATTCTGACCAGCACCCTCTTATCACAAAACTTTTTTTTCTTGATAATTTCCTCTTCTTTTAACTCCTGTATTGAGGAAATGACTCAAAAATAGATTTAATGTTAAATTTTAGTTATGCAAACACACTTGTAAAGATCAGTTCACTTGCCCCTTACCAGCACATATAATTGTACTGTACCCCCAAAACAAAATAGAAATGGCTTTTGGATTATATTATGATTTCAAATATATGTGCTTCATAACCCACTTCATTCCAAGAGTCGTGAGAAACAAATAGGAATAAATTGTAGCCTTCCCCCTCTAGGAGCTTATAAGCCTTCTCAAAATATGATGAAATGATACCAGTGTCTATCAGTCTTCACCAAAAACACATTTTTTTTTTTTTTAGTTTGGAGCAGAGTGAGTACATCTCAAAGTGAGGGAATGATTGGAAGCCACTAGAAGAGGGGTCAAGGAGGGTCTCTGCATTTTATGAGAGAGGTTCCCTGCTGAGATTGCCCATGTGTCCATCCTGCTGGGGAGAACAGCATTTAAATAGCACACTTGAGCCCAGGCCAAGGGGGAGGAATAGAGACACAGAAGTTTGTGTCCAAATTCTGAGACTTGAAAAGTCCAGAAGAGCTGTGTTGATATATTTTTTTTAAAATTTTTTACAGAGTAGATTTAGAATCAGAGGGAGCCCCTTACATGGTGAGAAAGGTGAAGAGATTCCAGCAGGTGTAGTCACTGCCACTCTAGAATTAGATCATCCCCTGAAAGTGATTTACACCACAAATACAAATGGCAGAAGGGAATGAGGTCAAAGGTAACATTACCTCCTATAGCTCCCTTGAAATCATAAAAGTAAAAGAATCTTTACACAATGTTCAAAATAAAGTGATTATGAAAAGTAGAGATTGGCTTATAGATTGGTTGCATCTGCAGGGTATTCCACTTGGGGCATACGACTCACATCAGTCCCTTAAATAGTACTCTTCAAGAATGAAAGCATCACCTGGCCCAGTGACTTATGATGTGAACTGGGCTCCCCCCTGCCACTTCAGTAGAATAGCACTTCACCTCAGGACCTTGGTCTTCACCTCAGTAAATTAGAAAAAATAAAAGTTACATGTACATGGTTGTGTGCTGGATGAAATGATTTCTGTAATATTTTGTCTTCATATTATTTTTGTTTTTCTGCTTCATCTTGCATAGGAGTTTCTGAAAAGTTGTTTTTAAATAGAAATTTTAAAAATTATGTCATGTAGGAAATGAACAGAAAAGCTGACTCTTTGAAGGAAGCCATTGTTAAAAATCATTTTATCAAATTGGGAGTTTCTTTGCAAAGCAAATAATTATTCTTATGGGTTGTTCAGTTTGTGGGAGCAGTTCTTATATGGAGAATACAGATTCTGGATTTATAAAATGCATATTGGAGAGCCAACTAATATTTTTACTTCATAGGAAAAAATAAGACCCCTCAAAATCGATTAAAAACCCCAGTTGTTTGCAGAATTAGAGTTAGTGCCAGGACCCATGCACTGACTCATCCCTACAAAAGCAATTTCAAGAAAATGTTCATGCATTGTCAGTGCTGTTTTTAATAACATTTTGAGTAAATTCCTTCTATAACTGTCATCTTTGATTGTACTACTGAGCAGTTGGCATTTTGTCTTTTACTTTGACCTCAACCCTTACTCTTGCTATTATTATGACCTAATATGCAGATTAGTACTATGGCCTCTCCCATCTGCAGCAGGTACAAACCAGGACGCCATATGGGTGCCTGAAGGCACAGTTAGTACCAAACCCTACATGCACTGTTGTTTTCATACACACATATTTATATAAGGAAGCTTGTAAATTGGGCACACTAAGAGATTAAGAACAATAACTAATAAACACATAGAACTATTATTATAACAGCAAACCATGGTAGTTAAGTGAATGTGGTCTGCTTTTTTATAATTTTTTAATTAGGTATGTATGACAGCAAAATGGATTTTAACTCGTTGTCTCTTTTGCTGTATGCTAATAAAACTTTACTTATAGACATTGGAATTTGAATTTCATATATGATTTCATGCATCACAAGATACTATTATGCTTTTTTTTTCTTTCTTTTATTAAAAAACATCAGCCTCTCCTGAAAGAATCAAGACAAATATTAATATTTTTGGATTGTGGTTGAGTGAAATCACAGAAGGCAAAAATAAAAAAATAAATAGTATTTTTGGGTTGAGGGTAACCAAAACCACAGAAAGCAATACCACAGGTAAGGGGGGGGGGACTACTTACTGTATTTGCTGCTGTATCAAACTACTCCAAATTTAACAGCTTAAAGCAAACTTTTTATCTTGCCATGAAGGTATGGGCCAGCAGAGGGCTGGCTGAACAGCTTCTACTCAGTCTCTCAGCACTTCAGTCATCAGCTGGCTTGGCTGGTGACCTTCTGAGGCCACTCACACACATGGCTGCCAGAAATGCTGCCTGTGAGCTGGGAGTCTTTGGGACTGCCAAGCAACGTGCCTATACATGCACCCTCCAGCTTGGCAGGTTCATGTTGTGGGGCCATTTACTTGATTGGCTTCTCTAAGAGCAGACTTCTCCAGGGACCCAGTGGGAAGATGGAGTGACCCTTCTGCCATCTTCTGTTGGTTGCATGTGAGTCATTAAATATAGTGAAGCCCACCTCTTGACTGAGAAATGCCAAGGTCTTTGCAAGCAAATCTTTAAATTACCACATCCAAGTATATGTAGATGTAAGAAGTCAAGAAGGATGAGAGAAATAAAAGTCTGCTTTACCTCTTTATGCATCCTTTGTCCTCCATCTGGGAAGAAGCTCTTCAAATACTTTCTTTCATGTTGTGTCTATTATGCAGGGAAGAATCTACCAGATTTGGTGGAGCCTCTTACATAACTACACCCAGTAGCAAGTCCCTTCCTTCCTTCCTTTCTTGGACTACCTGTGCACTGAGAAATCACTGTGATACTGAATTGTAGTTAGAAGTATAAATCGAATAGCAACACTCACTTTGTGACTCATTTTGTACCAAGTGGTTGTACTCATAGAGTAAACATTTGCCTGAATGCAGATTCTGAGTTCACACCAACAAGAGCCATGAAGAGGCCTTCCCCAGGGAAGTGGGGATGGGTTTCCACTTCTACTCCTACGCTTCTCTCTTATCATTAATGGTCACCTGTGCTCAGCAACTTCTTGAATGGCTTCATTGTTGTAGGGAATCAGTGTAGACACTAGTGTTCTGCTCTTCAGGGGGCACATCATCTTTGCAGATGTTGCTGAGGGGCACTTTCTCATCCCTTCTTTATATGTGATTTAAGTGGCCTTGTTCATGGTTTGCTCTTCTGTGGGAATCCTCCCATGAAATGTGTGCGTACCAGATCGGCATTACAGCCATTGAGTGGGAAGATCCACTATCTGGGAAGTCTCAGCAGCTCTCCTGCTGGTGAGATGGCACCAGACATGTGAACTCTCACCCAGCTCTGTCAGAAGGTCCCACACAACCCTGGTCCTACCCCCGCCTCTATCCTGTTCTTTGTGAAGAAGTAAGCACCTAGGAGACAAGACTCCTCCCACTAAAGTCTTATACCTACCAATCCCTTTGTTTTGTACTGCTATAAATAAAGCAAGCATGTGCTTAATGTTTGTTAGAAGCTGCACCAGGCTGGTCAGCTTTTCCCTTCACTGCCCCCGTTCTGTGTCCTGTCCTTTTTTCGTAGTACTATTTTATTAGTTTTATTTTTCTCAGCCAGCCCATCTCTCTGGAGGAGAACCCTTTCTCTCAACAGGCAGGATGTGTGTGAGACTCTTTAAGTCAATGGAACTCCAAAGATTGGCTTTTGAAATTCCAGTCCCTCATCTCCATTTTTCTCATATCATCGCTTTCCACTGACTGAATATGGTCAAAGGCAAAGGAATGTAAGAAAAGATGGGAGCCATAAACCTTAGTTAAGATGAATCACTGAACATTTCTTTTGTGACTTGTTAAAAGTTCACCTGTGGACATACTTATGCCACTGAAGAGAATAATGCATTGCCTTTCTTACAAACCTACTGTTAATATAATTTCATTATCAATAAGCTTACTCATATTCAGGTCTTTGTGAGTAAAGGATTGTATTAGTGTCCTGCTTACAAACAGCAGTTTCTAAATATTTTAAATTGTGGTGAGTTTTGTTTCTCTCAGTAAATTATTTTGGGTGAGAGAGTTTTGAGGGAGAGTGTAAACACTCTCCTTCTCTCTTTTGATGAGCAAGCATCAAGTGAGTGGCCCTTAGGTATCAGACACATGACTGTGTTCACTGTGTTCCTTATTTTAGATGTGCTGTGTGGTTCCCTACAGTTGAAGGCAGAGGGTATAAGATCAGGTAAAAGATATCACTTATGATTCTCCTTTTTTTTCCCTCTAGTGTCTATCAAATAGTTGTTGAGGAAGAACGTCCTCGAAGAATTAAAAAGACAACAGAAGTCTTGAAGTGCTACCCAGTGCCAATTCACTTCCAGAATGCTTCCATCCTGAACTCACAGTACTACTTTGCTGCAGAATTTCCAGCAGATAGCCTCCAAGCTGCTCAGCCTTTTACTATTGGTGACAACAAGACATACAATGGATACTGGAACACTCCCCTCCTCCCCCACAAAAGCTACCGAATTTATTTCCAAGCTGCTAGTAGAGCCAATGGGGTAAGTTTTATAGATGACTGTTTACCAGTATTATTCTGGGTTAATAATGTGAACAATATCTTAAGTAAGATGGTAATAAATAAATGAAGTCATGCATATGAGAGCTTTTACTTGTAAACTTTTTTTCTCCTTTGAAATTATTTTCATCTAGAGAAATTTATAGCAAGAAATGAATGTATTCATATATTCTTTTTTTGTGTGTTTGAAAAGTCAACAATGATAGTTTTTACTTTCAGATTTTCTTTTTACCAAAATTTGGCTAGACATTCTGCTTAGCTTACTAATTTACAGGTAAACAATATAGCTACAACACATACATCCAACTCATCTAAAGTTTGGCGAGCTCTACAACATCTGTCTTTTCAGCATATTCTGTCCCATTTCTTTAATTCCACAAGACTTTATGCTTCCTATAGCTATGATTAAATTAGATGTCTTCTTTTTTTTTCTCTAAGAGGAAATAGCTTTAGGAAGATGAGATGGAACAAAGTAAAAACTATCACTGAGTTTTGTGCATGGAGAGAGTGTGGATTAAGGACCCAGGAATTAAACCAGAGACCTTGCACCTAATAGAGGAAAAAGTAGGCCCAAATCTCCAAAATGTTGGATTAGGCCCCAACTTCCTCAATAAGACCCCTATAGCTCAAGAACTAAAACTAAACATTAATAAATGGGATAGATTAAAACTAAAAAGCTTCTTCTCAGCAAAAGAAACAATCAGTGAGGTGAACAGAGAACCTATAGAATGGGAGCAAATCTTTACCACATGCACATCAGACAGAACATTAACTTCAAGGGTATATAAAGCTCTCAAAAACCTTTACATCAAAAAAAACAAACAACCCAATCAATAAATGGGCTAAGGAACTGAACAGACACTTCTCAGAAGAAGATATGCAATCAATCAACAAATATATGGAAAAAATGTTCAACATCTCTAGCAATTAGAGAAATGCAAATCAAAACTACTCTAAGATTTCATCTCACTCCTGTCAGAATGGCAATCATTAAGAATACAGGCAACAATAAATGCTGGCGAGGATGTGGGGAAAAGGGCACACTCTTACATTGCTGGTGGGGCTGCAAATTGGTGCAGCCAATTTGAAAAGCAGTATGGAGATTCCTAGGAAAACTTGGAATGGAACCACCATTTGACCCAGCTATCCCACTCCTCAGTCTATACCCAAAGGACTTAAAAATAGCATACTACAGGGACACAGCCACATCAATGTTCATAGCAACACAATTCACAATAGCTAGATTGTGGAAACAATCCCAATGCCCATCAATAGATGAATAGATAGGGAAACTTTGGTATATATACACAATGGAACACTACTCAGCACTAAAAGAGAATTAAATCATGGCATTTGTAGGTAAATGGATGGAGTTGGAGAAAATAATGCTAAGTGAAGTCAGCCAATCCCAGAAAACCAAAGGTTGATTGATTCCTTTGCTATGATGATACTGAATTATTGTGGCAAGGGAAGGGAGATGAGAGGAATGAAGGAATGTTAAATAGAAAAAAAAGGGGGGAGAGAAGGGAAAAAGGCAAGGGGATAGAAACAATGGCAGAAGGAGTTGGACATCAATATACTAAGTGCATGTATAAAAACTCAAATGGTATGAAAATACTTTGTGTAAAACCAATGACTTGGAAAACTGCTCCTTATATAATATGAAAGGAATTGCACTCTAAAAGCATATATAACAAATTAAATTAAATTTAAAAATTTAAAAAAAACAATGCAGCCATAAGAAAAAAAAAAAAAAAAAAAACTATCATTGGGTCCCACATCTGAAATTTGTCCCCTTTCCTATTCAGATCAACTAGAGCTCTGATAAATTTTTAAGTCTCATTACACAGAAGCAAACATTTTTCAGATTCTTCCATCAATTCCATCCCTCATGGCACAGGTCTAGGTATCATTGGCCACTGAACTTTTGCCGGTGAAAGGAAAAATATGGGGTGTAGCATCCTTCCAGTGCTATTTCTCCAGACCCAAGGATAGGTCTGGGGAAGCATTCAGCATCTACCAGGTAGAGATCATTTGTGTTTAACTCCTCCTTCCTCAAGGGGTGCAGTGTTTCCCAACACCATCTGCACTGGAGCCAGAAAATGTACATGAACATGGTTCACAGAGTAGCTAAGTGTGATAAAAGCCATACCTGGAACAATGAAATCTTTCCTTATCAGTGCTATTCAACTCAAATTATAGATAATTTTGTTGTTTTAAATAAAACATAAATAATAATTTCCCTCCTCTTTATTTAATACAGGAAACTAAAATTGACTGTGTCCGAGTGGCCACAAAAGGTAGGTTGAAATTGTGGGAATATCTTCTGGCTTATGTCTCTTAAAATTTACTTTGGACTATCTTTCTAAACTTTTTGCAATGTAACTTCATTTATATAAGTATGTGCATGTCTCTGGGTGTATGTATCATATCTATATGCATGCATGTGTATATGTATAGATGTTGTAGGATTTATGGCAGTTAACACTGACTATTTTGTGTAGATACTTTTTTATAATTACAATCCATACTGCCATGTTCCAAGTAGTTTTCAATGCTTATCTTTTAAAAATTTGTTCTAAAATATTAATTTTATATGATGTCTATACACATCATACCTGTTTAGATCATAGTTCACCATACCTAGTAAAACTATATTTAGAGAGTCTTCATAAACAAGGGAGTAAAATATTTATGCTTTCCCCTTCTTTAATGAGACGAGGTCTTGCTATGTCCCCAGCCTAGCGTCAAACTCCCGAGCACAAGTGATCTTTCTTCCTCTCTTCCCAAATAGCTGGGATGACAGGTGTGTGCCATCAGGGCACACCTGCTATTTTCATCAGTGATCTAATTATAATAGCCCTAGAAAGTCAAGTCTCCATGGACTTTTTTCACTGATGATGCTTGAGTCCCAGTAGCCAGGTGATCGTATTATAGAACTTCTTTTTCCCAGGCCTATTTAAAATTCTGAGAAATGTGATCAAGGATGAGCTATAGATAGGGTGAGTCACCATCTGCTGCCCACACAACACCTCCTAAAGAAGAAAGTGCAGATGTGTGTACTTGGACATGAGTAGTAATCTCTCATCATCACCTATGATAAACAATACATGTGGAAGTTCATGGAAAAAAATGCTTTGAGAAATATAAAATGCCTTATTAAAATGAATCACTATAAATTAACCCTTATAGTTCAATATACTCTTTCAGACCATCAGGGTAACCATGAGGTCCTGTGCGATTTAACTTAGAAATATTGAGAAGAAGGCATCACTGGGTCTGTGACATTAGATTATATCAGTTCATGTTGGATACGTGTTGTGCTATTGGATAAAATTATTATTTTGTTGTTGTTTAACTGTCAGGAAACAGTTTGACTATGCCATGGATAGGCATGTACATCAAAATCTTCATTGTATTCTTGCTCCATGAAAGATACATGACTTTTGCATTTAGTGTTAACAAATGTTTATCCTTTGCATGTTATGTGCAAGCTACTGACCTCATTTGTAATTTGTCTTCATGGGCTTATAGGTCTATTTTTAAGAATCTACTTTGTTTGGCTTTTAAAACCTTCTGTATATCATATTGAACCTAATGAATATCTTTATTTATAGGAGTAAGTTAGTAGAAAATGCAACTATAGTTAACATGTTTCATAAGATGCTTTCAGGTATCATAGTATTACAAATCCCTTGATCCAGGTATCTATCCAGGATCTTAGATCTGCAGCCCATGGCCTCTGCTTGAGGACAGGACTTGTGAAATATTGCATTATTACATTCCACTTACCCTCACGGTCTGAAAAAGTAAATCTAGTCCCAAGGTGCCTAATTTATAATTCCTTGTGTTTAACATTACAGTGAAAAGTTTTAAAATCACTTTCATATATGTGTTCTCATTTATTTATTCACCACTAGTATAAAAAAGAAGATAGGTATCTTGACTTTTTTTAAATTTTGTTTTGTATTTGTTAATGGACAGCGTGCCTTTATTTTATTTGCTTGTTTTTTGTGTGTGGTGCTGAGAAATGAACCCAGTGCCTCACACGTGCTAGTTAAGTGCTCTGCCACTGAGCCACAACCCAAGCCCCTTAACTCTTATTTTTAAGATAAAGAAAATGTGTGTATTTGGAGATGAGTGGACTTACTGGGGTTACTCAGCTAATAATCCGTGGGTCATAGCTCAATACCAAGCAATATGACTTCTACCCCAGTGTTTCTTCACTGTGTCTCATGGTTTTTCATACAGCAGAAACTCTAGCCAATTATACTTTTGTGTAGTTTAAGCTTCTGACCTCCCCTTTATTAGAATTGAGTCACTGCCCAATCTGCTGTGAAAACAATGGGCTATTTCTCATCATGCTGATTCACATAGTTAAATAATTATATAAATGACACACTAGTAAATATGGAAACCTGACAAGTTTGCTGTTTCCACAATAGATTGAATTAGATGGTGATTTGGATCATTTTCTTCCATCAGCTAGATTTCATCAATATTATAATTTGTTTTTCAATTCACCAAAGGATGATTAGGCAGTCAGATGACCTGATTGACTAAATATTCCCAACTCATATTTTCTGAGTCATTTGCAAACATTTACACAGCAACAGACTCTATCCAAATAACCTCTTTGGGGGAAATAGGGAAACAGACTTTAATATTCACTGCCTAATATTGTCATTTCTGTTTCATAAAATCATAGTGCAGTAGGAAACCTTGGGAGATAATCTCCCTCCAGGCAAAACAACACTGTTTTGTGCTATTTTATAAAGTTCTACATGGACAGATTCAGCAGTTTCCCCTTTACAGCACAGCATAATGTTTCACCACCTTTATAATGAGATATTTTCCCCTTCTTTATACTAAAAATTCTTTTTGCAGCACAGGAGGCCATTCCATCTTGACTCTTTAGTCTGAACATTGAAATAGGTAGATTTAATAACTTTATTAGTACTGTGCAATGAAAACGTTTGAAATTTAAGAGTTCACATATCCAGTGTGTTTTGCCACATATTGCTGACAGTATGGCGACTTAATTGAGTTTTCAGATATTGAACCACTTTCCTAAGCAGCGTCTTAAGTGCACAAAGATTTCAGTGTTCTCATGAAACAACTGTTGACAAGTATCTTTATAGAGAAAGTATGGAGGTGGATTTGTTTTCACAAAGAAATAGTTTGTAATTTCAGGTAAGGGTCTGTCAAAAATATATCTCATGCTATTTATAAATATAAAGTTATGATTATTTTAATCATATTCCAAAGATATATTTTGACATTCATCATCTCAAATATAGTCTCATGGAAAACCTAAGGTGTGTTATTATATATCTTCATGTTTGGAGGATTGCCTATATTTTTATGTATCCTCCTTTAATTTGTATATCTAGATGAGATGACCACAGATACATCTGACCACAGTTTGTTGACTATAGACAAACTCATCACAGAACATTCTCTTTTGAGTTAAAAGATGAAGGCACTACACAGTAGGATATGAGTGACATTTGGATATGATCCTCCCAATTTAATCAGTACCATGGAGTGAATGCAAAAGCTTTTAAGTATACTTAGATTCTCCAAAATTTTTAAAAATTAAACTCACATTTTTACAGCTGGATTCTTTTAATGACCATTTGGTCCAACTCTTTCTTAGTAATTAGTGTATGTGTTTTTCCTTAACTTTTATATACAGGATGGTTACCTTATAGTAACTGGTCGGGTGGAAACTCTTTATAGAATTTTAGAAGGTTTTATGGATGATCAACTCTAAACTGACAGGGTATGCTTAAAACTCAAAGTCTGTCTTATTAGTAAATTAGATATTTTGTATTGTGAGGTATATTCATTCTAATTATAATGACAATTTAAACTATATACATTAATCTTTTATAAGATATTATTTTCCATAATATGATGCCACCTATGTCTCTCCTTGACAGTGTAGCCATTGATGCTTTCCTCTTATCCACTTATTTTTTAAATTTTTCTAATGCCTACCATTCTTTAGGCATAGACTAATCTGTAAGAATTCAAAATACAGATACATAAATATATCAACTTTTGAAGATTTTGAGTTCATTAAATTTGGGGGGTTGTTTGTTTTTATTTGTTTGTTGTTTTTTATATTCAAGGGCAGGAGGTTCTATCTTATTTTTGTTCTTTTCTTGCTATGTTTTGGCTAACAACAGTGTAGCTAGAAGTCAGAAGAAAATCTATAAGCAAACACATAACTAAATTCTTTTCAAAAAATACTAGAGATGTCAGATTACAAACTTTACATGAAAACAAGCTACTTTTTCTGTATAATATTTACTTTAAGGTAAATTTTTTTTATGAAAAAAATGTTTCACTGTAAGATTAGTATTTTACTTAACTGAATTTGTACTGAATGGGAATATACTTGCTGGAAGACCTTGAGGAAACTTTGAAGGATTTCTGTTGTTCTGATAAAATTTCTAACCATATTCAGAAATCTGAACATTTCTTTTTTTAATCACTAGTATATTAGAGAAGTTTTACAGACTGTTTTCCTTTTCACACTTTTGTTCTAAAAACATCATTTCTAGGCCATAATGCTACAGAATGAAAGTGGACTGATAAAAGAACCAAAAGAATATTGAGATGTAAAACTAAGATTCCTTTTAATTACTTGTATTCAATATCCGAGAAAACAAATTACATAGTAAAGCCACTCATATATGCTAATCTCCTATTATTTAGGCTGTAAATTTAGATATAGGAACATGTACATGCAGCATTCAGAATTTCATGGAGAAATTTTTTTTCTTTTCTTAAAATAGTCTGCGTAATGTGCATCAGGAAGTATATTAAGACCCCATCAGAGGTTCCTGAAAAGAAGAAATCTAAGCAGTTGTATGCCATCCACATTTATTTTTCCAAACTTATTTTTGAAGAATATCCAGATGATGCAAAACCGAGTTTGGTAAATGCCAACTCAGTTAATTCCAAAAGATACCCCTATGTGCAACTGAAATGGCACTTTAGATATGTGATCTATTCAACACATTATTTACTCATCCATGCACAGCTCCATACCTAAAAAGACCCTAAATTTATAATCATCAAATATTGTCTTCAAAGTATAGGATTGAAATTTCTGACTTTGTCAAATTTATTGCTACTTCTTTTATAATAAATTCTTATTGATATTTCAAGACAGAAATTAGCAAACTTTTGTGTCAAAGACCAGATAATAAATATTTTTGGGCTAGGGATGTATGAAGCCTTGGGCTCAATAACCAACACAGCAAAAATAAATAAATAAACAAATAAATAATGATAATAAACTTGTATTTATTTATTTATTTTAGGCTTTGTGAACTATATGTCACAACTACTGAGCTCTGCCTTGATAGACAAGGCAATAATAGGCAACACCTAAATAACTGACTGTGGACATGTTTCAGTAGTTCTTTTGTCCTCCAGACTGGTGATAGAGCCCAGGGTACCTACCATAGAGCTACATCCCCAGCTCTTTTATTTTGATTTTGAGACAGGGTCTTTGCTATTTGGTCTCAGGAAACTTTAGATCCTATTGCCTCAGGCTCCCAAGTCACTGGAATTTATAGGCATTTATCACTGCAGCTGGCCCAATAAAACTTTATTTGTAAAAGCAAGAGGTGAGCCTACTGACTCATTTTAAGATAATTTGTAATTCAATCAAGCATTTTGGTTGAACTAAAAACAATATTCACAAATAAACACTTTACGAAGAGGAACATAGAGATTACATAAATATCCTTCCTGACATACATTGCAATGCTTAGCCTTGGATTGTGGTTTGAGTTCTTTATAGTTTGTGAATGCCTGGCTGACTACTGATAGTGATTTTCAAATAACTTTTAGTTCAGACCATTTACCTTTTTGAATGTTAGAAAAGAGCCCTGTTTTTCAATAAAATATCATTTTTCTCAAAAGTAGAATAGGTCAGATCTTTCCGTAATACTTAACAATGCAGGAGAATAAGTTGAACAACAATAATCTATGACCAAGAAAAAAATATTATGTATATAGACCTTGGAATTGCTCCCACCTTTGTGACAAGTCTTAGAAATAACTTTTTTTATGTAAAAAAGTATATCCATATGCAAAATTGCAGACTATGTCATCTCTAGAAAATTATCTTGGTGTAATGCATTGGAACTCTCATTCTCTGACCATACAGTTTGTTCATCTCACTTAGCAAAACTAGAATGGATTCATTAATAACGTGTGAAAAACTGTCTCACCATTTTTAAACTTAGTTGCTGCAGTTGTGTAGTTATAAGAAGCAACACTATTTGAATGGTGCAGAGGGATATTTCAAAATATTATGCAGTAGCAATTTTGGGTTTAATTGTCTGCAGATGGTAGATGATCTATTTTCCTTACTCACTGCCACATTTCTAATAGTGCCCAGGCTGTTCCATGTAAATTAGTAATCTTTCACGTAAGCCTGTCCTTAATTTTCCAATATTTTTTCTTTGCATCATTTTCCAGCTGTATCATGTTAGAACTGATGTTTTAATTTCCTTTTTTTTTTTTTCAATATCTGTGTGTCATAAATGTTAACTACTTACACACAACTGTAGAGGTGTACAGGCAAATCAAGAAGCCAGCCCAGTCCACTTAGAGAATCTTAATCATTCCTTCAGTCACATGTTAACCATGACAATTATAGCAAAGGCAATTAGTAGTTTCCGTTCTGTTTTTAACTAATACTTTGAGACACAATTTTTATTCTCTTAATGTGAAAAAACAACCGTTCCTAAATGGAAATCTGCATGCACTGTAGTTATCAGAGGAATTGTTCTACATAAAAACATTTTTAGTGAAAGAAGATAATATTCTTCACATATGTGATATTAGAAAGAAGAAAAAATATTGTGACTTAAGCAATGCATTTTAAATAACCTTATAAATTAAAAGCCTGATACTTGGATCATCAGAATTAGCAAAAAAATCTCTCTACATCACACTGGATTGCAATTGGAAACAGTTTAGTCTTCAGCTTAACGTAGAACTAACTTTTTTTTTTATTTTATTTTTTTTTTCTTCAGTTGATCTATCCAAGATCTCAGCCAAAACTTGCAAATGTATCAGAATTAGAAATCTTACTGCCTGACTAGCCCTTGTTTAAGAAAAAAGAATTCAGAAAATTCAACACCTTGCTATGATCTTTTCCTTGCCTTTTTTTTTTTTTTTTCCTTTTCTTTTTATTGTTGTTGGAACAAAGTTGAGACGATTTGATATACTGATGGGGATTCTTCTTGCTAGCCTAGCTTCAGTCTGGCTTTTTTTTCCCTCATGCATGCTGACCTGGAAATCCTCCTTTGCCTTAGCTGCGATAATCGTGACTCAGCTTACAACACCTTACATTCGCATCGCCCCTGCTGCAGGGCGACGGCCAACTAACAGGTCAGATGTTCAAGTATAGATGAGTCATCTTGCCCATTTCCTGCTCATTTTTCTCAGCTTTGTTTCCCCTCTACATTTCCTCCTTTGCTTAAGGCCTGTTTACAATGTTTCAGACCTTTGGTACAGACCTGTGCTCGTATTAAATTAAGTGATATGCTTGGCCTCTTCCGTGTGCACATTTATATCCATGCATTAAGTACAATTCCACTGCATGTTTTCATTGTGTGTTTGGTCTGTTGGTATGTACTTTTCTAGCCTAATGTGATATAGAAATGAAATTTGCTGGACTTGCAATAGCAATGATATTTATTGACAGGATTTCAAAGTTCATAAAGATGTATTTCCAGTTTTGCAAATTAATCTAAAAAGGCATTGGGAGTTGAGGGTGAGAGAGGTTAGTTTTCATACTGCATTGTCTAGCTTGCACATTTATTAGCAATGCACAATGCTGTCTGCCAGATTATTAAATAAAGCCACCCCAAAACTTCTTAGAGTGACTCTGTACAAACCACTTTTTGTATATGTACAATTGTTCCAGAACTTATAGATTCTTTTTTCAAAGTAAAGAACTTAAGTAGAGCATAGCAATAGTATCTATGCACTTTAAATGCACTGAGTAATTTAGGAAAGTTAGTAAAGTCAAATGGCTTAAAGTCATGGAGCTGAACTGGGTGCTTCTATATTCCAAGAGATTAGCTCATTCACTGTTACTAAATTCTGAAGATGTATGGACATCTGTGTAAATTCATGTAGTAAAGGAGTCCAGTAAATTACTCTAAATCCCAGGTGAGTAGGGAGTGAACTCCAGAAGATTATTGTCCTACAATTAAAGCAAGTCATCACCAAGATTTCTAATCTAATCACACGGGCAGGACTCAAAATTCTGGTTTTAGAAGAACTGTGATAGTGTAGGCTATTGCATGTAGTTAGGCATGATTAAAGCCAAGTAGGAAATACACAACTGCTTTACATATAATTTCTACTCCAGCAATTTTTTCTTTGTATAAGAAACTAGGCAAAATCCACTAACATTTAAGCAAATGGTGAAAATTAGGATAAGAAATCACAAATGTTTAGATCACTCTGTGAGCTCATTATTTTGTAAAATAAAGCAGCTGAGAGTGAGGAAAAGTATACACTGATTTTATAAGGTAAAGAACTGTAGAATAATTCTACTTCCTTCTCCACTAGAATTCTATACCTATTTTTAGTTCTCTATTTCAGTGCCCAAGAGCTCTAAGTTTTCTGATACGTGTTTCTCTTGCTTTCCAGTTTGTGTTAAGCATATTTCTTGTAATGAATGAAGTTCTCCTTGTTACAGACCCTTCATTATCCTGAATCTCTGATATGTTCCTCCCACCAGGAATAGTACCTAAAGCTTAGTTTCTGTCCTTAATGGAAATCCTTCTCTCTACAACCCTGACATTTTAAAGATTGATTCATGGCACTGTGTATAGGCTTTGTTGTCCATCTTGAGGGTTATTTAAGATCCTTTAGCAAGTTTTACTCTTTGCTTCCCCATTATATCTGAGCTGGCACCAGTCTTGCTAGAACATCTTTAAAAAATGATAGGCCCCACATCATAAAAGGAGTACGTAGGAGAAACATAGTTAAATAACCTCCTTCTCAGGCTATTCCTGTAATCCTGTCATCAAACGAAGCATGGTGTTTACTAGGTGTGAAGCAATTGAAGCTTTGAATATTATATAATGAAGATACCTCAGAAACCAGATACACTTTCAGGACTTTCAGACCCAGCACAGTTTGTTATTTGAAACTAGTCTGTGAAGGACACACATTGTTGCCACAATGTATAGCTACCATCCCTCTAAGGGTTGCATGTGGTCTACATCATCTACTTTGTTTTATTAGGGATTAAAATGATGAAGGGCCAGAATAAACCTCAAAAACCAGTGAAAAAAATGACTCCTGTTCTTGCTTCTATATGTGCTGCTGGTTTTCACGATGGCTCATCTTACCAGGAGAGATGCAATATCTCTTTTGCATTTTCCATCTGTATCAGCCATCAACTTCAATAACAGTAGCACTGTCTTTTTTAATAGATTTATTCCCTAGGCTAGAATGCAAGCCTGAGACTCAACTCATTCATTTTTGACAGTCATTGAGCACCTTCTGTGTGCAAGGTATGATCAACAACTCTTGAATAGTCTTGCTTCATGTGGTTGCCCAGACATCTTGGTATCAGGTTTCTTAGCATAAGTAAATTTCTGCACATACATACTGTTATGAATGAAAAATACTCATATCCTACTTGTCACTTAGCAAAACTAAGAAGAGACAGCAATTTTATAACTGTTGGGGGAAAAACTTGATGCATGTTTCAAAACCTTTGCCATCATGTTGAACAACTTAAGAAATGGTCAGTAAGTCAGCTGTGAACTTTTTTGCACTGGTAACACCTTATACAGTTGTAGTTTTATTTACTAGATCAGCCCTTCCCTTTCCAGAAGCCAGTAGTTTTTTTTTGTTTGTTTGTTTGTTTTGTTATTGTTGTTCATTTTAACTGTGCTGACATCTTGCCCCTCTAATCCTGTTCAACATTGCCCTTCCACTTGGAAGCTTCCATAAGATTGCAAGTTCTTGATATCATTGCTCTTCTTGTACTAGCATGGACTGCATGCTGGTTAGGTGTGTCTTGCTTGCCAAAGAAAACAAGCACCCTGGTGACCTGGTACCAGCATCCAGGACTTGCCCACCACAATAAAAGCACTATGTGATTGAATTTTTTGAGTGAATGGCCCAGATGTCAAAAGGATTCCAAAGAAGGAGTTGCAGGTGTAGAATGTAAGCATGTTTCATAGGAGGTTCTGCTGTTGCACTGGAGATTGTTCTTAAAATGTTGTTCTTGGTCAAAAGTGAGAAATACATCATGATGCAATACAAACACAGATACATGTGCAGGTTTAACTGAAACAAAAACTTTACAGACCTTTCTTTCACCACTACCCACTATCTGAGATACACTCTGATGTTTTATCTTCTGTTCTATCACAATATTTCAGTTTATTAACAAATTCTGTTGCTACCTACTAAATTGATTTTGTTTCCCACTAATGGTTGTAACCCACCATTTTTAAAAATATATGTTACCAAAGCAATAGACTTCAGAGATAGTGAAAAGGAACAGAATGTCCAATTGGAGTGACATCTCTTACTCCCATTGTGGGGCCTGTGTGTGTGTGTGTGTGTGTGTGTGTGTGTGTGTGCACTTAGAACTCCTACTGTGGAGAGCATGTACTACATTCTAACAGCAGGAAATGCATCTAGTCTCTACTTTGTTCCCTTTATGTTGTGCAACAGTGGTTGCATAATCTAGAACTGTCTTGGGAATTAAATGGAAATAAAATAGAAAATTTTCTTAAGAATTGTCTAATTAATGTTATAAATATGTTTAGGCCTTTTATATTAAGATGCTTCTTTTAATAACCCAGCCAATTCTGAGATGCTGTAGAGGGTGATTTCCTTAAACAATTTTTATGATCCATTTGTTTAACTCATATATATATAATATAATAAGATCTATAGCCTAGAATATTTATAAATATTTTAAAAATATTTATAAAGTGATTCTAGGGTTCGGATACAAGTGTGATATATCAGAACATGTAGATAGAATTCCTTGCTAGATATAAAAAATTAGTACTTTCAAGAAAATAAGAACTAGCCAACTATTATTCCCACATATTTGTATCATCAAAGATGAAACACAGACAGACATTAGAGGAGTGAAAGTAGATTTTATTCATTAAGTGCTGACAGTAGGTAAAGAAGCCACATTCCATTTTGATTTGTAAGGAGGTAACTGGGCCCTTTAAGGGCATAATGGGAAGTAGGGAGAGGGGTGAGTGGAGGCTCAGTAAGGAAGTGAAACATTACAAAAAGCCAGAAGGTTGGTCCAGGAGAAACCCTGCTGTGTTTGTTGACTGGTGATTAAGGAAATCAGGCTGTTGCACTCACTCTGAGGCTGGAGACAGAGGCCCCATCCTGAGGTGCTGGCAATACTGCACTGAAATTCTTTGGCAACTTTGAGATTTTAAGACTCAGGCAAGCATTTTAATCAGGCTAGGGTTATTCTAGGTGTAGGGCTAGAGCACTTAGAAGAAGCCCTGTTAGTGCTGTTGAACTCTTCAGAGGCCATAGCTGAGGCCTTGTAGAGAAGAGAGGCCAGCTGGAAGAGAACTTTGTCGGGATAGAGGCAAATACATCATGAAATGAATCCTAAGGAATTTATTTATATCCCTACTGTGGCTTTTAAATAGGTTGGGGTCCCTTAAAAATATCTAAGTATAATATATAAAAATATATAAATATATATATATATATATATATATATATATCACACACATACACACACACACACACACACACACACACACATACATACACACACATATACATAAAAAGTTCATGACAGGGCAGCCACTGAACTAGGTCCCCAGGGAGGAAGGAAAGAAACAATATAGCTGGAGCCTTCCCCATGCCTTATTCTCTAACACTTCACCACAGCCCCATGAGGGAGAAATATCCTTATATCTTACCACTGAAAGCTCAGTAGCATGACATTCACCAGTATGGGCTCCAGAAGTCCCATATTCAGTCAGGACTGGGGAATTAGTTGGATCCCAGGCTTTCTGATTGGAGCCCTGGGTTCTTCCCACCACAGCATGTGTTTGATGCCTGTCTGGACACCCTCAGTTTCTCCTGGACCCTCCAGGCCTCACTTGGGTTTCTACCAATACCCCAGTCTCCTGGGCTCCTGGCCACCTTGCCTTCTGCAACACTTGATGTTTATACCCAGCCCTGAGGAAACCCCTTTACCTGCTTTCTCCACCCCTTTTCCATTCATCCAAGTATGGCTGGAGAAATGACAGATATGTGCTATGGATCCTCTCCCATGAGTGTTTTCTTCTAATCCCCAAATGTCCCTGCCCTCCACCCCATCCAGGCTCCCCTCTCAGGCATACCTGCCAGTTCCCTAAGGTGACTTGGTCAGAATTTCCCTTCCTTCTTTTCTTCAGAGCACCTTCTGTCTGGTATCCTGAGTTAGACTTGGCACAGTGGCCTTTTTAATGCCCTTTGTAGTGGAAGTTATTGGGTCACAGAGAAGGAGAACTTTTCCTAAGGAATAAAAATCATGATTGAAGTCCAACAGCAATAGCCTGAGGATATTTCTGGGACTCTCACCAGTGTACATGTCCTTATCAATTATAACATTTTCACTGTGTCCTGAAGCCTATACATACTACACTGTAAGTTTTTTCTGCCATCTTTACAAAGTATGAAGCAGAGTACAAGATTCTATATGTCTCCAAGTTTATGGGTTACAGCCCTAGGCAAGAGCTAAAATTAGGCATGGAGGCCCAAGAAGGACCTTTAAATTTGGTGGTGACTTTAAATTTGGTTTGTGGAAGGAGAGGATTTGATATGTTGGAGAAAGCAAGAATCTCAAATCCTTCACCCCACAAATCCCTTCATCAGTTACCAGATGAAAGACCATCAGATCTGGTAACCCTAAAAAGTGCCTGGTCCAGTAGTTTTCAAACTACTTTGGGGTTCCATGGAAATACTTCAGAAATTGCCTTACAGCAGAGCTCTGATCTGAGCAGTAGCTTCCCTAGGTTCTAAGGTGGTCACAGAACTAAGTTACCTGAATTCAAATCACTGCTCTTCCACCTTGGGCAAGTTACTACCGTCCCCATACCTTACCAGTTTGTTCAACTGTGAAGTGGGAATTATAGTGGTTTCTACTCATAAAGTTGTTGGCAGGTGTCTTTCTACCTTAAAACATTCTCTTTTAATTATGGGAAGAATGCAGACTCTTTTGATTCCTTCATTGAGCACCTATTTCCTGAGTGCCTAGTGTATAATAGATACTATGTGAGGCCCTTGGGAAATTTCAATGAACAAAGTATCTAAAACTCAGATATACTGGAAAAGCTTATGTTCTTTCTACAATAAACTTATCCCCAGGCCTTGTATTAGTTAATAACTTTAGAAATTTCTACACCTTTCCATGTATGAGAACATACAAACACACACCATTTTTTTTAACTACCACATATAAACAGGACACTGTCATTAACATGTCACACATTTACCTTTAAGCCACAATATACCAATCCAAGACAGTCTTTTTTAATATTTAATATTAATCCTCTGTCAGGATATATTATGGTCTATTCACCCAGACCATGGCTAATGGACAGTCATATTTTCCCTACTTTATTTCTTTCTGTTAAATAACAATTACAAAAGATAGAATAAATAACCACTTTCCATTTGCATTTCTTTGTATCTGTTCATATATCCTCTTCCTTGTCAATCACTATTCTTTTGACTTTGTTTATTGTGTCTTTTAGCAAAAAGAAGATTCCATTTTTAGATAATTAAATGTTTTTTCATTTTTCAATATTTCTCTAAGGCTTATCTTTTTGTTCAAGATTCTCCAAAGTCTCAGGTTATATGCCACCATGAATTTTCTTATAACATTTTCATAGTATTCTTTATATTTAGCTCTTGAATTCATCTAGAAATTACTGTTGATACAATGTGATGTGTTGCTGGGAAACAGATCTAACTTTTCTCCAGACAAATATCCAGTTAGACCAGCACTCTTTATTAAATAAAGTTATTCTCTCATAGAACCAATCTGCTTCATTGTCATATATGAATTTTTCATATATACCTGGAATTCCCAGATTAGATTCTGTTATGATCTTCTTCATCTTTTCCTATACTTTTATGATCATCTTTGAGTACAGAGGCTTCTTAATGACATTTCCTTATATGATAAAACTAGAATTCTCTCCTTATTCTTTATCAAAAGTTATACCACTTACCTTCCAATATCTATATACTGGTCCTTACAATGGTTCACAAGGTCTTAACCTAAACTGGCCCCTATTGCTTTTTTAACTCTTTTTGTCTTCACCTTACATCATTCCACACCAATCATGTTCTCCTCTCATGGTTACTTGAACATATGTTAGTCAGCTTTCAGTTACAAAATACCTGAGGTAACAAACTCATAAAGAGGAAAAGTTTATTTTGGCTTATGGTTTCAGATGGTTTAGTCCATGGGCACTTGGCCCTGTTCCTTTGGACCTTATCAACACAATATATCACGGTGAAGGCTTGAATGGAAGAGGAGACATGTTCACCTCCTGGTGGCCAGGAAGCAGGATATTAGGAAATACCCCCTTCAAGGGCATACCCCCAGTGACCTTTCTTCTAGCCCCCCCCCCCACCTTCTAAAGTTTCCACCGACTCTCCATAGCACCTCAAGAAGGTGGTCAAGCCTTTAACACATGGGCTTTTAGGGGACACATTAAAAAAAAACCAACGTTATCAGCCATACTTCCATCTTTGAGCTTTTTTTTTTTTTTTAAATATTTATTTATTCACTTTAGTTGTACACAATGCAATGCATTTATGTTTACGTGGTGCTGAGGATCGAACCCGGGCTGCGCACATGCAAGGCGAGCGCTCTGCCGCTGAGCCACAACCCCAGCCCCCATCTTTGAGCTTTGACTCTAGCTTTTTCTTTGCTTGGGATCGTCCTTCCCACATAATCCCTTTACTAACCTTTCACCATCTCCTTACCTTCTCTCAATGAAGGATCATAACAATCCCACTTCTCAGAAAAGTCTGCCTTATTTGCTGCTGGTCCTTCTTAATGCTACTCCCTGCTACAGAACTACCTCCCCAACTCTTCTGCATTTCTCTCTGTTGCTTTCTCCTTTTTTGTAGTGCCTTTTATACATGTTGGTCCTATTTTCTATTGTCTTCCCCTGTCCCCATTAGAATGTAAGCTCACTGAGGGTGGGATTCTTTGTTTACTGTGTTCTGATCTCAGAAGGTGGCCTGGTACAGGCAGTCAAGTAAAAAATCATGCCACTGAAATTCCCTTGGATTCTTACTGTAGAATAAATGGTAATTTTCTCCTTTAATCACCTCTCATTACTCTTAAATTTGGAGTATTCTATAGACCCAATTTTTCCAGGTCTCCTTCCAAGTTATGTTATAGATTCAAGACCTTTCACCATCTCCCAGCCACCCTCTAGACCACTGCCCAACCACTTTAACCATCTCCAGTCAGACTTATGTGTCCCCATTAGTTCACTTGCCACACAGCAGGTGGACTCTTTCTGATGGGAATCTGGTCCCATCCCTCCTCATCCAAAGCCTTAGATAGCCTCCTCCTCTGCAATTTCGTATCATAGCATAAAAGTCCTCATGGCTTGGCTGTGGTCCCCATGTACCCCCATCTCTTCCTCTCTTTCCCACTCAGTACCAATGTTCTTTTTGTTTCTCTAGAACAACAGTCAGTATTATGTGCTGTCTGTGTGCCCTTGATTTTCCCTGAGACCTCATCTTGCAGGGTTGAGTATCCCTTACCTGAAATGATTGAGATCTTCAGGTTTCAGGTTTCAGATTTTTTTTTCTTTTTAGATTTTAGAGTATTTGCATGTATAGCATGAGATTTCTTGGTGTGGGACCCAAGTCTAAACACAACATTCATTTATATTTTACATATACCTTATATATATACCTTGAAAGTAATTTTATACAACATTTTTAATGATTTGGTGCATAAAACTGTTTCATGGTGTGGAAATTCCCACCTGTGCTATCATGGTATTCAAAGAGTTTCCAGTTTTGGAGCATTTTGGATTGGGGATGATCAAACTATATCATTGGGGATGATCAAACTATATCATCTCCTCAAATCTAAGAGCCAGTGTCATGTCATTCCCTTAAGACTTTCTGTACCATTATCCTAAAGTGGAGTGCCCTGCTGGCCCTTAGTCACTGTCATGTGATCTCTTGATGCATTTGTCTCCCTCTAAGGGTGTGTCTTCAGGAACCAGAATTCATCTGTCTTGTTCTCAGTGTAGCTTGCAGACACTCAGTGGGTATTCCAAATAATTTGCTGAATAACAACGAGTAACACTGATGACCTTTAATATTAAATGCATTCCTAAGTTTGCTTATACCTTTCATGACTATGGTGAATGCATTTTCAACAGATTTTTATTAAGGGCAGAAATATTTTTAAATTGGTTTATTTTCCCTACTTTGGACCAATTTTATGTTACTCAAATCCAAAACATTTCTTCTTTATGCTATATATATTTTCTAATTCAGTAGACCTTTCTATTGCAAATAATGGTTTTTCAATTCACTTATGAAAGCACAATTTTTAATCAGCCATTTCTTTTGACAAGAGTTATAAAAAGATTTAATTTTAAGTTTTTTTTTTTTGTTGTTGTTGTTGTTTTTTTTAAGAATAGCAACTCACACCAGAATTATCTATTTTACTGCCACTCCCCAGATCCTATATAATTTTGTACTTTTGCCTGTCAGGCCAGCCAGATATCCTTGGTACTAGTTTTGAGCCTTAAACGTGACAGGGCTATAATACAAATAGATGATGTTTTTCTTTCTGTGGACCCATGATTATGTATTTGTAAGATAAATATATAACTGAAATCGGATCTTAGCCATATTGAGTAGCTGGCAGATGAGATGTGGCTTAAAGATGGGGGGATTGTTCCCTGGACTTTAGCTCAGTCAATGACAGGAACAGCAGATGCAAAGGGCCTGTGATGTGGAGAAGCATGGCCAAATATGAAGAATTACAAAAGGTGGAGAGCAGGAAACAAGAATGTATGGGTTGTGCATCAAGGCTGTACATGCAGCCAAGGGCGACTGTGTCCTTGTGTGTTACATTAAGGACTTTGGTCTTGAGTCCAGGGACAGTAACTAGCAGTTAAAGTGTTTTCATGAGACACAGACAGAATCAGCTTACCCCATACATCCCATTTACACTAGAAACAGTCAAGTAGAGATGAACAAGGCCAAAAGATGGAAAGTGACACTCTAGGAAATGGAATGCCATCCAACAGCCTAAAATAAGAGAACAGAGTGATTGTATGTGACTATAAGAGCTAAATGCGAAGAAATTAATACAGTGAGTGCTGGCCATGAATGAATCATCGTCTGCAGGGTCAGGTGTATCAATAGAACTTTGAGTCCCTTCTACAGGGAATGGTTTCTTTAGCCCCTGCCTGAAATGATCCACTTCAATTGAGATTCACTTCTGTGTGAATCAAAACTGATTAAGGATAATAAAACTCAGCTGTATGTTTGAATATACTGGCACTAAAATAATATTGCACCTTCTTTAGCTGCAGACAGTTATGTTCTGACCTCTCAGGAGTTTGGCCTTTAGACCCATGAAGAGTTGCATCTCAGGAGATTTACATTTACATTAATACTTATACAAATATATAGAAACATTTGTATCTGCTATTACAAGGGCCATATTCTACTGTCACTCAGTGTTTAGCACCTGAAGGACACTTAGAGACTCACTATTATTTCCTGATAGAGTGAAGTCATTTGTAAATGATAAAATTCCCTTGAAGGCATGGACTCATTTCAATGCTACTTAAAAAAAAATAGCATCCCTGCTGCAGAAGAGCTTTCAACTATGATGGTAGTCAAAATATGTGGTGTTTCAGAAAGTGCACTGGACCAAGGGTTACATAGACCACCTCTGTCCAGCTTTCCTCAGGCAGATTTATGAAGTGCATGTCATTTAGTTCTGACAGACGTCAAAGTTGAACCTTTCAGTCCCTGAACTATATAACTGTATGTAACTGTACTGTGAGTACTGTCTTCTGCATTATTAGGAAATTTGATTCATTCCTCTATCCTTTACATTGATGAGCTTCTCATCCCCTTGGAGAACTTGCAGTGTAAGTAGCTCTACAAAGAAGATGTGCTCTTTGCTCTCAAGGAACTTATATTTGTGACCTTTGTAAGACCAACATTAACAGTTCAATAAAGTAACTTCACCAAATTCACTAGTATCTTGTAATAATGATTAGTAGGTAACAAAATAAGCTAACACCTATTCAGTTATACTCAAAACCATAATAATATCTATACTATGCCAGAATCATTTTTTACACCAGATGCTTCAAAGAAACTTTGGGTAGAAATTGAGGGGAGAAAGTACCTCCTTTAGGCTTCCTTTATATATAAAAATTGCCAAACTCTTCATTACATTGATAATCAGCAGATTGGAAATAGTGACTGAATTAAAACTACCATTTTCCAACTAACTAGGTATCTTATTTTTTGTCCAATGCAGTGTCATATAAATATGGATGATTAATAATTCTTGTACACCCTCCTGGGCATTTCAGATTAAATGGCACAAGGGATATTTGTGGTGTGTGTTTTTGCCATGGGAACCAGGGCAGGAAGGAGAGTATGGGGAGAATTTGGTTGGCATTTTAGCAGCTCTTACAAAGTTTGCTTGAGGAATCTGAGATTTTCTTTCTGGCCACAAAGAATGTAAAGTGAGGGGAAATTTTTATTCTTTCCGCAATACTAGCTGACTGCATTTTAATGGGCTATAGTGTCACTGTTGATTTATTGCCCTTTTTTGTTCTTTTATGTGTTATATTTGTCATTTTGCTATGACAGTTTCATCTATAAAACAGTATAGTTACAAGAAAACATTGAGAGGATCTGGCAATGCCATGGGAGGCTGTATTCCTTTTTTCTTGTCATTTTTGGGAATGAAATACTGAGTCAAATGTCAAGTATTTGATTTTAGAGATAATATATTTTAAAAGCTGTAAATTGCACTGAAAGAGAATATTGTTTTCCATTTTTATTTCATAAACGTAAGAATTTCTATGTAAAAGACTTTCAATAGAGACAGACAATTCAATTTTTCAATATCATTTTGAGTTTTTCCTTTCTATCAGCAGTGTGATAAAGAAAGAGTAACAATACATTTAACATTTATTTGCTTAATGCATAGAGTTTTCTGGCTTAAAGGCATAAATTGAAATTTTGTATTTTGGGAAAACTCCTTTTCATTTTGATATTAATCTGGTGAGTTGTACACATCCAGAAGATACTGAAAGGGAAATTTTGAACTCAATGTAAGCCAAATTTGATAAAAGATGAAAAATAGTATAAAAAAGAAAGTATCTGAAGTTTAAAAAAATAGTTGAAGTTTTTCCATGCAAGATTTTGTATTGATAGCCAGGCACAGTGGTGCACACCTATAATCCCAGCAGCTCAGGAGGCTGAGGCAGGAGTATCATGAGTTCAAAGCCAACTTCAGCAAAAGTGAGGCACTAAACAACTCAGTGACACCATCTCTAAATAAAATACAAAAATAGGGCTGGGGATGTGGCTCAGTGGTTGCATGCCCCTGAGTTCAATCCCTAGCACCAAAAAAAAAAAAAAAAAAAAAATTATTGATAGTTAAATAGTTAAATTATTCTTTGCCTTCTCTAAAAAGAAATATATTATTTACCTTCTTTCCAACATAGTAAAATTAAATTAATGCATCCTTGATAGCAGTACAAAATGGGAAAGGCCTGGATATTTTAAAAATATTGATCAGAGCTGAGTAATGGGCTTAACTTTGATGTCTTAACTTTGATTTTCATCCCTATAGATACCTTAGAAAAACATTTACTATAATTTAAAATGTAAGACATCAACATTAATTTTGACATTTTTACACCTAAGAATCTCAGTGAATTTCACTCAGAATTTATAGGCAAAGAGTCATGTTGTACTGCTGTGTGATTTAACTTTTTAGTTGACTTTGGACTAGTCTCTTTTGCAAATAAATAACTTTAAATTACTGTAAAATGCCTAGTATCTGTAACAGTTCTTTGGAAATATTTTGGAGGCATAATCCAATATATTTATTCCAAATTAAAAGCAAGTCAGAATTTCCTTCATCGTCTTAAGAGGAGGCAACAAATCAAGAAAATATCAAGGATGGATATAGAAAAAAATAGTACTTGTTTTAGAAGAAAAAATTCTTATTTTAAATATCTTACCAATCTTGTAAAGAATCAGGGGAGAAGCCAGGTCCGGTGAATGAAAAAAGGATAAGTTTAGTCCTTTTTAGAAGACTTCATTTGCCCTTTCAATGCTTAGTGTGAAAATAGGTTCATTGGTATCTCAAGTGGGCTTAAAGAGCCAAAGTCTTTAAGATTTGACCTCTACCATTCTATTCTGTGAAAAACATCTCCCCGCTCAGTCTGCAACACACACACTCTACTTCTTTACTTTTATAATTGTCAAGGTTGTTTTTAGTGGAAGAGGATGTCATGTTTGATTCCTTCTCAAGCCATGGATTTTCTAACATAGTTATCATATATTCTTCATCAAATCACCTTTCATTGTCTGCAAGTTTGTCCGACAGGAAAGGGGAGGAGAAGGGTCTCTTTCCATTGTTGAACTGTACCCTTTGTCCAGCCCCTGGCCCATCTCAAAAGCTATGTTAGCCCATCTCAAAAGCTATGTTAGCTGGAAAGCCAGGGCTTTGTGGCACTGCAGGACCATCATGGTGCAGTTTCTGGGAGCATCACTTTCTATGATGATAAATAATGTAAAACATTATTTTTATTAAAAATTGATACATTATGGAGTAAAGATGTAACTTTGACATGCTTTATTTAAAAAGATCAAACAACAGATTTCAAAGAAATATCAAGCTTGGAGTGGGTCACTTAGCATACAGCTGAGCTTTTCACAGGCATTTGTTCTTTTCCCTCCTGATCCTGGTACAAGCAAAAGTTAAAGTGGAAAGTCCTCACCTCCCTTCAGCCAGATCAATAAGGAACAATGAAGGTCCTCAGTGGTAGAATCCAGATCATTTTCAGTCCCACATTGCACATTTCCTCTGGCAGGTTTCAAGCACATCAGATAGGCATCTGGACCTAACGGTTCTGTTCCTGATTTTAATTGGGTGGTTCACATGGGCAGTCTAGATCCCAGTGCACATAATTTACAAAGTTTGTACTTTATACAGAAAGTAGTGCATGCAAGTACAGGCTATTGAGCAAATCTTTTACTCTCTTGAAATCATAGTTTCCATATCAGTGATACAGGGAGAATACTATTTCTTAACCTCATTATTTCTTAACCTGGGCTACAAGATAGTGATCATCATAATGGGCATAAAGTTGATCACACAGCTGGCTCAGAGTAAAGGCATAGGAAATGGCAGGTGCTGCTATTGTGGCTTTGTTGTTATTCTAATCCAGGATTGCTTTATGGCCTTCGAAACTTTCAAGAGAATTAGATAATTAATCCAGGCCACTGCCAGTCCCAGGTTTGACACTGCATCCTGTCACAGAAGTTCAAAATTGAAATTCCCAGGAAATGAATGGATTTCTCAATGGTATATAGAGTGTTATTTACCTGAACACCATGTGGATGCTGTGGTTTCCAGGAGCACCCGAGCATGAGAGGAACATTATTATTCTATCATATGTCAGGACTTGTAATGAGTCCCCCATGGATGATACTTTTCATTTGCCGATGTTTGGGTTATAAACAGCATCAGCATGACCCAGGCTATTATTTTTCTGCTGGCAATGATGGTGATGATGATCATGATGAGAAAAGGTACTGCATTTTCAAATGCAACTACTTTATTTGAAGCAGTAATGGCCCAGAGCAGTGTACAGCCCATTCTGTGCTTCCCCACAGCCAGCATACTGAATAAAGCTTCAGGCCCCTTTGCTTTCCTAGACATTGGGGTCCCATTGTCCCTGGTGTGCTGGGTTTAAATGTAGATACCTATCTTTGTGTTTATTCTTTAGTAGCATCAGTTCTCAAGAGAGCATGAGAGGGTACACTATCATAAAACACCTTTAAGATGGATCATGGGTCGGGGCTGGGGTTGTGGCTCAGTGGTAGAGCGCTCGCCTAGCATGTGCACGGCCCGGGTTCGATCCTCAGCACCATGTGCAAATAAACACATTGTATACAACTAAAGCAAATAAATAAATATTTTAAAAAAAGATGGATCATGGGTGATCTCATTTAGTAATTTTTCAGTCACCAAATATGAAGTTAGAAAAATATAAAGCAGTTTGTAAGGAAATGGTAAGTGCTACTTAGAAGTAGTGCACCACTACTTCTTTTTTTTTACTATGTTGTTTGGATTTTTAGAACAGTGAATAACTATCTCTGAGAAATGACATTTGAAAATAAGCCTGGCACCTGCCTTGGAGTTAATAAATGACATCTGCTCAGCACATCTATCAGTATCTCTGATGAGCTTGCCCATTGAGTCTAGTAAACAGCCAAGCAACACATCAAACTACATATAGTTTCCTTCTTGGTATTGCTGATGATACAATTTTTAATTATGGTATCTTATTAATTATATTTTATTCAAGTTGGAGCTCTTGGTCAAAACACACACTGGCATACTAAATTTTACCTGTGATTTTGTGTACATGTTTTCCTCACAGTGATATAAATGTCTTCTTTTTGCTTGACTATTTATACATAGCTTCCCAGTAAACATGATGTAAAATGAAGTTACTTTGTTGAATTATCAATGTGGTGGGTTGCCCTTATATGTCTGAATAATCTCTTTAGCTATCAGTGGATGTCCAGCTACAAATGCAACAAATTCACACAGGGAAAGACCTCATCAGAGTGATTTACATGTGTCCATTAGCCAGTGTAGGGGCCTAGTAAAGGGAATTATTCATATTTCTGCCTTACTTCTTCCATGAATAATAAAGGAGTTAGAAAATGCTCCCTTGGCAGATCATAGGAATGAGATAACCACTTAATGAAATAAAATTATTCTTACTAGTGTGAATCTTATTAACATTATCTTATTAAGTGTTTCTGGGATTTTTTTTCCTTTCCAAAAGAACCCACACCATTATAATTATTCTTTGGCAGAAATTTTGGCTAGTTTAAAGACATCAAAAACAAATTCCATATGTGAGCATGAAAAGTGGTCTGTATCCACTTAATCATTATGAGTATTGAGCTTATAGTACCTTATTCTTGACAGCTATTCATTTCTTGTCTCTCTGATGTGTACCCAGCTAACTTCCTCGTCATTGATGGATCTATATTTCATTCACTACTTGGCTGCTGGAAATATAACATTTTGCCTCTAGTATTTATTTCCATGTTCTTTCTTTCTGTTAATCTCATTTTATCATTGATGGTCAGTAAATTTCTTAGTAAGGACATTCATCTATCATCAGTGTACTGAGAAGACCCCTTCTTCTTTGGCCACCCCTGGCATCCTCAGTGGAACCCTTGGATTGGACATTGTCCTTCTCTCTCAGCATGTTGTATTGATGCCTGTGGAACATGATCCCATGCTACCTGCATATGCCTTTTTTTTTTTTAGTAGTTGGACACAATACCTTTATTTTATTTATCCACCCTTACATGGTACTAAGGAGTGAACCCAGGGCCTCGCAAGTGCTAGGCAAGCTCTCTACCACTGAGCCACAACCCCAGCCCATGCCTCTCTTCTTAATCACTACTGGGGATCTTTGGAGGAAGACGAGGGAACAGAACTTGTTATTGCCTTTACTATCCATTCTACATATTCTTCCTTCCTGTTTTCTTTCATGCCCGTTGCCCAACATCCGAGGACTTCAATACCAATAGAAAAAAAAAAAAATAGATAACCTATGAAAAGAGTGCAAGTGAGGGAGACAGGAAGATTAAGTGCAGTTTACTATGAGAAAGTTTTGATTCAGCAAACATGTCCTTGCAGGTAAGATAAGGGACCAGGTCATATGAGGAGCACAGAGAGGAGTATCACCAGTTTTGTCCTAAAGATTTTATGGTTTCATATATGATATAAAGAATTTACCGGAATAACTGAAAATAGTAAATTCTGTGCAGGAGAGGTGAAGCAATGTACAACAGAAGTTCCACAGGAGAGTGGCTGCTTCCTACACAGCCACTGGGGCTGTGTGGCCTTTGAAGAATGGTAAGATTTGAACAAAGAAAAAAATGAGTATGGGAAATTTCCTGAAGAAGGAATAGCAGGATAAAACACGCCAAGTAAAGAAGATGTTGGGCATAAAGGGAAAAAATTCTTTTTGTTGGTATATAGATGGGAGAAAGAGCAAAGAAAAAAAAAGAGGCATAAAGTTAAGAAAAGAAATTGGAGCGAGCTCAGGGGAATCCTTGATTTTTTTTTTTTTTTTAAACCAGGGATTAAACTCAGGGACACGCAACCACTGAACCACATCCCCAGCCCTATTTTGTATTTTATTTATAGACAGGGTCTCACTGAGTTGCTTAGTGACTCACCATTGCTGAGGCTGGCTTTGAACTCCTGATCCTCTTGTCTCAGCCTCTCAAGCCACTGGGATTACAGGTGTAATTACAGATGGGTGCCACCACACCCAGCTTGATTGCCTTTTGAAATAAGGATTACTCTTGTTTTTGGTTTTGGTTTTCAGTTTTAAATGAAAGAGTGACTGGTTAGATTTGTTATTTAGGAAGCCAAATAGAACTTGCAGTCTATAAGAGACTAGAAAGGACATCTGCTTGGGAGTCACAAGCAAAGGTCCAGAAAAGAGATAAAGTAGGGTTAGGGGAGTAGAAAAGACGAATCAGTGAAGAAAGAAAAATGTAGCATTCTTAGGCTTGTTAGAGATTGAGCATGATGTTGGAAAATGACCTAATGCCAAGTGACTATTCTTAAACCCAAGGTTAGAATATACATCCTTTACAATTTGTTTCAGTTTTATGTGCTAAGGGTCAAAATATCATTTATATACAACCAAAATTAATTTACTTGCTCTAACTTTTATTGAGTGCCTACTAAATTCTCGGCAGAAAGAAGGAGAAGCCTCCCTCAGCCTTTCTCTGTAAGAACTGGAACTCCTGCTTTTATGCCTTTGTGTTCAAAAGTAGTTTTCTAGACTAGGAGTGTAGCTCAGTGGTAGAGTGCTTGCCAAATATGCACAAGGCCCTGGTTTCCATCCCCAGCACCAGAAAAAATTTTTAAAAAGTATTTTTCTACAGCTATACACAATCCATACGGGGGGGGGGGGCATTATTCTCTTTATAAATGCCTTCTATGTATCTTATGACATTGGTTCAGCAAGGACTTGTGAAGTGACCAGTACATTAAAGACATTGTATGGAATTTTAGGAGTCCAAGTTGGTAAAAAATGTCCTTACTCTTGGAAAGCTGCAATGGGAGACAGTGTCACGACACCTGTTCATCATCTCCTTGGGTGGAGAAATGACCCTAATTCTTTTGTCCTTCTTCACAGTCCTTCCTTTCTACCCTGACAATCACTCCTATTTCTTTTCTTTGATTCCTTTTCAGGATCTCTACTCTGGCCAGCATGTTTTCCTCTGGAAGAATCCCATGCCTTTGTTCCATATGTACACAGTGTAATCAAATCAGATTGACTCTATTACCAGATTGTTCTTTCCTGTCCTTTGCCAGAAATGTTCTCAGATAGTCATCCTATTTTTATTTCAGGATTTTTCTTTTCTATTTCATTGTTCTGCCATTTTTATTTTTCATTCTTGTGTGAGGATCTCCTCTTTGCAACTGATCAAGAAAATTTTAAATCCGAATCTTGTCTTAAAGTGTTATCAATCATCGCCCAAGTCTTCTCTTGTATATTGGGGGACACTTTGGGCTTTGGTTTCATCGTCAGACAAGTGGGATAGAGAATGTAGCCCTATGGCTTTGCTTCCCAACAATTTAGGATGAGCTTTGGACCCTGACAGCTTCTGACTTTGGTTTCCTCATTTGTAAAGCAGTATTAATATACCTTATGGTATATTAAACAAAAGTTCCATAAGATTCCTAGCACATAATAGGTCTCCAAAAATCCCAGCCTTCTTCCTTCCTAATTAAGCAGTTGTAAAATTGATTAGCACACTTTGAATGCCCTTATAATTGAGAGTATCATCCAGTCACTGCATACTGAGTCTGATCATAAGCTAGTCTTTGATTCCACCAAGTTTGCCTCTTAACTGTGAAGAAGGGTCTTTTCAAATAGTGCAATGGTAGACATTACCTAACTGACAAAGCAAAACATTATTATATCTAGATATCTTTTTAAAATAATAAATGAGTAAATTTTTCTCCTTTTTTTGCCATAGTCTGAAAAACTTCATTACAGATATAGAAGCAATGCTTCTTCTATGTTTGGGTTTCTCTTCATGTTGTGGGAATCACCTAAGATGTTTGATATGAATTCCTCAATCCTAACCCAGATCTTTGATCTGGAATCCTTAGGAAACCTAGCCATGTTCACATTTCAAAACCTGCCCAAATGATTCTTAAACTCTCTATAATCAGAGGCTTTTTATCCCAGAATAGATTAAAGAGAATGTCACAATTAATATAAGATTTATTTGTTAAAGCACTTCATTGAGGAAAAATTGTATGTTTACTAAATGAGAATCTGAGGATGTCAGGATCCCTACTCTCCCTTAAGCTCCCTCCCCCAGTTGTCATTGCATTTCAAGGACCATGTGTGTAGCTCTTCGGCAACATGAACTGCATCTCCCATATCCACATGAAGCTTGCTGGACTCCTTGCACATTGTTGGAGCCTTAGAAATATTGATGCTTCTAGCAAGCATGTGGAATTTATTATGTATTCTTACTTTTTGATAGGAGAATAGATGGCAAATTTGAGGGAATAGAAAAGGCTCTAAGGAGCTCTTCAAGCAGTTAGTACTTGTTTCAGGAAGTTATCTTATTCTTTCTCCCACATAATTAGTTTTTAGAAGCTAAACATGAGCTAGACTGTGACCTAAAGCACAAAGTCTGGAAGAAAATTCGAGGGACAGTAGTTGGTTATTTTAGTGCTGCAGAGCTTGGTTTCAGACAAATTGTTGGAAACATTCACTTTTAACTAAGTCATTCTCAAAAATCATCAATTTCAGAAGCAGCCACTCAGATCCCCTTTAGTAATTATTCACTTTATATGAAAGGTGCATACAGTTGATAACTTAGTATTGACAAGTTGTTTCCTCATTTTATTGCTTGGCCATGATTTGAGAAATTCAAATGGAAAAGAAAGTATTTCATCAGAATAGTAATAGCACTAATAATTCTCTTGGAACTTTTAATGTCCATATAGCAGGTGATAAGCCTTTGATAGATCATTTTATTCACAGGGTGTCAGCCACATCGATAAATGAGAACAATGACTGTCATGAAATTAGAACAAAAACAAAAAAGTAAATTAATTTTTAGAGAGAATATGTGTGTGTGTATATATATATAAAATAATTCAGTCTTTCAGTGTTATATGAGAAGCTATATTTCTGATAATTACTTATAAGCCACACATGGTTCTCTATGCCCTACAGTGGAAATGAGGGACAAAGGAAGAGTTATAAATTCAAAAATATAATCAGGTTACAAATAACACATAAAGTATGAATGTAGATTATTTCAGGAGTAGTGATTGAATTAATATTCCCAGAAAGAAAAACAGTGATGTGTAATTTAAATGAAAAATCTTGGAGATGGTTTGTGATTATGTGTAATGTTAATGTACAGCTGAAAATAAAACTAAATAAGACTAAGGAATTTCATTTCTCTGAGTAACAAGATGTGAATGAACTATTTCATCATAATCTCTAAAATCAGAAGGGTGCCATTTTAAATATAAAGAAAAGAAAGACCTCTGCAAAGGTATAAGGGTAAAAAATATGAAAATCAATTAAAATAGATTACCAACTTCATAAATACATTAAAAATGTTGCTACAAAGTGGCTGAGGTTTGCTCAGTTGAAATTTTAGAGTATCTTTGGGGGCCAGTGCTGTTTGAAACACACTTGGAGACATAGTTTGTTTCTATATGTCCACAGCTTCCCTTTTTATTCTCAGCTTTCATCTCTTCTTCCATTCTCTCATCAGGTTTCTCAATCTCAGTGTTTTTTCAGTAGTTTCCTTTGTTCCTGCTCCAACTCCTCTTTCTTTCTCCCTCAATCAGGAGTGGTATTGTGACACCTGGTTTGCCAGTCCTTGGGCATGTAGTGAGAATGATGTATTTCCTTGCTTGGGGTTGATTCAAACACTGAACCCAAACACACTTGTTCCTAGGAGAAGGCCAGGCACCTGGTCCCAAAAACTGCACTACCTTTCCCCCAGTCACACTGTGAGACCCAGGCACTATCTGTGAGTGTCACCACCTATGTGTAGCTGGTTATTCACCCAGGGAGTTCCTTGTGTCCTTTTAGTCCCAGGTACCCTCTCTTACCTTAAAAGTTGGAAGCTCCTGGCCTGACAGGGCAGTTCGCTTCCCACTACTGCCCGAATTTCCTTCTTACACTTCCTCAAGGCATAACCCCATTATTATTTTGGTTCCTCATTTATTAAACATAATACAGGCTGTTCTATCCAATGGGCAAAGCCCAACACAACATTAAGCCCAAGTTCCAAGTCTACTCCTCTGCTCCTCCCAGACCTATACCCATGCTCCAGAAGGCAAAGCTAGTATGTAACTATAAAGACTTCTCTGTCTGGTCTTATAGGGCATCCTTTCCATCATTTTTCAGAAATCCTTCATGCATGTTCGTTATTGCAGCCTCTGACAAAAAGCCTTCCTAAATTCTCTATCATGCTTCCCCAGTCTGGTTCTGTAGCTCACCTCTGGCACTTGCATGGCTTCTTGTATTATGTTTGGTACCAGCTCCCAGCATGATGAAGGCACAATCTTCTTTCTGCCTAATTGCCCTGCAGAGCCTAGTTATGATACCTCAAGCATGCAAGGAACTTAACACAGTGTGTTCCTTTGAAGGCTGTGTCATATGAACAGGATTGTTCTACATAAGTCCAGTGCTGTGACCATTGTATGTAGGTGGTCATGGGTAACAACATCTGGATGTTCCAGGATGTGTCTGTACCACTGATATGGCCACTGGTCAAATCCCTCCCACCACTGGAATGCAACTCCAAGTAGGTCTCACACTCTGCCTTCTTTTCCCTCCTTGTCTTGCCCTTCACTCTGGTTATGAGGCATGAATACAGGTCTAAGAATTTCCTGAATGAGCCACAGCCCCTGTCTCCAGCCCTCATATGTCCCTGTCACTGTCAACTTTGAAGACATCAAGATAGACCTTACTGTGCCTTTTTCCCAAGAGCCAGTAGCCAAGCCCTCATTTTTCCCCACCTGTCTATTTCCTTAACACATGTAAACCCCTACTCCTTTATCTGTCCTTCTCTTAAAACCCTTCCTGTATGTCCTCTGTACTCAAGGTTGGCTGCCTGCAATTCCATACATCCCAAACTCCAGCCTTGCACATTCACCCCGGCTATTCCAGACCACTATTCCAACATGTCTTTCCCTCCCTCCCTTGAATTTCCTCCACTTCTTCACCTCCCATCTCCCCTCATCCTCTTGCTGCTTTTAATACTAGGACAATGAAGCCATCACAAGGGACTATCAGGATGTTCTGTTCCCAGACCTCTGTGTCAACTTGTATGTGAGCCTTTGTGCCTGTAAGCTGTCATTGCTGCTGTTCATCTCCATCAGGCATCTGCCCCAACCCAGGCCATTTCTTCTGCTTGTGTGCACCCTGGGGCCCACCTAGGAAGGTCCCCTTCTAGGACCTTGCCCCTATACGCATCTCCTTTTTTCTCCTGTATGGTCAACCTTTCCCTCTCTGCTGGACCATTAGCATTGACATTCAAAGATGCTGTAACTTCTCCCATCTTAATTAAAAAAAAAAAATCAGCTTTAAAGAAGAGTGAAATTATGGCATTTTCCAGTAAATGGTTGGAGTTGGAGAATATCATGCTAAGTGAAATAAGCCAATCCCACAAAACCAAAGGCCAAATGTTTTCTCTAATATGTGGATGCTAATTCACAATAAAGCAAGGGGGGACTAGGGAAGAATAGCATTACCTTAGATTAGGTAGAGCAAAGTGATGGGAGGGGAGGGAGGGGATGTGGAGATGGGAAAGACAGTAGAATGAAACAGACATTATTACTCTCTGTATATATGTGACTACATGACCAATATGATTCTGCAACGTGTACACTCAGAAAAGTGAGAAATTATATCCCATCTATATATGATATATCAAAGTGCATAAATGCATTCTAATGTCATGTATAACTAATTAAAACAAAAATAAATAAATAATTAAAAAAAAAAAAAACGAACTCTCAGTTGATTCCCCTGCATGCCTCCTGGCTGCTCTACTGGGAGGGCCCCGTTTTGTCTATGTTCACTTCCTCCTCCTCCTCCTAGCCAATTTCCCTCCTCCCTGAGCTGGCTGTCCCCTCCTCGTGACTCACCCTCTCTTTCTGTGTTCACTTCCTAAGTGTCCTCATGTAGGATCATGGCTTTATACACCATTTTCTTTTTTTATGACAACTCCAAAATTTGTCCTAAACTCAGATCTTTCTCCTGTATATCCAACTGCCTGTTTAATATCTCCTTTGGATGCCAGTCCCTCAAACCTGAGTGGTCTAACAACTAAATTCCCACTCCCCAAACTTGTTCCTCCACCACTCCCTATTCTTTTCAGTAAATGGCACCTTCATCTCTCATGCAACTCTAACCAAGTGCAAGTGGATGTTACTCCGAAGCATGATACATCTAGTTCACTGACCAATAGCCCCACCATCAAAATATATGTCAAGTTGAACCTCGTCTCCCCAACTCTACTTCTACCATTATGTGCCAGCCATCCTAGATTTGTGCTTGAGTTTCTTTGATAGCCTTAAAATTCATGTCCATGTTACCACCATGGACCCCATACAGTCTGCTATACCACCTGCTGCCAGGATGAATCTCTTAAATATAAGCCAAATCACCTCTCTCCTATACTGAGAATCCTCCTGTGGTTCCCATCTCAAGCAGAGAAAAAGCAGAATTTTTTTCTGCATTCTGCAGAGGTGACTCCCAACATGTCCCACCACTTTCCCAGATCTCTCCACTCCAGTTCCTCTTAGTGTTTCAGCCTTATCTTGCACCTCAGAACTATTGCTTATCCTTGCCTCTGAGGCTTCACCCTGTCTTACCCTTTTACTCTTTCAGGTCTCAGCCCAGTGCCATTTTCTCAGTGATTCCTTCTCTAATTCCCATCTTACTAACCACCCCATCCCATTTTGCTGAATGCCTCTCTGCAGTCAAGGAGATTGCAGAGCATCTGTTCACATACAGTCTACACTATTTGTTTACATTTGTGTCTGTCTTTCTCCATAGGAATGTAAGTTCCAGGAGGACAGAGGGCTTTGCCTTGTCCATTTGCTCATTGCCATATACCCAAAAAAGTGCATGACATATTATTAGGTCCTCAGGAAATACTTGTTGAATAAGTGAACATCATTGCTGATGTTTTCTTCCACGTTTAGGGTCACCCTGGCATTAATTAGTGTTTTGCAAGGGTTCCCATTGGTACCCTGATGCCAGGCTGTCCCCTGAACCCTTCCTGACCTGGCCTCTGAGAATGTGTCTGCTCTCTCCAGGTAAGGCCACTCAGAGTAATACAGGCCACACAGTCAGCAGTTCCAGGCATCAGTCATGGCCTTTGTGGCCTTTTGGACTTGTCCCCTTTAGAATTCTGGTAGAATTTGTGCAGCCAGTTCAGTAGTCAACATCAGGTCTAGACTTCAAGCCAGTGGCTGAGTACATCTTGTTCTAGGCCCAGCTTGCTGCTGTTATTTAGTTTAACATTGAGCACAGGGCCAAAACCGACTTGTCTCCAGCCAAGTTGAAAACCGACCACATATCACATTGGATAATCATTCCCTTTCATCTGAACTTTTCTTATTCATACTAGATGTCATATCTGAAACTTTAAATAATGGTGTTGGACTGGAATATCACCCTTTTTTATTTACTGGGTCATTAAAACAAAAGTACCCAGAGATGGCACTATGAGTCAAGATTGGGCATCTACAAGGAGTGTGCACTATATTTCAGCAACCTCATCTCCAGTCTCTGTAATATTTTTGTATATTGATTATCTTTGTTAATATGGTCAAGCTTATTAGCCAGTGCCCAATCTTAAAATGCACACATTGACTTTTTTTCACTGTAAATGAAACAAAGTATACAGGATTCTCCAAATGAAACACACACAAGTTAAAAAAATTGCTTTTCCACAAAAAAATTAGAATTTATACAGAAAAAAAAAAGTATAAAAGTTTATACACCATTGGACAACTGGCAAGAAGATAACAAGGCAGAGGGTAAAATATTACAAAACAACTCTTTTGCCAAGCAGTTTGAAAATCATGTTGTTAAATTCATAGGTGCAGGTGAGGAAAGAAACAAAATGTTTTTTAAAAAGCAACTATAATCTGTCACAATTTGTCCAAAGGTGATTGACAGCTCCTAACCACAGGCACATGTTTCCAAAGAAATGGAAGCAGGGAGAAGAGCATCCTAAGAGATGCACTTCTAGACATGCCCATTTTAGGAAAGGCAATAGGCACAGAGCACACGTGAGAAAGGCAGACACTGTCTGTACCCAGAGGGAGCCCAGAGCCAAGCACACACTTATCAGATGGTCTGAGCCACGTGTCTTATTTCATCTCCACTTTGTGATTGTGTCACTGCTTTTCCTAAACCTAAATAAAATACCTGAACCCATCAGAAGGTTGGTCATGGACCACTTTCCCCATTTTTTTGAATCACTGTGCCATTTTGCAAATGACTGCTATCATAATCATGTTGCAACTATGTCATGCAGAAAGAGAACATTTTCATTTTCTTGACCCACAAAGGGAAATCAGTTAAAAGGAAGGCCTAAAGAATGATAATATGGAGCTTACAATGGCTGCATATTGATATGCTTGCCTGTGTTCCAACAGGGAACAAAAAGCTGAGTAGTCACCTGTTTTTGTCCCAAAGCAGAAGAGTCATGAACGGTTCTTGCTGAGCCTGGGTAAAATGCTGAATAAAGATAGCCAGTTATTCAGTCAACAGAAGCAAATGTGACTATTAACAGGATTAACAGGACTTACTCATCTGTTACTGAGTATTTATGATGTACGGGTTGTATCTTACTACTTTTTATGTTTAAATTTTTTAACTAAAGTTTTTCTAAACATTTTCTTCCCCACCTCTTGCATTTACTAACATGATTTAGTTACCAAAAAACAAAGAAAGAAAAGAAAAAAAATCTTAAACCATTTATGTATTTAGAAAATATGTTTGGAGAACTGGTAAATGCTAACTTAGTGAGATAAATGGAATGGCTTCCAATATGTGAACATTTGGAAGAGTAAAACACCCATTATTTTTATAAAAATATATATTATTTTAAATTGGACATAAAATCAGATTTGCAAAACATTGGACTTTTTCAGTTTCTGAATTTGAAGTATTATTTCTTTTTGCATGATTCCTTTTTTATTTTTTATTCATGTTTTTATGACATACCCATTTCACTTTTAAGTTTTTCTTAACAATTTATTTAACATAAGAGTTTGTTCCAAGATGACCATCTGGTTGTATATTCCAGTGGTTTGTTCGACATTTCAGGTGTATAAGGGCCATTAAAATAATCAACATTAATACTTTCAACATCTAACTAGTCAACTAGTATAAGAGATATTCACTCAAACAAAATAGCAGAAATAAAAGTGACCTGTAAAGCTTTATCCAGAAGGGTTTTTACTTATGGTGTGCTCTCATTACAACTATCCCTTCTTTTAAGTGTGCCTCTGTGTAGAATCTCAGATAAACATGGCTTGGATCTTTTACTCCAGGTCTCTCACCTGATCTTTACCAGCTTTGTCAGTCAGGCCACAGCCATGTTCAGGATGCAAGGCTTCTTGGAAAAAAATCTTAATATGAGTGTCTTCAGGAAGAAATGTGACTTGCATGTTTCCCCCACCCTCTGTTTCTCAGCCATGACTCACATTAGAATTTGTCTAGTTTTCTGTGCATAAAGGCACAGACATGGTGAGAGTTCAGTTGTCAGGAATTGAGGATTCCTAAGTAGAAACCCCACCAGAAGGAGAGGAAAAACTGATTTAATCTTAATTACATTTTTGCCAACAAAAGCACAAAGAAAAGTCTAAGGCGAGAAGTTTGGACATGAAATAACCTTTGTCTACCAAGTATGGGTTGGCATGGTAGCTCAAACACCAAGCACCATCCCATCCTGGTATACCAAGGAGAAGCTCTGAAAAAAAATCATTTCTGTTTAGTGAATTGAACATTGCATTCCTAATATTTTTCATCGTGAAACTCATTTAGCAGAGGAAATGGATGCTTCATCAAACATGGATTTGACATTCCATCACATTATACCATGAACAGGACAAACAGTGTGTTGGAAATGGGAAGCCAGGAGAGCTGAGACGTGGCCGCCACTTTAAGTCCCTGGTTATCTCATTTAAACAGATATTAAATGTGGGTGCCAGTGGTGTGATCACCAGCTGCTTCCCACTTTGTGAATAAATTGCTTAGAAGGAGTCTTTTGCCTACCAGATGTGACCTAGATTTTGATTTCCAAAGGCAAGGGGGAAAATACTCTATTGTGTTAAAAAACAATTGCTGGTAAAATGCATGGCAAATGAGCTTATCTTACTTTTCCAGGTGTTTGGGCTAATATGTTATGGAATTATTGCTTCATTTATGAAAAATAATTGAGGAAAATGTTCCAGCAAATCAAATTTGGATAAAGGCTTAGGGATAGCTATTGTGTTGTTAGCAAGTTTTAAAATGGTAGAAAGAACAGGAGCCAAGAGAGATAATAAAAATATTATAAAACTGTATTTGAGAGGAGTCTCTTATAAAGGGGTCAGACGTGGGTGTGCTGTGGTTTAGTAAAATATTGAAGAACAACGTGAACAATTACAGTCCTTTCAGTGCATATGAAAGCTGTTTTAAAAAATCAAAGCTTGTCTGTCTGCTGGCTCCGATAAATCTTATTACTCTGTTAAATGCAGAAAAAAAATTTAATGTAACATCTTTATTTTCTTACCCACTCTCTCTCTCCTGTTTCATTTCCTTTCATCTTCAGGAGCTGCCACTCCAAAACCAGTCCCAGAACCTGAGAAACAAACAGACCATACAGTTAAAATTGCTGGAGTCATTGCCGGCATCTTGCTGTTTGTCATTATATTTCTTGGAGTTGTGTTGGTAATGAAGAAAAGGTAAGTCCCCAGCTGTTGCCAAAAAATGTAGTTATCTCCCATTGTTTGCCAGGTTGCTTCGTGTGTGAAAACATTCAGTTACTGTGCTGGCGCTGATGACCAAGACACATCTGTGACTCTGTGATTGCTAACATTTTTCATCATGTAGCATTCAAGGTTATGGGACAGAAATTTAGAGTAAATGGCTGTATGAACATACAAAACATATCATGCCAAAATAGTATAAGAATATTGTGCTTTATAATGCATAAAGCTCTGAAAATCTTTTTAAATTTTAAATATTTATTTATTTGCTTTAGTTGTACACAATGCATTTTTATTTTTACATGATGCTGAGGATTGAACCCGGGCTGCACACATGCTAGGTGAGTGCTGAGCCACAACCCCAGCCCAAGCTCTGAAAATCTTAAAAGCTAGTTCCCTGCTAGGAATTTGTAGTAGTTACTACTAACATGCTAGTGTATTTGGGTTTCTCAAGGATATGAGAAAGCACTTTTCCTCCCCCCCCCCCCGCGCCCCCCGTAAGGAAGATGAGCCCATGTTATGTGCAGGCACCATGCTAGGGTGTTTGCTTAATCAGCACAGTACCCCTTGAGAAAGTGAATCTCAAAGAACAGCCCCACAGAAAAATAACAGAGCATTAACACATATAAGGACAAGTTACAGTGTGAGTTAAATGTTATAATATGGCCCTGTCTAGCTAAGGGGTCATCTGGGGGAAGATATAAATAGATCTGGCTATAGTAAACAATTCTTACCTTTCATACTTAAAAAGTTTTGCTCTGTAAACACAAGTAAGACCATACTTAGCAATGAAATCGTTAATCTATATATAAATGACCAACTTAAAAATATAGATGTTGCAAAAATGATTGGATAAACTCCAAAACAGAGGAAATACATGGGTCATGTTACTTTTCTCTGTGGTTTAAAAATAATTATTTTCATGGAGTGGGAGTGAGGTCATGGGTGGTAGGTAGATGGTGAAGGAGGAGAAGTTTCCAAGTAAGGTCATGAAAGTTGTGCCTTGTCATTAAGGGAAGCTGGACTGGGTCCTGAAGTATGTTGATGGCTTTTGAGCAGGTAGGAGCATGATCCAAATTTTATCATAGGAAATTGAGCTGAGTGAGGAGGGGAAGAGCCTTTAATGAGGAAGTAGCTAAGATGGCGGCTGGCTGAGAGCCAAGAGGAAGCGTTTATTTGTTTACACCTGACCTTAATGAATTTGACTAAGAATCTTGTTGTGCCGCACCTGTACACGTGTATGCTTAATGGTTGAAGAGTATATAACCAGGCCGGGGGCGTCAGAGGAGAGAGAGAAAGGAGAGAAGAAGAAGCAACAATAAAGAAACCACTCATTCCAAGTCTGCCTCCGATTTCTTTCCCGCGGTATCGTTGCTGTAGGTGGCAACAGGGAAGTCCTCTAGTCAGGAAGACCAGTTGAGTGAAGAGAGGGGGCAACCTGAGAAGTATTTGAGAGGTAAATTTTAGTAGCCATTTGGAGGGAGAACAAACAATACAGAGAGAACCTGGCTTCTGGTTCTGACAAGTTAGTGGATGTAGCACCATTCACCAAAATGTGGAGTGGAGGAGGAACTAGGACATATGTGAGGAGTAAAGATGGAGCATTCAGCTATGCACATGCTAAGCTTAAGGTTCCATTAAGGGGAGATGTCCCCTTGTAGATGGGTATGTTGTTGTGGAGGAATCTTAGTTTCCATAGCCTAAAAGCCTTCAACATTTCTGGAGCTGAAGCTGTGGGTTTGAATGAGGCCACTGAAAGTTATTGTAGAGTGAGAAGAAGCATCGTCAAGAATGAAGATAAAATCTGGGTTGAAAGCAATTTAGAAGGGTTGATCAATATCTAAATATTGCACATAAGCTGCTTTTCTTCTTCCTCCATTGTGTGTTTTCTTCCAGTTCAGCTCCAGAATGAAGTGTGGCCCTTTCATAGCCATATACACCACTGGTTTGGGATCCTCATGACTTCATGTTCTTTATCCCTTGTCATATGCTCTTTATCTTTTGTTTATCTTTCTTCAACCTTCATGTAATTGCTCTCATAACTTTGAATGCCTTTTCCTTTTCATTCTAGTTCTGTGTACCTCTCTTAACTTTTCTTAAGCTCCTTTTTTCTCTTTTTCTTCCTCCATATTTCTTACATTCTTTTTTTTTTCTTCTTTCTTCCTCTTCATTTTTTTCTTCTTTCTCCTCTTCCTTACCTCTCACCTCTCATAATTGTTTTCCCCTGAATGTTTTTCATCTTGATGTTTATGTTAGATACTTGATTTTTGGCACCAATGATCTGTCTCTTTTTTTGTAGTACTAGTGGTAATAGTATAACTCAATTTAAACCTAAATCTAAGCAACAATAAGCTCTCCTATTCCTGGATATTCAAACTGAAGATTTCAGAGTGATTTATTGTAAATTCTGAGAATGTATTGGATCTTTGTGTCATGTAGTAAGCTCTCTGTGAGGAATGATTTGAAACTAGTAATCCAGTTGCCCTTGTGACTTTAGCTAAATGTTAACTAATCCTCTAAGGGTCTATTTCTGATGGATTAATTCATCTTTCTACCTAGGTCTCTCAGGTAGTCACAGAGGTTATGTTATAAATTATGCATTTGAAGAGATTGCCTACGGTAACATATGGCCTTGATACAACTTTAGGCTAAATACCCATAAGTCCTGTCAGATTTTACATGATTATTTACTACACAATATTCTTTAAAGGGCTGTCTTCACAGCATGCACCATTTCTGTCTTTGCTTTTTTTGAAATATAGAAAACATATTTTTCACAAGGCAAATTAGCCAATATCTTATTCTTAGAATAGGTAACATCTATAAAATTTAAGCCAGAGCAATTATGTGGTACAAACTGTCATATTTAACAGAAATTCTTACAAACTTCTAATAGTTCAGGGCTTCTCACCCAAATTCAAGTCTAAATTTTAAAAGTAGTGCTTTTAAACAGAATAGTTAAAACATGATATTAATCATAGATAAGTTGCTGGAGTGTTTATTGATGTGTAACAAGCATGTTTCATTATTTAAGCCTACCCAGTAGGTCTGCCAAATGTTCTCTTTGTTCAGTCACTTCAGGCCCAGAAATGTTCGTTGGTGAGTAGTTGATCTTTCAGCCACGTCTCTCCCTGTCCCACAGGAGGCCCTCAATTAAAAAGGAGAAGCAGTGGGGAAGTGAAAAAAGGGAATGAGAGAGGGAAAGGCAAGCACAGCCTCAGGTGTAGATTTCTAGACATAATTAGTCATTTTTGCTGGTAGAACCTAATTCTACCAAACTTTGAGCTCATTCATGTGTGGGCTAGATAGCCTGCTTTTCTTTTACCCACAGCATTCTGAGTCAGCCAACTCAAATATATGCATTGGTCATAAAGACCACCTAGGCCCAAGAGAGAGAGTAGCCTTCTTTAAAAATAGTTGCAGAAAGTGGAAAAGTAAAATCTGTTCAACTCATACTAACTCCTGGAGTTCTTTTGCATACCAGCAATAATGACTAAAAACTGACATGATATTCAGTTTTAAAGTCCTATAAACCTCTCATAAATCAATGAGTAACAGTTTTTTGTTTGTGAGTACTAAGTCATTTGGCCCTTGTCTAGACTAATATAATAGGAAAACCTCTTTTCTTTAAAAACCTGTACATTTATTTTATTTTGTTCGGTAGGCAAAAAAATTTCTTTTTATTTTCCCTATCCTAAAATTATGTGTTCTTTTGAGGGTGCAACATTTTAATGCAGCAACTCTTAAGGAAGTTTGGGAGATAAAGATGTGTAAAATTAAAGTTTCATACAGAGCCATGTGGCAATATACTCTCAAAATCACTGTATATTAACATAAGTAGTAGATATTTCTCACCATATTTCACCCATGGATAATTAAATATATTTATATAAATGAAAATACCTGCATTTTCAACATTTTTCAAAGGAACAATTTGTCTCAATTACATGTTAGACAGAATTTAGTATATAAGCACCATCAATTTTACTATGATTAATTATATTTACTATTGTTTCTAAAATTGCTGTAGATCTTTCGTAAGTCTGAGAACATTTGTATTAATTACAATAATACTCCTGTCTCAGCCATTGTGATACATTGAAATTGCAGAAGTTGTGACTATTGGGAAATAATTAAAGAGATATGAATTACTGGGCAAAAATAGCAAATGGTAGCTGTTCTATTACATAAATACTGGTTACAGGTAAATATAACTGTTTTAATCCTGAAACACTGAGCGTCTGTCTCCTTTCCATAACTCATTTTAACTGACATACATTTTACAAATGAAGCATAAATTATTAAATATTTAGTGCCCATTCTATTATATTTAAACAATACTAGTATCACCAAGAAGAAAATTGCAATAAAAATGAAAAATATTTCTGATGTTAACATGAAACAAAAAAGATAAGAGGGAAAATTTGATGAAAGTTCTGTTTTCAAAGAGATGCCTGAGGTGTGTGGCTGGAGGCAATTTGACATTAACTCTAGCTCCCCTCCTCTGCCTGTTTAGATAGGAGATAGGATTTCCCCCACTATGGCTAAGTGTGACTTGTATGCAGAAAACATCTTAAGTTCTGAATGTTTAATTCAAACTCCTGTTTCAAAATCACAGTTCTTAAAACTACAAGAAGGAGGTCATGCAGATGTTTCTTCCTGAATATTATTTTAAAAATATGAATTAATCATGGAGTCATATAAGAACCAGATCCTGAGACCTCTCTACCTTTGCACATGTTCTGGCATGCCTAAAACAGGACATATGTGCACACAGATGTATAGTGGGCATGTCATTTCTACCACTCAATTAACTTCTGTCCTTCAGGTTTCTACATGAAAAATGAATAGGCTGGTAGTTAAGGGTAAGTTGAACAAATAGACCTGTATAAAGGCCTCTCCTAACCTAGACTTTATGTGATTACTCTAGCTCCTGTATTAACCTCCATTTCTGAACTCAACCTAATGGTTTATTTAACTATGGCTTATTGGGAATTCTTTTGGAATTCTTTATTAAAACAAGGGGATAGGAATAATGGCAGACTGAGTTATCCGTGATTACCATAAATACATGTTTGAAGACACATTGTTGTAAAAATACTTTATATAAAACCAGCAACTTGAAAAATTGTGCTCTTTATATGTAATAGGAAATGAAATGTACTCTGCAAACATGTATAACAAATTAGAATAATAATTTTTTTAAATGATGTTATTTTAAAAGACTGGAAGGGAATGTAAGTACCAACCTTCTACCTGGTAAAGGAAGCTGTCAGAGAATGCTAAGGAGTATGCCTTTAGAATCTTACCTTCTAGCTTTCAAATTCAAAGAAGTATATTAAATGAGGTTTTCACCTCTGTGTAGTAATTTGTGTCTGAAATGTGATGATGTGATTGAAGTGTATTTCATGGGGAGGAAGTGAGGATTAAAGTAGTTGATGTATGTACATAGTCGGTGCTTGATAAATAATAGCTTAAAGATTCAGAAGTTCAGGAACTGGTCCCAGGGCACATATGTAGTAGGTGGCAGAGGCTGGATTAAATACAAATGTGTCTGAGTCCTTACCACTCTGCTGCCACTGCAGTAAAACTCACAGGTGCCCCTTGCTCTGTAAAACTCAGGATCTTTCTGTACTCTTTTAGTACCATCATCAGCTTGTCACAGTTTACCATTGCTTTAAGACTACAGATATTTGAAATGCTGCCAGCATGCCATAGTCTTTTTGAATCATCAGTGGAGAATATCTAAATAAAATCCATTTTCTACTTCCTTTTTTACAGAGATGTTTTTGAAATCCTTTTGAATATGTGTAATTTTTGTCAATTCTTGAGTTTCTTCTGATAGCACAATAGTAAATGTGCTTTCCTGTGGTTCAGTGAACGAGAGAAATTTGTTAAGTTTTATAGTTAAGTCCTGAGGCAAAGGCATGTTAGCCACACCCCTTCCTCCTCAGAGGCTCAGAAAGTCTGGGAGTTGTGGAGTTGAGAGCCAGGGCACTGGAGACAGCTGCCTGGGCTTCTGTGTCCTTGCTTTGGAGGCCCCCTGGCTGTGCTAGTTTTGTGTCCCTCAGTTTCCCCCAGCTATACCAAGGGCATGATGATAGGACCTATCTCAGAAAATGTTAAAAGAAGAAAACAAGTTAATCCTCTCAAAGTGCTGGCTTCTGTAAATATCAACTATATTAATAATGAACATAATCTGCTACAGAGAAGCTGTCACTGCCTCTCACGTGTCAGTGCCCCTTGTGTGTGTGCCTCCAAGTCTTTGTTTTCAGACATAGGATAAGAGCAAGGACAGGAGCTGTCTGTGCTTTAGAGGGCAACCTCCCCTCCTTCGCCTGTGGGGAGCATCTCTCCTTTGCATCCAAGGACACAAACTGGATGGATCTTTAATTATGGAGATAGCTAGTGACACAGCCACCTGGAATGAGACAGTTCACTGGCCTCTTTCCCAAAGGCCAGGCCTTGGTAAAAAGTGCTGTGGTTGACAGCATCAAGCAAAACCCTTCTTTTTGCTCAACCACTAGGATTCTTTATGTAGCTGCCCTTGCTGAGTCAAGGAATGGGTTAGATTGTGGGGGAAAGAACAATGTTCTCTGCAGAGAAGTAAACAACAGGTGGCGGGAAAAGCCCACAGAATCCCAAAAGCTTCTGAGTGGCCATGGGCTTGGCATAAACCACAAATACATAGAGGCTTAAAACTTGCCAAACCAGGCCTGGCAAAGTAACAAGTGATACCCCTCCTGGGGTAAGGATACAAGGCAGCTTTGCTCTCCTCAGGGTGCTAAAAACCTCTCCATGAACTTGCATGGACCCTGAGCCTGTCTTCAGTCCTACTCTTGCAGCTATCACTATTCTAGAAGGTCGGGCAGGCTCCGGAACCACCTCAATTATGGGCACTTATGCAGCCTTGTGGCCAGGCACTGTCCCTGAGCATGTACTACACTCATCAGGGCAAATTCTCAGAGCCATCTTAGGACACAATTGTCCAACTGATTCTTAATTTTAATACGTGGATACTTCCCAGCACAGCTTATTTGATCCTTTACCCCTTAGCATAGCTTTTGAAAACTGGTTCTTTTTGTAAATCTTACCTCTGAAGCTCCAGCCCTAGAGTTCACCTAAGGATATAAAGAGAGGGTTGTATATTTACTACTAAAACTGACCATTTGCCACATGGCTGTTCCCAGATGGTATTAACATTGCCTGACCCAGCCCAACCCATGGTCTTGCATTTTCTAGAGAGGGTATATGTCTATATTCATGCTGACAGGAATTTACTTTAAGGTTTGTAGAATGGGAAATATCTTGAGTATGAAAACTGAGTGTATACAGTTTGGAATGATTGCTAAAATCAGTATTTTGGTGAGTCCAGAAATTCAAACTTCATAATATCACTTCTTCAATTTTTCCCAATTTTGTTTTGTACTAATAATGAAAACATCCATGAAAAATATGTATAGTAAAAATTAAAAAAAAAAAAACAACTATATACCCTAAGAAAAAAACAGGCTAGTTTCTAATCTGAGTTCTTTGGGCAAGATACAGAATCCCTTTTCTAGCATAAATCTGAATTTCTTTATAACGGGAAAAGGAGTTATAAATGGGATCATTCATTTAGACTCATTTATAGAAAATCAAATAAAACTAAATTTTAAAAAGAATAAAGGAGAGCTATTGTTTAGAAGGGGAATGGTCTTCTGATTTGGGGTTTTTTGTTCAATGTTAGTGTTGCAAGTTGTAAAACTATATTAAATAACATATTTACTTAAATAAGACAGGCATGTTTTTGCCCAATGTCTTCACAGGCTGTGCTTTTTGAAGTGAGTGATGCTTCACTAGATCCACTGAAAGAAGTTTTTGGCTTTGTTATTTTCATATATCCTGTTTCCGTATTGGCACTGCCATGTGGAAATGAAGCAAAGCTATTTTTATGGGGTTTACTGCACCAAATAAAAACTGACTCACTTATTGAGTTCTAAAATATTCTACTTCTTTGTAAAAATAAAACAAGGAAGAAAATTGGCAAAAATGTACAGTTGAGGTTATCCATCTAAGAATCACCCATTTTATCTCTCCTAAGTACTCACCAGCATGGACACAAATTTCCAATATTAATTGAGTTCCCGTGATGATGGATGCAGCATCTGCCTGAGTGCCCCAATTCGAGTTTGTACACCTGAAATTTGGTGCTCCCCTCATTTCAGTGGCAACAGTCTAGCCATGACATTCATACTCTGGCAATTTAGGTGCCATCTTTCCTATTAGATTATAGCATGATATATGGGGTGATCCTTCTTAGTCATCTTCAACACCCCATTCTCATATCTCGTGCAGTGCTCTGCCCATACTAGACATGTAGCATACCTCATCATTAAGGAGAATAAACACTTGTTTATACAAGTCATAGGGGTGTGTATCTCAGTGGTAAGAGCACTTGCCTAGCAAGCAGGAGGCCCTGAATTTGATCCCCAGCACTGCTAAATAAATAAATAAAACCTTAAATGCAACACTAGACTTTTAATTTCTTTGACTTAAAAAAAATCTGGTATATAAGTTTTACAATATAAGATATTTTATATTTCTGTAGTATAAATATTATGAACAGATTCTTTATTTGGAATGTATGATTCTTTTAAATGTGAATAGTAATTCTTTGAAATTTTAATTTAATATTTTAAAATAGATGAAAAGAATAGGCATATAAATTCTGATACAGTTTAATTAAAAGAAAAAAGGACTCATACTCTATTTAAACTACCATTTTATTATTTATTCAATTTTTTAAATATTTTGAATCAACAGTAATTACATATATTTATGTGATATAGGGTGTCATTTCAACATGTATATAATATGTAGGGATCAAATAATGGTAACTGGTGTGTGTCACCTCAGATATACTATGATTTCTTTTTGTTGGAAACATTCAAATCCTCTTTACATTCAATTAAATATTCTCAATCATAGCTTCCTATAGAATATTAGAAGTTATTTTTTCTATTCAACTGCATCCCTGTACCCATTAACCATCCTATCTCCATTCCTCCTTCCCCCCACCCCAGGTTTAGCAACCCAAAGTTGCTATTTTGAAACTTTTTATGATAAATAATATACTATTTCTGAATAAATAATATACTCCATTGCATTTTTCACAAACAACGTGAATTTAGATTAAAAAATGATATTCAAAAAATGAAAAATCAGGGACTATGGTTGTAGCTTATTAGTAGAGCGCTTGCCTAACGTGTGTGAGACTGGGTTCAATCCTCAGCACCACAAAAATAATAAATAAATAAATAAATAAATAAATAAATAAATAAATAAATAAATAAAATAAAGGTATTATATCTATATACAACTAATTTTTTTTGTTTAATTTTAAAAGTGAATAAATAGCCTCAAGGTGAATTTTCCTTATACTGTGGGCACAGGTCCTAATCAATTAAAACATTCAGGTCTTGCATTCAGTGTGTTTACAGTAGAAGTCTCTAGATCTTTGTCTTCAGTAACTATGTCTGATGTCTCTGGTTCATGGAGTCCTTCTTATTTCCAGGACAGCCTCTCTGCTGCTAATAGCTCTCCCACTGAGTCATTGCATGGCATTGTTGGCATGTTTGATATGAATTTGTGATATACATTGGTTCATTGTCCCTGTGTCAGAAAGAAAACATTAATAGGAACAAATTCAGGGGAAAGCCATTTTCTGAAATGGTTCTTGTGAGTGCATAGTTATTGGGAGCTATCAAAAATGTCCTTTATCCTTTTACTTGATTTGTCTTAAAAGCCTAAGTTGTGGGTTTGAAGTCAGCCTGGTCAGTAGTTGAGGAAATTGGCCACTCCTTATATAGAATTGGTCAATTATCAATGTCTAATTCCTAGGTATGACTTTAACCTTTACTGAAAAGGAAGGGAGGAAAGTCTCAGATATACATTAAGATCCTCAAAATGAAGTGGTGACATAGCATGTGCTGAAAATCTTAACTCAGTAGCCATCATCCAGGAGTGGCACTGCTCCTTAGAGGAAGCTTAGAAATGCCTGCTGGTGTCCTCATTGAGAATTATTTTATCACTGTGGCATCTGTTGATTGCACAGTATTATAGGATGTTTCTTTTGTGATTTGTTAAGTGAGGGTTGACTCAAGAGTTCTGGTCCTAAAAGTCTCAGAAGGTATAGTTAAGCATCACAGTTATAATTGCCCACATGGGGTCCCTAAAGATGATCCAGGTTAGTACAGGTAAGGTACTGGCACAGAGCATGTGTTGAGAAGTCATTCCCTACCCAGCTTCAGTCACATACAGCAATGTCACATATCTTCCTGTTCCTGCTAGAAAGAGGGCAGAAATTTTGTTGGAAATTAATCGATTTTGAATACTGTGTTGGCCAAATACATTCAGTCACCAGTGTGTGATCCTAATTCTATTTTAATATAAGCTGAGCCAAGACATATAAGTGACCTCATTTTAAAAATCTCTTTTTACCTAAGTTTCTGGGCCATAGGTGGTGTCTTAAACCAGGAGAGTGTGGTAGGCCGTTTCCTCATCCACGTTTCCTCCTTATCACACACTTGCTAGTGCTCTGTAATGCCCTCAGTTAGCTCAACCAGCCTGCAACCTACTTTGTGAATAAGTGGTTCCTACTTAGAACCACAGGGAGATTTAAGCTTCAGTTATCTTGTGAGTGATGTGGTCAAGTGGTCATGAATGATTATACCTCCCATTTACCATCAGAGTTCAATCCCACATTCTGCACTTTGAATTGCTATTGAGTCCTGAATCTTTCTCTGATCCAAGCTGGAATCCTTTGGACTCTCGAGCCTCAGATAGTCCTATCAGGTCATTTTCTCTCAGAAGTTTAAATTTCTTAAATCCTGTTCACATGAATCATCTTTCTAGTCTTTAAAAACAAACCCCTAGTGAAGGACAGAATGATGGGCTGCCCCTCATGGTACTGGTTTCTGCGGATGGTTCCAGGAGGGAAGCCACCCATCCAGGCTCTCCTTTCTGAGGGATTATTCAGAAACCTCAGTGCCCAGGGCCATGTGTGCCTCCAGCCCATGTGAGAAGGCAGGAAACCTAGGACTTATGCAAGGGCAGGGCTCTTGCTAACACGTGGGTATGAATTTTTTCATGAACTCTTTATTTTCTACCTTTGAGAATGAGTAAGATTTATCAAGCTGCTATCATCTGAGACTAAGGCAATAGTCTGTTTCCCTATGCAGTCACCTGTACATTTCCACAGGTTCCAAATCTATGACTTCAACCAACTGAAGACCAAAAACATTAGGGAAAAGATTGCATCTGTCCTAACCATGTACAGGCCTATTTCTTGTCATTATTCCTTAAACAATACAATGTAGCAACTAGTAACACAGCCTTTGCATTATGTTAGGTATTCTAAGCCATCTGAGATTACAGGAACATGTATGTTATATGCAAGTACTATGACATTTTACATAAAGTACTTGAACATCCACAGAGACTTATGGAACCATCACCCATAAATACCATGGGAAAACTGTGTCCAGCCCCATCTTTATGACCTGTCTTTAAAGAAGATAATTTAAACAATATCCAACAATCTCTGAGTTGTCCAGTGTCTGTCCAGTCCACATCCTTGTGACTCTACTTGGTCCTTTGCTGCTTTTGGCTGAAACAAACCAGTGGCCATCATAGTACATCTAATACACGAAATACCACAGCCTTGCCACCCTCCCTCAGACAGATACAGTATCTTCCAGGCTTGCCTATGTGCTGACACAGCCCACTCCTAAGCCCAGGCCAACACATGCCTGCCTGGGAGCTTGAGGTAGACAGGCTTAGCTATTCAGGATGCCCTAATTGCTTGCAGGTGCTTAGACTTCAGTGACCTTCTTTATTTGAATTTCCAAACAATGTCTAACCCTTGTCCCACAACTTCTGCCTAAAACTCAATATCATTTTTTTCTATCCTGCAATGTCAGGGTACAGGCCTGGATTAAGGCCTGGGCTAGATTAAGTCAAGTTTGTTGATGTATCCTTGAGGAAGAACACTAACCAGACCTGAGCTTGCCAGTGGTGATGCTCAGGTTCTTTCAAACTGCAATTAGTCTGAAGTGTCCTCTACCCTCCACAGCCAAGGTACCATACCCTCAAGGAAATTTTGTCAAGTGTAGACAATATTTTACCGAAGAAATGCAACATAAATAAACGGTACTTACCCTATGCACATTTTTATTTTATAGTTGATAGTTGACATGAAGAACAACAGCAGCACCCAAATTTAAATGAAGTTAAACATATCTAAGTAAAAGTATAATATATTATGTGGAGGAAGAAACTCACTCTGGGAAAAGTGTAGTTGATTAATGAGCACCATTAACAAGTTCACAGTTTCAAAGGTCAAAATTATAGATCTGATTATGTACAGTGTAACACTCTTCATTGATTTTCAGGTTCTTTTCCTAACACAAGACATAAAAGACATTGATCATGATTTTTAAAATGCCATGTGTTCTATGATTTATAAAATTTCAAATTCTCAAAAACATCTTTAATTACTGACCACTGCATTGGCTTTGGCATTTTTTAGTTTAATCAAGGTCGCTCAGCAATCATTTCTCTTTCAGATGTTGTACTGCTAATTTTAGGGATAATATGTGAAGGACTTACAACAATTTAACTGGAGCTCTGAACAAATAATAAATCAAGTTAAGCTAAGGTAGATGAATTAGCCCTAATGAAATATCCATAAATTAAGAGAGAAACTAAGCAGAATATAGAAAAACAAATTAAAATAGATTTTTGGATTCTAAAAATGTTGTTTTCTGTCATGACTTGAGGATTCCACTGGATGAGGACATTAGCCAAGAAGTCCTCTTACTTAATTTTATGATTTGGCAAACACTGTCTGTTGAACTTATTTCTCTGGCAGCATGAACTCCCGTTTTTAGGTGTACACATGATGAAAATGATACTACACTGCAGTCTACCAATGCAGTCTGTTTTTAGTACAAAAATGCCTTTCTAGGTATATGTCCAAAAGAACTGAAAACAGGGTCTTAAAGAGCTATTTGCACATGCATGTTCATAGCCACATTAATCACAACAGCCAAAACATAGAAGCAACCCATGTGTCCTTTGACAGATGAAATGATAAAATACGGTGTGCACCCAATGGAATAGCTTTCAGCCTTAAAAAGAAGGATGTTCTGACACTTGCTATGGCATAGATGAACTTTGAGAACATTATGATAAGTGAAATAAAGTGGTCACAAAAAGTTAAATATGGTGTGATTCCACTTATATAAGGCACCTGGAGTGTTCGGAGTCATAGAATGAAAGTAGAAATGTTGTTTGCCAGGCTTGGGCTGAAGGAAATGAGGAGTTAGTGTTTAATGGGAACACAATTAGAATGGGTGCAGTTTAGAATGATGAAAATTTCTGGAGATAGAAGGTGGTGATATTCTACAATTATTTGTATATACTTAGTGCCACTGAATTTTATACTTAAAATGGTTGAGATGGTAAATTTTCCATTGTGTATGTGTGTTTTATTTATTTATTTGGTTGGTTGGTTGGTTGGTTGGTTGGTTGGTACCAGGGATTGATCCCAGGGGCATTTAGCCACTGAGCCATTTCTCTAGCCCTTTCTGAAATTTTGAGACAGGTTCTTACTAAGTTGCTTAGGGCCTTACTAACTTGCTGAGGCTGGCTTTGAACTTGTGATCTTCCTGCCTCTGACTCCAGGCCACTGGTATTACAGGCATGCACCACAGTCCCCAGCATTACATTTACTTTATCACAGCAAAAATTAGTATTTGTGGGCAGAAGATACCTGGACAGGTTTTGAACTCTTGGCACTGCCCTGTCTATTGTAATCAGAAGTGAGCCTCAGAGCACTGGACCACTCTGTGGTCACTGAACACAGAGCTTGTTGTCAAGTATTTTCTCACTGGACTGATAGGCCTGGCATGGCTAGGTGAGTTGTGTTGTTCAGCTGATAATAGAGAATATTTATGCAGTGGTACCTATTTACCTGAAGCCATGGGAATGCACGAAGCTGCATTTGATTCATGCCACCTGGAGTCTTGTAGCATTACTGCTGACAGTGGTGAGAGTGAGCAAACCAAACTGCCTTAGAAAAGCACCTGCATTGTTATCATCATACCCCGGAGTGAGGCAGGATGGCCATCGACCTGGAACCAGCCAGAACATGTGCTCAGATCATGGTGATGATGCCCTGATTATTGTAATCACAAGTGAGGAAAACAATATGTTCTGATGCATTATTTTTCAACCCCAGAGAGTGAAATATAGGTAGTGTTAAGCTGATGGCTTCCACAGCTGTCAATTTTTTGTCTGCTTTACTAGTTAAGTGACAATGGCACAGATCATCCACAAACAGAATATGAATGTGTCCAGCATTCTAAAATCTAACAGTGCTTCAAGTCAAATCCCCAGAGTTCCTCACATGCAGGCTCCAGCATTGTGCAGTTTCAGCTTTATGGGTTTGAGTAAAAGAAAGAAAATAAATTCAATACATGCTGCAGTTCCTCTCAGTTGGAGCACTTGTTATGGATCTCAGATTATTCTCTAGTTGCCTTGTTTCTGATCTCCTTTTTCTGCAGAGTAGACTTGGTGGCTCTCAGTTGACTAGAAACTCTTTGAGGACAGGACCTGTGGTTTAATCATCTTTGATTCTTCTATTCCTAACCCAACTGGAAACTTGATAATATTGTATTATTACAATATTATGAACCAGCAGGTGCTCATGTTGTTCTGCCCATTGAGAGGTCCCTCACACTAGCTCTACAAAGAGGTTTGACTAACTCTGACTTATTTGCTTCATCTCATTACTGAGGCAAGTAATAATACCTGTGTGTGTGTGTGTGTGTATGTGTGTGTGTGTGTGTGTGTGTTGCTAGGGACTGACCCCAGGGCCTTGCACATGCTGTGTATGTTAGGCCAACACTCTTATATGCCTAGCTCACAATTTCAATTCTTGCTTCCCCTCTCTACTTCATGAAATCTCCTTTCCCTGGATTTAAGTTTTCTGTGAAGAAAACAGCATCCTTTGATAAGATTTCTTCTGCTTTCCATATTGTGGGACACTATGTGATTGTATAGAGTATGTATGTCACCAGAAAAAATCTTTTTATGGAGCCCATCCCTTTTTCAAACAAGTTTATTAACCATATGATCACCAAAAGGATTAAAGCAAGATTTATTTGGATAATCTTAGTTACTAATAACACATTATGAGTGAACACAAATAGACTCTTTTAAATAGCCTTGTCATTTATATTACTTATTACTTATTTGATGATGATGATGATGATGATGACGACAACAATGGCAGCAGCCGGTATGTATTAAGTGTTAAGTGTCTGCCTCTTCCTGGGCAGAATTGTTAAATTCTTTAATGAGTATTTTTTAACTCGGGCCTGTAACAATTCTGTGACATATGTCCAGTTACTCTGGTTTAACTCCAAGGAAGCCAAGAAAGTGAAGGGAATAGTTTAGTCACATGGTCAGTAAGTTACAGAACCAAGAATTAAATCTGGGCCCCCTGTCTCTGGAGCCTCCATTATGAGCCATTATGGTCCTTTAGTTGAAATGGAATAGCCATAGAAAAAGTTAGATGCAATATCTGACTAGTGAAATGGAGAAAGAAAAAAAAAAAAAAACACCAGAAAAGCCCATGACCTGTATTATGACCAATATTCCATGTTTGTCACCTCAGGCATTTAGAGAAAGAATAAAATTGTACCCCAGATTCTGGTGCACAGTCTTGATGATGGCCCTATTCAAGGGCCCTGCTCACTTAATGTTAGAACACAGAGAGGATATCTGGGTACCTCTGGCTCCTTTAAAAGCTGAAGATACATCAGGCACATAAGTAGGCTTGATATATGCCACAGATTAATGGAAAGAAGGACACAGTTGGAGTTTGCAGTCCTAGTCTTTTATTTTTTAAACACAAGTCCCATGATGTTCACACCATAAATTCCAAATTGGTCCAGAAGCCTCTCTTAGCCAATGTAACAACTCCTGGGTACCTGGAAGTCACTCCTTCTGCTTTCTAGTACTATATGGGGATTAGGCCAAAGACTCCTCAAACAAAGGCTTTTCTTGCTGTGGGTTCACTGCATTGTCCAAGGGGACCTGGCTTGATGCTTCCCAGCATTGCCCTTACCAGCCAGACTCACCTTGATGACTTAGAATAGACTTGGACTGGAAGCTCCTGCTGTGTTCTCTTATTCCCTACATGCTCACTTGATGGATTCTGAGAGGGAAAGGGAAAGGCTGCCAGTCTCAGTGTGGAGCCAACTCCAGTGCTGCTTCTATCACCACTGCGCCTCCACAGACTAATGAGGAGGAGTTGCCCACCTGCCTGGATGGCAGCATCTGTGGTCCAGAGGTGAGAATTCTCCTGTCTGAAGTGAAAAGATGCCATGCAGGGTGAGGGCTGAACTTCAGCAAGCCAGATATATGTTCCTAAGGTGGGCTTGTGAGCTCTTCCTGAAGAGACACAGAAGGTTAGTTTGTGGCTGTGTTATGTGAAAAGTCAGATGAGCTGAAAGTGGTACAGCAGCTCTTAGGTTTTTGCCCCTGGTGACATAGTATGGCATCTGACAACAAAGATACTATTATCTTCTAGTGATGCACGGAAATGGCATGTTATAAGCCTTTGCAGTGAATTGCACTTTTCCATTTTGGCTGCTGCTAGATCTCTGCACTGATTTCCATGCCAGCTATCTGCTCTTGCTTGCTTATTCCCAGTTATAAGTATTTTCCATTAGTATTATCTTCTGCCAAGCAGAAAATGTTCTCTGCTTCTCAAGTCTAGACAACCCAGAATATATTTCTAACACTGTTAAACATTTTACTGGCATTAATATGTTTTTGCCATGTATTTCAACAGTATATTACAGTAGTAGTATTAGTTGGACAAGTGTATCCTGAGAGTTATTAAATATTTTTAAATAACTTTTGACAAGGACATATTTTTATGTTTGATCACAGCTAATCACACTTTTATGGTAAACCATTTGGTTTTCAAATTAAACCTTGCAACACCTGGCCACTTTGTAACCAAGACTAAGTAATAGGAAAACTATCATCAGGTCTTTATAACATCTTTTATAGTTCTTACAAAATATACTTTGAAGTATCATCATAAATATGTTAGGTTAAACTAGCAAAAATAAATGTATAGACTATATTTAGTGCCTATAGTACTCTTTGCTTTTAACTTCTTCCCTCTTCCACTAACAAATTTACTAAATTTGGTAATTTGCATATGGTTTCTTCTTCATTAGTGAAAAAAATAATCCTGTTCCATATTAATTTTTCTTAAAATGACTATTTTCTAAAGTCCCTTTATAAGTAGAATCAACACTTAATTATTTGTGTTACTGGAAGAGAGAAAAGAGCCAGATAAAATAATAGATAACTACAAATTATTTATATGGTGGAAGAGTATTAAATTTTGTAGAACAAAGCTCATTTACGGGCTATCTCACCATCTCTTACTAAATTTTATGGAGCAGTATTTAACAGTGATGATCTATGCCATGATAGATATCCCTGCAACTGAGTTCTTCTCACTGGGCCTTACCATTTTGCGTCCAAGCCCTCAGGTGTAGCACAGATTGACCACCATGATAGATCATTTTTAAAGAGGAACATTTGCTCACCCATAATCCAGACTCGCTGTAATATCATGCATGAAAGTTCTGCCCAGACTCAGTAGAAGAATTTAAATAAAATATATTGCCTTCCTGTTTGACTTTGGAATTAAATTTCTCTATAAATATCCTATCAATCTTCTAAGAGATAGTTTCCTTAGATAAAGAAATATTGTGAGTATATGGAAGGAAAATGAAGATGGAAAAGGGTAAATGTCACCCACATATCGCTGTGAGAAATACCACACCTAGCAAGAAGAAACAGGAGTCCTATTTTCTTCTGCCATCATGTATTCATTTTCTTTCCTATCCCTCCAAAAAGTGAATTTAGGAAGTTTTATTTCAGTATATTGCAGATGCATGTTAGCAAAGGCTGCCCAAAATGTTGCATGTTCAAGAACATATTAAATCAGACAAAAAAGTCACATAGCAAATTAATATGAAAACATATTTGTTTCTTTGGGGGGCTGAAGGGGAAATAAAAGTAATAGGACTAATTTAAACTACTTTTCCATTGCTAAGTGCCTTCTCTGAAAACTTCCTAAAGCAGACTACAATGAAACTTTTTCAATAACAGTGATTTAGAACAACATTTTCAACAGCAAAAAGAAACCTAAATTCTATATTTATAGCTGTCATGAGATTCCAGGTAATTCCTAGAATTGGAAAGAATTTTACCAAGACAGAAGCTTAGCATGGTATATGTGTGTACTTTTATTAGTGCTCAGGAATCACATGGAATGACTCTAATGTGACTTTTTTTTTTCCCTGTCAAGCATATATATGTTCATATAGGCTGAATGCATACTAGTTCCCTAACATGTGACTTTTTTTTTTTTTTTTTTGGTTTGGTTCATTTATTTTTCTTTTAAGCACTTATTCCTGAAACAAAAGTGTGAGTAATTTAGAAACATGATTTAGTATGCAAGTATTCACTTTCCATTCCTATCTCTTTGAATGCATTTGATGCACAAGATTGTTCAAACTAAATAGTGCACAGAATTTCAAGAGCTGGGAAGAATCTTAGAGTTCATCTCTTCTTAACCTCTCATTTTAAAGATAAAAAAGAAAATCCCAGATAAGTTAAAATGCTTCTTCAGGGGAGGGGCCCCCACAGCTGTGAATCCTAATTTACAGTTTCTCCATAGATTGCTTTCATGTGACTTTTCTGATGGCTGCTTAACTGAGTGATGTCAGCTCTGCTAATTTCATGCCATGTCAGTGGCAATTCATAGGCCACACAATTAATTCAAGAAAGTTGTATTTTTGTAGTGCAGCTAGGTGATCGCCTCTAAGCAAAAAGTCTTCAACAATGACAGGCCCCAGATGCCTGGAGAAGGTGGTAGGCCCAGAAAAGGCCTGTGTGATGGATTGCCATGCCAGTAGCACGATTACAGTCAGTTACAGTCTGCTCCCTCAAACAACCAAGCAGTAAATTTGTAAATGAGCTGAGCATTTGTTGTTATTAAAGCTTCATTTTCTTATTTTCTCTTCAACAAACATTTAACATTGTACTCACTCAAGGAAAAAGAAAAGCAGCCTTCAAGTTATCTATACGCAGTATACATATAGTTAATCCCTTTGGGGCCCTTATAAATAATACACAAACATTTGCCTATCTTTCTGTTTATACTTACAAATACAAGCTTAGATTTACATTTTGGAGGAGGAGCACATTACTCATTAAAGGAGCAAATTACAGGGAGATTCTTAAAGAATCAATCTCTGAGTTATCCAGGTGCTTTAATTGTGCCTGGCAATATGATTGTAACCAAGTAGAAGGCCATGGAACCTTACCCTTCTCTCCCCTCCTGATTGCCATCAAAGGCGTCTGGCTTTGAGAACTTGTAAAGTGACAACTATATTTGATGGTGGGATGACTGATCACCAATGGTCAAAACTGGTCCAAAATGAAACTATTCATCCGTATTTATTTCTGCCATATAACTTGCAGGTGCCCTGCAGCAAAAATGAATTAGCTCTAAATTTTCTGTTAAGCACAGTCTTCAATGGGGCTGACTTACATATGTTCTTCCATTATTTGCTGAGGGCCAAGAACAGAGAGGAAGGTCCTCAGACCAAAGGAGTGGCTAAACACAAAAAACATTCACCCAAAAAGATTCTAGATTCAATTCATGAATAATTGAAGAAAACCACAGAAGTCATTCATTCTAAACCTAAATAACTTTTTCTTGCTAAGGAACTTTAGATTTTTTTTTCAATGTTTACTGTCTGAAAGAGGCTTATAAAGGTTACACTTCTTGCATCCAGAATGTGTAGAAACTCTACAGCTATAAATGTCTCTACAGCAAATGGGCTGTGTAGCATGCTACAATCACAGCCGGCTAGGTAATTTATGTTGCTCAGGGACTGTAGTTTTCTAATAGATTGAACTGTTAGTTTTCAGGAGGATTTAATGAAATATTGAACCAGATGCCACTGGTCTGCCATGGATGTGGGACTGTGAGAAATGAGGAAATGTTACTTTGTAAACAGCTCGGACCTCTGTGAATGGGAGAAAAGTTGGGGCCTAGTGAAATAGAATCAGAACTGAGACAAAATATGGCAGGTTCACTGTAAATGTATTTGTTCTTAAGTCCCATGCTTAGTTGAAATGGGAGGCTAGGTTTAGCCTGGAGCACTTTTGATTACCTAGAAAAATTGTCTAAATTTGGAGGTAGGTAAGTGAGACTGAGGTTTCCTTGAGTCCAGTGTTAATGCTCTGAATATTACTAATTCCATCAGATTTGTTTTTGCTGTCTTCCCAGGTCCAACAATATCACCAGGAAAAATGACATCAGGATTGAGCTACGAGATTTTTTTAATTCTCTTTGGAGTGAAATTCTTACAAATCATTTTGTGAGCCCTGAAAATAGTCCATTTCCCTAATATTTAAGGGCTAGTTCTAAAAAAGAAATTAGGAGTTCATATTTTAATTTTTTTCTATTGGGAAAGAGACTTTTAGAGAGCTACCTCCTACTCTTTGTAAGTAGTTATTACAACTTTAAATGCTTTATTTTTAGCATCACCCTGTTTGTTTAGCTTAAGATTTTTAAATGTTGACTTTTTAAATGTACCTCTGGTTGTCATTCTTAAAAAAAAAACCTCTTGTTTCTGTCAGTCCTGACCAGTACCCAAGAGCACTCTGCAGAGTGCCAGAAGCAATAAGAAGGACATGGCAGGGTTCTTTGCTTTATGTGCTTTTTTTTTTTTTTTTTTTTTTTTGCACATAAAGCAAAACTTGTGGGTATAAAGTTTGGTGTATAAGGATTCACATCCATGAAAAGATTCTCTGTCTAGATAACTGAATCTCTGGTGTCCCCAGGATTAGCTCTTAACTATGTGAAACTGAAAGTTGTCAGTTTTCTCAAAGTACTTTTGGATAGAAGTTGACAACCTTTCATTCAATAACAACAGTTGAAAGCCTTGCTTATATAACCTCATCTGGTCCTGGGCCAATCCTCCACAGCTCATCATAGGTAAAAAACAAAGGGTTGAAAACCAAAGCAAAGGAAATAGCTCCTATTATCAAGTCCCCAGTGATGGCTCTGCTTATTTTTATTTGTGCCCATTTCATAGGACAAAAGTTAACTGAAAGAGAATACTGGTGGAAGGATGTTAAGATGATTCTGAAAGAGGGGCTGAGGCTGTAGCTCAGTGGTAGAGCACTTGCCTTGCATGCATGAGGCACTGGGTTCCATCCTCAGCACCACATAATAATAAACAAATAAAACAAAGATTTTAAAAAAAAAGATGATTCTGAAAGAAATATTAAGATTTATCCTAGTTTGGGAGAACAGGCCTTGGGCTATGTCCAGGGACCTCAGGTTTACTATAGCAGGGCCACTGAGTTTGTCCTTCGGCAAGTCCCTGGACAGTCATGATTGATCAGTTCAAAGACCACTTTAAGTACCTTAGCACTGCTAATTTATGATTCGGTCATCACCAGCTCTGATCTTTACAACAAATGAATAAGTTAGATAAACTAATGCTTGGATTCCTTCTGTGAGAATTCTTATTTAATTATTTGATTTGTTCACTTCTGTGACATGCATTCCAGCCTGTCAAATGGGTATCCTTAAATTAATAAAACTTGTTTTTTCTTACGTTGTATTGCATATGATGGCTACAAATACAGTTTGAATGAAATCTATTACTTGTATTCTCCAAGACCTCTGACCTGGCCCTCAGCTACTCCCTTTACAGTAATAAGGACTTAATGTTTCCCCTATATCATGTACATCATTTCATCACCTTAAAGGAAAATCATTAATTTATAAACAAAGTATTGATCAATATATTTTCAGACACTTACCCTCTCTAAGATTTATATGATGGATGAAAGATGACAAGTGGTACAAATTAACCTGCAACACATTGGAAGTGTGGATCATCCCAGCTTTGTTTTGTGGTCTTGCTGCTATTCATAGCCCATTAATAATTAGGTCTCCAGTGCACTAGGAAATTCAATTTTATTCAGGACAGAGCTGTTCCAAGACATGGCAGTATGTTCCTTGTCATGTTTTGGGACTCTCTACTTTAAAATCACCAGGGTCGCATACAACGGTGACTGTTTCTTGGTCATATCTCCAGGCACAGTGGATCAGAATGCGGGGCAGAGAGGATTGACACCACAAGTTCCCTGTGTGATTGTGGTCCTTACAGATATTTAAGAACCACTGCCCAGAGGGTCAGTCCAGCCGTAGACATTCCAATGTATTTCAGGATCCTAGCTGTAAGAAAGCTTCTAAACCATAGAATGTTGGCTTAAACACAAGAACAAAAATATTTCTGCTTCATCTCAGGAGAACACATCTGAAGCAGAAGAAAGATTTCAAGGGAAACTAATTCTGTGGTGCTGATTTATTTCCATTGGTGCTCTGGGACTATCTCATAGCAAACACCTTTTGGTGTAGTCTTAAATGGATGGCAGATGAACTAACTAATCCAGCACTGTTATTAATTGTAGCAGACTGTGATGATGCATAAAACCAAGCTTGGCATGCCTGTATGTGCACTTATTTGTGTATTCACACACACACAACCTTTTTCTTCATTTGTGATACGTTTAAGTTTTCATCCTTTTTAATAAAGGGCTTTGTTCAGGTCAAGGATTAGGAGTGGTAGAGAGAAACATTGTTCATTCAGTGAATATTTGAGATACTTAATTCTTGAAGGCACTAGCTATGTGCTGCAGGGATGATAAATATCAGACTAAATCTCAAAGTATTATAGTGTAGCAAGACACAAGCATGTCATAAAGATTATTTGAGGGTGAAAATGATAAAACACTGTGAGATGTACAGGTAAAGGCTCTGCCAACTCAGAAGGAAAATTTGCTTTTAGCTGGAACAATCAGGAACACAAGGAGGAAGTAGCAGTTGTGCTGAAATTCTCACTATGAAAAATGCAAAACAGATGATAATGAAATATGTGCTATTCAAGTAAATATAATTATTAATAGTTAATATTTTCATAATATTTCAATTGAAATAAACAGAGCTTCTAACTTTGTCCATTTCCTATTAGTGCCTGTGCTGAGTGATAGAATCAGGCCTGGTCAGAAAAGTACTATTTTCAAACAAAGGATATTAGTCTATTTATAAAGCAAATAAAAAGATTTAAGTATCATTTTGGAAGTAAACCTAAAGACCAAAGCAAAGACATATGGATTGGGGATTTTACAACATAAGAATAGATAAGAGCTGGGCTTGGTGGCATACACCTGTAATTCCAAGGACTCAGGAGAGAGGCAGGAGGATTCCAAGTTTGAGGTTAGCCTCAGCAATTTAGGAAGACCCTATCTTAAAAAATAAAAAGAGCTGGGGATGAAGCTCAGTGGTAGAGCACCCCTGGGTTTAAACCTCAGTGCCACAAAAGAAAAAAAAAAAAAGGAATTGATCTGATATTAATTTGATGAAGAAATTATAAACTAAGTAGTATAAGCACAATATAACGGGTGTAGAGGGGTATTTGGTTTAGAAATCATAATGCAATAAGCAGTGAGAAGAAATACCTCCAGAGAAAGTGCAATTTGCTGTCTCTTATTAAAATAAAAAAAATGACTTGCTACCTGAGTAAGAATGAACACAATTTCTTATTAAAAATATCTCTGTCTTATGATTGCCTGATACTGTTTGAATCATACCTTCTACTGCTGCTTTCATTCAAAAGAAGCCATTAAAATCGCATCCTTCCTGAATGCGCCCAGTGTGTGAAAGCTTTAATTAAATCTACAAGTACAGCCTTAAAAGAACAAGAATCAAATTAATTGCAACATGGGCCATGCATTTGTTTCTCTGACAGTCCCTGTACTTTGGAGAAAAGGCAATCTGTGCACCCTTATCTGAATTAGTAAACTCAATATCACTTTCCATTAGCATGGCCGGTTGGCTCCATGTGTCTTCTCTCTGACACTGTTTACATGCTAATGCCCTCACAAATAGACTCAGTTCCAACTGGTTTGCTATAGGACTCCAGAGCAGTAAATCCAGGCAATGGAAGGCGCTGTCTTCTGCTTTCTGCCTCACTGCCTTTTGTGAGTTCTCTAGATTGAGCTCCATAATTAGGCTGCAGGGTAATTAAGGAAAATTCAGCACATGCAAATAGAGCAAAAGGATTTGCTGCTAATTATGGTCGTTATACCACAGTAAAAAAATTAATTTGTAATATTATTATTCGACTTTTCACTGACCCACAAGAGTCTAAAGAAGTGATATTTGTACATCAATATTCTTCTACAACTGGAAGGAATTCAAGATAAAAGCTCTATTTTTGAAGATTTAGAGAAAACATGGGGAGGGAACTGTCAAATTCCTATAAAAACTTCAGTGTGTAATAACTCTGTTTTTATTTTTGTTTTGTTTCTGGAAAGTACAGATGTTTAACACACCATTGCTATAGTATAATCACATTGGAAATCTACAAATACCCACTTCTCAGCATTCAGCATTTACAACAAGGAGTTTAAATAGACAGTATATAATTTTCGTTTTTTGGGGGGGTATCTCCTTTTTTATTAAGTTATTTATTTATTCTAATTTGTTATACATGATGGCAGAATGCAATTTATTTCATATTACACATATAGAGCACAATTTTTCAAGTCACTGGTTGTACACAAGGTATTTTCACACCATTCGTGTCTTCATACATGTACTTAGGGTAATGATGTCTAACTCATTCCACCATCGTTCCTACCCCTTTTCCCTCTCCCTGTCCCTCCCTCCTCTTTGTCCTATCTAAAGTTCCTCCATTCTCCCATGTTCCCCCCCTCCCAATCATCCCATTACCAGTCAGCATCCTCATGTCAAAGAAAATATTCAGCCTTTGGTTTTTTGGGATTGGCTTACTTCACTTAGCATTATATTCTCCAACTCCATCCATTTACCTGCAAATGCCATGATTTTATTCTCTTATAATGCTGAGTAATGTTCCATTATATATATAAACCAGAGTTTCCCTATCCATTCATCTACTGAAGGGCGTCTGGGTTGGTTCCACAATTTAGCTATAAACATTGATATGGCTATGACCTTGTAGTATGCAGTTTTTAAATCTTTTGGGTATAGACCAAGGAGTGGGATAGCTGGGCCAAATGGTTTTTACCTATGAATGTCTTAGGCTAAATGCTTAGCACTATGAACTCTAACTGATAATATTTAGATCCTATGAAGGAAAGTATCTTCAGGAAGGTAGTCTAACTTTGCATCCTGAGTCAAATGAGGATTTCAAAGGTAATTTTGTTGGTTGCACATAGTTTAGAATTAGAATTGCAAGGATTTCTACTTTGAAACAGTATAGGTTTTAGCAGGGAGATTGTCTATCAGGCAGAGAATTAGGTCTTCTTACTGAAGATGGCAAACAGACTTATTTGTGAGTGGTCCATGCCTCTCACCTTTGTTTTCTTGCTTGTTTCTCAATCCTTAGATGCTGAAGACTAGAGGACAAGCAAGCATTCCTGTGACTATAAAGGGCGAGGGCATTTAAACATAAAGAACTTTGCATGTTAATTAAAAGAAGCAATATTCACAAAGCATTAAAAATTAAAAGATTTAGTCCATCCAGGGTCAAACTGGGAAATTTAAAAATTTATGAGCTTATATTGTTAAGAGTTTCCTGAGGGGAAATCCATTCAGTATTTTGAGCAACTAATAATTGCTTATTATGTGGAAGTACAATGAAGAGAGAAAGAGAGACATAATCTAGACATAATCTAGAAGTTTTTTTTTTGGAAACAAGCTAACAAGGGAGCCTGTGTATTCTCTGTCTGTTGCATTCTCTAAAAATAGGTCGAATAAGCATCTATCTTCAGTGATTTCAGAGTGATGTGCCTGGAGGCAGGGAGTTGGATCTGGTACTTCTGAAGTTCTTTCCACTTCTTTAATTCCCATAATTATTCATGCAGTAAACACAGACTACATGATTTTTCTTTATTCATAAATTCACTGTTTGAAAAAAATATATATGTATATATATCTAGGATTCAGTACTCCCATTATGTAGAACATTGCTATTGATCATTAGCTTTACCCCAAAGAACTCTGTGTTAATAAAGGGAACCACCAACAGGATGATAATTTGTGACATGTTTTGAATGTCCAAATGACTGATGAAAGAAAGGTCATGTGAACAATTGCTACAGCATACCCAGTGGTTACATGAAGGATTTTGCTCTGATTAGCAAAGCACCAACAGCCAGACAGGGAAAAAAGATCAAGGTCAGTCACCTTCTGAAAGGGAGGTCAGCCTTAGTAATGAACAATTACTGCAATGGGTTGCAGTTCTCTATCAGTCCTTTAAATCCACGTAGGCTTGACTAATAATATCCTTCACTGTGGCTTGAAAGCCTTGTTGACAATTTTAGTCATAATTATATATGGATCAGCTCAATAAATACATCTGATTCTTTTCCATTTTTACGTTTTATTATTTGTGTTAGCTTTTTGTCACTGTGACAAAATACCTAAGAAAATGGAAATAGAATGAGAAAAGGTTTTTTGGCTTACAGTTTCAGAGATTTCAGTCCGTGGCTGCTTGGCCTCAGGCATGAGCATATGCCAGAGTAAGTCTGGTAAACTCATGTCATCCAGGAAGCAAAGACAGAGAGAAAATGTCAAGGTCCCAATATCTCCTACAAAAGTACACCTCAAATGACCTAATTTCCTTCCATGAGGTCCACATCATAAAGATGCTACCACCTACCAATAGTACCAAACTGGGATCTGAACCTTTATCATGTGTGTCTTCAAGGAACATTCAATATGCAAACTATACCACCTTTTCTTTTTTCCCTGCCCTGCACTGATTTCTTAATTGTTCTTTGGTTATTTTAATATTTTTTTTCTATCAACCCTGTTTTCTCTTGCCTTTCTGAAGGGATGGATTTTATTATTACTCATTTAAATAACATCCTCTGGATCAAGCTGCAAGAAGCATTTCTTAGACTCTCATTGTATACTTTCTCAGCCCATCATCCAGCCAATGGACAGGCAGCATTTATAGATGAAATATAGAAGTGAGATAGAAAAACAATTTGATTGGTTACAGCTCAGCTTGCATTATTTGAGCACAGTTTAATCCATTGGGTTGTCAGTGATTGGCTGATTGAGTGAGACTTAGCTCTTTGTTAAGTATACTCCTAAGATGTGCAGAGAGGCTCCTTGCCTGAACTATAGAAGGCAGTGAGAACAGGGGCACAGGAGCAGGACTGAGCCTTACTGGAAGAAGTGTGGGCCTTGAAAAGTAAACTGACCCCCCCAAGACCACGAGGATAAGAGGAAATGAGACTGAGCTGGACACCATGGAGAAGACCAATGATAGTGGTGTGGGGGGGGCGGCGGAGGAGGGGAGGGGGCCAAAAGGTGTATGCCTCAGGCAGCTATGCCTCTGTGTCATTAGCATTCTCTGCTTCTTGCATTTTAGATTCTCTGCATCTTAGAAAAATTGTGCCATGAAATAGCTCCACTCACAATATATCATGACACTCCTGAATCAGACACTTTGAACATCTCTTGAGGAAGGATGTTCCTGCATCTGGTTTCTGCTGGGTTACTAGTTCAGAATCCACTATGTACATGAGTACTGGCAACAGTGCAAAAATAGTTCTCTGCCCGGGCATCTTAAAAATATTCAGCTTTTCAATGCTCCTTAAAAAGGAAAAACTGGAGAACTTAGAGGGAGCTTGTTCTTTAAATGCCTTGCTACAATTTTCAAATGAGGATGAGTAGTATTTGTTTGGTGATTTTTAATTTCACTAAGTCTCTGGCTCACCTCTGGAGCTGCCTTTGATATTTTCAGTTCTTATTCTAATTTAACTATTTTTTTTCCTGTGCCATTATTATGTTGTGAAAGGAGGCCCCCCTCAAAAACCCATTACATTGTTCACTGTGGAGCAAAATCGAACAGGGGTGTGAATATACTTATAATTGCTGAATATATTAAAGAATTTCATGTATCTCATTTTTAAGTAGTCAAGACATTCCTCAGCTAAACTTTAGTGCATTTAAAATATGTTCAAATTCAAGTATGTTACTCATCTTCTGTCACTGTGATAGAATATGGGTGAAAATCAACTTTTAAGCAGGAGAGAGTTTTTTGGTTCTTTTGCTCACAGATTTAAAGGTTTCAGTCCTCAGTTGGTTGGCTCTGTTACTCTTGGGCTGTGGGAAAGCAATGCATCATGGTGTGAGTACCTGGTAGAAAAAGTTGGTCACCTCATGGAGGGCAAGATACAAAGACAAAAGTGAGGGCCGGGTCCCAATATCCTCTTTGGGGACATGCTCCCAATGACCTAACTGTCTTCCTCAAGGCACACCTCTTAAGGATTTCACCACCTTCCAATAGCGGACTTGGGATCAGACCTTAGCACTTGGGAGTCTGGGAGATAGTCATCAGACTATAGCATGAAGTAGCCTGTTTTGGATGTTGTACCAGTTATAGGACCTTTTCTCTGGAACTTCCTTGTTGACAAACATATTTCCAAGTCAAGATTTACAGATGTTTGTTCCTCACTTTAAATTGATCCAAATAGAGAATTTTCCCTGCTAGGTCTCAAATTCAATGCCTTTTACCTGCTAAGTATATGTTCTACCATGAAGCTATGCTTCTAGTTTTATAAAGCAGTATGATTCTTATTTGAGAACTCTTATATTCAAAAATACATGCAATAGCTGTGAAGTCATTTTGATTACATGATAGCTTCGATGGCTTTCTTGTCATTGGAAAGCTCATACATGTGTATTACAACATCTTCAATGATAGCAGAAAGATGAAAAAAGCAAAATGGCCTAATGTCATCCCCAGCCCCCTAGTTCCATGCCTATTCTGATGACCATCATTTCAGGCTTTGCCAAGTGCATGTATTCATGTGTCTGTCTATGCCTCCTTTGTAAAGGACAATCCTTTTATAATTGATACTCTATGTGCTGTTCTATAGTGTGTCATGAATTCTGTAGTGTGTCATGAACATCTTGTCACACCATGGTTCATATTTCACAGTGCAATATTAATAAATAATCTCTAATTGTTTATCAGAAAATCTCTAATTATTTATCAGGTTTATCAGGAAGTTAAACTTTGTTATCACACAGTCCCTAGATTGATATGTTTGTACTTCTTTCAAAAAGCTCATTTTTTTCAGATTTTAAACTATTGTTTCTAAATTATTTGAAGCGTGGAAAGTCTTTTGAAATGAGAAGCTTCATGATAGAAGTTTTTAAAATTCAACAAGTCCTTTAAATATGGCTAAATTCTGATATGGCTCTAATGCTAATTTTTAATATTATTTCTGAAGAATGTGACATTGTGATTTTCTTACCAGAATTGTTGCTGCTCATAGTCAAATCATGAGAGGTAAAAAAAGAATGGAAGAAAAATTGCCCAGTTATGATGGCATAAAAGAAGAGTAGCTAAGCATCTTGGGTTATTTGTCCTAAAATGTTTTATTTTTATTTTTGCATTTATTGGGGGGGGGCTACTGCAGATTGAACTCAAGGGCACTTGACCACTGAGCCACACCCCCAGCCCTATTTCATATTTTATTTAGAGATAGAGCCTCAATGAGTTGCTTAGCACCTCACTTTTGTAATTTTACTTTTTATCAAGGTTTCCTGGTTGCTTTTTCCTTCTTTCTTTGCCCCTCTGCTGTTCTCATTCATCCTGCAGCACCTCTACAGTGGTGTTCATTCAGCTATTTGGTAGGAATATGTGTACTGACTGCCATAGTCCAGGCACTGTGCTCAGCAATGGGAAGAATAAAATGGACAAGGTTACCTTCCTTACAGAGCTCTCAGTTTGAGAAGACTGAAAACAAACAAGTAAACAAAGTATATTATGTCTTGTTTGCATCCTCATCTCAGAGGTGATTTATTCCAGGTCCAGGTGGAACCATCTCCACACCTGGACTCCAGGCTGTCCCCAGTCCAGATCTAAGGGGAAAACCAAGTGCCAGAAGCCACTGGACTCCATGAGCTGGAGTCTATTCTGTGTTAGTTTGGTTTCTGCATGTCTCTGAAGGATAAGTCAAACCTCTTTCTTCTATACCTATTTTCTTCCTGTCTTCCAAGATATTATAGATCAAGAATAAAAAAGCTTTGAGCTGGAATTCCCTGTACCATCTTCCTTATCCCTCAGTGTATCCACACTATATATGCAACCCACCTCTAAGTCACTTAACAGCTACCTTGATTATCAGATCAACTATCACAGTCTTCCAATACTCGTGTTCAAGTAGCCCTTGCATAGAAGCCTAATATTAGGTCACAATGCCATGTTACTCACCTCACTGCATTTCATTACACTGGCATTTTGTCATCTCACATCATCACAAGAAGTATGTTGAGTGCATAGTACAATGAGATATTCTAAGAGATACCACATTCACATAACTTTTATTACAATATGTTATAATTGTTCTATTTTACTAGTAGTTATCTCTTAGTGTGCTAATTTATAAATTAGATTTTATCATAGATATATATTACAGGAAAAACAGTATTTATGGGGTTTTGTAGAATCCATGATTTGGAGCATCCTCTGGGAATCTTGTAGTATATGCACTGTGAATAAGGGGGAACTACTGTTTTGGTTTTAAGTAAGGACATGAAAAGGTCAGGTTTGTGTCTTCAGAGTGTTCTTCAGTAACAGTGTAGAGAGCAAATTGGAGTAGGGACAGTGTGACCTGTTGGAGACAAATGAGATGGAAGATGGGATCTCAGAAGCAGCAAATGGAGATGGAGAAAAGTGTACCTAATTAAGAGGTGAAATGTACAAGACTTAGGTACTAGACAATTGAAGCAAGGCAGCTTTGCAAGAGAATTGACAGTGACAGGGTCTATATGCACAGTATTGAGAAACCTCCTCCAGGGCCAGAGTAGACTCTTTGCCCACCTGTACAGTGCGTAGACTTCAGGTCAGCTTCTTTGAGCTGCCTTATCATAGATGAGCAGCCCTACTGTGTACAGCAGATGGTACATTATGATTTGTAGCATTTACTTTTTGTAGATGTATTTGCAATTAGCAATTTTAAATGCTTGCATTTGAAGTATTTATTTTCTCTTTCTTTCCAACCATTTTTTTGGGGGGGCGGAGGATGCCAGGAATTGAACTCAGGGGGGTATTTTATTTAGAGACAGGGCCTCACAGAGTTGCTTAGTGCCTTGCTTTTTCTGAGTCTGACATTGAACTCATGATCCTTTTTCCTCAGCCTCCCAAGCTGCTCCAACCATTCTTAGAAGCATACAACCTTTTCTTTTCCTGAACTAAAAATAGGAAAACAGAAGAAACTGTGTCAAAAATTTTATGTTCCTAAATTGGAAAAATAAATTAAACTTGCTTACATTAGTTATTTCTCAGATATTTAGGAAGAGGTAGGAAGGAAATGTTTACTGGAGTATCTCATTTTGAAAAGGTAAAACAAAATTTAAACAAAATCTAAAGGCATGTAATTCAGCATAAGGCTAGCTGTGGTTCTGCATAAAATTTGAATGCTGTGTAGTCAGAGGAAAGGTTCCTCCCACACTTTATACAAAGGATGTGCACAGCTGGAATTGTTCTTGCTATATTATAGCAGTGGTCTACATTCTTCTGCATTCTATAACACTGAACCAATCCATAATTTTGAAGCCAACTCTGTAGGAAAGATTTAAATGAATAATGCTGTTCTATAATGAAGCAGGTGTCACAGGCTTCCTGTATAAAACAAGCAGCACATTACCATGATATTAAAGATGTCCATCTTAAATACAAGCCTCACGCCACAATGGATTCCATACAGTTTATGTTCAACCATGGCAAGACAATAACTAAGTAATGCTCTCTTTATTTAAATTTGGTAAGGAGCAGATAATTTCACAGTAAATACCAATAAGTTGATGGTAATTATTGTGAAATTCTCTTATTTATACTATAATGAGTTTAATGGATGAAATATAATTTTCTTAAAATGAGGAGGTATGCATCAGAAGCTCCCAGAAAGACATTTTGCTTTTGGTTTTGCTTTTAGATTCAGACTTCACTCCAGTCCTACCCAGAATCTCCAGGGATGACATACAAGCATGAGTATTCTATAAATTTATAACACACATAAAAGTTACACCACTTCCAGTTAAAAGCCACTGAGTTAATAAGGCAACAGTTAGTGGCCACATTCAGCCACTTTTTCAGAAAATGCCTTTCTGAAGCTTGCTGAGTATAAATTATTTCTGTGTTACTTGTTCAAAGATCTCAGGGTTGAAAAGCAAATGGAGAAAACATTCCCTATTGGAGAACTCAGCAGAGGGGGTTGCCACAATTTCTGAGTGGTCAAGGAAGGGACCAGCTGAGCCTTCTCCTCTGTTTGCTGTGCTGGTCTATGGACACAAGCACCATCATCCATCGCTCCTTACAAAAGCAAAAAATGTTCCTGCTGCTAATTAAACCTACTTTCTTTTTTTCCCTGGATCAAAGTGACATGAATGACAGGGAATTTTCAAGAACTTTTTATCTGTGCCTGTAAGGTTACTTATTCCTTGGAGTGGGAGAGACAAGACCTGCATAAGGAGGTTGAGGATTGCTGCTGCCTACAGGCCCCCCTCCTCAACTAGCCTGGGGCATCCGGGGAAAGTTAGTACCAGGGATGCCTGACTTGAGGGACCACTAGATTACTCACTTATCATCCAGACTGTAGCAAATCATCCTTTAAGTTGCAACAAGATTATTAGTAAATTTGGTTTTTTTTGGCATATACATTTGTTCTATCTTAAATTCTTAGGAGATTGTCAATCTTCCCTTGCACTGTTTATTTTCAATTATTTACTTAAAAAATAAAATTAAGCCTAGCATGTGTGAGTGGCTGAGTTCAATCTCCAAAACCACAAAATAAGAAAAAATGAATACTTATGGGAGGAACCATAAACTTGTACTGTCACACAGTCACCATACCTGCCTGGCAAAATATGGGCAGACGTATGTGATCCACGAGGCAATTAAGATCACACTAAGAGCCATACCTTTAAGTTCTGGTCCAGGTTCTGTCACATCACCTATTTTTCACATATCATTTATAAAGAATAATCCAAATGATCTCTTATGTTCCTTTCAGTTCTGTTTCTAGTACTCTTTTCACACATGAAGAATAACATCATTTGAAGTTCTTTATTTTCTGATTGTCTTTTGAGCTATAAATTTAGCAAACTTTTAATGTGAGTTAATCATATGACTAAAGCAAACATTTCCTACTCCTAGCCTGCAAGAACCATTTCTGTCCTTGAGCAAAATGTGAATATGTGCTTTGACAAGTTCAAATTAAAATTTGTTTTCTTAGCCCTGTGTGGTGGTGCCTGTAATCCCAGCAACTTGGGAGCCTGAGGCAGGAGGATCACGAGTTCAAAGCCAGCCTCTGCAATGGTGAGGCATTCTGCAACTCAGTGAGACCCGGTCTCTAAATAAAATAAAATTTTAAAAAAGGGCTGGGGATGTGGCCTAGTGGTCGAGTGCTCGTGAGTTCAAGCTCTGGTACAAAAAGAAAAAGAAAAAAAAATTATTTTCTTTGGTCAAAAGAAAAAAGTAAAATTAAGTTAAAAGTGTCAAATTTAAATACATGTTCAATACCAACTCTTAAAAAAGTAATATTGTGTTTGCTTTCATTTTATTTGTAGATAAAGTACTTCTAAATTTTTTAAATGACAAAAACTTAGCATATTTATGGTATACAATATGATTTTCTGAAATATGCACACATTGTAGAATGGCTAAGTCAAGCTAATTCACACATCCATTGCCTCAAATATTTATTTTATTTGTGGCCAGAATACTTAACACCTACTCTCGGTAAATTTCAGATGTACAATATATTGTTAGCTTTAGTCACCATATTGTACAAAAGATCTCTTGAATTTCTTCAGACTAACTAAGAATTTGTACCCTTAGACCAATACCTCACCATGCTTCTCCACATTCAGCCCCAGCTACCTTTGTACTTTCTGCTTCTGTTGAGTTGGACTTTTTAAGATTCTGCATACAAGTGAGATTGTATGATATTTGTCTTTCTGAGTCTAGCTTTTTTCACTTAATGTCCTCCAGATTCATCCATGTTATTGCAAATGACAGGATTTCCTCCACTTTATTCCATTTTTCTCAATGGATATCTGTTACATCTGCCAACATGATTTTTCTAGTGGGCGTTTTTAGTCTTTTTTGCCTTTCAGAAAGACAGAAATAATACAGTGTGTTTAAGAGTCAGTAACAGATTTTATTTGAATATATTGTGTTTTGTTCCACCCTGTTTGAAAATAATAAACCCATGCTGTCCTGCTTATTTATAGAATTTTCATACAAAATAGTTAATTTAGTAGATAAATTAGATTTCAAATACATAGATGTTAAAAGTCATATACAAGATCATTGCTTTATTGAGCCAAGAAAGTTGTAATTCACAGAATATATGTGGGAAAATATAGAAAACTACTTTATCATGGCACACTTGAAAAATAATAAAACTGACTTAGTTTTTCTCTTAAAAAATATTGAGTGGATGTCTCATTGGATAAGCTGTACCTTCACAGTTCTAGGCACACATAGAGAAGATTAATTAGTATTTTATTAGCTAGAAGTCAGCCCAGGGAACAGTGAGGAAACTGTTATCAGGGTGTACCTCTGATCATTTCTCTGTTTGCCCAAGAATGTTTTACCTGGGAGGAGAGGTTAGGGGAGTGGGTTTGGGAGAAGGGTAGAGTAGGAGAGGGCAATGGAAGATTAGCAGGATTGGTGAGAGGCCACATTCAAAGGAAGCCTGTTTTGTATATTTGCCTGGCTGGCTCTGGATACCCACCTGCACTTTTGCCTGTGTTAGTTTGCTAACTTTCAACATAGGCTACATCATTTGATAATTAGTGCACATAAGAGGCACATCAAATGCCCCCTCTATTGGAAGGCCTTCTGAACTATGGAACTTACTGTAGATATAGCACAGCTTCAAAAGAGATGGAAACAGACTTCTCTGAGCCAAAGTGGGATGATTTCTAGAGAGAGGAATAGGCAGAAGAACATCTTTTTTACAGAAGGATTCCAGCTAATTAATGTGAATGGAACAATGGGACTTAAAAACAACCATTTTGAAAAGGCTATTGAAATATAAGGTAAAAATTACTGTATATGACATAAGGCCTTTTGTAAAAGAAAGTGAAGTAAATATATATAAATATACGTGTATACACACACACACACACACACACACACACACACACATACACAAACACATATACACAAATTACTTTTACAAAGAGAACCCAAGAAAAATAAATACCAAACACCTGAAAATGGTCACCTATGGAGACAGGTGATGAAGGGGAATGCAGTAGAAGGAGCAAAAACAAGAGATGAACAAGAGACTTCTCTGAACATACTGTTTAATTTAGAATAATGTTGACTTTTGAACTATGTAAATGTTTTACATATCAAAAAAAATAAAAATACAAATTGATTCCTAATTATATTAATAATAATATATAATATAATAGCAATATATAATAATAGGTAATAATAGCAACCTACCCCAAGATTGGATGTAGATGGAAACAGAAGAAATCAAACTATGTAACAAATTGACAATGTTATCAGCCAGAAAATGTTTGATATGATCGATGTACCAGTTACCCTGATCTGATTGTTATACACTGTTCACGTATACTGAAATGTCAAACTCAATCCCATAATATACATACAGTTACATGTCAATTCAAAGTAAAAAAAATATTTAAAAATTACCACCTAGAGAAAAAAGTGATCTCAGCTACTTTTGAACACAGCATTCTAAATTTTTCACATTCTTAGTGGGATATACTCTGAAAATAAAAGAATTACAGTGAAATCTTAAACTTTAGTAGATTTACTGTTAGAGTTGGTATTCTTTTTCTAAAATTATTTTACATATATTACAGTAAAACAAGTCAATTATTAATGTAATTAGGAATCAAAATTTTCACTATAGGTACAGAGATATAAATATGCTGTAAAAATATAATTTCAAATTTCATTTGGAAATAGCAGTACAAAGTTATATTTGTGTAAAGTCATGATTCAAATATGTATGTGTAAAATTTCCTGAGCTGTATTCATTGAAATGAGTGGGAAACAAAGAGACTTCAGTTGCAATAAACACACATTATACATGCATCAAACTTTCTAAATGCCACTCCTTAATATTAGAAATCAGGGTTTCTTGGAGAAATGACTAATTAATTCCAGAACTAGAGCAGAGAAAAATCACATGAACCCATGGCATCATATGCCAGAAAGCAAGGTTGTACTTTAAGACTAAAGTCAAGGGATAGAAGAACCAGCTAAAAAGGACTCCCACACAGGCCAAATTTGGGATAATTTGATCATCCAAAGTATAATGACAGTAATTGATTATAACATACTGAATTTTTAAAAATGCATTCACTCCTACCTCATAATATATGTACAGTTATTTTATGTCGATTCAAAATAAAAAAAATATATTTAAAATATAACACCCAGAGGAAAAAGTAATTTTAACTAGCTTCTGAAAATAATTCAGAATATATTCACAATATATTCACAGTATATTCACAATATGTTCTAAGTAGGGTCTATGGAATAAGTAAATTTTTACAAATCTAAAGTATTTTTGAAGGGGGCGCTTGTCTCGTGTGAGGCCCTGGGTTTGATCCTCAGCACCACATAAATAAAATAAAGGTATTGTGTCTACCTATAACTAAAAAAAAATTTTTTTAAATACACAGAAGGCAAAGCAATGGTTTTCTTTACAGAATAATATCAGGAAGTAAATGTAGAAATGATAGAATTAGAAAATAATTTCACAAAGTTCAAAATAAGAAATAATGACTGTTTGTCAAAACAAATAAGTGAATCTGACCTTAGGGTGTCACCTTCAGATTACTTAATTATCTTCTTAGTAAGGAAATCTAAGCCTTTGGACTGAAAGATCTGGTGTTCAATAACTTATCAAACTGGACAAAGCCAGTAGGAGTACAGCCCAACACCTTTTCCCTCCTAATATGATGGAAGGGTATGGAATCATGTGAGTGGTATTTGAGATGTACATGCTTAATCTGGAAACAATCAGAAGCTTCTGCTATATAAGATATTTTACAATACAGCTGGCCTAGACTCTTAAAAATCATTGTCATTAAAGAAATATAAAAGAAAGTACATTATTCTAGATTAAAGGAGGCTTAGAGCTGGACTTGGTGGCCCATGCCTATAATCCCAGCTGATTTGAAGGTTGAGGCAGGAGGAACTAAAGTTTAAAATGAGCTGAGCACCTTGTCTCAAAATAAAAAAATAAAAATGACTGAAGATGTAGCTCAATAGTATAGCATGCCTAGGTTCATAGCCCAAAACCACCAGAAAAATAATCGAAATTGAGTATTTGAACTTGGATACAGAAAATAAAAAGCAGATTAAAAAGAATTATGGGATCAATTAGTTTCATTGAATATAGACTTTATATTAAATGGTATTATAGAATCATTATTTTTCTTATTTGTGATAACATCAGAGGTTGAATATCTTTGTTTGAAACCCTTGGAACAAGAAGAGTATTTTTGTATAATTTAAAGTCCGGTATGGTGATGCCCCCTGCTTCACTTTTCTTGCTCAGGATTGCTTTGGCTATTCTGGGTCTCTTATTTCTCCAGATGAATTTCATGACTGCTTTTTCTATTTCTTTGAAGAATGACATTGGGATTTTGATTGGAATTGCATTAAATCTGTATAATGTTTTTGGTAGTATGGACATTTTGACAATATTGATTCTACCTATCCAAGAGCAAGGTAGGTCTTTCCATCTTCTGAGTTCTTCTATGATTTCTTTCTTTAGTGTTCTATAATTTTCCTTATAGAGCTCTTTCACCTCTTTCATTAAATTGATTCCCAGGTATTTTTTTTTTTTATGCTATTGTAAATGGGGTAGTTTTCATCATTTCCCTTTCAGAGGCTTTGTCACTGATGTACAAAAATGCCTTTGACTTATGGGTATTGATTTTGTATCCTGCTACTTTGCCAAATTCATTTACTAGTTGTAAAAGTTTTCTGGTAGAGTTTTTTGGGTCTTCTAGGTAGATTATCATGTCATCAGCAAATAGTGCTAATTTGAGCTCTTCTTTTCCTATCTGGATCCCTTTAATTTCTTTCGTCTGTCTAATTGCTCTTGCCAGAGTTTCCAGTACTATGTTAAATAGCAGTGGTGAGAGGGGGCATCCCTGTCTTGTTCCAGTTTTTAGAGGGAATGCTTTCAATTTTTCTCCATTTAAGATAATGTTAGCTCTGGGCCTTGCATAAATAGCTTTTATAATGTTGAGATATGTCCCTGATATTCCTAGTTTTTCCAGTGTTTTGAACATAAAGGGGTGCTGTATTTTGTCAAATGCTTTTTCTGCATCTATTGAGATAATCATATGATTTTTATCTTTAAGTCTATTGATGTGATGTATTATGTTTATTGATTTCCGAATGTTGAACCAGCCTTGCATCCCTGGAATAAACCCCACTTGATCATGGTGCACTATCTTTTTGATATGTTTTTGTATCCGATTTGCCAGAATTTTGTTGAGGATTTTTGCATCTATGTTCATTAAAGATATTGGCCTAACAAAAACAGCATGGTATTGGCACCAAAACAGACTGGTGGACCAATGGTACAGAATTGAGGACACAGAGACTAATATATATAATTTCAGCTATCTTATATTAGACAAAGGTGCCAAAAATGTACAGTGGAGAAAGGATAGCCTCTTCAACAAATGGTGCTGGGAAAACTGGAAATCCGTATGCAACAAAATGAAATTAAACCCTTGTCTCTCACCATGCACAAAATTCAATTCAAAGTGGATCAAGGACCTAGGAATTAGACCAGAGACAATACGCCTAATAGAAGAAAAAGTAAGCTCCAATTTCCAACATGTCGGATTAGGCCCCAAGTTCCTTAATAAGAATCCTGTAGCACAAGAACTATTACCAAGAATTAATGAATGGGATAGATTTAAACTGAAAAGCTTCTTCTCAGCAAAAGAAACAATCAGTGAGGTGAATAGAGAGCCAACTAATTGGGAACAAATATTTAATACGTGCACATCAGATAGAGCACTAATTTCTAGAATGTATATAGAACTAAAAAAACTTAACACTAAAAAAGCAAATAACCCAATCAATAAATGGGCTAAGGAATTGAAAAGACACTTCTCAGAAGAAGATACACGATTAATCAACAAATACATGAAAAAATGCTCAACATCACTGGCAATTAGAGAAATGCAAATCAAAACTACTCTAAGATTTCATTTCACTCCAGTCAGAATGACAGCTATCAAGAACACAAACAACAATAAATGTTGGAGAGGATGTGGGGAAAAAGGCACACTCATACATTGCTGGTGGGACTGCAAAATGGTGCAACCGCTATGGAAAGCAGTATGGAGATTTCTTGGGAAAATGGGAATGGAACCACCCTATGACCCAGCCATCCCACTCCACTCTGGGTCTATTCCCAAAAGACTTAAAAACAGCATATTACAGTGACACAGCCACTTCAATGTTTATAGCAGCACAATTCACAATAGCTAGGTTATGGAACCAACCTAGATGCCCCTCAGTAGATGAGTGGATAAAGAAAATATGGTATATATACAAAATGGAATTTTACTCAGCAATAAGAGAGAATAAAATAATGGCATTTGCAGGTAAATGGATGAAGTTGGAGAATATAATGCTAAGTGAAATTAGTCAATCTCAAAAATCCAAGTACCGAATGTTTTCTCTGATATAAGGAGGCTGGTTCACAGAGTTGTTGGAAGGGGGTACATAGGATCAGAGGAACACTAGAATGGTCAACGGAAAGGGAGGGGAGGGAGGGAGAAAGGGGGGGGTTGGAAAAAAATTGGTGGTTGAATGAGATGGATATCATTATCCTAAATGCATGATTGAAGATCTGAATGGTACTTATATACTTTGTATACAAGCAGTTGTATGTAAAAAGATACTATACTTGTGCATGATGAATAAGTAAATAAATAATAAAAAAAAAGAAAAAAAAACAAAACTATCAATTAAAAAAAAAAAAAAGAAGAAGAGTATTTTTGGTTTTGGTGGGAGTAGGGAGATATTTGCATAGACTTTACTGGTTGAATATTTCTAAACCCCACACCCAAAGTCATGAGTGCTCCAAAAATCTAAAACTTCTTGAGTATCATGTAAGCTGTCAGAAAGTTTCAGATTTTGGAGCATTTAAGATTTGAGGTATTTGTTTGGACTGCTTAACCTGAATTTTGGTTATATATAAGATGCATACTAAAGTAGTATTTAGAGATAGAAAAATTATCTAAAACTAACTTTCAAATGGTTCAGGGAAATATCAACTGTATAAGAGATAGATACTGAAGAAGAGCCAGAGAAAGAAGACATTAATAATGACTGATTTTAGGCAAAGGAAATTCAGACGGATGTGCCTATTGCCTTCACTGTGAAGCTGAGAGTCTTTAAGATAAAATGTTGGGGATGGCTCAGCGGTAGAGCGCTCGCCTAGTACGTGCACAGCCCGGGTTCGATCCCCAGCACCATGTAAAAATAAAAGCACATTGTGTACAACTAAACCAAACAAATAAATATTTTAAAAAGATAAAATGTTTTAGGGGAGAAAGAGTTCAAGGAATACAGTCGCACAGCTGCATCTTTTCCAGCTGCTTATAAGTTGCATTTGTGTTATTTTATTCTTCTTTACAGTTGTATACTTTCTACGATAAGAGCCAAGTCAACAAAATATCTACACCCCCCCACAAAGGCCTTTAAAAAATATGATTAAATGGCAGCTAAGGATTTCCCCCCACACCCAGGGAAAGTGGTCAGATGAAATAAGCAAAAAGCCTTCCTGCAGCCCCTGGCCAGATGCTCTCCCCAAGGAGTTAGCTGGTGCAGACTCAGGGTGCTCTCACTGTTGGAGGCTAACATGTGGGATGCAGAGAGGCCCAGAACAGCAGCCATTGAGCAGCTGGCAGCCTCCTGCTTTGATTCAGATGTAGAATAGTGTTGAGAATCCCAGAACTTCCTGGGGGAGAGACCACCGGTTGGCCATGAGGTGTAGAGGCAGGGGGCTGCCTTTTCTTCTCACTAAGTTGCAAAGGCTGGGCTCAAATGCAATCTTCTTGTCTCAGACACTCAGTTTTTCAATTTTGAGTCCTGATGGATGCCCTATTGAGAGAAGCACCAGGTCATGTTAATCTGATATAATGGGTTTTGTTGACATTGAATATGTTCTTAGTGGTGCTCTCTTAAGTCACACTCCCATGAAAATCCTTCCCATTATGAAGGTGGGCCTGAAAACCCATTTGAAAACAACTTTTATTTCCAGGCATCTCTCTGTATATCTTTTTTTTTCCCCTTATTGTACATGTCTGAACACCATGGTTCACATTTTGTTTGGAATCTTTGATTTGGTACTAAAACCTCTGGGCCATGTTCTCTTCCTAATGTTTCTATACTCATCCCATCATCTGCTCTGCAAGTTTCTCTCTTTCAAAACCTAGTTGTAAAGGTGGTAGGGTGGCACATTCCTATAATCCCAGCTGCTCACAAGGAAATTTTAAAAGGGCTGGGGTTGGAGCTCCGTGGTTGAATGTTTGTCTGGCACATGGAAGGCCCAGGGTTTGGTCCCCAGTACCATAAAAACAAAGCGAACTGTACACTTGATGGCAGCATAGTAAATGTGATAATCTCTGCTGAGCATGCCACTTGTTTTAGCCTAGCAGAGTTTTGAGATTAGCGGAGCAATTATGAGAAATGTGTGGAACACAAGAATCTTAAAATAACATTATTCTGTTTGTCTCTAGAAAGTTCTACAGATGGAAAGTTATCCACTGAGTGATGCTATGCTCAGGGCCCAGTAGGAGAAACTCAAGGAACATACTGAACTCCAGCCTGGAAACAGATTGACTCCTTTAAAAGTAGTAGCTTTCTGCCCCAACACTAATAGCTGTGGATATTCATTCATAAAGCTTTATTTATTTGTTGTGATTGCAGGAACACGGTGATTTATGGCATAGGCAGTCTAGAAGTTACATGAACAGGAAACAGTGTAGCCACAGCTGTATTCATCCAACACACCCAATCTGTTCAAAGGAAATGTAGAAATCCACTTCTCAATGACATTTTTGTGCTGCTTTTTAATTTTTCTTGCTTTTGAAATACTGCATCGTTTGATATACTCCTATTTGGGAATTCCATACACTTCGGGTGATAGAGTGTTCATCAGCCTGAGACTAGGGCTGTTTTTTCTGTTTTGTCAGATCTGAGCTGCAAGAGCCCTTTTTATTAGTGTAAGGATTGAGCATACAAATCTTCCATCTCAGGAGTCAAAGAAGAATCTCTTGAGAAAATGCCTCTCGACACACCTAAGAGCCCCACTGTACCAAGGGCAGGACTCCACATTTGAGCAGATTGCCTCTTGACAAGGACATTTGTGCACAAAAACCTTTTAAGAGCTGCGGTATTGTTATCCACACTTTGGCCAGGGGTACTGGGAAGTAGCCAGGGTAGAATTGAGTCAAAGTTCTCAACTTGTAGAATTTCATTACTCTTTGTGTTCTGGGAGAGCCAATTTCAGAGGCTTTTCACATGGACTCCATGAGCCAGTTCTGACCTCTGGCTCAAGTATATATTTGCTTTGTGGCTCCATCACATGAAATTGGTATCAGGTTATTACAGTGATGGCTGTCTATTTTAAAAGCTTAGCAGCTGTTGGAACATGTGGACAGACTCAGCACACAGTGGTCATCTATTTGGAATGGGCAAAAGGACAGTAAAAAAGAAATATAAAATCAATCCTGACATCATATGAGGGGGAGAAAAATGAAAAGGACACAGCTGAATCCTCACCTAAGCATGGGTGACATTCTTGCAACTGTAGGCTGAGCATCCCCTATCCAAAATGCATGGATAATTCAGATTTCAGATTTCTTCAGACTTTTAACTATTTGCATATACAAAACAAGATATCTTGGGGATGGGGCCCTAGTGTAAACATGAAATTCAATTATTTCATATGCAACTTATACACATAGCCTGAAGGCAATTTTGTACAATAGTTTTCCATGCCTGTATGTTGGCTGTAGCCCATCACATGAGGTCAGGTGTGGAATTTTCCACACTTGTGACATCATGTCAACACTCAAAAATTTATGGATTTTGGAGAGCATTTTGGATTTGGTATTCTCAGATTCAGAATGTTCAACATGTATTTGCTTAATGTTCACCATCTGAATGCTGTGACCAACTGATGGCAATCTTTTAGAAAGGTCTTCAAGAACTAGTACTGCTGAGTACCTGCTCTGTTGAATTAGCCATCCACCAGAGTGTGAGCTGTACTTCAGGTTGGATATAGACAGGAGCCTTGGAAGTGTATGGGATTTTTTGATTGTCAGCATGTCTTAACTCTGGGATTAGGCCCTGTAGAGTAAAATTAGTCCAGCCTGCAGTATGACTGTAATCCTTCCTTGGGCTACCTTCAGACAATAAAAGTTTTTTTACTGCCGTTTTAACCAGAGCTGTCAGATGCCTTCTGTCTTTTTCTGATGAAATTGGATGCCCCTGTTCCTTACTGCTGTTACTGTTAGAGAGCTGGGCATAACAGGGAGTGGAATGGGCAATGCTTTGCTTTCTTGAGGAAAGTCAGTACAAGGAAATGTGGTAGTACACGATGCATCCGTACACTGGTTCTGCCAAACTCAGAAAACTGTGTTGTTTTCATAAAGCATTTGCCTAGAATGTTCAGCTCTTTTGAGGATTAGTGTCTAATAGAAGGGTTGGCAGGAAGTCTCACTTTGGTTCACTTTCAGATTACTTTTCACATTGGATGGCAACTGTGTTTAAGACCACTAGATGATATCAAAAAGTAATTTAGAGACCTGTTCACCAATTGGAGGGACCACAGCACTGATGGTCCTAAATCATATGTGATGTTTACATGTTCTCATACTGCCAGGAAATAGTTCTCACCTCCCTTGTCATGAGCTGGTGTTATAAGCTGCTGTTCTGAATCATCATGTCACTCCAGGGCAGTCCAGGACACTCAGAAACTCCAAATCGCAAGAAGTATATGGTGGGATGGTAGTAGTCACAGTTATTATCATACTTTGGGAAAATACCTTCCCTGGGGTTATAGGAACAGGCACCCCAAAGAGCAATTACTAACTCAATTTTGGATTGCCTTTAAGTATTCAACTAGGAGCATATTATGTAGAAAGACAAATAAAAGCCAAGTACTTTGAGGTAGGATTAATATTTGATTCTGGTTTGTTTTGAGAGGATAGAATAGTTTGTGTGCATACTAAGTGTTCAGAAGTATTTGTTGACTATTTGAACAACAAGGCATTAAATAACTACAGGTCATGGTCTCCTTTAGGCCAATATTCTATGTAATAAGGTAAATTATTTGAGATTCTTATAATATTTTATTTTAGGTAATCACATATTTACTCAGTATATATTTTGAGGAAAATAATACATTATACAGATGCTATGTCAGTCAGCTATACATCTATGAAACAATTGATAATTACTCAGTTGACCATTAGCTATAAATTTATGTTACATGTAAATTTAATGTGTTCATCAACACTTAAATTGTTGGAAGGACCTATTTAAAATGAAACAATGACCAGGTGCAGTGGTGCATGCCTGTAATCCCAGCAGCTCAGGAGGCTGTGACAGGAGGATCCTGAGTTCAAAGCCAGCCTCAGCAAAAGCAAGGTGCTAAGCAATTCAATGATACCCTGTCTCTAAATAAAAATACAGAGTAGGGCTGGGGACGTGGCTGGTTGAGTGCCCTGAGTTCAATCTTCAGTACCCCCCCCCAAATACATGTATAAATAAATAAAATGAAACAATGGAAAAACTAAAAAGTAATGTGACTCTATTATACTGTAGGATTTTATGAGTCACTACTTTGGAACTTGAGTTTCTGTTCATAGGACAAAGTTAGAAGAAACAGAATTAAGAAGTTGCTTAGGAGGAAGCTTTTCTGTTTATTAGGAGTCAGTATTATACAGTCATAAATTTATAAACTGCATTATGTTCCAGCAATATGTTAATGCTGAGTTCATAAGATTAATCAGGCCACATGCTGTCCTGTGGCTTCACTAATATAATTCTCAGTAACATCAGCATTTTCTTTCTCAGGCCACACACAGAAAGCCTTACAGAGTGGTGTATAAGCAGTCCTAACAGGCAAATGTTCAGATGCAGTGAAAGATGAAGTTTAGCTTTTCTATTCTGGTTGGTGAACAAGGTAATGTCCTAACTGTACGATAGGAAAATAGACCTGAGGCATTTGGCTGCCAAACATGTTCTCATTAGAACTCCACATGGGACTACACCAATCACAGGAAACTTATTCCAAGAATTCCAGCCTCCATGAGACCACTGAAGAGCCTGGGAGAAAAAACATTAGGAGTCTGATGAATGGAAACTGTCTTCCCTGTTCTTTACCCATATTTTCCTAAGTGTGCACTCTGCTTCTGGAATTATTAGTGACTGTTTATCTGCTGGAAGATCCATTCCTGGGTTAGATTGTGAACTAGAAAAATCTGTGCCTTCATTTCAATACACTAAAATTTTGCTATTGATGGTTAGAAATAAATTACAAGTTTAAATTGAAGTTTGTGTCTTTTCTTATGAAAGGTATAAATCCATATTTATGAAAAATAACTCAGACAAGATATTCATTCCAAAAAGTATTGACTGAGCACCTACTTGTGCTTGGCTTTCTGCTCAGTACTGATTCTGAGTGAAGAGGAAGGCCTGCTACACAGAGTAAAGCAGAGGGTTATGTCTGTCACCCCAAGTGGTGAGCTGAGCATTTTTCCTCTTATCCTGTGGTTACAACCAGTGAGATTGCTAGTGTCCATATAGGTGCATGCATCTGGATATGCAGAAAATATTATTGCCCAGTGAGGAGCCGAAATCAGCCCATCAAAATGCCAGGTAGAAGAAGGAAATAAATAAATAAGCATAAAGGTGCCATGTTTAACTGGGCTGGCTGAACTGACTGATCCGTGTTACCAATTATCAGGCATCCAAATGTGTGTGTGGTGATGGTAGCAAAGGAAGATCCAGGGCACATTTCCTCCAAGGTGCTTGGATAAGTAGGAGACAGACCCCCAACTCCTTCAGCTGAAGAGAGGTCACATCCCACCTGGCCCAGTTCCAGGGAGCTCATCTTCTTTCCTCCCTACCTGCTTACACCTCTCCTTTGTTTTATATAATAATAACAATGTAAGCTGCCTGTCACGGCCAGCCACGGCGCCGCCACGGGAGGAAAATTCTCGGAGGCAGAGTTAAGCTTTTGCTACTTTTACTTCTACTTTCTTAGAGCTTTGAGAGGGAAAGAAAGATTTTTTCTTAGCTTAGAGTCTTAGAAAGATAGAGCTTAGAGTTCTTAGAGCTTTCTTCTTGTCTTCTTCTTAGCTTAGAGTAGAGCTTAGAGAGCTTTAGCTTAGAGTTAGAGTTAGAAAGATAGAGCTTAGCTTAGAGAAAGATTAGAGCTTCTTTCTTCTCTCTTCTTTCTTCCTTCTTCTGTCTTCTGTCTTCTGTCTTCCTCGGGAGCCTCGGCCTTACTCTGGCCAGTCATTACTTCCTCTATCTGGTTTCTCTTCTGTAACCGCTCTGCCTACGTTCTGGCCGCTCTGATTCTTCTGACCGACGGAGTGACCCTACCTTCTCCGTTCTCCTAACTCGGACCTCTTTCACCCGGTTATATACCTTCAGGTTTGCGGGTGCCTACAGGTGCGTCACATACATATCAGGTGGAAATGGCTTCCAGCTAGCTACAAAAATTAGGGCTCCTTCATAACAACACTAAAATTCCTAGAGTGCTGACATTGTTCTCTTGGTGAACTACTTGTGCCGGTATATGCCTCAACTTATTTCATCCTCATCACAACTGACTAAGGGAGACGTTTCTTACAAGTTGAGTATTCCATATCCAAAACTCCAGAATCCGAAGTTCTTGAAAATCCAAAACATTTTGTCTGCCATCCTGACACCACAAGTGGAAAACCCTACACCATGAAAATTTATATCACGTTCCAACTGTTTAAACATGTTATATTACCTTCCAGCTATCTGTATATGGTATACATAAAACATAAATCAAGTCTGGATTTCATTCAAACTTGAGTCCTGTCACCTAAGATTATTTCTTTGGGTATATGCAAATATATCACAATCCAAAATCCAAACCACTTGTGATGCCAAGGGATATTGAAACTGTATCATCTCTATGTTTCAGCAGAGGAAACTAGTAGGGAGAGTTTAAGTAGTTTGCCTAAGGTGACAGAAGTAGGGAATAGAGTTTCCAAGACTTGAAACCAGACAGTTTGACACCAATTATGCCTTATATTCTACTTCAGATATCACAGATATCTGTGAAGAAGAAGAAGAAGAGGTAGGCTAGCCTGAAGAAAAATGCAAAGGTCAGTGTTCTGTGTGTGTCTGCCAGCAGTACTCTGATGATATGAGTAGAATTCCAAGCAAGAGTACCACTAAGATCAGCGTGCTTTGTAACAAAAGATAGGTAATGTTCTAGATTTCCTCCAGAAAAACACACAGCATGGATTTCTGTTTTCCCTTACAACTTAGTCACTCTAGAAGATTCATTCATTATTTATATAAGTAATACATCACAGAGACAAGATTCATTGAAGTGAAAGTATTTCATTTCCAACTGTCCTACAGGGAAACAATGAGCCCAGATATATCCTACACATTCCTCCTGGTGAGGGAGTAGTGATTGATGGATTCATTTATACATTTGCCAAATGCAGAGATAATCAAAGACTGCATTTTGTTTCCTCACTGACCTGTTGTTCTCTTACCTGGTATTCATTCAGACTCTTGCCACTGCATCACTGAATAATATTAAAAGGACAAGTGCACTATATCCTTGTTGCCTGAGTGAAAAACCTGATTCCAAACAAGTCAACAGTCTTACTATATGTTGAATAATCTATGTGTATTGTTTTGTCCCATGTGATTAATATTGCTGGTGATGTCCCAAAAGTGATTTGACAGCTCTTACTCTATTCAATGAGTGACTGGTCTGCAGGCATATTCAGCAGGCTTTTCTTGACAGGGCAGAAGTTGGAGCCCCTGCACTGGGTGCTAAGTGTAGCCTAGCCTGGAGGGCAGCACACGTCCCAAACAAAGAACAACGAGCACCCACCTTCACTACTTCAGGTGTTCAAAAACATTAGGGTGTACAACCTATAAAATGTAATCTATCATTTTTACTTTAACTTTTCATTTTCAAATAATTCCAAACCCACAAAAGATTACAAAAATAGTGCAAAAAACTCATGCATATTTTGCTTAGATTCTCCAGTTATTAAAATGTCACATTTGTTTGTTTATATGTGAGAAAACCACAAACATAATGCCTTTTTACTCCTGAGTACTTAAGAGAATAATCCCTTAAAGGTAAAACATATTCATTTACATAACCATAATACATAATTTATCATTTTAATAATTAAATAAGATACAGTTACATTATTCTATTTAAGTGGTAAAATAAGTTGTTTTTTTCTTCTGTTAATTTTTTTCACTAATAATACTATGGCACGGAGATAAGAAAAAATCCAGATTTAAACAAAAACATAGCCATTTATTTTATTTACATACTGATGACTCACTCTTTTTAAGGTAACTATTTCTTAAAATCTGTGAATGGCCCCTGTCATTGCTTGTCCTTTTAAAATCCATGTATGTATATCACACCAAAATAAGTTTGTAGTGCTATTACTTTACTTCCCCCTTGATTAGCCTGCTCAAACTACCAGAGCAATGTACTACAGACTGGGCAACTTAAACAGAAGACATGAATTCCTCATGGTTCTGAAGCTGGAGGTCTAATATTCCAGCACTGGCCAGTTCACATCATGTGAGGGCCCTCTTTCTGGCTGCAGATGGCTGCCTTCTCACTGTGCCCTCACGTGGTAGAGAGAGAGAGTTCTCTCCCTCTTCTTTTAAAGGCACCAGTCCTCTTGGATTAGGACCTACCCTACTGACATCATTGAACTTTACTTACCTTCTAGAGGCCCCATCTCAAAATACATCCACATTTGGCATAGGATTTCAACATGCGAGTTGAGAGGGACATTATTCAGCCTACTGCACCCACACTATTTTTTTTTTTATATAGTTGAGGAACACCCTCAAACATATGGTACCTCGTTCAACATGTTTTGCTATTAAAAGTTGGTAACCCCTTGAATGAAACCATAAACCAATTTCTTCTCCTTTATACATTTTACCACATCTTGCTTTTCAGATATCCCTCCTCACTACACACCTTAAACCAACACAACTTTGAGAAAATTAATCTGAATCTCAATCACATATTTAAGTTTTTACCCAAGTGGTTGAATTTCTCAGAAGGGAACATCATGGGTCTGCTATTAAGTTCTTCAGACTTGCAGAGATTTGAGTCCCTTACACTAGATTACTATTACAAGATGTCATGCCACTATTATTTTGAAGGCATAGAGTGGGACATGTAGACAAGTCAGAAGTTAGAAACCATTTTTTTTCAACACTTCCATATAAACGCCTCATGCTCATGTTAAAATATGGTACAAATCTGTTTTACAGTAAGCAAGTTTTGAAAATGAGAAGAAACTGGCAGGGTTCTCACTAAAAAATATCTAGCATGCTACAGATATTTCATGAAAGTTTTCTTCCATCTTGTTTCTTTGTCTCTTAACAGCTTTATATTTCTTCACAATCAAGACCATCATCCTATTAAGTGTTTTCCACCTTAGCGCTGCCTCAGTTGCCTGGTCTCCCTCCTCCCAGGCAATTGCCTTATCTTCATAGAATACACTTAAAACTAACACAGTCCAGCAGGCCTTCCTTCCCACCTGGAAGCCTCCAGCCTCCCAGACTGATTGGTCTCCTGCAGTGCCCAGGTGCCCACAGGATTCCTGTTTCTTAGAAAGGGAAGCACCAGCAGACCTCAGCTCAGATAGCTCATGGTTATGGTTACATTCCCATCCATCACCCCTAACAATGAATTTGTACTTTAGTTTGCAACTATAGAATATATGTGCTAGTTTACAATAAATGAAGCTGAATGTATATTTGTTTAATTGCTGCTGATTCAGATTGTCCTTGGGAAGTGCAGAAAGAGGTCCCATCTGGGTCAGTTTTGTGGTAAAGCTCCTAGGAGAGCACCATTCTTAGGCTTCAGTTTAGGCTTCAGTGGCAACTGATGTGACTGCTTTTGTACAGTAACATTGCCGGAGCTCTTGACTCATTAAAACAACTGGAAGTCAGAAGTGCATGGTACTAACTATTATGGAGTGAATTTCTGAATATACATCACAGTCAAATAACAACTGGCTGTATTCTTCAAAAAAAAAAAAAAAAAAGCAATGCCAGAAAAGAGGATATGAAGGGGATTTAATTTCTAGATTGTGGAGACTAAAAGAACACAGCAATTAAATGATTTATTGATTGATTCTTAAGCAATAACAGGAAGGAAGGAAGGAAAGAAGGAAGGAAGGAAGGAAGGAAGGAAGGAAGGAAGGAAGGAAGGAAGGAAGGAAAGAGAAGAGAAGGAAGGAAGGAAGGAAGGAAGGAAGGGGAAAGAACTTATGTTTGTGCCTGTATATATGAATGTATATGTATATTACATATATGATTTTTGTATGTATATTATAGAATATATGTAATCAGTAATATTGGGTCACATTGGAAGATTTTTATATGAATATATATTGGATGATATGTTTGTGTATTATATTACTTGAGTAATAATACCATAATTATATAGGAGAATTCATTATTCTTAGATGATACATGCTAAAGTATTAGGGGAAAATATTCATATCTTTGTCTCTGAAATGGCTTGGCAAAATAAGTGTTTATGTATTTGTGTGTGTTATACATGTATAGTAAAATACCACATAAACAAGTTTAGATCAACAATGGACCATATATGTGACAGTGACTCCATAAGATTTAATGGAACTAAAAAACTCCTATTGCATGGTGACATTGTAGCGATCATGACATCACAATACAATGTGTTACTTGTGTTCTGGGTGATGTTGCTATAAATAAACTTACTGTCCACAACACTGAGAAGAGTACAGTACATTTAGTTAGATATAGTATGTAATACTTGAAAATGATAATAAATGACTGTCACTAGGTTATGCATTTACCATACCATGTTTTATCAGTTTATTTTTTAAAAAGCTGACTATAGCTGGGTGCCGTGCACATATCTATAATCCTAGCTATTCAGGAGGCTGATCCTCCTTGTGAGACAGGAGGATCACAAGTTCAAGGCCAGCCTAGGCAACTTAGTGGGTTCTTGTCTCAAAATAAAAAATAAGAAGGGCTGCAGATGTAACTCTATGGTAACACAACCCTGGGTGTAATCCCTACTACTGCAAAAAAAAAAAAAAAAAAAAAGTTGACTGTAAAACAGTGTGCCCTGTTATGCTGGCAATAGTCTTGTATATCTCCTCTTTACTGCCTGTCTCGATTGCATCAAGAGGTAACATGGAGTGATTGACCAATACTACCTAGGTGTAACTAAGTATACACTATGCTGTTCATACAAATAGAAGTATCATACATTGTATTTCTCAGAATGTGTCCCTGTCATTATTTCATGACAGTATATGCATATATAGGAGGAGAGAAATATTCATTCTTGCCATTCTTTATTTCTCCTAAGTGAGTAAAAGATAGGTTTCTAAACTAGTTTTCCTACTGATAGTTTCCTGTGCCTTCCTTTCCTACAGAAAAATTTTTGTTATACTTCATCAGGAAAACTAAAGGGGAGTGGGCAGTGGGGTGGGGGCCAAACTCCCTAAGTCCTTCCCTATCAAGGCGTGGGTGCGATATCTACCCCAACATTGTTCCCCAGCATTCTCCACAAGCACTTGTTCCATATGTGCTGAAATAAATGAACCTTCATGCTAACAAGAGGGTTTTCTCTACTATTTCTTGGAAAAATAAACCCAAGAACTGGAAATCACTTGATGTTGAAGGATCTAAAAAGGACTGCCCACTTTGCCAGTGAGCAGAATGAGATGGGGGAGGGGCAAACTGCAGCTTTTTTCATGTACATTATTTCTTGCAGTTTCATCAATAGCCGCCCAACCTTCCCAACCTCCCTGATGTGACACTGTTTTTTGTTTTTAATCACCATTTACCATACTTTGGGATGTGTTTCATCCTCTTCTTTATATGTATGTTGAATTGTATGGGAGGTGAATTGAGTCTTGACTCCTTAAGTAAAATGGGCCCCCATTTTCTTTTGAAATCTCTCTAGTCATTTAGAAAAATGTTTCAGTTAATTTTTAATTGAAATATAAATAGAGGGAGGACTGATCTTGAAAGCACAATGCTGCCTTAGAAAATACAAAAAAAAAAAAAAAATGAAAGGGAAAAAAATGAGGACTCTACCCTGATGTCATTCAGAGTTTTGAGGAAGAACACTGATTTCAGAATGAAGAGAATGGCTCACAGCCTGGCAGCTGCCTCCACCAGGGGCACCATTAGCTGTAAGAATGCAGGTTGTGTGCTAACAGGGCCATTTTTCTTGTGCTTTGCTTCACTTAAGAGGTGTCAAAAACTGCATTTAGACTTAATACAAAAAATGACTGCACTGAGAGCTCCTCTTTATAAGAAATTCTTATGTGGTAACAACAACAACAACAAAAAAAAATACTAACATACGTGCCAGCATAAAATGAAATTTTTTTGGAGGATTTACATCTTTGTGTGTTTTTTTTAGTGTATTGGTATTTGTGATTCTTCTGGTCAGAGTGTGGAAAGAGTTTAGGTTATCAGCATGTGCCATGTTCTATTTTTTTCATGTGCATTTGCAAACATAAAATGACATTTTACTGTTTAAGTTGCTGCTATATAGCTAGGTTTTCTTTATAGAGTCTCTCTTCCACTTTAACAAAAATATTGTGTGGCTAATTGATTTTAATTTCTGTATTTGGCTGGGAAATTAGCCATTCTAGCCTTAAGAACAAAATATAATCATCATAAAAGTTAAGAATGTGACCTAAAGTTCAAAACTGAAATATTAAGCCATTTAGTTGGTAGGATGCTTTAAGAACTATTACACTTAATATGCAAAGAAACAGTCATTTCTCAGTATTGTTTCTGACTATAGATGGAACATATAGCAAATTTAACCATTTGATACCCCACCCCAGAAAATCCAATAGGCCACCTTGTGGGTCTCCAAGCAAACATCCCTATATTCTTTGTAAAAAGTATGACCTGATATTATGTTTATATGATTTCATTTTTTAATCTGTATCAAACATACACCTCATTTCTATTACAAACAATAAGGTACCCTACGCTCTTTGGGTTTGTCTTTTTTTTTTTTTTTTTTTTTTGGTTTCTTTATTGTATGTTTAATTGATCGTGCAATTTGTAACTCTCAATATTTTGGCATTTTAGAGCACAGCAATATGTTGAATTGCTGTGATCCATATATAGTTATATTTGGAATGATATGTTATGCTTGAGTTAGAAAAATAATTTGACACATCCACTACCAATAACACATGTTCAGAGCATATCATGTCTGCCAAAAATATTTCCATTTACACACTGCTAGCTTTCATACATAATTACTTACTTGTTCATCTCAGGACATAATGTCAGTGTGTACTCTGTAATATGAAATAATCTCATCTAGATGCATAATGAATTGCTATTATCTAAGAGTTATTTATATTTATTAGCATTTTCATTCTTAGAGAAAATGTATTTCAGTGAAGGAAACACTACAAACCTTTGAAGTCAATGTTAATTTTCTGGCATTACAGTGTATTTGGAGTGCCCAGTGATTGCTTGTGGGCTTTTTGCTAGCCTTGTGAATATCAGAAATAGTTTCTTAGTTCATGGATCTCATGTATATTGAAATGTAACTCATTGAAAAGACAGGATGAGGTGATAATTGCTTTGGAGTTTAAAGAAAAATGAGGGTATGGTGGATCAAAAGAGAAATGAATGTGAGGGAACTGAGACTTGAAGGATAAGCAAGAATAAGTTGTTGTAGGGGAAGCAGAAAGCAAACACGGACTGAAATGATTGGAGAAAGGGGGAGGGGGCACAAAATGGTAAATCCAGGCTGATCCTTTTAATAAGTAACAAATGACTGACATTCTTTTTTTTAATATTTATTTACTTACTTTAGTTGTACACAATACAATGTATTTATGTTTACGTGGTGCTGAGGATCGAACCCGGGTCGCGCACATGCAAGGCGAGCGCTTTGCCGCTGAGCCACAACCCCAGCCCCTATGACTGATATTCTTAATTTCACTCATTCAAATCCATAAATGGTGAACAAAGATTTCAGTAGAAAAACGGGCAGAGGACATGAGCAGTCAATTTATAGGATAGGAAATACAGAAGATCTGCATATGTGTTTAAAGTTGTTCAACTTTACTAATGAGCAACAAGATGCAAATTTTATAAGTAAAATACTATTTATTTTTCATGCCAAATTGACAAGTACTTTTAAAATCCAGTCAGGGGACAGTGAAAAGGGCATCTTTGTATATTTTCTGGTGAGAGTAGAAGTTGGCATATAGTTTGGGGGGAAAACAATTTATAGTGTGCTTAATTACTTTTTAAAATCTGCATAGCAATTTATCAATACTACTTAGAATTTTTCTAAGGGAATTTTTAGTTGCAGTAAAGATTTATAGATAAGCATGATTGCCACAGAATTATAAGACTGAAAAATTTAGATGCTAAATAATTACTTAAAGTGTGACATGAATAAATTATGGTACTTTGATTTTGTTTAGTCATTTGATTAAGTATTAATAATTAAAACCTAGGTTTTCAGACAAATCTTAATGACATGGAGAAAACATGAAATAATTGGCACACTCAAGTCCAAATTTTGTTTAAAATAAATATATATAAAAAATACTGGTTAAAGGTATTTTAAAGTGTTAGCAAGTACTATACAGAGGGGTAAAAAATCATGGGTGGCTTGTATTTTCTTTGATCTTCTCTAATTTTAGTAGATTTTTATGCAATGAGAATGAGTTGTTCTGAGAAGAATTATATTAAAATTTAGTTTATTCTAATAATTCACTGAGACAGGACAAATAAGTAAAGCCTCAAAGAGAGGATTTTGTATATCAATAAATGTGAATTGAATGTTATCCCTGGACTGGCTAATGAGATGAAGTTGTTAAATTGAAAGGTTGTATATATGTATATCTGTATGTGTGTGCACATGCGTACGTTGGTATGTCATAAAGCTATGAAAGTTATTTGGCTGTTTAAGATATCAAAAGTTATTTGGCTGTTCAAGCATTTTATCAACAACTTTTCAGAAATTAAATGTTATGTATTTTTAAAAATCATCCTCTAATTGTCTACAGTAAATGAAATAGGATCTACTGAGTTCAAGAAAATAAGCAAACAGTTTAGAACATAGGAGACCAAAAAATGATTGGAACAGTCAACAGCAATAATGCTAAGGTGAGGTCTGCTCATACCTTGGTTGGTCTAGACCCAGGGATGTATACTGATGAAGACACTTCATCCAGCATACAATGCATTTCACTGCAGATGAGTTATTTAAAACCTACAATAAACATTCTTACTTTGAATAGTACATATGTAGATGCTAAATATGTATTTCTGCATTCCTGTAACAAATACCAAATGAGCAGCTCTTATAAGGCAGGCCGCGGACTTCTGGAGAACAAAATTAACAAAATTTCTTCTCTTGTAGAGCTTTTCTAATGGGAGGACATAGGCCATAAAGAAATCAAGTATGGTATAGGAAAAGAAGCTGGGAGGTAGATAGAGAGTGGGGGAAGAAACTGGACTTGTAGATAAGTGGCCAGAGAAGTCCTTACTTTTGAGGACATGATTTAAGGGGGAAGAGAGAGCCTATAGAATGTGAGAAAATCTTTGTCCCCTATACCTCAAATAGAGCATAAATTTCCAGGATATATAAAGAATTCAAAAAACTTAACACCAAAACAAAAAAAAAAAAAAAAAAAAAAAAAAAAAACCCAATCAATAAATGGGCAAAGGAATGAACAGACACTTCAAAGAAGAAGAAATATGAATGGTCAACAAATATATGAAAAAATGTTCAACAACTGTAGCAATTAGAAAAATGCAAATTAAAACTACACTAAGATTTTCATCTCACTCCAGTCAGAATGGCAATTATCAAGAATACAAGCAACAATAAATGTTGGCAAGGATGTGTGGGAAAAGGTACACTCATACATTGCTGGTGGGGCTGCAAATTGGTGCAATCAAGAGATTCCTCACAAAATTAAGAATGGTACCACCATTTGACCCATTTGTACCACTCCTCAGTATTTGTCAAAGGAGTTAAAATCAGCATACTACAGTGATGCAGCCACATCAGTGTTTATATCAGCTCAATTCACAATAGCTACACTATGGAACCAACCTAGATGCCCTTCAACAGAAGAATGGATAAAGAAAATGTGGCACATATACATAATGGAATATTACTCGTTCATTACAAAGAATGATTTTATGACATTTGCTGGTAAATGGAGGATCTGGAGACTATCATATTAAGTGAAATAAGTCAATCCCAAAGAAGCAAAGGTCGAATGTTCTGTCTGATACGTGGATACTTACAACAAAGGGCAGAAGGTAGAGAATAGAAGTCCAGTGGACTAGACAAAGGGGAATGAAGGAAAGTGGGGGATAGGAATAGGAAAGACATTGGAATAAATTGGACATAACTTTCCTATGTTCATATATGAATACAGCACCAGTGAAACTCCACATCATGTACAACCACAAGAATGGGATCCTAATTAGAATAAGTTGTACTTCATGCATGTATAATATGTCAAAATATACTGTACTGCCATGTATATCTATAAAAAACAAATAGGAAAATGAAATAAGCCCTGAAGATAAGGGAAAAGAGATTACAGACAAAGGGAGCAGCAAACAGAAAGCCTGTAAGGAAGAGCAAAGAGCCACAGTGACTGAGCAGAATGAGCAAGGGACAGAGTGGAGGGAAGTGCACAGGAGCTAGCATGAAAGCTGGTGAGATCAGATAGGGCAAAGTAGCTATTGTAAGGACTTCAGCTTTTGTCCTAAGTGGACACCCACTGGAAGATTCTGAGAAACAGAATGACATTGTCTGGTTTCTATTTTAGAGCAGAATTTCCTGTACTTGTCTCAAATTCCTTTTCAAAGACTAAACATGGCTGCTATGTTAAGAGTAGATTGTAAGATGACTAATAAGGAGACAGTTGCAACAATACAGGCAAGAGATGGTAATAACGACTGGTCCAGATTGGTAGCATGAGTGACACATGGTCAGAGGTCAGCTATATGTTGAAGGCTGGAACCAGCAAGATTTGCTTATAGATCAGAATGTGAGAGAAAGTGAAGAAGCAAAGATATCAAGGTTTTCAGCCTTAATAACTACAGGTACAGACTGGTCATTTTCTGAGAAAACTATAGAAAAATGAGATCTGGAGAGGAGAAAGGAGAAATTAAGAATGAGGAATTTGAGGGTCATAAATTTGAAATTTCTGCTTGGCATCTGTCATAGATTTAACTGTGTCCTTCCAAAAAGATGTTAAAGTCGTAACCCCTGCTATCTTAGAATATGACCTTATTCAAAAATAGCATTTTTAAAAAAATATTTATTTGTTTGTTTTAGTTGTACACAATGCCTTTATTTTTACATGGTGCTGAGGATTGAACCCGGGCAGTACGCGTGCTAAGCAAGCGCTCTACCACTGAGCTACAACCCCAGCCCCTGAAAATAGGGTCTTTATGGAACACATCAAGTTAAAATGAGGTGGTTGGGATGGGTTCTAATCCAATAGGACTGATAATCTATAGAAAGGGAAAAATTGGGCTCAGATGCATAGGGAAGAGGATGTTAAGACATGTAGAGGAGAGGCTCTGTGAGGTGGAGACAGAGACTGGAGTGATGCTACAACAAGCCAAGGAATATCTGGGGCACCAACAGCTGGAAGAGACAAGGAAGGATCTTTCCTCTACAGATTTTAGAGGGAGTGTGGCCCTGTCAACATTGGGATTTGGGACTTTAAGTCTCCAGATCTGGGAAACATTATATTTCTGATATTCTAAGCCACCCAATTCACAACTCTCTGTTACAGTGACCATAGGAAACCGATTCAATAGGCAAGTGAAGTAGGTGAGTTGATGGCTGGATATGAAAGTGTAGAGTTCAGATCTGGACTAGAGAAACAAAATTTAGAGTTTTTAATATATGATATTTAAAATAATGCAATTAAATGAGATTACAAAAGAAACGTAAATGAATTGAGTCCTGGGGAAACGGTAACTTTAATAAAAGATTTGGAAGACAAAGCAAAGAAAACTGAAGGCATTGCTGGTAACATAGGAGAAAAACAAGGAAGGACAGTTCCCAAGTAAACAAAGTACCTTAGGGGAAAGGTATTTACATCTTGACTTAAAGCTGCTGATAGGTTATATAAGATGAGGACTGAAAAGTGGCCATTGGATTTGGCAACATGTGGGTCATAAGAAGTCCTAATTGATGGTTTCTCATAGAATCAAAATCCTGATTGGAATGGATTCAAGACAAAATTGGAGAGGAATTAGAGTCAGTGAGTAAAAGCAATTCATTGAAAAAGTTTTGCTACTAAAAGAGACAGGGCAATGGAACACAGTCTAAAGGGCACATATGGTACAGATAGGGTGACGAACAGAAAGAAATTTGGGATTGTGATTAGAAAGGAGAATTGCTAGGGCAGTCTCCTGGAGTAGTAGGAAGGGACAGGATGTAGTACATGGGGGACAGTCCTCTCATGCATTGGAACAGAGTGGAAGGTGAAGACACAGGGTAAACTTATGTAAATCTCTTCTGATTGCCTCAGTTTCCTCAGTAAAATAGAAAGTTAATCAATAGAGAATGAGAAGATGAAATGGGAAATGTGAGGAGGGAAGCAGAGGCATGACATTGCACTGTAGCAGAGACACAGGATAAATGGTCCAGGGAGAGGCTGTGGGACTGCTCAGGGCTTTCTGGAGGTTAGATGCACTCATCATCATGGCTGTGTGTGGCTCTCTAGCCAAGCTCAACAGCAGGAGGGTGGCCAGAGAGGGGAGTGAGCTCCAGGCAGGACTGAGACATGGTGTTGTGGAGAAGCTGAGGGAGCAAGGGATCTGTGGAAGAGTATTTGTCATGACTGGCCCTGGGATGTGAGCTGAATAAGAAGAAAGGTGAGTACCAGGGAGATATAAAGACCTTTTCTGAGTGAATGGGCAAAGATCAAAAAGAAAAGGAGAAAGAAATCATCATCTCAAGCAATTTATGGTTATTACAGAAAAGAGCCATATGAACAAAGCAGTCAGACCTGCAAGAGAAAAGCAGCACCTATCCCTGGGGGCAGGGTTCAGAACAGTTTCAGAGAGAAAGTCCTAAAGAATGAATGGAAATTGGGGAGATGAGCAGATGAGGGATGGGCAGATAGGAAGAGAGAATGTCACATGAGGAAGCAAACCTGAAGATGACAGTGAATATGTGGTCAGCTGTTGGTGCACTTCTGAGCGACCTGAAACTATCCCCTTCACCATCTAGGATTATTCATAGTAATTATCATTTTTATTTACACATTTAATACGTCTTTGTCACTCCTCAGTACATGTGTATAATTATGCACACATAAATTATATAACAAATTATATGTTTATATATGTAAAATATGTATAAAATACATATTAAATTTTGTTTATTAATGTGTACATTTTTAAATATAGAACAAAAGCACATTTTTCTCTTCCCCCTCTGCCTGCCTCCATTCCAACTTCCTTCTTCTAACTGTCTGAACATATCCCTGGTCACTTTTAGGTCAATCCCTCATCTTCTGACCTTCATGCTGTTTTGTCCACCAGTATTTCAGCAGGCCAACTTGAAAATATGAAACTTATACTCTAGCATGTTTAATTTGTGTCTGTGGCAAATATATACCACTATGAAGAATGGTATGATGAGCTTCATATGACTTGGCATCCTGTCCTCTTGGCTGTGGATTATAAATATTTCAACATGGGGTTCAGAGTTTTTTATTTGTTATGGATATTGTAACACAAAGATAAGAGAGGCTACCTATGTTGAGTGTTTTCTGCAAGGAAAGTTCTTATACACAGATTTTTCTTTAAGTGCTTAAAGCAGCCATGCCATGAATTAATATAAGACCTCAGAGTCATGCAATTCAACAGGCTTCAGAATATTATCAATATATGAGCAAGTGCTGTGGACTTATGGCATCTGTAATACAGTGCTATGAAAGCTTACAACCAATCAGTAAGGGACACTGGACACAATCAATGCCATACCAACTAATTATGACACTAAAGAAATCCCACTTAGCCAAAGCCTTAGAACCAGAGAAGATTTTTATTGGAAAAGGGGACTGAACACACCTCCCTGGGGCAGAAGCTTATTTAGGAGCAAAACAGAGAATTGATGCTTTCTTGTGATACCTTCTCCAACAGTGGCATGTTTGTAGCAGTTATTTAAAAGAATCTGTTATATGACAGTGGTATGGTATGAGGAAAAGATTAGAGAAATCACAGTGAGAAAGAAGGTTGTCAATGTGACATTTAGCTCTTGATTTATTCAACTGATGCCTACCTGTTATAGGGGCTAGGGCTATCATAGTGAGTGAACAGGATGGGTGGACTTCCATCCTAGTGAAGGCAAACAACCTAAAAGAAATAAATATACAAAAGGAAGGTAAGATAGTAGTGTGTGCTATGCAGAAAATTAAAGAGGGATGGTTGATGGTTACTTTTGGCCGGGTAACCAGGGGAGGGTTCATGGAGACACCGGGGTTTAAACAAGATCTGAGTGATGAGAAGGAAGCAGCTCATGAAGTGTGGAGAACAGTGAAGAAGTACAAAGAATGGAATAAACTTGTGATTAAGAAAAAAACAAAAGCCAGCGAGCGTGGGAGCTGAGCAGAGGAGCAGTAGGGATAGGTTCCCAAGAGTTAGGTCACAGGAATTCATAAATGAAGAATTTTTGTTTCATTCTAGGTAGTGTAGAACTGCTAAAGCTTTACCAGCAGGAGAGCAACCCAAAATGGTTTACATACCTCAAAGATTCTCTTGACTTTTGTGATCATGATATGTGGCAAGTATAACCCCCCAAAAAATTAAATTAAATTAAAATACAAGTAAAGACAGTTATCATTTGGGGATAGGATGGATTTGCATATTGAGAGACAGGTTCAATTAGAAACCAAACAAGTGTCCAGTCAGGAGGGAAGGAGAACTGGAGTTTATAGGAGGAATGCAGGAATGTGGGGTAGAATGAAGTAACTTGAATTTCTGGTGGCCCTATTGGTTACATAAGTTGTTTTGAGCAATTTTAGATTGGCATGTTCATTGGTAACTATACATGGTTAGTTGCTGGGGCTCTTCCAAGGGAGTTACTAGGAAGCAGTTAGTCTCTTAGAGCAATCAGGAAGTCAGCTGAAGTCCCACCATTGGAATTGATCATAATGGGATCTTCTAAGTTCATTCTTCCCAAACACCATCCTTTATCTGGAAAGTAAAGACTGAGTAACTGTGTCCTTAAGGCAAACTGCAGCCTGTTAAATGTAATTTCTGATGCTCACAGATAGATAAGTTTTTCTTTCTTGACCAAATTGCTGCAATCTTTATATTTTATTTCCACAAGAGAAAGGTAGCTTCTGGTGGTGAGGCTGTTGCAATTGCACCAGGTGGTGGATGGGGGCAACAGGGTCTTGGTGGTGGTGGAGATGGAACAGAGTAGGAGATTCAGGGTTGTTTGGAACAAAGATCAGAACCTATGGCTGAATTCAGTGTACCATGTAGTGAAAGAAAGAGGACTAGAACCAGGTGTCTCCTCCCATAACAAGCAGTGCAGAAAGCTCTGCCTGTGTAACTCCAGGTATCAAACCTTGTTGTGTCACCATCTGGGGTGAGATATCAAAATCACTTTGGGAATTGATTGAAATTATATTTCCCTTTAAGAATCTGAATGCTCCATTAGGTATTCTATTCTACTTTGAGTTAACATTCACTTCCATTATACCTGTTTTGGCTAAATGTCCAGGCAGCAGAAAGAAAAAAAAAAAAAAAGCACAAACAAAGCAACACTGTTGTCATAGATGGTAGTAGCTTTAGGTAACATCCCAGCACCCCCAAATCAAGAAAGCATCACACCCCTTCTGAAGGTTAGTGCCCCCAGTGTACCCTGAAAAGTTAAGCCTTAATCAAGTTATGGGGCCACAGTCAATGTGAAATTTTAGGACAATCAGATCCATGTTCCTCTTACAATTCTTTTCCTTAAAATAGTTACACCTCCATTCCGTAACATAGAAAGCATGAAACTCCAAATAAACAGCCCATCAATTGCATATTATTTTAAATAGTTTTTGAAATATTTAAAATAGTATTTTAAAACAGTTTAAATTGTAGTAACAAATAATCTGTCATATTTTTCATTTACCATTGTTTGCATGGTAGAAATTTTTCAAGATCTTCCATTCCCAAAATTTCATGAAGATGCCATGAATGCATTTTCCCTAATGCCTGGCATATTGAGAGTCATTTTCCCATATATCTAGCATGACAGACAATTGTTCAAAGTATTTCTGAGGTTCTTCATCTGTTTTTGTTGTTTTTCACTAAAAGCCTAAATCTCTTTATTTGGATCCTGTTTTCCAAAATTTGTTGTTTTTCTTTTAAATTTCTTTATTGGTTCATTTTAATCATAAATACTAGTGGGATTCATTGTTATATATTTATACATTCCCACAGCATAATTTGGAAATTCTTTGTTTTAAAATAACAGATACATTTTGATTTAGTTGTTTCTCTAACTGATTTACAGACCACCTCCAAGGCATAAGTGCCTGTTAATTCCAGGACTGTGTCTTAGCATTTTATGGGAAATTACAGACATTTCATAAAAATGGGTGATTTTTTGGCACAGATTTTCATAGTAAATGCTATTAACCAATATGCTTTTAACGCTCATCAAGAGTGATCTAGTGACTTCTCCAGTGGAACAGAGATGGGATGCTTGGAGATTACAAGACTTACCCCTCTAGAGAATCTGTCAGGAGGGTTCTTGCTCACATACTGGGTGAAAGGAAACAGGTGTATTTCCCCCCAGAACTGTGTTGCTTTTGGAAACATTGTGGCATAATGTTTGACTCTTTCTCCATGTTTAAACTTTCTGCCTTAAAAATACATATCTCTTTCATTTAATGCCATGGCAAGGTTAATAATATTTACACATATACTCTCTTCAATGCTATGAGACTTTAATATAAGTTGGGACATGCCAGCTTGTCGTTTTCTAAAGTGAATCAGTTTATCTTTGGTTTAGCTGAAATTGCTGCAGAGTACACTTCCTTCTGGGATCTGAATGCAAAATAACTGAAGCAGATTGAAGTTGGCAGTGACTAATGAAGTCTTTGGTAGAAGTCAGCAAGTCAATGGGTTTTTCCATATTAGGAGAAAGAGGAGGAACCAGAGCATCTTGCGATCCAGGCATTTCTTCTTCCCCATTGGGGGAGGGGGATTTAAACACAAATATTCCTCCTACATTATTTCTAAAGACATAAAATTCATAGTATACAAATTTGTTACATTACTGATAATTCCCAGCCAGCTTCCTTGTTTAGTGAGCCATTTGGGTTGCCTAGAGGTATTCTACATAACAATAATTTTAATCAGTAACATAAAATTTATGAAGCAGGGTGAAAATTACCATGAATTAGAATCATGATAATGTTTCTTTGATAACTCCTTCTGCAAGCTGACCACCTTGTCCCACCTGTAGTGCTTGGGAAGGGCTCCCAGACACTAACTAGCCTTGCTCTTCACTGAGTCTTAATATGTGCTAGTGTGGCTTCACTTTGTGGTCAGTATTCATATATTTCCATGTGTCACTCATATATCTACACCTTTACATCAGGAAATACCAGAGTAATTTCTTTGTTTCTTGATATGTTTTATTTTTGCACCTATTTTTGTAACCTTTAAAAAGGTTTCAGGGATCTGTAGTATCATGTGGCACTTAATGGATTATGCATACATGGTTTGTTTGCTGCATCTCGAAATAATGTTTTGAAAGAAATCCATGTACCCTTCTCTCTGTCTTCAGTTTGGCGCTCTCAGCCCATGCCCACACAGAGAGCAGCAAGATTTGTGTTTTCCACCTCATTAAACTGACAGCAGAAATTAGTTTGTGGTATTAAAAACTAAAAAGTTAAATTACAGCTACACGTGTCCTTTATGCAATGGGGCGTGTGGAAGATGTTTGATTTTAATGTTTGCTATAATGGAGAATTTAAATTACAATGTTTGTCAAATCTCTAATCTTTGTTACAGAGCGGAATATTAATTACGCTTTTAACTATGAGAGGTAAATAAAATGAGCATCCACTGCAAGCCCAGGGGTAAATTGCAGATTACTGACAATGTGACATAATGCTCTAAATGTCAGTTTTGTCAAACAAATTTAGAGGAACGGTTAAACTATTAGCTTCCTGTTGTTCCAGGGCCTTTTTTGCAGCAAGCGACTGTTTTGAGCAGCAGGGACACTGTGCCTTATGGAAGACCAAGAGAGTTAAATTGAATAAGCAAGATGGATGAGGAGACAAGGCCGCAGACTCGCTCAATTAGTTTATAACTGTCTATTAACTTCTGTAGGTCGTTTTGAATAAGCAGCAGATTAACTCTTGCACTTTTGTGGGAGAAATGGGGAGTCTTGGGAAAGGGGTGGTATGGTGCTCAGTGGAATGAGTTCTCATTTTTCTCTGTCTTCCACTTTGCTGGGTCTGTGTGTGAAGGTTTGGTGGTGGTTGCGGAGCCTGTTCAGGTTTAAAGGAGAAGAATGAGTAGCAGCACATGCCTGGGGATTGCTCCTAGTGGTTCTTGCATGGAACAGTGCCTGCCTCTCTCCAAAGAATGAGTCCAATTTCAGCTACTGAGGCTTTTTCAGAACTTGTACTTGGGAAGAGTAGTGACTCAGGGTTCTTTAGACTTAAGATTAAAAATTCTTCCTATGACCATAGCCAGGGTTTCCTCCCTGTGGAGACTGATGGTGTGGAAGGACCCTTATAGAGTTGTTGCTTCACATGACATGATACGGAGCCTTAGAGCAAGTAGAAGTCACTCTTGTTTCCATGAAAGACTGTTCTTATTCTCAGTACTTATGCAAATTCTAATCTGCTAATGCTCACCTTCTGAAGCCACTGAGGAAGTATGACATAGTATGACCAGTTGATTATTATAGGAAGAAAAGCAACATTCAGGATGAAATTATTAAAGAAACACAGTGAGAATTAAAGGGGATAGAAGGACATAAAAGATTAGAGAGTGAATGAAAAATAAGTGCAGGGAAATGCAGAAGCTGTGAATGATGATTTCAGATACTTTACTGTCTTTACTGGTTCTGAATTTAATTTCCTTAAATTGTACACCAACATGCAGACATGACATAATGCCTGCCATTCATCAGAATTCTTTTGTGTATCTCAGAGCGTTTAAGGTACTCCTGCTTTTCAACACACACACACACACACACACACACACACACACACACCCCTCACAAACAGAACCATTTATCTTTTGCTATTTTGAAAAGACTAAGAAATTTAGGATTGATCGTCTTATTGGCAGGTTGGAACATTCCTCGCTTGGACCTGTCCATTTAGAACCAGTTGTCAAGAAAGAATCAAGAAAAAATAACATTATACTAGATGGGTCTCCTAAATGAACATTATGTTCATTTTAGTTCAGAAAGCTAAAGTTACTCTTGAATAAGGCTCCTTTGAGAAAAGGAGCCAAGCCTTAATCTAACTATTACATGTCTGTTTTGACATCTGTGTCTGTAATTGCTGGTTCACTTTTTAATTAGGGCTTTTCCTTCGATCATCCCTTGAATTACCTATCCCAAGATCATTAATTTGTTCATTGTCTAATGTTTCTCTGGACTGAATGTAAACATTTCTGTGCTGATAGATATTATTAAACACAGCATCTCTTTTATAATCATTAATGAGAACCATCAGAGTGAGGGCAGTTCATTCCTTCATCAGCCCACCTGATGAAGCCCTCAGGAGGTAAGATCTCAATGAGCAAAGTGAGAATAAGCAGGTGAAATAGTAGTCCAGTGATTGCCCTTTTCAAAATGAAGCATTTGGCATATCTCAGACTCAAAATCTTGTTCTGCTTTTCCTCCACTGAGCTAATTGCAGACATTACCAAGTGTTTATTTTGCAAACTACAATTGGAGGAGTTTGCCATGGAAGAGTAGGCTAGGAATGGACAGGCAAAGTCTATCCCAATTATAGCCCAGAGTTTATTCACTCATTTTTGTCTATTCCCTGGCACTTTACACAGTCAGTAGCATAGCATGCTTTGTTGTTGCTATGGTTGTTGCTGTGGTCATTTTCACTGGCCTCTCTGTCCTAAGGTTGTGAGCTTCTCAGGGGTGAGGACTAGCATCCTCGCCCTGTATCCCAAGCACTTGGTGTAATGCTGGGTTCATGGGGGTTGCTTTTAGGAAAATGGTAATATCTGAATGAATAAATACTGGAAAACAGTAAAGGACATGTTTTGTGGATATCCAGGTACCTAAAAAGACAACAAAAGCAGTGTTGTTTCAAATGACATTAAGCTGTTAGAGAAGGCTTCCATAACATCTTTTTTAAAAATATTTATTTATTTGCTTTAGTTGTACACAGTGCATTTTATTTTTACGTGGTGCTGAGGATCAAACCCAGACCGCGCATGTGCTAGGCGAGCGCTCTACCACTGAGCTATAACCCCAGCCCCTCCATAACATCTTTCTTCCCATTGAGCCTCTGTCAAATATCTGTGCTTTGCCTGTATCCTATTAATCCTCATAATCACAAAATAGATTATATGTTGTTTGTGTTGTTCATATGAAGAAACCGAGTCTTAAAAAGTTTCAGTGTCTTTTATATAGAAAGCCAGAACTAGCCAAGTATGGGATAGGGTCTCCTATTTGCTCAGTGAAATAAGTTTTCATCCGAGAGGGGACAAGGAGGTGCTAAGAGAGGTCAGAGGATATAAGAGAAAATGAAATATTAGTGATATTATTCTCTTGCTCAGTTAACTTCCTATTCAAGAATAATATACAGACATCTCAGCTTCACTGCCAAGGCCTGACACAAAATGTCCCCAGAGTTTCACTGTAGACAGCTCACACCTTATTTGTTTTTTCTAAAAGAGAAGTTGGCTAACTATGAATATAATATAAAGGCATACGATAGTAATTTTAAGTTCTTTTATCTTGTCAAAATGAAATATAAGGAGGCCTCCAGTCAATAGGCTAGAATTGGATATTTTAGCAAAAGGTTTTTCCATTCTGTTAGAATAAATCAGTCTCACATATTTCAGGTATTGTTCAAAGAACTCTCATTGTTGTTCCAGACATCATAAGCAGAATGAAATGCTGAGCATTCTACTGTTCATGCTGGGCAGACAGACCCTTCCATAGCACAACATCCCTTTGCCCAGCTACCAGAGCAAAGTTCCATGATAGAAAAAACAATTTGCATCTGACTGAAGATGAGTTGGGCTTATTTTTGCTGCACTGTCCCCACAGGAGTCTTACCTGTTCAAACTGCTAAATCAACACTTCACACCATCCAGGGATTATGATTTCAATTGAATGCCACTGTATGTCTGCTCTCCTGCCATTTAACCATGGGGACGGCAGGCATTTTAGCAAAGTCATAAATCTCCTCTTGGTATATATAGTAAATGCAAGGAGAGCTTTCAGATTCCTTCTACCTAGCATTTATTCTCTCTTAACTCTAATGTGAGTGAAGAGTGCCATCACATGACTCAGAAGAGGTCACTATGTTTGAACTCCTTGGGTTGGGGACAGGGATGGCTTTGTCTTTGCATCAGAAATCAAAAGAAAGTGGAGTACCTGCTGGGGACACACATCCCCTGGAAGTTGCCAGCACTGTTTGCCAGACAGCTCCCAGATAAGCAGATGGCTTTTTAATGATGAAACCTAATTTTTCTGAAATGCTAATGAGTTAGAGAAAGATAATTTGAAAGTCTGCCATACATCTCCGGAAATGTCTTTTGTGTCTGTATCATTTGCTCCTAAGAATCATATAACTATCACCTGGGTGAGATCAGTTTATCTCTTTCATTTAAATCATGTGATCACAAAAAAAGGGGAAAGATAGTGAATGAGGAAAAGGAAAATCCTCATTCAGGATGAAACAATTAAAAGTAAATTTATATTAATATATTTAAAAATCAGCCTTACAGCTGCCTTTTGAGATATGCATTTCAAACATCTCCTTACTTGGTTCATGTGGTGTGAATCTCAACTCATTTCTCTAATTTTCACTAAAACTCAGAAAATTCAGATTGCCCATTTAAAAGTTGTTTCTCACTGTGAACTTGTCATGTCTGGGGTGCTAAGAAAAAATAATGAAATAGTGGAGACCTATATTTCTCTTTGGATTCATGCCTGATGTATTTGTGACTCAGGGCAAGTCACCTAACATTTCATGTATGATTTCATGTTTGTAATGTGGAATAGTATGGCCCATCCTTGGCCTGTTTGTTGAAGAAACCATTTATGCTGTAGAATTCCACATTCTGATCTTGGCTGATATATTCTCATAGTGTCATTTAACATATCCTTTTGTTGTCTGTATTTCCAGTGAACTGGAGCTAGAACTAGAAGCTTAATCAGATTCCAGTTTTGTGTTTGGCTGGAAATTTTCATAGGTGGTTTTGTAACTTCTGTTACCTTGCATCAGGAAGCACATAATGCTGAGATCGATTAGTGGATTGTGGTTTTGCCAACCTTGTCCATCTATTATGAAGTTCCACATCAGCCTTTTACTTAATAGGTTTTTAAGCTACTGATGATGATTACCTAAATCCATTATTTTATTAAGGGGTTCAAACTGGTGACATCTTAATTCTATCATCCATTCTGCATTTATTAAGTACTATTCTCTACTCAACTAGTCCCCCGCAAATGCAGTTCATATGGGATAAATGTTTGAAATTATTTCCCTGTATTTACCAGTTTCATAATAAATCAGTACCATAGAACTTTATAAGATTTCCAATAATGTCATGATGAACTCAGGGATTCTAATGTATGTGACATGTTTTCATATTTAACAGTAATTAGTGTTTGGATGTTTATAGTATTGCTTCTTCAGCCAACAGGAGCCCTTTCAAACTGTTGTCTGTGTTTTGAATAACTGAATTTTTAAAAATGTCTTTATTTTTATGTGGTGCTGAAGATCGAACTTGGTGTCTCACATGTGCAAGGTGAACGCTCTACCACTGAGCTACATCCATTTCTCCAAAAAACCCTTGTTTCCTTAAAGAGGAAAATGATGTTTCGAAATCACAGTCTGACTGTAAGGGGTGATCATTGAGCCTAGTTGGCCATTGCTTTTAGACCTACATTAGCCATTTCTACCATCTTTAATCCAGATGTCTGCTTAAGCATCTGTTGTGTGTGGCATGCCAATTTCTAACTAGGAAGAGAAAAGCTATTATATGTAGTGAAATCTAAGATAAAGTATCTTCGTGCCCTCTGGGAATGGGAAGCCCTAAAACACAGAGAATTGATAAATTTAAATACTTCAAAATTAAAAACTTTTGTATGTAAAAAGACACTATCGGGCTGGGGCTATGGCTCAGCCGGAGAGTGCTCATCTCGCATGTGTGAGGCCCTATATTTGATCCTCAGCACCACATAAATAAAATAAATGTATTGTGTCCACCTACAACTAAAAAAAAAAAAGAAAGAAAGAAAGAAAAGACACTATCAACAAGGTTTAAACAAGTAAATATTAGAAGAAAATATTTCTAATACTCTATTCCAAAGTACTAATGGCCTAAATATAAAGAATATGTTGATATCAATAAGACACACACAATCCAATAGAAAATTAATATAAAATATAAATAGGAAACTATAGAATAGCATTACATTCTATAACAATATACATGTATTCTATAAGTAACTTTGAAAAGTTGTTCAACCTCCCACATAATCAGGTATATGCAAATCAACAATTTATAAGATGCCATTTTTTTTCAGCATCACTTTGTCAAGTGTTTTTGTAAATGACAGCAAGTGTTAGTAAATGTGTAGGAAAACACAAACTCATCAATTCTGCTAGCTTAGAACAACTTTGGTGATAGATTTGAAACTTCATTTTAATTTTGGAAAAAGCAGTTCCTTCTTTTATCCATCATTCTTATCCCATCCCAAACCCCACATACACACATAACTATGCAATTAGTGAATACCATGTGAAGGCCAAATTATGTACTTTTCACATTCTTATTAATAAGTACGAGCCTTTCACTATGAGTGTACTGAAGTACTAAAATAAATTTAGTGTGCTTTAAGACTCTCTCTGTAATGAAGATAAATTTATAATTTCAGAATCACAAAAGTAAAGATTTTTGAAGTGTAGTTTTATGTTTTTCCTGGGGGAAATGGTATTTTTGACAATCAACTAGGAGTCACTTAGGATAAGTCAGCAAGAAAATGTATGTCGGTGTTGGGAAGAGCTGTTGATACATAAATATGCATTTTAGAAACACCAATTGATTATACAGTATTGATTATACAGTATTAAAATTCTGAATATCCATGTTATGCCATTGCTGTTTTAACAAGTTACTACAACATAATGGCTTAAAGTAACACAATTATAGTTGTGGAGGTCAGAATTCTGACACAGGTCTCACTAGGCTAAAATCAAGGTGTCAGCAGGGCTCTATTCCTTTCTGGAAGCTGCAGAAGAGAATCCATTTCCTTGCCTTTTCACACTTCTAGAAACCACCCATATTCCTTAGCATTAGGCCCCTTCCACAACTTCAGAGCCAGCAAGGGTGGGCTGAGAGCTTCACATCCCATTGCTCTGACCTACTGCTGTTCTTCCTCTTAAAATGTCATGCTGATGTATCAGCCAGATACTTTAGGATGGACTCCCTATCTTAGGCTTAGCTCATTACAACCTCCATTCTAACTGCACCCTTAATTCCATGTTGCCATGTAACATAACATACAGTCACAATTTCCAAGATTAGGAGGTGGATGTTTTCAAGGAGTCATTGTGTCCAGTGAATGAGGTCTGACACAAAAGGTCATCACTTCCTAAAGGGTTAAAGTTTGCACATCTGCCAGTTATTAGGGCCCCTTAAGAAGCAGATTATATTTTCTCCTGCTAAATTAACCAGGATTTGTGTTTTTAATTCAGAATATATTCTTTAAAAACAGTTTCGAATATATGTTTATGAGATTCTAGTGTACTTAATCCTGTACATTCAAGCATTTGACTGGATTTTATAATAATGTCAGTGCTTCAATTGGGGTCCAGAATATGAAGTTTTAATGAATCCCTATTTGCCTACTAATACCAATGGCTTGCCCCAATTGTATGAGGAAGAGGTATTCCTAGGTTTTCTACTAAGCTTAACAAACATCATCAAGAGGGAAATGGGAGTACCATTCCAATGTGACATGCATTAAAAATTCTCTCTTTTTCTCACTCATATTTATGGTCTGATAGAGGATCAACTGTATAACAATTTAGTCTTGCTGCAGAGTGACATTTTTGAAACCATTAAATTTCAAGATAATGTGCACACATGGAATTTAGCAGCATAAGCTGACTGTGAGCAGGGACCTGCTATCACTAATGTCACTTTATTCTCATTCCTGCTCTACTGTGGATTATACCAGTTTCATATTTCTTGTGCCATCACTGATTCCAGTCCCTCTGGATTCATATTGCCCTGATGTGAGAAATAAAAACTAAACAAAATATTACTAAGGATGACAGATACTACATCTATTATTTTTATGGCTGACTTTTTTTAGTGTTTAAAAATCTTCAGCTGGTTTGGGAAATTACATTTTGGTACTCACAGGAGCCATGAGTGACTCCCAAATGGAAGATGTTTTTGTCAGGAGGGAATCTATATGCAGGTGGATCTTGGAGGGAAGATTGTATGTGTTTATAGGTCCCACCGCAGCATGTATTTGGAAGAGCCTAAATTCAAATCTAGTCGAACTGTTATAGAATGGGAGCTCAGCCTCCTGGTGCAGAGCCAGATATAGACTAAGGTGGAGGCAAGGCGATGCAGGGCATCAAGGAAATTTTCCTGGGTATGAAAGATAACTGAGAGAAAGATATCAGATGCCCTGAAAGGGATGGGAGTGAAAATGATAATTAAATGTATTTGGGGATTGACCCAAAGTTTTTTCTCCAAGGCTTTTATGTAAATAATGTTAAATTCAAGTTATAAAAGGTCTGTGTGTGTGTGTGTGTGTGTGTGTGTGTGTGTGTGTAATTCATCTTCATCATTTCATCATTTTCCTGGTCCGTTTTCTGCTGCTATAACAAAATATCATATTAAACCAGGCAATTTATAAAGGTAATATATTATTTCTCACATAAGTCCAATATCAAGGTGGTAGCATGTGGCAACAGCATTCTAGCTGTGTGATAATATTGTGACAACATCACATGGTAAGGCAGAGCAAGCCAGCTTACTTAGATCTCTCTTTGTTTTCTAATAAAACCTCTAATGGCATCATGGGGACCCCACCCTCATGACCTTATCTACTCCTTTTACCTCCCAAGGGCCCACCTCCAGTTACCATTAATATGAATTCAGAGACTCACTTACTAACCCATGAACTTTTGGAAAATGCATTCAAAAAATAGCACTCACTTAGAAAAGTTCATTGTCCTTACCCATGAAATTATTCTGTGGTTTCAACTACCAAAGTTCCATTATTTCAACTGCTTGAAAAATGATAGACCATGGGCCTACACCAGGTACGCTCATCACCAAGTCCTAAGCCAGGAGCCCTCAGAACCATCATCAGTCATTGTCTCTCTATCTGACTGCTGCTGTGCCTCACCCTCACACACAATAATTTTCATCACATATTTCTTATAAAATAAAGATATTATGATCAATCACACAATCATTAATATTTGGTAAGTACCCACCAGGTACCAGGTAATATTCTAGGTCAGGGTGTGAATACTAAGCAAAAAAAGTAAAAAGCTCTGTCTTCACACTGTTGGCATTTAATGTGTGCCTATAGGCTTAATAAGGTACGTGTTGACTGAGAACAGTGTCTCCCAACCTAAAAAGAGGGATGCTTAATAATCAGAGATCCCATTGAAATGCAAGGTTGAGAAATTTTTCTTTTTAATTGATCAAAAAGTCTACTATATTAGAAAACTTGAGGGGGTCCTGATCCTTCCAGAATATAATAGGCTTTCTTCATATTTTTTTTAGTTCCAAAAGTAAAGCTATTTAATATATTAAGTTTATTAGACTTTTTCAAAATTCTCATATGTCAATTTAATTTAGGACCATGAATTTTATTGTAATAAATAACAGTATCAGTCTCCTTTATATTGTAACTCATGATGATGATGGCCATTTCAGACTCTCATATTTGTGCTATGATTTGGGGAGTGATCATAAGTTGTAACACATGTAATTTCAAGTTGTTTTAAAGAACTTCATCCTTTTCCAAATATTTAATTTTCAAATTATAAGTGCAAGAAGGATGAATTTTTATTGAGTTCATACAATATGACTTTGAGTTTCCCAGCATAAAATACACATGGTTATATACATGTGAATGCACCAAGAGAGATACTGTCAGCCACTGGACAGAGAGAGCCACATGTTTCCTTGCATCGAGGCCCCTGGGGCATGTTCCTTTACAGATACCCTGCCAGCCACTGAGGAACTCCATGCCATCATTACCTCTGGGTCACCCGACATAAAACAGCAGTATCAAAAGAACACTTCTACCTTAGTCAACAACTATGCCCTCCTAGCCAGCTTTATTTACAATGTCCACAATTAAGCAACTATTTAACTACTAAGGTCTACTTCTTTGGCCTTAGGGCCTAGGACAACTTAATATGACTGCATTAGTTTCCTCCTAAGAGAGAGATAATAATAATAATAACAATTTCCTCACTGGGGTGTTAAGAAGAATTAAAAGAATTAACGAATATAAAATGCTTGGCTTATCCAAAATCCTATGAATTTTTGCTGATTATTTTCATATTGTATTTCTATCACCTGTTGTAGTACACATTCAAGTTGAAATAATTAGGTGTCCGACTGCTATGTTTTTTCCTTAAAATATTAACTTTTAAAAACATCTGGTAATTCAAACAGATCTATCTTTAAGGTGACAGCCCCTTATTCATTTAGGTTTATTCAGCTGAATCTTGGCAACTGGGTATAATGTACGCATTGTTTGACTCAACCAATAGCTATTTCATTCCTACTGTGAGATAAATACTTTTTGGTTCCAGCTCCTGCCCCACAGCTTAATTAAGTCTAAGCACACACTTAATTACTAAAGCCAGGACCAGAAAGTCATTTGTCTTTCATTCTTTTGTCTGTATGTAATTTTCATATCTGTAAGTTTTGCTATCTTTATAACATTTAAGTGAAAGGTTGTTTTTAAAGGAAAATGCCTTTTTTATAGGCAACACCTGAACTTCAGGTCGTGCTAAAAAGCCATTGCTCAGACACAGCTCCTTGCAGCTGAGCCTAGAGGGACAGGGATAGTCATGCTCTGGGGTGAACTGTGTCCTACAATCCTGAGTGGCAGTGAACCAGATGTGAGAGCAGCATCCATACTGAGGATGACCCTTGATATCTTTCCTCTGGCATCCTCTGGTACTGGTGGCAGATGTGCCCTTTCACCTTGCTCCTCCTACAGTGGCCACCCACTTCTGCTGGAGAGAGGAAAATAGGAGGAGGAGTTGTTTCCTTCCTCCATGCTGTACTTTGTTCTCCTAATTGGCAGCCATTTGTCTTCCAGCTCTGCCATGAGACACATTGCTGACAAGTTCATTCTTCACTGGGTTTTCTTTATAAGTTGTGATTCATACCTGTCATGTAGACAATAACAAGCCAGGACATTTTTCTCATTTCCCTTACCCTTATTTTATTTTTTTTTTTTGTTTTGCCTCACAAAAGAAACACAACAGAAAAATTAGAATATAATAAGCATGAAGTATAATAACCCTTCCTTTAATGTTAATTAATTACACATTTCTGTCTTCTCTCCCCTTTATCCTGATTTCCAATTTTAGGGCTATGACTATTTTTTCTTCCCTCTAATTTTTTACCATACAGTATTGCAATGTTTTTGATAGACTTTATTTAAACATGTGTTACTCAGCTTTCTATTACAGTAAAAAAGTACCTGAGATCAACTTAAAAATCAACTTAAAAAGAAAGTTTTATTTTGCTTTATAGTTTAGAGATTTCAGTCTATGCTTGGGTAGACTCACTTCATTACACTTGGACTTGTGGTGAGGCAGTACATCATGGTGGGGAGCATAGAGCAAAACAAATCCATTGATCTTATGGCAGTCAGGAAGGAAAGAACAAAAGAGCAGAGTCCCACTAGCTCTATTTCTTAAAGGTTCCACCACATCCCAATAGCACCAAGCTGGAGATTAACTTTTAACACATGGGCCTTTGGGGACACTCAGGGTCCAAACTATAGCAAAAAAATATGGAGTTCCCATATACCACCTATTATACACACAGCCTTCTCCACAATCCACATTCTTCAACAGAGCAGTATGTTTATTATACTTTGTGAACCTACATAGATATATCATTATCATGTAAAGTACATAGTTCACACAAAGGTTTACTCTTGGTGTTGTACATTCTAATTTGATAACTCCATAATGACATCTATCCTCAATTATAGAATCATCTAGAGTAGCTTCCCTGCCCTAAATATCCTGTGATCTAACTGTTCATTCCTTCCTTTCCCGATCCCTGACAACTGCTGATCTTTATACTGTCTGCATAGTCTCTTGCCTTTTCCAGAATGTCATACAATGTCTAATAGTCTTTTCAGATTGACTTCTTTCACTTAATAATATGCATTTAAGTTTCTTCTATGTCAAGTCATGGCTTTATAATTCATTTCTTTTTTTTTTTTTTTTTTTTTTTTTTTTTTTTTTTTTGGTACTGAAGTTTGAACCAGGGGTGCCTTACCACTGACCCTACATTCCCAGTCCATTTTATTTTATTGTATATTAAGACATGACATTTATAAGTTCCTTACAACCTCACTAAGTTGCTTGTGGCTGGCCTTGAACTTGGGATCCTCCTGCCTCAACCTCCTGAGTCATTGGGATTAAAAGCATTTGCCACCACAGCCAGATTTAATTCATTTCTTTTTAATGTTGAATAACATTCCATTGTCTGGATGACCACAATATTTTTTATCCATTCTCCTACTGAAGGATATCTTGATTGTGTTTAGATTTTAGCAAGCAAAAAGGAAATTACTATAGTAATCTGTGTACAAATTTTTGAGTGAATTAAAATTTTAAGCTCATTGAGGTAGATACCAAAAAGATTGGTATTTACTAGAAGATTGCTAGATCTTATGAAATGAATGTGTTGGTTTTCTAAGAAGCTGCCAAACTGTCTTCCAAAGTGACTGTCATTTTGTATTCCCACCAGCAATGAGAGTTCCTGTTGCCTCATATCCTCATCAGGATTTAATGTTCTCAATGTTCAGATTTTAGGCCATTCTGATAGATGTGTAGTGGTATCACATTGTTTTAATGTGCATTTCCCTGGTGGCACATGATGTGGAGCTTCCTATTATATACTTATTTGCCATCCATATACCTCCTTTGGTGATATATCTCTTAAGGACTTTGACCAAAATGTTTAATTCTGTTATTTGTATTCTTATTATTGTGCTTTAAGATTTCGTTGTATATTATGAATACCAGTTCTTTATCAGATATATATTTTGCAAATAGTTTATCCCAGCATGTTGCTTATCTTGCCTTGATAGTGTCTTTCACAGACAAGAAGTTTTTTAAATTTTAATGAAGTCCACCTTATCAGTTCTTTCTTTCATAGGTCGTGCCTTTGATATTTTATCTAGAAAGCCATTGCCATGAAAGTCATCTGAATTTTCACCTATGTTCTCAGCTATGAATTGTGTAGTTTTATAGTTTACCTTTTGGTCTGTGATCCATTGTTTTTTTATTTTTTTTTTAATTTTTAATTTTTATTTTTTGGTACTGGGGATTAAACTCAGGGGCACTCAACCACTGAGCTGCATCTCTAGCCCTATTTTGTATTTTATTTAGAGACGGGGTCTCACTAAATTGCTCAGCACCTTGCTTTTTACTGAGGCTGGCTTTGAACTTGTGATATTCCTGCTTCAGCTCCCAAACCACTTGGCTGGTCTGTGATCCATTTTGAGATAATTTTGGTAAAGGGTATAAGGTCTCTATCCAAATATTTATTTTTGCATTTAGGTGGCTGGTTGTCCCACCACCACTTTTTGAAAAGATCGCTTTTGCTCTATTTGTATTACCTTTGCTCCATTCTCAAAGATCAGTAGGCTATATTTATGTAGGTCTCTTTCTTGCTCTCTGAGCTCTCTGTTCTGCCCAGACATTTATGTGTCATTTTGCTCATGCCACAGGGTTTTTATTACCATAGCTTTATAGTAAGTTTGGAAGTTAGATAGTGTCTATTAATCCTCTGACTTTGTTGTTCTTCAATATTGTGTTAACTATTCTGGCCCTCTCAATATGTACTTTAGAATCCATTTGTTGTTGTCAACAAAATAAATTGCTAAGATTTTAATTGAGATGCTATTGAATCTATAGATAAATTTGGGAAGTACTAACATCTTAACAACACTGAGTCTTCCCTCTACTAATGTCTTTGATTTATTTCATTGGAGTTTTGTAGTTTTCTTCTAAATATTATACCTACTTGTTAGATTTATAAGTAATAATTTCACTTTTGTACTTTTGTGGGTGCTAATGTAAATGAGATTTTGTGTTTACTTTTAAATTCATATTATTTATTTCTGGGATACAGAAAATAGGATGACTTTTGTCTATTAACCTCATATCCTAAAAGTTTAGTTTTAGGAGCTTTATTGGTTGACTTAGATTTTCTACATAGACAATACTGTTATCAGTAAACAAAAACAATTTTATTCCTTCCCTCCTATTATTTTTTTATTAATTTTTTATTTGTTTTAATTAGTTATACATGACAGTAGAATGCATTTATGCACTATGATATATCATACGTAGATGGGATATAATTTCTCATTTTTCAAAGTGTACATGTTACAGAATCATATTTGTCATGTAGTCACATATATATATATATATATATATATATATATAATGTTGCTTCATTCCACTAACTTTCCCATCCCCACATCCCTTCCATCCCCTCCCTTCACTTCCCTCTACCTAATCTAAAGCTATTTTGCCCTAGTGCCCCCCCCAGCCTTATTGTCAATTAGCATCCACATATTAGAGAAAACATTCAGCCTTTGGTTTTGTGGGATTGGCTTATTTTGCTTAGCATTATATTCTCCAACTGCAACCATTTACTGGCAAATGCCCTAACTTCACCCTACTTTAAAGCTAAGTAATAATCCAGGAAGTATATATACCATATTTTCTTTATCCATTCATCTATTGAGAGATACCTAGGTTGGTTCCATAGTCTAGCTATTGTGAATTGAGCTGCTATAAACATTGTTGTGCTGTGTCACCATAGTATGCTGATTTTAAGTCCTTTGAGTATAAACCAAGGAATGGGATATCTGGGTCAAATGGTGGTTCCATTCCCAGTTTTCTGAGGAATCTCCATACTGCTTTCCATAGTGCTTGCACCAATTTGCAGTGCCACCAGCAATGTATGAGTGTACCTTTTTTCCACATCCTCACCAACATTTATTGTTGCCTATATTCTTAATGATTGTCATTCTGACAGAAGTGAGATGAAATTTAGAGTAGTTTTAATTTGCATTTCTCTAATTGCTAGAGATGTTGAACACTTTTTTAATTTCCTTTTCTTTTCTTATTGCATCAGCTAAAACGTCCAATAAATATTGAACAGAATTAGAGAGAAGGGATGTCCTTGCTTGCTTCTGACCTTTTAGAGAAAACTTTTAGTTTCTCAACATTAATTGTGTCAACTACAGGATTTTAGTAGATGTTCTTTGTCAATTTGAAGAAGTTCCTCTCTATTCTAGGTTCCTGAAAGGTTTTATAATAAATGGATGTTGGATTTTGTCAAATACTTTTTCTTGTCTATTAACATGATCATGTAGTTTTTCCTTTGTAGCTATTTGATGTGATGGATTACATTCATTGAGTTTCAAATGTTGAACCAACCTTGATTACCTGAAATAAATTTCACTTGGTCATAATGTATATTTTTTAAAAAATCCTTAGGTTCAATATGCTAATATTTTGGTTGAAGTTGTTTTTTTGTTGTTTTGTTTTTGTTTTTGTTTTTGTCTATGACAGGTATTGGTTACAATTTTCTTGTAATGTCTGATTTTGGTATTAGGGTAATTTTGGCCTCACAGAATAAGTTAGAAAATATACCTTCTTCTTCCATTTTTCTGGGAGAGATTGTGGACAATTGGAACAATTTCTTTCTTAAGTATTTGGTAGAATTCAGCAGTGAACCCATCTGAACCTAGTGCTGTCTGATTTGGAAGATTATTAACGGCAGGGCACTGGGGATTTAATCCAGGGGTAATTTACCACAGAACTACTCTCCAGCCCTTTTTATTTTTTATTTTGAGAAAGGGTTTAATTAGTTTTCTTAGGTCCTCACTAATTTTCTGAGGCTGGCCTTGAACTTGCAATGTTCCTGTCTCAGCCTCCCAAGCTGCCAAAATTTCAGGCATGTACAACCCACTCCACCCATGCATGGTGGAAGATTATTAATTATTGATCCAATGTCTTTAATAGACATAGACCTAGTCAAGATTATTGTTTTTCTTTTTGTTTTGAGTGTTTGCAGATTGTGCCCCTCAAGTTATTAGCCCATTTCATCTAAGTTCTCAAGTTTGTTTGTAGGCACATAAGCATTCATAATATTTCTTGTTATTCTTTTAATGTCTGTGTGATCTGTAATGATGTACCCTCTTTCATTTCCAATTTTTGTAATTTTATATCTTCTCTCTTTTTCACTTAGCCTATCTAGAAGCTTTTTTATTTTATAGATCTTTCAAAGAATCACATTCTGGTGTTATTTTTTCCTATTGACTTCCTCTTTTCCATTTCATCGATTATTACACTAATTTTTATTTTTTCTTTTCTTGTGATTCCTTCAGCTTTTCTTTTTCTACTTTCCTTATTTTGAAACTTAGATTATTGAATTTATATTTTTCTATATGAATATATGTATTCAATGTTATAAATTCCACTCTAAGTACTACTTTTAATGTACCCCCACAAAATTTGATGCTGTATTTTATTTTCATGTAGTTGAAAAATTTAAATCTTTCTTGAGATTTGTTCTTTGACATACCTGTTGTTTTTCTTCAGATATTTTGAGATTTTCAGCTATCTTTATTGAATTTTAGTTTAATCTCATTTTCATCTGAGAACATACATTACATGATTTCTCTTCTTTTAAATTTTTAAGGTATGTTTTATGAAACAAAATGTGTTCTGTTCTCCTGAATATTTCCTGTGAGCTTGAGAATAATGTGTGTTCTGCTGTCGTTGGATGAAATAGTCTAACGGTGTCACTTATATCCAATTGATTGATGGTGCTGTTGAGTTCTGTTGAACTGCTGTTGATTTTCTGCCTGCTAGATTTTTCTTTTACTGTCAGAGGGAAGTTGAAGTTTGCAACTATAATAGTGGATTCATCTATATCTCCTTGTACTTCAATCAGTTTCTTGTTATATATATTAATGCATTGTTACAGGTTCATACACATTAAGGATTTTTAAGTATTCTCGGAGACTTGACCCTTTTGTCATATGAAATGCCTCTCTTTATCCCTGATAATTTTCCTTGCTCTGAAGTTTTCTGCTAATTTTAATATACTTTATTCTGATTTTCTCTTGATTATTATTTACATAATTATACATTCTCCATCCTTTTTTAAAAAAATTCTTTTTGTGTTAGTTGTTGATGGACCTTTATTTTATTTATTCATTTGTATGTGGTGCTGAGGATCAAACCCAGTGCCTCACACATGCTAGGCATGTGCTCTTACCACTAAGCTACAATCCCAGACCCCATTTTTTAAAATCTATATGTGTCTTTTTTTAAATATTTATTTATTGGTCTTAGTTGTACACAATGCGATATTTATACGTGGTGCTGAGGATCGAACCCGGGCCGTGCATGTGCTAGGCAAGCGCTCTACCGCTGAGCCACAAACCCAGCCCCTATATGTGTCTTTTTTTATAGTAAGTTTCTTATAGATAATATATAGTTGGGGCTTGCTTTCTGATCTCCTCTGGAAGTCTCTGTACTCTACTTGATATGTGCAGAGTGTTGATATTTGAAGTGTTTATTGATCTATTAATAACCTATCTTTTTTTTGGGGGGGGGGTGTTTACCATGTTCTCTTTGTTGCCCTGTTCTTTGTTCTTATTTTAGTCTCCCACTCTCTTCTGTCTTATGTAGTTTAATTGAACATTAAATACTATTCCATTTTCTCTACATTCTTAGCTTCTTTTTTAATTTATTTTTTTTCAAAGTTGTTGTATTCATAATAGTAGTATGCATTGTAATTCATAATAAACATATAGAGCATCATTTTTACAAAACACTGTTTGTATACAATGGCATTCTCAGGTAAATGGATGAAGTTGGAGAATATAATGCTAAGTGAAGTTAGTCAATCTAAAATATCCAAATACCGAATGTTTTCTCTGATATAAGGAGGCTGACTCACAGTGGTGTTGGGTTGGGGTACATAGGAGGATTAGAGGAATGCTAGAAAGGTCAAAGGGGAGGGAGGGGAAGGAAGGGAGCAAGGGGGGATGGAGGGGAAAAAAGAAAAGGTGGTTGAATAAGATGGATGTCATTCTTAGCTCCTTTTCTCTTTTACCTTTTCATTGGTTGCCCTAGAGTTTGCAGTTGTCAATTTACAAGTAATGCAAACCTAACTTCAAATATCATTATACTACTTCACAGTTGGTGCATGTTCTTTTAATAGCAAAGTATTCTTTTTTCCTCCCTTCTGTCCCTTATATCATTGCTGCATTTATTTTACTCATTAAAAATCCAAAGTCATCATATATTTTGTTGCTATTATTATTTTGAGTAAACTTTTATCTGCTAGATCAATTTATATATATATATATATATATATATATATATATATATATATATATATATTCACTTTTTCCTTTTCTAAAACTCTTCCTTTATGTACACCCATGTTGTTTCTGGTCTATATCATTTTTTCTTCTTTCTGTAAACTTCTTTATTTTATTCATATTGAGGATTTTTATTTAATTTTATAGTGAAGAATGTACATACACCCCTCGCTATTTCCTATAATTTATTGTGGCAATTTTCCATAATAAACTATTCAGAGAGATACTTTGGTCAAGACTAGAGTGAACTAGAAAAAAGAAATGCTATTATAAAACCAACACTGTCACAAATTATATTAAAAACAAAACACAATATTTCCATGATGTAGTTTACAGTGTTTCCTTGGGACTTGCCTCAACATCATGAAATGGCAGAGCTGCAAATGGCAAATATGCCAGTTTGTCATTTTGGATGCAGAGGCTTACTCAGCTTCACCTTATCTGGAGGTCCTGAATAGAAGACTATCAAATTCCAAGTAGTCATGGCTGCATTTATGCCAGTTCTGCAAATTTTCAATAGTTTTGCTTGTTCTACTTAGAGGTAGACACTTCTAAGATGCTAAGATTCTAAGATGCTATTCTAGGGCAGCATCTCCAAGGCTGTATTAAGGTCCTTAATCTGTGTTACATAACAATTTAATGGCAGATATATTGTGCTGGATGCCCCATTTTTGGGATGTCTAGCTTAGAGAAAAGTTCAAGCAGCCACAGTCAATTGTAGTTAAAGAGTGTTCGGCAGCTGTCATGACCAACAATTACAACATTATTCTCTGAAATACATGATACACTCAGGAGTGGCTAAGCTCAGATTTCAGAACTGAGACCTGTACTTTTTGAGGCATCAGCAGTGGACACAGTGCTTTCATGACTGACCCAGTCCAGGCAGCTCTTACTGGTCGAGCAGATGACCTGGTAGGCTCAGCTACTGGTGCCTCTGCCACCAAAATCTGACGTAGCTGAACAAAAGGCCACTTTTCATTCACTTTTTTAATGTAAGCATAAAGCACTACATTTGAAGTTGCATGATCCTGCTGCCAACAAAACCTTAGTGAGATGCCAGTCCCACCTGAGGACCATGGATAATATCTGCTTTATAAATGTGCTTGTTTACACACTAGTCATTTTCAGAATCAAAGTAACAAACAAAAATGAGTCACTGCTCCACTAGCCCAAGCAAGTTTGTTCTCTAGATAGGACCACTTCACAAAAGTACCTCTGCAATTAATCTTTAGGATCAACAAAATTGGCTTCCAGACAACATCATTCTGGCTATAGACAGACAGTGTGGTCTGCCCTGTAAGTGACTATTCAGTTGCACTTATGAGCTCAGTCAATTCCTGGGATGTGTCCATTGTGGTCCTTGAGTTCATAAACTTCCAACCACTGGCTCTCGTTTTGCTCATAGGTGTGCATTTTGTCATGATTTCTCCTGTTCCAGGCATGACAGGTGATTGACCGTCTACTACCAACAAATTCCCTCAATTTTTATTTGTCTGAAAGAGTCTTTATTTCTTCAGTTTTGAAGGATAATTTCATAGAATACAATATTCTGGCCAGGTGTGATGGCACATACCTGTAATACCAGCAGCTCAGGAAGCTAAGGCAGGAAGATTGCAGGTTCAAAGTCAGCCTCAGCAACTTAGCAAGGCTGTGAGCAATCTAGTGAGGCCCTGTCTCAAAAAAAATAAATAAAATAAAAAGCTGGTGATGTGGGATGTGGCTCAGTGGTTAAGCACCCTTGGGTTAAACCCTGGTACAAATAATAATAATAATAATAAATAATAATAATAATAATAATAATACGCTCTGGGTTGGTGGCTTTTTTCTTCAACACTGAATTTTCACTCACTGTCTTCTTGCTTGTGTGGTTTCTGAAAAATTTAGTGTAACTCTTTTTTCTTATAAGCAAGGTGTTTTGTCCCTCTGGCTTCTGCAAGAATTTTTTTTTTCATCTTTGACTTTCTGCAGTTTAATGTGATTTGCCTAAGTGTAGATTTTTTTTTTTATTTTATTTGGTGTTCTCTGAGCATCTGACATGAATTTTATGAAATAGTCATCATTGTTTCACATGTTTCTTCTATTCCGTTCTCTCTTCTTCTGGCATTCAGGTGTACATATATGTTATACCTTTGTAGTTATCCCACAGTTTTGTAATATTTTGTTCTTGATTTTTTTTATTATTATTACTATTATTTTGGTCGGTTGTTTTTTTTCAGTCATTTTCCCTTGCTTTTCAGTTTTGGAAGTTCCTACTTTCATATCATTACCAGCAGTACTAAATCAACTAATATGCATATTAAAGGCATTTTGCATGGCCATTACAGTGTTATTTTGTTTGTTTGTTTATTTGTGGGGGGGTACTGGTGATTGAACTCTGGAGCACTCGGCCACTGAGCCACATCCCTATCCCTATTTTGTATTTTTTTTTTTATTTAGAGACAGGGTCTCAGTGAGTTGCTTAGCACTTCACTTTTACTGAGGCTGACTTTGAATTCGGGATCCTCCTGCCTCAGCTTCCTGAGCCACTGAGATTACAGGTGTGCGCCACTGTGCCCAGCTACAATGCTTTTATCACTAGCATTTTTTCTCTGTTCTTTCTTAAAATTTCCATCTTTTTGCTTATGTTGCCCAATCTGTTCTTGCATGCTGTCTACTTGACCTATTAGAGCCCTTAACGTATTAATCATGGTTGTTTTGAATTTTCAAAATCTTTGCCATATTATAGTCTGGTTGTGATGTTTGCTCTGAGTCTTTAAACTCTATTTTTGTCTCTTAGAATACCCTGTAGTTCTTCCTTGATAATTAAACATGATATATTGGATAAAAAGGACCTCAGTAAATAGACCTTTAAATGTGATTATAAGGGGACAGGGGAGGTGTTCTATAGTGCTGATTTTTTTCTCAAACCTTTAGTGAGCATGCTGTTGGACTATGAACTCACAGATATTTCTCAGGTCTCCCCACCTCCACCCTTAAATGGGACAGAATGGTTAATATGAGGTGGAGTTTGGTATTTCCCTTCCTCCATATTAGTTAGGTACTAATAAAATTCCAGCAGCTTAGCTCTGGCAAAATAGTTTTTCTTGAGGGAAAACCTTGTGTGTTAGTCAGCTTTTTGTCACTGTGACAAAAATATCTGACCAGAACAACTTAATGGAGCAAAAATTCATTTCGGACTCATGATTTCAGAGATTTAGTCAATGTCAGGCAACTCTATTGCTTTGGTTCAAGGTAAGGCAGAACATCATGGTGGAACAGTGTAGTGGAGGAGCATTGCTCACCTCATGGTGACCTGGAAGGAGAGTTGGGGGTGAGGTGCTATAGGGAAGATGAGCCCTTCCAGGGTACACCCCCAAAAACTCACCTCCTCCAACCATGCCCCTCCTGCCTATAATCACCACCCAATTAGTCCATTCAAATTAGGATGGATTGATTAGGTTATAGGTCTCATAATATAAACCATTTCATCTCTTGAATTAACCAAATCTTTGGGAGGACAGCTCATATCCAAACCATATAACACCCTGTTAAGAACAGAATGTTCTGGCATATTTCAAAATGGCCACTTTTCACTTCATCCTGCTAAAAGCATGAGAGAATTTGCTTCTGATCATCTCTGTGAAAATGTGGCAAAAGCTCATAGAGATTTAACCCTCAAAAGTATGGAGACCTCTTAAGTTTAGTCATCCTTCCCCCACCCTCCCCTCAGGTCCCTGGAATTTCTCGCTCTAAGCCTGGGCCACAGAGCACCTCCAGCACTTTGTCAATTATGGTTTAGGTTATCCTGACCCTGTAGTGTTTCTTACTTTTGTTCATGGATTTTACTCCCATAAGTTTTCATTGTATTTTCTTTGGATCCCTACAGTTTGGGAGGCAGTTTTTTGCCCTGTGACCTCAAATCTCTGACAGATGTAAGAAGAGTTGTTGATTTTCAATTTGTCTAGCTTTTACTCGTTAGGACGGGATGATGACTTCCAAGCTCTCTTTGTGCTAGACTGGAAGCTTCAAGTCCTTTCTCAAGTAGTTTTATGATCTATTTATAGATGTCGATAGGAACCTTTTCTTTGTTTTATTTTCCTTTTGTTTTCTTCTTCTCTTTTTAATTACTAAATGCCTTTCTGATTCATGGATTAAAAGTTTGGAAATTGCAGATTAAAATATTTAAGATAAACCAGTTTTTGAAAATAAAAGCAGTGAGTGTTTAGGTATAATTACAAAGATAAGTTCTCAAAGTTTTTCTAGCAGGTTTCGGGGTTTTCAACTTAAAAAAATAATACAAGTTTCAATGAGGAGGGGGGAGTGGGAAGAACCTCCAGTTTATCCACAGTCATAACTGAGCTTCAATTTTAAATCTAACCTTCCTTAACTGTCTGTAATTATGGACGAGAACTTTGAGCTGCATATAAGAACAAATAAAATATCCAAACAATAACTTAAAACCTCCATGACCAAGCTAGCTACTATTAATAGATGGGTTAATGAATTTATTTTACTAATGCTTTGGTGTGATAACTAATCAGTGCACAAGCATTTTGGGTGCCACCAGCTGTGTACGTAAAGCCTTAGCCAAATGCCACCTTTTTCAAAGCATAATAGTTTGGGGTGATAGAGTGTCCACACTTGAAATTAAATTTAGTTACAGTATCACTTAATGGAAATGTAAATTAATGAAATACTTCACATGAAAAATCATATTGTTTCTAAATTAGAGATTTGGGGGTCAGAATTCATGGGTCCAATATCAGCTCCATTTAGAAAAGGTATTTAATGTCTCTGAAACTCAATTGCCTCATCTTTAAAATAGGGAGTAAGAAGGTAAAACAGGGGGGCTGGGGTTGTGACTCAGTGGTAGAGCACTTGCCTCACATGCATGAGGCACTGGGCTTGATCCTCAGCACCACATAAAAATAAATAAATAAATAAAATAAAGATATTGTGTCCATCTACAACTAAAAATATTTTTAAGAAACAAAATAACGAAGATAAAATAGGGAGTAAGAATAATTTGTGCATGCACATGAGGAATAAACAAGATATTGCATGCAGAGTACTGTCATTTGGTAGTTGTAAGCTGTATGTTCAGTGTGATTAAGCTGCTCAGTGTTATTATTTATGGAGAGCAGAAGGACCAGCCAGTATGTTTTATTTTGAAATTTGGATAATTTAACATCATTTAAAAATGGAGTTGACGTAAGATCTAGATTTCTGGTTTCTCCAGAAACTTTCAATGACTGGGATCTCCATGGAGCATTCTCACAGAGGAGTTGAGACACTGCTTCCCCTCCATTTCTTCAGTCTTCACCACTCCTGGTTGCCTTATACTGGCTTCCCTCACTTATCACCTGCTGGCCTTCTGCAGCATTTGTATTTGGGACATCTGAGGGGAGGGAAACTTTTTTTGAAGGACAGAGTGAATACAGGAAGCACGCTGAGGACATTGAATGGGAGATTGAAGGTTCATAGACAAATGGATATAAATTTAAAGGTCCAGATCGCTGACTTGACCTCTGATTTGATCATGCACCCACGAGTTCTTAATGGGGTTCTTATGCACTCAAAGATGATCAGTAATGAGGTGTTTATTGTGACATCACTGAAATTAGTTTACATGCATGGAAGATTAGAAAGAAGAAAGAACTTTTCCATTACAAGCCTAGCTTTTATGAGGGCATACATGCCACCCCCATCTGCCAACCCCCACCCCACCAGAAACAATACAGAAAGCACATTGTACTTTCTTCACCTTTAGAAAAAGAGGAATTCAAGCAAGAAAAGGTGAGGGGAGTCTGGTAAAGTTGACTGTGCTTCTTTGTCTAGGCAGAACAACAACAAAACATATTGAAGCAATTATCTGCATAAATCAGTCCAAAGCAAATCAAAGAAATTCATGCAAAAAGTGAGCCTTTTTCCTGAATCATGAAGCTAATTATCTCAGTCCTCCACTGCAGCATTCCTAGGGAGACCTGGTCTAAGAATGTTTTTCCAAAAGCTAGCATATTCAGAAGTGGAGAGAAAAAATATATTGTGAGAACAGCTGTGGAGATGGAGTGTGCTACCCAGAACACCTTGAGAGAACAAGCAGGCATGAACTCTGGCTCCACACCAGCATGGCTGGAAGTGGAGAAGATGATCTTCCATGGGGAAGGTGATCTGCAGGTGTCAAGAGAAGGGTGCCAGTGCCCAGAGTGTCATCCTACCTGACCTTTAAAAATCTTTATAACTTCACCCTTGAATATATGATATTTCAATTTACTATCAAAGACATTATAGGTGATTTCCATTTATCTGTTTAAGAATGTATCTCTTTCCCATCACCTCTTTGCAATTTAAAGGGCAACTTATTAATGAAAGCCTTGTGCCTCCAAAGTATGAAATTAAAGGATGATTATAAATACAGGCAAGAAAGCATTTGGATTATGTATCATTTGGAAATGATAATAAAGATTATCCATATGGTCTAATGTTGTGATTCCTTCCATTCCATTCACAATCACCTAATATGGGTACAATTTTGATTACATGGCCCAATTTTAATTCTGTTATGTCCTAGGTCAACCAGTGTCAAGATGATTTACTTGAAATAGCTTCCATTGCTTTTTTCTTTGTAAATGCTGGTAGGTGCTTGGGAAGAATTTGAATATTTACAGATACAGGGATTTTGGTATATTGGTGCTGTGGTCTTCTTAAACCTCACTTTGTCCTTCCTTCTTTAGCAACTTGAATTCTATTCTTGTTTGTCTTGGGTACATAAAACAATCTCTGATGGTAGTGAGACCTGTAAAAAATGGTTTTATCCATTTATTTATGTTAAATTTCCTTTAGATTTTTGTGGCTTTTGTATAGGTAGTATAATTTTAGATTATAAGATTCAAGAGATCAGTGAGCAGGATGTCCTGGGCCTTTTTGCATGCTCTTCCACTGACAGAGGGAGCAACAGGACTTACCATGCTAAATGTTCCTGCTGTGGTGTTCATTAGTTGAGTGTATTCAGTGCATTTTGAACATATAACCTTTCTAGTTTACTGGGATGTAACCCCATCATAAGCCAAGGAGCACCCGTATTTCAATTTTGTCTGGCAAAACTTTTATTAGAATCTTCTCTTCAAAACTACATATGACAGTATAGATAATAATTCATTAATAAGTTAGTATCTCTAAGAAAATACCAATAAACAGATGAAGACCTCATTGTACAAGTATCATTGGTCATTTTAATTTAACTTATAATAGGAAAAACACAATGTTTTAGGTTGGGTTATTTTTTTGAACAGGCAGTGGATATTTTTCATCTCCATGTACGCAGCCTGGCAGAGTACCTGACACACTGGAAAGCACATAAATCAATGAATCATGAATGCATAAAATTGTTTCAGTAGAGGTTATGCCTGATCATTGTTCAATATGCCTACTATATCTCCAGTTTCCATTCACATGCATGTCTACATAATTGAATTCTTTGTACTTAAGGAAACTAGCCAAAAAGCGGAAGGAGACTATGAGCAGCACCCGGCAGGAGATGACAGTGATGGTGAACTCTATGGACAAGAGCTATGCAGAGCAAGGCACAAGCTGTGATGAGGCCTTCTCCTTCATGGACACACACAATCTGAATGGGAGATGTAAGTGTGCCCTCTGGCTTTCTGGGATTCCAGGTAGCACTGAGGGATTAAAAAAAAAAAAAAAAAACTTTTTTTTTTTTTTTTTTTTTTTCCCCTAAAGAATTGTTATGGGGCTGGGTTGTGGCTCAGTGGTAGAACGGTAGAGCGCTTGCCTAGCACGTGCGCAGCCCGGGTTCGAACCTCAGCACCACGTAAAAACACATTGTGTACAACTAAAGCAAATAAATAAATATTAAAAAAAAAAAAAGAATTGTTATGCCATATTGCTTTCTCCACTCACTTTACCTGATCTGGAAACCCTACATCTCATGGTTTGCTTAGCAAAAATGTTCTAAGGGTGATAGGACCAGGTTAGAGACCACAGGAAGCCACAGTCTGTAAATTCTTCCAGAGCAGTGACAGGAAGGCTTCCTCTGGTTGAGGAGGAGGCACCTGTTTCTCATCATCCTTTTCTTTGTTTAGGTCCCATTTGTAAGCAAGCCAGGTGTGGAATTGCACAAGGGAAGCCTGTTGTCAAACAGTTTGCTAAATGGCAGTAACAAGTTAATTGTTTATTTGTTTAGCTGACAAGTTCTGCCTTCATTATAGGGCTATGAGTGGTAATTAATAAATTAAACCGTATTTCAACTTCACAAGTCTTAAACCTCACACCAGGTGGGTAAACTGAGCTGGGCTAATACCTTCCCTTGCTTCTACCTGTGATCCAGGTACAAGGCACTATTTCAGGAAACTAACAATTAGATTGATTATATGATTTTTAAAAAGGAACAATTATCTTGTCCCTCGTGAACTCAGAGACCAGAAGTAAATCAAATGGCCATGGATGATTTTGTAGGCCCCAAAACAAGTTCATCAAGATCAAGGTCAAGGGTTTCTTTATCCTTTTGTGTGAAATCCATCCCTGCAGACTGCCACTGACTCCCACTGCATAATCAGTTTGTTGATCAGCATGGAAATGAGAGTGCAGCATTGCTATTACCAAAGTAATGCATGTAAAGGCTGGCGGCCTTGTGTCCTGGAGGAGCAGAGAGAGTGTCTGGGAGAGTTTGGGCAGTGCAAACTGGTGTCCTGAGTACACAAGGCAGTGTGTTCAGATGCTGCAGCTCTCCATCCACTCTCTCAGATCACAGTATGGTCAATGCCTGTGCCTGCTCCCAGCCTCTCATTCTTCCCACAGTCCTTGAGACTTCATAGAATTCAGTCTCTTAATTTTTCAGTACATAGTGGCTGCTGCAGTCATCCCACATTTTTCTTCCACATTTATGTGCGCTCCACACACATCTGGCCTTACATCCAGCAGGTGCTGGTCAATTTTCATCTTTGGTGGCCTTTCTTTGCCCTTCAGTGTCATTTTACTGAGAGATACAGAAGCTGTGTGGTTTCCCACTATACCACAAACTGCATCCTATTTTGTCACTGGATTCTCTCTGCTTCTTTGTAGCAGATGTTACATTTTTTTTCTTTTAAAAGCACATATATAATGCTTTTAATGGCTATAATATATATGGCCTATACTGCATTTGTTGGGAGCTGGGTTAGAGAAAATATTTGAGCTGCATACCAGGTTGGCATTTTTGTAGCAGCAGCTTTTCTTAAGCATCAGGAGGTAAGGAACACAGGAGCTAGGAGTGTTGATCAGTTTTAGAACACTTGTGTTGCACATATGAGGCCCTGGTTCCATCCCCAGCACCACACACACACACACACACACACACACACACACACACACACACACGCGAAAGAGAACGAGAGAAGAAAGGAACCATGCAGATGCGATATATGGTCTTATTTTCAACCCACTAAAGTTCCATTTCATAGTGAAATTTCTCATGAATAAATTTGCTTGAAATGACCTGCCCCAAGAGTAGGAACCTATGTTAGTAAATAGCTTCAAGGCATGTGAGGTTGGAACCACAGAGATATTCGCCTCTGGACAGGAAGTATAATTTGGAAGTTACTTTTGTAAAAGACAGTGGATCTGTGGAAATCCAAAAATGTTCAGGGAAAGAATGCTGCCAGAATCCGACATCCCTCTGCCTCTGCTGATCCATTTGGCATCGTTTGATGCCACCCCTTAATAAAGCCAGCCAAAGAAATGCCACAGGAATCTTCTTTTTCCCCTCTCATTCTTTTTGCAGTCAGTGGGTCTCATCCCTGATGGTAAACATTTTCATAATATTCTATTAATGACCTTAAAATAAGAGCTAAGGTACTGGGGAAGAAAACTTTCAGGAAAGGCATTCCTTAGACCACTGGCTGCCAACCTCATCCCCATTACAAATCTGCTAAGTGAAATATCTTTTAAGGCTGGGAGAAAGTCTATAAGCTAAGTTGAGTTGCTTTTAGAAATGAGACAGTGAGAAAAATGTGATTGGAGCATTTCAAAGTAAGCATGAACACATTTACAAAACATGTAGAATAAGCTGTCCCCCAAAGCAAGTATGAGGTACGCTTATATAATGCAGCATATCATATGCTACAAAAGGAGAACATACTTAGGAATGGGTTTACCTTGTATAATAAAAGCCAAATATATTTAGCATTCTCTTGTTTTAACAAAAAGGCAAAAATAAACAGTTATTTCCTATCTGCTTTGCACATTTTTGCCAACCATGTAAAATTGTCTGCTGGTATTAAAGAGGTATTACTCTCACTAATTCTGGTATAATTTACAACCATGAAGTTATTTTGTTTCTTGTTTTCATCAGTTATTATCTTTTCTAGGTAAATAATATTTACCATAAACACACTTTATATATGTTATCCTTCTGTACTTCCAAAAAATATCATACAAATTACAGACAGCCTGGGTTCTGGTCCTTGTTCCATTACATACTAATTCAGCCCTTTAAAAATACAAACACAGGTAAAGGCATTATCATACTAGAACTGCTCCTGATAGCTTAAGTATTTTTTAACATGTCATCAGAATAATTATAACATACAGTGTCCTCCAGGATTAGTAGCGCTTCCCATAAATATAATGGTGTAATTGGGTATTAGTGTCCTGGTCCAGCACTAGACATCAAATAAATTGTGTGAGTTACATCAGAAGAATATATAGATGGTAGTTAGTTTAACCACCTTAATCATATTTAAGTTGTTATACTTTTATGAAATTTATGTGCTGTTATCATGAATCAGTGAAGATATTGAAGAGAGTTAACATATTACCTTAAAATAAGGAACTAGCCATTTTTACTGGAATTGGATAAATTGGATTGGATTGACTTTCTCTTTTAGTAATAGAGAGAAGGAGAAGGTGTGATAGCATTGAATGTTTTACAGGATATTTTGAAGGAATATGAGCATTTTTATAAGGATTTAATAAGACAATGTGGAGGCATGCAGCTTTTACCTTAAATATCATAAATCATAAATCACAGCAATATGGAACATTCTCTCCATTTCCAAAATGTGAGGAAGGACAGGAATTAGCAATCTGCAAAACACTGGCATCCCCAGTATTCTTCAGAAGCCTTAAATGTCAGCATGATACAATAGCAGACTTATTACAAGAAAAAACTAGAAATTAAATAGAAGTCTGTTGCATTTATCTACTGGGCTGTGGGGTAAGAAAGGTTTTCAAGTGACAAAGCACTGTTTGTTCTCTAAGAGGACAAGTAACTACCCAGAGACACCTGGGGATGATGGTGTTTCCCGTGTGGCCTTGAGTGAATCTGGGAGGTTTCTCCCTGTCACCTGCTTGGAGTGACCAAGGTGATTTCAGAGCATGGTGTTTAAAGTCTCATGATTCTACAGCCTCTGACCAGCCTCTTTCCCCCGCTTTATCAACAGCTGTGTCATCACCATCATCCTTTACAATGAAAACAAACACACTGAGCACATCGGTGCCTACTTCCTATTACCCAGGTAACAGATCCTTCCATCCTCTCATCTCTTCACGGCCCGTTGGCAGCCAGAATCCATCAGCCTCCCCCGGTGCCATGTGGTGCTTTAGGAGCTCACTCTGTTGGATGTGTTGTAACCCAAGGCTTTCTGTGGCTTTCATGGGGGAAGACGGGGGACCTTTCATCAGTCATTTACTGTTCTTTCTCTTTTTACTTTCTCTGCATTGACCTGCTTACGATGTATGACAGACCCATTTGTGCCAACTGCAATTTTAGGTGAGAATATTTCCCTTTACCACAGTATATTGCAGGAATAATTGAGAAAGTCAGTGGCCATTCTGGAGGAGACTGAAGTTTTAATTCTGTTTGGTGCAGTGAATAGAAGAAGGATATAGGATGGGGTGGGGGTGGGGATAGGGGTAGATGATAAAAGACTTGGTCTAATCAGTCTGCATTGATGAGGAGGGTTTGCTGCATGTATGTTGGGGATGATTTCTAAAGGTTTAAATGAACAGTCCCAGCTCCAATATCCTCCCTTTCTGTGTTCAGATTTTAACTTTAGTTGTGATCCCAGGGGAAAAAACAATGTGTCATCACTCAGCTGTGTACTTCCAAGAGCTGAATCCTGTCCAATGCAATAGTCATCATAAAAGTGAAAATAGCTCCTCGTTATTTTCAGTTATCACTCAGCACTAAAAATGTCAGTTGCAAAAAATAGCATTTTTCTAATTATGCCCAGTGGTATGCAGAACAATGATCACAGTAGAGTCTGGGCCCCCTACCCATCTGCCCAGGGCACCCCCAGCATCCCAAAGTGTCTGTCACACAGCAGAATTTCAAAGGAGCTAATGTTCTGAACTTGGAAATGACAGGATGGCACTTTACAATCAAGTGGTTTATTATGTGTCAGATGTCACTAAAAATGAACTCAAATGTTAGCCCAGTGGGGCAGAATGCATTTAAAGTATGAAATATTCCCAGCAGGGGGTTACAGAAAAAAAAAGTCCTGTTTGTGCAGTGTAAGAAGGGTGAGGAGAAATGGCATTCCCTGGCTGTGATAACCAAACACGCATGGGCTGCTGTTGCCTTTGAGATGCATAAATAACCAGAGTGTGTCCCGGCTGTGTTCTCTTTCTACTACTAACCTTACCGGAAAGGAGCACAACAAAAACGGCTTCCAGGTATATAACAATTCATTGTAGCAAGAGTTCCATCCTCAGTTGTCCCAACTTCCTCTTCCTAATTCTCTTTATATCTTTGCAACATAATTTTCCCCCCTGTGCTTCTCTTTCCTCTAAGTTTTTATGATTTCTGGATAGAGGGTAATTTTATTTTCCTTATGGTGTTCTCTGGGCTTAAGAAAGTTTGTTGCCTGAGGGAAAAAAGTGAACTAAGGCATACTTAAGAATAAAACAGAATTTTTTAGTTTTGTATCATTTGAGAGCTGATAATACCCACAACCCCTCCTCTCCCACATACACATTTTAATACCAAGTGTAAGGAGGAAAAGTCTTCATTTTTATTCTTTTCACAAGTAAGGGGCACCGACTAATCTTTGGCACCAAGAACAATGTAATCTACATGCAAATGACATTTGCAAAATCATTGGCTAGGCGAAGATTTGTGATTTCTTTGTGTGCAGTGGCATTCATTCCCGGGTTCCTCCAGTAGATGTTCTGACCCTGGGGGAGCTTTGAGTGGGGAGGGCTGAGACATGCATTGTCAGAAGGAAGAAAGTGTTCAGATTTCACAGCAGGATTAAGATAAGGTTATTAAACAAATATCATTTTTCTAAAATCACTGCTTTGTTGTTATGAACACTAATGACATCTTTTAAAGTTGGTTAGGCTTCTTTCCTGAGAATCATGTGAACAGACAATTCAAGTCACACAAAAAGATGCACATCCTGAAAAATAAGTCAGCTACATCAACAAATAAATGTCCACAAGTACAGCTCATGGAGGTGCCAGAGTCACAAATAATGGTATTTGGGAACCATGTTCCTTCCTCTCTTTACCTGATGCAGTTGAACCTATATATATTGCTTAAAAGAATTGGTGAGGTTATCACTTGAAACCCTAATGTAGAGTTAAATTATGTCTCTACCTCATTTGTTTGCAAATATAGATAGATTAATAGATGATAGATAGAACCTTCCCCATCTCAAAAATATAGTATTCATTTCAAATCAATATTTTTCAACTGATTTCCTAAATCTTAAAAATAATTTATTAGAGAACACATGTACAATTACTTTTCAGTTCTTAGCCTTCAGAACTGTTAATGAGAAGCTTTATTTCAGTTTCTTCCTATGAGGCATTATATTTAATTTAAAAGATTATTGTGGCAATTTTTAACAAAAAAGGAAGTGGATAACAATTGATATTTTATCAGTAATAATAAATTGTTTAAAAGAGGAAACTGCTAGTCATTCATTTTAGTGGAGTCAAGAATTTCTAATGAGAGAGATGACTGGTTTCCCATCAGATTTATCACAGGAAAAATTCTCTTACCTCTTCAATCCGTACATATACAATAATAGCATTCTTTTCCAAGAAGGGTTTGGAGTAGTGTTTAAATGCTTTAAAACTTGTTCTACACTATTAACGAGGCCAAGGTGTCATCATCTAGCACAGGATGATTATATACAGCACTGACAGTGCTTGTAGCTTTGTGGATTCAGAACTTCAAGAATACCTGGGCCTGGGATCAGAGCATTGCTAGGTTGCTGGTACATCTACTTGAAAGGCCTGAGTCATTCAGGTGAGGTTTAGGAATTTAACCCAAAGTGGAGGGCAAATTAATTATGTTCATCACATAAGGAACAAAACTAAGAGAACAAGAGCAGCACAGAGGGGAAACTAATTAATGTTCCATTTATTTTAGCATAATGTACAGAACTTCCTGCTGGAGGAACTAAAAGCCCGATGGATTCAGTACTTCAGCAGGGATCCTGTATCCCAGTTGATACAACTTGGCAGTTGCCAACAAGCAAATCCAGTGTGGAAATTTCCAGGTGTATTTGTGACTGTTAAAGTGGGAACATATGCATTGCTAAATGTCAAAGCAAATCCAAATGAAAAAAAAATCATAAAATCAATGAACCACCCTTTTTTATTTTGTCTTTGTGTCTTTAGCCGCCTTGTAGTGATCCAGGTGCCATTTCAGCAACAGCAACATAGCTACACACTTGTGTGCCACTTCCATGCCATGCATCCCCAGGTGCTTTGCAATGCAGATACAAGTGAGGTTTCAGCACAGGTCTAGCTCCCCAAGTGCCCGAGGGCTGAATTTCTATTGGAGCCCAACTTCTCAGTTCAAAAAATGAAAATAAATTAAAAATGACTTAGCTGAATTCCCTATTGATAAATAATCTGGTAATTTTCAAACATCGAACATAACCTCTTTTATATGTTTTTTATTGCTTTATACCTGAAATCAGTTTGATGTAATATTATTCTTACATATGACCATAGCATTATACTTTGAGAAGAACCATCTTCAATCATATAACAGCTAAAGGGATTCAGCATCATAATGAGTTAACCTGTGGAATATGAAATTCTTAATCAAGTAGCTCTTTCCTACCTCAGACATATTTTAATAACTACCATTTCTATAGTTCGTTAATCTAATTTACTAGTAGTTGTCCATTAAAACAGAGCCTCTTTAGGCTTATTTAACCAAATTTTGACATTAATTTTGTAGTACAATTTGGTTGGCTTGCTCAAGAAATTTAAGTGAGAAAATTTATTGAATCCAAATAAACCTTAACAAGTCATTACTTGGTTCATGGGGGATGGAAAGCAATTATGATACTAATTTTAACCTCCTTTCTATTATTGAGTGCTTAAATTAAACACCTCCATCCTAACATGGTGGGAGAACTGAGGCTTTGCCCTCTGACCACCTCTGAATAGAAAACCTAACTGGAAAATTAAAGCACAAAATAAAAACTACCTGTAATTATTCACACAGTATTATCGCTTATGCCCTGTTTCCTTTTTCTCCTCCTCTTTTCTCCTGATATGTATCTTCTTAAAAGTGCCAATCAATGGTAAGTTCCCCCATTCGTCCCATGGAAAAGTTGCGGAGGGAGTGGGAGTGTGTGTCTTACTGTAGATCTGACCAAGCCAGCTGTGCTACCCTGCGCTGGCCTGCATGTGTGCTATTGTAGAACATTCCATGTGTGATGTGTTGGACCACAGTGTTTTGTCAAGCTTTCTGATACTGGAGCATGCAAAGTGACTCATCTAAACGTTATCCCCAAATCAGGTTCCCATTTTCTTTTTTTTCACTCTTCTTTGATTTTATGCATTAAGTTCCCCATTCCCATTGCTAGCTTTCTAAGCCAAACCATTTTGTGCACTTTTATTTTGCTCACAGAACATTTGTACAGAGTTTATTTACTTCATCATACAAAGTAGGTGACTGATGTTTGAAAAACTACAAGACTGGTTTTGCACCAGGCCTTGCTGAAGTTTCAGATCGAAACTTCCATACACTTAGGCACCAAAAGGCCAAAAAGGCTCTTACTAATGAGCTGTGTAAATGCAATATATCGTTTGGACTGCTTTGTAAAAGCAAAGACTTCTGCCTCATTCCTATTAGTATTGCCAACCCCATTTAAATTTCTAAACATTTAACTTTTCTGTTGTGGCTGAGCCATCCTAGGGATTATTGCAGCCATAGGTTGAGGGGATATCAGCAGCCAGCTTCATAGTATTCTCAGTGATCCTGACTTAGCCTGCTTGTTTGCCCTCATTTCTCCCTGACCTGCTTTTCCTAGATGAGACCCACACGATGGCCAGTGATACCAGCAGCCTGGTGCAGTCACACACTTACAAGAAGCGCGAGGCAGCCGATGTGCCCTACCAGACAGGGCAGCTTCACCCTGCCATCCGGGTGGCAGACCTCCTTCAACACATCACCCAGATGAAGTGTGCCGAGGGCTATGGCTTCAAGGAGGAATACGAGGTGAGCATGACCTAGGTCCTGTGCTTCCAGAGCATCCAGCAAGGCACAAAAACCCCATGAAAGATGCCACAGAGGGAGCAGGTAGTTTATCTGGGGATCCTTTTCCAGCTGGCTGTAAGACTGGCTAGCAAGTTCACATGCATTCAATAGGAAAGGAAAAACACTTCACCCTTTACCTTCTTCCACATAAACATGCAGTGAAAACAGAGGCCTACCAAGCACTCTTCTCCTCCCTTTTCTTGTTCACCTTCCTTGGATTTTCCTATAATTAAGTATGATGTTAAATCCTAATTTTGTTGAAGTTATATCAGGAAGAAACTGTCCACTTAAAGCAATTATCGACCAACCAATGATGTCAGTTGTGGAGATTAGCCAGCAGTAAAGGAACTGGCTATTGTCACACCATGACACTGTTATTGTCCTGCCAGCCCAAAGAGCATGCTGCTGTTCAGAACTCTGGTGTGGATAGCTGTCAGGGCATTTCTGGGAACAGTGATATTCTCTTACTTTGTATAAAACGCAGGGCTCACACCATTCACAGCCTCTGCCATTTGCGAATTTTGTTAGAAAGATATTCAAGAACTGAAGAGAATTAATGAATTTCAATTCTGAATCAAAGAAGCATGCCATAGCTTGAGTGGGGATGAGTGTGGGGAAAGCAGGGCAGGAAAAATTGGTTTCCTTCTTTTGTGTCAAAATTTATTTATAGCCATTGATGAAGATGAAACAGTCTGCTTACTTGGAAATAGATAGGATCATATAAATTTGTGCCTTTTTATATCTTGGAATGTGTTTCTGGTCCCCAGTCTCCCTAACTAGCTCACAGTTGGGAAACATCTTACCTGTGATTAGAGTAATTTTTCTTAATTTCTTTCTCTCCATTAAGGGCTTTTATCACAAAATACTTTTAATTTTACCCAAACTTTGGGTAGTGATGCATCTAGTATAAATACTAATGACAATAGTGATAGCCAAGTTTAGTTTTTGTAAAGTTCATATTCATTTTAAGTTGCATTTTATATAAGCCTATTTAAAGTCTACTTTGAATTAAAAATTCCAGTACAGAAACACAGTAATTGATTTGAAAAAGTATATGAAGCACATAATAAATATAACTCCACAACAACATAGAAGATAGATTTAGTTCAGAAATATGATGCATACTTGAATTAAATGAACAAGGATAGGGAAGAAACTATTTCAACTTCATTGATACTATACATGCAAGCAGGCTGGGAGTCTGATGATGACAATGGAATCAATAGCTGACCTATAAAAACATCATGTGCTATGCCCTGTGCTAGGAGCTTGTGACTCAGTAAATGAGCCTGTAAGCTTTAAACTCTGCTTCTGTCTCTTCTTGTGGGTACACTCATGATTCTTCATGGCATGCCTCAGATTTTGCAATGCTTTGTATTGAGCTCTTTCCAAGCTTGCTTATCAAAGATCCATTACACGTGGCCTCAGTGCTGGCGAACCATTGCTCTTCTTCTAAGAGTAGGTCTATGGTCCAAAGCAAACAAATAGACATATTTTACCAACTACCATGTGCATCTGGCATGTTGCCAGTGTCCTCAGTCCAGGAGACCAAAAAGCCAAAAAAAAAAAAAAAAAAAAAAAAAAAACCCAATCCAAATCATTCTCCAGGTTTTGGTTTTGGTCCAGAATGTATTTTTAGATAAAGTTCTGCATTTTAGCAATCCTGACTTCTTAGATTTACCTTTAGCAGTTTAATGTGTAATTCAGTGAAATTGACTGTTTTTGCATATCGCCTCATACACTTTTAAAGGCTAGCTTAGGAATTAATAGGATTAAGAGTAAGACTTCCAAAAGCATTAATATCTTATGAAAGACAAAATTAGGTTATTGAGAAAATATAAGCCTAATGAATAGAGATGATGTCTTAGTTTTATCCAATATTCTGAATGCAGATATTGCTCAAATGTTTATTAAAGATGTTAATGTGAAGGGGATTAGTTACAGGATCAAATAACAATTCATAAAAGAGCCTGAGTCCATTTTTCATGGACTATTTAAAAATAGCTATTTTGCAGCTTCTACAACAAATTTCAGACAATGCATATTTCAATGTATGCAAAACTATTATTTCCCATTCAGATTCCCTGAAGACATTTGATTTATAGGTGCAAACTGAAGTACCATACACTCATAAGGATACTATGACTATAAATTTATTAAAAGTTGGTATAGCCCTAAATTAAATGTCATATTAGTAATTACATTTAAAAAAAAAAAAAAAAAAAACAACTCTCATCATTCCAATTCAGTGACCAGACAGGACAGTTAATGGTAAATAGTCTTAACTCCAAATCCGTTATCATTTTAAAAATAAAAAGAAAATGGAAGGGAAAGAATTAACATATACTAGAGAAGGAATCAGGAACAAATGAGAGGTCTGCTTTGGGGAGACTACAAAATGGAAAATTCTGTTAAGAATAATTGTGTAGGGTTGGGGTTGTGGCTCTGGTAGAGTGTTTGCCTATCATGTGTGAGTCACTGGGTTTGATTCTCAACACCACATTAAACAAATAAAATAAAGGTCTGTCAACAACTAAAAATATATTTTAAAAAAGAATAATTGTATAGCTCTGTCTCCTGCCCCAAACCTGCCCTCCTATGGAATGCTCTTGGTGGGAGGACTGTGGTAGAGCAGAATACATGGGAGCAAGGAGCAAAGACGGTGGTAAGGAAAACCCGGGCAGTGGCTGCAGGGAGAAGGGAACAATTCCTAAATACCATCTGTCGCAATTGCAACCAAAGCCTGGAGTCCTGGCCCTCATCAGCTTTATCTGCATGTGTTACTGAATTACATAAGGTTTCTGCTCAGTTCTTATGGAGACAAAGCTAAGCTTCAGGGAATTGACAGTGCATAAAATGTCCCATTCTATAATTACTCTTACTATATATTTTTTTACCCCCAGGTATTTTTTATACTAGTGTGAATCTAGAAAATATTCAAACAATTTTTTTTTTTTAAGTTCAGCTAGATTTCAGACCTCTAACAAAACAGGTTTCTTTTAGTCTTATTGTGAAGTATGCGTTCTTTCCATGAATGCAGCCCAGAGTTGGGAGCAGTGGGTGCTGACTTGGCAGAGTGGGATTCTACCATTCAATGGGTCATCTCACAGATCACACATGAAGGGTTTTGTTCACAATCTCTGGTGCCACACTACTGTGTCAAACTCAACTGTCCTTAGATGTGTGACCTTGGTCAAATTATTTATCCTTTCTAGTCCTCAGTTTCTTCAGTCTGTAAAATGGGATGATTATAGTTATCAACCTCTTAAGGTAGCTGTGAGGATTAAGTCGCATAATATGTCAAAAGTGCTAAAACTGTATCCAGCATATAATAAGCATTCATTTGAAATTTTAGCTAGTTCCGAAAAATGCTAAACTTATAATGAGATCTAAGAGTGGAAGTTCACAGCCTGTTCTTTACAGGGAAATTGTATTATATTAAACTTCAGTCCATCTTTGTCACTCTAGCATATAATAGCCTGAGGATAGCTTGAGCTACTCACTCTTCATTTGCTGTATCTGTAGGATTCATTTCCTTACCTTGTATCATATATCATCAAAAGTTCCCATTTAAAAGTAACTTAAAAAATAAATAAGTAGGTTTGATTCTGTGGGTCAAGAATTTAAAACTTGAGAACGTAAGTATTTTAAAATAAACACTCTCCCCGATTATTGCTAAAATACTGTTTTCTAAGTTAGGGGAGGCCTAAGGAATAATGTAACTACAGAGAGCAGAATCTCCTTCTTTAGAAAATGGTTGCATTGGTATCTGTGGCAAAGTAGGATTTAATGTAATAAATTGTGCATTGCACTCAGTACCAAAGAGGAGAGCTGTACCTCCCTGCCCTCAGGAAGCTCACAGCACAGGGGAAGCATCCAGGTAGTGACTGTAGTGCATCTGGTCAAAGCCTACCCACCCCAACACACACACATGTTCCAGGGGACCCCTTAAAGGCCAGTGGGGAATACCTGTGCCATCCTTGAAGGATAAGTGGAAGTTGGTCTGGAGAAGGTGCAAGAGGGCAGCATTCCACATAGATGCAAAACAGGAGAACAGGGTGCTGTCAGGGAAAGACTACAGGTCTGTATGCCTGAGTCACAGGAAAATGTAGGAGACCAGGACAGTCTGGGCTCCCATCCTGAAGGGCCTGTGTGTCACACACATGAAGTTTAAATGTCATGATGGAAGAGAAAAAGAGAGACTCAGATAGCATGAATCTAACTCGTGCATGTGGATGGAGATCTATTTAGTATAAGCAGCCCAATTCCTACAGTTTAGCTATTGTGAATTGTGCTACTATAAACATTGAAGTGGCTGTGTCACTGTAATATGCTGTTTTTAAGTCCTTTGGGAATAGACCCAGGAGTGGGATGGCTGGGTCATAGGGTGGTTCCATTCCCATTTTCCCAAGAAATCTCCATACTGCTGTCCATAACGGTTGTACCATTTTGCAGTCCCACCAGAAATGTATGAGTGTGCCTTTTTCCCCACATCCTCTCCAACATTTATTGTTGCTGGTATTCTTGATAGCTGCCATTCTGACTGGAGTGAAATGAAATCTTAGTTTTGATTTGCATTTCTCTAATTGCCAGCGATGTTGAGCATTTTTTCATGTATTTGTTGATTAATTGTGTATCTTCTTCTGAGAAGTGTCTTTTCAATTCCTTAGCCCATTTATCGATTGGATTATTTGTTTTTTTGGTGTCAAGTTTTTTGAGTTCTTCATATATTCTAGAAATTAGTTCTCTATCTGATGTGCATGTATTAAATATTTGTTCCCAATTAGTTGGCTCTCTGTTCACCTCACTGATTGTTTCTTTTGCTGAGAAGAAGCTTTTTAGCTTAAATCTATCCCATTCATTAATTCTTGGTATTAATTCTTGCGCTACCAGATTCTTGTTAAGGAACTTGGAGCCTAATCTGACATATTGGAAATTGTAGCTTACTTTTTCTTCTATTAGGTGTATTGTCTCTGGTCTAATTCCTAAGTCCTTGATCCACTTTGAATTGAATTTTGTGCATGGTGAGAGATACAGGTTTAATTTCATTTTGTTGCATATGGCTTTCCAGTTTTCCCAGCACCATTTGTTGAAGAGTCTATCCTTTCTCCACTGTACATTTTTGGCACCTTTGTCTAATATAAGATAGCTGAAATTATTTGTATTAGTCTCTGTGTCCTCAATTATGTACCATTGGTCTACTAGTCTGTTTTGGTGCCAATACGATGCTGTTTATGTTACTATTGCTCAATAGTAAAATTTTAAGTCTGGTATGGTGATGCCAACTGTTTCACTTTTCTTACTCACGATTGCTTTAGCTATTCTGGGTCTCTTATTTTTCCAGATGAATTTCATGACTGCTTTTTCTATTTCTTTGAGAAATGTCATTGGGATTTTGATTGGAATTGCATTAAATCTGTATAATGCTTTTGGTAGTATGGACATTTTGACAATATTAATTCTACCTATCTAAGAACAAGGTAGGTCTTTCCATCTTCTGAGGTCTTCTACGATTTCTTTCTTTAGTGTTCTATAGTTTTTGTTATAGAGGTATTTCACCTCTTTCGTTAAGTTGATTCCCAAGTATTTTATTTTATTTTATTTTATTTTGATGCTATTATAAATGGAGTAGTTTTCATCATTTCTCTTTCAGGGGCTTTGTCACTGATATATACAGTGCACACAGGAATTGCTTGAAAGGTCTTAACCAATATCCAAAAATGTAAAAGGGAGAAGGAAGATATATTTATTGAAAAGGAATAATGGGAATTATATTACTTTATCTCTGTTCAAAATGTTCTGGAATGCTTGGCCTACAGACTTGAAGCAATGAATGTCTTTAGCACTGAAGTGTCTCTGCTGATAAAAGATAAAAAATGGCTTGAGTCTCTGTTGTGACTAGTGTAATCACCCATTTGGTCTTTCCACATTTCTTTAATCCATGTATATTGGGAAAATCCAGCCATCCAATTGGTATAATACTTTTGAAATAGTGACTTTCTCTCTGTTGACCCTGTTCCAACCAATTCTTCTTTATCTTTTCCAAGACAGCAGTGTCTGAAAATTGGCCTAAACACTGGAAAGCTTCATTACTGATCAAGTAGCCAACAGAAGTTTATCCAAACAAGAGGGAAACATATGGTGGGAATGAGATGGAGCTGCCCTCAGTGAAAATTTTTTATTTGATTTTGTTCTAACAAGATAGTCATATAGCACATCTCACCAGGGAGATGCAGTAATTTGATTCAAAAGAAACTCAGACATGAATCACAATAAAGAAGTAAACATGCTGAATTGAACAGAAAATGGCATGTTGTCAGCAGAGAGTGGTTCAGGAATCTCAGGAGAAAGACCCAGTGGAAAGGGCAGATTTGTTTATGTTGTTGCAAGAGAGGAGCCAGTTCTTTCTGCTGACAACCAAAGGGCAGTCTGTGCTAACCCCCTGGGGGCAGGTCTCCAGTAATGAAGAAAGGACACAGCTGCACTCCAGGGGGACAGTGCAGGTCTCAGCCAACCTGCCCTGTAGACTTCTTGGCCTGTTATGGCCTGGAGTTGAAAAGGGTGATTTGCCACAACCTTGCAGCTCTGCCCTGAACCCATAGCCCCTGTGCTGGTCCTGTGTGTACTGGGCCCCTTTGTGTCCCTCTTACCTCAGAAGCATGAGAACTACAAATTGTTCCATGCTGTGTCAGGGACAAGGCAATGGTAGCTGTGTGGTTGCAGAGTGAATTGCTTCCCCTCTGTGGTCCCCAGAGGGCCTTGTTTACTCCTCTTTTAACTGATCCCAAGTCCTTTGGGGGATCAAAGCAGAAAGACATCAACTTTAATTAGGCAAACAGCCATGCTATTCACAAAGAATTTGAGTTGCTCTGTCAAGTTAAGATAAAGGGAGATTGCAACTGAAAACTCCTTCAAGATAGAATGTCCTGAAAAAACACAGGCATGTCTGTTTCATTAGCTATAATCAATATCATTATGGGGCATGAAAATTTATTTGCCAATTATTAGAGTTGAAACTTATTGGAGACCAAAGTAACTCTTTGCATCCAGCTTTTCTAAAACATGTATGTTTGTACCTGTCTATCCAAATGTGTTCAGAAAAGCAATATTCATAGTCCACTTACTTTCCTTGTGTGTCTCTTCAGGGCACAGATACTAGTAATTAATTTTATAATTGATGCTGATTTTTCACTCAGTTTCAACTGGGGAATTGAAGACATTATGTCAGAATCTTCAAGCTTAAGTACAGCATATGATTTTTTTCTAAGGAACCTGAATTCTCTTTAAATATATTATCTCCTTATAGGTCTTTTATAAATGTGTGGGTTATATATTTCTACCCCACCCTTGTCTTTGCCATTTTCTAAATAAAACAGCTGAATTTGTTAAATGCAAGCACACTGTTTTATGTGATGCCTTTGTCTACATTGGACAAAGTTCTGGCAACCCCAGAAAGGATTATCATTAAAATGTCACATCTGCCATCCAACATCTCACTGTTTTTGTTTGCCTCCCACCTCAAAGAGGCAGCATATCCTATCAATTAAAAAAACAACAACAACAGCAACAACAACTGGTCTGCTCTCCGCAGAGTTATGGCTCTTACCTTCAGATACCCTTGGATAGGACAGGCCCTTAGCTAGGGAAGAAAGGCCACAGATCTTTGGACAGCCAGTACCAAGTGCCTGTCTCTCTCTGGCAGAGGGTTGGCCAGTAGAGGGAGAAAATTGCCCATACTACTAGATAAGTTTTAGGAAGAGTGCACTGCAGACTCTTTGTTGGGTTTTTGAAAACAGATATAATGGCAGGTGGAATAAAAAGCACTTGGTGAGACTCAGCTAGAACCAGGGCCCACATGGCTCACCTGGTGGTTTTCGCATCATCACCAGTGGGAGGCACCAGGCCCCTCACCTCCAGCCCACACACTTCTCAAATGTGCCTTTCAGTTCCCATTTCGTATTCCAAGGCACCAGCTGAGTCCATCAGTTGCCACATATCAGTGCAGGTTATTTTCTATCCCATAGGATACAAAACACGGAAAACAAAGCCATAGAAAGCTAAGGATGGGAGTGATGGGCAGGGGAGGCTTTGGCAGGCACTGGAAATGCATTAAGAATCCCAGCAGCTGCGCCTCTGATGGCTGCACCAGCCAAGTGATGTCTTCACATCGTTTTTCTTTTAATTATTATGATGATGGTGAGCCAGGTCCATGAGAAAATGATAAAACCTTCTCTCTGAAATTTTGAGATTGCTTCAGGCTCTTTGGCAAGTCAGGTGTGTGTGTTTATGGATACTTTCTTAATAGATAGAAGTTATTGCATGTTTTTAAATAATGCAATGGAAAGAAATGGTTTGACCATGAATCCTTGGTTTATTTTTTCTAAAGTACCAATCTAAAAGTGTCTGTTTTAGTCACCTGCTCCACTTTGTCTTGCTGCCTTTGGGGGCTCCTTCCATGCTCCCTGATTTTTCATACTGTCTCCTTTTGCCCTTATCTCCGATGACATCATGCACAAGCTCAGACTTCAGAGAATTAGGTTACAGATTGTTATTTCCTGTAGCTCTCTGTCCTCCCTCTGATGACAGTCTGTGGCAATCGGCTTCTTCTGATTTGTTTGAAGCACTTGTGGGCAACTGTCTGGTTTCTGTTTTGAAGCCAGTTATTAGAATTTTATTTTTCTAACCTGAGAGAAGTTAAGCAATTTTCCCACTTGTTAACATGTTTTTAGTGTCAGTTGCCATTAGCCACAAGTGCTTTTGCAGAGAACCTGGCCCTGAAGGGACAGCCTATGTCCCAGCATTTGAGGACCTTATGTGTCTCTGCCACCTATTATGACTTTGATTAATTTATTAGTGTTGCCACCCACAAACAAGGTCAAGTTAGGTTTTTCACAGTTGTCAACTGCCCCTCCCTGTTCCTGGCCTCCAGACCAGCAGGTCACAAGTGCTCTCTCCCCACCATGTTTCAGTCCCTTCCCTTCATCTCCTATGCCACTGCCTAGCCCTTATCATTAACCTGCACCATTGTAGGAGTCCCCACACTTATTCCTCCCTCTCAGACCTGTCTGCAATCCTACAACCAGTTTTCTTTGTAAGACATGAATGTTATCACATTTGACAAATGCTCAAAACCTCCTGTAGGTTCTTTCCCAAAATGATGAGAAACTCTACACAGTGTACTTGGCCCTTCATGATATGACTGCAGCTTGTGTTTCAAGCCTGCTTTAAAAGGAAACGACTTTCCATATGTGCTCCGGTATCAAGCTGTGCTCAGAGACTCACCACCTCCCATAATCCAAGCACCTCCTCACTTTAGGCTGTGCTGCCTAGAGTGGTGGCCTCTGCATTGAGTCATTTACACCTCCTTTTTCACTTGCCAGATCCTTTCAGACCCAACTCAGGTGTGACCTGCCCCCCAAAGTTGTCCCAGTCAGCAACAATTATTCCCTTCTCTGTGTTTCAATACTGTAGTAGACAATATGGTAACTGATAATACAGCAGGCAATTCATTAAGAGATTTAGTAGATATGTGACAAATACTGCTAAATATCAGGTATTTTGTATTTGCTGAATTGGTTTCTGAAAAAACAAACACCTCTAGATGGATAGAATTGTCAATCAATCCAAACTTAATCACAAGTAAAAGGGACATTTTGGAGGCCTTATGAATTGCATTTCAAGAGACACAGGTTTAGATAGCTCTGAGTCAGTGTTCCAGCCAAGGCAGTGGAAGTGGGATCTACTGTGGGCTATTGAATGTTGAAAGGAATAGGGGCTATATTCCAATAAAAGAGTAAGAAAAGGAAGTATAAACAGAATGGAAATGTCCATAAAACAAGAGTCTCATAACCTCTTGATATGCATCTTGAGCCTCTGGGAGCAGAATAATAGCCTTTTTCTGGTTGTTCCAGACTCAGGGGATAGAGGTGACCTGACTTCCCATTGTAGGCAGCAGATAGAGACCTACCGACATCTTCCTGGCTTAATGGCCTCCCAACATTATGTGAAAAGTTCTTCCAGTGTTGCTTCTGTCACACAGTTTTCCTTTTATTTTGGCAACTATTAAAAAATACAGCCTGGTGCAATGGTACTCACCTCTGTACCCAGAACCTCAGGAGCTGAGGCAGGAGGATCACAAGTTCAGAGCCAATCCCTCAACTTAGTGAGGCCCTCAGCAACTTAGAAAGACCCTGTCTCAAAAGGAGTGGTGATGTGGGGGGGGGGGGGGTTGGCTAGGAATGTGACTCACTGGTCTAGCACCTCTGGGTTCAATCCTGTTACCAAATTATAAAAAAAATACAAAGTGCTGGTGGTGTAGCTCAGTGGTAAAATGTATACCTAGCATGCACAAAGCCCTGAGCTTGATCTCCAGAGCCAAAAAAAAAGTTTTAAACAAGCTCCAGATGGTACAAATCATCCCATAGTATGGAGGAAGTTCACAGTATTCAGTCAGAAAAACTGTAAAACTATGCTGACCAACTTGAAACCTAACCAATATAAGTTTTAAAAGGTAAGAATGGACATGATTGATTTTCCAGCCATATGTTTTAAAATATTAGCATAAATATTTTAATCCACATTTGCTATAAATTTCTTACTTACCTCTGTAGTGTGTGATATGAAATACATTTGGTCTCTGTCTGTGGGTCCAATGTTAGAGCTCCAGAAACCCCTGTGATTTCCTGAGTGACAGGATGTCTGTTATTTATAATGGGCCTTTTTTCATAAAAACCTAAATTTATGTTAATGCGGTGACTTAGGGGTGGGTCCTCAGGATGAGGCCAGTCTCCAGAAAAATGAAGGACTGGTTGGAACTTCACCCTCCTACCCAGCAACCTCCAGGAAAGGGGACTGGGAGGCATGTAGAGATTAAGCTGTATAAAATTCCTGAGCAATAAAATTTGATGAGTTTCTGGGTTACTGAATACCTGAAGGTGCTGTGGGGTTGGTGAGCCCAAAAAATACCTTCACCCCCTCCCCCACTTTGCCCTGTGCATCTCCCTGTACATTAATTCTTTATAACATCCTTTTTGAGTCATCCTAGCAAATTAATCAAATATAAAAAGGGGGTCATGAGGGCTGCAAATTGGTGCAGCCAATTTGGAAAGCAGTATGGAGATTCCTAGGAAAACTTGGAATGGAACCACCATTTGACCCAGCTATCCCACTCCTCAGTCTATACCCAAAGGACTTAAAAATAGCATACTACAGGGACACAGCCACATCAGCGTTCATAGCATCACAATTTACAATAGCTAGATTGTGGAAACAACCCCAATGCCCATCAATAGATGAATGGATAGGGAAACTTTGGTATATATACACAATGGAACACTACTCAGCACTAAAAGAGAATAAAATCATGGCATTTGCAGGTAAATGGAATGGAGTTGGAGAAAATAATGCGAAGTGAAGTCAGCCAATCCCAGAAAACCAAAGGTCGATTAATTCCTTTGCTATGATGATACTGAATTATAGTTGCTAGCGAGGGGGGATGAGAGGAATGAAGGAATGCTAAATAGACAAAAGGGGGGGAGGGGAGGTTAAGGGGCAAGGGGATAGAAACAATGACAGAAGGAGTTGGACATCAGTATACTAAGTGCATGTATAAAAACTCAAATGGTATGAAAATACTTTGTGTAAAACCAATGACTTGGAAAACTGTGCTCTTTATATGGAATATGAAAGGAATTGCACTCTAAAAGCATGTATAACAAATTAAATTAAATTTAAAAATATATAACGGGCAAAAAAGGGGGGGTCATGAGAATCATGCTTGATAGTTCAAAGTATACATGGCAATCTACTATTTGCAGTTGATGTCAGAAGGTAGAGGCAATCTTATGGGAATGGCTCAATCTGTGGGATCTGACCCTTAACTTCAGGTAGATAGTGTAAGAATTGAATTAAATTATAGGACACTTTGTTGGTGTCCCCTAGAGAATTGCTTGTTCTTAAAAAATCCCATACATCTTATCACCAGAGGAGGTCTGAGGCGGTCCCTCCAAAGGGGTAAAGGGGACCTCAGCTGAGCCTGGGAATGCTCTTGATATTCATTGCAGAAAAGAATTTCAGGATCCATCAGAAAGTAAAGTACCAACAGAGATTTATTCAGCAAAAAAAGTAATAGAGCAGTATGCACACTCTCAAAGGAAAGAGTTCAGCCTTTGAGAGTGAGACATGCTTTGGGGGTCTCAGGCTCTTCTTTCAAAGGAAACTTGGTGAGGGGTGCACGTGGGACAGTATGTGGGAATGACCTCAGCCTGATGAACTGGGCTTTTATCATGGATCACGAGACATTTATGGTGGTCTGGTCTTCTCCAGGATCTTCAGGATGTCATTGTCTCCTCTAATGGATGTTTGGAACATACCCCTATTAGAGCATTCTTAAAATACATCTCCCTTTGTTTTATCTAATCTGAGAATACATTATGTAGGATAACAGTGCACTTAGCCTTTAATCTAAATATGGCAATTTTCAGAGATGAGCAAATTCACAGCATCTCTAAGATTTGTAGGTTTCTCAGGAATTTGGGAGTGACATCCCTGAAGGAGAAAGAGGTCTGGGGAATAAATGTGATCATGGGCCTTTTCGATTTACAGCTACATTCTCTTTATCCTGCCCTTTGTCTCCTTTCTGCCTATCTTTAGCTCTTCTGTCCTACCTAAATCTGGTCACACATGGAAGTATTCAGTAATATGTTGAGTGTGGGAGAGGGAGGAAAAATAGCCTGGATTTTCCTATCTCTTTCAAACCCCTAATAGAAACAATGTAGCACTATTTATATGCAAGTTTAGTGCATTTCATAACCTTATTATCCTAAGAGGTAACCTATCATCATACCTAGTTTTATAATTCATAAATAAAGTTAGTGTTCCTATAGAGGTAATAATGCAGGGGCATGTGAGGTTTTTGAGGGTGGACCTTTCATGGGCCTTGCTTGTTTCCTCTCACCATGACGAGGAAGTTGATGGGATCTGCCTTTGTACAACACCTACTATATCAGCATTGCAAAACAACAGACACAGAGATGAATATCTCTGTACCCGTTTTCCAGGTTAGGAAATGACTCAGAATTTCAGTAACTTGCCCTAGGCCATCCCTCTATGGAATTGTCAGAGTCATCCTATCATCTGTTGTCTCTAAGGCCCGTGTTCTTTTCACTACGCCACGTTACTTCTGTGTCAGCTTTTCATCACTGGAACCAGAATAGATGACAGGAAAATAACTCGTATAAGGAAAAGTTTATTTTGTCTCACTGTTTCAAAGATTTAGTCCATGGTCGGCTGATTCCATTGCTCTGGGCCTAAGCTAAAGCACGACATCATGGAATAAGGTTGTGATGGAGGAACACTGTTAACCAGGAAGCAGAGGGGGAAGGGAGAAGGGATCAGGGGAAGCTGAACCCTTCTAGGTCACATCCCCAATGACCTACCTCCTCCATCCACACCCCACCTGCTCACAGTTACTACCCAATCAATCCAGGCAGACTAGGATGGATTGATTAAATTACAGCTCTCATAATGCAATCATTTACCTCCTGCATTGGGGGACATTTCATATCTACATTGTAACAATTTCCTTATACATTGCCATGGAGATACAGTCCTATGGAAATTAACATTATGTTTTATTGATTTGACTTGTGGCTTCATGGCAGGGGTGTTATTTTTCCTCTGTGTTGTTTTGTTTGCTTTGAACAGCATTCTGTCCTTTGGCAAAGGACCCATCCAGCTCAGGGGCTCCATTGACAGTGCCAGCCTTGGTGCATTTCAACATCGCAGTGGCAGCAGATGCTGCCCATTAATCTCACTCAGTGTCTTACCTCTGTGATGCAAGGTCATTGCAGCATTGCTCCTCCCTGCTCTTGTTTTTCATTGTCCAGATAATGCAGGAAATCATTCTGATGATATCAGCCAGTCTGGTTCATCTGAAATGACCATTTATGAGCTAAAATCTAGAGAGTCTTATTCTATATACTGCCTCCATGGATTATTGCATTACTTCCACCCAACTCTGTAAAGGAAACAAAGGAGAAGGTAAACTTGTAAACTTGAGTTGTGTGTAAAAGTCCAATGTTGTCTAAAATATCCTCTCTGAAAGTTGTTGAGTTTTTTGGTGGAATAATGTAACAATGACAATCCTGTTAAATGGATTTCTGACCTCAGTTCACACAACCCAAGATAACCCTTAAGCTTTGATAAAATGATACAGAAAATAGCCCGTTCAAAAGTCAATTTTTTTTCAAAAAACAATGCTGTATAATAGAAAGAACAATGGGTTAGGAATCAGAAGGTGTGAGTTCCAGATCCTTACTGCTAACTCTCTAACTCTGGAACTTTGAGAATATCACTTAGCTTCCATGAAGCAACATCTATCACAGTAGACCAAGTGCTCACTGAATGTCTAGGATATTCTCAGTAGTACTATCACTACTACTGATGATATGATGCCAGCCTTCCAGGGTGGTTGATATGTTCTCATGGATGGAAGGTTTTGCAATGAGCATCGCTGACTAGCTGCTAAATACCTATGTGATGATATGGTTGGGGCATCAGTGCTGTGTGAACTGCCATCTCTTAGGATCCATGGGTGCTTCTTTGGTTGTCTAGAATCATTTTTTTCTTTTTAGAGTTAAAGAGATGGTTCCTATCCTGATATGCTCTTTCTGTCTTTTCCTCATCTTTCTTCCTCCTATTTCAACCTCTTCCCACTTTCACTTCTAATCCCTACCACAAAACATTGTGAATTGTAACTTGAGATGAATTATTAATGGTATTAGGATATTTGGGAGTTGAGCCCTTATGATATCTAACATGTAGTTATGACCATAGTTCTGTTATGTCTCTAATCCCTATTGTCCACATTTTTAAGAATCATGATGAGTGCTAAGGAAATGAGGAACATGGATTAAATGTTTTAAATTTCTTAATTTGTTTCACATATTATATTGTGTAAATCTGTATTATCACCATATGTGTTATTCAGACCAAAATAAAATTGAATTAGAATATTTTTGACCTGTCATTTCACAGAAAAGAAAGGAAACATGCTGACTTGTCCCATTTCTTTTACTGTATGTTCTGAAATAAAGTGCTTGAAATGCAATAAAGTTTAGAATTCACCATATCCTTCATTATCCTATAGCTTTTAAAGACTTCTTCACTCCCCTTACTTTCTACCATTGCCCTGTAGGGAGACATGGAAAACCTTTTATCTGTTTGCTTCAGGGAACTTATATAAGATACTGAATAATTATAATGTATTCATTGTTAATTATAAATGTGCAGCATATGTTTTTATATGTATTGTATTTATGTGTTTTAGGTAATTATGCATTTGAGTTCCTTGCCAATTTTATGGCCAAAATATTTTACTTGGCTGATTACTAAGTGTATTTTAAGCTTACTTCTTGAAACATGAAGAGAATATACTATAAATCCAATTAACATGATTTATCTGCCTAAAGAGAATGCTTGCTTTTATTTTTTCTCTCTATTTTAATGATGAAAAACAGTTGTAAGGATACAGAGTAACTTAATTTGTTTTTAAAGCTTTTTGAGCTCAGTTTTATTGTTATTTTCTGTTACAAGCAAAACATAATTTTTGAAAGATAATTGGAAATTTTAAGGAAAGTATATAGACAAAAACGGGACAATAAAAATCACTCATAAACTCACTATAAATTTTCAGTAAGTTTCTGTCTAATATTTTAATGCATTAGAATCTTAATATAAACATTTTCCCACTTAATATTATATTTTAAATGTTTCCTATATCTTTTTTTTTGTTTTGTTTTTTGTTTTTGTTTTTGTTTTTTAAGTGGGGATTGAACCCAGGAATTCTCTACCACTGAGTTGTAGCCCCAGCCATTTTTATTTTATTTTTTATTTTGAGGCAGGGTCTCTCTGTTGCTTGAGAGTCTCGCTAAATTGCTGACACTGACCTCAAATATGCTATCCTCCTTCCTCAGCCTCCTGAGTCCCTAGAATTACAGGCATGTCCCACCCCGCCCAACTGTTTCCAATATCTTTATCATGAACTCTGCTATAAATAATTATTTGGACTTAATACCATTATTTCCAGTGGTGTATTTCAAAAGAGGAAATCACTGGTTCAAGATTTATAAAATGCTTTAGGTTCTTTACATATATTGACAACTTCCTTTCATGAAAGATTGTAGCAATTCATATTTCTGTCAGCACTCTGTAAGAATATTTACCTCAATTCATTAACAATAAAACAAGCCCTAATATTTTTCATTTAATTTTTTCCAGTTTGATGGGTAAATATATATATAAAAATCTCCTTAGTGTGCCATTTGAAACAACACATCTTCATATGTATGTCAATTGGTCATAGGAAATTTTTCTGCTGTGAGGTGTTTTTTTTTTTTTTTTTTCCCTTTGCCTCTTTTTCTCCTGGGTGTTAGTTGTCTCTTAGTGACTTGTGTGGACCTACTATGATCTTCATTACAAACGTGTTGGCAGTGCTTAGTGATTGTATGCCAACATACTGGGTAACCTAGAGAAAATGAGTAAATTCCTGGAAACATAAAACCTACCTAGACTGAATTGGGAATAATTGGGAATAAACAGAAAATATGAACAGACCAATAATAAGTAAGAAGGTTGAATCCCTAAACAACAAACTTCCCAGCCTGGTGTGGTGGTGCATGCCTATAATCCCAGCTACTGGAGAAGCTGAGGCATGAGAATTCCAAGTTCAAGGCCAGCTTCAGCAATTTAGTGTGGCCTTTTCTCAAAATTTAAAAAACAATAAAAAGGTCTGAGGATATAGCTCAGTATAGAGCATCCCTGGGTTTAGTCCCTAGTGTCTTCTCTCTCTCTCCCTTTCTCTCATATACACATACGCACATGCTCACACACACACACACACACACACACACACACACACACACACACAACTCCAAATAAAACCTAGGAGAGTTGGCAGACTTCACTGAAGTCTTCTCTTTTTTGTTGCTTGTGTTTAGTTTTTCTGTTTTTGTAGCACTGGGGATTGAACTCAGTGGTTCATGTATAGCAGGCAAATGCTCTACCACTGAACCACATCCCCAACCCATCTCCCCCAAATTTAGAAGACTTAATTGCAATTTTTCTTAAATTCTTCCAAAATAATGAAGAGGCAAAACACTTCCAAACTCATTTTACAAGATCAGCATTACCCTAATCCAAAGTGAGATAAGGATATAAGAAAACAAATTTGCAGACCAATATCCTTGATAAACAAATACAAAAATTCTCAACAAATTACTTGCTAACCAAGTTCAACAGCATATTTAAAGAATCAAGTGGGATTTACCCTGGATTACAACAGTTTTTCAACATTGTGAATTAGTACATGTGATATACCACATTAACAGAATGAAGAATAAAAATCATATCTATCTCAATAGGTGCAGGGAAAAAAAAAACATATAACAAAGTCCAACATGCTTTTGTGATAAAAATCCTCAACAAATTGGATTATTTAACATAGTGAAGACTATATTTGAAAAGCTCACAGGTAACACCATACTCAGTGGTGAAAAACTAAATACTTCTCCTGTAAAATCACTAACAGGACAGATGTGCCCACTCTCACCACTTCTATTTACCATAGTAATACAAGTTTCAGTCAGAGCAATTAGGCAAGAACAAGAAATAAAAGGCATCTGAATTTTAAAGGAAGAAGTAAAATTGTCTTGTGTTTGCAGATGACATGACCTTATATGTAGCAAACCCTAAAGACTTCCACCTCAAAACTGTCAAAACTAACAAATTATTCAGTACAGTTGCAGGGTACAAAATCAACATACAAAAATCAGTTTATTTTTCTGTACACTAACAACAAACTATCTGAAAAAGAAAAATTTAAAAAGTCCCATTTCCAATAGCATCAAAAAAATGCTGAAATAAATTTAACCAAGGAGGTGGAACATCTGTACATTATAAACTAGAAGACATTGAGAAAAAAAATGAAGAAGATAAAAATAAACACATATGGCCCCCAATTTGGAATGGTTTAACTTTTTTATCTGTTTGTTTTTACTACAATGGTACACAAGAAATATATATTCAAAGAAACTATACTTTGAATTTTAATTTGGGTATTTCCTTAGTTAGCAATACAAGATGTAATAGTCTTGTGGCTGGGTTGTGGCTCAGCAGTAGAGCGCTCGCCTAACATGTGCATGGCCCAAGTTTGATCCTCAGCACTACGTAAAAATAAACACATTGTGTACAACTAAAGCAAATAAATAAATATTTTTTTAAAAAAGATATAATAGTCTTACTGTCTTTCTACAATCTTTCTATAGTCCTTCTTTGATGCTGGGTATTGGCTGCAAACTGCAACCTCTACTCAGCCACAAGTGATCACAAGGGGAAACAGACAATACTCTGCAGTGTACTATGTTATTAAAATGTTTAGAAGATAAGGCATATTAAATGATTTGGGGGTTTAGATATTTTCAACTCAATGATTCGTGAACACCATTGTAAGTTCAGGAGCATCTATAGAAAGATATCCCACATTCATGGATAGAAGACTTAATATTGTTAAAATATCCATACTGCCCAAAGAAATCTGTAGATTTAGTGCAATTGCTACCAAAATTCCAATGGCCTTTTGGAAAAACTGTATATTCACATGTAAAGTAATGAAATCAAGCCTCTGTTTTATACCACACACAAAAATTAGCTTGAATTGGTTTGAATGTAAGACCCCAGATGGTAAAACTCCTAGAAGAAAACATAAAGAAGAAGTTCCTTAAAAAAGTGTTATGGCACCAAAAGCATGAGCAACAAAGCAAGAACAGGCTGTATCAAACTACAAGGCTTCTGCACAGCAAAAGATAAAAACATCAAAAAGAAAAGGGCAACTATGGAATTAGAAAATATTTGCAAACTATATACTAAAGTAGGTTGATATCCAAAATATTGAAGGAATTTCTACAATTCAATCACAAATAATAATAATAATTCAATTGAAAATTAGCAAAGGACTCAAATAGATATCTTTTTTAAAGAAATCATACAACTGTCCAACAAGTAAATTAAATCTAATCAAGAAAATGCTAGTAAAAACCATAATGAACTATCATCTAACACCTTTTTTGGGTTTTTTTAAACCTACTTTTTGATGGCCATTATAAAAGAGACAAAATATAACAAGTGTTGGCAAGATGGGGAGAAAAAGGAATTCTTGTGTACCGTTGATGATAATATAAATTGGTAGTATAAAACAGTGTGAGGTTCCTCAAAACAAAAATATAACTATGATATGATCTAGTAATTCCTCTCCTAAATATTTATCTAAAGGAAATAAGATCAGAGATACGGGCCTTCCCATGCTTATTGAAGCCTTGTTCACAAGCATTATTCCTAGCCAACACATGGGAACAACCTATTTGTCAGTCAACAGATGAAAGGTTAAAAAGATTTGTGCTTTATATATACAACAGAATATTATTCAACCATGAAAAGGTTATCCTGCCATTTAAAACAACATGGATGAACCTTGAGGGCATAATTTAAGTGAAATAATTCTTGCAGAGAAAGGCAAATGCTATATGATCTCATTTATATGTAGAATGCAAGAAAAGCCCAGCTCATTGAAACAGAAAGTAGAATGGTCATTGTCTAGGGCTGCATATAGGTGGAAATGAGGAGTTGTTGGCTGAAGACCATAAACTTACAGTTAAAAGATAAATATGTTCTGGAGATCTACAGTACAGTACAGTTAAGCATGATGACAATACTTAATAATATTGTATTTTAAGCTTGAAATTTTCTAAGACTTGAGTAGATCTTAAATTACCCACCTCCCAAAATTATAACTGCAGTGATATATGTGTTAGCCAACTTGACTGTGGTGATGATTTCATACATATATATAAAATAAAATCCTGATGGTATATCTCAGTGGTAGAGTGCATGCTTAGTATATGTAAGGCCTTGTATTACATCCCCAGCACCAAAGCCCTCCCCAAATACTCAGGTTGACAAGCAGCTTGTCTAGGTCCTGATTTTAAGGGAGGAAAGACTTTGATTGATTAACTCTCAGTTATGATTAGAGTAAAGAATCTCCCTTCCATTCCTAATTTATTCATATTTTTCACCACAGATGGGTATTGTGTTTCATAGAATTATTTCTCTGCATTAATTGAGATATAAAATAACTGTTTGATTTTTCTTCTTTAATATGTTAGCATGGTGAATTAGTTATTAAGATAGATATAGAGATGATTGGTTGATTGGTGGATGGATGGGTAGATAGATAGATAGATAGATAGATAGATAGATAGATAGATCAAAAACCAACCCTTCCTTGCCAGGATACATCTAACTGGTTCTAACTGATTCGTGATCTATAGTAAACATTGCTGAATTCAGTTTACCAATGATTTTTCATTCAAGTTCATTTATGAGTCAAGTCTGTTCATATTGTTTTAGTCAACTTTTTCACTGCTGCAACCAAAAGACCTGACAAGAAAACTTCTAAAGGAGGAAAAGTTTATTTGGAGGCTCACAGTTTCAGAGGTCTCAGTCCATATACAGGCAGCTCCATTCCTCAGTGCTTGAGATAAAGCAGAACATCATGGTGGGAGAGTATGGTGGAGAGAAGCAGCTCACATGATGATCAGAAAGCAGAGAGAGACTGAGCTCAGCTCAACAAATATATACCCGAAAGGCAGGTCCCCAATGACCCACCTCCTCTAGCCACACCCCATTTGCCTACAGTTATCACCCAGTTAATCCCCACTAGGAAATTAAATCACTGATTGGGTGAAGGCTCTCATAACCTAATCATTTCACCGCTACACTTTTTTGCATTGTCTCATACATGAGCTTTTGGGCAACACTGACTATCTAAACCATAACAATTATTATTCTTATATTTTCATTTTCTGGTTTTATAATAAAAGTATTTGCTTCTTAAAATGAAAAGAATAGCATTATACATTCTTTTCTATTAGAAAATTTATACAAGAGTCAAATTATCTTTCTCTTGAATGTTTTGAAGTCACTGATAAAACTTAGTACGTGGCATTTTCCTCTTGCTACAATATTTAATCATTAACTTTTTAGTACTTGTACAACTATTGTTGGTTTCTAGTGTTTCTTTTTTGTAGTTAATATTTTCATAGGAATGTGTACATTTTTTCTTTTTTATTTAGAAGCATGGATTTGTTAATAATCCACTGGTCTTAATTTGTCTGTTCTCATGTTCCATTTTCCCTTTTCAATCATTAATACTATTTATTTGTGTCTTCTTTTTCCTTGACTATTCCTGTTAGCAGTTTGTCAGTTTTATTAGTCATTGCCTTTGTTGGCTTTTAATATTTTATTTCTAAAATTTCTTTATTTCTGCTCTTTATCAATTTTCTTTTACTTTCTTTGAGTCTGTCCTGTTCCTACATTTAAATGTAGTGCTAATCACTAATTTTCAGTCATTTTTTATAATATATTTATAAGTGTCAATTTTTCCTCTAAGTAGCAGTTGTCCTACACTCAATAAGTTTTGATAAATCGTATTTCTATTACTATTAAGTAGATTAAATTTTTTTTACATATTTAAAAAGGTTTCATTTGTTGTTTTTAGTTATACATGACAGTGGAGTCCATTTTTATATAATTGTACAAGCATTGAATATATCTTTATTGTGATCTCTTCTTTGACTCATGGATGATTTAGAAAGATTTTTGTTATCTCTTTGTCTATCATTTCCAACTTGATTGAATTATAATCATAGAAAATGCATTGAAACACTTGGACATTTCTTAAATCTAAATTTCTTAAATTTTTAAATTTCTTAAATATTTAATGTAAATTTTCTGTATAATTACTGACTTTTTGTCAGCTTAATCTATCAGTTATTGAAAAAGCTGTGTTAAAAGAAGTCATATATTTTGAATATAACTTATCAGGTAAATACACGTTTAGAATTGTTATTTCTTCTGGATGAATTGAACATTTTTTCATTGAATAGTGATAACACTGTCTTTAGTAATGTTTTTATTTTATAGTTTTGTCTAATTTCAATATAACTTTTCCACTTTCCTTCTAATTATTATTTTCCTGGGTTGTATTTTCAACCTTTCTATAAATTGTTTCTCTCATAAGTAGCATATAGAGTAGTCCCTTCTTATCTATGTAGCTGTTCCAAGAACCCTAGGGGATGCCTGAAACCACAGAGAGTAACTAACCCTATGCATAACTGCTTTTTCTACACATACACACTTAAGTATAGAATTTATTTTATTAATTAGACATAGTAAACGATTACTAAAAATAACATAATAAAGTAGAACAGTTGTAACAATTTCCTGTAATAAAATTTAGGTGAGTATGATCTTTTTCTGTAATTTTCCATTTAATATTTCCAGACTACAGGGCTGGGATTGTGGCTCAGCGGTAGAGCGCTCGCCTAGCACGTGTGCGGCCCGGCGTTGATCCTCAGCACCACGTAAAGAATAAAGGCATTGTGTACAACCAAAACAAATAAATAAATATTTTTAAAAATCTTTAAAAAATATTTCCAGACTACAGATGACTTCTGGTAACTGAAACTGCAGAAAGGAAAACCACAGAAAAGAGGTGGAGAGGGGTACTGTAGCTGGACTGGTATTTCAGTGGAGTCTTACAGATCAGTTTGTGGTGATTACTGTTGTATTTGAATGCATTTCCCTCACCCTATTATATGTTATGTTTGCTCCATTTTTTATTTGCTTCTCCTTCCACCTAGCCTACTTACTGGGTGAGTTTTGTTTTACTCATTCTGTTTTTCACTCTACTGACAAGTCAGTAGTGACAAATCTCCAAAGAGATTAGGTACACTTTTCTTTTACTGGTCACTATAGAAATGTTATCATGCAGATTTAAGTTTAAAAATCTAGAACTAATTCAATTTAATTCTAGGATTTGAAAGGTCAAAAGATGTTGGTCTGGAGGCTGGGGTTGTGGCTCAGTGGCAGAGCGCTCGCCTAGCACGTGCACGGCCCGGGTTCATTCCTCAGCACCACGCAAAAATAAAGGCATTGTGTACAACTAAAACAAACAAACAAATAAATATTAAATAGTTTTTTTAAAAAGTTGTTGGTCTCCATCCCCAGACCACTCCTCTCATTTTCTCTCAGAAGAATTAGGAACCCACCAGAAATTGTGTGTCTTTCTTACATCATAAAACCATGTCTTCTACCTGGTTGCCACACAACTCCAAAAGTGCAGGCTAATACCAGTGATGGCCTAGTACTCTAGGAACATGGTCCTCTGCTGCCCTGTGCTGTTGGTTACTAATAACAGTAGTCACACACAGGCACCATCACCTCTTGCTCCCATTATCATAGAGGCTTTCTAGCAGTAGTTGTTTTATTTCTCTCATCTGATGGCAGGCCCTTTTTTTGTGTTTTTCTTCCATTTTTTCTGCCTGACTGATGGACATATAAAATGGAGTGGACATCTGTTTGTTTCTCTCTAGAATTTGATCATTTTTGTGAGCCTCTGGCCAGCTAGGTTTTCTTTTATGAATTGCAATGGTTCTGAAAGGCAGGGTTCTACAGTCCACTGCCTCTGCTCAGTTACCTCCTTTTTCCTCTCTCTTTTGGCACTGTCTTACAGCCTGGCCTTCAGCCAGGCCTGCACATCTCCCTCCGTAGCCTCTCTTTTCTTCTCTTCCTTCCACTACAGAACATTTGAAACCCCAAAACTTTATCTAAAACCTCTAACTTATAAAGAAGATCTTCCCTGTGGAAACATCTTCCTAGTCACCAGAGGTTGGGGGAATTCATCAGGTATAGTAGGAATCCTTGGCAAATATGTGTCTTTTACATATTTACCATATCATCCCACATATCATCTCACTCCAGCCAGAATGGCAATTATCAAGAATACAGGCAACAATAAAGGTTGGCAAGGATATAGGGGAAAAGGCACATTAATACATTGCTGGTAGGACTGAAAATTATGGAATCACTATGAAAATCAGTATGGAGATTTCTCAGAAAACTTGAAATGGAACCACCATTTGACCCACCTATCCCACTCCTAGGTTTATACCTAAAGGACTTAAAATCAGCATTGATGTGATGCAGCCACATCAATGTTTACAGCAGCTTAATTCACAATAGCTAAAATATGGTACCAACCTAGATGCCCTTCAAAAATGAATGGATAAAGAAAATGTGATGTATATATATTTGATGGAATATTACTCAGCTTTAAAGAAGAATTAAATTATGGCATTTGCTGGTAAATGGATGGATTTGGATAATATCATGCTAAGTGAAATAAGCCAATCCTAAAAAAACCAAAGGCCAAATATTTTCTCTGATATGTGGATGCTAATTCACAATAAGGGGGAAGGGTACTAGGGAAGAATAGAGTTACTTTAGGTAGAGAGGAGTGAAGAGAAAGGAGAGAATATGGAGATAAAAGGATAATAGAATGAAACAAACATTATTACCTTATGTACATATATGACTGCATGAATCTCCATGTACAATTGAACTGAGAAATTATACTCCATCTATGTATGATATATCAGCGGGCATAAATGTATTCTGTTGTCATGTATAACTAATTAAAACAAATTTAAAATTTTATAAAGTTAAAAAAAGTTACATGTGCAATTCCAGACAGCCAGTATTTAGAAGCAATACAAATTGCCCTGTAAATCTGATGAGCAGAAAGTAAGAGACAACGAGGGGCTTGGGTTGTGGCTCAGAGGTAGAGCACTTGCCTAGCATGCGTGAGGCACTGGGTTTGATCCTCAGCACCACATAAAAATAAAATAAAGATATTGTGTCCACCCATAAGTAAAAAAGTATAAATATTTAAAAAAAGAAAATAAAAGACAATGAACCATGACAGATAATCTGAAGCTAATGGAACAATTCTTTGCCAAAAAGTACAGTGGAATTTGCTCATTTTTCCTGTGAATGGTAGTGCTGTCAGTAGCAGTCTCATAATGTCTTTGTCTCCATCCTGCAGCTCTCCTGCAGAGGGTGACAGCTGACCTCCTCCCCATGCGCTCAAAACCATAGTCACTGTGCTCAGGAGCAATGAAGTAGGTTTGGTGCTTATGCCTGTACATAGAACTGACTTTCCCAGATTTGCCATGCTGTTCCATACTTTGTCGGTGGAAAATAAATATTTCATGGAGTTTTCAGTGGCTTTTGCTTTGTTTAGGATCTTGATGTTCAATTTCCATGGTGGGTTTTTGTTTATAGGTTGGCAGAGATATCATTAATATTATTGACCTCCTAACCATTTTAAAGAGTTCTGGGTAGGCTGCTGAACATGGAATTGGATCCATTTTGAACTAAATAAAAAATTTATATTTATGTGTTTGAGTTCTAGCTGTGACTACTGCATTGGTCCAATAACTTTAATGCTTTTTTTTAAAAATGCCAATATTTGACATCAGTGTTCCCATAAAATAAATAAATGATTCTTCATAATTGCTTTTCCAATGCTTTTCTTGTGTGACTCTTTCCAATAGTTTTCCCTCCCAAATTGTTTGAGTAGTAGCTGTCATGATTCTTGTGAATTGGCAATTATGTCAGAACAATTTAATCAGTGCCTGAGCTGTGCTGGCATTGCTCTTAGAAGACCATTTCTCAGACTGACATCCCCCCAAGCATTTGTTAAATAATTAGACCTCTAAACTCTTTTCCCACAAGGACTCTCAAAAGTACTGTCAGATATTCAGAGCTTTAGAGACATAGCTCAGGCACTACTATAAGTACCAGAACCCTGTTAAGCAAAGCTCAAAATCTTTGAATGTGGGTGTATGAGAGTCAGAGTTTTCTGTCCTCAGGAAATGTTCCTCCAATGTCATTGTCAAGAGCTTGCATACATAATTAATCAAGGAGGAACTCAATGGGATTTTGATTGACATCAGATGCCATTCCAGCATCATAGGGTACAGTATCACCAGAAGGGTGCCACTTAATTTATGGGACATATGTGATCCTCCTTTATCCCACAGTCATGGTACAAACTGTGTTTCTTCTGCATTTGGCAATAGGGAGGTAAAGTATAAAGTGATTAAAAATAGATACTCGAATTTAAAATGTTGATTAAATAGATAATAAAAATTAAAGCATACTTCTTTCAGTTATAAGGATAATAATGGAAATGTAAAGGCTTCAGTGGTTCCATGAGCCTCTCCTTTGTGCAGAGCTTGGCAGAGAAGTAAAAGAATTGTTCTGTAGTGCGAATGAAGAATGAATGAGATCCGAAAGTCTGATCATTTCAAGACATTTTCAGGAGAGCTCATTCTGCTGGTTGCCTTTGTTTTCCCTTCCCCTTCTGGTGTACATCTCCAAACCTCCAATTCCTTGTTTAGGAAAGGGAATTTATCTGCACTTCATGGGGCCTTTGTGAGAATGATATTATATGTGCACAGCTGTGTGTATGCATAAAGATAAACATAGATCTTTTCACTGTGGTCTAGAGCTGGTCCTTTCATTCTAGAATCACCTCCAGAGCAAATATACCAACATCTGACTGATTCCACTATTATACCACCACCATTTTGGAGTCTAATTGAAATAGTATTCTCTCCTGTGCTTAGGAGCCCACAATGCCTAAAGCACTGGGTATAAAATGGCTTCTGATTGGTGAGTTCTGTCCTGCTTCTCCTCGCATCCCTTGTTCTGTGATGAACAATCTCTCACTCAGACAGGTCAGACATCTCCTTACTTTCTCTCATTTCTGTGCCCCTGTCTGTTGCTGGAATCACCTGCCTCTGCGTGAAGCCCATTTCTTTTCCCTTTTATCTTTCCTAGTACTTCTACTCAATTCTACTAAGAGCAGTGTGAGTCCTTCCTACTCCTTGAAGCCTTGATCATCCAATCCATCGGGTCCTCCATGATGTCTTCTTTCTCCAAATCTTTGCAGCAAATCAGAGTTCCTGTGGTGGAGTCTAGTCTCTGTTTATGTATTTCTCTGTGACATTTGCTATATATCTCTTGATTATTATGAATGGGCTGCATCTTCTCCAAGTAGAAGACCTTTGATTCTTTGGTGTGGAATCCACAGTGTCTATCCCTGTACTCAACATCAGTAGGCATTGGGAGTTGACCATTTTGGATGAGGAGCTCCTTATAGAACTTTCTTGTGATATGTTAGTATAAGCCAGTGATGCAAAAGTTTAACAACCAGTTATAATCTATTGATTTTGAAAAATTTTAATACAATGTAGTAGATTTTTTCATAGTGGTAACAACATTTTTATCATTTTAGCAACTAGCATTTGCTGAGCATCAGGTGTGGTTCAGACACTGGACTAAGTTGACCCATGTATTTTCTTTTTTTAAGACTCACTGCAGCCCTCCTCACTATGGACAAGTGAAAACTGAGGCTTAGAGAGTTTTGTTTCTAAGTCTTCAAGCCCGTGAGGGATGATGGGACTTAAATTCAGGACAGCTAACTCCAAGTCTAATGCCACACTTTGGGTACAGCCTAGAAGTACAATCTTTCTCCCCATCTTCCTTGTACTTTGGGTTTATAAAACCTGTAGGGTTGGAGGAAATGGGGAAATGGTAGGAGCCAAGAATCTAGTATGTCAGATATCAGGAGGAAGCATGATATTTTTCTCGTAATTATAACAGAAATAGGAAACTTAATGTTTAGAGATTTGTCAAGATATAATCCTTTTAATTCTTACTTTTCCCCAAATATAAAGAAATGGTAAAAATGTTGGGAATTAAGAAAATTGACTGTAATATATTAATATGAGAATTTTTATCATGTTCATCAACTTAGTTTAGTTTGTTTTGTTTATATGACAGTTCAGTTTATTTGAAAACATTGAATGTCAGACTTCAGCATAGACTTGCTCCACTTGCAAGGAAGAAGCACTGTGGAGAGAGGCCTCATAAGATCAAAGTACATTTTTCCTTTGGCCTTGACTATCAAAGCAAAGCCATATTGCACTTGAATCATTGTAATACTTTGTTTACATTAAGAAATGCATATGTGCTCAGGTCAAGGAACAGTGGAGATGAGATGCTGCAATTTCTTGCCAGTGTTTAATATGTAGAAATGAAGATATTTCATAAAGTCAAAAAGTCGATCTCCCAAGTATACAAACTTTAAGAATCAAATTTGAATCTTCTAGGGTAGAGGAAAAGTTTAAAGTGGTCAAGGTTTATGAAGCTTGTTATTCTCTGTGCATGTGTATTTTGTGTCTGTGTTTAGAGTCCTCTTGGCAAAGTAAAAATATTCTACTAATTGTTGTAGGTATGCTACTAAAAGAACCACCCTTTAGGGCCTGGAGTTGTAGTTCAGTGATAGAACACTTGCCTCATTTGCGTGAGGCACTGGGTTCGATCCTCAGCACCACATAAAAATAAATAAATAAAGATAGTGTGTCCATCTACAACTAAAAAAATTTTCAAAAAAAAAAAAAAAAAAAGAACCACCCTTTAAAAAATATTTTTGGTAATAGTTCTGTGCTACAGGATTCTTATTAAGGAACTTGGGGCCTAATCCGACATGTTGGAAATTGGAGCTTACTTTTTCTTCTATTAGGCGTATTGTCTCTGGTCTAAGGGAGGGGAGGGAGGGAGTAAGGGGGGGTTGGAAAAAAATTGGTGGTTGAATGAGATGGATATCATTATCCTAAATGCATGATTGAAGATCTGAATGGTACTTATATACTTTGTATACAAGCAGTTGTATGTAAAAAGATACTATACTTGTGCATGATGAATAAGTAAATAAATTAAAAAAAAAAAATGATGGAATAGGAGCTGGGGCTGGGGCTCAGTGGTAGATTGCTTGCCCGGCACACATGAGGTACAGGGTTCAATCTTCAGCACCATATAAATATACAGTTATTGTATCCACCTACAACTAAAAAAAAAATCCATATTTTTTAAAAATGATGGAACAATTTGGACTTTTAACTATTCTTTACCTCTGAAATATATAATTATATTTTTTAGTGATAAAATGTTATTTAATTCATGGAAAATTGCTTATCACTTGGCTGTAATAAATCAATTTTGTAAAACAAATTATAAAAAAAAATATTTTTGATGCTCACTTCAGCAGCAAACTAAAAAATATTTTTGTTTCTAGCACAGTTAAGTATTTTGAAAGACTTCAATAACTGATTTAATGGAAAAATTAATACATTTATGCCTGTAAATCCATGAGAGTTGAGGGAGAATTAGGATGGAGGGACATAGGTATGGATATAAGCACATCTACAAAATAGGATTTCGGTTTTGTTGGGATATAATTTTGCTTCATTTCAGCATTCTGAATGGGTGGCACAATTTCTTTAGCTCTGTTTTGGCCAACCCTGAAAGCTGCTTCTCAGTACATACCCCACTAATGTAAGAAACTACCTAAATGAATCTCAAGTGGATCTAATGAAAAAGAGCTGCCTGTCTTCTTATAAAGACAACATATACACAATAACCAAGGTTTCCTAAAAGTTTTTATTTGCGGAGCAGTGAAACCCACAAAAGCATCTTCTGTCTCTCAGGATGAACTTTTATAATATTTTACAACATCTAATCTAACTTGAGTACATAGTTCTAATGAAAGAAGTTGTAGGGTGAAAGGGAGAAGGGAGAGCTGAAATGGGTGTAAATCTTTGGTGTCCTTGTAGACCTGATAAACTGCCACACTTTCCTAAGCTCATGCAAAACAGGAAGTGAAGAAGCATATTGCAGAAAACTAAATTATACATAAATTCATTAAATCTCACCCTTCACTTCTGATTGAAAGATTGCTGCTGTCATCAGTGAGAGCAGAGGCAAAATGAAAAAATAAATAAATGAAAGACCCGATCACATTATACATTTTGGTTGAAATGTAATTGCTTAGCAGTTCGTTTGAAGTTTTTGGGGATGTGCAAAATGGCCTGCACCTGCTGAAAATAAGAAATGGTCATGACACACAGCATCCTGTGAATTGGAATCTAACCCTCTCATGTGTGGGTGCAGGACTTGGAAGGGGGCTCGCCACTGTTGCCAGTGTATTAATCTGCATATCCCCATCATCCCCAAACTCTCCTGTTTATATTTACTTTTCTTCTTGCCCTGTTTTTCTACCCAGAGATGTATCTATGGACATAACCCATAGTTTTTACTTCTTTTTCAAGTGTTTTTATAACTGCCTCTTTCAAAGTGCATTTGACTTGACAACCTCTTTACCACAGTTGCAAAATTCCCCTTTCCAAGATCATATATCCTAGAAAATGTTCTCATCTGTCAAGAATGATCTGAATGTGAGGACACTGGGAAAGGATGGGGATGCAGTGATGACCTCTCTTAAGGTCCCCTTCTACAGCTAGGAATAGCAAATGGAAAGAGAAGTCAGTGTCTGTGCAAGACTTCACAGCTCCAAGGCCTGCTGTTGTAGACAAGGCTGGAGAAGGAAGCACCCTTTTTGACCCTTAATTAACTACTAGGATTCTGCAGATTGCTGCTGGCTCTTTAGTATTCTTAATTTAACTCTAGGACCCCAAGAAGCCCAGCCTGGGTCAACAAAATAAGCCCTGCCTGAGAAGTGGGTCAGTAGCCATGCTGCCCCATGCATTGCCCTCTCTTTCACTGGATCCTGTTCATCCAGGGCCATGGTGGAGGGCTGAGCCTACCGCTGGGAGTATCAGTTTTAATCAACACATCACAGGACTGTAGTATGGAAGACGATGTCTCCCTGCCTGCATGAACTGGGGCTTCACTAAGAAATTAGTAATAACGGCACCTCCTGAAAAATAAAGGATATGAAAGTCTACTATGGAAATAATGTTCTAAGACACAGAAATTCTGTGTACCCTGCACTGACTCAGCCTGCAGTGGGAGAACCATGCCTATCAGTTTCTCTTGCACTTTGCTGACATCCCCTAAAACAGTTCTGCTTCACTTACTCTAAATAAGTGTTTACTAAACAACCTCAGCTTAATGATCTGACTTCCTAGGTAGTGCCATTTCCTAGGCCACAGTGGACAGTTCCCCCTTTTTAAATTAGTACATTGGCATTCTGGGTTTCACATTAGAGTCACCTCAATTTAATGTGTACGAATTCACCACGAGGAAAGAGTCATCTCTAATAGAGCTCATTGTTTTCATTTGCTTGGGCTGCCAAAACAAAGTACAAGCTCCTGGGTGACTTAAACAACAGAAACTTATCTTCTCACCATTTGGAGGCTGGAAGCCCAAGATCAAGGTGTGGCGGGAATGGTTTCCTCCCTTGCCACCTTGACTTGCAGGTGGTCTTCCTTCGTGTGTGCACACCCCTAGTATCTGTGTGCTAATCCCTGTTATTACAAGGACACTAGTTGTGTTGGACTAGGACCCACACCCATATGTCTTCAGTTTAACTTAACTACCTCTGAAAGACTTAGTTTCCCAATTCAGTCTCATTTTGAGGTACTTGTGGGTTGTGACCTCAACATATGAATTTTGGGGAGACACATTTCAGCCCATAACACTTAAGAAAATTATATTTCTCATTCAGAAAGCCTGGGATATCTTGCAGTTAGCAATCTAACCAAGGAATCTTCCCTGAGAAGTTTAGGTTAGACACTCCATCAGCTCTCTGGAAGGTTCCCTGTAAATCATAACTTGAGCTGTCCAAAATGGTAGCTACTAGCACATGTGGATATTTAATCCAAGTTACATTCAAAATTACATTCCTCAATCACCCTAGCCTCATTGCAAGTGTTTAATAGCCACAAGTGGCCTAGTAGCCATCATACCGGATAGTGCAGAAGTAGGATATTTCTATCAATGTAGAAACACCTTTATCATTCACATTATGGAGGGGCCATGCTCAATGGCTTTGTGAAGTATGAAAGTAACTCTGTAGCAAATATCCTGCAACACCTGCATTGTGCCCAGCTCTGTGCTGTGGAATTTTAAAGTGAGGACCTGGGTCCTCTTGTCAGGCATCACATAATCTATGGTGATAAAAATAAATTCTTGCATATCAGAGATATTGAGAAACTTAAGTGGCACATGCTAATAGCTACAATAGAATTTGGGAGGTTGGGGGAAGCTCAATGCAAACTAGAGAAGAAAATGCATGCAAGAGGCAAGCAAGGGAAATGAAGGAAGGGGCCCCTTGATGGGAGAATGGTGTACCCACAGAAATTGGGACATGACCAGCAAAGAAGGCAGCCATTCTCATGCCCTTTACTTGAACATTGAATAACACCAGTTCTTTCCTTCTCTCTTCTTCTCACCTTCTCTTGCTCTTCTGCAGCTTTTCTTCTTCATTTGTCAGTACAGTCTTGGAGTTGGCACATCCTGGAAGATGCACAAAGCTCTCTTTCATTCTCAAGTCTTCCTCTGGAACTGTTTAGTTCCTGCTCTCTTCTCTTCCACCTTCAACAGGATGCTTGTTGTAGGGATTACCTTGCTGGCCAGCTGCCGAGGCCCCTGAGTAGCAGTTTTCTACAGTGACATGACTGTACCATCCAGTATGACAGCACCAGCCATGTGTGGCTCTTAAGTGCTAAGTGTCTGTGATGAGGGAAATGCTGAGAACCAAGGCTGACATACTCCCTTGGGCTGTCTAGGGAACTTGGCTGAATGATAAATTGAGAATCAGTGATGACTTTGGCCTCAGCCTTTCCAGCAGCTCCATTCTTTCTCCAGAGATGCAGGGAACATTCAGATACCTGGGAAATGGGTGTCATATCCCAGTCATTCAGTTAGAGGAGGAGTAGGGAAAGAAAGGCACATAAAAATCATCTAGGAGAGTCTGAGTTCACAGACGTGTCTAAGGAAGTTTCCTAACATACTAAGTATTGATACAAACAATGCCATTACTGATTGAATGTTGAATATTCAATGTTAATTACTATTAAATTTAGTAACCTAATGATCAGACATTACATATTTTTGTAGTGTCTTTAATCAAGTAAAAATTATTCTTTTGGGGATTGGGGCTGTGGCTTAGTGGTAGAGCACTCACCTAGTATACATGAGGCATTGGAGTCAATCCTCAGCACCACATAAAAAATAAAATAAAGGTATTGTGTTCATCTACAACTAAAATAATACATATAAAAATTATTTTTTTTTTGGAATCTAAGATTTGGGGAATCCTGGACGTCTCACACCATAAAAAAAAAAAAAAATCAAGAAATTGGACTTCATCAAAATTTAAAACTTTTACTCTGTGAAAGATATCATTTAAAATATGAAAAAATAAGCTGTATATTGGATAAAAAATGGTAACCCATATGTCTAACAAAGGACTTGTATCCTGAAAATAAAAAGAACTTACAAAACTTTATGAAAAATGTCAGTCCAATTAGAAATAGGCAAAATAGGAAAGATGCTTCACCAAAGAGGATGTGTGGGTGGAAAGTAAATCAGATAAACACAAACACATGAGAAGATCATCAACATGACACACCATTGTGAAAACAACAATTAATCAGGTATTATTGTACACATATCAGAACAGCTAAAATTTAAAATAGGGTGAATACCAAATGCTGATGAGGATGTGGAAAAACTGCATCTTTCATAAACTAATGGTGGAAATATGAAATGGTACAATCACTCTGGAAAACAAAACAGTTTGGAGATTCTAAAAAATTAAACGTAGATTTACCATGTGACCCTGCAGTAGCACCCTTGGGCATTTATCCCAGAGAAATAAAAACTTACATCCCCACAAAGCCTTATAAATGAATATCCATAATAGCTTTCTTTGTAATAGCCCAAGCCTGGAAACAGTACAATTGTTCTTCAGCATGGGAATGGGTAAACAAACTGGTATAATCCATACCATTACTTGTCCATGAAAAGGAATGAACTATTGATACATGCAATAACTTGAATAGATGTAAAGGTCACTGTGCTGTAGGAAAAGGGCCAAGACTTCATGATTCCATTTAGAGAACATTCTAGAATGTTATAGAAATTATAGAGATGAAGAGTAGACTTGTGGATGCTGGGAATTAAGAGTGGTTAGGTGACTTTGAAGAAATTCCACAAGGGGTTTCTTTGTGGTAATGGACTAATTCTGTATTTGCTTGGGGTTGCAGTTACACAAACTTACACATGGCATAAAACAGCATAGGGGTTAAACACAGAGGCTGTGTCAGTTTCAGTTTCCTGGTTTCGATATTGTACTTTGATGAACAGGCCATGAGACCTCTCCATATTGTCTTTGCAGTTTCTTATCAATCTGTATTTACTTAAAAATTAAAACTTATTACATCTTACAATTTAAAAATTTTTAAAGTTGTTAGTTACCAATATGATGGCTTAACTCACTGGTAGTAAGTTATTCATTAAAACTACTTTTAAAATATGCTGGGATCTCTTTTCATGAGCATAAGTTATAGCTCTAATGAGAAAGAGAGTGAAGGATTCGTGTCAGTGAAGCTGACCTCTCTGAGATATTTTAGGTAAAGCACTTATCACTGTATTTAGAACACAGCAATTGGGCTGCACTTGTGCTATTTATTGTTTCCTGTTGTTTTTTTTTAACACCACTGAATTAAGTTTATTATGATTATACTGAAATAGTTTTTAAGTAATCAAAATCTTTTGAGGCAAAGTTTTTTTCCTTATTACCCTTCTTGGCAGAAATCCAAATTCCCTTTTAGGAATTTTCTCTGCTGAAACAAAGATTTAGATATTGTGTGAAAGTTTGTTTTGTTTTAGGATGGAGCCTAGTAGTAGAGGTCCTCCAAGGGCATTAGATCTTTGTTTTTTGCATTTCAAAACTGAACCTTGAGTTTACTTTCTTTTACTTTTGACTCTGTTGCCTTCTCTAAAATGTTCTAAGATAGTACTTATAATAGCATGAAGCATCTTAGTTTTAGTTTAATCCCAAAACTTGTAGTTCTAAATTAAAAAAAATGAACCCTGTGCCCCCAATATTTTAATATAATATCTAGAAACTTGAATTAGGGCCAAATCTTCATTTTTTAAAAAACATCAGCAGATTCTAAATACAGCTTTGGCTACTTCCTTTTAGCATCTGACCTTGGTTCACTTAAACTAATTGTTATCCTTTTAGCAAATTGTGATTATGAAGGGGAAAGGGAAAAAAAAAAAAACTGTACTATAGAATATAGGAGGAATTTTGTAAATTCTGAGTACAATGCCATTCCTGTAAAAAGTGCCTTTCATTATTATTCTGTCAAACATGGTGGTAATTTATTTAAAATTAGATATGAGTATATAATTTTAATATTTTCTTTAGTAGCAGGTTCAAAAATATTAAATTTGAATGCAATTATTATGAATCTTCTGATTTATTTATGTGTGTTTGTGTGTCTCACATATATAAATCCCAATTATTTATTCACTAATAATGACAGTTCTTCCCCATATGATCAGGTCAATGCCAGGTGCTAAGGGTGCTATGTGCAGAGAGGCAAGCTCCCCCTCTTTTATAGCTTATAGTCTAGGAAGGATGTGAATATTTGTGACTAACTTTGTGCATTTCCATGGACATTCTACAAGCTGTACATGTTATACTACTGTAATGACATGACAATCTGTGTCTATATGTACTAACTACAGGTTCTTTTCACTGACATTTATTCATTGGTTTTAATACAGAAAGCACTCCTATTAGATCATTTAATTATGGCAGATCCTATCATAAAATTTGAAATATAAATCCAATAACTTCCCTGTGGCCACAGTTATAAATTGATCAGAGCTGAGATTTAAATTCAAGTTTTCTGGTCATAGGTCCCTTCACCCCTCTGTGTCATGAGCAGAGGTAGATTGGGGATTTAGTTTTCCCCAAAAGTAAGGTGCAACAATAGATGATGGACACAGCAGGTGATGGAAGGTAGAAGATCCTCTCACAAGGTATGGGCAGCACTCATCTGTATGGTGAGAAGAGATCCCCTCCCCAAAAATCTTTCAATCCTTTGGATTCATCATTGAGCTTTGTTTGGAACTGTCATCTTTCCAGTCTCTTTCATCCCACATAACCAAACAGTATAGCCAGGCTGGAATTTGATACTGCTATTTTGTTTTTATTAAATCCACTCGTTTTTCTGTTGTCATTGTCTGATGTAGTTGTTGCTACCTTTCCATTTATTATAATGATATAAATTTTTATTTGCAAGTAAATGTAGGTAAACGTACAATAGTTAAATTTAAATCATAAAATAAATCAGAGCAAAGTGGCAGGGGCTAAATTCAGAAAGACCTTGTGAATTGCATTGGACTCCTCCTGTCACTATGACTTGCCTCCAGATATTCCTGTTTCCTTTGTCCCTACAGCTACCTGCAGCTCCCAATCCCATTATGTGTTAATAAGGTGAATTTTAATTTCTAGAGAATGCATTCAAACGACTGAGGCATTCCACCCAAAGTCTACAGTAAGCTCATATATCTGTCTTGAGTGGTGAGTTCATTCTGTGTTCCCAAGGCAGGCTATCTCTTCCTCCGTCTCTGTGGATGGGTGATCACATCGTGGAAACTTCTGCTGTGCCAGAACTCTGCTGTGGGCCTGCTACAGACTTATGGTTTTGGCTTAGTTTAGAATCTTCTCTTTATACCTATTGACTGTGGCTGAATGTCAAGGTTGAATGCTAAGACTTTTCTGACAAGCAGTCTGAGTAACTGAAGTGGTGATAGCCTCTATCTTTAATATGAAAGGACATTTAGATAAAAATCAGTCAAGAAAGAAGAACCTCTGTGACCCCCCATATACCATTTAGTTATAATTATTTAATAAAACTGTTTGCTTTTAAAAGTACACATTGGGCTTGGGTGTAGCTCAGCGGTAGAGCATGTCTAGCACTCCTGTGCCCTTGTTTTAATCCCTAGCACCAGAAAAAAATAAAATAAAATGAAAAGAGGAGACATTGGACTTTCTGACAGAGTATATCGATATGTAATTATTTTTCACTGAACTGTTTTAAAAGGTATTTCTAACTTTGTTTTCTAATTTTTAAAATAATTCTCTATTGTAAAATTTAACCTTTACTCATCACCACTTGGGTATTGCAGGAAGACTCTGAGAATTGTACTGAGAGATTTTATAAATTAATACATGTCAAAATTAGAGTCACAAATCGCATATTAAAATTCCTTTTTCTGCCACACTATTCATATCCAAGACTGTCATCTCTAAAAATGTATCCTTAGCCTTTCAATCACATTTGTTAGAGCTTATGTGCTCTGATTTCTGAGGTGAGGACCTTTAAAACTCACAGCTCTCCAAGGGGTACCACCAAAAGGAAGATGCTTGCTTTTTTTTGTAAATAGAGGGGTAAGAATAAGACATACCACAGGAGTGGAGGCGTAGCTTAGTGGTGGAATACATGCTTAGCATGTGCAAGGCTTTGGGTTCAATCTCCAACACCAAAAAAACAACTACCTCCAGTTCTAAAAGAACACGGTAAGCAAATGTGTCTTGTCATCATAGTCTCAGTCTTCAGCATTAGAATCAGAGCCATCAGTAGCAGGCTTTCTTAAGCACTTACTGTGTGCTGGTTGCATTGCACAGGTTGGGTCTCACAGTCTTTCTAATGGCAGTCACACAGTGATCTGTAGGGAGACTTGCTAGGTTTTCAAATAGAAAAGTGACAGGGGACCTGGTATGCATTAAGGAGCTCACATATAGCTGGAGAGTGGTAGAGGGAACACTTAGGAAGCTACTGCAATGATGCAGGCAAGAGATAAGTAAGGACTCAACTTTTCTATTTGTCTCAGGAGGAAAAGAGAGGTTGGATTTTCTGCAGAAATCTCCATTTGCCTCTAGCAGTTTTTAGGTTAGTTTTCCCCAGGGACATGTTCTTCCTTGTCTCCAAAGACCTGGGTGCCTCTAATGCCAGCTCACTGACAAATCGGTTTCAAGTCAGATGCAGAGTTGGAGGAAATTACGGTTGTCCGGCAGTACTGGCATCCCAAACTCTGGCAGTATCTGCATCAGAGAGGAAATGAAAATTGCTATCTCTGAAATGTGGGTGGCATTCCTGAAGAGAGGACCTCACCCCACCATGACTTATGGGAATTGCAAAGCAATTGAATCAGATACTTTTAACTAGCTTTAAAACAGTCATTTTTTTTTTAAAAGTGCTTGTGACGGGTCATTCTTTAATATTACCGTTTTGACACCCGATCTGATGATTACTTTGGCCTTATGATTTCTAGGATAATGCAGTGAGAACAGGGACAGATCCAACTTCTAGAATCTTTCAAAGATTGATTGATCTCAATGATATATAGGATAATCAAGAGATAGGCAAGACCCAACTCAAGCAGAAATCAAAAAAGTAAACTTTAACTGAAAACTAAAAACATGGCTATAAAGTCTTTGCTGTGCAGCCCTCACTACCTGTTCTTATTCAAAATAAACAGCAAACACCCCTTGAGGAAAGAATAAGTCTGCAAATTTGAGTTTCAAATTGATGAAAATCCTCTTTGAGATGAGCCCTTGAAAGCCACCTTCTGGGTCAAGTGGTAGAAAACCAGGGACTCCCCAAAACTCTAATCTGAGAACTTCATCACATGTATAGGAAGCCAGAGGCACCCAGACCTAAGAAGTATCCCAGCTAACAGGGAGCCCTGGGCACTGATGAGGATGTGGGTCTTTGTTATTGAGTTTTCTTTGAGGATACAAAGGTAAGAGAAATGCAGGTCAGGAAAGGGTTAAGTAGTTCCTACCAGCCATCCTGTGCTTCTTAAAATTAATGCTTCATTGAAGCTCACCCTCACCCCAATTATATAGAAAGCATCCCCTTTTTAAAGCCTCTGTACCATGTATGCATCTGTCTCTGTAATTTCACTGAATATTGGCCTTGTCCATAGAATGTTCTGCAGCCAGGATTGCTTCACAATTACCATTTTAGCCACTTTTTCCTCCATTGCTCAACTGAAGGGCTGGTGTGCATTCATGCCTACCCCAGCCCACCCCCAGTATTTTATCTGTGGTTCTCAATTTTTTTCTGCTTCAGTACCCTTGAAGGATATGTCACATCATTGCTAGAAGTTGACCACTGCAAGGATTCTGAAGGTAGGAAAAGGGGTTCTCTGGAAATTGGGCAAAGGCAAAGAGAACAAAAAATAAATAGATCAAGGGTCCTCTAGAGCATACATACTCCCTGTTACCCCAGAAGAATCACTGTGCATATGGTGGCAGGTCTCTGTGTCACTGAACTGGATTATTTCTTAAAAACTGGTAACCAGAAGTGCTTGTTGCTGTGTGAACCGTGACCATGGTGACTTCATATTACTATGTGTACAGTGCAATGCAGCAGATACCAGGCCCCAAGCTCTCAGCCAGCTTTGTGGCCAAATGGCAGGAGCACTGAGTTCAGAGTAGAGAGATCGAGCTCTGGGCCCCAGCCTTTCTGCCTATTTCTGCCAGATTCCAGAGGAGCCTGAATTTCCTTATTTATGCAACAGAATTAAAAATGCTCATCTGGGGCTAGAATGTAGCTTAAGTGGTAGAGCACTTGCCTAACACGCACAAGGCCCTAGGTTCCATCCCTAGCACTGGGGGAAAGAAAGTGTTCATCGAATAGAGCTTCCAAAACCACATAAGCTAGAAAAATGAGATATTATATCCTATCTATGTGTATCACAGTGCATAAGTGCATTCTACTGTCATTTATAACTAACTAAAACAAATTTTAAAAAGAAGACACAGGGAGAATATTACATATAAGCCAAAAATAACTGAGGCCACCAGAAACAAGGACAAAAGCATGAAACAGATTCCCCCTGGGGACCTCCAGAGGGAAACAAGTCTGAAAACACCTCCATCTCAGACTTTGGATTTTCAGACTGTGAGATAATAAATTCCTGTTGTTTAAGGGGAAAAAAATGAGCAAATGTTAATCAACAGAAGTACATGACTTTGCTGTGAAAAGTCACTTATAAAATCCTTCATTCAGTGTAATATTCTGAAGAATAAGAAACATGTTCTAAAGCTCAGCTAAACCTCAAGAGGCCTGTTCTGGGTACTAAAACACCACAGATTTTTTTAAAGCTGCAACCCTCTACTCCAAAGAGAAGCATTTGGCAAAGGAAGGTAGTCAAGGAGCAAGTGTTGCCAAGATCACCACCCTCTCAAATCTGGCAAAATAAATTTAAAAAAAAAAAAAACCTGCAAAATTCCAAATTGGATTAAGTTCAATAAGAAGTGGCCATTTGAAGTGTGGCAAGATTAGCAACTTATTTAAAAGAATTGATGCTTATTCACATTTAGATTTCAGTTTGCTTAGAAATAACAAAGTCTATATACTAGTTTTCACCCAGTCCCAATCTCCTTTGCCTTTAAAGCGTCACTTATTCCCTTTGAGTGCCTTTGTCTTAGAAATCAGAGAATGACAGTGACCGGTGTCCACAGCAGCCACTGGGCCTGAACTTCAGGAGCCCCCTTCCGATCAGCATTACCACTTTGTGGTCCATCAGGCAAAGTTAGGAGTCTTCAGTTGCTTTAGTGCTGTAGCAATAAATAGTTTATATGGACCTCATAAAATGAACACTTAGAAGAACAAGAAGAGAAGTATAGGCAGAAAACAAAGAAAGTTCAGAGACTCTGCATGCCCCAGTGAGTTCATCTCCCTTCTTTCAGGGTGATGACTTTAGTCATTTTACGTGCACAATTTTATTCATAAGAGGAAGGGAGGAAAAAATTCAATTTCAGAAGCTTCTGAAACACTTGACCCTGTGCTGTCTGAAAACGTACTGCACATTATGTCCAGCCTTGACCTGCATCCCTTTCTTTCAGAAGATTTTCTGGAAAATAGGATTCTCCCCCGCCCCTCTCTCTCTCAATATCTGGGAGCTGTGGCATATTTAACAGACTGAATCATTTTGGAGTAACGCTCTCCAGAGGTGGGCAACCGAGGTATAGAATTATATCCTGTGGAAAATGATGGTGGTTTGAGGGGTGGGGGAGGAGGTTATTGAATCACAAAAAAACATGTTTCTTATTCGGAAAAAAAAATGACAGTGTGCAGGATGTTCAATTTCCTTCTGCATTGTGCCCGTGGAGAGTGCCGCATCTTAAAGCAGAGAGTCATTGGTATTCACTGGAGCTTGCCTGGTTTCATTTTTATTGTTTCAGAGACTTATTACTCTTTCAGAGTGGTTCCCATGTTTGCTGCCTTTTCTCAGTATATATGAGCTGAGGTAGTCGGAGGAAACACTTTAATTACATTTTAAGTAGAATAAAAGCATAAGTATATTTATGAAAATTCTAACAGAAGGTGCAGTGAGACCATTAACTTAAATCCCAAAAATACATAAAGTGGTTTTTTCATAATAAAAAAAATTCATAGTTGGTGCATTAAATTGTACCTGCATATTAAAAATCTGCCCAAAACACTAAATATTGCCTAACTGTGCACATCGCATTCAAAATTCCTCCTATAAAAAGAGTGTAGGGAACATGGGCAATCATCATCTGTCTCCCAGGCTTGTCCTTAAGTTGCTGTTCCTCAGATAGCAAGTCTTTGGTCACCAAATGATGATTTTCGCTTTCATTCTCTCACTGTTGCTTCTGTTCTCTCTCATTGGGCCTCTTCCTTCAAATCATCTGTGCTTTGCTTAAATTTGATTTTAGTGAACCTGCTCATAATTTTGTCAAGCAAAAACCATGAGATGAGAGAAAAAGGAGGAATTGGAGGCTGTACTTCAAGTGGAATATAATAGAGAAATTTAAGGAGTAAATAAGCAAAATTTCCCATGAGCCACCAGAAGGTGGTCATTGGTAAATGTTCAGAAAACTCTGACTCCTTCAAGAAACAAAGTTCATTCTACCTCAGTACCAGGAGGATTCAAAATCTGGTTCACTGTACATTTTTTATTTTTTTTTTTTAATTTTTGGTACAGGATTACACTCAGAGGCTAACCATTGAACCACATCCCCAGCCCTATTTTGTATTTTCATTTACATGCAGGGTCTCACTTCTCACTTCATTGCTTATTGCCTCACTGTTGCTGAGGCTGGCTTTGAACTCACAATCCTCCTGCCTCAGCCTCTGGAGCCACTAGGATAAGAGGGGAGTGCCACCGCGCCCAGCTGTTTGCTATATTGTTAACAAATTGATAGAAACCATTCCTCTCTAGATACAACATAGCTTATGTGGTGATTACTGATTTCCCAAGGATATTGGTTCAAAGTAGAATGCTAATCCAAGAATTTAGTAATTCAATTCATGTAATTTTAAGGAACTTGTATGACTTTTGACCTCTTTTTTTTTTTTTTTTTTTTTTTGGTCTTTTTTTGTCTTTTAGTCTAAGTTGCTATATATGATAGCAAAATTCATAATACACATATAGAGAACATTTTTACATATCTCTGGTTGTATACAAAGTATATTCACACCATTTGTGTCTTCATACATGCACTTAAGGTGATGATATACATCTCATTCTACCATCTTTTTTTACCCTTTTGCCCCCTTCCTTTCCCTCCCTCTCCATTGGCCTTTCTACTATTCCTCTAATCCTCATAGTCTCCCAGTTCCAAATCCACTGTGAATCATCCTTCTTATATCAGAGAAATTCTCCAACTTCATCCATTTACCTGCGAATGCCATGATTTTATTCTCTTTTATTTCTGAGTAATATTCCATTGTGTATATATAGCACATTTTCTTTATCCATTCATCTACTGAAGGGCATTTAGGTTGGTTCCACAGTTTAACTATTGTAAATTGTGCTGCTATAAACATTGATGTGGCTGTGTCCCTGTAGTATGCTGTTTTTAAGTCCTTTGGGCATAGACCAAGGAGTGGGATAGTTATGACTTTTGACCTCTTACAGAGATAGCTAAAGAAGGTTTTGTTCTGTAGAACAAAGAAAAATGCACAGAAAAAAATTTGTGTTTTGATTTTGCTTAATTTATTAAAAGATATTTACAAAACCAAAAACTATGTGAAAAAGAACATAACAAAATTTATTGAACAGCAGAATTGCAGATGGCCCCAGATGATCTTCTGTAGGTATATTTTGCTGATGAGTTTATTAGTGACTCTGTCCATCTCATGGTCTGAAAAAATAAAATAAAAGCACACACAAAAGAGGTGGAATGACAGCAGCTTCATAGAAGCCTTAGTATTCCAGGGGAGGAAAAATGAAAGAATGAAGTATACCTGCTGCACTGGGGACCTCACATCTGTGCCAGGCCTGGCTGTGGACTAGTTGTGTACTCTACAGCACTGATGAGCTGTGTTCTTGCCCCAGTGACTAGTTTTGCTCTGAGAATTTCTAATCCAGAAAGGCAATGAGGGACTTGGCATGTGAAAGACTCCTGTATCATATAAAGGTTCTCTGAGTACCCTGTTACAGATAAAGTTTTATTTTCTCACTAGAAACTTAAACAGTTGACTTTTATCCTTATTTAGGCATAAGAGGGCATCTAAAAGTGAATTTTTTCTCTGGTATTTTGAAAGTATATATACTAATGAAAAGCTGCAACATTTAAAACTGAGTCTAAGAGAAAAATTTAAATCTATATAAAAAAAAGGAAATAGAAGAGAGCAAGCCGAACTAGAAAGCCCCTGATTTCTACTCTTAGAAAGCTGTATTACTTCTTTTCCAGGCCAACGGTAAGAACACCTGGTCTAATGATGCTGATGTAATTGGAAGCAGAACTATCGCAGAAAATGCAAACCACGGTCACTATATTCACAGGGAGCCAGTAGACAGTAGCTTTCTTCTATGGAGGCAATAGTCATCTGGTCTTTTTCTCAGAGAACCTCTTTTTTTGTTTTGTTAAATTTCTTTCTTTTTTTTTTTATTTTATTATTATTATTTTTTTTTTTTTGCCATTGAAGTGATTCACACAATTTCTAGGTAGGAAATTGGGAGGCTCACAGCAAGAACTCCCAGCTTCTCTTGCTACTGCTTCTCTGCAATGGACACACATCAGTTAAGAAAAAAAAATGTTATTTTATAAAAAAATAATCAATATTTAGACAAAGTTTACTTGGTGTCTTTTATATTCTCTTGTTGTAAGCCTTCGTTTAGAGACAAGGAGGTATGATCTAGATTTGGAAAGCAATTGTTGGCTGCATGTATATAGGTAGACTTAATACTGTTTTCCCCTTCAATGTCATTGTCAGGGCAGGAGCAGTGGATGAAGAGTAAGAACACGCCGAGGTCTATCTCAATCTCATGACCCTCAGCTAGAGAGCTGGGAGGCCATCTCCCTGTGCCTGGCTCTAGCCCAGGGGTGGTCACTTGAGCTGATGGATTCACTCATCTACAGACATTTGTTGATGCATAAATGCTTAGATATAGACACTACTTGACTACTTGGGCCCCATCCATTTTTTTTTGGGGGGGGGATACCAGGGATTGAACTCAGGGGCACTTGACCACTAAGCCTCTTTTCTTTATAAGTAGCAGGCCTCAGGTATTTTATTATAATAATATTATAATGCACATTTTCTTTTTGTTTAGAGATGGTCTCACTGAGTTGCTTAGCGCCACTGGGGCTGGCTTTGAACTCATGATCCTTCTGCCTCAGCCTCCTGACCTGCTGGGATTACAGGCATGTGCCACCACACCTAGCACTGGGCCCCATCCTTCTGAAAACTGTAGTGCTCAATTGGAATGAGACTGGATCATTTGCCATTTGTTGATTTGTGTCTATTTACTGGTCATCAGTTAAATGAAGGCAGTGAAATTATAATAACTTTTTTTAAAATGTAAGAGTTTTGGGTAATCCTATGATTACCACAAATGCTAAAGAAACACAGCTGTGATGTGACTGCCAGACCCCTCGGGAGAAACTCTAAGGAGCAGGAAGCAACTCATGGGGCACAGGTATGGGCTGTGCCTCAAGGACCTGGGAGCATTTCCCTTTGGGTTGAAGTTTTGGATTTATTCGAAGACTTCAGAGTCTCCCTCACAGTCAGTTAGTTATCTTCTTCTGTCTTCCTACAAAAGAAAAAATTAAAGAACTTTTTAAATGGGGAGAAAAGGCAGGGGGAAGTGAAATTGGTAATTAAATCATGACAAACTCAAAGTAGAATTACATTGTTGGAAGTCAAATAATAGTTATTACTCAACTGTAAAAATAATTGTCATTCATAGAGTAACAAAGACACTATTCAAAGCAACAGTATCTGACTTTAAAATCCCTGGAGCTATTTTTAAATGCATATTATAGAGCAAAATAGAAGTTAAAGTTTTGTAGCTTGCTACTTGTTACATGTTTATGTTCTGATTGTTTAATGCTCTTGTTCTAGATGGGATTAACTAGTGATTATTTTTTTATTGCTAGTATTATTATTGGTTTAGTTTATTAGTAATGCCACAGTGGTGTGTGTGTGTGTGTGTGTGTGTGTGTGTGTGTGTGTGTTTTCTCCTACATTCTCCAAAATTTTATCCTTCAACTAGTAATGTATGGTGTGGCTCTATTAATAGAGCTATTGGCATATACTATAGTAATGAAAAAAACTGTTATATTAATGGTTTATCAATTATGTTCACAACTGAGGGGCTTTAAGGCCATGCATTTAAAACTGTGCCTTTATTGTCTTTTCGCTCTTTAATGTTATAAATTAGTGTCTGCTCCTGCTGTTCCATGGCATAGATATACCAATGACCAAATCTTGAAGCCTGACAGTAGGACACACCTGGGATTAGGCTCTTTTCCAGCCAGTCTCTTAGGAAAGCTGAGTTACATGATAGTAGCAGCATCAGGATCCAGCAGGTCAAAAAAAGTGTGGATTTTACCATCTGTGGCCAAAAGAAATCTACAAACTGTGGAACAAATACAGGCAGTGCTATGGGTTGAATATGGTTTGTCCCCCCAGGGTTCATGTGTTGGGCCTGGTAAGAGGTCCTAGTTCAATTGGAGGTATGCCCTCCAGAAGGACTGTGAGACCCTAGCCTAACCTCCTATCTGGAGATATGATCACTCCCACTCGTACATGCAACTGCCATGATAGCACCCACCATTAGACCCTCACTAAAAGCCAACATGTATGGTCACCTGATCTTGTACTTCCAGCCTCTGAAACTGAGCTAAATAAACCTCTTTTCTTTATAAGTATCAGGCCTCAGGTATTTTATTATAATAATGAAGAATGGACCAAGACAGATAAGGTTTTTCAAGTCTTAGAACCCCCTCACACATTTAAGCTATAGAAATAAAGCTTTAATATTAAAGCCAAGACATACTATAACCAAATAATGTAGTTGCTCATGCATTCCATAGCTAATTATTGAATTCCTACTGTGAGACATGGACTCTCAGCAAATAAAAATGATAGGCATGCAGTCTCTGCTCTCAGGGAGTCCATATCTTGGTGTCAGAGACAGACATAGAAACTGCAGAACATGCCAAGCACTGTCCCCCATATACATGGTCAGGGTGCCATGTTACATGCAGGTAGCAGGAGCAGAGAATCCCTAGGGTCTGTGAGTACTTGTGTCCTATTGTGACAGTACTGGAGAGCAAATTATCTAGTAAGAGAAAACATAACCCAGAAAAAGGAATAATTAATGTTCACTTGAGCCACAGACTAATCACCAACTATTGGCAAGGGGTGGAAGTAGCCATGATGGTGGAATGGAGATAAGAGAGTAAGGAAGAATTTGTTGAAAGCCATCTTGGGGCATGCTTGAGGGCACATGATCCTGGAATGGCCCTCAAACATTTCAGAATAATGCACCTACCCTTTATTTTTCCTTCCTTCCCCAATCTTTTACTTTCCCAAATAGGATCAGAAAATGTAAGGGTAGCTGTGGCAAAGACAAGAAATCAGTTCTACTAAATCTTCCTTCCTACCATTTTCCCCATAATATCCTGTATAGTTGATTTCACAAAAAGATGTCACATGAACTAAAGTGGAAATAAAAGTTCCATTTTTTTTCCTTTGTCCACTGATGGCAGAAGACATTTTCATTATACCTGGCATTGAAAGAAAATCTAATAACATGAAGATTAAAGACCCAGGGCATAATAATGCCAAATCCTTAAATAAATGGACATCTAAGCTCCATTAAAAATGAAGAGAAAACTCCAGCAGAGTATATTACTGGATTTTAGCCTTAAAGTCATAAAGTCTTAGCTTACCTACTTTCACCATTTTAACCAAAAATAACTTCCTTCAGTTAGCAATTATTGGGGGAAAAATATGCTTTCCTTTCTCCTACAAGAATATTGAAAAGTGATAATATGATAAAGAAATAGAGAAAAATTTAATGTTTTCTGTATTATTCAGGTAGGATAGGTATCACCATGTGACCATTTTTACTGGATTAGACAAACGAATTGTGGATTCACTCTTCAACTTTTATCCCTGTGTTTGTAAGATATTAACTATGGGGGGGGGGAGTATAGGAAAAGCCAAATGAAATGTTTCATATATAATACAGTTTAATAATCAATCCCTTACTTCATCCCCATCGGCATTCTTTCCTGCTTGACCCTTGGTTCACATTTCTAAGGACCCATCCCTGGTTAAGATCCCACTGTTTACTGCACCAAATTGTAATGCTTAGTGTCACTTCCTCTTTCTTTCAGAGTTTCTTTGAAGGGCAGTCTGCACCATGGGATTCCGCTAAGAAAGATGAGAACAGAATGAAGAACAGATATGGGAATATCATTGCATGTGAGTGCTGACAGTGTAATTGTGCTGTTGTAGAACTTTCTTTCCACATCTGATAAGATTGACCACCAGTCTCATGCAGTGAGGATTTACAGTGCAATTACTGCTTTCACCCTGCTGCAATGGGCTGGTGTTATGCTCATACTAAGGGAAGGAAAAATTATCTACATACTGCTACTACATCAGTGTGCTTTCCCTGTGGGCCCAGTTTTACTTTTAGATTTAAGGTTCCAGGAACATAGGTAATGTTAAAATGTGGGAAAGGAAGACGCATTTTAGAAGGAGTAAACACCCCGGTCCTAATGTTTCCCAGCTGCTTCATGAGAACAAATAGAAATCATGATGCACAGCCTGCCTTCATACAAGGAGCTTGGCTTTCCCTGCGAACATTAACTCATGAATCCTCTGGACTCTGGGTTAGGTAGGTCAGTAATAGCCCCATTCTGAGGGCAGAAAAGTGAAACTCAGAAGTTAAATGATAGTCCCCATATCACAATACTCATTAGCCAAAGATCTAGGATTATATCTCAGAAATTCCCAGTGCCAGTGAAACTGAATGTTACCAATCCATAATGCTTCAGACGGGTTTTAAATTGAGCCCAACCTCATTAATGTTCCCTAACGATGCTGAGACACATGGTAGATTGATGAGCCTCCTTCTCCCCAGGCACATTCTATCCATCCCCTCCATTAAACTGCTCTGAGTCACACATAACTGCATCACGGTAGTGACAGGCTCACTGTAGTAACTTAACAGAATTAGCACTATTTATAAAGACACGTAAACTAAACAACAAGGCTGAGAGAACATCTAGCTCATCGTGCCTTATCACGTGTAAGAGTGTAAGAGAAGGAACTTGGAAGGTTTGGATATTCCAGGGGAGCGGTATGTCAGTTTTATTGATTGTGAAAGTACAGTTGAATTCTATTTGCGTCCATTAACATTTCTATGGCAGTGCTGCCCAAAGGAAATTTCTGTTCAAACCCAGAAGGTTACTGAGCACTTGGAATGTGACTGGGATGAATGAGAAACTGATTTTTTAAATTTTTATTTTTTTTAATTATTTGAATTTAAATGGTACACAGAGTCTTGGTCAGTGCAGATCCAAAGGGTTGGGGCTTACATATAATGTGAAACTTCCAAACCAAGCAATTTTTGTTTTCCCTTTGGCCATGAACAGAGCCAAACCACCAGCTTTGCAGGTTGCAAATGCTAGCTTTGAGTGTTTTGCAGGTTTTCTTAAAGCCTGCAATATTTATTTGTTGCTTCAGTGGCCTTGTCAAGGTCCTTTGTAGATAGAAGATGCTCTCCCAAGGTCCAGAGTTTGATCACCCCTCAGTGAATTCATTTGGCATCTATGGGACACTTTGTCAGAGACTGGGGATATGAAGGTCATCAAGATGAGATGTTGTTCCTGCCCATGGGACAAAGCAGACCAGGCAGAGGACAGATCCCCGTGGCTATAGTCCTGCAGTTGACAGCTGTGTATATACCATTTCATAGTGATTTAGAGAAGGAAAACATTACTTCTTGGCCCATCCAGACTCTTCTAAAGTTCTTTCATGTTCTCTGGGAGCCTGGGGAGGTCTTGCACTGGTAGAAGAATCCAGATTTCTCCCAATGGCTTCCTTTCCAAGAGACACTTCATCCCTGCACTAAACTCTGAGGGGATTCACAGAGCTACCATACACACACATGCAATGTGGAAGGGGATGTTAATGAGTCATTATCCTGTAGTTGTAATATTGCCCATCTGGGCCTTGTCTGAGCATAAAGCATAGAGAAAGCCATGTCAAGGGGTGTCACTTTAAGTATGCTGAGAGAGTCAACTGATCTTTGTGCAGTATAACTTTGAGTCTACTTCTTCCTGATACATAATTTTATACCTGCACTTGGGAGACTCTTGAGAAATATTTCTGAATCATTAATAGGAAAAAAATAATAAAGGTTAAGCATCCCTAATCTGAAAATATGAGATCCAAAATGTTCCAAACTCCAAGATTTTTTGAACACTGACCTACGTGTAAAAAATTCTACACCATGAAACTTTGTTTCATACAAAAAATTACTGAAAAAAGTTATAGAAAATTCCCTTTGATCTGTGCATATAAGGTGTATATGGAATATAAATATTTCTTTTTTTAAGTACTTCTTTACATTTATTTGTTTTGAGAAATGGAAGTATAATTTTTGTGTTCACATATATTTGATCCCTCACAAAAGTATTAAAATATATATAAATATTTCATGTTTAGACTTGGGTCCCTTTGCCAAGATATCTCATTATGTATATGCAATATTCCAAAATCCAAAATATTCTCAAACACTTCTGTCCCATACATTTTAGATAAGGGATTTTCAACCTTAAAAAGTTAGTGTTTTCTGAGCATTTACTTCTGCTAGACACCACTCTATGCACTTTGCATGCATTAACTCATTTACTCCCTGATGCAACACTATGAAATAGATAACATTATTTTGTCTGTTTTATAAGCGAGAAAATTGAGAGCTAAGTAGGGTGAAAGGACCACACAATTAATAAGATGTGGAAGCAAGACTCCAACCTGGGAGATGATCTGTCTCTACTGCCTGATGTGCACTTTGAGGGTTGGTCCCATTGGTGTAGTTTAGCCGTTAGCGTCACACATTCTTCACAGGCCAGTCTTAGTGACAAGGCAGCTGAAAGAGACTTTGGCCCTCCTTTCCCACCCTTCAACTATCCAGACCACCCTTCCCCTAATAAGTATACAAAATAACTAAAAACTATACTTAAAAGTGGCTTCAAGGTAAGCCCTCTGTCCCTTAGGCTGACCCCTGAGGCCCTCTGTCAAGAAACTCAGGAGTTGCCTCTGTCTTCTGCAGAAATTCTGTATGATGGCTTCATGTCTGTAATCTAAGAAGGACAATGGGGACAATTTAGTAATTGTTAATCCATTTTCACTCATTGTCACCTAGCTCTGAATGGGCACAGAGAAGACAGGCTGTCAGAGGACTTTTAGGAATGGGCCAGATGTAAGGAAGAACAGTAGCCAGCAGGGCTGCCCTGCCTGTGTCCTGCTTGGGAAAGCAGGATGCCCAGCTGGAGGGCACTGGGCAGCATCCTGAACCCAGGGTGGCAGGAAAGCAAAAGAAAAGATACATGTGGCTCCACCTAGTCCCCTTCTAATTATAACACAAATGTATGCTGACTTTTTCATGAAGATACTTAAAAACCACAAATGCTGCACAAATATAGTTTCATATGACTCAATGAAGTCCTTATTTTCAAGTTGAGGTATGGAGAAATGAAGTCACTTGTCTGTGATCTAGTATGTAGGTAGTTGTTCATTTGTGATATAAAACAATGAAGATCTAGTTAAATTTATTAGGAAAGTTTGTTTTTATAGACTTGGGAAGAGACGTAGCCCCTCCAGTCCAGCATGGTGATGGCCCTAGACCAACTGTCTCCTTATGTAAAAAGTTTTCAAGCTTCCCACTCCATTCCAAGTCCAGTCCTCCTGTATCGTTCTTATGCAGCTCCTCTCTCCCTGCCACCTGGAGGTTCTGCCCACCTTGTCTTGACTTGATCCTCTTTATCTGATGTGCAGCTGTTTGTCACAGAAATATCATACTCACTCCTCTGCTTAATTCTCCTCACAGATAGACAAAGACTGTGTGAATCCATTCATTCTTTCAACAAGCATTTATTGATCATTTACTATTTGCTAAACACCACTATAAAAAGATGATTAAAAATAAATCAGTACTGCCCTCCTGGCAATTATAATCTGGGGCAGGGTTTTCTTGTAAATGGTCCAATAGTGAATATTTTAGCCTTTACAGGTAATTTAGTCCATTCCTCTGCTATAACAGATACCACAAACTGGGTAATTTTTGAATAATAGAAATACATTTCTCGTGGTTTTAAAGTCTGAAAATTCCAAGCTCAAGATCAAGGTGCTAGAAGGATATGTATCTGGTGAAGGCTGATTTCTGCTTCATAATTGTCACCTTGTTGCTATGTTCTCCAATAGAGGGAACAAACCCTGTGTCATCACATGATGGAAGGGTAGAAGCATAAAAGGGCCAAGCTAGGTCCCCCAGTCATTTTAGACGACACTGATCCCATCCACGAAAGTAGAACCTTCATGGCCTGATCACTTCCTACAGGTCCCACCCCCTAATACTGTTTTGTTGGGGATTAAGTTTCAACATGAATTTTGAACCATAGCAACAGAGCAGCCAGTCTCAGTGCAGATGCTTAGCTGGTGCAAAAGCAGCCAGACAGGACAGATCTCAGTGGACCTGTGACCAATAAACTTTCATTGCAAAGCCAGGCATTGGACTTCAGCCCACAAGCCATTGTAGGCAGAGGTAGAACATATTTAAATCTACCTGCCACCCCCATGACTTTATAGTCTGTGACCCAAGCCAGTCCAAGACATGCATAGAATAATCAATCTCTGGTCCCCAAATAACTGGAATCTGTGTTGTGCTAACACTGTTGGGGACTGGTAAGACAAGGGTGAATGTGGAAGAGTGGATAGTCAGGGAGGACCTATTGGGAAAAAAAAAAAAAAAAGAACATAGTATGTGGAGTTAAAATGTACAGTTTGGAGTCCTTATTCTACTGCCTGCTGGCTGGTGGCCTTGGGTAAGTCATTAGCCTTATCAATATCATAATTTCCTGAGAACCATCACTTGTTATATAAATGAACTGAAATGCCACATAAAAGCAATATTGATTGTTGTCACCTAAAAGAAAAACCACATTTTATTCACTGTTCTTTCTTCTGCTAAGTAGACTCAGTAACTGGTCATTTAAAGTGAAAATTGGCTGGTCACAGTGGCTCACACCTATAATCCCAGTGGCTTGGGAGGCTGAGGCAGGAGGATTGAGAGCTCAAAGCCAGCCTCAGCAAAAGCAAGGAACTAAGCAACTCAGTGAGACCCTGTCTGTCTCTAAATAAAATACAAGTTAGGGCTGGGGATATGGATCAGTTGATCAAGTGCCCCTGAATTCAATCCCTGGCACCTCCAAAAATAAAATAAATAAAATAAAATGAAAATCAGAATTTTGAAGTTTCAGATTCCAAATGAATACTTAGTATGTAATGTAGTGCCATCTTGCTCTGTAGTTTTAGCCCCACTATGGACGGTGACCCAGCTCTTCCCAGGTTTGGCTCTGGCTTGTGTTTACTGGATGTGGCCCTTTCACCTTGATTTCTAGGGCTGCATTTTCTAGCTTCCTCCTGCCCTCCATCCCACTCCCCACCCTATACCCCCCCCGCAAGTCTCTTAGTGTTTCTGTATTGGATTGCATTGTTTTTGTACCTGTCTAGGGACAATGACATGAAGAGACTTCTCTGCTCTAGCCTTTATGTCCAGTCCTCTTCCTTCTCCCTTTCCACAGTACCTTAAAGCCTTTCCCTATGCTCCTGTGTTCTGTTTTCATCTAATTTGCTATTATTTTCTAAAATCCCTCTAGAATTTTATGTTATTGATAATTGGTTTACATAAATATAGGCTTTTATGTGAATATATATCATATGTGTGTATACATATACATATGCACATATGTATATGTACATACATACGCTGGTTATTTATATAATTCTCTGTAAGGCTCCAACCTGGCATATCCTAAAATAACACTGAAACCACCTTCAAAGTTATTAATGCTTCTTAAATAGAGGATCCAAATTCCAGATCGAACTGTTAATCCACTCCGCAAATCAGGATGAATTTGATACTATGTATGGGATGAAGGAAAACTACTACCTTAGGCTTCAATAGGACAACTGCCCTGTCATCAGCCCCTGGCCTGCATCTGGGTCAGACCCTGCGGTCTGAATGGTGTGTCAGTGGGGAGGATGCCCGTTCCAATCTGCGTTTCCTGCAGTGCTTTGTTCCAGTCTTTTATCATCACCATTTGGCAACTGCTTCACTTAAGCTATCTGTCTGTCTTTACAACAGTGACAATAAATCTTAGCTATTGTTAAAGTTGTGCAAGGATTTAAGGAATGAAAGAGAACAAGGATACTTTCCTAACCATGCTTATGTATATGCCCCATAGATGCTTAATGGCTGTTTTTTTTTTTATAAGCTTAGTGATTAATATTACCATCTCCCTATCCCTAAACATGTAGTAATTGCAAAAAGGTCAGTGTCACTTACTGGGAAGCCAAGGGCCTGGGGACAGCACCACTGCCTCTGGTGAGGAATTGGGAATTCCATCAACCTATCTTCAAGATGCTGTTAGTGCTTTTCAAAGAACATTAAAAAGAGCTTGTAATGATCTCATTCATTGTATTCCAGCAGTGTTCACATATAAAATGGCGTTAATGGTGCTTAAAATCTGTTTATTGGCTTTTGCTCCTAAGTAAGTTAAACTTTTCCCTTATTTACACTGTAGATTTGCTGAGCTAGCCCTTTCCCAATAAAAACTAACACTCTGTCTGCTGTTTCCACCACACACAGAGACACAGCCCCTAATACTCTCAACAGTTCCTAGCTATAATTAACTCCAAGTTGCAGGCACACACCAAATCTCCAGCTAAAGAGGCAGCCGCCGTGCAGCTGGCTCTGCATTCTACAGGGCTGACTGCTGAAGAGAATGAGCTAGAATCTGCAGGAATGTCCCAGGCAGATTCCAGCCTCCTCTTTTCTGTCATTCATTCAAAAGATGCATATTGATCTGCCACGTGTTAGGCACTGTGCCAAAACGAAGTCATTCTCTCCACTAATATTTATTGAGTGCCTATTTCAGACCAGACACAATCCTAGGTGTCAGAGGCAGAGCAGAAACAAAAATAACAGACTACTTTGTGGGTGTAGTGCTTAGTGTTCTTACAGAGGGGACAGAAAAGTAATCATTAAGTGCATGGTATAATATGTGTATCGCAGAAAGACTGATGCAAAAGCGAAAATAAAGCAGGGGAGGGAGATGGTCTGGGGTATGAGTTACAGTTCCCCAGTTTCCCTGAGGGAGGGGACACAATGCCAGCCAGGACTAGAAGCAGGGGAACAAGTGGCCATTGGAGACACAGGCTTTGAGGCAGAAGGAGTGTGGTCAGGATGGAAGGAGGCCAGTGTTAGCAAAGCAAAGGAAATGAACAGGAAAGTTGTAGGGTGTGTGGACACTGGGATGACCACACTAATAACAGCCGACAGAGTCCCTAGCCTCATGAACTTGATAGTCACTGTGCAGGGGTTAGGAGAATTAGTAGGATGAATTAAATGATCCCAGGTGATTGCACAAATAAATCAAATAGAAGTTAAAAGCATAAAAAGAAGCGCACAGTATCATAAGAACTCCAAATGTGGGGGTTGATTTATTCAGCAGGTGTAGGGAAAAGTGACCCCGAAGATCCGACATGGAAGACAACTTAATTAAGATGGTAAAATACGCTGAGTGTGGTGATACATGCCTGTGATCCCAGCAGTTTGGGAGGTTGAAGCAGGAGGATCACAAGTTCAAAGCCAGCCTCCACAACTTAGTGAGGCCCTATGCCATGTAGCCAGACCCTATCTCAAAATAAAAAATAAGAAATGCTGGGGATGTAGCTCAGTGGTTGATAAGAACCTATGACATGAGAGAATCCCTTAAATCTGAGGAACTAGACAGAAACCAGGGTGGCTAGAGCTGGGAGAGATTGGAGGTAGAAATTAGACAAGGGAAGGAAGGAAAAAAGGTGAATCCAGACCACAGAGCATTTTAGGGAACATTAATGATTTTAGTCTTTATTATAATTACAAGGGAGACCTCTTTAAGGGATTTTTGTGGGGAGGGGAGCGGGTTGTTAATTAAATTTGCATTGAAAATTTTTGGTCCGAGGAATAGAAAATGGGTCAGAAAAGGACACTAGTTGGGAGATCCTCGGTAGGCCAGGTGAGAAACAGTAATGCTGTGGCTAGAGAAAAGTTCAAGAGAAGTAATTGACCAAACTGAAAGATGGATAGGATATGGAGTAAGACAGAGGAGGCAGAGATGAGTCAGATTTTCAATTTGCAGGAAGATGAATGGACATTTGGACAGACAGTGGATGGAGGGATGGACCATTTACTCAAATGGGCAACACTGGAAGGAACCAGATTTGAAAAGGAGCTCAGGGGTGAGCTTCCAGTTAGCAGTAGTGTGGAAAGCTTATGGGTTTAAGATGGGGGTATTTTGAAACATTTGAATGGGCTGCCAATATATGGTTATATATATATTGCTGTGGGACTTAGAAGAAAAGGGTCTTGTCCTGGATGTTAATGAATTATGAGGCAGACAGGTGGCTGGAGAAGCCTTATAAGATTGTCTGTGAAGAAGTATAGAAGACATGGACAAAATGGAAATGAAACTGCTCAGCCTATACAAAAGGAACATTGTATTGTACAGAAATGGTGGTGTTAATGACATCCCGTTGGTGTACGAATACTGAGGTAGTGGCAAGGACAGCACCAAGTGCGGCCTTAGCTAGGAAGAGAGGGCCCCTTCTGAGTATGGATGTCGTCTTCACTAGGACACTCCAGGCATTCCCATGTAGTTTTCTAATAATGAGAAAACTAAGAGAGCACTGAAAACTTTCCACCTAATCTGTCCCTCCAGCTTCTTTTAATCAATAGACCAATCTTGATGGCTTGTGTTAAAGACTTCATTTTTTTTGTATTGAATTTTGTTTTGTAGCAAAGTTCTCTCTGCTAATTGACTCCTACAGTTCCTCCTCCTCCTTTTCCTTCCTCTTCTCCACCCCCTCCCTCTTTCTTTCTCCCTTCTCTTCCCCAACCCCCTCCTCTGGATTCTATAATTGTCAATATCTGGCTTAGCTGTAAAAGCCAGAGCAGTGAGAAGGGAGAGAACAAGAATTTAGTTAGACGAGACAGAATTGGTGGGGAGAGCTTTGGCAGAAAATTCAGGTAGACAAGAGCAAGGGAGAAATGGATTGACACAATTCTTTCAGGAATACATAGAATAAAGTCTGGAAAAATCAGGAACAATAAGAGTCAGGGGTCCCTTCCAGGATTCTGAAGAGTGAAGCGTACAAGTCTCTTAACAGAGGGACTATGTAAACAAGGAGCCAGAAATAACACAAGATACACACAAAAAACAGCAGAAAGTGATTCCTCTATAGTGCTACCTACCATTAAATGCAAGGGTCTTGTCTTTGCTTCTTGCTCAGAGCCTGTGTGGCTGGACTGTGTGGCCCCAGGGGGAAACCACTGGATTCAATACCAAGGGGTAGGATGCCAAGCACTTCCTACTGGTTATAGTCATCTAGCTTTTCTGCATCTTGTACCTTGAAACAGGTGCAGCAGCATCCTTGGTGATACGTAACTATAAAAGGAGCAAAGCCATTTTTGGCAGAATCACTGGTAATTAAATTAATTTTAAGTCTTCCCTCAGAGGCCAAATGTTACTTAGATCATTGTGATTCCAATTTACCTTAAGTATGTCATCAATATTTAGCAGAGAGAGAAAATTGGCTAGAGGTAAAAGATTATCAGTGATGTACTTCATTTCTGCCCTATGGGTATATCTAATTACATGAAAGTTAAAGTTGCAAGATCATTACCCAGTATTGTTATGTTTAGTATGGAAGTGTGAAAATATTCGAAGCTTCTTAGGGGTATTTTTAAATATAATATTACTTGATAAAAGTGTGTAAGTTCCATGTTTTAGAGACTTTGGGCAGAGAACTATTTTTTCCTAAATGCCCAACAGTTTTCTGAAGTATTTTTTTTGTCATTGATAATAATTGTACATATTTGTTGGGGGGGGTACAATATGATAATTCAATACTTATATAAAATGTGTAATGATCAGATTAGAGTTATTAGCGTTTCCATCTCTTTAAACATTTACATATCTTTGTGTCAGAAAACTTCAAGCTCCTCTGTTCTAGTTCTTTATAAAAGATATAATAGATTGTTGTGAAGTATAGTCATCCTACTTTGCTATTGAATGTTAAAACTTATTTCTTCTGTGTGGTACCTGTCATGCATCCTTCCTCTGTCCCCTCTCCCTCTCCTTCCTAGCTCATAGACTCCCGCTTTACTCCTCCATGACCTGTCTCCAATGTATGCATGCCTGTATACATGCATTCATATATACATGCATACCTATGTGTGCAAAAACCTCAGCACATGAGAATTTTTCAGCAGTAAGTGGTGGTTTGTTATGATCCGTTTTTTATATGCCAGTTTCCTATCCTCAAAGTATTAGGTTTTTCCCCCTTTTTCATCTAATAAAATCTTTTTACAAGATATGAGAGGAATAGCAAGTAGTCCTTTATGCAGATTGAGTTTCTTTTTTAAATTTTTTATTATTCTAATTTGTTATACACGTTTACAGAGTACATTTCATTTCATATTACATATAAAGAACACAATTTTTCAAGTTGCTGGTTTAATATAAAGTATTTTTACAACAATTGTGTCTTCATACATGTATTTAGGGTAATCATGGATAACTCAGTCTGCCATTATTCCTATCCCCTTGCCTCTTCCCCTCCTTCCCCCGCCCCTTTGTTCTATTTAAAGCTCTTTCATTCCTCTCATTCCCTCTCTCTTGCCTTTATAAGTTAGTATCTTCATATCAAAGAGATCATTCGACCTTTGGTTTTTTTTGGGATTGGCTAACTTCACTTAGCATTATTTTCTCCAACTCCATCCATTTACCTGCAAATGCCATGATTTTATTCTCTTTTAGTGCCGAGTAGTGTTCCATTGTGTATATATACCACAGTTTCCCTATCCATTCATCTGCTGATAGGCATCGGGGTTGGTTCCACAATCTAGCTATTGTGAATTGTGCTGCTATAAACATTGATGTGGCTGTGTCCCTGTAGTAAGCTGTTTTTATGTCCTTTGGGAATAGGCCAAGGAGTGGGATAGCTGGGTCAAATGGTGGTTCCATTCCCAGTTTTCCTAGGAATCTCCATACTACTTTCCAGATTGGCTTCACCAACTTGCAGTTCCACCAGCAATGTAAGAGTGTGCCTTTTCCCCACATCCTCGCCAGCATTTATTGTTGTTTGTTTTTTTTTTTTTTTTTTTTTTTTTTTTTTTTTTTTTTTTTTTTTTTTTTTTTTTTTGATAGCTGCCATTCTGACTGGAGTAAGATGAAATCTTAGAGTTGTTTTGATTTGCATTTCTCTAATCACTAGAGATGTTGAACATTTTTTCATATATATTTGTTGATTGTATATCATCTTCTGAGAAATGTCTGTTTAGACATTTCTTGGCCCATTTATTGATTGGGTTATTTGTTTTTTTGGTGTTAAAGTTCTTAAGAGCTTTATAAATCCTTGAGGTTAGTGTTCTATCTGATGTGCTTGTGGTAAAGATTTGCTCCCATTCTGTAGGTCCTCTATTCATCTCACTGATTGTTTCTTTTGCTGAGAAGAAGCTTTTTAGTTTGAATCCATCCCATTTATTGTTTCTTGTTTTTAGTTCTTGCACTATAGGGGTCTTACTGAGGAAGTTGGAGCCTAAACCAACATGATGGAGATTTGGGCCTACTTTTTCTTCTATTAGGTGCAAGGTCTCTGGTTTAATTCCTAGGTCCTTGATCCACTTTGAGTTAAGTTTTGTGCATGGTGAGAGAAAGAGATTTAATTTCATTTTATTACATGAGGATTTCCAGTTTTCCCAGCACCATTTGTTGAAGAGGCTGTCTTTTCTCCAGTGAACATTTTTGGCACCTTTGTCTAATATAAGATAACTGTAGATGTGTGGGTTCATCTCTGAGTCTTCTATTCTGTACCATTGGTCAACTGGTCTATTTTGATGCCAATACCATGCTGTTTTTGTTACTATTGCTTTGTAGTACAATTTAAGGTCTGTAATAGTAATGCCACCCACTTCAAGAGACACATCTCATAGGAAAAGACGCCCATAGACTGAAGGTGAAAGGATGGGATAAAATATATCACTCACATGGTCTAGGTAAGCAAGCAGGGGTCTCCATCCTCATATCAAATAAAGTAGACTTCAAGCCAAAGTTAGTCAAAAGAGATAAAGATGTACATTTCATACTGCTTAAGGGAATCATAGATTGAGTTTCTCAAAGAGGCAGAGTCCGTTATGTTTCATGATGGGGTAACACTGAGTTGTGATTATGTTATAAATATTACTTGGATTTTTATCATATCCTAGTCATGCATGGCAAATAGGCTTTTTTCCCAATTATAAAAGCAGTTCATACACATTAAAGAAAACTTGTACTGTAAAAAAATGTTGGGGGAAACTTCCCAGACCCTCATCATCTAATTTTAAATCCTAATAACATGTTTTTCTGGTTCAATGTGATTTTTTCCCCCATGCCATGAAGTTACTGGATTTATTTTTTTGTTTTGTTTTTTTTTTTTTAATTTGGCTTTGTTGTTTAATGAAAATACTTTTGGTTTATTTATGATTATAAAGATAGACTAAACTACATAGACAGTTGAAGGAGCACGTAAAATCATAAAGGTAAAAATGAAAACCACTCCAAATTTTACCCCCAGAAGAAACCCCATCCTTCCTTCCAGTTATTCTGCTGTATGTAGTTATGCACATAGAATCATCATTCAGTATCTAGGGTACTGGTGCTAGGATCCCCCAGGTACCAAAATCTGCAGATGATCAAACCCCTTATATAACATGGCATTTAAACTACACATATCACCCTGTATACTTTAAATCTAGATTACTTATAACACCTAGTACAATGTAAATGCTATATAAATAGTTGTCATACTGTATTCTTTAGGGAATAATGGCAGGAAAAACTCTGTACATGTTCAGTACAATTGTGTTTCAAATATTTTCAATTCACAGTTTCTTGCTTCTGCAGATGTGGAACCCACAGACAAGGAGGGCCAGCTGTATACTCATGCATCCAATTACTTCATGTAGAGGGACTCTTATTAGATATGTTGCTTTGTGGCCTGCTCTTCTTCACTCTATAATATGTCTCTGTGACATTTCTCCATTATTAAATTAAAGCCATAGTAATCCGTTTTAATGATTGTGTTACAATCTTTTGTTTATATGACTACCATGGATCAGTTCCCATTTGATATAATTGAAAGGCTTAAACAAGATGCTAAAAGAAAAAAAAAAATTCAGAAAAGCATCTCTCAGCATAGATCACCAGAGAGGGAAGAGTCTAGAAGCAAAAATAAAGTAGTCCAGGTAAAAATTTATCAAGTCTTGGATTAAGTCATTGGTAGTAATGAGATAAGTGGTTACTAACTTTTTTTATTTACTTCTTATCATGTGCCTCTTACTAATGTGTTATACACAAACAATAAAATGTTAGCTCCAATATTATTCCCATTTGTGCTAATTAAGTAACATGTTCAAGATCACATAACCAGAAAGTGACAGGACTGTGATTCAAACAGGAATGCTGGCTCCAGACCAGTGACCATAAGCCCTTATACTACACTGCACAGAAATAGGGATCTAAACGGAAAGTTATTGCATAGATGCCAGGGAATTGAAATGAAGAGTTGTTAAGCAGAATTCAGCCTTTTTCCTGTCTCCCTGTAAAAGCAGCTCACATTCCTTTAAGTGGCTACTTGGAGTTTTCAGTTCTGCCCTTCTGTGCTTTTCCCAAGCAAGCATATTTGTCTCTGATGATCATGTTGTTAAACTTGTACAAGAATGTTGCTTTATTTTTTGGTACTGGGGATTGAACTCAGGGCCACTCGACCACTGAGCCACATTCCCAGCCCTATTTTGTATTTTTTATTTTAGAGACAGGGTCTTACTGAGTTGCTTAGTTCCTCACCCTTATTGAGGCTGGCTTTAAACTCATGATCCTCCTGTCTCAGCCTCCCAAGTCACTGGGATTATAGGTGTGCACCACCATACTCAGCTAGGATGTTGCTTTTGTTCACGTAAGAGGGTGAACTATGTTCAAGACACTTGATATGTGTGATCTCTTTTGATCTTCCCAAGAGTCCTATGAAAGTAGTCTATTTTTACCCCTCTTTTTACAGAAGAAGCTCATCAAGCTTCAAAGTTGTATAAGTTCACCAATCGTGGGAATTACAGAGCCAGCATCAGGATCTCTAGACTCCCAAGCCCCTGATACTATCATTTAATACCTAATATGAGTGTTAAATTGATTAGGAATGACCAAGAAAAAAATTCTGTGAGAGAAACTCAGATGGGAGCTAATAACTCTAAAGCTCAGATCTTCTCAAACTTCCTGGCTGTGTCCTCCAGTCCTCCAAAAGTACCAAGTCCTCAGAGTTTTTTTGTTTTTGTTTTTGTTTGTTTGTTTGTTTGTTTGGTATCAGGGATTGAACTCAGGGGCACTCGACCACTGGGCCACATCCCCAGCCCTTTTTTGTATTTTATTAGAGACAGGGTCTCACTGAGTTGCTAAGTGCCTTGCCGTTGCTGAGGCTGGCTTTGAACTCATGATCCTCTTGCCTCAGCCTCCCAAGTGCTGGGATTACAGGGGTGTGCCACCGCGCATGGCAAGTCTTTGGAGTTTTGACCCCATGGTTTTCATGGTTAATAATTGACCTGTTGTCCATCACAATCCCATTAGATTACCAAATTTTGTGCCTGAGCTTTTGAGTTCTCCAAACTGCTTCCTTCTTTTTTTTTTTTTTTCTTTTCTTTTTTTTTTTTTTTTTTTAGTTTTTAAATTTTATTTAGGATTTGTAAGACATACAGACAAATTACTCTCAAGTTAATTGAAGACATTCAGAAATTCCCAAAAGAGATCACTTCTTAACTTCCCTAATACAAAAATGCCTAGTTTTCCTTTTATAGAGTAAAATGCCTTTTATTACCAAATTTGAGTTAAGGTTTGAGATAATATTCTGAAAGAGAAGGCAAAACAATTTTAATTTGTATACATTAATAACTGATTGAATTCAATGTTTTAAAAAAATAGCTTTTATTCAAGGATAGATTAAGTGAATGAAGACAGGTAACCTGAACATCTAGTCACTGGTCCTGAGAAAGGCCCCTCCCATCTGGTGGCCTCTAGAGCAGACTGCAGAGCAGGGGCTCTGTTGATGGACACTTGGCATTTCTTTTGGCCCTTTGCCTTTGTTACTCAAGTGTGCCACAAGTTGGAAGTGTCCTTTATGCATTTCTTCATAGAAATTTGATATGACTTAGCTTCAAGAGTGCTCCATGAGAATAATTGAGTTTTCCCAAAAGAATGATTGAGCTATATTTATCTTCTTAATTGGCATCTAATTCAAGGTAAATGAGATTACAAGAAAATATGCTGATGGGGAGCCACACACCAATTTATTGGACCCAAACAATCTGTATCTATTGTTTTTGTTGTTTTGTTTTGTGATACTGGGGTTTGAACCCAGGACCTTGCACATGCGAAGCAAACACTTTACCACTGAGTTATATCTGTGACCCTTTCTAGATTTCATTGTGAAACAGAGTCTCACTAAGTTGCTGAAGCTAGCCTCAAACATGTAATTCTCCTGTCTTAACCTCCTGAGTTGCTGAGATTACAGGTGTGTGCCAACATTCCTAACTTCTATCATTGTGTTGTTTTGTTTTGTTTTGTTTTCCTGTGCTCGGGTAGAAATGCTAGGCAAGTGGTCTACCACTGAGCCACACCCCCAGGCTATGTATCTATTGTTTTGATAGCCAACATAGCACTTGACTTCAAAGAGGAAACCTGAGAATCCATCATCTATGTGTCATTTTTAGTTGTTCAAGTGTCAGTTTAGCCTAGGCTGTGACTGGAAGGGACATTCCTTTGACTTATATTGCTTTTTACTTCTTTCATGGACTCTTATTGGTGAAGGTAACACTTTCCTATTGTATGCTTATTTAGGAAGCCTGATTTTCACATTAGCCTGCAGGAAGGCAGGCGGATTAACTAAATAAGTGATAGCCTAGAAATGCAATATGTAGTGACCAATCTGCTTTCCATGGGAAAATACATGTCCAGTGTTCTTCTCTAGAGCTGGACATCTCCTAGATGTTAGCCCACTCTTTACCACTAGCATACACAGTTGGTCCTCCATAGCCTTAGCTTCCACATCCATGGATTCAAACAACCTCTGATTGAAAATATTTGAAAAAATGTTGCATTTCTACTGCATTTTTCCTTGTCATTATTGCCTAAACAACACAACATACAACTATTTACACAGCATTTACATTGTTCTAGGTATTATAAGTAATCTAGGGATGATTTAAAAGTATATGGGGGGTGTGCATAGATTTTGTTGTTGTTGTCATTGTTGTTTTGTTTTTTGTTTTGTTTTGTTTTCAAATTTTTTTTTATTCTAAGTTGTTAGAAATGACAGCAGAATGCATTACATTTCATATTACACTCATAGAGCACATTTTTACATATCTCTGGTTGTATGCAAAGTATATTCACACCATTCGTGACTTCATACATGCACTTAGGGTAATGATATCCATCACATTCTACCATCTTTTTTTTTTTTTCTTCACCCTTTTGCCCCCTCCCATACCCTTCCTCCCCATTGGCCATTCTAGTGTTCCTCTAATCCTCCTATGCTTCCCATTCCAACCCCACTGTGAATCGGCCTCCTTATATCAGAAAAAACATTTGGCATTTGGATTTTTGGGATTGGCTAGCTTCACTTAGCATTATATTCTCCAATTTCATCCATTTACCTGTGAATGTCATGATTTTATTCTCTCTTATTGCTGAGTAATATACTCCATTGTGTATATATACCACAATTTCCTTATCTATTCATCATCTGAAGGGCATCTAGGTTGATTCCACAGTTTAGCTATTGTAAATTGTGCTGCTATAAACATTGATGTGGCTGTGTCCCTGTAGTATGCTGTTTTTAAGTCCTTTGGGTATAGACCAAGGAGTGGGATAGCTGGGTCATAAGGTGGTTCCATTCCCAGTTTTCCAAGGAATCTCCATACTACTTTCCATATTGGCTGCACCATTTTGCAGTCCACCAACAATGTATGAGCGTGCCTTTTTCTCCACATCCTTGCCAACATTTATTGTTGTTTGTGTTCTTAATAGCTGCCATTCTGACTGGTATAAGATGAAATCTTAGAGTGGTTTTGATTTACATTTCTCTAATTGCCGGAGATGTTGAACATTTTTTCCATTGTTTGTTGATTGATTGTGTATCTTCTTCTGAGAGGTGTCTGTTCAATTCCTTGGCCCATTTATTGATTGGGTTATTTGCTTTTTTGGTGTTAAGATTTTTAAGTTCTTTATATATTCTAGAGATTAGTGCTTTATCTGACGTGCATGTGGTAAAAATTTGTTCCCAATTAGTAGGCTCTCTATTCAGCTCACTGATTGTTTCTTTTGCTGAGAAGAAGCTTTGTAATTTGAATCTATCCCATTTATTGATTCTTGATATTAATTCTTGTGCTACAAGTGTCTTATTAAGGAACTTGGGGCCTAATCCAACATGATGGAGATTAGAGCTTACTTTTTCTTCTATTAGGTGTAGTGTCTCTGGTCTAATTCCTAGATCCTTGATCCACTTTGAGTTGAATTTTGTACATGGTGAGAGATAGAGGTTTAATTTCATTTTGTTGCATATGGATTTCCAGTTTTACTAGCACCATTTGTTGAAGAGGCTATCTTTTCTCCAATGTACATTTTTGGCACCTTTGTCTAATATAAGATAACTAAATTATAAGTGTTAGTCTCTGTGTCCTCTATTCTGTACCATTGGTCTACCAGCCTATTTTTGTGCCAATACCATGTTGTTTTTGTTACTATTGCTCTGTAGTATAATTTAAGGTCTGGTATAGTGATGCCACCTGCTTCACTCCTCTTGCTAAGGATTGCTTTAGCTATTCTGGGTCTCTTATTTTTTCAGATGAATTTTTGCTTTTTCTATTTCTGTGAGGAATGTCATTGGGATTTTGATTGGGATTGCAATAAATCTGTATAGTGCTTTTGGTAGTATGGTTATTTTGACAATATTAGTTCTGCCTATCCAAGAAATGGGTAGATCTTTCCATCTTCTAAGGTCTTCCATAATTTCTTTGTTTAATGTTCTGTAGTTTTCATTATAGTGGTCTTTTACGTCTTTGGTTAAGTTGATTCCCAAGTATTTTTTATTTTTGGATGCTATTGTAAATGGAGTAGTTTTCCTCATTTCCCTTTCAGAGGATTTGTCACTGATATATAGAAATGCCTTAGATTTATGGGTGTTGATTTTGTATCCTGCTACTTTGCTGAATTCAATTATGAATTCTAGAAGATTTCTGGTGGAATTTTTTGGATCTTCTAGGTATAAAATCATATCATCAGCAAATAATGATAATTTGAGTTCAACTTTACCTATCTATATCCCTTTAATTTCTTTCGTCTGTCTTATTGCTCTGGCCAGCATTTCAATTACTGTGTTAAATAGAAGTGGTGAAAGAGGGCATCCCTGTCTTGTTCCAGTTTTTAGAGGGCATGCTTTAAATTTTTCTCCATTTAGGATAATGTTGACCTGGGGCTTAGCATAGATAGCTTTTACAATGTTGAGATATGTTCCTGTTATCCCTAGTTTTTCTAGTTTTTGAACATGAAGGGGTGCTGTATTTTGTCAAATGCTTTTTCTGCATCTATTGAGATAATCATATGGTTCTTATCTTTAAGTCTATTGATGTGATGAATTCACATTTATTGATTTCTGTATGTTGAACCATCCTTGCATCCCTGGAATGAACCCCACTTGATCGTGGTGTATCATATTTTTGATATGTTTTTGTATCCATTTTGCCAGAATTTTATTGAGAATTTTTGCATCTATGTTCATTAGAGATATTGGTCTGAAGTTTTCGTTTTTTGATGTGTCTTTGCCTGGTTTGGGGATCAGGGTGATATTGGCCTCATAGAATGAGTTTGGAAGTGCTCCCTCTTTTTCTATTTCCTGAAATAAATTGAAGAGTATTGGTATCAGTTCTTCTTTAAAGGTCTTGTAGAACTCATCTGTGTATCTATCTGGTCCTGGGCTTTTCTTGGTTGGTAGGCTTCTGATGGCATCTTCTATTTCATCGCTTAAAATTGGTCTGTTCAAATTGTGTATATCATTTTGCTTTAATTTGGGCAGATCATACGACTTTAGGAATTTGTCGATGCCTTCGGTGTTTTTGTATTATTTTGTTGGAATAAAAGTTTTCAAAATAATTTCAAATTATTTTCTGTATTTCCATAGTATTTGTTGTGATATTTCCTTTTTCATCACATATGTTAGAAATTTGAGTTTTCTCTCTCCTTCTCTTTGTTAGCCTGTATAAGGGTCTGTCAATTTTATTGATTTTTTTCAAAGAACCAACTTTTTGTTTTGTCAATTTTTTCAACTGTTTCTTTTGTTTCCATTTCATTAATTTCAGCTCTGATTTTAATTATTTCCTGTGTTCTACCAGTTTTGGTGTTGGATTGCTCTTCTTTTTCTAGAGCTTTGAGATGTAATTTTAAGTCATTTATTTGTTGAATTTTTCTTCTTTTGAGGAATGAACTCAATGCAATGAACTTTCCTCTTAGAACTGCCTGAACTCAAGGCAGAGTTGGCAGGTCTGTCCCTGCTTCCTCCTGCTCTGGGGCAGAGGTCAGCGGGACTGTCTGGAGCCTGGTAGTACACCAGCAGGGGTCAGCAGGACTGACCTGGGGCTGACCGCGCTGGGGTGGAGGTCAGCGGGACTGACCTAGGCCTGGTGTCACTCCAATGCAGGATCTGGGATTGCCCTGGGCCCACCTGGACTCAAGCAGAGTTGGTGGGACTGTCCTTGCTGGCTCCTGCTCTGGGTCGGAGGTCGGTGGGACTGGCTGGAGCCTGGACCTGGCAGCACTCTAATGTAGGACCCTGGAACTGTCCTGGGCACACCTGAACTCAAAGCAGAGTTGGCGGGTGTGTCCTTGCTGGCTTCTGCTCTCGTGCGTAGATTTTTTGCAGATACTAGACCACTTTAAGTTAGAGCATTGATGGATTTTCATTTACACACAGGGTCCTGAAACCAATCTCTCTCAGGTACCAAGGATACCTGTGTCTCCTTGGCTAAGATAGATTCACTTCTCAGTATAGACACATATCTTACCACTAAAAGAATACTTTATAAACTTCAATTTCCTAATTCTTAAACATATCTACTGAGTTCACATTAATAATGTAGACTGCTGTCCTTCCATGGAAGCCATAGAGTCACTGTCACCACTGCCCATATTTCATCAGGGAAAGGGAATGAACCCATCCCAAGGATCTGCCTGGCAAGGGATGCCAAGGGCTTCAAGACCCCAAGTCCATGAATGCCCTTCCCATCCTGGAAAATGATACTTCTAGGGTGTCTGGAGCTGGAGGGGAACATACAGAGGTAGTATACAATTATTAGAGAGGGAGGGAAGATTTGCTCTCTTATTTTCTTTCATTTGTGGTAAACATAACAAAATTTATTGTTTTAACCACTTTTTAAAGTATACAGTTTAGTAGCATTAAATACGTTCAAATTGTTGAGTAGCCATTACCACCATCCATCTCCAGAATTCTTTTTATCTTGCAAAACTGAAACTGTACCCATTAAACAACACCCCATTCATCCCCCAAAACAGTCCCTAATAACTACTATTCTTTTTCTACCTCAATGAATCTGACCATTCTAGGTACCACACAAGCCAATCTCTAATATTTATCCTTTTGATATAACATGATGTCTTCAAGGTGGACTCTTTAACAGATTCCAAGTCCACAACTAGACCACTGTCAGCACCCCAGAAAGCCCCATTGTATCTTGTCCTCATCACAGCTTGCCTCTTCTTCCATTGAAACAGTGACTATCAAGACTCATACTAGGTGGCACACACCTATAATCTCAGCAGCTCAGGAGATTGAGGCAGGAGGATCACAAGTTCAAGGCCAGCTTCAGCAACTCAGTGAGACCCTAAGCAAGACCTTAAGCAATTTAACAAGACTGTCTCAAAATAAAAAAATGGAAAGGGCTGGGAATGTGGCTCAGTGGTTAAAGTCCCCCTGGGTTTAATCCTTGGTACAAAAAAAAAAAAAAAAAAAAAAAGACTCATGCTAACAATTTTTATTCTTGTCTTTCCTGTTTTTCATATGCTCTAGCAGAATGGTACAAGAGAAATAGAATGTGTACCACAAATGCAAGCCACATATATGATTTTAAATTTTCTAGTAGCCACACTGAGAAACAAAAAAAGGTGAAATTAATGCAAATAATATTAATTCAAATAATATATTCACCTCAATATATCCTAAATATTAACAGTTCTACAATTATAATCAATGTAATAATTGTAAAGGAGATATTTTATGTTCTGTTTGACTCCAATATGGTAGCCGCTAGCTAAATGTAGTTAGTTAAATTTAAATTCATTAAGATAAAATTTAAAATCCAGTTCCTTCATCATTATAGGCACATTTCAAATACTCAATAATTTCATGTGGCTATTGACTATTGACCTGGAGAACACAAAGAACATTTCCATCAACATATAAAGTTCTACCAGAGAGCATTGGCACATACTCTTCTATGTATGGCATTTTTAAATTTTTTTGGTTCAACGTTATCTCATCCCAGTTGTTGTATGTAGCTATACTTGTTACTTGCATTAGCAAATAGCATTTCACTTTATATTAAAACCAAAATTTAAAAAGGTATGTGGGCAAGACCAGACATCTTGGATGATCTCAGACAGTGGCCATTCATCAACATAGCAAAGAGTTAAATACCTTTTGCTTGCTTGGTGTGTGTCAGACATGGTCACTGCATGTAGCCCTGCAGAGTGCTGTGAATAGAATCCCTAGAATTTGCCACTGTAGCCTTGGAGAAAAATGTCCTTCAGATATTCAAAATGTATATGACATGGTCTTTGGCCACAAAATGTTATAATGTAGTAAGAAATTATTTTTAGAAGAAGAAAAAAGTACTTATAATGTAGTAGAATTATTTTTTAGAAGAAGGAAAAAAGTACTATAATACATACAAAGACAAAAACAATCTCAATCTACTTAAAGAATATGCTACACAACTGTAATTTGCTCTCTCCATCATGAGAGTTGTTAGGAGCAATCTAATTTGGAGAACTGGCAGCCATGTGAAACCTGAGGATGGAGGGGTAAATCGAACTATAGGAGACAATAGAAGAACTCCTTCTTTCAAAGGCTTTGTGTATACAAGATGAGAATTCAGTCTTTTCCAAGTCTGAGGTTTCTAAATTGAAGTTTCTAGAACAAATTGAGAAGCCCAAAAGTTGTATATCACAGAGAATGGGCAGCATTTGTCCTGAGGTTCTAAAAGAAGTTCTGACAGGGGAATGCAGTATATCCTTAACAACAGGCCTTCTAAAGACTGGAAGGGTCTAATATGTTACCTGCCTTTAAAAAAAAAAAAAAAAAAAAGCTGGTCTGGGGTTTTGGCACAGTGTTATAGCAATTGCCTGGTACATGTGAGGTACTGGGTTCAATCCTCAGCACCACATATAAATAAATAAATAAATAAAATAAAGGTATTGTGTCCATCTACAACTAAAAATATATTTTTTTAAAAAAAAACTGTGGAGGGAAAGTCCAAGTGTACAGGAAGATAAACAGATAAACCAAATATGAAGGAGCTGATCAAATGCCTAATATGTGTGGAATAGCCATGATTCAGTTCTCTTTATTTTTATTTTTATTTTTTGTGGATATAGATGGACAGCATGCCTTTATTTTATTTGTTTATTTTTATGTGGTGCTGAGGATCGAACCCATTGCCTCACACATGTGAGGCAAGTACTCTGCCACTGAGCCACAGCCCCAGCCTGATTCAGTTCTATTGGAGCATCTTTGATTCAGAAAGCTCCAGTAGCTTCACCAATGAGATTGCTTATAGCTCCACTCTAAAATAGTTATAGGTCTAGCTCTCCCAACATGTACAGAAGCCAGAATAACCCACATGTATCCATTGTACCAGTAACTCAACTCCCCCACTACTGACATGGGCAAAAAACGTAAAGGTATCCATAGGTTTTAAGTAAAATGTGTCCTAGGCAACTAGTTCCTAAAGTAGGTCACCATGAGGAAATGTGCTGACTGCATGACCCATTCCTTGGGCTGCTTGTCATCTCCTTTGGATATCAGTTGTCAGCATAATGAGAAGGAAGGAATGTGTGGGAGTCTGTTGCATAGCAGACAATAACAACTGACATTTATACATCACTTACTATATGCCAGGATTTATTTTTTAATCTCTTCATGTATATTATTTTAACAATAATCCCATGAAGTAGAAACTATTTTTTCCCATTTCCAGAGATGGAAGTTGAAGCACAGAGAGATGAAGTAACTTGCCCAAAATAGCATGTGAGGGAATCTCACCCACCAGCAAGGATTCCAACCCACCCACCTGATCTCAGAGATCACATGTAAAAACACTATCCCACATTCCCCTTTAAAAACAACAGAAAGAAATGACTTCCTTTAGGTCCCTCCTGTAGATTGTCTGGCCCAGTTTATAACTATATTACAGATAAATTGATAAAACCCAACTCAATATGAGGCTCTGTTGTGACATGAAATGAAAAGCTCAATTAAGGAAGGAAAGTTAGAAAATCAACACAGATTTCCTGCTTCCAACACTGTTGACAACAGACAAAACATGAAACAGGAAATCAAACTTCAGGAACCAACAAAAAATTGCAACTTTGACCTATTAGCGTGTTATACCAAGAACAGGTCCATGTCAGCACTTGGCCCAGGGATGGAGGCAAAATAGACCAGCATCCAACTCTGGACTTCCCTTCTCACCCATTAACTCAACTGAACTGTTGGATTAACGTAGCATAACAGTTAAGTAGCAGGATCCCTCCCGACTCTAGCAGCGCTGCAAATGCCCTTATCAGGCCACCTTTCTTAGAAACCATAAGAGTTTCCCTTTCAAGAAAACTAGCTCTGATCTATTCTAAATACTGGGGTTTTGTATATACTTAAATACAATGAAGGGTCCCTCTACTAAAAAGAGCATTAATTTAGCAAGAAAATTTTTGTTTTGTTTATTTTTTATTTATTTATTTATTTGTTTGTTTTTGTCAGTGCTAGGGATTGAACCCAGGGCCTGCACATGCCAGGCAACCACTTCAACACTAGACTGTATACCCCTATTCCCAGGAAAATACTTTTTAAAAGATTGTATTATTTTTTCAAAAAAATAAAAGTTCACTATTAACTTATTCAAAAAGGGGGAACCTACTATGTTCTAGGCCCTAATCTAGTGCAAAAAAAGGAAAATGCATGCTGTTACAGAGCTTTAAATACTTTCCTGTTCAATATAGTTTCACTGAAATAACTGGATAGTATTTGTACAATTATAGCACTTAGACAGTACTTTCTGTGTGTCAGATACCATATTTAGCAAATCATGTTTTCATTTAATCCTTGAAACAGCTCAATTTCAGGCAGATTCTGCTATCCCTTTCTCTAAGATGGCCATTAGCAAAGCAGGAAATTTAGAAGGTGTGTGGAATTTTTTTATCTTTCTGTCAGTCAGTTTTTCATTCCTGTAACAAAAGGCATGAAATAAATCTATTTAAAAAGAGGAAAGGTTTATATTGGCTCAGTTTAAGAGGTTCTAGTCCATAATTGAGCATATAATGGAGGAATTGTGTGGTAGAGCAAACTGCTGAACTTATGGTGACCAGGAAGTAGCTCAGTGGTAGAGCACTTGCCTAATATGTATGAGGCACTGGGTTTGATCCCCAGTACTGAAAAAAAGAAATCACACACAAACTATGGCAGTCCTGAAGGCAGCATATACATGGATTGTCTCTATATCATAGGAGTATATTCCAAGTCTCAGAGCAGCCTAACCATTTGCTTTGGTTAATGGTTATTTTCTTTTCTTTTTCCTTGGCAGATGATCATTCCCGGGTGAGGCTACAGACAATAGAAGGAGACACCAACTCAGACTATATCAATGGAAATTATATCGATGTATGTATTTTGAAATGCTCAGTGAACTCAGCCATCCTAATGCATACCAGATCATGTGTCTGCTATGAGATGGGTAGACACACATCAGGCACAAACTAAAAACAAACATGTTGTCCCATGCCCCATAGAACCTCACAGTGACTATACAGTCACTCCTTTTCTCAAGTCAGCCTGGTCCTTGGTGAATTTCTCTGACATTCTGTATTTCTTTTGCTGTCCCATGCTTATGTAGACTAAGATTTTTTTTTCCCTCTTATTTATATTTTTTTTTGTCAACTTGTAATTATTTGACACTTTTTAAAATATCTGTTTGCATATTAATGGAACAAATCTCTCTAATTCCTAATGCAGTGATTTGCAATCTCTTGTCATCACTGCACTTTTAAGTTGCCTTCAAAGTAGTCTGCAGCTGTTTGCCCGGACTTCCAACGCAAGCAAGACGTGTCATTAAATATGTAGGCTGTTTAATTATTGAAGATGGCTTCTTTGTTCATTCTGCATCGTGTTAACTTAATGTTTTACATTAGGATAAATTCTTTAGGAGACAGCCTGTTTTCAGTTGAAATGAATGAAATCAAAAGTAGCCTGAAAAAAATCAAGTGAAGGTTGGGATTCCCTCCAAGGCCCAAGTCCACATTAAACAGATTTCAGCTTCTTTGTAGTTACCAAGATATACTCCATGCTTGGCCATCACCTTAGTTTTTAGTCCAGCAACATTTCCAGGGGCAGGTTCTACCCAGCATATGCAGGCGAAGCATCCTTAATCCCCAAATCCAAAACACTCTGAAACTGGTATCTTTTCAGCACCGATAAAACTCCACTAGTGGAAAGTTCCACATCTGACCTCATGTGACAGGTAATAGCCAAAACTCAGGCACACAGCACACAGTTTATTTAGTATCCTGAAGGGAAAAGAAGTCTCTCCTGGACCATTCAATTTTGATGCACAAACATTGCTTCATGAAAAAAAAAAAAGTGTTTAAAATATTGAGTAAAATACCTTCATGTTGTATGTATAACATATTTAGGAAACAAATGAATTTCATGCTTAGATTTGGATCCCCTTCCCAGATATCTCATTATATATATGCAAATATGCCAAAATCTGAAGTCTGAAACACTTCTGGTCCCAACATTTCAGCTAAGGGATGCTTAACCTTTATATGGTTTCTTCTTTTTTTTCTGGGGTTGAATAGGACTTGAGTGCTACTAAAAGTATATAGCTTTATAATCTCTAGTACTTATCTAAAAATAATATATGAATGGTATTTTTAGTGCTAATTAGAAAACTTTGACACTTAGTTATAGCTTGACATTTTTAGTTTTAGATTTGTGGGTGGAGCTTGAGGGTTATTATTTAAAGAATAATTCATATCTCATTCATCAAACAACCTTACAATGTTTTTTTTTTTTAATATTTATTTATTTGCTTTAGTTGTACACAATGCGTTTATTTGTACGTGGTGCTGAGGATCGAACCTGGCCTGCGCACGTGCTAGGCGAGCGCTCCACCGCTGAGCCACAATCCCAGCCCCCTTACACTGTTTTGATAGTGGCCAAAATAATACCCACTCCAGGTTTGATTTTTTTTTTTTAATCAGGATTTCCTCATAATGTACATTTCACTTATTCCAGTATTCATGGGAGTAAAAAGAGATGTCCAAACCTTGTCAATCTTCTCCTCACCATGTAGAAGCTGAAATAGGAAATGTCTTCTCCAATTCTCCTCACCACTAGGTCAATTATAACATACCTTCCCCTAGAAGGTTCCAGTGAACACTGTTCACCTCCTCGTCCCAGCTCCTGTGATCCCTGCAAGATCCTTGAGCATAGAACACAGTGTCCTAGTCACCTGGAGTATGTCTGAAATATAATGGACATGTAAGTGTTTGATGAATCACTGACTGAAGGAGTCTATAGGATCATAGCAGGCATCTAGAAGAGGTCACTTGAACTGAGCTTTAAACAGTAGGCGGGTAGAGATACAGAGGAGAGAAGACCTTCTAGCTCAGGAAATAATATGAACAAGACTATAAAATAATTAAAATACCTGATGAACAAATGTTAATTTTATTTTGACAGAGAGGAGAGTAATTATTCAACAACCCCTTTATTCACTTGATTAGTCAAATTTTACTGAGCACCATTGTTGGAGTTAAAGCTGTGAACAATTCAGATTAAAAACAAAACCAACTAAATTAGATGATACATGTCTATAATCCCAGCTATTCAAGAGGCTGAGTGTGGAGGATCATAAGTTCAAGGCAAGCCTCATCACCTTACTAAGGCCCTGTCTCAAGATAAAAAATAAAAAGTACCAGGGATGTATCCAAGTGGTAGAATGCTACCAGATTCGATCCCCAGTACCACAAAAGCAAAACAACAACAACAAAAATAACCTGCTGGACATGGCGATGCACACCTGTAATCCCAGTGGTTCAGGAGGCTGATTTCAAGTTCAAAGCCAGCCTCAGCAACTTAGCGAGGACCTAAGCAACTTAGTGAGACCCTGTCTCTAAACAGAAAAATAAAATAAAAAGGGCTGGGAATGTGGCTTCATGGTAGAGCACCCCAGGTTCAATCCATACTTCCAAAATAATAATAATAATAACAATAATAATAAATAATAATAACCTTCTGTTCTAATGGGGCTGAAGTTCTAATTAGAAGAAACAACAATAAGTAAAACAAGTTAATTCTATGTCATATATTAGAAGTTAGTGTGTTGGGAAACTAAAGCCATTAGGAAACATAGGAGTATTATGTTTGGAGGTGAACTGCAATTTTAATAGAGTGACTAGAGTCAGTGTGAAGGTGACATTGGAACAAAAAAGATGAGGGATGGATCCATGTAGATATCTGGGAAAAATCAGCCTGAGCAAAGGGCCTGTTATAGAGCTTACCTAACAAATTTGAAAAAAAAAAAAAAAAGAACAAGCTTTAGCAAGTATTGGTAGAATGGTGGAGGGGTTGGGGAACAAGGAGATAATGAGGCGAGAGGCCATGGAGCCAAGTAGTAGAAATGATGGCAAGATCTTCAGATCTTCGGCTTTCAGTGTGCAAGGTGGGAGTCATTTGATGGATCTGAGCAGAGGTCTGACTGCAGAGAGGAGAACAAACTGTAGGTGGGTAGGAGGCGAAGCGAGGAGACCTAGTAGATGACTGTGGAAGTAATCCAAAGGGAGTGGATGGGGAGAAATGGGGCCCTGGATCTGCACTGAGGGCTGAGCCCATGGGATTTGATGGCAGATTGGCTAGGGTTTGGGGAGGTAGAAAGGGGTCAGGAATGCCTTTAAGAGATGGGATTGCTATTTTCTCAGGAGAAGTCTGTGGGTGGAGCAGGTTTGTGTAGGTCTTAGAGAATAAATGAGTTCAATGTTACACATGTTAAGATGTAATATATATTAGACATCCACGTGGAGTGTCAATCAGGAAATTGATCCACATTCAGATTTCGAGGAAAAGGTCTGGATTTGAAATAAGAGTATAGGATTCATCAGGATGTGGATGGTATTGAAGGCCATGGGACTGGACCAGATGGCCAGGAGAGTGAAGATAAACAAAGGAAAACCCAAGACTAGGCATTCCAACATCAAGGGGAAAGGAAAAACCTACCAGCAAAAGAGAAGACAAGTGGCCAGGGAGGGAGGGAGGGAGGGAGAAGGAAAACCATCAGACTCCTGTCCTGGAAGCAAGTGAAGAAAGTATTTTAAGGGGATCCTTAGTATTCATGCAACTGATGGGTCAAGTAAATGAGGACTGAGAAATGACCGTGATGTTTAGCAACATAGTCCATTCCTGAATGGTGCATGACCACAGTTTATTAGATGTGTCTTTCCTGTCTGCCAGACACCTTGCTAGGCAATGGATATAGAGAGTGAATAAGTCAGAGTACTTGCCTTGTAGGACTTTGTCAGCTACTGATGAGTGTCTATTTTATATAGGTCACAATTCTGTAATTTGAAATCTACAGCCAGTCAGATGTGTAAAAAAATGATGTTTGCTTTTGTTTTTCATTGTTGTTTACTTGTTTTTAAGAACAAAACTAACTTTACAGATACACCTTTAAGATATCTGAGGAATCTGTATATTATCTCCAAGTTTCTTTTTTTGTATGTTCCAGATAACTTTGGGCACAATATTTTGGGTTATTTCAGAGGACTGAAATGGAAAGCATTAGGTCCATGAAGATATAATATGTTACCAGATGTAATGTTCTCTGACTTGGCATTGTCTTTCCCAGATATTTATCTTACAATTTCTTTGCTGCCTCCTTTCTTTTGTCCCAATTTTCTTCTTACTTGTTTCTTATGTGGTCTTGATAAAAGGAAGGGGTTTGCAGAATATTTGTTTCTTGAAATTCCTGGCACTTGGTACAGCGTCATATCATGGTGTTTAATAGTGTTTAAGAATGGTTTTGAGTATTACTATTGATGGGATTACCTACTCCACCATAACAGAATATGTTAAGCCCTTGGCACATTGCCAATAATATCCCAAACATAAATGAAATTCTATTGCACACTCCCAGTGTGTTTGCATCTTAATAAGAGCAGTGGTCATTTTTTTTCCAGGGGATCCATAAGTTGTTAGTGTTTATTGCTCATCCATCATCTCCTAGCCAATATATAATTAAGTTACTCATGCCTTCTGTGCAAGCATCAGAACAGTTATATTTGATGCACCTTCACTTACTAAGAGAAACTCAGTGGTCCTGGGCCTGGCCAATTTAACTTTCAAGCAAAGCAGCTGTTGGTGTTTGTATGTGCAAATCATTTTTGCAGACTTAGCATGTGACTTCTGTGCTACTTATTGATTTTAAGTTCATCAAATATTCTTTCTCATTTATTTTTAGGGCTATCATCGACCAAATCATTATATTGCTACCCAAGGTAAGTTTATTTCAGCTTGGCGTCTTTCTTTGGTTGCTTGTATACCATTTTCTAACATTTCATACCTACTCCACCCTCCCTCAAGAAGATCTGGCATGTGCAATTTATTGCAGTTCTATAGTCACGGAAACATACACTCTTATTTTCTCATCAGAAGTTCTGGAAATGTAACCATTTTTTCATTGTTATTTACTTGTTTTTAAGAAAAAAACTAATTTTACAGATACACCTTTAAGATATCTGAGAAATCTGTATATTCTCTCCAATATAGAACTTCATATTGAGATCATTAAAAGAAATGTGTTCATCAATTCATTATTGAACTCAATCTGTCTACCTTAGGAATTAGTGTGACATTTACAAAAATAGATATATAGATATCCATTTACCAAATATGTACAGTACAAAGAACTGTATTCATTGCTGCTGGAGAGCCAAGCTCAACCTGCTTAGTGGCCCTTCTCCAAGTGTTTGTGTTTATGGTGGAAGATGTAGGTGCCCTGTGTATACTGGAGTATGTGCAATTCCAGGTAACATCTGTGAGAGGCACAGATAAGATGCCAGGGAAGTTTGGAGCAGAAAGAATTGCTTTCAGGAGAGATGATCCAAAAGCAGCAGGGGTGCAGTCGGAGGGGGAGGACTTGCAAATGAGGAGATATCATAAGCAAAGATCTGGAAGCAACAAATTTTTTATTATTTTTTATTAAAGTTGTTGTATATGACAGTAGAATGCATTACAATTCGTAATACACATATATAGCACATTTTTCATATCTCTGGTTGTATACAAATTATATTCATACCATTTGTGTCTTCATACATGTACTTAGGGTAATGGAAGCAACAAATTTGTATTCCCAGGTGAAAAGCAATTTGTGGGTCCTTTTGGCTAAAGAAAACCAAAATAAAGTTAGAGGAAAGGTCAAAGAAGCTCTTGGCAACAGTATTTGTATTATTTTCTCTACTGAGTCTAGGTAAGATCATCTTGAAGAGTGAGGGTCCTGAGTGTTGAGGGTTTAGGGAAGGAGGCTTCATATGGTATGAGTTACTGATGAACTAAGAAGTGCAGAGAAGCAGAGAAGACCTAGTTAAGGTTGAATAGCATGTGGTCACTCCATTTATTATTTCTACATTATTCCCAGTAATAGAATCCAGACACTGGAGTAGGGAGAGCAAAAGGATGTGACCTGCCAAAGGTTAGGAATTAGCAGAGGTTGGTACACAACAGAAATCCAGGAGCAAGGGAATCAAGGATGCAAAGAAAATCCTGATTGGAAAGTGGAGACTTGAAGGAAGGGAGGTCAGAAGGATATAGTGGACCCTAAAGAAAGGAAACAGTTTATGGATGGAAGCCAAGTTTAGTAGATGAGTCACAGAGTAATAGAAGAACCAAAGAGCAGAATTTCAACCATTAGGGCAGCACTGCAACAGTGTAGAGCTTATTAGAATTTTCTGCTGTGGTGGGAGTGTTTTTATAGCTGCACTGTCCAGTATGGCAACCACTAGTTACATGTGACTACCAAGTACAGTCAGCCCTCTGTACCTGTGGGTTCTGTGTGCACAGAATCAACCAAAGTGGATCAGAAATATTCAGGAAAAAATATTGTATGTAAGGTACATATTTTTTTCTTTTCATTTTTCCCTAAACCACATGGTATCACAACGATTTACATAGAATTTACATTGTATTAGGTACTCTAGCGATGATTTAATGTATACAGGAGAATGTATGTAGGTTACATGAAAATACTATGTCATTTTATATAAAAGACATGAGCTTCCTGAGACTTTGGCTTCCACATTGGGTCTTCAGTGCCAATCCCCCAGGAATAATGAAGAAATGACTATATTCTAAAAGTAGCTACTGTGAATGAGGAACTGAATTTTAAATTTTATTATCCATATGAATAGCTGCGTTTTTCTGTTCCTCTGGTAGTGTTGGACAACAAACCTTTGAGGTAGAAAAGCTCCAGGTGTGACAGAAGTAAAGCCATTGTGGATCTTTGTCCTGCCTAATGCCCACAGCTGCATGGAATAACAGGGTGGCATCAGAAAATCCACAGTCTCACGTCATCACTGGGGACTGTGCACCCTGTCTGAGATGACCTGCTTAGCCTCCAAATGTCTTTCTTCCTTTGTGCCATGAAGTCAGTAATGGCTCCTGCCAAAGGTGCTTTGCTGACCAGGTGCAAGATCCTCTGTAGGGTGCCCAGTCTGCCTCGGCACATGGCAGGCCCCACGTAGGAGTTGCCAGGATCTTTAGAAAGTGCACACCTGGCTCAGGCTCAAGCTCTTGAATCTGGGACTGAACAAGGACTTCTGAGTTCAGTCCTAGGTGCTTTCTAGGCCTGAACTAAATTAATGAGTGCTTTTAAAGGAACCCATTGTTAGTTCTTTGAAATTCATTCTCATGGATGCATTTCAAAGTGTTCTAAAGTAGGCATCATAACATTTGACTTAATAAATTTGATAATTTGGAATTAGTATTTTTATAAATACATATGAAAATTTGATTGTAAAATACCCAAAAGACTCCTGAGCTGCTTATCTTGGTTAGAAATTCATGTTTTTATAGGTAGTAGGAAAAGAAAAGTTAAACCTCATTTGAATTTTCAAGACCGAGGACTTGTAGGTTAATGTGACTCAACAGTCAGCTAGATTGAAACCCCCAAATCTATGTAAGGCCCCTCACTTGGCTTCCCTTAGTTGATTCTCTCCCTAAGGGAGATTATTCTTTGAAGAAAAGTACCATTAGAGAAGTCACTTTCTACAGAATTAGTTTGAATGATACTTAATGGCATTCAACATGTCAGGTGTTAATGAGCAAATACATTTTAGGCAACTATGGGACAGCAAATGAAATCCATTTGTAGGGCTACTTATCTGCCCTTAATGGAGAACGTCATGCCTAATGCCCAGTTTACCAGACCTTCTCTAGTGCAGGCTGGGCTACATATCAGAATTCTCAAACATCACTGTTGTTGGTTGATGGGAAGGTAAAAAATGAACATTTTTATTCTAACATTCAGTCAAGGCTGTATGCTGCATACATTCAGACCACCATGCTCAGATTAGAAAACTAGAGTCTCTTTTCTAATATATGCCACAAGCATAATGCAACTAATAGCCTCAGATGGCCAGTCAGAAGGATAGATGATAACCTACAGTGATTGGTGTGGACATTTAAAATTTGTTCATGGATCACCTTCATTTAAAAAAAAATGCAAACATCTCATTCTAAGAAGTCAGCTAAATAGATGATAAGGATTAATAGGAAATGCAGTTTTTTATTTTATGTGTTCTTTTTAGTTACACATGATAATAGAGTGTATTTTGACATATATACATGGAGTACATCTTATTCTAATTAGGATTGCAACCTTGTGATCATAGGTGATGTTGAGATTCACTGTGATGTACTCATATATATACATAGGAAAGTTATGCTAGGATTATTCCACTGTCTTTCCAGTCCCCATTCCCTTCCTTCCATTCCCCTTTGTCTAATCCACTGAACTTCTTTTATTCCCCCACCGTTGTGTGTTAGCATCCACATAAGGAAGATGACATTTTTAACACTCTCCTCGCTCTTTTCCCTTTGTTTTATTCTGAGATAATTCTTTAAAATATATTCACAGCCAGAACTTGTGAAACTACATGAATGGTCCAATTTACTGGAAACCAGTTCTATTCCCAAGAGATAGTAATACACAGATTTCCTTTTCATACAGAGGCCACATTATAAATTCATGTATTGAGTCTTTTCCCCCTAGCTCCTTCAAATTTATCGACTTTTCTACCAGTACCTGATTTGGACCTTTGATGATAATGGTAATGTTTCTGCAAATTAAAAGGATCCTATTCAAAACAGATATGTTGCTTTTTCAGTATGTTCTTCCTGTCTCTCTCCTGTTTAATTATTTTCTGTGTGGCAGCTAATATATTGATGATCCAACATGAACTTCATCAATATGATTGACTGGACATTAATTCAATTGTAACATTCAAGATTTAGGATTAGCAAAACAAGTTATCAAAGGAGAGAAAGTGGTGTCCATTACCATACGCTTAGAACCAGGGCAGAGCTAGAATTTCAAAAGCAGGGCTCACAGCGAAGGCTAGAAGAGCATGCAGGTGGGTATGCTAGCCCAGAACTGATCATAGTTCACAATCAAAATACAACCCACAGAGACCATGTGGGATGCAAGCTGGAGGAAGAACATTAAGAAGCACTTCTTCACACTGATTGGAGAGAGCACCTGCTGGCCTCATGGTGGGCAGCCAAGTGGGCCTGAAGAAGTGTTCTTTTTAGTGTTTCCTTTTATTTTTTAAACTAACTTCAATAGATCCCTGCTTTAGATAACTCAGAAAAGGCAGTTGTGAAAGGAAATGTTTCAAGTTTCTGGCACATGTGACTGTGTGGGTTACTTGTGTGGAGTCCTTCTTCACTTCTACTTACATTTTTTTCCTTGGCATCAGTATTTTTTTATATATTTTGATTCTTGATTTTTAAGTGTTATCACTTTTTTAGAAAGTTTTTTTTTTTAGTTATAGAGGGACACAATATCCTTATTTTATTTTTATGTGTTGCTGAGGATTGAACCCAATGCCTCAAGCATACTAGGTGACACAGTCCCACTGAGCCATAACCCCAGCCCCAAGTGTTTTCAATTTTAATTGACACAAAATAATTGTAAACATTTGTGGGAGGTACAGTATGACACTTTCATACATGCACACAGTCTGTAATGATTTGTTCAAGGTAAATGGCCCATGTGTCACCTCAGACACGTATCATTTGTTTGGATTGGGAACATTTAAAATCCTTTCCACCAGCTTTTTTGAAATATTCAATTGCTGTTAACCATAGTTATCCTACTATGATATGGAACATTATAAGTTATTCTTCTGGGGCTGGGGTCTCATCTCAGTATTAGAGTGATTTTTAGCATGCACGAGACCCTGGGTTCCACCCCAGCACCACCACCAAAAAAAAAAAAAAGTTATTCTTCTAATCCGACTGCACTCCATACCTTTTACTTGTCAACAAAGCTTTTCCAGAGTCATTTATGCACTAAAAATCCCCTTAAAAAGAGGATCATGCCTAACACTCTCAGTCCTGTCTACTACAAGCTGACCCCTCAAAACCACATGGTTAGTTTCTAATAAAATGGATCTAGGAACATCCCTTTCTAAGTCATAACACCTTTCACTACAACATTAAAATAGAAAAATTTTCTTTTATATAGTACTATCATAAAATGTGTTTTAGGGCTGGGGTTGCTCAGTGGTAGAGCACTTGCCTCACATGCGTGAGGCCCCAGGTTCAATCCTCAGCACCACATAAAAATAAAGATTTGTGTCAAAATAAATAAATAAATAAAATTGATTTTAGCCACTAAGCCACCTCCCCTGCAACACCCCCTTTTCTTAGAGCTTTATATACATAGTAGTTGGATTCATCCCAACAAACTCATATAGGCATAGAAATCAATTTCAATTCATGATCCCCTTTTTCTTCCCCCTTCTCCCCCTCCCCCTTCTTCTTCTACACTACTAACTAGATTTCCTTTCACTGGTCTATTAATTTTATTTGATTGGATCCTTATGTAATCTTATCCTTCACTCTACCTTTCCTTTATTTTACTCTAGCTTCTGCGTATGAGGAAAAAAAAAAACATTCAAACTTTGTGTGTGCCTAGTTTCACTTAGCTGGATATTCTCTAATTCCATCTATTTGCTGGCAAATGCCATAATTTCATTCTTTTTAATGGCTGTGTAGAACTCCATTGTATGTACGTATACATATGTGTGTGTGTACACACATATATACTACCATTTCTTAATCCATTCATTTATTGATGAGCACCTGGGTTGATTCCATAATTTGACTAATGAATTGTACTGCTATAAATATTGATATGACCGTGTCACTGTAGTATGCCAATTTTAGATCTTTTAGGAAAATACCCAGGAGGGGATAGCTGGATCATATGGTGGTTCCATCCTTGGTTTTTTGAGGAATCTTCAAACTGCTTTCCAGAGTACTTGTACTAGTCTGTAGTCCCATCAACTATGTATAAGTGTTCCTTTCTCCCCACAATCTAGCCAGCATTTATTGTTGTTTGTATTCTTGATCATTGCCATTCTGACTGGAGTGACATGAAATCTTAGTGTAGTTTTAATTTGCATGTCCCTAATTGCTAGTTATTGGACATTTTTTCTCATGTTTATTGGCCTTTTGTTTTTCTCCTATTGTAGTTTCTCTTTAGTTCTTATTTATTGATTGGGTTATTTGGATTTTTGGTGTTAAGTTTTTGAGTTATTTGTATATTATGGATATTAATCCCTTACCTGAGGAATAGCTGGCCAAGATTTTCTCCCATTCTGTAGACTCTTTCTTCACCCTCTTAATCATTTCCTTAGCTCTGCAGAAGCTTGTTAGTTTGATGGCATCCCACTTATTGATTGATGGTTTTATTTCTTGTGCTTTGGGGGTCCAGCACCTATATGATAGAGTACTGACCCTATGCTTTTTTTCTAATAGTTATAAGGTTTCTGGTCTGTTATCTAAGTCTTTGATCCATTTTGATTTGAGTTTTGTTCAGGGTAAAAGATAGGGTTCTGATTTCACTTTTCTTCATGTAACTCTCCACTTTTCCCAGTACCATTTGTTTAAAAGGTTGTCTTTTCTCCAAGATATATTTTTAGCACCCTTGTCAAATATCAGACAGTTTCAGGTTTGAAGGAGCCCCAATTAGGGAGATGGCTATTGCGGTCAGCTGGAAGCCATAAGTTCCACCTGATAATAAGTATGTATGTGACGCACCTGTAAATGCACGTGAGGCACCCGCAAAGCTAAAGGTATATAACCGGGTGAAAGCGGTCGGAGTCAGGAGAAGAATGAATTCATTCAGTCAGTCATGCAGTCGCTCGGTTGGAAGAAGAGTTCGGGTCGGAGAAGAAGAAAAGAATCCGAGCGGCCAGAACGTAGGCAGAGCGGTTACAGAAGAGAAACCAGATAGAAGAAGTAATTCCTGGTCAGAGTTAGACCGAGGCTCCCAAGGAAGAAAGAAGAAAAAAGAAAGAAGCTCTAAAAGCTAAGCTCTCTCTCTCTCTAAAGAAGAAATCTCTCTCTTTCAAGCTCTCTCTCTTTCTCTCTAAGCTCTAAGAAGAAGCTCTAAGAAGAAGAAGAAGAAAAAGCTATCTCTAATCTTTCTCTCTAAGCTCTTTCTAAGAAGAAGAAAAATCTTTCTTTCTCTCTCTAAGCTCTCTCTAAGAAAGTAGAAGTAAAAGTAGTAATAGCTTTACTCTGCCTCCGAGTTTTTCTCCCGCGCGGCTCCGTGGCTGGCCATGACAGGCAGCTTACACAGGTTTGTTGGCCCAACCCTTTTTAAATATTTTTATTTTGATGTAGGGTCTTATTGTGTTGCTTAGGCCCTCACTGAGTTGCTGATGCTGGCTTTGAAATTGTGATCCTCTTGCCTCAGCCTTTCTAGCTGCTGGGATTACAGGTGTGCACCACCATACCTGGTGTAAAATGCCTCTTTTAATTATTAAATCATTTTAGAAGTCCTCAACGAAACTACAGACTGTTAACATCCCCACCGTTGACTCTTCCCGAGTACAGGTACCTGATGCCCACTTCATCATTTCTTTTTTTTTTTCTGAATTGTGCTAATTTGACAGGATTAGTCAGTCAGTTGGGATTCTGATCTTAGTCTGGTTCTTGCTATGTGGAGACTCTGGTCTCCACCAGGGGTTTGCTCTGTGCAGGACCGTTAGGCAGCCCTGGAAACAGGTGTTCAGATGTCCATGTGAGAATAGGGAAATCCCTATATCCAAGCCTTATGCTTTCTATAGGATTGGCCAGCCTTGAGTGCTCTAACCCAGTTGTTCCTCACCTTAGGAGACACAGAACTTCTTTGAGTAGATGTGTGATGTAAAAGCCTCTCTTTACAAAGAAAGTTTTCATACATACACATATTCACATTTTAATTCGAGATGGTTCATGGACACCACCCTCACAAGCCTATTCATGAATTATCTCAGGTTTCATGGAATTCACTTCAATCAAAAACTTAAAGCCATTTTGGAGTAGGAAAGGAAACCCAGACTTAATTTACTTTAAAAAAAAAAAAAGCATACTTCTCAGGGGCTAAAAAAAGTCATAGATTTCTTAAAATTCTATACCTCTGAAATGGATTTAAAAGAGCTTCAAAATTTTTACTAAATTTAAAAAGTTGCTACTAAAATGTTTAATAACCTGATTTTTTTATTGAAAGACTATGGACTAGAGTTGTAATCTTTAGTATTTTGAACCATGGTCAGTCAAGGTCTGTGTGTACATTGTGTACATATTTGTTGCAGATTTTTTTTTTTTTTTTGCCTACATGTTATTCTTTTACATTTGTTCCCCGAAAGTTTAACATTTATATTAAAAATGCAATTTTAGCATTTATGTTAGAAATTGCTCTCTCTTGGTGACAGGAAACTGACACGTCCCATGGCCTACATTTATTTCTTAAAAGTAAGATGTACTAGAAGTATCACAATCAGAAGGCCTTGGCCCAGAATCTTGTGCTGCTATAGAGAAGTTACTGAAACTCCTAAATTTATTTAATATGTAGTCCTAGCGTTTGGTAAACTAACAATAACCAGGATAGTGCTTCCTACGTGCCCAACAATGTTCTACACATTTATACATAAAGTAACTCATTTCATCTTTACTCTGAATATTGAGGATAGGAAATACTGTTGTCCCCAACCTGTAGACGAGTAAACTAAAGAAGAGAGATTTGAATTTGCTCAGTCACAGACATAGGAAGTAGAAGACTCATGTTCATATGCAGGCTATTGAATGCTAGCATCAAGTTCATCCTTACCTCACTATACTGCCTCTTAGAGGCCACTGTGGAGATTAAATGTATTCATATATATAAATACATAGAGGTACCTGATGCAGAATAAATGTCATGAAGATGTAAGCATGGTATTTCTCAGACATCTCTGGCTATTTGCTTCTTTTTTTTTTTAAGATGTGAAATCTTTTTTTTAATTTTATGTTATTTATTTTTATTTATAATAGTAGTATGTATTACAATTCATAGTGCACATACATAGCATCTTTTTACATACAACTGTTTGTATACAAAGTATATTCGTACAATTCAGGTCTTCAATCATGCATTTAGGATAATGATATCCATCTCATTCAACCACCTTTTCTTTTTTTTTTTCTTTTCACTCCCCTCCCTCCCTCTTGCTCCCTCCCTACCCTCCCTTCCCTTTGACCATTCTAGTGTTCCTCTAATCCTCCTATGTACCCCCATCCAACAACACCGTGAACTAGCCTCCTTATATCAGAGAAAACATTCAGTATTATTTCTTTCTTTAGTTAAGAGCTGGTCACCTTCTGTTTTTGGAAACACTCTCTCTTCACATGTGTGAGTAAATCCAGGCACTTTCTTTGGAGATACCATTTCATTAAACTCACTTTGCTTAGCATTGCACTAACCTTGTTTGTACACCCCCCATGTACCGTATAGAGTCAGTTTTGTGCATGATTCTACTATGTCCATAATTTGAAAAAGAGAAATCGAAAAAAAGTTTTCTCTAAACACTTGCAGCTAGAATCAAGCTTTACTATGAAAATAATAAAAATCTAGAGTAAAGGTTTACAGTAGACATGTTTACAGATCCTCTACCCCTGCACAACAGTGGAAGCTGCTCTAGTGCCTTCTTTCTGTTTGCTGTTCATCTGTTTCTCATGCATTTCTTCCATGTGGTATAATTTCAACAAGGATTTTCAAAAACACAAATATGGTTCATATTTTCCCAACTCAAGCAGTTCATATTGGTTCACTTTGCTTTCCTGGGCAAGTCATTCTTGAAATAGAATGTTCTCAGGGCTTCCATGAAAGTTCTACAGGCTCTGTAAAGAAGCTTTTGTCTCTGGCCTCCAAAGGGAGATGAACACATGAAATTATTTCTAAGTACAATCAAAAGAACTTTATTTTTTAAATCAAGAGATTGCCCTTTAGTAAAAATCTTTTGTTTTTATTTTTTCAAGCACATGGGGGTTTGTACTTGAAGCACAAATTCTGTGAGAGCTGACATTGGCTAACTTGTTCCTAAATTGTCAGTGGGTTATAGATTATGTTTTGGATTCATTTGTTTATCCTTTTGGAGATTGATTTAAAAATAGTACCTAGTAAAATGTAATATTCTCTAGTTTCCAATATTAAATAGGAAGCCTTTGAAAAAAATGTAATTTATATACAGGCAAACAATGACCCTCCCCCAATGAGCCTAGGGATTCCAGCCACTCAGAGCCACAATGTGTGGACCCTGCCTGCATCTTACCCCATCTGTAGTTTTCCAAGAGAGATGAACAATTACAATCAACAGCTTATCTAGAAACTTCCTTCAGTTTGTCTTCATCACATTAATTTCCAAAGATACTGGCTAATTAACCAAATGGTCAGTTTCATAGATGTCTGAGCCCTGTGCTCTTAATAAACTTGCCCTTTAACAGTGAGAACATTTAAAAACAGGTTGCAAATGAAAAGATGAAGCCAAAAATTGATCGTGTCAAATCACATCCACCTAACTTGTTATGGATGCCATGAGCAAAAATGGATCCCTTGAATAATAAAACTTAAATTGACAAGGAGTAATTTGAAGACAAATGATGCCCTGTTGTTAAGAAGGTGCTCAGTTATAGGTTGTCTCAAAACAAATGCTTTTTTTAGACTTTTTTATTTTATTAAATTTTACTTCATTTCGATATATTTATGGGGTACAGAGTGTTTCAATGTATGTATTCATTGTGAAAAGATTGCATCACATGCTTATCAAGCCTTTGTGGTGAGAACATTTAAAATCCTATCTTTTAGTTATTTTGAATACATAATACAGGCCCATTACAGCATGATTCACAATAGCCAAGTGTCCATTAATGGATGAAAGGATTTTTAAAATTTGCAATATATACCCAATGAATACTATTCAACCTTAAAAAAATTAACAGGAAATCTTGTCATTTGCAGCAACGTGGATGAACTTAAAGGATGTTATGTGCTTAGAGGATGTTATGTTAAGTGAAGTAAGCCAGACACAGACAAATACCATATGCTTTTACTTATATGTATTTTCTAAAAAACTGAAACAAGTGCTTTTTAAATCTCTAAGAGAAGTTTAGGTGTGTGCCTCATTTGAAGTAGAAAATTATAGGCTCTTTTAGAGCTTGTAGGAACTTTAACAATCTCACAGTTCAACTTCCTTATTTTGTAGTTGAAATAGTTGGAACTGGAAGCAGAAATTGATTTAATTGTCTTTTATTCATATAAGTAAAAATGAGTCCTGTATGCAAAAGCCATGTATATGTGTGTATGTACACACACACACACACAGAGAAAATGCTTATATATATATATACATATGTATGTGTGTATATGTGTATATATATGCATATGTATATACATATATATATGTATATATATATATGTGTGTGTGTGTGTGTATATATATATATATATATATATATATATATATATGGTTTTTTTTTCTTTCACATCTATTATCCAAGTTCAGCCCTTCAAATTATGGAGTATTCACAGTGCCAGCTTCCCTCACCTTTGGTGCCTTGAACCCTTACAAATTAAATCCATTCCTTTACAGCCTGTTTCATCCAAAACTGAACAACCATTTTTGTGCTCCTACCACATTCAGGCTCAGCACAAGGTCAGGTATGCACCAGAGCCTTAGCATTATACAGTGCAGAGATATCTAAAATGTCAGCACACTATCACTAGTTTGTGATTTTATTGTAGCAGCAGATTCAGCAACTTCCTAAGACTGTTTTCTTACCCATTTGGTAAATTAAAAAAGTGAGTCACAATGCAGAACTTGAGCCACTTTTTCTGACTCTATTCCCTTTTTACCATGGACACAGTTTTGGACAAGCTTGTCAAAGCTGGAAACAGTTTAGGAAGTTTCTGGCCCTTGCAGGCTACTTCTATATTCTCACTTTTTACTCAGAAATTTGCTACTGGAAATTTCCTGATGCTCTGCCCTGCAATGCCATTGAACATTTGAGATTGCCTACACTGAGCTATGTCTAGGGAGCCAATTTATTTCTATTTTATTCATTTATTAGATTTATTCTCTCTTTTCTTAAATAAAAGAGGATCCCACTTGTATGCTGAAAAAAAATGCTTAATTAAAGAAGATAGAGACTAATGAAAGCCTTTATTTCTCTGGCAGTAGCCCCTTGGAAGCATGTGAATACAGGTTTTTCCCCTCCATTTCACTTCTCCTTGACAGAAGGCAGCCAGGTCCTTTGGGTCACCAAACCCCTCCATTCTGAAAACTGCCTTTCCTTTTTTTTTTTTTTTTCTCCTTGATTGCCTTCTCTCTGTTCCCCTCTTTACAGCATGCACAAGTACCCAGGCTCAGCTTCTGAGAGTTCTCTTTGGAGACCAACACTGATGAACGCTCTGTGCCTCAGCCAGAAAGAGGCTCTTGTGCTATGGACATCTGTCACGTTCCTCTCTTCCTAGGTTCTCTGTGCCCCCTTCCAGCTCCCCCTGCACATTGCCATACAGCCTGTCCCAGGGATCAGAGACCAAAGGTCCCTGCTGAAATGGTGACTCTCTATTGTAAAAACGATTACCAACATGCACTACCCCCACCTCTTTTTCTCTTTTCTGTGTGCGTGTTTATAACTGGTGGCCTAATCTTTACCCCCATTATTCAAATATGATTTGTGTACCTTCACAACTTGCTTTCTATGTCAAGAATAATAGAAGCTTTTGCATTCCCAGTCACCCTGGTCCCAGTGCATGCAAAAATGTTTGTGTAACTGCTGGGGGCTGGGGTTCTAGAATAGGGCTGAATGTAGTCCAAAAAGAAAAAAAAAAAAAAAATCCACATAGTGATTCATTTAGGTAGATGGAATTTCCAAAAATTCTTTGGAATATTTCAATTCCAAATGCAACTCATATTAGGAATTATCCCATTATTGTTTTTACTCACAAGCATTCTCTACTTATGTAGGTAGCATGGTCACAGTCAGATCTTTGAATTTTGGCCCTAAAATTCCTTCTATCTACAAACATGTTTTATATCAGTACCTGGACCAAGACTGCCCCAAGTGATAATAGAGAAGAATGGTTAAATTTAAGGCATCAACTCTAGAGTTGGGCTGCCCAGGCTCAGATACCTATTCTGCAAGCAGCGCGTCAATCAATATTACCTACAATTCTTATTGTTCACTGAATCCTAAAGATTCCAAAAGACACAGCACTTGGTAGCAGACTTTAGCCCAAGTATATAGTCATATGATTTTATAAAAGCCAATACATTCTATGCCTGCTAATGTATCGAAGGGAAAACTTAGGTCTTTACCAGCATCCTGTGTTCCCCTCCAAAGTACAGATTACGTCATTGTAAACTTCTAAACAAAAGGTACATATGGGTTGGAAAGACAATCAGCTCTATCATAAGTTGGTAGCAGCACATTTTCCTGTAGTTTTTGATGTCTAGCAGAAATTGACCAGTTCTAATCGCAGCAAAGGACACTGGCTCCATGCTTGGGTATCCTAAGTGAAGAGAGCATAGTTTCAAACACCAGCACAATTTATTCTGGTTTTATCTATGCTTTATTGAAAGAAATTTCTGGGGTAGGAATTACACAGGAATGTTTTAGATAGGAGGCTGAGAGAGCACTGGAGAATGCCAAAAGGCTGAGGTGTAGTTTTTTGGGAAAGAGAATAAAGCAATGGAAGAAGAGCAGAGGGAGAAATAAGAGTGAAACAGAATGAAATTGTGTGTCCCCTGGGCCTGCTTTTGCAGCCTGTGTGTGTTAAGTGGGTGAATAACCAAATGCAGTCTTCTGCTTGGCTAGAGGTTGACCAGATGTCTAGAAGTGGCCAGTCTTGACCTGTGCCAAGGAGGCAGGAGATGGATGGGGGGCTGAGCTGCAGGTGTTCCTCCAAGCCACTTCTGAGGTCCACTTCACATGGGAGATGCATCTGTAGTTTATGGAAGGTCTGTGTGGTCTGTAGTAATTTGTATTTGATGATTTCAGATGAATTGCTTACTATTCCTTTTCTAAAGTGATACAATGATATCATGGTTGTGTTCTTAAAAACACACACTGATTTGATTGATTGATTAATTGATTGATTGATTGATTCATGCAAGAGTTAAATGTAGATATACCCTGGTGAGTAATCATGCCAATGGCTTCAAGTACTTGCACCCTGACCCATACTCAGAGTCTCACTACTTACACAGAAAAAAAGCAAAATGGACATTTAAAATTTTCAGCAATCATTTATTAATGTTTCCAAAGCAAGTGTCCTAGTAACACAATCAGACCACTCATATTCTGCTTCTGTTTTACAAATAGAAAATCTTTCTAAGTTTCCTTGATATTTGCATCACTTTGAAGAACTCTTGTGAGTTTACTCTCTATCATTTTTATAGATAAGATTTTTTAAAAATAAAACCATGATTATGATTTAAATCATCATATGCCATGTGTGGTATGAGAGCAATCAAGGTTATTTTTCAAATGACTTTTATTTATTAAAAATCTTTAACTGGGATTTTACTAACACATGTATCTGTCGGAATTATTAGAAGTATTTATGTGTATGTATCAGAAATAATTTCTTTTCACATTTTAAAGGTGACCTCATAAATTTTATTTTCATTTTTTTTTCTTATTTGAACATCTTGGAGTACATGGTAGAGGAAAGAAAGAAAGAACTCATAATGCTTGAGTCATTTTGTTTTTAATTTACTTAAAAAGTTATTACTTATCTGTTTTTGATGCAACTTAAGACAGAGTTATGATAAAGTGGAAATGCATGAACTATATTCTAGTAAGCACAAATTTAGGAAAACCAAAATAAAATCTTTGAAGGTTTATTTTTAAAAGTATAAAGAAAAGAAAGAAAATAATGGTGAATCCAGGTGGAATAAGCCCATATTGGAACTAAGATACTAGATAATAATAATTCGAAAAATGAAAAATTAAAGATTAGAATTAAAAGCAAGGCTATTGATTAAATTTATCTTTAAGAAAAAATAATATATACCATGTAGTTGCTTATTCATTTTTATTTTTAAACATAATTATTTTTAGTTGAATAAGTGAATAAAGTGAAAGTGAGATTATTAATCAAAACAGAGAATAGTTGAAGGATTCTAAATGAAATTACAGACAGGGATTTCCCAGGCTAGTTTAGTGTTTATGTGCAGCCTGTCCACTAATGTTTGGTTTATACCAATTTTCTCCTAATTAAATTCAAAATAACCTTTCGGTGTCCAAAAAGGTTTCATTATTTTAGTAATACACCTAGAAACAAACAGTCTACAAAACTAATTATGTAGAGAAAGCCAGGAACATTTGCACAGTAAATGTTGACATCCCCTTTATTTCAGTCTAAAAGGAGGATTTTGTGGGAGGGTGTAGATGAAATGTGAACATCACCATGTGGTCTAGAGGAAAAGAGGCTCCTGGGGACAGCAGGAAGGCTATGCCTAATTTTAGTATGAAAAGAGGTATAAAAACTATGAAGGAGTGAAGTCAATCTAGAAGATATACAGCAAACAGCACGTACCTGCCAACCAGGGTGAGCCAGGGAAAGGACACTGATTTGTGCAGCAGGAAAACCTATTCCAGCCTAAGAAGGGATTTGTCATCATATGGGAGCCCTGGAATTTATTAATGGAAAACACTACTTAATGTCATCATTTAAGTCATCACTTTTGACACTCCTTCTAAAACGGTGTCTTTTATTTTATCTCCAGTGCCAATTTTCTCTTCTTTTACTGTCACCAATTATAATTCCAGTGGACTGGGGAACTTTCCTAACCCTGTAATTCTGCCATAGTGCTTCGCCTGAGACCTGTCCTTAGAAAATGCTGTTTTAACAGACTGCCAGTTCTATTTTTGAATTCAGGCTAAATAAAATATTCCCAAGTTTTCACCATTATAGAACAATTCTTAGTGTGTTTACTTCTCATTAATTAGTTGATTCTTATTGTTTCTTTTAAATGGTAATTTTCTTGGGATATTCTTACCAGTTGAGAAAAATGAGCAGATCACATCCCATGTACCTGGCCATCTCAATTTCATTTTTCTTTCTCTGCAGCTGAAACCAAAAATTATTCATAAAAATTCTACAATTCTAACATAAGTAGCCTCAGGGGAGAGCAAATGCATCTATCAAATAAGTGATGTTAAGGATTATTAATGCAGAAGCCAACTGTTTTCAGTGTCACCATTATAGCATCAGTCCGTAAAACACAGTGGCAGATCTTACCTTTTACATTTCACTTCTGCACAAATGAAAAGATACTAAATGTGAAATTATGGACGTAAGTGTTATGGCAGTATCATATTGAAAAATCACATGAAGTTTTGTAATAAAAACTTACTCAGTAACCACTGAAGGGATGTCCAATTCTCTGACTGTTGAATAACTGACTTTATAATGCTTGTTATAGATTATCGCCAGCAGCAACAGTAGCAATAATGGATCAAAAATTTAGGGCCACTTTTATGTATGTAGCAAGAGCTTTAAAATTAATGCATAAATCTCAGGCTTGTCTTTTTCCACATTCACATTGCACCTCCAGTGTCTCCAATTCTGATGGAGTGAACTGGAAACCAAAGAACATGACAGTGTAGCCCAGTGCCTGGCTTTTCTACAGCTGGGCCATCCTGGGGCCACTCCTCTTCCCTCTGTCCTTCTGCTACTCTCTGTGAGCCTACTACTTCCTCCCTCCCTCTGCTCCCAACCTCTTCATCTATAGTCCTATCAGAGCATTTCAGGACTGACATGCACAAAGGGCATCCCTGTTCTAGGGCTGTTCAGCTCCTTCACCATCCTGGTCCTGGGTCCTTCTTATTCTGTCCTAAGACCCTTGGCTTATTTATTTTCATACAAAGCACTAGGGACAATAGGAGTCCTCCTGGATTTCAGAACTCTCCTCTGAGAGCAGCTCCTGTCTCCCCTATTCAGATTCAGATGGAAGCCCTGCTAGTTTCCCAGGCCAGCGTGGCCTGGTCCTGAAAGCTCACTGGAACTCTGTCTCTGCTGTAGGGAGCATAGGTCCCACCATGCCAACTGAGCAAGGCCAGCTTGGGGCCTCACTTGACCCTAGGACTGTTCCTTCTTATCCTATGCTGACCTTCCTGTCCCTAGGAAGTTCTGTTCATTTTGAAACATCACCTTGAGCCACACTGCTGCTGTCTTTGAATACAAACTTAGCCCTGCCTGGACTTCTGGTCTCCTCCATCAGCCATTTCATACCTGGACAGTCATCCTTGGTTTAATATATCATTAAATGTTTTTAAAGGTTCCCTCTCTTTAATCAATATGAAGCACAATCTTTTTGTTTGCTGTTCTTTACTTTTCAAATTCATTATTCATTCATGCATCCCAACATGAGTCCAAATACCAAGTCTTCCTGGGGTTAATATTTTTAGCCTTGCTGGGTACCAGGACACATGCCTATAATCTCAGCAGCTCGGGAGGCTGAGGCAGGAGGATCACAAGTTCAAGGCCAGCCTCAGTAACTTAGCATGACCCTAAGGAACTTCATCAGACCCTGCCTGAAAATAAAATAACAATTAAAAAGGGCTGGGGATGTGGCTCAGCCCTTTTCTGGTACCAGAAAAACAGAAAATAACAAACTTCTGGAAAGTGGGAAATGTATTCATCGTATTCACCTTTGCCTCCCTTGCGTAACTCTGTGTTTCCTGGGCACAGGATGCTTAGCATCTAACGACAGACTGAGTGTGATCTGGAGAATGTAGAGGTTCCAGTTCACTCTACCTGAGGTCCAGGAAGGCAGAATAAATGAGGGAAGCAAAAGGGGCCAAGTTCCCAGAACCCTGAGGAAACATGCCATAAAAACCCACTAGCTCTACAAGTGATACTAAATATCATGAAAACACAGGTAGCCTTAACTCAGGTCGTAGAAAAGTGGCCCCACTCAGGCTTCCAAATTAAAGAAATCAGGTAGTATGCTGTCCTGCTTGGAGTGTATTAAGCAGGAAAATGCCATGTCAGGGTTACATTTGTCAGAGATGAGCTCTGACTGAGGGGCAGGAAATGGATGGGAGGGAGGTGTGGATTCCAGGACTGTGTAGCTACTTTTGGTATTTCAGGTGGGCTGTGAAGGCCACTGGAGCTAGAGCGGGGAACAGGATTGGAGAGGAGAAAGGCCAGAAGGGCCATGTTCTGGAAATACTTTCCCTGCCTCATCAGAGAGGTTGGGGCAGGCAGAAGCTTGGGAGCTGGCTGTGCTCGTGAAGTTGGATTTTATTCTGTAGCAGCAGGAGGCCATTGGGGATGTTAAAGGAGGGAAGTGACCTGATGTAAAACCACTTTTAAAGAGGTTGTTTCTGTGTGGTTGACATGGTTTATCTTCTGTCTTATTCTTGTGGGGATTGTGGTGACTTCAGGGTACGTTCCTGTCTTGTCAAGCCCTTCTAAATTGTTTTTGACATTCAGAAGGAGGCCCTGGTATAAAATAGAGGCAGACCACTGGATTTAAAACAGCCTCACAGCTCACTAGCTGTGTGACCTTGGGCAACTTACTTGACTTTTCTATGTCTTAGCCTCCTTTCAGTAAAATAGAAAACAGTTGGACCCATTACATAGGATGGTGATTTTTAAAGCTAATGAGATTATACAAAGTACTTCAAACAGGACCTGAGGAGTAGAACTTAACTCAAAAAATGTTAGATTTTATTGTGTTTATGATGGAAAAGCAATTGGTATTTGTGCTTTGCTTTAAAAATATGTGTTCTTTTGAATATGCCACTGTGAGCTTTTAAAGGACCTTGACTTCTCTGCAGCTTTTGTTAACACAAAAAAAATACTGTATAGAAATTCGAATGTGAAAAGAAGGGGTATAAGTCATCTATCAAGGTTTGAAATTCTAATTTCTAATCTCTCTCTTTCCATGAACTAGAGAACTCTTCTTGTACAATAGAGCCCATCCTTGAATGTCTTTTACTTCTGCTTTTATTGTGTTTCATCTTTATTCTTGTATTCTAGTTCTTTCTGCCCTTTTCCTTTGTTCTTCTGGGGCTTAGTGGAGGTGAATGCCCCCTCTACACATTTCCTCCTTGGCAGAGGACTGCACCAACTACTGTGGAGGAGATGGAATGTATTATTGGCCTGATAATATTGAAATTTCTAGACCTGAGCTTTCAAATGCTTGAGTCCCTTGGGGAGACAACTGCCTAGAATAACCTCCTTGCCTACTGTGCAAACATCTGGAAATGCACCTCCACAGCAATTAGAGTGGTTCCCACCCAGCTGCAAACCAAATGAAATCTAATGCAAGGCTATCAATTGCACATTTTCATACCTTAAGAGAAAAAGTTTTTCAGAGTCCTTTGCCTACTGTTTTGGATTCCTTGTCTTGGGAAGTTAGTTGTTCACTTACTCTGGGGGAAATCCCCAGGTGACCTTGAGAGATGATAGTCATGAGCAGAGGAATGCTGACTTCCCCTGGGGTTCCTCCCTGCATTTCAGTCCCATGATGGCCCAGGCACCTGGGTACCCAGTACATACCTGTAGACCCAGAATGTTGGTGCAGAATGCTTGTCATCCCTCAGAGCCCACTAGGAGCTGCTAAAGTCACATGGAAGAGCTCTGGAGATAGTCAGTCCGGCCTCTCCCTGGCCACCAGTACACTTTTTGATTTTGTGAAGAGACACGTGTCTTTGAGTAATAATTTATTCAAATCTCAGGAAATCATTTTAAATATGTCAAAAAGAAAAGAAAAATGAGATTGGTGAGTTTTGCATCATAAACCTTAAACTTGGGTGCCTTTTTTCTTCCATTCCATTCCCCTGACCCAAAAAATTTTAAAACAAGATTTGAATGAAAATTTAAGATAATGTCTTGAATCATCAGCCAAAAATCTCTAATGCCCACCTCTGAGCAATTTTATTGTTGAACTGCCAAGTGACAAGAGAGAGAAGGTCACATATCAAATGCTGACTGATTTGGTATCACAGAAGTAAAGGCGGGGCAGAAACAAGGGAAGGCAGAACTGAACCACGAGGAGAGGTGGTACCCTCTACTTCTTTGTGTTCAGTTTTATTTTTAAACTTTGCACCAAATTCTTTTAGTTCTTCTTGATCCCTAAACCTAAATTTAGCCTTGGTAAAAACCTGACCTAATTCATTTTTCTATCCTAATCTTCTTTTCTAGTCCAGGTCAGTGGGTAAGAAAATCATGAAGACTAAAGTACATGTTATCAGCCATCTGAGCCATTAATGTTTACAAATACCCTTTATTTCAAACACAATGCAAATTTACTCACATAAACCCCAAGCAGCCTTAACTAATCATCAGCCCTGTGGTGAGGTGGCCCAGCATGTCCTGGATGACACTTTATGAGTGTATTTCCTTCTAAATCAGAGAGAAATGGGATTCGTTTTGATCCACAGAGTAGGTAGACAGGTTTGGACTAGTCAATAGATTCAAAAACAAAACAAATCCTTTGTGTTTCACAATGACAGCTCCATAGCAGACCAGGTGATAGTGTGGTTAGAAGGCAGAGCAGATGCCCTTGATGCTGTAGGGCAGGAGAGATTTGAAAACACACCCAGGACAATTAAATCAGAGTCTCATAGAACAGCAGCATCTTTTTAAAGCTCCACTAATTTTCGTCTGTGGTCATGGGTGAGAACCACTGCTTCCAATAGAGAACAGTGACTGGGAAGCTGGGATTGAACTCTGGCTACCCGAGTAATCAACTGAGCTAAGTTTCCAAGCAAAGCCTTGGGCAGCGAGACTTAAAAGAGAGATCTGCTTAGTGGTTGGCAGCAGTTGTTCAATGTCATCACCCCCAGCAGTGCTCTGAGGAGTGATAGTCACACTCATTCTGAAGAAACCCTTGCAAAAGATGCCCTCCTTTCCATGAAGTGAAAAGGAATAAAAGGGCTGCATTTTCAAGCATCTGCAGATAATCTTAATGTTATTCAATACTTAGCATATGATCAATATAACATTTGAATAAAGATGATTTTTACATGTGCCTACAGACTCGTTCATTCATTCATCTATTTGTGGAGCTTCTGCTTTGTGCCAGGTGTTCCAGAAGGGAACCAAGGAAGTAGAAAGAAGCCACGGGAGTTCTGATTCCCTCCAGGTGGAACTTGAACTCAGCAATCACAGGGTGTTGCCTACCAAGAAAGGATAAGCGAAGCAGCACTTTGGAAACACAGAACAGGGCCCCTAGCATAGAATGTCTTTGCTACAAAAGGATGTCTCCTGTTGGAAAAAGAGAAGAGAGGTGGCTTTTTTTTTTCCCCTGCAGGTACATGCTGTCCGTGATAAAAGACCATCTGACTCATCCACTATAGCCACTGCCATCAGCGCTATTTCTGATAAAGGTGACACAGGCCTGTGTACCTAAGGAAGGCCACCCCTTTGCTTCAGGGGTCACATTGTGAAGACTGTCTGCACAAAGATAGACTCAATGCATTTTTTTTCCTCGTGAATAAGTAACAACCTATTAAGTATACAGTGAACGTAGCTCTGTGCAAGCTAAAAATGTGGTGATTGATGGAATCCGATGTTTACTTGTCCCCTCTGTAACCTTAGATTAAAGTCACTGAAATCTTCAGCCTAGACTTCAGGAGAATGGCACGCACATACCAAGGGAATGGGCTGAGATGGATGATGTGGCTTCACAGGAGGTGGCGTGCATGGTCCCATCCCCAAAGGGATTAGATACAGAGACTTCAGGAAACTGAGCAAGCAATTGTGGGAGGGTAGGAGTGTGCTCAGAAGCAGCAGCAATGCATACTCAGAGTGCATGTTCTGGAGGATGGGGAAGGAGGCCTGGGCAGGGAGGAAAGCAAAGAAGAATTGAACAAGAACTAATTGCTAAATGTTCCAAAGGAATGTGGGAGTGATTAAAGGGACGTTGGGGTGTGCCATTATTGTTCAGTTTCCAGACCTCAGCACAGGGATGATCATTAAAAATACCTTAAATGCACCTTGTAGTCATTCTGTTGCTTTGCCATTTATAAAATTCTCGTGTGTATTAATTCTACAGTTGTTGCACATAGACTTGAGAAGATATTGAGGCTCACAGTGGCTCAGTAACTTGCCCCAAATCACATAGCCAGGTAAAAGGGCAGAAACAAATCTCAAAATATTTGAGCTCCAGATCCAGTAATCTGTAATGTCAAGATCCTGCAGTACAAGGGCATGCTGGCTCTGCATGTGCCTGATTATTTATAAAATTCTCCATACGTCATATGACTCTCCAAGCCTTTGAAGTTGCATTTCCTTGTATTTCTGCTTGTCATCTCAAAATTTATACTGTTACACTTAAACCCTCAAATATGTATGGGCATCAAATAGAATTTGGGCATTTTTTAAAAATCTGGATTAAAGAAATTTTAAACTCCAACATTCTGCACCAGATGGTGTCAGTAGTCCAGGAATTTTGTAATACACAAACTCCCCACTCAACACCACCTCTTTTTTTCCTCAAGCCATAGGGAAGAGTTTTCAAATGCTCCACTAAGAGCTAAGAAATTTAAAGCCTGGCCATGTTCTGCCAGGAATCTTTGTGTTCAATGAGAAGTACAACTGCTTCAAACTCTCAACTTCTCTCTCACTGTAGAAAGTCAGGTAGAAAACAATGGATTAATTTGACAGATGACACCAAATGAGAAAAATATTAGAAACATGAAAAGGCCATTTTCCTATAGAGGCTTGTTTCTTTCTCTATACCACTTCCCTGGGATATCTGCCAATTGTTCGCAGAAAGAGTAATGTTATCCATTTTTTAAAATTTCACTCTTGAGTATTATGGAGATAAATAGCTAAATGATGGAGAAATAACTTACTTTCATGGTAGTAGTTTAAGAGGGGTAAAAAGAGCTCAAATGCAGATAACATTTGATGACATGAGAAACTTCAACCGTGAATGAAGGAGTTGATATTTCTATGGGTACAGTTTGAGAAAGATCACCTTTTTTGCACAACACTGGAGAGCCATGCCCATCTATAAAAATGAGAGATCTGTTTGGGTATTGATAGATTTATTTGAAAGTCCAAAAATTCTGCAGTTGAATACCTAACAAAGAAAAATAAAATCTCTCTTCCATGTTGCTTCAGGGCCAATGCAGGAGACCATCTATGACTTCTGGAGAATGGTGTGGCATGAAAACACAGCGAGCATAATCATGGTGACCAACCTTGTTGAAGTGGGAAGGGTAAGCTGCACATGGCCCTTTTGTTCCTGGCTTAGTTGGTAATAGAAAGTAAGGCATGAGCCAAGCTCTTGAAGTATTATGTATACTCTGAAAAACATTAACTGCTCCACCTCCTCCTATTGCTTGCTGCACTTGCTTATAAATTATCAGTAAACATAGCCGGAATTGCTTTCATTTGTTGCGATAGCAACAGACAGGAAAAGCACTCAAGATTTAAAAGCCGTTGTTATCTGGCTATATTGAGCACACAAAAATACCTCTAAGCATGAATGCTGGTTGTTGGGTGTCAAAACTCCATGGGTGTTGCATTAGACATGACTGCATTCCCTAACTCAGGAAAATTGGCTCTAAAAACAGCGTGCAGTCCACATTTGCTATTTAGATTAGAATTCCAGCATCTTCCCTTGCATAGAAGTGACTTTCCTGAGCCTCAGTTTCCTAACCTGTAAAATGGAAATTGCAGTTCACCCCAAAGATCTTGTATTAGTTTCTCTGTAGGTCCACTTTTTGAGTGCTATTTTTGTTTAACAAGGAAACTCTTAAGTGGCTGTAATCTCAGCAATGGTATGCCACAGGATTATTTGCAAAGTGAAATTTTAAAATGAGAAAATACATAGGACACCATTGCCTGGTTTATAATAGATATAATTCCATGGTTATGCTCTAGAGAAAACCAGTCACTTCTTAGAGAAGGCAGTGTAGCACCATTTACACTTTACAAATGCAGCCTACAAGTTAGCCTAGAACTGAATTTTTTTTTTTCCAGTGCTGAAGATGGAACCCAGGGCCTCTCACATGCTAGGCAAAGCACTCTACCACTAAGTGGAAATATTTGACAATAAACAGAGAGGTATTGTCTTTTAAGATTCTCAGAAGGCATCGAGAGGCACAAACCAGGAAGAAGAGAGACACTGCAATTCTCTTATAACAAGATAATCAATAAGTAGGAAATCCTTAAAATTCTAGCAACGATGGCAGACTAAATAGCCTGAACTCTACTAGAAACATCTAGAAGTACTAGATAAAAATATAAATATATATTTTCATACATTTGTCTAATTTTGTGTTTGTGTGTAGGTATATGTAGATATTATGGAAAATGTGTGGCTTAACATTCAAGAGAATAAAGAAAACTACCAGATACCAGAAGTACAGTGAGGACTAGTGATCAGAGAGAGAATGGACATTGCAGCTACCCGTGGGAGGCAGGCAGGGATGCTCTGTGTCCACCCTGGTGAGAGGTGGGTCGGTAAGGGTAGGAAATATCATAATGGTCCTGTGTAATACTAACATAACACTAAACCCCACAAAAGTTAGACACTCAGATAAAGGGCAGTGGGAAGGTAGAATGGGGAGGGAAGAGAACACCAGTGATCTCAGGAATTGACAGAGAAGTGAATCCTGAATTTTCATTTAGAATCCTGATGAAAAAGTGCCTCCTCTAACTCTTGGGTCAAAGTAAAACAACTAATACCAATCAGAAAATAGTTAGAGCTGCAGACCATGAAGTATCATGTGCAGTCAGCCCTCATGTACAGTTTCAACCCCACAGATTCAACCCACTGTGGATTGAAAATATTTGGAAAAAATTGCATCTATACTGAACATGTACAGATTTTTTCTTGTCTTTATTCCCTAAATAGTATAGTATAACAACTATTCATACAGCATTCACATTTTATGAGTTGCATAAGTTTTCTAGAGATGAATTGAAGTATATGGGAGGGAGGTTAGGCCTAAATACTGTGACTTTTTATAAAAGGGACTTGAACATCTGTAGATTTTCATATCTGCAAGATATTTGTCTTGGAACAAATGTCTCACAGATACTGAGACATGAGTGTATTAATCTTGTAGGATGCAATTAAAGCAGTACCTAAAAGTCCTGAAATGCTATTATTAGAAAGAAGAAATGTCAAACATTTAATTCAAGAAGATAGAAGAATAGAGTAAAACAAAAAAGAAGATAATGAACATAAGAGCATAAACTTATGAAATAAAAAGCAAAGAAGCAATAATAAGTATCAAAAAATACAAACAAGATTTGTGAAAAAGCTAATGAAATAGATAAACCTCTGTAAATGATCAGAAATAAAAGGAAAATACCCACATATAACCAATCCAAGAAGTAGACTATTGCTTTGTATCAGAGTAATATGAATAACAAATTTAATAAGTTAAGTACTTTTCTTAAAAAATATGATTTTCCAAGTTGTAACTAAATAATAATTACTTAAAAATTGAAGTACAATTTAAAACTAACCAAGAGAAATGTACCGTACCCAAATGTATTTATAGGTCCTAAATATTCAAAAAATAGATCATTCAAATTTTATAAATGTTATGAATATGTGAAATTTCATAAATTTTATAAACATACAAAATATGAGTACATATTATAAATATTATAAAAATTAGCATAAGGGAATTGAAGAAGAAAGATTGCTTTATTTTATGAGACTAGGACAACCTTGAAATCAATACCAGACAAGGACTATAGGATAAGGGAAAATTATAGGTGTCACAAATTGATAGGAAGAGCTAAATGGACTAATATGTCAAAACATAGAACCTAGATGTCAACTGCAGGCCTAAGTAGAAAGATATATAATTAGTAGGGAAAGCTAAGCTTTTCAATCAAGTGAGCTGAGACTTTGGGTTACCCATGTGAACCAAAAATAAGTCTCTCCTTCATAAAATGCCCCCAAATGAATAGTAAATAAAGACCAAAATATAGCAAATAAAGCTTTAAAACTTTTAGGGAAAAATGCAGAAGAAATTGTTTAAGGCTTTTGGTTTCTTTTTTCTTTTTTCAAGTACGTTTCATAGAAATCAAAAGAACAATACATTAAGAAACAGATTAGAAATTTGACTCTATTAACAGGTAATATTTTCTGAACAATAAAGGCTATACTAAGTAAAGTGATGAGAGGGGAGCTACCATTATGTAAAGCATAAAAACACACAAAGCAATATTTTAAGTTCCAAAAGTATAAAACTGTTTCTTTTCTTTTGATTTTGTCTCTGCTGGGAGCCTGGTTGGGATTGCAGGTGAGCTGGCTCACAGCCTGGTGCAGCAGGTGCTCGCTGTGTGACCAGCCTAAGAGGTCTCTCCTACCACTTCTAGGAAGTGGGGGTATGATGGTACCTGAGCATCTGCCAGCTCAAGTTGCCATAACACAGTACCACGGGCTGGAAGGCTTAGCCCACAGGAGTTTATTTTCTTGCAGTTATGGAGGCTGAAAGTCCAGATAAGGTCTTTCAGGAGTGGGTGTCTGGGAAGGGGTCCTTCCTGGCTTTCATGTAGCTGCCTTCTGTGACTTTACATGTGGCCTGAGGGTAAGAGGAGTTCTTTGAGGTCTTTCCTTATAATAATACTGGTCCTATTGGATCAGGGTACCACCTTTATGACCTCATTTAATTTGAGTTACTTCCATATAGACCTTTTCTCCAGATACAGCCTCAATGGGGGTTAAGGCTTCAACATTTGAATCTGGGGGGTACACACATCTTCAGTCCATACAACTTGCTCCATGAGGTTCTTGTAAAGATTAAATGAGCTTCTACATGTCAAGTGGTTGAAGAAGGTCCTGTATATTATCAGGCCATAGTAAATGTAGGCATTAGGTAAATAAACCTTTACATTTCCATCAACAAACCTAAGACCTGCAATGATGTATATAATTACCCCTCACCCCAGCACAAAATCTAACTTCTTTCGCTATGCCAGCAACAAATTACTATTAGAGGCAAAACATGTCAATGCCACCAAAATGCAAGCTTCTTAGAGGGAAGAGACAGACTTGCTCAAGGACCTCTCCTTCCCAGCAGTTATCCTGGCTCTCAGCAAATGCCCACAAAGTGAATCCAGGAGAATACTTTCAACATAACAATTACCACATGCTAGGTTAACTATTAATATAGCCAAGCAAAATATTTTCTCCATCTTCTCATACTTATATTCCTTCTGCATAAATGTGCACTCAATTCTTAATCCTTCATTCATTTCACAAATCTGTCCACATCTGATGGGGAGAAAGAGGTAACTAGAGCTAATTCTCCCAGTGTTTCTTGTACTTCACAGTAACTGAATTCCCCAAAAGTAATTCACCACCTCAAGTTCTAAATATTTTCATCAGAGCTCACTTTCAAGAGAACTGTAAGGTAAATTATTTTGAAAAGTAGATAATTATTAAAATTACAACTTACTACTAATTTTTTAAAAATAAAGGCACACTTTATTTTTTGTTTAATTGAAATTCCATTGTGTGCTATATCTAGACTCAGTAGCTTAACAGCTTAAGTTATTTTCAGAGGATAAATCCTTTTACTTTAAGGGAAGATAGAGACAGTATAGTGTTTAGTTGAATAGACAAAAGAAGATTGTGTTATAAAATGACTACAGTAAAAAGTAATAATAACAATACTAAAGCACACTGTCTTTGGACAGGACACATTTTACAAGAATCCAGGTTTCATTTCAAGTAAACTGGCTTTGGAAAAATCAAAACTGAAAAGGCCATGCAGTGGAGGCACGATTCCTTCAGTCAAGTACCTGGACCTGTCCAACCCTGGTGGTCACTGTTGATTTTTATGGTGGTAGCTACTCCTTCTGGCAAATCACCATGGAAACTCCAGCCAACGGGGTATAGCTGAAAGAGGGCAGGTGGTAACTAGGTTTCTGGTTTACTTATGAATCTATGTTCATGTCCTTAAATTATTCAATAATTTTAGGTCTGGTAAGTTTATGGAATAAAAAGAGAAAGAAAAAATCTTCCAGATTCTTACCAGGTTGGTGGGGATGTAGGTAAGCTCTGAAAAGGCGTCACCTCAATGCCTTCAGCTCCTTGGACTGGTTTGTCGTCAATTAGTAATGATATTAATGGTATCTGTCCTTGAAATGTCTGGCATGATTTGGGGGTTTGACATGAGGTCATACTCCTTTCAGAGAAAGATGCTCACCTTATTCCATGCTGTTTTCCATTATTAATCCTGCACGTTTGTTAAGGAATATTGTCCCTATTTTTCATGCATAAAAACAACAACAAACCATCCAAGAAATCAAAATGACATGGTTTTTAAAGGCAACAACTACCTACTTAACATGTGTACTGCACATGGTGCATCCTTCATGAATTAAGCATGAGCCAGGCAGATGTGTGTTTGTTTACACAGACTTGCTGCTGATTCATTAAATCAGAGCTGGGGGACCTGCTTCCCCCCATTCTTGCCCTGAAGCACTCTGCTTAAGGTGGCTTTAATTGCTGGTGTTGGAGCCACTGGGAGGCCATCCCTGTCACAGCACCTGGTACGAGAGACAAAGATGCTACACTTCCCTTCAACGGGGGCCCCCCGGTACATCTGCCAGGACCTGTCATTATCTAAGACTTCCTTGTCACCACCATGCATCCCCTTTCAGCCCCTGTGTTCTGGGAAAGGACCCTTGTCAGTTTTCCTGGCACCTGCCAACAGCCGCACACCTGGCATGTAAATGGCACTGGAATGTGTTGTGATTGTTTTCCCTCTTTAATGAACCCACCTGAGGGGTATTCACTTTTTATCCAGTAGCTTGATTCCCAGGCATTCCCATTTACACTGCTTGTGTGGAGATTCAAAAACTCTGCCATTGCGTTGAACTAATCCATCTGCCAGACATCTCATAACCAAATCTGCAGGACTCCCAAAGGAGATTTTTGCACCGGTAATTTAAGCTAATGGTTTCTAAACATATTTAGTCAGTTTTATGAAGACCTCATTAGAATGTGACTGTTTATTAAAAATCCAAATGAGGTCTCACAGTCATTTAGGAAAATTATTGTTGAGTCACCGTGAATAGTTCTGATAAAGTGTTTTATAGCTAAAAGAATTAGGGACCAGAAATGTTCACCTCTGTCTCAGTTGAGGAGGGAGTGAACCACTACATGGATGCTTTAAAGAATACTATCTGCCCAAAGAAGATAACGTAAATTGCTTTAACAATATTTCTCACTAAAAGAATAACAAAAGAAAAAAAGCTAGACATAAACACTAGACATGAAAGTCATCTTTCTAATTCACATACGAGGAAGGTATACTAAGATTCCATGTGCCCCTATTACATGCAACAAAGAACATCTGCTTCTCCGCAGTAGCCTCCAAATCTAGAACCAATGAGAGATGCAAGAGATGCAAGGTTGCCCTCTTATAAAACGTGGAAATATTACTTAGCAATGATAATCACTTGGGTCATGCCTAAGTATACTAATACTTTTTACTACAAAATATCTCCATTTATTCCAAGTCTCAAACTTATCAATGAAAGGGAAGGGCCTAATTGTTTCTGTAGACATTGCTGAAATTTTCCTTTCTTGAACTCTCACTAGTCTCTTTCATAGATGTTTTTAAATGAGCTGGATATTTAAGAGTGATACTTTGTAACTTGAGTAATTACAGTAAGACTTTGATTCATTTATGTTCATTCAACACTCTTCTTTGTGTCTATCTACTGTACCCATTTCAACTATCATAGAATGAAGCTGGTTGTAGCCTTTCCTCCCTCCTGTGCTTTACACTTGAATTTTTCACTGCTCGGTGGCCATCTCTACTTGTGTGTTTCATGAATGGTATAAACAAACACCTCAGAAATTGAACTTCCCAGACTCTAACTCCCCACTACCTCTTATTATCATTCATGATTGAAAATGAATTTCATTTTGTACTCAACACAATACACCGCCAAGCCTTATAAATACCATCTCAATGTGCAGCTACCTCCTGCTTTCATGGCTCCTCCTTGCTAGCTCAATTTTACTCAGTCTTTTACATTAGCAGCAACATACTTTTTGGTTACTCAAGCTTCATACTATCTACTGTCCATTCTATACCTCATCACTACATTAATTTTCATAAAAATTGGCTTTTGACTTGCCATGCATCTGCCCATCCCTAAGTTATTCTTGTTGAATTCAGAATACAGTCCAAATCTCAGTATCCAGTTAGTCTATGCCCTTCACAATATGGCACCAGTCTCACACATCCAGAGCTCATTTCCTACCATTCTCTTACAAATCATAAAGATGTCCTACAAACCAAGTGCTGTGGTTTAAATGTAGAATGTCCACCAAATGCCCATGCATTAAATAAAGTGGCACTGTTGGGAAGTAATGGAAATTTTAAGAGGTGGGGTCTACTGTGTGGTCTTCCAGCCATTGGGGATGTGCCCTTGGACAGAATATTAGGACCTCAGCTCCATCCTCTCTCTTTTACTTTCCTAACATGAAGTGAATGGGCTTCCTCTGTCACATATTCCCATCCTGATGTACTACCTCATCACAGGCTCCAAAAGCAACAGGGCCAACCGACCGTGGACTGACACCTCCAAAACTACCATGCAGAATAAAATACTCATCTTTTAAGGTGATTATGTCCAGTTTTTTGTTACAGAAACAGAAAACTGACATACCAAGTATTTTCCATTTTCCAAAATACATGCTCCACACTATGTTTCTCTTGCCTTTGGTGCAGTCTGCTTGTTTACAGCAGAGCTAACCAAGAGAACCTACATAATAATGGGAGTGCTCTGGGTTGGCACTGTCCTATCTAGAGCCCCAGCCATAGGGGGCTAGTGATCACTTGAAATGTGGCTACTGTGACTGCAAAATAGAATTCTTAGGTTCATATAGTGCATATTAATTAGGATTTCCATAGCCCCATGTGACTAGTGGCTTTTTTCTTGGTCTGTGCAGAGACTTGACCTTCTTTCCTCTGCCTATTTAAATGTAATCCTCCTTATAATACTAATTTAAAATACTACTCTTTCTAAAGAAGAAACTTTTCTTTATGCTTCCCATCTCCCAGAAAAGAACAGCAGGTTTAAGGCAAAGGCACCATGATTCATTTTGGCCATGTGCTGAGTAAGGAACAAACGTGGGCTTTCCAGAAAGCTCAGGAGCAAGATGTGAGCTGAAGACATAGAAACAAACTGTGAACCTGGAGATTCCCTTTTTATTTTCAAGTTTCTACTCTGTGCTAGGTTTTGCATGAAATGGGGCTGGGTATCAAGATGGAAAAATGAGGCACAATCTTAGAAACAGACCAAGAAAAATTATAGAGTCCACTGAGTGCCAGAGCCACCTTGACAGAAGCACAGCATTCTTGGGACACAACAAAGGACTCAAGACAAGGGGAGCAGTAAGAATGAGGAGGGGAAGAATGGGGTCTCAAAAGAAAAGGAGGAGAAATGGGGTGAGAACTAAAAGACTCCAGAATCATGGGAATTACAAGAGGGTAGAATTCTAAGCAGAGGAGTGAGTGGGTTACAGATACCAGGCACATACAGGAAGGGAGAAGAGGGTAGATGATAAAAAATGTTCATCCAGGCCACAAATGCTTTCACAAGATTTATTTCTCTTAGCTCAGCTACCCTAAGTGCATATTAAAGATTCCTGTTTACAAAATAGAGACACTGGGACTTATGAAGGTAAAATCATTTGGCCAAGGGCACAGAGCTAGAACTTAGATCGTGTCTGGCTTCAGAGTCCAGGCTCTCTTCACAAGTCCACAGTGCCTCTCTATTAAGGTTTCTGGCACTTACTGGATTTCCATTGTGTGATAGAACAGGAACCCAATGGCAGCGGAATAGTGGTTAAATATGTGGTAAAGACACAATCATAGCTCCTTGTTAGAGAAGTAAATCAAAGAGAAACAGAGCACCACCTAGAAGGGGAAGCTGTGTCAAGACAGTGATTATAGTGCTCAGGGTGTGTGTGTGTGTGTGTGTGTGTGTGTGTGTGTGTGTGTGTGTGTGTGTGTGTGTTTCATTACTATAAGGAAATACTTGACGAAGTCTACTTTGTAAAGAAAAGAAGTTAATTTAGCTCACAGTTTTGGAAGCTGGAAGTTCAAACAGCATTATGCAGGCTTTTGTAAGAGTCCCTATTGGCTGCATCACATGATGGGAGCAGCTGAGTATCTCTGTGTCCCCCTTTCTCCCTCTCCTTATAAAGCCACTTGGATTCAATCATGGGGGTCTATCCTAATAATCTAATCTACTCTAATCACTTTCCAAACCGCTAAACTCCATAGTGGGATTAAGTTTCCACCTTCTTAATACCATTAACATAAAACATTGGAGATTGAACTCTTGTGTCGTTTCAGGGGGCAGTTTGTCCATAAGAACCATATTCATACCATAGCAGGTAGATATAAACATAACTGGGGGGCTAAAAAGATGTAGTAACTGGAATTAGAAATTAAAATAAGAAAGGGGAGAAGTGGCAGGAGAAAATCATAGACAAGATAGGAGGAGAATCATTTGGTGAACAAGCACATATATTCCCCAGAGTAAACAAGCACATATATTCCTCAATAAAGGCTGTGGCTGCAAGCAAAAATGAAGCATGTGCCAGTGCACAGGAACGGGGAGTCAGACAAAGTGACTGAATGCTGTGATAAAGGCTCTGTAGATGCTGTGGTGGTTCATAACAGGTGTGTCATCTACATCTGGAGGTGAGGCTGGAGGAGTTTGTCAGTTCATGCTCCCAGCGCATTTAGTGTCTGGGATTAGTGGGGGACAGCAGGTAGCCAACTACCAGGAAGAGGTGGAAGACCTCTGAAAATGTATGTTAAGGGAAAGAATCAGGGAGAGATTGGAAATCTTGGAACATGCACAGCTGATGCAGACTGGCTGCAAGGAGGCAAGAGGGAGGGAGCCAGAGCACAGCTCAGTTCAGCCTCACAGGGAATGGCATCTCTTCTCTGAGTCCACAGAGAGGCAGGTGAGGACACACTTCAGTAAATGGAACAAAAACATAAACAACAAAGATGGGATGGCACAAGCTCTTGAGAACATCAGTTTTCCAGGTGACAAAAGAAGCAAGGCCATGACTGAGACCCTGGAGGAACTGGGGAAAAACCTGTTTTAGGGAGGGTCAGGGACTCAGGCAAGGAGCTAGCCTTCTCTTCTCTTGGGAAAAGGATGAAAAAGGGAAAGATCTAAACAAGACTGAAGTTGCTGACAGCAGGATCTGGGTGGACTGGAATCCTCTGGCAGATGACAGCCACAGTCCTTATGGAACTGGGGAGGGAGAGGCTGTGACTCTTTGAATCAGGTGTTGCAAGAGTGTCCAGATGAACATGAAACAGCCAATTCTTACTTCAGTTTCACATCCTTGAAGGGAAATTGACCAAAGGAACTCTAAAGTTTCATGTTATATGAAGAATATTTTCTATTTCTTCTTACATTCTGGTTAAGAGATCCATTTGACTAACAGATACATCTGTCTCCAGATGTGCATTAATCCACATGACTTCCTGAACCCCACAGTGCTTACTGTGTTGGTCTGAGCACCATCAGTAGAAGACAAATAGGGAGTCTGGATTTTTAAAAGGGAATGATTCAGTACAAAGATGTAAGCAATGTCACTGCCTCAGGAAGGACCATCCATTTCTTCTGCCAAAAGTGAATTTTGTAGAAAACCTGGAAGGGAATGTTGCAGTAAGATTAGGTACCATTGAGACAATTTCTGTCAATGCTTGATCTACATTTTAATTTATGCAGACCATAAAAGATGTTCTATCCCTTCTTTAAGAATTTATAAATCTTCTTTTGAAACAATCTAATCTGACAAAAATAAACTCTGATTTTGAGAGAATGCATTATTTTCAGAAGTTCTCCACATTGCTCATATCAAGCCACTGATTTATCAACTGGCGCAATAAATTAACCTTCCCTCCCAAGCACATTTACATTCCTTTATCCAAGAATCAACAGTACTATATGGGTTTCCTGCATGTGGTAGGAAAGGAGTCCTGGGGAGAGTATGTGGCTTCTTTGGAGAACTCTTGCAATCATTTAATAAAGATACTTAATGTACATCTTGTTGTTTTCTGTGGATCTACAAGTGAGAGCTTTGCATCTAGGAGAAGATCTCCCTGCTCACAGAAATAGTTACTTTTCCTAAAAGGTTTAATCCTTAGAGAATGGTCACTTCATGTCTGTTGATCCAATTTGGTTATTAGATGTGCTTACTTTTGATAGGCAAACCTTTATAGGAAATGCAGAAACAGATACAATTTCAAAACAAATTGTCTAACTAGAAAATTCTTCCTTGACTACTAAATTGGGGGGGTGATTTTGAAAAATGTGAGACTAAAGGGAAATAGGTAATCACAGAGTAAAGCAAGGAGAAAACCACATGGTTTTATTCTTCAGTATTATTGAAAGTTTAGTATTTTAAAACTAAGTACTACATTTTACAACTTAAAGTAATGAGGTTTTCTATATAAAACTTCATATCGTAATGTTTTCGCCAACTTCTGTCAACTTTTTTCTGATGATATTCTTGCAAATAATTGTATACACAAATATACTTACATATTTACATTTTTGTTTGAAGCTAACTCTTCCCCTCACTCACAGTTGCTTATGGGGAAACCAGAACAGATCTCTTTTACAACTTTCACATTCCCAGGAGCCAATAAAAGATTCTTTCCAAATGTGTGCCTACGACACACAGACAAACACAACACGTGTGTGTGCATACGCGTGTGCGTGAGCATGTGCGCACACGTGCGCGCACACACACACGCACACTCCTGTCCTCGCACAGCCTTACCTTAGCTTCAGAAATGCTCTTCACCTTATTGGGAACAGCAAACTGCTGTCTGCTCCAAGTGCAAACTTCTGTTTGTCTTTTTCTGAATTCTGTATGAGTGGTCACAGTGAATTAAATTTCCAGTGGGGAAGACAGGAGTGGTGTCATATCTTTTCCTCACACCTCCCACGTCTCTGCTGCTGTCCTTGTCAGAAACCCAAACCCCATGGGGTCTTTGTTCATCTCTCCTGCTGGGTCTTTTCCCTGGCAAGCATGCAGCTAGTTAACATGCAGTGCAGTTGTGTACCTCAACAACAATGCTTCAGACCTCGGAAACCACATTCCTTCCATAATATTATAATGGACCTGGAAAAATTTCCTATCACCAAGTATTCTGCTGTTTATTTTCTATAATCAGATGTGTTCAAAAACACAGTAGTTATCATTTTGATACAATTGTCTAAAGTAGTCACAGGCCTGTAGCCTAGGAGCAATAGGCTCCATGATAGAGCCTAGGCGTGCAGCAGCCTCCACCATCCCAGTGTGCGCTGGTGCACTCCAGGATGTTCACACAATGATGAAGTCATCTAATGCATTTCTCAGGATGTATCCCCTCTGGTAAGCAATATACGGCTCTATTATATGACCTCTCAACCACTTTAGATCAGAAAACAGAAGAGAGGAACTTTTAGGACATTTGCAATCTGGTTATAGACCAGTTTTATCTAGGAAGGAGCAAGACATCTTTGGCCCCACTACTGGACCACAGGCTTCTGTGAGCAGGGGCCAAGTGATTTCCTTCATGAATTCTAAAAGGCTGGACACATCAAAAACACTCAGTGAATATTTGTAGAGGAGTGGAAAAATAATTACAAGGAAACTTGTAAGCTGATTTAATACAACTTATTTCATAGGTGGGAAATTTCCATTTGTTACTTCCTTTCCCTTGATTTCTTCTTTCTGGGATAAACTAACTTTAACTTAATGTATATAACTGTACATTTAATACATTCATTATAATGTGACAGAAATTTCTATTGGACCGAATTATACCTACATTTTACCTACACTTTTGTACTATGTTATTGGTAATGCAGCCTAATCCATATGTCCCTTTAAAAAAGAAAAAAGGCAAAATTCATATTTTTTCAAATATTGATGAATTCTAAATCAGACTTCAGTGATGATTCTTGATGTGCTATAATTCATCTGACACATTCATGCCAGCTATTTCTCATATTGCCACAGTGATGGGATATTCTAAGATCAAAGAAAATTTGCAGGTCAGAATAACAAGTGTCTCTCAGAACGGGCTCTGTGGGCTCCCCAGGTAACTGCAAGCTGTGTGCAGATCAGCTCTTTTAACATTCTCTCTCTGAGCCCTTCGAGACACCTATACCTGGGATCTGCCTCAGGGTCACCATTGTCAAGACCTGTCACTTGTCTTCTGCAGACCCTCCCACTGTGCTGCCACAGCTGGCCGATCCTGGAAAATCCTGATTTCCATCCTGGTCTGATTTCTTGTCTATTTGCTGTTTGGCCGACTGAGCTTCGGTCCTCTATTGCTTTTACTATGCCACCTTGACTTTTGTCTGCCATAGTCATGGGGATGCATGTGGGCAGTCACCTGCCTATGTGTCTGTAAAGTACCTAAGGAGGGGGGACTGTGTGTGTGGCAGATGGACACATCACCTGGGATAAATGCGTCGCAGCCTGAGAGTGTTTATAGAACAGCTCCAGCCACATTGCTACCCACTCAGGCGGCGCACAGCTGTAGTTTCTTGGCACCATCATTGGTCACAATATGGAATGGTCTCAGAGCTGCAATAGCCCTTCTCTGTTCTGCTCACAGGAGCACATAAAAGTCAGTCCTTCCCCTTCCCTCTTTACACACTGCAGGGTATAGCCTATTCTTAGCAGTAAATGTCCTTGTTGAATGCAGGATATTTTTTCCCTTTTCCTCTCATTCTGCCTTGAATTAAGTTTTATGTTTACACATCTCTCTTCATGGGTGTGAGAAGTGTATCTCATTTCTTCACATCCCCTGCAGTCCCTAGATGGGGTTCTTCTTGTCAAGAGCTTCTGGGCTGTCTAAATGACTGACAGGATAATCTAGAGACCTCAGACCCAAGCTTTGCCAAACTTCAGCCACAATGTTGAAATGTTCATCTTCTCTCCTCAGTCTCTCCCAGTTTTGAGTTAGATGTTTGTAAACAAGGATAATAATGTGTCACACAGAGTTTGTGTGAGGGGGCATGTAGTTCAATAATTTTAGGAGCCAGAATCATTACACCCTCCATATGATCCACAATCCTCTTTGGCATATAAGAAAAGAGAGCCAGAACAGTCCTGTGACTTGCACAAGGTCATAGATTTTTTTAAAGCATTTTTTTTTAGTTGTAGGAGGACACAGTACCTTTGTTTTATTTATGTGGTGCTGAGGATTGAACCCAGGACACCACACATGCGAGACCAGCACTCCACTGCTGAGCCATAGCCCCAGCCCCCAAGGTCATAGATTTAAACTATGGTCCCGAGACATGTGAATACTGACAATGAGAGAAAAGAGGCACTATATACTCTAAGAAATGTCCTTTCAGATGTATCCTGGGCTCCATGTTTGTATTCTAATAATGACATCATTGCTCAGAAGATTTCTAAAACATTCATTTCAAGAATAATCTTTAGAGTACATGACATTCTTTTTATTGCACCTGATGATGGCAAATCTCCCTATTTTGCCAGGAGGCCTTATATTTGGGGAATGGATAAATGCCAAAGCCAAATCTCTTGAATAAGGTTGGGAACAAACAGTCTGAATGAGTGTGTCTCTAAAAGTCTAGCTGCTATTTCAGTGTGCTCCTTTCTGGTTAAGTTTCCATCCAAATGAGCTACAAGAGAAAAAGAACAAGACCAGTGTCTCATGTGGTTTGTAAGATGATGCTTGAAAGTCTTGAAAGTCTTCAAAGTGCCCAAAGGATCCCCAACTCCAGCCAAAGGAAGCAGGTCTGGAAGGAAGAAACTGTGAACACTATACTATAATAAGCCAGGCTCTTACACAACAACTTTATATAGACATAATCTCATTTAATCATCACCCCCTCCCTAGGAAAGCAGTGATCTTATCCTATATGATAGTTGAGGAAACTGAAGCTCAGAGGGTGTATATCACTTGCTGCAACATAAGTGCTGTAGTTTGGATATTAAATGTCCTCCAAAGTCCCACTATTAAAGGTGTGGTCACCAGTCCATGGTGCTTTGGGGAAGTGAGGTAGGGCCTAGTGGAAGGAAGTTGGGCTAGTGGGGGCTTACCCTAGAAGGAGATACCAGGACCCCACCCTCTTCTTCCCACTTTGCTTCCTGACCCACAGGACCCCTCCTGTATTACGCATACACTCCTGCCGTGATGTGATGTGCCTCCACAGGGACAAGCAACCATGGACTGAAACCTCTGAAAATGAGCTGAAATAATAACCCTTTCCTCTTTATAAGTTAGTCATTACAGTGACAGAAATCTGACTAAAATAGCAAGTGACACAAACAAAAGCAAATCCACAGTCCCACTTACTCCCATCACACAAGACTGAAGCAATCTGTATTTGGGGATATTTAAATGAGCAAATTATTTTATTCCTATAAGACCTCTATTTAAAAAAAAAAAAAGACTTGGGGGAGAGACAATGAATCTGTTCTTTGGAAACAAAGCCGGCAGTTGCTCTTGGCTGGGACTATTTGGTAATGTGCTTCATAGCAGTGATTTTGCTCCATCCAGTAGCTCCATCAAAGCTGCACTCTGTGGGCTGAACACACTATTAATAGAAGTGCAGTCACTCTCTTTGGATGTCTCTTTCAAAAAAAAAAAAAAAAAAAGGTCTGTTGAAAACTCTTGACAAATCAAAACTTATAACCGCCTTTCTTTTTTCTCTTTTCTACCCCTTTAAAGTTGTGTTTAATCAGATCACACTATGGTGCCCCCAACTTAAGAGCTAACCATTCTTAAGCCTTTTTAATCATGGGTTTCTAAGCAAAATAAGTCCTTATGCCCATGCACAGTGCACATGAACAGACTTTCAGTTCTGCCCCAGGCTCTGTAGGACCATCACCAGAAATTAGCAGCTTGTGACCAGGGACAAAAGTTAATGATTTCAAAATATGCACCCTGTTTCTCCCCCCACCCACCTCCACCTCCACCCACAGCTTTTCTCTCACTAAGGCTAAAGCCATTCCACACTTCTTACTTGGTATCTGTTCCTGAAGCTAAAACCTCCTAACAAGACCTAAGAAAGCATTTGGGGCCTTGAGTTCCAGCCTCGCACATAGTCCTGCAGCTGGGGTCAGAGCTGGCTTCCACCTCTGCTCAGCCACCATACAGTATATTACCTTGAGCAAGCAAATCACTTGCCTTCCTGAGTAAGGCCACATCTGTGAGAATGCAGCCATTCAGTGCATCAAACTCAAAGCAGGAGAGGCTCTGTGCATGGGAGTTGCAATGACCTTGAAAATGAGGGTCTCAAAACTGTATGATTCCAGATGTTTGGTTTGAATCTCCTCAAACACAGACACTATTTCCTAATTTCTTTGGGGAGTTCATCAAACCATACTAATGGGAGAATGAACATGCCAATGTCTCTCCTGAGTCTGATTTCTGTGGAGTAAGGTTTGCAGAAAAGAGGAATAACAGCAGCATGGGGTTTTCCTTTGCTATCCTCCCTCATCATAAACCTTGCACAATTGCCAGCGCTCAGCTCTTCCCTCTGTTCACTTATCCAGGCCCTCAGTGGGCTCTGTGCTCCCTGAACTCCTGTAGTCGGCTAAGGTCCAGATCACAAAACTATCGTTTAAGAATTAGCATTTTTCTGAGCACTGTGGTGAACCAGGCATTTGGTCAGATATTTCATTGCACTGGATCACTTAATCCAATGGTTTCCAAACTCATCTGGGGAGCTTTAGGATATGAAGATGCCTCTGTCCCACCCCAGATATTGAGATTTAATTGGATTGGTGTCTGGCCTGGGCTTTTGAATTTTAGACACTCCCATATATCCCTCCTTAAATTATTCTAATGTATAGGCAAATTAGTGAATTGCTGACTTATTTGAAGAACACTCCAGAATAGGAACTATAATCTTGCCTGCCTGCTAGATGGAGTACCTGAGATTGAGCAAACTCCCAGTCCCCATCAATGTTGCACCCAGGCCCAGCCAGACTCTGCAGTCCAGTGATGTTCTCTAAATCTTCACTGCTCAATGTGGGCCACAGACCAGAGCATAGCTTGGAAGCTTGTTCGAAATGTAAATTTTTAGGCCCCACAAATTCAGACCTACTGGATTTGTTGAGAATCCCTCCAAGAGATTCTGATGCCTGCTAAAGTTTAGAACCACAGCTGTAGTGATGTCAAAATGCAATGAAGGTCAAGAGGATGTGGTACCAGCTGGGGAAGCTTCAGCTCTGCCTCTAGCAGTGCTCTCACTTTAACATACATGGGGATTATCTATGGGCTGCTGGTTAAAAATTACTTTTCTGGAAGTTTTTTTTTCCAGTAAGTTTGAAATCCTGGGGTTACACTGCTTTCTGTACTGTTTCATGTTTATGAATTTTAAAGCCGAAATGATCACCCCGTTGGAGCAGGGACCACATCATCTCCTGCAGCCCTCAGCGTGGTAATGAGCAGGCAGCAGGGCTCAGTACCATCTGCTTGATTGATGGCCTGATGGAACCAGCACTAGGGCACCAAGGTAATTAGAGGATCCTGATCAGGGCCTCGCTTTCCGGGCTGAAGGCTGTTGCCTTACATGATTAGGATGCGTGGGAGGCAGAGCCTCTGCTTAGAAGCTGTGCAGGTAGCGACAGTCTGCAGGAGGCACCCGGGCCTGGCACAGAATCAGAGAGAGGAGCATCCGGTTCTGCAGTTCCTGGGCTCCAGTAAGCCCTCAAAAGCAATGGTTTTAGTGACTCTGTATGCAGACTCAGGACAGAGAGGAGGCAACTGCAAGCCCGAGATGCTTCCAACATGGAAAGTCTTCAACCCAGAGAGAAAAGCATATTTTCTCTTCCTTTTAATTTTTTTTCCAGAATAATAACTTGACACAAGTCCAAGCAGTTAAAAAGATACTAAAAGGAACCCAATTTAGAAGGGTTTTTAGTAGGCTGAAAACAGATGTGGAAAACCATTTCAGGATATTCTGGGAGATGAGATGGGGAGGACCAGATCCGAAATGGCTCGTCCGCCTGTTCTGAGCCCGCCCCACCAGGTGCCTCTGCGCAGGAGGGGCCCACCCTGTACTTGTTCTGGAAGGAAGCCCCCCACGCTTCCGTTTCTCTAATTACCTCCTCATCTAGGCATCCGGGCCGTGCCAAGAGGTTCAGGGCAGACCACGTGTTCACGGTTCTGCCACTTCACTTTGGAGACTGCACCTGTCCATCCCAGTGTCGCTCCAGTGTGGGAAGCCCTCTGCCACCCACAACTTGCGGTTCAGTACTCTGCCTGTCGCAGACGCGCGGGGGCGCCCGGCTGCATCCGGTCAGAGCCTGGGCTCCTGGAACGCGGGCGCAGGCGGCAAGGTCAGATTTCAGATGGATCCTGAATTTGCCCAAAGGAATTAGGAACTCATCGCTGGGGAAGAACATATCCCAAAGGGAAACTCTGGTCCTCAGGACTCGCAGGTCGCTTTTAGTTTCCCTAATTGCATAGAATTGAAGCCACCCTGACCCCGCATGCTCATATTTATTGAAAATCTGAGGGCAGGAAGGGTAGAGTCTAACGTAGAAGAATAGATAACGACACAAAATATCTATGTCTGTTGCATCCTATAGTTAGTAAATTCACTTATTAGAAGACAAACCTAGATGAGATATTTTTATTAGGTAAGTTAGAAGTGTGTTATAATGTAGATGGCAGGTGTGGGTGTGATTTTGTTCAATCGTAATTTCCAGAAAAATATATAAAAATTTTAGTTGTAAGTGTGTGCCATTGAGTTATTTAATTTTAAAAGTGCACACATGAACCGTATTTTTAGTTCTGTCCACTACCTTCCACTTGCATAATTGAAGTCACAAAAGTGTAAAAGCAGTTCCAGCACAGCAGAGAATACAGTGTGTGCCATATAAGCATATTTGTTCATTCTCATTGTAAAAGTATGGTGCTAGACATTCTATAAATGAAATTATGACTGCTGTCAACTTAGACATCTCCACACATACATGATCGTATTTTCTTTACAGGAAAAGAAATGGCTCCCTCTTGCTCTGGGATATTTTAGATGCTGTGTGATATCTGAATTTCTGAGATACTATAGATAAGCCATTTATAAAGTCATAGGTAATGTTCCCAGTAACAAGAAGGAGAAAAAAAAGACTCCCAAAGAAAACTAAAAACTCCCATCTTTGTCTTGTGCTCCACTTATCTCCAATTCCTAGCATATCTGATCTGTACCTGGCCAATTAGAGGTAGTAAGGCTAACCTAGAACTGCCAGAAAGTCTCCTAAGGAAGCAGCTGGAACAATGACTGACACCATGTCATATCAAGAACATTAGTGCACCACAGGTGTTTGGCTTTCTGGGAAGGGTCTTAGTCCTTTGTGTAAACTTTCCCAGTTTAGGAAATTCCTTCCCACACTGATCCACTGACTTTCTCCATGAAATTCAGCCTTGTGTGTCCACTGCATATTCAGTGTATACAGGACGCAATGACCAGGTGTTGCAGGGTTTGCAGAAATCAGCAAGCAACACTTTTTGCCTGTTGACTGGTAATAAGTAAGTATCAAATCTTATGAGAGGGTGTCATCCTAACTTCAAAACATCAAGCTCATTTCATGAGGGAATCAAATAGAGTCCACGTCTATGGAGAAAAGACTTGGAGGAAGTGACATTTGATATCACTTTCAAGAATGAAAAAAAAATCTTCAACTGGGAAGAACTGAGTGGAAGGAGGAGGACATGTTAAAAGAAAGGAATGGGCTTGAGTCAGAGTTTGGATCATGGAGCATGTTTGGAATTTAGGGCAAACCACTTGTCTTTGAACATAAACCATAAACAGGAGAGTAGTAGAAGATAAGGCTGAGAATACAAGTTGTGGCCAAATTCTAAAAGTTCCATATATGCCATATGAAAAATTATGTTAAGAATTAATTAGTTTCACAGACAGAAGTTGGCAATAGGAGATCCTTCAGCAGCCTAATCCAGATAGTGGATTCTTCTTGCCAAGAGTTTTCTGGTGCTAGTTTGCATAGCATGTTCATGCAGGAAGACTCCAGAGCCTGAACTGAGAATGGCAGAGGAAATAAAAAAAGTCAAAAACCATATCTGGGAGGTATTTCAAAGATATTCCTAGACTTGGCAACTCACCTAGACTTGGGTTTTGGAGAAGGAATTGGCCAAGTTTGGGTAATGGAAGAAATCGTAATAGCATAGAAGTCAGCAAGAGAACCATGGGTGTGGGGCAGAGTTCTGTTTTAGACATCTTGCCTTTGAGGTGCTGGCAGGACCTCCAATGGAAGAGGCCCACAAAGTAAGTGAAAAACCAAATTGAGCACTTGAAGGAATAGAGCTGGTATTACAGAATAATAGTTCCATCATCTGTGGATGGAAGTAGATGGAACTGGCAGGAATTCAGAGAGGCCAAAGAGGGCAAGGACAGAGCCTAACAGAGGCTACTTATCCCAGTTTAGCTCATCCTAAACTTTTGCTGTTGAAAATCAACAACAAATTCTAGGAGGGGCCAAGTCTAACAAATTTCTTCCACCTGAAAAATCCTCTGGTTAGAGGTTTCAGATAACATGGAAAGACTGTATATGTGTATATATTTGCTTATATTAAAATCAATCTGTAGTTCTAACTAGGGAAAACCACAGTGCTGCTTTCTTTTTCAGAAAAACAAAACTATGGTCTTGAGTATTAATTCTGATTTTCTGCTCATTCTTCCTTAAAAAATGTTAATCACTTTCTGAAACCTAAAGAAGTTTAAGATGCAGAGAAGCTAAAATATTGCCAACTTCCCATTATGGTTTATTTTTTCAAGCCCAGCCATTCTCTGAGTAGAGACACATGGAAAGGGAATGGTTTCTATAACCAGGATATTTGCAGCATATACAGTTCATTAAATTTAGACCATTTTCCTAAATCTCACTCCTCCTCTGATTCAAATTTTATTTTTCTGGAAAGAGGAAAAAAGAAAAAAAACAGGCTTTGCTCTTGAGTATATGGTTGTTTTATTTTTGTGTGCAAATTTTATTCTATAAATCATAGCATGATCCATCATTGGGGGGACTAAAAATGAACAAACCAACCAACCCACAATATCCTTTGTGTTTTCTGAAGGTCAAATGCTGCAAATACTGGCCAGATGACACAGAGATATATAAAGACATTAAAGTTACCCTAATAGAAACAGAACTACTGGCAGAATATGTGATCAGAACATTTGCTGTTGAAAAGGTAAGTTTAAAAGCTCTGGTGATGCTATACTAGCTTCATTGCCTTATCTAGCATCATTTATACAAATTCATACCTGAATGCAGGTAGGCTCTGTCTGGTTTTTTTCTCAAGGTTTCATCTTGCCCTCTGATTCTATAATAGCTCACTTCCACCTTTAAAGTAAATCATTACCATTTCATAACAATCTATATTTTGCAACTAAAGTAAAAGATAACATCTATTGGTCTATTTTCTTTTTAACCTGGTTGATATTATTCTGCCCATCTCTCTTTGTTAAACAGAGCAGTTTGTGAAATTTTGATAAATGTCCTTCAGGTTTGATAAATTTTCTCCATGTGAGTGTCCACTTGGGTTTCCAGTAGTGAGTTAGTGTCGGTGTTAAGACACGGATCCTAACTCCTCCTGGAATCCCTCAGGATTCCATATGGCTCTTTCAGGCCTATGATTCCACATGGACTGATGATTTTCCAGGCAGAATCAACCTACCTGAAAAACTAAGTGACCAATGCCTAGGACACTCTTGCATGAACCAGCACATTCATTCATACTCACTGTCATACTAAGTCTAGCCTTCCGTAGTTGCTGGTGTTGGTGAATGCTGTGCTTTGGTTCTACTCTGCCTCATCCCATGTGCATGGATGGGGCTTCTTCTCTGGGAAGCACTGTAGGGCATAACAGGGAATTTCCTTATTCCCCCTCTTTTTGCTGACATAGGGAGGGGCCGGGAGGTGAAGCAAACTGCAGTCCATCCAGAGAAGTGTCACAGGTAGGCTGTGGGGAAGGTGGAGGTGATGTGGCTGAGAAACACTCTGCCTTCCAGAGGCCCACTTCGATCAAGAGCTCCTTCTCCATCACCAAGCCATGCACAGCTGCACCAGGTGCAGCAACTTTGTCGTGACTTTGTTCTGCTTACACTCATTTAATAGTAGCAGGTCCCCTTGAAGGACTGGGTTATAAGCAGACTGCTGGGCAATTGGCTCTTGGCTTTCCTCTCTACTGTATGTTTTCATTGCATCTAAATACACTTTTTTGGATCAACAAGACCAGTTCTAGAAAATTCAAGGAAATAGCAGTACCTGCTTATTGGATAATTTATACTGATAATTTGAACTATCATTCCTGGTTTGCAAATCCAAATTTGTCAGACAATCACAAGGCTAAGAAGACTAGTTTATTTTAATATGTTTCTTATACTATTGAGCATTTTTTTTTCTTAGCCTGTCTTTTTTAATAAGCAGGCAAGAGCTTGGAGACTTCAAAGAATGTGAAGTTCTGGTTGACTCAGTTCTTCAAGTTCTGAACCTCACACTTTGATGTTGAATTTTTCCTTCTTAGGCAGGATTGGAAAAAAAAAAATGAAGAAGAAGAAGTGGAGGATTTTTGTATGGCTCTTGGCAAGAGCACTCATGAATAACTGCATTAAAATAGCGATAAAAGACCCTCAATATTTTTTTCTTAAGCCATTGCTTAAACATGGAATTCTTTGAACAATAGACAGCTCTCTAATAAGCTGAAAATGCTAAAGGAAGAGTTTGTTTGTTTCTCTGCTCCTTTTTTTTTTAACCTCTTATTGTACTCTGCTACATTCTCAGCCACATAGAAATGTTTCTGAAAACCCAGTTATTTTAGTCATCAGACAGCTAGAAAAGAGGTGGTGTGCAGAAGAAGGGCTTGTGAATGCATTTGGGGAAATCAAAATGACATCTTAGTGATTTTCTAACTGGGCAATTGGAATTTTTGAGGAAAACAAATCACTGGACTTCTCTAAAACATTTCTTGTAGGTTTGAAACTTTGTCATTAAAAGGGAAAGAAAACAAATGGTTAGGGATATACTGTGAGTTTCCTGCAAATCTGATTCTATTTTGAGAGGGTGTTACAACAAGGGACCTAAAGGTGAAAAATGGATTTGGACTCTACTCTGCAAAACAAGCAGATAGTTATAATTTGAAACTGAAAATTCCTGTTTTGCATATGATGGCTTCTTTTTCTCTTATATAAAGGGAATCAGAAGGCAGTGGGAATATGATCCCCCATCTCAAAGAGAGAACATGCACTCAGTGACTGAGTCATTCTTCAGATGTTTATTAAGCACCCACTTTGGTCTAGGCACTCTTGTATGACAGGGGTTCTCCCTTCCCATTATATTACATGGAAAAATTAAATGACTTTTTATATAGCATTAATGCTTTTATAATGAATACTAAAGGAAAATGTAATTAGCATCCAGCTGGGAAGAATTTAGGCTGTGATCACTGGTTGCATCTATGATTTTCTTCCTCAATTTTATTATGGAACAGCAAAATGAGAAACTTGTGTCCATGAACAAGAATTAAAGTTGGATCAGAAGCAATTTCCTTTGTATGTTGGCAGTAATGAACATATTAGAGGGTGGAGATTTATTCTGGGAATAGTTTTTTTCTGCTTTCCAAAAACTAACATTTACCTTGCTCAGAGAATGAGTCTTAGATCAGTTGGGAACCCTGCTTATGATGGGTGGGGCTCAGAGCTTGGCAATGCACAGGCTGAAATCTAGAAATACTCTTTTTTTCCCTTTGGAATAAGTAAGTATGTATTGCTAGTGAGATTTCCCAGTTTATGGGTTGCTCACTTTGCATTTGGGAGCACCTCTGCCCAAGTCATTCATAAAGCCAGGGAAGTTCTCTTGGGCTTTGAAAGGTGACGGAGGCTCAATTGCATGTCTCTGATAGAGACTTTGGGGCTGGCCAAATGTTATCACTTTTTCTCGGATAAGAAACTTGGGCTTCTAACCACCCAGTACTATTACTCTGGGATTACTGCACCTATTTAGCAGATGACAATGTTGATTTGCATTGTGAATCCCTGAAGGTTTAACTCCTTACTGCTTAAATTCTACTAATGAATATCTTCACAGAAAAATAAAGCTTCAGCATTTGTGTATTGTTAGACATATTAGTAAACAAGTCTTATCTTAAAATCTGTATTTGTTTGCCTTTCCATGTCTTCCCCAAGCACATAAAATTTTGAACTTATTCTTTACTCCCTAAAAGTGCTTGATGGAGAATGTGGCAAGGTCAGCATGTGTTTACCTTTAAGATGTAATAAAACTCAAATGCAGAGATGGTACTTAGTGGCTATCCAGTGAGAAGACAGAGAAAGTTAAGTTTGATCCCAGATTTATATGCATCCTGGTGTGGAGAGTAATTTTCATTTTCAAAATACATTCTGCTGTCATTTCTAACAACTTAGAATAAAAAATAAATTTGAAAAAAATACACTTTTCTCTTAAAATATAGTCTTAAAGTATAGATTCATATTTAGAAAACAAAACTGATAATCAACTTAATTACTCTCAAGAGCAAATTTAAAAGCAAAACAAGAGTAAAGTATCTTTCCTTCAGTTCCCTTTAGTTCAGTGGCAGGCAGTGCTCCCTCCAGTTTACTGGTGCAAAAGCACCTCTTGATTCCTATGGGTATATTTGTTGACATGCCTGCTTCCTGCAGACTGGGACCGTCACTTGAAGACAGAAGACATCTCTGCAGCCTAATACCTTGAATAATACTTGGAGCACAGTAGTCACAAAATTGACAGTAATTTGAGGACTGGGTTAAATGTTGACCTGAATTAAAGAGAGAAAGAAAGATTTGCAAATGAAAATGAGTTCCCCAGCTTGTGTGGTTGGAAAGTAGATTCATTGTGCCTGCAAACATTTTCTGAGCATGCACAGTGTATGTGCACTGCTTGAGCACCTGGTACAAAGAGGTACAGAAGTCCAGAACAAAGGTCTTGCATTTCAGTAGCTAGTATTGAGCATCTTTTAACATAGTCTACTTTTTAGTAAGGAATTTAGTAAAGAATTTCATTCACTGGAATTGCACGTGTAAATTAGCATGTCCCCTAAATACTACCTCCCTGTCCCACCCACAAACATCTTCCTAAGTGTGATTAGCCTGTGTTAAATCTATGAATGACCTTCTTCCCCAGCAACTCATTGTTATCTGCCCCTAGGCTTGCTACCTAGGGGTGGTTTGTGCTCCCCTGGTTGCTCTTGAAGTTTATCATTTATTTTCCTTTGTTCTCTTCTGTGTTGTGGCTGACCGGGAAATGCAGAGAGGCATTCATGAAATCCGAGAGATCAGACAGTTTCACTTCACTGGCTGGCCGGATCATGGGGTCCCTTACCATGCCACCGGCCTGCTGGGATTTGTCAGACAGGTCAAATCAAAGAGCCCACCCAATGCAGGCCCATTGGTGGTGCACTGCAGGTAAGCAGAGTTCCCAGCACCTCTTAAAGAAATTCACCATGGGTTGTGGGTGGGAGAGGTGGGTGGTATATTTTGGAGCTTGATAGAGGCAACAGTTGGACGACATTGTGAATGTGCTAAGTGTTTTAGTGGTTAATTTTTTTTTTTTCATTTATTTCACCTTAACAAAAACTTTTTAAAGTAGCAGCAGCTCGATGGTCCTTTTACCTCCACTGATGGTCCCCTCTTTTTGTGCAGTGCTGGCGCAGGAAGGACAGGCTGCTTCATCGTCATAGACATCATGTTGGACATGGCCGAAAGGGAAGGGGTGGTAGACATCTATAACTGTGTCAGGGAGCTGCGGTCACGGAGGGTGAACATGGTGCAAACAGAGGTACTGCAACCTGCAGCCTGGGCCCTGGTGCCTCCCCTGCATCCCTACCTCCCATTGCCAAGGACAAGAGAAAGCCTGCCAACTCTTCAAAATGCTCTAGGGATAAAGTAATCCCTATTTCCTCCTTCCATCCCTCTCTGCCCTTTTCCCTCCCTGCCTTCTTTCCTCTGTTTTGTTGTTCCTCTTTTAAACAAACAAAAGAGCTTTCAAGTCAGATTCTGCTACCAGGACTTTTCTGGTAGCAGAATCTATAGCCATGAGCCTAAATTTGCACATTTTTCTGTGTCAAGGGACCCAGTAGAGTTTCTACATCAAGCACTCAAGGTTTCAATACTATTTCTTTTTATTCTATCTATCTTTTAAACTAGCTGGGAACCAGAGCAAGACCACTCTTGAGACTAGCTAGGCATCTACCAAGTGGCTTTAGGGTAATCTCTGTACATTTTATTCTTCTCCAGGGATACTAGAAAGAAGAGTAGCCTCTTGTCCCTGAAAATTCTTTCCAGTAGCCTGGCATCATGGGAATTTGCCTATTTTGTAGAAATACTCTGTACTAACTAGGAACTCTCTAAATTGAAATGCAAAGTAAATCAGGAATTTACATTTTTGAGAAGGATTACAGTTTGCTCCCAGGGCATTCCTATTTTTATTAATATTTGGTCATTGTAAGTAGGCATTACAACCCATCACCTAGAAAGTGATTCATAGAGGAGAATGAAAAATAAATAAGAATCCCTTTTGTTTAGATTATGCATTACAGTTTACAGTAACCACTGGGAAACCTAATCCTGTTTTTTAGTTAACATAACAATAACAGAATCTATCATAGCAGTGATAGATTTTTTATATCATACTCTTTTATTTAGACTATGGATACTTTTTTTTTTAAAGATAATACTGATTAAAACTTATTTTTAGGACTGGGGTTGTGACTCAGCGGTAGAGCACTTGCCTGGCATGTGTAAGGCCTTGGGTTTGATCATCAGCAACATATATAAATAAACAAAGTGAAAAATCCATTGGCAACTAAAAAATATTTCTAAAAAACCTTATTTTTAATATTTTTTACAATCCATCAAATGTGGCCTACCCATGTCCTCACTCTTAATTCCTTTTCAAATTAATAGGAGTAAGCTATTTTTGAGAATTCAAATCCTATGTATTTATAGAAATTAATGGTAATAAGAGACTTTTTAACATTTGATACAATTAAAGATTACTAATAAGTATGGTAAATATGCACTGGTTAATTGTAGAGAAAGTCAACTGGGGGACCCATTTTAATGCTTATTTGTTTTTTGCAATTTTTGTTTTGTTTGCAGGTCTGGGGATCAAACCCAGGGCCTCATACTTGCTAGACAAGCACTGAGCTACACCCTAGAGGACTCATTTATAAACTGCAGGTTTATTGTACACATATCAAGAGCTATACTCTGAACTTATAAGAGCTTTCATAATTATCACATTATTAAATGTTTTGAAAGAAGTAGTTTCCAGTGTTCAGAACTGCCTTCAGAGCAATGTCAGTTTTCCCTGGATCTTTCTTCATTTATTTGGTTAGCAAATTCTCTTTTCAACACAGATAAAATTCTACTTGCCAGGCATGGTGATGCATGCCTATAATGCCAGCAGGCTGAGGCAGGAGGATCTCAGGTTCAAACCAGCCTCAGCAAAAGTGAAGCACTAAACAACTCAATAAGACCCTGTCTAAATAAAATACAAAATAGGGCTGGGGATGTGGCTCAATAGTTGAGTGCCCCTGAGTTTAATAACCCAGTACCAAAAAAAATTCGCTCATTCCAAACCCAGGAGACCAGAATTACAGAGGTATCTTAGTCACCATTAATGGAGCAACATAGTGCCTGCTCTAGTCCACACCAACATCTTATTGGTGTATGTAATATTCTGCATGAAGCCCCAGTTTGTCTCTCCTTCCCATGGTAAATTAGGTAGAATGCCACATAATGTTCAGGAAACCCAGTGTCCTGTCAGAGCCTTAGAGCTTATTTCTGTTGAGAATGTGTTATGCCCATTACCTTGATGATGTAGAGCTAAAACTGATAGTGTCTTCCCTCCTGTAGCTCTCTGGATTACTTTGATTTCTCCATTACTAACTAGTTCCATTTGCTTCTCCAGGAGCAATATGTATTTATTCATGATGCCATCCTGGAAGCCTGTCTTTGTGGAGATACCTCTGTCCCTGCTTCCCAAGTTAGGTCTCTATATTATGACATGAACAAACTGGACCCACAGACAAATTCAAGCCAAATTAAAGAGGAATTCCGGGTAAGTTGTGCCAAAGGGAGAGGTGATTTACTCTGACATTGCTTTTTCAGAGCTATCTCAAAGTCAACTCCTAATCCCTTGTACCAACACAGGCTTCCTCCGTCTTAGCACTATTGACATTTGGGGCTGGGTGACATTTTGCTTCAGTGTTGTCCTGTAGGGTATTTTGCAGCACCCCTGGGTTCTAACTTCTAGATGTCTCTGACATGAGCACCACGTGTGCAGGCATCACCAAATGTTCCCAGGGGAGGGGACCAAAATTAGTCTTAATAGAGCTGTTACCTTTCCAAGCAGGCACCAAGCAGTTCCCAGCACCTAGGCCCCTGTTGACAGTGTAACCAACCATGGGTGCAGGCAAAACATAGAAATGCACATTAAGAATTCTTTCTGGCCATCATTTTTCACTGAGTCCCCACATGCATGTTTCATCTAAGTGTATCTGACTCTAGGCCAGATCCTCCCTAGATCCCCACGTCGACAGCTCTAGACTCCATGACACTTAATCCCAGGGATCAGGAGTGGACCTTATGCCTCTACCTCTGGTCCCCGTGTCTGATAAGCAGTCTGTGGACAAAATCAGAGCACAGGAAAGAAAAGAATCTAACTGGGCATTTTGGGAAGTTGAAGGAGTCGTCTTGCCGTCAGCCTAAGGAAACTTACTGACATGTACTGTGGAACTGTTCTCTTCCTCATGCGCCCCTTTAAAAAAAATTAATATTTTATTTGACCTATTCCAGTAATCCCCCCTTATCTGAGGTTTGGCTTTCTGTGGTTTCAATTATGTTCTGAAAATATTAAATGGAAAATCATAGATATACAATTCATAAGTTGTATAGAAATACAATTCATATGTTTTTGACACATTACTAATCATTCATATTTGTGGGGTACCGTGTAATGTTTTCCATGCATGAATTCATACTGTCAAGCCATTAAAATGCATGAAATCCTGCCTTTGGTGGCAACATGGCTGAACCTGGAGGTCATGCACCTTTCTTTCATCGCATAGACCCTAAATATGGTGACACCGACACTGCGTGTAGAAGATTGTAGCATCGCACTCTTGCCTCGGAACCACGAGAAGAACCGGTGTATGGACATCCTGCCCCCGGACCGCTGCCTGCCCTTCCTGATCACCATCGACGGGGAGAGCAGCAACTACATCAATGCTGCCTTGATGGATGTAAGCACGTCCCTTCCTGAGAAGGACACAGGAGGTGTTCCCAACAGGGAGAGCCACTGGGAAGGTCGGGGCAAGCACTGCATGGGTCTTTCCTTCTGCTCCTCTATCCCTCCCACCCTTTTTCAAGATGTAAACTCTTTCAACAAAACATAGATTTTAGATTCCACATTTTTTTTGTTTTGTTTTGTTTTGTTTGCAGCTGGATATTCTTGCTCTCTCTGTGGCCACCAGTCCAGAAGTAGTGATAAATGAAGCATGTCACAGTTGCTGTCTGAGCACTCAGGTTTTTAACTTGCTGGCCAGAGAGCAAGAGTCAGCTGTTAAGTCCCCATTGCAAGGAAATGGGATAATGTGGCAGCAGCATTATTTCAGTTCCCTTTCCTCCTAATTTAGGCAGTAATTAACATGGGAAGAAAACACAACTCATTACTTACTGTTGGTCTATTTACTTCTTGCAGTTCAATTGATGGGAAGAGTAAATGGATATTTTCAGTGCTAATGTGGAAATTTTAATTGTATTGGTGTGATGTTGTAAAAGGGCACTTACACTTGTTCAAAGCTCTCCAGAGCTGAAAAAAGTATGTGTGTCCTTTATGGCAGGAATAAGTAACACCAAAACTTGACAAGTAAACAAGCTTTAGGAGAAACAGAATGATTTAAATTATGCATAATTTTAAACTAAATTTTCTCCATTAAGATAATTAACATGTGGAGTCAATGTTGCCTATCAGAAATATAGAAAAACTGGTAAGAGATACTTATGTTTTCCTTATATCAAAGTGAGACTATTTTATCATTGTTGTTCTGCAGATAAATGTACATTTGGTTTATTTTGGTGTTGACAACAGTGATAGGATTTAACAGTCACTAAATATGTTCAGAGTTTTGTGCCACACATTTCCATGTGCACTAAATAGATTCCTCCTCTCACGTTTTCTTGGGTATATTTGGATCTTTCTCATTTGTGTTTGCAGAGCTATAAACAGCCTTCAGCTTTTATAGTCACCCAGCATCCTTTGCCAAACACAGTCAAAGACTTTTGGAGACTGGTCCTGGATTATCACTGCACATCAGTGGTTATGTTAAATGATGTGGATCCTGCCCAGGTAAGACTTGGAAATTCTTGAAGGCAGAGCTTATGCCCCTAGGTCAAGTCTGTGTGTGCTTTCTTTGCACATCACACGCTCTCAGGCCAGGGCTCAAATGCCAGTTGATGATTGAGAACTAGGGATGCTTATCTAGAGCAGAAGGTTGGTAGAAACAAAAAAAAAACAGGCCAAAGTCATAGACAGTGGAAGTGACATGGCAAGACAGGGTCAAAAATTGAGCTGCTCCAAAGGACAGACATACCCACTAGAAAGATACAAGGACATAGTGTCAAAGCTGACCAGGAATCAAACATCACAGAGCCAAAAGTAGAGCAAGCAAACCAGAGGACAGTGGAGGAAGGACGCCAGCCCTGGCTTCCATCTCTGGGGCATCCAGGTAGCACAGCTCACCTGAGCCTGCAGGTGGAAATCGTCATGGTGTGGAGACAGTGGGAACAAATAAGCGAGTTTAAGGGATGGCAATTAGTTTTGTCAACTCTTTGGTAAAGATACTAAAAAGAATAAAACTGGCACCTGGAGATAAGAGAAGCTCCAAATGATAAATGGAGGTTTTGCATAGTTCCTGTTAAAACAGGAAAAAAAAAAAAAAAAAAACTTGAACAGGGATAACTTGAGATTAGTAATGGAGGTAGAAGAATTTTCTAAGAGGGAGCTGTCTTTTAGCACCAAGGCCCTTTGGGAGCTGAATTTATTCCAATCACAGACTTCACCACCATGACAGAGGTCATTATGGAAAGTGCGAACTTAGCATGTTTTAAGAATAAACTTTTTCTGGAACAGAATTAATTTCCTACCTAATAGAGACTTTTTTTTCCTTTTTTTTTTTTTTTTTTTTAAATCCAAACTGGACAAGATGTCTCCTTCCTAAAAATCTATTTTGTTGCCCATCAATCTGCTATATCTGGCAGGGACATTCAGTTCTATAAGATTTTTAATTATGTTTGAAGCACTACATTATAGTGTTAAGGCCCTTGCCTGAAAGCTAGTTAATGAAATAATAATGATAATCCTTGCTCTCATCTAGTCCTTTTGGCTTAAGGAGCTTAAATATTTTAGATCACTTCCTGTAGATGCTTTCAGAGGGGCAGACTGCAGCCATTTATAAAGACACACACAATTTGAAATGGAAACAAGGATCCTGACTTTCCAACTTGAAGAGCCACACTAACTCAAGAACCTTTAGTCATAGTCATAGGATATAGGACTCATTTCCTGTTCAGAATCATGCTGCTAATGTGAATCCTGAAAAGTGGCAGTATATACTGTTTTTGTTCCTATTTGTGAAGAAGATATCAGTGATTTTAGTCTGTTCTTAATGAACAACAGCATTTGAATTCTAAAGCTGCATTCTGAACCCAAAATGTCTGGACTCCAACCAAGCCTTGGCTGACTGGTGGTAGGAGAAACAAAAAGACTCCAATTCTATTCAGCAGACAGAGCTGATTTTCAGAGTGAGAGAAAAGAGGCTCCTGGGATTCAGTCTTTTAGCGAACACTAAACTGAGCATTGAACTCAAAGCCTCTGCAACCGTACAAGACTGGCACTCAACTATTTTAAGTATTTATAGGTCCAGTTCATGGACGTGTTATGCACCATTTAAGCCATTTTCTACATGGTTTCCTTGGGCAGAGTGTAGGATGCAGTGTGCCAAGAGCCCAGTGCAGCCCGGGCCATTCATATTTCTTCATTATAAGTGACAAGCTTTTGATCAGATGCTTGAACTGAGAGGACAAGCAGAAAGTAAAGCTAGCTCAGTCAGTAGAAAAATGGGTACAACAGTTGAATGTATATGTTATGGCTTTTACTACCCTCTTGACTTCCCATCAACATGCCTATTAATTTTAACACTGGGTACCCTTGGGTATCCAAAAGAAAATAAACATTAGCATGCTATCGTTTGACAAGGCAGCTTAATAACTTGTCACCAGGAAGTGCTATTGAGTGAAGAAGGAAAAATTTCATGGAAGCATTGTTTAAAAATAAATGCAATTTCTAAAATATAATAGACTTAGCTACCATAACAACTATGCTTACTTATCCTGCTTTCATTTTTATTCAAAAAAAAAAAAAAAGAGGGCTAACCTTTAACTTCTTTTAATGGAGACAGATGCTATTTCTCTTGACCCACTGTTAACTGAGAACTTGTCTTGCAATCTTGGATATAAATCAACCTTTGCAACATTTGACAGTGAGATTTTAGATCCTTCGGAAAATAAAAGTTGTCAAAAGAAAAAAAAAAAGGAAATTCAACCAGTGGATTCTCCTTTTGTGGTATATCATTTTGCTTAAAATGAGATAATAGGGTTTTAATCTGCTCTCGGTCCCATAGCAACAGGTTTAAAAATAATAAAGTAGTTCCCCTCTTCCTTCACCATGAGCCATCTGTCTGTCCTCCAGGTATATCAGAAAGTTAAAAGTTAAACACAATTCCACAAAAGTCACTGGAATACCAAGTCCTGAAGGAAGTCTGAATACCTGTTAAGGCTTCATGGATTGAAGAAATGTATTTGAAAAGATCTTATGGGTTCATCCCACCTGACCATCTTCAAGTTTAGGAAGATGGTAGGGTGGTGGCAAATGCAAGGACCCTTTCGTAAATGCCCGTATCCCAAACACTCCTGCCCACTGAGTTGATTCCCTTTGTGCAAAGATTCTAGTTACCTTGTGGCATCAATACCTGGGCTTGGAGATTCTTGAAAGCTGTGTTTTTAGTCAAAGTGGCCTCCAGCTAAAATAGCAAAGTAGTTACTCTCAGGACACCAGGTTACCTAGATTTTACTTTGGGAGAACATGTACCAGAATATGAAAATGCGCTCTGACCCTTACTTTTTGTCACAAAATAGTCTGATTTTCAAAAATCCAGCAGGAAAGGATGAAAACCTCAGAGTTAACAGGTACACATGTCAGTTTAAATGTCTTCAGTTTCACAGTGGCAGCTAGTGACATTTCCCCTAGGGCCTACATGTGCCTTTCAGCAGCCAGGGAGACCCTAGGAAGGGATGTATGGAAGAGATCCTCATCCTGCCCTGGAAAGCAGAATTAGTCATGGCTCCAGGTGCTTCCTGAGAAAATGACGAAAAGAGTCACAGGAGAAGGACAGGTGAAGTTGAGGAATCAGCAGACAAGGAAGTCCTCAAGTCAATTTGCTGGAAGGAAAAGATGGAAAGAAAAGAAAAGGAAGGGAATCAAGGTAGTCTTGAGAATTAAAGAATATTTGATACTGACTTTATCCAGACAGTTAGGACTAAATGTGTTCTTATAATTAACCTTGAGTTTCTGTGTTTTAAATTCAGTTGTGTCCTCAGTACTGGCCAGAAAATGGAGTACACAGGCATGGCCCCATCCAGGTGGAATTTGTGTCTGCTGACCTAGAAGAGGACATCATCAGCAGGATATTCCGTATTTATAATGCAGCCAGAGTAAGAGCCAGGGACAGTATTGCTTTGTACTGTGGTCTGTCATATTCTTGTCCACTGATTTCTAACACTCTGCAGCAGTCACTGTTCTGGGAGTTTGGAGTGTCAGAGAGCTCTGACCTTATGGAGCTTATATTTTGCCAGGAACAATGTTAAAGAAAAAGTTATTCAGTGACACTTTTAGAAAGGAAGGCCATCATAATGGGGACAGGGGCCACTACAGTGGGGTCATGTAGCAGGGGAGAGAGATGGGCTCACCTCTGAATGCAGCAGGGCAAGTGAGGATTGATGGCCAAGGAGCAGTGTGGGGCCAGTGGATGGAAAGTTCCTGAGGAGAAGAAGTATCAGGGTAAGGGAGATTCTTACTGAAGAAAGGCCACAGTGATCAGGCATCACCTGGGGATGGTGGAAGCTGAGGAACCTGATCAGATGTTAAGAATGACCTGACATGGGGAAAGGGTGTTCTTGTAAAATTGATTTAGCAAGGATTGTTAAAACTACTTTTTGTAAGGAAGTGCACAGGTGGGCTTAGGAGAAGGTTCAGGAGCCTGACTTAAGTTTGGTCAAGCAAAGGCTCTTTGTCAGAAGTCAGAAAATAGAATAGATAGAATAATGGATTTAGTTTGTTGGAAAGTGATAGATTTTATAAGACCAAAAAGTGGGGGGTTTAGAAAATGCTAGGACCGCACCCATGTGGAGAACAAATCTCTGTTTTAAATAACTGTGCCATGTGAGCAAAGCCCTGAGGAATAGCCTTGGGGTTCTCTGGTTACACAACTTTTTGACAGAAGTCACAGTGAGTGCAGAGGTCCTGAGGAAGAACCGTGCCTGGTGAATCCCAGGTACAGAGGGAGGCTGGTGTGGCCGTGACACTCACAAAGGCAAGAGGAGCTGGTGGAGTCATGTACCTGGAAGGAGACTGGCAGAGGTGGGAGGAAAGGCATCCTGAGGGCCTCACAGGCCACTACTAGCTTTGAGCTTTTTCTTGTAAGGGAAAGAGCCTTAAATATAGTAGACCAGTAGGATTCCAGGGACTCCAGGGTGACTTTCAAGATTTTTGTCCTGGAAACTTGAACAATGGAGTTGGCCATTCACTGAGAATGAAAGGCTGTACGTGTAACAGGATTATTTGAGCAAGGGGCGTATGTACAGAGAAGTTCAGTTCTAGACATATTAGGTTTGAGATGACTCTTTGAGCCCTATGTGGGAATATTAGGTAGGACTTTCAGGAGTCTCAGGAGATGGGTGTGAACTGGAGATATAGACTTAGGACTTACTGTTGATGTTTAAAACCATGAGAATTAATGGAATCATGAAGTGACAGAGAAGAGAGAGAGACCCCTGGACTGAGCCTGGAGGTTTCCATCAGCAAGAAGTCTGGGAGAAAGGGAGTCTGAGGCAGGGAGGCAGAGGAGGAGAGAGGGCTAAGGAGAAAGAAGAGCCAGTGAAGAAAGTGTATGGAGAAGTGAGTACTCAACAGGCCACAGAGGGTTCAGTCCAAGTGATTTAGCCATGACAGATTAAAGCTGTTGTCGCTTTTCTAACATAAACTCCAACACTTTTGTGAATCCTGTAATTCCACTTAATTAGGAGTAAAGATTAATTAAGATTCACACCAATAAGCAAAACTCAGTCATAGTCAAGGGAAACATGGTGTAATCTATATCACATTGTGCTCACAAACATCTTCAGGTTATAATATGCTCTTCACCTTGAATTCTGCTGTAATCAAAGTAAAACCATTTTCCCACATAATGCATGATGCCCGCAGTCCTTATACAGTTATTTTTCACTTGGCTTTGGAAAAATGGTTAAGTATTCTGCTTCACTCTTATTTGTCTGTGGCCTGTCATGGAAAACACCTGTGTTTTTTTTTTTTTTTTAATAACTGCTTGGGATTAAAAATCATAACTCTTCAGCCTGTAGAAGCTGCCTTTGTTATTTGTTGGCCAGACTCTCATTTCACAATGCTCTGCTTTGACGTGAAGATCAAATAGGTGGAATCAGCCCAATGGCATCTAAGGAAGTAAATAATGTCTGTTCTTTCTCCACTCCCTGATTGTTGCCTGATGGTCTGTAGCCCCAAGATGGATATCGAATGGTACAGCAATTCCAGTTCCTGGGCTGGCCGATGTACAGGGACACACCAGTGTCCAAGCGTTCCTTCTTGAAGCTCATCCGCCAGGTGGACAAGTGGCAGGAGGAGTACAATGGTGGGGAAGGTCGCACAGTTGTGCACTGCTTGTAAGTACTGGCGGAGCTCTTCATCTCAGTGTGCTCTTCATCTCAGTGTGCAGGGCTCAGCTGTGTCCTCCTACTTACTGTCTTTTGTCTCACTCTAAATAGAGAAGAAATAAGAAGCTCTGGGTAAAAGGGGATGATCAGTATGTTCACTGAATGCTCAGTTGGCTTTTCAGGAAACAAGAATTTTGGATAAGGTCTTAGTCTGTTTTCTGTTACATTAACAAGTGACATGGTAATTTATAAATAACTGAGATTTATTTATCTCATTGTTTTGGAAGCTGGGAAGGTACTGGCATCTGGTGAGGGCCTCCTCATTATGTCGTAACCTGGGGGAGGACATCACATGGTGAGATAGGGCAAGTGTTCCAGCTTGAGCCTCTCTTCTTCTTCCTATAAAGCCACTAATGCTATCATGAGAGTCGCACCCTGATGGCTTGTATAATCCTTATCTGCCTCCCAAATGCCCCCCAAAACTATCATTAATATATGTCTTTGGGAATGAAGTTTTCAATACAAGAATTTTGGGGAACACATTCAAACTATACAGATAGTGTGTCACTATTATAAAAATAAACATTGACCCTAAGACTGGGGCTTCCCCAGCCACCCAGAAAGCCAAAAACTATGTGGATGGATTTAGTGAGCTCCTATCTCTTGAGAGCCCACTGTCTAAGAATTTTCTGGGGCTGGGATTGTGGCTCAGCGGTAGAGCATTCACCTACCACATGCGCGGCCCTGGGTTCCATCCTCAGCACCATGTAAAAAATAAATAAAGGTATTGTGTCCAACTACAAAAAATAAGTATTTAAAAAATAATAATTTCCTGAGCTGATTGTTAAAATGCTAACAACTTGAAATCATCTACATTGGAAGTATTTACACCACAGAATTTGCAAATGCTATAAATCAGGGCCAAGGCAGCCAAAATCAGTTTACCATCATATTACAGTATTTGATAATTCTATTGGAAATCATGTCAGAGGTTTCAAAGGAACTCTTTCTCTTCCTAGTTTTTAGGAGAGATTTTTGCCAGAGATTTGTGTATATTAGAATTTGGTTACAGCTTGCTATACTTTGGATCTGGAATGTCCTACGAAGGTCCATGTGGCAAAGGCATGGTCCCCAGCCTGGTGCTATCAGGAGGCAGGGAAAGCTTTAAGAGGTGGGGCCAGTTGGAGGTCTTTAGGTCATTTTGGGTGTACCTCAGAGGTGACCGTGGTCCCCAGTCTCTTCTTTTCATTCCTTGGCCATGAGTTGAGTAGCTTTGCTCTGCCACATGTGCCTCCATTATGTGCTACCTCACCACAGACCCAAAAGCAACAGGACTAATCATGGACTAGAACTCCAAAATTGTGAGCCCAAATAAACCCTTTCTCTTTATAAGTTGATTATCTTGGGTATTTGTTATAGTGATGGAAAACTGACTAACACAGAGCCAATGTCCCCAAAAGGTGACCTCCCCCAGTTTAGCAGGTGCCAAAACATGAGAACCTCTGCACAGATGGATCCCAACCTTACCTGTACACTGAGTATCACTTGGGGAACCTGGGAGGTGGGGAAACCCTATCCTCAAGCCACACCCAAGCAGTTAAGTCACAATCTCTGCATGTGGACCACAGATATCAGTGGTTTGTTTTTTATTGTTTGTTTTAAACTCCTAGTGATTTCCATGTGCAGCCAAGGTTGAGAGCTATGAGTAGAGAATGCCATGCTTTTCAAAGTACTTTTACCTGCATTTTCTCATTGGCAATGATAGGTAGCTAATCATCCAGCTGGAATTGGCTTAATGGAATAGGCAATTAAAAAGTCATGGCAGTTAGGGAAGATGTTTAGAGAAATTTGTGGAAATTCAAAGTATAAGCATATGTTGCTTTTCAGAGGAATGTCATTAGAAGTACACAATGCAATCACTCCAAAATTGAGAGCAAACTCAGGTTTTACTCAGTGCAGACTAACCTGAATTAAAGTGGCAGACTTGGCTAAGGGTGCGGGTTTCTCTACACTCAGTGCCATGTGTCATGCTATGAGCTCTGAACTCTGCCCTGCCTCTCACCAAATAAAATATGCTAATGCCTCCTCCTCCAGGAAAGGTATGAAGGGAAAAATATGAAGACCCCTTAAATCACTATGCCCTCCAGACTATAATTACATCACCATGCCATGTTGTTCCTGTCCCCCTGCCTGCCTGACATCCCATCCCCTTCTGGTGAGGGCTCCTTGATTTTTCATAGAGAACCACCCCCTCCCCACACCCACACACCCGCTAAACCCCCAGCATTCCTCTGGGGGTGCCTCTTGTTCTCCTGGCATCAGATTGGGCACCAGTCTGGAAAGGAGATTTATTTTGATATTTATAAATCTATTTTTTTTAACTATACAAGAAACAAAGTTAAATTGGCATCTTCTAGTGTTGGCCAGGAAGGAAGGCTTTGGAAGCACCACACTGTTCCTCCCTGTAATAATGGCACCATCTTCAGCATGTTGTAGCACCACCTATTGGCTGTAACCAGAGAGCTCCTACATGAGACAGCTCTCCAGGCACTGTGAATGAAATGGTTCCTTGGGCCACAGACACTTGAAGTACTTACATAGGGAATTTTTTTTTTCTTTATATGTGCCTTCTAGCTACTAAAGTCAGAAAATAAAAATAGAATTAAGGTATTACCACTTAGAAACTCTGGATATAGACAGTGGTCATCAACAACTGTCAAGAGCATCAGGTTAAAAGCTGATGGGAAAAAGCAATGTAATATTAGTGCAAGGATAGCAAACACATTAGTGAGCAGGAGAGGAGGCCCAGGAGCAGTGCTGCACATCTGTTTCACCTGATTCACAGCAAGATCTCCAGCACACACCTGCAGGCCAGCAGGGAAGACTCACACTATAGCCAGGAGTCCTGTCCGGAAGGATTGTAGACCAAAATGTCAAAGTAAAACAAAGCTTCTAGAAGAAGACATGGAAGAAACTCCTCATGATCACAGGGTAATCAAAGACTGGTCAAGAAAGGACACATAACACTAGCTATAAAGAAAAATAGAGATATATTGGGTCTCATTAAAATGAGAGAAAGTATTCAACATCATTAGCTTTTAGGAAAATACACATTAAAACCAGAATCAGATGCCACTGCATATCCACCTGAATGACTAAAATTTTAAAGACAGACAAATGATGATCCCCCAAGTGGTGATGAATCTGTGGAGTCACTGGAACTCTCAGGCACTACTGCTCGGAAGTAACTATCATACAACCATTTTGGAACTGTTTGGCAGCATCTATCAAAGCTAGACACTCACATACTCTGAGCCCTTCCATTCCTAGATACATGACTACAGAAATAAGTCCTATGACACATGACATGCTTATAGCAGGTGCACTCATAATACCTAAAAGCTGGAAAGAGCTATGGGACAGGTAAGTTACACAATAGAGTACTCATTCAGTGGAACTCTTCTTGTCAATATTAAAGAAGAAACTACTGACAGACAACAATAGGAAAAGTCTCTGATAATATTGAGTGAAATAAGCTAGACTCAAAGGAGTATATGCTATATGATACCATAAATGCCATTTAGGCAAAAAAAAAAAAAAAAAAAAGATGTAACATTAGAAGTAAGAACTGAGATTGGTTTTGGTGGTCATAAGGGTATTGATGAGGAGGCAGTTTGAGGGAGGCTGACTGGGGGCTGACCATGGTCTATGTCTAGACCTGGTGGTGGTTACATAATGTGTTCATTAGTAAAAATTAACATCTATTTACCATTTGTGAATTTTATTATAGGTATATGATAGAGCAAAGAGATTAAAATAAATTTGCAAGGCATGCCAACCAAATGCAATGTGTGGCCTTTTCTTACATGTGATTTTTTTTTAAAAAATCAACTATAAGAAACCATCTGGAAAATCTGAACACTGACTAAAATTTCGTTTATATTAAACGGAAGGGCTGGGGGGGTGTGATTTAGGGGTAGAACGCTTGCCTACCACACACAAGGCCAGCACTCCCCAGCACTGTAAAACATCAACAGTAATGTTTGTTTACTTTAGGTATGATAGGGATATTGAGTTTAAAACACAGAAATATAAAAGGTCCCTTAGCTCTGTGGAAATAGGTTGGTTCCAGACCTGGTGCAGAGAAAATACAGGATAAGTCTGGAACATCTATGGTTCCAGAAGACAAGAAAATCTTCACAAAAGTATAGGACTTATCACAAAAACCAAGTGGAACTCCTAATGGCCAAAACTGGAACAATTTGAGCAACAAGATAAATAGTGATGTAATTGGGTTTTAGCTCACGGAATAAAACTGGTATTCAGTCTATGCCTCCACTGATATAAATAACAAAATAAAAATAATCAAATACATGTTCAAATGAGGTAAAAAGGAAACATCTTTCCTATGTCAGAATTAAAGAGTGGAAAGAAATATAAAATCTATATTAGGCAATTCCCACAATAATAATTAATGAGTGCCGACACAAACCACCAATGGATGCAAAAGTCAGTATGCAAACCTTTGTGGAGAAACAGGATATTTGCATAGTCCCAAAGTATGTCCCCCAATGTATGTCTTAACTAGAAACAGAAAGATTTGACATTGAGAAACTTAGTGGACACTATCTCAGCTCATGAGCAAGGTCAACATCACCAAGAATAAGGTAGATGAACATATTATTCCTTATTCCTCAATTCTTGTCCTTTTCAAGAATGTAATCTCTTCTGCAGTTTTCTTAGCCAAACGCATGGCCTAATTTCTAATCACAGTCTATGTTTTGTACTTTGGGATGAGGCCCATGAGTACTTCCTCCATCTACATTCTACATTTCACATTTTATATTCTGCAAAATAACTGATTTTCAAAAGTCAGGTCAAGAAATGCAGGGAAAGATAAGAATACAATGAATAAGGCTAAGCGGACATGACAACTAAATGTAAGATGGGATCCTGGACTAGAAAAAGGATGTTAGTGGAAACACCAGTGAAATTTGAGGCCCATACTTTTTATAGTATTATAGCAGGAAAAAAAAGTAGTATTGTAGCAGTGTTACTGTCCTGGTTTTGATGACATATTGTGGTTATATAAGACATTCACACCAGGGAAGTTAGATACACAAGGGAATTCTCTATGCTATTTTTGCAGTGATTCTGCACATCTAAAATTAGTTCAAACTAAAAAATTTCATTTAAAAAGAGCCTTCATGTTTTAGAGATGAATGATGGGTATTATTAAAGGCCAGGTATGTCTCTGAACCTTATCCACACTTAATATATCAATTTTCTTGGCAGACATCAGATGAGGTGTCTATTCATTGAAAAATTGTCCAATGGGCCCTTTCTATAAAAATCAATAAGGTGCCATATCAGATAACATAATAGAGGCCAAGTTCAATTTTGAGCTCTACTCCCATGAACTATGGGTCAAATACTTGGCTAGCTTGTCCCCTTTGGAAGAGAACTTGTCTTGGCTCAGGTAGAGTGCTCAGCTACCTCCAGATTCTTCATCATGCCCAGCTCAGTGGAGTGTACACAGCACATCGCCACAGATTGTGTGTGAGATGCAACATATAGGTAAATGTCCAATCATCTGATTTCTTCTGTGATAGGAACGGAGGAGGCCGCAGTGGCACATTTTGTGCCATCAGCATTGTCTGTGAGATGCTCCGGCACCAGAGGACCGTGGACGTCTTCCATGCTGTCAAGACGCTGAGGAACAACAAGCCCAACATGGTGGATCTCCTGGTAGGACATGCCCTCCACCCTGCCCAGTGGGGCATCCCGCCTTAGCATGGGACTCCGCCCCAGCTCCCAAATTCACAGGACACTGATTCAGAGAGGAAAAGACTCATTTTCAAAAGCATAACATATCACTTTGCTTGTAGGACTTTTCTTTCTTTTTCTCCCTTTTCCTTCTCTTTTTTTTTTTCAAGGAAACTGTCTCAACTCATTTGAAATGTGGAAATAGTTGAAACTCACAAGTGAACATCCTTATTAATTTCCCTTTCTGGCAATGCCTTCCACGTGACTAAGCACTTAATCTTCATGGAGAAGAAATAATCATAGCACATGAAATGCCAGATTTTCAAATTATATATTTTATAAATAGCTTAATCGCCTAATATTTATCAAAGCTGTGAATTTTAGTTTGACATCCAGAATATTGCATTTAATTATGGTGGCCATATCTGAGAAAAGGATTAAAGGAGTTGAGAAACAAAGGATGAGGTGCAATTATTTTCTTTGAGTAATTCATGAAATCTCTTTTTATATGGAGCTGTTGAAATGCCAACCATGGTGAGTTAAGAATAAGAGAACAGCTTAAAAGAGGAAGCTTTTCCATTAGGTTTTTGTGCTCCTCTGTGAGTGGAGAAAGGATCTATAGGGTGATACTAATCCAGATTAAGAGAATGGCCTGGGGCAGGGCAGGGGGAGGAAGAGATGGTCTGTGCTGACAAGTTCAGAAGGCCAGTGTTCCTGGTTCCACAACATTGTCATGGGAGGCTTGAGGTTAAAAAAATAAAAAGATCCCAGATACAGTGGTGCATACCCATAATCCCAGCAGCTCCAAAGACTGAGGCAGGAGGATCACAGGTTCAAAGCCAGCCTCAGCCATTTAGTAAGCCCTACACAACTTAGTAAGACCTTCCCAAAATTAAAAAATAAAAAGGGCTAGGGATATGGCTCAGTGGCTAAGCACCACTGGGTTCAATCCAGGCTACCAAGATATGAATGAATAAATAAACAAAGGACTAAAAAGAAAGTCAAGATTCAAGTTGAAGATGATTAATTAGTCAAGGTCCCCATGTGCAACTTGAAAAGTTCCTGCAGCAGTGCCCAGCATGGATCCTGATAGTGACCAAGACAACTCCTAGAACATAAGTTTTCTCCTAGGCACCTACTCAATACAAGGCACTCTCCAGGGGCATCTACTGTCCCCAGATATGTGCCGTGTGCTTGATAAGTTATTCTATTTCCAAGAAGCATAGTGCTTGCCAGGGAATTTGGTAGAAGAACATGCTTGGCCATTTGCATGTTCTCAAAACCATCAGCAGTGATCAAATGCAGCTTCTGTGGCAAAAAGAATTGTCCCCCAAACTGCTTCCCACTCTTCTCTGCCCTGTCAGAAGCCTGGGGAAACCCAGATTCTAGTCTCAGCTCTGCTACTAATTCAAGTCCAGTGACTTCAGACAAATTATCTTTTCAAGTTTAGTTGTCTTTGAGCAATTCACTTCTTTAAATTTTAAAATTAAAAATTTTTAATTTAAATTTATAAACTAGGGATAGTAGTAGCATATTGAGGTGATCCAATGTGAAGATATATGTGAAAGTGTTGTGGGAATTTCAAAGAGGAAAGAGGTGGTTATTGATAGTATAAGAGTCTACTAGTGTGATGCCTTATCAGCCTGTGGGAGCTGATTATACATAAGTGGAGGAAGAAGAAGACGGCTGCAGTGAGGATTTACGTGATGCTTAATATATGTTGGGCACAGCTCTCAGCACCCTTCACATAGTAACAGATTTTGTGTGGGTGGCCAAAAGGCCAACTGTTGTGTTCCATGAGTGGACTTCACTGAAACCCACCAAGAACTTTCCCTCCCTAAGACTCCACATGAATGGTAAAATTGTCTACCACCATGGATTTCCCATTCTTCTGGGCTGATGGCAGTTGAGAGAAGAGAGCCCTGTGATTGATGGTGCCCTAAGCTGGAGCAACTAAGAAGGGTAGCAGAGAATTGGATTAAAATGCTCTGACCTCATCTTCTCCTTAACCTCACCATCTCAAGGACAGATGTTCAGCTTCCAGACTTTGGTTGGTGCTTACGCAAACTAATCTTGATAAAAAATGTTGTCTGTATCTCACTATAGTCTCAATTAAGCAGATGATTAGAAGAAGACCCTCATAGGCCTTCCCTGTAATGGCTCTGGCTGCAGCTTTCATCACTTGGGAACTTTTATGGTCAGAAATTATTAGACTAAGCAGGGCGCGGTGGCGCACGCCTGTAATCCCAGCACTTTGGGAGGCTGAGGCAGGAGGATCGCGAGTTCAAAGCCAGCCTCAGCAATGGCGAGGCACTTAGCAACTCTGTGAGACCGTGTCTCTAAATAAAATACAAAAAAGGGCTGGGGATGTGACCCAGTGGTCGAGTGCCCCTGAGTTCAATCCCCGGTACCACAAAAAAAAAAAAAAAAAAAAAAAAAAGAAAAGAAATGATTAGACTGTGTCCAAACCAGTGGCACAGACTATAGGACTGGGGCAATTCTTCATGGAATGAATGGAAATTATGTGGGTTGGACCATAAGGGAGCTTGTGGTCAAGGCCATTTTTCTATAACTTAGAAGAGTTTCCTTAGTATGGGTAATTCTATTTTTTTAAGATAAAAGAGTAATGTCTTTTAAACACTATGTTTTTATTTTTCATTGACACAGTAATTGTATGTACATGGGATACAGTGTGACATTTCAATACATGTAGAAAATGTTTAATGATCAGATCAGGATAATTGGCATATCTGTCACCTCAAGCATGCATCATATCCTCGTATTGGGGACACTCTAGATCCTTTCTACTGGCTATTTTGAAATATCCAGTTAATCATTGTTACCCATAATTACGATAACTGAGCTGTAGAACAGTGGAAGTTCATCCTCCTATTCAACTGCACCCTATACAGTTATTGGTAGTTTTAATGGAAAAAATGGGATCCCTGAAATCCCAAACCTTCTAAGGTCAGTACCAGTTTTAGGACAATGTCACTGGCTGAGAAATGTAGGAAAGTTGTACAATTTCCTGAGAAAACTGTCTGCTAAACCTGTCACAGTGACTCTTAGCAGGATAATGGATAATATCTGGTATAAGAGGAAAATGTCACAGTGCTCTTATTAGTGTGTTTGAAGCTTCCAGAATTGAGTAGGAGCTCTTGTCATTTGTTTGCTTGTGTCTATCTGAGACTGCAATTCTGTTTAGTTTGATATCCATGCATGAGTATGTTGACTGAAGGAATTAACTAATTTAGGTCAGGGTGATAAAATCTGGAATGATCTCACTGGGCATAAGAGGCCATCTGAGACCTGAGTGCCAAGTGTTGGACAGCAACTGGAAAGAGCAGTGGTATTGAGTCTTGTGAGCAGCATCTTCAGAGAATGACTGGTGTGTTCCAAAGAGCCCTAGGCCACACTTCTAAGCTGGCCAGTCAGGGAGGCAGGGCAGGATGGAGTCAGGAACCCGGCCTGGGCCCTGTTGGGCCTCCTCATTCAGCACATGGAGAAGCTGAGCCGCACTATATCCCTTTGCATTCAAAACATGGCAGTGCAGGGCTGCAGCCTCCCTGCTAGGTGGGAGGAATGGAAAGAGCTCTGCAGGTCTCTCCATCTCCATTTGCAGCTCTGAAGTTTCTAAATTGCTCTTGACTTTGAAATTTCATTCATTAGTTTTGAAGTCTGGCACTCCTGAGGGAGATCCAGAAGGCCCTAAAGGTTGATTCCTTCTAATTTTTAGTTTTGGGGAACTCTAGAGAAAATCCAGTAGATTGCCAGGAGGCAAAATAATTTATAACTCTTTTTTTTTTTTTTTTTTTTAAATCCAGACAGGGCAGCTGCATTTGTTTCTGACCCCCTTTTCAGCCCAGCTTCTACATTATCCTTCTCTTCAACCAGCCTCGAGTCCCCATCAAAGTCCTGAGTCCCTAGAGGGTATGCAAGGACAGTGTGGCCTAGTTCAATTCAGATGGAGTCCCCTGCCTGCACTGCTTTGAGGCTCTCACAGCTGCAGGAAAACGGCTGCTTCCCTGACAGTTCCCTTCTCACTTTCTCTTCCTCACTTGGCTTTTGTGATTTTTAGGGCTCTTTCTTAAGAGACACACAGCTTCCGGGGAACAGATCTTGCCTAAAGAAGCATAGTATCCCCAGGTAGGTGGGAGACCTTGGAAGACTCCCCTCTGCCACCTTAGTGCCTAGCCCAGAAATGAACAAGTGGCCTGCACTCATTGTTCTCCCAAATGCCCTTCTCAGGTTCAACAAAGCTGCTTCTTCATACAAATACACAGCATATATAATCACCTGATTTGAACTATATGTCAGCTGGGGCTTCCCGATTCTTGAAATCTGAATAAGATTGGACCGAACCCCAGGATAGAAGTCTAAGATCCTCTTTAGTGTTTTCACCAGTGGCCTGGGGACTCAGTCTTATGGTCATCATTGACTCCTAAGACTACTATGTTGAAACCCATATCTGAGAGTCATGCCTTCCTCTGCATCCATCAGATGCAGGGTCAACACCCTCTCAGAACACTTGTTAGTGTATGGTGCAGTCTGCAAACTAGGGCACACTTGAAATAGGTCATCATCATCATCATCCCTAATGTCCACTGCCCTCTTGCAGGATCATTTTCTCAGCCTTCAACCATACCTACCCTCTGCCTTTTCCATGTAGCTCCCTCCTGCTCCTCAATTTCTTGTTCCAACATCCCCCATTACCACACCTACCCTTTTGTCTTCCTGGGTCTTCCTTCTCCAGAGCAGAACACATATCTGCAGAGTACACATGCCCTTTGCTTCCCACAAAGCCCATTTATAGTGGTGTTTTCTCAAGCAAAGATCATTTCCCATCAAAGACCAACTCTGATCTATCTGCTAAGAGAATAAAATCATACCTGCTGTCACTGGGCATAATCAACCAGTGTCTAAGCTCTGTTCCATTCCGTATGTGTTTCTCAGCTTCTGTTCTGTGCTCACTATCTTGCTGAGGGGCAGTGGATGCAAAAGAAGTAGAAGACATGGTCTGGATGCAAAACAAAAGACCTTCTTATACCTCAGTTTTTCTCATCTGTAAAATAGGAATAAGAGCATTGTGTGATTCTGTGGATATTAAACATTCAGAATAGGAAAATCTATAGAGACCATGTAGGATAATACTAGCCAGGGACTAGAGGAGAGAGGAATGAAGCAATTGCTGATAGGCATGGTGTTTCTTTTGGGGTTCTGAAAATGCTCTAAATTTAGATTGTGTTCATATCTACAAATATACTGAAAACCATTGAATTGTATCAAAATACAAAATTACAATGAATTTAACTTATAGATCTAATTGGCTCTTACAGTAATCCTGGAATCTGATAACATCTCATTCTATAAAACAGAATGGGGGAGCTGGGGTTGTGGCTCAGTGGTAGAACACTTGCCTAGTATATGTGAGGCACTGGTTTTGTTTCTCAGCACTGCATATGAAAAAAATAAAATAAAGGTCCACTGACAACTAGAAAATATTGAAAAAAAAGAAAAACCAAACAGAATAGGTGTTCCGATGAGCTCAGCTGAGAAGGTTGGCTTTATAGGTAGAAAAGGGCAGAAGACAGACACAGAAATGGAAGAAAAAGCCATTGGTCTGTTCAAAGTTGCTTCCCTCACATGGTTAAAGCAGAGGGGACTTCCTTATCATGTCAGTGCTAATAAACCAGGTCCTGTCTGATTGGTTGCTGTGAATCTTCTGGATTTTTAAACCTTGTTTCCGTATTTTTAAACTGGCCCATTTCAAAGTTCAGTTTAATTATATGGTGCTTAACTCCACTCTGGTTTGGTCTGATCTGTTGAGTCTAGTGCAGGAACATAGTCCAAAACAATAGCCTCCCATGAATTTTATTTAAAATAAGTAGCCTGTTTTTTTGAAGGGTCATCTTAAGGTATATGAATTACATCTCAATAAAGCCAATAAAGCTGAGTTTTTAAAAAGTAACACTTAGAAAACAAAGAATACTGATCCTAGATATTTACATGGCTTTTCTGTTTATAAAAAATATGGTCCCTTGTTCTCTTATTGTCCTTAGTCATCTTTACACGGGGAATGGGGAAGTATTTGCTCTTGAGCCCCCATCCTCTGCTCATAAGTAAACTGGTATTGAATTCTACAGCTAATGCAAGTCAAATTCATATCTGAACCCTGGTTCCAGCTCCAGGCCCACAGATTTTTGACTCTTCCACAAGGATTACCCTTGTAGAACTGTCTTCTCTGCTTAGAAGATAAACTTGGACATGGATCATAGTATTCATCATGGAGAGAAAAGAAGAGTAGAAAAAATGAGTAAAAACCATTACATGAAAATCCCAAGTAGACTATCACAAAATGTATGGAGGTCTTACAGCGAAGGAACCCACATGAAAGTGGTCATAAATCTTTGGTGGGTTGGCTTGTCGTTGGTTGCCTGGCAAGAGCACTGAGTTGCCAGGAGAAATCAGTAAAGGGTCATAAACCAGCATGTCCTCTCATGCCAGGAGAAGGAGGGAACAGATTGAGGTACGGAACCAGTGGAGCGGAGCAGAACCCAATCCAGATGTGTGTAAGCTTAATCTCAGACAAGGTCTACTGAGAAGGCCCTGTCCTGCCCCCATGTCCTTTGTAAGGTGGAAAGAACAGAGTCTGTCTCAAACCTGGCTACACATTGATGGGGCCTGGGAGCTTTAAAAAAATATATATATGGGTCCTGGCTTCAGCAGTGGAACATTTTGTTTCATTTTGGTTTTTTAGCTTTATTTTTAATTGAAATTAAAGTACATATTCATGAGATAAGCAGTGATATTTTAATACATGTGTACATTGTGGAATGATCAGAGTAATTAGATTCAAATGTGCAGCCAAGGTTAGGAATTTAGTAATCTAGAACTGCCTCAGCCCAGGTGGCACATGCAGGATCCTCTAGGGAGCTTTCAAGACTGCTGTTGCACAGGCCATGCTAGCCCAGTCCAGCAGAAGCCCTGTGAGGTGAGGCTGAGGGACTCAGCGTACATCCCATCCCACCCTCAGCACCAGCAGAGCACCTGGCTCCCAGGAGATGTCCAGTAAGTATTTACTGGATGCCTGGATGTTTCTTCTCTGCAGCCAGACCCCAGGCTGGCCTGAGCTGCCCCCTGCTGCTGTGACTATAATTCAGCTGAACAGGGAACTGGGCATAGATTTCACAGGAGGCTTTGGCAAAGAAATTTTTTAAAAGATGCAGATGAAAGTCAGGACCTGTTCCATCTTCATTGTCACAGTTGTGCAGCCATCTGTTGAGTGGTGATGAGAATTTATTGGCCTCCCTGGCAAGGAGTGGCTGGTTGAACGCAATGTTCCCACTGTGGTTATTAACACAGGGGGACTGCTTCACCTTTCTGACAGGGCATCAGTCAGGAAGACTTTTCCAGCCTGAAGGACCTGTTGGTACATGATCCCACAGACATTATGAAACTTGTCTTAGTTTCAAACAGTAGGTACAATGGGAAGGAAAGCTTTTCCCCTGTTGAGCTGCGTGGGCTATTCTCTTTGAACCTTCTTAGGCAGATGTCGGGTGTTTGAAGTACCCAAACTGACTGTGGCTCCAAAGCTCTCCAGACACAGCATGAGCTCACAAAGGCAGAACTCCCGCCCTTCACGGGAGGCCCCCAGCTGCCTGCTGGAGCTTTGGCCTTGGGAATCCCACACTGAGCCAGAGGGGACTTCTAAAGAACAACCTCAGCTTTGGGCTCCATTTCAGATTTCAGGTTGTCCCTCTTCATGGGGACCAGAAGCAGGGTCCAGAGTGAGGTCAGTGTCAGGGGTTATGGAGACGAATAGTGAGGCACCCTGGTGAGGGCCCTATACAGTGGCCTAAGGAGCACTGGGCAGAGCACTTCTCTGTGCCTGTAGCCAACTAATGTGGCCCAAATTGGGAGAACTCAGGACCAACGCATAAATGTTCTTTTTTCCCTGAAGCACAGGGATAGCTCATGTGGCTTAATTATACCATTCAAAAGCAAGTGAGCTGACAGAGGAAACTGCAGAAGACAAGCCTGTACCTGGTGATCAAGTGTAATCAGTTTCCAGTGTAGGAAGATTTCAGGCATTTACCCAGGTGCTTAAAGGAGGGGACGTAGCAATTTATGGTCTTTCTTCTACTTCCCCTTATTTTTCTGATTCAGAAACTAGTCATCACAAAATCTACGGGGATGGGCATCTTGCTTAGGAGGGATAGAACAGGAGAGTAAGAATTCATTTTGAAAATTATAGTCATGACTGAGACAGGGCAACTTCTGAGACTTCCAGGCAGCAGTGAAGCTAAAAATCCCTTCTGAGCTTTTACCCTGCTCTGCCCAAGGCCAGCATCCAGTGTGCCCCAACTGTATTTGAATATGCTAAAAGGATGGTTCATAGTAGTGACTGAAATTAATTGCACAGTTAAGGGTGAACAAAGTCACTTTTATACAGTGAGGGATGAAATTTCTTAGATTTCCATGAAAAATAAATTGTCCCTGTGAGTCACAAAAAACAGGAGAAAGAATTGAACCAATTCATGGCCAGTTTTTCAGCCTGATTATCTGACAACAACGTAGTATTTTGAAATTCAAATTATTTCTCTTAAATATTCTGAAAATAAAAGTACCAATCCTAAAATGATAAATACTGGAATATGAATCAGAAATATCACTTTTCCTAGGACAAATAATAGTTTTTTCCAGTTTGAGTTTTTTCAAAAAGAAAATTTCTATGTCTGTAGACATGCCCTTTTATGTGGAGAGAGAGGACTGGTTAAAAGAGATGATAGAATGGTCGTTAGGTACTTGTTATTTACAAGATAAGAGAAAGTATTAATCTATCTCATGTCATCAGACTTGCTGTAAAAGCAAACCAAGTTCTAAATCCATGGAATTCTAGATTGACAAAGCTAGAAAGTGACCTTAGATTGCCCCATTTTTTTTTAAACAGAAGGGAACAATATGGGCAGTGTCTCAGGGCTAGTCAACAGGACACTAGGATCCCAGTCAGCACCCTGACTCCTCAAAAAGCAAATGAAACCAAGAAACACTGGATCTGTGTTTCTCATTCACCTGCACCTTGATTGACAGAAGAGGTAGAATTCACAGCATGGAAAGAACAGTATTGTTCTGCTGGTGTTCTTTATGTAACAGCTTTATTGAGATATAACTCATATACTACTATAAAATTTGCACTGTTAAAGCATACAGTTCAGTGGTTTTCAGTATATTCACAGAACTATGCAATTTATGCTATTTTCATCACCACCAAAAGAAACTCCACACATGTTAGCAGTCAATCCCCATGACCCCCACTTCTAGTCCCTGGCAACCATCAATCTACTTTCAGTCCTTATACATTTTCCTATTTTAGACATTTCATATAAATGGAATCACACAATACATCATCCTTTGTGTCTGATTCTTTTCACTCACCATGATTTCAAATTCATCCATGTTGTAGCAGGTATTAGTATCCCAAATAAGCATCCATTGTGTGGCTAAACTATCTTTTATCTATTGTCCATTGATGGGCACTTGTGTGGTGTACCCTTCTGGGTTATTATGAACAATATACTATTATTTGTTTACAAGTTTTGTACACACACTTGTCTTCAGTTCTCTCGGTGTACTGTTTGTAGTGGACTTGCTGGACCAAGTGGTAACTTAATGTTTAACCTTCCAGGAACTGCCAGTCTATTTGCTAAAGTAGCTGCATCATTTCACCTTCCCCCCAGCAGCATATGTTGGTCTAATTTCTGCATATCCTCACTAACATTTGTCATGTCACTCTTGTTTCATTTTAGCCTTTCTAATGAGTGTTACTGTTAATGAATTTTGATCTTGTGGCATCTTAGGTATATTGAGATGATCTCTTTTGTCTTCACCTCTAGTGTGTAAGCTCCCAGAAAACTGAGATGGTATCTTAGAATCCCCATTGTCAACCCTTAAATGTTTTGAGTTGAACCAATTGTTGCTACATCCATGGTTTGCTATCATTTCTGTATGCAGTTAGCATTTCCCTCTCAACTACGTGTCAAGTTCTATGCCAGAGACTTGTATATTACACAGGGATAAACTGTGGCCCTTGTCTTAAAATAAATGGGTTGGACTACTTGAGTATTTAGAGAACAAACTGTAGGTGAAGAAACAGAAATTTCAATGACAAATTTAGGAGGCATGTAAATTGTGAAAAGTTTAGCTAATTAGGCAGAACCAAAAATGAAAGGTATACTTCCTTGTTGGTGGCTGCTATGGTGAGTAAGAAACAGTAGTGCTTAATCTCACAGGTTGTAAAAGCTTGTCACTTACAGAGGAAGAAAAGAGCCTTGCAGTTTCTAAGCACTTGTCCCAGGACTGGCAGACAGAGGCATCTGTACTCCTCATGTCCCTTTGCTTGGTTCACAGGCCCTCAGTACAGTGCACACACACATAGTGCAGAAGGCGCTCCTCTGCCACACTGACCACACCTAGGCCAGGAACTCTCATAGGGCTTGCTCATGAAGCTGTGTAATCCAGGAAAGCTGTGCTCAAGAAAAATGATTTCAGTGATCCAAGATGGCAGAATAGAGGTGGTTAGCACTCACTTCCGCATCCTCCAAGAAGAACCAAAGTAACAAGTACATAGCTGCAAATTGAGATGAGTGACTGTGGAAGAAGTCCATAAAAGAGCAAGAAAGTAAGTGGAACCATGGAAGGTTCAGAGAACTGGGACAATAGCATAGAAAGAAAAAATATCCCTAGCATCTACCACCCCAACTCAACACCTGGTGTTGGGGCTACCCATTTGTAGGGGTGAGGGTGAAAGAGAGAACCCCAGAAAACTATTAGCATGGATGCTAGAAATCCTAACTACTGGAAAATTTCATACTCCTTACAGGTTATTAGCCCATTAAGTAACCTAAAACCTGCACAGTAGCCCTGCTCTGGCAAGGAATCTCACATCATCTCTCAGTAAACACCCATGGTGCTATTGGAGAAGAAACTCAGTGTTCCCTCCCTGCCTTGTGAGTAATGGGAGTCTGAGTGCAGCACAGGGGAGAAGGGTGGTGGGAACCACATCATGAGAACTGAGCTATTATCTGAGTTTGTACCACTACAGGGGTCAGAAACCCCTTCATATTTCCATCTCTAGGATTCCTCAGACATTATGCTTTACTGGCTTAGAGGGGACCTGCCTTGCACACCTAGCATGGCCCAATAGAGTGACACAACCTAAGCCTGCTGAGTGTCCTGCACTGGAAGGGACAGACATTACAACACAGAGGGGAATGGAGGGGAATGCCCTGAAGAACCAGGAGATCAGGGTGCTTGCCCTCTGAGACCAAGGTTGTTGGCCAGCCACATGTAGATTCCACCAGTGCCCGTCTTGGAAGCAGGTGCCCATGTGGTTCCCACCACCCTCTCAGACTCCCATTACTCACAAGGCAGGGAGGGAATGCTGAGTTTCTGCTGCTGCTCTCCCCTCTAGCATGCTGTGGGGGCTTTGAGTAACTTTGTGGCTCCAGTTGTTGCTCTACCCCAGGACATTCACTACAGCTGGAGAAGTTGGGTGGAAGAAAAGCCCTGGCTCCAGCCATCTCTACACATCAGCATGTATAAGACCAAAGAGGGCTAAGGAAAACCTGCTGGCTGCCATAATCTTGCTCCTGAGCATACATTGCCAGTGTTCCCACCAACCCACATACCGCACACTGCTGTGAGGACTGAGTGTGAGCACCAGAGGGGTGCTACTGCTTCCACTATTGCCTCTCCCTTGTGCAGCCCCTGAACTCACACTACTGACTGGTTAGAGAACAAGTACTTCAGGTCCCTCACCAGCATGAGTGCTTCCAGTACCAGAGGCCCTTGCTAATAGCAGAAATGACACTCACAGTGCTGGAGGAAATCCCCATGGCTTGTAGGTACCACCACTGCCATGTAGGAATAGCCACACAGTGAGCACCCCACACCCATTGCTGTCTGCACCACATCTGCCTGAACTACTAGAGAGTCCCTACTCTTGTGTGGCCTACAGAGACAGTGAATCTCTCTGACTCTGCCACAGTATGCACTATGCCCAAAGTCATTGATGGCAGCCAGAGAAACTATAGAGAGACTACATGGTGTCTAACATTGTGTAACAAATGAAAATCCATCTTTAAGATCACTTACTAAGAAGGCCATCTCATAAAAATGGTACAGAGTCCCTGATCCGCTAGCAAATCTCAACATAGCAGCATTAGAAATGTGGGGGTCGGGGGCAGTAATAATGTTTCTAAAAGAACATAATAACTTTCTAGCAACAGATCCCAAAGAAATCAAAATGGATAAAATGCCTGATAAAGAATTTAAAAGAATGATTACAAAAACCTGAGAAATATCCAAGAAAATACACATAAATAGTCAAATGAACTTAGGAAAACAATGGAAAATATGAATGAAAAATTCAGTGAGAGATTTTCAAAAATAATCAAACAAATCTTGCAAATAAAAAGCTCAATAACTCAAGGGCTGGCTTGTGGCTCAGCGGTAGAGTGCTTGCCTAGCATGTGCGAGGCCCTGGGTTCAATCCTCAGCACCACATAAAAATAAATAAATAAAATAAAGATATTGTGTCCAACTACAACTAAAAAAAAAAAAAAAAAAAAAAAAAAAAAAAAAAAGCTCAATAACTCAAAAAATCAGTTGAAAGTCTCAACAATGTACTAGATGAAGTGGAAGAATGAAGAGAGCATTTAAGAACAATAGGACACCATTAAACAACCAACCCCAGTCTCAAATACCTGAGGGCAAGGGAGAATAAAGTTAATGGAATAGAAAACCTATTCAATGAAATAATAGTAGAAAACTTCCTTAATCATGGCAAAAAATCCAGACATCCATGTATAGGAACCCTATAAAACCCCCAAAGAGGCACGACCCAAAAAAGTTCTTCACCAGAGCACATTACAGTCAAACTGTCAAAAGTACAAGACAAAGAAAAAAATTCTAAAATCTGCAAGAGAAAATTATCAAGTCATGTTTAAAGGTATCCTCATAGACTAACACATTTCTCAGCAGAAATGGTACAGGCTAGTGGGAAATAAAATGATGTATTCCAAGTCCTGAAGCAAAAGCTGCTAACCAAGAATACCATAATCAGCAAAGCTCTAGTTCAGAAATGAAGAAGAAGTAAGGCCTTCCAAGAGAAGCAAAACAGAAATTCATCACCACCAGAATAGGCTTACTAAAGATGCTTAAGAGACTCCTGCACCCCAAAGTGAAAGATAGATATCTACCATCATAAAAGCAGTGGAAAGCTTATATTCATTACAAGAGTAGTTACACAACAGAGAACTAGAGAAGGAACAAATATTATTGATACAGTAAACCAACAAACAATAAAGATGAACAAGAGAAGAAGAAAGAATTTCAAAACAATAGAATAAAATAAAAATGACAGGAATAAGCTCTCACATATCAATTATAGCCTTGAATATAGTCAAAATAAACTCTTCAATTAAAAAGATACAGACTGGCTGAATAGATTAAAAATCAAACTTCCTTCTAGAAACTCACTTCACCAGTAAAGACACACATAAACTGAAATTAAAAGGAGGATGATATTTCAAACAAATGGAAACCTAAAGCAAACAGGAGTACCTATACTTACATCTCACAAAATAAACCTTATGACAAAAACTGTAAGACAAGACAGAGAAGACCACTATATAAATGGTCAATTCAAGAAAATGCCCTCTCCCTTATCTCCCTCCCCTTTTCCCCTTTGCCCTACCTAGAGTTCATCTAATCCTCCCATGCCCCTCCCCTGACTTCAGCAGCATATTATGAATCAGCATCCCTAAATCAGAGAAATCATTTGGCATTTGGGTTTTTAGGATTGGCTGACTTTACTTAGCATTGTATTCTCTAACTCTATCCATTTACCTGCAAATGCCATGATTTTATTCTCTTTTAATGCTAAATAATATTCCATTGCATATATATAACACATTTTCTTTATCCATTCATCTACTGAAGGGCATCTAGGTTGGTTCCACAATTTACCTATTGTGAATTTTGCTGCTGTAAACATTGATGTGGCTGTGTCCCTATAGTATGCTGTTTTTAAGTCCTTAGGGTATAAACTGAGGAGTGGGATAGCTGGGTCAAATGGTGGTTCTATTCCCAGTTTTCCAAGGATTCTCCATGCTGCTTTCCATATTGGCACAACACACTTTTGAGAGAATCACTGAAGAGATTCAAAGGGAAATTTTAACAACAATGAAAATGGAAACACAACATGCCAAGTTACGGGCTACAGCAAAAGTAGAACTAAGAAGGAAATTTATAGCAATAAGTGCCAATCTATCTAGAAAAAGAAAAAAAGTTTCAAATAAACAACATAATAATAAATATCAAGGTTATTTAGAATCAACCAATCCAAAAAATTAGTAGAAGGAAATAAATAAAAAAGATCAAAGAAGAAATATACAAAAAGACTAAAGAAATAATACAAATGGTCAGAGTTGGTTCTTTGAGAAGATAAAATTGACAAATTTAGACTCAGTGAGGAAAACAGGTAGAACCAAATAAAATTAGAAATAAAAAAGGAGAATTTCAACAGAAACTATAAAAATACAAAGGATCATCAGGAATTATGATGAAAAGTGGATGGATTTCTGGACACAGACTATCTTCTAAAATTGAACCATGAGAATATTAAAAAAAAAACCCTGAATAAACAAATAATGATTAGTGGGATTGAAATCAGTAATACAAAGTCTACCAACATCAAAAAGCCCAGGACAAAATCACTTCACTTCTGAATTTTACCACTTTTGAAGAACTACTACCAATTCATCTCAAACTATTCCCAAGCATTGAAAGGTGAAGGAACCCTTCCTAACTCATTCTATGAAGCCAACAATGCCCTGTTACCAAAACCAGACAAGGACACAATAAGAAAACTATAGACCAGTATCCTGGAGGAACACAGATGCAAATATTCTAGCAAATCAAATTCAATAGCACATAAAAAGATTATTCATCATGATCAAGTCGGTTTTCTCCCAGAAATACAAGGATGGTTCAACACACAAATCAATAAATGTAAAACATCCCAGCAACAGAATGAAGGATTAAAAATATGTAATTATCTCAAAAGATGCAGAAAAAATGTTTGATAAAATTCAGCATCCACTCATGATAAGAAAAACTTCAACAAATTATGTGTAGAAGAAATGTACCTCAACAATAAAGGCTGTATACGGTAAACCCATTCCCAGCATCATATTGAAAGGGGAAAAGCTGAAAACATTTCTTCTAAGATCAGGAACAAGACAGGCTGTTGATTCTCAGTGCTTTTATTTAATATAGTATTAGAAGTTGTATCCAGAACAATAGGCAGGAAGGATTAATGAAAGGCATACAAATGGAATGGGAGGAAGTCAAACTATCCTTATTTGCCAATAAGATTCTCTATACAGAAAGATCAAAAACTCCACCAAAAGACTGTTAAAGGTGACTCTTTTAAAAGTCAGTGAAGTATGAAGATGCAAATTCAACATACAAAAGCAGTAGCTTTTCTACTCACCAATAACCAATTTGCTGCAAATGAAATCATGAAAGTAATCCCATTCACAACAGCTACAAAAACATAAAATAAAATATGAATAAACTTAACCAAGGAAGTGAAGACCTCTACAATGAAAATTACAAAACACTGGTAAAAGAAATTAAAGACATGAAATAGGTGGAGGCATCTCCCATATTCATGGATAGGAAGAATTAATATTGTTAAAATTCCCATACTATCCAAAGCAATCTACAGATTCAGTACAATCCCCTCAAAATATCATTACATTTTTCATAGAACCAAAAAAAAAAAAAAATTATAAAATTCATAAAGAAGTTCAAAAGACCCTGAATATGCACAGCAGTTTTGGACAGAAATAACAAGATTGGAGACACCAAAACACCTGATTTCAAGACGTAGTACACAACTACAAAACAGCATGGTATTGGCATAAAAACAGAAACAGACCAGTGGGACAGAATAAACATGCCAGAAATAAACCTACCATCTCCAGCCAACTGATTTCTCAACAAAGTCATCAATAACATACACTGGAGAAAGGACAGCCTCTTCAATAAATGATGATGGGAAAATGATATCAACATTTAGAAAACAAACTTGACCCCTATCTCTCACCCTGTACAAAAATCAACTCAAGATGGATCGAAGACCTGAGTGTAAGACCTGAAACTCTGCAACTACTAGAAGACAACACAGGAGAAACCTTCAGAACATTGGAACTAGCAATGATTTTCTGGATAGGAAAGCACAGGAAATAAAAGCAAAAGTTGACAAATGTGATTTCATTAAACTAAAAAGCACAGCAAAAGAAACAATTTACAGAATGAGAAATAATATTTGCTGATTCTTGATCTGACAGAGGACTTGTTGTGGTTTGGATATAAGGTATCCCCCAAAACCTCATGTGTGAGACAGTAAGAGAGTTTAGAGGTGAAGTGATTGGGTTACAAGAGCCTTAACCTAATAAGTACATTAATCTGCTGTGGGCTGAAGTAGAAGGGCAATTGGGGTATGCCTTTGGGATATGTATTTTGTCCTTGTTTGATCAGAGCTCTCATTCTCTGCTTCCTGGTGGCCATGTCCTGGGCTGTTTTCCTCCAACACACCCTTCCTCCATGATGTTTTGCCTTGCCTTGAGCTCAGAGCAATGGAGTCAGCTTATGGACTGAGACACTGAAATCATGAGCCCCAAATAAACTTTTCCTCCTCTGATTGTTCTTGTCGGGTCTTTTGGTCACAACAGGAAAAAAGCTGACTAAAACAGGGCTAATATCTAGAATACGAGAAAACTTTAAAAACTTAATAAAAAAAAGTTATGGACAGATGATCTGAAGAGAGACTTCTCTAAAGAATGACCAATAAGTATATGAAAATATCTATCATTGGCCATCAGGGAAATGCAAATCAAAACTACAATGAGAGACCATCTCACCTCAGTTAGAATGGCCATTATAAAAAAATAAAATAAAAGCTGGCAAGAATGTATAGATAAAGAACCCTGGTACACTGTTGTTGGGAACATAAATTAGTACAGCCATTATGGGCAATATGGGCATTCCTCAGAAAACAAAAACTGAATCTAACATATGATCCAGCTACCCCACTTCTCAGTATATATCCAAAGGAAATTAAATCGGCAATGAAACTTATACCTGCACTTCTGTTTATTGTGGTACTATCCACAATAACCAAGATACAGATTTAGCCTAGGTCCTCATCAACAGATGAATGGACAAAGAAAACGTGGTATATATACACGATAGCATACTGTTCAGCATAAAAAATAGAGTCCTGTCAGTAGATAAAACAATAAACCCATAATCTACAGAATACCGGACAGAACTATAGGACATTATGTTACAGGTACCAAGCCAGACACTGACAGGCATGTACCACCTGCTCTCATACATGGAAGCTAAAAACTGTCAACATGAAATTAGACTAGTGATTACTAGAGATTGGGAAGGGTGGGAGAAGGGTAGCAAAAACTGAGATTGGATTTGTGCACTGCAAACTATATACCTGTAATGGAAATAGCATACTGAACCACATTAATATGTACAATATGTATTAATTATTTTATTTGTTCTTTTTAGATATACATGAAATAACAGTATATTTGTGACATGTTATACATACGTGGAGTATGACTTATTCTAATTAGGATCCCATTCTTGAGGTTATACATGATGTGGAGTTAAATGGGTTGTGTATTCAAATATGAACATAGGAAAGTTACATCTGCTGCATTCTACTATCTTTCCTATGCCCATCCCCCCATTCCCTTTTGTCTGATCCTTTAAACTTCTGTTCTTACCTCTCCCACCCCTAATTACATGTTAGCATCTGCAGATCAGAGAGAACATTCAGCCTTTGATTTTGGGGGGATTGGCTTATTTCACTTTGCATGATGATCTTCTGTTTTATCCATTTACCCACAATTGCCATAATTTTGTTGTTCTTTTTTGGCTAAGTAATATTCCATTGTGTGTATATACCACATTTTCTTTATCCATTCATCTGTTGAAGGGTACCTATGTTAGTTCTATAGCTTAGCTATTGTGAACTGAGCTGCTGTAAACATTAATATGGCTGTATCACTGTAGTATGCTAATTTTAAGTGCTTTGGGTATACACCAAGGAGTGGGATAACTAGGTCAAATTGGTTGTTCCATTCCAAGTTTTCTGAGGAATCTCCATACTGCTATCCAGAGTGGTTGTACCAATTTGCAGTCCCACCAGCAGTGTATGAGTACCTTTTCTCCCACATCCTTGCCAACATTTGTTGTTACTTATCTTCTTGATGATTACCATTCTGATTAGAATGAGATGGAATCTCAGTGCAGTTTTAATTTGCATTTCTCTAATTGCTAGAGATATTGAATATTTTTTCCATTTTTTCATATATTTCTTCTTCTGTGAAGGGCCTATTCAGTTTGGCCCATTTATTATTGGTTTACTTGTTTTTTGGGGTGTTAAGTTTTTTGAGTTCTTTATATATCCTGGAAATTAATGCTCTATCTTAAGTACCTTAAGGTGGGTGTTTTGTCCCTTTCTGTAGGATCTCTCTTCACATTCTTGATTGTTTGTTTTGCTGTGAAGAAGCTTTTCAGTTTGGTACCATCCCATTTATTGACTCTTGATTTTACTTCTTGTGCTTTAGGAGTTTTGTTTGAGGAAGTCTGATCCTAAGCCTACAAGATGGGAGAGTTGGGCCTACATATTCCTACTACTAGGCACAAGGTCTCTGGCCTTAATGTCTAGGTCCTTGATCCACTTTGAGTTTTGTGAGAGATAAGAGTTAAATTTCAATATGTGTTAATTTTTAAAACAAAAAATTATCTGATTAAGAACTGGTCTGTGCTTGCCAGAGAATTTCAAACATCCCCCTTGTATAGATGAATTCTTCCTTTTCCTATACCTGGGTTGCCTGCTTTATTCCAATTAGAATGGCATATAATTTATCATCCAAACTGGGACACTTGAGACTGTAAGAAGATGCTAGTAGTAATCATACCAGGACAAGAGGGAGACAACAGGACTATTTGGAGCAAACCAAGGCATTCCTTTCTTCTCCAGGGAATATGCCATCCACCTTGTCCCACTGTCCTCCCCAAGAAGGCCTGTACTTGCCTACACTGTGCCCTCAGTGGGCTTCCCAAGAGCAGGGGCTAGGTCAAGGGGCATGGTATTGAAGAGGTGGTTAGTAAATTCTCATGAAATTGAGGAAATCCTGCTAACTGAACTCTACACTGGGCCATGAGAGAAGCTTCATTTTGAGGTTTATAAGAGCCAGTGGTTATACATGGTGGTGAGACTCACTGTAGTGTATTCATATATGCACATCCACAAGAATTTAATTTAAAAAAATAAATACAAATAACTATGGGTAAATGGCAAAAAGATCAATAGAGAGAAGGGAACAGGAAGTGGGGAAAGGGAAGGGGAAGGAGAGTTACTAGAATCCTAATTAGAATAAGATATAATCTACACTTGTATAATTTTATCAAAATCGATTTAGTTGGGGGCTGGAGTTGTGGCTCAGTGGTCAGAGCACTTACCTAGCATGTGTGAGTCCCTGGGTTCAAGTCTCAGTACCACATGTAAATAAATAAATAAAATAAAGGTCCATCAACATCTAAAAAATTTTTTTTTAAAAATTGATTCAACTGCATGTATAACTAAAAAGAACCAATAAAATAAAGTTGAAAAAAAGAGCCAGCAGTTGAAGCCTTTCTTCAAGCCCTCATGGTCTCTTCTACCTCTTGATTTTCCTTTACAAAGCTCAGGATTTTGATATGAAGTAGGCATGTGTGAGGACAAACATGCAGTCATCCCTTTGTATTCAGAGGACATTTGTTCTAAGACCTCCTCTGGATACCCAAACGCTTAGATGCTCAAGTCATATATAAAATCCCATAGCATCTGCATATAATTAGAGTACATCCTCCCATATACTTTGAACCATCTCCGGATTCCTTTCACTACCCCATGCAATGTAAATGCTATATAAATAGTTGTTCTACTATGTTGTTTAGGGAATAATGACAAGAAAAAAGGTTACATGGTCAGTACACAATTCTTTTTCAAATATATTTGCTCTGAGGTTGGTTGAATCCAAGCATGTGGAACCCATGGACAGGAACAGCTAACTGTATGCATCTTTCAGTTATCCTGGACTTTCCAGAATTCTGATGAGGACAGATATCAGAATATTTTTAATAAGGCTTTGCAGGGGAGCAGCTACAAACAGTTAAGGATTTGAGAGTCATGATTCTGAACCACAAATACATTATCAGTTTGATTTCTTCCAATTTCATGGATAGAATCAGGGCTTGGGTGTTACAGAGCTGACATTGTTCCCCTTTGTTTTCCAGGATCAGTACAAATTCTGCTATGAGGTGGCCCTGGAATACTTGAATGCTGGCTGATGGCATAAACAGCTCTGCCGACAAAACCCTTTCCTACTACAAAGCCAAGATGTTCACGGTGTTTGTGTAGATGAGATGAAGACTTCTCAATATGCTTATTTTGCTTTGCATAATTGGCTCTTTTTAAGAGCCCAAGAAAGTGTTTATGAAACTGCTTGCACTGCCCAATTCCCAGTAATGCTGCTGCCTGACAGAAACACACAGCCTACAGTCGTCAGATACTGTACACCTCGTCACCGGCTTGTTAGAGCGGCGTAGACATCCAGTCGATTGAAGAGCACAATTATATTCTTATGAAGGAATTTGTACCTTTGGGGTATATTTTTTGTGGCCCGTGATCCTCTGTCATTGTTACAGCTGAGTGTATGTTTTTGTTCTGTGGAGAATGTTCCCTGGCATTATAATATATTATTTTAGTTAATATTTGTATTTTAACATGTCACATAATACAAGATTATGTAGCTTTCCAGGACTAACAGATCTGTGTGCAATGAACAAAGAGATGTTCTATGAGTTGTTGTTTCTATCAGATTTGTATCGTTTCCAAGGGAAAAGCTTAGGAGGACTAACTTCAAAAATGCAACATGGTCAGATTCACAGATCCAAAGCTTTTCCATTTGTTTATATTGTAAATATTTTTGATTTCATCAAATTATTTATTCATTAAAAGAAATTTTTGTGAAGCACAGTGGGTGACAATCATTTTTATTAAGCCCTGGAAATGACTTACTGTATGATGTTACCTTATGTGAATTCTCAACTCAATAAATGATGACCCGTGACCAGGCGTGGTGTATTCCTGGTGTCCAGTGCACGGGTGGTGGAGGCCACACCCGTCACACAGGACCACTGGGGGAGTAATTGCACCTGGGACCTTGTCTTAGTCCATTTTGTGCTTCCATAACAAAATACCACAGACTGGGTGATTCATAAAGAAACTTATTTCTCAAATTCCTAGAGGCTGGGAGATCCAAGACTGAGGGGCAGCTTCTGGTGAGGTTATTGTGCTCCATTATAAAATGGTCGAAGAGCAGGTGAGCAAACAAGAGACAGGGCAGGAGCAAGAGAAAGCTGAGGACACTTTTGTATGAGGCCATATAATAACTCATCCACTCGCTCAGAAATACTGGTAGAGGTATTTCTTAAAGGTTCTACCTCTTGACACCACCATAGTGGTGATTGTAAATGTCAATATGAATTTTTTAGGGGACATCCAAATCATAGCAGTCCTGTTTGACTAGTACAGGTAGGACTGGGGTTTTAGAGAAGGAACTTTTGTCAATAAAAGCTCTAGGTCCATCATGGTAGCCTACCCTGTGCTTAGGAAACATGCTGTGGGGTTCACTGTGGGGCATGAATTCTGACCTGGCTGGGCAGGCTGAACAAAGTGCCAGGGCAGGGACTTTCTGGTTGGGGTGACCTCTTCCTTTTTGTTTCACCTTACTCAATGGAGGATGATATATCCTTTCCATACCTTATTCAAATCTAAAATGTGCAGAACAATTTTTAAAGGGTTATAGGATCAGATGTTTCTGAAGGAAACATCACCATGCATAGAAAGATCATGGCCAAGGAACCTACTCAATGCTACCTGAGGGCTTTGACTCCTAACGCAGAAGGCAAATAAGCTGTGAATGGAAGGTTTACATTTAAACTGAGTTTCAGGCTGTCAAATGATTTCCAATAGCTAGCTGATGGAACACCAACCTTTATTGAGCACCAATTCTGTGCCAGGCACTTTCCCATGAGCTAGCAGGTCCTTTCCATACTATAGTCTAAATATAATTGTGATTCTCATCTGACAGATGAAGAAACTCAGAAAAGTCATTTGTCCAAAATCACAACAACTAGTGGGCACCAAATGCCTCCAGAGTCCAAAAGAGGTACAGTCACAGCAGTGCCATCATCCCTGATATCCAAAGTCCATGAGTGCTTAAACAGATTGGAGACACCACTGTGAGCAAATACAGAGACACGAGGGCATTATTCCTCCCTGTTCTGGGAGCTTTTTGTCTCTGTGACCAAAAAAAAAAGAAAAAAGAAAAATTTTATTTTAGCTTAGAGTTTCAAAGAATGAGTCCTTGGTTGGCTGACTCCATAACTCTGGGCCCAAGGTGAAGCAGACCAACATGGCAGAAGGACACAACAGAGACAACAACAGAGTTTAGGACATGGCAATAGGAACATAGAGTTTGGCTCCCAAGGACAAAATATAAGCCCTAAATTCATGCCATATAGTGACCCACCTCCTCCATCCATACCCTACCTTTGAACGGTTACCACCCCTTTAATCCATAATTCTCAATTCACTGATTAGGCTACAACTATCAGAATCCAATTATTTCACCTCTGAATATTATTGCATTGTCTCACACATGAGAACATCCAAACCATAACAATGACCATGGATGGTAGAATGGAAGCTCTCCACCAAAAGACTAAAGTTGACATGTACATCTTAGGCTTTCACTACTTTGCTCTGCTGAGAAATCCATGTTAACGATTTACCCAGAACCTTCCTGAAAGCGGCTCTATCCTCCCTCAGGAAGAGCTGACAGCAAGCAGCTGAGCTTCATGTCTGTATTCAATGCATCACACACAGACTCCTCCCAGGGAATGGCCTCTCACCATCCCACCCAATTCTTTGATATGCTCCTTAAAAACACTGGGTTTTCTTGTTTTTTTTTTTTGTTTGTTTGTTTCTGTCCCTTTTCAAAATGATTTCTCCAGAATCCAGGAACAGGGACAAAAACATACGGATAATTGCACTTGTGTGCAAGCTTGGCCTTGGCTCTTCTCTACATAGTCTTGGGCTTTATTCCCTAGGCCTGGGAGAGAAGAAAAAAAAAAAAAATCTTTGTAGCTTTTATTAAAGTGACCTGATGAGTCTAAAGACACAATCCCTACATTAGCAAACACTAGTCTCACATTGAAGACAATAATTTCCTCTACACTTAAATCTCTGGATTTTTTTCCTCGTTTCACTTGTTTCATATTTTAGAAGAAATAGAAGGGAAGGGGCATTCTGTGGCCTTGTCTGATATACCATAAGCCCTTGCAGTATGGTTGAGTTCTGTTATTTAAAGTACACAAAGTCTTTGCCCCTTGCAAACAATGGAAGCCAACCTCTTGTCTGCTTGTCCTCCTCTGTCTCTCCATCCTCTGGGTTCCCATCTATGTGGCATCCTGACCCTGCTAGACACTTCAGTACCTGTGGTTGCTGTGAAGCCAATAATCCTGCCCCATTCTCTGGCATAGTCCTTGTATTAGTCAGGGTTCTCTAGCAGACAATAATCAACAGGAAATATAATTATAAAAAGGGGACTTACTAGGTTGGCTTATGCGACCAGAATCTGGATAGTCCACAATGACCGTCTGCAGGCTGGAGAGCTGGAAGAACCAATAGCTGCACTGTCCAAGTGCCCCAGAACAAGAGGGATCAACGATGCTACCCTAGTCCAAGACCAAAAGCTTTTGGAGAAGCACTGGCAGAGTCCACTTTGGAATAGTGAAGAAGTGAGAGTTTGATGTCCTCAGACCATCACAGCAGCAATCAAGAAACGGGTGGAGAAGAGTAGAGCTTACATATGCTGCTGCTTTCTTGTTCTTCCAATTTTTATTTCATCCAAGCCATCATCCTATTGGCTAGTGTCATCCACGCCTAGGGAGGGTCTCAATTTCAATTGGCTATTCCACATGCCAATCATTCCTACACACCCTTACTGACACATCCATAATCCTCTTAATCCCTGGAATTTCTTAATCCAACCGAATTGACAATTCAAATTAATCTTTACAGTCTGCCTCAGGAGCAAGTTGGTAACAGTGTTATTCCATAGTGTCTTTGCATGGCAGCATGACTAGGCTAAACTATATTTCACAGAATCCCATGGTGTATATATTTCCAGTTAGGGTTAGCCCCAGGAATCATTGGATGCAAGATAGGGAAGACAGAAGTGAAGCGGTAGCTGCATTCTTTTAAATATCTTTATTTTATTTATTTATTTTTATGTGATGCTGAGGATCGAACCCAGTGCTTTACATGTGCAAGACAAGTGCTCTACCACTGAGCCACAACCCCAGCCCCAGCTGTATTGTTTTTATACCCAGAGGGTGGCGCAGCTATCGACCTGCACCACAAGGTGAACCAGTGGGTCAATAATAATGTGCTTTAGCTCCTATCAGCACTCTTTTCAGAGGCCTTCCAGAGTCTTCTCACTAGATCCATCCCAGGATTATATTTTTAGGTTTTGTTAAGGCATCCTAATTCTAGGTCTCAAAATGTGTGTTAGTTATCTACTGCTAAATAACAAATCCTCTCCCCCGCCCCAAATTTAGATGCTTAAAACAGTAAACTTTGTTATGCAGTTTCTACAGGTCTAAAACTTATGATGGTTTTAGCTAATTGATTCTGGCACAAAGTTCACCCTCAGGTGGCCATCAGAATGTTAGGTCAGGGCTATCAGATTTTCTATCTTAAGCTATTTTCTGTTGCTAAACTGGATGCTAAAAACTGAGAATATATGAAAAATGAGCTGAGGATGTAGTTCAGTTGTAGACCACTTGCCTAGCATGCATGAAGCTCTGAGTTCAATCCCTACTACCAATAAGAAGAGAAAGAGAGAACAAGAAACATGAAGATCCCAAGGTTAATCATAATCAAATTGCTTAAAACCAATGACAAAGAGAAAATTGTATGAGCTGAAAGAGAAGACACATTGTGTGCAGAGAAAGATCAGGGTTCTTTGGGGACATATTGTAAGCCAGAAGATAGAACAAAGTTTATTCGGCTCCTGTTTCTGGAGGTGGGAGGTCTAAGGGCAAGAGGCCTCCTGTGGGAGAGCTTTCTTGAAAATCCTGACATGGTGCAGGCATCAGGTGGCAAGAGAGGCTGCAATCGTCTGAGAGCTTAACTGGGGCTGGGAGATATATTTCTAAGGTAGCTCATTCACACATCCAGCAAGTAGAATCTTGCTGTTTGCAGAAGATCCTAGTTTCTCTCTATGTGGGCCTTCCCATAAGCTGCTTAAGTGTCTTCATCCAGTGATCCACAAAAGAACAAGCCAGAAGCCACCATTTCTTTTATGTCCTAGTGTGGAAGTCATACTTTGTCACTGCCATATTATCCCAATGGCTACAAAAGTCAGGTACATTCAGTGTGGGAAAGTACTACACAAGGGTACAAATACAAGAAGGGAGGATGATTGAAGACATCTGGCAGGTTGCCTACCACCAGCTTCAGACCTCCCCCATCGGCTGGCACTTCAACTTCTGCAGGCTGGCTAGCAGAGCCTGAGAAAATCCTATCCCGGAGGGCTGGGCCTGAAAGCCTTCTTCCTATAGTGCCCTCTCCATAGTGCTATGCATTTTTGTCCTACCATCTTTAACTTCTGACAATACTCCACTTTCAGTAAGCCCCAAGGAAACTTTATCCAGTTATGAACTACCTCAAAGCTTCAATTAACATGGGCTCTCTTGTCCTGAAACCTAAAGAAATGGCTTTCTCCAAAACTCTTAAGCAGGGGTAACTCATTCTTCCACATCTTAGAAACTTCTTCACTTCTCTTCCTGCTATACTTAAGCTAACTGATGCCCACATCCCATAGCTTGTCACCTTGAACCACTTCATCTCTTTATTCTTAAACACACCAAATTCCTTCCATTGCTAACTTTCTCTTGCTTTATTCTTGCATCCTTTTTCCTTGATCATATGAAAACCTCCAGTATATTCTCTGATTACTGGCCTCCTTACCTTTTTCCCAGAACAATGCAAGCCCCATGATGCATCACTTCAACCACAGTTGGTTTTTTTTTTATTTTTTTTATTTATTTATTTACTTTAGTTGTACACAATGCAATGCATTTATGTTTACATGGTGCTGAGGATCGAACCCGGGCCGCACACATGAGAGGCGAGCGCTCTGCCGCTGAGCCACAACCCCAGCCCTCAACCACAGTTTTAACAACACCTTCAATGCCCTCAACATGTTCCATTATATCCACCACACAAATGGCCAGTTTTAGAGAAATTCATCTGGAACTTCCCAGACTAATGAAGATAACAAAGACTGGATTTACTTTCCTAAATGAAGCAACTGAAAACCTGGGGAAAAACATTTTTTTTAAATATTTATTTATTTGCTTTTAGTTGTACACAATGCATTTTTACATGGTGCTGAGTCTCGAATCCGGGCCAAGCACGTGCTAGGCAAGCGCTCTACCGCTGAGCCACAACCCCAGCCCCGGGAAAATCATTTTTTTAAATAGTTTTCAAAATACTAGCCATCAGGCAAAGGAGGACCTTGATCTCCAAGACAATGGGAAACAAATTAGGTGATTCCTTGAATTGCCCTCAGCAAAAGGCTTGGAGAGAATTTCCAGACATTGGATTCAGGAAGGAGGAAACCAGGTGGAGCTCAGAGGTCCCACTTATTTGAGAAAAATGAGGCTTAAAGTCCAAAAAGGCCCAGGTGGCTAGTGTTAGCAGGGCAGAGATCAGATGAGAAAGCTGCACAGAGATAGTTGCTCTAAAGGTCTTGAGAGGGTCTCCCTCAAGTCTTCAGCTATGTCCTGCCCACGTCCCACATGCACATAGGAATGGGGATTCCTCTTGGTGGAATGGGCTGGCTGAGAGATAAAAGCTAAGAGAAATAAAATGGCAAAAAAAAAAAAAAAAAAAAAACCCACAGAACACAGAAAGTAGTTTCAAAAGCGGGGCCAGGATGGGCAAGCTCATCACGTGGATCGAGCTTCTAGACAAAATGGAGCCCACACCTGCTTTATTTATATTGGGAAACATCAAAGAGATTTCTTTAGAATGTTCTTCTCCAAAAAAGGTTAAAGGTGGGCTGTTCAGTTCCTAATGGGCTAAGTCCATCTCCGGAGCTACTATGAGGAACCTTCCTAGCAGAGCAGAGGGAAAGATCACGTGCATCGGGAAATCTATTGCCCTGGGAGAGCCACTGAAAGTTCCTAATGCCAGGCCTATCTCTCCCTGGCTACCATGCCGAGAGAAGGTCCTCCTATATTTCACGGATGGCTTCCCACAACTATGTACTAATTAGGATAAGCATATAAAATTACTTTAGTCCAAAGAAAGAACCACCCCAATAAATCAGAGGGAACAATAACAAGCCAGACAAATTTGTTTCCATTGATTAGAGAACTCAGGAAGGTTTTTGTCTCCATAAGTGGGGCAAAATTATCTCTAGGCTAAGCACAGCTGTGGTCCTACCTAACAAAGCCATAACTAGGGATCAAACTGTTTCCCAGTAACTTCATCACAGAACAAAACTTGGGAATATTTATAGAAGTAAAAAATATCCATTACCCAATACAGTAAAATTCTCAACATCTAGCACCCAATCCAAAATCACCAAGCACACAAAGAAGCAGGAAAATATGACATACAATGAGGGGAAAAAAATCAATTAAAACTGACTCAGAAATAACACACTTAATAGAATTGGTAGACAAGCACATTAAAGCAGTTTTGTTATAACTGTATTACAGATGAGGAAAAAGAGGAAAGACTTAACATGGAAGATATAAAAGGGATCCAAATAGAACTTGAAGAGATAAAACTGCAGAGCATGAGATAGCCCCATATACTCCATGGGGCTAATATGAGATTAAACTTTATGGAAGAAAAACTTAGTGAACTTGAAGAATCACTAGAAATTATTCAAAATAAAATAAAGGGGGCTGGGGTTGTGGTTCAGTGGTAGAGTGCTTGCCTAGCATGTGTAAGGCACTGGGTTCAATCCTCAGCATCACATAGAAAGAAAGAAAGAAAGAGAGAGAAAAGAGAGAAGGGAGGGAGGGAGGGAGGGAGAAAAAGAAGGAAAGAAAACAAAAGTATTGTGTCCATCTACAACTAAAAATATTTTAAAAAAATAAAATAGAAGAATGGGGAAAATTGAACAGAGTATAAGTAAACTAGTGGAAACTCTGTGAAGTGGGGAATAAAGGAGACAAAAAGCTACATAAAGAAATAAGAGCTAAAATTTTCCAAACTGGATAGAAATTATAAACTAAGTCAAACAATTCAATAAACCTCAAACACAAGAAACACGAAGATCGCAAGGTACATCATAATCAAATTGCTTAAAACCAATGACAAAGAAAAAAAAATTGTATAAGCCACCAGAGAAAAGACACATTGTGTTCAGAGAAAGATCAGAATTCCAATGAACTTTTTTTTGGGATATACTGTAAGCCACAGATAGAACAATAATTTAAAGTTCTGACTGAAATGAGAACTATCAACCTGGAATTCTATACCCAGCAAAAATGTTCTCTAAAACAATGGTAAAAATAAAGATATTTTCCAACACAGAGAAATTGAAAGAATGAAGGAAATTATCTCAGATGAAAATCTGCATATATGCAAAAGAATTAATGGCACTGGAAAAAATTATTACATGGATACATGTAAAGAACTTTGTTCTTAAATATCTTTAAAAGATAATTCTCTGTGTAAATAAAAATCAATAACACGTATATGTAGGGAAAAGGTATGAAAATAGCAGAGAGGAAAGAAATCGAAGTATTCTGCCATAAGATTCTTCCATTATGCAAGAAGTGGTAAAAATATCAGTATAAGGTGACAGTGATAATTTAAAGACTACAGTATAAACCCTAGAGCAATCACTAAAATAACACAACAAGAGTTATGGTTACTAAGCCCACAGAGGAGATAAAATGGAATCATAAAAGAGATTCAATTTCCAAAAGAAGGAAAAAGAAAATGGAACAAAGAACAGATGGGACAATAGCAAACAAAAAGCAAGCTGGTAGATTTAAACTCAACTATATCAATAATCACATTAAGATGTAAATGGCCTAAACCCCCCAATTAAGTCAAAGATTGTCAGATTGGAGGGAATAAAAGCAAAACCCAACTATATGCTGCCTACAAGAAACCCACTTTTAACATAAAGAGACAAATAAAACACCTCACCCATCTGCTTTCTTTAATACACCCAAGCTGCTGAGAGCTACTGGGGAAAGATCACACAAACAAGTGTATTATTGCTGCTGCAAATTCATAGCATCATCTTTCCTTTTCCCCTCCCCACAGCAAATACAAGACTTCTTCAAACTTAGGCGACTTACACCACGACCATAACGGTTTCCTACTTCACAGGAAACATCAATTGTCCACACCCCTGCCTATGCATATGTCTGTCTCGACGTCCATCTCTTCACCCCTTTTTTACCACATTCAGAGAAATAGTAATGGCTTTCCCTCTTTATAAGGCAGGTCCTAAAGACAGGGACTACCTCCAATATCCCAGTGCTCAGGCCCCCTGTGAGGTCCTCTCACTGCCTCCGTATTTGGACACCCTGTTTTCCCAGTTGTTTAAAAAGGACCCTGGGGGCATCTATAGACACTTCCTGCATATTTCTCAGATCCACCCTCATTTCTCTATTTCCACTGAGACACCCTGCCGACAGCCATTTCTCTGCTTGCACATGGCATGAGAAGTGTTCTCCCTAGCCTTGGCTCATGCCCCTCCCAACCCATCCTCTCATTATCACACAGAATGACTTTTAAGAAAGCCAAATGTGACACCCTCACTCTTATCCCACTCCACTCCTTGCTGCCTTCCCATTGCCATTGAGAGGAAGCCCTTCCTCTTCAGTCAACGTGTGTGACAGGTTTTCTTTTCCACCCCTCCAGCCACCAGGGCTCCCTCATGCCCACCCATGTCTCCATCTCTTCCTCATACACCCACGCTTGCTCCTCCCTCATCCTTGAGAGCAGCTCCATGTGTGTCCCCTTCCTTCTGATGCCCACCCTTCAGCTCTCAGCCTTGACCCCCTCCCTCTCTCTGCAGCTCAGAGTACAAACTCAGGCAAAGCAAGAAGCTTCATTTCATTGTTTTCAACTTATGTCAGACTGTAGTCCCTCTCGTGACAGCACGGACAGAAACCAGATCTCTGCAGGAGCTCTGATTGGGGAGATGGAAGAGATTGCGTTTGGCTACATAGAGATGCCCGGACATTGCTGCCTTCTTGGATCTCACGGGACTTGGCCTGGGATCTCGCGGGACTTGGCCCAGAATCTCGCAGGACTTGGCCCGGGATCTGGAGAGACTTAAGCGGAGAGGTGAATCGGGTGGGCGCCATTTTGCTGGGGCTCAAGAGACTTAGCCCCAGAGAGAGCATGCGGAGTGAATGCCATTGTGTGTGTGTGTGTGTGTGTGTGTGTGTGTGTGTGTGTGTTGGCTTCTTGTAGGAGTGTGTGTGGTGTTAGAGGTTGCTGGAGCCAGAGAGAGAGGAATAAAAGAACTTTTTCCTTTCCATCCTGCCTCCGAATTTTCTCCCGCAGCGTTGCTGCTCCAAGCGGCAATCGCTAGACAACAGATCTCCATCTTTCCTTAGGCTTTTTTACACTTCCCTAACCTGCAAATTGCACAGACCCCATGTTTCTTGTACGTAGGAGTCTTGTTCGTAGGCGTCCCCACAGTCCAGTCAGTATCCATCATGCGCTTCTGTGTGTGATGACCAGGAGATTCCTGTCCTGTGTACAGGGTCCTCAGACCTGTAGGCTCCGCCGCATCCCCCGCTACCTGAGCTGCCTGAACCGCAGACGCTTGGGAAGTGCTACAGCTTAAATGTGTCCCCTCAAAATTCATATGTTGGAAATTTAGTCTCCAAATACAAATATTAATGGTACTTGGAGGTGGGGTCTTTGGGAGGTAATTAGGACTAGATGAGGTTATGAGGGTGGGGGCCCCCATGCTGGCTTTAGTGTCTACAAGAAGAAGAAGGGACCAGAGCTAGCATGCCTGCTCTGCTTCACTGTATGGTGTCCTCTGCCGTGTTTACAGCACAGCAGGGGGCCCTCACACATGCCAGCACCATGCTCTTGGACTTTCTTAGAACCATGAGTTAAATAAGCCTCTATTCTTTATAAATTACCCAGTCTATGACATTCAGTTATAGCAATAGAAAATAAGACTAAACTGGAAAACTGGGCATCCAGAAGAGTGGGTCCCTCTGTTCTGGATGTGCCACACAGCAAACTGGTCTGGAACCTTGCCCACCTCCTAGAGTTGCAACAAGAGAGTTGTGCATAGGTCCCCTGTTGTCTCCAGGGATCCACAGTTCCCTCTTTCCCCCAAGTTCTGAGACATTGCTTTTCTCTTAGGCTGCTTCTCCCAGTCTCTCCCTTCTCCCCGTAAGGACACTTTTAACAACCACTTCAATAGGGGAGTCTCACACAGAACTTCTGATTTCTCAACCCACAAAGATCCTGGAGGTTCAGGAAACTTCAACTCAAAAGAGTATCCTCCTCTTTCCAGAATGCCTTCCCTAAACTAGATTGGCCTTAGAACCCTGCCCTCTTACACTCAATGCCCCTATATCTACATGACAATGTCTGTGTCACCACCAGATGGGAGGTCCCACAGTGCCAGGTGCATGACACAGTGCCTGCCACATGGTGCTTAGCACTGGTAGAATAAGGGAATTAAGGCAGGAGTTAACAACCCAGTTGCCAAGCTCTTTTTGTACATGTGGACAAGTCATATACACTTGGAGAATCTGTTCTAGGTGTTGGCAACCTCTGAAACATTCAGAAAAAAAAAAAAAGTTTTTTCTTACTTGAGGAACTGCTATAAAGCTCAGGCTGGGGGATTGTGGGGAAGAATCAGATATTGGTTTTAGTCCTGACAGAAAAAAAAATTAAAAAGCTAAAAGAAGTATACCTGTTTGTAAGGAGCAGAAGTTAAAATGCAGGCAATTAGCAGACATAGTGTCATTTTCAGTCTGCTTTTATGCCAGCTAATGGTGCTCGAATAGCTGTGGTGATGTAGTGTCTCAGCCCTGGGTGATGGGCTCTTTAAAAGGAAATCTGAAGGGAGGGAGCGACAGCTGCACAGCTGATTGTTTTCCACCTTTGGAATGACAACCCTGGCTTCGTGGCCAGCACTCATGCTTAGGGGAGCTATGGTAGTTGTAAAATAGCTCCACAAATTCTCTGAGATGCCTCCCTGCAGGAGATAGAGCCTAACTGTCCTCTTCTCCAGGTTAGGCAGGACTGAGAAACTCTTCTAACAAATAGAATGAAGAGAATGACAGTGATCATCTCCAGAGACAAGGTCATGGAAAGGCCTTGCAGCAGCCTACCTGCCCTGCTCTTCCAGGGACCCACTCAGTTTGGAGAAGCCAGCAGCTGATGACACCCCTTGGAGAGGCCCAAGTGATGAAGAACCAAGGCCTCTAACCCTCAGCTGGTGTGAAACTGAGGTGCTGTAATTTGCATAAGGGTCCCCCAAAGGCCCCTGAGGTAGGGGTTTGTTCTCTAAACTACAGTACTATTGGAATATGGTACAACCTTAAGATGTGGGACCTACAGGGAAATCATTGGGAATGTGTCCTTAAAGGGGATATTGGGACACCAGCTCGTTCCTCTTCCCCTTTTTCTTTCACTTTCTTGCATGAGGTAAGTGGATTTGCTTCACCTTGCTATAGGCCTGAAAGCAACAAAGTCAACTGACCATGGACTGAAATCTCCAAAACTGTGAGCTAAAATAAACCTTTCCTCTTTTTAAGTTGATGATAATCAGTTTTCTGTCACTATGACCAAATAATTGAGATAATCAACTAAAAAGAAGAAATGTTTATTTTGGCTCAAGGTTTCAGTGCGTGGGCACTTGGCCTCATGTTGCCTTTAGGCATGTAGCAAGGGCAGTGCATCAGGGCAGGGCCATATAGAAGCCATGAAGCAAAGAGAGAGAAAAAACAGAAGAGGCTGGAATCCCAATATCTCCTTCAAGGACACGCCCCCAAAGACCTAACTTCCTCTCACTAGGCCCCACCTACTAAGGTTCCACCATCTCTCAATTGTGTTAGTCTGGAGACCAAGCCTTTAACATGTGGGTCTTCGGGAAACATTCCATATCCAAAAACATAGCAATTGATTACCTTGGGTACTTGTTACAGTAACACAAGTTTGATCAACACACAAGGTCTCTGTGTCAACAGTTACTAGATCAAACTGAATAGGACATGTTACAGCTCTGGGCAAACTTCAAATGGCCACAGCCCCAGCCCACACCATGACTAGGATGTCATGGCAGATGCTGAGCCAGAGCCTCCCACCTGAGCTCCTCCCTGATTCCCACCCCTAAGAAAACTCTGCAATAATAAATGTTTGTCAGTTTAGTGGACTAGGTTTGACAGAATAATTCTGTACCTCTGACTTAGGCTATAATTCTGATATTCATTAGAAGCTTCCAGAGAGAGCTACTGCCAGCCTAGAAATTTAGAAATGTAGGTCAAAGTGCCTTATAGTCTAGATTCTGGAAACTTCTGCCCAGAAGGGGACATTCCCAAGGTGTGGTTCAAAAGGTGATTGTAACTAGGACGAAGAAAAGAATTTATTTTATAACATCTCTGAATTTATTTCACTATATATTAGAAAAGCAGTCTTTCCATTTTCAATGCTGATGGATTTTAGTGCCTGAGGGGAATCTGTGCATGCAGAAGAATATACCCTACCAACTGTAATGTAGAAAATGTCCCAATTACTCATCTTAAGAATTTATTAGATAATTAGAATTCCTCTAGATATTAAATAATCAATGTTATCCTAAATATTTACAATTATTTATAAGTAGTAAGTAAAAAAGCTATAGATTTAACAAAATAAATTTCCCAATCAATGTGAACCTCAGTAACAAACTTAACCCAGCACTTTTAGACATTTAATTAAAACCTCAATTCTAACCTATTAATTTCCTTCAGTATTCTAAGATCCTTCAAATGCAAATGATCCCACAAAAAATTTACAAAATTGACTGATGCCCTTAAATGAAAAGTTGTCACAATGATATTGATACCATGACTTTAATTTGTTTTTGTTTTATTCTTGCTCTTATTCTTACACATTCAGAATGTTAAATTCTTCATATTGTCCTAGGATTTCAATACTGTGTTCCATAGCTGGTATTTTACACCTTTCTGAAATCTTAGAAATTTTATCAGAACCCAAAGTAAGAGAATATTGTCTTGACCTCACTGGAAGATGGCAAATCTTAGATTGGTAATCTATTGATTTTGGGTAGGAACAGAGTTGTACAGACCAAGTTGATTCAAACCTGAGCCACTGGTCCTAAGGGGTGTCTATTTCTTACAAAGAAATTGCATTTGTTACACCCTAGGACTTTTATGTTCTTGTCTTCCTTAGTGATGTTCACTTTTGAGACTTGGTGTCTTTCCCATGAATTAGGTACTCTTGAAAATTTGTACGTGGCCTCCATTTATTGTCCAAAAGTGATGATTTATTATTTTGGACAATTCTATTCTATAATTGGAAGCCTGTGGGTTTATTAGTTTGCTGTTATGGTTAATAGAGTTAATCAGAGATTTTATTTTTTGACAAAATACGTCAGTCAAAGGTTAGCTCCTTCTTCTTCTGTGGACATTTATCTAATTTGCTATGTAAGAACACATGTGAATATGACTTAACAGATACTTTGTGAAATCAACAAGTCTTAATCATGTTTATGGTGCTTTCTTGTTCATGATGCTGTTTCTTTTTACACAGAGATTCTTTAAGTTCACACACCAAGTCACTCCTTTCTGCTTACACTAAGAGTTCATATCTATATCTGATAGACACACATGTTTACCAATGAAATAAGACATATAGCCATACTTTTCATTATTAAAAATGACAAGATGAGGCATATTCTATTAAATTCACTTTCTTTGATTAACTATTTTTATAATTATTATTACCTGTCCCAACAATTTTGTTCTTACCCCAAATAACGCATCAACCCCTAACAAAGTCATTCCTTCTTTTCATTGGAGGATGGCATTAGTCACCAAAATCTGGGACCCAGGGTTGTGCATGGGATTCAATATTGAAAAATTGTTGTTTATGTTGTTATATTGGGTATTTTTTAAAACAGAGATGTCAATGATATTTTAAGATCATGTATTAACTCTGACTTGTCAAATTGTGTATATTATCATACTACCCCATCTTTCTAATAACATATGACTACATCAGCCACCAATATATTCTCTCTGAGATTGATATATTGTAGGAATATACAGCTTCCTTTTAATATATCAAATAACATTAAAAGGTGAGACAATTAAAAAACACATTGTAAGTGATAACACAGGTAGTACTGGAATATGACAAACATCTTGACCATGAACTTTGAATCAGCCCCAGAGCAAGCCCTGAACATGCTTATTCTCACCTGAGAGGCTGTCCCATGCAAACAGGTGGATTTGGTTCCTGGAGCTACCTTAATAAAGCACCACAGACTGAAAGCTTTGAAACCATGAGCCAAAATAAACCTTTCCTCCTTCTAAATTGTTTTAGCTAAGGTATTTGTTATAGAAACAGAAAGTTAAAGGGTGGGAAAATTTGGTCCATGTGGGTCTAAGGCTCATCCAATCATCCCGACACCTGTTTTCACTGGGCTCAACCGCAGGAAGTATGGCTTTCTCCTTTTAGTCTTCTAGGCAGAATATTAACCAGAAGGATGCATGGGTGGTCAGCATTGAAACTGAGAGTAGAAAGTTAGTTTGGAAGGAAAAAGAATCATCTACTTCTAACTTAGAGTTTCCTCAACTATAAAGTGAGGGCTTTGGGCTAATTCTGAGGTTTTCCAATTTTACTTACACATGGGAAGAGTAAGAACACAAGAGTTCTGTTTTTCCATCTTTCACCATTTTTGCGGCTGTCTGCTCTGTACCAAAAAATCAGTGTTGGTTTCTTTGTACATATTTGTTAGCACTAATCTTTACAAGCCCAAAAGTTCACATCCTCCCCATTTGTCAGACCCAGATGGAATAGTTTTTGTTGAGGTCACTTGAATGTCACCTAACAGATTAATTTAATCATCATTGGATGTTTCCATGTTTTATTTGACTAATATGCACTGAAACTTGACTCTGTGGTAGGCACTGGGGACACAGGAATGAGCAAAATTATTTCACTTTCTAGGGAGAAATTTTAAAATCTCAGAATGAATGAATTGCAAGTCATGGAGAATGCTCAATACATGGGTCATTAACCAAATTCAATTAGGGGATTAGTGAAGTCCTCTTTACAGTTGACAGGGGAGTAGCAATCCAAGTCATATGGACAAAGACCCACTGCAAAGACCATGGCCCACAAAGGCCAAATAGGCTGGTGCACTGAGCCAAGCTCAGAAATGGGCACACAGACATGGCTGTACTAGTGGGGTAGGCAGTAGGTCACATAGAGCCTTGTAGAAATAGTCACATTTTTGGAGACTTTTCCCGAAAAACAATGGTCAACTGTTAAGCATTTTGAATAAGAGATAATCTGATCATTTTAAGATCAAATCCCTTTATTTTTTGTGAACTGTCGTTCTCCAGAGTTTGAAAGGGAATTGGAAGTACCCAGTTCTTGGAAATGTTAATTTACCCTGTTCTTACCCCATTCCAATACTGCTTTTATTACTGTTTAGAAAATCCCCCCATGCTGACCTTGTCTCAGAAAGCAAGAAGATTTAAAATAAACTGAATAATGGTTGCCTAACAACTCTTGGGGAACGAGCCACCCCTTCCTGTCACTTGGCCTGTGGTGATGGCCATTTGCTGGGACTGGATTTGCCCATTTCATGTAAGCAGCAGTGTTGGGCGATGTAGGGAGCTTTTCCCTCAAGGTTCCGTGTAACCATCTATTCTCTTTCACCACCAGCTTCTCTAACACTAACTAGTGTCTTACAATCCAAATCTACTATTTGCTACCCAGAGATAGCATAATTAAGGGCTCAGGATTTCATAAAACCACCCTTGCTTTAGACACCAATAGCAAGTTCAAGGGTTCCCAGGCATTCACACTTCTGAACAACTGGCTACAAACACAGGGGTCCCCACAGATTCCCCCTCAGCTTATCTAATTCACTAGAACAATGAAGGGAACTCAGGAAAGCTCTATACTTACAATATCAGTTTTATTTTGCAGGATGCACATAGGGCAAGTTCTGGTAGGGTCTCAGACTCAGAGCATTCATGCTTTCCCCACTACTGAGTTACAGCACATCACCCCTGGCATGTAGCGCTTGATGACTTCACCCCTGATAACATCAAGATGGCTGACAAAAGGTGTTGGCATGCTCCTCTTCACAGCAAAGGACCTGTGGAAAGGAAAACAGCTGGGGATATGGCCACCAAGAAGCATAGAGAGAGGCTCTACTCGCCAGATACAAAATATGTGCCCAAAGACCCACTTCCTCCAGTCACACCTTACCTTCCAGGTTACCGCCATCAGGGGATTCATTCACTGATTAGGTTAAGACACTCATAACCCAATCAGTTCACTGCTAAACTTTCTTGAATTATCTTAGACATGAGCTTATGGGGGTCACCTAATATCTAAACCATAACAACATATGATGGCTTTATAAACAAGGGGACTGAGCACACAGCATCTACCATCGTGCCTCTTGAGATCATCTCTGAATCAAAGGGACTCCATTTTGTGGGGAAAAGGGTAAGTTGAAGGTACTCAGCAGCTCCATTCATGATAGACACCTGAGGCATTTGCTGCTGGAAAAGTCTGTGGCTCTCAAAGAACCTCAAAGCCCAGTTTGGAGAGCTGCATTGTCCACATTGCCCCTATCCCCACCCAAGCTTCTGAACACAGCACCATCTTCAGACCTCACCCACTGGGGCTTATAAAGCAGCCAGGCAGCTGTCCCCAATAATGCAGCTGTCCCAGCTCTGTGGACCAGCCACGTGGCTCTACCCACCCTTCTATACTCCCAAGAAGCAACTAGAAAGCCCACCCTAAGTGGCTCAGTCTGCAGAGGCCCCCAGGAAACACTTGGGTAATCCCATCCGCCCACTTTTGCCCTTGGGAAACAGCCAGGAAGCCATCACTGAGCAGCTCTGACCACAAAGGCCGTGGAAAATAGATGGACAGCTCTACTCACCCACCTACACTACCAAAAGGCAGCATGGCAGCTTTCCATGGGTGGCTCAGTCTCCCAAGTTCCCCTGGAAGAGTTAGACAGCTCTGCCCATTCTCCTGCAGCCCCCAAAGCAATTTATCACCCTGTTCACAGATGCTTGGCCAAGTGAGGCCCTGAGAAGCAGACATGTGGCACTCACCCCTCAGCATAGGCCCCAGGAAGCAGCCTGTATTGAGCAGGTTGGCTCCTGGAGGCCCTGCAAAGTGACCTGTGCAGTAACTTTGTCACTGCCAGGTGCCTCATCTGGGACTACTGATACAGCCCTCCGATACTGAGAGGCACCCTACCTCACTACCAGGAATGCTGTTTCACTCTACTTGGGTCTATTGAGGTGTCCCCTCTCCCATAAAACTTGTGAAAACTTACAAACCCAACACCGACAACCAAGGGTCACACTGCACCTAGAATTGCCAATGAACCTGCTGCACCTAAGACAGCTGCACCCCAATGGTGGTAAACCCCACAAGACTTGTTAAGACAGCTGCACCCCAATGGTGGTAAACCCCACAAGACTTGTTGTCTAGGACACTGAGATACCTGCAAACATCATCAACATTGATTACACCTGAAAAAGCTACACAGATCCACACCAAAAAACCCAGCTAGAGCCAAAGCCAGTGTGGCCTTATCCAACCAACATTCCAAGATACACGACCAAGAGAAAATCTTTTACAATCAAAGTCACCCTAAAAATTGGTAGAGGTAAATAATGTATCTGATATACACACACCAATGTAGGAACACAAATGTGAAAAAAATAAAAACCAAGGTAAAATAACACTCCTAAAGGAATGTAATAACTCTCTAGTAACAGAACCCAAATGAAAAAAGAGTCAATAAATTACTTGAAAAAAAAATCAAAATAATGATTTTAAACTTGATAATATACAAGAGAATATAGGAAAATTATTTAATGAATTTAGGAAAAACATGACACAAGGAATTCAGCAAAGATAAAATTCACTAAAAAGAAACAAATCAGTCTTTGAGATAAAGAATGCAATAAATAAAGTTAAAAATATAGTCAAAAGTTTAAACAGTGAATACATCAGGCAAAAGAAAGGATTTCTGAGCTTGAAGATGGATCTTTTGACATAACCCACTCAGATAAGAGTATGAGAAGATGAAAATGATAAATAATAAAGATGAAGATAATAAAGAAAAAAGAAAGCCTTAAGGGACACAATTAAACAAGAAAAATTTTAGATTATGGTTCATCTAAAAAGAGAAGAGGCAAGGCACAGAAAACTTCTTCAAATAAATAATTGCCAAAAACTTTCTGAATCTTAGGAAAAATAAAGATATCTAAGTCCAAGAAGTTCAAAGGACCTCTAAAAGAGTCAACCAAAATAGATCCCTCTGAGGCACATTATAGACATACTGTCAAAAATACAAGACAAAGAAAGGATCCTAAAAGTGGTAAGAAAAAAGTGCTAAGTCATTCATCAAGGAATACCCATTAAACTAACAGAAGACTTCTCACAAAAGTCTTATAGACCAGGAGAGAATGAGATTATATATTCAAAATTCTAAAAGAAAAAAATTCCAATCAAAAAACTATATCCAGGACTGGGGTTATGGCTCAGTGGTAGAGCGTTTGCCTGGCCTGTGTGAGGCCCTGGGTTCTATCCTAAGCACCACATATAAATAAACAAATAAAGTTAAAAAAAAATCCATTGGCAACTAAAAAGTATTAAATATATATATGTGTATATATATATATATATATATATATATATATATATATATATATATTTATCTCCAGCAAATGTATCCTGAACAAAGAACAAATAAAGTCTTTCCAAGATAAGCAAAAATTGAGGGAATTAATCACCACAGGATCAGCCCTTCAAGAAATGCTTAAGAGAGTATTATGCTAGAAGTGAAAGTATGAGAACTACCTTTTTTATGTTTTGGATAAGTGTTCCCTGACAGCCCATGCATTAAAGGCTAGGTCCTCCATGTGGCACTATTGGGATGTGGTAGAGTCTTTAGGAGGTGGGACCTAGAAGAAGGTCTTTAGGTCATTAGGGGCATGCCCTTGTGAGACTTTTGTCCCTGTCCCTTTCTCTTTCACTTCCTGGCCTTGAGATGATTGGTTTTGCTCTATTACAAACTCCCCAATATTTTAGGACTTGCACTGGCCCAAAAGTAACAGGACCAACCAATCACAGATTGAAATTCTAAAACTGTGAGTCAAAATAAACCATTTCACTTTATAAGTTCATTATCCCAAGTGCCTGTGAGAGTAAAAGAAAGATAACTAACAACCATTAGAAAAATACTTGAATCTACAAAACTCAATAGTTACAGAATATACACAAACTAAAAAGAAGATAACCAAAACAAACCTTTAAAACCATGAGCCAAAACAAACCTTTCTTCCTTTCTCTCAGGTATTTTGTCTCAGTGATGGAAAGTTGGCTAACACCACCATGGTCATGGATTGGAAGAATTTTGTTAAAGTGTCCATACTACCTGAAGCTGTCTACAGATTAAATGTATAAAAATACCAATGACATTCTTCAAAGAAACAGAAAAAAAAAGAAAAAAAAACAACCTCCTAAAATTTGTTAGAAGCACAACAGACCCTAAATACCCAAAATAGCTCTGAGCAAAATGAACAAAGCTGGAGGCGTTATAGTACCTGACTTCAAAACATGCCACAAAGCTACAGTATCCAAACAATCATGGAACTGGCATAAAAACAGACACATAGAGACCATTGGGACAGCGTACAGAGCCCAGAAATAAATCCACATATTGACAGTCAACTGATTTTTAGTATAGGCATAAAGAAGTACTTTGGAGAAAGGAAATTCTCTTCAATGAATGTTACTGGGAAAATGATATCTATATGAAGAAAGCAAGTAAACCCCCATCTCTCACTATATACAAAAATCAACTCAAACAGATCAAAGATTTAAATGTAAGACACAGCACTTTGAAACTACCAGTAGAAAACATAAGGAGAACACATTAGGACACTGGTCTAGGCCAAGATTTTTTTGGATACAATCCCAAAACCATAGGTAACAAAAGCAAAAATTGGCATATGTAATTGCATCAAACTAAATGCAGCAAAGGAAACAAAAGAGTAAAAAGACCTATAGAATTGAGAAAGTACTTGCAAACTATTCATGTGTCAAGGGATTACTTTCCAGAGCATACAAAGGATTCAACAGCAAACGGACAAAAATAAAATGATAACAAAAGAAAACAGTGAAAAAAGAAGAAAAGAAAACAATTTAAAAGTGGGTGAATAACCTTAACAGACATTTCCCAGAACAAGTGAATGGCCAATAAGTATGAAAATATGCTTATCATTAATTATCAGGGAAACACAAGTCAAAACCACAATAAGATATCACCTCAACCCAGTTAGAATGGCTATTATCAAAAGGAAGAAAATAGCAAATGTTGACAAGGATTCAGAGGAAAGGGAAATTGCATACAAGGTCGGTGGGGATGTAAAACAGTACAGCTATTTTGCAAAACAGCATAGAGTTTCCTCAGAAAAAAATAGAACTAGAACTACCATATGATCCAGCAGTCCCAATACTGGGTATATATCCAAAGGAACTGAAATCAGCACATTGAAGAGACGTCTGCACTCACATGCTTATTGTAGCACTGTTCACAATAGCCAAGATACGGAACCAACCAAGGTGCCCGTCAGTACATGGATGGATTAAAAAAACATACTACATATACCGAGAAGAATATTAATCAGTCATCAAAAAGAATTAAATTTGTCATTTGCAGCAACATGGGTGTAACTGGAGGGCATTTTGTTAAGTGAAATAAGTCAGGCACAGAAAGACAAATACCACATGTTCTCACTTCTATATAGAAGCTAACAAGTTGATCTCAAAACATAAAGAAGAGAAGAGTGGTAACCAGAGCTGGGAAGGATATGGGGAAGGAAGAGATGGAGAGAGGATGGTGAACAGGTACTGCGGTACAGTTGAATAGGAGAACTTCTAAATGTTCTATAGCACAGAGTGCTAACTATGGTTGATAATAATAAGTTGAATTTTTCACAATTGCCAGTAGAGAAGATTTTGTTCCCAACACAAAGAAATAATAAATGTCTGAGGTGACAGATACCAACTACCTTGATTTGATCCTTATACACTGTATATTGTATAAGTGCATTAAATGTCACACTGTACCCCCGAATATGTGCAATTACTATGTCAATTAAAAATAAGAACATATTTAAAATAAAATAAAAATTTAGAAAATGTACTAAAAAATGAGGTGTCATTGAGCTTTAGTGTCCAGAGTTTTATTGGGTTTACATTATGTAGGCATGATTGATTACATTGTTGGCCACAGGAGTAAACTCTTATCTCCAGCTCCTGTCCTTCACCAGAGGTCAGGAGGTCAGGTTGGTACAAAGTCCTAACCTTCTCTATTTGTGGTTTGTCTTTCTGATAACCAGCCCCCATCCTAAAGCTATCTAAGGGTCTGCCAGAAGTTACTGCATTAGCATAAACTCAAGAGTGATCCATAAGGCTCATGAATAATAAAGATGCTTCTATCTGGAAATTCCAACATTTTTAGAAGTTCCATGCCAGGAATATGAGACAAAGCCCTAACTGTTATATAACATTGTATGATGGCTCACTCTTCCTTCCTTCTCACAGAAGATATGCCAAGGTCATCTATGACCGCTGAACAGCTTATTGTTTGTGTCCTCAGTCCTGCCACAGACTCACAGAGGCCTCTCTTCACAATTTATTCTCCTCACAGTGGAAGTAGGATGGGGCTCACGCAGGTTGATGATGTCTTACACAGCTACAGGAGAATCAATTTGTCATCAGTCACCGTGTAAGTCAGCTTTATCGCTGCTGTGACTAAAGGACCCGACCAGCACAATTGTACAGGAGCAAAGGTTTATTTAAGGGCTCACAGTTTCAGATGTCCTAGTCCATAGAAGGCTGGCTCCATTCCTCAAGGCTGGAAGTGAGGCTGAACATCATGGCAGGAGAGTGTGGCAGAAGGAAGCAGCTCATATCCTGATCAGGAAGTAGAGAGAGATCTCCACTCACCAGATATAGAATCTATACGCCAAAGCCAAGCCCCAATACCCCCTCCTCCAGCCATGCCTTAATTCACTGATTGGGTTAAGGCTCTCACAACCCAATCCTTTCCCCTCTGAACCCTCTCGCATTGTCTCACATGTGAGCTTTTGGGGGACACCTCACATCCAAACCATAACAGTCACAAAGCACCCACCAGGTGCTAACATTGTGCATAGATTTCCAGTGACCTACACAAAAGGCTATGAGGTTAAGGGCATGGACTCTGGAGTCAGACCCGAGTTCAGGTCTCAGCATCCCTCTGCACTAGCCATGTAACATTGAGCTCAACCCTACCCAGTTTATCTATAAAATGGAATTGCTGTGAAACCTAAAGGAAATGAAGTTTAGCAAAAGAAAAGTAGTAAGAGCTCAGTGACTGGTGACTGTCATTATTGCTATGAATATCAGGCAATGCCAGATATGGATTTTTATATGTCTGCTAAATTCCCAGTGATGGTAATTATGCCTCCCTTCTTAGACTTTTCACTCTACTCAACCCAACCCAAACAGCCATGCTATTTGTGGGAAGAAGGAGGAGGTATGTGCATGAACTCCTAAGGAACCCAGTAGGTCCAAAGGATAGAGGAGTCAATTTCTCTTTTTTCAATGTTGCTCCCAATGTCAACCTTTTAAATGCTTTCCTCCTCCAAACCACAAAGAGATAATCACCTCACACTCAATTTAAATGGCTATTATTTAAAGCAAAACAAAACTGAAAACAACATCTATTGTTGAGGATTTAAAGAAACTAGATGTCCTTTCTATGTGGCCAGTGGGTGATGGGATGGCCAACACCCTGACAAAGCAGGTTCCTGCTCAGTAGGTGTGAGCAGCCCAAGAAAATAAAAAACCTGAAATAATCAGTAAGAAATAAGACAAAGCCAAAAATTAGATTTAAAAAGTGGAGTCCTTGATGGGTCTTCCAGTCCTGATAGGAAGTGGAACAGAACAACTAAAAAGGCCCCAATTCATTATTTAAGGGGAACACACCAAAGGCAGAGATAAGGTTTCAGTGGGAGGAGTCTTATTTCCATGCTTGCTTCTCTGTGTGGCAGGGGTCCTGCAGCAATCAGGTTGATTGGCGTTTGGCAGTCTACATCCATCTCCTGGAGGCTGCTTGGCTCTAGGGGGTTACTCCTCTCCAGAGCTGTGTTTGAACTTGAGCAGTAAGCTGGAACAGGGTGCCAATGTGAATTGGGCATTGTTGCACCAGTGGGTTCTGCGTGGGTATTCTCCAGACCTGCTTCCCTGCCGAATGGCTTGAACATCACTCAGTTTACACAGGGTTCATAGATGGCTTCCTGCAAGTAAAATGGTATACTTGATGTGGGGAACAGGGTGGAAAAATGAAACATAGTAGTTAAAGAACAGAGGTGACCAGCACTCATCTCCTGGCCACAAAGAAGAAACAAAGTAATAAGTATATAACTGCATTTTGATGTGCGTGAGCATGGGAGGATGCTGGAAATCAACAAGAAGGAGACTGGAATGCTGTAAAATTAGACCTAGGACAACAGTGTGATAAGAGAAACAAAATACCCCAGATCTGCTACTTTGGCTCTGCATGCAGGTAGAACACTGCCATTTGCCGGAGGAAGGATGAAAGAGAGTGCCAGCAAACTATTAGCACAGATGACAGCAACTGTAGCTCCTGGAAAGTTCCACAAAACTCACAGGTTTGCATCCTACTTAAATAAGTAACCTGATATCTTCACTGTAGCCTTGATGTGGAAAAAGATCTATGTCATCTCCCAGAAAATAACCCAGGGTGCTGCAGCCAGGGGTTATCTTGAGAACTGAGCTATTTTTCCGAGTTTGGACTGCTCTAGGACCAAAGACCCTGCCTATTCCCATCTCTTGGACTCCACTGACATCCCAGTGCAGTGGCTTGGGTATTAGCTGCTTCACAAATCCAACTTGGTCCAACAGGGTGAGTGCAGTGAAATCACAGGATGCCCTGCATTGCAGGGTTTGGATATGGCAACATGGAGAACAGAGAGCACCATCTTTGATAATCAGAAGATTAGGAGGCTTGCTCTCTGAGACCAAGGGTGTGGCCAACCATGCTGGTGACAGGGCTGAGGAAAGGTGCCCTTGCAGTTCTGTCTGCCCCTCCTCCCAGTACAGCATTAAGGCACCTATTACTGAATAGGCAGGGAGGGAACCCTGAGTTCCTGCTGCTGCCCCACGTGGAAGGGCATGGGAGGGATTCTTGAGCAACTCCATGGTCTGGCTGTTCCCTAGCCCCTGAGCACATGCTACAACTGCAGAGGTTGATGAAGAAAAGCCTCAGATTCAACCATTGTCTCACCCCCAAGCAACCACAACTGAAGAAATCCAGGAAGAACTTTGCCTGGTGCCAGTGGTACTGCTGCTGTCAGCAGAAAGGAACATCATGATTCCTGCTTCCACGCAACCTCTATGGTTAGTCAGACTACACAGTATCATCAAACCTGGGTGTAAGCACAAGAGGGGGTGCTGCATTTCCCACTCTTGACTCTCCTGGTGAAGTGTCTGGGTCCATGCTATTGACTGATCAGAGAACAAGCCTTTTAAAAATGTGAGATCAGTCCCCTCACCACTGCTGGGGCTTCCAAAGTAGAGGCCCTTGCTAGGGACAAAATTTGCATCCTCAGTCCAAAGGAGACCCCATTGCCAACACTCCCATTGTAAAAGTATCTACAAAGTTAGCCCCTCACACCCACTTCTGTACACACCCACACCTGCCTAAACTGCTAAAGTGTCCCCACTCTTGAATAGTCCACAGAAATATTGGGTTTGAGTTCTCCATGGTAGCCATAGTCAAAGAAACTACAGAGGACAACACTATGGTGCCCAAATATAAGTGAAGCCAAACACTGAAAAACTAAACAACACCCCAAGGCACACCTTCAGGAGAAAGCTGCTTCTGAAGAAGGCCACCCCATAAAAGTATTGTGAGGTAACTGATCCATCAGATGTCAGTGTAAGAGATGTATGGAAAACATGGAGAAAAGGCAATATGAAAAACCCAAGGAGACATAATAATTATCTAGAAACAGATCCCCAAGAAATTGAAATGGATGAAATGCCTGGAAAAAAGTTAAAAATAATGAGTCAGGCATAATGGCACATGCCCCTAATCCTAGTAATTTGGGAGGCTGAGGCAGGAGGATTGCAAGTTTGAGGAAAGCCTCAGAAATTTAGTGAGACCCTGTTTCAAAAGAAGATAAATAAATAAATAAATAAATAGGACTGTAACTCAGTGGTAGAGTGCCCATGGGTTCAATCCCCAGTACTGCCGAGAGAGAGAGAGAGAGAGAGAGAGAGAGAGAGAGAGAGAGAGAGAGAATTTAAAAGAATAATTATTAAAACATTCACCAATAAGCAGTTAAAGGAAATTCAGAAGAAAATGCAGATTATGAATGAGAAATTCAGTATGCAGACTAATTTTGAAAAAGAACCAAGCAAAAATCTTGGACATGAAGAGAGAGCTCAATAAGTCAAATAAAAAATACAGTTGAGCCAGGCAAGGTGGCACACACCTGTGATCCCAGTGGCTTGGGAGGCTGAGTCAGGAGGATGACGAGTTCAAGGCCAACCTTAGCAATTTAGCAAGGCACTACACAACTTAGTGAGACCCTGTCTCTAAAAAAAAATACAAAAAAGAAAGGGCTGGAGGTGTGGCTCAGTGGTTAAGTGCCGTTCAATCCCCTATAGCCTTCCAAAAAAAAAATTGCCGTTGATAGCTTTAACACCAAACTAGATGAAGAAAAATATGATATAGCCCAGTGAAACAAAAGAGAAATGAAAAGTAGTAAGAATGAAGAGAGCATTAAAGACCTATCAGACACCATTTTTAAAAACCCACATTTTAAGAATAACTGAAGTGAAATAGAATACATTAAGGTCACAGACAACCTATTTCAAGAAATAATATCAGGAAACTTCCTACCCCTGGGAAAGTTATGGACATCTATGTACAGGAGACTTATAGGAACCCAAATAGACATAACAGTCAAAAGTTTATGACAAAGAAAAATTTCATAAATCTTCAGGAAAATAGTGCCAAGTCACATTTAAGGATATCCCCATTAGAATATCAGAAGATTCCTTAGAAGAAATACTTCGGGTCAAGAGGGAATGGAATGACATATTCCTAGTTCTAAAACAAAATAACTGCCAATAAATAATATTATGCTCAATAAGGCTATTGTTCAGAAATGAAGGAATAACATCCTTTCAATACAAGCAAAAACTGAAGGAATTCATGAACTCCAGAACCTTACAAAAGATGCTTAAGGAATTCCTACACCCACAAGTGAAAGATTGATAACTACCTTCATGAAAGCATGTGAATGTATAACATTCCATTACAAGAGTAGACACACAAGAGAAACTAAATAAGAATCAAACATTATCAAACAGTAAACCATCAAACCACAAAGGTAAACAAGAAAGGAAGAAAAGAACTAAGAATATTCAAAACATCTAGAATAAAATCAAAATGACAGGAATAAGTTTTAACCTATCAATTATACCTGAAGGTAATTAGAATAAACCCTCCAATTAAAAAATACCCACTGGGGGCTGGGGTTGTGGCTCAGCAGTAGAGCACTAGCCTAGCATGTGCGCGGCCTGGGTTCAATCCTCAGCACCATGTAAAAATAAAGGCATTGTGTACAACTAAAACAAACAAATAAATATAAAAAATGTTTTAAAAAATAATGACTGGTTTAATGGATTAAAAAAACACCAAGGGGCTGGGGTTGCAGCTCAGTGGTGGAGTGCTCACCTAGCACGTGCACGGCCCAGGTTCCATCCTCAGCACCATGTAAAAAAAAAAAGCTTTTGCCTTTGCAGGGGACCTCGGGCTCTGGGGATATGTTTAAAACCCCCTGGCTTCGGAGTTTCAGCCCTGCCTGCACAGGATTTGCAGTGGGAACCAGAGGGTTAATTTTTTTTTCTTAGCAGCATGAAGAGAAAGGCAGATGAATCACAGGACAAAGGTTCACACAAACAAATGTTCCAGGGCATTTCCTTCTGACCAGTTCTGGATCCTTCCAGTTCACTCCAGCCCATGGTGCCTAGGGGCCCTCACTGTCTCCCAGCTGTCTCATCCTTCAGGAAACATCTGGGTCAGCAGCACAGGTGAGCCTCAGCCTCAAATAGCCTGGATAATGGCTCTTATGACATATCCTCCCCAGCCAAGGGGCCTATCTTCCATTTCCCTCTTATTAGTAAGGGCAGGGGAAACTTCTGTAAGGAAAAAGGACTTGGGCCAGCACTAGGTGCCTGTCTCTGATCCTGCCTTGAACTTCCAGCTCATTTTTTACTGTGCTAGTGTTAAGCTGGAACCCACTAAATAGAAGATCTGACTTGACTGAGACACTTTAATGCAATTGTCCTATGTTCTAGTGGAAAGGTGGGGGAAAACTACTGAATCCCAACTTTTCCTATAAGAGAAATGGCACCAGCTGGGCTCAGTGGCACACACCTGTAATCCCTGTGGCTCTGGAGCCTGAAGCAGGAGGATTGCAAGTTCAAAACCAGCCTCAGCAATTTAGTGAGGCCCTAAGCAACCTGACGAAACCCTGTCTCGAAAGAGAGAGAGAGAGAGAGAGAGAGATGGTGCCAATCCCTGGGTCTTCTCCAGGTGCATAGGTGTATTGCTATAAACACACCATGGAATATTCCTAAGGAACTCAGTTGCACTGGGCGCTTATCAAGTGTGCCTGGAAAAAGAAAAAGAGTGATTCATACCACTGTCTCTTCCTGTAAGGCAGCAGGAACTGTATACCAAAGGCCCCTGATGCCTCCGCTCAAACAGAAAAGAAATTAATCTTCTTCCCTGCCTCAGTTTCCTCACCTGTCTCAGGGGAGATCTCTTTATTTCTCCCATGGGAATATGGCTGGCATGGGACAAAATGAGATAAGAATGAATGGTAAAAGTTAAGAGCAACCTGAATACAAAATATAGCTGCTACAGGTATCAGAGGTAAGAGATTCTACTACCCAAAGATTTCCACATGGATGAAGTAAAAACTTCAATTCAGGAAATGTTAATATAACTACCTACAATGGGCAGGCATCAGAAGAAACTGCTCTTCGTTGCTGCGTCTGGGCAGAGATTCCAGCACAGACTCCTGGCCCCTCCAGCTATTTGTGGAGGAGGAGGCCCCCAGACCCTCAGATGCCAAGAACAGGCAGCTGGGCCCTATAAACAAAGATAAAGCCACAACCAGGGCTCCAGTGCTGTGCTTGGCAATCCACGGAGGTTTTCTCTTGGTTCATTAAAGCAACATTAAGATGCCCTTTATCTCTCTGTGTTAATATAAGTAATAGAGGGAAAGTGTAATTACCATAGCTGCCTCAATTAAGAACATTTCTAAAAGCTGCCCTTGTTCCTGCGGTAGAAAAGACTGGGTTTGGAGCCACTTGTCTTCACCAGTTCAGCCAATGGTAGATGGGACCATTTACTTCCACCAAGCAAACCTAGAAGGCTGATTTTATCTGCTTCCTTGTACAGGGAAGGACCACATCTTCTGGTGAGTGAGTGGCTTCCCTAGGGCCACACCCCTGCCGGGGGCCACAGCAGGACTTGAACTCGGGCCTTGCCATGTGCTTACCAGGCTCACGATGATGGGTTCAGTCTCCAGAGTCAATTTTCCAGATCCTACCAGCTGTCACTTGGTTCCTTGGCTGTTTGATCTTGGACAGTTGATCTCATCTCTTTTTTTATATACATAGTTTTTTTTAACCTTTATTTTATTTATTTGTTTGTTTGCTTATTTGTTTGTTTGTTTTTATGTGGTGCTGAGGATCAAAATCAGTGCCTCACATGTGCAGGCAAGCACTCTACCACTGAGCTACATCCAGCCCCATGATCTCATCTCTTTTAATTTCTGTATCTGATCAAATCCAACAGGTGCTTCCTGACACACTGCATATTTCAAAGGCATATGTGGGTTCTGTTCTTCCCTTTTGTTCTCCCCCTTGTTTAGAGTGAAGCACTGTCCTGGGACGAGCCTGGCCTTGGCAGTCTTACCCCAGGGCATGTCCACAAAGGAGCATCCCCTTCAAGAACTCCAAAATGGACATATCTGCAGCTCATTCATATGATGAGGGAAAATTAGATTAGTGAGGCTGGGAATGAATGACGGACACCCTGGTCGGGAAGGGGTTACCTTGATGCCACAGGCACCCAGTGCTGCAGCCTCGGAGAGCGCTCCTGAAATCAGACCAGCCAAAACACTGCCTGAAAGGCATTCCTGATCTGGAATATGGGTGTCTGTTACCATTCAAAGACTCAGAGCCACTGTGTGATACTCCTGATCAGTTCAGGCCCTTTTACATACCATGGGCACAAGAGTTGCCCCACATGTTCCTGTCCCCCCACACCAAAAGAAGCACTGAAGTGGCGATGCTTTACTCAGCCACTTGGCTTTGCTTCTGAGGACCCTGCATCAATACAGAGGCCTCCTTGGGCTTGAAAGACCACCATGTCCTAGCTCCTCCCTGAGCTGTCGGACGGACAGGGAAGCGGGAGTCCTGCCAGGAGTGTCAGGAAAGAGGCCTCCTGGGGAAGGGAAGTCTGATGGCAGCCTGCGCCATAGGCTGAGCTCGTGCATTGGGAGACAGCCATGCTCCCTGGAAATGACAGGTTGCCCTTTTACTCTTAGGTCAGCAGAATGCAGATTCTTTGAGGTGGGGGAAACCCTGCCCTGGCCATAGCCATACCCCCTGAGGATAGGTTTTATGACATTGTTGACCCAGGTACCCTCTGAGTCAGGACAGAGGCCCAGCCTGGAGGTGGGGGTGAGGGAACCATCTTCTAGGTGGAGATCCAAGAAGCCCATTCCAGAATGCAGCTGGCATGAGAGAAGACCCTGGCCTTGAGTCGTCCTGATGAGAACCTGCATTAGTCCATTTAGTGGAGGTGGAACAAAATACCTGAAGCTGGTTCTTTATAAAGAGGCTCATTGGGCTCCAAGTCCAGTGGTTGGAAGCTCCAAACAACATGGCACCAGCATCCTGGTGAGGACCCCCTGGCTGCGTCATAACAGGGCAGAGAAATGGAAAGGAAGCCAGCCAAATGCAGAAGAGACCAACACAGGGTGGTCTCACTTTATAATAGCACTAGCACACATTCCCTCTCTCTCTCTCTCTCTCTCTCTCTCTCTCTCTCTCTCTCTCTCTCACTGCATGAGACAAGCATTGATCCCTTCCAAGGATAGCATCCCAATGACCTAATTATCTCCCAGTAGGCTGCACCTCTTGAAGGCTCTGCCACCTCAGCACTGCCACAGTGGGGACCAAGCTTCCAGCACACAAACCTCTGGAGGACACACTGAAACTATGTCCAAACCACAGTGACACCTCCTTGGGAGAGCACCAGGAGGGCACCTCAGGGCTACCTGCCACCTACACGAAGGATAAGCTGGTAACATTAGAGATCAGCCCAGAGCTCCCCCTTCAGCCTGACCCCAGCAGGTTCCAAGGACTACAGAAACAGCCACCCAGGCATGGGAGAATTGGCATCCTCCAAGTACCTCATGATGGAGTCGAGCCACTGTGGAATTCCAGCCAGTGGGGACAGCTTGCTGGCTTTCCTCTAATCTGCCTGGCAAAAGAATGTGCCATTCAGGGGAACACATGTGGATGGCTGCACCCTTCCAGGGTGTCTACCAGATCTAAAAGCTCCTGACTAATTAGCAGGCCAAAGAGATTTTCTTGATGCTGAAAAACTATTGGATTTGGGGTATGCATGACCAATCTCAGTCAAGAGGCTTGGCTTTCTGCTCATCTGATGACTTAATGAGGGGTCTGTATCCATCTGCCCATCTCATGCTAGCTCAATGTCTTTATTTCATAAAATACCAATTTACCGGTTATTACCCTCATTTTAAAGTATGTATATCAGTTAAACATAATTCACCTCTCCTTCTGATCCTACTAGCTGATAAAAAGCATTAGCAAATTGTCACACATTTAAATGACCGTGTAATAGGTATTGGTTTTAATTGTCAGTACTTAAGTGGCCATTATAAGAAAGTGTTTCACTTCAAAAGTCAAATAAGTCCCTCATTCTTGAAGGAAAAATGCTTCAGATTTGGCTGCTATAAAGCTTAGAGACAAGTTTATAACTCATTGATTACAGACGAGACTCTGGTATTTTGACATTGGCCTCAGGAGTCTTTTTATTAGGGTAACATATACTGAACATAAAATTTTCCATTTTAACCTTTTTAAGTGGATAATTAGTGGAATTGGGTACCTTCACACTGTTGCACAACCATCACCACCATGCTTCTCCAGAACTTTTGCATCTTCGCCAACTGAAACTGTGTACCCATTAACTACTGACTCCCCAACCCCTACCCCCAGGTCCTGAAAACCAGCCTTTCACTCTGTCTCTATGAATTTGACTACTCTAGGTCTTTTATATAAGTGGAATATTTGTCCTTTTGTGGATAGCTTCACTTAGCATAATATCCTCAAGTTTCATCCACATTGTACCATGTGTCAGAATTTTCTCCCCTTTTAAGGCTGAATAATATTCCATCATATGTACAAATGACATTTTCTTTATCCAATCATCTATCCCTGAACACTTACCTTGTTCCCACCTTTTAGCTATTGTAAATAATGCTGATATTGGTCTCAAGATTTTGTTTTTATATTGTAATCCTTATGCTTTTATTTTTCATTTTCATCTATATCTAATTTATGCTTCTTGGTGATTGACATTAGATTTCACTGTGATCCCTGAATAAATTTTGTTAAACTACCTAAGCAAGACAAGATCTAAAGTCAATGTGAAAGACAAAATTTTAAGATCAAATGAGGCTTCCTACATACAGAAGAGTGCTGGACCTTTTGGAGGAGGGGTTACCAACCCATTTGAGAATCGAGTTTTCCCATTTAAAAACATATACAGGGCTGGGGCTGTAGATCAGTGGCAGAGGACTCACTTAGCATGTGTGAGGCACTGGGTTTGATCCTCAGCACCACATAAAAATTAACAAATAAAATAAAGGCATGCTGTCCCCATACACAACTATAATTTTAAAAAAAAAAAAAAACATATACATGCACTCACAAAAATGATAGTTATCATTTCTATGGAAACCCCTGAAGCTCATCCTTAGACAATATATTTATCAGTTCTAGATAATTCCTTTCTTCCCCCAAAGTTGAAAATCAAAACTTTCCACATCAGAGAATGGTTTAAACATCTGTGTATGTGATTGTTTCTGATGTGACAATACCATAAAACTACATGTCTGGTTTTGGAACTTTCCTAAAACAGAGCATGACAGCAGGAAGATAATTCTATGTGTTCACAGAGTGTCTCCAAAGGACTTGGGAAGTCGGAGCACGATGGTGCTCCTTTTGGACAGAGAGTGGATTAGGGACAGCTGACATGCAGAGGAAAGCTTGACCAGGCAAGAAGCAAAAAATCTTCCTTCCACTGGAGACGCTCTCCCCAGTGCCTGCCTCTTGCTTCTGAGCCCTGGCAGCTTTAGCCACAAGCCCCACCAGACCATGCTTCCACAAAAACCCATCCAACTTTGCCAGGAGAGGGACTCAGAAACCAGCAGACCCTAGTTTCCAATAGAACTTGCCTGCACATCAATGAGGCAGGAGGGGTTCCTGGGCAAGTGGATGCAGACCTTATCCTCACAGCAATTCCAGTTGCAGGGGCAGCTGTTATCAGCCAGGCTTTGCCACAAGAGCACGTTGTCCACTGAAGATGAGAAATGTTGCTACGATTTTTTTTTTTAAGCAGGAAGTCTAGGTCAGACTGCATGTAACCCCAAACTGGTGCTGAACCTCAGCTGAGATGCCCACAAGTGTGTAGTGGGGTGCTGAAGGATCTGGACCTGATATCCAGGCATCTTTATCCAGGGGTTCTTTGCCTGGAAGAAGCACATGTGCAGATAGGTACAAGAGTGGGGGGCTGGGATTGTAGCTCAGCGGTACAGCACTCGCCTAGCACTTGCACGGCCCGGGTTCGATCCTCAGCACCACATAAGAATAAAAGCATTATGTACAACTAAAACAAATAAATAGAAATGCACAGCATCTGAAGAATAGTCCTTTTGGAGGGAGGGATTCCAGAACAAGACCCTCTTTTCCTGGAACCTCTGCAACACAGAGACACCTGTGGATCTCTCCCTAGGCCCCCCACACAGCGGGGGATAGGGAGAGTCTCCCTTCTCCCTTGGGCAGGAAATTCAGAGCAGCTAGAGCCTGAGGATCCCTTGGTGGTTTTGCCACAGGGAAGCCCTGGTATTAGATTAGACACTCTTCTTCTAAGAAACTCGAGGCCAACTGACCCCAGACCCTGGTGGCATATTACAAACGAGCTGAGGATCATTTAAAATATCAAAATACTATGATGCAGCAAAGCCCATTCCAGACTTAAAATAATCTATGGGAATGTGTCCCAAGCACTGGGCATTTTTTATATCTCTAGCTGATTCTAATGGGCAGACTAGTCTAGTCCCACCAACAGTCTCTTCCTGTTTCCCCGACGTGGCCCCTCTCCCTTTTTTTTTTTTTTTTTTTTTTTTTTTTGATACACGCTTCTGTGTCAGGCAGGTAACTGCCACATTGAGTCAACTCTAAAATGCACAGTTTAGGATTCTGATAGGGATGTTTCTTAGAATCATTGTCAGGCAGGTGACAGGTATAACAACCTGCCATAGATAGACGTTAACTACACTTGTACTTACTTGGACAAAATATTTCATATGGTTGTCACTTTAATGGGCACTACTGGTACCATACACAAGGAGGTTAGTTGCTATTTTTAAATAGCCTTTAAAATGTTACACTATGATTCAGTCTTGAAATGAAAAAAAAAAAAAACAATGCATATGTAGTGAGCATGGACATAGCAGTGGTGTGTAAGTTTGATGTGAGCATGTGTTTCTAACTGCAATTTCATGGGTGGTTTTTTGTTTGGGTTCATTCTTTGCAAAGCAACAGCCAAATGCTATATAGGACTTAAAGGAAGGCACCACAAAGCGATGATAAGAACTGCCCATCCCATGTCCAGAAAGACAACATAAAGTCCAAGAAATCACCAAATCCGGGATATACTTGTTAGGAGGAAAATTCTTTAGACCAATTAAGTTTAGTAGGGTTTATTTCAGTAAAGCAAATTAAAATGATCCACAAATTGGGCAGCTCCCAGAACAGAGCAGGTCCCGAGAACTCCAGAGAATGTGATCAGAAAGCATGTACAGGAAAACAAAAGTGAGGCCTAGAAAAGAAAAGAAAAGGTGTTTGAATGAGATGGATATCATTTTCCTAAATGCATGATTGAAGACCTGAATTGTACGAATATACTCTGTATGCAAGCAATTGTATGTAAAAAAAATGCTAAATAAAAAAAAAAAGAAAGAAAATCTAATTGGCCACAGTTGAGTGATCAACCAACCAGTTACAGCCCAACTAGTTAGTTGTTCACAGCCTAATTAGTTAACAGTCTACAGGATCCTTCCTATACAACAAGTCAAAACTCAACTGTGGTTAGATTTTGTTCAGCTAAGTCTGTTGGGCCCAGTGAAGTGTGTCCATTCCAAATCCATGGCCTCCCACAACTTTTAATGATTCCTCTTGTCACTGCTTTGGTCACTCTTCACTGAGTAAGAATTTGGTCAACACTTAGGGCCTCAGTGCCATTCTTAGTTATGCAAATTGTCCTGAGTTTCTAGTCCTGATCTATCATCCATAGGTTATGATGTTCTCACAATCATGCATTTCTTTGAGTTCTTATCATTCCAGCCAAAGAGAGATCTGGTAACTTTCATCAGATGACTGCACATAAATATTTAAGACTCGGGAAAATCATTCAATGGAGAGACTTATGATTATGAGTAAGATAATACTCAGACTTGGGAACATGTTCCTTAGCCAAGGTTTTCATACCAAACCAACTAAAACTCAGATGAATGAAGAACAAGCTAGGTGAGCAGTCCATCCAGTCTAACCAAATATGAAGGAGCCCTAATTAGGAAGGGCTGTTGCAGCTAGCTGGAAGCCATAAGTTCCACCTGATATGTATGTGACGCACCTGTAGGCACCCGCAAAGCTGAAGGTATATAACCGGGTGAAAGCGGTCCGAGTGAGGAGAACAAATTCATTCGGTCAGCCGGGCAGTCACTCGGTCGGTCAGAAGAATCAGAGCGGCCAGAACGTAGGCAGAGCGGTTACAGAAGAGAAACCAGATAGAAGACAGAAGAGAAACCAGATAGAAGAAGTAATGACTGGTCAGAGTTAGGCCGAGGCTCCCAAGGAAGACAGAAGACAGAAGAAAGAAGAAGGAAGAAAGAAGAGAGAAGAAAGAAGCTCTAATCTTACTCTAAGCTAAGCTCTATCTTTCTTTCTCTCTAAGACTCTAACTCTAAGCTAAGAAGACAAGAAGAAAAGCTCGCTTTAATCTTTCTCTCTAAAAATCTTTCTTTCCCTCTCTAAGCTCTAAGAAAGTAGAAGTAAAAGTAGTAAAAGCTTAACTCTGCCTCCGAGAGTTTTTCCTCCCGGTTTTCGGTACCAGGCAGCTTACACAAATAACCGGTTATTTTCCTTGTAACTGTATGCCTTTGACAAAGGCACCAAGAACATATGTTGGAAAAGACAGCCCCTTCAACAAATAGTACATGCCGGCAAAACTGGACATGCAAAAGAATGAAACTAGAGCCACATCCTCCCAACACACACACACACACACACACACACACACACACACGCGCGCACACGCCTCAAAGATAGATCAAAGCCCTAAATGTAAGACCTATGGGACTGTGAAGACGTATGTAAAAAAAAAAATAAAAAAGAAGAAATACTTTAGCATCAGTGTAAGTAAAGAATCTTTTGATAGGACTCCAAAAACATGGGCTACAAAAGTAAAAATAGAAAAAGTAAATTATATTGAACAAAAGATCTCTTTACAGCAAAGAAATAAACAGACAAGCTACCAAATGATAGAAAAGTACTTGCAAACTATTTATCCAACAAGAGATTTACCTAAATATATAAGGAACACAAAATAATCTAATTAAGAAGGAGTTAAGAATCTGAATAAACATTTCTTGGACATACAAATGGCCAACCAGTGTGTGGAAAAAAATGCTGAATATCACTAATCAGAAAAATGCAAATCAATCACCCACCAATACCACATCTTATACATATATGATATGTATTTTGACATATCATATGTACATGGAGTATAACTTCCCTTTTGTGTGGTCGTACATGATGTGGAGCTGTACTGGTTGTGTATTCATGTATGAACATAGGCAAGTTATGTCCGATTCATTCTACTGTTTTTCCCATTCCCATCTCCCCTCCCTTGCCCCAACTCCACCCTGTCCAATCCAGTGAATCTCCTCTTCTCCCTCCTGCAACCCCCTCACCTATTGTGAGTCAGCATCTGCACATCAAAGAGAACATTAAGCCCTTAGTTTGGGGGGATTGGCTTATTTTGCTTAGAATGATAGTCTCCAGTTCCATCCATTTACTGGCAAATAACATAATTTCATTCTTCTTTATGGCTGAGTAATATTCTATTATTTATCTGAACCACATTTTCTTTATCCATTCTTCTGTGAAAGGACACGTAGGGTGGTTCTATAGTTTAGCTATTGTGAATTGAGCTGCTATAAATGTTGATGTGGCTGTGTCACTATAGTATATTAATTTTAAGTCCTTGGGGTATATACTGAGAAGTGAGATAACTGGGTCAAATGGGGTTCCATTCCAAGTTTAGAATTTGATTTTAGAAAAATTGTCAGAAATAAAGCTTCAAAATTCTTGATCAAAATAAGAACATGGGGTTTGCTCAGTGGCAGATTGCTTGCCTAGCATGCATAAGACCCTAAGTTTGATTAAATAAATAAACAAACTCCTTTCTCATTTTCAGCCAGCTTGACAAAGTTCCTTTAAAAGTACTTATCTTTCATGAATTTTATGCAGCCTTCTTATAATCCTCCAGTTATTTGTCCTGTATTTATTCCCTTCTTGTTTTTAATAATGATTTACTTTAAGTCAAAACATATTTTTTCTTAAACACATTTTTCATACTTTATAGCTTCACCCACCAATACCACATCTTATTTCTTTGTAAAAGGAGCTGTTGTTTCTGGTGTTAATGGCCATTTAGACTTAAAATAACTCTTAGTAATCTTAATTTCTAATGAAACCTTAGAAAGCAATTTTGAACTGTTTTGTATCACAATTTTGTAGATTAGCCCCATTTTTTTTCTTTATAAATAGACTTTTTTTTTTTTTTAATAATACAATTCTTTTCAAGTCCATGAACACACCCAAACACACAGAGCTTCCCTACAGGTGAAAACAAGATGTTTCATTAGCAGAATTTGTTACCAAACATTAAACTACCAGACCAGCATTATTTTTGGTACTAAAGTCAACAAAATAAGGAGTTCTCACAGTGTTAAACTCAACCATTCATCTATTTGCAAGCGAGTGGACAATTCTTTTTTCCTCATCATGCTTGACATTACCAATTTTTTTGTTTTGCTTACTTGTGCCATGTGTGTATCTATTTATTTCTGTTTTTTTTTTTTTTTTTTTGTGTGTGTGTGTGTGTGTGTGTTTCTGAATTCAAATGGCAGTATTACTTTGCAACCTTGGAGAAGGTATTTAACCTCTACAATCTTTAATTTTCTATTCTACACAGTAGCAATTAAATACCTAACTCACAATATTCTTGTGAGGATTTTTATTTATTCATTTATTTATTTTTAGTAGCCAAAACCAAGAATTTATTTTTGCCTTTCATATTTCTGAGAGTTTACTGGGCTGAACTGGGAGGTTCTTATGTCATGCTCAGTGAGGGAAGGAACTGTATCTACCTTGTTTATATCCTTTGTTCGCCCTTGTAGAAAGGACACATAAATGGCTAAATGTCTGTTAGATGGATGCGTCTTGCTACTGAGTGTTCCCTGGTTAAGACGCCCCACATCTCTCAATGAAAGCAGCCAATGGCTGTTTTCTCTTCAGAACAATGTCTAGCAGCCTACTCCAATCAATAGAGGTAACCAGGAAATGCTCCACAGTTAGAATTAAGTTTATCCTGTCTTCAGAATCTCCTCCTCCAACACATTAAAGTCAGAATGGTTGAGGAACAAATTTTTTTTTCAGCTTACTTGACAATGACTTGTATTTCGTAAATACCTGCCACTTAATTCACTCCAACACAACGCCAAGCCTTCAAGCCACTGAATTAGTCGTGAAATTATGACTAGTTCATCCACAAACTTCCATCCCATTTATAGTGACCCAATTTACTTATTCTTACAATTATGCGTCAATTTTTCTCTAAACAAAGTCAGTCATTGAAAGAGTCCAGAAAATACTACCCCCAGAGTCTACTGTTTTAGTATGTTACTTTAAGTTGAAGGGACTTGGTAAACACCAATATGCAAGATGTATCAGAATTCCTGTTATTTAAAGACAGATCCTCAGGGACTGGGGTTGTGGCTCAGTGGTAGAGCACTTGCCTAGCACATGTGAGGCACTGGGTTTGATCTTCAGCACCACATAAAAATAGATAAAATAGAGATTTTGCATTCATCTACAACTAAAAAAAAAATAAAAAAAAATAAAGCCATATCCTCCATCCTCTGAAATAATCCATCAGGGAAGAGACTCTACCACACCCAGACACACTTGTCACAAACCATTGTCTATTCTTTGAAAGGCCTATTCATTTCTCTTAATAACTATTTAACTCTGAGGATATTTCCTTCATTTTATACATTTCAGCAAGGGGTTGGTGTCTACGACCCTGGCCTTTTCTTCACATACCTGTTGGCTAGGTTGCTCACTGTAACCAGATTTTAGGCCTAAAAATCATCATCGGTTGAGATGAAGTAAAGCAAAACTAGATAGGTTAGGCTACCCCTGTGTCTGTGTGTTCTTGGGAAAGTGGTTTCTATAGCTATAAAAAGGAAAACTACAACTACTGATGTCCATCCTACCCTGAGGTGCAATCTCACTAACAATTAATGGGAACCTCACACCTGCCAGGAGAAGGGACACAGGAGGAAGCAATGAAGACCAAGAGCAGAGCTGAGACCGCAGTAGTCTTCCCAGGAACAGAGTTGGCCCTAGGGTCACCACTGGGGTATGAGGGGCCCTGGGAAAACATATTTTGGAGGCCCCGTTCATACAAATAATTTTATTAAATGTGGAGGTCCTTTGTGGGGTCTAGGCACAATTTCTCTGTGCTCTTTATTGACAAGTGCACATTCCTGGGTAAGGTCTCAACTCTGTGAGAGAAAAGGAGCAATTCCATCAGTTCTCACAATGCCAAGGCTCTTGGGAACCTGTTTGCACTGAGACAATGTAGATCTGGGGCCATTTATGTAATGCCGACTCAATGATACTCCTGAGTACCGCATCCACCTATTGCCTGTGTATTGTGGGTTGGGTTGCGCACCCCATCCCCATTGTGTCGAAGTCCTAAGCCCTAGTACCAAAGAATGTAGCCTTATTTGGAAATACTGCCTTTCCAGGTTAAAGGTTAGTGTGGGTCCTAATCTGGTATCCCTGGTGTCCTTATGAAAAGGGGAAGGTTGGAAGCAGACTGACATATAGGGAGTAGTCCAGTTGTACACAGGATGTTCCACTTAGCTTTGTGACCTTGAGTCAATTACTCTCTCCGAAGTTCAGTTTCCTAATGTATAAAACCAAGAGAAATAATCATACTACTTAATACAGGGGCTAAGAGTAAACCGTGTCACCTCAACTGCCTGGGTGTGGACTCTGTCCTCACTGACTGTCTATGAAATCTTGGTAGTTTATTTAGGCTTTCTGAGCCTTGATTTCCTCATCTATAAAGTGAGGATAACCATAGTATCAATGTAATATGGTTTGTAGGGATTTGGCAGTACAATAAAGAATCCAACATAGCACATAGTAAGCACTCGCTTAAAAAGTGTTAGTGATACTTATTGTTATGTTGGACAGGATTGTGGGATTGAAGACTTCACCCAGGAACTCTACAAAGTACCTAGTACATGCAAGACATGCAAAGGTTAGCCTGAGAGAGCCTCTCAGCCTCTCTCTGCTCTAACCCAGTTTATCTACACAATAGGCTGGACAGGAAGATCAGGCCAGATTGTCCTATCAGGTCAACATGGACCAAATAGGAGACTGTGGATTGGCCACATGGTGTCTGGCTGAATGAAGACTCTGAGGCCCTCTCCTGTGTTTTTAGTCCATTTTTGTTGCCATATTAAAATACCTGAGGCTGCATATTATGTAAAGAAAAGGGGTTTATTTAACTTACTGAAAGTCCAAGATTGGACAGTTCCTCCTATTTGGCCTCTGGTGAGGACTCTGTGATAGAAAGCATCACAATGATGGGAACACATGCAGACGAGATCACGTGGAGAGACTGGGGACAAGAGGGATTCATGGGCCAGGCTTGCTGTCTCTAAAACGACTTTTGGGAGAATTAACTGGGGGCTCTTTTTTTTTTTTTTTTTTTTGTGGTACCAGGGATTGAACTCAGGGGCCCTCGACCACTGGGTTACATCCCTAGCCCTTTTTTGTATTTTTATTAGAGACAGGGTCTCACTGAGTTGCTAAGTGCCTCGCCATTGCTGAGGCTGGCTTGAACTCATGATCCTCCTGCCTCAGCCTCCCACAGTGCTGGGATTACAGGCATGCGCCACCGCGCCCGGCTGGCTCTTTTTAAAACAACTCACTCTTGCAGGAACTAACTGGAGTCCCACAGGAACTACATTAATCCTTTAAAGGGGTGGAGAGTCCAATGACCTAATTGCCTTTCACTAGGCCCCGCCTCTTAAAGGTCCCTCCACCTCAACACAGCCACAGTGGGGACTCAGCTTCCAGCACATGAACCTCTGGGTGACATACTCAAATTGCATTCAAACCAGAGCACCCTGACAATCTACATTTTATTCTATTCCCTCCTCCTATCATGAATCCAAAAGCCAAACCTGGATACACAACCCTTCAAAAACTAACAGCTCTCAAAGTGAACCTCACAGGGAAGATAATCAGAAAAGACAAAATAAGTGAGAGGAAAGTAATCGGAGAGCAGAAGCAAATGTCAGAAATGACAGCAAGGAGAGAAAAGCATCTATAATGTGCTAGAGAAGTTAACAGAATGAGAGGAGACAAGGATGAAGAGTGGGAAACCCACAAGAGAGCCGGGCAGAGGGAGTTGAAATGAGAAGGATAACAAAGTGAGCACGTGGCCTGCAGACTGAGGAAGGGCGGTTGCATCCAGAAACCCTGGCAGTCCAGACTCTGGTCTGCATGTCTTGTCCTGCCCAGGAGCTCCCATCAAGCCCCCTGTCCCGGTGACCTTCCAAAGTCCCGGAGACAGGACATGAAGGCCCTTGGCACTTGAGAGGAAACCTGTGAGATGGGCCTAGGCTCAGCTGCACAGAAGGAGATGAAGATGCCAGTCCACACCTGCACATGGGGAAACTGAGGTTCTGCTTCCCCCAGAGACACATGAGGGAGGAGAAGTCTGGAAACGGGGCTTGGTAGTGTTCCTGACACTCAGACCTACCCCCGAAAAAGTCTTTCCCTGCTTCTTTCTTTCTTTTGTGTCATTGAGAATAAATAATATGAGCAAATGCAAAATGCCAGGCATGGTTCCAAAGGCACTTTAACATATTGATTCACTGAATCCTCCTCCCAGCCCTATGAAATAGAGGACAAACATCTTCATTCCAGGGAGAAGAAAGTGGAGATAGAGATGAAGTAATTGCCTAACGTCATTCAGCCAGGGCCAGGCTGCTCCCAGAGCCCCAGCCTACCTCAGCAATCCTTCCCTGGGGATACAGCCTTTTGCTTGATTATTGTTGTTTTTTTTTTAAGAATTGTATTAGCAGCAAATTTATTTTATACCACTATAAACGGCTATTACTTGAAGGATAGGGAAACAGGATTGCTGTGCCTCTGTCATTTAGGACGTTTACTTGATTGAGATTTAATGAGCAGAAATTAAAAAAAAATGCTTTTAGTGTCTATACATTATCAGGTAATATATATTCAAAACAGGATAGTCAAAAGTCAAACATCTGCTAAGATACATTAATTTGTGTGGGAAATGTTATTGCTCATTCTGACATAAATTTACTGACAAAATCCATCACTCCATATTTACAAATTGGTTTGACATTCTGTGCAGGAGCCCCCCCCCCACCGCCTGATGGAATGTATTATGTGGTATCAGTGGGCTAAAACGCCATTAACCACGAGGAAGCTGTGAATTGTAGCAGAGCCCTGGGTACAATGATAACGTCATCAGAGCAGTTTCTGCTTGTTGATGGAAGAATTTATATTGGCAACCTGTTGTCCTTCATGATTGGCTCCTGCTCTGCCACCTGAGGGTCCCCCTGTTCCCACACCCACCAGCTCCAACTTGCTTCTCCCTTGTGAGGAACCAGATTTCAAATCACACCAGTGACACTGTGACAACTGTGTGCATGCAGAGCGTGCTGCTGTAATCAGTCTATCAAAACAGGCAAGTTCATGACAAATGGAGGCCACCCTCAAATCACCTCCAAATGGCAGGGCCAGGCCAGGAGGAGATGGCTCCCACTCTGGGAGAGAACACCCTGTGCTCTGAAGGACGCAGCCTTCAGACACGTGGCTGTATCTTTGGTTGCGCTTGCCTCAACATCACAGCCAGTGGAGAGTCAAAGAGGAAGCCCAAGGCTTTTCTCGCCTTCCCACACACAGAGCTGAATGGATTCCTGACAAGGAAGGCTCAGGAAGTAGGACCTGAGCCTCCGCTTTCTGGAGTCCACACTTTGCCCGAGAGATTGATGTGGCTTGACATTTTCTCCGTGTAGAACATAAGGCCCAGGCTTCTGCACACACAGCAGGTACTTGGTGGCCAGTTTGGAGTCTGCAAGGAGCCTCGGGTTGTTGGCTCTAGGGAGGAGCAGCAGACTTCCTAATCCTGCCAACTTAATTAATTGAGGGAACAAAGGGAGATATGTTGTTTGGGATCAAACTTTTTATATTATCAATAGGATTTGCCTTGAGTTACTCCGAATATGGAAATGTCAAATGCTTCGGTTGGTACAGTGGAGACTACTGTCTCTATGGTGATGATTCATTGGCAAAATCCTAGAACAGGGCACAGAGCAACATATGTGGCTATAGAAATGGTTCTCTTTGAGTATCTGACATGTTGTGCCAGAAAAGTTAGATTAGTACGAGAGAGAGAGGAAAGAAGGAGGGAGACCTTACACTCATTTCTATTATATATTTAAACACTACAGTTGACAAAAACAACTACCATGTGTTAAGTACTTATTAAGTGTTTTTCATCCTGAATCAGAATGCTTTAGGTTGCAAATGACAGGTGGGTTAGGCTACCTGTGTCATCATAATTATGACCTGATATTGTTAAACACAGGTCTATAGTCTTTACTCTGTCAACTCTCTCCTGTCTTAGGAACAATTACCAGAAACATATAACTTACCTCTCCAAATTAGGACTGACAACTTGTACAGCATGCAGTGCCATTCACAACAAGAGCCTTGTGAATAAATTCCCTGGAGTTATGGGGTTCTTGGGTGGGGTGGTCCTACATAACAGCCTTGATCCCATTACTGGTCTTGACCTCCTCTTTTTGTCTTGGTCCTGGAAGAAAGAGGAAAGAAATGTGCTTCTGCCTTTCTCATAACCTCGCTTTTCTCAACTCAAGGGAATTCTATTAATTTAGTTATCCTGGTTATCAATTTATTTCCTCTCAGTTGCAAACAGGTTTCATTGCCTGCTCTGAAAAAAAAAAATGTAGCTGGGCCCTGTAAATATTCTTCCTTTGCCAACTGGCACAGTGCTACTCCATGCCAGGAGAGGACACCGGAGTGTTGCTGCATAAGGAAGGAATTTTCTCTGGGCTGGATCTCTCCTGAGGCTCCCATAGCATGTTATCTTTCCAACACTGGCCTCTGTCATGTCCAGTGGCCAACAGGAGTAGTTCTCACTAGCATGCTGGAGGGCAGCTTTGCAGCAAGTCCTAAGATTTCTCTCCTCTTTGTGGATGACTTCCTCAGGCTCAGAGGGCAGACTTCCATGAGATTCTCCTGGGGTAGCACATGCTCCTTTCTCTGTCCACCAGCAAGTCACTGGCCTGCACTCTCCAATGAGGTCCAGATCTTACCCCTGAGCAGTGACCAACCACTTCCTTAGTTGTTCTGCCTCAGCTCTTGGGTGGGAGCTGCTTCCTGTCTATGATTCCTGAGTTCTTCAGAGTTCCCTTTACTTCTTACTTGCTAGTTGCTCATTATGCCAACTCCCTGTAGTATTTAATAAGTCTTTATATTAAATTTTCAAATCACTCTGAGTGATACCCACTTTTTTATGGGAGTCCTTTGTTCTGAGGCCAAGAACCCTTTGTGCCCGACCTTCTAAAGTTAACTGTCAGCTGAACTGGTTTGAAAGTAACCCTGCCTGGGCACTGGGCTTACCAGCCTAGTGTGACAGAAACACTTTAGTGCAACCAAGAACTGATGCCTGGGCTGGTGTTGTGGCTCAGCGGTAGAACGCTTGCCTCACCATTCTCAGCACCACATATAAATAAATAAATGAAAATAAGGTCCTCAACAACTAAAAAATATTTAAAAAAAAAAAAAAAAAGAAGAAGAAGAAGAACAAGAAGAAGAACTGATGCCTACGTGCCAACCACCTGGAAAGCATTGTATCTATTGACCAGATGGCCCATATATGACATGTGTTTATATAATTCAATTAGAAAAATGGATATCTTGAAAACACATGAATGGGCTTTACAGGGCTAGGTTTAGAGATTAAACTCAGCATTAAATCTGTCAAGAGTCCTCAATCTTTCTGAAACATATTTTGGCATCAGCAGTCGGTCACTCAAAGCCAGAATGAATAAATCATACATCTGTGAGCTGGAGGAGACTTCAGAAATCCACCATCAGACCTTTGGGTTTGGGATCAGCAGTCTTCCTTAGGCCACAAAAATTTACCTGTTTGCTCACAAAGAAGGGATAAAGAAAGATTTTATAAGTGGGTACAAGGGCAAGAAGTTGAGGGTGGAACCCATCCTGGGGTCCCATCAGAAACAGATGTAGTAACCAATTAAGATGTAGAGGACGGGGTCTGAATCTTTGGCCAAACACAGAAATCTCCAGTGTTTAAAGGTCAAAAAAGTTTTAGCCCTTCAATTTTATTCCTCCACCTGTTTAGTAGGTGAGAAAACTGAGGCCCGAGAATCTGAAGTCCTGTGGGTGAGCTCCACCCCCAATTCTGCAGAGTTCATACAAGGTGGGGGCCTGGTGTTGCTCAGAGCAGCCGAAGAGACCCTTAACAATGTCCTTGATACAGGTTAACCTCTGATCTTTGGACAATCAAAATGTATGCACCTCCCCTCATGCTCTAGAGGATATATTACCCTAATCCGATTTTAAATACATCAAAATTAAAATGATATTTTAAATTTTTTTTTTTAAATTTAAAAGCCACAGTTTAGTTGGCAGATATAGAGCTCCAGAGACTTAGAATAGCCTCAGGTTTGGGAAGCTCCACTTTCTAGGGTGCCTCCCCTGCTCCTCCGCACATCAGCCATCCAGGCCGTGCACACAGGGACACACAGGGTTATTTTTCTGGCCAACTGGTAAAGTAGTGTTGAATTCATAATCTTGATAGGAAGAGCTGATAAGGTGGGCTTAGTGTGGGTCTACAGACTAAAAAGTGGCAGCTTTGAGATCTCACATGGTGTATAGGGGTTCCCTGTGTTTTCACATCATAACCATATTCATAGTTAATATCTGATGAGCACTCACCCCCAGTCCAGCACTATTCTAACTACTCTTCAGATATGAGGGAGGAGCAACAGATTGCTTGATGGATCCTACACCAGCATATTAGTTGTTACTTTTTTTTTCTCCTATTGCTGCTATAATAAATTACCACAAACTTAGTAACTACAAACACCCCCATTTCTTATTTACAGTTCCTGTGGTTGCAAAACCCAGGCACAGTGTGGCTCAGCAGGTTCTCTGCTTAGGGCCTCGCAAGGTCAAAGTCAAGGTGTCAGCAGGACCTCCACCTTACCTGGGAGGCTCTAAGGAAGAAACCATTTCCAGGATGGTTGGGGCTGTTAACTAGTTTGGTTCTATGGGGTAGCAGGATTATTTCTTTGCTGGATCTTGGTGAGGAATGGATTGTTCTTAGAGTCTAGAGGTCATTTGCATTGCCTGACCTCATGTCTTTCAAAGCCAGCATCTGCAAATCAAAAGCTGTCAACCTTTCTGATCCCCAGACCTCAACCTTGTCTCTTCTTTCACCAAATCTCTCTGACTCCAACCAGAGAAATCTCTCTTTTAAGGACCCAAGTGATCAGATTGGGCCCGTCTGAAAGATCCAGGTAAACATCCCTGTGTTAAAGTCAACTGATGAGTCATTTAATTCCATCTGAGCATCCATTAGAGCAGAACTTACATTCATTCTTGATTGGATAACCAGAGATGGGAAGGCATTACCTCTGTTAGGGTCTCTGGCAAGGGGGTAACAGAAACTGATGGTCCCTTGTCCTCAGAGAAGAAAGGAGCCACTGCTCAAGGTCTCAGGGGCCATTAGAACTGGTGGCAGCCCCCTTAGGCAGCCCATCCACCATCCCCCCCTCTGCCACTTGCTGCCACCATGATGTGCTACCTCACCACACACCCAAAAGCAATGGGGCCAACTAAGGAGGACTGAAACCCTCCATACTGAGCCAAAATAAACCTTTCCTCTTTTTAAAGTTGTTTATCTCAGGCATTTGTCACCATAATAGAAAACTAACAAACACAACTTTGAATGTAGATTCCCCCAAAGTTAACATTTTTACTACATTTCCCTGTCACTTTATTCCCAATCTCTCTCTTTCTTTCCCTCTCAAGAGTTTTTAGGTTTTTAGGTTTTCAGGTTTTCTTCTTATGTTTACTCTGAGGTATTTTATCTTTGTTTTTATTGCAAATAGAGTCTTCTCTGCCATTATTTCTTCTAACTAGTTAATGAAGGTTTTACCGCTGTATGTTAGTTTTACATTCTACTACTTTATGAAACTTTTATCATTTGATTTATTGTTATTATTGATTCTCTAGGGATTGTTAGGCATTTTATTATATCTTCTGAAGATAACTTTACTTCTTTTTCAATTCATCTGTTTTTCATTTGTTTCCCTTGTGTAATAGTATTGGCTAATAGGTCCACTTCATTGTTGAAGAGTTGTGTGTGTGTGTGTGTGTGTGTGTGTACACACACACACACTATATATATATATATATATATATATAGTGAGAGCTTCCTTGCAATGTTCTTGCTGTTGTGAAAATTTCTCTAATTTTCCGTCATGTCAGATACTAACATTAGGATCAAGGACACAATTTGGTATGTGTGTGTATGTTTAAAAATCAAGAATAGATATTGATTTTTCAGTATCTATGATAATTGTTAAATGGATTTTCTCCTTAAATTTATTAACATGTATATTCCATTAATAGATTTCCTAACATTGAACCAAACTTGCATTCTTGAAATAAACTCCATTTCATCTCACTTGTTTTAATGTGGGACATGATTTGGAATGAGAGTTTACCTAGAAAATTTACATCAATATTTTAAATGATATATTTTATTTTCTCATTTTTGAATGTTTAAAATCAGAGTTAGATGTCAATGTTATACTTGTTTCGTAAAGTGAATTAGGAAGTTGACCTTTTCTATTGTTCTAGGACAAGTAAGAGAATTTGGGACTATTCAGCCTTTGTAGGTTTGGCAGAATTGTTCTATGAAGCCATATGGGTCTGATTCTTTCCTTTCTTTTGTATTTTTTTTTTCTATTACTTATTTACTTATTTTTGTGCAGCAGTTACTAGAGAACTTTCTCTCTTTCTTCTACAGAAATCAGTGTGTTTCTGTATTTTCCAGTAGGATCAATTTTGGTAATTTGTATTTCTTTAGAAAATTATCCATTCAACTAAATTTTCAAATATTATTGCAGAGAAGCCTGAAATCTCATGGTATTTTAGTTTCTCCTGTGTCAGGTTATTTCCCATTTGCCATATCTTAGTTTATATATTTGTGCTTTCTATGCCTCTCATTTTATTTTTATTTTTAGGTTAGCTTGTGATTTCTCTATTTTGTTACTTTTGAAATAGATATTGATTTATTGATCATTAATTATCTTATTAGTTTCTTAGGGCTCCTGTAACAGAGTACTACAAGCTGGGTAATTAAAGCAACAGGAACTCATTCTCTCACAGTTCTTAGAAGCCAGAAATTTGGTATCAACTATGATATATTATTTTGTTAAAATTACCACGTTATTGGGTTGGAGTCGTAGCTCAGTGGTAGAGTGCCTGCCTCGCAAGTGTGAGGCACCGAGTTTGATTCCAGCATGGCATATAAATAAGCAAATAAAATAAAGGTCCATCAACAACTAAAAAAGAGTTACCACGTTATGTTGATACTGATTTCTTTTTTTCTGTATAATATGTTTTCTTTACTTTTATGGTTTTTAATTTTCTTTTGGTTCTTAGGAAAGTTTAAAGCTTTGTTTCAGCGATTATCTTTGTTAATTTTGATCTTTTACCTTGTGGGTTGTTAGTTCTTGTTTCTTAAATTTTTTTTAGTTGTTGGTAGATCTTTGTTTTATTTATTTATATGTGGTGCTGGTGCTGAGAATCGAACCCAGTGCCTCACACATGCCAGGCAAGTGCACTACCACTGAGCCCCAGCCCCAACCCCATGGGTTGTTAGTTTTTAATTGTATCTTTTATGCCCTCATTTAGGCACCAAATTGTAATTTACCCACATCCTGGCATTCATCTCAAGGAGAAGAAAAAAGTTGAAATTGACCAAGTGTAGGGAGATCCTGTGTTACCTCTTGAACTTTTTTTCTCTACATTCCTAATAAACATTCTTTCTACCTATAAATGGATGCGCGCGCACACACACACACACACACACACACACACACACACACACACAAGCTTAAACTATGTTTTTATTCTCATGAGATCTCCCTTAACTTCTCTAGAGCAGGGGGTCACTAGTGAATTCTGCCTCTACGTCTGCATGGGGCATGTGGAGATCTGCCAGGAGTTGGAGCTTGAGCCAGGGCCACCAAGGCTGGTCTCCACAAGTGTGAGCGCCACTGAAGGATAGAGTCAACCTCCCCCAGAGGCACCTGGATCATTGTCCTTATTAGAGAATATGAGTCCTTACAGAGTCTACCTGAGCTGATGGATGGATGAAGTATGAGATGGAATATGAGGCTCTGTAAATGTGTCATTTGGGGAATCAACATGTAACCATTAGGTGCAAAGTTTAGTGGGCATAGATCACCATGAGGGGCAGCCCAGCCTTCCTTTGTCCTCCATGTGGAGCGTGCTTCTCTGCCCCCTCTCCCACTTCCTCCAAGAAACTGCAAAGTGTAGGATTGCCAGGGGAGGGAGAAAAGGAAATCTGCAATATGGAAGCTCTTTTCTCTCTCCTCTGCAGTTTTTCTGTGGCTCTGAAGATTTCTTTTGTGCAAAAACAAAAAGAAAAAAAAAGGCTTTCATCTGCCAAGATTTTTACTTATCACATATGAAAGGGTATAGTCTCCTCCAGATTTTGAAATGCCTTAAATCGGGTATCAAAGAGTCCAAGGCCCATTAATCTAAATTGCTTTAACACTTCGAGAAGAATAAAAGGCACTTTCTAAAATCTGCAAATGAGAGTAACCTACAAAATTACAGATTAAATGCTGGGGGGGAAAAAAAAACACCTTAGGTTCTCACTTGAAACAAGCATCTTTAAAGGGAAAGCGATATTACTTCAATATTTTAAAATCATGTTTTGAAATAGATGAGAAAAAGACAGATATGTACTTACGCCCAATGGAAAGTGACAGGGGGAAAAAATCTACTTCAGCTAAAAACTAGTTCTCATTACATTTCATTCAATAAAACTTACCAAGGAGGGATCAGCTGTATAAAGAGTCTATTCTTACAACCTTTGCAGAAGCCCTTATACATGAATCTAAATTTCTAAGCTATTTTTCCTCTTGGAAAAAGATACACAGTTCTCAGAGTATAAAGCTGAATTTTCGTTACACTTGGTAGGAAAGAGGTCATCTTACTTTTCAGTCGCTCCCATTTAAATTTATTTATCAGTACTCAGTAAAAATAGAATATAAGATCTGTAATATTTAATAGTATTGATTTTGCAGCCACAACCGAGATGGCAAAACCATAATAATGTAATGACATCTTAAATTTACATCACACATATCTCTAAGGAACTGATAGAGTTTGTCCAGGCAATTTTGAAATCTGATTAATCCCATCATCATCCCTGACAGGTAGGCACCAAAGAGATGGGGTCTTGGCACAAGCCATTTCTGCTCACCAGAAATCATGTCTCCAGTGCTGCCGGCTTCCCATGAGACCCTCTGTCCTCTCTAACTCAATTCTGCACTGAGCTATGGTACTCTGACCCTCCTGGAGAGTTAGGCTTTTTCCTGGAGGTCATCTTTGATTCTTTCCTCCTAACTTCCTTATATTATACAGATACAACAGGCTAATGTAGAAAAAATAGGATATTAAAAAACCCATTATATTATGGGTTATAGAAAATAACCCATAATTCCATAACCAAGACTGAATGATAAAGGCTGTTATCATTGTAATGCCCATCCATGGATTCAGGCTGGTCTTCCTATGTAGGGTCATAAAAAGAGATGGGATCCTACTATATTTACATTTTACACACACACACACACACACACACACACACACACTCACACTCATGGAGCTGTTTCCTCAGTATCCTCAGGGAATTGATTTTTGGACACATCTCCAATACCAAAATCTGTGGATGCCCCAGTCTCAAATAAAATGGCAGAGTATTTGTATATAACATACACACATTCTTTTGTATACTTTACATCATTTCTAGATTATTTATAGTACTTAATACAGTGTAAGTGCTATGTAAATACATAGATGCCATACTGTATCATTTAGGAATAATGACAAAAAAATTGTAGATATTCACTACAGATACAATTTTTTTTCCAAATATTTTTGATCTACAGTTGGTTGAATCCACAGAATCGAAACCTATAGGTTCAGAGGGCCAACTGTATAACACACACAATATATACATGTGTACCTTTACCAACATATATACATCACACTTATCAATAGCTTCAGAGATTTTCATTTTTTACAAGTATCAAACTTCTTCAGCTGAAAATTATTTTCAAATGTGTGTCATTATAAAGTGTTACAGAAATACAAATATATACACACATATACAGATGTATGAGCATATATATATATATATATATATATATATATATATATATATTTTTATGGTCTTTTCAATTCTTTTTTTAAAATATTTTTACACTCCCAGCACTTCCTTTATCTTTTTTTACTTTGAGGCAGGTTCTCATTAAATTACTGAGTCTGGCCTTGAAATTGCAATCCTCCTGTGTTAGCTTCCCAAACAGCTGGAAATCAGGCATGTGCCACCATGGCTGGCTACAGTTATAGTCTTTCAAAGACTTTTATTAAATTTTACTTTTTATTAAAAATATATTTTAGATGTTGATGGATCTTTACTTTATTCATTTATTTATATATGGTGCTGAGAATTGAACCCAGTACCTCGCACATGCTAGGCAAGCACTCTGCCACAGAGCCACAACCCCAGCCCCAATTTTACTTTTAATTATTTAATTTTTTTTTTTTTTCCCTTCTCCTTCTACATTCTCTCTGTACCTCCAATATAACCAAAATTATTGGCTTGATTTCTGTCTTTCTACATACTTCTTTAGGTGCAGGGAAACATATATGTATATATAAAGTGAAGATCATGTTAAGAGAATCAATAATAGAATTAAATGGGGTTTGCTAGGCCAAAAACAACAGAAATCCCAATTAACAGCTAGTTAAAGAGAAATTTATTTTTATCACAAAAAAGAAGATTGGAAACGAAGTTCTGGGGTAAGCTCCACAATCCAAAGGTGTCATGGGGACCTGGGGCTTTTTCTGTTTCTTAGCTGCAATTGTAGTTTCTTTTTGTCTTCACGAGTGTTGTTGCCTCATGTTCACAGGTGACCTTTCTAGCCCAGGCACATAAAGGTGGGAGGAAGGAGTGGCCCTCATAGCTTTCCCATCACAGACTTCCCTTTCATCTCATTGACCAGAACTATGGCCATTCTCAGTACAAAAGTACACACATTGGAACTTTCTGCCTTCACTGAGAAAAGTGGCGTTGGAGAAACAAATAGAAAATGGCCATAATGTTAGGTTACTGTGAGAACAATAAGCCAGAATATACAAAATGGGGTTAAAAAAAAAAAAAGAAAATCAAAAGCAATTCCTTCCCTAGGATGAATAAGCCAGAATATACAAAATGGGGTTAAAAAAAAAAAAAGAAAATCAAAAGCAATTCCTTCCCTAGGATGACGTTGGCTTCGGGACCCAAAAAGCACTTTTCCTACTCCAGGGTTCCAGAGAGACTGTGAGAGTGACTGGAGTCTTCAGACCTTCTTCAGGTGTTTGAACAAACCAGTCTGTTTGTGTAAAGCCCCTGGGACTTGGAATGAAATTTGGCGCGAATGCAAATGTACATCACATCTGATGTGATAACTTGCCTCTGGATGACTTGTCACCAAGGTCCTTTGTTCTTTCTGCAGTTAGTATTTCTCTACTGCACAGGTGAAATTTGTCCACTTGTAACATAAAAAGTTGGGGTGAACATTTGGTCCTTTTAATCAGGGGGAAGCCTTATAAATCCCTTCTGCCAATTGTTATGGGTAGACATGGGGTTGCTGCCATCAAGAAAGACATAACATACAGTGTGAGGGTTTTCTCCTGCTTTCTTTTCTCTATATGCTGTTTGCCACGGTTATCCCCACTCAGAGTTCTCTGGACTATCCTTTTATGGATGAATTTGGACTTGCCCTCTATGGATGGGGCTGTAGTCAATTCGATCTCCCAGCTAGGGCTCTGTGCTTTTCTTAAAGGCCACACAACTCCTTTATGCAGAACACTCTTCAAAGATGGTGGCTTCAGTGACTTGATAATCTACAAATCTTTTACCTTTGTTTATATTACTATTATTCTGATATAATTCTGTGTTATACTGAGTATCACTGTTTGGTGAGAGAGAATTCATAAAATGACTACAAGAAATTATAATTCTCAAGCGTGAACCTGACAATATGTGACACACAAATAAGATGACTTTCTCTGGACTGTGTTGAAAAATTGGATAAAACCAACACCATAAGTATAAGAAACTCTTTTCTTTACACTGAAAATGGTTTCTGCAGGAAATCCATACCTGCAAAAGTCCTATTCAGGTATGTTTTAAGGAATGTTATGGTTTAGATATGAGGTGTCCATCCAAAACTCCTGTGTTCGTGCAGGAATGATCAGAGATAAAATGATTGGACTGTAAGAGCTGCAACCCAATCAGCCCACCCTAATCTGAATGGACTGGGTGGTAACTGGGGGGAGCATGGCTGGAAGAGGTAGGTCACCGGGGGTATGCCCTGGAAGGATTCATTTTCCCTGTGGCTCCTTCTCTCTTTCTCCTTCTCTTTCCCCAGCTGTCTTGAGGTGAGCAGCTCTCCTCCATCATGCCCACGATGGATGGAATCTCTGAAACTGTGAGCCAAATTAAACTCTTCTTCCTCTAAGTTGTTCTTGTTGGGTATTTTGATCATAATGACTAAAAGCTGACTTACCCAAACACTAAGAGGGCTCAAAGTTCACTCTTATTAGTTCATTCAAATCTTTTTTTTTTAAATTTTGTGTAGTTGTAGATGGACAGAATGTCCTTATTTTATTTATTTATCCTTATGTGGTGCTGAGGATCTAACCTAGTGCCCCATGCATGCCAGGCAAGCATTCCACCACAGCCACAGCCCCTCAAATCTTTTTTATTTGATGAAAAGTTGCTTTCTGTGAAGAAATAAATTTGCATGCAGTGACCAAAACAAGCTGCCCAGTAACCCAACCTGCTTTCCATTAAGAGTTTCTTTGTCTTGTTTGATTTTTAGATTCTGTCCACGAGTGGGATGGTTCTGCACATCTTATTTGGACTTATTTGTCTTTCATGTCCATGGCTGCTAAAGTGAGCTGTTTATGTTTGCTGCTTAAGAAGTTTGTGGAGAGAAGTTTTTCCTTGCAGCCTTCTGATATGATTATAAATGCAGACGTCTGATGTCCTTTTGGGAACAAAGCAAACACTCAACTGGATCAAGGAAATCGAGTACTCCACTGCCCCAAGAAAGCTTTGCCCCCCTGTATCCTCCATAAAAGTCCAGAAGTCCCATCCTGTTCTGGTTTGAATCTATCCTCTTAAATTCATGTTGAAACTTAATCCTAAAATTTATATGTTAATGGTATATGGAGCCATTGGGAGTCAATCCAGATTAGATTAAGTCATGAGGGCAGGGCCCTAGTGATGGCATTAGTGGCTGAAGAAGGAAGAAGAAGAGGAGGAAGAGGACACTTGAGCTAGCATGTGTACTCTGTTTTACCCTGTGATAATGCCAGCGCCATGCTTTTAGACATCCCAGGCTCCAGAACTGTTAGCCAAATATACTTCTATTCTTTATAAATTACCTGTCTTTGGGTATGTTGGTTTAGCAACAGAAAGGAGACTACGACATCTCCCCTGCCCCTGGGCATGTATACAGAAGACTGAAGACTAATGAGGTTGCTGCTGAAAGGATATTACTTCTGGTGAAGTGGCAGTCAAATAGACCTCACCACCATTAGATCCTGGTTGTCTCAGAAGAATGCCTCGCAGATTGAAGTACAACAGTAGCAGGACTTGCAACACCAGCTGTCATTTCTGCTTATCTCTAATGATCTTTCACACCAGGAAGAAGCTCTTCTATTGAGTTCCTCTCCTAGGTGACTGTTATTTAGACAGGATGACCCGTGACTTCTCCATCTTTCCAGTTGTTACTCTCAGACAAGTAGATTCTCTTCCTCAATTGTTCATCATCCTAAACCAGCTTCCCTATCCCATACTCCTTGTCCTCCTCAGGCCCAAAGCAGAGACCTCTATAAGTCATCTTGTGACAGCTGCTTATTTGCTAAGAGAGAGGTGGGCTAGGGCCATCTTTGAGGCCACAAGCAACAATCAAAGGGAGGTAGGGCACTTTGACATTTAGAGACAAGCTCAACCAGAAAATCTAAAAATATAGTTTTAGAATAATTTATCAAGCAACTAGATAATAATCTTGTATAACATGAAGTTAAAATAAGTTTCCATCATGGTAACCTCCTATTTCAATAGAAATTGGGAGAAAAATCTGAAGTCGTGCAGCTTTTAGCTCAATGCCCACTGCCGGGGTAGAATTCATTGAAATGTAAAGATTAGAGGAAAGAATTCCTATAGAGAAATGGTACTGGCATCAGGGGAGAAAGAAAGAAGTTCTTCTCTATCTCAAATTTAGTGAGAGGTTTCATGAAGAAGCAACAGAGAGAACTTGCTCCTTGGAGAATGCTTGTAGACTTGAGCAGGTGGGTGCTGTATGAGGACACCTAACCAACAGGTAAGTGGGCTGAAGTCAAGCCCTTTCTCCTTACTAAGGTTTGCTCTCCCTGTTAGGAGGCTGCACCACCAGGAAGAAGGACATCTTGCACACTCTGGTACACACACATGCACACAATTTATGGGACTATTATAAGTCCTTCTGACACTGAAGGTAAGAGTTGAACTGCAGTGAGCAGTGAGTTGGGCTGGTGAATTAGTTGCTTATGACTAGGGTTAGATCTAGATGGGGGCCTGGTTCAGAAGAGTGCTGGCCTGGGGTCAGCTTAGACTGTCCAAAGGCATGCTCTGGAGGGTTGAGGCAACCTGCAGGACCATGACCACTGGATGCACAGAGGCAGAGGAGCAGGCATGGGAAAAAAGTTAAGTTGCCTTGGAACATGTGACTCTGACAAGTCCTACTGTGATCAGCTACACAAATGAACAGATGTGCATCACCACATAAAGCAACGACGCAAAAACACAACATACATTTTTCATCACATTAGCAAAGTTCTGAAAACAGTAGTTCTAAAGCTAGTGAGGGCCAGGGGGGATTTGATATATAAGTGAGAGTTCCTACTATTTAAAACTTTTTGAAAAGCAATTTGGCAATAGATAACAAAAGCCTTACAAATATTAAAATCATTTAGCCCAGTAATTACTATAATTACACTTGTAGGAGTCTATCCAAAGGAAATAAGAAATGAATATAAAGATGTGCCTTGCATGTATAGAAAGAAAATTTTAAATGACCCAATGTCTAACACTAGTACAAAACATGTTTATTAGTGTCTACTATTTAAGGAATTAAAATTATGTTTATGAAGTGTTTTTAAAACCTAAAACAAGATCAAATGGGGGAAAAAGTGTAATTCTAACAATGAATAGAAGAAAAGACTAGAATAAAATATACCAAAATATAAATAGTGGTTCTCTCTTAGAGGTGGAATTATGAGGGAACTGTTCTTTTCTCCTTTACACATTGATTTTCCCAAAAGATATATGTTCCTCTTCTAATCAAGTAAAAAAGAGACAGTGTCAGAGCGAAAGGCCCACTGGCTGATGAGCTGAATGCTGATGTTGATGAGAGCTGTGGTGGGTGGAGGTTGTGGCCTAGCAGGTGGGCCTCTGGGATTTAACTTTACCTGATGCTGGTGGGTGGCTCTAAGCAGTCCAGGCGCAGGCAGAGCCCATCAGGTATGCTATACATCCCTTAAATGTGCAAAGTTATCATCACTCTTCTGGAACAGTCTTCTACAGCAGTGTTTCTCAGACTTTAATGCAGACCAATCACCTGGGGATCTTGTTAAAATACAGATTCAGGTTCAGAATGTCTGGAGTAGATCCTGGAGATTCTGCATGCCCATCAAACTAGGAGATGAGAAAGATGCTTCTGGGGACACAGTTTGCTGGGCCTCACATCTGGAGATTCTGATTGGCTAGATCTGGGTGGGGTTTGCTAATTTGCATTCTAACCAGCAACTGGGTGAGGCCAATGATGGAGGGTCACACTTTGGGTAGCATCCTGTAGGATTCAAGTCTCTAGCACTTGTCCAAGAACAAGTAGCGGCAGTGTCATCCAGAAGCCTACAGATGATCAAATCCAGCCCCAGACCTATGGAATTAGAATCTGCATTTTAACAAGATCCTTGGGTGATTTTATGCACATTAGTGTTTGGTAGACTTTAATCTGGAAGATGCTTCCAAAGAGCTGAGTGAGAACATTTTCCCAATGATCAGGATTTGTCCTGCTCCTCCCAAACCTCAGTCACTGGACGAATGAAATTTCCTCCTAAGCACGCTGAGCTGCTTCCTCGTTCTTCCTGTCATGGTCAGGGTCGTGGTCCCACAGTGGATTACCTGCCAACAAGAAATGACCTTTGTTCAATTCATTTCTCAGAGTGCTGCTGACCATGTTGTTCAGGAGAAAAACATTTCAGTCACCATGTAACAAACTTGGGATTCTTAGGTCAATTCCTTAAATCAGAACCCCTTGCCTGGACAAGTGGAGGTGAGTAATGGAAACTATTTTTCAGGAAAGAAAGATGGCACCTGATTACAACAAGGAATTCTGGAAGCAACTAGGAAAGTTGTCAACTCCTGGAAAAAAATGTGGGTTGTTTAGGATTCCTGGTTGTAGCAACTTCAGAAATGGGAATGTGGAGGGGAATCTTATTTTTCTAGACTATCTGAAAGCAATACTGTGCTATGAAGAACTGAGTGTAATTTCACTGGAATGTTTTCTCTTAAAAACATCCCCTCCTTATATCTTTTTAATATACCATAACTTTAATAGAAAAAATCCCTTCCCCAAGATGTTAGATTATTGGAAAAGAGAGAGAAAATGTTCTGTTTATTGATGACATTTTTATTTGCAAAGGTATTTTCCTTAGCCCTGGGCAGAAATGAAATATACAACTTCGAGATTCTCTTGGCTTGACTTTAAATGCAGTATATGTTGTCATATTTCCTGCTAGTTGAAGTTGTTTTTTTTTTTTTTTTTTTTTTTTTAATTTGACAGGAGAATGGGGAAGGAGGCTATTCACCAATGGCTATTTAAAGTTTAGTGATTGCCTAGAAAGGGAAAAAAAATGCTATTTTTCAGCAGTGAATATTTTTCACTCTGCTAAGAAATTACTGCAATTTGACACATGAAATCTGAAGCATAGATAAGTGTGATCTTGAAAAATTGTCTTTTGTTGGCTTGATAACAGAAAAAAAAAATAAAAAAGCTGTCGAGGCTATAGGCATTTTCCCCTGGTTGGTGGGAATTTGGTCCATGCAGCAGAAAGCCATCTAGCACTTTCTCTGCATTGTTATAACAGGAGAAATGGGGCTGACTTCTTGAATGGCACTCCCATCGTTGGTCATTGGCCATGGTCATTCTGCCCACAGGACAAGGTAGATCAATGATTGTTAGTTCTTGAAAGAAATCATTTTGAATCAGTTTAAATTTAAGATGAATCGTGCATTCTGACATACTTAAAATTCTGTTTCTTTTTTAAAATTTTTCTTTTTAGTTATACATGGACTCAATATTTTTATTTTGTTTATTTATTTTTATGTGGTGCTGAGGATCGAACCCAGTGCCTCACATGCACGAGGCAAGCACTCTGCCACTGAGCCACAACCCCAGCCCCTTCTTTTTAAAAGATAAAAAAATTACCCAATTAGTGGTCTTTTGGTTTTCATTCTTGAAAAGACTCCATTTGTCTTCTATGTCATATTTAACAAATTTGAATAATTATGTTTTGCTTAAAGTTTTTGTTTACCACTACAAATACTGGATACAGATCTCTGAATGTGACTTCAGGCTTTGATAACTTTTCCAGGCAAATTATTTTCTTTTGAGAATACTAAAAGATCTGTCATTCTTCAAAGAGGCTATCATAACAATTGTTGACCTTATACCCTACCTAAGAGCAGACGTAAATAATTGTGAGAGGGACCTGGGATGGTCAAGATATCTCTTGGACATGAAGGTACAGTACACAGTGTTTCATTTAGTTATATATATATGGAGAGAGAGAGAGAGAGAGAGAGAGAGAGAGAGAGAGAGAGGTAGATATATAGATATATAGATATAGATATAAATAGATAGAATATCTTTTTTATTTATTTATTTTTATGTGGTGCTGAGGATCAAACCCAGGGCCTCACACATGCAAGGCAAGTACTCTACCACTGAACTACAACACTAGCCCCTCATTTTGTTTTTAAAAAACATGACAGAATATGTGTGTGAGTGGGGGAAAGGGTAATTTTTGTCTAGTTTTGCCTATAGGAGTCATGAAAGGGATTCAAAGTGCCAGCTGGAACTTGGCTGAGAGGGAAAGCAATCAAGAAATAGGCATTTTCCAGTGATGCAGGCCAGGAAAGCAGAATGTTCAACCCTGTACCAGCTCCTTGAAGAAGCTCTGAACTCTTAAAGATTTTAAATATGAACTTCTCACAAATGCTTGCCTTTCTCTTGTTACATCACCAACACTATGCCTTTTGGAGATAATATTGTTTGAGAAAATTGGAAGCCTCTCCCTCCTATTTTGATGTAATCAACAAACATTCCTATGTACACCAAGAAGCTGATATTATAAAGCTACTGGCTCCTTGTAGGTAGTTCCATCCAGGGACACAGATAATGAGCAAGCAACGTAACTGAGGTCTCTGACTCAATTGTTGGGTTGTTGGGGAGGTTATTTTTTGTTTTTCTGAGACAGGAATAAAAATACTCATTAATCTTTTGTAACTGAAGAAAAGCATATGAAATAAAAACAAAGTTTAAAGGCATTTCATATCTATATTAGGATTGGTTAAGAGAAGAAAATCGCAATGGGAGGGAGAAATAAAGAGGGAAAGACAAAAGAGAAAAAAAAGCAAGCAGGAACACAGTGGAGCCCACAATTCAATCCAAGAAAAAGGAAGATAGACTCATATATAAGAGGGATTGTCAGGATTTATTGTTCTTTAAAAAAAAAAAAAAAAAAAAAACCAACCAAACAAAAACGGTTTCAATGTAGGCTCTAAAGCTCAGAGCACAGATGGTATGAAAGTCTTATCTCCATCACTGAAAGATAGAAATGATTCTGACAGAGCCCTTGCAGAGCTGCAGCATCACTGTTAAAGCCTTTTCCAAAGCCCAGCTTGTTTGCAACACCCTAGATAACTGTGGCTGGTCCTAGAAGGAATCTCAGTTCCCCTGGAATCCAGTGAGAATATGCACTGGGTGGGGGATGGTTAGTGCCACAGTATATGAGGTGCTAAATGTTGAGCAAATGATCAAAAGGATATTTCTAATACCTTTTCTTTTTTCTTCTTTTTTTTTTTTTTGGGGGGGGGGGTACCGGGGATTGAACTCAGGGGCACTAGGACACATCCCCAGCCCTTTTTTGTATTTTATTTAGAGATAGGGTCTCACTGAGTTGCTAAGTGCCATTGCTGAGGCTGGCTTTGAACTGGTGATCCTCCTGCCTCAGCCTCCCAAGTGCTGGGATTACAGGCGCCACCACGCCCGGCTTAATGCCTTTTCTTTCTTTCTTTCTTTTTTTTTTTTTAAATTATTCATTTATTTGCTTTAGTTGTACACAATGTGTTTATTTTTATGTGGTGCTGAGGATCGAACCTGGGCTGCACATGAGCTAGGCAAGCGCTCTACCACTGAGCTACAACCCCAGCCCTTTTAATGCCTTTTCAAAGATAAAACATCAGCATGCTTAGCTATTGATACTGTGCCACTAAATAGTATGGATATAAAGAAAATTGCGTGAGTAAGATCCTTCCTTCTTTCAAATGGCTTCTATATTCTTCTAAAAATAGATCCAGAGGTTCCAATTTCTGGATACAGATGAAGAAGTTGCATATTTTCCACCTCTCCAAGAACTCAAGTGAAGAGTTTTAGGCAAGCATTCCCTGAAAAAGAAAGACAAGGACTGAACACCTCATTTTGATGGCTCGTTTACCCCACTATGATTTGGATATGAGGTATTTTCCCCCAAAATCTCCTGTGTTAAGAGATGTTCAGAGGTGAAATGATTGGATTTTGAGAGCTGTAACTACTCAGCCCATCCTACTTTGAATGGACTAACTGGGACATAACTGTAGGCTGGTGGGGCATGGCTGGAGTCACTGTGGGTGGTCACTGTGGGTGTGGCCTGTGTTGGTTCACATTTCCCACAGCCTCTTCTCTCTGCTTCCTGGCCACCATGAATGAAGCCACACTAGGACTTCTCCCTTCTGCCGTGATATTCTGCCCCACCTTGAGCCCAGAGCAATGGAGTCAGCTGACATGAACTAACCCTCTGAAACAGTGAGCCAACGTAAACTTGTCCTCCTCTACGTTGTTCTTGTCAGGTATGTTGGTCACATAAAGCACACTGACATGTGCCCCCTTAGTACTGGGGACTGAATTCAGGGGCACGCAACAACTGGGCCACATCCCCAGCCCTATTTTTTGTATTTTATTTAGAGACAGGGTCTCACTGAGTTGCTTAGCACCTCACTTTTGCTGAGGCTGGCTTTGAACTCTAGCTCCTCCTGCCTCAGGTTCCTGAGCTGCTGGGATTATAGGCGTGCACCACCGCGCCCCGCTGTTTTTCCATTTTCAAAGGTCAAAGGACCTTTTTCCAGCTGAGGTCCAGAACATTCTAATTGAGAGATGTATCCCTTTAGCAAAAGCCTTGGATGTGAGCGCTAAGTACACTATCAGTTTCAGGTGAAAAACAGCTCTGAGACGAGGCTTTGTGAGGGAATGCAGAAACCAGGTGGGAAGGCATCTGGGCAGCAAGTCCCTGGGGACACATTTTGCCTGCTTCCCCTCTTCATGGCAATTGTATACTTTGGCACAGTCTTCGCAGGGAACAGGGACAGAGTGACTGGTTTCCAAGCAGGAACACCAGCAGTCAGAAGGATCTGCCTCCTGGCTCCACCCCAGGATTCTGCCACCAGACTTGAAGACCTGCTGCTATAATAGAAAACAGACTTGGAACCTCGATGAGATCCCAGCAGCTGATTAGAAGCAGCCGCGGCTCTCTTCATGGACCCTAGTCTGATAGGTGGGACTAGGGAGAGAGCAATAGTGAGGGACCAGGGAACCCCAGGATAAGCAGGAAGAAGAAAGAACAGGGCAAATCAGCAGGGGAGGCCACCCTGGAGTGCTATCAGTAGTCCATGTGAGAGATGCAGCTGGAGTGTCAGATTTGGAGGAACACATTTATTTCTGTTATTGCTTCCAGCCTGCTAACTGTTTAGGGATGTTACTAACCTCTCAATGTCTCTGCCTAGTAATCTGTAAAATGGGGATAATGATCCAACCTCTTAGCCAACTCACTGAGCCACTAATGGTCACACTGTGCTTTCAAATTGCCAAGAGCAATGTTCAAAGTACCAGCCAGGATGCTTCTTTGGTGGTAATAGCTCTAAGAGAGAAGCAGATTTTGATGACAAAGTGATGTTTCCAGTTTGACAGAGGCACGCTTCGGGTTATACTGCAAAAGACAGTGTCAGGAGAGCAGAGGGCATCACTAGGGAAGACCAGACAGAACTGGACACCTGGCACATTCCATCTCTGCATTTATTTCCTAATTCACATTCTAATGTACCTCTCTTTTAATGGTGGCCCCGAGGGTCAGATTAATCAAAGTGGAAAACATTCCCCCTTCAGTTGCAATTACAACCATTATTTATGTTATTGAAATTAATCAATCACCATTAACTACCCTTACTATTTTTATATCACTTTGGGGAATGGGAGAACAAATCTCCAACCCCTACCATGGTAGGGAGCCCATGCTGGGAGGCAGGAATGTTCTCACAGCAACATGTAAGAAGGACGGATGGCTGGTTGTGTGGTTGATATTAAAATTTAACAGGCAATTTCTGCGTAAAGCAACACGTGATTTATGTTCTTATATTTTCTTGGCTCAGAACTGGCACTTTTTAATAGACCTGTGTCTCAGACATGGGTCACCCACATCAGCACACGTTTTGGGGTGGGCTAAAGGACACTTACTAGTATGACGTGATCATTCTAGTATAAGGGGGTATTAGAAGTCTGGGACAAAACACTGTGCTCAATCCAGTAGCACACAAATTGGAAATGCATCCACACTGTTCTCTTGCTAGTTTCAATGTGTAGTATTTTTTTCCTTAGCACAGCAGAAAATGGTTAAGTTTAGCAAGATGGTTAAAATCATAACTGCATTTTGAACAACACAAAAGTCTAGGATAGGGAGTTTTGAATACCTTCCAAATATAAGACTTTCTAAATAGAGTCATCCCTCAATGCCAGAACCTCCCATACATATAGCTCCAGCAGCTCCAGTCTCCTCTATAAAATGGTGTAGTGTTTGCATATAATCTAAACACATTCTCCTCTGTACTTTCAATACATCATATCCAGATTACTTACAATATCGCCAGGCGCGGTGGTGCATGCCTGTAATCCCAATGGCTTGGGAGGCTGAGGCAGGAGGATCATGAGTTCAAAGCCAGCCTCATCAACTTAGCAGGGCTCTAAACAACTTAGCGAGACCTTATCTCTAAATAAAATATAAAAAGGGTTGGTTTTGTGGTTCAGTGGTTGAGGGCCCCTGGGTTCAATCTTCAGTACCAAAAAATAAATAAATAAATCGATTACTTACAATACCAAATACAATGTAAATAGTTTAGGGAATAATGACAAGCACAAAAAGTCTGTACATTTTCAGTACAGATCCAATTCTTTTCCCCAAACGTTTTTGCCCTAGGTTGTTTGAATCTGCTGATGTGGAATCTGTGCTGTGGACCTGCAGCCCTGGAGGCCCAGCTGTATTTCTTTCTTTTCATTCTTATTACTCTGAGAGCTTGGCCAGGTGGTTATGAGGGAGCTGCATGGTATAGTAAAAACAAACAAACAAATAAATAAATAAACCAAAGGTTGGGGGCTGGGCATCAGAAAGATATGCTTTTGAATGTTAGGTCTGCCATTGTCTCAGCTTACAAGGACAAGGGGGCTGTTTTAGTCGGCTTTTTGGCTGCTATGACTAAAGGATCTGACCAGCACCACTGTAGGGGAGGAACAGTTTATTTGAGGGCTCATGGTTTCAGAGGTCTTAGTCCAGAGAAGGCAGCTCCATTCCTTGCGGTTCGAGGTAAGGCAGAACATCACGGTGGAAGAGTGTGGCAGAGGGAAGCTGCTCACATCATGGTGATCATGAAGCAGAGAGACTCCAGCTCCAGATACAAAATATATACCCCATAGCCATGCCCCCAATTAACCACTTCCTCCAGTCACACCCACCTGCCTCAGTTAATCCCATCAGGGATTAATTCACTGATTAGGTCAAGACTTTCACAATCCAATCATTTCTTCTCTAAACCTTCTTGCATTGTCTCATATGTGAGCTTTTGGGGGACACCTCATATTCAAACCATAACTGGCAATTTTTAAATATCTTTATATTTATTTATTTATTCATTTATATGTGGTGCTGAGGATCAAATCCTCACGCTTGTGAGGCAAGTGCTCTACCCCTGAGCTACAAGCCCAGCCCCCATAACAGTGGCATATGAGCCTACTTTCTAATAGGGATTCTGGTGGTAGAGTGACCAACCCATCCAGTGTGAGGAAGGGAGGGTGCTTTCCTGGTTTCAGCACAGAAATTTCCTTGCCCGGGCACCACCCTCAGGCCACAGGAGGCAGGGAAGGTTGGTTACCCTGCAAGTGCCGAGCAAGGATGGGATTCCAGGAAGAGCAGTGAATGACCCTGCTCATTGCATCATCGCCAGCCTCCAAGGTTAGGGAGACCCCAGAGGAAGGATGGAGGCAAGTGATGCTACAGAGAAGGGGACAGATTGTGAAGAGTCTGGATTGACAGGCCAGCCTACACTTCATGGGGTGGGCAGGGCAGAGAATGGCGGAATGAGAGTTCAAGGCCATGGGTGTTTCAGCCTCTCCTTGGGGCTGGTGTGGAGGCTCCGCAGGGACAGCAGGCTGGTGCAGTGGGACAGGTAGTTGGCTCTGTGGTGCTACCTTTCATGAAGCTCCAGCAGGCTCAGCATGGGTTGGGATCTGGGGGTGATTTTCCTTAAGATACTTTGTGGGCAGGAAACAAAAAGCCCAGAAATCAGTTGAAACAACCCCTGGGTCCTGGGATCTGTTGGTCTGCACCAGGAAAACCTGTGACTGGTTTAGCTCTGGCTTTGCCCCACCCTCTGTGGTTCCCTTGGCTCTGCCTCCTCTTGCCTGTGAGCAGCTGGGCACTTTCTGGTCTCAAAGCTATTTCATAATGTCCTCCCGGGAGAATGAGCATCTGCTCCTGTGGCTCAGTTTTCTTTTCTGGATGTACACAAAACAAACAAACAAAAAATGGTGTGTACTGTCTGTATGCAATTTGATGAGTTTGGGCATATTCATACACATGCGAAACCATCACCCTAATGTATGCTATAAACAGATCTGTCACTTCTGAAAGTTTGTCCCTTTGTCCCCTTATCCTTAGTTTTCTTTCTTTCATTTTCTGGCTTTTGTGGTAAGAACAGTTAATACTTGATCTACTCTCTTACAAATTTTTTAAGTGGCCAATACCATAGTGGTAACTATGGATACTATGTGGCACAGTGGATTTCTACAACGTATTCATTTAGTGAAACAGAAACTTTTTACCCATTGAATGACTAAGTTCCCCTCCCCTTTCCAGCCCCTGGCAACCAACATTCTGCTCTCTGATTTTGACTATTTTAGTGGCCTCATGCAAGTGGAGTCATGCAGTATTTGTCCTTGTGTGACTGGATGATTCACTTAGGATAGAACTGCCACAGCATCCAGTAATCCCACTTTTGAGAATTTACCAAAAAGAAATGAAATCAGGATCTCAAAGAGATATTTGCATCCCCTGTTCATAGCAGCATTATTCACGATAGCCAAGATATGGAAACAGCCTAAAGGTCTGAATGATGTGGATAAAGAAAATATGGAATATACATATGAAGGACTATTATTCAACCTTTAAAAAGAAGTAAATCCTGCCATATGTAACATGATGGATAAGTCCATTGCTTACCTAAGAGCAAAGACAATTCTCTCCTTCAAGTGCCCTGGAAAATATGTCCTTGAGTCTTAGTGGTCCTTCCTGAACCAATCCCTACCGCCAGAGGTTGCTATTTACCAATGAGCTTGGGCCTGGGTTCCTGGTTGGTCATGGTTAGCAGGCAAGTGCTGACCCTCAGGTGGATAAGGCCAGCTGTCTTTGGAGCATGTGGCCTGCTGGGCAGAGGAGTAAAACCCGAACCAAACTTAGGCTACTCTCTGGGATAGAGCAAACAGGCAGAAGTATGACCACTACCTAGACCACCAGAAGAGGTACAAGGGGAAGAATGGAGGATACCCAGTGGTCAGCTGCAATTGGAGACTGGGAGAGAGTTACACACACACACACACACACACACACACACACACACACACGCACGCACACACACCAGGGCTCCAGGACTTGTGGCTATGCTCTGACAGTTGAGATGTCCTTTTCAGCCATGTGCAACAAGTGAGGTATGGACCCAAGCTTTTCCCTTAGGCCCTCCCCCTCCCTGGATAAGATTACACCCCGGGAGTGATTCTGCCAGAATTCCATCCTGAGGAAAGGCAAAGGAAGCTATTCTGGCACTGAGGCCGGTGAGGAAGTACATCCTCAGCACCTAGGTGCTCAGAACCTACCCTGCAGTCATACATTAGGTCCCACTGAGCCCTGCATAAGTGACAAAAGCTCAGAGGCAAAGGCTTTCTAGCACATGGCATGGAGCCCTTGGGGTTTTAAAAGGTTCACTTGTACCCTCAGGGTTGGAAGTTCTACCCAGGAAGAAGACGGGCTCATTGGAGCACAGTTGGTGCCTTATCCTGACGATTGGCTTTTCCATGTCTTTTAATAGTTACCGTCCCTTCCTGCAGGTTTTTTTTTTTTTTTTTTTTTTTCTGCCAGAACTTTGCTGCCCAATGCCAGGCCCCAAATCTCAAAGTTGCTTGAAGTTCAGTTCCAAAGGCCTTGGTGTCCAGCTCCACTGTGCTGGACTAAGCATATGGTGTGTGATCTGCCACGGGCAAGAAGTGCTGGGTCCTGGGGTCTGTTGGCCTGCACCAGGAAAACCTGTGACTGGTAGGATGGGCCACAGTCCTCCAGAGAATGGCCTTCCCAGCCCATAACCAGGAACCTTGGAGGATAAAGACTCACTTCACTCCAGAGGCTCTCCCTTACCCCAGGCCAGAATTAGGGCTGGTGGAGCCCTCTGTGCCTGTCACCATCATCTTTCTCGCTATACTGAAATGATGTGTTTAAATGACTGTCCACTCGTGGCCCATCCACCTTAAGCCAGGAGGTTTCCAGGACTGAGCTCAGACCTAGCGTAGGGACTGCATGTAGCAGCCTCTCTCTGTGTGGAGCTCAACCCCGGCTTTCACAGAAATCAATTACTGGGTTCATGAACATGAAGTCTGCCTGACACCTACCCATCTGGCTCCTTAGCTTTCTTCCAATTAAGAAAATGAGTGAACCACTGAAAATCGAATGAATGTAGGATCAATAATAACCTTGTGAAGCAATTTATCTCTTACCCATCCACATGTGCTCGGACACTATGGGCATTTCAACATCTTAGTCTCAGGCCCTGTTTGTCAACTTTACAGATAAAAAGATTTCTCGGCTCTCAAATTCTATTTGACTTTTAAAGCCCCTACTAGGATTCATAGCAGAGCAAAATACATTTTCTGCTTATTCCTGGAGTATGTTATGTTTTGCTGTTAAGCCAAGAGAAGAGCTTCTTTGAGACTGTTGATGATCTAAGACTGACACCTGGAAGCATTTCTCAGCTTCCTGTTCAGAACAAAGGAGTGAGAACTGAAGCCTCGGAGCCAGATAAACCCACGTGCTGTCCCTGCGATAGCGCTACTTGCCACAGTTCACAGAACAGCATTGTCTAAAGTCTTGGGAATCTAGTGCATCTCCCATCACAACTGCAAGCAATTCTGCCCTGATTGCTGTAACCTAGATGACCATGCATTTTGCTGTACCGGGAGAAACTAATGAGATGGAGCTTTCTCGGATGGGAACCTGCTGGCCCACTGCCTAATGCACCATGCCGGGGACCTCTGGGAGCTCACCTCCTGGATTGCCGACGTGCCTGGTTGCAGCGGAACGTGCTGATGTGTGTGTCAGTGCCATAGGCTGTAAGTGGACTGGAAAATAGAACAGCAGGTGAAGGGAGACCCTGCGGGGAAGCAACTAAACGGTTCCTCCCAGAACACTAGATATCAGCATTAGCGCCGGAATAGCCACTTCTCGGATAACAGGGCAGTTATTTGCCCGGAGCGCACATTAGGAACACAGCCATGGAACCAGGAGGGGACAGACACAGCACTGGTCTGACATGCAGCAGCTTCAGGACTGGAAATCTGTGTCAGGGAGCAGAGAGTTATGCTTTTATTTTTAGTCATGATAAGCCTTTCAGCAGCTGGCGGCTTTGTCATTAATGTTATTAAAGGGAATCTGGACTGGTGGAGAGAGCTGTTGACATGTTCCTCACTGAACTTGGTCTTTTGAGTTAAAAAGGGAGGGAATAAAATAGACTGAAAATAAGACACTGATGATCTCTTTCTCTTTGAGATCCAAATGCTAACCAAAGGATAGATGGGATACCAAGAGCTTAGAACATCATGGGAGGCTCCAGAAAGGACTAGAAGCTTCCAGAAGCAAACACCTACCTGGGGTCCCATGCACCCTGTTGGCTTCCCTGACAGAAGCAGGCCTTGATAGAGGATCCTGCTGATGACAAATAACGCAATCCCAGCTGTGCTTTCCTTCGTGCCTGATTCGGCAGGTCTCTTCATCCAGCCTGGCTTCTACTGGGATGGGGTCAGCTGACAACATTAAACAGAGCAAACAGGAGAAAAGAACTGCTCTGATTTGACAGAATCATTAATCCTTTCCTTAGGAAGTATCAGCCACACCTCTTGCTCCATTCTATTTGCTAAATTCCTGGAAGGTACGATATGAAAGACACTTCTAATACCTGTCTTTCTCACATTTCTGTCTGTTGAATTCTAAGGCAAATGAAGTGCTGGGGTGTTGGGGCAGTAAGTATGGCCAGATCTATGGCCAGGTTCCATCTGGAAGTACTTTCACTCTTACCTGACAGTAGAGTCCACGTAGTGTGCGGGCTTCAGCCTTTGCTTTCTGTAAGCTCAGCTCTGCATCTTTGGACTCTACTGTGGATACTGTCACCAGAGTAGAGTGGGCTCAGCAGTGTCAGTTGAGCAAGAGAAGGAATGTGATCTCTTTGTAGGACAAGATCTGAAATAGACTGACTCCCAATACCCAACCACCCGGGCTCTGCTGTTGAAACAGGCTCACTGAGGCTTGAGTCAATCATTCGGGCATGGTGGTTCCATGCACTCAGCTCTTCACCCAGGCTTTCTTCTGAACACCAGCACAGCGCCCCCATGAGCTCTACAGAGACCAGCTGAATGCACTTACACTTCACAGCAGTCTCCCCTCTATGTCAAGCTCATAAGATCTAGTGATTGACAGAGGATCTAGAGTTCTGCTCTTCTTTCAACTTTTTCTGTCCTTCTTGGACCAACCTACTTCCAAGTCCCAGAACCACTTCCTGCTTTTGCGGTGAGGAATACATTGACTCTAATCTGAGGACTGACGATGACTATGTGAGGTAATTCTCAGGAAAGGGTATCTGGGTCCCAGGGTCAGCCTGGGCAAGGGAATTGGAAACACTGGTAAAAAATCACCTCTACCCAAACTCTCTTAAGGCCAGGATTGTCTCCACAGGCTTTGCTCTGCCTCTAGTTACAATAAAGAGACATTTTTCTGTGTATGGTACTTTTTAGCTGGAAAAGCTAGACCATCGGGGTGCTATCAAAATTGAAAATGTGTTTGTTGAAGTGAGTGTATGTACTTTGATGAGCCTCTGATGAGTATATGTATGTTGCTTTTTGAGCCCGTACTTTGTGCAGGGTTCTCAGAAGGTCGATTCTGAGTCCTCTTGAGGAACTCGTGATCATCTAGAGACACTGGGAGATGACACTAAGAGCAGGTGGTAGGAAAGACTACCCGGAAGGCAGGATGGTAGGTGGGAAAGGCACATGTGAGGAGCAGGCTCTTCTTAGGGGTCTTCTCTGCTTCTGTGCTTGGCAGACCCCCGCATCGTTACACGTGGCCGTGGGATGCTGTCCATGAGGCAGGGAAATTCACCGCTCTTCCATGGGACAAAAATCCTTTCTTAGGAGATAAAATCCTATTTGCTTTGGTTCTCAGGAATATATATTTGTTGTATGACCTGATGAATCTAAGCCTTCACCTGCAGAGAACTGCTCGAAAATGCTGACTTTGCCCTCACTGAACTGAACTTTTATGTAAAAGGAAATAGGGTGTAGACCAGTGCTTGTTCAGAAGTGCCTTCATGTCCCAGCCAGGGCTCTGTCAGCCTGTGAAAGCAAATTGTTAAATATGTATGAAGTTTGTGAGCCCTTGGTACCACGGGACCAGCCAGGAAGGAAGTAGTACACAATGAAAATTCTCATGCACTGCTCTTCAGGGTTATCTTCTCGTATGTGCCAGTTTGCCAGCACATCACTGGCTTGACCACTTCAGTTTTCAAGGCCCCATCTGTTCATCTAGGTAATGGCAATAGCTTCCCAGGCTGGTTAGGAGGATTAAGTAAGATAATGCATAGCAAGAGTGGAGTACATTGGCCTGCTCATGGGAAGTTCTCATTAAATGGGAGGACTCTTGGTCTGTGTTTATAAAGGGAAACACCCTTTCCCATGGTCTAGAGCCCAATGATTTTCAAAAGCCCCGTTCTTCCCAGAAGGAAAAATACCACCATTCTGGTGGATTCCTGCCATCTCCTAGGAGTTGCCAAGCTCAAAATATCTTCCCATATCTAAGAAAACCAAATAGATAATTGCCATGACTTTGGCTGGCATCCTGATAGTTCCCACCAGTAGGACTGAAAGATCTAATGAGGCATAGCCACTGTGACGGCCCAGGAGGCTCAGTCATGACTGAGAGGCTGACTGGTCAACAGGAGAAACCTGTAACGTGCCTTTTGATATAACATAGGCATGGTTTGTCCTCAGCTGATGCCCTCCTCAGACAAGGTGCTTGTGTGTGTACCCACCACTCTCTACTGTTTGGCTTCAGTGCAGTTTTGCTGGTACAAAACTACCACATTTCTATCTAGTGCTGCTAGTTGACCAAAATTGTGAATGAATTTTGAGCTTCTCGGAGGGGATGATCATCTTTCTTACTGAAGTCGTGTATCCTAGACTGTTCTTATACAGTTAGCCTTCTGTTAATCTTTATGCTAAAACTTACCTTTTTTTCTCATCACTATTGACAATAATCAAGATGTGGAAGCAATTTAAGTGTCCATGAATCAACAAATGCATAGAGAAAATGTAGTACATTTATGTGATGGATTACTATATAGCCTTAAAAAGGGAATTCTGTCATTTGCAACTAAAGAACAATATGCTAAGTGAAATAAACAAGGAACAGAAAGACAAATAGTATATGATCTCAATTATATGTGGAAGCTAAAAAAGTTGAACTCATAGAAGTAGAGAACGGGAAGGTGGTTACCAGAGACTGGCAGGGAGGTAGAAGGAAGAGCAAAGAAGAGAATGTTGATCAAAGAATGCAAAGTTTCAGTTGGACTGGAGAAATAAATTTTAGCAATCTATTTTACTGCATGGTGTCCACAATAATAATGCCTTATGTAACAATAATGTCTCATGTATTTCGTAATTGGTAAAATAGACTTTTAAAGATTTTACCTCTTAATCCAAAAAGACAAATTAGTGAGGTGATAGATATGTTCATTATCTTGATTGAATCTCTTCTATAACATATATGTAGATCACAATGTTATGTTGTACTCCATAACTACACAACTATTATTTATCAATTAAAAATAAAATAGTTTAACCTTTCTAATTTCTAATTACACAATTATTATTTATCAATTAAAAATAAAATATGTTAACCTTTCTAATTATAAAAGCCATAGTTCTCTATAGAAATTTAGGAAACAGGCCTCCATTTTAAATGATATTTATGCTTCAAATTGTTCAAATATGGCCAACTAGGTCTATTTCAGTGATGGAATAAGTAGGAAAGAGACCTAGGCCTGTTAACTACTATTCAGGAGTCCTTCTGGGAGGGGCAGGAATGCGCTGGAAATTTTCAGGGCACTTCTGTTGAGGGTAAGGCTATGTGTTGAATTTTTTTCTAGAGTTGATTGATGGAAAAAGTGGCGTCAGGCCATTTAAACCACTTTCCTTCACCAGTGAATTCTTACGTTGGACTCAGCCTTGCTCCACAGGCACCTCACTTCCAAGAGGTAATGAAAACCTGACAATTCTTTGCACTCAGGAATACATTTTCCTTCAGAGTCATCAGAAGACTAGATTCATTAAACTAATCAGAGAAGGGAGGCTGTGCTATTATATCTTCAAATATGCAAGTTAGTCAGCTAAGGTAGCCTAGTGTTGATTATTTGCATCTTCTAATCCACTGTCATCATCTTGGAAAACCAGGTTGAGTCTTTTGAGGGCAAGAGCCATAACAGCCGAGGAAAAAAAATGAAAGGACCCAAGAAAAACATATATCTGAATTTACCCAGGATAGGCACTGAGTTTGAACTTGGTTTCCTAGCTAATTCCTGTAGGGCAGAACTCAGGAGTGTTGACAGATGAAATGAAAAACAAATTGAAAGTGAATGCTTTTCTGAACAGACCCTCAAACCTAGACAGCATGTTCATTGTTGGGGAGTGTTGCTAATGATAGCACCACCCTAGGATGCTCCAGTCTGCTCTCATGTGACTCAACTAATGGGGCCAAATCCTGGGTTGGGGGGCTGGCTGCAGCCAAACGCACTAGCTGGCTGGTCTGGGATGTACTTGCAGCCTGCATGCCAGAACAAAGCTTCGCCCCAACTCCCCTTCCTCCTTCATATCCTTGCATCTCCATGCCATGTGCATAAGTCACTCTGCTTCATGTAGTCCCACCTGCCATCTTTCTTTCCTTATCAATGAGCATGGACCCGATGACCTGAGGAGGAAGCCAAGATCATCACCAATGTTCCTCTGATGAGTCTACAGATGCTAAGGAGTTAGAAATGGTATGTTACTCTTTTACTGTGGATTGGTGATTAAAATGGATCAATAGCCTCAGTCACATCTAAGAAAACTTCAGGAATGGTTACTAGTAATGGCGAACCATCTAGCTTCTTAAATCTTGCCTTCTATGTGAGATAAGGCAGCCACCCTATGGAAGCCTGGGATGGCCCTATCTGGTGTCCAACCACATAGAGGAGGTAGCAAAATTTTATGTATTTTGATACAATTGACCTTTTAAGCAAAGGGAAGTGGGTGCATTATATCTTCAGTAATCTCAGTACTATGTGCCCAAACTTTAACAGCCAAGGCCTGTTGAAAGATAGTCTAGCAAATCTAAGGGAAAAAAATACTTCTATTTCTTGTAGTTGGATGTTTTTAGCCTGAAAAATGATTTTCAAAATGTTCATTAAATGAAATAAAATAACTTACACATACCCTTATCTGTGATCTATTTTATAACCAAGCTATATGTAATGACTTTTTAAATTTTGCTCTAATATACAACTCTGTTTCCATTTATTTTTATTATTGTTCACTATATTTTAGAGTTATCCTGTCATCTAGGATAGCCAGAGGGGAAAAAAATTAAAAATGTATTTTATAAATTCAACAAGATGCATAGTTTGAGGATTCTATTGCTGGCTCATGGTAATATCATCATTATGCTTTATCCTTACATAATACCTTTCAGAGAGAGGTCGAAAAAAAATCTTTAAAACCATAATTTAATTCTTGTGAATTAAATTAAATTAAATTAATTCTTAAAAGAGGCACTATAATCCCTGATTTATAAATGAGGAATCTAGATTTAAAGAAGATAAATAACAAGCCATATCCTTTTACAGATTTATGCTCAAATTTCTGATACCAAAAGCCCAGAGGACAAACTGTGCCATTTTTACACACACACTCTTCTCTCTCTCTCTCTCTCTCTCTCTCTCTCTCTCTCTCTCTCTCTCTCTCTCTCTCACACACACACACACACACACACACACATACACACAACTTTCTGAAGAAGAAATTGGAGTTTCTCCTTTTCTTGATTACACAAAAATAAGTTATTCATCCACTTTCCCTTATCTCTTATTTTAGTCAGTTTTCCGTTACTGTGACAAAGTACCTGATGTGATAACTGAAAAGAGAAAAGGTTTATTTTGGCTCATGGTTTCAGAAGTTTCAGACAATGGTGTGTGCCCCTGCAGCTCTGGGCCTGTGGTACCATGGTACATCATGGCAGGAGCCCATGGTGGAGGAGGCTGCTAAACATAACCACATGGGAAGTGAGAAGAGACATACAGGAAGGGATCAGAGTCCCAATATCCCCTTCAAGGGCACACCCCATATGACCCAACTTCCCCCCACTAGGCCCCATCTTCTAAAGGTTCAGCCCACTCCCAAGAGTGCCATAGACTGGGAACCAAGCCTTTATCACATGAGCCTTCAGGGAACATTCAAGATCCAAGCCATAACATCTCTTCTCTTCCTTGTCCTTTCTTCTCCCTCTGTTTCCCCTGTGTCTTCTACTCAATCAAAATACTAATTCATTTCTCACCTTCCTTGTCATGCCTTCATAAACAGATTCTTACAGATAATAGACTACAGCTTGGCAATACTACTTACTGAGTGCCAGCCACTAGTCACTACTTGACAAGGACAAATGCATTTAAAATTAACATGCCAATTTGTGGATACAGAAATGATGACCAAGGTCACTCAACTGCTAAGTTGAAGGGCTAGGGTCATGCACTACTCCCCTCTGGACTTCAGTCTCTTGAGTGCAGCCTAAACATTGGTGAGACCAAGAGATTTTTGAGCATCTGCCTAGTACTAAGCTCTGTGGCTGGCCACTGGGGACATAGAATCCCCAATGACAAAGATCTCAAGGAACTCAACCTCTAAGGAAAGAGAGAGAGTTTGTGATGCCATGGGAACAGCTACTTATGACGTAATGCTTCAAGTAATATGTATATCCATGCACCTTGGTGTTATTAGAATATGAAGGGGGCACCCAACCCCATCTAGGGAAGTTCCAAAGAGGAAGAGATGGAAGGACAGGCTGGGCAAAGCAAATCCCCTGAGCACAGCATGATGGCCTCAAAGATCTTGACCTGTGGGTGAATCCCAGGGGCTTCTCTTACCTGGCATAAAGTGTATATGGGGGCAGCTGAAGTGGAGGCCAGGTGGCTAGTCAGATGGCTTGTTATGAAGAACTCCGGACCCCACCCTAAACCGTTTGGTTTCCTGTTGTGTGAGTGGGGACTCAAGATGGCAAGTTTTGGACTCTGGCTGTCTTTAAGACCTGCAGGCAGCGTGGTGGTCCCCAGCAACAGGATGGGTGAGCCTTGGAGGAGATTATAGCATTCCCATCATGGCATCAGGCTATGGAAGAGGAACAGAGGACAGACACTCCTGGGAGGACACCTGAATTTAAGCAAGAGGAAAACGGCCTCCAAATGGCCTGAGGAGGAGTGGTCAAGCAGTTTTTAAAAGAAAAAAATCAGAAAATAAATTGAGTAGTCTTTTTCAAGAAAATGGGTTTGGACAACAGTGCCAAGTGAAGTCCAATTTAGCTACGATTTGGCCTCGGGAGAAGTTTCAGCTGAGTGGCTGGAGCCTCAAACAGGGTGCAGATAAGAGGGAAGGGAAGTGAGGAGGTGGAGAGGGAAAGTGTATACAGCAGGTGCATTTAGCCAGACCCTGAGGGGAAGAGAGGGACATCCCGTTAAAGGAGTTGTGTTGCTTTTTTTTTTTTTTTTTTTTTCCTATTAAGAAAGTCATCTATTTATCAATCTGCTATAGAGAGCCTACAGAAAGGGAGAGCATGAAGATAAATTCGGGAGAAAGGATCATTGATAGAGCTTCATCCCTCAGGAAGTAAGAGCCATGGAATCCAGGGCACAAAGGAAAAATTAGTCTAAGAGGGGATACCAGGAAATGCAAAATCTATAGATTCTAGAAAAAAAAATTGGACCTGTGTGTTCCTAACTTCCACCTTTAGAACCAACAGAAATAAGGATCCAAAAATGTAGCAATCTCATGGAGGATGAGAAGGCTGGTGCCAGAGCAGGGTTCATCTAGGGGCAGGGTCTTTTCTCACTCTCTTCTCCCTATCCATTCCCCTCCCTGAATCCAATGCTGAATTTCCCCACCGCTTAAAGGCCCAGCTGCAAATCACAGCTTCCTGTGCCAGAGAAAACCCACTTCCTGTGTGTATCCATGTGTGGGTGTGTATATTTTCACTTCCTAGGGACCAGAACTGCAAAGAGACTTGGACTGGGCCATGTCCTCTTTCTTCTTCCCAGACTCACCAGCTGGTGGGAGTTCAGGAGGAGAAGGAGAGGATTAAAAATTTTAAGGATCTAAAATTTCAGCTAGAAAAGTGGAATAAATAAGAGAGACCTATCTTATAACTTGGTAATTATACTAGAGCCCCTCTTATCCCTTGGAGATATGTTCCAAGACGCCCCAAAATGTTCCATGGATTCCTGAAACTGAAGTTAGTACTGAACACTATATATACTTTGTTTCTTCCTATGCAAACGACCCCATCATAAAGTTTAATTTACAAATTAGGCACAGTAAGTGATTAACAAAAGTAACTAATAATAACGTACAAAAATATATTGTAATAGAATTGCCAGCATCACTGTTATTCTGCTTAGGGTCCATAATTAAGTAAACTAAATAATGAATACAGGCATGGCCATACCATGATGTTGATCTGATAACTGAGATGGTTACTAAGTGACTAACAGGCAGGTAGCAGATACAGTGTAGATACACTGGGTAAATGGATAACTCACATCCTGGGTGGGACAGAGGGGGACATCAACAACAGATTTCATCATGCTACTTATAATGTTGTGCAATTTAAAATTGATTCATTGCTTATTTCTGAAATTTTCTATTTAATATTTTTGGACCACCATTGTTGAAAGGTAACTGAAACTACAGAAAGTGAAAACCTCCTATAAGGGGGAACTACTTTAGTTAATAACTTACACTTGAAAACTGCTAAAAGAGTAGATTTCGAATGTTCTTACCACAAAATTATAGTATGTGATGTGATGCATGTGTAATAAACAGCTTCAGCTGGTCCATGATGGATACATATTTTAAAATAGCATGTTGTATACCACGAGTATATGAAACTTTTATTAATCAATTTAAACAATTAGAAAGAATAATAACTAAAACAACAACAAAAACAATAAGACCAGTGATGAGTTTCTTCTGTGCCTGGCACTACACTGGGCACTTAACACATGCAATTGTCTCTCATCCTTATAAATTGGGACCACTGCAACTCAGCAGCTCTGTTCCCTGGTGGAATGAGCCAAGACTGTGCTGTATCTGCAGATCAGGCCCATGGTAGGGGAGGCTGCTTGTTGCTGACTTGGGACCATCAAAGGGCTGCTGAGCACCATGAAATACCCAGCAGAGACTTATAATGCTACACTTGTAATGGTCCAAATCCGTACGATTGTGCATTCAGCAGCACAGGTTTAGCAGTGAAAACAGCAGAATGCTGTAGGTAAAGAAAGGGAGTTTAAAGTGTTTGGCAAGACCTAAGAAAGAGAGGTGTGAGGATCCTTAGGGCAGTAGATCCCATCCTGGCTGTGGGTCAGAATCCCTGGGGAGCTTTTCAAATGCAGAAATGCCTGGATCTGGAGCTTCTGTTTAATTAGTCTGAGGTGGAGCTGGGATCTATCTGGCTTCTAAAGCTTCCCAGGTGGTTGGAATAAGCAGTCAGGCTGAGCACCTGCTCAAAGCAGTGCTTCCCAACTGTGGCCCCATGGCAGGAGCAACAGCCCTGGGTATCTCTAGAAATATGCTTTCGTGGGCCCTAACCCACACCTGGCAGATCAGAATAGGTGTGTGTTTGCACATGCCCTCTGAAAGGTTCCAATATACCCTAAGGTTTGAGAACCACTGGCTTAAAGGATCTGAGAGGGAACAGCAGAGTTCCCTTCTGGGAGTTAGAAGGGATCAGAGTGATGTGTGTAGCTGACAGGGATCCAGGCCACTGGAGCTTGGGCCCTGGGAAGCTGTGGAACTGAAGAGCCGTTTTGTGATTGTCAGTGGTAAGTGGACTCGGGTGCCACAGGCCAGGGACATAAGCCTTCCAGAGATGTGTGGGTGGGAGGGGAGTGGCCAAAGGGCCAGGAAAACTGGATGGTGGGTGCTGTGAGCAGAGGATGTTGAGTGAGGAAGCTAGGGGTCCTTAGAAACAGGTGTGAGGAGCAGGAGACGCTGGCCCTGCTGCTGAGCCCTGTGATCTGGGGGTTACTCCTCTTAGAGAATTGCAAAGGAAAGAGGACGCGGAGCAAGAGTCAGTTCCAGGTGTCGCCAGCAGGTGGGGAAAGTCTTCTAGAAGGCTGTTGAGGATGCCAAGCATTTGCTACTAGGTAAACGCTCCAGATGGAAATAAAAAGGCTTCAGAGAGAGTGAACTGGAGGTTGTGCAGCATGATGAGGTACCCAGGACCACATTCCAACTCTACTCTCACTGTGAGGCCTTGGGGCAGTTATTTAACTTCTCTGAACCCTAGTTTCCTCATCTGTAAAATGGGACGATGTCACTAAGACCTAAGTGTGGGTGGGAGGCCTGGGGGTGTTCACTGGTCCAGGATCCATTTCCTCCTGTGGCCTTGCAGCCCGAGTCACAGGTTGCTGGAACCTGGAACCCTTTGCCAGTGCCAATCTCAGTTGCTTCCTGTCTATTTTCCAGACCTTCTGACACTTCATCCTGGGCTTGCTGTCAACCATGTAGAATTCTCACCATTTTCTTTATTTTCTGTGTGACAGTGGACAAAGCAGATAATTGTTATGACAGTAGTATCTTTATCAGTAATGGATGGGGTAACCCCTTGCAGGAGGGTGATGAGATTAAATAAGATAGCATAAACACAGACACCTGGCCCAGGGCAGAGTCCAGCTCCTAGCTTTGCATCTGCCCTTCCTGTGCACCAAATTCAGTGCTTCATACTGAAATGAACTTGCCCTGTCTCTAATGACCCCAGCCACTAATACAAATCCCCTACCACTGTGGCCTTTCAGAGGGTCTAAAGTGCTGTAGGACAGTTTGTCAAATAATCACTGAAGATGCCAAATCAAGAGAAGAGGGGTGACAGGTGTGTCTTTTATTCTGGCACCTTATCTCCTATTAGCTCACCATTATAGTCAGTTTTTTTGCTGCTGTGACGAAGGGACCTAACCAGCACAATTGTAGAGGAGAAAGAGTTTATTTGAGGGCTCACAGTTTCAGAGGTCTAAGTCCGTAGAAAGCGGCTCCATTTCTTGCCTCCATTTCTCCGGGCTGGAGGCAAGGCTGAACGCGGCAGAAGAGTGTGGCAGAGGGAACATCATGGTGATCAGGAAGCAAAGACAGAAATTGCTCTCTCCAGATACAAATATATACCCAAAGCCATGCCCCAATCCCCACCTCCTCCAGCTACACCCTACCACTTTAGTTAATCCCACCAGGGATTAACTCACTGATTAGGCTAAGGCTATAGCCCAATCATTTCTCCTCCAAACCTCCTTGCATTCTCTCATGAAAGCTTTTAGGGGATATCTCAGATCCAAACCATAATACTCACCAACCCAATGGTTCCTTACCCTTTTTTTGCACACTATAATAACCTATGGGAACTGTGCAAACATATCCCTGTTCATATCCAGCTTAGACCACAAATCTATCAATCAGAATTGCTTTCTGTGCCTCTGATGTGCGCCCAGATACCTTTTGATGCCAGGGCAGGGTGGGGCGGGAAAGGAGAGGCAGGTCCAGGCCTTGCAGGACTTCTGCTGTACCATCTACACTGAGAGGTGACCACCTGCTCCATTCCCCATCTGGAAGGTTCCTGGAGGCCTGCTTCATCCTCTGCTAACTCTGCTGGGTTTCTCCAGGACCAAGTGACCATGTGCTAGACCTCAATGTGGTGACAGGGGCAAAAGGTATCTTTGCCAAGAACAATCCAGCCAATGCACACCCGAACATTGTTACTTATGTTACCACAGCACTGTACTAAGTTTGTTCAGGAAAATTCTGTTTTCCACCAGTGAAAACAGAGCGCTGCCTGAGCGCCCCTAAATTACCTTCACCCTTGAGATCTTGAGTTAAGTGCTTTTCAATTGAATCAGGCTATAAGGAACCATGTGTTTCTTGCCTGCTAATGGGACAAACCAAACCATTTTGAAAAGTGCAGTGAGAAATATCTTCATGGGGATTTATAGAAAAAAAATTGTTCCGTGATTTAAAACACAGCTTATTTCCCTCCACTTAAACAATGTTTATAAGGAAAAATGTCTCCCAGAACAATCATGTAAAAACTACCTGTTTGCAGATGTACTTTTCTATAGTGTTGGTGTCCTATTTGTTAACATGTTAAAGTCGCCTAGTAATAAATTAAGAACCCATTTTCTTAAAATAGCATGGAATCAGGGTGGGGGCAATCATTTCTATCGATAACGCCATACATGGGCCTGAGTGAGTCTTTCCCACCAATCCACAGTTCCCCAACATCCATGGAATTTAACCACCTTTGCTGTAGCTAAAGCGCCATCTTGTGGTTCTGGACAGTATTAGTTACCAGAAATTGAACTGCTCTGAGCCTTTCTCAGAATATTAGCATTCAAAATCCTTGTTGGTAATCAGTGAAATCCCTGAGTTTGCAAGGCATGGTGTTAAGTGTTTTAGGATGCTTCTGCATAGGTGGGAATGAAAAATGCATAAATAACAGGTAAAGAGGAGGTCAGGTTTAAGTGCTGATGAGAATTTTGGGAAATCTCTGTGGCTTAGGGAAGAATATGTTCAATCTCTTCCTGGTCCTACACAACCAATTAAATAGGTAGGCCAGGATAATAAGCCATCTAGCCTTTTCTATGTGACAAGAAAACAGTAACAATACATATGAGACCTTTCAGAATTTCAATGATGCTCAAGGCCTGAAGCTTGGCTACCTCTGGGAAAAGAAAGTTCAGTAGGATATGTCAGATTGCTCTGTGTTTTAATGTTTCTGTCAGACAGTGTAGGTCAATGTCAGTGTTCCAGAATGCAATATTTATAGGTCTCCCTCTTGCCTGGCATTATCTTGCTTTCAGGGAGACATGCATGGGACTGTCTGTAAACACGCTCTATGGCCTTTGGGTTTGATGTATTCTGGTTTGAATGACAGCTGGGTTCGTTAATTATGACTGCTGTGTACCTTGGAGGAAATCTAATAAAAATCTTTATCAAATCACTTAAAAGAAATGGTATAGTGACTTCTTGAAACACTTAGAATAAGCTTGAGACCTCTAGCAGGGAATGCATAGTTTAACTTGAGACCTGCAATCACTCTGCAGGTAGATATGATGATCATTGGATTTTTTATTCACTCTTTTAAAGAAATTTAATATTTGATATAGGTGCTTGGAAACAAAAGTAGCTAAAAATGTTAGAAGGAACTTAGAATTCTGGGATAACTTTAAAGAGGTTGTATATTCCTGACCTGATTTTAAAGATTCAGATCTATTGATACTATAGGAATTTTTCTTGAAAGAATTTATTTTATCTTCCATTAAAAAGCAATATATGGGGGCTGGGGTTGTGGCTCAGTGGTAGAGCACTCGCCTAGCATGCACGTCCCAGGTTCGATCCTCAGCACCACATAAAAATAAAGGCAGTGTGTACAAATAAAGCAAATAAATAAATGTTAAAAAAGCAATATATGTTCATTACATACAATTGGAACAATATAGATATAAAAAGATGATAGATTACTTGTATTCCTACTTCTGTTAATGTTTCATGTATTGGTTGCAGTTTTCTTTTTTTGTCGTCTTATGTACTCTGGTCCTCCCTTAGCCTAGATTGCACTTTTTATAATTACCTGCAGCCAACCATGGTACAAAACTATTAAATGTAAAATTCCAGAAATAAACAATTCATAAGTTTTAAATTGCATGCTGTTTTGAATAGTGTGATGAACACTTGCTCCAGCTGCTCCATCCCTGCCCAGGGCACACATCATCCTTTGTCCAGAATATCCACGCTACCTGCTTGTTAGTCACTTAGAAGCTATATGGATGACCAGGTCAAATGTCATAGTATCAGTGTGTCTGTTCACATAACCTGTTTTGCCTTCATGGCCCCAAGTGCAAGAGTAGTGATGCTAACAATTTGGATATGCTAAAGAGAAACACCATTAAGTATGTTCTTTAAGTGAAAAGGTGAAATTTTACAATGATATTTTGAAAGAGAGATCACATTCATGTAACATTTATTACAGTGTATTGTTATAATTATTTTATTTTATTATTAGTTGTAGCTCTAATTTGTATTTCGAATGTCTTCCAAGGGCCACAAATTGCAGGCTTAGACACCATGGTGTCACTATTTGGGAGGTGTTGTTAGAACCTGTAGGAGGTAGGGTCTAGGGGAAAGAAGTTTGATCACGGGAGTGTGCCATTGAAGGGACTATTGGGACCTTGACCCCCACCCTTAACTTCCCAACTGCCATGCGGTGAGCAGCCTTCTCTGCCCTGCACTCCCACCATGGTGTGCTGCCTCGCCACAGGCCTAAAAGCAACAGACCTTCGACCGTGGACTAAAAGCCCCCTGCACTGTGAACCAAAATGAATGTTTCCTCTTTTTAAGTTGATTGTCTGTGGTGTTTTGTCACGGGAATACAAAGCCGCTTGATACAGTTACTGTGTTCAGCCATCCACTGGCAGTCTTAGAACCTGTCTTCCATAGATAAGGAGGAATGGCTGTAGTTTTTAAAATATAGGTTGTGATAACAACAGGTAAAGTTTTATTTTCCACTAACATTATAACATAATATCTCTATGTTACCCAATTCTTTATAAATATTTTAATACCACTTAATGAACAAAATTATGCAGGTGTATATATTTATACTTACATATATACCCACAAGAAGGGAAGCAAATATGTAAACCAGGGCTTTTCTTATTCCTTCACATTACAAATAATACTGCCGTGGAAAATCTATCTATATTTCAAATTTATTGCTTCAAGATACAGTACCAGAGGTGAAACAACTGCATCCAAGGGTGTAAACAGGCTCAGTCACTGCATTATTTTCCATGAGGAGGTACCCATCAACACTTCCACAAACAACACCCAAGCATACTTCTCATACCCTGGCCCTTTGCACAAGATGCATGATTCAACAAGGACTCAGGATTATCCTCAGGCAGGGTTCCATGTTGGAGCTGGTGTTCTCAGTTTGAATGTCCAGATCGTTCATAATAGGTGCCTACCACCCCCAAACTAATAAACAGAAGACACAGTTTCCAACTTTATTGCTGCTTGCACCCCATTTCTCCTCTGTTCAGGCTAGGTGCTTCCCAAGCTCATGCTCAGACCCATTGTTTCTATATTCTCTACAGCAGACTCAGAGTCTCTGGGGATCTGTAGGTTAACAAAGCAGTCCTCTCCCCCTCCCCTCCTCTCTCTTTGCAGTGGTGGGGATTTAACCTGGGCCCTTGCATATACCAGGTAAGCACTCTACTGCTGAGCCGTATCCCTAGCTCCAAGAAAGCAGTCTTCACTGTGCTCTTCTCTCACTTTCTCTTCTCCAGCTAGCCAGCGTCTTTACATTCTTCTGCTTGTGGCTTGCAATGCTGGGTACTCTCCACACACAGCCCCCATTTACTCATTACAGGGCCTGACTCATTTCTGTGGGTTAAAGTGTAAATGGTGTTTCTTGCCACCATTTCAAATGTGAATGCTCTTCGGAAAGGGAATTCACTAAACTGTTATGGATCATAATTAGCTTAATATGAACTAAGTTATCAGGTCCCTCTCTCCTTCTCCTCTTCCCCTTTTCTCTCTGCATTAGTCAGGATTCACTAGAGGAACAGGACCACAGAAAGTATATGAAATTATAAAAAGAGGTTTATTATTGACTCGCTGGTTCATCCCACAGTGGGCAGCTATAGGCAGGGCGCCATAGAAATGAGCAACCTCAGAACAAGAGGGACCATGGTGCAGCCTCAGTCTGAGGTTGAAGGCCTTCCTAGAAGGTCCCTAGAGAGTCCTTAATATAAGTCCACGCTGAGAATTTGTCTGATGTACCTGCTTACAGAGAATCAAGCTTGTGCACAATGGCAGACTTTCCCTTCTGCTTTTTATGCCATCTGGGTCCCCAGCCTATTGGTAAGGGCTGCCCACATTCAGGGAGAGTCTCCCTCTCAGTTGGCTAACCCACATGCGTATCATCTCTAGAGACACCTTCACAGGCACACCCAGAAATGTGCTTTCCTATTGGGGATTATTTTCTGTCTCAATTTAAAAGAAACATTGCTTTTGTACTATCTGTTGTTACTATTCTGCTTTTTTATCCTTTTTCTGTTACTTGTTTTTTTATTTAGGGGATTTAAGAATCTATTCTTGAGATTGGGGTACAGCTCAGTGGTGGAGCATTTATTGATATGCAGTCCCTGGATTCCTCCCCAGCACTGCAAAAACCAAACCAAACCAAACAAAACACCTAATATTTCTTTGTTTTCTGAAAGTTTATGTTCATGTGCCTTCCCAGAGCATTTTTTCACACACTGAATACTGAATGAGACCTTTGAAACTGGAAACTCTTTTCAGTCCTGATAGATCTTGAATTGTCTGATCATTTTCTCCTCTACATTTTCTCTATTCTAAATTTCTGAAATGCCTATTATTTGCTTGTTGGGCCCTCTGGAATAATCATTGAGTTTTATTACTATTTTTCTCATACATCTTTTGTCATTCTACATTCTGGGATATCATCACTTTATTATCTGACTTCCATTCGACTTTTTATTTTGGTTCTCAATTTTAATATCTTCTGGTGAAAGATAAATGTAGTGTTCTTGTCTCATGAAATGCTAAAGATATGATTTTTTTTTTAAAGCTTGTATTGTGGTCCCTGTCTCCTCTGATTCCCTACATTTATTCATCTGGTTTCTGTCTTTCAAGTTAAAGCAGGTTTCCTCAAGTGTCTGTTGACCTCAAGCGTCTGTTAACCTTTGTTAAGGGCGAGTCACCAAAAGAGTTCTTCAGGAGCTCTGTGCATGCAAATGTGTGTCGTGCACTGGGCAGTGGGCTTCACTGTGCTGTGGGTTAGGTTGGCCACTTCACTTCGTCATCTGACTGACTCATAGCCTTCCCAGCAATGCAGATGAAGAGTTCTAGCCATTGAAGCTGGTGGGCCAGGGACCAGTTCAATTAGGTCCACTTTGGAAGTGGTCACCTCCCAAAGCAGCTGGCCATTTCTGTACTCTCCTAACCTGCCTTCTCCCGGTTTGCTGGTTAAAACCATAGTTAATAAAGTGCCACTGGGTTCAATCTCTGGCACCAAAACAAAACAAAACATTGACAGAGTCAAAAAGCAACACAAAGAACAGGAAAAATATTTGTAAATTGCAGATGTGATCAAAGGATTAATATCCAGCAAATATATGGAAATCCTAAACCTCAACAACACAAAACCAAATAACCCAATTTTAAAATGGGCAAAGAACTAGAATACATATTCTTCAAAGAAGGTACACACATGGCAAATAAGCACATGAAAGATGTTCAACATTACTAATCATTAGGAAACTGCAAATTAGAACTATGATGAGAAGCCACCTCATACCCATTAGGATGGCCACTATCTGAAAATAAAAAAAGGACTGGGTTTTAGGTCAGTGGTGGAGCACTTGTATAGCATGCACAAGTGGAACCCAAGGCCCCATCCACAGACCCCAGACCCCGCCCAACCAAAAAATAAAGACAAGTGTTGTTGAGAAAGCAGAAGAAAAAGGAAAACCCTTGCAAACTGTTGGTGGGAATGGAAAGTGGCACAGCCACTGTGAAATAAATGTATGTTGGTTCCTAAAAATATCACAAATAATTATAATCTGATCCAGCAATTCTATTCCTGGGTATATGCCCCCCAAAATTCAAAATGGTTTCTCAAAGAGATATTTGTACACCCATGTTCAAAATATCTTAAATCACATTACCTAAATCGTAGAAGCAACCCTAATGTCTACCAATGAATGAGCAAAATGTATAACATCCACACAATGGAATATTATTCAGCGTGTAAAAGGAAGAAAATTCTAACCTATGCCACAATATGGATGAACCATGAGAACATAATGCTAAACAAAATAAGTTAAATACTTTTAATTCCAATAACATGAGGTTTTTATAATAGTCAAAATCATAGAGATAGAAAGTGGAATGAATGGTGATTGCCAGGGACTGATGGAGATGGAATGGGGAATTAGCACTTAATGGGTTTGTTTTACGAGACAAAGAGAGATGGACAGTGGTAATGGTTGCATATCAGGAATGTATTTAATGACACTGAACTGTGTGCTTAAAAAGGGTTAAGATGGTAAATTATGTGTTACTTGTATTTTAGCACAATAAGGAAATTCTAGAATAAGTAAATAAATAAACTTCCCCTGACATTAAATCCCTCAAGGTTTAAAAGAGAGCAGGATAGGTAAAATATCCAGAACATTCTAGGACCAGAGTCCTAGATAAAAGAAAATGACAGATACTCTGAAACCAGGTAGAACATGCAAAATCACTTCCTGTTCTAAATAATTAACTCTACAGTTATGTGGCAATAAATATTTAGCCTACCATGGCTTTACAAGCTGATTTCTAAAAATGACTCCATGCACCAGAGAAGTTGTTTTGAGTACATCAAATAAGCAAATTATGGTGTAATTATTCCTGTATAGTTTTTGTGCTATTATACAAAGTGTCTCATTATGAGTTATCATAGATTTTTTCCTATTGGAACAAAAGCTCCTGTAGAATAATCACAATGTTTCACTATTCCTTAAGTCATAGAATAAAACAAAATGCTTGCCACAATTCCAAATAGTTTGCCTCACTGATTCCTTCCCTAGACAAAGAAGTGGCAGGGAAATAGGTGAGCTGGGTGGAGGAGGCAGCAACAATTTGAGCCATGGCTACTCAGTGGACCTTGCAGAGGGGGCTGGCAAGGAGTGTGGCAGGTGACATGTAGGCCTTGCCTGCTTCCAAGTCCTGAGCCCAGCTGGAGATCCTATCTATCTATCTATCTATCTATCTATCTATCTATCTATCTATCTATCTATCATCATCTATCTATTTTTCATTCCATTAGACTGACTTTACTGGATTTACTGACTTTATACTGTATTATCAGCATAAATAAAAGCTTTATAGACTCACATTCAATGCTACCTTAAATAAGGCAGTGACTGGTCAATCGCAAAATCCTGGCTTGGTTTCCGAGTATTTTACTGCTATCTATAGCCTTTTCATGCAAGTTACACAATGAGTTTCTAGAGCTCTCACACTATGGGGCATGTGCTTGCTTTCATCCCAAACAAGTTTACTGCCTTTAGCCCAAGACACTGGATGAAGGCCAATTTAGTATTTTTATGTACAGAAACCCAACAGTGTACATTTATCTCAGATTAGTGGCGAGTACTTTAGCTTTTGCCTTTTCTAGCTTGGCAATGCAAGCCGTGGATTTTGGACCCAGGACATTGCCTCCCCAGTGGTGATGGATCTCATCATATTTGTCATTGTAGTTGGTTCCAATAGCTTCCACCAACTTAGCCAGAACTCCTTTGTCTTCCAAGTTAACTTGTGTGAAGGCAACAGTGGTGCATGTCTTCCTGTGAACCAGATGTCCCAGCCTGGCCTTCCCCTTGATGATGCAGTAAGAAACTCCCACCTTGTGACACAGGGTAGGCAGGAAGACAACCAGCTCGATTGGACATCATGTCCAATCACCACCAGCTGAGCCTTCCTGTTCTCCACTAAGGTGGTGACAGTATTGGCTCCTGCTCAAAGGACCTGTGGTCTGTTCGTGGGGACAACCCCTTTGCCAGCAGCCTTCTTCTGAGCCCTACCCAATAGCCTCTGCTTCTTTTCCTGCTTGGTCTTCGGTCTGTTCTTCAGCCTCTTCTTGAAGAGCAGGTTCACCACCTTCTTGGCTTCCTGCTTCTTGATGATGGCTGAGGCTTGGGCCACCTTCTTCCCCTTGGCCTTCTTTCCTTTCACCATTTTGGATAACTGGAGGAGAGATGGATCATTTCATTATTCATTATTTTAATTTTATTTCACAGAAAGGCCTTTTCCACCTCCCACTGTGGGCTGTCTGGTCAGAGGTGGTGACTTTCTCTGGGGCAGACAAAGGCTCCAAGATGCTACAGCCACGGTGTGAGAAGTGGAAGATGACTCACTGCCTGGAGTCACCTGTGTAGCCCACGTCCTCAGGTAAACAGACCTTCACACTGTAAGCATTTGAAATTGCCACTAAAACTCAAACAGAAATCATTTACTGAAGCTTTGCACTATTAGGTCCTTGGGAGCCAGAGCTGGAGGATTATTTGGGAAGTAATGTAACCTCAGCCGTGGATTGATAATTGGAAAGGATTGCTCTTCTGGGTGGTAACTGTGGGCAGGGTAGGGTGTGGCTGGAGGAATTAGGGGCATGCCTTTAGAGTTTAGATTTTGGGCACTCTCTGCTCCCTGGCTGGCATGAGCTAAGGTGTTTTTCTCTGCTACTCCCTTCTACCACACTGTGCCCCTTCACCTTGGACCTGGGGCAATGGAATCAGCAGAGCAGGGACTGAACCCTCTGAAACCATGAGCTAAAATAAACTTTTCCTCCTCTGAGGCGTTCTTGTCAGGTATTTTGGTCACCACGATGAAAAGCTAATGAACGCATTTCCCCACAATTTACATGAGTTTTCTACCTTGCATGGGGTGTAAGAGGGGCCCACAATTCCTGAACCACCTTCTCCCATGACTGCGTACTTTATACTAACTTGTAAGATGATGCTGAAGGGAAAGAAAGGCCACCTCAAACGTCCACTCTGACTCTGTCCTCCAGATCACCGCCTCTCATCTCTGGTGAGCGCTCTACTTAGATAGTACCTGAATAGAAATAACTCATCTTCCCTGTTTACTTAGGGATCTCAGATTTCAACCTCCACTATTCACAATTAGCTGATCATTTTATGTGATGCCAAAGCAAACATAAAGAGGAAGGACCCCCTTGTAATAGTGGATTCTCTCCCACCCAGTGAGGGAAGATTCATTTACAGATGGAACCCAAGCAAACACCAAGTGACCAGCATGACTCTGAGCAATTAATGCAAAGAAACACCCCATAGGTTGTGCTTTCTCAGCACAATCAAAGAACACCTGAAAGAAAAATATTAAATTCAATTATTCTTTTGTATTAGCCAGGTGTGTCACCCACTAGGCTACAACAGAGGACTAGCTTGAAACCTGTGTAAAATACACAATTTAAATTTCAATTATTAGAAATATATCACCTTATTTTTTTATTGGCACATTGTATTATATATAACAGTGGGATTTGTTTAACCATGTGTCCATGCACACAATATAACAACACAATTTAGTCAATTTTGTTCCCTAGTACCTCTTCTTGACCTCCCTGACCTTGCCCTGAGGCCCTTCCTCTACTCCAGTGGTCTCCCCTCTATTTGCATGAGGTTTCAGCTCCCTTCTCCTCCCTGCTTTTTTCCTCTCTAGCTACCACATATGAGAGGAAACATATGACCCTTTATTTTCTGAGTCTGGCTGATTTCACTCAACATAATGCTCTCAAGTTCCATCCATTTCTCTGCAAATGCCATAGTTTTGTTCTTTATGGCTGCATAAAACTCCATTGTGTATATATACACCATATTTTATTTATCCATTCATTTGTTGATGGACACCTAGGCTGGCTCCATAACTCGGCTATTGTGAATTGTGGTGCTATAAATGTGGGTATGCATGTACTGCTATAGTAATTTTACTTCTCTTGAATAAATACTGAGCAGTGGCAGGGTCTTATTGGTTTTTAATACTCTCAAATTTCAATTTACAATAATAATGTTAGATGTAAGTGTATCAATTATGATATTAATATCAGATTGATATATTGAGTTAATTTAGGTATTATTCTCTATGTATTGTAACTCTACAAATCTTATGTAGTGAACTTAGGTTTGTAAGCCATCTCAATTATTAGTTATCCAGGAAGTCTTGATGAGGATCCTGCAGTCATGTTAAGGAGCAATGACCAGGGATGTGGCCAGCTCTAACTATCACTTGGGCAGTGGCTATAGCCCACGTGGTGGGCCCATCTGCATTTTCTTCTGTCCTCAGTGAGAGGAGGGTGTGAAAGCTAGATGACTTCAATGATTCCCATCTCCTGGAATCTGTCTCTTCTTTGTGTAATCTCCACCCTCACTTTACCAAAGTGGTCAGTGTGACCAATACAATATACCATACAGTAGAAGTGATTATGTCACTTTCCAGATCAGGTTACAAAGGACTCTGTGACCTATCCCTTGCCCTGCAATTGGGTCATTCACTCTGGGTGGAACCAGTTACAGTGTCTTGAGGACTCTCACACAAACCTGTGGAGAGGTCAGTGGGCAGTGGACGTCTGCCCACACCACTCAAGGGAGGGCTCCCATGACTGCAGCCTCATGAAAGACCCTGGGGCAGAATCAGCCAGCTAAGCCACCCCGATTCCTCACCCTCAGGACCCGGGTGAGAGAACGTGTTTGTTGATTGTTATGGTTTGGAATGTCCCAAAGTCTCCTGTGCTTGTCCCCAGTGCAGCAGTGTTCAGAGGTGGGGCTTTTGGAAAGTGACTGAATCATGAGGGCTCTCGTCTCCTCAGTGGATTAATCCATCCGCAGCCGAAAGAAATACTGGGAGGTGGAGGTGGTGGGACGTGGCTGGAGGAAGCAGGTCTCTGGGGCGAGCCCTGGGAGGTACTCCTTGTCCCCTGCTCCTTCCTCTCTTTCTGCTTCCTGGCAGCCCTGAGCTCAGCAGCCTTCCTGTGCCACGCCCTTCTGTGGTGATGCTTCTGCTTCCTGGCAGCTGACTGGAACCCTGTTCTAAGCAGCTAGGTTTGGGGGTAAAGTGACACATAGCAATAGATAACTAACATGGAGCAGTGTTCATCTGTGAAAGGCCCTGCCCTTCCCTCCCTCTGCCCCCTCCACTCTGTCCAGGTCACTGTGAGAACATCAGGCACACAGCTCATAACCAAAAAATGTGTCCTCTGCCACTGAGGTCACTGAGAGCTCCTATGGGGCTGGGGCCTTCCCTGTCACCAGGCTTTCTTCCTCTACTAGCACAGAGCCTGCCCTTGGTAAGTGCTAAATAAGTGTTTGCTTAGTAGATCTGGGTATTTTTGTTTTTTTTCATAGAGCGTGGAAAATTGTGCTTTGCTCATAATAAGCACTCAGTAGATATTTATTGATCAAGTAAACAACCTACAAAAATTATTGCCAGTTCAGAATTATCACTCACCCCTTCTATACTGACCTTGATCAAATATTTTTCACCTGATATTCTGAGCATAAAAGTACTTAAAAACATATAGTACTTGTCATGGAAATTAATATTTATAGTTAATTAAAATCAGAACAAGTATAGTTAGAATTCTACAACCAGGAAAACTCTCTTTCATCTTTCCAGGAAAATATACAACTTATGTGTGCTTTATAAGGCAAAATCACATAAGCAAAGGTTGTCCAAATTACAATCAAGAAAGATATGACAAGGCTGGCCATGTGGCACATGCCTATAATCCCAGCAGTTCAGGAAGGTGAGGCTGGTGAATGCCAAGTTCAAAGCCAGCCTCAGCCAAAGCAAGGCACTAAGCAACTCCGGGAGACTCTGTCTCTAAATAAAATACGAAATAGGGCTGGGGATGTGACTCAATGCTTGAGTGCCCCTGAGTTCAATTCCTGGTACACACCCCTCACCCCTGCCAAAAAGAAAAAAGAAAAATCTGGCTTCTGTCCTTTTGAGGGCAGTACAAGAGAGAAAATATGAGTGGCATTTCTAAAGCCTGTCACTGTGAGAAGCTCACACTGGTGGCTGTGTGTGTGTGTGTGTGTGTGTGTGTGTGTGTGTGTGTGTAGTGACAACAGGCATGGAAAGGATCCAGTCAACTCACTCTGGTGTCCACCGACTGCCTGCTGTGTGCCAGATGCCATGACGGGTGCTGAGGCACAGAGGAGCAGATAGCGTGACAGGTTCCGCAGATACACACCAAGCCCGCTTCCTGCCAGGCGCGGTGCTGGTATTTGCAGAGCTCACTCTGCAGTGGGAGAAACAGAACGGACACTCAACCACCCTGAGGTGAGGTGACAGCCATTTGAGTAAGGAGCCTCTTCTGCGGGACACCAAACAGTGCCACCACCTGCTGAAAGATGCACTTCCTCCAGAGGCTGGCGGTGACCCCTCACACGCTCACGCAGCTGCCAGCTGCTGTGCACTCGCTGTCCAACACTGCCCTGGCACACATGAAGTGGACACACAAAGGTAGTTCAAGACCAATCTGCCCACGTGGAGCCCACGGTGTAGCCAGCAAGACAATGAGTCATGTGATTGGATCTTAGAGAACAGGGATGGGATGCAAGGGTTTTCTAGATGGGGTCAAAGATGCATTTGGGATCTCAAGAACAGGGTCTAAAAGGGCAATGAGTGGCAAAAGACTACGAGAAACGTCCCTGTTAAAGGAGGTGGCAGCAGAGATTTGGTGTACACAGCCTGGTGCAGGCAAGTTTGAGGATCACCTCTGAAGCGGTAGCAAGGCTGCCACAAGAAGACGGCAGTGGGTTTCCAACATGGCAGGTTCAGCAAACCCTGACCCGCCAAGGCAGCTGAGGCATTGCTAGAATGCAGCTGCGGGGTGCAGGGGCTGTGCCTATGCTGTTCACCCGAGCTGAGCACTGAGCCTAGCACAAAGTGGTGTCCACTGACTGGACAAACACAGGAGGTCCAAAGGCAGTCTAGAAAAACAGGCCTGGCTCTCACAATGCTGCCTTGGTTCTTCTCTCTGGGCAGGACACTGTTTTCAGAGCAGGGACTGCACTGTAGTTTGGTGTGCAACCCAAAGCAGAGTCAAGTTTTCTAGGTAGAATATCCGTCCCAATGGAGATGAAAAAAATATTGAGCATTAATGTCTTCCTAACAACTCTCTCAGGAAGGAGACTCCCACGTGCATGTTGCTTGGTCCAACAGTTCTGCCTGCAGCCTTCTTATGTGACCAGGACATCTCACAGCCTTCTCATGAGAGTGGCAGGACCCGTTGTTCCAGTGTTGGTCCACTGACAGTTGGTGTTGCCTAACTTTTCTCAAAGAGTTAAGCTTCCTTTGTTCATTTCTTCCTTCTTCTCCTAGCCCTCCCCACAAAGGATTTGAAGAGACCTGAAACATATGGTTATGTGGGATGGGCCCAACTTATTTCATGGTTTCTCTTCTGTTTTGTTCTAGGAACACTGGAGCCAGAAAGAAGATGCAGGCCGAGTTGCAGGAGGACAGGTTCCTGGGGGGAGGCAACCAGCAGTGAGGAAGAGTACGGATCCCATGAAGTGGGTCAGGTGGGTGTTCACAGGCCTTTCTCAGCCTCCATCATCTGTCACCACAGGTTGTGAGCCAGTCCCCTCCAGGACCGCCCCAGTGCCAGGGGCCTTAGCCACAGGCTCTGCCCTACTCTTAGTAACAGGAAAAAAAAAAAAAAAAAAAAAAAAAAAAAAAAACCTGGAAGCTATTGCAAAGGCCACTATTGAACAGGAAACCTGAGGCTGCCCAGGCCAGGTGGAGAGAGGCCTTCCATGTGCCAGACTTAGGCCTGGCAGCCAAGGCAGGGTGGCAGAGATAGCCCTGTCATCTGCCTACAGGGACCTCTGAAGATCTACCTGTGGCAGAGCCAGATGGTTGCCTGGTCGCTAGGTCAGATTGCATTTTGCAGGGAGAAGGGGCTGGGAGGGGTTTGATGAAATAGCTCCCTGGCATCCTGGTGGAGCTCTTCCTCAGAAGAAAGTCCAGGACTCGCTGACACTCCCCCTAGAGTCAGTTGAGGGGTTCTGGGGTCCCCCAAGGAAGGTTGGAGGTGGCAGTGATTCAACACAGTGACAATGAAAGATGGAGGAAGCAGGAGCCAAGAGGACTTGGTGGTCCCGCATGGAGACTGTGGGAAGGACATCTAAAGATGGCAGAAGGTGCCTGCCTCTGGCCCAGGTGTCCCTCATAATCATGATAGTGATTGCCTTCTGAGCATCTGTGCACTAACCCCAACCCTCCAAGTGGGGAAAGCAGTCATCTCTCCTTCCTGGGGAAGTGAAATCCAGAGTGTGGGCAGAACAAAAGGGGTTAGCTGTGCCATGAGGAGACAGTGCCTTACTGGGGTGGCTATAAGAAAGGACCTCTCAGAATAGAGATGATTTCTTCCAGCTTCTAAGCATTCCAGCCTCTTTTCCACTGCTCTTCATCCTGCTATGAAGGGCAACAAGAAGAAGCTTGCCCTCAAGACCTAGGTCTTAATCCATGTTTTTCTCATGGAGCCTTGTGTGAATTATAGAAGCTCTTGGGAGTTTCTACATTTCCTTCCTTTTCTGCAAAATGGGAAGGCTCCAGCCTGCCCCATGGCTGTCAGAACAGAAAGGCTCAGAGGGGCTGGGCTAGCTATCCATCAGGCCTGGCGTAGCTTGGAGCTTTAGTCTCACAGCGGAGTTCAAGGTGCCTGCAGGGGCCTGGCAGCCACTCTGGAACCTGCCTCTGCCTGGTCCCACCTCTGTAGTGTGGTGCTGGTGGAGGTGGACGTTGGTGTCCACCTCAGGCAGCAGACGATCTGCTGATGGGTTCCACTGCTTCTCAGAAACCAGGAGAGCAGGGGACCTACTACTCCTCAGACAAGGAGGCTAAACAATAAAAAGTTTGGCCTCTTCCCCGATTGAGTGGAGGTCAAGAGACACTTGGCAGTTTTTTGCTAAATCTTTAGCACAAGAACAAGGAATTCTGCTAGTAATTTTCATGACAGACATCACGGGTCCACTTTCCAAGCAAGACATGGAAGTCACTGCAAACACTGAGAAAGATGCACAGCTCGCTGGTGGCAACAGAACAGCACCATGTCCAAGCAGAAGACAAAGTCTCTCCCAGTGCCCGCCCCTCTGCCTGCCCATAGCACTTCACTGTAGTTCTGCTGTACCTGCTTCCTGATGACCAAGGCACTCCGAGAGACCAGTGGAATATTTACAAGTTAACTCATAGATTCATTTGAAACAACAAAAATTTTTCTTTTAAAGATATCTCTAAAATATAAAGCCACTATAAATCCACTGTTTTAATGTCGAGATGGGGAACTTGATTGATTTCATTCAAATCGGAGACTCTGAATAGATCCCTCTGGGCCCCAGCCCCTGCTGTCACAGGCTTACTGTGACATGTCCATAATCAGAGCCATTGGGATGAATGTTACCACTCCATTTTTATGGACACTTGTTCCAGGGATTGACACCCCTCCCTAGGACCACTCATTGTGAGACACCAAATTTACTGAGGTCTTAGATACAGGAAACACTGATGATGTTCCAAAAGGATCCCTTACAAATTGGAATTGTAAAAAAATTCAAACTAGATGATCTAAAGAAAAATATATTTTTTTCTGTAACACTGCCCAGCCTCTGTATGTGCTTGATGGTCAAGAAGAATGACCTCTTTGTTTCAACACCATTTACAACTAGGTCTCTGCTGCAAAAGATAAAGAAAATGGACAGAAATCCCTTATGTGAAGACTTTATGGCCCTCTGTCAGGTTAAAAAATGGTTACAAAAATATGCAAGTCAGACTCCTATGGCCACACTGGCAATGGGAATACCCTGATTGTCCCCACTTGGGAAGGCCCCTCTTGTTCTCACTGGAATAATTGCTCCATGAAGTGACAGGGCCCAAATGCCCATAGGGGTCCAGGAACCCAGATTGTTATCACATCGAAGGAGCCATGAGTCACATTTGGCATGGCAGGTGATTGGCATGCCTACTTTAAAGCATTTCTTTTAAACAAACTTTAAAAATAGTCCTCAACTTGCAATTACATGGGTCACTTCCAGGTTTTTGTGATTCAGACTCTCTTCTGAATCTCTGCTTGTACTAAAGCAGAGATTTAAAGATAAAGGTGTTTTCCAAATTGTTAGCACACATTTTTGCCTGGCTGGCTGGCCAGCCAAAGTTGTATTTATTTTTGTTGGATGTTTGAGGAATGCAATGTCTATTATTTTCTCTGTTTCAGGTATGGTGACTCTTAGTGGTTTCTCTGACAAAGAAGTAACTTAAAATGACTGATATCTTGATTTTCATGAGTAATCTACAACCAACTATTAAAAATATATTAAATGTAAGTAAGATAAATATTTTTAAAAATGCTTATCATATAATTTAAATTCTGAAAAGTATATGATAGAGGTTAAGTAGCTGAGTCATTTTAAGTTAAAATGTTGAAACATCAATTAGTAATTGTAAATTCAAGTATTCTTGGCCTTTTAAGGTCTATAAAACAATGTATTTGGGTCTCTTAAATGTGTTTTCACAAATTGTTGTATATAAAAAGCAGCAAAAACATTATATGTGAAAAAGTAAAAATATGCCCTTCTTCCTGGGTCTTCATTCAAATATATATTACTAAGAATTAAAATCTAATTAACATGTAATTCACAAGTAATTCAACACCCTAAAAAGTAGCCCCTGAGGAGCCTTGACTGATCTTAACAGTAGGAATGCACTATCTACTCAGTCTTGAATGCCCATCAGGAAAGTATAACCAAAGACAAATGTGCTATCATATGGGTAAAAGAAAACTCACATGCAAAAGACTGGGTTTAACTTTAGAGGTCTAAACTGTTTAAGCGGGGCCTACCCCAAGACCAGTAACTCATTTCTCCAAACAGTTAATCCTGTGAGTCAGGGTTACCAAAGTGTTTAAAAGCAATGGCCAAGACTCCTTTGGTTGTTAAGGAGGCCTCCCAATTAACCTTGGGACAATGTGGGGGTCCAGGTCCTCCCACCAAGTCCACACAGTTTTACAGGTCAAGGAACATCACTGTTTCATAGGAGGAAGACTAACAAAATATCAGTTCCTCCTGTGAAACACTCCTAACATCAAATATTTGCATATATGTCAAACTTTAAATCTAGCTACCCTATTCCCGAACTTGGACCATTTAAAAGACTAATGTGTGGAGAGTATTGAACAAACTTTATAACCAGTTAAACCTAACAAATATGCCTCTTGATAACCCTGTGGCTAAATGATTCACAGGTAGAAGCAGTTTTATTTATAAAAAGGTGTCATAAAAGCAGGGAATGCAATAGTCAGTTTCTGTGATACCATAGAAGCAAATGCTTTCCCCACTCACACTTCTGCCCCAAAGCAAAACTCATCATTTTCATTCAGACCTTACAGTTAAAACAAGAAAAAAATCTTAAAACATCACACAGATTCCACATATGGGTTTCTACTATTTCATGCTGCTATCCAGAAGGAAAGGAAGATATTAATAGCTAAACAGACCCTAATAAAAATATATAGATCCGCTAGGTCTTCTGTCACCAAATTACTCTTTGCTTCCCAGCATCATTTAGGGCTTCAATTCTATCTGAGTTCAATGAACACACCTTCCCTAGAGCTGTAGATGGATGTGTTGGTCACTTCTAGGTTCCTCTCAGATACATAGACAGGGCTTTAAAATGGTGTCTTGGGCCAGGCATGGTGGCACACACCTGTAATCCCAGCACTTGGGAGGCTGAGGCAGGAGGATCTCAAGTTCAAAGCCAGCCTCAGCAATGGTGAGGCACTTAGCAACTCAGTGAGACCCTGTCTCTAATAAAATACAAAAAAGGGCTGGGGATGTGGCCTAGTGGTCAAGTGCCCCTGAGTTCAATCCCCAATACCAAAAAAAAAAAAAAAAAAAAAAAAAAAGATGGTGTCATGGGGCTGGGGCTCTGGCTCAGTGGTAGAGCACTCATCTCACACGTGTGAGGCCCTGGGTTTGATCCTCAGTACCACATAAATAAAATAAATGTATTGTGTCTACCTATAACTAAAAAAAAAATTTTTAAAAGATGATGTCTTAAATTTGGTATGCATTGATAACCAGTACTTTGCAGGGGGACTGGTTTATTTTTTGACATTTTGTCCCTGCACAAATGACAATCTGTAAGAAAGGCAGGGGCCTCAGGACACACTGGCATAAGCATGCTTTGGACAAATTCTTGTAGGAGTCACAGGGGAAGTCACATATCTTGTTCCCTGGAATAGTGTTATAGCCAGATTTTTCCATCACTGTGACCAAAAGAGTTGACAAGAACAATTTTAGAGGAGGAAAAGTTTATTTGGCACTGATGGTTTTAGAGGTCTCAATCCATAGATAGTCTCCTACATTAAGTCAGGGCCCAAGGAGAGGCAAAACATCGGGGAGGAAGGGTGTGATGGAGGAAGGCATCTCAGGACATGACATCCAGGAAGCAGAGAGAGCTCCACTTGTCAAAGACAAAATATGAACTCCCAAGGCACACCCCCAGTGAACCACTTCCTTCAGCCATACCCTACTGCCTACAGTTACCCCCAGTTAATCCCTAGCAAGGGAATTATTCACTGATTATGTCAAAACTCTCATAACCCAATCATGTCACCTGTGAACTTTCTTGCATTATCTCACATATGAACTTTTGGGGACACCTAATATCTAAACCATAACAAACAGCTTCACCTACCTTGAGGTAACAACACAAATATTGTGAAAATAGAAAGGCATTAGATATTTTATTAGTTGAGCAGGGAGGAGTTTGTGCACACTTAAACTCCACCAGTTGTACCGGGGTAAACCTCTCAAGATATTAACATTAATATTGATATTACTAATATTCATAACCCATTATGTCAGTTATCCTATGTATTAGTTTTAGAACTGTCCTATACATTAAACTGAGCAACAAATAGACCACTTATGGTTAACTTTAAATAAATATTTTGTTTTTACAATGATATTCTTTTGAGAAAGTTCATTGGTGAATGATAGGATCATTTGAGATGTTTTAAAAATTCATTGTGAGAATAGCATAAACTTGACTGCAAAAGTTACTTTTACCAAATGTTCAATGGAACACTATTATGTACATAACTGGTATAAGAAATGCATTCATGAAAGCATTTTCTACATGTAGCTTGCCATTTTATTTCAAGGAATGTGCTATATGTCAAATTGTTGATGTTTGAAAACAACTGTCCTTTAAATAGGATACCAGGATCATGTATATTTCTTAGTAATGTGCAGTGTGCCACACTGCTACCTGGCAAACTCTAACATGTTGCTCCTTGTGTTGGATTGTGGGAAAAGTATTCAAGAAAGGTCTAACAATGATCTTTAGCATGGGAGTAAGATAGTTCTCCAAATGCTTGAGGTGGTAGAATCCATTATTCACCAGTTATGATTTGTTGACATCCCTTCAGAAGACTGGATTCCAACATACTGGCTGGAAGAAGCAAAACAGGCCACACAGGTATTATCTGAAATGACAACAGTGATGAAAAAACAAGGTCATATGATTAGATTTGATACCAATAATGAAATTCTCTTTGTAAAATGATAAGATAGTAAATGCTTCATTGTTGCAACAAACAATGATACAATGGAACCACCCGGCAAAGTTCAACCATGGAAAAAAGAGAAAGAGTTGAACCAAAGTGCTTCAATCAGAAGTAATGGGTACCTGTAATAATCTCAATGGTGCTATGGATAAACATGATTGGTTGGTTTCCAAAGGGTACTAGCCTTTGTTCCTCATATAACTGACATGTGTTTTGTAAATGCATGGATTGTTCACAAACTTGTGAACAAAGGCAAATATCTCATAAATCAGTCAGATTTCAAAAGAGACATCTGCTTAGCCTACCTAGAACAATGCAATGAGAAACCATCGGGAGGAAGAAAGTGTAATACTCCTGAACCCACTACTGCCCAAGATGATGTCAGATTTGACATGAGAAATCATACTGTTCTCAAACAGCAAGAAGGATGAAGAGGTCAAAATAAGCCATGTCATGCAAAACTGACAACATGTTGTCAAAAATGTAATGTAACCCTTTGAAATGCTTTGTTCCTGTAAGGGACCAGAATGGGGGACAACATGGCAGATAAACTCTCAAGCCTTAATTCATAATGTCACTATAAATCTTTTCCTACTCTTCTACCCTAACAATGCATGGAAGGTGCCTTTTCCCACCCTCCTATTATTAAATCAGACCAACCATAAACAGGTGTTTATAAACTGGACATAGGATGGTCCAGGAGATATCCCAAGAGTCTTCCACAAGAAAGACAGTCCTTTAAAAGGTTACCATAAAATCGCCAGCCCTTCCCAACCCAGCCACTCAATTGGAAGCCTGGCTCATTCTGTTTCTTTCAACCAGAGCTGTTCCCTTTCTCCTCAATGTAAAGACCACCCTATAAAAGCCTCGCCTATATGTTCATGCTCATCTGAGTCAACCCACTTTATCTGAATGAGGTAAAATGTCTGCTGAGTCAGAAATTCTCATTTTCAGTGTCACCAGTAGCATGCAGCCTGCCTGTCACTACTGTACAAAAGGCCCCCAAGCCAAACAAGGTCATCCCTACTTGCCCTGGGGTCACAGTTGAAAAATACCCTTTGTTGCTAGCTAATGAGTCTCCCTGTTTTTATTACCAACAAGAACATACAGGTCAGTGAAACAGAGCTTCTCCAGGTATCCCTGGCCAGGTACTAAGCAGAAAATGACCCGTGAGTGAAGCAGGGAGGTGGACACACATTATTACATCACACATTAAGGATTTCTGTTGAGAACCTGACACCGTGGACAGCTGACAGACTGTGAATACTGTCTCCCAGTTGACTGGGTCTAAAACCCACAAAGGACCCAAACTGAGAATCTCCTAGTAAGTCCTACACAACCACAGGAGAAAGACAGAGGCCTGAAGGAGGCTCAGCAAAGAACATGAACTTGGAGTTTTAGGATTTTGGTAGCTCTTTGTCCCCAGAGACTGGCAAACCCTAGAGAGTAGGAAATGCCAAGTGTGGGGCACAGGTGAACAAATAGATCTCACTGTAAGGATTGGTGGAAAATTGAAGACAGGTTTCCACCAACAAGGTCATTAAGCCCACACGTCCCCTATGACCACCTAGTAATTATGCTGCAGACTTATATCCCCACAGACATGTTATCTTTCATCCCACAGCAGGCAGGGGACTTCTCCCTGGGGAGAGCACGTTTCCCTTTGTGGCCTAGCAATGCAGTGGAACGGGAATGTGCAGGCCTGGGTGGACACTTTGCAAGCTGAACGGAAACAGGAGGGCATGGGATGCAACATCATGTAGGTAAATAACAAAGGCTTGCCTGTTAAACAGGGATGCAGTTTACAAGAACACATACCAATAAAAGCCATAATACTAGAAGCGGGGAGGGGAGTAGGTAGGAATGGGAGGTAGAGATTGGGAGAGAGGGAGTGGCCTCTGCAATGTCACCTCTTCCCGAATTTGGAGGCCAGCATTTCTCTCTCCTATGGGGCAGGTTGCACCCTTTCATGCCAGACCATGAAGGGTGTTCCCCTCAGGGACATTGCTAGGCAGGTGGAACTTTTCTGAACCCTACATGAAATCCTCCCCTCTCTCCCATCTGGGGGTCACTTGGGCCCTTCCAAATACATCTCCCATAGTCACAGCTTTTTTTAAAGCTAATGCAAACCCTCTGGGCTCCTCTCAGCTAGACTGAAGATTTAGGCAACAGGTGCCACACAGTGCGTCATCATCAGCCGCATCGTAATAGAGCATTTCTGAGTTTTGCCAGGTGGGGTGCCTACAGCTCTGCTTGTGTCATCTCATATCAGATCATGACAATCCCAGCTAGTGAGCAATGTGAGTGTCTCTGTTTTGCAGAAAAGGAAACAGGATTGAAAAGGTGCAGTCACCAATGACTGTGCAGCCAGCGACCAAGCCCATCTGCAGTGGCCCCCTCAGGCCGAGATCAGAGAAGATGTAGAGATACAAAACAGTGCCCAGGCTCCATTTCTCTTTCCACCATATGCTGACCAAGCCCATCCTGGGATTCCCAGACCTACACACTACTGGGACCACTCCACACGATGCCCTTGATTTTGCCCTCAGAATGGCCGGGCTCTTTACCCTTGGCCCTGAAGGTAAAAGCCCACACCTGCCCCTTTATACCGTGCTGAGAAAGGTTCAGAGTGAGCCAGCCATGGCACACCAGTCAGCAGAAGGAGCGGTTCCTGGCAGTGTCCTTCCTGGCAAGCCCACAGATTCAACTGAATAGTTTATCCAAAGCTGATAAAGGATGCCAACAAGTTCCAGCAACTTCTCCATCAACTTGGAAGACGAGAGAATGAAAGATGACCTTTTTGAGATACCTTAATTACAGTCCTGCAGATGCAATGAAATGGGCTAAATGAGATTCTGATACCTCATTCAAATCTGTGGGCCATTCCAGCCCTCTTTAATGAGGCTGCCAACAACTAGCTCTCCCAAAGGGAGCTGCACAGAAATGGCCCTGAACCAAATATGTGGGACCTTGTACTACTCTCTTGTCTGCACATTTCTCTCTCTTCTGCTGTAAGGCAGAGGCCAAAACTGAGCATGGAAAAGCCACATACACTGGCATGGTTTGCTTGCACTGTAGGCCAGGCCTCTTCCCCTTCAGCAAACTCTTGGCCATCACTTAACACAATCTACATCTTTCTGGCTATTTCTTCATCTTTTCCATGCGGAGAGGGAAGGAGAGAGGCTTAGATGAACCTTCAAAGGTTCTTCACAGTTCCAGGATCTAAAACTGAGCTGGGTCTGCCAGTGCTGCCAGCTGGCCTGTTCCCCACTGAAGCTTCCCTAACTCTCAACTTCCGGGGGTCCAGCAGCACCCTCCTGCCACTCATGAAGGTTTTATAAACATCTGCTGTGTTCACTAAAGGATATGTGAGGCACAGGGGCATAATGCTGAACTCCCTCAGGGGAGTAACAGACTTCTCTGGAGCTCAGGAGCCTGGGCTCCATACAATGCCGCCCTCTGTCACGTCTTCCCCTGCAGTCCATCCCACCCGGGCACCTTGCGTGGACTCTGCTGCCACACAATAAAATGATCTGAGACAACGGGTCTTGAGGCTGAGAACTGTACCTTGATTCTTCACCATTCTCCATCCCAGCACACACAGGGACTCCATAACATCTACCCAGAGCCAAATGTGCTGGGAGCTGGGATTCCCATTCCACATGAAGAGGAAGGGACTGAGGAGTTGCTGAGAGCTCGGAGGCACAGACAATGAAATAACTTGTGGTTTTTATTTTTCAAGATTAATCCAGTGAGTCAGAAAAACTCTTCCCACAAATTGTTCACAAGAATCAACTCTCCCTATGTCCTCCCATAGTGGCTCCATGGCGGCAGATGAGCAACTCCCACCCCTTCTGCCGCATGACTGGTGGAGTAGCCTAAACACAGACCATCATCAGGACCTCCTTGTCCCCTAGCTGCAGCCTACAAAACTTCTGGTGAAGTTCAGGCCTGAGTTAGTTTATCCCCAAGCCTACCAGGGTCCCAGACAGACCAAGAGGGCTCAGGACTGAGTCGCTTCTCCCCAGAACGAGGCCTGCAGCCTCACTACCTCTCACAATGGTATCCTCTGTACACCTGGAGGATGGCCCCTGCTGTAAGCACTGGGCCCCCATCTCAGGCAACTTTCTGACCACCCATCCCAACCCCTATTCTGAATCTTCCTTTCCAAATAGGGTAACAACTGATCTTGGGGTTGTGAAGGCTGTCATGTGTGCTTAAAGACACCAAAGCATAATGGGCCCCTAGAGGGTCAGAGGCGGGCATTCCTGACCCAGGCCTGCTGCCACTGCCATCCTTTTACTCACAGCCTCAGTTTCCAGCCCACTGGCGTTGACCTGCAAGCTCTGGGCTAGACTAAGCCAGCACGACACCTGCCACTTCTCAGGGCCTCCTCAGCTTCCAGCTCCAGTTGCTCAGTTCCTGTGCCACACTGACTGTCCCCACCCTCTGTTCCTGGATCTGATGTTGGCAAAGCAGGAGGGGGGAAGAAAATGAGGCTCCCTACCCTGCAAAGGCATCCCTTGCTCTTTATAGTGTAATAGCACAAATTCCAGATTCAACAGCTTCAAAGATGAATTATCAATCTTCAATCAAAATGTTCAAAATGTCAAACTAAAACATTAATGAAATAGAAACCCAGTATTATGGTTTGGATGTGTAGTGTCCCCTAAAAGCTCATGTATGAGACAATGCAAGAAGGTTCAGAGGAGAAATGATTGGGTTGTGAGAGTCTTAAACCAGGCAGTGTATTAATCCCCTGATAGGGATTAACTGAGTGGTAACTGAAGTGGTGGGGTATGGCCGGAGAAGGTGGGAATTGGGGGCATGCCTTTGGGGCATATATTTGTATCTGACAAGTGGAGTGTCTCTCTCTCTCTGTCTCTGCTTCCTGTGAAGCATCATGTGAGCTGCTTCTCTCTGCCACACTCATTGGCTGTGATGCTCAGCCTTACCTCGAGCCCCAAGGAATGGAGCAGAACTTCTATGAACGAAGACCTCTGAAACTGTAAGCCCTCAAGTCAACTTTTTCTCCTCTGCAATTGTTCTGGTTGGGTCTTTTAAGTAACAGCAGCAAAAAAAAAAGCTGACTAAAACACCAAGAAATGTCCATTTTTGGATTTTAATTCCAAAGGGAATACATGAAATAAACGACATACAGAGGAAGGATGTGCTTAAACAAACCTGTTTTGGAACTGACCTCTCCTTGAGGTCACAGGCCAGGTTTGTTGTGCCCAGTGCCCTCAGTGCAGGCTTGTGAGCTGTAAGCTGAGGAAGGCCCAGTGATGCCCATACAGATGTTCATGAGGGCAGCACAGACCAGGCCAGTGTACCACTGCCCCGAGATCCCTCCAGGAACATCAGGCCAGAAGCGCACGCCTTGCACATCCTTCTGCTGACTGCCCAGCATAGGGCAGGAGCTTGGTCCAGGGATGCTGTGAGGCCCAGGCCCTGCCCTCATCAATGTCCTGTCCTACAGGGAGGAACCTGACCAACAGCAGGCTCCTTGCTGAAACTGGGATGGCGAGAGCCTCTTCCCAAGGTCTGTAAACACTCACTGAAGACCAGCAGCTCTCAGCAGCAACGCAGAAACATCCCCTGAGTAACAGAAAAAGGAGGCAGGGACATTTCAAGGGACATCCTAAATCACATCAGCCTCTCAGGTACAAAGCCAAAATGACCTGGTGGGGAATCACCAGCTGGGGGAAGAGGGAGTTGCAGTTCCTCCTGGAACCCCACCCCTGTATCTTCCCAGGGATTGGGCCCTGAAGTTGGTCCACCTCTACCCTGTCCTGGACCCCTGCATTAGAATCCCTGTTTGCTTTCTGACTTCCATTGCCATTTGTCCATCCCTGCTGAACCACACACAGCACCTCAGTCCACCCCCCCACCTGCTGGTCCAAACCAACCAAGTCCCACGGAGGCAGGTTGCCACGGTCTCACTACATCCTTTACTGAGGAGAAAGGAAGATGTGTCTCTAACAGCATGCCCCTGTCAGACACATATCACCTCCTGCTCATCACTCTGGCACAGGATAGCTGGTGACTTGCTTGGCAGTAACTGCACCCCATCAGCTCCTCATAGTTCATTCTCTGCCACCTGACAGTCCCCTTGGCTCTGCTATTCTGAGTCTTAAAGGTACTGTACCCTTAGGTCTCCTTGGGCTCTGAGTTACATTCTAAGGTGGTCACTGTCTTAGAGTTTTTGGTTGCTATCACAAAATACTTCAGACTGGGTAATGCATAAAGAATTGAGGTTTATTTATCTCCGTTCTAGAGACTGGGAAGTCTAAAGCATGGCACAGGCATCTGGTGAAGGCTTTCTTGCTGTATCATAGCTCTCGACAGAGGGCATCACATGGTGAGACAAAGCAAGCGCGATCACTCTAGTCTCTCTTCCTTTTCTCGTGAAGCTGTTAATGCTATTAAGGGGGTTCCAATCTTAAGACCTTATCTAATACTAGTTACTTCCCAAAGGTCCCACCTCTAAATGCCATTAGTATACAATTTGGGGGTTAAGTTTCCAATACGTGAACATGTGGGAGACACATTCAAACCATAATCATTACTATTGCAGTTTTTTAGTGAAAAAGTTGGAGCAAGGTGAGACAAGTGGTCCAAGCAGTTGATGATAGTGGCCTGGATAAGGTAGAGGGGGTGGCCACTGAGAGAAGTGGACAAACTTAAGACATACTTCAGAAGGAGAACTGGTAGGACTTGCTGAGGAATTTACTAATGAAACTGATAAATCAAGCCTGGTTTCCTACTTTCTGGGGAAATCATGGTGCCATTTAATGCCAAAGGAAAAGCTGGGGAGGAGAGGAACTGGTTGGGGAGAAACTGGAGAAATTTTGGGGACACATTAATTTTGCAGTATTTCTGACAAATGTAACTGATGGTGGTCTGAAAATACCAAGCAGACATTATCCCTGAGCTTCTATAGGTCTCAGATTCCTCCTCTGTGAAATGAAAAGAACTGGGTAAAAAAACCCTCCCATCATTGTCTACATCAGCTTTCCTCCCAACTGTTATGGTTTGGATGTGAGGTGTTCCCCAAAAGCTCATGTGGGAGACAATTCAAGGAGGAGAAATGATTGGGTTATGAAAGCGTTAACCCAATCAGTGAATTAATCCCCAGATGGGATCAATTGAGTGGCAGCCTAAGGCTGGTAGGGTGTGGCTGGAGGAGGTTGGTCATTGGGGTCTATTTGGTATCTGGTGAGTGGAGCCTCTCTCTGCTTCCTGATCATCATGTGAGCTGCTTCCCTCCAGCTCACTCTTCTGCCATGATGTTCTGCCCCCACCTCAAGCCCTGAGGGATGGAGCTGACTGTCTATGGATTGAGACCTCTGAAATTGTGAGCCTCCAAATACACTTTTCCTCCTTTAAAATTGTCCTAGTCAATTTTTTTGTTTGTTTTTGTTTCTGTTTTTTTTAGTCAAAGCAGCAAAAAAGCAGTAAAACACCAACACACTCTAGGATGGTGTCTCTATAGAAGTTGGACCTGTTGATTTATTTCTCAGTGGAAAGATCTCAGTAAAGACATACCTTTGGGAGACAGCAGCATAAAGATAATCCTTTAGGGAAACTCAGGCAATTATCCATGAAGAAGATAGAGGAAGAAAAGAGAAGATGGTAGCACACTGCCTGATCCTTGAGGAGCCCCAACATAAACTGGTTGGGGAGAGAAGAAAGACCCTGACCCTTTCCACCCTTTAGCACTTCCCAAGGACAACGGGCAAAGCAACAGAAAACCTGTTAAAGCTTAAAAGACTCAAGTTTTCTCTCCAGTTGTGAAGAACATCTGCTAGAAACAAAAGAAAGATGGCAAATATTAGCTAAAAGCCAGTCTAAATTCAACCTGGAAATTATTCTGTCTTTGAGCACTGTAACCCTGTTACATCCAGAGAGTAACTCTAAAGCCAAAGGAAAGAGTTTTCTAAAGAAAGACACTCTGTATTTACTAGAGGTTGGGAAGTGGTGGGGTGGGTAAAGGGAGGCTGGATGTATTAAATCATCCTTCTATACCTCATTAATATGTACAATTAAGACATGTCAATCAAAAATATTTTTTTTTAAAATATTTATTTATTTGCTTTAGTTGTACACAATGTGTTTACGTGGTGCTGAGGGTCGAACCCGGGCCGCGCATGTGCTAGGCGAGCGCTCTACCGCTGAACCACAACCCCAGTCCCAAAAATATTTTTAATTTTAAAAAAACCCTTTGGAAACTGAAGATATGATTTCCTATAGTTTGACAGTTGTTTCCATGGCACAGTGTGTTCATAAGCAGGAAGAAATAGTTCAGTGGTGGAAAACATAATTTTTTTTTTGAAGGAAGGAATTAGGGGAGACTACTTGAGGCTCCATAACTCTTCAGGTGTTCCCGAACACAAGCTCACTGTAAGTTTGCACACATACAACTAAAAGTCCAGAGTGTAGATCAAGGCAATGAACCCAAACAACAGGGCTCAACACATCCAAATTAAGTAATTCATACAAGAAGGAATTTGCTGTCATTTTTTAAAATATAAAATTGTGTAGGTTCCTCAATTCCTTTTTCTCATCAAGATAAGTAAGTTTTCTGCCCCATTGGATTTCAGGCTAATATTCAGCTTCTTTGTATATTAAAAGTAAATTTAGAAACTATAATCAGATTAAAAAGAAGACATGATGCTTACTCATACACTTTCATCTTAATCTATTTAATTTCCAAAACTGCTACCTAAACGAAAATGAATAGGGTCATGTTAATTTTCAAATTATATGTTTCTAAAAAAACACAGCCCACTAACTTCCAGCCCAGGAAAATTCTTTGACTATGAGATTTAACTAATCATTTCTGAGTGTGAGAAATGAAGCATTAAAATTAAGATTTTTTTCCCCCCCAGACTCTACTAAATTCTGCTGTTATTCATTGTGCAAAAATTACCTTGGGGGTGATCCAAGATGGTGGGCTAGAGGGAGGCTGCATTCTGTGTCACTCAGTGACCTGGGATTCTAGTAGAGGGAATACTGTTTCTCTGAGAGTTATTAGAGGACCACTGACAGCTGCTCCTGCAAAGGAATCCCAGCCGCCATGCCTGCGCAGGTCTCCAGACCTCAGAGTCAGCGCAGGACTCCTGGCAGCTTGCCCGTGCAGGACCGGGGGCATCAGCACTCGCTGGGGACCCTGGCTGCCCACCTGCGCAGGAATCCTAGCTGCTGTTCCCACGCAGGAAACCGGGCTGCTGTCCACATGCAGGCCATCCAGCCACCACTCCTGTGTGGACTCCCATCTACCAATGTGGGACTCCCCCATCGCCTCTATCTTGGGACACTGCAACCACAGCCATAGTCGACTACACACGGTAGCCTGCACCGGGGACACAGGACGGGGTCTGGAGACAGCCGCCAGCCACAACACTGCATGCTACTGAACCGCGTCTCTGAACATGCTGCCCAACGCCACCACCTGGTCCAACCCGAATCAACACCCCATCTCTGAAAGCAGCCGCCTCCATCTTGGGACACTTTTGTCACCATCTTTAGTTGGGCAACTCCCAACTTGAGACACCTGCTGGGGCCTAGAAGCAATATCAGGGAACCTATAGTCCCCAACTGCCCCCTCTCCCCAGCAGCCAGTAACCCAGCACAGTGCTTTTGGCTACACAGCCAGGTCCATAGCTCGCAAAGCCTGGCCCCGAACTGCCCAATACAAAGCAGCTGTCTGTGGCAGGTGCACAGCCCACAGGGCACAGCCCACAAGACCTCTGGAGAGAGAAGTTCCTGATTAGGAAGTAGAAAGGGAGAGGGGGAGTGAGATACAGTTTAGAGACTAAATGAGAGACCAGGAATTCTGAGGCCTACAGGTGATATAAGGGTATAAACCACGTACTCCATCGCATGAGTGGGCCCCAAAGGAGATCCTTGGAGTACAGTCTCCCATTGGGGACTAACAAGTGCTATACCCCACCTCCAGGAGCTCTGCCCCCAAGACCAACCCTCCCACCCTAATAACCTTCACCATCCTGAGGGTGGAGATACCAGCAAATAAGAGACAACCCACCTATTGGATGAGAAGGGAAGCAGGAAAATTACAGAACTCCACCAAAATCAACCCTTGTGTTTTCTCTTTTTTAAAATATTTATTTATTTATTTTAGTTGTACACAACGCCTTTATCTTTGCATGGTGCTGAGGATCGAACCCGGGACGCGCTCATGCTAGGCGAGCACTCTACCACTGAGCCACATCCCCAGCCCTTGTATTTTCCTTCAAGATTTTTTCTTTCCTCTTTTTTATTCCTTCTTTTTTTTCTCTCTCTCCCTCTCCCTCCCTCACATTCCCAACATCTGTGAAACCAAGTACTTTTCATGAATTAAGCTACTGAGGGCTGGGATGTCTGAATGGTATATTACACTTGTGTTGTATATTCTTTTGTCTCTTATTTTTACATTTTTAAAATTTTTCTTAATGTTTATGTTTGTTTGTTTTTTTTTGTACTCTCTCTATTGTCTTCCCACTTACTTATGTACTCAAAATCACTTTCTCTCTTTTCTCCTGCTACTAGCCAACTTCTTTAGTTTCCTCTTTCAGGCTTCCTAAGATCTAATAACTCTATATCCTTACCTCCTACCTCCTTAACATCTCATTCTACACCCACCCCTGGTTCTCTCTTTGTCCACCATCAGAAACTGTAGACCCTTTTACAAACCTACTCTTTATATTGTAGATAATAATTGAACTCAACTGTAAGAGCCTTGTATGAGGAAGTAGCTAAGATGGCAGTGAAAGGTGAAAAATGCAAACTTGTGTAAACATAAGTCTTTCCCAAAACTGTCCTCAGTTTTTTGGAAAAAAAACCACCCTTCCCCTAGTGGTCAGGCTAACCCAGAACTCAAAAATAATGCTTTGTACGTGACTTTATACATGTTAACCAATCAAAAGAACGCTATGAAGCCCCCCTTAACTTGCATGTATTTCATTATAAAAACCCTGCTAAATCTGAGCTTGGGGCCTCTTAGCGTCACCGGTTACCGAGTGCGCGGAGGACCAAGCTTGAGCTTGCTAATAAATGACTCTTTGTTATTTACATTGACCAAGGACTCTGGTGGTCTTCTTGGGGGTCCCACGCCGCGGGGCACAGCAGCGGCTGGCTGAGAGCCAAAGAGGAGGCGTTTAATTGTTTACACCCAATCTTAATGTAATTAACTAAGAATCTTTCTGTGCCCATGAACACTGTGCGACACACCTGTAAGTTGAGCTTGTGACACGTGTATACTTGTTAAGGTAAAAAGTATTTAAAGAGACTGTGGGGGAAACACGGGGGGATGGAGAATACAGAAGAGAGAGCAGAGAAGAAGAAGCAAGAATAAAGGAACCAGTCATTCCCAGTCTGCCTCTGATTTCTTTCCCGCGGTATCGTTGCTGTAGGCAGCAACAATCAACATTTCTATATTGTGACAAAACAGTAAAAGCCTTAATAGTAGATATTTGGTTTAAGGATGTATAATGTTTCTATTGGGATCTGTTAATATTGTTCTCCCCCTTAAAAGAGAGGTATAGGAAGCCTGCAGGGACACTATAAGCCTACAGGATAAAAACTATGATATCTCAGATCTGCAGTGCTAGAAGGAAAAACATGTGAACAACATGAAAAAAAAAAAAAAAATCAAGGGAAGAAAGTGCCTGAAACAAACCAAGATACTACATGATTAGAATCCATGGCCAGCACAGCGGAATAAATGACATAGAAGGAGTTCAGGATGTACATACTTAAAATGTTCTGTGAGTTAAAGGATGATATAAGACATCAAATACAGAGAGCAAAAGATCATTTCAATAAAGAGCTACATATGGAAATATAGGAAGCAAAAGATTATGTCAATAAGGAGATAGAAGTTCTGAAAAAAAAAAAAGATAGAAATCCTTGAAATGAAGGAAACAATAAACCAAATTAAAAACTCAACTAGAAAACATCATCAACAGATTAGATCACTACTTGCCAACACCATGATTCTATACAGGATATAAAATCAATGCTCATATATATGAAAGGCATTTCTGTACATTAGTGACAAATCCTATGAAAGAGAAACTAAGAAAACTACCCCATTTAAAATAGCCTCAAAAAATATAATATACTTGGGAATCAACTTAACTAAAGAGGTCAAAGACATATACAGTGAAAATTACAGAATGCTAAAAAAAGAAATTAAAGAAGACCTTAGAAGATGGAAAGATCTCTCTTGTTCTTGGGTAGGCAGAATTAATATTGTCAAAATGACCATACTACAAAAGCACTATACAGATTTAATGCAATTCCAATCCAAATCCCAATGGCATTCCCCATAGAAAGAGAAAAAGCAATCATGAAATTCATCTGAAAAAATAAGAGACCCAAAATAGCTAAAGCAATCCTTAGCAAGAAGAGTGAAGCAGGTAGCATCACTATACCAGATGTTAAACTCTACTACAGAGCAATAGTAACAAAAATGGCATGATATTGGCACCAAAATAGACTTGTAGACCAATGGTACAGAATAGAAGACACAGAGACTAACCTATACAACTACAGTTATCTCATACTAGACAAAGATGTCAAAAATATATGTTGGAGAAAAGATAGCCTCTTCAACAAATGGTCCTGGGAAAACTGGAAATCCATACGCAGCAAAATGAAATTAAGCTCCTGTCTCTCACCTTGCATAAAACTCAATTCAAAATGGATCAAGGACCTAGGAATTAGACGGGAGGCCCTATACCTAGTAGAAGAAAAAGTAGGCCCAAAAAGCTTCTTCTCAGCAAAAAAAAAAAAAAAAAAAAAAGTGAGTTGAAGAGAAAGCCTACAGAATGGGAGCAAATTTTTACCACATGCACATTAGATAGATTACTAATCTCTAGGATATATAAAGAACTCAAAATCTTAACACCAAAAAACCAAATAACTGAATCAATAAATGTGCCACAGAAATGAACAGACACTTCTCAGAAGATGATATACAATCAATCAACAAATATATGAAAAAATATTCAACATCTCTAGAAATTAGAGAAGTGCAAATAAAAACTAAGATTTCATGTCACTCCAGTCAGAATGGCAACTGTTAAGAACACAAACAACAGTAAGGCAAGGATGTGGGGAAAAAGCACACTCATATGTTGCTGGTGGGACTGCAAGTTGGTACAACCAATCTGGAAAGCATTAATGGAGATTCCTTGGAAAACTTGGAATGGAACTACCATTTGACCCAGCTATCCCACTCCTCGGTTTATACCCAAAGGACTTAAAAACAGCATACTACAGGGACACAGCCACATCAATGTTTATAGCAGCTCAATTCACAATAGCTAAACTGTGGAACCAACCCCAATGCCCTTCAGTAGATGAATGGATAAAGAAACTGTGGTATATATACACAATGGAGTATTACTCAGCATTAAAAGAGAGTAAAATCATGGCCTGTGCAGGTAAATGGATGGAGTTGGAGAATATCATGCTAAGTGAAGTAATCCAATCCCCCAAAACCAAAGGCCGAATGTTTTCTATGATATGTGGATGCTGATCCATATTGGGAGTAGTGGGGAGCACAGGAGGAATGGAGGAACTTTAGATAGGGCAAAGGGGAGGAAGGGATAGGAAGGGAATTAGGGGTAGGAAAGATGGTAAAATGAGACAGACATCATTATCTAAGTACATGTTTGAAGACACAAATGGTGTGACTCTACTTTGTGTACAACCAGAGATATGAAAAATTGTGCTCTATATGTGCACTATGAATGGAAATGCATTCTGCTGTCATGTATAACAAATTAGAATAAATCAATAAATTTTTAAAAAATTCCTTAAGGCTTTGGACAAAGCCCAGAAAGGAGGAGAGATGGAATTTCTGAGGCTCTGCAATGGCAAGTTATTGGAAGACCCTGGAGAGAGGAGTTTGTAAATGGGTCAAAAGGGAGACTCTGGACCTTGCCAAGTTGCTTAGGGTCTGGCTAAATTGCTGAGGCTGACTTTGAAATCATGATCCTTTTGCCTCAGTCTCCCTAGCTTCTCGGATTATAGACATGCACCACCATGCCCAGCGTGGAAATATTTCTTTACTGAAGAGGTGTTTCTTTGCCACAAATGATACTTCTAAGTATTCCAAGAGGTTTAAAAGAGATGACATCTTAGAAGAAATCACTGGACTCCTTGAGAATGGCCTGAGGAAGGGCATTGTATCTCTACCCTGGAACACTCTATTGCCCAGCAAGTGGAAAGTCCTTGTGAACTTGCCTTCTGACACCTGGGCAGCAGCTCTCTGGACTGCTATGTCAGCCCCACCCACCACAATTTTGGCGGGTGGCTGCAGTCTCCAAGGACTTATTTTCATGTCACAGAAGCAAATTGGCCCTCTCTTCCAGAGTCCTATCCCAGACATTATTACACACTCTGGTGCAGCAAACAATTAAATTGTAAGCACAGCTTAAAGGGTATAGACAATGCATCCTGAAAATTCATGTGTATGTACACTTTACTTTAGAATGCTGCTCAGCTGGGCAAAGCTCAGTGGTAGAGCACTTGCCTCGCATAGGTGAGGCCCTGGGTTCAACTCTCAGCACCACATAAAAATAAATAAAATAAAAAATAAAAATATTGTGTCCATCTACAACTACTAAAAAAAAAAAAAAAATGCTGCTCAGCCTATGTTATCTGTGTCTCCACATCTGTCTTGGGCCATGGCTTCTGATAGTCCCAAACTCCTTTGACACGTCACCTCTGTCACCTCTGCTTTTCTCATTTGTTCAGTACCCCCCTCCCTTTCCCTCAGGCATATTAATTTAATACAGTTGCCATTGACCCCATCCTGCCTAGTCAGCACAGGACCTCTGGACACATTTCCTTGATGGAGGACATTGCCAGGCAGAAGTCTATACAAATTGACTCACATTTCACAGAACTTCCTAGGCATGTGTAATTTTACCTAAGACAGCTTGTGACTGTAGTCTCAGATAGTTTAGAATGCTTCTTCTTCACTTTTTGTTAACCAATTTCCTTTTTGTATGTTGAATATTTCTCACATGTCTAACATTAAAAAGTGAAGAGATGTAAAAAAAAAAAAAAACTTGGTTGCATTATGTCCATTAGAATGATAGGTAGTCTCCCTCTCCAGAATGAGTCTTATAAGACCTTCCAATAATTTATCAGAAACAACTATACCTTACAGTGTACTTTTTGTGCAAATAATTGAGAACTTGAAAAGATAACATTCAGTTTTAATTGCATAGGAGTTTTCTAGCATTACATTGCTACTTGTGACAGGACCTCTTTCCCTCAATCGAGTTCCTCTGCATAGAACACACCAGAAATTTGTTATTGCCACCTCCACAAAGATTGATATCAGCAACGTGAAAATCCAAAAACACCTCACTGATGCTTACTTCAAGAAGAAGAAGCAGAGGAAACCCAGACACCAGGAAAGTGAAATATTCGACGCAGAGAAAGAGAAATACGAGATCACAGAGCAGCGCAAGGTTGATCAGAAAGCTGTGGACTGATACATTTTACCCAGAATCAAAGCTATTCCTCAGCTCCAGGGCTACATGCAATCTGTTTTTGCTCTAACGAATGGAATTTATCCTCACAAATTGGTGTTCTAAATTTCTTACAAAGAACCTAATTAAATAACTGATACATAAAAAGAATAATTACAGGAAAGAAATCCTTGTCTATTTGATAGCTGAAGGATGAAATCACATTGATTTTTTTAATAAGTCATATAGTTGTTGGTATTCAAATCCTAGAATATGCCTGTTCATGCCCTTTGCCTATTTTAAAATTGAGTATTTATCAATTTCTTTTTAATTTATGTGAGCTATTCATATCATTTATTTTCAGGTATGTTACAATCATTTTTCCCAGGTTAGAGATGGCCTTTTTTATTTTTCAGTGGCAGCATTTTCTTAGTTTTGACATATAGATATTTTGCTTCTTATATAGTTAAATCCATAGAAAATTAGTTCATTCTGATTATTTGAAACTAGAATTTCTGAATGGTGATTTTAAAAGTTAATTAAGATCACCAACACACATCAAAAGTGCATACCCTCACAACCAAGGAAATAAAATATAAAACAATAATATGACATTTTAATCTACTGTATTTAGTAAATATTAAAAGGCATAATATGACTTATTGATGAAAACAAATACCCTTACACACCATTGTAGAGGTGTAGAATCAACAACTTCCTTGAAGAACAATTTGGTGATGCTCTTACCTGAAGCAGCAATTTCTGTTAGTCATATAATGTGTATTTATTCTGGTAGAAATGCCCAATGATTTAGGGTGAGAGGCTCGCAACAGCATTATTTTTAATAGACGAAAGATTGAACCCAATCTCTGTTTTATTTATTTATTTGACACAGAGTTGATGTAGTGCTTAGTATGTGCTAAACACCATCCTAAGCATTTCATAACTGGATTAAATCCTCCTAACAACCTGGATCTATTAGTATGCAGAAGATTCAGAAACTGTAATTACAATCAGCTTTAAAAAGAAAGAAAGGTAGTCTCTCGTGTAATTGCAAGTCCAGAGGTTGGAAACCCAGATGTGGCATGAGAAACTCAAAAGATGTCACCCAGGATCTGGGTCTTTCCTCACTCAGCTCTGCCATTTTTTGCCTCAGCTGGATCTTCTCACAGTTGCACCATGTTTCCTTGAGACTTTCCCGAAGGAAAATCAAAACAGTAGACAGAATTTAGCTCTTCTCCACCAAGCATGACCTCCACGCCCCAGCCTCCAATCTGATGGATGACCTTAGGTTATGTGTATATTCCTGACCAACACCATCACCAGGATAAAGCCAAGTTCTGATGGGCTAACATGAATCAGTATCCCCTTCTGGAACCAGGGGAGAGGCATAAATAACTGAATAGAATTGTCATTAGGTTAAGATGAAAAGGGGAGAAATGATGTTAAGAAAGCAACAAGCAATGCCCACCAAACTGAATATCCACCATTAAGAGATTAGCCAAATGCATTCACAGTTCATCCTTGAAATGAAAACCTGTATATCATCGAAAGAAACAAAGTAATATATATGTGGTGACATGGAAAAATCTCTAAGGTATCTTTAAAAAAAAAAAGATTATATACTATCACTTAAAAGAAATAGATAAATTGATTATCCTTGGATATGCACTGGAAGAACACTTTTTTTAAAAAATTCTTTTTTGGTTGTAGATGGAAACAATATCTTTATTTTTATTTATTTATTTTTATGTGGTGCTGAGGATCGAACCCAGGGGCTCATGCATGTGAGACAAGCACTCTACCACTGAGATACAACCCCAGCACCTGGAGGAACACTTTTAAGGGGTGTGATTAACAGAAAAGAAATAGGAGGATAATGATATATATAAATTCTGATTTTAAAAAAAAAAAAAATTGGGGATGTTTTTGTTTCTGTGGTGCTGGGGTTTTTAACTCAAGATCTCACACATGCTATGCATACACTCTACCACTGAGCTACATTCCCAATCCTTAAGACAGCATTTTGGATTTCATAAAAAGGTTTTCTTCATAGCTGTGGTAGCAGAAGAATGACCTAAGATATCCAGTCCTAATCCCTGTAACCTGTGAATATATTAACTTTCATGGCAAGAGGGATTTATAAATGTGATTAAATTAAGAATCTTGAGATAGGGAGGTTATATTGGATAACACAGGTGGATCCAATATAGTCATAGGGGATCCTTATAAAAAGGCAGGAAGAGCAGAGTGAGAGAAGAGTTGACAAGGGAAGCAGGGGTCAGAGTCAGAAAGAAAGCCTAGAAGATGCTACAGTGTTGGCTTTGAAGATGAGGCCCCAAAATGCTGGTGTTCTTTAAAAGCTGGAAGAAACAAGGAAATGATTACATTACCTTGGTTTTATCCCAATAAAACCTATTTTAGACTTCTGACCTCAAAACTGTAGAGTTATTTTAAACCACTAAGTTTGTGGTAATTTGTTATAGCAGCATTAAGAGACTGATACAGAAGGGAATTTTTCATTTTCTCTCTATTGAATTAATTTTAAAATAAAAGACTTGAAGAAATACATTACTCACCTCTGAATTCCTGCTATCAAATTACACATAAACACCTTTAATAGTCACATACAGTGTATTAACTCATTATTGCCTTGTCTTCTGTGTGTACAATAATGGTTGTTGAAAAGTATGGGCTTTGGAGTTAGACAAGGTTCCCATTCTAAGTTCCACACTTAGTGCCTCTGTGACCTTGGGAGAATTACTTGTCCTCATTTAGGAAGATGGGCAGAATAATGTTTTCCTTGCAAGACTGCTATGAGAGTTTAATTAATTTTTTGTTTTATTCAGGTATGGTAAGGCCAACAGATCAGAAGACTGTCAGTGAAAAGATGATTTTATTAGATATTTTTTGGAGGAAGGGGCACAGCATGCCATGGAGGGACACATGGGGAAGCACCAGGGTCAGTTGGAGGCAGGGACAAAGAACAAGGGAACTGCTGGGAATCCTTGATTGGGGTTTTCTTAGGAAGGAATATGTATGGGGGCATGGAAAGGGGGCTGCCCATGTTATGACTGGCTAGTTTGATTAATCTTAGTAGGCTCTGGAGTCTAGGAGGTTGCCCCTGCTTGTCTGATGTCTAGCCTTGGGATGATTAGGGAGAGGGTGAACTGGTGTATCACAAAAGTAAGCATCAGATAAAGTAGGGCAGGGGATATGGACTCTGGATTAGCTGGTTTTTGTATTAAAGACATGTTCTTGGGCACAATTTTTGGTTGTTTCTAGGAATTGGTTAGAATGGGAGGGGCAGAGTCTCCCATCAGCAAGTCCCCAGATGATAAAGCATCAGATACAATCTGGGCATGGTGGTGCATACCTGTAATCCCAGAAGCTCAGGAAACTGAGGCAGTAGGATTGCAAATTAAAAGCCAGTCTCAGCAACTTAGCAAAGCCCTATGCAATTTAGTGAGACCCTGTCTCAAAATAAAAAATAAAAAAAGGGCTGCAGGCATGGGTCAGTGGTTAAGCACCTCTGGGTTCAATCCCTGGTGCCCAAAACAAACAAACAAACAAACAAACAAACAAACAAACAAAACCAGAAAAACAGCAACAACAAAAAGAGAAAACAGGTACAGAAATTAGGAAACGTGGTTAATATACATATGAAAATATATCCAGTACTTTTGCGGCACAGAGCAAATGTGTTTTCCTTGCCCCTGTGTCCCATCAACAAATTACATTTTTAGCATGTATAAAATAATATTTATAATCTATCTGTAAACTTTGAGTTATGTAGTGTGTATTTAACATATAGTAATAAAGCCCTATGTATCAACTGCTTGCCACATATAAAGAACTATATAGACATTCCTTCGTATCTCTAAATTCCAAACCCAAAGATTTAGCCAACCAAGGATTAAAAATATTTGGAAGAAAAATTGCATCTGTTCTGAACATGTTACAGACATTTTTCTTATTATTTCTAGAGGACTCAAGATTATTAGTGTATTCATGATAAACTTGAATCAGATATCAAGATATTGGATATCAAGATTACTAGATTATTCAAACTAGAAATCATTTCCCAGGGACTTTGTGAACACCCATGCTTCAAAAGAAAAAGGAGGAAGAGGTGTAATTTTGGGCTGATTCTCTAAGAAGCAGAGCATAAGAGTCACGGAGTAGGTGTTCTTGGGAGCAAATGGTAAGGGAGTCTGGGCAGGGCAGGGAAGGATCCACATAAGAATGTGATTTAAAATGAAGACTGGCCTCAGCTTGATGCTGAGGGAGTTCTGGAGAGTAAATCCCAACAGAAGCTTGAGGCAAGTAAGTGGACCTTTTATTTCTGAACTATGGACTGCTTGGGGGTAGAAGTGTTTGCAGTATAACTCTCAATGCAGCATAATTCCTATAACCAAGAGAGGCAGATTTGATTGCTTAGGGGAAAGCCTTGGGAAAGGCCACAGGTGCAAACATTTAGTCACAGCACCCCAAACAGCTGGGAGGGGACACCAATCAGGCTGGTAAAAGGACCCCCAGAACATCTGGCAGAGCACACCAGTTTCTGATACAAGCCTTGTCCCACCCAGACCCTCTTGCTTTTCATCTTAGATTCCTTCCATCCAGCTACAACTCTAGGATGCTGGTTGTTCCCAGACTTGGGAAACTTAAAAGATGTGAGATAAGGGCAAGCTAGGATCCTCCATGGTGCAATTGATTCTAAGGCTATCACTGACAGTCATCGTAGCTAACTTCTACTGCACATTCTCAACTCCCGTTGCCTACTGCCCTCATGACCATTAGTGACCCAGATTCTCTAATATCTTTTCCTGTCATTAACCTTGGCCCACAGAGGAAAGACCTCACTGAACTTCTCAACAGCAACAACTGTCTCCTCCCCAGCACTGTCAGTATTCTATTGCTCCACAAGTGACCACAAACTTAAGAGCTTGCAACAACACATTTATTATCTCAGAGTTTCTGCAGGTCAGAAATTTTAAAACATGGTGAGATTCTCTGCTCAGGGTCTCACCAGCATGAAATTAATGTGTCAGCTGAGATGAGCTCTCACCTGGTACTTGAGACCCTTTTCTGAGCTCCTTGGGTGTTGGGAGAATTCAGGTCCTTGTGGTTGTAGAACTGAGGTCCTGCTTTCCTGCTATCTGTGAGCTGCTACTAAGATTTTGGTACTGGGAAATGGGATGCTGTTGTAACAAATACCTAACAATGTGAAAGTGGCTTTGGAATTGGGTAATTGGTAGAGGCTGGAAGAATTTTGAAGTACATGGTAGGAAAGGCCTAGATTCCCCTGAAGGGCTGATGGTAGAAACATGGCTGTTGAAGTTGCTTCTATCTGAAGGGCTCAGATAGAAATGAGGAACACATTATTGGACACTGGAATAAAGTTGACCTTAGATACACAGTTGTGGAGAACAGGAGCCAAAGCACCCCAGGAGCCACATACTCCATACTATATCACCTACCGCAAGGGGTGTGTCTTCATTACCACATGGCTGGTGAGTAACCCAACACAAGCTGCTATAAACATTGATGTGGCTGCATCACTGTAGTATGCTCATTTTAAGTCCTTTGGGTATAAACCAAAGAGTGGGATAACTAGGTCAAACGGTGGTTCCATTCCAAGTTTTCCAAGGAATCTCCATAAATTCTTTCCACATTGGTTGCACCAATTTGCAGTCCCACCAGCAATGAATGAGTGTGCCTTTTCCCCCCACATCCTCATCAACACTTATTGTTGTTTGTATTCTAACAGCTGCCATTCTGACTGGAGTGAGATGAAATCTTAGAGTTTTAATTTGCATTTCTCTAATTTCTAGAGATGTTGAACATTTTTTCATATATTTGTTGATTGATTTTGTATCTCTTCTGTGAAATATCTGTTCAGTTTGTTAGCCCATTTATTGATCGGGTTATTTGTGTTTTTCTATTAAGTTTTTTGAGTTCTTTATATATCCTGGAGAGTACTGGTCTATCTGATGTGCATGTGGTAGAGATTTTCTTCCATTCTGTATGTTCTCTCTTCATGTTGTTGATTGTTTCCATTGCTGAGAAGAAGCATTTTGATTTGAATCCATCCCATTTATTGATTCTGGATTTTATTTCCTGTGCTTTAGGAGTCTTGTTGAGGAAGTTGTTTCCTAAGGCGACATGATGGAGAGTTGGGTCTACATTTTCTTCTAGTAGGCACAGGGTCTCTAATCTAATGCCTAGGTCCACTTTGAGTTTTGTGCAGGGTGGGAAATATGGGTTAAATTTTGTTCTGCTATATATAGATTCCCAGTTTTCCCAGAACCATTTGTTGAACAGGCTATCATTTCTCCAATGTATGTTGATATGAACATTCTTAAGTTTAATTTAATCATCCCACTGCCAAAATGATATCCTATGGTAACAATAGGAAATTAAGGCAAATATGTTCAATTTAGTGGTTATTAATTATGAAAAATTTAGGATAACCAAAATGTTTAGTTATCCAATATTCAGTGGCCAAGTATTTTATTGTCTATACCTTATTTTATTTCAGAAATTGCATAACTTAATTCTAGTAATTTATTGGTAGATTGAATGGTAATTACATGACCCCGTTATATTGCAGAGAAGTGTACTTCCTTTGTCAGCTTTCCATTACTGTAACAAACATCTGAGATAATCGACTTATAAAGAGGGAAGTTTTATTTTGGCTCACAGTTTCAGAGTTTCAGTCTATGACTGATTGGCCCATTGCTTCTGGGCCTATGGAAAGGCAGCACGTCATGGTAAGGAACACGTGGTACAGCTGTTCCTCTTGTGTTCTGGAAAAGAGGGAAATAAGGGGCTGGGATCTCAATATCCCATTTAAGGACACGCCTGATGACCAGAATACCTCCCAACTGCCCCCACCTCTTAAAGATTCCACCACCTTCCAATGACACCGTGGGCTGGGGACCAAGTCTTCAGCACATGGGCTTTCAAGGATACTTATCCAAACCATAGCAAGAAGTTATCCACAAACTGTTGGGGTCAGGGAGGCTAGAGATGTCCATTTCCTATATCCTTAAGTGAAATTACATCCAAATTCAGTCTTCATCTCCCAGGATTAGTAGGGAGTTTCATCCCAGACATTATCAATTACTCCCTCAGCTTTTCTCAGCTCAGCAAAGTACATGTCCACCCACTCAGTTACTTAAATCTATACCCAAGCTATACTCTTTGATTCCTGTCTCTTCTCTACCCTCCCACATGACATCCAGGATCATCCAGGGCAAGCTCCCCAAGCCCACCACAAAGCTGTTCAGGCCCACATCCCTGGCTGACCTGTTATTTTCATCACCCTCGACCACTGGCTTCCTTGTTCCATTTGCTGTCCCCACTCCCCCTGCGAAACCTTCATAGGCATCCAGAGCATTTTCAAAGAGAAAGATAAGTTGTGCCATTCCTGTGAGAATCCCTCCCATGGCTTCCCATAATCTTTTTGACCCCCGTTTAACCTGGCTCTGGCCCTGTCATCTCTTAGCTTCCCCTCACACTGCCCGCTCCATGGGGGCTTCCTTTTTGTCCATCAAGCTTGGGGACATCCAAGTTTGGACGTCCTAAGGCTTGGTCCCAGGTGTTCCTCTGCCTGGGATGACCTCCCTCAGGGTCCTCCCCTGGCCAGCACTTGAGCATGAGAGTCATTTCTGCCAAGGCCATGCCTGTCACTTCATCTGATTTTCATTCTTGGAAGATGACAAGCTGTCTGAGCACTTGACGGTAAGCTTGATGAATAAAGGGACCTCGTCCATCTTGTTCCTCACTGAAGTTTTCACACACGGTACCATGAACTGCTTCTTGAATAAATGTTTTCCTCTAATGTACTCAGGATCCCAGTCTGCTTGGTCCCTTCTGGCCCAACCTCTATGCCATTTTGGGGGCTCAAAAGGCCCAGAGGAAGCAGGGAGGCCTCTTTCCATCCTGGATGGAAAGACTCGCTCCCTGTGGTACCATCACCTCCCCAGGAATTGCCACTGAACAGGATGGGGCCCTCTTCTTCCCTACCCCAGCAGGATGGGTCTCACCTCAGCTCTACCTGAGCCTGACCCTTCAGACTGAGCAGGGCTCAGGACTGATCAGACCCAAGGTGGGAGAGTTGGAGCCCTGCTCAGTCTTCCCTGCCTCCTTAGCATTCCCAGTGCTCAGCTGAAGCTCCTCAGAAGTGTGCAGGGGGAGGGGTTGTGTACACCCATAGCAGTTAAGTAGCTTTCTTTTTTCCTTTGGGAAAATCCTTCAGGTTGAGAGTAGGAATTCACAAATAATGAGGGAAAATATTGAGCAAACATGAATTATCCTACCACGAAAGGCCAAATGAAAACTCCTGAACACAAAATTATATAAAGTGGTTGATTATGCTTTTTAATACACAGACAAAACACCGGAAGAAAGCAAAACATTATCAATGGTTGGTTTAGAAGAGATGACTCTAGGTGTAATCATAACTCTTTTGACTTTTACATATTTTCTACATTTTAGGCAATGAGAATATGTTGCTTTTATAATTTTAAAAGGTTTTTAAACCGTACCTTTTAAAATGTTTTGAAGATTGGATTTCTACACCTGGAAATTTATCATTTGAAAATATTCAAATGTTCATGTAAGTTTTATTACAAGAATGTTCATTAAATAATTTTCCATGACAGTGAAAAAGGAAAAATAAACTAAACAAAGTAAAACCCAGGGGATTACCAATAATGATGAATTATAGACAGACTTTTAAAGTCATGGTTTTGAAGAGTATCTCGTATTTTTTTTTAATTTTTTTATTATTTATTTACTTATTCATCATGCACTAGTATAGTATCTTTTTACATACAACTGCTTGTATACAAAGTATATAAGTACCATTCAGATCTTCAATCATGCATTTAGGATAATGATATCCATCTCATTCAACCACCAATTTTTTTCCAACCCCCCCCCTTAATCCCTCCCTCCCCTCCCTTTCCGTTGACCATTCTAGTGTTCCTCTGATCCTATGTACCCCCTTCCAACAACTCTGTGAACCAGCCTCCTTATATCAGAGAAAACATTCGGTACTTGGATTTTTGAGATTGACTAATTTCACTTAGCATTATATTCTCCAACTTCATCCATTTACCTGCAAATGCCATTATTTTATTCTCTCTTATTGCTGAGTAAAATTCCATTTTGTATATATACCATATTTTCTTTATCCACTCATCTACTGAGGGGCATCTAGGTTGGTTCCATAACCTAGCTATTGTGAATTGTGCTGCTATAAACATTGAAGTGGCTGTGTCACTGTAATATGCTGTTTTTAAGTCTTTTGGGAATAGACCCAGGAGTGGGATGGCTGGGTCATAGGGTGGTTCCATTCCCATTTTCCCAAGAAATCTCCATACTGCTTTCCATAGCGGTTGCACCATTTTGCAGTCCCACCAGCAATGTATGAGTGTGCCTTTTTCCCCACATCCTCTCCAACATTTATTGTTGTTTGTGTTCTTGATAGCTGCCATTCTGACTGGAGTGAAATGAAATCTTAGAGTAGTTTTGATTTGCATTTCTCTAATTGCCAGTGATGTTGAGCATTTTTTTCATGTATTTGTTGATTAATCGTGTATCTTCTTCTGAGAAGTGTCTTTTCAATTCCTTAGCCCATTTATTGATTGGGTTATTTGCTTTTTTGGTGTTAAGTTTTTTTAGTTCTATATACATTCTAGAAATTAGTGCTCTATCTGATGTGCATGTATTAAATATTTGTTCCCAATTAGTTGGCTCTCTATTCACCTCACTGATTGTTTCTTTTGCTGAGAAGAAGCTTTTCAGTTTAAATCTATCCCATTCATTAATTCTTGGTAATAGTTCTTGTGCTACAGGATTCTTATTAAGGAACTTGGGGCCTAATCCGACATGTTGGAAATTGGAGCTTACTTTTTCTTCTATTAGGCGTATTGTCTCTGGTCTAATTCCTAGGTCCTTGATCCACTTTGAATTGAATTTTGTGCATGGTGAGAGACAAGGGTTTAATTTCATTTTGTTGCATATGGATTTCCAGTTTTCCCAGCACCATTTGTTGAAGAGGCTATCCTTTCTCCACTGTACATTTTTGGCACCTTTGTCTAATATAAGATAGCTGAAATTATATGTATTAGTCTCTGTGTCCTCAATTCTGTACCAGTGGTCCACCAGTCTGTTTTGGTGCCAATACCATGCTGTTTTTGTTACTATTGCTCTATAGTGTAATTTAAAGTCCGGTATGGTGATGCCCCCTGCTTCACTTTTCTTGCTCAGGATTGCTTTGGCTATTCTGGGTCTCTTATTTCTCCAGATGAATTTCATGACTGCTTTTTCTATTTCTTTGAAGAATGACATTGGGATTTTGATTGGAATTGCATTAAATCTGTATAATGTTTTTGGTAGTATGGACATTTTGACAATATTGATTCTACCTATCCAAGAGCAAGGTAGGTCTTTCCATCTTCTGAGTTCTTCTATGATTTCTTTCTTTAGTGTTCTATAATTTTCCTTATAGAGCTCTTTCACCTCTTTCTTAAGTTGATTCCCAGGTATTTTATTTTTTTTGATGCTATTGTAAATGGCGTAGTTTTCATCATTTCCCTTTCAGAGGCTTTGTCACTGATGTACAAAAATGCCTTTGACTTATGGGTTTTGATTTTGTATCCTGCTACTTTGCCAAATTCATTTACTAGTTGTAAAATTTTTCTGGTAGAGTTTTTTGGGTCTTCTAGGTAGATTATCATGTCATCAGCAAATAGTGCTAATTTGAGCTCTTCTTTTCCTATCTGGATCCCTTTAATTTCTTTCGTCTGTCTAATTGCTCTTGCCAGAGTTTCCAGTACTATGTTAAATAGCAGTGGTGAGAGGGGTCATCCCTGTCTTGTTCCAGTTTTTAGAGGGAATGCTTTCAATTTTTCTCCATTTAAGATAATGTTAGCTCTGGGCCTTGCATAAATAGCTTTTATAATGTTGAGATATGTCCCTGATATTCCTAGTTTTTCCAGTGTTTTGAACATAAAGGGGTGCTGTATTTTGTCAAATGCTTTTTCTGCATCTATTGAGATAATCATATGATTTTTATCTTTAAGTCTATTGATGTGATGTATTATGTTTATTGATTTCCGAATGTTGAACCAGTCTTGCATCCCTGGAATAAACCCCACTTGATTGTGGTGCACTATCTTTTTGATATGTTTTTGTATCCGATTTGCCAGAATTTTGTTGAGGATTTTTGCATCTATGTTCATTAAAGATATGGGCCTGAAGTTTTCTTTTTTGGATGTGTCTTTGCCTGGCTTTGGAATTAATGTAATATTGGCCTCATAGAAAGAGTCTGGAAGAGCTCCCTCTTTTTCTATTTCTTGAAATAGTTTGAAGAGCATTGGTATTAGTTCTTCTTTGAAAGTCTTGTAGAACTCTGCTGTAAACCCATCAAGTCCTGGACTTTTCCTTGTTGGTAGCTTTTTGATGACATCTTCTATTTCTTTGCTTGTAATCGATCTGTTTAAATTGTGTATAGCCTCCAGATCCAGTTTAGGCAAATCATATGACTCTAGAAATCTGTCAATGCATTCAGCATTTTCTGTTTTATTAGAGTACAAGTTTTCAAAGTAATTTCTAATTATTTTCTGTATATCTGAGGTGTTTGTTGTGATATTGCCTTTTTCATCACAAATGTTAATGATTTGAGTTTTTCCTCTTCTTCTTTTCGTTAGCATTGCTAAGGGTCTGTCAATTTTGTTTATTTTTTCAAAGAACCAACTTTTAGTTTTGTCAATTCTTTGAATTGTTTCCTTACTCTCAATTTCATTAATTTCTGCTCTGATTTTAATTATTTCCTGTCTTCTGCTGCTCTTGGTGTTGATCTGTTCTTCTTTTTCTAGTGGTTGGAGGTGTGATGTTAAGTCGTTTATTTGTTGGTTTTTATTCCTTTTAAAGAATGAACTCAGTGCAATGAATTTTCCTCTTACTACTGCCTTCATAGTGTCCCAGAGATTTCTATATGATGTATCTGTGTTCTCATTTACCTCTAGGAATTTTTTAATCTCCTCTTTGATGTCTTCTTCAACCCCTTGTTCATTCAGTAGCATGTTGCTTAGTTTCCAGTTGTTGGAGTAGTTTTTCTTATTCTTTGTTTTGTCGTTGATTTCCAATTTCATCCCTTTATGGTCTGATAGCATGCAGGGTGGTATTTCTATTTTTTATATTTGCTGAGATTTGCCTTGTGACATAATATATGATCTATTTTGGAGAAGGAGCCATGTGCTGCTGAGAAAAAAAGTGTATTCATTTACTGAGGGATGAAATATTCTATATATGTCCGTTAGATCTAAGTTATTAATTGTTTTAAGGAGGCCTAAGGTTTCTTTGTTTAGTTTTTGTTTGGATAATCTATCCATTGGTGAGAGAGGTGTGTTGAAATCCCCTAGAATAACTGTGTTGTGGTCAATTTTACTCTTGAACTTGAGAAGTGTTTGTTTGATGAATGTAGGTGCTCCATTATTTGGGGCATATAGATTTATGATTGTTATATCCTCTTGATGAATGGTTCCCTTAAGTAGTAAGAAATATCCATCTTTGTCCCTTTTGATTAACTTTGGCTTGAAGTCTACCTTATTTGAAATGAGAATGGAAACCCCTGCTTGCTTCCACAGGCCATGTGAGTGATAAGACTTTCCCCAGCCTTTTACCTTCAGTCTATTGATGTCTTTTTCCATGAGGTGTGTTTCTTGGAGACAGCAGATTGTTGGGTCATTTCTTTTAATCCATTCAGATAATCTGTGTCTTTTGAATGGCGAGTTTAGGCCGTTAACATTCAGGGTTATTATTGAGATGTGATTTTTATTCCCATCCATTTTTATTTGTATGATGATCTTTAGCTTGATTTGGTTTCTCTTCTGATTGGTATTTCCCTTAGTTTAATATCTCCCTTTGTTGATTTTCATTGTTATTTTTCTCTTCTTCTTCATGAAAAATTTTGCCCAGGATGTTCAGAAGTGCTGGCTTTCAAGATGTGAAATCTTTTAACTTTTGCTTGTCGTGGAAGGTTTTTATTTCATCTTCAAATCTAAAGCTCAATTTTGCTGGATATAAGATTCTTGGTTGACATCCCTTTTCCTTCAGAGCTTGAAATATGCTATTCCAGGATCTTCTTGCTTTTAAGGTCTGGGTAGAAAAATCTGAACAAAGTCTGATTGGTTTCCCCCTATATGTAATCTTCTTCCTTTCTCTTGTGGCTTTTAATATTCTCTCCTTGCTCAGTATATTAGGCATTTTCATTATAATGTGTCTTGGTGTGGATCTGTTGTGATTTTGTATGTTTGGTGTTCGGTAGGCCTCTTGAACTTGGTTTTCCCCTTCATTCCTCAAGTTTGGAAAATTTTCTGTAATTATTTCATTAAATAAATTACTCATTCCTTTGGCTTGAAACTCTGCCCCCTTCTCTACCCCAATCACTCGTAAGTTTGGTCTTTTTATGTTGTCCCATAATTCTTGAATGTTCTGTTCTTGGTTTCTTACCATTTTTGCTGTGTAATCTAGATTTTTCTCTAGGATATATATTTTTTGTCTCCATTGTCTGAGGTTCTTTCTTCCAAGTGATCTACTCTGTTGGTGATACTTTCGATTGAGCTTTTATTTTGATTTATTGCTTCTTTCATTTCTGGAATTTCTGTTTGGTTTCTCTTTAGAGCTTCTATCTCCCTATTGAAGTAATCTTTTACTTCCTGTATTTGTTTATGGAGTTCTTTGTCAAAATGATCTTTCACCTCCTGTATTTGCTCCCTCATCTCATTTTTGAGTTCATTCTTAAGTTCCGCTAACATTTGGAATATGTAATTTCTGAATTCCATCTCTGGCATTGCACCAACTGTGCATAGTATGGAATCTACTGAGGAGGTATATTGATTTGTTTGTGTCACTTTCTTCCCTTGTTTCTTCATATTGCTTGTGCGTCTATTCTACCTGCACTGTGGGACCTTGTCTACTTTGATTTTACCTTAAAACCTTATGTTGCTCCTGTAGTACAATGCTATCAGATCCCCTTATATTTCCTTTACACTTTAAAATCAAACACTTTCTATTCAGTGAATCCCAGTTTGATCACAATGTACAGATTTAGTTAACCCAGATGTTGTTTCCAATTTACTCTGTATGCTTCTGATGGGGTTTTAAAGTTTCAAATAATGGACAGAGAGGTAATATGTTTAGGAAGAAGGAAGTGAGTGTATTGACTTGTTCTTTTTTAGAAAGTATGAAAAGAGAGTTCTATGGAAGTGGTTTAGTATCAGCCGACGAGAGAGGAAAGAGAATGGAGTGAATGAATAGATGGAAAGACCGATTTACATATAAACCTAACTTATGCAGCGGTTGAGAGGAGAAATAAAGAAAGATGGAAAAGAAAAAAAAAAGAAGAGAAAAAATAATAATAACCAAGGAGTAGTAATTAGTGTAAGAGAGAGAATAAGTCTAGAAAATAGAGAATAAACCATATATAACACCACTTTGCTATATATTTCAATTGTACACGTTCTAGAAATCTCAATTTGTGCGTATAACTTGTTTTTGCCTCTGTTGAGAATGCAATGGCAGGGTGTAAATAGGGAAGATGAAGGAAGAAGAAAAAATATAAAAGTGAGAAGGAAGAAAAGAAAGAAAAGAGGAGCAGAAGCACACAAACACACTATCAATCAAAACAAAAACAAACAAAAAACTCCCAAGAAACAACAAAACAAACAAACAAGCAAATAAAAACAAAAACGTTGAACCCAAGAACAAGTCTCAAACAAAATGGACCCTTGGAAGCCCTTCTTTTTTCCCTTCCAGTTTAAGCCACCTGACCCAGATCATGTACAGTCAGCAACCCTGTTAGTGGAGTCAAGGCTGCACCTTTGGTCCGTTGCAGAGTGGCACAGTGGAATAGTGGAAGGGGCTTATCCTCAGGCTGGGCCCTGCTTACAGCAGTAGGGAGATGCTACTATGGGCCTTGGAGGCCAGGCAAACTGGCAGTGGGTTCTCTCCTTCCAGCGGGCAGGTGCCTACCTCTTGCTCTGGTTGCAGCTGGGCAGGTCGCACTCCCCCAGGGAGTGGAGGAAGCACTTTTCCAGGTCTGGCCCTGCGTGCAGCAGCCGGGAGATGCTGTTCTGGGCCCCAAAGACCAGGCAAACTGGTGGCTGGGTCTCTCCTTCCAGCGGGCGGGAGTCTACCTCTTGCTCTGGTCGCAAATGGGCAGGTCGCACTCTTCCCGATAATGAAGGAAGCCCTTCCCCAGGTCTGGCCCTGCGTGCAGCAGCAGGGAGCTGCTACTCTGGGCCCAGGCGGCCAGGGACAGTGGCGGCTGGGTCTCTCCTTCCAGCGGGCGGGAGTCTACCTCTTGCTCTGGTCGCAAATGGGCAGGTCAGTATCTCGTATTATAGGCAAAGGTTCACTATGTAGATAGCTTGAAAAAAAATTTTTTTAATTTTATTTTTATAATTTTTAATATGTACAACTCATAGTACATGTATTTAGCATCTTTTTAGATATAACTGTTTGTATACAAAGTATATTCGAATTTTTTTAAAAAAATATGAGAATGGTTTTCAACTCTATAAAAATACTTAACTGCCTGGTGCAGTGGCATAGGCCTCTAAGCCCAGTGGCTCGGGAGGATTGCAAGTTCAAGGCCAGCCTCAGTAACAGCGAGGCGCGCTAAGCAACTCAGGGAAACCCTGTCTCTAAATAAAATGCAAAATAGGGCTGTGTATATGGTTCAGTGGCCAAATGCCCCTGAATTCAATCCCCAGTATGAAAAAAAAAAAGAAAAAAAAACTTACAAAACACTTGAAAGGATAAAGCCAAAGTTAGCCTTAATTACTTCTCAGGTGTAATAGGCAACATTATTCTTTTTCTTTGTACCTAACTTTATTTTTTAAAAATAGACATTATGTATTATTTTTCCTGTAAAGGAAATTCACTATGGATACTGAAGGTCGGTCATACCATGTGCCCAGTGCTGTATGTGGGTTTTAGACAAGACACTGAAGATGAGGTCCCACTCACAGGACATGGTAAGCCAGCTGGGAGTGGCTGGACCTCACTTGCACAGGGCAAGCACTCCTATGTCAAGGTAAAAGCCAGCACAGAAGGAGAAAGCCAGGTGATAGGTCTCAAGACAGGGAGAAGTGACTTCTCATTTCCATACACGGATCTTGTGCCAACATGGGATGAAGTAAAGCCCATGCTATTGCCCCGCCCTGTCTGGGAGGGGTTCAGAGTCCAGGTTTTGCAGAGGGAGCCCAGAGTCAGCTGCACACTCAGCTCTGAGGCTCAGCCACATTGCTTGATCTCTGTGGGTTCTGTTTCCAGGGAGCCAGGACGTCCACTTCAGACCTGTTTCTGTTAACTGAGTGGCTCCTGGGATGTGTTAGTGGCTCTATTGTTTATGGAGGGTCACAAGATAGTGATAATGGCATGATCCTCTGGGGACATTCCCAGGGATCCTGTTCCAGCACATATTCGTGACTGTACAGGAGCTACAAGGTGGTTTCCCAGCCCAGCCACCTCCACAAGCTGGAGACAGGAAGAACAATTTCTCCTCGGGTCTCTAAGGCCACCTTGAATGTGGCCTCCTTGGGGGATAGCAGATAATGTCTCAATAGAGCTGTAGGGCAGCTGGATTGGCCAGCGGACAGAGCAAGAACCCCACTCTTCCCAGGCTGAAGCACTGTTGGCCTGTGTGCGTGACATGCTGACATCAGTCTGGGCTGTCATCCATTCAGGCAGTGTAGACTCTTCTATGAATTATAGCTTTCTGAGTTGCTGAGCCCTGGAGATAAGACCAGCAGTTGCCTCAGCCTCTCCCCAGCTCATGGTGGATATCTGCCCTGGCTTAGATGTATTCCTGGCTCAGAGGCCACCAGCTGCTGTCTTGTGTGCTCTGCCCTTGTCCTTTCTTTCTATCTCAGGCTACTGACCCTTGGTCACAGTCGGCCCTGTGCAGTGGAGGTGTGGGTGTTAATGTAATTCACGTATTACCTGGGAGGTTCTGCTAAATGGTCCCCTATGGATACCACATTTGGCACCTCATTTTCTACTAGCCATAATTTCTTGGGCTTCACTTCACCAGATTTTCAATGTGTGGTGTCATGGAGAAAGAACATAGGCTGAGGGAAGGCAGATTTGAATTTGCACTTTGCTGTGTGACCCAAGGTGACAAGCACATTGCTTACTTCATCTCAGGGTCTCACATTCCTCACCTTCAAAGGAGCAAAATATCACCTGCTGCAAGAGACAATTACATGAGATGATAGCAACACAACTATGGTGGTGGATGGCCTTCAATGGGTGTTGAAAATGCTTTTTACTTCCCAAATACCTTTGCAAGACCCTTTAGAAGTCATTATCTAGGATTTTACCTTGGACCAACCAGTCTGTCAAGAAATGTTGTCTTTTCCTAATAAGAGCTTTAATGTAACTGAAAGAGAAATGAGTGGTGGAGCTGGGTAGTGCCTGGGGTACCCAGGGCTAAGACAGTGTCCTGCGACTCACTCATGTTCCAGGTAATCCTGGCTTTATGGTGTAGACAAATACCATCTGGCATGGCATTGGAGACTTCTTTGCACTTTCTGAGCTGAATAATCCCCTCTGGTGACATGAATGGCAACAGCAAGTAAACAACTTTAGGGATCTAGAAAAACAACTTAAATGATCCTATGCAGCTGCCTGCCCACTGAAGTGATTTCTACAAAAGTTCCAGTTAGCATTCTATGGAACCTGAGTTCAGAGGGATGTAAGTTAACAACTTTGTGGAGGAGAGAAGGGTGACTCTTAAATGTACTGGGGGAAAGGATGGAAGGTTCAAATAAGCACCTATCTTGACCACCTGTCTTTTCAGACCTAGATGTTCTCATGTGGCTGGTCAATTCCCTGTGGAAGATGGACAGACAGGGTTTCCCAAAAATACTTGACCACACAGCTCCTCTTTTGGAGGAACTCCTATTAGCACATTATAGAAGTAGGATTCTTCTGACAAATATTTCTAGATATACTGTTGTGTTTTTATTTACAACTTTATTGAAGCATATTTTGCATATCATTTCCAGCTGTGTGATCATTAACATAAATCAGTTTTAGGACTTTCCATCTACCCCATAAGATAAATCCTCCTGCCCATTAACTGTTAATCCCTGTTCCCACTCCATCTAGGCAATCACTAATTTACTTTCTGTTTCTATCGATTTTCCTTGATAAACATTGTCATTTGGGAGACGGTGGTAAAATATACAAAACATTGACTTTACCATTTTAGCCATTACAAGTGTAAAATTCAGTGGTGTTAAGTACATTCAGACTGTTGTGCAAACACCACTACCGTCATTCTCCGGAACATATTCAATATCCTAAACTAGGACTATATTCATTAAAAAGCAATTTCTCCTCCCCTGAGGTGCTGGTAACTTCTATTCTACCTTTTGTCTCCCTAAATTAGACTATTCTGTTTACCTCATATAAGTACAATCATGCAAGATTTGTCCATTTGTTGTCTGGCTGATTTTACTAAGCATGATGCCCTCAGGGTTCACTTATATTATAGCATGTATCAGAATTTCATTCCTTTTTAAGGCCGAATAATTATATTCCATTGTATATGTGCATTACCTTTTCTTTGTCCATTCTTCTGATGATGGATACCGGGTTGCTTCCATCTCTTGGCTATGGTGAATGATGCTGCCATGAATATTGATGTACAAAAATAATTTTGAGTCCCTGCTTTCAACTTTTTGAGATGTATCCTAGCAGTAGAATTTCTGGGTCACATGGTAATTTTATATTTCTCTTTTTGAACAACTGCCACATTGTTTTCCATAGTGGCTGCATTATTTTACATCCTCATCAGCAATACACAAGGGTTCTAACTCCTCATCAAGCTTGGTATTCACTATTTGGTTTTGGTTTTGTCTCTTTATGATTGCCAATTTAAGGAGTATGGAGTAGTGTCTGATTGTGGTTTGAATTTGCATTTACCTAGTGACTGATGATTTGGAGCTTTTTTTTTTTTTTTTTTTTTGTGGTACCGGGGATTGAATTCAGGGGCACTCAACAACTGGGTCACATCTCCAGCCCTTTTTTTTTTTTTTTGTATTTTATTTACAGACAGGGTCTCACTAAGTTGCTAAGTGCCTCGCCGTTGGTGAGGCTGGCTTTGAACTCGCGATCCTCCTGCCTCAGCCTCCCAAAGTGCTGGGATTACAGGCATGTGCCACCGCACCCAGCTTGGAGCATCTTTTCATGTGCTTATTTGTAATCTATTTATCTATATAGACAACTATGTACCTGAATCCTTTGCCTGTTTTATTATCAGGTAGATTTGTTTTTGTTGTTAAGCTATGGGTATTCCTTTGTATAGTCTATTCATCCCTTGTCACTTACATGATTTGCAAATATCGTCTACCATTCTGTTGGTTTTTACTTTCTGGATAGTGTTCTTTGATCCCCAAAGGTTTTTCATTTTGGTGAAGTCCAATTTATGTATTTTTTTCTTTTGTTGTCTGTGCTTTTAGTGGGAGAACCACTGCTTTTTGGTTTTAAAAGATCAAACAGAAAAAGAATCTGCCCATGAAAATTAAAAAGAAAATCAAAATTACCTGATATACTAACAGGTATTCTTATTATTCCTCTAGAAATAATCTTTATTTTATTTATATAATATTTATTTTATTTTATTTATTTAAAAAACTCCCAAATATTTAAGTCTCAACTCTGTTTCTTGGCATATGATAAATAGCAGTTGTTCTTACTGAATATTCATCATGCACATGTCAGACAATCAGAGACTGAAATATCAGCCATTGTCAGTTCCAGAGCTGTCTGTCCTGAGTTGAGAGTCACATGTATTAGTAAAGACCCAGTTACAAGTGACGGGAAACCAATTTGAAATGGCTTAGATAGAAAGGGAAATTACTGGCTCATGCAGCCAAAATGTCAAGGAGGAGTACAGTGGTTTTAACAAGGTCTAGAGGCTATATCTCAAATATTTCTCTTTAATTCTTCCCTCCTTCCTTCTCTCTCTGTATCCCTGATGTGGCAAGGCATTATGTGAGGACTCTTGGTCCCCTTGTCCACGAGCACCTTAGTGATCATCTAGTTTTTCACCTCTATTTCTCAGTGATGGTGTTCTTGCCAAGTGAGCAGGGTAAAGTGGTTTGGAAGCTGTATTAGTCTTTTTTTTTTTTCTTTTTCTGTTGCTATAACAAAATACCTGAGGCTGGAAAATTTATAAAGGAAAGAAATGTACTTAGATCACAGTCTTGGAGTCTGAAAGTCCACACAGCATGGTACCACTTGTGTTAAGGATTTTGTGGGAGATGGCATCATGGCAGGGTTCATGCAAGAAAGATCACCTGGTAATTCCGGAAGCTAGGGCAGGGCGTAGTCTTGCTCTTTGATTACACCCTCAGAAGAACTATCTGTGATTCCAGGAGAATGATTTAAAGAAGGGTCTGAGAGCAGCAACCCCAGTGACCTAAAGGCCTCCCACTAGACCCCACTTACTGAAGATCCCACCATCTCTTAATGCCAACACACTAAGGAACTCACTTCTAATACATGAACCCAGGGGGCACAACTACAAACCATTTCCAAACCAAAGGCAGAGCAGGTGAGGACATTGCCCTCCAGCAGACATGGAAGGGTCTGTGCGCAAAACCTTTAATCAACATCCAGCTCTTGTTCCAGCAAATTGCCAGGCACAAAGGTTTGCAGAGTGATGGATTCATAGGCTAAGGTTCCCCAGAAGTATTGCAGAGATCCCATTCCACTGATATCAAATATTTCTTCTTAAATCAAGATGTGATATCAGAAACATACTCCAAATATGCCCTTTTTGAAGAATGTGCTTTATTCTATTATTTTGAAAATCCAGTCCATCCCATCATCTATTATATTTTTGTCATTAAGTATATTTAAACACATTACTTTAGTAGACTTAAAATGCTTTTATTTGATTCCCTTGATAAATATTCATTTCAAGGCAACAGCCAAATGGGACACTAGGCAGAAAAAAATAGTTTATTCTTTGAGCAAATTTCTTATTGGTACATTTCCTTATATGTTGTCATAAAGGTGAATCTCTCACCACACATTAATTTTATGACTTTGCTTATAGTCCACATGAATGTCAAACTCCAGTGCACTTTTCTATCTACTCATGGACTGAATCATCTTACGTTTCCTTGCAAAAAAAGAAATGTTACGTTATATTAAGCATGAATTTATAGCAGGCTTAAAATATCGCTTGTTGGAAGGTTTCTCTCAGGAGGCAATATTTGTAAAAGACTAATTCGCCTTTGTGACAGAACAGGAAAATTCATATTTTCAATCCCTGAGTTTCCAGTAGAAGCCTTATTTTCATTTGTTACCTTAGGAACAACTTATCTTCCAGACCCCTCCTTACCTAATTGGTTTCCCCAACCACATTTCCTTCCCCTTTCCCAAACACCCTGGTCAGAATGAGCAGCTTTGTAAGACTGTTGCCTCCAGAAGGAGGGATTACTGAGTGAGATAGCTCTAGAATGAGGCAAATATCGAAGAGGTAGGAACTTCCATTTTTCTAGATTGTTCCAAATGTTACACAAGCATGTGTGTGCATACCTGCATGAAGTCTGTGTAAATGACTGCTACCGTTTGGATGTTGGATGTCACCCAAAGGCCCATGTGTGAAAGCCTTGCTCCCTAGAGTGGTGCTACTTGGAAGTGGAAGAGCCTGTAGGAGTAGAAGCACAGTGGAAGGTCTTTAGGACATTGGGGGTGTGCCCTCAAGAGGGCCAGTGGAACGCCATTCCATTCCTCATTCATTTTTTGCCCCCTGAGATGAGCAGTTTTGCTCTGACACATTTTCTTGCCATGGCCCAAAGCAATGGGTCCAATTAATCATGAATTGTAATCTTTTTAAAACTGTGAACAAAAATAAACCTTTTCTCTTTTGTAAGTTAATGGCTTTAGATATTTTGTTATAGTAATGGAAAGATGAGTAACACAATAACCATGCATATTTTAATCATATCTGTATCTGCAAATTGGCGTATGTGTCTATATGAGCCCCACCATAATCACTTCTAATAACAAAAATAACAAGTAATCAGGTATACAGACATACCTTCAGGGAGATCAGGGATGAATGAGGAGGGAACAACTTTAACTTTGCCAAACCCATTCTCGGTTGTAATATGCCAAAGCATACACATGTATTGCATTAACATGTACTTGTGTATAATGTATATGTGACACTGTCATCTGTGGCAAGTATGTTTTGAATGATGTATTTAAAAGTGGAAGTGATCTACCTCAGCTGCCGACCAGTATCTGTGTAAAGCCAGTGATTTTTACCCTGCCTTTGCCCTTGGAAGTTGTGTACCAAGTGTTCTCAGCAGCTCCAATGTCTGAGAGTCCTCTTGTAGGAAAGATTCAGAGGCAAGTGGAAGAAAAGTCTGTAGCTAAAATAAGTTTAGGAGAGCATATCGTACTTGGCCACTCCAACAGTAGATATCCCAAGCATCAGTCGGTCTCATTGAGTCTCTTTCTTAAGTTTCTCTGGGATCCTGCCAAATGTACATGAAAGAGATCTCGTACCTTGCTGAACATCATTCAGTGATGAGCAGAGGTAATGCCACATGTAGGATTTTAGCACCTTCCTTTCTCCAGACATGGGGAGAGTTTTTGGTTTTGATGACAAGTCAGCATCTTCTCAAGACAAGGCCTTGTTTGGTCTGTGCCCATGAGGGAGAAATGTCCCCAGGATTCCTGGCTCTTCTCAGAGTGCAATGTGTGACAATCTCCTCTATCTAGAAGACAGGAAGTGAGATGGTGTTTGGTCTTTGAAAGTAGTAAGATGAAGACTCAGAAAACTGGTCATCTTTTTGTGTGTGCATGGAATACTGGGGATTGAACCCAGGGCCTCACACATTCTTTACAAGCTCTTGACCTTGGAGTTACAAAGTTATGTCCCCACCTCTCAGCCATCCTTTTGAGTGGATATTCTCCTGGCTGAAGAGAGCATTGCATTTCTCATCTGAAATTATTTCTCTAGTATGTATCTCTATTCTTTTAGTGTGCCTCAGTCATTTATTTTACTGAAACCCAGTTGTGGTACTTTTAGAAAAAGAAGTAACTACGTTCTGGTCATATATATATATATATATATATATATATATATATATATATATTTTTTTTTTTTTTTTTTTTTTTTTTAAATGTTAAAATTTGTTTCTTTGGGAGCCGAGCATGGTGGCACAGGCCTGTAATCTCAGCACTCGGGAGGCTGAGGCAGGAGGATTGCAAGTTCAAAGCCAGCCTCAGCAATGGTGAGGCACTTAGCAACTCAGTGAGACCCTGTCTCTAATAAAATACAAGAAAGGGCTGGGGAGGTGGCCCAGTGGTCGAGTGCCACTGAGTTCAATCCCCGGTACAAAAAAAAAAAAAAAAAAAATTGTTTCTTTGATTTTTTTTACATGCTTTTAAAGTTTTCTCTTTTTATTTAAAATTTTCAAAGTAACAATACAATAAAGTCACCCAAAACTCATCAATTGCTATTCCCTTGCCATACCCTCATCTCCTCTCTCTGCACACACCTCCTTCTTACAGAATCATGGGGAGGTGGGCACAGGTGACAGGGCAGGCTCCTGGATATAGCCCCAAAGCCCCTGTACCCTGAAGAAGTCAATATGAGTTCCAGAATGATTTTTTTTTTCCTTTTAGCTCAGAATGGAGTTGAAAGTTCGCACATTTGCATTTGACTCTTACATATTGGTCTTCTCTCCTCCTGCAGAACAGTCCTGTCACTTCACTGTTCTTCAGGAAAACAAGTTCTTTGAAGAGTTCCTGCAAAACATCGTACATTATTTTCTCATGGTTTCATTTAGGTTAAACATTTCCAGGAAGAACACTATTTGCACAATAGAATATTATTCAGCCTTAGAAAAGAATGAAATTATGGCATTTGCAAGTAAATGGATGGAGTTGGAGAATATCATGCTAAGCAAAATAAGCCAATCCCAAAAAAACACAAGGCCAAATAATCCATAATGGTGGGTGGGGCTAGGGAAGAATGGAGAAATTTTGGATTGGGCATTGGGGAGTGAGGGGAGAGGAGGGGACATAGGGGTGGAAGGTTGGTAGATTGAGATGGACATTATTACTCTATATACATGTACAATTGCACAAATGGTGTGACTCTGCATCGCATACAGCCTGAGAAATGAGAAGTTGTGTTCCATTTGTGTCCAATGAGTTGAAATGGATTCTGATGCCAGGCATAACTAAACAGAACAAATTTAAAAAAAATTAAAACAACAACAGCAAAAAAAATACAAAGTAAAAAGAACACTGGAGGATTTGTGAACTTCTCACTACTTCACAACAGGAACACAGGCAACAGCAGGTGTTTAAAGTCAGAGTAACAAATCAGCAATCCAGGGTTCCACAGCTACTAAGGGATGACTATATTGACTCACGTGTTCTAATCTATAGTCCACATGCAAGGTTTTAGGCTTAAAGTGTCCAAACCATTAAAAAGGACAAATCCAATACCAAAGTTAAGATTCCTTTACCCTGTGTTGTATGTGTACTTGGAATATATTCCAATAAAATGTGCTCTCACAGGCTTATTTTTCTGGTTACTTTGTGTGATTATTTTATGTTCACACTGGACACTATGGATAATGTTAAAGAACATATAATTAATATATTATCAACAATACTCTGTTAAAATAAATGTAAAAATGTTGTGATTAACTCTACTTCCTAGAGAAATAAGGTGGGGGAGTAAGAAAATGGGAAATGCACACAGAGCCAAGCAATTTCAGCAGATTCTTGGAAGAGAAGTGGTAACTGATTTGGCAGAGAAGAGGAAGCCACAACTCCAAGTGTGTATCCCAGAATCACAAGTTACAAAAGGAAGTGGTTCACACTCCCTTCCCTGGACACAGGAGGCTCTGGGGCCACAGGTGCAGGGGAGAACAGGGCTGAGGCATGGGGAGAACACAGGGGTGGGGAGTAGATGAAAAGCCTTCATATGGAACAGCTGGCCTCACAGCTCCCCCTATTTGCAGATGCCCCAGAAAGCTTTCAGAGCACCTTCCTTGAGGACCCTATACTGTCCCCTAGGGAAAGACCCTGGCCTGGATCTTTTCTCCTGAGCCCTTCAGGATCTATTCCTGATCCTTCTCTCCTGTGTTCTGTGTTCCAAGAGGTAAGCCACACAGTGTCCCTTGTGCATTCTCCTTCTGGCTTCTGGGTAGGTTCTTCTGGGTTGGCGATGCACTGGTGTGCTGATTCTCTCCTGTGTTCTGTGTTCCAGGAGGTAAGCCACACAGTGTCCCTTGTGCATTCTTCTTCTGGCTTCTGGGTAGTTCTTCTGGGTTGGCGATGCACTGGTGTGATGATCCCGTACTGCAGCACACAGAGGCTGTCATATTTATTGTGCCTTATCTTCATGCCCAACTGTAGTTTGGCAATGGCTTCATTCCCCTGCAATGGCAATGGTTCCTGTTAAGGAGCTCCTCTCCCAGAGCTGAGAGCTTTTAGGAGAGTCCCCACTTTCTCCTCTACCTTTATTTTCAGACTTCAGGTGATAGCGGCTCCCAGCTGTTGCCAGTCTCACCCTGAGCACTCACCCTTCACTGCTGGTCCTCTTAGGACAGGGACAGGAGTGTCACATGAAGAGGCTATGGGAGGGTCTGGGCATGACATCTATTTCCTGCATGGACAGGGGTGGAGGCAACCTCCACAGACCAATAATGGTTGGTACCCTGACAAGCTACCAGTTCCCCACTCAAAAGAAAAAGGCCTACTGGCAGCTTCCAATCTGCCACTATGTGACTCATCTTGCCTTGGTCATTGAACCATAAGCAAAAGTATCACACCAGGCATCAACAAGTGGTTGACCATATGTTCAATGTTTCCTGTCTTAAATCTTAATTCACAACTAAGGATGCAACTGGGAAAGACCACTATATGCAGACAAAAATCAACAAACATAAAAAAGTGGGGAGCAAGGGGAAACAAACTATTAAAGTAAAACTTTTCAATATAAATAAAAACAATATTCTCAGAGATGTTCAAAATGATACTGAATCCATAAATCAAGCATAAGAAGATAATCTTGTTATTTTAATTTTCGATATGAAGTCCAATGTATTATTGTTCAAAAAATAACCACTGCCTCTTGTTGAGGGAGCACTGTACTGGCCTACAGACTTGCTCATGTGACTTGCTTTGGCCACTGAACTGTAAGCAGAACTATCAGACCAGGCAGACATTGATGTGTGGTTGGCCATGTGCTCATTTTTCCTCCCTACAGGAGGCCAGCAATGCTTCATGCATGGATTATGCAATCAACCCGGGTGTCAGTGTGACAATAATACACAGCAGAGCCACAATCGACCTGTAATAGATGTGTAGTTTGAGCTGGCAAAAATTCTTTGCTGTTTGAAGTCACTGATATTTCAGTGTTGTGACCACAATATATACTAGCCTATGCTGAATGATACAATATTCAACATTTCAGCATGTTAGAAATGCATTAAAACACCTGCGAGAGAAAGAAAAAATTCAACAAAACCTCTTGGAAAGTAGAATAGATAAGAAGATAGAAAACAGACAAGAAAAAAAAAAAGAAAAGAAGAGATTCAACTAAAATAAACATGCCAACATCCTTTTGCCATGTTTTAGAAGTGACAGAACATAGAAAATTACTGGGAAAAATTATTCAAGAAATACAAGAACATGAAGCTCAACTGAAGGATGTAGGGTTCTAGAACTAATAATATCCATTATCGGCCAAGCAACATCAATAAAATGTCTTACACCAAAGCACATTTTCAAGAAATTTCTCATCACCAATAATGAACAGTTTTATAAGGTTCTGTAGAAAAAAAAATAAACACAAGGTTACACGACAAAGGAACAAAAATTCATAAAAAGAATGGCATCAGGAATTCAAACAATAATGGAATAAAGGTCTTTAGAATTCTGAGAGATCTTGATAGCCAAACTATCAATAACATATGAGAAGAATAGGATATTTTTAAACATGCAAAGACCTATAATATTACTTTTCAAATTGTTTTCCCAAGAAAACTCCTTAAGAATGCCCTCCCCAAAAAAGAAGTTATAAACCAAGAAAGATAAAGACATTGAATATAAAACAATGTATCTAATCCAGGATAGCCGTGAAGACAAGACACAGAATGCTGTTTATACTTATGTGTGAGGCAACCAGTCCACATTGAAGCAGAGCTTTGAAGGGCTCCAAGGGTGCAGTGATGACTACTGCTAAATGTATACTAAATGATGTACACTCATGCACTGCATGTTTCAGTGAATGACAATCTACTTATCATAGTAGTCCCATAAGATTATATTACCTAGCTGGGCACGGTGGCGCACGCCTGTAATCCCAGCACTTGGGAGGCTGAGGCAGGAGGATCGCGAGTTCAAAGCCAGCCTCAGCAATGGCGAGGCACTTAGCAACTCAGTGAGACCCTGTCTCTAATAAAATACAAAAAAGGGCTGGGGATGTGGCCCAGTGGTCAAGTGCCCCTGAGTTCAATCCCCGGTACCGAAAAAAAAAAAAGACTGTATTACCAAGTGACATCATAGCCATCTTAATCTGTGTACATATTTTTGATGTTCACACAATGATGAAATTACCTATTGATGCATTTCTCAGAATGTCTCATCGTGAAATATAGATGGCTGTTAAAAAAAATGAGGCAGATGTGTATGTAGAATAAAGAATAATCTATAAGATGCATTTTTAATAACAAAATCAAGATACACAAGAACACAAACAACAATAAATGTTGGAGAGGATGTGGGGAAAAAGGCACACTCATACATTGCTGGTGGGACTGCAATATGGTGCAACCACTATGGAAAGCAGTATGGAGATTTCTTGGGAAATTGGGAATGGAACCACCCTATGACCCAGCCATCCCACTCCTGGGTCTATTCCCAAAAGACTTAAAAACAGCATATTACAGTGACACAGCCACTTCAATGTTTATAGCAGCACAATTCACAATAGCTAGGTTATGGAACCAACCTAGATGGAACCCTCAGTAGATGAGTGGATAAAGAAAATATGGTATATATACAAAATGGAATTTTACTCAGCAATAAGAGAGAATAAAATAATGGCATTTGCAGGTAAATGGATGAAGTTGGAGAATATAATGCTAAGTGAAATTAGTCAATCTCAAAAATCCAAGTACCGAATGTTTTCTCTGATATAAGGAGGCTGGTTCACAGTGTTGTTGGAAGGGGATACATAGGATCAGAGGAACACTAGAATGGTCAACGGAAAGGGAGGGGAGGGAGGGAGTAAGGGGGGGGTTGGAAAAAAATTGGTGGTTGAATGAGATGGATATCATTATCCTAAATGCATGATTGAAGATCTGAATGGTACTTATATACTTTGTATACTTTGTATACAAGCAGTTGTATGTAAAAAGATACTATACTTGTGCATGATGAATAAGTAAATAAATAATAAAAAAATTAAAAAAAAAAGAATCAAGATACACACAAAAAAATCAAAACATAGAATAGTGTGTGCAATATGCGACCAGATATGTGAAAACACAACATTACATAGACCCACAGAAATGTCCATATGTACAGAAAACATACCCATATTTGAAATAGGGCCACCAGATAAAATTTAAGATGCCCAGTTAAATTTGAATTTTGAATAAACAATGAATATTTTTATTATATTCAATGCAATATTTGGGAAAAACAATTAATCACTTTTATCTGAAATTCAAATTTATCTAACAACATGCATTTATATTTGTTAAATCTTGCAACGCTACTTGGAGATGACAAAGTATGTGAAAATTGGTGTTCTGCTTTGCAAAAATTTACATGCTGGCCTAAGCACACACAGCAAAGGAAAGCAACAGCCCCTCCAAGCTCATATTCCTTCACTGGACACAGTTGGCATGGTGTGCCCTGCTATCATGAAATGTGGCACCTGGTTGAATTACTAGGAGGCACTGCTGCTGGTGAAGGTGGCTTGTCACCCAAGGAACTCACTGGCACTTGCTATAGAGAGCAGCCTGTGTCTGCCCTACAGGCACCAATGGAGCTGAGGGCAACTCCAGACCATATGTACTGTTTCAGATGCTTCAATAGTTTGCTCCTAACACCAAATTACTGTTTCCTCCTGCACTGCACTCTCCCCAGCCCCAGCCCAAGTCACCACTGTTGTAACTCCCAAGTAGAATCCATGCTTATATTTTCTTAAAAATCAGATCCGAAAGTATTATAGTATTTTGATTTAATGGATTAAAAAAAATTCATTACATTCCTTCTGCAGCCAACTATAGTGCAATTTTGTTTGAACTCATTTGATGGGCTCCCACTCACCACTGAATAAATGTTAGTGACACATTTCTCTGAGTCACAGAAATAAGTTCTCTTTCCCCTCCTACAGAGTGAAAGCAACACTCTCTCTTGGGAGCAAAGAGATGTGAATACTCCTTCTTACCCTTTTTCAAAAATCTCTTCTCAAACCCAGAAGACTTCTCTTTCCCATTACCATCTGTGACTGCTAAAAACTAAGCTTTCCAGTATCATTTATTCAACAAGCATTTATCAAGTGCCTACCAGTATGTCCTGGTGCTGAGATGCTGAGCCCTATAGGGGCAAGCAGTCTCAGCTGAGGGGACTCAGAAGATTGTCCCACTCCAGCCCTGATTGTTGAAGAGACTGTTGTTCAGAAAGCCCTGGTAGCCTGCTCAAGGCCATGATGCCAGTTGGCTGCTAAACCAAGATTGACCCTCTGTGTATTAGACCTGAACCTTGGCATTTCTGGCTTTCTTACATTGCTTTCTCCTTTCTCTCCAGTCCACACAACTCACACTCTCCACCCCCACCACTGGCTTGCCTTTTCCCCTTCCAGACTTTAATAAAATGCCACACATCAAGAAGAGAACTGAGTTTCTAGGTAGGCACTGAGGAGCTTGCTGCTTTCCCCTATGGAATGTATCTTGGTAACATGAGTTAGGAGGGAAAAAGGCAGAGAGACACCCCCATTCTTCACTCCCACTCCCAGCAGACTGGGCCACATGCAGCCTCCCTGTGTGAGCCCGTTTTTATAACTATAATGAAATACATCAGGCAGGCCCCTTTATCAAAAAACAGAGGTTAATTTTGGCTCATAGTTCTGGTGAAGGTCAAGGGCCCACATCTGTGATGGCCTTGCTGGTGGAGTCCTGAGCGGGTACAGGGCACCACATAGCATGATACAGGGAGCAAGCATGTGTGCTCGCTCTCTCTCTCTCCTTATAAAGCCACCATGGGGCTCCATCCCAATGACATTATCTAATCCTCACCACCTCCCAGAGGCCCCATCTCTACACACTGCAGTCTGTTTCCAGCCTCTTATCACCTCACAATGGGAATTACATTTCAACTCATAAACCCATGTGTAGCTGCCTGATGCTGTTGCAGCTACAACACCGCGGGAGGAAATTTGGAGGCAGGAATCTTTTATTCTAGCTTTCTCTTTGGCTTCTAAACTAAACTCTTTTCCTTATATTCTTCTTCTTTTTCTCTTTGGCTTTCTCTTTTTCTCTCTAGCTTCTCTGGCTTTTTCTAGCTTCAGCAACCTCTCGAACTCTTAACCGCTCTGACTCTTCTTCTGACTACGTTTTTCTGACTACGTTCTTCTTCTTCTGCCTGCTTTTTTCTTCTGAACCTCGTCTAACCACTTTCACCTGGTTATATACTTTTAGCTTTACAGGTGCATCACGTGCATACTTTCAATAATGTATGAATATCAGGTGGAACTTATGGCTCCCAGCTAACCGCAACAGCCATCTCTCTGATTAGGGCTCCTTTACCCATGGAAGATACTCCTGCCATTTCCAAACCAGAGCTGTCCCAGAGACCAGCACATGGCCTGTGAGCTGCGTCTCCAACCCAGCAAGTCTTCCCCTCCCTTCACATGATTCTTCTCCTCTGGAACCTCCCAAATAAAATGTTCTCCCTTCAATTACTGGAAGCAGCTCTGCTTTCCAGAGGATCCAGTCAAGAGATCACTGCTATCAGATCTCAAAACTGAGTTTGCCAGTGGCTCAGGGCACATCCTTCATGCCTCTCTTGCCCATGAATTTAGTAACTAAACATTTATTTTTAATTATTGAGCACATATAACCCTCCCAGTCCTCCTTCCCTGCCTCATTTTCTGCATGGCACTCATTACCATATCATTATTTTGCTCATTCTCCCCACCCCTCCCCCGACCCCGTACCCTCCCAGCAGAACGTGAGCTTCTGGGTTTTGTTCACTGCTGTTTCCTCAGCACAGTGAGAGCGCCTGCCACAGAGTGGGCACACTGTTTGTTGAATGAATAAATGCTACACACTAAAAATGGACAACGAACAGGAAAGAAATGGCTCAAGCCCGAGGGAGCTTTCAGTCTACAGGGAAGAATCAACCACAGGACCGTCCTCCTTCTACTCTTCAGCAGAAGATCTGGCTGCCTCATGCCACCCTCTACCCTGGAGTTCCCTTCAGCATCTGGCTCTGGGTCTTCTCATTCTAAGGGATTCATTCCAGTGTGTTCTGCTCATGGCATCTGCTTGCACTTGCCCCACAGCTCTCTTTAAACATCAAGCCCTCCCCCAGCCCACGTTTTCTCCTGACTTGTCAGAAATGTATCCTTTTCCTCCTGGAATCTCAGGGTAGGTGTTTCTAATCCTACTTCTGGTCAGAATAGTTACTTCCTATGTGAGGCCTGTGGCTGAGACTGTTGTTGTTCACTCCATCATTCATTCTACCCATAGTGACAAAACAGATAATGTTTGCAGTCCAGTGATCCACAAGGGCCAACTGTTAGATTGTCAGTTATTTTGTACCCATGTTAACCACTGGCAGTCTGAAACTGACCTCAGTGGCCGTATTTACACCACATAAAATAGCAACTGCTACAATTGGGGCCTTCCTTCCTTCTCTCTTTCCTTCCTTCCCCCACACCCTCTCTGGGTTGTGAGGTGGGGTGGAGAAGGCTGGCTTGCCAGCACACCAGGGTGAATATGCTGGACTACATTTCCCAACATCCTTTGCAGTAAGAAATGGCTAAAGAGTCAATGAAGTGTAAGAGAAATGTTAGTGGGACTTCCAGAAGATTTTCTTAGAAAAAAGAGTTCCTATGTCTCAATATTGTTGCCTGAAATATGAATACAATGACTGGAATTCAAGCAGTCATTTTTGATCATAAGGTCAAGGAGAACTGGATGGAGCTTGGTCTCTAATGATTTTAAAAGGCCTTAATACCTAGTCTGGGGATATAGCTCAGTTGGTAGAGTGCTTGTCTCACATGCACAAAGCCCTGGGTTCAATCCTAAGCACCAAAAAAAAAAAAAAAAAAAAAAAAAAAAAAAAAAAAAAAAAAAAAGCACCTTAGTTCCCTTACTCCAGTGCATTGGGAGCTTTCTATTAAGTAGTGACATCTAATCTGAACTGATACAGGTCCCAGCTGAAAGTGAATTTCTCATCAAGCAATACAAATTTCTCATGCAATATTATTAATGTCCCCTGGGCAACATAGCTCACAAATATTACTGCTCATGCTCTTAATCTGTGGGCTACAACCTTGCCTTCAGACTTACCCCATCCCTTGAAGCAGCCACTACTGTTCTCTTTCTTAATTTTGACATTTGGCATATTATTAAATTCTATCACAAGCCCTGCATCCTCTTTGAAATGTCTCTTTCAGTTTAAACAACTTTTTCGCCTGATGTGGCAACTGGCTGGTGACTTCTGCCATTACTATCCTCGTGGTGGGAGCTGAGCTGAGACTATTCCCCAGGAGTCTGCAGGAGCAGGAGGGAAGATTTGGCAGAGGTAATCAGCTCCAAATGAAGATGACCAGGGATGGACAATGTATTTGTTAAATGAATGAAAATGATCATGTGAGTGATCCCTTTTCCTGTGGAATTTAACAGCCTGTACTATTTTGGAATCAGATCACACACTGTGTGTGTGTTCTTACTAAACACTGATTTAGTGCAAAAGAAATTTAATCTATTTATAAGGTGATTGAGAGATTGATTTGTTTTTCCAGAATTAACTTAATTAACCAGCTGTTAGGCATCATCTATGTAATCTCTAAATTAGCAAAACAAGTTCTATGAAAAAAATTTGCCAATTTCATTACTGAATAATCACTTATATCATGCCCAAAGACTTATGAAGCGTGACAATGTGTCATTCCTAAAAAGTGGTTTCTGAAAGTCCATATTTAATGCCATTTTATTAGTTATTATTCTTGAGATAGAAATAACAGAGACACATGGCTCTTTTGTTCTTGTTGATTAGGCTAATTTAATCTTCTGGTCAATTATACATTTTTGAATATTTTAATGAAAATGATCTATCTGTGTGAGTGTAAGCAGAAATGGCAACATTTTGTTTCAAATGTAATATATCAAAAAAATATGCATTGGAAACCAGAGTGGAGGCTTATTATCAAAAAGATAATTAGCTCCACTTTGGTAGCTTTTGCAGGCAACTGAAATGTCTTTTAGGTACTATTCAATTACATTCAACCTTTTTAGGTACTATTTGACTACATTCATCTTATTCATGCCTTGTTATGGAGCACCTAGCTGCATAACTTGTACTTTTAATTAAGGTTGGTTCTCTTTCTTTCTTAGGGAAAGTAAATCTGCAAGAAACTGCCAAGTTCACAAATCACCACTCCCTTCTACTCTCCACCACTATAATATAATCTGCTGAGCTAAAATTGAGATACCCTTATAAAAAGAAGTGAACAAATGTATGTTCTGAAGAAATAACTATTTTCCTATTTCTATTTTTACCTCTTTAGCAGAATTCTGCATAGAAATAATTTTTTTTAAACTTTCTTCTAGAGATAATAATATCTGCTTGTAAATCATTATTTGGGCCCTGAAGTTTTTTTCAAAGTAATTATCATCCAAAACAGTATTTTAGAAATAAAATTATGAATTTCTAGTGTTCAGTTTTTTGCATTTTTATGATTTCTTTCACTTACACTTAGGATTTTAAAAGTTCTATGAACATTGATTTTAATATAAAGGTATAATGGAAAAACATTTTAGAAATGTAATGAAAACTATGGAACTAACCTAGGTATCATACCTTCAACAGATGAATGGATAAAGAAATTGTGGTATATATACACAATTGAATATTACTCAACCTTAAGGAAGAATGATTCATAACATCTCCCAATAGCACCACCCTGGGGACCAAGCCTTTATCAGATCGGCCTTTGGGAAATATTCCAGACCCAAACCACAGCAATATGCCAAATGTGAAAACTTTACAAAGTATAAAAAGTGTATAAGTGGAAGCTATCACTTTTTAAAACTAGGTAGAAAAGAACATATTTTAAATAACAGTGGCAAATGTTAATGCAAAAAAGACAAATATTTTAAGATGATCTTGATTCCTTTACCTGTAATATATTGCATACAGATATTAATGAATGTCACATTACTGGAGGAGCATCATTTATCTTCAAGTCCACTGGTCGTCCCTTTTAATCCTATCCTATCCTTTCCCCCTGATATCACCCTTCCTCTCTCCTGTTTTGTCCCTATTTCTCCTCTTTTCCACATTTCAGGGTCTCTAGACCCTACCCTCCAGGAAGAAAGTGAAATTATCTGGTTCTTAATCATACAGGATAATCTAGCTTTTTAACTCAACTACCTTCTCACAGGCAACACACACACACACACACACACACACACACACACACACACACAGCAACCTGTGGTCAGTGGGCCCACCTCCCCACTGCCATTGCTGCAGGAACAAAGAGTATGGTCTGGCCCTTGTGTTTTCTGTAATGTGGTGGCTCACATTAATGGATGGTCTGCTATGGCTTCTTACATTTTGGATGGCCAAATGACAAAACTTTTGAGAGCCCTCTCTGGATAGTGCTAAGGGTAATGTGGTCATAAGCAGGGCCATAAAGAGGTGGATCAGGGCACAGTGCCATCTAGTGTGATTGTGTTTTCAGTGTGTGCCTTTCAGTATGCGTCACTTGGAGAAGAGAAGGCCCCCTGCCTCTGCTGGGTGGCACCAGAGCAAGGACCTCCGCAACGGATCTCCCTCTGACAGATCTACCAAGTCTCCCAATCAGCTCTGTGTGGTTCAGGCAGGATGAACATATGTGCAGAAGATAATATGAGTCTGTATGAAGATGTGTAGAGCAGGCTCTTTGAGTGGCAATGCCCAAGTCATAGTACACATCAGAGCCAATTAGAGTGGGACCTGAGGGAAAGAATATCAGAAATACTATCCAAGTACACATGGAAAACTCACGTACGTGACTGCCTACTGTATGCAAGGGCTAGCTCTTTCTATGATATTTGATAGCTCTCAGGAAAGAATGCAAATGTGTATTCATATATCATAACTTAAATCTTTGAAAGTTCCAAATCAAGCTAATAGCTAGAAAATAAAACATGCTATGTCCCTCCACCTTGATGAATATTCTTTCCTAACAACCTAAGGGCAGTTTCACATGTGGAATGCTCAACTTGGGATTTCTGACCACATATTTTTTCCATTCTCAGCTCTACTCTGCACCAAAAGCCACCTTGTGGGTGCTCAGTCTAGATGCCCCAGTCTGCATACCAAGCCTCTTCACTGTCTCCCTGCCCACCAGCTCAGGGATACATGCTCTAAGGATGCCATTGATCCTGACCTGAGAGACTGGTACAGGCCCTAGATGAAGAATTGGGGGGCTGTTTGGGTAGAGAAATGCCCACCATATTCAGGGCATGGCTTAGAGGAGGGAAGTATGGACCCCAAGTGGGTACCTTTCCTGAACCCATTACTCCACCCATACGGGAGGCATGGCTGGAGGAGGGGTGGAATGGGGGGCTGTAAAGCCCCAGTCAGGGAAGTATCCCTACTGCTGGATAAGTGGGTGATGCTGGCAAGGACAGACAGGGTAAAGGTATAATAAGATCAGCCAATTTATCTTAGTAGCTTCCAAACACAGGTGGTTTCTGTTTCTTCCAGATAATACATGCCACATTAATTGGTCCAAATTTTACCTTAATACTCCAGAGTGACCTGCTATGCCACTGTAAGTGATGGATTTTGTCTTCTAGACCATTGGAAAATAATGGGAAGTTTTGTTGTGGTGGACACTGCATTGAAGGGACTTTGAGGCTCTTCCTCTTCTCTGCCTTCGCTTTTGAACAATAAAGTCCAATTCACTTTAGGTAGACTCCAGAGAAGTAAGCAAAGTCTGCCAGAGTGGGGAAGAGGAAGTAAACTGTGGTGTCCGGAGCCTGAGTCCTGGGGAGGGTGAGAGAATGGTCCCACAGGGAGCTGGCCTGGCTTGGGCATCAGGGCCTGAATGGGCAAGGAAGGCATCTGCACAGGGAGGGGGCAGGGCAGTGGCAGCAACGGAAGGCTGGGTACATCTTGGGAAATTGACCAAATGTGTGAGTATGCTAAGGATAATGGGAGCCAGATTTCTCACCATTAGAGAAGTGAAGAGTGGGGGGGAAAGACTGCATGAACAATGCCATTTGTTTAGAATTGGAGATATCAATGTTTTCAACACAGAGAGAGAGGCATAGAAATAAAGATGTAAATGTAGATATGTATATACGTGTACAGATATTCTCTGCATTGAGAGGCCTGGGGAAATCAAACACCCAATAACAATGAGCATACTTAGTGCCCATATTTTGATTTCTAAATCCTATTTTCCATGATGAAGAAGCAGGGCACCTTGGAACAGTGACTGATTCCAGAGCTGGAGCAGGGCGTGTACAAAATGGTCCTGGAAGAATCTCTTCTTGTGCCAGAGGCAGGACAGTGCTCAAAGAATGAGAAGACTTGCCAAAGGGATGGAGCCAGCTTGAAGGGGCTCCTACTGGCCAGATCTGGGACATTTTTGAGCATTCAGATACATCATGATAGTAATGGATTATATAAGCCACAGTGTAAAATTGCAATCCACAGGAACATGTTGCTACAAATAAGAAAATAAGATGGTAATTTGAAAGTTTCATGAGGAACAGGATATTTATACAGTATGAAAGGCTTTTCTCTCCAAATGCTTCTTAGTAATTACTAAGGGAGGAAAAGAATAACTTTAGAACAGGGAAGTTGTCAGGTGTCACCTTAATCAAGTAAACATAGGAAACATGACCACTAATGAGACTAACTGAAACATACCCCATAAAAAAATAAAGAAAAATAGCATCACTGAGTCATAGTTGAAGTTAGGCCATGAGAAAACATTAGACCAACCCCAAAACTGGAGGACATCCTACTTAATAGCTCATAATCTCCAAAAGTCAAGATCATGAAAGTCAAGGAAAAACTGAAATTATTAAAGACTGAAGAAATCTTAAGAGATGAGCAGCTGCTTGCAATGCAAGACTTTAGGCTGATTTGTTTTTCTAAAGGACATCTTTAAGACAACTAGCAAAAGATAAAGGGGTTTGAGAATAGGATGGTAATAATGGGATATCATGTGGGCAAATTACTTGCAAACGACTGAGGAAAAAATAGTTGTATTCCTTTAGTTGTGTTCTTTTAAGTTTAAAATCATTTCATTTTTGAACCAAAATAAAAGAAATATATTACAAAAAATCAATAGGAATGTGGCACACTTAGAACAATGGGGAAAAATAAGTGAATCAAAGCTCTCAGTGATGGTGAAAAGATTGTATTTCCAGATATGTCAGTGTAGTTAAAAGCACATCTTCTTTTGGGAAAGGGACAGGGAAGTTCATATTTTACATAGCTTTAAATAGGGAATTAAATTAGTAGGGAGTATCAGTACTTTTCTTTTGAAAGGGGGAAATAAAATGATAATATACAAGAAGTGAACCAAGGTGAACAGACAGGGAAAATAATCAATCATTTTCTTCTCATAGGGAAAAGCAAGCAAGAGGCAGAGGGGGAAATAAAATGATAATATACAAGAAGTGAACCAAGGTGAACAGACAGGGAAAATAATCAAACATTTTCTTCTCATAGGGAAAAGCAAGCAAGAGGCAGAGGGTGATGTGTGTGGAATACATGTTAAGTGGGCAGGATTCACTGGAGGAGGAATCTACATCATAAAAGAAGGAGAAGTCCTCAGGATTAGGAGTATAAATAAAAAGAGCTCTTTCAGTACACAGGAGGGACTCCATGGGTCAGCCAGAGTTAGGATGGTGGAGCACAGGCAGGGGGTATAACCTGGCAGAGAGGGGTAGTTTGCATTCTCATGCCCACACAAGTGAGCTAAGCCAAGGGCAGATGCAACTGAAGTTTGACCCAATCAAATGAGTGAGTCAGAGTCTCAATGGAACATGTTCCACTCCTGGTTGCCAGGCTGTGAGATCCTCTCATTATGTCAATGGACTGTCAGGAGGTGAACCACCAGAAATGGTAGTAAACAGTAATTACAGACAGGACCACATGGGATCCTGGGAGACATTCAGTGGCAATTTGTCAGTCTGGAGAAGGAGGAAAGGGGAAGGCTTTGGATTATTGATCACATGTGCTTCAGAGAGCTAGTGGGTTCCACCAGTTCTCTTCACAGACTGATGAGCCATGGAGTTGCCAATGCTAGATCCCATGTGTTCTAATTCCTGGCCTCACCATCTCTATGGAAGCCAAGATAAGGCTGCTGGGATCCAAGTGAGGTTGTCTTGAGTTCTGAGCAATGCAGGAAGCCACTGCTTAGGTGGCTGCCCTCCCTCCTAACCCCAGAGTGTGGGGCCAACAGAGGAGAGAACTGACCTCTGGACATGCTGCTTTTGCTGGAAGAAGCTGAGCTACTGCACCTGTTTAGTCACACCCTGTTCTTTGCGGTTGCATGTATAATCTCTATATGCACAGCATGTATTTGTAGCTTTAATCTGACCTTCCAGAAGTTCCCTGACTTCTGTGTTCTCCTGTGCTGATGTTTTCAGTAAGGCATCCCATTACCATGAGAGCACGTAAAGCTGTCTTTCTCAAGCAGGAAAATCTTCTGTTTTTCCTAAATTAGAAAACTATTTACACCTCATTTATGGTGTGGAAAGAGATCCCATAAAGCAAAACAATTTTCTACTAGACATCCACCATTTTCTGTGAAAATTCTGACATGCTGGGATAAACACAAATTTATTCAGAGGTCCCATTTTAACACTAAGGAAAAGTGAAAACATATGCAAAGATCTCTCAAATGATTCCCTCTTCTGCCAACATTTTGACATGGAATATTAGCCACTTACACTTGATTTTCTGTAACTGACAAGTTCAAAGTACACTGGCAATCTTGATCTGCTTTTTCTATCTGTACCAGCATCAGCATAGAATGGTGAGGATTCTCTCTCCACACCTGCATTCGGTATTTGTTAGCTGCAAAAATTATGCATGCACAGCCTCCTAGTAGATGGGGAGAAGATTGTTTTGAAAGAATTTAAAAAGTTATATTCCATTTTAGAAACATGCACACACATCTGCATGCATTTACTGGTTAAAACTAATAAATTAATTCAGCTAAATTGCAATATACAAAATCAATATGCAAAAATCAGTTGTGTCTCTATATACCACTAATGACCCACCAAAATTAAGAGAACAATCCCATTTACAATAGCATTGAGAAAAATTATTTTTAACCAAGGACATGAAAAACTTGTACACAGAAAACTATAAAATGTTGCTGAAAGAAATTAAAGAAGGCATTAGTAAGTAGAAAGATAGCCTGGCTGATGGTCTGAGACTTAATATTCTTACAATGTCAATATAGCCCCAAGTTGTCTACAGATACATTTCAATCTCTACCAAAATCCCAATGACATTTATTTTTTTACAGAAAAAATATTAATTCATCCCAAAATTCAGATGAAGTATCAAGGGATCCTGAAAGGTACACCAAAATAGTCTTGAAAAAGAAGGACCAAGTCAGAGGTCTCATATTTCCTGATTTCAAAATCTACTTCAAAGTTACAGTAATCAAAACAATATAGTTTTACTGATGTAAAAATGACATGTAGACCAATGGAATAAAATAAAAGGTCCAGGAATAAATTCACACATATATGGGGAAATGATTTTCTACAAAGGTGCTAAGATGTTTCAACAGGGCAAGGACATTTTTTTCAAGAAATATCCACATGCAAAGGAATGAAGTTGGACCTTTACCTTATACCATAATTGATTAACAATTAATTAATAATTAATAATTCACTCAAAATTGATCAAGGACATAAACTTCACTGCACTGAATTTTACAATTTTCCTCCACAGCATTGTTGAGCAATTTAACAACTATTCTTTGAACATGACATTGAAAACAGACAATACAGAAAAAATAGGTAAATTGTATTACATCAAAATTTAAAAGTTCTGGCCAGGTGTGGTGGGTCACGCCTATAATCTCAGCAGCTCAGGAGACCAAGGCAGGAGGATCACAAGTTCAAAGCCAGCCTCATCAAAAGCAAGATGCTTAGCAACTCAGTGAGACCCTGTCTCTAAATAAAATACAAAGTAGGGCTGGGGATGTGGCTCAGTGGTTAAGTACCCCTGAATTCAATCTCTAGTACACTCCCCCAAATTTAAAACTTCTGTGCATCAAAGGACACAATCAAGAGAATGAAAAGGCAGCTCACAGAATGAGAGAAAATATTTGTAAGTCATAGATCTAATAAGGGATTAATATCCATAGCATTTAAAGAACCCTACAACAACAAAATCTAATCCAGTTAGGAAATAGGCAAAGGACTTGAGTAAACTTTTCTCCAAAGAATATACACGAATCACCAACAAGCTCATAATGACATGTTCAACATTTCTAATCATTAAGGATACACAAATCAAAACCATAATGAGATTCTACCTCAAATAAATTAGGATGACTACTACTTACTTAAAAAAAAAAGAACAGAAAATAATCAGTGCTGGTGAACATGTAGAGAAACTGTGACTCACAGGCACTGTGGATGGGAATGTAAAAAGTCACAGTACCTATGGAAACAGTATGGTGGTTCCTCAAAAAATTAAAAATACAATTATCACATGATCAAGAAATTTACCTCTGGATAAATACCCAAAATAATTGAAAGTGGGGTCTCAAGGAGATATTTGAACCCCTATGCTCATAATAGCATAATTTACAATAGGCAAAATATGAAAGCAACTCAAGTGTTCATTAACAGATAAATGGATAAGCACAGTGTGGCATATGCATACAGTGTAATATTATTCAGTCTCCAAAAGGAAGGAAATTCTGATATGCTGCAATATATATAGGCCTTGAGGACATTATGCTAAGTAAAAGAAGCCAGATTCAAATGGACAAGTACTAGATGGTTCTCTTATGAGATGAGATATCTAGAATAGTTGAATTCATAGAGACAGAAAGTGGGGAAGGGAGAGTTTTGTTTAATGAACACAGGTTGAGTTGGAGATGATGAAAAATTCAGGAATTGAATAGATGTTATGGTTGCATGATGTGAATGTACTTAATGCCACTGAACTATACACATAAAAATGATTAAAATGGTAAATGTTACAGTGCACAGCCACATCAATATTTATAACAGCACAATTCACAATAGCTAGATTGTGGAACCAAGCCTGATGCCCATCAGCAGATGAATGGGTAGGGAAACTTTGGTATATATCACAATGGAACACTACTAAGCACTGAAAGAGAATAAAATCATGGAATTTGCAGGTAAATGGATGGAGTTGGAGAAAATAATGCTAAGTGAAGTTAGCCAATTCCAAAAAACCAAAAGTCGAATGATCTCTTTGATATGAAGATACTATCTTATAAAGGCAAGAGGGGGGATGAGAGGAATGAAAGAGCTTTAAATAGAACAAATAAGGGGAAGGATGGGGAGGGGGCAAAGGGGTAGGAATAATGGTAGAATGAGTTATCCATCATTACCCTAAGTACATATCTGAAGACACAAAAATTGTTGTGGCATTTTCTATAGCATCTTAGTGGCATCTTCCTTAAGGACAGGGCAAAATCAGCACAGCCTATGGTGGTCCACCAACAATATGCTGCCCTCAGCAATGATGGTCGGGAGCCCTATGAACTAGGCCACGGTCCTTGACAAGAAGTGGAAGTCTAAATCATCCATGGGAAGCCTTCCCAAAGGCGACTGTTCTTGTTCTGTCCCATGTCTTCCCCCCGGCCACCGTGGCTTGCTGGCCTTGGGTAAGTCCACATGAAGTGCTAGAGTGGCAGTCAAAGGCAGGTAACACACCCCCAGAGGTGGGGAACCTAAGACAGACGCACTCTCGAGTAGGGTGGACTCCCATCAACAGAAAAGGGGAAAAGAAATGTTGGGGACATTGAGAACACCGTCAGCCAAAAACATGACTTCCTGATATATGGACTTGGCCTAGCCCAGGGGTGTTGCCCTGACATATGATAAAAATCAAACCACCACAAGGATACGCTAATGGCTGGTCCTCCAATGTGATCTGCTCGTGTTCCCTATGCTTCCCTATAACCTTTCTGCTGATAAAACCCTCTCTTTTCATGAAAGATATCATGATGCTGAAAGAGTTAACTTTGTGTAGGTTCTCCTGTTTACTTGCTGTTCAGTTCTTTATTCATATATATGGCCACCAAATGTCACTATTTCAATTATTTAGATCCAGACTAATTCTGTAAATTTATCTTTTTTGAAATCTAGCTAAAAACATAACATAAAAGGAGTAACACAAACCTTTTTCTATAAGTACTTAATTTCTAGTTAATAAGCTTTAAGAGTCTTTTTGTGATTAAAAATAAATTTCTCTTACTTTTAGAGTAGATGTAAATCCCTTAGAGCAAAAAGTCCTTCAGAGCTAATATTCAGCCTTGCCTCCTTCTTTTCCCTGCTTCTGGGTTTTATAAACAGCTGCTATAAAAAGAAAAACAATAGTGCTTTGGAATCCCAGACAGAGAAAGTTGACTTTTATCAGACAGCCTGAATGGTGTGCAGAGAAAACAGTTTCAGGGAATCCATGAGAAATAAATTTTCACCCAAACTAATTAGATAAATAATGATGAAATTATAATATACCCAGACAGTTATGTACAGGACCTTGAAAAGGTGCAAGTGACCTCAAAACCTTGAAATATATAAAATAAGATATTTAATATGTCTAAAATGTAATCTATAGATTAAGTCATGTCTGTAATGAAATCATCAAAGAAAGTATAAACAATCTGTACTGCCAAAAATCATGCTTGAAAAACCTACAACAAAGTGAAAGTAAAGAGAGAAGATTCAGCAGCGTAACTCGTTGTCTGTGTGTGCTGATTTCTTCGACTGGCTGACTCCTTTACTTCGTGCTATGTTGAGCGCTGGCGTAGCACCCCCGGGCTGACAACCCACTTTGGCAGCCCCCCGATAGATCATGCTACATTGCACCTCTTGCAGAGTCTACCACGGACCCCTGCAAGAAATTGTTGTAAAAATTCTTTATATAAAACCAGGAACTTGAAAAGTTGTGCTCTTTATATGTAATATGAAATGAAATGTACTCTGAGAGGATGCAGAACAAATTAGAATAATAAAAAAAAATTTAAAATGGTAATTTTATGTTTTGTATTTCACCTCACTAAAAATTAAAATAAAATTATAATCCTTTTAATCTAGCTTTCCTTAACATGATTTTATTGAAGGTTGGTGTGAATTACAAAACTAATTAACAGTAACATGACACCCCATGCTCCCACTGTAACCCTTAGATTGAGGAGACCAAGGCAGAACAACTCTTATTTTTGTATTTCAGTACATTTGGAGCTACAGTGAAGCAGATTTTCACTCAATGGAATCATTAAAAACAAAAGTCAAAATCAACATACAAATATTAATGGAACAAAAGATATGTCAAAACAAAGCAAATAAAGACAAGACACTTAAGAAATCATTCAATGAAAAAGGCTAAATGGCAGGTAGCTGGAAGAGGATAAAGCAGACTTGGGGTTCTCCTAGGCTTCTATAGTGCTAGGCCTCAGTCTCCAGGGGTGATAGAGACCTCCCAGGTGGATTCCTGCCTTGGGAGCAGGTCTGTTTGTAGCCCTTGAAATAAGGTCCACAGCTGCTTTCCCCCACCAGGCCAAGACACCAACTGCCTAATAATAAAGGTAACAGCATGGTCACGGTTTCTCTAACTTCACCATGGGTTAGGGGTCCCTGGATCCCCATGGGTATTGCTTAGTCCTCGATACAGTTCAGCACCTCATAGAGTGTCTGGCACAGAAGAGAGCCTCAAAACATAGTTGTTAAGTTATTCCACAATGTGATGAACTGTGTGTGTGTGTGTGTGTGTGTGTGTGTGTGTAAGTTGTTGTCACCAATGTATGGACAAGAACACAGACTCAGAAAGGCTAGGATACATGCCAAGGTCAGTGGGTGGTGGAGTCACTGTTCTAGCATCTAGATCTAGCTGTCTTTCCAGGGCTCCTGGGAAGTCTTCTGTTCTTATGCAATAGGCAGAAGATCCCTTAAAGATGAAAATCAGATCAAGTTACTTTCTTGCCCTCCATCTTTAAAAGTTTCACAGGCAACTTAACATAACTCAAATGAAAGTTCTTTATACAACAAGGCCCAGCTTAGGATATGTAAATTTCCAATCTCCTCCCCAGCTCCAGACCTCAACTGACCTCATTACATCCTGACTGCATCTTCCCCCCAGCATTGTGACCTTCCTGTGCACTCTGAATGGAGTAGTTTCCTCCAGAAATCACAGCCTCCTTCCTTCTCTAATTCACAATTCTGTTCAAACACCACCTCTTCACCAAGGCCTTTGCTGACCACTTTATCTCAAAACATCACATATCACCACCTACATGCATCCAAAAGTATATTATATAACAAATTGTTCACTGGGTATTTCCCTCTTTGAGAGAAGCTCCATGAATTTATATACTCTTCATATTTTAGTCACTGCATCCCCAGACTGAGTATTCAGAAAAAATTTAACGAATAAATGAATGAATGATAGACCTCTTCATTTGATTTCAAGAACAGTAATTGACTCCACCAGGTCAACTCCTTTGTTACCATAAAACATGTGCAAATTGTCCCTTGAGCATAGAAATTTATGTCATAACAGGTTCACTGAGAAGGGCAGCCCTCCTCTGCACACAACATCGTATACCACACTATCCCATATATGTACCACATACATCCCATCTTGTCCACGCAGCACAATGCCTGCCCCCTTCCTTGTCCTGTGCCATGTCTTGATTCTTTCTTCCTCAGCCCCCTGGACTCCCTAACAACCCAGATTCCCAGGCTTTACACTCTTAGATGGGTGCTAGGTGAATCACCCCAACCAGCTAACTGGGTCATCCCATAGGAACAGGCTGTCACATTTTGGAACCCAGGAGATGTCTTCAGGGAGAAGCACAGGGGAAGCAGAGAGAGGAGCGCAGAGGCGTACTGGTCTCTCTCCTTCACCACTCATCTCCCCGGGACCCAAGATTTCTCTAAAAATAAAATACCATTCTCACTTGCAAAGCTGCTGCCTTTGGCCAAATATAAGAAAGAACATGTCACTAATCTCACTCTCTGAGTGAGATGGACTGCCAAGGAGAGATGGGGGATTATCTGCCCCAAGAAGCCATGAGGCAGAGTGGTGTCAAGCGATTCCCGCATCAGGCAGGTTGCAAAGCACGAGCTCCAGGGCACTCGTGTGGCTAAAGTGCACCAGCTGTAGCTCTCTGGGGAACTGGCTGCAGCTGCTGTTTTATAGGCTACTAATTGTTGAGCACTAACAAAGCCCCATCATCATCACATAATAAGAAACTCTTTCCTGCCTGTATGGCTTAGCTTTTGTTGCACAACTAACCATCCCAGAATTTAGTAGCTTAAAAGAACAATCATGTCAGGCACCACCAGTGGCACATGCCTGTAATCTCTCAGTTTAGGAGGCTGAGGCAGGTGGACACAAATTCAAAACCAGCCTCGGCAACTTAGTGAGACCCTAAGCAACTTAGTGAGATCCTGTCTCAAAATAAAATTTAAAAAGGGCTGGGGATATGGGCTCAGTGGTTAAATGCTTCTGGGTTCAATCCCCAGTACAAAAATAAATAAATAAAAAATAAAAGTATTATTTACTAGTCCATGGATTCCTGTTTTGAACTAAGCTCACAGAGGCAGCTGGTCTCTTTCCATGTGATGAAAGGGGCAATTGCACATGTATTTGCAATCAGCAGTTAGTGGCCTCGTTCATGTCTAGTAGGTGGCTGGCTATTGGCAGAGCCAATTGGGAAAACCAGGTCATGTCACTCTCATCTAGCAGGATAGGTGGGCTCCTTTATGGTGATGGTTCCAGAGATTTTATGAGCAGTAAGAGGGCAAGTGCCAATGTCCACTTACCTCCCAAGCCTCTGCTTGCCTCACGTTTACTAAGACCACATTGGCCAAGTCACATCACCATGCCCATATTCAAGAGGTTACAAAAGCATGGATTTCATTTCTTGACAGGCAAGTTGCAAAATTTATATTACAAGGTGATTTCAATGTGAATGGGAAGAATCTGTTACAATGTTTGCAATTTACCAAAGTGCCTATCTCAACATATTGCCACATCAAAAAGAAACATAAGCCTAACCCCCAAAGACCTTAAACTACAAAACAGCAGGAATATTTCCTAGAAACCCTTTTACCCATCCATATCCCTGAACTGCCAAACTTCATGGTAATTGTCAAAGCCTTCTTTCTATCTTATCTCCAAATCCCCAGTCCCTACTGCTCCCTTATTTCAGGTCCCCTCCCACTTCCCACCAACCTCCTGCCCTTCACATCTTTTTCTGATTTTACCCTTCCCATGGATAACTCAACTCCCTTGCATTCATGAACTTCAGAATAACCACAAATAGCCAGCAGCAGAGAAATTCAGACACAAGATCCTTCAGAGGGCTCAGGAGGCCTGGATGTCTGTCCACATTGGTTCGTGCATAGCCAATGAATTCAGAAATTCTAAATGATAAATAAACCCCTCCCTTTCTCCTTCTCTGCATGTTTCCTTGTCCCTCTCTGTATTTTCTCCTCTGTCTCTCTCCTCACTCTACATTCTCACTTTTTATATATCTCTCCCTACTCCTCCTTTCTTCTCATTCTGATCATTGTCTCTTTAAGTATTTGTTACATTAATAAAAAAATATAAAACTATATTTTGAGTATTTGTAACTTTGAGTGTGTGTTACAAAAAAAAAATTTACACTGATTAACAAGAATAAAAGCACCTAAAGGAGAAAGGAAACAAGGTGGGGAGCAGAAACCATCCAACTGCACCGCCCCACCTACAGATGAAGTTGCTTGAGGTCTTGGAGGTTGATGGAGCCCTTGAGCCCATCGGAGCAGCAAATTTCCCTCCCCTTCCCAAGGGTCTGCTGGTTCATTTTCTTACTTGTTTGCTAGTTGATGTAGCCTGAAATTGTGCTCTCTAGAGAAAACACGTCTTTGTCCCCTTTCATCTCTTTTTCTAATTTATTCAGTGCCTGATCACTGCAGTCCTGGGCACTCGGGCACAGTGCAGGGTTTGTAGGGTCTCTGCATCTTCATTAACTTCATTCTTCCTTAGACTGCCATGAGATAACACCTCTGCAAATTGCCTGTGCGACCATAAGTCTTCATGTGTGTGTGCTTGCGAGTGCACCGTGCACACGTGTTGGGAATTGAACTAGGTCTTTGCACATGTGAGGTAGCTCTCTACCATTGAGTTATTATCAACCCAACCCCAATCACATGTCCCTATAATCTAGGAGGACCTCAAGTTCCCCTTCAAAGTCTTAGGAAGCTTCTTTAGCCAAAAAGCATGAGGCTGCCTCAAAACTTCTGCAGAAACAGTAGGATAGCAATACCTCTAAATCAACTGATATCAACCACCTGAATAGATAAATAATAGATAGTTAGGTAAATAGAAAGAGAGATAGTTATTTTTTGAAACAGAATCACCCTGTTCATTCAGGAAATATGAGATCTCATTTCTTTATCCTGGCCTTTAAATATGTTTTTTAAAAAGAAAACCTTCAGGTCACACTGTAGTTTCTTGCAAATTTTCCCCTGCACTGTGTAGATCCCTGCCAGGGTGATGGGTAAGCTGGCTCCAAAGGGGGTAAAAATTACAGCTTAATTATGGCTCAGGCAGGGGGTGTAATTAGTTTGTAGTCATTGTTTTTGCTTTCCCAGAGCATGGCTTCCCCTGGCCTAGTTTCTTCTGGGCCTCCAGCCCATTGCCCTCTGCTAATTAGTTTGGCCATTGAAAAGCCTTTTGATGTCAGTGTTTGAATGTGTGTTGTAGTCTGCTGTTTCATGTTTTGGTCTTCAAACTAGTTAATACAGATAATGGATTTTTCTATATTTCAGAATTAATAAGGATGCTTCCACAAGTTCTCTTCATTATATTTCCAAAACCTGTTTTGGGATACCAAGAACACCTTCACTATAGAAACTGTTGGAAGCTAGAGGCCTTTGTTCACAAGCTGTAAGATGATAAAACTGTAGTTGTCTGTCAGTATCCACAGGAATGCCAAGATACAAAAACCCATGCATTTTCAGGTCTCATATAATATAAAAATTGTGCGTTATTTGCATAGAACACAGTGAAAATCATTCTATATACTTTAAACCATCTCTAAATTACTTATTGTTACCAAACCAGACCTGATGCACCCTCCACATGGTATGCCAATCACTAAAATGAGTTTTGCAGGAGTTTATTTGAAAGGTGGCCAAGCATGGAGGAGGAGACCCAGGTCTCAAAATCAGCTCACTGAGGAAAAAACGTGGGTATATTTATAGGGTAATAAAGCACAGTAGTCCTGAGGCATGGGGAAATGTAATCGGAGGTGAAGAAATCAGTGGTCTGTGCATGCACAATCAACCTTCATGGCTCTTCATGGAACACCTGTTCAGATAATAGCAGTGTTGGCATAATCTGGTAGGGGACATTTTGGCCCTCTGGCATCCACAGGTCACCCATAGTGACACAATTAGGGACGACCATAAAAGCATACCCCATGTTAGGAGCTAAAACGCGCACCAGTCTTCGAGGCTTTAAACTAACATTACATACCAGGAGACAGGAGGCAGTGTAGTCTGTGTGTCCTTCAAAGACTGTCAGCAGAGATACAAAGAGGCCAGAGTCAAGCAAACCAAGATCATTAAGTCATATCTACTGAGGCAGGACAATGATCTGCCTTGCTCCAAAGCCCAATTAGGAACTTTCCCCAATGGTAAGAAGCAAATTTCAGCTGGTAAGGGGCAAAGGCCCAAGTAGAACAGTCACTGAAGTAACCCACAGTTGCCTTTACCTTATCAACATAGTGAAATGCACAGCCCTAGGTGGGGACTTGAGATGGTAATGAGTCACAGAACACAGGAAACAGCATGATGAAGAAGAGTTTAGAAACAACTAATACTTCCTCACCTCCACAAGTGATGACATCAAGAGACCATGTCCCTGCCTACCCCAAAGATGTCTTAAAAGTTGTATACCTTTGTCTTTTTTTTTTTTTTTTTCTTAAGCTGGCCTGACACTCTCCTGGTCAATGCTGTACCTCCATTCTGCCCAAGCAAGATGTCCCAATAAAAATCTTATTTCTCTCATAGTTGTGCCTTTACCTTATTCTTCTGATGGAGATTAGGACCTTGTTCTTCTGATGGAGATTAGGCATTAAGAATAGAACACCTGGACAGACCCAAGTGAAGAGAAAGTAGTATCAACAAAGGTGGCATTCAAGTCCTTCAAAAATAATCTAGGCAACTACTATGATCATAATCCACACATTACCTACAGCAAAGCTAGTGGGAGACCCATGGTGTATGTCAGCTGTGTGATCTCCAGAACTAGTGATGTTTCTAAAGTCAACTAAAAGCAAGTAACAAAGCCAGTGAAGCTTGAGGATGTATTTGGATTTTGCCTTGGTCTCACTATGATCCCTAGTACAATGTAAATGCTGTGTAAATTGTTATACAGCACTGTTTAATGAATAAGGACAAGGAAACATTTCAGGCTCAGTATGGATGAGATATTTTTTCTGGGTATTTAAGATGGACCCACGTTTGGCTGAATCCATGGCTGCAGAACCTGCTGATATGAAGAGCTGGCTGTACTTTTATTTTATTTGTGTACTTTTATTTTATTTATAATAATGGGAAAAACATTTAAGAATTTAGATAATGTTATGTCTATGCTTAGAAAGTAAAATACTTGGATTCATGGGGAAGGAGAAAGGGAGAATAGTTTTCTGGGCGAAGGGATTAACACGTGCAAAGGCTCAGAGGTAAGAATGGGAGGAAGAAAGGCAAGGCTGGAGAACCAAGGAGGGACCAGATGCTAAGGAGACAAGGACAGGCAGGACATTAGCCTGCAAAGCCACAGCAGAGATTAGATAAGCCAATGTACAAGCAGAGCAACCCAGGACCTGCACATACCTTCCCTCCTAGGAGAGGTGCTGGGTGCAGAGCCTATGGAGAGGAAGAGCTGACTGTGCTTTTATTTTATTTTTAATGTTGGAAAAAGACACTTACGAATTTAGATTAGCTTACTCTGTGCTAATTCTGATTCCAAACAGCATCAGAAGCCTGACTTTGTCTGAAAGCAAAGGGTGGATGCATTCTTAAGGGAAGGCTCAGATGAACCTGGCATAAAACCAAATCCTTGGTGCTTACCAGAGGCTGGGGGAGGAGAGGGGAAGGGGCGATACCAATAACAGGGTACAAAGTTTCAGTCCAGAGGAAAAAGCTTAAGTGATCTCTTGCATGGCATGGCAACTGACTATAATGAACAACAATGTAGTACAAATGTCAAAATCGTTAAAAGAGTATATTTTAAATATTTCACCCCCCCTAAAACATGTATAAGAGGTGAGGATTTGTTAATTAGCCTCATCTAATCATTCCATATTGTAAACATTTATCAAAACATTACATTATACCCCACAAACGTACATAGATAATTATTCATCAATTTAGTAACTTTTAAATTAAAAAAATGAAGCTGATATATAAAACCAAAATACTGTTTATTCACTATCATGGAAATAGTGGCAGGGACCTATACCTGGATCTGTCATAAGCAGGCCAGCCTCTCGGCCTTTCCTGGGGCACACCTGAACAGCAAATCCATTGGGAATGGGAAGACTGCTAGGAGCAGGGACCCTAGGAGCTCTACATCCCAATAGGATGAGAAGAGGCTGGGAGGCCTGTGCCCAAGGCACCCTCCCCTTCAGGCCATATTGAGGGAGGCACCTGGAAGCCCTTCTTGACTCCCTAAATTTTATGCACTCTCTTCTAATTAGCACAATCGGGCTTCCCAGCCACACTGTTCTATAGAGTAGCTACGAGTCCTGTGTAGATGATGAACCCTTGATGTGTGGTTAGTTTGAATCAAAATGTGCTGTGAGTGAAATCACACTGTATTTCAAAGAATTTGTAGGAGAAAAGTGTAAAATATTTATCTCGAAACAATGCTATTTTGAACATATGGTATTGGAGGGAATATGTTGTTAAAATGAATTTCTCCTGCTTCTTTTTACGTTTCTTCAAGGGTTCACTAAGAAAGTGGAAGTAACATGTGAGACGTGCCTTCTGCTCTCCTGGACAGCACTGCTCTGGATGCACGATTATGCACCATTCACTCTGAGATGCAAATGTCTGTTCTAACCTGTTGTCTTTAACATTTTACTCAGCAGACTCTGAGATGATGCATCATGTTCAAGTGAGGTACCAGGGACAGACTTGCAGGCAGGAACAGAGGCAAAGCCTGCATGAGCCCAGGCCCAGATACTCAGGCTTTGCTCAGGCAGGTGAGCTGGGTTTCACATCTACCTGTCTCTTGGCCAGGAATCAAAGCTTGTCCAGGAGGTGTATAAATTCCCAGCCTCTTTGAGGTCTGCTCCAAGGCAGCCTGTTGAAGTACTGGGTTTTAGGACCCAAACACTCTAGAGGAGGGGTGTGGGGTTGAGGGTGTAGTGTGGTAATACCATGAACGTTTAGCAAGAATAGACCCTGGGTTCAATCTCTAGTACCAGAGAGAGAAGACAGGGGAAGGGGAGGGGAGGCAAGGGAAGAAGAGGAAGGGAAAGGGAAGGAAGGGAAATGAACGAAAAACACATGAGATGTATGAATAAATTATGAAAAGAGACAGTTGGGCAGTTGGTTTATAGGGAGCACTGGCTTCATCTTCCAGGCAGCAGGAATCACCAGGTCCCTCCTGTTTCTTGAGGAAGTACCTGTATGCAGTCTTACTGTGGACAAGGGACACCATGGAGCTTGAAGCACCCAGCTGCTTGGAGTGGGTTACTCATTTCTATTCTTGGGCTTTCCTCCCTCGGGATCCACTGGGACCCTGCACTCACAGGAACTTCACCAAGGAGCAAAAGCCAACAGACCCTGAAAAGCTCCACCATAATTTTATTGCAAACTCAGCTTCTACGGACAAGCCTAGGTTTCCCTGATGCACCGATTTTATTTAAAAGTGAGGGGGACATTGAGTGTGGAAGCAATGGGGTGATAGAATCACAGCCCCCAAAGACGTCCAAGTCCTAATCCCTGAAAACATACGGAGACTCTGTGACCCTACGTATCAAAGAGGGCTTGGCAGATATAGTCCAGTAAAGCATCTTGAGATAGAGAGATTATCCCTGGGAGATCTGGGTGGATGTTATTATCACAGGGATTCTTATATAGAGGCAAAAAGTCAATGTTAGAAGAGGTGTAATGACAAACACAGAGGTTAGGGTGATGTGGTGTAAAGGTGGAGGCAGGAGCCACAGGCCAAGGAAGGAGGCAACCTCCAGAAATTGGAAAATATGGAAATAGATTCCTCCCTAGAGACTCCAGAGAGAACACAACTCTGCCAACGTTTTTAGGCCCATAAGAACCATTTTAGACTTCTCAGTTTCAAAACAGTGTGATAATAAATTGTGTTGTCTTAAGGCACTGAGTTCATGGGAATTTGTTTATAGTAGCAGTAGAAAACTAATACAATAGTCAAATATATAAACAAATGGTTTATTATTATCTTTGCTATGTAATAAAATAATGATATCCATGTTTCCAATTTGATAACCACCTCGTGGTTCAAAAATTCCCAGGGTATTCTGGTGAACAAATTAGAATGGCCCTTGTGTTAAGCAGTTTTCCATTACTGTAACAAAATGGCTCTCCAGCCAGCAACCTGACCATTCCTCCTCCTCCTCCTCCTCCTCCTCCTTTTCCTCCTCCTCCTTTTTCTCCTTTTCCTCCTCCTCTTCCTCCTTTTCCTCCTCCTCCTTTTTCCTCCTTCTCCTCCTCCTCCTCCTCCTTCTTTTTTAATGTTTTATTTCTGAGTATTATTTAAGATAGGCCCCAGATTGTCTTTAAAATCACTAAATCATTTTTTAATTTGTTCTAATTAGTTATACATGACAGTAGAATGCACTTTGATACATCATACATAGATGGAGTATAATTTCTCATTCTTCTGGTTATACATGATACAGAATTCCACCAGTTATATAGTTAAATATATAGATAGGGTAATAATGTCTGATTCAATCTACTATCCTTCTTACCCTATAACCCTCTCCCTTCCCTTCACTACCCTCTACCCAATCTAAAGTAGCTTTATTCTTCCCTAGGCCCACCCCCAATTCCTTCTACTGTTATTAGACAAAGGAAAACTCAAGTTTCTTCCCAGAGTCTCCCTATAACAAAGAAAAAGTCCACAAAAATCTCTATAACTGACCTAAAAGGTAACTAAAAGCAAGAAATACACTTGTTCAAGCTGTACACTACACAAGCACATCACCTATTAAGAGGAAGATTGTTTATATGATAAACACATTAATTATTGTGGATTTGGGGGTCTTTATTATATCTTTGTCCACTTCAAAGATGGGCAATTGTATAATTATGACAATTTTCCAGGAGATGGCAGCAATGTATCTTACTGTATCAAAATCAGCATGCACTGACAATTTTTGACAGACAGAAAAATTACTTATTCCAATAGTGCAGAATATGATTCTTCATTAACTAATGAAAAAGGAATAGTAAATAATCACAGACCTTCATCCTACCCATCTAAATAAATCTGTGCTTTTAATAAAGGATCTATTTTTCTATCTGATACACTAATCAGTAAGCATCTTAGAAAAAATTTAAATCCACCACTGATACTAGAGCACTGATGAAAGTTTATATTTTATCTTGAAATATCTATTATCCAGATTGTTTACTACACCAGGATAGAATAATTGAACTTCCAATTAAAATCTATAGTACTTCTATTAAGATACAAGTTACACATGACAGTAGAATACATTTATGCACGTTGATATATCATACATAACTAAGTAGTATAACGAATTAAAATTAATAAAAAATTTTAAAGATACAAATCTCTAAGAAAAAACATTCATTTGCAGTTAATAATCCACAAATAATCTGTCTTACAGTACTGCAATTGTTTGATTTGATCCTATAAAAAATTTTGTCAGTAAAAAGTAAGTGCTATTAAAATCAAGAAGTTTGTTAAATATGTGTTATATTTTACTGTTAAAATTTCCAAGAAAAATACTAAACATGACAGGTATTCCATGACTTATCACGGGATAATGTCCCCATAAACCAGTCATAAACTGGAAATATCTTAAACTGAAAATACATTTAATAAATACCACACTGCATATTCTAGCTTAGTAACACAGCACATTGTAAAACATTGGTGGTTTCCCCTGATGATCACAGGGCTGCCTGGGACCCTTGGGGCTCATAGCCCCCATGCAGCATCATGAGAGGATCAGACCACATGTCACTAGTCCAGGAAGAGAACAAAATTAAAAATTTGAAGTATAGCTTCTGAATACATATCACTTTTGTACAAAAATACAAAGTCATACTATTATAAGTCAGGGACCATCTGTAGATGATTTCTCTTCAAATGGCAGGAAAATTTTTTTTTTTATTCATCAGTATCAGAAAACAAACACACAGATGATTAAAATTATTTTGATCATTAAGTAAATCTTTGAAGAAAATAAGACATGAGAGTTAAATGAAGCCACACCAGAGAAGATGCAGCTGTCTCACTGACAAGCAGCATGTGTTCAAATGTTTTGATTCCATCTCAATCATAACTGATGAATTTCTGGGGAACTGGAAGATTTTCTTTCAAGAATGCATTAAACCAAATACATTTTATGTCCAGCCAAGTACATGGTCATATGACCTGAACATTAAAAGCCAGGCTCTCTCATTGAAAACTCTTGCTGGAAACATTCTAAAACTACCACGGGTAGAAAGATTTAGAAACTTGCTACACACAATTTCTTTCCAAATGGAGAGAAAAAATCCAACAGATGTTAATTAATTTATTTGGCCCCAAAGACTGTATCTGTCCACATTGTGCATTCACTATGGATAAATATAAACCACTGAAAAATGACAGTGGACACAAAGATTGTCAGCAATTGTCACATGTGCTTGAAGTTAATGAAATGCATGTTTTCAACAATAGTAAATATGTAAAAGTAAAAATATGAGAAAGATGGGAGAGCAATAGGGCAGATACTGCATGAAAATGTCTTGGCACACTGAATTCATAATATGCATGGTACAGTTCTTTTCTATGGGCAATGTCTAGTGTACAGAGGGATAGCTAAAAAAAACTATGAAAATGATAAGATTTTCTCCATTTGGCAGAAACAACAATAAAATATAAAATAAAATATAATAACATTATAATGGAACACTTTCACAGAAGACAAGGATCAATGTGAAATGTTAACATTATCTAAGGAATGAAACACAAAGCCACATAAAGGTGTAATAAAAATGATGAATGAAATAACTTTGAATAATATAGAAACTATGTATTTGTTTTAGATAAAATCCCTAATGGAGCCACATGAAGCAGATAATTATTGTTTGAGTTCTAGATTTTCAAGATTCAAGTACTCCATATATGAGATTTTGTAGCATTTGGCCCAGAAGCAATGTGAATAGACAGCATTTATGCACATTTTTGACAGAATAACACCAAAACAGATCTGACAAGCCCTTAAATATGCCTAGAAAACAGAATAGGCTGCAAGAGCAGAGTGGGAAAAAAAAAAAAAAAAAAAAACCGTCTAGGGCATTCATCTTCCTCTTTTTGCACATTTTCAAACATGCCAGTGAACACTGCAGAGAAAACACCTTTGATGACACTGAACTTTTTGTTCATATCCTAGAATGATACCGCTACTTTGTTGTTTCAACAAATATTAAAGTGTATTGAGAATATATATGCCAAGCACTTAATTGTAACTGTGGTTGAATCTCATTGGGAAGGTACACTAGTGCCAGCAGGCCTCAGATTAACCCATTTGGAAAATATAAATGAAGACACATTTGTAGAATGAAAGCCAAATATATTATTTTGAGATATCTACTTTCAACTGTATTTGTTCAGTAATAATTTTGAATCATGTTTTAAGTAGAAAATGATGCACTAACAAAATTTTCTTTTTCTTTTTGTACTGGGGATTAAACTCAAGGGTGCTAAAACACTGAGCCATATCCCCAACCCTTTTCATTTTTCATTTTGAGACAGGGTCTTGATAAGCTGCCTGGGGCTTCACTAAGTTGCTGACGCTGGCTTTGAACTTGCAATCCTCCTGTCTCAGCCTCCTGAGCTGCTGGGATTGCAGGCTGTGATTACCTGTAATCAGTAACAAAAATTGAATGTGCATATAAATGCACCAAAGGGAAAGAAATTCTTTGATGAAAAATGAAGCAATGATATTCTTAATATAGTATTTAGGGCAAAACAAATTGCAGTTTACTGACCCTGAAACCAACTTCTCAAATGTAGAAAAAACTAGAAAAAGAAGGCAGAAAACTCATTTCAATTACTCACCTCAGAATGTATGACCAAACACCAAATTTCAAAATTAATATTTCTTTTTCCCTTTTTAGATATAATATCATTTTTTTGAAGTTTTTGATATTGAAAAGCATCATAATTTAAAGATTATAATAAACACTCATTCCTGCAACTAAGTTAACTTTATAGTTGAAGTTGGCTATTAAACATGGTATGTTATGTGAACTTAATGGGATAGCAACATAAAGAAGTAATGAACTTGGGTGACTTTTAAACACTAACATAACCCCTATGGAAGCTGAAATATATTTGCAACAACAAATTACCAGGTGCATTTCTGAATTCTTTTTAGTTGTAAAGCTATATTTAACCTTGCCATTTACAGCCATAACTTCTTAAAATTATATTTTTTAAAGATTTACTCAAGAGCTACAATGTCACTGGAAAGTCTAATGTCCATTTTTCTAGAAAGTGGTGTTCTGGAGCAATTATGCATTGGACATGCTGCAGAACCTGTCAACCAACAATAACAACTTAGTGTTCCTAATTATTGATGCTGACAATTTGAACTGTATACTCTTTTATGTTCATTTGTTTGATCTGTATAACTTTATTTTTTGTATATTTATTAAAATTGTATATAGTTATAAGTGTGTAATCTGATGTTTTGGTATATATTATACATAGTGTACTCATAACTCAGTCTATCTGATTAAACATTAATCTCTTCACATAGTTACCTTTCCTGTGTATATGTGGTGAGTCATTAAGATCTATTTTTAGGAGATTCAAGATGGTGGGTTAGAGGAACGCCGCATTCCTAGTTACTCTGTGGCTCAGGATTCAGGCAGCAGTAGTATAGCTTCTCAGTGAGGTGGGTTAAAAGAGGGTTTTCACTAAAATTCAATATTGGACAGTCAGAGTATCTTAGAGACTCAGAAATGTGGGTGCATTGAAAAAAAAAAAAAAAAAAAAAAAGAGTACAGTGGAGCCAAACTGGCTGTGACAGTGGCAATGCCGGTTCACCACAGAGGGAAGGAGAACGCAGACAAACAAAATGGACAGATTTGGTACAGAAAAATTGAGATCAGAAAAGCATTCCAAACAATAATTAAGAATACAAGAACAAATCTTGGTGAGGATGTGAGGAAAATGTTTACTCATATACTGCTGGTGGGATTGCAAATTGGTACAACCACTACGAAAAGCAGTACAGAGTTTCCTCAGAAAACTTTGAATGGAACCACCATTTGACCCGGTTATCCCACTCCTTGGTTCATACCCAAAGGACTTGAAATCAGCACACTGCAGTGACACAGCCACATCAAAGCTCACGGCAGCTCAAGTCACAATAGCTAAACTATGGAACTGACCTAGGTGCCCTTCAACTTATTAGCAATAAGAAAAACGATGGTATATGTATACAATGAAATATCACTCAGCCATAAAGAAGACTAAATTTATGGCATTTGCTGGTAAATGGATATAACTGGACACTATTGTGCTAAGTGAAATAAGCCAATCCCAAAAACCAAAGGCTGACTGTTCTCTCTGATATGGGATGCTAATTCACAATAAGAGTGGAAGGGAAGAATAGAAGTTCAGTGGATTAGACAAAGGGGAATAAATGGAAGGGAGGGGGGTATGAGAATAGGAAAGAAAGTGGAATGAATTGGACACAACCTTCCTATGTTCATGTATGAAGACACAACCAGTGTAACTCCACATTCAAGTCAGAAAAGTGAAGAGGAGTCCAACTTGCTTTTCCTTTGAGTCTGGAGGCTTATGCGACCATCTGAAGTGGGGCAGCAATTTGAACAGGTGGGTGCGAACACACTCAGGGACTAATCTCAGGAAGGCTGTGTTCAATGGCAGCAGAGTGTGTGGAGGATTTGCTCCTGCCCCATGAGTAGAATCCCTGGGAGACTCCTGAGATTCAGACTTCTGACAGAAATTGGCAACGTTGGGCCCTAGGGGTGTGTTGATCTAAACTCTCCAGAGCAGATACCACCCAACAAAGGCCCTAAACCCTGATTAGATCTAAGCCCCAGCCATAGGAACTCTACACAGAACTCTGCAGTGGCCTCACCCTGGGAGTGCATCACTCTTATTTTTCTCAATACTTCTATTTTATTTGTTCATGTTATATGGTGCCAGGAATCGAACCCAGTGCCTCACAAGTGCTAGGCAAGCACTCTACCACTGAGCTACAACCCCAGCCCCTTCATCTTTTTTATGCACACCAAACTCCAACTGACAGTACTTCTCATTCCATCCTATCTTGTAATAAGAGGGAAGCTGAGAGCTGTGTCAACCAGCTTCAGTCTTAGGTCACCCCAGCTGCAGCTTGGTGAGCAATGCAAAAAAGAGGAAGGGTTTAACAATCCCCAGCCCTTGCGCTCACCTCTCTCTCTCTCTCTCTCTCTCTCTCTCTCTCTCTCAGTACATAGCCCAATAAGAAAATGGAAAGAATGGAAAGAAGGACAGCTGGGCATAAGCAGTAATCACCCATTCTCATCGAGTATTTTGACCTCCTCAATGGATAAAATTCCTTCATTTTTAAGCATCTTTTTTCCTTTCTTTCTTTGTGTGTGTGTGTGTGTGTGTGCATGTTTGTTCTTGCTCTGCTGATTGGTTGGTGCATAGACATATATACATACATATATGTTTTTTTTCCCCAATTTTTACCATTTTCAAATGTAGTTATTTTTCCTAGCCTTGTCTTTTGAGGGTTAGGGTTTTTTGTTTGTTTGTTTTATTTTTGTTTGCTTCTCTTATTTTTTCTCTCTTTTCTTCTCCTACCAACAGCCAAATCCCCTTCTTCTCTCTCTTTCTACCTGTCCCCCTCTTTACTTTGTTCTTCCTATTTTTTCTCCTCCTTCCTTATAACCATCACCCACTACATCTCTTCTGCATTCTGTCTGTCCACTTTTTAAAAAATATTTATTTATTTGCTTTAGTTGTACACAATACCTTTATTTTTACGTGGTACTGAGGATCAAACCCGGGCTGCACACATGCTAGGTGAGTACTCTACCGCTAAGCCACAACCCCAGCCCTGTCTGTCCACTTTTTAAAGTTGTAAACTCTGTTCTATCTTCCCATCACATTTTCTTTTCTATTAATGAATTGTATTTTTACTGTCTTTTAGAACAAATTGGTTACTATAATTCCTGCCTCCACCACTCATACTCTTGCAATTATTACTGCTGTAGATTACATAGTTGACACCTGTTGTTTTCTTTAATGCCAGATCTAGTTCATGGTTACTTATTGTTTTTGCTGACACCACCATTCCTGGTTTTTTGTTTTGTTCTGTTGTTTTGTGTATGTGTGGTAATTAATGTTGTAGATGTCATAGGAGGGACCAGGTATTTATTTTAATGCTGTGTATTGTTTGCATTGGTTGTTGCTATTGTTTGTTTCCCCCTATTCTGTGAGGTGCTGGGAACTACAGGGGCACTACGTGTTCACAGGTCAGAGACTGCTGCTGAACTAAACTCAGCTAAAAGACAGCACACCTTGCTCCACATACAGATTAACAACACTCAGTCTTTAGCTGTAGTTTAATACAAAGAATAGAAGAGACAAAAAAATAAAACTAATTATCAGGCCCCAAGTAGGAATAGGTAGGGGTGGGCTCTCAAGTCCCTCTCATACACATCCACTGCTATTGTTACAGAAAATGTGGAAAATTATTTCAACGGAAAGAGACAAATGGCACGTGGAGATGCAGAAGAGTTATTTAGCACCAGTGTGGGCTCAACAGAGTCTTCTCTGAAAGCTGAGCACAGCCCTTTGTTCTAAGTATCTTTTATACAGTACAGACTTCCAGGTTTCAAGACTTTCTCAGTCAAGTAGCCTTGATTTCTTCTCTCCATTTCTCAGGCAGCTCTGGTTCCTGTCACAGCTGCTGAGCAAGCATGATTACAGAAGCAGAAACAAGCAGGTTGCAGCTATTAACAGAGATAAAAGGAAACACCTCAGGAAGGAGTTGCTGCTTCACCACAGGGGGGAGAAAGAGAGAGAGAGAGAGAGAGAGAGAGAGAGAAATTGACACAAAGGCTATGGATATCACACCTATGATCCATCACTCTAGGACACATTGGTAATGAAGGCTGTGCCTAAAAAGGCCCACACGCAAGAGTGAAAGAGAAATACATCCCAGTGATACTGCCAGTTATGGGTGACGAGTTCTGCTTCCTCACATGTTGAAGTTTGAACATTAGAGAAGCATGCTGAGACAAGCAGGGTTTATTTAAAAATGGGTAACACAGACTTCTCCTGGGAGGGAGAAAGGGGCCAGGGCTGGTATCCTGGTATCCCAAGAAACAAGGTGTTCTGCCCTTCTTATATGTCCTAGTCTACCTTTGTTCTCCTGCTCTCTTCCCCTTATCTCTCTCCTTTCTGCATATGTGACTAGGCCCAGGAATGCTAGGCCCAGGAATGTTTGGTGGGATGGCCAAAAGGTGGGAAACAGGTGGCTGAAGGAGGAAAGGCAGGACTGAGCAGCCCAGCACATATTAATTAACAACTTTATAGCTCCCTGTAGGGAGGGACAATTCCTGGGACAAGTTACCTTAGCAACAGGTTGGAGCAGGGGCAGTTTCTTGATAAGGGTGGAGGAAGGGCTCTGAAAGAATCAACATTTCAATACATGGGGGGACAGTCTCCAACTTCCCAGACTCACTCAAAATTGGCCTCCTTGATCTGACTTGACTCTAATTAACTATCTATACTGACTGCCTGTCTGATTCTGGCTTCACCAAAACCTCCCAACATAGGAATACAAGAATATGAAAAAACAAGGTAATACATCACCACTTAAGGTCATAATTCACCAGCAACTGACCCCCCAAGTATTGAATTGGGTGAAATATCAGATAAAGAATTCAAAAGAGGGCTGGGGTTGTGGCTCAGCGGTAGAGCGTTTGCCTAGCATGTGCGCGGCCCGGGTTTGATCCTCAGCACCATGTAAACATAAATGCATTGCATTGTGAACAACTAAAGCAAATAAATAAATATTAAAAAAATTCAAAAGAATGATTATGAAAATGATCAATGAATTCCAAGAGAATATAGGAAAACAACTGAATGTAATAAGGAAGTCAATGCAGAATATAAATAAGAAATTCAATAAGGAGGTAGAGATATTGTAAAAGAACTAAGTCAAAATCATGGAAAATGAAATACACAATAAAACAAATGAAATGTTGAAGACAGAATCTCAGAGCTGGAGGACAAAGTGGCCAGTCTTGAACATTCAGACAATATTAAAGAAAAGAAAATAAGTGATCATGATCAGAATACACAAGAACTCTGGGACAACATTAAGAGACCAAATTTAAGAATAATTGGAATTGAGAAGGGTTGTAAGATGCAGGCTAATGAAATGAATCACCTAGTCATGGAAACAATAACAGAAAACTTTCAAATCTTGAGAATGAGATGGATACCTAGATACAGGATGCATTCAGAACCCCAAAAAAGAAGCTCTCCATGACACATTATAATTAAAATTCCTACTATACAGAGGAAAGGACCTATGTGAACATCATAAAGGCTATATATGAAAAACCTAAAACCAACCTCATAGTAAAAGGGGGAAAGCTGAAAGCATTTCCTTTAAAATCTGGAACAAGAATAACATGCCCACTCGCATCACTCTTAATTAGTGTTGGAAATTCTAGCCAGCGCAATTAGACAAGGGAAGGAAACAAAAGGGATAAAAATAGGAAAGGAAGAAGTCAAATTATCACTGTTTGCAAATGATATGATCCTACAGTAAGAAGATCCACAGAACTCCACCGAAAAACTGCTAAAGCTGATAAATAAATCTGATGAAGTAGCAGGTTACAAATCAACATTAAAAAATGAATAGCTTTCCTATATACCAAAAGTGAATCTGCTGAAAAAGAAATCAGGAAAACAATTCCATTCAAAATAGCCTAAAACAATACCTAGGAATAAACCTAACAAAGGAGGTGAAAGACCTCTAAAGTGAGAAGTATAGAACATTAAAGAAAGAAATGGAAGAAGACCTCAAAAGATGGAAAGACTCCCATGCTCATGGATAGGCAGAATTAATATTTTTAAAATGGTCATACTACTAAAAGCAATATACAGATTCAGTACAGTCCTTGTGAAAATACCGATGACATTCTTGACTAAACTAGAAAAACAACAGTCCTAAAATTCATTTGGAAGAATAAAAGACCCAGAATAGCCAAACAAATCTAAGCCAAAAAAGTAATGCTGAAGGCATCAAATTATCCGACTTCAAGTTATACTACAGGGATACAGTACCACAAACTGCATGGAACTGGCATAAAAACACATGCAAAGATGAAAAGTACAGAATGAAAGGCAAACCCACACATCTACAGTCACCTGATCCTTGATGACATCACCAAAAACATACACTAGAGAAAAGACAGCCTTCTTAACAAATGATGCTGGGACAACTGGTTATGCATATGTAGAAGGATGAAACTAAAGCCTTATTGCTCACCTTGCACAAAACAACTCAAAATGGATCAAAGACCTAGGAATTAGAACAGAAACTGTGCAACTCCTAGAAGAAAATATCAGGTCAAGACTCCTGGGCACAAGATCATGTAGTCACAGGCAATGACTTTCTCAGTAGGACCCCTAAAGCTCACATAATAATTCCAAGAGTTAATAAATGAGATAGCATCAAATTAAAAAGCTTCTTCACAGCAAAAGGAACAATTAGGAATGTTAAGAGAGAATCTACAGAATGAAAGAAAATCTTTGCTAGCTTCTCTTCTCACAGAATGTGTAAAGAATTGAAAAAGCTTAACACCCAAACACCAAATAACCCAATTACTAAATGGACAGATGAATTAAATAGAGACTTCTCAGAAGAAGAAATACAAATGACCAAGAAATATAAGAAAAAAGGCTCAACATCATTAACAATCAGGGGCTGGTGCAAGGTTAGTTTCTGGGGTCAGCCATTCTTTGGATTAGTTTCTAGACTCTCTCTCCTAGCTCAGGAGCCCAAGTTTCTGTGCTACACAGGAGCTCAAAGAAACTGAGAGAGAACCCTGGGCACCCTGAAAGCCAGGAAATGCTTCCTCAGAATGTGGGGTATGTGGTGTGACCTGAGGAATCATTTCCTCTTCACTTTAAACTATTTCTCATAACTAATACAAGAAATATTTTGTTCTAACTGTTGCCCACCATTTGCTCATCTGCTCGCCTTTTGCCTACCCATCACCAGCCACCCAGTGTTTGCCAGCCCATGTTCTGCCATTTGCCTGCAGGCCATCTGCCCTTCTCCTGGGTATCACCTGTTGCCTGCTGCTGCCTGGAAGTCCATTGTCAGGGTATCCACAGGTTTGGTTACATGCACCCACTGCCATCTTGGGATACTGACCAGGGCCTGGGAGTCCAGGGCCCAGGGCCTGTACGTTTGCCACCACCACCACCACCATCTCTGGGCATGGCCACCTCACTATGGAGACACGGGCCAGGGCCTGGAGATCTATTGTTGGGATACCTGCAGGTCCGGCTGCAATTGAAGTCATCCTGTTGTGTATGCTAGTGACAACCACCTGGCTGCCTCTTTGAAGGGTTGCTCCTTTGTGTGAGGGCATCTGTGGTGGTCTCTCTGCAAGTTGGAAAGGCATTGAGATCTTGGGACTGCAGCAAAATAGAGCCTGGGGAATCTGAAGGCCAGATCCGTCACATTGCAGCTGGGTCTGCATGGGCTAGTCTGGGCCTGGCAAACCTGTGGAAAGCCAGAGACTGGGGACATTCCCTGGGGGAGCACAGTTTGGAGAAACTGGAGAGAACTGAAGGAGCCCCAATTAGGGAGATGGCTATTGCGGTCAGCTGGAAGCCATAAGTTCCACCTGATAATAAGTATGTATGTGACGCACCTGTAAATGCACGTGAGGCACCCGCAAAGCTAAAGGTATATAACCGGGTGAAAGCGGTCGGAGTCAGGAGAAAAATGAATTCATTCAGTCAGTCATGCAGTCGCTCAGTCGGAAGAAGAGTTCGGGTCGGAGAAGAAGAAAAGAATCAGAGCGGCCAGAACGTAGGCAGAGCAGTTACAGAAGAGAAACCAGATAGAAGAAGTAATTCCTGGTCAGAGTCAGGCCGAGGCTCCCGAGGAAGAAAGAAGAAAGAACAAAGAAGAAAGAAGCTCTAAAAGCTAAGCTCTCTCTCTCTCTAAAGAAGAAATCTCTCTCTTTCAAGCTCTCTCTCTTTCTCTCTAAGCTCTAAGAAGAAAAGCTCTATCTTTCTCTCTAAGCTCTAAGAAGAAGAAGAAGAAGAAAAAGCTATCTCTAATCTTTCTCTCTAAGCTCTTTCTAAGAAGAAGAAAAATCTTTCTTTCTCTCTCTAAGCTCTCTCTAAGAAAGTAGAAGTAAAAGTAGTAATAGCTTTACTCTGCCTCCGAGAGTTTTCCTCCCGCGGCGTTTGTGGCTAGCCACGACAGGCAGCTTACAGAGAACCAGGCTCTCTCCAGCTCAGTGAGTCCTTAAGTGTGCGGGAAAGAAGGGCAGGCTATAATTGGTAGGAAGCCTGGAAGAGGATGTGAGAGCATCTTCTATTGGCTAGCCCAGCCCAGCCAAACAGTCCAGCACCCACCAGACTGGAGCTACCATCAAACTTCAGACAACCCCACCTATAGGAGGAAAAGGGAAGCTGAGAACATTTTTCAAAGCTAATGGAAACAATTTTTCAATTTTCCATTGAGAATTTCCTTTTTTCTGTCCCTCTTTCTCACATCTCTACCATCCTTGAAACCAAATATTTTTCATGCATTAATTTGTTAAAGAATGGGATGTTTCAATAGTATCTTACAGTTTTGCTGTGTATTCTTATATTTTTACTTTTTTAAAAAAAATCAGTATTTTTTTTTCTATAGTAAGAGGCTTACTGGACTCCAATGTACAAAATTATAGCAGACCCACACCAAGGCACATTATAATAAGAATGACTAACATACAGAATAAGGATAGAATTTGAAAGACTGAGAGAGAAAAATATCAAATTACATCTAGGAGGAAACCAATTTGGATCTCACCTGATTTTTCATTCCAGATCCCTCAATGCCAGGAAGTCCTGAAATAATATACAACAAGCTCTGAAAGAAAATGGATGACAACCAAGAATTTTATATGCAGCAAAACTAAGCTTCAGATATGAAGATGAAATAAAAATCTTCCATGATAAACAAAAGTTCAAAGAATTTGCAACTAGAAAGCCTGTACTACAGAACAGTTTCAGTGAAACATTCCATGAGGAGGAAGTGAAAAAAAAATGAAAACCAGCAAAGGGAGGAACTAAACTAAAGGAAAAGTCAATCAAAGGACAAACTAAGTCAAATTAAAAACCAGGAAAAAAAAAAAAAAGATGGCGGACAGCAGAGAAGCACGCTCGGGAGACTGGCAATAAAACAGTCTTATCGGGAAGATTGAACGCGTTCTTAGCAACATTCCCGCAACTGGAAGGGAGCTGAGACATCCGCGCACATACAGACTGTGAAAATACAAGGAACTCCACACCGCTGACGCACGGAGTCCAGTGCCAGCGACCCACAGGCCGAACCAGCATTAATGGCACAGCTGCTGTGGTAGCATTGCAGTATGGGAAGTGCAGACCACGGCAAAAAACAGCGGCAAAAAACAGCGCAGAATAAAAAAGAGAGCCAGACGCGAGCAGCGGCCTCACAGACTTCTTTCACGTAAACTGCCGAACGGGACCTGCACACATCAGAGTGACACACAGGACCGGGATACGGCTGTCGGGACCGGGGGAAGGCGCCGCCATTTTGGAGAAGGGCTGTGCTTGACCGCGACAAAGAAATGGAGAAAGAAAAAAACAGTTGCAGGCATCCAAGGAACGATCCAGAGCCCGGAAAACAGCAAACACCTGGTGAGACATGCACAGGCAGCCTGAAGGAAAGGGCCTGCCTGAGGCCAGCGCAGCAACCACAAGAGCTATAACCGGGGGCGGGCGTAGGGAATGCATGCCTTTTTTTTTTTTTTTTTTTTTTTTTTTTTTTTGTGGTACCGGGGATTGAACTCAGGGGCACTCGACCACTGGGCCACATCCCCAGCCCTTTTTTGTGTTTTTTAATTAGAGACAGGGTCTCACTGAGTTGCTAAGTGCCTCACCATTGCTGAGGCTGGCTTTGAACTCGCGATCCTCCTGCCTCAGCCTCCCAAAGTGCTGGGATTACAGGCGTGCGCCACCGCTACCGCGAATGCATGCCTTTTTGATGAATGCTTTCTTGGTGCTATTCACGTACTGACACCCCCCACCCCCCAGCCATTATTCCTCTGTGCCAATCTGCCCCTGGCCAAAGCTGCAGACTAGACTCTACTGTGACTTTGTGGGCGTGGTCCAAGTCAACTGGCTTAAACTCCGACTCTGTTTTTGTTTTTTTTGTTTGTTTGGTTTTTGTTTGTTTGTTTATTTGTTTTTGTTTGTTTTTGCTTTTGTTCTGTTTGATAGTGGGATTATTTGTGTGTCTGTGTGCCTCTTTCCTTCCTTCCTTCTCACTTTAGTCTCTTCTGCCCTCATCTTATCTACTTACACCCTGTCATTGTGTACTCATCAGAGGTGAAAACAAGGTATACGCAGAAATTGGGACTTCTAGGCCTGGGGCAATTGAAATATACAGAAAAGCGGTGTTATATATAGTTTAATCTCTATTTTTCTTGACTCAGTTTCTCTCTCCTCTCTCACAATAATTCTTAATTCTTTATTATCTCGCATTGTTCCTTTTTTTTTTTAATATTTATTTATTTCCTTTAGTTGTACACAATGTGTTTACGTGGTGCTGAGGATCGAACCCGGGCCGCGCACGTGCTAGGCGAGCGCTCTACCGCTGAGCTACAACCCCAGCCTGCATTGTTCCTTTTTATTTTTTCTTTTCCATCTTCCTTTATCTTTCTTCTCTCAAAGGCTAAATAAGTTGGGTTTATATACAAATCGTCTTTCCTCTAAATCGCTCACTCCATTCTCTTTTCTCTCCTGTCTGCTGATATTAAACCACTTCCATAGAATTCTACTGTTATACTTCCTAAGAAAGAACATCTCAGTAATCTCACTTGCTTCTTCCTAAAGATATCATCTCTGTATCCAATACTGAAACTGTAAACCCCAACACAAGCATACAGAGTAAATTGGAAACAATATCTGGGTTAACTAAATCTGTACATTGTGATCAAACTGGGATTTGCTGTAAAGAAAGTGTTAGAGCTTAAATTGTAAGGTATTTATAAGGGGACCTGACAGCATTTTACCACAGGAGAAACATAAGGCTATCAGGTGAAATTGAAATAGGCAAGGTCCCACAGTGCTAGGAGAATAGACACACAAGCATTATGAAGAAGCAAGGGAAGAAAGTGGCTGAAAGCAACCAACAGGCCCCCTCAATTGATCCCATGGCAAGCACAGTTGGTCAAATGCCAGAGACGGAATTTAGAAATTACATATTCCAAATGTTTATGGATCTTAAGATTGAAATAAAAAATGAGATGAGAGAGCAAGTAGAGGCGGCAAAAGAGCATTTTGACAAAGAACTCCAAAAACAAATACAAGAAGCAAAAGATTACTTCAATAGGGAGATAGAGATTCTAAAGAAAAGCCAAACGGAAATTCTGGAAATGAAAGAAGAAATAAACCAAACTAAATGCTCAATTGAAAGCATCACCAACAGATTAGATCACCTGGAAGAAAGGACCTCAGATAATGAAGACAAAATATTTATCCTGGAGAAAAATCTAGAGGACATGGCAAAAGAAGTAAGAAAACAAGAACAGAGCATTCAGGAATTATGGGACAGCATAAAAAGACCAAACCTAAGAGTGATTGGTGTTGAAGAAGGTGCAGAGTTTCAAACCAAAGGAATGAGTAATTTATTCAATGAAATAATAGCAGAAAATTTTCCACACATGAGGAACGAATGGCAAAACCAAGTTCAAGAGGCTTACCGAACACTAAACGTACAAAACCACAACAGATCCACACCAAGGCACATTATAATGAAATTGCCTAATATACTAGGCAAGGAGAGAATACTAAAAGCCACAAGAGAAAGAAAGCAGATTACATATAGGGGGAAACCGATCAGATTATGCTCAGATTTTTCAACCCAGACCTTAAAAGCTAGAAGATCCTGGAATAGCATATTTCAAGCTCTGAAAGAAAAGGGTTGTCAACCAAGAATCTTATATCCAGCAAAATTGAGCTTTAGATTCGAAGATGAAATAAAAACCTTCCACGACAAACAAAAGTTAAAAGATTTCACAACTCGAAAGCCAGCACTTCTGAACATCTTGGGCAAATTTTTCCACGAAGAAGAAGAGAAAAATAACACTGAAAACCAACAAAGGGAGATAGTAAACTAAAGGAATTACCAACCAGAGGAGAACCCAAATCAAGCTAATTACCATAATACATTTAAAAATGGATGGAAATAAGAATCACATCTCAATAATAACCTTGAATGTTAATGGTCTAAACTCACCATTTAAAAGACACAGATTGTCATATTGGATTAAAAGAAACAACCCAACAATTTGTTGCCTACAAGAAACACACCTCATAGAAAAAGACATCAAGCGATTGAAGGTGAAAGGCTGGGAAAAGTCTTATCACTCACATGGGCTGCAGAAGCAGGCAGGGGTTTCCATTCTCATATCAAATAAAGTAGATTTCAAGCCAAAGCTAATCAAAAGAGATAAAGATGGATATTTCTTACTACTTAAGGGAACCATTCATCAACAAGATATAACAATTATAAATCTATATGCCCCAAATAATGGAGCACCTACATTGATCAAACAAACCCTTCTCAAGTTCAAGAGTAAAATAGACCACAACACAGTTATTCTAGGGGACTTCAACACACCTCTCTCACCAATGGATAGATCATCCAAACAAAAGCTAAATAAAGAAACATTAGGCCTCGTTAAAACAATTAATAACTTAGACCTAATGGACATATATAGAATATTTCATCCCTCAGTAAGCGAATACACTTTCTTCTCAGCAGCACATGGCTCCTTCTCCAAAATTGACCATATATTATGTCACAAGGCAACTCTCAGCAAATATAAAAAAATAGAAATCCTACCTTGCATTCTATCAGACCATAATGAGATGAAATTGGAAATCAATGATAATACAAGAAATAAAAAAAACTACTCCAACAGCTGGAAGCTAAACAACATGCTACTGAATGAACAAGGGGTTGAAGAAGACATCAAGGAGGAGATTAAAAAATTCCTAGAGGTAAATGAGAATGCTGATACATCATACAGAAATCTCTGGGACACTATGAAGGCAGTAGTAAGAGGAAAATTCATTGCACTGAATTCCTTCATTAAAAGAAAAAAACAACAACAAATAAAGGATTTAACATCACACCTCAAAGCACTAGAAAAAGAGGAACAGATCAACACTAAGAGCAGTAGAAGACAGGAAATAATTAAAATCAGAGCTGAAATTAATGAAATTGAGACTAAAGAAACAATTAAAAGAATTGAAAAAACCAAAAGTTGGTTCTTTGAAAAAATAAATAAAATTGACAGACCCCTAGCAATGCTAACAAAAAGAAGAAGAGAAAAAACTCAAATTACTAGCATCCGTGATGAAAAAGGAAATATCACAACAAACACCTCAGATATACAGGAGATAATTAGAAATTACTTCGAAAAATTGTACTCTAATAAAATACAAAATACTGAAAGCATAGACAGATTTCTAGAGTCGTATGAATTCCCCAAACTGGAACAGGAGGCTATACACAATTTAAATAAATCAATTTCAAGTGAAGAAATAGAAGAAGCTATCAAAAAACTTCCAACAAGAAAAAGTCCAGGTCCTGATGGGTTTACAGCCGAGTTCTACAAGACCTTCAAAGAAGAACTGATACCGATGCTCTTCAAATTATTTCAAGAAACAGAAAAAGAGGGGGCTCTTCCAGACTCTTTCTATGAGGCCAATATCACATTAATCCCAAAGCCAGGCAAAGACACAGCCAAAAAAGAAAACTTCAGGCCAATATCTCTAATGAATATAGATGTAAAAATCCTCAATAAAATTCTGGCAAATCGGATTCCAAAACATATCAGAAAGATAGTGCACCATGATCAAGTGGGGTTTATCCCAGGGATGCAAGGCTGGTTCAACATTCGGAAATCAATAAACATAATACATCACATCAATAGACTTAAAGATAAAAACCATATGATCATCTCAATAGATGCAGAAAATGCATTTGACAAAATACAACACTCCTTTATGTTCAAAGCTCTAGAAAAATTAGGAATAACAGGAACATATCTCAACATTATAAAAGCTATCTATGCAAAACCTCAAGCTAACATTATCTTAAATGGAGAAAAATTAAAAGCATTATTCCCTCTAAAAACTGGAACAAGACAGGGATGACCCCTCTCACCACTGCTAGTTAACATAGTACTTGAAACTCTGGCCAGAGCAATTAGACAGACCAAAGAAATTAAAGGGATCCAGATAGGAAAAGAAGAGCTCAAATTAGCACTATTTGCTGATGACATGATAATATACCTAGAAGACCCAAAAAACTCTACCAGAAAACTTTTACAACTAGTAAATGAATTCAGCAAAGTAGCAGGATACAAAATCAATACTCATAAGTCAAAGGCATTTTTGTACATCAGTGACAAAGACTCTGAAAGGGAAATGATAAAAACTACTCCATTTACAATAGCATCAAAAAAAAAAAAAAATACCTGGGAATCAACTTAACAAAAGAGGTGAAGGACCTCTATAACGAAAACTATAGAACACTAAAGAAAGAAATCGTAGAAGACCTCAGAAGATGGAATGACCTACCTTGTTCTTGGATAGGTAGAATTAATATTGTCAAAATGTCCATACTACCAAAAGCATTATACAGATTTAATGCAATTCCAATCAAAATCCCAATGACATTCCTCAAAGAAATAGAAAAAGCAATCATGAAATTCATCTGGAAAAACAAGAGACCCAGAATAGCTAAAGCAATCCTGAGCAAGAAAAGTGAAGCAGGCGGCATCACCATACCAGACTTTAAATTATACTATAGAGCAATAGTAACGAAAACAGCATGGTACTGGCACCAAAATAGACCAGTAGACCAATGGTACAGAATTGAGGATACAGAGACTAATACATATAATTTCAGCTATCTTATATTGGACAAAGGCACCAAAAATGTACAGTGGAGAAAGGATAGCCTCTTCAACAAATGGTGCTGGGAAAACTGGAAAGCCATATGCAACAAAATGAAATTAAACCTGTATCTCTCACCATGCACAAAATTCAATTCAAAGTAGATCAAGGACTTAGGAATTAGACCAGAGACAATACACCTAATAGAAGAAAAAGTAAGCTCCAATTTCCAACATGTCGGATTAGGCTCCAAGTTCCTTAACAAGAATCCTGTAGCGCAAGAATTATTACCAAGAATTAATGAATGGGATAGATTTAAGCTAAAAAGCTTCTTCTCAGCAAAAGAAACAATCAGTGAGGTTAATAGAGAACCAACTAACTGGGAACAAATATTTAATACATGCACATCAGATAGAGCACTAATTTCTAGAATATATAAAGAACTCAAAAGACTTGACACCAAAAAAACAAATAATCCAATTGATAAATGGGCTAAGGAATTGAAAAGACACTTCTCAGAAGAAGATACACGATTAAATGCTCAACATCGCTGGCAATTAGAGAAATGCAAATCAAAACTACTCTAAGATTTCATTTCACTCCAGTCAGAATGGCAGCTATCAAGAACACAAACAACAATAAATGTTGGAGAGGATGTGGGGAAAAGGGCACACTCATACATTGCTGGTGGGACTGCAAAATGGTACAACCATTATGGAATGCAGTTTGGAGATTTCTTGGGAAAATGGGAATGGAACCACCCTATGACCCAGCCATCCCACTCCTGGGTCTATTCCCAAAGGACTTAAAAACAGCATATTACAGTGACACAGCTACCTCAATGCTTATAGCAGCACAATTCACAATAGCTAGGTTGTGGAACCAACCTAGATGTCCCTCGGTAGATGAATGGATAAAGAAAATGTGGCATATATACACAATGGAATTTTATTCAGCAATAAAAGAGAATAAAATAATGACATTCACAGGTAAATGGATGAAGTTGGAGAATATAATGCTAAGTGAAATCAGTCAATCTCAAAAATCCAAATACCGAATGTTTCCTCTGATATAAGGAAGCCGGTTCACAGTATTGATGGGTCGGGGTACATAGGAGGACTAGAGGAACACTATAATGGTCAAAGGGAAGGGAGGGGAAGGGAGGGTGCAAGGGGGGAAGGGGGGAAAAGTGGTTGAATAAGATGGATATCATTATTCTAAATGCACGATTGAAGACTTGAATGCTGTGAATATACTTTGAATACAAACTGTTTTATGTAAAAAGATGCTCTATATGTATAGTATGAACTGTAATACATACTACTATAAATAAAAATTAAAAAAAAAAAAAGTTCTCTAATCTGGACCTAATCATGTAATCTAGATAAAAACATGTATCCAATAATAGAAAAATAAAGTAGGCCCAAACAAACAAACAAAAAAAACACCAAAAATAAACCAAAATTACCAGGCATACAAATCATATCTCAATAATAACTCTGAATGTTAATGGCCTAAACTCATCAATCTAAAGACATAGATTGGCAGATTGGATTAAAACAAAAGAATCAAATGATTTGATTAAAATGTTAGATGTTAATACTCAAAGACCTCATGCTTCAAAGGCCTGATTTAACCACAAGTTATTCTACTAATCAACAGAAATAAGTTAAAACTGAACATTTAAATGCCCCCACTTTATCTTTGCAAGGCACAAAACCTATCCAACATCAAATATCTGTAAAGTTGCTTGCCCATTGTTCCTTCTACTCTCTACCTGATTACTGTAGGACACATTTGGCCTTTAGTCTTTTTTAGCGTTTGTTATGGCCACTGCTGGGAACACAATCATTTTTTAAGTTTAAAGAGTAGATGATTTAGTCTGACAAAGCCAAAAAAGACAAGATGAGAGGGCAAGAAAAGATTTTTCTTGGTTTTTGTAATCAATGGAGGTCTGTCATCTTGTGACAAAAACAGAATCAATAGCTGCTAAAGAAGATTCTAGAATGTTTAGGCTTCTTTTTAAAGTTAATTTTTCCAAATAAGATGTCAACTTAAAGGGGCACAATAATGAAATCAGCTACCTAATGTGAAAAATTACAAATCTGGGGACTGGGAGGGTACACCTCAATGACAGAGCCCTTCCCTAGCCCATGCAGGGTGTTGGGTTCTCCGAAAGAAAAATAATTACAAATTTTGATCAAGTGAGAAGACAGCAAAGTAACTGTGAGTTTGTTTTGTGGAGAAATCTACCAGGATTAAATCTGGCATCCTTCCACCTCTCCAAGCCTCAGCTGCCCTAGCCTCTCTGAACATAGGCTAGACATTCACAAGAGGGAAAGTCAAGACTAAAAGACCTCCAGGGCAAGAACCCTGTCCTAGAAAGTTCAGTGCCATAGGAGAAGCACAGCTGTGTCCCTCTCTGACATCTGACTAGAATGGAAGCAGGAATTGGAATTGGGAAAATCAACTTAAGTGCATCACGGATAACACAGCAGCCATATCCAAAAGCACACACCCATATAAGAAAACAGGAGACAGAGGGAGAATGTGATCTGCAGGGAACTAGCCAAGACTTGGAGAGGTTCTGAAGCCTGTCAAAGACACAGTACTAAGAATTCAGTGCTCCTGTCTTTGAAATTATAAGAAGTTAAAGGAAAGGCAGGCAGGAATGTGGTGGACACCATAGAATAGAACAGCATTAGATTCTATTGTGTTTCAGCTACCTTTATAAGATTGACTTACTAAATGTAATTTTTTGCTTCATGTAGGTACAATTAATGAAAAGATTAAATTCGTTAACAGTTATGAAAATTGTGTTATATCTGAAATACAAATCAGAATAATATGTTTTACTAGTTTGATTCCTGAATGTTATATGCTCATCATTCCAACTGAAGAATTTACAAATCTGAACTTTTAAAGGGATGTTCAAGGTCACAGCCTGAAAAAGGGATCCAGTAAAATGGCCAGGCTGCAATATTACTAGAGTTCATCAGTCACCGTCTTCCTACTCTTTTTTCCAAAAAACAAGTTGAATTCTTGCTGGTGTTCAGTGAAATAAATGTCTTTCCCTTAGCAGAAAATTCACTAAGTACTTCCACACTGGAAAAATTATGCACATCTATACGTTGCCATTATATTTTCTGAATGCTTTCAAGACCATTTGCCATCCTCTGAGATTTCCCAGGTGTAGAGTGAGCCTCTGAGGCTGAGAAGTGTGTAGTTACCTCCAAGGCCTCCTATCTGTGACACACAGAGATTTTGTTATTTGGATTCTCCAAGTTCCACCCATGAGTCACATTTTCCAGAAAAGACATCCATCTCCCACGTCTGCTGCTTGGGAAATGATCAGTTGGGTGAGGCCCATTAATCTAGCTAAGGTGTCCCCAAAGATAAAGGAAATAAACTATAGATAGATCATAAGGAGGGAGATATAAAGTCAAAATTCCTGTAATCAGTCCTCTTAATTATACCATCCTCACTAACTAATTGGCCATTTACTGCACAAAGAAAACACCCCCAGGCTGGGGTTGTGGCTCAGTGGTAGAGTCCTTGCCTAGCACTCCTGAGGCATTGGGTTCAATCCTCAGCACCACATAAAAATGAAATAAAGATATTGTGTGCCCACATACAACTAAAATATAAATATATTAAAAAAAAAGAAAACACCCTGCATCATTCAACACTATCCAGTGAACATTGAGGATGATTAAGACACTTGGGCTCCCTTTACTTTAAAAAGGAAACTTAACACTAAAAGTAAACCTGATGGTATCCATGGATCAGAAGTTGGTTTGGTCAATGTGTTCACTTGCTCCCAATTGAAGTCATCATCTTCAGCTTGACTATATCCATATGTGCTGTATGGTTCATCAAAGAGGCAACCACCTAAGATGTGAAAGAATGAAAAGTAACCTAAGTGATAACCAGACCATTTAAATGAGCTATGATGATTACAACTATTTGATGCCAAACTGGATCTGATTTAACCTTTATTACTCAGGATCTGTGGATTTCACCATTATCATACACTTGCTAAGTATTGCTGAGTATTAACCATTCATTGCCCATACCAATATATTATGTTGCTCTCCAAAAGGAATTCATAGAAGACAACTGAATGGAAGATCTAAGAAATTTTAAAATTCACATTTTCCAGATGCATAGGAATTTTAAAAATCCATTGTGCATGTAAAACTTTAATAGAACTTCCCTGAGCATTCAATACGTTTTCAATTTTAAAAAATTATCATTTGTCAAAAAAAAAAAAAAAACCACAGAAATGTTTATACCACAACACTGGCACAATGGTAGAAGACAGGATGCAATACAAATTATGGACATAACATAAAATATTTTTCAAAGGATTATTTTAAAATCTAACACAGAAACCTCCTTCACTTTAATATTTCAGAGATTTGGAGGGTCTCAAAATTAAAAGAGATTATAAACTTACTTTATAGTCCACATAAGTTTTAAAGGCAAAAATAATTTCAAGATTGAACATGTGGTAAACATCTGCTTAATTCTGCTACCGGGAATGAACCTATTTAAATAAGGAAACAAAAAACAATAGAAATGCAGTATATGCAGAGCAATTCATCTGTTTCAGCATCAACAGCATTCAGCACATTGATGATTTTAGATTTCATCCCAAAGCCTCTTAAATGTCTGTTACTCCGAATTATTAGAGCATCAGATCTTTATCCAAATGTTTCACCTGGGGAACATGAGTAATTATATCAACCATATTAATGACTATGAAAATTCTACCATACATTATTTAATAAATACTTGATATTATTATGTAACCCATTACTTAACAATTATTAATATATTAATTATATGAATTGAAAAATATTAATTATAAGTGTTTGCCAATGAGAATTAAGATCTGGGTTAAGAAAACACAAATTTATGTATGTAATATATCCCTGGTGGCAAGAAGATAAATAAAGAAGAAAACAGATGTTGGGGATCACCTGATTCAACTTCCATGCAAATGCTCAAGTCAATTCCATACTTTTCTGGACATGCAGACAGTCTCTGAAGAGGTGAGACGCTCCAAATTTTGTAATGTATATTTATCCCACAGAAAATCCCCCTTAAGGGCTAGGGACATAGCTCAGCTGGTAGAGTGATTGCCTCGCATGCACAGGGCCCAGGGTCCAATCCCCAGAACAACAACAACAACAAACAATCCCCTTAAAAAGACCCAAATACGCTTCTTGAGATGGAAACCCATTTCTCTTAGCTCCACCTATGAAGAAATGGTAAAAATCTCAGCTCTTGCATGGGAAATATGATCATCTGAAAGAGTTGTCATGTTCTAAGTCTTTATTTCTCCAAGCAAAACATGATTTGCTCCCCTTAAATTCTCCAATTGGACGGGTTTCAGATTTGTCAATAGCATGGCGGCTGTGCTTTGAACACTGGTCCAAAAGACCAGAATACAACTGGCTCCTTCCCTTGACCTCTACTCTTTCAACAGCCTGTGCAAGATGCTGGTCCTTTCTGAGCTGCTGGGAGCCTTCATAGCCATCTATCCTTTTCATACATACCACTGCCATTGAGTTGGTTTTGCTTTTCTATAATGAGGTGATTTTTCTGAATTCAAATACAGAACTGTCATTCTTCCTAAACCCCACCTCATTTTCAGTGCATCACTGTCACCTGTGGAGAGCTTTCATCATACTGACCCTGTTGCTTAGGTACTAGACATCCTACCTAAATTTATATTACAGGTTGAACATACCTAACCAGAAAATCTAAAGTCTACCAAAATCTGAAAATTTTTGAGTATCAATATGATGCCACAAGTGGAAAATTTCACACCTTCAAATTTTTAAAAATCCAAAATCTAAAATTTTTTTGTCCCAAGCACTTCTGAAAAGGGATACTCAGTCTGTATCTGCAAGTGAGTTAAGCATGCTCTCAATTTTTGCTTCTGATGTGCTATTAAATGTTACATGGGGCAGAGTCCATGAACTTTGAACTGCTTTAAATGGTCTCGTCCAGCTTTCTAGACTTTTCTTAGTCCTTAGTTCCAGGCATGATGGTGAAATCCATCCACTGACTTCAGTAACATCTCTAACACTTCTAGTTTCAACTAAATCTTCTTCTGGAAACAGAAAACTCATTATAAAAGGTAGAGCATTATACTCTAAGTTTCACCTTGACAACCATCAATCATTTGTATTTCCCTCTTATTGGGTTTTAATAAGTTCAGATGCAAAGTGGATTCATTGAGTGCCTAATGCTAACAACTTTCCAATTTGGGAAAGAAATGTTAGAAGATTACACAAATATATATGGTATTTCCCTCTACCTTAGTTGCAATCCCTAATTTTGATATAGAGAATCGCTTCAGTACTGAAGGGATACCCCAACAGGAGTGGCATGAATAATAGTCCCAAAGAATGAAATAATCATAAGTTTTGATATACAAGAGGCCTCAGTGGAAACAGCATAATTGTGGAAGTTCTGTTGTGCAATATTAAACAGAAATAAAGATAAACATCCATTGAACAGCAAAGGCTGGTTAAAGATCTGGTTTACAAGACGGTTGTTGGCACTGAACATGGACCCAGATACCAAGGCAATAGCAAATGTGGCTGAGAGCAAACCCGGAAGACCAATACAAGGCCTGTGAGGGGATATAATTTTTTCATTACACAAAGCTGTTTTTACCACTTGAAAGGAAATATAAAATTATGATATGGTTCTTTCTGGAGCCATGTCTGATTACTGAGCCCTTTGCTGGACTTAACAGAAGTGTGAAGTTTTTTGTAATCCAGGTAAGAACAAAAACTGCTTACTGTTCTCTTTGTTAGAGAGGAACATGAAGAAAAAGCATCTAATTTAACAAATTATTCTATTTAACAAATACTCGGCCTGCACCAATGGAAGAAGAAATCTTGACTCTAGAGTTTGACCTCTTTGATCTGACTGTGGTATCCCCTCCCTCTCTCAGCCCTAGGGCTCCTAAGGACTTGGTGCCAGGCATTAGGTCAGGCACTAGGGAGGAAAGGGGACAGGACTAGAGGGAAGAGACAGAGGATAAAAAAGAAGTCCTTGTCCTCAAGGAAGATAACTCAGGGAACACAGGGAGTTAAAAGGGGAGGGAATTCAAACTACTACAGGAGCCAAGAGAAAGAATAAAAACTCATCCTGAAAGTCTCCTTTTCCTAAATGGTCCAGATAAAAAGAAAACCAGAGAGTCAGCCACCAGATGTAAGAATCTACTAGATACCCATGGCCTGCTTTTCTAAGAATCTGCATAATGAGGCTGCCATTTCGCAGACCTCAGCATAAGTCAACAAAAAGCACAGAGATTTGTGTGTGTCCTAGTGGAGCTCTGGTTTAATGCCTCAGTCAGTTGTGTTTGGTTTTAGGTTTTAAACATAAAAAGAATGTTAATGATTATATATTATGCATCGTTCAAGTTTATGAAACATAAAAGTAGTTAATGCTTACTCAATATCAAATGTCACTACTCACCATAAAAAAAGAACAATTTAAAGAAAAATAAATAATTTGTTATATAATTTTTAAAAATTAGTAAGCTGGATTCCATTCAAAATACCCCAAGTTTAGAGCAATACTCACAAGGCACAAAAATTGTCATGAATCAGCTTCCCTAGCAGTTATTTTGCATGACCAATTAGTTGCTAAAATACAGGAAAGGAAACTAAGGACATTAACTCTTCTTAAGGTCAGCATGGCTGAAGTGTATTTCTTGTTCTGAGTGTTTATTTTATATTCTGTTTACATTTTAGCAGATATTTTACCACTGAATAAAGACAGCAAGCCATGTGAGAAAATAGTGCAGGACCAGGAAGGAGGAGTCTGGGTCCCAGACCTGCCCCTGCCTGCATGAGGCTTCAGGCAAGGCAACCAGGCCCCAGAGAGGAAATGTGATGGAAAGAATGTAATTCTGCCACCGAAAAGGATCAGGGCGAGTCCCAACCCTGTTGACTTAAAAGCTTTCCTCATCTTTTCATCTACAGAATGAACTACATTGAAGAACAAGGATTAAGGGCTGGGGTTGTAGCTCAGTGGTAGAGTGCTTGCCTAGCACATGTGAGGCCCTGGGTTCTATCCTCAGCACCACATGAAAATAAATAAATAAACAAAAGGTATTGTGTCTATCTACAACTAAAAAATATTTAGGAAAAAAACATAAGGATTAAATGATTTCATATATATGCATGTGTTTATGTATACATACATTTTATACTGTATCAACTTACCTACCTACATATCTACTTACCTACCTAGATAGTAAAGGTTTTCTTTCCTCTACAGTCCACAGTGTCCTGTCTATGAAATAGCATGGATGTATTATATCACTGTTTTTCCAAAATGTGATTGTCAGAACCTTCTGACCACTTTCGGAATATCTGTCCATTGCAAGCCCTTCTAAAACTGTACTTGTACAGATACATTCAACTTTCATTTACCTTTTCTTTCTTTTAGACACATTATCACTATGTTGCTCAGGCTGGCCTCAAACTCCTGGGCTTAAGAGTTATTACTGTCTCACATTCCTGAGTATCTGGGACTATGACATCCGACCACTGAGCCTGGCAGAGGATTGCACTGGCTACAAAACAACTGGGCTACAAAAAAAGTTAGTATTTGTCAGTATAGGACAACTTCATCTCTACACTATTTCCAAATTCTATCCGAAGATCACATGGTCATTTCTTTCCCTTTTTTCTTTTTTTTTTTCTTTTTTGATAATGATTCTTTATTAGTAATACAATGGAGGCTAAAATGTGTTGTTGTGTATCAGGTATACTTCTGGGGGAGTGATTATGATATAAAAACAAAGTGAATAAAGTTAAATAAAAAATACAAGTAAAAAAGATGGCTGAGCTCAATGTTCAACCAGGAAGATGAGGATTAGTAGGAGACAGAAGGCATTCCACTGACAGAAACATCAGTCAAGGGCTGGCCAGGCTCCTGATCTAAGAAAAAGCAAAGATTACAACAAGGTCACAGGACAAGGCATCCTATGTGGTCTGGGACCTAGTTGGGGTGAATGTTCTAATCCCAGCATCTGAAATGATGAAATCACATATGCTGAAAGGATCACCTAATACAGGTGGGTGTGGTGGCACACATGTGTAATCCCGAAGGAGGCTGAAGTAGAAGGATCACAAGTTCAAGGCCAGCCTCAGCAACTTAGTAAGGCCCTGAGCAACCTATTAAGGCTCTTTATTAAAATAAAAAGGCTGGAGATAACAGCTTAGTGGTAAAGCACCTTTTGGTTCAATATCCATTACCAAAAAAGAGAGAAAAAAAGAAAAACAAAACCCACCTAATATGATTTCAACAGCATTCTTCCTAGACTACTACTAACATCTAAAGTTATTTGAGGGGTCTTGGGTATGACTCATCTGTAGAGCACTTGGCTAGCAAAAACAACAACAAATATAATTCAGTCTACAGCATAGAGGCTAGATACCTAAAACTCAAATGCTGCATATAAATGGATTCATACTGTCAGTCCTCTAACCACATCCACTCCAAAAAGTATTTATTTAGAGCTATAGTGCACAGGTCCACACAAACAACCCACAAGTATAAAAAAACTGGATATTAGGTATTTTGTACTTTGATAAAAATTACTTAAGGACGTTTGATATCTGAAAAATGGGTGGGGGATAAGCCCCCCCCAACAAAAAAGAGGGGGGCAGTGGGGGAGGGAAGTAGAGGAGGAAGAAGAAAAAAATTGAATTCAATGTCTTCATAATAAGCTTTTTGGAATGAGACCCACTTGGGGTGAGTCCTATATGCTTCCAGAAATGATTCATTGGGATATGATTAACATATACCCTGGTGTGTGGGGAGTTCCATTTCTCAAGAAACTTCCTTATTTTTTCATATGGCTGACTTATGAGAAGCTGTAGTCCCTGGGATAAGTGACTCACAGGACCATTAGTTTTAACAGCTGTTGTTACTGCACTGCTAGGGATGGAACCCAGGCCTTGTGTATGCTAGGTAAGCACTCTACCACTGAGCTACATTCTCAGCAAGTTGGAGTGTACTTTTATAGTTGATTATACATGGCCTGGATCTTTCTTTCTTATGGGATGCTCTTTAAGCTTGTGTTTGGCTATGGCCACATTACAGTCTCATCTTCAACAGTATCTAACCTAGTGCAGGCACATCTTGTACAGAGAATAAACCTTTGTAGATCTATATAACATTGATCAGTCTTAAAGAACAGCAACTTTTCATGGGGCCATACATTTTTCTAGAGGAAACTTCATAGCCAGCTCAATTTCTGAAATGTTCAAACCAATAATGAAATGTGGTCTTTGGAAGCCACAATTCCCAGCTATTGTAACTAGCAGAGAGCTCCACCACAGCCACTGCTGGGAAACACATCTCCCACCACAGAGTCCCTCTGCTAGAGGTGCTGCATCCCATTTGTAGGAATGAATCTTCCACTATCAACAGCACACTCGTTTTATCCTGGGTTTAGGAGAAATGAGGGAACATGTACCACTTCTCAGCAGTATTCTAAACTAATGTAAAAATTCTTGGGTTAGGAGTAAAAACTAAGTTGCATCCATTGCATACTCTTCCCGCATGCTCCATAGATTTCACAGAGATGTTTATCACAAAATTGCAGAGATGGTCTTAACCACAGGAGAGCAAAATGTGGCTCTATTACTAATAATTCTCAATAAAGATCTTCATTCTACTTTGCTTCTAGATATTGCTAACTTCAGAATTAAAAAAATAAAACCCAGAGGGAAACCAGAAGATTTAATTAGGTCATAAAAAAATGTGGACTTGTTTATTGGGGGGGGGGGGACTATTACAGATAAACTGTTAAATCACTAAATCCACTAAACAGTGTAAACTCTAAACACTGAAATATTAACTGAAATGTAATCCCAACTTACAAATTGGGTGGTAAGCCCTTGCCTCCTTCAAGTGTTTACAGAAGAGTCCCTGAAAATACCTTTTCCTATTCTCACCAAATGTTTCATTAAAGATTACTGACCTCCAGCAGGCCTGCCATGCCCTGTTCTCATTCTATGTTGCATGCTTTTCTCCAAGCTCAGTGATTCTAAACTTTGGGGAGCTGATGGACCTCCTTGAGAAACTGAAAAGAGCTGGCCATGATCTGTCTCCGCGGCACAAATGTGTATCTGTGCAAATCTTACAATTCCTTGGGTTATAAAATTCTCAGGGACAATGTGGCATTTACTCAAAGGGAAGTTCACTGGTCATCTGCATCAGAATTGCTGGGAGCATTTATTAATACACAGATGCTGAGCCCCAATATAGATTTATAGAACCAAAATTACTGGGAGTGGGGCTGAGGTTCTGAATTTTAGGATACTTCCCCATTGATGCTGCAGCTGGCTGGAAGGAGGACGATCCTCTGCTATGGCTGTTTTCCCATCGTCTCCAGCCATCATCTGGTTCCCAGGCCAGTGCCCCAGTGCTCTCTCCACTCTCTGAGGAGCATGAGCTCTGTCATCTCCACGTGACTGGGGGGCATCTCTACTGGTCTACTGTGTAGCCACCCACTCTCCACACTTCCACACCCAGCACATGCAACCCCGCTCCATGCACATGAGGATCTTGGACTCTCCTGTTCATTTACCTGGAGGCACTTCCCAGAAAACTGAGACCACTGCCACAGAAGGCACTAACCCCCTTTCTATTGCCAGTTCATTAGCTCTTCACTGAATCCCCATAATTCTCATATAGAGGAGACTGTCCTTCTCACCGTCCTGTACAGCGTTTGGCTTCCCAACAAGGCTCACAATAGAAGCAGCACCTGCTACCAGGTGCACAGGGTGTCAAACCTTACCTGTCTATACGGAGACTGAAGTATATCCCACTTACATATCACAGCCATGTGATCCTGAATGCCAAAGCTCAAAGGATCTCAGGTACTGCCCAAAGTGTCATACAAATATGGAAAACAAGGCCTGGGGATTTACCTGACTTTTCAAAGCAAGGGAGTCAACATCCAGTCTCTCCTGATGCATACCAGGGCCTTGTTAGTGTGGGAAGAGATACCAAAGCACAGGATCCTGACCGTAGACTTTAGTTAGGAATATGTGACACATACCCCACCAAACACAATTCAACACCGTGACAAGAACATGCAGAGGCTATTTCAAATGAGGAGAGACTAGGGAGAACGCACAGGGGAGAAGGAACTCAAGGTGTTGCTGGGAAGCTAGGTCGACTTTTTTTTTTTTTTTTTTCGGTACCAGGGATTGAACTCAGGGGCATTCGACCACTGGGCCACATCCCTAGCCCTTTTTTTGTATTTTATTAGAGACAGGGTCTCACTTAAGTGCCTTGCCATTGCTGAGGCTGGTTTTCAACTCTTGATCCTCCTGCCTCAGCCTCCCAAGTGCTGGGATTACATGCCACCTCACCCAGCTCTAGGTCGACTTTTGAGGCACAGATAAAAACATTACAGAAAGCACAGGGGGTTGTGAGAAGGCCACTAGGCAGACATGAAATAAACATTTATCTCAGCACAAATAATGTCAAAGAGTGGCTGTAGGTGAGGCGACAGGTAGCTGGGAGTGTGCTGCACCAGGCTTGGGTCTACCCTGGCATGAATGGAATTTTCACACTGTGACGTACATAATTCAACATGGCCATCACAACAGCCTGGTGTCAAAGGAGGGCAGAAGCATTATTCTCTCTTACATACAAGAGCAGGACTTGGAATGAAATGACTAGCCTGTAGTCCCAGAGGTAGACAAGGCAGAAGAGGAACATGACTCTTTGTATAACTACGCCCACAGAGGCATGTTTTCCTCATGGTATAGTTTGTATAAACCCTCACTAGGATGACTATTCCACAAATGTTCCTTATGTATCTATTACATAAGGCAATTGCATCTTTATTAAAATAGACACAATAGATGTCATCTTTGAATTGTTAAAAATATTATTTTAGTTGTAGATGAAAATAATATCTTTATTTTATTTATTTATTTTTATGTGGTGCTAAGGGTCAAACCCAGTGCCTCACGCATGCAAGGCAAGCGCTCTACCACTGAGCTACAACCCCAGCCCATCATCTTTGAATTTTATAGCCAAAGAGCACTGGCATCTCAACACCACTGAAGAGTCTTTATAAACTTATTTAAGTGAAAATTTATAATAACAGAAAGGAGATAAAGAAAGAGAGGCATGGAAAAGTGAGATTAATTTCCTCAAATAGATACCACAGAAAACTCGATCTTAGGATCAACTATCAATAATTCTGCTGAACGAATCAATCCTGGACAAACTGAGCATGCTAAGCAAGAGCACTTGGAGAGGCAATGGATTACACCAGGCAAGTTTACAGACACCTTGGACTGACTGCTTGTTTGCTTTCTCAATTTGAATCAGAAGCATAACTAGAGAAACCTAACTTAACAGTAAAAGCAATCACCATGAACTTGCTCACAGGGCTGAGGAGTAACGCAGGGGCAGAGTGCTTGCCTAGCATGAGCAAGGCCCAGGGTTTTATCCAAGCAGGATAGAACCAAAAAAAAAAAAAAAAAAAAAAGAAAGAAAGAAAGCATAGACAGATGGCAAGGGTGCTCAGAGATCAAAATCTCTTCAAAATTGAAAAGAAATGCTAATGCACCCCAGCTCAGAACTGCTGTGCTAGAAAGGAAATTAATATCAAAGCTGGAACAGCAGCTTCTGTCCCACACAATATGATGGAGAAAATGGTATTTGGCCCAACAGTACAAGGAAATACAGGAGTCTCATAGAACAGAGGAAATGAAGACAAATCTTACAAAGAATTCAAAGTAGAACAAAGTTGTGCAAATTATGCCTGGGCAAGGGAAAGACTAGAGGGAGAAGAAGTTTTCAATTGAAAAGGGTATGACCATAGCAGCTCCTCAGTTTACAATTCCATATTCTTCAAACCTCCATCCTAGCCTCCTGCACAGCAAGGAAATTGCAAAAATTAAGGAACATGCACAAATTAAAAGTCTGAAGAAGAGCACAAATATGATTCATTGTAACCTACCACTCTGTGAAGACAAAGACTTGGTCACACTTTGGGCCAATGATATGTATGAAATGCTACATGGAGATAAGGCAGATTGTGTTTCCAATCAGTTTAAAGCCAAATGGTACAGTTAGCAAAATATAAATTCTTGTACCCATCCTCAAATCCTGCTTTTACTTTGAACCCACATTCAAGGAGCTATGCAGCCTGCACCTACTCCTCCCTGTGGGTCATATGCATGTCCTGTCCTCTGCTGGAGCAGGAAGGCCTTCCCTGTCCACACCATTTCCTTATATAGACAAAGCCATGCTGACTCAACAAATCAAAATATCCAATTCCTCAAAGAACCCTAAAATGAGAAGCCTCAAACATTTATTACTTCATTAAGGCAAAAACATTCAAAGTCCTTTCTTCTATGTTTTTGAGATACACAGCACACACCTGCTATGGACACACACTAATCTGCAGTCGCACACCAGAACTTCTTGGTCCTATCTAATTGTAACTTGTACTCATTAATCAATCTCCCTCTCCTCTGCCTTCTCCAACCTCTGCTAAGGACACTCTCACCTTCTATGAGACCAACTCTTATATTCTACATAAGATTGAATTTCCGTGGTGGTGGTATTTGTCGGTGACTGGCTTATTTCACTTTACATAGTGATGTCCAGTTCTGTCCATGTTGCTACAAATGAGAGAACTTCACTCATTCTCATGGCTGAAGAGCATTCAATGGTATATATGTGCCACATATTCTGTTATCTATTTATGAGTTGATGGACATATAATGTTTCCATTTCTTTGTTATTGTGAACAGTGCTGAGACGAACATGGGACTCTAGATGTCTCTTTTATGTACTGATTTCATTTCCACTGGATATATATCCACTGGTGGGATTACTGGATCATAGGGTAGTTATATTTTTAATTTTGAAAGAGCCTTCCTGCTATTTTCCATATGGCTATACTAATTTACAGTCCCACCAAGAGGGTATTAGGGTTCCCTTTTCTCTACCTCCTGCCAGCACTTGTTACCTTTTGTCTTTTTGATAATGGTCATTCTTACTTGAGTTAGATGCTATTCCGATATGGATTTGATTTGTATTGATCAATGATACTTAGAATTTTTTTTTCTAATATAGCTGTTGGCCATATCTATGTCTTCTTTTGAGATATGAGTATTTAGATCTACAACCTAGTTTTTATTGTTTTTTGTGTGTGTTCGCACATGAGTACGCATGCACGCACACACTAAGGAACAAACCCAGGGTGTTGAGCATTCAAGGCTAGCATTCTGCCACTGAGCCCCATCCCAGCTATATCCCATCTCCTATTTTAATTGGATTATTAAGAGATTTTCTCACCATTGAGTTTTTGGAGTTCCTTTTAGGATTTTTCCTTTTTTCCTCCCTTGTACCAATGATTAACCCAGAGGCATTTAACCACTATGCTAAGATCCCCAGCCCTTTGTATTTCTTATTTTGAGACAGGGTCTTGCTGAGTTGCTAAAGCAGCTTTGAACTTGCAATCTTTCTGCCTCAGCCTCCTGAGTCACTGGGATTACAGGTATGCGCCACCACACCTGGCTATATTCTGGATCTCAACCCCTCCTCAAATATATAGTTTGCAAATATTTTCTCTCATTCTGTGGGATGTCTCTTCACGGTGATGATTTTCTTTGCTGTGCAGAAGCTTTTTAGTTTGATGTTATCCCAAGAAAGGATTCTAAATGTTTTCACCATAAAAAGTGCTAAACCTTTGAGAATGTAGATATGTTTAACCTGATTACACAATCTATACATGTATCAAAATATCACAGGGTACCCCATTTACATGTACAATTTTTGTGTTTTATTTACCATTAAAATAAACTTAATGTAACTTCTCCATCACACACCCCTCTAATAGAGCCTACATTGTATCTTTCTGGCTAGTTTTTTGTAGGGAACTTTCTGATATGTCTGTGTTTTCACTGATAATTCTACCTCTTCCACTAGCTGTGTGTCCGCCCACAGCTACTAGTATTTTTACTTGTCTGGTTTTCACTCCCCTCCCCACCCCAACCCCCAGTTCTGAACTCAGGGCCCCGTGCATGCTAGACAAGGACTCGACCACTGAGATGCATCCCCAGCATGATTTGTCTGATTATTATCTTCAGACTGTTGGTTCCAAATATCACAAAGTATGCCTTGGAAAATTTAAATAGAAGAGCACTTCATCAGACAGGTAATCAGTAACTGGCAGACTACGGAAGCATGCTCTGGCAGGGGCCAGAGGAGGGAACACAGACAGGACTAGGCCCCTGGAGTAGTCTGTTCAGGATCACTGGACTCCCTCCGTCACGTGTGCTGTCTGGTCACCCCTTATCACCTGCATTAAACTTCTCATTGCCTGCAAGAAGTCACAGGTCCACATCCAGCTGCCAAGGAGAGGCTTGTCTCCCTTTGACCTCCACAAAGGGAAGAGCATTCTGCCTTTGCATGGCCTGAGTTCCCCCAAACCATTCCTGTCCATTCTTTCTGCTTATTGCTGGAGAGAACAGACTGAAAGAACACAGCCACACAGCTGCAAGGAGGCCCTCACAGGAAGTGTGACTGCCAATTGAATCAAAGACTCTACCTGCTTTGCAAGTGCCAATTATTCTAGGCAACATGGAAAGAAGGCTGACATCTCAATCTTCAGAGACAGCGCAGACAGGATGGAAGGTCACATCTGGGGAGCCAGAAGGCTGGTCTATAGTGAACCTTGCTCATGTCTGTTTCACACACTCACACACTATTCACCTATGTGCTTGAACTCTGTGTCCACATTTGTTTTACATTCAAGGACCTAGAAGAAGACAACTTGTATTCTTTGAAACATGGTCTGTAATAAGCACAGGAAATATAGGGTATTGCACAGGGTCTCTTTAAATTGTTTGGTACAAGATTCAGCACAAAGATATGCATATTAAGATTCTTAATAATTATTTATTGAGGACAAAAAATTATGAGGTATATTACAACAAGGGTAAAGAAGAAACAGAAAACCAAACAGAACCACGCAACAGAGACTAAGATCTAAAATGTCAGCTAATCTATTTTTTACTTGTTCTAATCAGTTATACATGACAGCAGAATACATTTAACTTTTTAAAGAACGTTCTTTCAATTTTTGAAAATGGTTTGACTTGGAATGGAACCACCATTTGACCCAGTTGTCCCATTCCCCGTCATATACTCAAAGGACCCAAAATCAGCATACCATATTGACACAGCCACATCAATGTTCACCACAGTTCAATTCACAATAGCTAAACTATAGAACCTAGGTGCCCTTCAACAGATGAATGGATAAAGAAACTGTGGTGTAAACACACAATGGAATATTACTCAGCCCTAAAGAAGAATGAAATTATGGTATTTGCCAGTAAATGGATGGAACCAGAGACTACCATGCTAAGTGAAATAAACTAATCCCAAAAAAACCAAAGGCCAAATGTTCTCTCTAATATGTGGGTACTGACTCACAATAGGTGGGAGTGGGGGAGGAAGAAGGGGAGGTTCACCCGATTGGAGGGAGGAATGGGGGAAACAAAGGGGAATGGGAATGGGAAAGACAGTAGAATGGATTGGACAACGTTCCTATATTCGTATATGAATACACAACCAGTGTAACTCCACATCATGTACAACAACAAGAATGGGAAGTCATACTCCATGTATGTATGTCAAAATGCACTCTACTGTCACATAAAACTGAAAAAAAAAAACAAATAAAAAAAGAAAGAAAACCATTTGAATATGTCTAAAGCAATGGCGAGTTCTCTGCAGATAAGAACCTTATCCTTATGTATTCTTGGACCCTAGGGCCAAGAACAACAAGATTTCTCACGAAATTCTCAATGAATATTTTTTATGAATGCATAAATGAATCGAATCAAATCCTCCTGCCCTGAGGTAGAAGGACAGCACATGCTTGTGGACTCCCATCTCTGCACAAGTCTCCTCTAGGACTCGGGCCACACAACTTGTCCTTTCCCTGACTTTTTTCTATTGCAAACACATACGAAAGCACACGTACACGCCACCATCCAAAGCACATATTTTACCAGAAGTTCTGAAGCATTTTCACAAACCTAAAATATAAACTTGTCATTTTGAAAATCGAAGAGAGCAACGGAACACTGCATTGGGGAAGATGCACAGGGCAGACCCACAGCATTTGTTTCAGTGACGCCAAAATAAAATAGGAGGAGATGGACCAAAAGAGGAGGGGGAAAGGTTAGTAAAAGCCAAAAGTCCAACAGTGCAATGGGTCCCATAATGAAATAGTATATAAGCAGCCAAAAAGAAAACAGAATTATAAATGAAGCCACAGAGAATGGTATTATTCAACCACAAACTTTAGAAACTACATCCAAAGCGAAATGGTATGCACCGAGATTTTTTAAAAAGGGCATTTTAAAGAGAAGCAAATTTAACCATTTAAACCTTGTTGAGGGAAGTACTGCAGTTAGTCTGCAGATACATATAAACTTATCCTATGGATTTAAACCTTGTGTATGTTATGGAGAGAGAATGAGAACAGAGTTTGAAACGTACTGATCATGTCCTTATGTAGCAGGTACCAAACCTCTCTCAATACTCAGGCTCAGCAACCCTTTTGTAGAGGAAGTACTGCACTCATTTAAAAATAGTCTAAGTGCTACTAAATTTGGAAAATACCAGACAGAAAAGTCATTTGGTCAACAAATATAATAGATAATGTATGTGTGCCAGGCTGTGTGCTGACCAAGGATACATCTGCTCTCAAAGAGGTCAACGGTTAACTGCAAGAATCTGTCACCTGGTGGACGAGACTGGCCTACTCTCAAAAGGTCAGAAAACTAAGCACACATATGGGTCTGTGTTTGAGAGGTGTACAATCTCTGTGAGGGAAAAAAAAACATACAGCAGAGAGTTTGTGCTCTGGCCAAAGATTAATGAAAGATACCAAATTCAAGAAGGGACAGAAAACTGTCCCTTGCTTTGGCTCATCCTCTCTGGAGGGGGACATACTGGCCCTTCACTTCCTTAGCCTATGTCATCGTTGTTACTCTGAGCTTCACACTTTCCTCTCTAATCCATCCTCCTGGAGTAACCTTGAAACCTCTTCTCGGAGCAGGCGCCTAAGACGCTCTGTCTCAGCTCATGCATCACTTCCTAAGCAAAGGCTCCCTGACCATCCCAACCCACCCCAACCAAATAAGGTCTCCTCTGCTCCCACAGCAGCTGCACTCCACAACGGCAGCACTCAAGACACTTGTCATTGTTTATTCAGTGTCAACGAAGTACCAAAAATCAAGAAAGAGATTACTTTTGCCTACAGAAGAAGCGGTCGGAAAGTATTCGCAGAGGAAGAACCAAGCTCTAGCACGCGAAGGTGGAGGTTCCCCAGACGTCGGCTAGTTGTCTGGCACCACGTGGGTCACGCTACGAAGACAGGTCTCACTTAATCCACTCAATTCTCACGATAACTCCATAGGAACATACTGTATTCACTTCCCAAAGGAAGAAACTAGGTTTTAGAGATAACACATGTTCTCCCTAAAGTCACCTGACATGTACATGAAGTAACGGGCTTTCCAGATACAAGTTCAATTACAAAATGACATGTAAACAAATCTGATTCCAACTCCCTTCATTTTCAGATGAGGGAATCAAGAATCCAGGACATGAAATTGCTTTCCTGGAGTGGCATGCATGGTCACTAAAGGCAAACTGTGGCAGTGGCAACCTATTGAGAAATCAGAATTGAAGATCCATTGGAATGAAAACCCAAGCAAGCTAAATACAGGGGTGGTAGGATAAAGAAAAGCCCAATGATATGCTAACAACTGACAATGGTGAGAGGCATCAGGCCAGGACACAAGTGAAAATGACAGTAGACATATCAGGCAGACGATTAGAAATATCAGATTTATCTTGAAGGTGCAGAAGGAAAGGTGTGAGCCAAGTTGCACAGGCTCAGATTTGTGGAATCAATAAATCATGTTGGAAAGGTAAGCTGGGAACAAAGGGATATTGGCTTTGGGTGTTAATTAAGCAAAGACTTCTTAGTTCTCCAAGCCAGGGCTCCCCAGCCTTCCTCATGCCATAGCACATGTACACCGAACACAAATCTGCACATCTCCCTGGGGTCAGTGGGTGTGAAGTCAAGAGTCTTTCCTTCTGGAGGGACAGTTTCTTGGTACCCATTTGAGACATAACAGCCTTGCTTGCTCAGGCTCTGCCATAGCACTAAGAAAATGCAATCATCATTCCTGCCACAAGGGGACTTGCTTCATTGTATCTTTTCTGGCCTTGGATACTGGACTATGAATGTTTGAAGGCACAGTTCAGTTGTGTTCCAGTCAAAGATGAGCAGAGAAGGCAGCAATTCTAGATAGGCATGTGCTCATTCAACTATAAAGAAATTAGATGAAATAAAGTGCGGTCATGAGGTGGCAGATGTTTTGTCCAGATTTGTGCTGAAGTTGACCAACAGGAAGGGAGGATAAACTGGGGACACAGCAAAAAGGAGATCAGGAAGTCAAGGGTTAGACGATCTTAAATATAAAACAAAGTCTTCCAGGCTGTAATGGCCAATAAAGAGCTATTCTGGACCCCTGAGCAGAGACTGGTGATACAAGGAATGTTATGCTATTTGAAGCTGCATAGTATCTATCACAATAAAGAGGCCAGGGACAGCCACTGGGCACACAGGTGGTTTCAAAATGGAGAAAAGGTTAATTCCACAAAGCACTTTGGAGGAAGATTTGGCAATTTAAAATATGTTACAAAATAGCTTGTTTTACTAAGAGGCTTAGAAATCATTTGAATATTCTCTTTAAAAAGCAACAACAAACACTTAAAGATGAACAAAAGAGCCCTGAGCGTGGTGGCGCATGCCTGTAATCCCAGCACTTGGGAGGCTGAGGCAGGAGGATGGCTAGTTCAAAGCAGCCTCAGCAATGGTGAGGCACTTAGCAACTCAGTGAGACCCTGTCTCTAAATAAAATACAAAAAAAAAAAAAAAAAAAAGGGCTGGAGATGTGACCCAGTGGTGGAGTGCCCCTGAGTTCAATCCCCAGTACCACACACACACACACACACACACACACACACACACAAAAGATGAACAAAAGATTTGTTTTCAAATTTAGCTTATCAGAACTAAACTTATCCCCACAGTATTTCCTTCTGCGTTATCAAAGCGATAACAAAGAAAAATAGGCTTTAGTTAAAAGTAAAAGTTATCCTGTAATTCCAGTTTTCAGAGCAAAACCTAGGAAGAAAACATGTATTTGGGGATTTATACAGAAATCCTTATCAATTAGGATACCAGGTCTTAAGGCCTAAACTGAAAAAGGACTTGGGGTAAGAAGTCAAAAAGTAAGTTACCAACATTAACTGCCATTATAGTGGCAGACAGCAGATTTCTTAAGCCATCTGCAAACACAGGCTTTTACTGGACTCACTATAAATGAATTTTTTAAATGCTTGACAAAGCAGAGACAGGTCAGGCCTCGGGAGGCACACAATTTCACTTAAAAGCAGAATTGTTTAGGGATTTCAGCAAGGATTGTTTTGTTTTTTAATATCCCTACCACGGCGATTGAGAAGGCATATCTATGCTTTATAAGCCACAAAGCACTGGATTCAGGAACGTTATTGTTACAGTAAGGGTGTCTGCCAACAAGCCCGTGTGAGCACAACCAGTCCAACTCCTCCTCACAAGGGCTCAAACTATTAAGAGTAAATGGGGTCAGACCGTAATTACACTTGAGTAGGGCTCCAATTCTTACTGCAGTCAAGACACGCACTTCCTTCATGGGCCCAAGAAACTAAAACACACACACAAAATCTCACTTGAAATAAAAATTCTACTGGCTCATATCTTTTGATATTCCAAACTATACAAGGGGATGAGAAGATTTTGTATTGTAGAGAGAAAGGCAATTAATGAGCTATTACTATTTAAACACAAAATATCTGTCAAAATAGCTTGACAAAAAAAAAAAATGGTTTTTAACACACATAGCTCACAGTAGTGCTGCCAACAAAAATGTGGGTGTTGATTCTGCCAGCTACAATGGTGCTGTAATGGGGGTAAAGGCAAGAACAACTGTCCCTCCCCAAATCTCCTCTCCAATAGCTACAGCTAGCCCACATCCCATCCTGTGGCTACACAGCCCACCAATCTTCATAAGGCCATTGCACGGGGAGCAGGGGTGCTTTTCTGGGCAAGGAACTACAAAAGCCACTGTCAAAGCAGATCAGAGACCTAAAACCATGTCACTTGTAAGTGAAAATGCTGTTCAAATGTGACTGTCTCATCCTAAGCAAATTTAGACCTTTTAAGTTGTAATCAAGAAAGATCAACAGAGGAATTCTAAAATTATCCTAAACACCAGCAAACTGGTCTTAACTTTTTCCAGAAGAAGTTGGTGGTTAGCTTATCAGTGAGGTTCCTCAAGGGCCCCTCCTCCAGTGACGGCAATGGGAGCATGTGGGCTCCTATGTCAATGACGCTCCCGTTTTTCAAGTCATTCATTTTGGGTGCTGTTAAATATTAATCCAACACTCTCGCTAATGATGCTGGGATTTACACCTGGTTTTGTTTCATGAATTACTTTGGATTAGATTAGCCAAAGAGGGCAGAGAACTCAAATGTACCTTGGTTAAACAAGATAACTGTATCAGAATCTTCTTCCCCCAGCTCCAGTATGTGTGCATTGGTGGGAATGTATGACAGCTCTACTTCACAATGTCCCCAGAGACCCCAAACCTCTCCAGTCCATCACGGCACAGCCCTCATCCTCGCTGTCAGGCTGGGGCTCTCGTCAGCACACTCCCATTCCATGCAGAAGGACAGAGTCAGAAGGGAAAGAAGGTACACTCCATTCTCAACAGGCCAGTGGTGGGTGTTCTGCGCCGCATGTCCACATTTACCCCAGTTACAGATGTGCAGTTCAATACAGGGTTATTAGCTACATCCAATATTTAAATTTAAACTGAAACTAATTAAATTTACCTAAAATTAAACACTTATTCCTTAAAGATACTAACCACATTCCAAGTGTTCAGCAACTTCATATGCCGAATTGCTACTGTACTAGAAAATTCCATCACCACAGGAGCTCTACTGGACAGTTGTGATACTTAACCTAAGTTTCACATCTGATCTGGAGCCTAAGTGTCACATTGCCATACCCACTGCAAGAGTGGGTCTGAAATGCGGTCTTGACGGTGGGGGACCATGTACCTGATAAACCAGCCTCATTCCAACTTAAGACTGGGAGACATCCTGTCAAAACATTATGAAAAGCCCACTTCAGTTTTCTATGAAATGCTAGGATTCCTATTTGGCCTGAGCTTATTTTGATGTTTTAAAATTGTTTGGCATTCATGCCCAGGCCTTGAGCTCACTCAGGCCTGGCTTTCCTTGACCAGATAACAACTCTCTCTCTCTAAAACTAACAGTGCCTCATAAACTTTTGATATGGGGTTTGACTACACTCCCTTCTTGGAATGCAATGCCATGTAGATTATTAGTTTGCTACTTGCTTTTGACTTACACATGTCTGACCTTGTTAGCTGTAAGTTCCCAAGATTTTTTTGTAACTCTTTGAACTATAAAAACCTTGTCTTCCCTGAGAGCGGGGCTAACCACAAGCCCAGTATTTGGGAGGGACAGCCACTGGCCAGCTCTCTTTGCGTGTATACAATATAAGCTTGCTTTAATTTAAAATTGGAGTTGGTGGTCTTTTCTTTGCATCCTGGATCAACAGTACCCAAATAACATCCTATAGAAGAAGGGAAGAAGACAGAGGGAACTGCAATCTCTCCTAGAAGCTTCAAGGTGTTACATACAAAGACACCATCTTCATATAAGACTTGTAAACTTCCAAGCAATATTTACATAAAAAGAGCACATGTGGAGATGCCCATTGTTATGGGTCAAATTGTGTCCCCACAAAATCTGTGTCCTATTTAGAAAGATGATCACTGCAGATATAATCAGTTCAGAGGAAGTCATGCTGGAGTTGGGTGGACCCTTAATTAAGATCAACATATCAATCTTTAATGGTTAGGTGACAACTATACATGTTTCCTAGTATCACTGGCCCTCTCTTTATCTCATCCATTAGGTCCAAACTGGCCTTGAACTCCTGAGATAAGTGATCCTCCTGCCTTAGCCTCCCAAGAGGCTGAGACTCTAAGTATGCACCTGGCTCTGAGAATTAAATCAGATAAAGCATGTATAGTTGCCCAAGGGCAAATATCTTCTATGTAAATCAATCCAATTTAATTCCCAACTTTAAAGTTATATGTTGACATTTAGAGATCATTAACAATTTTTTTTTTTTTTTTTTTTAGTTTACACTTTCCACAATCTATCTTTGGCAATCTCTCATACTTTTAGCTGGTTAAGACTCAAGCACACTTCTATGTCTTTGTGTTATGGGGAGACCGCTCAGAAAACACACTAAGTCCGAATTCGAAACAAATCGAAGAATTTTATTTTATCTATCTTCTCCGGGCCAGGGACACTTCTGACAGAGTCTGAGTGGCTCTCTTAAAGAAGCGCACCAGGCTGTTTGTGGTCCAAATATTAAGGAAGAAAACCACATCCTATGGAATTTTGCAAATTGCAAGCAAGTTAGCAGAGCAAATACAGACAATCACATTCTGGGGACTTTACATTTGTGGGCACACAAAGTTCAGGTGGGTACACAAAGTGCAGAAAGATAATTTTTTATCATCTTAAAAATAACTCATACAAGTTTCACATGGGAATCATAAATATGGAGTCACTATGTCTATACTTATTATTTCATTAATCTACATTTTCTATTTTATAACCTATAACTTGTTTTGGTGAACTCAGATCATAACATTTGGTCAGAACCAGAACCCTGATCTGCCACACAGAATCTCAATCTTCTTCACACCTTCACACCAAAGGAGTTCTTTCAAAGGACAGACCTATATTTCTCAAACTTACATCTTATTATCCATGTAATTTCCTGCTATTATACCTTAATTATAAAAGATGACTAGATAGCTGGGAGAATGTCTGGAGGGATGAGTGAAACTATAGATAGAAGAAACCTAGTGCCTCAACCATTTTGTACAAGAGGCCTATCTACTGTATAAGAAAATGAACTTTGTATACAAATATACTTTGTATACAAACAGTTGTAAAAAGATACTAAATATATGCACTATGAGTTGTACATATTAAAAATTATAAAAATTAAAAAAAATTAAAAAAAAAAAAGAAAATGAACTGAAACTCATTATTTGTATCCTTTTATAAGAAAATGAACTGAGAACTCATTATTTGTATCCATTTATCCAAAGTTCTACATGGGATTACTTTTTAAAGTTATTAGAAATCATCAACAATTTTTCACTCACTGTAACTTAAAAATCATCCTGCTTTAAATGTATAAAATGCATTGAAAATGGGAAGAAGAAAATTATATATAGAATTCCATTACACTGTGTTATCTAATATCACCTTTTCCTGGGTATATTCAAATACCATTGAAGACAATCCATCTGTTGCTTCCCAAATGCCCTCATCCTGTTTTCCCTCAAACTCTAGGAAATTCCAGTAGGGAGCAATGTGTTAATGACTTAAGCAATTAGGTTCTGTAAGATGTCACTTAAAAAAAAAAATAGAACTTGGAGGAATATAAGGTGACACATTTGAATAACAAAAGCTTATGACAAATGGGTGCACAACCATTCCCATAAACAGGAACTTCCCTGCAGGGAAACTTCCTACCCTGGGATCCATAATTTGGCAGTTGTCTTCCTGAAATCATGAAAGCAATTACAGGACAAACAAGCTGACTTCCCAGGCATCTGTTGTGGAGAAGCCAGGGGGAAGTTTCATCTATTCCAAAGGAATTTGTGTTTTCCTTCACAATAGGACCCTGAAAAAGACAGCTCACCTCATCAGAGGCACAAGACACCTACTGAGATGAAAACTCCTCAAGATTCCATGTCCAACCTTAAAGGCTAGGAACTTATTAAGAGCTATTAACAGTTTTGTCAAAAATGACCCCCTTTGGTGCTTCATGGAAGCTATAGAGAAAACAAGGTACAATTCCTATGTTTTCATTAATGGAAAATATTAGCGCCCAACAAACACAAAGTTTTATTAAACATGATAAAGGAGCAAGATCTTGCCTCAAAATAAAAATTTTAATAGAGCTGGGGATGTAGCTCTGTGGTAGAGTGCTTGCCTAGCAAATGCGAGGCTCTGGGTTCATCCCCAGTATTATGTGGAAAACAAAACAAAACAAAACATGAAACTGAGCTTGGGAAAATAAATTCCTTGTTGTCAATGTTTTAAATGATCCTGTCACAGCCCAAGAGCAGCCATGGCAGGGAGGCATGCCCACCTTGATAGATAGGCTTGAGCTGACAGGCCACTTCCCCCATGGAAATTTCCATTAGGAGCAACCTGGTTTCAATTTCCCCAGGCAGAAGCCATCGGCTTAAAGGTCACCCTGTTTACTGGGAAAAGAGCCAATGGCATTAAAGGTCACTCAGCCCCCACACCCCCCAAAAAATCCCTACTTAAGTCCCTGCCTGCCTGGAGCTCACATGCAACAACAGCTCCTCCCTGTGGAAAAGAAGCAGCCAAGGAAGCAGCCCAACATCTCGTCCCTGCAGAGAGGAAGCAGCCGCTGCAGGGGCTCCGGACTCACCATCTCCAGCCCCACAGCGCTGCTCCAGCAGACAGCTCCAGCCACCATTCCCTTGGCAGCTGCCCCAGCTGACAGCTCCGGAGACCTCTGCTAGCAAGACTAGACCCTCCGTCCAGATCTTGCATGCTTCCCTCTCCCTGACTCCTCCCTCCCCGTACTTCTTCTGCCTCCCACCAGCCATAGAGGCTGGTGAATAAATCTCTTGGCTGCACGGTTGTCTCTGGTGTGATTTTTGCCCTTCACATCTAGTGCCCCAAACATGCAAAGAACATTTACTAAACACCAACTGTATACCCACTGCTACACTAAGAACTTTTCAGAAGACATCTCATTTTTGTTTTAATTTATTTTTATGTTTTTAGTTGGACACAATACCTTTATTTTATTTATTTATTTTATGTGGTGCTGAGGATAGAACCCAGCACCTCCATGTGCTAGGCGAGCTCTCTACCGCTGAGCCACAGCCCCAGGCATCTCATTTTTAACTCAGAACAATGAGTTAGATATATTATGACTATTCCCTTCACCAATTAAGAAAAAATAAAATAAAGGCAAGAGAGGTTCATAACTTGCTCTAGTCACAAAGCCGGACCATTAAACTCCAAGAGTCTACACACACAATCACCACTGCACAGGGCTTCCTCTGCCATGAAGCCCACTGAAAATGAGGGTGTTCACAGAATAGATGCTTCCAGTTTGGAGCTGATGGGTAGGGGGTGAGAGGGGAAGAACCATGAAAGCCCTCAAGATCTGAAAGGAGCCCAGTCCAACAGAACCTTCTCTAATGACAGCAGTGTTCAGTGCTGTCTAATAAGGTACTCAACTAGCCACATGTAACTAATGGAACAGAGGGAATCAAATTTTTATTTATTCATTTTATTAGTTTAAAGAACAAAATGTGGCTAATGCCAGCTGTAATAGATAGAATAGCCTCAGAGATGAAGTAGAAACTAAGACATACATGGCAGGAAATGCAGTGGTTAATACTCTAGGACATACAAATGGAGACAAAAAAGATTCCAGGTGTGGTGGCACATGCCTGTAATCCCAGGGATGTGAGGCAGAGGCAGGAGGATCACCAGCCTTAGCAATTTTTCACTCTCTGTAATTGCTCAAAATAAAAAAAATAAAAAAAAGGGCTGAGGATGCATCTCAGTGGTTAAGCACCCCTTGGAACTGGGTTCAATCTGTGGTACCCCCCCCTCAAAAAAAAATCAAAGAAAAGGAAATAACCTACAGTTGTAGAAAATCAAAGTTGATGTAACTATCACCAGAATAGGAGAGAGAACAAGAAAACCTCTCTAATCTGAGGGAGCAGTGCAGTGGAAGCAATGCCAAGAGATGTCTAAGTACAGAATAGCAAGTCCATAAGACAGCAACGCGGAGTGCAGAACCCTAACATACCCACAAGGAAAAGTTATGTGTTTATTGTGTCCATCATCACCAAATCCTATGGTTGAAGAGTGAGAAACCAAAACGAAAATAAGCTGTAATCAAAACAAAGTGCTCATCAATCAGAAGGAATAAATGACAGAACTACATGTCCATGGATCTGGTTGGGGAGAAGGAAGCCTGAAAACATACACTGTATAACTCTTGGAAGTCTCCAGGAGACCCTCTCCTCTCTATTTACAGCCCTATGCCTTGAGTGCAGAGGTCTGTTTAAAGATGGGCTGTGACCAGTGGGGGAGTGTGACCCCAGAAATTTTTCAGTCTTGACACTTCACTTTTCGCTGAACTGTGCCATTTATTTCAAGTAATAGACATCAAAGGCAATAGAGAAATAAATATAGGTACTAAAAAGAAATGCCATGATAGAAGGTTCTAGGGCACTTACAAAGCACTTTTCAGTCTTTCAGCTCATGATAGGAAAAAGAATTGGTAAAGAGAATTCACTGAGGATAAAAATGGATTTTTCAGAGAGAATGTGAGGTGAAGACTGGTCAGCCATCAAGTCTTTAATGGACTATACAACACAAATGACAAAGTCTTCAAGGGGTACTATAATACATGCCAAGGGGAAAAATGCACACTAAATCTTTAAGTTCAAATATTATGATTTATTAAAATCAAATATAGTGAAAATATAGTGATATTCTCCCAATTTTAGCTAGACTCCTGGCTACCTAGAATATAGACTGGATTTTTCAGTCTTCCTTCAAGCAAGAAGTGTTCCCATAACTAAGTTCTGGTCAATGAAAATGAAGTATTATGTGATTGCTTCTAGATACCACCTCACACGCCAGTTCATACTGCCCCATCCTCTTCTCCCTACTTCTGTCTTCTATCACATTCTTCTCCAAGCCAGCTAAAATAAAGATGTGATAGCTAGAATTTGAGCAGGCATCTTGGGCCCTCAGCTGCCACATTGGGATTTACTGGGGTTTGGATCTGAAAAGACTGTGGTACTACTGACAGGTGGTGGAATATTTAGGAGGTGGGACCTAGTGAGAGGAAGTAGGTCACTGTGAAGGGGAGTTGCCCTTGAAGGGGAGATTTGTCCCACCACTACCCATTCCTCTTTCTTGGCTTCCCAGCCACAATGAAATGAACAGGACTTCTTCACATATTCCTGCCATGATGTACTGTGCCACCACATGCCCAAAGCAATAGGACCAAGAGACTATAAACTCTGAAACTGTAAGCCAAACTGAAACTTTCCTCCTTAAAGTCATTTGTCTCAGGTATTCTGTCACAGTGACAGAAAGCTGACTAACATAGGATAGTAGGGAGAGCAAGAGAGAAGGAATGTTCAGACTACTTACTTCTGCACTCTTTTTACTTGAATGAAAAATATATTCTACTTGCCTACACCATTCTCATTTTGTATTTTCCATCTTCTTGGGCTGCATCAAATCCTGATTAATACATAAAGTTTTACACCAATAATTTCCATCGAGACATTACAATATGTCTTCTTATTGGATTTTCTAGTTCCCAAACCAAAAGAAAAAAAAAAAAAGTGTGCTTTGCCTCTGCAGATGTAAAAATTAACCAGAATGGCAACACACAGCAACTCCATCAGGACAGTTCATTAATCAATTTTTCAGCAATTACAGGACATTACATGAGCTGAAGAGAAGCAAGAATGGAGTGTAGTCTCCTTTTCCTTGTTTTCCTCACATCACTTCTCATCATTCAAAATCAATGGATCAACATTTACAGCCAATTAAACTTCTCACCATGTAGTCTTTCTCTTCTCCCTTAAATCCCCCACGATACCAGAGGTTCACCAATTCCACATAGAATCTGAAGGGCAAAGCATCACACCGGGGACAGCCATGCAGCCAAAAGATTTATTCAACAGCCTTCGTGGCTGGTAGCGAAAACCGGAGAAGAGGTGCTCTGGTCGATGGTCGAAGAGGTGGGAGAGGGGAGTCAGGGAGAAGGGAGTGTGCAAGCTCTGGTGGGAGAAGGGAGTCAGGGAGAGGGGAGTGTGCAAGCTCTGGACAGAACGTGGGTGCTTGGTTGCACCGGCTGGGATCTCTGGAGCTGTCGGCTAAAGCAGCTGCTGTCTGGCTGGAGGCTGGAGCTGTCAGCTGGGAGCGGCCGTCGGGCTGAAGGTGGTCGGTCTGGAGCTGTTGGCTAGAGCAGCTGCCGTCGGCTGGAGGCGATGGGTCTGGAGCTGTTGGCTGGGGCAGCTGCCGTCGGTTGGAGGCGATGGGTCTGGAGCTGTTGCAGTGGCTTCCTCCTCTCTGCGACGACGAGCCGATGTATCTGTCTTCCTCCTCTCAGCAGCGACGAGCCGATGTTGTGTCCGTGTGTCTCTCTCTCTGTCTGATCTGAGTCTCTCAGACAGGGCCTTATATAGGGATTTCTGGTGGGGGGTGCACTAGAGCAACCCCAATGCCATTGGCTCTTTGCCCCTAGAACAGGGTGACCTTTAAGCCTATTGGCTCTTGCCAGGGGAAAAGAAACATCCTGCCTGGGGGAAAAAACATCCTGTCCGGGGAAGAAACATCCTGCCAAGAATGAAACAAGGTTGCTTCTCTCAGGATGTGGAGAACTCTGGGGGGAGGGTAACCTATCTATCAGAATCTCTATGTGAAGATAAATAGTGAGATCAAATGAAGGCTATTCCTGAGTTAGGAAACCTGCATTTTTTTATTCTTTTCTTTTTTCTCTGTAGATCATTCAGATGGCCTTGTTGTGACATTCATGGCCTTGTTGTGACATTCATACATCCATGTTAGAGCCCAGTTTTCTTAGCTGAGAATTAATAGCATTGGATAAGATCTTCAGATATTCATCTAACTCAAGGATTCTGTGGTCCTACAATAATACCTCTTAAAGTGTCTGAAGGGCTCTAGTATCTATGGATACTCGCAATAACAATCAAGATTGTTTCAATTCAGAACATCCATATGTAGAATAAGCTATTATTTTTATACCATGGTATCCTCACAATATTATTTCCATTGTTTCTACTACTAAATTTGAAATTTATTTTTATCTTTAAGAAAAAAGCTTGGGGGAGGGGCGGGTCAAGGGGCCATGAAGACTTTGAAAATAATTTATTAGATATTGAATGTTTTGGAACCAGTGTCAAAATCTTAAACCCATACACAAAACAACAGCTTGATGGAGAAGTGCTATTCCCTTTTAGAGTGGGTAAATCTTGCAAGATAAAAGTTGTTAAATACAATTTAATTCACTCTGGAGCACAGTTAAATAGACATGATGGATGGCAAGTTGTCTTGATCTTTTCCACTGGAAAAATTATGATTGATGAGTGATGCTCACTGCTGAATCTCCAGGCAGAGCCTGTGTTTGAACTCCTTGTCTGTATCAAGAGCTTCCAATCAACAGTTGTTCTGCATCCTTCTCCATCAGACCAAACTGACACTCTGCAATTATGATGAAGGAGAAGGCCAGAACCCTTACAAAATAAATCCCTTGGTACTCGGTATGATGTGAAGTGCAATCAACATGTCGGGGAGGCAAGACCGTCTCAACAAATTTGCAGTATTTTGGACACTGAAGGAAGCTTTCCACGTGACCCTCTCTCCAACAGAGAAAAAATGTTTCTGGCTCCATAATTACTTGCCTTTAGAAAAGGGATTTACTATGAGGCAATGGTACAGAAATTTCACACTTCAGGTTCCACATTTCCTGAGTAATACAATAGCCACAGATAGATGACTTTTAATTAGTCATTCCAAATTGAGTGAAGAGTGATACACACCAGCTAAACTGTTCATAGTCCAGGAGAAAGGCTGTGGCCTTTAGGTAACACTCCTGGTTGTTTGCTGAGTGCTACCTGCACTGAGCACATTCAGCTTTCCAATATTTTGAGTTTTTGATAATGTAGACATTCTCTGCTGCCACATTATAAAGTTGCTTTATAACGTGGTGAGGGGGAGGGAAGATAGGAACCCTAAAAGCACAGAAAGATACCCTTGTAACATAGAAATGACAGGCTATTAAATACTGAGCAATAATTTATAAACAAATAAAATTTTAGTCCTCAACAGGGGAAAAAAATGAAAATGACATCTCATTTTCAGAATCACACATCCTCCAGTGACATCTTTTTGAAAAGTCAGGAATGTAGACACTTTAAAGTTACCATGTGTTTTAGGATAATGATGAGAGTCCCCTTTCATTTCCCAGGATCCATTCTGGCCCATACAAACTTTACTTAAGCACCAAATATTTGCAATAATTGGACCTTCCAACATATACACAACCCGAGAATGATGATATAGGCTCCAGGGATAACAAAAACTTAGGGTCAAAGCAGAATTTTTCTATAATATTTTACACTTGAAAGGAAGCATTGAAGTAAAAGTAGAATATATTTTTCATTCATGGGATATAGTTGAGACAACTTCAACAACACAGGAATGTTCAAAAGATTGATTGATCTTAATTCATTATTTTATCACTATGATAAAAATGAAACTAAGACTTAAGTTTAGGGGCTGGGGCTGGGGCTTAGCCATAGTGCACTTGCCTGGCATGTGTGAGGCACTGGGTTCTATTCTCAGCACCACATATAAATAAATAAAATAAAGGTCTATCAACAATAAAAAAAAATATATAAAAAAACTTTAAAAAAGACTTAAATTTAGGTTAGCTTTTCATGGTTCTATATGATTTTATTTCTTCAAGTTAGAGATATTTTAAAAATCAAAGTAGTTAATGAGGATAATAACTGAAGTGACAAACCCAAATGTGTTTTAGAATGATTAAAAAAAATGCCTTATAGTGCCTCTAAAACAGGCAATATAGTAAGTAAAACTAAGAGTCCCACCCAAGACCATTTTTAATTGTCCTATTTAAATTGATATTAAAATTTTCTTCTGACATGAAGTATACTTTGTCTACATTAAGTGTTTTGTACTGTTTGTTTTTCTTCAGCCTTACTACAAAATAGATGCAAATTTTAAGTACAACAGTTCTGCCTATAGTAGAAAATTTTAGAAACAGGGAAAGAGATAATATGCAATTCAAGTACTAGCCTGGAGCATAACTATTAAATTTATCAGATAATATGCAATTCAAGTACTAGCCTGGAGCATAACTATTAAATTTATCCTGAGACCATCATCTACTGCCCAACCAAAGGGGAATTTGTGTGTGCTGTATCAGGGACACACAGTCATCTGTGCAAAGTTCTCAGTTTAAAAAAAATATAGAAGCAATTAAGTGAGGAGCATTTCTTGCTCCATTACTCTGATGTACAAGGAAGACAAAAGTATTTCATTCAGGAACATCTCATATAGAAATTTGGACAGGAAATAACTTTCAAAAAGATTAATAGCTAGGTTTGGGAATGTAGCTCAGTTGAGACCACTTGCCTAGCATGTGTGAGGCTCTGGGTTAGATCCCCAGCACTGTCCAGAAAAAAAAAAAAAAAAAAGTAAGATTAATAGCTACAGTCTTGACAATACTTCAGTACTTCATTTATACAAATGCATTTACACTGAGGTAGGTTTCACAAATAGTCTAAGACATAAATCGACTAATCCTGTTCTTACCAATTAAAATAGAGTAATGGTGTTATTTTTAGGTTTTAGAGAGTTATGAAAAATTCATGTTTAGAACAGGACCTGGGTTCAGTTTCTGTTCACACACACACAAAATCAGAATTATTAAACACACTGAAATACTGTAAATATGAATCAAAAGACACAGTCTTAAATATCAAAATATCTGAATGTTATTTAATGTCTTATATTATTGTACAAAATAAAACTGGAAGAACTTAGGAAAACTTTCAAAGAACAAGATTGAGACTGGAGACAAGAAGATTTGTGTTCTAATCCCAAATTTGTTATTCACCCTTACTGATTTTGTGACCATGAGCAAATTTCCTTAAACTGTGATACCCTCAATTTTAGTGCCTCTAACATAGAAATGATGATAATACCATAGTGTGATTTGGGGGATTACATGAGATAACATTAGTAAAATACCTGGTGTCATGCCTGGCACATAGTAGATGATCCCAAGTAGTAGATGTTTTTCAAATTCTTTGGGGGTAAATTTCTCCCTTTTGGACTTGCTGCAAAATTGCAAACATTTAACACAACACAGAGGAAAACCTGTTTAACCATCTTCAAATTATTCTATAAATAAAAGTCAAGCACATACTCCCTTTCCCACATCCAAATTGGGGAGAAATGATAATTTGGCTGTTTATTTGGCCTTCTGTGTCTGCAAAACAGGTTTCCAACATAGATTCAAATTTGACATGCCATTGGCTTGCCACAAAAAATCAGTTACTTGGCTGTCTCTCAATAGACTCTTCTAAATACAGCTGTGAAACTTCACAACAACAACAACAAAAAATGAGAACATATAACTATGTGAAAATGAGGGCTGGAGATGTAAATCAGTGGTACAGTGATTGTTTAGCATGCCTGAAACCCTGGGTTCAATCTGTAGCATCACAAAACAAGAAAGAATCATAAGTGATTAATCCTAAAGATGGGATATTTTCTTAAAAGCTGAAATAATTTAGTGAAGAATAAAAGCAATATTTCAAGTTTACAAGTATCCACTTGATTAAAAAAAATTGAAAATATAATCTCAAAGCACATATACACAAAACACTGGCCTTTTCTCTGAAGTATCATTGCATATAATAGGGTTAGAGGTTAAAAAGAAAACATAGCTATTCTTAAGTTACTTGGTTATGGTCTCTTGCAGTCACCAGGCCCTTCTACCATATCTCTGATGGTTCTCCCAGCCTCTACTTACATCCTGTCAATGACAGGGAAGTCACTACTCTTCAAATCATCCATTCCATTGTTTCATAGCTCAGGGATTGTTACCACCATCTTAGGTCAGAGGCCTGACTGCGGGATGGGGAAAGAGTCCCAGCTAACCAGCACATCCCAGCCATTCACCCCAAATACCAAACAGAAAAGGTAATACTAAAAGCAGGAAAATAACTCTAATCAATACGGTCATATTAGGAAGGCAAAGTGAGAATCAGCACCTCAGCCCTGTCATCTGGAGTCTTAGGTGTAAATAAAGGAAGACGCTCTTTAGTTTGAATCCATCCCATTTATTGATTTTTTATTTTACTTCTTGTTCATTAGGAGTCTTGTTCAGGAAGTCAGTTCCTAAGCTGACATGGTGAAGATTTGGGCCCACTTTTTCTTCTATCAGGTGTAGGGTTTCTGTTCTAGTGCCTAAGTCTTCGATCTACTTTGAGTTGAGTTTGGGCAGGGTGAGAGATAGGGGTTTAATTTCATTTTGCTACATATGGATTTCCACTTTTCCCAGCACCATTTGTTGAAGAGGTTATCTTTTCTCCAATGTATGTTTTTGGTGTCTTTGTCTAGTATGAGATAACAGTATTTATGTGGATTTGTCTCTGTGTCTTCGATTCTGTACCATTTGTATATGTGTCTGTTTTGGTGCCAATACCATGCTGTTTTTGTTAGTATGGCTCTTTAGTATAAGCTTCTTCTCAGCAAAGGAAACAAAATATTTACTGCATGAACATCTCAGATAGAGCATTAATCCCCAGAACACATAAAGAACTCAAAAACTCGGGGCTGGGGTTGTGGCTCAGTGGTAGAGCGCTCGCCTAGCATGTGTGTGGCCTGGGTTTGATCCTCAGCACCATGTAAGAATAAAGGCATTGTGTACAACTAAAACAAATAAATAAGTATTTTAAAAAGAAAAAACTCAAATAACTCAACACACACAAAACAAAACAAAACAAATAACCCAATCAATAAATATGCAAAGGAACTGAAAAGACACTTCACAGAAGAAGAAATACAACCGATTAACAAATATATGAAAAAAATGTTCAACTACTGTAGAAATTAGAGAAATGCAAATCAAAACTATTCTAAGATTTCATCTCACTCCAGTCAGAATAGCAATTATCAAAAATACAAGTAACAATAGCCGGGTGCAGAGGCGCACGCCTGTAATCCCAGCACTTTGGGAGGCTGAGGCAGGAGGATCGCGAGTTCAAAGCCAGCCTCAGCAATGGCGAAGCACTTAGCAACTTAGTGAGACCCTGTTTCTAAATAAAATACAAAAAAAAGGGCCGGGAATGTGACCCAGTGGTCAAGTGCCCCTGAGTTCAATCCCCGGTACCACAAAAAAAAAAAAAAAAATACAAGCAACAATAAATGTTGGCAAGGATAGGGGGCAAAGGTACACTCATACTGGTATACTGTAAATTGGTGCAACTACCTTGGAAAGCAGTATGAAGATTCCCTGGAAAACTTGGAATGGAACAACCATTTGACCCAGTTATGCCACTAGGAGGTTTATATCCAAAGGACTTAAAATCAGCATACTACAGTGATGAACCCACATCAATGTTTATAGCTGCTCAATTCACAATAGCTAAACTATGGAACCAACCTAGGTTCCCTTCAACAGATGAATGGAAAAAGAAAATGTGGTATATATACACAACAGAATATTACTCAGCCTTAAAGAAGAATGAAATTATGGCATTTGCTGGTAAATGGATGGAGCTGGAGAATATCATGTTAAGTGAAATAAGCTGATCCCAAAGAATCAAAGGACTGAATGTTTTCTCTGATATGCAGATGCTAATTCACAATAAGGGTGGAGGGGGGCGCTAGGGAAGAATAGATACTCTGCATTAGACAGAGTGGAGTGGAGTGAAGGGAGGGGAGGGGATATGGGTGTAGGAAGGATAATAGAATGTATTGGACATTATGATCCTATGTGTATATATGATTATATGACTAGTGTAATCCTATAATACGTACAACCAGAAGAATGAGAATTTGTACTCCATTTATATATGATGTATCAAAATGCATTCTATTGTCATGTACAACTAATTAGAACAAATTTTTAAAAAAAAGAAGAATTGGGGTAGGGGTAAGAGACCTGTATAATCGATCAGCTTTTGTCAGACTGTGGTCTGGTTGACCATGATTTCAGTTCTGACTCTATAAGGAGTCCCTCTAAAGAATTCCTATCACTTAAGGGGCAATTTTCACTAGCTGCTCAGGATGTTTATCTACCAGACCTGTGATCCTGAAAGAGGGCAATAACTGGAGACTTCTGGGCACCATTGCAGGGATCTGGAAAAGGATGCTGCAAATCTTGCCTCAGTTTTGAAGAGGGGAAGAGATAGGTTAGCTAACTTAGGGCTAATAAACACTGCATTACTAATTTTTAGATGAACACTCCTAAATGATTAGCATGCCTGCTTGCAGAGCTGAGCAGGGACCTGACCCCAAATTTAAGTTAATACAGGAGAAAAATAAAAAATGAAGGCAGAGATGCCAAGCTTTATACAGCATGTAATGATGTCTGCAGGCCTAAGAGTCACTGCTTTTAGCAAAGGCAACCTAAGTCCCTATTTTAATAGGAAGCTTTTCCCTAAAAATAAAACCACCAAGAAACTCCAATCATAAAAAAAAGGCTGTCCTACCATTGAATTATGTATGAGCAATTGACTAAAAACTGCAGGTCTTTTTACATGAAGCACTGTTAAAGTCAATAACTTCTATTCTTCACTTACATACTTATTCTTCTAAAACTAAATGCACAGATTTGTACGACTTTGACCTTCTATTCCAACATACAACATAATAACTCTTTTACTTGAAATAAACAAATAAATTTAAATTGCTTCAAAAGTCATGAGACCTTAAGCTGAATGAATAAAAAATAGTGCTGTATTCTAAGGAGATACTAGCCCCAGTGTACCCACAATAGGATACCACATAAGATTTCAATTTGAAGCACTACTCTTCAAGAAAAAATAATAGAAAAATCAGCTGACTTCCAAAAAATGGTCATCCCTACTTTTAAGAGTTGGTAGCTGGGTGTGGTGGCACACACCTGTAATTCCGGTGACTCAGAAGGCTGAGGCAGGAAGTTCAGAAGTTCAAAGCCAGCCTCAGCAACTTAGCAAGACCCTGTCTCCAAAATAAAAAAATAAAAAGTACTTGGGATATGGCTCAGTAGTAGAGCACCCCTGCATTCAAGCTCTGGGACCAAAACAAACAAACAAACAAAAAATTTGCAGGAGCCCTGTTTGGGGAGATGGCTAAGATTGTGGTTGACTACGGGCTTTGGACATGTTTGGGCATTGGCGCCTTCCGTAGTTTCACGGGACTTGGCCCGGGATCTTGTGAGACTTGGCCGGAGATTCGAGGGACTTGAGCGAGATTGCTGAAGAGGTCTGCGCCATTTTTGGAGGTTAGAGGAGCGTGGACGGCGTGTTGGGGTGTAGTTAGAGCCAGAGAGAAAAGTTATCAGAATAAAGAGCTGTTTGTTTCCAGTTCATCTCTAAACTTCTTCCCGCGGCTTCTTTGCTCCAAGCGGCCATTGCTTCAGGCAACAACAAAAAGTGATGATAAAACATGAGTTTCAATGAGGGCCTGAACATATTTAGGTTGTTTAGTACATTGATCAGGGAAATAAAAAGATAGATAATTCCTTTACTCATAAACCTCCATTAAAGACTTAGGTTCCAGCACTCTGCAGGTCACAGATTAATAATCTTTATCTTTAAAGTGTGGTAAGAGTACAAAATTTAAAATTAAATGATACAATCAAAAATCTGTAGAATAAGAGTAAATATTTGTAAATCATATCTGATAACTCCTAAATCTGATATGAACAAAACAGAGGATTTGAAAAGACATTTCCCAAAGGAAGACATACAAAAGACAAAGAAGCACATGAAGACAAAGAAGCACATGAAAAGATGCTCATGCTCGGCAGCATCAGTGGTGGGGAGGGTGTAACTCAATCTGCAAGTACCACTTCACACCCAAGAGGATGGCTAGAATCAAAATGACGGATGATAACAAGTATTGGCAGGCATGTGGAGACACTGGAACTCTTATACACTTATACACTGTTGGCTACTTTGGAAAAGTCTGGCATTTCTTCAGAAAAATAAACTAAGTTACCATATAGTTCAGGAATTCTGATCCTATGCATATGACCAAAAGAAATTAAAACATTTATCCAAAATCTTGCATACAAATGTTTGTAGTAGCACCTTACATAAACAACCAAAATGGGGACACAATATAGATGTCAATCAACTGATAAATGGATAAATAAAATGTATAATTGCATAGTGGAATATTATTATACCATAATAAGGAATGGAGTACAGACTGATGCATGCTAAGACATGCACAACCCTTAAAAACATGATGCTAACAGAAAGAAGCCAATCAGAAAAGACCATGTGTTATATGATTCCATCTATAGGGAAGTGCAGAATAAGAAAATCTACAGAGATGGAGTAAATTAATACTTACCAAGGACTTAGGTTATGGAGTAAAAATGGGCAGCATGACAGCCCATCATTTTTTATATATTCAATAATGAGAATGAGCTGCCTTACTACTGAAGACCTGGATCACTAAGAGTTTAGGCAGACGCTGAATAAACTTAATAAATTGAATAATCCTCCTGCCTCACCCACCATAGTCACTGGGATTACAGGCATGTACCACCACGCCTGGCCAACAGAAGCACTTTTAAAGACAATGTGAGCTCCCTGAAGACAGGGCTTCTTGTCTCTTTTGTTTCGTGTCAGAACATCATCTGATACAGTGGGGGGTCAATCTTCTGTTGGATGATCCCATTATTAAGTGTCACAGACAAAACTGCATTTAAGAAATTTTAAAAGTTTGAATTCAGTTTTAAAAAAAGACAGATGGGAAGGAACTTGAGTTTAGTTTTCCTTTTATTTCAAATTGAAGTATATTCTCTAAGTGACTCTTAAAATGCCAACTAATGGTTTTGACAGATTACACGGTGATTTAAACATCCTAGTCTTTTAAATAAAATAGCATGAGACATGTATGATTTAGAATCAAATTTTTGTACCATAACTGCAATTTTCAGAAAGTTATATTATCTTTCTAAGCTCTCATTTCAAAGACAATAACTGCTGTGCAACAATAGTACACTGGGGAATAATAGAAATACATTAAATTAGTTGCATAAATTTTAAGTAGAATCATTAAAATACTTATCATTTTTTGTTTCTGAATTATGTTAATGCTTAGATATTAAAGTTAAAAAAAAAAATGAATGCTTCAGACACCTCTAAAAATCCAGTCTGGTACACAGAAATTAGTGGCACATATAATATGAATCCTGACATATATTTTATATTCCTAATTGAACTAGTATATTTTTTACGTGGCCATCTGAAAATCCTTCATGTTATATTTGAAAAAGCCTAGTGGCTCTTGTATGATGTACTAGACTGTGAAAATAAGCCCCAGCTGAAAGCTGAAAGCTTCACAGGTCTTCCACTGAGAGAGCAGGCACAGTTCCACTGTAAGAGGAGAATCAGCAGGATGTTCAATGGGATGGAGAAAGGCCATCCTCAGCAGGGTGCAGGGGGACACTCCTGTAATCCCAGCGGCTCAGGAGTTCAAAGCCAGACTCAGAAACTTAGCAAGGCCTAAGCAACTTAAATCCTGTCTCAAAATAAAATATAAAGAGGGCTGGAGATACGGCTCAGTGGTTAAGTGGCTCTGAGTTTAATCCTCAGTACCAAAAAAAAGAAAGGCCATCCTGGAGGTGGCAAGTCAATAGTAATGTCCCTGTACAGCTGATAATTTAAAAATATAACCTCATCTCAGTCCAAGTTTTAAAGACTGCAACTTCAATCCACCTAGAAGGTAAAACTGTTCCTCTTAGTTGCAAACGCAACTGCACAAGCATAAGACAGTATAAAAGCAGGGCTATACTGGAGGACGGGGCTGGGATGTAGCTAAGTGGTAAAATGCTTGCCTAGCATGCACAAGGCCCTGGGTTTGATCCACAGCACTTCAAAGGAAAGAAAAAGAAAAGAAAGAAGAAAATAAATAGAACTACAGGACAAAGTAAATTAACTTATGGTATATTAACACAAGTTAGATTTAGGGTTATTTTATAATCATCACAACATGCTATGTTTTATTCTAAGCCATTTGAAACATGTGAGAAAATCAGATATATCTATATATATATAGATCCATATACATATATATATACTCTACATATCTATATATATAGATCTATATAGATAAATATGTATATAGATATATCTGAGTCATATGTATTCATATTTGAAACATATATATTACATATATATCATCCCCCCCAAATACTGGGGATCCAATCCCTAACCCCCAGGGGTGCTTTACCACTGAGCTACATTTCCAACTTTTTATTTTGAGACAGGGTCTCTCTAAGGTTCCAAATTTGCAACACTCCTGCCTCGGCCTCCTAAGTCACTGGGATTATAGTCATGCACTATTGCATCTGGAAAGTGTCAGATATATTAAAGAATGACATGTTACACTTACAATCTTTAAATATATATATATATATATATGCATATATATATTTTTAAATTGTAGTTGGACACACTATCTTTATTTTATTTATTTATTTATTTATTTATTTATGTGGTGCTGAAGATCAAACCCAGGGCCTCGCACATACTAGGCAAGTGCTCTACTACTGAGCCACAACTTCAGCCTCTACACTTATAATCTTAATTTGAACTGTTTAAGTATTTACATGTTTTAAAGAACCTGACTTTCATTTACATGTTTATTAGACTTAACAAATGTGAAGTTCTTAGAAAGACTATACTGTTAGATTTACAAGTTCACCTGTTTAGAAATTTGAAAAAATAAGAAATATTAAATACTGTTTATAATATTTAAGGGAACCTGGGAACAGTGGCTCATTGACTGTAATTCCAGCAACTCAGGAGGCTAAGGCAGGAGAATGACAAATTCAAGGCCAGTGGAGGAAACTTAGCAAGATCCTATCTCAAAATAAAAAATAAAACGCACTGAGGACGTACCTCACTGGCACAGTGCCCCTGGGTTCAATCCCCAGTACCACCAAAAGAATAAAAAAATAAAAAAAGAAGTGAATTTAGTTAACCTGGTAAAAATGATTAATTGCTTCAAGGAATTTAATGTTAAACTGGTACCTTAAACTTTACTAAAATATCAAGTATTTTTGTTTTTACACAAACTTCCTTAGATTTATAAGTAAAACAAACCAACATTTGTAAGTAAAAGTCTTAAAAATAGCTGTTTTAAAATATTCAACTTTAATGAGTTGAAAATTATTCTTCATATTCTATATACAAATCATTCCTCTTAAAAGACTTCAACTGATTATGCAAAAAAAAAAAAAAAAAAAAAAGTGAAGAAAGAAGGACAGAAATGCTAGCCTCCTTTGTATCTCAGGTTATTCCCAGGAACTGTATATATTTTGTTATTAGGAATATACCCTTTTTAACCATTTGTTTTAGTCAGCGTTTTTGCTGCTGTGACTTAAAGACCCAACCAGGACAATTGTAGAGGAGGAAGAGTTTACTTGAGGGCTTAAGATTTCAGAGGTCTTAGTCCATAGAACACCTGCTCCCTTACTCAGGGCTGGAGGTACATCATGGCAGGAGAGGGTGGCAGAGAGAAGCACCCTCTCCTGCCAGAGAGAAGCAGTTCAACGCAAGGTGATCAGGAAACAGAGAGACTGCACTTTCCAGATACAAATATATATACCAAAGCCATGCCCTAATTCCCACCTCCTCCAGCTACACCCTACCACTTCAATTACCACTCAGTTGATCCCTATCAGGGGATTAAATCACTGATTGGGTTAAGATTCTTACAACCCAATCATTTCTCCTCTGAGCCTTCTTGTATTGTCTCACATGCGAGCTTTTGGGGATACCTCACATCCAAACCATAACACCATTCTAGTTTCAACCTGGTTATTGATAAAACAGAAAGACTAACTTGTGTATGCTAATTTTGTAATTAGCCCCTTTACTGAATTTAGTAGTTTGTTGTTGTTGTTGTTGTTTTCAAAATAGCAGTCCTGTCATCCACAGAAATGAGAATTGTCTTTCCTTTTCTAAAAAACTGCATTGATCTTTGTTTCGTGTCTTATTGCATTGGCTAGAACTTCCAGGGTTATCAGACGATATATCCTTTGAAACGTTCCTGCAAAGGAATGGGAATGCATGTAGTTCAACCGTAATATTGATTCATATTTTTTATTAAGTCATTTCTATAGTCTTCAATTCCTCAAATGTTCAAATTTCTAAAGTAGGAACATGTGCTGGATTTTGCTAAATTATTTATTGCAATCTTAAATGCACTTTAAACAATCAATTTGTCTTTGTGTGTGTGTGCGTGGTGCTGGGGATTGATTACTCTACCAACTGAGCTATACCCTCCCCCCAGCCACAATCAGTTTTTCTTTAAAAGGATACATACACTGCGAAGGACAGTCCCTGCAATCAATTAGCGGTACTTCAGAGAAAGTGGTCTCCAGGAAAGAAAAATACGGTTCCTGGACAACCTAGCAAGCCCAAACACCCTCACCATCAAAGCCCCTGTACAGCACAATACCCACAGGGAATGCAGACGGACCTGCCACCTTTAGGAGCAGGCATGTTACTCAAGAAAAGTGATGCTCTGCAGCTCTAAGTCAACGTGGACTCAGGCTCCAGGGAGTCTGAGCCCTGGAGTGGGACCTGTTGTAAAAAGCCACCCTACTACCTGTCTATGGAAGTTTTGGCAGGCATCCTGCTCGAGAAACTAACAGTTCCCCTACGCTGGCATCAGTCTTCCCGGGTCACAACTTCTTGCAAAATGTCAAACTACACCCAGGCTAACTCTGGAGCCCAGCCCCGACAACCACTTGCGCCTCTGTCCCGAGGGCCCACGCTGGCTGCGGACGTCCCCACGCGGTGGTCCTCATGCTGGCTTGGACGCCGGCAGCCGCTAGGCTAGTGGCCGGCTCCAGAACCCAGCCTGCGGGCGGTGGGCGGGCTGGTGCCACGGCCCATGGCCAACCAGGAGGACACGGAGAAACGCCAGCTCCACGTCCCAGAAGGAACTCGCGGGACAACGACGGGGCGGCTGCCGGGCATGAATGCAGCGCTGACCCGCCACCCCCCGCCGCTGCTCCGGAGGAGCCGGTCTCTGCAAGAGCGCTCCGCAGAAAGCGGCGGCAGCAGGGGCGTGCACGGAGGCCGGGGGCCTGAGCTTCCCTGGCGGTGGTCAGAGGAGCCTGGAAGGCGCGGGGCCCCAGGCTTGGCGCAGCCCGGCTTCCAGCCAAGGTCAGTCAGAGCAGTTCCTGGACACAGCGACCCGGGCGACCAGCGCCTTGGGCTGGGGGATGCCCGGGCCCACAACAGACTAATGGACTAATGGCTGTAAGGTAAGCTCCAAGGAGGTGAAGAACCTAGCCCAGAGCCTCAGGAGGGGCAGGCACAAGGCAGGCTTCCACCGGGCTCCGCCTCCAGCACCGTCCTTGCCACCTCAAACTATAGAAGCTTGTCACAAGCCTGAAGGAGGGGAAGAAGCCAGGAGTCTTGGGGCGTGGGCACTGGGAGACCACCGCAACCCTGTTGAGTCCTTTTAAATCAAAGTGGGAACAACCAAGTATATGTCTCACAAAGGACATGGCATTTCCTAAATCAAATTACTGACTGGACAGTATAATAACGTAAAAACAAACTCAGAATAAAATGTTTCTCTAGAGCATTAAGTGTTGATCATTGGTGGATGCAGCCTTTTCCCTGTAAACATCAGGGGGAAAGATGCTTAAATTATAAAAGCCCTGAACTGGAGACTTTCACAGATGTTAACTCATTCAATCCTCACAGTAACAAGTGTTATCTCTATTTTAGGGAAAAATTAAGCTGGGAGGTGTGAGTGACCTGTTTCAGCCACATGCTGGGTACCAGGGTTTCAAACCCAGACTCCTGGCTGTGACTGTCAAGCACTGACCACAATCAGTGGTCTCATGTAACCTTTCCGGTGCCTGATAAACATGGAGTAAGTGCATTTTGATTCCCAAACCCTTGCTACCTCCCAATCTCTTCCTTCAAGAAGCCCTGGATGGATTATGATGAAAGGCTTTATTTTCTATTCTTTTACCTTGCAATATAATTGCACAATAGGGCAAGGATTAGGCCCTATTCCTTCTTCATTCTTAGTCCAAAAATAGTAAATTGAATCAAATAGTGTGGGAAATTCCTTTTATAAAAATTTATTTGTATTCAATATGATAACAACTAGGAAATTACAAAATAAGTGAAACCAAATCAGGAAATACAGAAACCTCTGACTTACAGATAAGCTATTAGGCCATTTTGTTTTAATCACTTCATATCAGGAAATGAAGGAAACATTCAAGATGATGTTTCAGTGCCTATTTAAAAACACTTTTGAACTTGGAGTTTTCTTAGACTTTTAAAAGCTTTTTTTTTTCCACAAAAGCTTTTATCTTATTATTCTTCCTAAATATATACTCTCAAATGACAGTTATAGATGCATTTTAAGCTCTTGTAGAGTTCTGGTACATTTTGTTAGAGGTAAAAATGATTCCTTCAAGGTCTCTGAAAATCGTTGCTAATGTAGGGAGCTGGAGAAGGAATCATACCTGGTTCTTCAAAGAGCAGCAGCTCAGGGTACACAGTGCTGGGGACAGGCCCTGCACTGTTCCAGGGCTCCGCAGGAGCTTGCTCCTGGGGTTCTCAAAACAACCCCATGTAGATAATACTGTTGATACAGTAGATACTACTGTTGTCTCCTTCTTACAGAAGAGGAAACTGAGGCACAGAGTAACTTGCCCAGGCTACACACACAGGAAAAGGGAGCTCTAGGAGTCAAATCCAGCCAGTCCATAGTACTGCTGTGCTTATACTTCAGTAGATATCAAACGATTTTGAAATAGATCACTGGGGAAAGTCCTTTTAAAAATGTAATCGGCTATTGATGTGATGTATTATTCAGTCTCAAAAATCCAAGTACCAAATGTTTTCTCTGATATAAGGAGGCTAGTTCATAGTATTGTTGGATGGGGGTACATAGGAGGATTAGAGGAACACTAGAATGGTCAAAGAGAAGGGAGAGTAAGGGAGGGAGCAAGGGGGGAGGGAGAGGGAGAAAAGAAAAAAAAAAAAAAAAAAAGAAAAGGTGGTTGAATGAGACAGATATCATTTTCCTAAATGCATGCATGATTGAAGACCTGAATTGTACGAATATACTTTGTATACAAACAGTTGTATGTTAAAAGATGCTAAATACATGCACTATGAGTTGTTCATATTAAAAATTATAAAAATAAAATTTAAAAAAAAAACCTTAAATCTGTAGATGGTCATTTGAAGAAATATTAAATAATGAAAAAAAATGTAATCAGGCCTGTAGTTGTAGCTCAGTGGCAGAGCACTTGCCTAGCATTTGTGACGTACTCTGTTCGATACTTAGTACCACATAAAAATAAACAAATAAAATAAAAGCACTCTGTCCATCTACAAGTATAATTTTTTTTTTAAAAAAAAAAAAGTGTAATTGGACCTCCTTGTGAATAGAAAGTAAGGAGTCTTCATCCTTCAGGAAGCTGGAAGTTTAGTGGAAAGAATATACAATCAATCAAAAAATATATAGAAGACCAATTGCTGGGGTTGGGGTTCCACTCTCAGGTGTAAATAGTCAGGTAGTCTTGGGCAAATCAATTTGCTGCTGGAGGCTTTATTTTTAAAAATCTTGTATGACAGAAGCTGGATAAAAAGAATCTGTAGGATCATTTTCTAGTCCATGCGTGCCTTACCTGGTTTCAGATCCACCAGGATTGGCAGGTTCTCAATCTAACAGCTTTTTCCCAAAAGATTTGCAACAGTCCTTCTCTCACCATGTGGTTTCCACATGTGCTGGAGCCAGGGAGATGGGGTGAAGAGCTGGGGTGCAGCCTACAGGTTCACATCACACCTCCATGGCCTGCCAGAGACAGGCACCTCTTTGCTGGACTTGCTGTAGAGGGTCACGCCTACCTCACGTGGCTATTCTGGGTCCACGTGAAGTTTCCCCTAATTGTCACTGGGGCGGGGGCGGGGTGCTTGTGAATAGAAGTTATTTGTACTACTCTAAATACTATTGTTTGAATGTATCCCCCAAAGTTCATGTATTGGAAACTTAATCTCAAGTGTAAACTGTTAAAAGTCCACAGGTATGACCTTTAAAATAGTTAGGTCATGAGGGTTCTGTCCTCACGAATGGATTAATGCCTTTATTGCTAGGGAAGAATCATTATCAAGAGAAGATTTGTAATGAAAGTGAGTTTGGCCCACTCTTGCTTTCTTAACGTTTGATGCCCTCTGCCATGTTATAACACGGCAAGATGGGCCTTACCAAATGCAGCCCCTTGATCTCGGCCTTGAGAGACTCCAAAACCATGAGCTGAATAAAATTCTACAGTTTATAAAATACCCAGTATATGGTATTCTCTGATAGCAGCACAAAACAGACTAAGACACTAAATCTAATCTCTCATCTAAACTCTTAAACCTCATAAACACTTGGCAATAGAGATGCTCAATATAATGTTTACTAATAGTGTAAGATCTTTACCACACACATCAGATAGAACACTAATCTCTAGGATAAACAAAGAACTCAAAACCTCGACACCAAAAAAACAAATAGCCCCGTCAATAAATGGGCTAAGGAACTGAACAGACACCAGAAGAAGATATACAATCAATCAACAAATATATGAAAAAATGTTCAACTTTTGTAGTAATTAGAGAAATGCAAATCAAAACTAAGATTTCATCTCACTCCAGTCAGAATGACAATTATCAAGAATACAAACAATAGTTAAGTGTTGGCGAGGATCAGGGGAAAAAGTACACTCATACATTGCTGGTGGGACTGCAAATTGGTGTAACCAATCTGGAAAGCAGTATGGAGATTCCTTAGAAAACTTGGAATGGAACCACCATTTGACCCAGCTATCCCACTCCTTAGTCAACACCCAAAGAAAATCAGCATACTACAGTGATGAAGCCACATCAATGTTTATAGCAGCTCAATTCATAAGAGCTAAACTGTGGAACCAACCTAGATGCCCTTCAATAAATGAATGGATAAAGAAGCAGTGGTATATATATACAACAGAATATTACTCGGTATTAAAAGAAAATAAAATTATGGCATTTGCTGGTATGGAACTGGAGAATGTCATGCTAAGCAAAGTGAGCCAATCCCAAAAAACCAATGGCCAAATGTTTTCCCTGATATGTGGATGCTGAACCATAAAGTGTGGGGCAGGGTGGAGGCATGGGAAGGAACTTCAGATTATGCAGAGGGGAGTGAGGTGAGGGGAGGAGGAATGGGGGTAGGAAAGATGGTGGAATGAGAAAGACATCATTACCCTAGGTACATGCATGATTACACAAATGTTGTGACTACATCGTATACAACCAGAGAGATTAAAAGTTGTGCTCCATTTCTGTACAATAAATCAAAATATATTCTGCTGTCATATATAACTTAAACTATTTTAAAAACTTTTAAAAAGCAGTGAAAGATGGCTAGCAACCTAAATGCCCCCAAATGTAAATAGTCAGAATGTATAGATTTATGAAGTCATATACAGCTTTGAAAAAATCACATTGTCCAAGATTAATTTCCAGCCTGGAAAAAATAAGCATGATCTTGAACAGTGAAAAAAAAAGTAGGCTGTAAAAAGTGCATACACACCATATTTACTATTATACCCCAAGGTAAGACTCATGTGTAATACATATATACATGCATGGAAATCTGGAAAAACACAATGAATTATTAACAATCTTTGAGAAATTGGATTATGTTCTATTTTCCCTTTGATACTATTTTGTATTTTCAACTTTTTCCTACAACAACAACATGGGCTCAGACTAAGGTTCGAAAACAAAGTGATTTGACAAAGAACAAATACACATTTTTCAAATAAAAGTAAGATTTACACTAAGAGCAAAATTATTTTAAGTAATTAAATTGCAAAATATCACCCCAAAGTAGATTATCTTACACCAACAAGAAAAATAGAAATATGAGAATTTCTAAAAATTCAAATGACATTAAAATATGTGAGTTTTAACAGATTGAGGATTTACAAATTTTGAAAAAGTTATCATAAAAATTACACAACTTTGACTGCCCAGACTCACAGAAAAATCAGAAATGGAAAGTTTTAGAAAATGTCCTCTTAGGCCTGGAACAAAAAGTCCTGGAGGGATCATAGGTTTAGATGAGAACTTGGCTGGACCTTGCTTGCTCAACAGCCTGGTTTGTTTGGTTTTTTGTTGTTGTTCTCTCTGTCTTCTCAACACACACAGGCACACAGGGCCAGGCCTAACAACAACTTCACCCTTCACCTCAGATTTAAAAAATAAAGAAAAAGAAAAAAAACAAAAACAGTCTAGCTTCCCCGAGGTCACATGTTCCTGCCTCCTAATGCTGATAAGGACCTGGCAGTGAGGCCACTTCTCTTGTGTGCCCTTCACTCACCGCCCCTGCTCCCATTTCAGCAGGGGCCACCAGCCTGTCTTGGGGCTGGCCTCTTCCTAACCACCCCATGCCCCTGGAGTCAAGCCACACCACTGCCCATAGCCAAAGTGGCATTCAAGCCTGCCACAACTGCATGTGTGCCCATCAGGTTCCAGGTGACAGCACCTCTCAGTGACTGGCAAATCTCAGGTAGTTTATTAGTGGGTCTTCCCTCTGTTCTCTTCTTATAGGAAATAGCCTCAGCTAACAGACTTTTTGAAAGAACAAAAGAGATCAACTAGGGAGCCTGGCACAAACCATACGGAACTCAGTAAAGACCACTAGCAGCCCAGGACAGACCTGTGGGAGCCCAGTATCAATTCCTCCCATAGCATATGAGAAGGCCAATGCCTACCATGAGCCACAGGCCACAATGGTTAGCAAAGCTAGGGCAGAGGGAGGTGGGGCCAGAAGCTTGAAACATAAAGCAGTAATACATATATACAAAAAAATAAAAATAAAAAGACTATTTACAGAAAATGCAGGCTATATATTATTTATAAAAAAAAAAATTTTTAGAATACTCTTCTCACACACCTATTAGAAAGACCAAAATCCATAAATGGACAGCAAATGCTGGTGAGGATGGAGAACACTGGAACTCTCACTGCTGGTGGGAATGCAAAAATTGCACAACCACTTTGGAAGTTCCTTACAAACCTAGACATCGGGTTACCAGATGATCCAGCAATGACAGTCCTTGGTGTTTATCTAAAGGAACTGAAAGCTTTTGTGTGCACAAAAACCTGCACACAGAAACTTATAACAACTTTATTCATTATTTCTAGAACTTGAAAACAGGTGTGGTGTCCTGCAGCAAGTGACTAGATCAACAAACCTTGGCACACCCAGGCAATGGAATATCACTCAAGGCTAAAAAGAAATGAGCTGTCAAGACACGAGAAGACATGGAAGAAATTTAAATGTATATTGCTAAGTCAAAGAAGCCCATCTGAAAAGGATCACAACTATCTGACATTTTGGAAAAGGCACACCTATGAAGACAGTAAAAAGATAAGTGGTTGCCAAGGGCTGGGGGAAGGAATGTTGGATGGGGGTGGTCGGAGGATTTTAAGGACTGTGAAACTATTCTGTATGACACTATAATGGTGGAGCCATGTCACTGGGCATTTGTCCAAATCTACAGAAAATACACACCACTAAGCAGGAACCCTAACATGAAATGTGGATTCTGAGAGATGATAATGCAACAATGTAGGGTCATTTCTTTTACACTGTGGGAGAAATAATGAGGGAGGCTGAGCTTTTGTGGGAGCAGAGGGCATGTGGGAAATCTCTGCACCTTCTCACTTCTCACTTTTGCTGTGAACCTGAAATTGCTCTTAAAAAATAACTGTTAAAGCACCATGTACATTCAGAGGAATGAGAAGTTGTGCTCTATTTGTGTATAATCTGTCAAAATGCATTCTACCGTCCTGTGGTATAATTAATTAGAACAATTTTTTAAAAATAAGAAATAATAATTGTTACAAAAAAACCCCACAAAGCAATAATCATCTTGCCTTAATTTAAGAGTTTCCAACAATGGTTTTTTTAAAACATGGATTCTCTAGGACCTTGGTTCAAATCCCAGTTCACTGATTAGTTGTGTCACCTTGAGAAAATTTCTTAACTTCTCTGTGTCTCTACTACCTCATCCTATGAGATACCTACTTGCAGTGTTAGGAAGATACATTGTACTAATAAACTTAAAATCTCTTACAACAGTACATCCAGCATACAGTAAGCACTATATATCTTGTTTTAGCTGCTAGTATTGTTTATTATTACAGTCATTATCGATTTGAACTTGCCTTTTATACTTCGAAGGATTTCTGCCTTTTTCAACAAAGTCTAATTATACTAAAAAACCATATGATAATGCAGTGCAGAGTTGTCCTTTTTGAAAGAAGAGGAGCTCTGGGGCTTGGCAAGCCATGTGATGGTCACATGGATAATCTGAGCACATTACCTAACCTCTCTGGGCCTCAAGCTCCCATCCACAAGACACTGTTTGACTACCAACCTCCTAGAGTCCTGCAGGGAGTGAAGAACATGTGTGAGAAGCAGACTTACAAAGCTCTGAGATGTACCAAGTGGAAATAGGCCTGGCAGTGACCCACGCCAAGCTCTGGCTCTGTGAATGTCTATGACTCTCCTTTGCTTGGCAGATAGGGACCAGTCTGGCTCTGGGACACAGTTTTCCTCCTTTGTCACAGGGAAGAGGTAGGGTACCAGGGGCCAGGTCACTCAGGGTCAAGTATGTGAATGAAGTAAGTTGCTTTCCACTTCAGGTTAATGTGAACTTGAGATTCCTACCAAGAAACCATCCAAAGGATCAAAACAGACTCCATTGGTAAAAGAAAATAAAAATGTTGAAGTGACCTGTGAGAGAGAAAAGAAGAAATTAGAGACAAAAGCCAATCCCCCGTCCACTGTTCTTATTGAGCAGCCTACAGTGTGTCTTCCTCACTTACCACTCCTCACATTGCCACAGGAATTCCTCCACTCAGCCCAAGGTGAGGAGATGCCAATGGAACTCCTGAACACATTTCTTCTCCCCAAAAGGAATCTAGCACCTTGTGGGTTACATCGGTCAGGGTAGACTAAGATGTGCTGCAGTAACAGGCACCAAGTATCAAAAAACAAACCACTTCTTGCTCATGCCTCATGCTCACTGCCTCTGTCAGCTGGGGCTGTTTTCCAAATCATCCCATGATGATAAAGCAAATGCTGGCTCCAAGTGGGACATTTAAATGACCAAAGCAAGTCATACAGCCACACACCTATATCCGAATGAACAGGGAAGTACAATCTCCCTCCTTGCCCAGAAGGATAGTCAGAATATTTGAGGATATCCATGCACCCAACAGGTAGGTCTCCAAGGCCTGATTACCTACCTCCTTTTAGAGAAAGCTTTTAAAGAAACATATTTACTAAATAAAGTTAGAAACAGATGACAAGAGAAGGTGACAGAAGTTTCAGCTGGTTACTGTTAGAAAATTGTGACTGCATCCCTCCTAAGTTTTCAAGTATTTTCTTAAAGCTTAACCATTAAATATAGTATAGGGTTTAAATGGTTACCTAAGACCCTAAGTAATCATCACCATCCTGTATTGTAAACACACACACACACACACACACACACACACACACATACACGTATACCAACACAAGAGGCAATTGCCAACTGTCCGTATTGAGAATAAAATACTGTTTGTTTCATGAATCACTCTTTTACAGGCCTGGACTCCTGGGAGGAACATGTCTTTATAGCCAGTCCCAAGTGCGGGTTCTTTCTCTCTTGGAAAATGTGTTCTCTGTAAATGTTCCCTGGGGCCAACCTCATGGAGGCTTCTAGAGCTCTTCCAGAACGAAGCTCTCTTTGAAGCAAACTTTTAGATACTCTCAATACTTCTGGCATCCAGACATTCCTACACCCTGAATTATTTATTCACCAATCCTTTCACAACATTCCCAACGCTGATGGAGGCTGGGATGGTTGCAGCGATTTGATGTTACATCTTCTCAAGTGGCTAAGGAGGCTATAAAGCACCCCATTGCCTAAGTCTGCCATCTCGGTTCCATTAGCAGTAAAGACCTCTCTATTCAAACTGCTAAGTAACTCCTTCTGGAGCTGGGGACTGTTTCATGCTTGAAAGCAACTGTTAAGAATTTGACAACAACCAAACTGTTCCTATTTAATCCTTCTCCCAAGGTAAAAAGAATTATAGGTAAACATATGCCTTCATTATTTTCTTTGCTGCATTTCAATACCCAATCCCACACAAAAATTGCCAGCCGAGGATTTATGCAATCACTTCTGTATTTCAGAGCTACTGCCTTTACAGAATGGAAAAGGCTTAACAAGGGTGATGGAGCTGGTTAGCCAGGGACTATGTCTTATGTGGTGTACATCTTAAATGTCACCAGGGTAAGGGGTGAAGGAAAAACCATCCCAAATCAAAGGTTGCAGCAAACTATAAAAAGAAGGAGGGAAGATATTGCAGAACAGAAATTCTTCTTATTTGGTATTGAAAGACAGTAGCTATGAGGCACAGGGCTTGGGTTCTTATTTAGGATTTTCTTCTTTTAAAAAAAAAATAATTTTTAATGTGTACTTACATACAACTGTTTGTATACAAAGTATATTCGTACAATTCAGGTCTTCAATCATGCATTTAGGAAAATGATATCTGTCTTATTCAACCACCTTTTTTTTTTTCCTTTTCTCCCCCTCACTCCCCCATTGCTCCCCCCCCTTACCCTCCCTTCCCTTTGACCATTCTAGTGTTCCTCTAGTCCTCCTATGTACCCCCCCCATCCAACAATACTATGAACTAGCCTCCTTATATCAGAGAAAACATTTGGTACTTGGATTGTTGAGACTGACTAACGTCACTTAGCATTATGTCTTCCAACTTCATCCATTTACCTGCAAATGCCATTAATTTATTTTCTTTTATTGCTGAGTAAAATTCCATTGTGCGTATATGCCACATTTTCTTAATCCACTCATTTACTGAGGGACATCTAGGTTAGTTCCACAACCTTAGCTATTGTGAATTGCGCAGCTACAAACATTGAGATAGCTGTGTCACTGTAATATGCTGTTTTTAAGTCCTTTGGGAATAGACCCAAGAGTGGGATGGCTGGGTCATAGGGTGGTTCCATTCCCAGTTTTCCAAGAAATCTCCATACTGCTTTCCATAACGGTTGCACCATTTTGCAGTCCCACCAGCAATGTATGAGTGTGCCTTTTTCCCCACATCCTCTCCAACATTTATTGTTGCTTGTGTTCTTGATAGCTGCCATTCTGACTGGAGTGAAGTGAAATCTTAGAGTAGTTTTGATTTGCATTTCTCTAATTGCCAGCGATGTTGAACATTTTTTCATGTATTTGTTAATTAATAGTGTATCTTCTTCTGAGAGGTGTCTTCTCAATTCCTTAGCCCATTTATTGATTGGGTTATTTGTTTTTTTGGTGTAAAGTTTTTTGAGTTCTTTATATATTCTAGAAATTAGTGCTCTGTCTGATGTGCATGTACTAAATATTTGTTCCCAGTTAGTTGGCTCTCTATTCACCTCACTGATTGTTTCTTTTGCTGAGAAGAAGCTTTTTAGTTTAAATCTATCCCATTCATTAATTCTTGGTAGTAATTCTTGCGCTACAGGATTCTTATTAAGGAACTTGGGGCCTAATCCGACATGTTGGAAATTGGAGCTTACTTTTTCTTCTATAAGGCATATTGTCTCTGGTCTAATTCCTAGGTCCTTGATCCACTTTGAATTGAGTTTTGTGCATGGTGAGAGATAAGGATTTAATTTCAATTTGTTGCATATGGATTTCCAGTTTTCCCAACACCATTTGTTGAAGAGGCTATCCTTTATCCACTGTACATTTTTGGCGTCTTTGTCTAATATAAATAGCTGAAATTATATGTATTAGTCTCTGTGTCCTCAATTCTGTACCATTGGTCCACCAGTCTGTTTTGGTGCCAATACCATGCTGTTTTTGTTACTGTTGCTCTATAGTATAATTTAAGGTCCGGTATGGTGATGCCCCCTGCTTCACTTTTCTTGCTCAGGATTGCTTTGGCTATTCTGGGTCTCTTATTTTTCCAGATGAATTTCATGACTGCTATTTCTATTTCTTTGAAGAATGACATTGGGATTTTGATTGGAATTGCATTGAATCTGTATAATGCTTTTGGTAGTATGTACATTTTTACAATATTAATTCTACCTATCCAAGAGCAAGGTAGGTCTTTCCATCTTCTGAGTTCATCTATGATTTCTTTCTTTAGTGTTCTATAATTTTCATTATAGAGGTCTTTCACCTCTTTCGTTAGGTTGATTCCCAGGTATTTTTTTTTTTTATGCTATTGTAAACGGGGTAGTTTTCATCATTTCCCTTTCAGAGTCTTTGTTGCTGATGTACAAAAATGCCTTTGACTTATGTGTATTGATTTTGTATCCTGCAACTTTGCCAAATTCATTTACTAGTTGTAAAAGTTTTCTGGTAGAGTTTTTTGGGTCTTCTAGGTAGATTATCATGTCATCAGCAAATAGTGCTAATTTGAGTTCTTCTTTTCCTATCTTGATCCCTTTAATTTCTTTTGTCTGTCTAATTGCTCTGGCCAGAGTTTCCAGTACTACTATGTTAAATAGCAATGGTGAAAGGGGGCATCCCTGTCTTGTTCCAGTTTTTAGAGGGAATGCTTTCAATTTTTCTCCATTTAAGATAATGTTAGCTCGGGGCCTTGCATAAATAGCTTTTATAATGTTGAGATATGTTCCTGATATTCCTAGTTTTTCCAGTGTTTTGAACATAAAGGGGTGTTGTATTTTGTCAAATGCTTTTTCTGCGTCTATTGAGATGATCATATGATTTTTGTCTTTAAGTCTATTGATGTGGTGTATTATGTTTATTGATTTCCGAATGTTGAACCAGCCTTGCATCCCTGGGATAAATCCCACTTGATCATGGTGCACTATCTTTTTGATATGTTTTTGTATCCGATTTGCCAGGATTTTGTTGAGGATGTTTGCATCTATGTTCATTAAAGATATGGGCCTGAAGTTTTCTTTTTTGGATGTATCTTTGCCTGGCTTTGGACTTAATGTGATATTGGCCTCATAGAAAGAGTCTGGAAGAGCTCCCTCTTTTTCTATTTCTTGAAATAGTTTGAAGAGCATTGGTATTAGTTCTTCTTTGAAAGTCTTATAGAACTCGGCTGTAAACCCATCAGGTCCTGGACTTTTCCTTCTTGGTAGCTTTTTGATGGCGTCTTCTATCTCTTCGCTTGTAATCGGTCTGTTTAAGTTGTGTATAGACTCCATTTCAAGTTTAGCCATCTCATACGACTCAAGAAATCTGTCAATGCTTTCAATATTTTCTGTTTTATTAGAATATAAGCTTTCAAAGTAATTTCTAATTATCTTCTGTATATCTGAGGTGTTTGTTGTGATATTCCCTTTTTCGTCACGAATGTTAGTAATTTGAGTTTTTTCTCTTCTTCTTTTTGTTAGCATTGCTAAGGGTCTGTCAATTTTGTTTATTTTTTCAAAGAACCAACTTTTAGTTTTGTCAATTCTTTGAATGGTTTCCTTAGTCTCAATTTCATTAATTTCTGCTCTGATTTTAATTATTTCCTGTCTTCTACTGCTTTTGGTGTTGGTCTGTTCTTCTTTTTCTAGTGCATGGAGGTGTGATGTTAAGTCATTTATTTGTTGGGTTTTTTTCCTCTTAAGGAATGAACTCAGTGCAATGATTTTTCCTCTTACTACTGCCTTCATAGTGTCCCAGAGATTTCTATACGTTGTATCTGTGTTCTCATTTACCTCTAGGAATTTTTTAATCTCTTCTGTGATGTCTTCTTCAACCCCTTGTTCATTCAGTAGCATGTTGTTTAGCTTCCAGTTGTTGAAGTAGTTTTTCTTAATCCTTGTTTTGTCATTGATTTCCAATTTCATCCCTTTATGGTCTGATAGAATGCAGGGTAGTATCTCTATTTTTTTATATTTGCTGAGAGTTTCCTTATGACCTAATATATGGTCTATTTTGGAGAAGGAGCCATGTGCTGCTGAGAAAAACAGTGTATTCATTTACTGAGGGATGAAATATTCTATATATGTCTGTTAGGTCTAAATTGTTAATTGTTTTAAGTAAGCTTAAAGTTTCTTTGTTTAGCTTTTGTTTGGATGATCTATCCATTGGTGAGAGAGGTGTGTTGAAGTCCCCTAGAATAACTGTGTTGCAGTCTATTTTACTCTTGAACTTGAGAAGAGTTTGTTTGATGAAGGTAGGTGCTCCATTATTTGGGGCATATAGATTTATGATTGTTATATCCTGTTGATGAATGGTTCCCTTAAATAGTAAGAAATATCCATCTTTGTCCCTCTTGATTAGTTTTGGTTTGAAGTCTACCTTATTTGATATGAGGATGGAAACCCCTGCTTGTTTCCGCCGGCCATGTGAGTGATAAGACTTTTCCCAGCCTTTCACTTTCAGTCTGTTGATGTCTTTTTCTATGAGGTGTGTTTCTTGGAGACAGCAAATTGTTGGGTCATTTCTTTTAATCCATTCTGATAATCTGTGTCTTTTGATTGGTGAGTTTAGGCCATTAACATTCAGGGTTATTATTGAGATGTGATTTTTATTCCCATCCATTTTTATTTGAATTATGGTCTTTAGCTTGATTTGGTTTCTCTTCTGGTTGGTATTTCCCTTAGTTTAATATCTCCCTTTGTAGATTTTCATGGTTATCTTTCTCTTCTTCTTCATGAAAAATGTTGCCCAGGATGTTCAGAAGTGCTGGCTTTCGAGTTGTGAAATCTTTTAACTTTTGCTTGTCGTGGAAGGTTTTTATTTCATCTTCGAATCTAAAGCTCAATTTTGCTGGATATAAGATTCTTGGTTGACATCCCTTTTCTTTCAGAGCTTGAAATATGCTATTCCAGGATCTTCTTGCTTTTAAGGTCTGGGTTGAAAAATCTGAACATAGTCTGATTGGTTTCCCCCTATATGTGATCTGCTTCCTTTCTCTTGTGGCTTTTAATATTCTCTTCTTGCTCAGAATATTAGGCATTTTCATTATAATGTGTCTTGGTGTGGATCTGTTGAGATTTTGTTTGTTTGGTGTTCGGTATGCCTCTTGAACTTGGTTTTCCCATTCATTCCTCAAGTTTGGAAAATTTTCTGTAATTATTTCATTAAATAAATTACTCATTCCTTTGGCTTGAAACTCTGCCCCTTCCTCTATGCCAATCACTCTTAATTTTGGTCTTTTTATGCTGTCCCATAATTCTTGGATGTTATGTTCTTGATTTCCAACGAGTTTTGCTGTATAGTCTAAATTCTTCTCTAGGACATATATTTTATCTTCATTGTCTGAGGTTCTTTCTTCCATTTGGTTTACTCTGTTGGAGATGCTTTAAATTGAACTTTTATTTTGGTTTATTGCTTCTTTCATTTCTGGAATTTCTATTTGGTTTCTCTTTAGAGCCTCTATTTCCCTATTGAAGTAATCTTTTACTTCCTGTATTTGTTTTTGGAGTTCTTTGTCAAAATGATCTTTTGCCTCCTGTACTTGTTCCCTCATCTCATTTTTGAGTTCATTCTTAAGATCCATAAACATTTGGCATATGTAATTTCTAAATTCCATCTCTGGCATTTGACCAACTGTGTTTGCCATGAAATCTTCTGCTGAGGAATCTTGATTTGTTTGTGTCACTTTCTTCCCTTGTTTTTTCATGATGCTTGTGTGTCTTTTCTTTCTGCACTGTGGGACCTTGACTGTTTCGATTTTACCTTAATGCCTTATGTTGTTCCTGTAGTACAATGCTATCAGATCCCCTTATAATTCCTTTACACTTTAAAACCTAACACTTTCTATTCAGAAAATTCAATTTTGATCACAATGTACAGATTTTGTTAACCCAGATATTATTTCCAATTTACTCTGTACGCTTCTGATGGGGTTTTATAGCTTCAAGTATTGGATACAGAGGTATTATGTTTAAGAAGAAGGAAGTGTCTTGAATTGTTCTTTCTTAGAAAGTATGAAAGGAGAGTTCTATTGAAGTGGTTTACTGGAAGTGGTTTAGTATCAGTAGAAGAGAGAAGATAGAGAATGGAGTAGACAATTAGGTGGAGAGACCAATTTATATATAAAGTAAGATGGAAAAGAAAAAAAATGATAAAAGAGTAGAAATTGGTGTAAGAGAGAGGAGAGAGAGAATCAAGAAAATAGAGGGTAAACTATATATAACACCACTTTGCTATCCAGTTCAATTGCGCCAGTTCTACAAATCCCAAGTTCTGTGTAAAGCTTGTTTTTGCCTCTGTTTAATATGCACTGGCAGGGTGCAAATATGAAAGATGAAGGAGGAAGAAGAGATGCCAAAGTGAGAAGGAAGAAAAGAAGGAATGAGAAAAGGAGCAGAAGCAAACAATCAAACACACTGACAATCAATGCAAAAAAAAGCAAAACAAAACAAAGCCAAAAAAAGAAAAAGAAAAACAAACAAAAAACCCTGAAAACCAATAAAACAAGCAAACCAACCAAAAAAAAAAAAAAAAAAAAAAAAGTCGAACCCCAAGTCTCAAACAAAAGGGGCCCTGGGAAGCCCCCCTCTCTTTTCCCTTTCCAGTTTAAGCCAACTGCATCGGACCTCGTCCAGATAGTCTGTGACCCTGTCAGTGGAGTCAAGTCTGTACCCTAGGCCTGTGGCCGAATGGCTCAGGGGGAAGATTGGCTCAGGGCGGTTGTGTGTCAACAGATGAATGGCACCGGGAAGGGGACCCTCCAGAAGGCACCCTTTCCCCACGCCCCCCCACAGTTGTAGCTTCTTGTGGCCGCTGGGCTGGGCTCAGACACGCCCTCCCCTGCTGGTTACCCGAGTCTCACCCAGGTGTGTGCTGCCTTCAGAGCACTGGGGCTCCCTGGGTGTCTGCAGCTGTTCGTCTCCTCCGTCTTTTCCCCTTTGTCTGGGTCAGCCACTGCACTTCTCAAAGATGGCGGTGTTCTCCTCCCTTTCAACATCAGCTCCGCAGACCCTTGTGTCAGTCCAGAGCGTGCGGGATCGGCTTGGCAAGCAGTGCGAAAGAGCTCCACGTGGACACCGCCCACGCCTCTAGGCCTCTTTTTATCCCTCCTCCCCGATCGATTGGTTTCAAAGCCGCTGGGTGGATCGTCTCCTTGGCCCCTGCGCCTGCAGCACAAACAGCGCTGCTTCGGACTGTGGACCGCTGCGACTCTGCTAGGATTTTCTTCTCTTTCGAGTTTTATGTCACATCCCCAATTTCTTATATACTTGTCACATCCCCAATTTACTACTCCTGCTGAAGGTAATTTCATTAATACATTAAACACACATTCTAAAATTGATAACTAGAAGTTAAGGTGCGGAAAATATTCTTTAAAGATGTATTATCTAGGAAAAATAAATAATCAGTACCGAATAAGGGACGTGGAAGTAATGAGAAGAGTGAAGGGAATGACAGAGGCCTGATTACCTATGGAACTACATATGACATCTTTACATGTGTAAGTCGGTTAACCCATATCATTTCCCTTGGGGAAAAAAAGATGGCATTTTCTTTATTGTAATGTTTTATTCAACTGTCTATGAAATGTGCACTATTAAGGGATCACTCAGAGGAGTTGTTTTTTTGGTTTGGTTTGTTTCTTTTTTGGTTGTTGGTTTTTGTTTTCTTCTTTTCGGGAAAGGGAGGGTTTTTTGTTTGTTTGTTTGTTTTTTGTTCAGGATTTTGGGCTACATATGTAAGAGGCTGCATGTGAAAGCAGAACATCTTTCCCAACAGTAGAAGACTATTTCCAACATGTGCTGTTATCACCGGCTCAGACTCAAGGCAACACCTTAGAGAAGGGATTCTCATGAGCCTCAACTCTGAAGCTCCTAACTCCAAGAGCCATTTGGAGCATTCCTCCTCCTCCTCCCCCTCTTCCTCTTCCTCCTCCTCCTCCTCCTCCTCCTCACTTGCATTGGCTGAAACCCTGCAATTGAATATTATACCCTCTGCAATTTTCCTCTTTATAAACCCTTGAAAATAACTGCCAGCACGCCATCTTATCACACTGTGTGATGCCTGTGGATGGTGGCCTCTGATCAGCTTAATAAAGGCTTCTTTTATAGCTCAAGTGTGACATGGCTTGGAGTTTTAATTGACATTTCACTGGGTACAACATTTTTGGTACAACACCCTAGTATCACAATACTGTAGTCCCCATCAACTTCCACCCCATGTGAAAACCTGGAAGTGCTTCCCTTCTGCAGGACCCTTAGCAGGGTGCAAAGGAAAGAGAACTTGAGAGAGATACCAGGAAAGGGGTTAAAAACTCCTTACCAGCCCCACACCTCACTTTATTCTTCAGAATTAAAATTCAGAGGGACTGGGGTTGTGGCTGGTGGTAGAGCACTTGCCTAGTACTACTGAGACACTGGGTTCATTCCCCAGCACCACATTAAAAATAAATAAATAAACAAAGAAAAAAGAATTAAAATGAGAGTGCTGCCAAAGAGACACCTATTAACATGAGCAAAATGGCACCAGACCTCTGCTGAAAGAGAAAAAGTCTGATTTGCCTACTTGGTTGGACCACGAGGACTAGTTTTGCCAATTACATCCTGCAGCTACAAGGTGATGAAAGTGTAGAACCCCCCTTTTTAGCCCCATGCCCTTTTTAGTTTAATTGCTTCTTTTTGCTTCTGTAAAATGCTTGGATTTAAGACAATAAGAGTCAAAAAGCTTCCCCTCAAGGCCAGTTGAAGCTGTGCACACTGCCAAAGCCTAAATGCCTAAATCTACTTACCTAAAACCATATGTGCCTGACTCCACTTTGTAATCAGCACATTCCATTGCTCTGAGGATAGCCTCCACCAATGAAGACCCTCTAAATCATTCCCCAATCAATTTAAAATGTGCTTGGCGTACTCGTGGGCTCTCCTGGCCAATTACAATGAGACAAGACACCCTAACTGTAAAGTTGGCCAATCATGTAACCCTCCCTCTCCTTGCTTCTATTCCCATAAAAGACTTGTCCTTCCTGGGTTCGGGACTCTCAGTACAGGTTCATTGTTTCAGTGAGGTCTGGGAGTCCGAGCTTAAGCCCTTATAAAGGCTCTTTGTTTTTGCATACACTCTGGATTCCTTGGTGGTCTTTGGGGGGTCCGTTCCCTGGGCATTACGGAAAGATAATCCATTTAAAACAATTATCAATGGACAGGTAGCATTTTAGTCACACAGTGAAAATTTTTACAAGTCAAGATTATTTCATGAGCAGAAATTTCTGAAAATCATTGCTCTGGGATATATAATCTCCCAGGGTATCCACCATGCAGAATGATAGATAAACATTCCCACAACCCCAGCCCTTTCCATCTGGCCATCACCCATGCATCACCTGTAAAGGGTAATCCCAGATAATCCACAGGGGCAGGGATCTACCTCTCCTCACTCCACATCCTACTGCTGAATGTCTGATCACTACACTAAGAACAGCCCTGAGGGGCAGAGGACATGCTGCTAGAGAGAGAGAGAGAGAGAGAGAAAGAGAGAGAGAGGGAATAGAAATACACAAATGATAACAATGCTCTCATTACTCATTAGTAATAAGATCGGGGTGACTGTTTTCACTCCTGATTCTGCCTTGTGTTACATTAAAAGTATAATTTAAAAAATTACATTTAAATGATTAAGTTTTTATTATTTTAGCAAGATCAAGCCAGTTCCCCACATTGAAAATTTACCAGGGTTAAATAATAAAGGATTTTTTAGTTGTACACAATTCATTTATTTGTACATGGTACTGAGGATCGAACCAGGGCCGCTCACATGCTAGGCAAGTGTTCTACCGCTGAGCCACAACCCCAGTCCAGTAATAAAAGATTTATTTTAAAATATTTTTTTAGAAGTTGATGAACGTTTATTTTATTTATTGTATGTGGTGCTGAGAATCAAACCCAGTGCCTCACACATGCTAGGAAAGGACTCTACCACTGTGCCACAACCCAGCCCCCAATAACAAAGGATTTTGAAGATAACTTTCCTGAAAATTCCCAATTTTAGCTTATTGGAACACAGACTTAAAATTTTAAACCAGAGAGGGGGCTAGGGTTGTGGCTCAGCGGTAGAGCACTTGCCTAGCATGTGCATGGACTGGGTTCGATCCTCAGCACCACGTAAAAATAAAAACATTATGTACAACTAAAACAAATAAATAAATATTTTTTAAAATTTTTAAACCAGAGAAAGAAGACACGTGTTCAGTCTTACGATAATATTGTGGATGTGAAAGAGGATGGACAGCAAGTGGGGAGTAGTAAATTCTCAACTCCAGTGTCACCCAGAAGAGTGAAACAGGTGCATACTGACCACCCTTCTTTAAAATTGGATGAAACCTATAAAAAAAAACAGTTCTTTGAATGAAGTTTGTTTGTAAGTTTGTGGGGTGGGGTTCTTTACACTAACCTCCTGCTTTAAGAAACTGCATTACAGGTAAATGTGCAAAGCTGTGCAAAGACTCATAGCACATTGATTTCATGCCAAACTCATTACCTGTCTGTCAACAGCAGCTAACAATGTCCTAATGAAAAATGAGAGGTACGGTGAACTAGTATTTCACATTAGGCACGAGAAGTCAAGAAAATTAATCCAGATGATTTGGCTGGAGGTGATAACACTCAAATTATTTAACTAGATCAGTTGCCTAAAAGTGATCCAATTTTCTCTAAAGAAAAAGACATCCCTTCAGTAACAAAAAGCCATTTTGTTCTTTTTATGATCAATATCATTCACTCCCTACTTCTAAGCTTATAGGAAATTCTAACCACCTCAAACACAAATATTCCTGGGTTCTTTAATATTCCTCCAGTTCCTGAGCTTTTTATGATCAAAGTCCCAGCATCTTCTGCCTCTGAGCTGGTATTTCAGAAGTCCCCTAACTACTGCCTCCCATGAACCACAGGCACGTCACCCTGTGTGCGCTTTATTCCTATGGCAATACCAGTTCGGCCTGTGTTTGTGCTATTTTATGCTGAGCTGGTGGTTTACATAAATTTCCACAATATCCCTTAATCATTTGCACAACTAGTAGGCTTGATTTGGATTCTATTTAACAGGTGTTTCCTGGTTCTGCTGCCTATCCTCAACCATTCAAGAGAGGGTAGAGAAAATAGTATTTTCCTAAGATGTATTCACCATCTGCAGACCCTGCTGCCTAAATGAGCCAAATCAGCAATCGCCCACGTAATCATGAATGTCTTCTCCAATAACCATCTTGCAGCCCAAATAAAAGCAATAAATGTTACCAAGGGAAATACAAATTTCCATGCAGCTGGGTCTTTTCCATCTAAGAAACATTACAATTTATCTACCTGTTCAAATTTTTAAAAATCATTTGTTAAACCTATTGGAGCTGACAACAGTAATCTGCTAACCCCAGGAAATTAATCCAACAGGCTCACTTCTTCAGAGCATTGGAACCAACCAAGCATTTATTTACTGAACATTAGCTGCAATGGACAACAGGGTCCCATTCTAAGGGTGTTTTCAATTTCTTTAAAGGAACAAGGGAGACAGGTCTGCAGCAGTGTAAGCATTGTTTATCAGGTGTCTACTGTAGGAAAAGTGACTAAGACAAAATAGATCAGGGGTTAAATTGTGTACAGTAGTTCAGACCTAGCTAGAATTCAAGATTTCATTCTAGTTTCTCCCCTATTCACCTGGTCCAAACAGTAAACTGGAATTTAGATAAAGGGAGAAAAAGACACTTGAAATATGGGGTTTAACATGAACCAAGTTCCCAGGTAGTTAGAATCAGAGTGAATCTGAGGAGCAGTTGGGAGACAGGCCTGACTAAGGTAGTTAAAAAAGACTAAGAGAACAGTGGAAAGTGGAATGAATGCCTAAAAGAAATCAGCCTAAGGAAATCCCAGGACCCAGGCACAAATTATCGATGCAGTTCAAAGGGAGTAGGTGAAGAGTTTCCAAGCACAGCAAGGATCATTTGTCCTTAAAAGTATACCTGAAGACCTGACTAGCACCTTAGCAACAGGTTTCCTATATATTTTGGACTTTTACTCAGAACAGAGAGCAAAAGTCAACTGAAGCATGATAACATGTCACCCAGGCACATGCATATGCACCCACAGAGTGCACATTGGTTCACTTGATTTTCTTCGCTTCTTCAAAAATGAGACCAAAGAAACATGTTATTCCAAACATATGAGGAATTCCTACAGCTTATGATTTTATTTAACTCTATCTCTAACACTATATTTCCCAAACTTGAAAAAGTTCACGATCTTGTGAAGAAAAATAATTATCAAAGATCCAAAGAAGCCAGGTGTGGTGGCACACATCTGTAATCCCAGCAGCTCAGGAGGCTGAGGCAGGAGGATCATGAGTTCAAGGACAGCCTCAGCAATTTAGCAAGACCCCAGCAACTTAGTGAGACTCTGTCTCAAAATAAAAAATAAAAAAGGGCTGGGGATGTGGCTCAGGGATTGAGCACCTCTGGATAACAACAACAACAAAAAAAATCAAACAAACAAAAAATCCAAAGAAAGTTTCACTAAAGGATTCTTGGGGGCTTGAGAAACACTGACTACAAGAAAACTGTAAAGAAAAAAATAAATAAAGGGCTGGGGTTGTGGCTCAGCGGTAGAGTGCTCATCTAGCACATGCAGCAGCCCAGGTTCGATCCTCAGCACCACATAAAAATAAACGCGTTGTGTACAACTAAAAGCAAATAAGTAAATATTTAAAAAATAAATAAATAAATAGATAAATAAAAAGACTTTATAACTAATTTTTATACACACACACACACACACACATTTAAAAATCCAGATGGAAAACATTTAAAAATTACAAAAACTGATGTTGACTGAAAATAATCACAGGAACCCACATTTGAGAACCTCATCTAGAACTACTGTGCAAAACCTAGCAATTTCTATCAAAGAAGATGCTGTTGTCAGTTTGCTCTAATTCCAAGGTTAGTGTAAGAATTTTTTACTGCTAGAGTTTTTATGAGACCTTTACTAAAATAATCATTCACCTTATGGGGTTTTCAAACTGCCCAATAGAATTTGTCTTCTATTTTTCCTATCCTACATGTAGTGAATCTCTCTGTTTATTTCTTTTGGTGTCTTTCCATATTTTTAAATGTTTTAAATTATTAACTGATACATAAAAATTGTACATATTAATGGGGTACCATGTTGTGTTTTGATACATGTATACACTGTATAATATTTAAATCAGGTTAAGCCCTATTGATGTTTGTGATATAATTATTAGTTTCATAAAAAATGCCTCCCAATCCTCAGTACTAACAAGTGTAAGTCATATGCTTACAACTTTCTCAGGAAAACAAAATTGCCCTGACTCTCACCTCCTAATGCGGTATTTCTCATCCGGGGATTTGAGCTTGACCTCCAACCCGTTAATTCTGGGCTGTGAGTCTGAGATCTCCCCAACCTGGAATTGAGCTCGACCCCCAACCTGTTAATTCAAGGCTGTGTGGGCCTAAGTTCTTCCAAACCAGGAATTGAGCCGGGTCTCCTCTGCTAATTCAGGACTGAGAATCTGGGTTCTTCCTTGGTTATGCAAATGAGTTTGAGCCCAAGCTCCTTCCAAATGCTGGAGGTCTGAGCTTGACTTCTCTTTGCCGATGAGATACTACTTTTATGTAACCATTAGGAATTAACTTTGTCTGTGCTCTTGATGTATTTTCTGCTGTATGACCACCAGGTTCTAATACATTTAATTATCAAAAATAAAACCAGTTCTATGGCCCTGTGGAATCTAGCCAGAAGCTGGCTATACTAGCAAGATAACTAAGATTAGCTTTTGCAAATAGCCCCTCCCTACAGGGTGTAACATTACTCATTGAAAAGCTAATGGTCTTTTTGTGTCTGTAAAAGACTCTCCCTTATCCTTCAGCAAATCTAGTATAGATAAGATTGATCAATAGTAGGTACTTAGGATAACTATTTTGTTTTTCCCTGATTGACCCTGGAGTGTCCTGAAATTCTTAAAAGTAACCTTCTATAGTTAATTACTGGAATTCTTTGTTATAATCTCCCTTACTAGAAATCTTTAATGTAATCTCCTTAACTGGAAATCCTTAATGTAACCTCCTTTACTGGAATTCTTTATTTAAATCTATAGTTGAAATGTAAATTGCTGTGTTTGCTGGGATGTATAAAAAATCATGCTGGGAAAAGTAAAAGAAGAACAGTAGAAGGATTTCTACAACCTGTCTCATGTGTGCATTATTTCATTCCGACGTTCCCCTCCAGCATCGATCGGGCTGACCTTGACTTCTTTGCCGAAGCTGGCCTTCAGCAACCTCCATCAACCTGGGAAGTCAGGCATTCTTCAGAAATAGTCACTAATAAAATTCTCACCACTTGGTGAGATCCTAAAGTACCCAAACTCCCCTGCAACTACTGTTTCACCTCTGTGGAAATGTTCTCCCTAACTTAAGGCTAGTAAGTAATCGGATGAAGGAGCCCTAATTAGGAAGGGCTGTTGTAGCTAGCTGGAAGCCATAAGTTCCACCTGATATGTATGTGACGCACCTGTAGGCACCCGCAAACCTGAAGGTATATAACCGGGTGAAAGCGGTCCGAGTTAGGAGAACGGAGAATTCAGTCAGCCGGGCAGTCACTCGGTCGGTCAGAAGAATCAGAGCGGCCAGAATGTAGGCAGAGCAGTTACAGAAGAGAAACCAGATAGAAGAAGTAATGACTGGCCAGAGTTAGGCCGAGGCTCCAGAGGACTGGTCAGAGTAAGGCCGAGGCTCCCGAGGAAGACAGAAGACAGAAGACAGAAGAAGGAAGAAAGAAGAGAGAAGAAAGAAGCTCTAGTCTTTCTCTAAGCTAAGAAGACAAGAAGAAAAGCTCTCTTTAATCTTTCCCTCTCTAAGAAAAAATCTTTCTTTCCCTCTCTAAGCTCTAAGAAAGTAGAAGTAAAAGTAGTAAAGCTTAACTCTGCCTCCGAGAATTTTCCTCCCGTGGCGGCGCCGTGGCTGGCCGTGACAGGCAGCTTACAAATGGTGGCCCGTCCGGGGCTCGGCAGGCAGAGAAGAAAAGCTAAGAAATAAGGAGAGCAACGAAAAAGCATAGCCTCAGACTCAGTTGAGACCAGCAAAAAGAGTAGTAAACAAGAGAGCATAGCCTCTGACTCAGTTGAGGCCAGTTAAGAATTAAGCTGAAGCAGAGTAGCCAGCGAAAAGCCGAAGCGAGCCGGCCAAAAGCCGACTTAGTTGAGGCCAGTTAAGAATTAAGCTGAAGCAGAGTAGCCGGTGAAAAGCCGAGCCGGCCAAAAGCCATAAAAAATGAAGAAGCCAGACTCAGTTGAGACCAGCAAAAAGAGTAGAAACAAGAGAGCATAGCCTCTGACTTAGTTGAAGCCAGTTAAGAATTAAGCTGAAGCAGAGTAGCCGGTGAAAAAGCCGAGCCGGCCAAAAGCCATAAAAAATGAAGAAGCCAGACTCAGTTGAGACCAGCAAAAAGAGTAGAAACAAGAGAGCATAGCCTCTGACTTAGTTGAGGCCAGTTAAGAATTAAGCTGAAGCAGAGTAGCCGGCGAAAAGCCATAAAAAATATAGAGAAAAAGCCTTGAGCTTTAGTATAAAGAAAAAAGCCATGAGCTTAAAAGAAAATAGAGAATTAAATAGCATGGTAAAAACCATGCAGAGAAAAAAAAAAAAAAAAAAAAAAAAAAAAAAGCCACTGAGCTTTGGCAAGAAAGCCATAAAGAAAAATAGAGGAGAAAAAAAAAAAAAAAGTCAAAGCCGCTTATGCAATTGTGCTTAACTAGGTGCGTTAGCTGCTCCTCAGCATTAGGCTTCCTTAAAGCCACAGCACCTTCTCAAAAAGGGCTCAATCCACCCTTTCAAAAATAAAAGGTGAAAAGCTAGGTAGAGAAAATAGAGAAAATAAAATAGAGAACAAAAGCACCTTTTTAAACTAAAGGGAAGGAATATGAAGGAGCCCTAATTAGGAAGGGCTGTTGTAGCTAGCTGGAAGCCATAAGTTCCACCTGATATGTATGTGACGCACCTGTAGGCACCCGCAAACCTGAAGGTATATAACCGGGTGAAAGCGGTCCGAGTTAGGAGAACGGAGAATTCAGTCAGCCGGGCAGTCACTCGGTCGGTCAGAAGAATCAGAGCGGCCAGAATGTAGGCAGAGCAGTTACAGAAGAGAAACCAGATAGAAGAAGTAATGACTGGCCAGAGTTAGGCCGAGGCTCCAGAGGACTGGTCAGAGTAAGGCCGAGGCTCCCGAGGAAGACAGAAGACAGAAGACAGAAGAAGGAAGAAAGAAGAGAGAAGAAAGAAGCTCTAGTCTTTCTCTAAGCTAAGCTCTATCTTTCTTTACTCTACTCTAAGCTAAGAAGAAAAGCTAAGCTCTATCTTTCTTTACTCTAAGGTACTCTACTCTAAGCTAAGAAGAAAAATCTTTCTTTCCCTCTCTAAGCTCTAAGAGTAAAAGCTTAACTCTGCCTCCGAGAGTTTTTATCCCGGTTTACGGTACCAGGCAGCTTACAATCGGAAGTAATCAGAAATCCAAGAGCTGCCAGGGTGCAGGGGATCCGCTGATTCAAGTTGATCAGAAATGATGTTTTTCCCCTCAAATGAAGATGATTCCTGGATGTGGAGCAAAACAGGAGGCTAGGGGACATTATGTGGAATGACTGGCAGTGCCGTGTCTGCACGTTTTCTAAACTGAGACTCCATATACAATTGGTTGATGATAGGGTTTCCCTTTAAAAAAAAAATTTGAGAAGGGGCAGTTTTTTCATGTACTACAATTCCATGATTTAATTCCACCTAAGAGAATTCTGATAATCTGAAAGGGGAAGTGACAATCCAAGGCACAAGGCAGCCAGTGGCAGCAGCTGGAGCAGAACATCTAGAGCTAATCCCTAGGCCAATATATCCAAGGAATTACCAATGTGACCATCACCACCCTGATGGCAGCTGCTTGGTGCACTGAGAACTCTTTGACAGCACCAAGAACCTCCCATCAAGTACAGCAACACAAAGAAAGAACCTGAGGGCAAAATTCACTATGAGGCCAGGACACCAAGATCTCAGAAGAGGACTGGGCAGAAACATCGCCAAAACATTAAATAAGAATAAGGAGAAGTAGCAGGAACCGGCCAGCCACCTGCCTGCCCAACCACCACCACTGGCCCACACTGCCGCAGGGACTAGGAACAGCAGGCCTGGCTGGATGAAAGGCCCAGCAGGAGGAAGGCACAACAGGAGGAAGAGCCCCACCAACTACCTGTGCAACTAGAGCAGTAGGCACCAGCCAGAGGCCCTGCCGCCCACCTACCCGACCCCCACCAACACAACTAGACTAGGAGGAGACCCAGGAGGAGGAGACTGGGGAGAGAAAAGCCAGAACTCCTGCTCCACACTGTGGCCAGGAGGAGATTTGAGAGAGAGGCCTGCCCCACACCTGCAACTTGGAGAGGCAACCCAAGTCTGCCCAGAGAGACACGCTGCACTGGGGTTCCATGGCTACACAACCGAACATCAAGATAATTATAGGCTTGAGGCTGCCACTGCCACAAAACTGAGATAGTGAGGCTACTATCAAGGAACAACAAAAATGTCCTGGTAAGACATCACTAAGGTCCATGTGGACCAGGCTGCACCAGAGGGTGATCTAATAGAGATGCTATGGGGATGCCTATCTCTTGCTTCTCCTACTAACAGCCAAATTCTTATTAGATCAATCTAATAACTCTATTTTCTCACATCCTACCTCATAAACATCACAGCCAACCCCTAAGTCCCCCCTTCTACCATTAGATACTATAAACCACCATGCAAACATAGAGACTGTATGGTAAAAGATAACTGATCTCATCATTTCTGTTTATTGTGACAAAACTATAAATATAAAAATAGAAGCTAACTGATATATGGATACATGTTGGGTATATCCAATGCTGTAATATTGAATTTTCCCTAAAAAGTGAGGTTTCGAGTAACCAATAGGGATGCTATAAGATGATAGGGCAGAAGGCTTAATGCCTCAAGCTTACCCTGGAAGAGAGGAAAACACTCAGGCATCATGAAAAAACAAGGGAGGAAAATGTCCAAAACAAACCAAGCTAATACAACAATAGAAGTCATAGAAAGCACAGTAGGTGAAAAGTCAGAGAAGGAGTTCCAGATATACATAACTAAAATGATTTGGGATTTAAAAAATGACCTAAGTGAGCAGATACAGGCAAAAATTGATCTCTCCAACAAAGAGATAAGAGATCAAATACAGGTAGCAAAAGATTACTTCAAGAAAGAGATAGAGAGTCTGAGAAAAACACAAACAGAAATACTTGAAATAAAAGAAACAATAAGCCACTTTAAAAATTCAATAGCTAAGCATCACCAACAGATTGAATCACTTGGAAGATAGGACCTCAGACAATGAGGACAAAATATATAATCATGAAAATAAAGTTGACCTCACAGTGAAGATGGTAAAAAACCATGAACAGAACATCCAAGAATTATGGAATACCATCAAAAGACCAAATATAAGATTTACTGGAATAGAGGAAGGTGCAGAGATTCAAACCAAAGGAATGCACAATATCAGAAAATTTCCCAAGCAGGAAGAATGAATTTGAAAATCAAATACAAGAGGCCTATAGGATGCCAAACAGATCCACACCAAGGCACATTATAATGAAAATGCCTAGCATACAAAATAAAGATAGAATTTTAAAGGCTGCAAGAGAGAAAAGTCAGATTACCTATAAGCGAAAACCAATTCGGATCTCAGCAGCTTTTCAACTCAGACCTTCAAAGCCAGGAGATCCTGAAACAACATATACCAGGCTCTAAAATATAAGGAATGCCAACCAAGAATCTTATATCCAGCAAAATTAACCTTTAGATTTGACGATGAAATTAAAACCTTCCATGATAAACAAAAGCTAAAAGAATTCACAACAAGAAAGCCTGCACTACAAAACATTCTTGGCAAAATATTCCACGAGGAGGAAATGAAAAACAACAATGAAAATCTGCAAAGGGAAGAACTGCTATAAAGGAAAAACCAACCAAAGGAGAAACCAAGTCAAGCTAAATATCAAAAATAAAAATTAAAAATATGGTAATACAAATCATGTCTCAATAATAACCCTGAACATTAATGGCCTAAACTCACCAATTAAAAGATGTAGGCTAATACATTGGATTAAAACAACAACAACAACAACAATATGTTGCCTGCAAGAGACACATCTCATAGGAAAAGACGCCCACAGACTGAAGGTGAAAGGATGTGATAAAATATACCATTCACATAGTCTACATAAGCAAGCAGGGGTCTCCATCCTCATATCAAATAAAGTAGACTTCAAGCCAAAATTAATCAAAAGAGATAAATATGGACATTTCATACTGCTTAAGGGAATCATAGATCAACAAGATATAACTGTTACAAATATATATGCCCCAAATAATGGAACATCTACATTCATCAGTCAAACTCTTCTGAAGTTCAAGAATCAAATAGATCACAACACAATAATTCTAGGTGACATTAACACACCTCTTTCACTAATGGATAGATCTTCCAAGCAAAAGTTAAACAAAGAAATTATAGAATTCAATAATACAATCAATAACTTAGGCTTAACTGACATATATAGAGTATATCATCCATCAAAGAGCCAGTACACTTTCTTCTCAGCAGCACATGAATCCTTCTCTAAAATAGACCACATATTATGACATAAAGCAACTCTAAGCAAATATAAGAAAGTAGAGATACTACCCTGCATTCTATCAGATCATAATGGAATGAAATTAGAAATCAATGATAAAAAAAAGAAACAAAAGCTATCTAACACACAGAGACTAAAAAATATGCTACTGAATGAACAATGGGTTGCAGAAGACATCAAGAAGGAGATTAAAAAATTCTTAGAGGTAAATGAGAACACCGATACAACATATACAACATATCAAAATCTCTGAGACACTATGAAGGCAGTACTAAGAGGAAAGTTCATTGCATGGAGCTCATTCCTTCAAAGAAGAAAACGTCAACAAGTAAATGAACTAACATTACATCTCAAAGCCCTAGAAAAAGTGGAACAAATCAACCCCAAAAGAAGTAGAAGACAAGAAATAATTAAAATCAGAGCGGAAATTAATGAAATTGAGACCAAAAAAAAAAATTGAAAAAATTGACAGAACAAAAAGCTGGTTCTTTGAAAAAATAAATAAAATTGACAAACCATTAGCTATGGTAATGAAGAAAAGAAGAGAGAAAACTCAAATTACCAATATCTATGATGAAAAAGGAAATATCACGATGGACACTACAGAAATACAGAAGATAATTAGAAATTATTTTGAAAATTTATACTCCAAAAAAATAGAAAATATCAGGACAAGGACCTGACCTGTTTGGCTCACTCCTGTACCCACAATGTATAGTACTCACAAATATCAGGTAAGTAAAAGCCATGATGTTCTCACAGTGAGAAGACCCAAATATAGCTTATTAAAACCTACGGTCTCAAATTCTCTCATGAGTTAGATTAGCTCCATTCAAAGAGATATACTGCTCTTTGGCTCCAGCCCAGCTGGGAAACTGACATTCAAAAGTGCATGTTGCATTCCAGATGGGGAGAAACTGCAGTATCACAGGAAGAATACTGGGCCTGGTCCCTGAAGGCTGGGCAGTGTTCACATCCCAGGTTCTGATACTGAGCAGCCACTCCAGGCCCCAGTACATGTCTCTGTCTATAAAATATGCAAGCCATTGCCAACTTCAAGGGATTATTTTTTAGGAAAAAATAATGTTTTGAGACTAGAGGGAAAAAAAAAAGCCACCTTCACGTTAAGTTTTATTATCTTGATAAATGAAGCCTCAATGGCTTCAGTGTAAAAAGCATGAACAAATTCAGATATTCACAGATGAACACGGAAGAGCAAAGGCCTCAAAATGACCCCAAGTATTCATTATATAATCGATATTAAGATCTTATCTATTACTGACAGTAAACATATTAAAATGCAGATAGAGTAATAATGTTACTATTGACATCTCCTGCCACCACTCTCTTAGTTTAATGAAGCCACATGAGATTTCACTATAGGATAGCATTCATTTGACATACAGAGTCTCTCTTGCAATGCCAAGCCTCCTAGGACAGCATTATCACAAGATGTTTCCAAACAACTTTCACCTCATTATTGTCCCCTCCCAAAACAGCTGAACGTTATGCCAGAACAAAATCACTGTCTGATGGACATTCTCCTACACTTAAATAGCCAATAAAAAAAGCCATTCCATCCTTGGGTCAATCTGTTTCATTACTCAGAGGTACATTTTGCAGCCAATTCCTCCTCAGAGGCACATAAGAAAGGTGGCTTAGATTTTGTGCCTTCCTGAGGTTTTCCTACAAGCATGGTAGCTCCCTGGGCAATAACTGCTCTGAAACACTCCAGGCAAAAACCATCCCTGTCATCGAGAACAGGGAGCTCTGGGATCAAAACCAAGCCCTGTGTGAGCCTAGAACAGCCTGGCTTCTACCTACATCCAGCCCAGCAGATGCCATTGAAGAAAAAATTCAGAGAAAATCATGGTGCTTCTGAGTCCCCTTGGCTGCAAAGACCCTAGAATTCTACAATGTACAAGTACTTACCACTGCTATCCCAACTGTCAAGATTGAAGGAGAGGGCTGGGGTTGTGGCTCAGCAGCAGAGCGCTCGCCTAGCACGTGCGTGAAAATAAAGACATTGTGTACAACCAAAACAAATAAATAAACATTAAAAAAAAAAAAGATTAAAGGAGAGAAGTGGACTTGGAGGATGATCATTTAAAAAATAAGCTATTTTTTACTCTCCTGGATATGCCCATTGTGGTCCCTAAATCAAAACAGCTGTAGATCATCTCTGTCTCCCACAGAATTGCTTTGACTGAACTGTTTCAAGTTATTCCTTCAATTTGAAGGTCAGGTAAAAAAAAAAAAAAAAAAAAAAAAAGCTGTGCACATTTTGCTACCACAAAACTATTAACCAGAAGAACTTCATTCCATAAAACATTGGGTGAAAACCTCAGAGCACCAACCAGAAAATTTTCCCATGTAAAGATTTCCTGCATTTCATTCTTCACAGGATTGTCAGGGAGCTAAAAACAAACATCTATTGTTATATACACCTTTCTTTTTTTTGCCCTGATTTTACTAATGTTCTTATAGTCTCAGCACCCACTTTAAATAAGCTAAATGGAACTGAACTCACTATTTCCTGTATAAATTTGATTTTCTTCCCCTTTGGCCAATTGATTGTATCTACAGCTTCCCTAACATCTGTAGGAACTAGACTGGGGAAAAAGAGGCGGGGAGTAGAGAGAAGCATTTACTTAAGCCTCAGAGAACTCTAATCTACTTTGGAAATATTCTGGGTTCAAATCTCTAAGAAATTCTGAGTTCAAATCCCAGCTCCACCACTCACTCCCTGCAAAGCCACATAGGTTTGCTGCATCTTAGTCTCCACCATGGTAAACTGGGTGTGAGGCCTTCCGCCACCAAGCTGTTGAGATCCATGACAGGCAGAGTGGAGAGAGGCCAGTTAAAAATCTGTAAAGAATTATATCTGAATAAGCTCTTTTCGTAATTAATCCAGAGGTTCAAGGTTAAAGGCTTGCAAAGTAAAATTCTTGCAATGCCATTTTCTCAAGCAGGGAACCAGTGGGTAGAAAGTGGACGTAAGTGATTGCTAATGCATTAATGACTGACATGTGGCAGCCACCATGAGACACACAGATGCAATGTGACATTAATGGAGAGATTTGCCGCTGGTCATGTACACAGGGAGGGGGACGCTCCACCGCCTCTTGCCTTTAACTCCGGTCTGAAATCAAACGTCAGCCAAGATTAATTAGAAGCCTGGAGTTTCATTCTACTCTGTTGATAGGAAAAATACATTTCCATAATGTGAGGAAGCGTTTATGTGGGCCGCAAATCTACCTGACGCGGAGGGAAGGGCTGCTGTATTGTGAATGCTGCCTGTGTGGCGCTTGTCAGGGCAATTACTTTCTGCTCAAGTGGCCTGCTTCTTAACATTTTATTATCTTAACAACAAGATAATAATTACTGCAAGCAGTAATTATTTATTATGTTAATTCTTTAGCTTTCTTCCTGAAATTTCTCTAAGACCATTAAAAACTAGCTGTGCCCTTAAAACAAACCACGAGTTTATTAATACTCAACCAATTAAGGGGAAAAAGCAAAGTCAGAGAGTGCTCCACACCAGCAATTATTAACCAAGCAGCCGGCCTGCACGCTTTCCTTGCCACAGATTTTATTTGAGGAAACATCCTATATGTTGAACTGACTGGGAAACAATGTGAAATGTGTTTACAGCATTACAGGGACCTCGAAAATCTCAAAGGAACAGAAGGAAACTGCCTTTCAGGTCCAGACAGTTCTCAAATCCAGGTTATGGTGGAAGCCACAGTAATACCTTTCTCACCTCTCACAAAAGGAAAAGGCTGTCAGAGGCTTTCTCCAACCCATTATAGAAGACCCCCAAGAAAAGGCCACCTTTATCTTCTCAGTTCGACTCCCACTGCTATGGTTTGGGTAAGTAGTCCCCACATGTTGAAGGCCTGGTCCCAGCTCGTGGCACTACCGGGAGGTGGGGAAAACTTTAAGAGGTGGAGCAGAGTCGGAGATCTTAGGTCACTGAGGGTGTACCCTTGGAGGGGATTGTGGGAATCCAGAACCTTCCCATCTCTCTTCTACATCCAAGCCATTAGGTGAAGATTTTTTGTCATGCACTCCACCATGATGTGCTGCCTCTCCACACGACCAATTGACCATGGACTGAAACCTTTGCAACTGTGGGCCAAAATAAATAACGTTTCCTGTTTTTACATAGATCATCTCAACTATTCTGTTATGGTAACAGAAAGCTGACTAATATACACACACATTGCCATTTTTTTATTTATCAGTTAAACCTTAGCAACATCGCTCTTTCTTGAACACTTTATCAATATCAACCCGTTTTCTTATAATATATATTTTAGTCTCTAACTCCCCAATTCTAGAACCCTGTGGATTATTAAAGCCACATTTATCTGTTAATAACCCAAAACCAAAGGAACAGTGACCTACTGAGTCACTTCCTGCACTGTCTCTGAAGCAGCATCAAGAAGCTCTGTACCATAGACCTGCAGGCAGGCAACAGATTGACAGCTCCAAATCAGAAAAAGTCCAGAGAAGAGTGGCACACAGCTTCTGGGCCAACATGGCAATAACGGGCAGATGCATTGTGAGAAGAAATACCAGGCTCCATATGGTATATAAGAGGAACACACTTGGAAACACCCTTAGCTGTGAGGGCATCCCTATCCAACTGCTGACCCTGTTGGTAGATAGATGATGAGTTGGAGCTCCCAGAGAACTGAGGCGGCAATATCATCTACCCCTCTCTTTCCTTTTTATTCCATTTTCCCTGTTTTTACCTTCTGTGTTAGTCCATTTGTATAACTATAACAAAATACACAAGGCTGGGTACTTTATAAAGAAAAGACGTTTATTTAGCTCACAGTTTTAAAGAGGAAAAGTCCAAAATCAGGGGGTCTTGTCTGCCCCACAACATGGTAGAGAAGTTGGAAGGGAAACAGCAATAACCAGAATGGCCACATGGAAAGACAGGAAGCCAGAAAGAGTCTGAAGACAGGCTTGTTCTTTTTGTAACCCACTCTCACAAGAACTACAAAGTCCCTTGAGAACTACATTAACCCCTTCCAAGGGAGTTGCTCCCAATGACATGATCACCTTTTACTAGGCCCCACCTCTCAATATGGCCACACTGGGGACCAAACTTCCAGCATATGAACCCTTTTATTTATTTTTAGTAGTAGTTGGACACAACACCTTTATTTTATTTATTTATTTATTTACATGGTGCTGAGGATTGAACCCAGGGCCGCACACGTGCTAGGCAAACGCTCTACCACTGAGCCACAACCCCAGCCCCCAGGACACAAAACTTCAGGGGACACCCAATCCATATCCAAAGCCCACATCACCTGTAGCAATGTGGATTATGTAAACCTTCAAAAATTAATTATAGTCTTTATTTTTCTATTTTCCAGGTTACTCTGAAAACCTCTGGGACCATCCAATTTAAAACATCAATGAAAATTTGGAATGGAACCACCATTTGACCCTGCTATCCCACTCCTTGGCTTATTCCTAAAGGACTTAAAAACAGCTTACTACAGGGACACAGCCACATCAATGTTTAGAGCAGCACAATTCACAATAGCTAGATTGTGGAACCAACCCCGATGCCCATCAGCAGATGAATGGATAGGGAAACTTTGGTATATATACACAATGGAACACTACTCAGCACTAAAAGAGAATAAAATCATGGAATTTGCAGGTAAATGGATGGAGTTGGAGAAAATAATGCTAAGTGAAGTTAGCCAATCCCAAAAAACTAAAGGTTGAATGATCTCTTTGATAGGAAGTTACTAACTTATAAAGGCAAGAGAGAGGGGATGAGAGGAATAAAAGAACTTTAAATAGAACAAAGAGGGGGGAGGGAGGGGAGGAGGTAAGGGGATAGGAATAATGGCAGACTGAGTTATCCATGATTACACTAAATATATATATGAAGACACAATTGTTGTAAAAATAATTTATATAATAAACCAGCAACTTGAAAAATTGTGCTCTTTATATGTAATATGAAATGAAATGTACTCTGCAAACATGTATAACAAATTAGAATAATAAAAAAATAAAAAATAAAAAAATGGGTAAAAGGCTTAAAAAGATCCCTGCAAAGACAGAATAAGAATAGCATCAATAATGTAAGCAAACAAACAGGAAATGGTAAAACTGACAATTTTTTTCTTTATTCAAAGTTGTATATATGACATGCATTACAATTCATAATACACATATGTTGCACATTTTTATATAACACTGGTTGCATACAAAGTATATTCATACTATTCATATAGCTTTACTTGAATCAGTGACATGTCGGTGAAAACTGAAAATCTGATTAAATCTGAAAAAAATAGGCAATAAATTTACACACAACACTGAAATAATCAAGAAAACCATTTGAAATATCCATTGTAATTCGTTAATAAAGAATTAAGCCCTAACTTTATCTTTGCATAGATGCCAGCTATTAAAAATCAAATGTCAAACTAAAGTTAAATTTTATTAAGCTAAAAAAATAAATAAATAAATAAAACATCAATGACAAGGAAATAGCTCTCAGTGAGGTATAGTGGGATCTACTGAGAAGGTAAAAGGTCTGACTCCTTCTGGGTACAAATAGCTTTTCATTCTTAGCAGCACTTCAGTGTTTCTTATTTCAAAAATGTGCACATACATAATACAACAAATAACATTACATCAAGAAGGAAGGTGCTAAGCATTCAGTGTGGGGTTCCATTGCTGTTGTGATACTGCTAATAATATAAAGTTTAAAAACAGGGGCAGGGGTAGGAGGCAGAGGGAAGTACACAGGAGCCCTGGGACACAGGGGCACAGCACCCAGAGGGTGGTGTTAATGTCTCATCCCCCGTTTTCCCTGCCTCCTCTTCTCAAAGGCACAGTGAAAATTTTCAGATGCTGAATTCATTTCCTTTACTTGCAGAAGAAAACAGCTGTCAGCCACAGCTTTTAAAAATCAGTATATTTTGAGCTATTCTCTGTAGTTTTCAAAATAGACATGGTCCAATTAAATTTTCTGAAATTGTTTCTCTCTTTTCTTTATGCACAGAATACCTCTGCAGCCTGGTGCCTAAATATAATAATAATAACAATAATAATAATAATAAGAAGAAGAAGAAGAAGAAGAAGAAGAAGAAGAAGAAGAAGAGAGGAGGAGGAGGAGGAGGAGGAGGAGGAGGAGGAGAAAGAGGAAGAGGAGGAGGAGGAGGAAGAAGAAGAAGAGGAGGAGGAGGAGGAGGGGGGGAGGAAGAAGAAGAAGAAGAGGAAGAAGAGGAAGAAGAGGAGGAGGAGGAGGAGAAAAATAACTAGCACTCTTGAGATTTTGTTAATTCTTGCTTATTTCTTTTCCCCCAAATAAAAGTAAATCCTAACAGATCCAAATAAAAAGAACAGGCTGGCTTGCATGTTCTTGAACAGCACTTAGACATACAGCAAGGAAGCTGTTGTGTGTGCTTTAGAATACTTCTCAGCCTCTGGTCTTGGGGTTTTCAATCAGTGCTATCTAATTTGGGAGGTCAGAGAGCAGGGGTCTTAATTAGTGCCCAGGCTCACTTGTTAGCCTTGAGATCCTCCCTCCCTCCGTCCCCTGGCATGCTACTTCAAGGAGCTCTCGGATCTAATTCTGCACTAATGCTTAATAAAGTTGTAGAGATTTAATACAATTAGGAGTGTTGCTCACAAATTAACCAATCCATTAACGCTCCAGCAAAGAAATAATTCCAGAGGAAAAGCCAGCCAAATGAGGATGAGAAGACAACCAGCAAAGGGAACAATCTGCTTAAAACACACACACACACTGGGATTCACTTTCACGCCCACCTTTGTATGTTTTATACCTTTTGGAGCAAAGAGAAATGGAGGTAAATTCTGACATCAGGAAATCTCCCTCTACTAATGTTCAGCTTCAAAAAGTGGGGACTGAGTGTCACTCTGCCAGTTCATTTCGCAAAATCATCACAGCTTTTTATTGAGATTAAAAACTCACAGATTCAATGCTTGTTAAACTGTTTTAAATAACTTTTATCATAAGGTGGTATATGAACACATTGAAGAACTCTAATAAATACATAAAAGTCAAAAGAAAGCAAAATCACTAAAAAATCCACTCTCCAGAAATAAGCACTGTTAGTATTTGGGTTTGTTTTCTAGGTATTGCCACAGATCTCTCCATAAACATTTTAGATGATTCCATAACACTGGCATTGCCCTATGCCATGGCTTCCATCATGAGCTCTACCCTGTGTCACTGTACTGTGACTGCCTCACATCCTTATATGTTTGCTTTGTCACCATTCTTAGTGGCCATGTGGCAGTCTTATATGAACATGCCTTGATATCATCCCTTCCTATTGTTGGATATTTAGGTTGCTTCCAATTTTTTTAGTTCTCCAAATAATGCCTTAATGAAGATGCCACCAGGTTATTCTTCATACAATGTACACTCTTATTTCCTTTGGATAAATTTATCATATTCGGATAAAATTCCACTAATCTGCTTAGGGCCTTGCTAGGTTGCTGAGTCTGGTTTTGAACTCATGATCCTCCTGCCTGAGCTTTCTGAGCCACTGGGATTACAGGTGTGTGCCACCACAGTTGGCTTCACTATGTTCTTTTTTTTTTTTTTTTTTTTTGGTACGGGGGATTGACTCGACCATTAGGCCACATCCCCAGCCCTTGTTTGTATTTTATTAGAGACAACATCTTACTGAGTTAAGTGCCTCACCATTGCTGAGGTTGGCTTTGATCCTCCCGCCTCAGCCTCCCAAGTGCTAGGATTACAGGCGTGCACCACCGCGCCCCACTCTCCACTATGTTCTTTATGCAATCTAATGGAGCATCTTTCTACTCTCCAGGTGTGTGTATGCTCTCAGGACCTCTGTTTCACATGACCCATGGCTCAGGAAACAGCCACTGATCACTGGATTGCCCTCAATGTCCCAACAGTTTATAAAATACATCAAAATATCCTTATAGACAAAAATTACAAAAATACTCACTAGACGCTACCTTTATGTTTCCTGAAAGACAACTGAACTTGACTAACTGGACTTGACACTAGCAGGAACAGTCAGCACCCTTCCCAGGGCTTCCTCATCTCCCTCAGCAGTGCCACACAGAAGCTCTGCCACTGCTGTTCAGAACTCTCAGCTACCTGAGCTCTGGCTTTCCTTAGGGCCTGCACAAGCCACTTAACCAGTGCTCAAGGTCCAAGAAATGGACACCACCACCACTTCCCAGAGAGAAGGAGCAGAAAGACCACACAAAACAAAGAGATGAATCACAAATAATAGGTGGCACAAGGACATGTGGGACATTGTAAGTATCTCACAGCTCTGTGTATGTCTTGTTCTCTCAGAATGCTGCTTCCTGGAACAGGATGAACATTCAACTTGAAACTGTCAACTATCCAAGATTTAGTTACATAATGAGGAACTCCGTGTGTTGCAGAATTCTTTCCTGTCTAATGAAGAGTTGACACCATTGTCGAGAGTTCATCTAATTACAGTCAGTCCTCAGTATCAGCGGGTTCTGCATGCATGGATACAATCAACCTCAGGTAGAAAATATTCAGGAAAGAAAATATGAACAGACTCTTTATCCTGTCATTATTCCCTTATAAATACCACATTTACACTATAATACATTGTATTAGGTATTACAAGTCATCTAGAGATGATTTCAAATATACGGGAGGATGTGCATAGGGTTTGTGCAAATACTAGGCTATTTCACATAAGATACTTGAGCATGTGCCAGTTGTGGTTATTCTCGGCCCTGGAACCAGTCTTCACAGACAACTGAGAATTGACTGTGCTAACTTATAAGCAAAGTCTCACATCTAAATTATATTTAAGTTGTGATCCTGTTTTGATTTCAGAAGGTGTAGTTGAGGCAGAGAGGCATAAAATATTTGCCAAAGTCATAGACTAAGACCAGAACTGAGTTACTGTAAAGCAGAGATCACCTTGACTTCTGTCTCTTGAGGTCACACTTTCCAACACTAAGGTCCCCATCTAGAATGATCAAGGCTACAGCCACAGGGCCTACTCTGTCATGTCCAGTGTAGTTTCAAAGTTCCCACGGGGCCATACTGTGTGGGTACAGGAAAATTCAAGTGTACACAATAATGAAGCTCAAGGGACACCAGTGTTTCTCCATTCCCACATGCCCTTTCTCAAAAACTCTTCCATATTTCCATCCAAGAAGCTTAGGGCTTTGTTAAATTACTGAAGTTGGCTTGGAACTCTTGATCCTCCTGCCTCAGCCTCCTGAGCCACTGCTATTACAGGCATCACACATAGTTAGTATGCTTTCTAATTTAATCCTCACTTTATAGTAACTAATAAGTTTAGGTGTTCATTTTATTTATTTAGATAAATTAATGAGACTAAAAATAGATTTTTCATGGTTTTAAAACTTATTACAAATATAATTCTTTTAAATCTACATAATTTTAAAATTGGTTCAACCACTTTAAGTAATCTGTCATTTCTTTTTAGCATTTTAGAAATTTGTCCTCAAAATGCAAATTTAAACTTATTTGACATTTAAAACAACTTTTTCTGATAGAAAGTGAGGCTGATTTGAGTGACATCTTTGATGAAGACTGCTTTGCTAATCAGATCACATGATAGCCTCACTGATTAGCCTGAATTTTTCTTTACATATATGATTTATTATAACAATACAAATAATAGTATTATAAATATGCATATTTTATATGCATATTTAAAACACGCACTGACTAACATAAAAAGAAATTAACATTATTTTGTTTTCACAATCATTTATAGATATTCCTGTGCTAAACAAAGTGTCTTTAAGTTAAAAAATAACAGGTGTGATTAACAGTAATTGATGAATCTTGGCAAAGCTCTTGGACAGCTTCCCAGCAAATGAGAAGGTGCATGACTGGAGAAGGAATCCTTTAGAGAGGAGTTAGCTTCCAACTTTTTGTTTTCAATAATTTTTGAGAATGAACCTAATCAAATATCAACTTACAAATCATTAAAAATAATTTTTGATGCCAAATCAAATGTGAATTTTGGTATGCAACTTGAAGAGTACTCTAAGAAGTAGCACTGCCATGACAAAAAATCCTTAAAATCTATTTATATAAAACAAATTCTCTTGGCACATATTCATAAAAATGAACAATGGAAACAGAATTGGCACTTCATTCAATTTAATTCTAGCAGTAAATAACACCAATCCACAGACACATGAACTAATTTCTTCAAAGCCCAATTGATTTCTGAAGTATTTCTCCAATACATTTTAACAATGATTCAATTGTATACTAATAATTGGAGGGATCATTCAACTGGATAGAATTTAGCACTTAAAGCTTTATGCACTGATGAAATTAAAATTTCCATTGTATATATACTTTTGCTGCAGAGAAGTTTGGTAAATAATAAGTAGAAGATTTCAAGCTTAAACATGTTATAATAAGATGCAATTCTATGGGAAAATAATAAGAAAATACAAGTTCAAGGAGAAAAAATAAGGAGGTAAAATAAAAATAAAAGTTTATTCAAGTATTTTTAAATGGACAATGGGATGGTATCAAGTCCTTGGGTACCCAGCTTCTCTGCCTGATATCTATCAGACAGATATCTAAGATCTTTGTAAAAGTTTTATTTTAAGATGTAATATTTACCTCAGAGCTTATATTCTTTCCTTCTGCACTGTATAAACAGGATAAAAATTTCAGATGTGAACTTATCAAAGTGCAAGGAAGTGCCTAGTTTTTGAAAATTATTTTACAGAATACTGAAGCATGAAAGTCAGAATCTTACCCAGTACCACTGCCCAAAGACCTCAGATCTTAGCATTGGCCATCAGCTCCCTGCAAGATGCCACACAGCAAGTTTCCATACAGCAGTAGCTATTCATTCCATTTTCCTGCTGACAATCACAGTTATTTCTGTTGATGTTGGTAGGATGCACTACAGTCTCCAGAATAAGCAAACTTACCCACTGACTCTGTTTGAAAGTTATCCTCCAAAACAAAGAGACCAACTTTATAAGTATTCTGAGAGCTGGTGTCCCTCCATCCTTAGTCCTGCTATTTGGGTGACAATGCTCCTTGCAGCTGAGCCATCCATCCACCCTTACTGGACTCCTGCCTAACCAATCAAAAGGGAAGCAAGCACAAAGGTCCAGGATCTCCACACAGGATCAGGTTAAGCTCCCTGGGTATGCAACAGGGTGCTAACTCTGTCTGATACAAAGCATTATGTTCAGGGTAAGTATCCTTTACCCAAAGTTCTTGAAACCTGAAATGTGTTTATTTTTATTTTTATTTATTTATTTTTTTTAGATTTTGGAACATCTACATACATGTAATGAGATATCTTGGGGATTGGAATGAAGTGTAAACATAAAAGTCACTGCTGTTTCATGTGCATCTTAAACATGCTGCCCAAAGGTAGTTTTTTACAATATGTTTCACATGCCCACATCTTGATTGCAACCCGCCACATGAAATCAGGTGTAAAATCTTGCACTGTGGCATATAAGTGCTCAAAATGTTTTGGATTTGGGACCAGACTTCAGATTTTGGCATTTGGGACGCTCAACCAGCTGTATAATTTAGAGGCTTCAGAATCATGTTAGCGAAGTTCAAAACTCAGCTTTGCCTCCTACCATGTACCTGATGTTGGTCACTTTGCCTCCTACCATGTACCTGATGTTGGTCACTTTGCATAGCCTCTGAGCTTATTTCCAGGGCTGTAAAATGGGGGTGACCTAGGTTGTCATGAGTACTAAGTCAGGCAATATGTATTTGAAAGGCATTTTAGACAGTGCCTGGAAATGCTGAAATGTTGAAATGTTCAGAACATCGGTTGCTCTTCTGTTATGGTGCACTGCTATGTTTAAGGGCTGCTGTGTTAACTAAAAACAAAGCAGAGCATGAGCCTGTCTCTCATTACCAGCTCACTCCATCTGGACCAGCACTTGCTGTGCCATCCACATCCTGCAGAGGAGAAAGGTGATGACGTGGCCTGTCTTCCGATAATGGTTCAGTGGGACGCGTGCACCAGTTTTAAATCACTTTCTTTTAAAGTTCAACTATTTCAGGACACAGAGAAGAAGGAAGGGAAAGAAAGGAGAAAAATAAAGCACAGGACCTTGATATCAGGCATAGAAATAAAAGAGCACTCAAGTTTTTAACTCAGGAACCCTTCACAAAACCATGCCTATTTGTCCAACTTCTGGCCAAATTCCAATCCTATGCATTGTCATATTTTAAAATAGCAGAAAATACATCGACCTGGGGACAGAAGGAAAAGGAGCCAAGCACCAATAATGCTATCATCTAGTTTAAAAATTAAATGAAAACTCTTTAAAATTTTCCCCTCCCTCCAGTTTCCTAGGCCCTCCCATTCTGCATCTAAGTAAATGATCATTACCCTCAAAAACTCACCCACTTCAGAAGCATCTCATTAAAAAAAAAAAAAAAAAAAAAAAAAAACACGAAAAACATTTAAGAGGAACAGCTAAAGATTTGGTCTGCTCTTCTCTCCAAATAGTACCCAAATAACACCTGCATGTCTCATGGGCAGCTCCTAGTGTCCAGGCACATGCTGCAAACCTCTGGACTCTGTAGCTGACCCCTGGAAGGCCCTCACTCCAGTTTTCTAGAGGCTTCCTTCCTCCAGATTGGACTTCAAGCTCCCTTGACAAGACAGCCCTGGAAAGGGAGTTGCCACTCCCTCCCTCTTCAGTTTCCATACTATTTTTATTTAGAAATAGAAGGTTCAGCTGACATTTTTTAAAAAATGTGATTAGGCATTTTTTTCCTTTAAATATTTTTAGTTGTACATGGGCACAATACTTTTATTTTATTTATTTATTTTTATGTGGTGCTGAGGATCAAACCCAGTGCATCACACATGCTAGGCAAGTGCTCTACCACTGAGCTTCAACCCCAACCCTGACATGTGTTTTTCTGTGAGCTCCTTACAGCCTCATCTTGGGACAGCCTTACATCCTCAATACTCAGCTAAGGCTGAGAGTATGGACCTCAACAAGGGATTGATAAACCAGTCTTTGCCTGCAAAAGGCATGGGCACCTCTCAGGGCAGGAGGATGCGGTCTTATCTCATTTCACTCTTAGCCTTAGATAAGTATTATTTTTCAAAGAGAATATACCTTGCAAACAAATTTTGGGGTTTTTAAAATTTTTTTTAGTTGTCAATAAACCTCCATTTCATTTATTTATATGTGATGCTGAGTATGAAACCCAGTGCCTCACACATGCCAGGCAAGCGCTCTACCACTAAGCAATACCCCCAACCTACAAATCTTGAATATTCTTTCCATTTCTGAGGATTTTAAACCACTGTGATCAGTTTTGGATTATTAAACTGAGGTAGGTAAGAAAACCTCAAGGTAGGAGGCATGGCCCAGGATAGAACCAATAAGAGAAAAAAAATGTCAACTTAATAGCAATTTCCCATTTATAAAGAAATGAAGAACAAGCACCTGGTGACTACTGGTTTATTTATCTGAACTAATGCAGCCTTAGGAATAGGGTGGAAAGGGCAGAATGCGGGGGGGGGGGGGGGGGCACATGTGCTGGCTCAAAGCTGAAACCCTAAGCAGCAAGGCCCAGGAGAGGGTGCAGTGACCTCGGCAGGTCACACTTTGCCAGTGCTGGAGAGCTGAGAAAGCAACTTTTCAAATTATTTCACATGATCTGCATAAACTTTTCATGTGCTCAAAATTATAATATCTATCCACTTTGTTCTTCTAAGACAAAAATCACAATTAAGAAACTTGAGGCTGGGGTATAGCTCAGTGGGAAAGCACTTGCCTAGCATGTGTAAGGCCCTAGATCCCATCCCTAGCACTGCAGAAAAAGAGAAAGAGAAGGAAAACAAAGAACACAATTAAGAGTCTGGACACAAATCTAAGTACTTACATATAAATTTGCATTTGTCGAAGATGATCAAATACTTTTAAAAGAGTCTAAATCCATAAGTTTTTTAAAACTCACTCTGAAAAATATGCTAATATGCTCTTTTAGTCACTTATTCTAGTATTTTTTTTTTTTTATATATACTGGCAGTCAAACCCAAGCCCTCATAGATGGCAGAGAAGCACTCCACCACTGAGCCACAGGCTCAGCCCTGCAGTTTTGTTATGCACAGTTTATCTTGGTATAATTCTCCCCAATGATGCGGCCCCCCAAAAAGTGATCTAAATAGGCAAAGTAAATAATTTTTGTGGAGAAGAATATATATCAAATGGTTCTTTCCCCTGGTGAACACAGCTAGACACTAGATAATATATTTTTTTAAATCCTCCAAATATGGATATATATGCTTCTTTACTTTTGTCAAACCTCAAAAGACCATGCATTTTTGTCCTACAGAAGGTGATGCTAACTTCAGTCTCCCAGGGCCTGCTCACCTCCACTTGAAAGGTCTTAAAATAAATTATCACTGACCTTAGAAGCATGTGCCCCCACAACCACTAATGCAAAATTTTATACCTTTCACCTTAATCAGAGATTCAGATGCAAAACACAAGAAATTGCAAAAATCCAATTTTATCTAGAGGATTTGAAACCACAGAGAAGATAACATTCTGCCCTCCTCTGCTCATGAAAAACATGAATAAATTTCAATTCAATTAATTTTATTCAAGTTCCTAAGAAACTAAGTACTACTCCTTCAAATTTACTATACCAGAGGGCTGTAAAATAGCAGTAAGTATATTGCATTACTGGGCTATGACAATTTTACAATTGTTTTTAACATCAACATGAGAAATTGTACTAAACATAAAAGCCATGGTTCAAAAATATAACATGTGCTTTTGGGTTCAACAGGTGGGGACAGGAACACAAATCACAAAGAAAAGCATGCTTTGGGATCCACAATCAGCTGTGCCCATTGTCTGAAAAACACATCCTGACATGTGTTGGAGCTTCAGTTCCATAAACCCTACAAAGTGCCAATAAAACCCTGCCAATGCTATTGTCCCCTGGCAGTGGTATAGGACAGGTTGTTTATAGTTATACTGATTATAAAGTTATAAAGTTGCAAAGACTTGGAGAGTCTTTTCTTTTTTCAATCTGTTCATATAAAATGCTGCTTAACCAAATGATCTTTATGTTTTTCAACCTATGTAAAATTTCACATAACCCTAAGATTTTGATACTTTATAAAATAAATTGGGTGGCTGGGGTTGTGGTTCATTGGTAGAGCGCCCAACTCATCTAGCATGTGCGCAGCTCGGGTTTGATCCTCAGCACCATGTAAAAAAAAATAAAGGCATTGTGTACAACTAATAAATAAATAAATATTTCAAAAAAAATAAATTGGGGAATTATTCAAGTAGGCTATAAGAATCTCTGTACCCACTCTTTAGCAAGTGATGAATGTGTTGCATGGTGTTATTAAGAAGTAAAGAGGGGTTGGGGTTATGGCTCAGTGGTAGAGTGCTTGCCTGTCATGTGTGAGGCACTGGGTTTGATTCTTAGCACCACATGACAATAAATGAATAAAATAAAGGTAGTGTGTTCATCTACAACCAAAAAAAAAAAAATATTTAAAAGAAAACTAGTAAAAGAAACACACACACACACACACACACACACACACACACACACACACAAAAAGTCCTACTGGGAAAACTGACTCAAATAGCAAGATTTGGAACTCATTTATTCTCTGCCATCTCCACCCAGTTCCAAAAATAATTAGTACATTTATAATGATGCATAAAATACAGCAGATATATTAGAATGAGGTGAGACAAGTGAAGAAGAGGCTAAGAATCAGGCAGTGAAAAGAACCCAGAAACCAGGATCTACAGAGAGATGACTGCCTAAAATGGTTCATTACCCTTTTGCCTATACCTATACTCCTGCAGGGGTAGCAGCCAATTTTTCTTGGAGCTCATTCAAGGGAATAATGTGTTCCACTGGGGAATGAAATCTCTCTTCCCACTGGGCTTGGATTTGGAAGAGTTAGCCTGGAACTTCTCAGAAACATCAGAGACAGGAAAGATGCTTAGAGAAGAAGACTTAGAATCTGATGATGCAATTTGATAATAGTGTTGGACCTTTGGGACCAGCCCTGCTAGCCCATGACCTTCTCTCTGAAAATAGCCAACTAATTCCCTGTCTGATGTTTCCCTATCTGATTCCCTGTCTATGCTAAGTTTGCTGCTCAATTTAAAAGTTCTGGTTATGACAACATACATTTCAAACTGTCTTTCTACAAGCCCACAAAAAGGGGAAGAATTGGTGGGTTGTATCATTCACTGTGTTCCTGAGAAGAAACTAACTGTCCAAGAGAATGACATCTTTTCCTGGAACTATGGTCCAGAAAGAAATCTTCCCAGAAGGTCATCAGACAGATTCCAAATTATGCAATACAACATCACTCTACAACATGCTAACGACACTACATTTTAATGCTTTTCCTTAAAGCACACTTAATATAAGCAGATGGTATCACAGTAAAGCATAAGTTGGGCAAAGGTAAGTCTGTTCTGGGGTGGGAGAAATGACAACAGCACATAAACCCTCTGCTCAGATGACCTGGATTGGTCAGGAGTGCAGACAACCTGACCTCTCCAAGCCTCTGTGGATACTCTACCAAGTTTTTATTTCCTACAGAGCAGCAATAAATTCAAGAATATCATATCCTCACAGCATGGTACCTAGCACATAATTAGTGTTCAATATCTGATAAAACAAATTATTACCATCAATTATAAGCCCTTGAAACACGGCTTACTTAAGTTGTCAAAATTTACATAGAGAACCACAGAGCTACTACTGCAAAACCTTTGGTGGCTCTGAAAATGATGACTACATTGTCAAGCACAGGCAGAGTAAACTTGTCTTGCAGGCATCTTTGCAGAACTAACCTATGGTAAATGTGCCAAGCATCAAAAGTCCTATAATCTTTCAGCACCCACTTCCTCTTAGCAAGCCACCTTGTGCTCTGTCAGGTACACTCTCAGTAGTTCCCCGTGTTCTGCACAGTTCTCCCATCCTCACCCAGCAAAAATGACCCATGGATCCAGGTACCATTCTCTTGAACCGTGATTTCTGACAAACTAATCTGAACTAAGATGCAAGTGCCTGACAATCCTCATGCTCTTTAAGTAACTGGAGAGACACTTATAGATCCTTGAATCAAATGTTTTCAGTTTACAAGTGACAAATCTGAATCCAAAGAAAGAAGTCAATGTATCAAGGTGACAGTCTGTTAGGGATGTCATATGAAAGAATACTTAATGAGCCACCTCTCCCAGAGACTATATTTTGAAAAGCACCATTCTTCCTTGACCAAAATAATAAGGCAATGGAAATTTCAAATGCTTACAGATTGGTACATTCATTTTAAGGACTATGAGACTTCTAGGAACTCAAAACATCTATGCTTACAGTGCCCTAAGGCAAATGATTCCACAGTGTCCATATGTTTCACTGAACATGATATAAAGGAATAAGTGCTAGAAAATAATCTTCCCCAAAATACATTGCAGATTATCTTGTCTCATGATCTTCCCTGAATGAGTCATCTCAAAATTCAGCAAATTTAGAGATCTAATATCATCAGTGTTCTGATTATCCTAAATTGTCCTTAATCTTCCATTATATCCCCCCAAATTCCAGACTGATATCACATTTACTAAAGGTCACCGAGTTGGAAGATAAAAAATGTAAGAGCCCTAATAAGGAGATAGCTAAGATGGCGGCTAGCTGAGAGCCATAAGAGGTGTTTCAGTATTTTCACCTGATATTCATGCATTTATCTAAGAATCTTTCTATGCCTGTGAACACTATGTGACGTACCTGTAAGTTTGAGCTGTTGACACGTGTATACTTGTTAAGGCAAAAAGTATTTAACTGTGTGAGGTTGGCTAGAGAGGTGGTTGGAGCTGGAGAGGTTGTTGGAGCCAGAGAGAGAAGTTGGAAGAAGCAAGAATAAAGAGCCTATTCATTTTCCAGTTGCTTCCGAATTCTTTCCCGCAGTATCGTTGCGGCAGGCGGCAACAAAAACATAAAACACTTTCTTTCATAATTAATGTTCTCTTGACACCAGAAAGTCTCTGCTTCAAATTCTCAGGTCAATCAAACAGTATGTAAAAATTCATGAGTGAGACTCATGCTTTCTTGACACCAGAGAAGACTAGTTAATCCTCCAGGAGGGCAGGGTCCCTGTAGCTGTTCAATTTGAATGGGCAGCCACATCACCTGGGGTACTTCTCTACCAGTTTCTGTGGTCACTCAGAGTTTCCCACTCAGTAGGTCTTATATGTGCTTATAACTTACATATGTATGTAAATACATCTGCATGCATATATGTCACTTATACAACCTCCCAGCACCCCAACCATCAAAGTCTTGGACCTAGAGAAGGGGATCCAGGAATGTGGAATACTGTCAATACCCTTTTTGATTTCTAGAAACTGAGTTCATGTGGTTAAATCTACATCCTGCATGGAAGATGAGAAAACAGGCTGATCCTCTCTTACTCTGACTGGAGGGCAAAAATCACACCGGAGACAACCGTGCAGCCAAGAGATTTATTCACCAGCCTTTATGGCTGATCGGAGGTAGAAGAAGTACAGGCAGAGAGGAGTCAGGGAGAGGGGAGTGTGTGAGCTCTGGACGGAGGGTGGGTGCCTAGTTGTGCTGGCTGTGGTCTCTGGAGCTGTCAGCTAAGGCAACTGCCATAGGGCTGGAGATGGTGGGTCTGGAGCTGTCGGCTGGGGCAGCTGCTGGCAGGCTGGAGACAGTGAGTCTGGAGCTGTCACAGACACTGCCTCCTCTCTGCAGGGATGAGCTGTTGTGTCTGAGCTGCGGGCAGGCAGGAGCTTTAAGTAGGATATCTGGTGGGGGGTGTACCAGAGCGACCTCTAACACTATTGGCTCTTTTCCCAGGGAACAGGGCGACCTTTAAGCCAATTGGCTCCTGCCTGGGGAACAGGGTGACCTTTAAACCGATTGGCTCCTGCCTGGGGAAAATAAAACCAGGTGCTCCTCATGGAAATTTCCATGCAGGAGGTGGCCCATTGGCGCAAGCCTATCTATCACTGACCACTAAACACACACAGCCAGTCACCTCAAGAAGCCCCCTGATGCCACCCATTGGTTCTCTGCTTCAGTATTTACATTATACCTGCAAGGTGTTTTTCCAGAAAAGATGACTGAAGCTCAGTGAAATGAAATAACACACCAAGGCCACAGTTACTCACAGGTTACTATCAAGAAGGGATCAGATCAGGAGATTCTGCTATTCTGTCTGTCCCCCATGGCTGACATCATGGCCTGAACCCCACAGCTTCCTGTCCATCTCTCCCTGGAGAGGCCACACCCACAATCTACCAAGGTTCAGTAACAGAGGATCACTTTGGTCTGCTGAGTACTTTAACTAAAGGAAAACGGAAGGCCTGGACTTCAGAAGTGGGGTCTCTCTGACCTTCTCCTGCCTCCTGCCTTTCTCCCTCAAAGGGAGTCAGAGAAACCAGAATTCCTCTTCGCCAAGGTGGGACACAGAACCTGGAACCTCTCCCCCCAAATCTAGAAAGGTCACTATCTCCCTTCTCCATTGTCATTCTGGAGGGGTCCTGCCCAGTACCTGCCAGAAGGAATGCCGCACAGGCCAAGGAGAATCTGCACAGACAGGCCTTGCTGCATTTCCCGTCACCGTCCACTACCATTGGATCAGACCTTCCATCCACCTGCATTCCTACATGACCTCCATTCCTCAGCAACATTCAGGCAGATTTCCCTGGGTCTTCACTGCCAATGACTCTCTTGTCCCCTCACAACTCAGTCAGTAAACGGTGTGATGCTCTTCTCCTGTCAACGTGTCTTTTGTCATGGAAGTAACATGGCTTCAGTGGTGGGCACAGAAAGGTGCCACACCTTTCCGCCCCTGCCACGGGATGCCCAGGCCCTGACTCACTTAGGAAATTTCACACCCTACTCTGCAGTCAAGCCTCAAAAGTAAGGAAATACCTCCAATTCTATATAATTAGAACAAATAAAAAATTTAAATTTAAATTTGAAAAAAAAAAAAAGAGGAAACAAGGATTGCAATTCTCTCTTTTAGATTAGTTCAGTCTTTGCCACTTAGAATCCAAAAATTGTATGTTGGACAAATTCTTAGAAGACTGAAAATTTTGCTTTAATTTATAGTTTAGAATACAAGTGAATATATATAGTGCAAGTCCACTTATGCAAAATTCAAACACCGGAAAAAACTCACCTATGATGTTAGAAATAAGGATAGAGGTCACCTATGGAGGAATAAAAAGTCAAAGAAGTAGGAAACACAGTTTATGAGATTGTTGTCAAAGTCACCTTTTTTATTAAGTTTTTTTCACCTGGGAAGTACCCACTGAATGAAAAGCAAGGAGAGCATGTCTGCTATAATAAAGACCAGCCTGATGTTACTAGGCTGCCATCTGAGCTCTGTGTAGGTGTAATTAATTTCATTCTATATCTGAAACAAAAGGCAGCAGAGACAGTATATATTATTCTCTGTGATGGAACCCTCTTATGGTGATGTCACAGTTCCTTTAGTATCCCGATGACTAAATCAAATCCTCCTAGAGTAGAACCATGATACTGCACACTAAAAATTCACTTGTTAGTGATTAGTATTGTATCAAAACTCTACTTTATTGCAATAACTAAGTGAATTACAATTTTCTTATCAGATAAAATTGCACAAGCTTACATATTTAATTAACACCTTTCCCTTTAAATTTAGTGACTGAATCTCTATATACCCACAAATTGGGAATTACACACTAAGCCCACACCTGGTTCTATTGTTAAGGTTCTTGAAAACACTTTTAAAAAGTCACAATGGATAGAAAGGAGGAAAAAAAAAACAGCAGTAAGCTTAAGTAATTTTGCATTTTTCTTCGCCAAGGGAACTTTAATCATACTTATTCATTCAACAAATATTTACTGAGTACTACATGTGAGACAGTGTTCAGTAATTTAACTTTGTACATCAGTACTTATTTTTAAAGGAAAACTTTAAGTCTCTATAATCATATATCTAGACAGAATGTGAGGTTTCAATTTCAAGTATGTGATTATTACTGAGGTTAAGTTCCTCAAGTTATTCAAAACCAAGAAGAAAATTCAAATATTAGGCTCTGATAAAATAGATTTTCCAGAGGGTGTGGTCTAATTCCTTTTTCCCTCTGTCCCAGAGGGCCACCTATGAACCCACTGTGAAGCAGGGAGATGCAGGAGGCCTCTGACTTCCACAGGAACCCAGACTAAAACATATGCTTTTCATTGTATGCAATAAATCTGCTTTCTGCATATTGAATAGGAGCAAAAGATTAAAATGAATATTCACTCATCTGAAAACAAACTGATGCTTTATAAGCTTTTACGCTTTTCAGCCCATAAAAAGTAAATGCTTTGCTTCAGCTAAGGCTGTTGCACATTGAGATAAATCATTGTTAATCAGCGGACTGGTCTTTCCAGGCAGATTCTAAAACCTAAGCAGTTGTGACAAGTCTCTGAGTTCTCCACTCTCTTTAATTGCTCCTGTGTGTCCTCAATCTTCAGTCTTTCAACCATTTAGGCCATTTCCCTCCCAAGAGCCCCAGTCCTGATAAACCACAGCCTGCTTCCATGGGGTTTTCCACCTCATCTTGCTTCCAAGCAAGAGCCCAACATTTGTGCCCCATATAAAAAATATTTAATGCCTCATTAGTCTTCTGAGCTTAAAGCAGGAAAAAAAAAAAAAGATGACGACTGAATCAGATTTCCATGTAAATTCTAATGATTTCTTGAATTATATACTTAAGTCCTCAGTGTCATAGAATAATCTCTTACAGATGTCAACACAGTATATATAAGCCATTTCCTAAAGATTTTCCACACTTACACAGAGCCATTCACTACACTGCTTTTGCTGGTCTACCTACCACCTAGAGGTGAACATGAACTCTTACTTTGTTGGCAAATAAATACTACCTATTCTAATTTTACCTCTGTCTTGTAGACTAGCAGCAACATATCATACAGCCAAAAAGAAAAAAATAATGAGTAAGTTTATTGCAGAGGAGTCTAAAGTAGTATTTGGGTGAATTACAACAAACTATTCCACGGTTAGGACTAACAAAACTAAAACTTTCACTACAGAATTTAATTTTACAATGAGGAGTTAGAGATACATATACAAACAGTTGAGGTCCACTGGCATCCCCTTCTTTAGCTGTAAATGAATCAAGTTCAGAATGCCTTCTATGGAAAAGGCCAGGCATTTCCTGGCTCAGGCAGGTGGGTTTAGGGATGCAGCAGCACCTAGTGATCAATTCTGGATGACAGGGGAAGGAAGAGGCAGCAGGAGGCTAGCCAGCCTGTGTAGCTGCCTGAGGTACAGCCACAACGCCGCGGGAGAAAAACTCGGAGGCAGAATGAAGATGAAAGAAGGTTTTTTTTATTAACTATCTCTCATAACTCTAACACTGGCTCTTTTACCAACCGCTCTGACCCTTATTTCTTCTTCTGACTACGTTCTGGCCGCTCTGACTCTTTTCTTCTTCTCCAACCCGAACTCTTCTTTCGACCGACTGAGCGACTGCACGACTGACTGAATTCATTCCGCTTCTGACCGCTTTCACCCGGTTATATACCTTTAGCTTTGCGGTAGGTCACGTGCATTTACAGGTGCGTCACGTGCATACTTATTATCAGGTGGAACTTATGGCTTCCAGCTAACCGCAACAGCCATCTCCCTAATTGGGGCTCCTTCAAGCCTGTGTCAAGCACTTTGAGAAACTATTTCTCAAAGTCTCAGTTTAGCTGAATGCATTTCAGATAAATCCATTAAACAAACAACACAATCTCTTTTATTTACCCAGAGTGTTAAGTGACAGAGATGCCGTAACTGTCTTTTAGGGGCTAATAGAAAAACTGGGCTCTAATTCAGGCTACACATTGTTAGTACCTCAGACATACAGTGGAAATCCTTTATTTATTTATTTTTTAATCTGGAAGTTGAGAGCATATTTCCTAAGTTTCACATTTCCATGTTAAAATTCCAGCTCTTACATAAATTAATTTTTCCATTCTTTCCTAAGAAAGTCCCTGTTTCTTTACATTGGAGGAGATCTAGAAATTCTTAATAGATGGACAGATTTTCAAACTGTGTTAACTCTATCTTCCTTACCTTTGCCTATTTCCACACCATTAATAAGACTTATAAACAGTAACTGAGAGAAAAATATTAATTTGAATTAAAGGCATTAATTTAATAAGCACATTGGGTTCCACCATTATTACAACAAGCCAAAAATTATCTTCTAGATGGGCACAGTGGCACACACCTGGAATCCCAGAGGTTCTGGAGGCTGAGGCAGGAGGATTTCAAGTTCAAAGACAGCCTCAGCAACTGAGCAAGACCCTGTCTCAAAAAATATAAAAAATAAGAAGGGCTGGGGATATGGCTCAGTCATTAAGCACACCTGGGTTCAATCCCTTTTTTTTTTTTTTTTTTTTTAAGTCTTCTATACCAAGTATCAACCGGGAGAAATTTCCAATAAATATTACATCAAATTTTAAATAGAATTTTACACTCACTATAGAAAACTTTTTGTATTATAGTTTCACAGCTAGTAGGATCAACATCTTCCTCAGGGAGGTCTACTGTTTGAAGCGCCACACTAGTGGTCTCATCTAACAGTCACAGCACACTCACATGCCCATGTCCAGAATTTTGGCAGTGATTGTCAAAAAGGCAACAACTGAATAAATGCACATTCTCTTTTTACCCTAGTTCCCTTTCAGCTCTTATAAAGGGACTCTGATAATAAAGGGTTCGACTTTACAACACTGTAAACCATCCTTGACTTCTCAAATTTCCAGGTCCATCAGAATCCTGGGGAGGGCTTATTTCAACAGATTGCTAAGACCTTAACCTATAGTTTCTGATACAAGACCAGAGAGTCTGCCGGTTTCACAGCCTCCTGAGTGATGCTGCTGCTTCTAGCCCAAGCAACCCACTTCAGAAACTCTACTTTTAGAACAACAGCTCTTCAAAGCATGGACACAAACCAAAGGAATGCTATTGGGCCCTGCTCTAAGGTGACAGGACATCAGAATCACTGTGCCTGGCCCTGGGCACCAACATCTGGAAGGAGGACTCCAGGTGATCCTTGTGCACACTGTTTTGAGATGCACAGGTGCAAACCCAGTTTTCTATCAACACTGGCCCAGTACCCCAGGCCTTCCTCAGAGACACCAAAAGCCGCTAAGGTGCAGGATCTACCTAAATAACTGTCACCAAAGAGGGCTTAAAAGAAGAGTCCCTAGCCTGCTAGTATCTACAAAGCTTGTCCCACTGATATATACAGTTATTTTCTACTCATCTGGTTTTCTTCTTTTTTCTCTCACACACACCCATCCCCTTAATTATGCCTTGCCCTTGCCACCTGCCCCCTCTCACCTCATCCAAAGGTGGGAAGGAGGGTGGATTATGGACTAGGAAGCTGGTAACTAAATTTTTCCTCCTCCCCACCAAACACAGTCCTGTTTATTTTTTTTTTCTCTGCTGGGTTTTTCATAGCTACAACATAAACTAAGGCTTTTTGATGACCACCATAATATTTTAGGAATCTGAGAAGCTGCATCCTCTTCTAAAGGAAGGTTTATAGTATTTTGTATCTTTTCAAAGCATTTCATTAGTGAGCTAAACATTTGTAACTAAATTAGCCCTGACTTATAAAATGGAACATTCTATGTTATATTAAACTTGAAGTATTTTCTTCCTATCAATTACCTAATGAACCCACCACAAACATGTAAAATGTTATGATTGTAATTATCTGAAAAAGAAAAATTAAATCAGAATGCTAAACAAATCTATCTCCACTGTTTTAATGGATTCTTTACAAAATCTGTGTTTTGAAATAATTTTAGGCTTATAAAAGAGTTGCAAAAACAATACAAAGAGTTCAAACACAACATTTGCACAGCTTCCTCAGTGTTAATTCTTACATAAGTAGAGCAGAGTGTTAATTCTTACATGAGTAGAGCAGAGAACACTGATACAAAACTATTAACTGAGCTACAAACTTTATTCAGGGTCTGGGGTTATAGCTTAGTGGTAGAGCACTTGCCTAGTATGCAAGAGGTCCTGGGTTCCATCCCCAGCACTGAAGGGAAAAAAAAAAAAAGTTATGCAAACTTTATTCAGATTTCAGCAGTTTTCCACACAAACATTCTTTTTTTGTTGTTGTTTTGTTTTGTTTTTATTTTTGTGGTACTGGGGATTGAACTCAGGGGCACTTGACCACTGGGTCACATCCCCAGACCTTTTTTGTATTTTATTTAAAGACAGGGTCTCACTGAGTTACTAAGTGCCTCGCCATTGCTGAGGCTGGCTTTGAACTCACGATCCTCCTGCCTCAGCCTCCCAAAGTGCTGGGATTACAGGTGTGCACCACCGCACCCAGCCCACACAAACATTCTTAAAAGAGTACTTCAAAAAATAAATTTCTCGGGCTGGGGTTGTGGCTCAGCGGTAGAGCGCTTGCCTAGCATGTGTGTGGCCCAGGTTCGATCCTCAGCACCACGTAAAGAATAAAAGCATTGTGGACAACTAAAACAAATAAATAAATATTAAAAATAAATAAATTTCTCTAAATGAATACATAAATTTCTCCAGTAAATCTAAAATTCACTAGTCTCAAATTCATAAGGTTATGCTAAGGTTTAAGGCTTAATGTATTCCAAATATGGTAGCTGAAACAAAGGGCCAAGTCTGTATTTCTTTCTCTTTTTCTTTTTTTAACATTTCACTTCTTTTAAAAATATATACCTTGATTTTATTTATTTTTATGTGGTGCTAAGGATTGAACCCAGTGCTTCATAGGTGGAAGGCAAGTGCTCCACCACTGAGCCACTACCCCAGCCTCCAATTCTATATTTCTAATTCTGCAAACTAAAGCTTAACAGAACGTAACACACCAGTCCCATTACAAGGTAGAATTAAACACTTTATCATATAACATATATTACAACTTGACTTTTAAGAAATGGGTCAAAATGAAATAATTTGCCAACTCTTTGGATTCTTACCATGGAAAAGAGAAGTTTAAGCAAAAGTAAAATGACATAACTTTCTTCCTCATGTTTTATGTGCTTTGTACAAAAGTTATTTTTAATTAATATTAAAAGCCTTGGAAACAAAGTGAACTTGAGCGATTGTACCTATCTACCTTTAGATATCATAAAGATTTTTAAGCAAAATATTTATAGTTAATAAAGTCCTCCTGGGTAAAAATCTTAATTCTTTTATCTTTCAATGAGTTTAACACTCTGTTTCTGATGTCTGGTATCCAAAAGATATCTAGTCCACCTCATGAAATGATTCACTATCAATCTTAATTTCAAACCCATTCCAGAGAAGTCCAGGACTGCACTGCTGACGGGGCACAACAAGGTGTCTTAGGCATAAATCTCATAATTACACAAAAAGCTCCCCAGAGTCCATTAACTTCATGGTTTAGTCTATTAGGTGATCTCAAGAGAAGCCCCACAGGGAAAATGTAAGCCAAATCTAACTTTTAACAATCACTCCTCTCCTTCCTTTTATGCCAGTCAATTCATACACATTCTGAAAGTTTGCAAATGATCCAGATTCAAATAAGTAATGTATTAAATAGTGAGTGCCTGTGAGAGCTAAGGCTCTGTGTTAAGTGTTATATGGGGAACCAAGAAAGAAATAAAGGGGGAGGGGCGAGGCTGGGGGTGTGGCTTAGCGGTACTGCACCTGGGGAGCCCATGTGAGGCGCTGGGTTTGATTCTCAGCACCACATAAAATAAGTAAATAAAATAAAGATATTGAAAAAAGAAAGAAAAAAAAATTGATTTTGCCCTTTAAGGAGCTTACATTCTGGCTCCTCTGTTTCTAAAATCTATTCCTACATCAGATGAAAAGCAGCCAAATACTGCCCTTTCCAGAAGAATCCTAAAAACAATGTGTCAATGTCACTCACAGCATCAGAATTAACTTTCCCAAACAAACATACAAAATAATAAAACTTGACTTTTGCAAAGCATGAAGTGCCTTGAACCTGTATGAACTAAAATGCAAAGTGAAGGGAAAAAAGTGTAATCAACTGCAATATTTCTGATCCTTGCACACATGAAATCTGCCAAATTCAAATTGTTTAAATGTCAACATTGCTAAGCCATCAATTGGATGTTCCCCCTTCATTTCCCTTTTATGCACTAACATCCAGGATAACACGGAATTTCCAAATAAAGAAAGAAGAGACACTTCAGTTAATGGTATAATTCAAACAAATAAAAAATATACATTTCCCCCAAAAGAAAAACCAGGCTAAATTTTAGTAAAGCTTAATTGAGTTTGACTGATCATTTAAATTAGCCTTAACAAAGACATAGGTCAGTACCATGAAGTCTGAAATCCTTTATAGTGATAAGGTGCCATGGTTTAAATGAGCCTTATAAAGATTTGTTTCCATCTCCTTAAAAATTCATCCTAATGAGATAAGACACACATTAAGTTTAAACAAATCCAGGAGAGAGTTACAGATCTTAATACAGAAGAAATATCACTAAGGCCCTCAAACTTGGCTTCTAATGCTAAGAGTAACTAGGCTCCCAAACTAGCAAGAGCTATCCAATATTCACTAGTAAAAATGCAGACCCAAATCTGCATCCAAGCAGACAGCCCTGCATCATTATATTAAAATTTCTGCAGCACGTTCAATTATCAGCTAAGGAAAAATTAAACTTGGGGAAGGGTATTTCTCTTCAAGTTGATTGTTTGGGTTTCTTTCAAAGCTCAGGGCAATCAGTTATCTACAAGCTCCACTCCACCTCTGTCCCCTAGTCAGGGGTCCTGCCGCTCAGCAATATGCAAGACACAACCTTCTGTGCCTCTGTACACAGAGGACCAACAGCCAATTGTCTGGGACTCCAAGAAAGTAAAAATTGATGTTTCCACGCAACAGTGCCAAACGTCTTTAATGTTTAAAATGTGCCTTTCACTTTTAAAGAAAGTCTCCATCCAAAAAAAAAAAAAAAAAAAAAAGTGTCCAACTTACTCATTCCTCCCGAATAAACACAGAAACCTATTCTACAAACCAAGTGTAAGGCCAAATTGGGGGACGGGGGGGGGGGAGGTATTATTAAAAGAAAAAGAAGTCAGCCAACCACCACTGAGCACGGACTTTCTTTAATGAAGCTCATCTAATAAGCACGGGAAAGAGTAAAGATATTGCCAGCATTTCCTATCCACGTGGGTCCTCCAGGTACAAAAAGGAGATCCTGGAGGTAAACATCGGAACACCATGCTAGGTTAGGCCTCACCCCTGATCCCCATCTTTGGTTGAGGATCCTGTCTCCACAAGGGCTTCTAATGCCCCAGTGCCCCCCCTCCCCAACACGTGCTTGCTAGCATGCAAATTGCCAGGCCCCTCCTTCCACTAGGACACCAGCCGCAGCCCGGCGGGGTGCCATTGGACGCTGTGGCCCTCCAAAGGGCCAAGGATGAGGAGCGTGTGTCCAGTGCAGCACAGGACCTCGGAGGCCAGGGCATGGGGAGCTGTTGCTTCCTCTATTGTCGCGGAGACCTCACTGGAACCGCGATAGCAGGAATCTACTGAGATCGCCGAGCGAGGGTCCGCAGAGAGGTCAAATCGCCCCCAAGCTGCGGTTAGGTCAGGGGAATCAACGCGGGCGCAGCTGGAAACCGGCGGCCCTGCCCCGGCTGCTGCCACGGGTCGGAGGGGACAGCTCAGCGCCTATTCCCGGCGGCTGCTGCTGAGAACTTCAGGCAAAGTTTTCAGTTGTTCTTTAGGAGCTGGCCAGGGACTTTAAGTGGCGGGCATCCAAACCGAAGCACTAGCCCAGGCCGCGGAGAGAGAGGGGCCAAGCTGGGGGTCCCGGGTCCAGGACTAGTCCTAGAGGCGGCCCGTTCCACCTGCCCAGGTGCTCCGCGCCAGCCCTCCCTTCAGGCCACTAGCCCAGTGCCCCGCTGACCTGCAGACAAGGTGCCTGACCCGCCGCGCCCCCTGGCAGGCCTGGACGCCCTCCTCCAGCTCTCCTATCGAGGAGGTTCCGGCGTCCCCGGACACCCCGCTCCGAACCCTCCGTCCCAGGGGTGGCTGTGCTTACCTGAAAAAACGTCTTCCCTGTAGCATTTAACAAAAGTCCCAGCAAAATCGCCAGGCGAGTCCCAAGTCTCCTCTTGGTGCTGAGCGCGCAGCCGGCCGCTCTACCACTGCAAGTATCCAAGAGTGGGCGCGCGAAAGCAGAGGGGAGACGGGAGCTGGGGCTTCCACACAGTGAGGAGAGACCCGTAAATAGCAAAGCCTTGAACCAAACCCCCAAAATGCCAGTAGTTGCAGAAGTCCGAACTCCACTGGCTCGCGGGACGCGGGGACAGCGTCCTGGGTCCTTTTGCCCAGCTCCGGGCTCCACTCCGCGTCTGGCGCTGTAGTGAGAGCGAGCAGAGGGCGCGCCCGCGGAGCCAAAATCCTCCCCTGAGTTCCGGCAGCTGCGCCAGCCGCTGCTCGCTTTCTGCTACTCAGGACCCAAGCCGCCGGAGCCCACCGTGGCCGTGGCCGCGCGCGTCCTGCCTGCCGCCTCTCTGCTGGCAGCCCCAAGGCAGCACCGGCCGGCGGCGCGCCAGTGGCCGAGCCCCTGCCGGCTGCGCGCGGGGCTCTCGCTCCCCGACTGACTGACGATGCCCCAAAGACCGCCTGAAGGGAGCGCCCACATCAAGGCCGCTCGGCGCCGCTGCGGCCCGCTAGAGGGCGTGAGCGCCCGCGCCCGGTGACTCTGGGAGCTCAGCAGGGGGTGGCCTCCCGGGCCTCCCCCGGGCTGGGGGTGGGGGGAGGTTCTCGCCGCGGGTGCAGGCGTTACCAGCTCCCGCAGGAGCGGCCTTAGGGTTGGCACCCTCTGCCCCTCCTCGCCCATACCGCATCTTCTATTTCTGTGGCTGGCTTCGGGAGTGTGGCTGTGGAAAGGGCTGCTCCTCGACATAAGTTTGTCCTGGGTCTAGAGCCCCAAGTAGTTTGAGAGCCGCGGGGCGGGACCAGAGCCTGCAGCTCTGCGGGCGCGGCCAAGGAGGTTCTGTCCCTGGCGCCGGAGGGCAGCGTCACTGAGCAGGACCAGCTTCAACCGGAGCCGCGGAGCCGCGCTCCCCCGCGGCTTTGAGAAAGGCCTGCGAGAAGATCGCGGAGGTAACTGAGGGCTGCGGGCTTCTCCGTGACGCCTGGGGAGAGAAATGGGCGAATGCCAGGAGAAGGAGCTGGAGCCGCTGCGCTCCAGCCTGCGCCGGGACCGCCCCGTGGGGCACATTCGCGCTGCCCTGAGCCCCCACCACCGGCGAAGCGGGGCTCCCGTTTATGCTACGTGGTGTCTCAGCATCCAGTGTGCAAGCCGCAGGCTGTCGTGGAAGTCAGCGGTCACACCGAAACTAGAGTTTGAACATAAACCATGATTTCTGTATTTAGCTGGTGCAAAGTGCTGGGCAACAGGGGAGAAAGAAAGATGGGGAATGAATAAGAAAATGTCTCGAAATATTTTAATTTGCCATTTTGAGTCTGAGATGACTCTTACTGAGAATATTTTAAACTTCCAGTGCTTCAGTAAAGTGTAAATTTTAAACATTTTATTTATTTATTATTAGTGATCCAACTCCCTTACAATAAGCATATTGAACCAACTCAAACCAGCTGTAGGCTCCTGGCATACCCACTGCAGCCAGAGAGGGCTTGGGAAGAGGTTAAATTGGAAATCAAAATCACTGTTTGAATATCAGAATTTCTATGTTGGCAAAATGTCTAGTCCTTATGGACTCCAAGGTGCCTTGAGCTCTCCAGGCCTGCTTGCTCTAAGAGGCATTCTCTAATCAGACCTTCCTCCCCTGCTTTATGGTACTTTGAAGACCTAATAAATAAATTGACCCATGTTCATGCTGAACAGGTCTACAGAGGGCCCCAGAACCAGCAGACAAGGATACCTTACAGGTGTCATCCTCCCAGGGTAAATTGGAAACCTCAGGATTTTTGCCTTTTGTATGACAACCATCACTTTCTTCCTGAATTCCACTTACTAGGTCCCTATTAGATCTGCTGTTTAAAAGATATCTCCATATTAATATTTTTTATCTTAATATGACCTTACATCAATCACCATGCTATTTTATCCAGATATGTACCTGTTGAGCCTTATCTTCAATTGCAAAATGAAATTTTGAAGCCTGCAACCTGTGCTTTCCGTTTTGGTGAAATTGTGCCCTATGCCAGAACATAAATTTGCTCTTTTAAAATGGTAGTGGATATTCTAATGGAGTTGTACAGTAGTGAGGATACAGATAGGAAGTAAATGTCAGTCACATTGCTTCAGAGCTGCTTCTTTAAGCTGGGCAAAGATGTTAATGTTAGTGTAGGATTTCATTTGCAAAGCATGTTAATTCTTTCAGTAAATAACTATTAAGGCAGTAGTGTTTGCTAGGCACTGTGCTAAGTGCCAGAGGTTGTCTTAGCCTGGGCTCCCTCCCAAGCCAACCTTAAGGTTAGAATTTCAGTACAAGTGATTTTTTTTAATTGGAGAAGTTTTTTTTTTTTTTTTTTTTTTTTTAAACTGGGAAATAAAATAAATCCATATAGGAGGTGTTAATGAGTGGGTTACTGCTGAAGGCAGCTGGGCTTGATCCCCTGGGAGTCTTCAGGGTTTGGGAATCCATTGCTGCTACCACAGGACTAGCCTAGTAACCCCTGGAAAATTCTGTCCCTTCTTACAGTTTCTTAAAGTTCAGGGGAAGGTCTGAATGTTAATTGTCCTTGTTCTCTGCTCTTCATGACAATGGTAGGCTGACTGCCCTTAAGAGCCTGCTATTCACATTCCAAAGTGTAAGGGTGGGGGTTACCCAGCAGCAACTTCCCTTACAGTTTGGGACTACCACTATTTTTTTTTTTACTCCCTCTTGCAGGTAACTGGTCAAAGCAGCCTTTGAACCCAGAGAGAAGGGCTCTATTGAAAATTAATGGATCCTAAGGAAAGGCCACTATAGGGTGCTCCCAGCTGGGCATTTGCTTTGGCTTGTATTTTCAGCAGTAGAGGTTTCTTATTTCAGTCTAACTACATGTCACTCCAGGGCATCTGGGAACAATAATGACATTTACACTGTGGTTGGTCAGAGTTAGGGATGCTGTCAGGCAATCCTCTAATATTGGGGCTTGGGGGAAGAGTACCATATGTCTAAATTGTATCAAGTTAGCAAACTACTATGTATCTTGATATTATATAACTTGATAAAAATCAAATTAAAAGATTAAAGAAACAGGTTTGGTTTTTTTTTTGTTTGGTTTTGTTTGTGTTTTGGGGGAGGATTGCTAGGAATTGAACCCACGGCCTTGAGAATGCTCAGTACTGACTAGCATGAAGCTGTACCCCCAGCCCTTACTAGAGTTTTTATGTCACAGAAAGTAAATAAAACATCAGAGAACAAAATACATTATTATGCATACCTAGATTTTCTGTTAAGAAACAGTCTGGATATATGGACAAGTAATACGTGTTTCATATATTATTGCATATATATTCCAGAAAATTGGTGTATTTCTTTATTTTAGTGAAATCACCAATTAGGTTGTTATAATCAAGATTTTCACATAATGTGCATTCTGTTAACAGCAAGGATCTGAAGCTATGCATCTCCACATGGGAGCATCTGGCCACTTTCAGTTTTGTCACCTAGTGGCACTAGATACATTTCCAGTGCTCAGGAAAAACATATGGCCAGTGGCTATTGGACAGTCCAGATGGAGAACATTTTCATCATCACAACTATGATCAAAAAGATTAGTGTATTCAAATTATACAAGATCTGAACATAGGTTTTCATCAAAAATGTCAATTTTTTTAAATTCAGAAAATTAAAATTACTTGGTACAGTTGAAATTTATCTTTTTTCAAATGATTCAAAGGGATCTGTTAGAATTTACATTCAAAATACAAATTATGACTGAATTTCAATATGTGTGTGTGTGTGTTTATGTATATTTTGTTCTAGGATTGAACCCAGGGTCACTTAATCCACATACGCAGCCCTTTTTAACTTTTTTTTTTTTTTTTTTTTAATTTTGAGGCAGGGTCTCAGTGATTTGCTTAAGGCCTTGCTAAGTGACCAGGCAGGTCTTGAATTTGTGGTCCTCCTGTCTTGGCATCTGGAGTCACTGGGATTACAGGCATGTGCCACCATGCCCAGCTTAAATAAAAATTTTTAAACCTTAAAATTTTTAAACCTTAACTGTTTCATATTTGAAATTGTAATTATACCTTATTAATGTCTAAATAAAATGTAAGCCTATCAGCAATTCTAGCACTGAGTCTACCCAGCTGCCAATGTAAAGAATCAGTATCATGTTTCCTTGTTATTACTACATAGCTACTATTTTAATAGTAGAGTTCATTATTTAAGTTTATAAAATACTCCTCAATGACCACATTCAACAACACACAAGTATATACTAATGTGTGACTTCCTCCAGAAACCATGAATTGGGTCATAAAAAGAAACAAACAAATCGGTGTTTGGTATTACTGGGAAACAACGTCCATTCTAAGACTGTTAAGACCTGCTTGATATCCGAAAGGAAGGATTTGTCAATTTCATTAATTTGACTTCAAATCAGTGTCCTCCACCATTACATCACGCACGCACCAAGGAGTAGCCATCTTCCCTGTCACCAGCATCATGTCCTACAAGCCGGATGCTGCTGGGTGCAGCTGCCTTTTGTTTCAAGGACATGGAGTAGAGTTGGGGTGAAGTATTTTCTGGGGCCTGAACAGAGCCAATATTGGGGCCACATTTTATGCTTTCTCAGTATGAAGCACCAGACCCCTAATGACTGAGGTGACCATGTGTTCCTAAACAAATATTTTTACAGGTCTGTGATACTGGGTTCTCCAAGGCCCTGGCCAGGGTAGAAGCCCCTTTTGCCCAGTTTGTGTGCAGAGCTGCTGGCTGTACTATGTAGTGATAAAGTCTTTGGCAACAGTAGCTCTTTCTGATTTTGACCCCAAATCCATTAAAGTAAGTACATTAAAAAATGAAAACTGATCTGACCAAAACCCATTCCTCTTATCCTAAATGTTATGTTGAATTTGGAGGTTAACCACATGCAAAAAGTTCCTTAAGCCCTGGAAAATATCACCTCATCTGCCAGAGAGCATAGAGGGAAAGGATTATTTAAATATCTCCAAGACCACTTAATGAGCACTGTGTTGATCCAGTGGAAAAGGAAAAGATTGTCATTGTTTTCATTACTTGTGCGTTCTTATCTAGGCCTTTCTGTGATGATGACTTCCCATTTTTTAGATGTGTATTGGGATCATGAAAATGTATTCTGAAATAACAAATGGAAAATGGAAATAAGTACCCCTGTATAGGTTTCCACAATGAGGCATTCTCTTCTATTGATCAAGAAAAGTATGTTTGGAGGAGGGAGAAAGGGAGGAAGGATGGACTTGAATTCAGTCCAATTTAATATGAATCCCAACTGTGTGGGGAAAATGAGTTCATTTCCACTTCCTGGCTTGTAGGAATGGTATTAGATGTGAAAGCTCTGTGTAAACTCTGAGGCACTGAGAAACGTGATGATTTATTATGTTGATCTCTGATTAAGCAAAGCTTTAAGTGAGCAGTGCCCCCTCACTCCCGCCTGCCCTGCTTCCAGTTTTCTTTATTTTAGAGAACTGTGCGAGCTGTGGGGCAGCAGAGGGATACATGGCTGGGTGACATGCATATCCCCAGACTCAAACACACACCTTGCTCATTTGGGGGCATGTATATATTTTTGTGGTGCTGGGTTAGCCCAAGTTATCATGAATTCTCAGCTTTACCACTCAGCTGTATTCCCATCCCCTAACTTCAGATAGAAGAGGAGCAAATAGAAATTTGCATCCAGAACTTCATTTCCTGGCTTCACTCTCCTTTTGAATGTTGTCTTGGTCCTTTCCCTGTCACCACTATACCACAGACTGGTCAAGTTGAAAAGAAATTTATTTTGGCTCATGCTTCTGGAGTGCAAGTTCAGTCACTGCATCTGGTGATGGTCTTGCTGGCAGAGCCCTGAGGGAGCTCAGGGCATCATATGGACAGAGACAAAGTGTATGTATCCATATGTGTGTCTCCTCTGGTGTCCCCTCGTAACCCACCACCCTCATGACTGTACCTAAACCCAATCCCCTTTCCAAGGTGCCACCTATGAGCACCATGTCCGATTAAGTTTCTTATCTCTTAAAATCTCACAATGGTGATTAAACTTCAACCGAGTGTCAGAGACAAATCGTATTAAAACCACGGCAAAAGTGTGTACATGGAACCAGGGAGCATGGGATGAAGATGAAAAGCACAGGACTGGTTTGTCACAGGGGCGAGAAGCAAGCAGGTCACCTAACCTTCCACCAGTGAAGCCCTGGTTTTACCTGAATGGAAAAAAGAATGGGGGCAGGTGCCCTTTCTATGTTCACATCCTGCCTAAGGTCAGAACCTGTCGCTGATAAAAGGCAAAGCTCATCCAAGCACGGTTCAAAGCCAAGGTTCTATAAAGATTTAAATCACCAGATTGAAGTCTTAGATGTTTCAGGAATTCCTTCTTGTGACCTGATTAACAGGGGAGAGGTAACAGATTTTAGCTAGTCGTTTGTTTTGCCCACATTACACTCAGAATATAAATTAATTTCCTACAAAGCTGGTACTAGGGTAACACAGCGTTTGTATAGTTTTTGTTTTTTCTTGTTGCAGTAGTGGGTATTGGACTCAGGACTTCACACTCAAGCACTCTATCACTGAGCTACATCCCCAGTCCTATTTTTATTTTTATTTTGGTTTCGAGACAGGGTCGTACCCAGACTGACCTCAAACTTAATGATGCTCCTCCCTCAGCCTCCTGAGCAGCTGGGATCACAAGTGTGTGCTGTTGGATTCCAGGCAGGAGGCCACACCTCCCCAGGTGCTTTGTTAAAAACTACACCTCCCAAGATCCTCAGCGTGACCAAAAAACCTGACCAGCAAGTCCCCTGTCCACTACCCCCCGCCCTGACCTCTGCTGGCCTATAGGGCAAGGACTCACTCCTAGGGGGGTTTGTGACCCCTACTCTATTTAAAGCCAGCCCGGGACTGAGCTCGCTCTCTGTTCCTGCTCTGCTCCCACTCGCTCCGGCTCTCGTTCTCCGCGCAGTTCATCCCCATCCCCCCACGTGTTTCTTTTGGTAATTCAATAAACCCCTTCCCTTTTCCTCTACGATGGTTCCAGCGTGCGTCCGACTATCCTGCAAGTTTTCTAACATTTTGGTGCGTTGGCCGGGAAGGGAGACGCGTGTCCACCTTCTCCACAGCATCGCTGGACTTCGGTAAGGCCCCCCCCCCCCCCGCCCCCCGCCTCCCCGTCCACCCCGGGAACTCCCCCTCCACAACCTTTATCTGCCCGCTCAGGTGCCTTCTCCCTTCTCCGTTCAAATCCTTCCTTGTGTAATAGGTGCCGCCCCGCTTGCGGACCCTCCCCCCCATCTTCGATGGATCCCGATTTAGATCCAGGATTAGAGGCTCCACCTCCCCCATACCGGCAGCCTAGGACGCTGCCCCAGACCGCTCCCCCCCCCCCCCAGCTCAGGCTTTGGATTTTGAAATTGGCAGGCTTCCGAGCTTAGATCCTCCTCTTCTTTTGTCTTGATCCTTCGCTCCGCCCCCACCTTCCACTTCATCAGAATCCTCCTCTGTAGACCCGCCTTCTCTTTCCACATCATTTCCGGTGCCTTCACCGCCGCTACCCCCGCCCACTCAACCTCCCGTTCTTAGCTCCCCGCCCCTTCCGCCGTTATCCCCGCCCACTCAGCTCCCACCGCTTGGTTCCGAGTCACTTCCAGCCACGGCTCCCCCGCTCTCTCCCAGCCATGCAGCCATTACCAAACGCGCTGCCTCAGTCCCAGACTCTAGTCCATACTCCCTCGGATTCTGAGACGCGTCTTTTACCAGATGCGCTGCCTCAGGCTCTGGCCCCCTCCCCGGTTCTTTCCCCAACGGCTCCGGCGGCGGCGCAGGGAGAGCATTGCGTAGCCCGCGTTTCTCCCCCAGAGTCTTCTGCGGAGCTACTCCCGGCCCCAGCCGTTCCCGTGGTTCGCTCCCATGCGTGACCCGCTCGCCGCGCGCGGGCCGCTGCGTCCTCCGCGCCGCTCACAAAGGTGCCGGGGCCGGGCGCCGCGCCCGCAGCTCTCCCGCCGCCGCGGGCACCCTGACCAATGGCCGCACTGCCCGCCGACCCTGGGCTGACCCCGCGCACGGCGACGCACACCCCCGCCCGCCCGCAGGCCTGCTCCCACGTCTACGTGCGCCTCTGTCTGGGTCTACTCCCGGTCTATGAGTCTGCGCGGTATGGTAGGCCCGCACCCTCCCCTCCTTCTCGCCGCTGCCGCCCGCCGCCGCGCAGCTGCCACAGTACAGTCTGTCCGCCCCACACGGTCCTTGCTCAGGAGCTGAACCCATGCTCGGCCCAAGCGAGGCTGCCCGAGCCGGCGCAGCAAGTCTGCGCCTACGTCACGTGTAGCCCCGAGCCCTTCACCCACTTCTCCCTTTGGTTCGAAAGGCTGTATAAAGTTTCTCTTCAGATAACAGTCCCCTCCCTCCCCCTTCCTCAGATCCACCATGTTCTTCCGCCCAAATCTGTCTCCACTTCTGCTCCACATCCGCCCTTCCTTGATCCGCCATCTTCCATCCGATCAGCCATGTTCTTCCGCCCAAGTCTGTCTCCGCATCCACTCCACTTCCGCCCTTCCTTGATCCGACGTCTTCTATCCCAACCCACGTGATTCCCTCCGACTGCCTTCCAAGCCCTGCGGGCCAGCCCTTGCCCTGCCTTATAGCAGCACTGGCGGCAACCGCGAAACTCTACCCTCCCCCCAGCCTCCCAGAGCCGCCTGCTCGGTTCTCCCTAAATCCTCCCCTTAAGTCTATCTGGCTCCGATAAACCAGACCCTGCCATTCCGTTCCAAGCAGGCACTGCCTTGCGCGACCCTCCCTCTGGCTTCCTGCCCTAGCGCAGCTGGTCTTTTCCTTCAGCAAACTCCCTCTGTCCTCTGCTCTTTTGCTCTTTCTCATTCACGTGAGACACAGTCCCTCAGTTCCCATTCAGAATGGGAAATTCAATCAATCTGCTCTTTTTCAGCCCCTGCTAAAATCACCTTTGCCTCTTTAGCTCCTCGCTTCCCCTTCCAAAGTGCGCAATAAATAAAGATACCTGCAAACTTCAAACTTAATTCGCAAGTTTTTTCCAGGACTTCTCTTCAGCAAAGAAAATGACTGATACTGTTCAGTCTCATATGTTGACACATGAGATTATTCATTTGTAACTAACTTTGTTTGTTAAACGTCTAATTAATTTACAAGGTTAAAATGCTAACTGTTAAATGTGTTTCAGCAGGTATGATTCTACATACTTAAACACTGTGTTCTCATGAAATGGTTACCAGATGTGTGTAATTTTATATACAAAGGTTTATAAAAGATTGATATGTATGTAGAGGCTCAAAGGTTTTTATTCCAACTGAAAACACTATAAATAACAAAATGTTTTTATTAAGATAAAATAATTTGTCTAAATTCAAATTATTATAAAGATTGTTTCAAAGGATGAACAGAGAAAGGAGTTAACACGTGAGAGAAATAAATTACAAGGTTATAGGTATGGAAACTATACTCAATAGAAGGAAAAGGAAATGTTTCAAGATAAGAATGTCTTATAGTGAAGTAAATAAGAGGGTTTATGTAAGTGATGTAAAGGCCTGTGTAAGTTGGTTGAATAAGTGTGTGAAACAATCAGCAACATTTTGCCATTTTTCCAAAAAGGTTAAATACTCTCAAAATTTCTTTAATCCATTCTAATGTGATATTTTGCAAGCTAAAGTTCATGGGAGCTCAAATAGCAATGTATGTAAACACTGTGAAATTTTATTTAAGAAGCAGAGATCAACTTCAAAACTTAAACACCTGAACTTCGAGAACCATCAAGACAGATAGGTACCACAGACCCTGCTACTGTAAGTTTATAAACATTAAAGTTAAAGCTCAATGTTCTCAATTTAAGATTAGCTTACTGGATGTCTAACATCAAAACTTTTAAATTAATCAAAAAGGGCCAAGAAGACCAGTATTTGGTTCTTGTCCCAGAGTCTGCCTGTGAGGGAAGAGGAAACATCTCCACAGAGCTTTACATCTCTGGGTCACATGATCTCTCGATAAGAGAGATAAATGAGACCAATAGAGGAAAAAGCCAATCAGTGCTCTTGCTAAAGGAGGGTCCATAAAAAAGGGAGAAACATCCCTAATGCTTCTGAGGGAAGCCACAAGGTCAAGAAAGACCTGGACCCATCCTTACAGAAGGCACCAAGCAGAAAATCTGCTCTCAAGTTTCTCCAAGATTCCCATCAGAAACAGCTGACTCTTAGCAATAGTCAAAACAAAGGTCAGTTTGACAAATTTCATCCTAAACATCCAGTAAACAATTGAAACAGATGCACAACCATTTCTGGACATTTTAGAAGTAAAGGTAATTTCAGCCCTAAGTGAAATGTTGTGTTTACATTCCTGATGATTCTGGGAATGTTAAAGATTTATATTCCCAAATAAAGGCCATATCTACTCTGGCTGTATTATAGGGACAACTTCTCAGCCCTCACACCTCTTGGTGAGAAATTATCATCTTCATGGTATACATTGACGTTTCAGATGCTGCAACATTTCTTCGGTACTCATGTTTTTTGTTTCTCTAATAGAAGCTTCCATCCCTGATGACTTTACAACCTTCCCCAGGCTTCAATCTGACCTAACTTCTACAAAAGGAACTCCAAACTACTGCCCCCATCACTTTGCCCCAGTTCAGCCTGAAGAAGCCAGATTCGGTCATCGACCCATTCCCTTACAGTAGTAAGGAGTTCCTAAGATTAGAAGGGAAGGGAAGCCAAAATCTCATAGGCAGTCAGCATATATAGGTAAATCGAGTCAGGTCGAAAGCCAATTTTAGAAGTTGGGAAACTGTCCCCTGAGGGATTGAAATGCTGATTCCCTCAGAGCCCTTCGTCCACCCTTAACAACCTGCCCCAACCTGTTGCCAAGGTAACCCATCTCAGGAATTGCCCCTCCTTGCAGGGAGCTATCTCAGATCTTCTGCAGAAACGTTATCTCAGATCCACCCATTCTCCTTCTTCTCTGCAGCCCCTCCTTTCCACAGCTCGTGAGTACTCTTGCACTCTTTTAAACTTTCTTTCCTCTCGTGGGTATCGTGTTTCCCCTTCTAACTTGCTCAGACCCAGGTGGTTTACCTAAGAGTTCAGACTTCCCATCAGTCGAGGGCCATTACTGTAGACAAAGAGGCTCTCATCAAGGCCCTTCCATGTCCCAAGACAAAGGAAGAGATTCTTCTCTTCCTAGGCCTAGTGGGATACTTCCGTGCCTGGATTCCCAATTTCACTCTTTATGCAAAGCTCCTATATGAGGCAGCTAAGGAGATTGAGGGAAAATTCCTTCCTGACAGCATTCATGCCGAGTTTAAACATCTGCAGCAGGCACTGTCACAGGCCCCAGCTCTTCATCTCCCAGACCTTCTTCAGCCATTCACCCTTTATGTCCATTAAATGAAGGGTTTGGCTTTCAGTGTTCTAGGCCAATACAAGGGCCCCACCTTTGCCTACCTTTCTAAACATCTTGACCCCACCGTTCGTTGATGAGCCCCCTGTCTTTGGGCTCTGGCCGCTGCTTACCTACTTCTACAGAAATCTAAAAAGCTAAATTTGGTGCTCATGTCACTATTGCCTCTCCTCACCATTTAAAGACTAACGTATAAGAGCCTTCAAACTCTCCTGCCCTGTCGCGCTCGGCTCCTCAACCTCGTTCCAGTCCTGCTCCTCTTTACACCCAGTTTTCCTTCTCCCATTCTCCTCAGAGCCCCCAGAACATGATTGTATAGAGATGCTTCAGGCTTTAAACTCCTGCAAGCCTCTCTTCTGCCCAAACTAATAGGGATCTCCCATTGTCCTTCACAACAAAGTGGAGACTCTCCCATAGTTCAGGGAAACATGAAGGCTGAAGCAGCACTGTCTTCTCCTTCTCATCTGGCTTCAGTCCAATCTACTACCCAGGCCCCCACATTCCCTGCCATACAATCAATCGTCTCCTATCTCCATTCACTTTTCCATCCTATTCCAAGAGCATAAACCTTCTGGAATCGCCTGACTCAGCCTCCACTCACCTTTTCGACCTTAATATCATTAAATTTGGTGTCATTCTGGCAACATTTGCCTCTCAGCTGGAGATGGATACAGAGGTTCCTTTCCGGCCCTTTGGCCTACTCCAGACTTGAGTCTCTCTCACTTTCCTGTCCGGGACAGGACACGGAAAACCCTTGCGCAAGGTGGCTCATAGTCCTCCGATATCTTGAGCTTCTCATGATATCCCACGTCTGCCTGGCTCCGGTGACGACCGAGTCACAGACCTGGATTGTAGTCGCCTGAAGCAATGGCCACTTGGAGCAAAGAAGCCGCGGGAAAAAGTTTAGAGACGAACTGGAAACAAACAGCCCTTTATTCTGATAACTTTTCTATCTGGCTCTAACTACACCCCGACACGCCGTCCACGCTCCTCTAACCTCCAAAATGGCGCAGACCTCCTCCGCAATCTCTCTCAAGTCCCTCGAGATCTCCTGCCAAGTCTCGCAAGATCCCGGGCCAAGTCCCGTGAGACTACGGAAGGCGCCAATGCCCAAACATGTCCAAAGCCCGTAGTCAACCGCAATTTAAGCCATCTCCCCAAACAGGGCTCCTGCACTGGATCTCTCTCTAATACTTATTTTGAAAAGGACGCTTTTCAAAATATTGTATTAGTCATTGGAACTTCTTAATCCATCTCACCCCTCTAAAGTCCCTTAGAAAATTTGTTTTCAATTTCTACTAACGGTCGAAAGTATGGGCAAAGAATCTTTTATATCTAAACTTTCTTCCTCCTCTGATCAACCCAATTCAGTTGTGCTCGTTGCACTAGTTACCCAGAATATATCTACTTCCCTTAACATTCCTCGGCATTTTTACATCCCGTATCACCCCATGTCTTCAGGGAAGGTAGAGAGTAATAAAACTCTTACTTCCCCTGGCCTTCTTTAGGCTCCGAGTCCTCCCAAAGAAACCTTCTTTGCTATCCCCTTTTGAGGTTATGTTTGGGTGACCAGCCCTTCCACCCGGAGTTTCCCCAACTCAGGGACCCTTACCCAAAGATCTCTCTTCTCCTCTCTTATCCTTCATCAGACATCAGATATGGAAGTGCCAAGATTTCATTCTGCCTGACCCAGGTAGACTCACTGCTTCATTCCCATTAATACCCGGTTCTTGGGTATATTTCTCCCCTCCCCAGGACACAGGAACAATCTCCTTTGTCCCAAAGTGGACAGGACCTTTCCACGTTGTGCTGTGCACACGCACAGCTGCTAAACTTCATGAAACCTCAGAAAATTTGACTTCTTAGATTCATATTTCCAGACTGAAACCAGCTGATCAACCAACTGAAGATCCACAAAAAGACAACTACTTCAGTATACTTGCTCTCCCATTCCGACCGGTCCCCTAAAATTCTTTTCTCTTGTGTTCCTGATACCGACTCAAAATAATCTTTTCTGTTTTTCTCGTTTTGAACCTTTAACCAGTTCTCCCCAGAGACTATCAACTGTTAAAAAAACCAACGAATGACTTTCCAACCAGAGACCCCTGCTGAGTCCTGCCCTTATGCTGCCACCCGATGCTCATTATGATGTGCTTCGCACTCTCCATTGGCCTCTTCACCGTAAGTCCCACCTGGTGGAGCACAGGCCTATGGAAAATAATCCATCTCACCTTCTTTCCCTTTGTTGCTTCCATAATAGTGTTACCTGCAAACTCGCAAGACCCACAATTTCTACATGCTCTCCGGCTGACTCCCTCAGTGACTTTCTGCAGAAGCCTGGTTTGACACCCTCACCGACCTATGGCTTCAAAGAAAACTTCATCCATCCCATACCTGGACAGATTCATCTTTTCCATGCCTACCTCCTGGGAATTTTTTTCACCCTCAAGCCTGACCTGCCTGCCCACATCTCCCCCCCTCAAAACTACCCCATGTCGCCCCATTTCAGCTCCGAAGCAGCCAGATCGAAACACGACGCCCCACTTCCTAGGAAAACAAAAAGGGGGGAATGTTGGATTCCAGGCAGGAGGCCACACCTTCCCAGGTGCTTTGTTAAAAAACTACACCTCCCAAGATCCTCAGCGTGACCAAAAAACCTGACCAGCAAGTCCCCTGTCCACTACCCCCCCCCCCCCGACCTCTTCTGGCCTATAGGGCAAGGACTCACTCCTAGGGGGTTTTATGACCCCTACTCTATTTAAAGCCAGCCCAGGACTGAGCTCGCTCTCTGTTCCTGCTCTCTGTTCCTGCCGCTCTCTGTTCCCGCTCTGCTCCCGCTCGCTCCGGCTCTCGTTCGTCCGCGCGGTTCATCCCCATCCCCCCACGTGTTTCTTTTGGTAATTCAATAAACCCCTTCCCTTTTCCTCTACAATGGTTCCAGCGTGCATCCGATTATCCTGCAAGTTTTCTAACGTGTGCCACTACACCTGGCTATCCTTTTTAGAAATGTTAACCCTCACATTGTTAGACTGTGTAACCTTGGGAAATTCACTTAACCTCTCTGCGTTTCAGTTTCCTTATCTGTCAAATAAAGATAATATTTCACCCATTTCACAGACTTATGAGGATTGAATGACATAATAATGTAAAGTGCTTAGAACAGTTCCTGGCTCATCATGAGTAATATATACATTGTTGATTATAGATCATTCTATGACGGAATAGATGATGTTGGTCAGCATGTGCTGGAAGTTTGGGCCCCAATTTAATGGTACAGAAATGTAGTTACACCTTTAAGAGGTGGGGTCTAGTGGGAGGTACTTGAATTATGTCTACTCACATGAAAGGATTCATGCTGGTCTCCCACCAGTGGATTAGATTCTGCCAGAGTATATTTTTATGAAAGAGTGAACTTGGCTGTCCCAGTCTCTTGCTTTCTCTTTTACCATGTAACCTCTTACTCTCACACTCCTTCCGTGGTATATTCTGTAAGAGCCTTAATGAGGAGGTAGCTAAGATGGCGGCTGGCTGAGAGCCAAAGAGGAGGCATTTAATTGTTTTCTACTGACCTTAATGTAATCAACTAAGAATCTTTCTGTGCCCATGAACACTGTGTGACTCACCTGTAAGTTGAGCTTGTGACACGTGTATACTTGTTAAGGTGAAGAGTATTTAACCAGGTAGGGTTGGAGTTGTGTGGGGGTTGTTGTTGGAGTTGGAGAGAGAAGTCAGAAGAAAGCAGAGTAAAGAACCTACTCATTCCCAATCTGCCTCCGAATTCTTTCCCGCAGTATCATTGCTGCAGGCGGCAATAGCTACATGCGGCAACAATATTCTCCACCATGAGGCCCTCAAAGCTAATGGCGCTGCCATGCTCTTGAACCTCTGAAATTGCAAACTAAATTAACCTATTATCTTTTTAAAGTACGTGGTCTCAGGTATTTTGTTGTAACACAGACCAGACAAAGCAAGCTATTCTATTTAATTTTACCAGATGACACTAAAAATTTGCAAATGGGTCATATTATAATAAAAATCTTTTTTTCTGATTGGAATTTTCATCTCTTTGTAATTTTAGGTATGATAGTTGGGTAGGTTAATATTCTTTAAAAATTCCCTACATTGTCATAGAGTCAGTAGCAAAAGGATCCTTACAGGGCAGTCTCCATATACCAAAAAATGTGATAGTTGCGGCTCTGTCCAAACCTGTGTTCCTAGGAACAGTACATTACAGAAGCGACCTGCTAGAGAGTTGCTGGCCCCACCTGACTCCCTGTGAGGGCCTTTCTATATGCTCTTGAGAGAATGACTGGGGTCTCCCAATGACTCTCTGTGTACAGGTAAAACATTGGGCTGCCCTTATACCAGGGTCCTTATGTGAAAACAGGTCACACTGTACCCTTTCTTTCCTTTTGCTCCTGCATCCTGGACTAGGGGAAACAACTGCCTGCACAAAAGCACCCTTCTGACCAGAATAGCCTGTCTGCCCTGTCCCCATGGAGGAGGAGAGGCCAGGACAGGCTGTTTCCTGTCCAGAAGCAGGTCCCCATCTACATGACCAACCAGCAGCAGCTGCAACAACAACAAGAACGCCATAACCACTTGCACACAGTCATATTGACAGTAGTTTTCAGGCTAGTTAATCATATATGGAAAGAGAAAATGAAAAATCTGGAAAAAAGAAAATCTGGTTTATGAAGATTTGATCAGAGCCCTCAGGCGATCACTGTACAGTCACTCTATTTCTTTTGTTAAAACCACCAAGAAGTCCTAGAAGAAAACAATTTCTGCAAACTTTTTGGAGCTGGGAAGTTTTTCAAGAGCTGCTGGTGCACTCCAAGAGTGAGAAATGACACTTCACTGTTTGAGTCACAGGAAGTTCAAAGGCACAGGCACCAGCTCACCACGCAGCAGCTACTTTCCAAGTGGGGGTTCATTAAAGGAGAGAGTGAAAAATCCAAGTACCGAATGTTTTCTCTGATATAAGGAGGCTGGTTCACAGAGTTGTTGGAAGGGGGTACATAGGATCAGAGGAACACTAGAATGGTCAACGGAAAGGGAGGGGAGGGAGGGAGTAAGGGGGGGGTTGGAAAAAAATTGGTGGTTGAATGAGATGGATATCATTATCCTAAATGCATGATTGAAGATCTGAATGGTACTTATATACTTTGTATACAAGCAGTTGTATGTAAAAAGATACTATACTTGTGCATGATGAATAAGTAAATAAATATAAAAAAAAAAAAAAAAAAAAAGGAGAGAGTGTCTGTCTTTGTGTCCCTCGTTTTGCCTAGAGGCTTTGAACTAACGTTTTACATTAGTTCTTGTGCGTTTGCGTGAGACAACTGTTTTTCTCAGAACACAGTTTGGAGGTTAGTCAGATTTTCCAGAATTCAGGGTGGAAATTGTGGTTCTTTATCACGCTCCCATGTATTCTTATTTCCTTTTTATTTCACTCACTTTCTTTAAAACAAATTCTTTGAAGTTGAGAGGTATGTTCCTTAAAGTTCAGCTTGACTAATACTATTAAGAAAGGTTGTGTTAACAATGTCATTCTTATTCATATCAAATTATTGCAACAATGTGTCCTAAATCCTCTGATCTGTAATTGGGCTGGATTTCCAATAAAATATGAAAAAAAAAAACTTTTTCAATGCTAACATCAAAGACAAGATCATTTTCACTTTCTCTTCATCTTTGGCATTTTAAAGTTTCCCAATGTTGCAGTTTGAATCCACCATTTCTAGACAGGCATTGTTTTCAATATGAGACAGGCACAGAGGGAAATATTCAAACCTATCCCAATATGTTTTTTAAGCTATCATTTACTGAATTCTTGTTATGAACAGAACATTTGTCTAGGGCATTGAAACTCTAAAGGACACATGTGGTTATTATGCCCATTTTAGAGATGAGAAAACATGATTAAACCTAGGGTGACATAGATACTGTAGTCTAATTACACCACTGTCACCAAGCTAGCAATAACTGGTAGAGCTGTGATTTGTAGGCAAATATTCTTTATCCTGAGCTCCCTTTCTTAACCTCTTTGCTATATTTTCCATCTTCACCTTAGTCTCTTTTCCTACCACAAATTATTCCTCAAATTGTTCCTAAGTTTCCATCCTCTGGCCACACACTACACTGATCTTTATGTGATGATCCCAAAGCTCCCATATAATTTGTACTCATCCTTCAAGGACATGTAAGGATTGTGAGCATTGGCAGTGTTGTGGTTTAGATATGAAGTATCCCCCAAAATTTCATGTGTAAGACAATGTAAAAAAGTTTTGAGGTGAAATGATGGGGTTATGAGAACCGTAACCTAATCAATGTATTAATCCACTTGAATGTGTTAACTAGGTGGTAACTGAAGTCAGGTAGGGTGTGACTGGAAGAGGTAGGTCACTGGGTGTGTGCCTTTGGGGTATATATTTTGTCCCTGGTGAGCAGAGCCCTGTCTCTCTGCTTTCAAGTGGCCCTGTCCTGAGCTGCTTTCCTCCCCCACACCTTCCCGCCATGATGTTCTGCCTCATCTCGGGCACAAAGCAATGGAGTTAGCTATCCACGGCTGAGACCTCTAAAACTGAGAGCCCCAAATAAACTTTTCCTCCTCTAAAATTGTTCTTGTCAGGTCTTTTGGTTACAGTGGTGAAGAATCTGACTTAAACAGGCAGGTGACAAAACCCAGCCAACACTGGTATGGAAAACCATGATTAAGGGCCTAGGATCTGCTAGTACCTACCTGTGTTTTAAAGTCCAGCTTCTCCACTTACCAGTGAGTGACTTGGGTAAACTATTCAAGCTCTTCATGCCTCAATTTCCTTTCAAATATTAGGATAACAACAGCAGGGCCATAATGGTACCCACTTCTTCAAGTTCTTATGTGGATTAACTATGAATTCATGTATACTGCTTGGAAAGTATTTAAACCATTTGCTGCCATTATTTATGTAAATAAGTGGGTTTGAATGAGATGGATATCATTATTCTAAATGCATGATTAAAGACCTGAATGGTACAAATATACTTTGTATACAAACAGTTGTATGTAAAAAGATGCTATATGTGCGCACTATGAATTGTAATACATACTACTATTATAATTTTAAAATATATATTAAAAAAAGAAAAAAAAATGTGCAGGTGGTACAGCCCTATCAGGATGCCACTGAGGAACCAAGTTCCTTCCGACCTCCACTCTGCCGATTCCTGCATGTCGACTTCATGCTGAGGGTGTGCAGAATGTGCCTCCTTCTGCATCCCAGACAGAAAGAGGAAAGGCCAGAGTTACAGATTGGATCTGGAGTGTCCCCTGCAGTTTCATGTGCTCAAGGCTTGGTTGCCAGCCTGGGGTGCTATTGGGAAGTGGTGGACTCATCAGGAGGTGGGGCCTAGTGGAAGGAAGTACATTATTGGGAATGTGCCTTTGAAGGGGATGTTGGGACCCTTCTCTTTCTCTTTTTCTCTTTGCTTCCTAGTCATACTGAAGTGAGCAACTCTCCTCCACCAGACACTTCCACCATGGTTTCTGTCTCACTACGGACCTAAAGGCAATTATGCAAAGTGACTATGGCCTAATACCTCTGAAACTGTGAGTCAAAATAAACCTTTCCTCCTTGAAATTGATTTCTCTTAGGTATTTTGTTACAGCAACTAAAAGGTGACTAAACACAGCAAGGGACAAGATGACTTCTTGAGGACTTTGGCTTTTATTTTGGAAGTGAAGTATTCCTAAATGATTTCTTCTATAGCTCATCAGCCAAACTGATACCATATGACCAGGCCTCACTTGAATGGAAGCTGGGAATTTCAGTTCTTCATTTTCCAGTTTCTTCAGTGGAGGAAAGCAGGGGAAAATGTGATTGTAACTGGGTGTTTCGTGAACTGACCTCTAGTATTGCCCAATGGACTCAAACCCCACCTATATGTTTTCTCCAACAACATCACCTGTGCTGCTTTTGGCACTCATATGGTTCACTATATACCTGGAAACTGAATCATTTTATGTGGTTGGTGTGCTAGCTTATTGTTGCTGTAACCAAAATATTCAACCAGGACAACTTAGAAGAGGAAAAGTTTATTCTGTCTCACAGTTTCAGAGATTCAGTCCATGGTTGGCCAACTCCACTGGGCTAGGCCTGAAGTGAAGCAGAACATCATGGCAGAAGGACTGGCAGAGGAAAGCTTCTCAGCTCATGGCGGCTGGGACAGAGGGGTGGGGAGGAGAGAAAATGCATACAAGGAGCCAGGGACAAGTTTTAATCCTCAAGGGCATGGCCTCAGGGACCTACTTCCTCCAGCAAAACCTTACGTGCTTACAGTTATCACCCACTATAGTAGTCTTAGATCTATTTGATCCATCAAATATATCAATCCACCGATTAGGTTATATCTCTCATAATCCAATTGTGTTACCTATAACCATTTCTGCATAGTCTCAGTCTTTCTCTCTCTCTCTCTCTCTCTCTCTCTCTCTCTCTCTCTCTCTCCCCCATATATATACATATACATATAGGGCCTTGTGCATGCAAGGTAAGAACTCTACCAACTGAGTTATGTCCCCAGGCCTCTGCATAGTCTCTCCCATGAGCATTTGAGAGACACCTCAAATCTATGCCATAAAAGTTTGTTTCTTCTCATCCTTCAGGGTTCAGTAAAGATCTTCTCAGAAAGGAATTCTCTAACCACTTCCCTGAATGCATGACCTTACTAAGTTCTCTCTCTTAGCACCCTGTGGATTCCTCCATGAAACTTAGTTCAATTTTCGATGTTAGATGGATAATAATTTCTGTATTTTCAAGAAACCAGGTTTTCTTCTTGCCTGTGGCATATGAATTTCTGAAGAAGTTCACATCAAAGAGAATAAGAAATGGAAGATCATCCTCTTCATGCTGCAATAGAACATTGGAAGCAAAAAGGAAATGAAAGTAGAGAGAAGGGGTCATATGGTAAGGATAAGATGCCCAAGAATATTGGGGTTAATAGCTCACTTTTAGAGAATAATGTGAAAAAAGGTAACACCTCTCACAGAAATCCCAAGTTCTACATGGCACTGATCTGACCAGGTCAACCGTAATAACTTGACTGTTGCACAGAAAAGTAACTAGCTAGATTTTATTAAGTAAACGAGCAAATACTATGTTTGAATGGGATATAAATATACCATCCTTGATGGGACTTGAATGTCCTGTATTTTGATGGGATAAGGGATGTGGACCTCACTACAATATGGCTAACACATGACATTTTGCTTCTCTCTGAGGATGAGAGAGACTGCCCTTTACATTCTTTGAATCCCCTCCAGAACTTCCTACTCAGACACTCCATGGGTACTTGTTAATTGATTAAATAAGGGGATGAAGATAAAAATGACAGAATTAGGAAGAAGGAAAGGATTATAAGGCCCAAGGTTACCAGTATTTTTCTTCAGATTAGGCTTCATAGCTCAGCACAGAAGGAGACATCAGGACATCATTGGGGCACTTCTAGTCACTCTTATGTTCCAATGCTATTGTTCACCATGGAAGAACAGCTATGAAGGCCAGAAGATTCCCATAGGACAACAAGTATAAGAAAATCAGAGACACGTGTAATCTCAACAACTCTGGAGGCTGTGGCAAGAGGATAGCAAGTTCAAAGTCACCCTCAGCCAACTAGTGAGGCCCTAAGCAACTTAGTGAGACTCTGTCTCAAAATTAGGGCCGGAGATTTGGCTCAGAGGATGAGCACCCCTGGGTTCAATTCCCAGTACCAAAAAATAAAAAAGAGTATTTCACCTTAAGAAACAGGACTTTGTGCTTTGATCAAGACTTGTGTCATGTGCATCCTTCCAAATTCTGAAAGAAAATGCTTTTCTATCTGGAATTTTATTCTCAGCCATGTTACAATAAAGTGTGAGGGTAACATAAAAACATATTCCAATGTGCACAATTTTAGGAAAATAACCCCTTCTAAGGAAACTGCTGACACTCTCCACCCAAATGGGGAAGTAAACCAAAAATTAAAAAGGCATAGAATTTGGAATGGAAAGGATTCAACACAATAGAGACAAAGAGAAACACTAGAATTGTAGTAGAGAGAGATTCGAGGGTAACAGTGCACAGAAGACTGGGAGAAAGTAAAATCTATGAGAGATGTCTCCAAGAAGATGAAGTTGATTGAATATTTAATATGCTCAAGCATATAAAAGAAGAGTCAGATATTTGTAGGTAGAATTTAGAAGAAATTGATAAAGAAATTTAATGATTAGAAAATTAACCTGACAGAACACAAGTCTATTATTAACTCTGAAAATATGTGAAGGAATTATGATCATAGTATATATCATGTCTCAGCTGTGAACAGCATTTGATTGTCATAATAACATTGACAGTAGTTATCTGCCCTAAAGTGTGATAGAACTATATTAAGAGGCCAAGAAGACAGAATTGTTGGGTCTGTGCTAGAGGTGCTAGAGGGTAGGAAGAAAAAGAGCTGAGTCCTGGTCTTCCAAAGTGGAAGTCAATGGCAACTCTTAGATTACTAGTATAAACATGATCAAAAGCAAAGGTCTTTCAAAAGAAATAGTCAAGAAAGTTGAAATTAGGAATGGTAAATGTGTTTGTGTGTATGTCTGTGAGTGAGTGAGTGTGTGTGTGTGTGTGTGTGTGTGTGTGTGTGTGTGTTTTCAGGTTGTGGATGGCACATTCACTAACAGAGACTTTGAACATATGTAACTAAAATACAAGAATACAAGTGTAAGCTAAGTTTCTTAAAAGGTCAACTAAATTGCTAAACTACATTGTTGGCACAATGGACAAAATAATAGTTTCTCACCTTGATTTTGTTTTTCTCATTGATTAGATTATACAACTTCCACCATTTCTAAGTACTCAAGATACTAACTAAACACACAAGAACCCATATAAAAAGAGAAGTAAGATCCATGATCTTGGCAACCATCCAAAGAAACCATCAATAGCAATCAGCCCAGGAAGCCAGCCTGCTGTAAGTCAAGCTTGTTGGAAAAGAGACAACTCTTTCCAGCAACCTGTCCAGGAAATCAAACAACAAGCCCTGCAACATTTGGCATAAAAAAGCCAGAACTTGAATAATTAAAGACAATTTCCCTAATTTTTTTTCTGGGCTTTCAACTTAGGGCTAATCAGAGAAAGCCAGATATACCCCTTCACCAATCACATAGGATGCCCTGCTTCTAATTAGCCTGCCCACAGCTTCTCCATGGCCACCAATGAGAACAAACCAAAAGCCCCCCTGCTTTCCATTACAAAGCACTGCCACTCCCCAGCCTGCCTTTGATTCTCTGCCAAATAGCAGTAACGGTACTTGCTCTCCTTGCTATAACAAGCTCTGAATAAGCATTCTTTACTTGTTCTCCTTTGGTTGGTCTTCATTTATTTCCACACATTGATTGGAGGCACAGCAAATTTTCAAAGATTGAAGGATGATTTATTTGTTAAGAAATAATGCCTGCCGGGCTAAACCAGTAATCCAGCACTTTGTTTCAAAGCCAGCCTCAAGAAGACTTAATAAAATTCTTAAGGGCGAGTGCCCCTGGGGAATGCCTAAACCAGTAATCCAAGTTCAAGAAGACTCAGGAGTAGAGTTCTTGCTTAGCATTCACTAAACCCTGGGCTCCATTTCCAGCACTGAAAAAATAAATAAATAAAATAAAGAAATCCTTTTATCTGTTCACATATTGTACTCTATTTCCATGTGCAAAGTGCTGCACTGGTTGTTATAGAAGACACAAAAATAAATGAGATTTGATTAAATAATTTTTGAGTTTTTGAAATTCAGATAATCAAGATTATCCAAGTTTTGACAACTCAAAGCTGTGTTCATAGTTTTAAGAAAATGAACATAAATTTAAAAGGCAAGTTGCCATAAGTGAGAGCAAGTTGTCCATTTATATGTTTTTATTTGACATTGTCTCTCAAATTGCCCAATTTAAATTTTCTTATTTATCTATTATGGTATAAGTCTAAATTATCTCCCGCTCCCCATCAAAACTTCTCTTATGTTTACTACTACAAATATGAATGTTAAAAGTATTCATTTTTGCACATTTTCCTCTTTGTGCTTTAGAATTGGATTGCAGATGTCCTGTGAAGGGGCACATATATGAGTATGAGAATTATTCTACTGAAAATAACAGTAGTTTTTGTAATGATGTAAATCTGAAAAAGCAAAAGAAATTGCAGTTGGAAAAAACAGATGTATTCAATAAAAAGCTACTGTGTGCATGTAGTGAACTAGTCGTTAGCAAGATTCAAATAATGCAATCAGTAGGAATTTGACTGGTCTGTGGAATTGTCTAAGGCATGTAGGATGTTTGAATAATAGCTGAAAGTTTGTTTTGGACGTAAGGCTTTTAAGTCTGTCTCCTGCAGCATTCAATATGGTCATAAAAACCATTATTAAATAACTAGTTTTATAGCAACTGCTAAAATTATTTGGCCAAAGTATAAATTAAAGTTTATGATGGATGCAAATATATGCATTAAAATGTATAATACTAATTTAGGTTCCTTTCCCATTTTAAAATAACCACTCAGATGAAAGAACAGTGATTACCAAAATAAGGGCAAATTAATAAAGCTGCCAGGAAGCCTTCCCAAAAGTGTGGAATGTTAAATGTGACTTCACTTTGTAAATGCAGAACCCCACAAATATCGGGGTTCTCTTCCCCAGTCAACAGCATATAACTCCCATTCGCACTAATGGAGGTGGCACATGTAAAGTCCAAGAACTGATTAAGGGGCATAAATAATGAGTCAGAGTCTCAGGAGTCACACGCAGATGTGTGGAGGGTCAGCCGACACCCACTACACCTGGAGCAGGAGAATTGCATCTCATTAACCAGTTAACATCTATTCACCTTTCCAGCCTTTGTTTCCACCTGCTGCTTTTCTTAGTCCCTGTAGTAAAGCCGGTCAATTTATAAATGCAGTTATCTCAAACTTAGTGATGAGAAAAGCTTTTCTTGGTGGCAGGATAAGACTGAATCCCTCTTCTCTCCCTAGACTGTTCCTTATATCAGAGTGGTTGTCAAACTTGGGAAGCATTTTATCATGGAAGCTGTTTAGGAATGTCAGATTCCCAGGCCCTGCCCTATGCATACTGAGCCTCTGAGGCTGGGAGAGCAGCCCTGCGTTTCCTAAAGTTCCTTGTGTAATTGGAGGCTTGAGCTGGGCATCAGTTGGGAAGCAGCAGCAGTCTCTAAAATATCTAACTCAGGATTTGACTATATACTTGAGGATGGATCAATTTAAGGAGTATTTTTAAAAAGCGCGTTTGTGTGTGCGTGCGTGTGTGTGTGTGTGTGCGCATGCGCACAAGTATAAATCATTTGTCACTTGAAGACAAACCATAATCTAAGACATGCATCCTTAGCGATATTGTTGCCCACTGTGGACATTGTAATGTATTTATTTATGCAAACTAACATGGCTGTGATGTCACTAGGTGATATAATCTGATGGGACCACTGTCATTTATGTGGCCCATTGGTGAGCAAAAGGTCATTAGGCAGAGCATGACAGTACAAACACACACACACACACAAACTTTGAAAAGTAAAATATTTTAAGAGTATAAAATGAGTTGGAAGCTACTCTGGAAGTCATATAACCTAGGCTTTAAAAAATAATGTCTGATAATCATAACCACCTGGGGAGGTCTGAAAAGGGGTAGATTACTAAATTCTCCTCCTTAATTATGGAGTCTAAACTTCTGAGATAAGGCCTGGGACTCAACATGGTTTAAATATTTGAAAACACATCTTCAATCTCATGCGGGAATTCTTATTTTTCATCCTAAATGAACCTGTTCTCCCAGGACTCCCTCAGAGGACACGGTTTCCGGCTGCTCATCAGCTGGCCCTTGTCCTCTGAGCAGACTCTTTTCCTGGTTCTTGCTGAAAGTACAGAGGTCCATCTGGAGCAGAAGGGGGCCTCCTCTCCTCCTGGTTCTGGCCTCTGCTGGTCAGTCAAAGAACCAAGATCCAGGTAACTCTTTTGGCAACTCTTTCACATTTTTGCTCATATTGATCAACCCACTTCCCCCAAAAAAGGCTAATAAGTCATAATTTTCCCATCTTGGGTTTGTGAAATTGAATGTTAACTGAGCATAGAAGCTATTTAAGGCTGGTCTTGTTAGATTCAGTTCAATATCCAAGCTGTCGGGTTCATTTTGGATTTTATCAATCAATGTATTATCTCAGTCTCCCGCAGCTCATGTCAGACTTGCATTTGATAAACAAGCTACTTCTGGCCTTATTAGAGTTGCTAATAAACATATTACATGAAAGACAGCCATGGGCAGATCTCCTCAAGACCTCCTTCTGGATGGACATTGGTTATCACCCCCTTCCATCTAGGCTTTCTCTGGTCACACATGTGTCCAACTGTGCAACCCAGGTCTGTCCTGCTCATTAATAGAAAACCCAGAAGAAATACTTTAAAAGCTGATTTCTTGAAATCAAATCTCAAAGCCTACATTGTTTCACATCACCCCAAATCTCTGTAACTGCAACATGTATTTTACATGCTCAAAATATTTTACATCAAAACTTTAGTTATAAATAGATGGATTCCCCATTTTAAAACTTTTTTTTCAAATTTTCTCAAGAAACATCCTTACCAAAGTGAAATTTCTTATTAAACTTTTGTCAAAACTTCCACCAGCATACACCATCTCCTTTCATGACCATATTTTTGCTGGTCCAGAAGCAGCAGTGTCTGACAGTAATTCACCGAGGTGCCACATTTCAATTGCTTTGGCACATTTCAATTAGGAGATCTTTGAGATGAGAAAGAAAAAGAAACAGAGTGGGAGTCAGGTGATGCTGAAAGAAAAACAACATGAAAGGCCAGGCAAAGAAACATCTCTGGATAATAGAAAAAGGAAACAATTTGAACAAGAATTCACTGGAACAACTTGACTTTACCTTCCACTCAAAGTGAATGATCATAAAATGCACACATAAGTATTCCAGAGCATTGGATTTAAGTAAAACGTTTCCAAAGTCCCTAACATGTGTAGATCCAATATGAGAGGCTTTTCTAGAAGTAAAAAGGCAAAAGTTTTCTATTTAATAATAAAAGAGGGCTGGGTTTGTGGCTCAGTGGTAGAGTGCTTGCCTAGCACATGTGGGGTACTGGGTTCAATCCTCAGCACCATATAAAAAATAAATAAAACTTATAAAAACAACAATAAAAGAAAAAATTCACATGCTGAAATCACTAAGATCTTTGGTAAAAATCCATCTCCTACCTTGAAATTGTGAAAAAGGAAAAAGAAATTTGTGCTAGTTTTGCTGTCACAAATGTATCCCTCACATTTTGGGTGGGGGAAAGCGATGTATTACAATCACATGTTAATTCAAATATAAATGTACAAAGGTCTTAGGAGAGGATAATAGTTGGTATATACTTCCTAATATTTCTAATTATGTCTAAAACAGTTGTATTAACAGTATTTGCTGCAGTAAGAACTAGGCCAGAGTGAATTTTGTAGCATTTTTTACACCTGTTCTTGGATTATAACTGGGTAGCCTGTGAAGACTATTTTCAAGGCTAGCTCTGCTTTTTATGGGCTCTCTGACCTTGAGTAAGTTACTTACACCTTCCAAATGTCAATTTATTCAATGTAAAATGAGGACAAGTAATTTCACACCATTTGAGAATTATCTAAAAAAAAAAAAAAAAGGTGTGAAAGTGTGTTAAGGATATAGTAGAGTGCTTGCCTTGCATAGTGTTGGTAGAGTGCTTGCCTTGCATGCAGAAGGCCCTGGGTTCAATCCCCAGCACCAAAAAAAAAAAAAAAAAAAAAAAAAAAAAAAAAAAGGGTGTGAAATCATTTATCAGGAATGCACAGTAGAGAGATGCTGATTATGTTCCATTATGAACCTATAATCCAGTAAGCACATTTTGCCTTACTATTCCTTCATTTGTATTCCTTTCTGCACTGAAGCTCTTCCAATGATTTGTTTCTACTTCAAAAGATCTATATGTAGTTTCCAATTGGCTCAGCATGTTGGTTTGCTGAGGAGCCTGATGTTAAGTGCACATGGGATGTTTTAACATGTTCTCCCCCCTTCTTGAACCCTTGTCTGATTTAAAATAAAATCAGTGTCTGTATTGCTTGTTTATTCCAAAACTGATTTTGATGCTAATAAGACTTCTTTGATAGGACCAAATAGTGCCACCCACCTCCCCAACCTGAGATAACTCCCTTTCTTGGCTGACAAAACTATCAGATTTTAAAGTCTCAAATTAATTGAAAAACCCTAATAGATAAGTCAATCATAATTTTCCTTTATGGAATTTTGCTGAAGCGAAGAAGAAAGTAAGCATTGTTTGTTCTATAGCGAATAGTTCCTCATGATGGGCAGAGCCTGGAGTTCCCATGAGCCAGTCTCTGTCACTGAGTGATCTTTGGACCTCTTGGGAAAGCCTCAACAAATCTGGATCCCCCAGAGATGTTTGAGAAATCTATGACCAGGATAGACAAGTTTTGAGAGTTTATATTACTCCATGCTTTCCCAGAAAATTCTAGAACTCAGTTGCAGGGCCTCCATGAGCATTTGATTCCCAGCCTTTGTTATTTAAGGAAGATCTGCTTCTATTCAGGGCAAACATTACAAACATTATATAAAATAAATTTTAACTAGGCTTCAGGGAGTTAGGCAGATGAAATACAGAGAGATGACTTTTACAGATGTAATTTACATAAAATTTAATGAAAAAATTTATCCATCTTGTATTTATACTGTATTGAATATCACAAGATCTCACCCATCTTTCACAAACTCTGTGTGCCAAAACCCCAAATTTCAAAAGTGACGGGATTATAAACAACTTTTCATTTCTTCTTTTTTTCTAAGCAAATGTCCTAAAAACTGAATGTTTAACAAATATCATGTACATAATATGAAATATTTTGATTAATATTTTAAAAATAAATAACATTTAAGAAGCAATAATTGCAAATATGTATCATACTATTATTTTTAACAAGTTAAACCTGGAAAAATGTCTAATAACAAAATTGTTTAATTAAAGTTTCAGATCTATATAGTATAAGACAACTTCCCCTTATTTAATAGACATCTGCATTTGGTGGGGGAGTTTTGGAAATAACACTTTAAAAATTGAAGCCAATTTCCCTGATTATCTAATTTTTCTTCCATTATTTGGCCAACAATCTATTATATTAACTCAATTTCTAGTCTTCACCAAAAATGATTGCATTCTAGTGTTGAGATTGGAGGGATGTAATGAGAAGCAAAAATGATATTCATGAAAAGAAAGCCCATTTACATGTTCACTTGGCTCTTCTCAGAGTCTGACATTGGTAATGACCACCTTGAGACCTAGACACAAGGGTCCTTTAAATGATGTGGAGTTCTATTGTGGAGGTCAGAACATTCAAAATACAGCTGGAAGTGTTTGGAATTCACAACCTCGCATGAATATGAGAGGGTAGAATATTCAGAAGTATTTTATCTCCAAGTTTGGATAATAAAATTATGGTTCTAATAATATTTTTTAAAAAGATAAAACTTCCTTAGGGTAGAAAATAATTGTGTGAAGTGTTGCAAATATGCAAAATATGAGACCTCAAGATTAAGCACAGCACCTTCCATGGTCAAGTCCAGGTCTCCTGAATGGATGATGCACTTGTGTGACTGATCCATGGAGGGGTTTCCTTGGGTTGTTGTCCTCTTAGAGGGTAGAGGATTGCCAGGATCTTGGAAAGAAATATGTACCCTGGGAATCCAGGACTGTGTCTGGACGGACCGGATCTGCCAGTTGAAGGGCACAGATAAGGACCTACCCATGGTAATTAAAGCCTGCAGAATAGGCCAAAGTGTCAAATGTTTATACCCTATCTCCTGAAGTCTTCAAACACTGTGCACACTGAGTCAACAGAACCACAAAGTCGCCAAGCATAATGGGGACTCATACTTAGCAGAATGTTTATTTCCTACTTCACCCTGATGTAATTATTAAAGTTATATTAAATGTGTGGACAGAAGTCACAGTTTAGTGATTATAAACTTTACTACTTTGCTTTAGTAATAAGTACTTTAAAAATGTTTTTCCCATATTTTACCCCAGTTTAAAGATAGGCATAAATATTTATGGCAATATTTTCATAGAATAATATGCATAAAGAAAGACCAAAATCAGATATATCACATAGTATATTCTTGTCTTTCTCTAGTTGTCCCCACCTGAAAAATCTAATCAGTGATCTGTGTCACCAAAGCCAGACCTCACATAGTGTAGTTAATCTTTCTTGTTTTATCAGTACAGTCTCTAAGCTAGCAAGCCCCTTAGGAAGAGATCTAAGTAATTTATTCTCTGTGATCTTTTTAATCAAAACTAAAAGGCCCAGGCTTGAAGAGAATGGCACAGGAATTTTAACCCACTCTGGCTGTTCTTTACATTGTTCTTGCAGCCTTTACACCTTAACTCACAATCTATTCCTTACTACTCCATCAGAGCTACAAACCAGGACACCTCGTATGTGACACAAGTTCATTGCAATGTGAAGAAAAATCCCTAAGTGTGGCCATGGTTCCAAAAAGAGCTTCTGTTCAGTTTAAATATTGAAAGAGATTAAACTGAGCTTCTGCAGCTACCATATCTATAAAAGATATACTTCTGCGCTAAGTTATCTTTTGTGGTTTTAAGTCATTTTTTGTTACTGAAATAGGCTCAGGATTATAGGATTGGCCTTTCAGAGGGTTTTTTTCAGTTACCAGGAGCAGACTTGAGAACTCTTGCAGGTACACTCAGCTACTGGCTAATGTCTCCTTAAGGACAGGGACATACATCTTCAAGGCCTGTTTCAGGTGTGGGTAACAGGGAAAAATCTGCCACTTCATATATCAGCTTCTTCCTACTTGTAGTTTTTCTCAAGTTTGATAGTCACAATTTTTACTTCCTTCTATTTTCTCCCCTCTTCCATTGGATCTGAATAAACTTTTACATGGTAAGCATAACTAGATTTAGACCTGATTTCCAGGAGTGTTTCTGACTGTCTCCTACTAAGTGATTACTTTTTCTTTTCCTTTCTTTGTTTTTTAAATTTATTTATTTGTTTTTATTTGGTGCTGATAATTGAACCCAGTGCCTCACTGAGCTAAACAAGCACTCTACCACTGTGCCCCAGCCCCAGTCCCCAGTTTCTCTTTTATTAATCATGTGATTGCCAAGGACAGACTTTGTTTTTAATAAAACTTCAAAACCCTCAGACAAACCAAAAGATAAAATCAGAAGGGTTTCTTCTTATCATATTATGAAATGTTTTGACTTTTTGGAGATGATACCTTCCATTTGAACCTTTTTTTTTCATATTTTTAGTAGTAGATGGACACAATACCATTATTTACTTATTTATTTTTATGTGATGCTGAGGATTGAACCCAGTACCTCACACATGCTAGGCAAGTGCTCTGCCACCGAACTACAGCCCCAGATCTGATCCTTTCTTTTTATTTTTTGCTGTAAGTGCAAATAATTGAGTTTTTGAATATAGATAAACATTCTAGCACAAGATACAAGTATAATGCTTTTACAAATAACAGTAATTCAGAATGAAAAGTGATATGAAGGAAGCATAATTAACACAATTGATCAAAAAGAAGGAGAAATTAAAATCAGTGAAGGTAGGACAGAATTAACAAGAAAACCAAAAGCTGGAAATTGAGGTAGTTCTTAAAATGGATAGGGCTATTTAAATTACTACATATGTTTGTGTCAATCTAATGTTAACATTAAACACATATACAATGTATGTGTATATATGTAACAGAATATAAATGGCAAGATTTTAAATACAAAAACTGAACTGTTCTGTTTTTTTCCCCTTTTTTTCCTGCACTATAAAAATGAAGTGGAAAAATTCCTCTTTATTTAATGACAGATTAAATCCCTGCCTCTTAAGGAAAGGGCAACTGATTTCAGGGACTGTAATGATTCATGCTCTACCAAATATGCTGCAAAAGCTGACCAGGAAGGGCTGTGGAAAGCCCGTGTTCTGGGGAAGGGACTGAGCATCCTCTAACTAGGGGAGAAAACAGGCCCACAGGTCCCAGGGCAATGAAGACCCACTTCCTATGCCCTAAGGATTCCTTGCAGGAGGCTGTAGGATCCCAGAAAAGCCATGTGATACATCTGGGGAGGGATGGCCACAGACTTCTATTTCTTAGTAGTGACTTGGAAATTGCAGAAAGCATATTGACCATGTCTTTTTAATTCTACATTGTTGATATTTTGATACCTTTCTGAATCCTAGGACTAGCCAATTCCTAGAGATAGTGAACAACTCACCTGTGATTGATTATATATATATATATATATATATATATATATATATATATGCAAACCAACCAAACCAGAGTTCAAAGTTATAAATAAGTTGAATGCAAAAGAATAAAAACCCAGGCAAATAGGAATGAATGTTAAAGTATCTGTTTATAATAAAAGCACACAGAATAACTTTCAGATAAAAACTATTTGAGTGAAAACATTTTGTTTCATAATGATAAGATGATGACTATATCAGGAAGATAAGGAAGAATAACAATTATAAATATATTTGTACCTAAAGCAGAGACCCAAAATACCTCAAGCAAAACTGGAATAATTGAAGAGTGAAGCAGATTGTGTAATAATAATGATTGGAAATTTCAATATTCACTTTTAATAATAGATAGAATAACTAGACTGAAGAATAACAAGGAAATACAAGACTTGAGCAATATTATAAATCTACTAGATTTAAAAGACATTGATAGGACATCCCACTCAACCATAGTGGGTATACATTTTTCTTAAATATACGCAGAACATTCTCAGGATAGATGATATGTTAGGCCATAAATTAGTTTCAATACATTTAAAAGGATTGAAATTATACATAATATATTCATCAATTACAATGAAATTATATCCAGAATCAAAAAGAAATTCATAAATTTGTGAAAATTAAAGAATATATTCCTAAATAATCAATGTGTCAAGGAAGAAATCACAGGAAAATTAGAAAATATTTTTAGTTGAAGGAAAATTAAATCACAACATCCAAAACTTGTGATGTGCAGGCAAGACAGTTCTTAAAGGGTAAAGTATTCTTTTTTTAAAAAAAATATTTATTTATTTATTTTAGTTGTACACAATGCAATGCATTTATGTTCACATGGTGCTGAGGATCGAACCCAGGCCGGCGAGCACTCTGCTGCTGAGCCACAACCCCAGCCCCAAGGGTAAAGTATTCTATAAACAAGTATATTTTATTTTTTTTTTTTTTTTTTTTTTTTTATTTTTTTTGGTACCGGGGATTGAACTCAGCAGCACTAGACCACTGGGCCACATCCCCAGCCCTTTTTTGTATTTTATTAGAGACAGGGTCTCACTGAGTTGCTAAGTGCCTCGCCATTGCTGAGGCTGGCTTTGAACTCGCGATCCTCCTGACTCAGCCTCCCAAAGTGCTGGGATTAAGGCGTGCGCCACTGCGCCCGGCTAAACAAGTATATTTTAAACAAAAGAAAGATTTCAAATCAATAACCTAAGTGTTCACCCCAAGAAACTAGAAAAAGAAAGAAAAAGAAACCCAAAGCAATTTGAGGAAGAAAATAACAAATATTAGAACAGAAATGAATGAAACGGAGAATTGAAAAAAAAAAATAGAGAAAACAACAAAATAAGAAATTTTTTTGAAAAGTTTAACAAAATTAGCAAAACTTTGTCTAAAGAGAAAGAGAAGGCTCCAATTACCAAAATTAGAAATAAAATAGGGTTTATTGCTACTGTACTTATAGAAATAGAAAAGATTACAAGAGAATAACATGAAGCACTATATGTCAAAGGGACCATGGAGTGAGTGAAACTTATAGGAACCAGTGTGGACTGATAATTACTGATAACAGCAACTATCTTCTTAATTGTCCTCTGCATACACACACACACACACACACACACACACACACACACTCACACACACCTTAATGCTGGACAAGGCAGATGCATAGAGTCTCTGTTAAGGTAAATAGCAGAAAATACAGATTTACAATATTTCGCCCACATAGGAGACTTATATCTACTCCATTATTTTAACAAATGGGAATTACAGGAAATCTCAGCGTTATTATCATTTGTAATGGTAACTTCTAGAGAGAGTGTCACTATTATCCATTTCTCTCTCTAGGCATATGTTATATGCAAGAAATGTATTTTATTTTCCATCATTCAGTTAATTTTTTTTCTTTTGGTAGCAAAATCAAATCTGTCAATGCATGATTTTCCCCTAGTCTGGTCTGGCACCTAAAAGTTCCAAGAAGCTTAAATGGATTTTCTTTCTATCTGCCTGGTTCAGTTTCTGAACCATGAGGAATGCTGACCACATAGTTAGTGTCTTCGGGTCTAGCTTCTTCTCTCAGGAGCCTTGGATAGGTTACCTGTGTTGCTTTGCAGTTGTGGGAACTTCTTACCACAAGTGCTGTACTCAGGGACAGCCAAAACCCTGCTCCCCGATGGCTGCTGGGCCACTGGGATTGTGGCTGCATTTTCCATGCAAATGTTTTGTTGTTGTTTCCTGTTCCTGCATGGAGACAATCTGTGATCTTTCCAGCTTCTCCAGGCTTGGTCCTGTCTTTGAGTCAGGTGTTCTTCTGTAAGGTCAAATCTCACAAAGCTCTATTTTGTTGGCTGAAGGAAGCATAATTTAGTTAACTATTCTTTTTTTTTTTTTAAAACATATTTATTTATTTGTTTTAGTTGTACACACTGCCTTTGTTTTTTTTATTTATAATAGTAGTATGTATTACAATTCATAATGCACATGTATAGCATCTTTTTACATACAACTGTTTGTATACAAAGTATATAAGTACCATTCAGATCTTCAATCATGCATTTAGGAAAAAAAAAATGGTGGTTGAATGAGATGGATATCACAATGCCTTTATTTTTACGTGGTGCTGAGGATCGAACACAGGCCGCGCACGTGCTAGGCGAGCACTCTACCGCTGAGCCACAACCCCAGCCCAGTTAACTATTCTTTTGTATATTTAAATGTTATTATCTTTTCTATTATATGTTAGGCTATCCTGAATATCTTTATAATGAAAACTTCATGCTGATCTATATTTAAGAGATTCATAGAAGGGCAATTTATGTGCATATTGTTTTAACACATAAATTGCCCTTTTATGAATCTCTTAAATATAGATCAGCATGAAGTTTTCATTACACAGAGGGCTTGGGTTGTGGATTAGTGGTAGAGCACTTGCCTATCATGTGTGAGACAGTGGGTTTGATTCTCAGCACCACATAAAAATAAATTAATTAAATAAAGGTCCATTGATAACTAAAAAATTTTTTTAAAAACACATATCTCAAGGCTTTTCTATATGTTGCTAAATCAAAATGTAACAATTTACCTCTCACCAGAAGTGCCCATGAATTCTCATTTCCTTGCACCTAGAAGATTTAGCAATAAATTAGTTACAGAAGGGATATCCTTGTTATGTGTTTGCATTCCACAATAAAAATATGCTTCAATCATTTGTAAATAACTCATGGTAAACGAATAATATAGTTAAGGGTTGGAGTGATTTCTTTAAAATTAAAAAATGAGATTATTCATGAAAAATATGACCAAGTTCACCTCTTGTCAGGTCTTCAACAAGGTTAATGCTCAGCTTTTTTTTCATACTATGTGCTGAGTGCAGATTTTTTTTTTTTTTAAGAATTTCTGTAACAACAATAACTATTACTAACTGGTAGGCACAAGGGCTCCCCAGTGAAATTCATGTACTGTTAATTGGACCCTGTGAATATGTTACATCAAATGGCAAAAGAGACTTTATAGATATAATTAAATTTAGGTACCTTAATTATGGATTAAGTTAAGATATTATCTAACCTAAGAATTATCTGGGTAGCAGGAAGTCAGAGGGAGTCCCAGTGCAAAAATAATTAATGCTCTTCTTTTGGCCCCTCTAGGTAAAAACTCACATGCAAGTACTGGCACCTAGGAGCTCAGGGCAGGCCCCAGCTGGCAGCCAGAAAGGAAATGAGGACCTCAGTCATATTCTACTAACAGCTTTAATGCATTTCAAATTGGATTCTTTCCAGAGTCTCCAGATAAGAGCCCAGGCAGCTGACACCTTGATGTCCACCTGTTGCTAGACCAACATAAAGGAGACAATGCATTTGTATTTTTTAAACTGCTAAATCTGTGGTATCAGTTACTGTAGTAGTAGGAAACTAATCCATTGGCTGAATAAATAAATAAATAAATGCTCAAACTTTAGTAAATGAATTAATAAATGAATTAACTATGATTTCAGAGCAGAAAGTGTTATACACTTTTCCAAAAAGAGACATGGAATCATAAATCTATTTTATCCCTAAGTTCCTTTGAATATTTTGTTTTACTTTGTCTCAGTTTCCTCCCACTGTGACTTCCAAGATGAGACAATTACAGGATGGAATCATCCTCTCTGCCTTTCGGTGGTGATATTTATTATCAGTTTTAGTAGACAGTAACTGTTTATGCTTGTTATTAATACTTGTAGAATATGAGCATTTCCTATACAGCACACAAACTATTACTGTTCTTACCCATCAAATTCATAAATAAACACCTGCATGCATTTTTCCCCTCATCGCTTGTTTATTAAACTCCTGCTCTAAGTATAGTTTTCTGCTAGGCTCTGAAGCTATTACACAAGAAATACAAATAGTTCCTGAATTAAAAGCTGATCTATGTTCTATAAGTTTACTTCCAAGTTAGAGTTTGTCACTCAGAGGATATTTACACATAGAAACAATATTAAAAACCTTGACTCTGTACCTAATCCCACCCATGAAATCTCATGTAACTCAAAATTTACTTGAACTAATACTAAAATAATTTAAGTGTATTTAAATATTATTTATTTTATCTCTGTGAAAACAGACTCCAAGTTTTCCAACTTGTAAGGTTAGAAACTCAATGTTCTACCAAGAAGCAGTGATATTAAGAATGTCACTTAAAGGTCTGGGGTTGTAGTTCAGTGGTGGAGCGCTTGCCCAGCATGTGTGAGTTCAATCATCAGCACCACATTAAATAAATAAATACATAAACAAACAGATAAATAAATAAAAGTATTGTGTTCATCTACAACTAAAAATATGTATTAAATAAAGGATGTCACTTAATTGAATAACTGTATGTAAAGTATTTTAGGGTTGCCAAGTGCAGTGGCACAAACCTGGAATCCCAGTGGCTTAGGAGGCTGAGGCAGGAAAATTGAGAGCTCAAAGCCAGCCTCAGCAACTTAGCAATGCCCTAAGCAATTCAGCAAGACCCTGTCTCTAATAAAATGTGTGTGTGTGTGTGTGTGTGTGTGTGTGTTTTTTTTAAAAAAGGGTTGGGCATGTTGCTCAGTGGTTAAGTGCCCCAGGTTCAATCCCCAGTACCAAAAAGAAGAAAAGAAAAAAATCTTAGGGTTGCGGGGATATCTCAATGGTAGAGTGCTTGCCTAGCCTGTGTGAGGTCTGTGTTCAACAGAATATGGTTGAACCCTCTCTTGGTTTTGTTGTAGTTCTCTGTAGCAGGTACACCAGTTGTCTCCATGTTGGATCATCTTGTTCTCTCTACCTTGTTTATTACCTTCTCTTTTGTTGCTTTTATTACATCCTGATTCTGTGATTGTCATTGTTGACTCTTGACATCTGTACATCTGTTGCCTTAGATGTTTAATTACTTAGCAACCCTAATTGAGAAATAAATGTCACTTAGCTTCACAGAGAAGTCAGAGCCCATCTCCAGAATCCAACTCTGCACATATTATCGTTAATAAAGGTATTGCTGTGAAGTCAGGGGTTGTCTGTGATCTTTAAGACATGCCACCCTCATTCACGTTAGATTTTTCTCATGGACAATTAATTAAGTTATGTATGTGAATCATTTCAATAGGTAGGCTGATAGATAATTTAGATGAAGTGGTACACACAGAGAGATGATATGGCATAGACACAGGTGTCAATCACATAGAAAAGTTACAGGTACAGACAATAAAAATTCAAAATATTTAGGAGTTGAGAAAATGGGGACTTAGCTTGTACCTTCTTCAACCATTCGGTAATCCCAAACATGTGGGTGACTTCTTTGCTCATAATTTTATCTCTTCTTTGTAGGCTCCTTCTCTCCTTCCTTCTCTATCTTTGTATGCCTAAATCTTGTCCACCTTTATGGCCCAGCAACATGTATATACTTTTTAGGAAGCCCTCTTGGAATCCCATCTCTTTTGGGAGGTAGGCAGTGATACTGGGGTGCTATACCATTGAGCCACATCCCCAGACATTTTTATTCTCTATTATGAGACAGGGCCTCACAAAGTTGCTGAGGCTGATCTTGAATTTGCAATCCTTAGCCTCTAGAATCATGGGATTATAGCCATGTGCTTCTGTGCCTGTCAGACGGCCCTATCTTGAGATAATCTGCCTTTCCATTCATCTCTTTTGGCAATTCATTGCTATTAGTACTATGATACAGAATCAGGGAAATGGACAGGTATGTTTAGAAAACAGTAAGAATGGACTTAAAACAGTTGTTGAATGACAGGCATGTTCAGATTTATATAAAAGAAAGAAGCAGAAGAATTTTAGATATGGTGAAAATGATTAGAGAAGATGAACCAAGGACACAGACTGGAAGTCAGAAGGCTGGCTTTCTGGAAATAGATGACTCATATTGAAGTTGGCAGAAGGTAAAATGTTCAAAACTAGTTGGAGAGCAGATGGTGCAGGACCTTTCAGGATGCCTCAGGGATGAGGAGTTTGGACTTCATTCTGAGAGCAACCTGGAGTCATTCAATGCATTGTTAAAGTAGGGATTTAGTAAGATTAATTTGGCAGCAATAAGTAAGAGGGACACAGGGAGCTTATTAAAATATATATTTTTGTCAGATGAGGGCAACAGGTACAAATTTTAAAGGCCCTACTCAAGCGTACAACAACAATACAACCGAACCCATAACTGTCCTAGAATTGAGTTAAATTTCTGGTGTTAAGTTTCCATTCTGTTTCCTGCAGAAAATGTGCTCTAGTCACTTCTAGGTAAAATAAGTTCAATTATGTGCTTTCTTGGGGTTTGGAATGCCATCTGAAAGTTCAGATGGGTGGAGGAGAAGGAAGGAGGAGGTGGGCTACTGTGGCTTTAACTTTCTCTGCACATGGTGGAGACTGTTCCCAAGATTACTCCTCAAGTTTGTCATTTATGTACGTGTGGGATAGTGGTCACCAGGAGCCAAGACTGTCCACATGAAATCCTCATATGAGAAGTTCCCTCATGCTAAGTGTCTTGGAAGTCCCTTCTCTTAAGACAATGCTGGCTCCCAACTGGAGGATCATGGAAGCCTTCAGATATTCCCCATACCTCTCCAGCCCACAGGACATTAGGTGAATTGTTTCAAGCTGTCACTTGAATGTCAGCCATACCATAAATTTCATCTGCAGCTTCTTCTGAATGATGGTGGTTGTTGTGTGTGTGTGTGAGAGAGAGAGAATGTGTGTGTGTCTCCAGGTTTTGCTGTCAGATGTCTTCCAGCCTCACTCCATCAGAAGACCTTCCTTTTCATGAGTCCTTAAATTTAAATAAAGACGCCTATTATGTCTTCCTCCTGGGCTCATCCTGAGGGGGCAGATGGCAGGGCACCAGATCTTCACACTGACATTTAAATCTCTTCCTTTTTCTCTGACAACCACTCTCTTCATTTCCCTTATTTCCATCTTAGGGATTATTTTATTCTAGCCTAGTTGGGTAGTCATGCTCATAGATCTGAATCTTTCAGTATAATCCCCAAATCAGGGGTATTTTAAATTAAGAATTAATTTCTTGCTTTTGTAAAGTTTTGTTGCTTCCTGGTTCTACATAGTTCTCTGTGTTTCCTGTCTTACTCTCTGGAAAGAAGGAACCTTAAGGGGCCTGTGGTTATAGCTCAGTGGTAGAGGTTTGCCTTGCATGAATGAAGCACTAGGTTCAATCCTCAGTGCCACTTAAAAAAATAAATTAAGATATTGTGTCCATCTACAACTAAAAATATATTTATAAAAAGAAGGAACCTTAAGAAATTATTAAAGTGAGCACAGGAGTGGACATAGTTAATCATATGAATTAGTACCTTGAAATAGTTTGTCATCACATAATTGTGGCGTCCTCAGGGCATAAGCTTAAGGTAGAAGAGGGATAAGAAGGAAACATGTATTGGACTTTATTAGAGTGTATCTTGGTCTGTTTTGTGCTGCTATTACAGAAAATCTGAGATTGGGTGACTTATAATGAAAATAAATTTATTTCCCCCAATTCTGGAGGCTGGGAAGTCCAAGTTGGAGGGGCCAGCATCTGGTGGGGGCCTTCTTGATGGATATCCCATGGCATAAGATGGAAGGGCAAGAGAGAACATTTGGGTGAGAGAGGGGAGGCAGAACTCATCCCTTTTCTAACCGAACACACAATCATCATAGCATTAATCCACTGGTGAGGGCAGAGCCCTCATGACCTAATTTCCTCGTGAAGACCCCACCACTCAACACTGTTGGATTGGGATTAAGTTTCCAACACATGAAAGTTAAGTTTCCAAACCACAGCAAAGGATTAGTATATGATGTAGTGAAGTGTTTAAGGAATGTTTTTAAAAATTTTCAGTCTGAGTAATGGGAAATGAATGACATTGAGGAAAGAAGGAAGGAAGGAGAGATAAAGCAGTTGCATATGTCCCATGGCTTGAAATACCTGAACTTGGGTGAGAGCAGCAGATCGACTACATGACAAGTAGTAGAATGTGTATTACTTTATTAGTGACATACGAGCAGCTCTAGAGGCTCAATCACTTGATTCAACTCACTAAAGATGGTCTGGAATGAGTATACCCATTCATTAATTTATCCTGGGGTTTTACCCAATAGGTTGACTGTAGTGGTCATTGCGCATGACTACTGGGGCATTCAGATGGGGGCTGATGCTTAGACAACAATTAAATCAGAAGATTGATAAGGGAACATAGAATAAGAACAGATAGTTTTAGTTGAAATTATGGCCTTTCCAAATATGCAATAAGATAATTTGTTCTTGGTTCTGGGACTATTGCTAAGTTATCCTGTGGAAGTCTTTGAGTGTCTCTTTACCTAGAAGAGTGAGGGTGAGGACATGCTGACAAATCCTCTACTATTCGCCACTGCAGAGCAGCTGCTTTCTTTCCTCCTCTCGACGTGGCTGCAGAGGCGGCAAAGCGCTGAGTACAGTGATCTGGACAGCTGTGCAGCTGGAGCGCAAAGCCCAGGACCCATCCGGGTCTTTTGAGTGGGTGGAAGTCCAGCTAGGTCTGGGTCTAGCCCCAGAGGGCAGGCGGTGGGGGAGGCGGCTGGCGAAGCTTGAGCTGTATGCTTGCATGGATCCACGCGCAGCGCTACAGAGGAAGGCCAGGGCGACAGTGGCATGGGCTCTGGCTCTCTGGCGCTGTCCTGAATCCAGACCCTTGGGCGGAAACAGCACCCCGCCACCAGGCCAGCGGACTTCAAGCTGCTGGTCATCATCATGAGCTCCCGCGGAGTGGGAAAGACCAGCCTGATGGAGTGTTTCTCTGGTGACACCTTCCGCCAGGCCTGCAAGTCCACGGTGGGTAAGGAGAACTGCGTTTTCCCTCTTGCCGGTCTATTGAGAGTCATTTTCCATATATTTAGTATGGTAGACAATTGTTTAAAGTGATTTGTCGGTTTTTTAAAATCTGTTTTTGTTGTTGTTTTTCAGTAAAAGCCCAGATCTCTCATTCGTTTCCTCTTTTCCACAATTCGTTATTGTTTTTTAAAAATTTCTTTGTTGGTTCATTTTAATTATACATACTAGTGGGATTCGTTGTTCTATGTTTATACACGCACACAGCATAATTTGGAAATTCTTGGTTTTTGAAATACCAGCTACATTTTGATTTAATTATCTTTCTAACTGGTTTACAAACCACCGCCAAGGAATAAGGGAGGTATTATTTTCGGTGGGTGTGCCTTAGCATTTTATGGAAAATTACAGGGGCATTTTATAGAAATTGATGATTTTTTTTTGGGGGGGGGGAGATTTTCATAGTAAATGCTGTTAACCAATATTCGCTCATCAAGAGTGATCCAGTGACTCCTCCAATGGAACAGAGAAGGGATGTTTGGGGAGTACAAGATTGTCCCCTCTGCAGAATCTGTCAGGAGAGTTCTTGCTCACACACTGGATGAAAGGAAACGTGTATTTCCCCCCAAAGCTGCGTTGCTTTTGGAAACAACGTGGTGTAATGTTTGACTCTTTGTCCATGTTTAAACTTTCTGCCTTAAAAATACATATCTCTTTCATTTAATACCATGGCAAGGTTAATAATATTTACACATACTCTCTTCCATGTTGTGAGATGTTAATATAAGTTGGGACATGCCGGCTTGTCATTCTCTGAAGTGAATCAGTTTATCTTTGGTTTAGCTGAAATTGCTGCAGAGTACACTTCCTCCTGGCATCTGAAGGCAAAATAACTGAAGCAGATTGAAATTGGCAGTGACTAATGAGGTTTTGGGCAGAAGTTGGCAAGTCAGTGGGTTTTTCCATATTAAGAGAAAGAGGAGGGACCAGAGCCTCTTTTGAAACCCAGGCATTACCTCTTCCCCACTGGGGGGGGGGGGATTTAAACACAAATATTCCACCCACATTCTTTTCAGACATCAAATTCATAGAATACAAATTTGTTACATCACTGATGTTTCCGAGCCAGCTTCCTGGTTTAATGAGCCATTTGAGTTGCCTAAAGGTATTCTACATAGCAATAATTTTAATCAGTCACATAAAATTTATGAAGCCAGGAGAAAATTAACATGAATTAGAATCCTGCTAGTTTCTTTGATAACTCCTTCTGCAAGGTGACCACCTTGTCCCACCTGTGTTGCCCTGGGAAGGGCTGCCTGAGAGTAACTAGCCTTGCTCTTCACTGAGTCTTAATACATGATAGTGTGGCTTCACTTTGTGGTCAGTATTCATATATTTCCATGTGCCACTTATATATCTATACCTTTGTGTCAGGAAATACCAGAGTGATTTCCTTGTTTTTCTCTTGACGTGTTTTATTTTTGCACCTACTTTTGTAACGTTTAAAAAGGTTTCAGGGATCTGTAGTATCATGTGGCACTTAATGGATTATACATACATGGTTTCTTTGCTGTATCTCAAAATATGTTTTGAAAGAAATCTGTGTACTCTTCTTTCTGTCTTGGGTTTGGCACTCTCAGCCCATGCCCACACAGAGAGCAGCAAGATTTGTGTTTTCCACCTCATTAAACTGACAGCAGAAATTAGTTTGAGGTATTAAAAAACTAAAAAGTTATATTACAGCTACAAGTGTCCTTTATGCAATAGGGTTTGTGGAAGATGTTTGATTTTAATGCTTGCTATAATGGAGAATTTAAATTACAATGTTTGTCGAATCTCTAATCTTTGTTACAGAGCAGAATGTTAATTATGCTTTTAACTATGACAGGTAAATAAAATGACCATTCACTGCAAGCCCAGGGGTAAATTGCAGATTACTGACAACATGACATAATGCTCTAAAGGTCGGTCTTGTCAAACAAATTTAGAAGGTTGAACTATTAGCTTCCTGTTGTTCCAGGGCCTTTCTTGCAGCAAGGAACTGTTTTGAGCAGCAGGGACACTGTGCCTTATGGAAGACCAAGAGAGTTAAATTGAATAAGCAAGATGGATGAGGAGACAAGGCCGCAGACTCGCTCAATTAGTTTACAACTGTATATTCACTTCTGTAGGTGGCTTTGGATAAGCAGCAGATTAACTCTTGCACTTTTGTGGGGAAAATGGGGAGCCTTAGAAAAGGGGCAGAGTGGTGCTCAGTGGAATGAAAAATACTCTGGTTTTCATTTTTCTCTGTCTTCCACTTTGCTGGGTCTGTGTGTGAAGGTTTGGTGGTGGTTGCGGAGCCTGTTCAGGTTTAAAGGAGAAGAATGAGTAGCAGCACATGCCTGGGGATTGCTCCTAGTGGTTCTTACATGGAACAGTGCCTGCCTCTCTCCAAAGAATAAGTACAATTTCAGTTGCTGAGGCTTTTTCAGAACCTATATTTGGTTTGATTCTTGTTTCTTATGACTCAAGATGAAAAAATTCTTCCTAAATAATCCTAGCCAGGATTTCTTCCCTATGAGGACTGACAGTGTAGAAGGGCCCTGATGGAGTTCTTGCTACACATGATGTAACATGGAGGCTCACAGCAAATAGAAGTCACTCTTGCTTCCATGAAGGATTGTTTTCATTTTCAGTATTTATACAAATTCTAATCTGCTAATGCTTACCTTGTGAAGCCACCGAGGAAGTATGACATAGTCTGACCAGTTGATTATTACAGGAAGAACAGCTAGCTACATTCTGTATGAAAACACTAAAGAAACATAGTGAGAATTAAAGGGGACCGAAGGACATAAAGATTAAAGAGGGAATGAAAACTAAGTGCAGGAAAATGCAGAAACTGTAAATGATGATTTCAGAGACTTTACTGTCTTTCCTGGTTCTGAATTTAGTGTCCTTAAATTGTACACCAACATGGAGACAAGATGTGATGCCAGCCATTCACCATCATTCTTTTATGTATCTCAGAGCATTTATAAGATACTCCTGCTTTTCAACACACACACACACACACACACACACACACACACACAGCTCACAAAGGGAATCTTTTATCTTTTGCTATTTTGAAAAGACTAAGAAATTTAGGCTTGATCCTCTTATTGGCAGGTTAGAACATTCCTTATGTGGACCTGTCCATTATAGAACCAGTTGTCAAGAGAGAATCAAGAAAAACTAACATATGTAGTAGATTGATCCCCTAAATGAGCATTATGATCTTTTTAGTTCAGAAAGCTATATATACTCCTGAATAAGGCTTCTTTGAGGAAGAGAGCCAAGTCTTGATTTATTAGATGTCTGTTTTGACATCTGTGTCTGTAATTGCTGGTTCACTTTTTTTTTTTTTTTTTTTTTTTTGTACCGGGGATTGAACTCCAGGGCACTCAACCACTGGGCCACATCCCCAGCCCTTTTTTGTATTTTATTTAGAGACAGGGTTTCACAGAGTTGCTAAGTGCCTTGCCGTTGCTGAGGCTGGCTTTGAACTCAGGATCCTCCTGTCTCAGCCTCCCATGTGCTGGGATCACAGGAGTGTGTGCACCACTGTGCCTGGCTGGTTCACTTTACTTTTTAATTAAGGTGTTTCCTTCGATCATCCCTTGAATTACCTATCCCAAGCAGGTGAAATAGGAGTCCAGTGATTGCCCTTTCAAAACAACGCATTTGGCGTATCTCAAACTTGAAAATTTGTTCTGCTTTTCCTCGACTGAGCTAATTGCAGATGTTACGAAGTACTTATTTTGCAAACTACAATTGGAGGAATTTGCCATGGAAAAATAGGCTAGAAGTGGACAGGAAAAGTTTATCCCAATTATAGCCCAGAGTTTATTTACTCATTTTTTGTCTGTTCCCTGCCATGTTACACAGCCTGTACTTCACACAGCATAGCACACTTTCTTATTGCTATGCTTATTCCTGTGGTCATTTTCACTCACCTCTCTGTCCAGGGTTGTGAGCTTCTCAATACATCCTCATCCTGTATTCCAAGCACTTGGTGCAATGCTGGGTTCATGGGGGTTGCTTTTGGAAAATTGACAATATCTGAATGAACAAATACTGGAAAAGAGCAAAGGACATGTTTTGTGGGTATCCAGGTACCTAAAAAACAGAAGCAGTGTTATTTCAAATGACATGAAGCTGTTAGAAAAGGCTTTCATAACATCTTTCTTCCTAATGAGCCCCTATCAAATATCTGTGCTTTGCCTATTTCCCATTAATCCTCATAATCACAAACTAGATTATATGTTCTCCACATTGTTCATATGAGGAAACCAAGTCTTAAAAATTTGCAGACTCTTTTATACAGAAAGCCAGAACCAGCCAAATGTGGGGTAACGTCTCCTATGGTTCTCCTATTTGCTCAGTGAAATAAGTTTTCATCTGAGAGGAGACAAGGAGGTGCTAAGAGAGGCCAGAGGATGTAAGAGAAAATTAAATATTAGTGATACTATTCTCCTGCTCAGTGTGACTTTTCTTTTTCAAGAATAATATACAAACAGCTGCACTGCCAAGGCCAGCCGCAAAATGTCTCCAGAGTTTTACTGTAGACAGCTCACACCTTATTTGTTTTTCTAATAAAAATAGCTGGCTAATTATGAATGTACTATAAAGGCATACGATAGTAATTTTAAGAGTTAGTTCTTCTATCTTGTCAAATGACATATAAGGAGGCCTCCAGTCAATAGTCTAGGATTGGATATTTTAGCAAAAGGTTTTCCATTTTCTTAGTATAAATCAGTCTCACATATTTCAGGTATTGTTCAAAGAACTCTCATTGTTGTTCCAGACATCATAAGCAGAATGAAATGCTGAGCATTCTCCTCGTCCTGCTGAGCAGACAGACCCTTCCACAGCACAATATCCTTTTGCCCAGCTACCAGAGGAAAGTTCCATGACAAAAAAAAAAAAACAAAAAAAAAAAACAAACAAAAACAAACAAACAAACAAAAAAAAACATGCATCTGACTAAAGATGACTTGGGCTTATTTTTGCTGTATTGTTCCCACAGGAGTCTTACCTGTTCAAACTGCTAAAACAACACTTCACGCCATCCAGGGATTATGATTTCAGTTGAATGCCACTGTATGTCTGCTGTCATGCCATTTAACCATGGGGACGGCAGGCATTTTAGCTAAGTCATAAAATCTCCACTTGCTATACATAGTAAATGCAAGGAAAGCTTTCAGATACCTTCTACCTAGCATTTATTCTCTCTTAACTCTGATGTGAGTGAAGAGTGCAATCACATGACACAGAAGAGGTCACTATGTTTGAACTCCTTAGGTTGGGGACAGGGGTGGCTTTGTCTTGCATCAGAAATCAAAAGAAAGTGGAGTACCTGCTGTGGACACACATCCCTGAAAGTTGCCAGCACTGTTTGCCAGACAGCTCCCAGATAAGCAGATGGCCTTTTAATGATGAAACCTATTTTTTTTAAATGCTAATGAGTTAGAGAAAGATAATTTGAAAATCTGCCATACATCGCAGGAATTGTCTGTATAATTTGCTCCTAAGAATCACATAACTATCACCTGGATTAGCTCAATTTCTCTCTTTTATTTAAACCATGTGATCACAAGAAAGGGAGAATCTTCATTCATGATGAAACAATTAAAAGAATTTTTTTTTTTTTTTTACTTCCAGTCACTTCAGTCACATATAAGGACTTCTTTTTTGTGTTTCTTTTTTTTAATTAATTTATTTTTTATTCTAAGATGTTATAAATGACAGCAGAATGCATTACATTTCAGATTACACATATAGAGCACTTTTTTACAAATCTCTGGTTGTATGCAAAGTATATTCACACCATTCCTGACTTCATACATGCACTTAGGGTAATGATATCCATCTCATTCTACCATCTTTTTTTTTTTCATTCACCCTTTTGCCCCCTCCCTTCCCCTCCCTCCCCATTGGCCATTATAGTGTTCCTCTAATCCTCCTATGCTCCCCATCCCAACCCCACTGTGAATTGGCCTCCTTATATCAGAGAAAACATTTGGCATTTGGATTTTGGGATTGGCTAACTTCTCTTAGCATTATATTCTCTAACTCCATCCATTTTCCTGCAAAAGCCATGATTTTATTCTCTCTTATTGCTGAGTAATATTCCATTGTGTGTATATACCATATTTTCTTTATCCATTCATCTACTGAAGGGCATCTAGGTTGGTTCCACAGTTTAGCTATTGTGAATTGTGCTGCTATAAACATTGATGTGGCTGTGTCCTGTAGTATGCTGTTTTCAGGTCTTTTGGGTAAAGACCAAGGAGTGGGATACCTGGGTCATAAGGTGGTTCCATTCCCAGTTTTCCAAGGTATCTCCATACTCTTTCCATATTGGCTGCACCATTTTGCAGTCCCACCAACAATGTATGAGTGTGCCTTTTTCCCCACATCCTCTCCAACATTTATTATTGTTTGTGTTCTTAATAGCTGCCATTCTGACTGGTGTGAGATGAAATCTTAGAGTGGTTTTGATTTGCATTTCTCTAATTGCCAGAGAGGTTGAGCATTTTTTTCATGTATTTGTCGATTGATTGTATATCTTCTTCTGAGAAGTGTCTGTTCAGTTCCTTGGCCCATTTATTGATTGGGTTATTTGTTTTTTTTTTTTTTTTTTTTTTTTTTTTTTGGTGTGTTAAGCTTTTTGAGTTCTTTATATATTCTAGAGATTAGTGCTCTATCTGATGTGCATGTGGTAAAAATTTGTTCCCAATTAGTAAGCTCTCTGTTCACCTCACTGATTGTTTCTTTTGCTGACAAGAAGCTTTGTAATTTGAGTCTATCCCATTTATTGATTCTTGGTATTAATTCTTGTGCTACACGATTCTTATTAAGGAACTTGGGGCCTAATCCAACATGTTGGAGATTAGAGCTTACTTTCCCTTCTATTAGGTGTAGTGTCTCTGGTCTAGTTCCTAGATCCTTGATCCACTTTGAATTGAATTTTGTGCATGGTGAGAATTTTGTGCATGGTGAGAGATAGAGGTTTAATTTTATTTTATTGCCTATGGATTTTCAATTTTCCCAGCACCATTTGTTGAAGAGGCTATCTTTTCTCCAATGTACATTTTTGGTGCCTTTGTCTAATATAAGATAACTGAAATTATATTTGTTAGACTCTTTGTCCTCTATTCTGTACCATTGGCCTACCAGCCTATTTTGGTGCCAATACCATGCTGTTTTTGTTACTATTGCTCTGTAGTATAATTTAAGTCTGGTATAGTGATGCCACCTGCTTCACTCCTCTTACTAAGGATTGCTTTAGCTATTCTGGATCTCTTATTTTTCCAGATGAATTTCATGACTGCTTTTTCTATTTCTATGAGGAATGTCATTGGGATTTTGATTGGCATTGCATTAAATCTGTATAGTGCTTTTGGTAGTATGGTCATTTGGACAATATTAGTTCTGCCTATCCAAGAATAGGGCAGATCTTTCCATCTTCTAAAGTCTTCCATAATTTCTTTCTTTAGTGTTCTGTAGTTTTCATTATAGAGGTCTTTCACATCTTTGGTTAAGTTGATTCCCAAGTATTTTATTTTCTTTTGATGCTATTGTAAACGGGGTAGTTTTCCTCATTTCGCTTTCAGAGGATTTGTCACTGATATATAGAAATTCCTTAGATTTATGTGTGTTGATTTTGTATCCTGCTACTTTGCTTAACTAATTTATGAGTTCTAGAAGTTTTCTGGTGGAATTTTTTTGGGTCTTCTAGGTATAAAATCATATCATCAGCAAATAATGATAATTTGAGTTCTACTTTACCTATCTGTATCCCTTTAATTTCTTTCGTCTGTCCTATTGCTCTGGCCAGCATTTCAATTACTATGTTGAATAGAAGTGGTGAAAGAGGGCATCCCTGTCTTGTTCCAGTTTTTAGAGGGAATGCTTTCAATTTTTCTCCATTTAGAATAATGTTGGCCTGGGGATTAGCATATATAGCTTTTATGATGTTGAGATATGTTCCAGTTATCCCTAGTTAAAAGGAAATTTCTATTAATATATTTAAAAATCAGCCTTACAGCTACCTTTTGAGCTATGCATTTCAAACATCTCCTCAGTGGCTCCCTTTGGTGTGAATCTCGACTCATTTCTCTATGAATTTTTACTCAGACACAGAAAATTCATATTGCCCATTTAAAAGTTGTTTCTGACTATGAGCTTGTCAAGTCTGGGTGCTAGAAAAACATTAATGAAAATAGCGTCAAACTGCATTTCTCTTTGAATTCATGCCTGATGTATTTGTGACTCAGGGCAAGTCACCTAACTTTCATGTATGATTTCACATTTGTAATGTGGAATAGTCTGTTCCATCCTTGGCTTGTTTATTGAAGAAATGATTCAAGCTGTAGAATTCCACATTCTAATCTTGGCTGATACAATCTTGTAGTGTCATTTATCTGTATTTCCAGTGAACTGGGGCTAGAACTAGAGACTTAATCAGATTCCAGATTTTTGTTTTCGTGGAAACTTTCATATGTGGTTTTGGAACTTCCTATTACCTTGTATCAAGAAGCACATAATGCCGATATTGATTAGTGGATGGTGGTTTGGCTAACTTTGTCCATCTACTATGGAGTTCTACATCAGCCTTTTATTTAATAGACTTTTAAGCTACCGATGATGATTAACTATATTCATTATTTTATTAGGGGTTTCAAACTAGGGGTTTTCATCTTAATTGTATCATTCATTTTGCATTTATTAAGTACTATTCTCTACTCAACTGTTTGTTCCCCCTCAAATGCAATTCATGTAGGATTGATGTTTGAAATTATTTCCCTGTATTTACCTGCTTCATAATGAATCAGTGCCACAAGACTTTAGCAGATTTCCAATAGTGTCATTATAAACTGAAGGATTCTAATATATGTGATATGTTTGAATGTTTGAATATTTAACAGTATTTGGATGTGTAGAGTATTGCTTCTTTAGCCAACAGGAGCCCCTTCAAACTGTTGTTTGTGTTTTGAATTTTTGAGAGACTCTAAGACAACAGAATGTCCTTAATTCATCTTATGCATTATCTGCTGATAACTGAAATTGGCCATTTCTCCAAGAAACCCTGGTTTCTCAGAGGGGAAAATGATGTTTAGAAACCATGGTGTGACTGTAAGGGGTGATCATTGATTTCAATCAGCCATTGCTTTTAGACCTATGCTGGCCATTTCCACCATCTTTAACCATGGCATCTGCTTAAGGCTCTGTGTTGTCTGGCATGCCAACTTCTCCCTTATCCCTTATCATTTAGGTTTATTCAGCTGAATCTTGGCAAGCTATATAATGTATGCATTGTTTGACTCAACCAATCACTATTTCATTCCTACTGTGAGAGAAATCAAATACTTTTGGGTTCCAGCTCCTACCCCACAGCTTAATTAAGCCTAAGCACACACTTAATTACAAAAGCCAGAACCAAAAAATCGTTTGTCTTTCCTTCTTTTGTCTGTATGTAATTTCCATATCTGCAAGTTTTGCTATCTTTATAATATTTAAGTGAAAAGTTGAGTTTAAAGGAAAATGCCTTTTTTATAGGCAACACCTGAACTTCAGGTCGTGCTACAAAGCCATTGCTCAGGCACAGCTCCTTGCAGCTGAGCCTAGAGGGACAGGGATAGTCATGCTCTGGGGTGAACTGTGTCCTACAATCCTGAGTGGCAGTGAACCAGATGTGAGAGCAGCATCCATACTGAGGATGACCCTTGATATCTTTCCTCTGGCATCCTCTGGTACTGGTGGCAGATGTGCCCTTTCACCTTGCTCCTCCTACAGTGGCCACCCACTTCTGCTGGAGAGAGGAAAATAGGAGGAGGAGTTGTTTCCTTCCTCCATGCTGTACTTTGTTCTCCTAATAGGCAGCCATTTGTCTTCCAGCTCTGCCATGAGACACATTGCTGACAAGTTCATTCTTCACTGGGTTTTCTTTGTAAGTTGTGACTCATACCTGTCATGTAGATAATAACAAGCCAGGACATTTTCCTCATTTCCCTTATCCTTATTTTATTTTATTTTATTTTATTTTTTTTTGCCTCACAAAAGAAACACAACAGAAAATTTGGAGTATGATGAGCATGAAGTATAATAACCCTCCCTTTAACTGGACTTCATTAAACATTTCTCTACTCTCTCTCCTTTATCCTGATTTCTAATTTTAGGGCTATGACTATTTAATCTTCCCTCTAAATTTTTACCATACAGCATTACAATGTTTTTCATAGACTTTATTTAAACGTTGTGTTACTCAGCTTTCTATTACTGTAACAAAGTAGTTGAGATAATCAACTTAAAAAGAAGTAAATTTTATTTTGGCTTGTAGTTTAGAGATTTCAGTCCATGTTTGGGTAGACTCACTGCACTTCAGGGCCTGTGGTGAGGCAGCACATCATGGTAGGGAGCACATAGCAGTGTGCTGTGAGACACATTTCTGACAAGCATATAGCATTCACATTATGGCAGTCAGGAAGGAAAGAAAGAGCAGAGTCCCACTAGGCCCACCACATCCCAATAGCACCAAGCTGGAAACTAACTTTTAACACATGGGCCTTTGGGGGACACTCAAGGTCCAAACTATAGCAAACAAAATATGGAGTTCCCATATACCACCTACCATACACACAGGCTTCTCTACTATCCACATTCTTCAACACAGCAGCACATTTATTATAATTTGTGAAACTGTATTGATATATTATCATCACCTAAAGTCCATAGTTCACTCCAAGGTTCACTCTTGGTGTTGCACATTCTAATTTGACAACTCCATAGTGACATTTATCCTCCATTATAGTATCACACAGAGTAGCTTCCCTCCCCTAAAAATCCTCTGCATTCTACCTGTTCATTCCTCACTTCCCCGACCCCTGACAAGCATTTATCTTTATACTGTCTTCATAGTCTTGCCTTTTCCAGAATGTAATACAGTGTGAATAGCCTTTTCGAATTGGCTTCTTTCACTTAATAATATGCATTTAAGTTTCTTCCATGTCAAGTCATAGCTTTATAGTTCATTTTTTGATACTGGAGCTTGAACCATTTTATTTCATTTTATTTATTTTATTTTATATTTGAGACATGGACTTGATAAGTTGCTTAGGACCTCACTAAGTTGCTGTGGCTGGTCTCAAACTTGGGATCCTCTTTCCTCAACCACCCTGAGTCTTAATAGTGTCTTTCACAGAGCAGAAGTTTTTCATTTTAATGAAGTCCATCTTATCAGTCCTTTCATTTGTGGATCATGTCTTTGATGTTTTATCTAAAAAGCCATTGCCATAAAGGTCATCTGAATTTTCTCCTATGTTCTCAGCTATGAATTTTGTAGTTTTATATTTTGCCTTTTGGTCTGTGATCAATTTTGAGATAATTTTGGTAAAGGGTATAAGGTCTCTGTCCAAATGTTTATTTTTGCACGTAGGTGTCTGGTTGTTCCATTACCATTTGTTGAAAAGATAATTTTTGCTCTATTTGTATTACCTTTGCTCCTTTCTCAAAGATCAGTTGGATATATTAATGTCTCTCTCGAGCTGTCTAAGCTCTCTGTTCTTCCCAGAGATTTATGTATTATCATGCTCATACCACAGGGTCTTTATTACTGTAGCTTTATAGTAAGTTTGGAAGTTGGATAGTGTTTGTTAATCCTCTGATTTTGTTCCTCTTCAATATTGTGTTAGCTATTCTGAGCTTCTTCATATGTACTTTAGAATCTCTTTTTATATATCAACAAACTAAATTACTAAGATTTTAATTGAGATTCCATTGAATCTATAGGTCAATTTCAGAAGAACTAACATCTTTAAAAAAATTTTTTTATTTGTAGATGGACAGCATGCCTTTATTTTATTTGTTTACTTTTATGTGGTGCTGAGGATCAAACCCAGTGCCTCACACAGGCGAGGCAAGCGCATTCTCCCACTGAGCTACATCCCCCTACATCCCCAGCCCCACGAACTAACATCTTAATAACACTGAGTCTTCCATTTATTTAGCTCTTTGATTTCTCTCATCAGAGTTTTGTAGTTTTCTTCTAAATATTGTACATGCTTGTTAGATTTATACCTACTCATTTCACTTCTGTGGGTGCTAATGTAAATGGTACTCTATATTTAATTTTAAATTCCAATTGTTCATTATTGGGATAGAAGAAATAGGTTGACTTTTGTCTATTAACCTTGTATCCTATGACCTTGCTTATTAGTTTTAGGAGTTTTTTGGTTGACTTAGATTTTCTACATAGACAATTGTGTTATCAGTAAACAAAACCAATCTTATTCCTTCCCTCCTGCTATGTTTTATTTCCTCTTCTTGACTTATTGCATCAGCTAAAACTTCCAATAAATATTGAAAAGAATTGGAGGGGATGTGTCCTTGCTTATTTCTGACCTTTTTGAGAAAGCTTTTAGTTTCTCAAAATTAAGTGTATCAACTATAGGATCTTTTTTTAAAAAATATTTATTAAGTTGTTGATGGACATTTATTTTATTTGCTTGTTTATATGTGGTGCTGGGAATCAAACACAGTGCCTCACACGTAGGAGGCAAGCGCTCTACCCCTGAGCTACAATCCCAGCCCCCAACTATGGGATCTTAGTAGATATTCTTTATCAAGTTGAAGAAGTTCCCCTCTATTGTAGGTTTCCTGAAAGTTTTTATAATAAATGGATATTGGATTTTGTCCAATGCTTTTTCTGTGTCTATTAATATTGTACATGCTTGTTAGATTTATACCTACTCATTTCACTTTTGTGGGTGCTAATGTAAATGGTACTTTGTGTTTAATTTCAAATCATGTAGTTTTTCCATTGTATCTATTTGATGTGATGGATTACATTCACTATTTTCAAATGTTGAGCCAACCTTGAATACCTGAAATAAATCCTACTTGGTCTTACTGTATAATTTTAAAAAATCCTTTGATTCAATATGCCAATATTTTGTTGAAGATTTTTGCTTCTATGTCTATGACAGGTATTGGTTACAATTTTCTTTTCTTGTAATGTCTGATTTTGGTATTAGGGTAATGCTGGCCTCACAAATTGAGTTAGAAAATATACCTTCTGCTTCCATTTTCTGGGAAGAGATTATGGAGAATGGAAACAATTTCTTAAATATTTGGTAGAATACATCAGTGTACCCATCTGAACCTAGTACTGTCTGATTTGGAAGATTATTAATGGGAAAGGGTACTGGGAATTTAATCCAGGGGTAATTTTCCACTGAACTACACCCTAGCCCTTTTTATTTATTAATTTTTTTGAGAAAGGGTTTCATTAATTTGCTTAGGTCCTTGCTCAGTTGCTGAGGCTGGCCTTGAACTTGCGATGCTCCTGTCTCAGCCTCCCAAGCTGCTAGGATTACAGGCATGCACTTCCCCACCCCCATATGCATGGTGGAGATTATTAATTATTGATCTGATGTTTTTAGTAGATACAGACCTCATCAAGATTGTATGTTTCTTTTTGGTTTGACTTTTTACAGAGTAGGCCTTTCAAGTTATTAGCCTATTTCATCTAAGTTCTCAAGTTTGTAGGCACAGATATGTTCAAAATATTCCTTAATATTCTTTTCGTGTCTATGTGATCTGTAATGATGTCCCATCTTTCATTTCCAATATTAGTAATTTGTGTCTTCTTTCTTTTTCACATAGCTTGTCCAGAAGCTTATTAATTTTATTGATCTTTTCAAAGAACCACATTTTGGTGGTGTTTTTTTCTATTGATTTCCTCTTTTCCATTTCAATGATTTTTACACTAATTTTTCTTTTTTTATACTTCCTTCAGATTTAATTTTCTTTCTATAGTTTCCTTAGTTGGAAGCTTAGATTATTGAATTCATAGTTTTCTTTATTAATATATGTATTAAATGTTATAATTTTCATTCTAAGCACTACTTTTGACGCATCCCACAAAATTTGATGCTGTATTTACATTTTCATTTAGTTGAAAAAAAATTTAAATCTCTCTTGAGATTTGTACTTCAACCTGTTTTTTTTTTTTTTTTCCAATATTTTGGGATTTTCTGCTATTTATTGAATTTTCATTTAATTCTGTTTTCATCTGAAAACATACATTACATGATTTCTATTCTTCTAAAATTTTTAAGGTGTGTTTTATAGAACAAAATGTGTTCTATTCTTCTGAATAGTCCCTGTGATCTTGAAAATAATGTGTGTTCTGCTGTTGTTGGACGAAATAGTCTAAAGGTGTCAGTTATATCCAATTGATTGATGGTGCTGTTGAATTCAACTGTGTCCTTACTGATTTTCTGCTTGCTGGATTTGTCCTTTACTGACAGAGGGATGTTGAAGTTTCCAAGTATAAGAATGGATTCATCTATATCTTCTTGTACTTCCATCACTTTTTTCTTGTATATATTGATGCTTTGTTACAGGTTCATACACATTAAATATTTATAAGTATTCATAGAGAGTTGATCTTTTCATCATATGAAATGCCTCTTTTTTAATATTTATTTATTTACTTTAGTTGTACACAATGCAATGCATTTATGTTTACGTGGTGCTGAGGATCGAACCCGGGCAGCGCACGTGCTAGGTGAGCACTCTACCGCTGAGCCACAACCCCAGCCCTGAAATGCCTCTTTTATACCTGATAATTTTCCTTGCTCTAAAGTTTTCTACTAATTTTAATATAGCTTATTCTGATGTTCTCTTGATTATTTTTTACATAATGTTGCATTTTCCATCCCTTTGTTTCTAATCGCTATGTTCTTTATATTTATGGTAATTTTCTTATAGAGAATATATAGTTGGGTCTTTTTTCTGATCTACTCTGGAAAGCTCTGTCCTCTACTTGATGTTTGTAGAATGTTGATACTTAAAGTGATTATTGATCTGTTAATAACCTATCATGTTTTGGGGGGAGGTGTTGATTGTTTTCTGTTTGTTGCCCTATTCTTTTTTCCTATTTTAGTCTCCCACACTTTTTCTGTCTTAGTTTAATTGAACATTGAATACTAATCCATTTTCTGTACATTCTTAGCTTCTTTATTATTATTATTATTTTTTTTACTTTTCATTGATTACCCTAGAATTTGCAGTTGTCGTTTACAATTAATGTAAACCTAACTTCAAATAACATTATACTACTTCACAGGTGGTGCATGTTCTTTTACATATATATATATATATATATATATATATATTTAGTGGTAGATGGACACAATATCTTTATTTTATTTATTTTATTTTTATGTGTTGCTGAGGATTGAACCCACTTATGAGGCTAGCACTCTTATCACTGAGCCCCAGCCTCAGCCCGGCTTATAAATAGCAAAGTAAGCTGGGTGCAGTGGCGCACGCCTGTAATCCCAGCACTTGGAGGCTGAGGCAGGAGGATCGCAAGTTCAAAGCCAGCCTCAGCAATGGTGAAGCACTTAGCAACTCAGTGAGACCCTGTCTCTAATAAAAAATACAAAAAAAGGGCTGGAGATGTGGGTCAGTAGTCGAGTGCCCCTGAGTTCAATCCCTGGTACAAAAAAAAAAAAAAAAAAAAAAAAAAAAAATAGCAAAGTATTCTTTTTCTTCCCTTCTGTCCCTTATATCATTGTTGCATTTATTTTACTTATTAATAATCTGTAGTCATCAAATGCTTTGTTGCTGCTATTATTTTGAGTAAACTTTTATCTGCCAGATCAATTACAAACAAAAATATTTATCTTCCCCTATTTCTTTTCTAAAACTCTTTCATTCTTTATGTATATCCAGGTTTCTGATCTATATCATTTTCCTTCTTTCTAAAGAACTTTTTTTCATATTCAGATTTTTATTTAATTTTATAGTGAACAATGTACTTATATGCCTCACCTTTTCCTGTAATTTAGTGTGGCAATTTTCCATAATAAATTATTCAAAGAGATGCTTTGGTCAAGACTAGAGTGAACTACAAAAAGAAATGCTATTATAAAACCAACACTGTCACAAATTACATTAAAACAAAATATACAATATTTGCATGTTGTGATTTGTTGTGTTTTCTTGGGACTGGCCTCAACATCATGAATTGGCAGAGATGCCAGTTTATCATGTTGGATGTGGAGGCTCAGTTTCACCTTAATCTTCATGATCACCGTGGTTGGCTTTCAGACAACATCATTTTGGCTATAGACAGTTTGGTCTGCTCTGTAAGTGACTATGCAGTTGCACTTATGAGCTCAGTCAATACCTGTGATGTGTCCATTGTGGTCCTTGAGTTCTTAAACTTTCACCCACTGGCTCTCATTTTTCTCACAGGTGTGCATTTTGTGATGATTTCTCCTGTTCCAGGCATGACAGTTGATTGGCTGTCTACTACCAACAAATTCCTTAATTTTGGTTTGTCTGAAGGAGTCTTATTTCTTTTTCACTTTTTTTTTTTTTTGGTGCTGGGGATCGAACCAGGGGCTCTCGAACACTGACCCACATCCCCAGCCCTGTTTTATATTTTATTTAGAGACAGGATCTCACTGAGTTTCTAAGTACCTCGCCATTGCTAAGGCTGGCTTTGAACTTGTGATCCTCCTGCCTCGGCCTCTCAAGTGCTGGGATTACAGGCATGCGCCATCGCGCCTGGTACAAGCAACTTTTAATAGATGCGTTATCAGTGAACTCACTTAACTTATACTTTGGTGATATCTATTTCAGTTCACAAGCGTTTTGGATGCCATCAACTTGTGTGTGTAAAGCATTGGCTAGGTGCTAATAACAGCCCAACTTTTTCAAAGCATAATAGTTTGGGGTGATGGAGTGTCCACACTTAAATTCAATTTAGTTACAGTATAGAGCACCTGTATTTTAGTTTTGTCTGGCAAATATTTATTGGCCATCTTCTCTTCAAAACTATATATGGCAACGTAGATAATAATTCAGTAATATTAATATCTTTAAGAGAATATCAGTAAACAGGTGATGATTGCTTTGTACAAGTATCATTGGTCAATTTAATTTTGCTTATAGTATGAAAAACACAATGTTTTAGGCTGGGGTATTTTTTGGACAGGCAGTGGATACTTTTCACCTCCATGTGTGCAGCCTGGCAGAGTACCTGACACACTGAAAGTCACATGAATGCATAAAATTGTTTCAGCAGAGGTTATTCCTGAACAATTGTTCAATATGCCTACCAGATCTCCAGTTTCCATTCACATGCATGTCTACATAATTGAATTCTTTTCCTTAAGGAAACTAGCCAAGCAGAAGGAGACTATGAGCAGCACCCGGCAGGAGATGACAGTGATGGTGAACTCTATGGACAAGAGCTATGCAGAGCAAGGCACAAGCTGCAATGAGGCCTTCTCCTTCATGGACGCACACAATCTGAACGGGAGATGTAAGTGCACCCTCTGGCTTTTTGGGATTCCAGGTAGCACTGAGGGATTAAAACACAAACCAAAGAAAGGCTTTATTTTCCCCTAAAGAATTGTTATGCCATATTGCTTTCTCCACTCACTTTACCTGGTCTGAAAACCCTACATCTCGTGGTTTGCTTAGCAAAAATGTTCTAAGGGTGATAGGACCAGATTAGAGACCACAGGAAGCCACAGTCTTTGTAAATTCTTCCAGAGCAGTGACAGGAAGGCTTCCTCTGGTTGAGGAGGAGGCACCTGTTTCTCATCATCCTTTTCTTTGTTTTTAGGTCCCATTTGTAAGCAAGCCAGGTGTGGAATTGCACGAGGGAAGCCTGTTGTCAAACAATTAGCTAAATGGCAGTAACAAGTTAATTGTTTATTTGTTTAGCTGACAGGTTCTGCCTTCATTATAGGGTTATGAGTGGCAATTAATAAATTAAACCGTATTTCAACTTCACAAGTCTTAAACCTCACACCAGGTGGGTAAACTAAGCTGGGCTAATACCTTCCCTTGCTTCCACCTGTGATCCAGGTACAAGGCATTATTTCAGGAAACTAACAAGTAGATTGATTACATGATATAAAAAAAGAACAGGTGTTTTGTTCCTTGTAATCTCAGAGACCAGAGATAAATCACATGGCCATGGATGGTTTTGTAGGCCACAGCACAAGTTCATCAAGTGCAAAGTCAGAGGTTTCTTTATCCTTTTATGTGAAATCCATCCCAGTAGACTGCCACTGACCCCAGCTGCATAAGCAGGTCATTGATCAGCATGGAGGTGGAGAGTGCAGCATTGCTGTTACCAAAATAATGCACATAAAGGCTGCAGGGCCTCATGTCTTGAAGGAGCAGAGAGAGTGTCTGGGAGAGTTTGGACAGTGCGAGCTCGTGTCCTGAGTGCACTTGACAGCCTGTTCGGATGCTGCAGCTCTCCATCCACTCCTCTCTCAGATCACAACATAGTTAATGCCTGTGCCTGCCCGCAGCCTCGCATTCCTCCACAGTCCTTGAGACTTCATGGAATTCAGTCTCTTACTTATTCTGTACATAGTGGCTGCAGTCATCTCACATTTTCCCCCTACATTTATGTGCTCTCCACATACACCTGGCCTTACATTGAGCAGGCACTGCTTAGTTTTCATCTTGGGTGGCCTTTCTTTGCCCTTCAGAGTCATTTTTTTTTTCCACCAGGGATTGAACTCGGGGGCACTCGACCACTGGGCCACATCCCCAGCCTTTTTTGTATTTTATTAGAAACAGGGTCTCACTGAGTTGCTAAGTGCCTTGCCATTGCTGAGGCTGGCTTTGAACTCATGATCCTCCTGCCTCAGCCTCCCAAGTGCTGGGATTACAGGCGTGTGCCACTGTGCCTGGCCTTCAGTATCATTTTACTGATAGATATAGAAGCTGTGGTTTCTCACTATACCACAAACTGCATCCCATTTTGTCATTGGATTCTTTCTGCTTCTTTGTAGCACATTTACATATATAATGCATTTAGTGGCTATATATGGCCTATATTGCATTTGTTGGGGCTGGGGTTGAAGAACATCTTTGAGCTGCATACAAGGTTGGTATTTTTGTAGCAGTAGCTATTTCTTGAGCATCAGGAGATAAGGAACACAGGAGCTAGGAGTGTTGCTTAGTGGTAGAATACTTGGCTAGTGCAGGTGAGGCCCTTGTTCCATCCTCAGCACCACACACACACACAAAAGAGAAAGAGTGAGAGAGAAGAAAGGGACTGTGTGGATGCAACATATGGTTTCTCTTCCAACTCATTAAAGTTCCAAAGTTTTTGTTTCATAGTGAAATTCCTCACGAATAAATTTACTTGAAATGACCTGCCCCAAGAGTAGGAACCTTGGTTCGTAGCTTCAAGGCATTTGAAGTTGGAACCACAGAGATGTTTGTTTCTGTACAGGAAGTGTTAATTTGGAAGTTCCTTTTTAAGAAGGCAGTGGATCTTTGGAAATCCAAAAATGTTCAGGGAAAAAAGGCTGACAGAAGCTGGCATCCGTCTGCCCCTGCTGATCCATTTGGCGTTGTTAGATGCCTCCCCTTAATAAAGCCAGCCAAAGAAATGCCTCAGGAGTCTTCCTGTTTTCATCTCACTCTTTCAGCAGTCAGTGGGTCTCATTCCTGATGGTAGACTTTTTCATAATATTCTACTAATGTCCTTAAAATAAAAGCTAAGTTACTGGAGCACAAACTTTCAGGAAGGGCATTTATTAGACCACTGGGTGCCAACCTCATCCCCATTACAAATCTGCTAAGTGTAAGATCTTTTAAGGCTGGGAGAAAATCTAGAAGCTTAAGTTGAGTTGCTTTTAGAAATAAGACAGTGAGAAAAATGTGATTGTAGCATTTCAAAGTAAGCATGAACACATTTATAAAAAGTGTGAAATAATCTGTTCCCCAAAGCAAGTATGAAGTGTGCTTATATACTATCATGTGCTACAAAAGGAGAACATACTTGGGAATTGGTTTAACTTGTATAATAAAAGACAAATGTATTTTGTGTTCTCTTATTTTAACAAAAGGGTAAAAGTAAATAGTTATTTTATATCTGCCTTGCACATTTTTGCCAACCATATAAAACTGACTGCTGGAATTAAAGAGGTACTATTCTCACTAATTCTGTATAATTTATAAGTGTGCAGTTATTTTGTTTCTTGTTTTCATCAGTTATTATCTTTTATAGTTGAATAATATTTACCACAAGCATACTTTATATATATCATCCTTCTGTACTTTGGATAAATATCATGTAAATGACAGGCTGCATTCTGGTCTTTGTTCTATCACTTACTAATTCAGCCCTTTAAAAATACAAACACAGGTAAAGGCACTGTCATACTGAAACTGCTATTGAGAGCTGAAATATGTTAACATGTCATCAGAATAATTATAACATAAAGTGTCCCCAGGACACTTCCCATACATATAATTGTGTAACTGGGTATTAGTATCCTGGTCTAGCACTTGGCATCAAATAAATTGTGTGAGTTACATCAGAGGAGCATATACATGTTAGCTATGTTTAACCACCATAATCGTATTTAAGTTGTTATACTTTTATGAGATTTATGGGCTGTTATCATGAATCAGTGAAGATCATGAAGAGAGTTGATGTACTATCTTAAAATTAGGAACTGACCATTTTTACTGGAATTGGATAAATTGGATTGAATTGACTTTCTCTTTTAAAAACAGAGAGAAGGAGAAGTATGGGCATTGAATGTTTTAGAGGAATATTTTGAAGGAATACAAGCATTTTTATAAGGATTAAATAAGGCAATATGGAGATATGCAGCTTTCACCTTAAATATCAGCTTTATTTTTCATAAATCAAGTCATGACTATATGGAAAGTTCTCTCCATTTCCAAAATATGAGGAAGGATGGGAATCAGCAACCTGCAAAACACTTGCATCCCCAGTATTCTTCAGAAGCCTTGAATGTCAGCATCATCATACAATGGCAGGCTTACTACAAGAAAAGCCAGAAGTTAAACAGAAATCTGTTACATTTATCTACTGGGCTGTGGGGTAAGAAAAGTTTTTAAGTGATGAAGCACTGTTTGTTCTCTAAGAGGACAAGTAACTACCCAGAGACACCTGGGGATGATGGTGTTTCCCGTGTGGCCTTGAGTGAATCTGGGAGGTTTCTCCCTGTCACCTGCTTGGAGTGACCAAGGTGATTTCAGAGCATGGTGTTTAAAGTCTCATGATTCTACAGCCTCTGACCAGCCTCTTTCCCCCCCCCCCTTTATCAACAGCTGTGTCATCACCATCATCCTTTACAATGAAAACAAACACACTGAGCACATCGGTGCCTACTTCCTATTACCCAGGTAACAGATCCTTCCATCCTCTCATCTCTTCACGGCCCGTTGGCAGCCAGAATCCATCAGCCTCCCCCAGTGCCATGTGGTGCTTTAGGAGCTCACTCTGTTGGATGTGTTGTAACCCAAGGCTTTCTGTGGCTTTCATGGGGGAAGACGGGGGACCTTTCATCAGTCATTTACTGTTCTTTCTCTTTTTTACTTTCTCTGCATTGACCTGCTTACGATGTATGACAGACCCATTTGTGCCAACTGCAATTTTAGGTGAGAATATTTCCCTTTACCACAGTACATTGCAGGAGAAGTTGAGAAAGTCAGTGGCCATTCTGGAGGAGACTGAAGTTTTAATTCTGTTTGGTGCAGTGATCAGAAGAAGGATATAGGGGCTGGGGATGTGGCTCAGCGGTAGAGCGCTCGCCTAGCACGTGCGTGGCCCGGTTTCGATCCTCAGCACCACATAAAAATAAATGCATTGTGTACAACTAACAGCAAATAAATAAATATTTTTTAAAAATAAGAAGGATATAGGATGGGGTGGGGTGAGGGTAGACGATAAGAAGACTGGGTCTAATCAGTCTGCCTTGATACAAAGGGTTTGCTGCGTGTGTTTGGGGATGATACCAGAAGGTTTAAATGAACAGTCCCACCTTCAATATCCTCCCTTTCTGTGTTCAGAATTTAACTTTAGTTGTGATCCCAGGGGGAAAAAACAATGTGTCATAACTCTGCTGTGTACTTCCAAGAGCTGAATCCTGTCCAATGCAATAGTCATCGTAAAAGTGAAAATAGCTCCTCATTATTTTCAGTTATCACTCAGCACTAAAAATGTCAATTGCAAAAAATAGCATTTTAATAATTATACCCAGTGGTATGCAGAACAATGATCACAGTAGAGTCTGGGCTGCCTACCCTTCTGCCCAGGGGACCCCCAGTATCCCAAAGTGTCTGTCACACAGCAGAATTTCAAAGGAGCTAATGTTCTGAACTTGGAAATGACAGGAAGGCACTTTACAATCAAGTGGTTTATTATGTGTCAGGTGTCACTAAAAATGAACTCAAATGTTAGCCCAGTGGGGCAGAATGCATTTAAAGTATGAAATATTCCCAGCAGGGGGTTACAGAAAAAAAGTCCTGTTTGTGCATTGTAAGAAGGTGAGGAGAAATGGCATTCCCTGGCTGTGATAACCAAACAGGCATGGGCTGCTGTTGCCTTTGAGATGCATAAATAACCAGAGTGTGTCCCGTCCCGGCTGTGTTCTCTTTCTACTATTAACCTTACCGGAAAGGAGCACAACAAAAACGGCTTCCAGGTATATAACAATTCATTGTAGCAAGAGTTCCATCCTCAGTTGTCCAACTTCCTCTTCCTAATTCTCTTTGTATCTTTGCAACATAATCCCCCCCACCACCTGTGCTTCTATTTCCTCTTAGAATTTATGATTTCTGGATAGAGGGTAATTTTATTTTCCTTATGGTGTTCTCTGGGCTTAAGAAAGTTTGTTGCCTGGGGAAAAAAGTGAACTAATGCATATTTAAAAATAAAAAACAGAATTTTTTTTAGTTTTATATCATTTGAGAGCTATTAATGCCCACACCCCCTTCTTCCCCCACATATACATTTTAATGCCAGTGTAAGGAGAACAAGTCTTCATTTTTATTCTTTTCACAAGTGAGGGGCACCAAGTAATCTTTGGCACCCAGAACGATGTAATCCACATACAAATGACATTTGCAATATCATTGGATAGGTGAAGATTTGTGATTTCTTTGTGTGTACCCATTCCTGGGTTCCTCCAGTAGATGTTCTGACCCTGGGGGGCCTTTGAGTGGGGAGGACTGAAACATGCATTGTCAGAAGGAAGAGAAAGTGTTCAGATTTCACAAGTTTTAAGATAAGCTTATTAAACAAATATCATTTTTCTAAAGTCACTGCTTTGTTGTTATGAACACTAATGACGTCTTTAGGCATGGGCTCTGGGAAAATAAAAAATTATAAGCATGCAGTCCCTGCTCTCAGAGACTCCACAGCTCAGTGGCAGAGAGAGACATAGAAACTGCAGAACATGTGAAGCACGGTCCCCATTATACAAGGTTAGGGTTCCATGTGACATGCAGGTGGCAGGAGCAGAGAATCCCTGGGGTCTGTGAGTAGTTGTGCCCTATTGTGGCAGTACTGGAGAACAAATTATCTAGTAAGGAAGAATGGAACCCAGAAAAAGGAATAAGTAATACTCACGTGAACCACAGACTAATCATCAACTATTGGCAAGGGGTGGAAGTAGCCAAGATGGTGGAATGGAGATTAGCAAGTAAGGAAGAGTTTCCATTTTGAAGAATTTGTTGAAAGCCATCCTGGGGCACATGATCCTGGTGCCATGTTCTGTGGCCCTCACACATTTCAGAATAATGCACCTACTCTACATTTATTTTTCCTTCCATCCCCATTCTTCTGCTTTCCCAAATGGGATGAAGAAGTAAGTGTAAGGGTAGCTGTGGCAAAGACAAGAAATCAGTTCTACTAAATCTTTCTTGCTACCATTCTTTTCATAACCTCCTGTATAGTTGATTTCACAAAAAGATCTCACGTGGACTAAAGTGGAAATAAAAGTCCCATTATTTTTCCTTTGTCCACTGATGGCAGAAGACATTTTCATCATAACTGGAACTGAGAGAAAAATCTAATAGTGGGAAGATTAAAGACCCTGTGCATAATAATGCCAAATCCTTAAATAAATGGACATCTAAGCTCCACTAAAAATGAAGAGGGCTGGGGTTGTGGCTCAGTGGTAGAGCGCTTGCCTAACAGGTGTGAGGCACTGGGTTCAATTCTCAGTACCACATATAAATAAGTTAATAAATAAAGTAAAGGTCCATAAACAATTAAAATTTTTTTTTTAATGAAGAGAAAACTCCAGCAGAGTATATTACTGGATTTCAGCCTTAAAGTCATAAAGTTTTAGCTTACCTACTTTTACCATTTAATAAAAATAACCTTCTTTCAGTTAGCAATTATTGAGGGGAAAAAAAAGAGATGTTTTTCTATCTCCTTCAAGAATATTGAAAAGTAGTAATATGATGAAGAAATTGAGGAAAGTTTAATGTTTTCTGTATTATTCATGTAGGATAGGTATGACCATGTGACCATTTTTACCAAATTTTGTACAAATAAATTGTGGGTTCACTCTTCAACCTCCAACCATGTGTTTGTAAGATATTAACCAGAGGAACACTAGAATGGACAATGGGGAGGGAGGAGAAGGGAGGGGGCAAAGGGTGAAGAAAAAAAAAAAAGATGGTAGAATGAGATGGATATCATTACCCTAAGTGCATTTATGAAGTCACAAATGGTGTGAATATACTTTGTATACATCCAGAGATATGTAAAAATGTGCTCTACAAGTATAGTATGAAATGTAATACATTCTGCTGTCATTTCTAACAACTTAGAATAAAAAATAAATTAAAAAAGTAAATAAAATACAGCATTTAGAAAAGAAAAAAGAAAAAGATTTTTTATAGGAGTTTAAAAATCATAGAAGTTTTCTGATAAACCACATTAATATGGAGAATAAAAAAAAATCTAGAAAAAAAATATATTAACTACAGGGAAAAAATGTTTAGGAAAAGACAAATGAAGTGCTTCAAACATAATACAGTTTAATAATCAATCCCTTACCTCATTCCTAGGGGCATTCTTTCCTGCTTGACCCTGGATCCACATTTCTAAGGTCCCCTCCCTGCTTAAGATCTCTCTGTTTACTGCACTAAATTGCAATGCTTAATGTCACTTCCTCTTTCTTTCAGTTTCTTTGAAAGGCAGTCTGCACCATGGGATTCTGCTAAGAAGGATGAGAACAGAATGAAGAACAAATATGGGAATATCATTGCAGGTGAGTGCTGACAGTGAAATTGTGCTGTTGTAGAACTTTCTTTCCGCATCTGATAAGATTGACCACCAGGCTCACACAGTGAGAATTTACAGTGCAGTTACTGCTTTCATCCTGCTGCAATGGGCTGGTGTTATGCTCGTACTAAGGGAAAGAAAAATTATCTGAATTTTGCTACTACATCAGTGTGTTCTCCCTGTGGGCCCAGATTTACTTTTAGATTTAAGGTTCCAGGAACATAGGTAATGTTGGATGTGGGGAAAAAAGGCACACTCATACATTGCTGGTGGGACTGCAAAATGGTGCAACCGTTATGGAAAGCAGTATGGAGATTCCTTGGAAAACTGGGAATGGAACCACCCCATGATCCAGCCATCCCACTCCTGGGTCTATTCCCAAAGGACTTAAAAACAGCATATTACAGTGACACAGCCACTTCAATGTTTATAGCAGCACAATTCACAATAGCTAGGTTGTAGAACCAACCTAGATGTCCCTCAGTAGATGAGTGGATAAAGAAAATGTGGTATATATACAAAATGGAATTTTACTCAGCAATAAAAGATAATAAAATAATGGCATTTGCAGGTAAATGGATGAAGTTGGAGAATATAATGCTAAGAGAAATTAGTCAATCTCAAAAATCCAAATACCGAATGTTTTCTCTGATATAGGGAGGCTGGTTCACAGTGTTGTTGGATGGGGGTACATAGGAGGATTAGAGGAGCACTAGAATGGTCAAAGGGAATGGAGGGGAAGGGAGGGAGCAAGGGGGGAGGGAGGGGGAAAAAAGAAAAAAGAAAAAAAAAAGAAAAGGTGGTTGAATGAGATGGATATCATTATCCTAAATGCATGATTGAAGACCTGAATGGTACGAATATACTTTGTATACAAACAGTTGTATGTAAAAAGATGCTCTATATGTGCACTATGAAATGTAATACACACTACTATTATAAATTAAAAACTGTGGGACGAAGACGCATTTTAGAAGGAATAAACACCTGGTCCTAATGTTTCCCAGCTGCTTCATGAGAATGAATAGAAATCATGATGCACAGCCTGCCTTCATGCAAGGAGCTTGGCGTTCCCTGTGAACATTAACTCATGAATCCTCTGGACTCTGGGTTAGGTAGGTCAGTAATAGCCCCATTCTGAGGGCAGGAAAGTGAAACTCAGAAGTTAAATGATAGTCCCCATATCACAATACTCATTAGCAAAAGATCTAGGGTTATATCTCAGAAATTCCCAGTGCCAGTGAAACTGAATGTTACCAATCCATAATGCTTCAGATGGGTTTTAAATTGAGCCCAACCTCATTAATGTTCCGTAACGATGCTGAGACACATGGTAGATTGATGAGCCTCCTTCTCCCCAGGCTCATTCTACCCATCCCCTCCATTAAACTGCTCTGAGTCACACATAACTGCATCACGGTAGTGACAGGCTCACTGTAGTAACTTAACAGAATTACACATATAAACTAAACAAAAAGGCCGGGAGAACATCTAGCTCATCGTGCCTTATCACATGTAAAAGAAGGAACTTGGAAGGTTTGGATGTTCCAGGGAAGCAGCACATTAGCTTTATTGATTGTGAATGTGCAGTTGAATTCACAGCATCTATGGCAGTGCTGCCCAAAAGAAATTTTGATTCAAGCCACAGGAGGTTGCTGAGCACTTGGCATTTGACTGGGATGACTGAGAAACTGACTTTTAGCCTTTTATTTTGCTTTTATTATTTAAATTTAAATGGTACACAGACTCTTGGTCAGTGGGATCTAAAGGGTTGGGGCTTACATATAATATGAAACCTCCGAACCAAGCATTTTTTGTTTTCCTTTTGGCCATGAATAGAGCCGAAGCACTAGCTTTGCAGGTTACAAATGCTAGCTAGCTTTGTGTGTTTTGTTAAAGCATGACATATTTATTTGGTACTTTAGCGGCCCTGTCAAGGTCCTTTGTAGATGGAAGATGCTGCCCCAAGGTCCAGGGTTTGATGGCCCCTCAGTGAATTCATTCACCTGTGGCATACGTTGTCAGAGACTGGGGACATGAAGGTCATCAAGATGAGATGTTGTCACTGCCCATGGGACAGAGCAGACCAGACAGAGGACAGATGCCCATGGCTGTAGTCCTGCAGTCCACAGCTGTGTATACAGTGCTATAGTGGTTCAGAGAAGGAAAACATGACTTCTTCACCTATCCAGACACTTCCAAGTTCTTTCATGTTCTCTGGGAGCCTGGAGAGGTCTTGCACTGGTAGAAATATCCAGATTTCTCCCAGTGGCTTACAGGATGCTTTCCAAAAGACCCTTCATTCATCTCTGCATTAAATTCTGAGGGGATTCACAGAGCTACAGTGGGACTTTCCTTCATCACATGCAGTGTGGAAAGGGACATTGATGAGTCATTGTCCTGTAGTTGCTGTAATATGGCCAATCTGGGCCTCCTCTGAGCATAAAGCATACAGAAGGCCATGTGGAGAGGTGTCACTTTAGGTATGCTGAGAGAGTTAGCTGAACTTTGTGTGGTATAACTTTGAGTCCACTTCTCCCTGGTACATAATTTATACCTGCACTTGGGAGACTCTTGAGAAATATTTCTAAATGATTAATGGGAAAAAAATAGAGGCTAAGCATCTCTAATCTGAAAATCTGAGATCTAAAATGCTTCAAAATCCAAGATTTTTTGAACACTGACCAGATCCCACAAGTGAAAAATTCTACACCATGGAACTTTGTTTTATACACAAAATAACTGAAAAAAGTTATACAAGCCGGGTGTGGTGGCGCACGCCTGTAATCCCAGCACTTTGGGAGGCTGAGGCAGGAAGATCGCGAGTTCAAAGCCAGCCTCAGCAATGGTGAGGCACTTAGCAACTCAGTGAAACCCTGTCTCTAAATAAAATACAAAAAAGGTCTGGGGATGTGGCCCAGTGGTCGAGTGCCCCTGAGTTCAATCCCTGGTACCAAAAAAAAAAAAAAAAAAAAAAAAAAGTTATACAAAATCCCCTCTGATCTGTGCATATCAGATGTATATGAAACATAAGTATTTCATGTTTAGACTTGGGTTTCATCCCCAAGATATCTCATAATATGTATGCAATATTCCAAAATTTAAAAAAAAAAATCTGAATCACTTCTGTTCCCATGCATTTCAGATACGGGATTTTCAGCCATAAAATTTCAGTGTTTATGGAGCATTTACTTCTTCTAGTGACTGCTCTGTGTCCTTTGCATGCATTAGCTAATTTACTCCCGTATGCAACATTATGAAGTAGGTAATATTATTTTGTCTATTTTATAGGTGACAAAATTAAGGACCACGCAGGTAATAAGATGTGGAAACAAGACTCCAATCTGGGAGCTGCTCTGTCTCCACTGCCTGATGTGCACTTTGGGGGTTGGTCCCACTGGCCTACTCTAGCCTTTAGCATCACATTCTTCACTGGCCAGTCTCAGTGACAAGGCAGCTGAAGGAGACTTTGGCCATTCTTTCCCATCCTTCAACTCTCCGGGACACCCCACTGCTAATAAATATACATAATAAGTAAAAACTACACTTGAAAGTGACTTCAAGGTAAGTCCTCTGTCCCAGAGGCTGACCCTTGAGGCCCTCTGTCAAGAAACTCCAGAGCTTCCTTTGCCTTCTACAGATGTTCTGTATGGTGGCTCTATGTATGCCATCTAAGGTCAGTGTCACTTACTGGGAAGTTAAGGCCCTGGGGACAGCAACACTACCTCAGGTGAGGAATTCTATCTTCAAGATGCTTATTAGTGCTTTTCAAAGAACATTAAAAAGTACTTGTAATGATCTTGTTCATTGTATTCCAGCAATGTTTGCATATAAAATGGCGTTAATGGCACTTAAAATCTGTTTATTGGTTTTTGCTCCTAAGTCAGTTAAACTTTTCCTGTATTTACACTGTAATTTGCTGAGCTGGCCCTTTTCCAGTAGAAACTAACACTCTGTCTCATGTTACCACCACACACAGAGACACGGCCCCTAATACTCTCAACAGTTCCTAGCTATACTTAACTCCAAGTTGCAGGCACACACCAAATCTCCAGCTAAAGAGGCAGCTGCCTTGCAGCTGACTCTGCATTCTAGGGAGCTGACTGCTGAAGAGAATGAGCCAGAATCTGCAGGAGCGTCCCAGGTGGATTTCAGCCTCCTCTTTTCTGTCATTCATTCAACAGATACTTATTGATCTGCCATGTGTCAGGCATTGTGCCAAAATGAAGTCATTCCTTCCACTAATATTTATTGAGTGCCTATTTCAGACCAGACATAATTCTAGGTGTCAGAGACAGAGCAGGGAACAAAATAGCAGACTACTTTGTGGGTATAGTGCTTAGTGTTCTTGCAGAGGGGAAAGAAAAGTAATCACTAAGTGCATGGTATAATATGTGTATCATAAAATGACTCATGCCACAGCAAAAGTAAAGGAGGGGAGGGAGATGGTCTAGGGTATGAGTTGCAGTTCCCCAGTTTCCCTGAGGGAGGGGACACAATGCCAGCCAGGACTAGAAGCAGGGGAGCAAGCGGCCATTCCAGACACAGGCTTTGAGGCAGAAGGAGTGTGGTCAGGATGGAAGGAGGCCAGTGTTAGCAAAGCAAAAGGGAATGAACAGGAAAGTTGTAGGGTGTGTGGACACTGGGGTGACCACATTAACAACAGCTGACAGAGTCCCTAGCCTCATGTGACTTGATAGTCACAGTGCAGGGATTAGGAAAAGTAGTAGGATGAAGTAAATGATCCCATATGATTGCAAATTAAATGAAGCTGAAGTTAAGGGCACAAAAAGGGGCACATGGTATTGTGAGAACTTAAACTGTAGGGGTTGATTTATTCAGGATGTATGGAAAGGTGACGCTGAAGATGTGACATGGAAGACAACTGAATTAAGAGGATAAAGTAAGCTGGGCATGATGGTACATGCCTGTGATCCCAGCAGTTTGGTAGGCTGAGACAGGAGGATCACGAGTTCAAAGCCTTATACCTAGCAACTTAGTGAGGCCCTAAGCCATGTAGCCAGACCCTGTCTCAAAATAAAAAATAAGAAGGGCTGGAGATGTGGCTCAGTGGTTGAGCACATCAGGATTCAATCCCTGGTACCAAAAAAAAAAAAAAAAAAAAAAAGCTAAGAATCTGTCACCTGAAGGAACCCCTTAAATGTGAGGAGCTGGACAGAAACCAGGGTGGCTAGAGTTGGGAGGGATTGGAGGTGGAAGTTAGGCAAAGGAAGGAAACAGAAAAGGAGAATCCAGACTACAAAGCCTTTTAAGGCACATTAAAGATTTTAGTCTTTATTATAATTACAAGGGAAACCTCTTTAAGGAATTTTTGCGGGGAGGGGAGTGAGTTGTTAACTAAATTTGCATTGAAAATTTTTGGTCTGAGGAATAGAAAATGAATCAGAAAAGGACATTAGTTAGGAGATCCTCAGTAGCCCAGGTGAGAAACAACGGTGCTGTGGATAGAGAAAAGTTATGTTATAGATTCAAGAGAAGTGATTGACCAAACTGAAAGATGGATAGGCTATGGAATAAGACAGAGGAGGCAGAGATGAGTCAGATTTCCAATTTGCAGAAAGATGAATGGACATTTGGACAGATAGTGGATGGAGGATGCCAATTACCCAGGTGGGCAACGCTGGAAGGAACCAGATTTGAAGAGGAGCTCAGGGGTGAGTTTCCAGTTAGCAGTAGCGTGGAAAGCTTATGAGTTTAAGTTGGGGACATTTTGAAACCTTTGAATTTCCAATACATGGTTATATAAAATGCTCTGGGATTTGTAAGAGAGGGGTGTTGTCCTGGATATGTTAGTGAATCATGGGGCAGACAGGTGGCTGGGGAAGCCTTTGGCATGATGAGATTGTCCTTGAAGAAGTATAAAAGGCATAGAGAGCCCAGCACTAACTGGGAATAAAAATCACATCTCAATAATAACCCTGAATGTTAATGGCCTAAACTCTCGCCAATCAAAAGACACAGATTATCAGAATGGATTAAAAGAAATGACCCAACAATTTGCTGTCTCCAAGAAACACACCTCATAGAAAAAGACATCAACAGACTGAAAGTGAAAGGCTGGGAAAAGTCTTATCACTCACATGGCCGGCTGGAAGCAAGCAGGGGTTTCCATTCTCATATCAAATAAGGTAGACTTCAAACCAAAATTAATCAAGAGGGACAAAGATGGATATTTCTTATTACTTAAGGGAACCATCCATCAACAGGATATAACAATCATAAATCTGTATGCCCCAAATAATGGAGCACCTACATTCATCAAACAAACGCTTCTTAAGTTCAAGAGTAAAATAGACCACAACACAGTTATTCTAAGGGAGACTTCAACACACCTCTCTCACCAATGGATAGATCATCCAAACAAAAGCTAAACAAAGAAACTTTAAGCCTCCCCAGAGGCTGTAATAATAATAGACACTATGAATGTGGAGATGAAAGTGCTCAGCCTGTATAAAGGAACATTGTGTTGTGCAGAGATGAGAGTGTTGATGATGTCCTGTTGGTGTACCTAAAAGCTAGTACTGTCAAGACTGAGGTAGTGGCAAGAACAGCGCCAAGTGCAGACTTAGCTGGGAAGGGGAAGAGAGGGGCCCCTTGGATGTCATCTTCACTGGGGCAATCCAGGCATTCCCATGTGGTTTTTAATAATAATGAGAAACTAAGAGGCACTGAAAACTTTCACCTAATCTGTCCCTCCAGCTTCTTTTAAGTAGTAGACCAATCCTGATGGCTTGTGTTAGAGACTTCACTTTTTTTTTTTTTTTTTTTATTAGATTTTGTTAGCAAAGTTCTCTCTGAATTAAGTGACTCCTACAGTGCCTTCTCCTTTTCCTCCCCCTCCCTTTTCCCTTCTCCCTTCTCCCCAACCCCAATCTACAATTTTCATGATCTGCTTTAGCTGTAAAAGCCAGAGCTATGGGAAGGGAGGTAAGAAGAATTTAGTTGGACGAGACTGAATTGTCAGGGAGAGCTTTGGCATTAAATTCTGGTAGACAAGGCAAGGGAGAACCAGAATGACACATTCATTCAGGAATGCAGAGTAAAGTCTAGAAAAATCAGGAATAATAAGAATCAGGGGATCCCTGTGGGGATTCTGAAGAGTGAAGAGTGAGTGTCTCTTAACAGAGAGACTAGGTAAACAAGGAGCCAGAAACAAAGTGAGATGCACAGAAAACAAGCAGGAAGTGATTTTTCTGCAGAGCCACCTACCATTAAACAGGAGTCCCATATTTGCTCCTTGCTCAGAGCCTGTGCAGCTGGACTTGATGCTCCTTGGGGAAACCATTCAACACCAAGGGGTAGGATGCCAAGCACTTCCTACTGGTTAAGGTCTCCTGGATCTTCTGCATCTTATACCTTGAAACAGGAGCATCCTTGGCTATATGTAAATACCAAAGGAGCACAGCCATTCTTGGCAGAATCAGTGGTAATTAATTTTGAGTCTCCTCTCAGAGACCAAATGTTACTTAGATCATTGTGATTCCCATTTACCTTAAGTATGTCATCAATATTTAGCAGAGAGAGCGAGAACTGGCTGGAGATGAAAGATTATCAGTGACGTACTCCATTTCTGTCCCTGTGGGTATATCTAATTACACGCAAGTTAAAATTGCAAGACCATTACCAATATTGTTATGTTTAATATGGAAGTATGAAAATATTTGAAGCTACTTAGGGGTGTTTTTAAATATAATGTTTCTTGATAAAAAGTGTGTAAGTACCATGTTTTATATTTATTTTTATGGTTTTTTTTTTGTGTGTGTGATACTGGGTATTGAACTCAGGGGCACTTAACCACTAAGCCACATCCCTAGCCCTATTTTATATTTTATATTTTATTCAGAGACAGGGTCTCACCGAGTTGCTCAGCACCTCGCTATTGCTGAGGCTGGCTTTGTAACAGCAATCCTCCTGTCTCAGCATAACATGTTTCAGAGACTTAGAGCAGAGAAATTTAATTTTCCTAATTGCCAAAGTTTTCTGAAGTATTTTTCTTTGTCCTTGATACATAATAATTGTACATATTTGTGGGGTACAATGTGATAATTCAAATATACTTTTGAAAAGATCATTTTTTTTTTCCAAAAAATGGAAAGTTCACTATTTACTTATTCAAAAAATATTTAAGGGGGAACCTACTATGTTCTCTGCCCTAATATAATGATCAATAAAGGAAAATACATGCCTTTACAGAGCTTTTAATACTTTTCCTTTCAAATATTTTCAATGAAATAACTGACTGGATAGTATTTGTACAATTACAGCACTTATACAGTACTTCCTGTGTGTCAGATATCATGCTTGGCAATTTATGTTTTCATTTAATCCTTGAAGCAGCTCAATTTCAGGCATATTCTGCTATCCCTTTCTCTAAATAAGGTGGCCAATAGGAAAATAGGAAATTTAGAAGGTGTGTGGTATTTCTTTATCTTTCTGTTAGTCAGTTTTTCATTCCTATAAACAAAATGCATGAAATAAATCTACTTAAAAAGAGAAAAGGTTTGTTTTTACTGGCCCAGTTTAAGAGGTTCTAGTCCATAATTGAGCATATAATGGAGGAAGGTGTGTAGAGCAAATCGCTGCACTTGTGGTGACTAGGAAGTGGCTCAGTGGTCGAGCATTTGCCTAAAATGAATGAGGCTGGGTTTGATCCCCAGCTGCAAAAAAGAATCTAACACAGTCTGTGGCAATTCTGAAGGCAGCATATACATGGATGATCTCTATGTCATAGGAGTATATTCCAAGTGTTGGAGAAGCCTAATCATTTGCTTTGGTTAAGTTGTCCTCTTTTTCCTTTGCAGATGATCATTCCTGGGTGAGGCTATAGACAATAGAAGGAGACACCAACTCAGACTATATCAGTGGAAATTATATTGATGTATGTATTTGAAACTCTCAGTGAACTCAGCCATCCTAACACATACCAGATCATGTGTCTGCTATGAAAAGGTAGACACACTTCAGGCACAAACTAAAAACAAATGTATTAATGTTGCCTCATGCCCCATAGAACCTCACAGTGACTATACAGTCACTCCTTTTCTCAAGTCAGCCTGTTTGTTGGTGAATTTCTCTGGCATTCTGTATTTCTATTGCTGTCCCATGCTTACATGGACTAAGAATGAATTTTTTTTTCCTTTTGTTTTTTTGTCAACAACTTGTAATTATTTGACAATTTTTTAAAAATCTGCATATTAATGGAACAAATTTCTGTAATTCCTAATGCAGTGATTTGCCATCTCTTACATCACTATACTTTTAAAAAATATTTATTTACTTGTTTTTTAGTTGTACACAATGCCTTTTATTTTTACGTGGTGCTGAGGATCAAACCCAGGCCATGCACATGCTAGGTGAGCACTTTACTGCTGAGCCACAACCCCAGCCCCCACACTGTACTTTTAAGTTGCCTTCAAAGTAGTCAGCAGCTGTTCACCAAGACTTCCAATGCAAGCAAGATGTGTCATTAAATATGTAGACTGTTTAATTATTGAAGATGGCTTCTTTGTTCATTTTGCATTATGCTAACTTAATGTTTTTTTTTGTTTTTTTTTTTTTTTACATTAGGATAAATTCTCTAGGAGACAGCCTGTTTTCAGTTAAATGAATGAAATCAAAAGTAGCCTGAAAAACTCAAGGGAAGGTTGGGATTCCCAAGTCTACATTAAACAGATTTCATCTTCTTTGTGGCTCCAAAGATACACTTTGTGCTTGGCCATCACCTTATTTTTAAGTCCGCCAGTATTTCCAGGGACAGGTTTTACCCACCATATGCAGGGTCAGCAAACCTAATCCCCAAATCCAAAACACTCAAAAATCTGCTATCTTTTGAGTACTTATACAATACCACAGGTAGAATATTTCACATTTGAATTCATGTGACAGGTAATAGCCAAAACCCAGGCACACAGCACACAGTTTGTTCAGTATCCCCAAGGGGCGGGGGAAGACTCTCCTGGCCCCTTCAATTGTGATGCACGAACTTCACTTCATGCAAAAATAAATAAAATAAAGTAAAATAAATAAAATAAAATAAAAAATATGTTGAAATACTGAATAAAATACCTTCAGGCTATATGTATAAAGTATATAGGAATCAAATGAATTTCATGTTTAGACTTATATCCCTCCCCAGATATCTCATTATGTGTATGTAAATATGCCAAAATTGGAAACACTTCTTGTCCCAACATTCCAGGTAAGGGATGCTTAACCTTCATATGGATTCTTTTTTTTTTTTAAGTTTTATATTTTTATTCAAAGTTGTTGTATTTACAATAGTAGTATGCATTATAATTCATAATAAACATAGAGCATCTTTTTACAAAACACTGTATACAATTTATATTCATACCATTCAAATCTTCAATCATGCATTTAGGATAATGACATCCATCTTATTCAACCACCTTTTCTTCTTTCCCCTCCCTCCCCCGATTCTTTTATATTCTGGGGTTAAATATGACTTGGGTACTACTAAAAGTAACTAACACCACAATCTCTAGTAGTTATCTAAAAAATAGTACATTAATATTATTTTTAGTGCTAATTGGAAAAGGTTCACATTTTAATTATAGCTTGAAATTTTCAGTTATAGATTTGTGCGTGGAGCTTGAGGGCCATTAGTGAAAAGCTGATTCATATCTTATTCATCAAACAACCTTACACCATTTGATAGTAGCCAAAATAATGCCCACTCCAGTTTTGATTATTTTTAAATCAGGATTTCTTCATAAGGTTATTCCTTCATTGCACTTATTCCTCTATTCATGGGAATAAAAAGAGATGTCCAAAACCTGTCACACTTCTCCTCACAGCCTCACATTGTAGAAGCTGAAATATGAAATGTCTTCTCCAGTTGCCCTCACCACCAGGTCAGCTGTAACATACCTTCCCCTGGGAGCATCCAGTGAACACTTGTCACCTTCTGGTCCCAGCTCCTATGATCTCTGCTGGGTCCTTGAACATAGAGCACAGTGTCCTAGTCACCCAGCATGTGCCCGAAATATAGTGGACATATAAGCGTTTGATGAATCACTCACTGAAAGAGTCTATAGGATCAGAGTAGGCATCTAGAAGAAGTCACTTGAACTGAGCTTTAAATAGTAGGTGGGTAGAGATACAGAGGAAAGACAAACTTCTAGCTCAAGGAAATAATACAAGCAAGACTATAAAATAATTATAATACCTGATGTATGAGTGTTAATTTAATTTTGACAGAGAGGAGAGTAATTACTCAAGGACCTCTTTATTCACTTGGTCAATCAAATCTTATTGAGCACCTGTGATGTGTTGGTTACTTAATGGGCATTAGAGTGATAGCTTGAACAATTTATATTAAAAACAACCAGCTCAATGAGGTGATGCATGTCTATAATGCTGTTCAGAAGGCTGAGTCTGGAGGATCACAAGTTCAAGGCCATCCTTATCAACTTTGCAAGACCCTTTCTCAAAAACATAAAAAGGACTGGATGTGTAGCTCAGTGGTAGAGTGCTCCTGGGTTCAAACCCCGGTACCACAAAAGCAAAAACAACAACAAATATAACCCGCTGAACATGGTGATGCACTCCTGTAAACCTAGTGGCTCAAGAGGCTGATCACAAATTCAAAGCCAGCCTCAGCAATGTAGTGAGGACCTAAGCAACTTAGTGAGATCCTATGTCTAAATATATAAAAATAAAAAAACAAGAAGGGCTGGGAATGGGGCTCAGTGGTAAATCACCCCAAGTTCAATCCCTAATAATAATAATAACAATAATAATAATAACCAAATAAGCACCAAAATAACCAAATATTAAGTACCAAAATAATAATAACAACAACAACAACAATAGTAACCTTCTGATCTAATGGGGCTGAAGTTCTAATTAGAAGAATGTAAAATGAGTTAATTCTGTGTGGAATGTTAGTAGCTAGTGTATACTGTGGGGAAAACTAAAGCCATTAAGAGACATAGAAGTGTTAGGTTTAGAGGTGAACTGCAATTTTTCTTTATTTTTTTTATTTTATTTTTTTTGTGGTGCAGGGGATTGAACCCAGCGTCTTGTGCATGTGAGGCAAGAACTCTACCAACTGAACTATATCCCCAGCCCTGTGAACTGCAATTTTTAATAGAGTGACTATAGTTGGTATGAAGGTGACATTGGAGCAAAGAACATGGATCCATGTAGATATCTGAGAAACTCAGCCTGAGCAAAGGCCTTGTTATAGAGCTTACCTAACAAATTTTGAAGAAAAATGAGCAGCAGGTATTGGTGGAGTGGTGTGGAGGGGCTGGGGAACAAGGAGGTAATGAGGCGAGAGGCCACAGGGCCAAGTAATAGAAATGATGGCAAGAACTTTGGCTTTCAGTGTGCAAGATGGGAGTCATTTGATGCATCTGAGCAGAGGTCTGACTGCAGAGAGGAGAACAAACTGTAGGTGGGTAGGAGCTGAAGCGAGGAGACCTAGTAGATGACTGTGGAAGTAATCCAAAGGGAGTGGACGGGAAGAAATGGGATCCTGGATCTACATTGAGGGCTGAGCCCATGGGATTTGATGGCAGATTGGTCAGAGGTATGTGAGGAAAAAAAGGGGTCAGAAATGCCTCTAAGAGAAGGGATTGCTCTTTTCTCGAAAGAAGTCTGGGTGGCAGGTTGGGGTAGGTCTTAGGGAATAAATGAGTTCAGTGTTACACATGTTAAGATGTGATATATATTAGACATCCACGAGGAGTGTTAATCAGGAAATTGACCCACATCCAGGTTTCAAGGGAAAGGTCTGGGTTAGAAATAAGAGTATAGGATTCATCAGGAGGCGGATGGTATTGAAGGCCATGGGACTGGATCAGATGACCAGGAGAGTGAAGATAGACAAAGGAAAACCCAAGACTAGGCATTGCAACGCTAAGGGGAAAGGAAGAACCTGCCAGCAAAACAGAAAACAAGTGGCCAGAGAGGGAGGGAGGAGGAAACCCAGCAAAGTCCTGCCCTGGAAGCAAGAGAAGGAAATATTTTGAGGAGTTCTCTAGTATTCATGCAACTGATGGGTCAAGTAGATGAGAACTGAGAAATGACCGTGATGTGTAGCAACATAGTCCATTCCTGGAAAGGTGCATGACCTCAGTTTACGGGTGTGTCTTTCCTATTTGCTAGACACCTTGCTAGGCAGTGGACATAGAGAGTGAATAAGTCAGACAGAGTACTTGCCTTGTGGGACTTTGTCAGCTACTGGGAAATGATGGATGGTCTAGTTTATGTAGGTCATGATTCTGTAATTTGAAATCTACAGCCAGTGAGATATATAAAAGAAGATGTTTGCTTTTGTTTTCCATTGTTGTTTACTTGTTTTTAAGAACAACACTAATTTACACCTTTAAGTTGTCTGAGAAATCTGTGTACTCTCCAATGTTCTTTTTTTTTGTGTGTTCCAGCAAACTTTGGGCACAGTATTTTGGGTCATCTCAGGGGACTGAAATAGAAAGCATTAGGTCCATGAAGACATAATATGTTACTGGATATAATATTCTCTGACTTGGCTTTGTCTTTCCCAGAAACCTGTCCTACAATTTCTTTGCTCCCTGCTTTCTTTGGTCCCATTTTCATCTTACTTGTTTCTTACATGGTCTTGATAAAAGGAAGAGGTTTTGTAGAATTTCTGTTTCTTGAAATTCCTGGCCCTTGGTACTGCATCATACTGTATTAACATTGTTTAAGAATGGTTTTGTGTATAATCATTGATGGAACAGTCTATTCCACCAAAACAGAATATGTTAAATCCTTGGCACACTGCCAGTAACATCCCAAACACCAATTAAATTCTATTGCACACACCCAGCCTGTTGCATCATGAAAAGAGTGGTGGTCATCTTCTTCAGGGGATCCATAAGTTGTTAGTGTTTTTTGCTCACCTATCATCTCATAGCCAGTATATAATATATTAAGTTACTCACACCTCCTGTGCAAGTATCAGAAAGGTTATATTTGATGCACCTTCACTTATTAAGATAAACTCAGTGGTCCTAGATCTGACCAATTTAACTTTCAAGTGAAGCAGCTGTTGGTGTTTGTATGTGCAAATCATTTCTGCAGACTTGGCATGTGACTTCTGTGCTGCTTACTGATTTTAAGTTTATCAAATATTCTTTCTGGGCTGGGGTTGTGGCTCAGTAGGAGAGCACTCGCCTAGCATGTTTGCCCGGGATCGATCCTCAGCACCATGTAAAAATAAAGGCATTGTGTACAACTAAAGCAAATAAATAAATATTTTAAAAAATATTCTTTCTCATTTATTTTTAGGACTATCATTGACCCAATCCTTATATTGCTACCCAAGGTAAGTTTATTTCAGCTTGGCATCTTTCTTTAGTTGCTCGTTTACCATTCTTTATCATTTCATACCTACTCCACCACCCCCCTCAAGAAGATATGGCACATGCCATTTATTGCAGTTCTAGTCATGGAAATGTATACTCTTATTTTCTCATCAGAAGTCCTGGCAATGTAACCATTTAGTTAGAACTTCATGCTGAGATCATTAAAGTAAATGTGTTCATCAATTTATTATTGAATTCAATCTGTCTGCCTTAGGGATTTGTGTGACATTTACAAAAATAGATATATAGATATCCATTTACCAAATATGTACTGACTGCTCTCTGTGCAAAGAACTGTACTCTTTGCTGCTGGAGAGCCAAACTCAATCTGCCTAGCGGCCCCTTCTCCAAATGTTTGTGTTTATGGGGAAAGATGTGGGTGCCCTGTGTATACTGGAGTATGTACAATTCCAGGTAACATCTGTGACAGGCACAGATAAGGTGCCAGGGAAATTTGATTAAGAAAGAATTGCTTTCAGGAGAGAGGATCCAAAAGCAGCAGGGGTGCAATTGGGTGGTGAAGGACTTCCAAATGAGAAGATACCATGAGCAAAGATCTGGAAGCAACAAATTTGTATTCCCAGGTAGAAAGCAATTAGTGGGTCCCTTTGACTAAAGGAATCCAAGATAAAGTTAGAGGAAAGGTCAAAGAAGCTCATGGCAACAGTATTTTGTATTATATTCTATATTGACTCTAGGGCAGGTCATCGGTGAAGAGTGAGGGTCCCAAGAGAGTTGAGATTTTAGGGAAGGGGGCATCATATGGGATGAGTTACTGGGTAGAAATAGGATGAACCAAAGAAGTGCAGAGAAGCAGAGAAGACCTAGTTAAGGTTGAATAGCATGTGGTTACTCCATTTATTATTCCCAGTAATAGATCCCAGAAACTGGAGCAGAGAGAGCAAAAAGATGTGACGTGCCAAAGGTTAGGAATTAGCAGGGGTTGGTACCCAACAGAAAGCCAGAAGCAAGGGTATGAAGGATGCAAAGAAAATCCAAATTGTAAAGTGGAGACTTGGAGGCAGGGAGGTCAGAAGGATCTAGTGGACCCTAAAGAAAAGAAACGATTAGTGGATGGAGGCCAAGTTTGATAGATGAGTCACAGAGTAATAGAAGAACCAAAGAGCAGATTTTTCAACCATTAGGGCAGCACTGTAGATCTTATTAGAATTTTCTGCCGTGGTGGGAGTGTTTTATAGCTGCACTGTCCAGTGTGGCAATCACTAGTCACATGTGACTACCAAGTACAGTCAGCCCTCTGTACCTCTGGGTTCTGTGTACACAGAATAAACCAAAGTGGATTTGAACTATTCAGAAAAAAAGTTGTCTGTACTGTACATATTTTTTCTTTTTATTGTTCCCTAAACCACATGGCATCACAACTATTTACATAGCATTTACATTGCACTAGGAACTGTTAAGTAATCTAGTGATGATTTAAAGTATACTGGAGGATGTATGTGGGTTATATGCAAATACTACATCATTTTATACAAAAGACATGAGCTTCCCGAGACTTTGGCTTCCACAGGGGGCCACCAGTGCCAAGTATCGAGGGATAATGAGGGAATGACCATATTCTAAAAGTAGCTACTGTGAATGAAGAACTGAATTATAAATATTGTTATCTATATGAATAGCTGCATTTTTCTGTTCTAGTTTTGGCTAGCAGATCTTTGGGGCAGAAAAGCTCTAGGTATGGCAGAAGTGAATCCATTGTGGATCTTTGTCCTGCCTAATGCCCACAGCTGCATGGAATAAGTGGGTGCCACCAGAAGGTCCACAGTCTCACGTCATCTCTGGAGACTGTGCACCCTGGCTGAGATGACCTGTCTTTCTTCCTTTGTGCCACGAAGTCAGTAATGGCTCCTGCCAAAGGTGCTTTGCTGACCAGGTGCAAGATCCTCTGTAGAGTGCCCAGTCTGCTTTGGCACATGGCAGGCCCCACATAGGAGTTGCCAGGATCTTTAGAAAGTGTGCACCTGGCTCAGGCTCAAGCTCTTGAATCTGGTACTGAACAAGGACTTCTGAGTTCATTCCTAGATGCTTTCTGGGCCTGAACTAAATTAATGAATGCCTTTAGAGGAACCCATTGTTAGTTCTTTGAAATTCATTCTCGTGGATGCATTTCAAAGTGTTCTAAAGTAGGCATCATAACACTTGACTTAATAAATTTGATGACATTTCTTAGTTATGAGGATACTGACTCATAATTGCAAAGGAGGGTAGATGAGAGAAATGAAGGAACTTTAAATAGATCAAAGGGGAGGGAGGAGTGGGGAGATGGAAAGGGGATAGGAATAACTGTGCAACGAGTTAGACGTCATTACCCTAAGTACGTGTATGAAGACACAAATGGTGTGAAAATACTTTTGTGTAAAACCAGTGACTTGAAGAATCGTGCTCTATATATGTAATATGAAATGAATTGCATTCTGCAAGCATGTATAACAAATTAGAATAAATAACTAATTTAATTAAAAAAATTTTATGATAATTTGGAATTAGCATTTTTATAAATACGTATGAAAATTTGATTGTAAAATACACAAAAGACTCCTGAGCTGCTTATCTTGGTTAGAGATTCATGTTTTCATAGGAAGTATGAAAATAAAAGTTGAACCTCATTTAATTTTTCTGAGACTTGTAGGTTAATGTGACTAAACAGTCAGCTAGAGATTAAAACCCCCAAATCTACGTATTGCCCCTCACTTGGCTTCCCTTAGTTGATTCTCTCCCTAAGGGAGATGATTCTTTGAAGAAAAGTACCATTAGAGAAGTCACTTCCTGCAGAATTAGTTTGAATGACACTTCATTTCTCAGTAGTCCTCTTCAGTGGCATTCAACCTGTCAGGAGTTAATGAGCAAATACATTTTAGGCAACTATGGAACAGCAAATGCAGTCCATTTGTAGGGCTACTTACCTGCCCTTAATTGAGAAGGTCATGCCTAGTGTCCTTTTTACCAGACTACAGTGGCCTCTCTCTAGTGCAGGCTGGGCTATAGATCTGACTTCTCAAACATCACTGTTGTTGGTGCAGTGGGAGGTGAAAATGAATTTTTTTTTCTTTTGGTACCAGGGATTGAACTCAGGGGCATTTGACCACTGGGCCACATCCCCAGCCCTTTTTTTGTATTTTATTAGAGACAGGGTCTCACTGAGTTGCTAAGTGCCTTGCCATTGCAGAGGGTGGCTTTGAACTCACAATTGTCCTGCCTCAGGCTCCCAAGTGCTGGGATTACAGGCGTGCGCCACTGCGCCTGGCGCCAAAAAATGAATATTTTTATTCTAACATTCAGTCAAGGTTGTATGCTGCATACATTCAGACCACCATGCTTGGATCAGAAAGCTAGACTCTCTTTTCTAATATATGCCACAAGCATAATACAACTAATGGCCTCAGATGGCCAGTCAGAAGGAAAACTGATAACCTAGTCATTGGCATGGACAGATGGAATTTGTTCATGGATCACCTTCATTTTAAAAAACCGCAAACACCTCATTTTAAGAAGTCAACAAAATAGGTGATAAGGATTAATAGGAAATGCAATGTTTTATGTGTTCTTTTTAGTTACACATGATAGTAGAGTGAATTTTGACATACATGGAGTACATCTTACTCTAATTAGGATCACAATCTTGTGGTTACACATGATGCTGAGATTCACTGTGGTGTATTCATATAGGTATATAGGAAAGTTAGGTTAGAATTATTCCACTGCCCTTCCTATTCCTGCCCCCCTTTCCTTCCTTTTTGTCTAATCCACTGGACTTCTATTCTTCCCCTCCCCTCCCTTTGTGTGTTAGCATCCACATAAGGAAGATGACATTTTTAACACTCTCCTTGCTATTTTTTTCCCTCTCTATTTTGTTCTGAGATAATTCTTTAAAATCTATTCACAACCAGAACCTATTAAACTACATGAATGGTACAATTTACTGACAACCATTTTATTCCCAAGAGATAGTAATACACAGATTTCCCTTTCACACAGAGGTCACATTATAAACTCATGCATTCAGTCTCTTCCCCCCAGCTCCCTCAAATTTATTGAGTTTTCTACCAGTACCTGATTTAGGCCTTCGATGATAATGGAAAGTTTCTGCAAATTAAAGGAATCTTATTCAAGTCAGATATGTTGCTTTTTCAGCATGTTCTTCCTGTCTCTCTCCTGTTTAATTATTTTAGCCTGGCAGCTAATATAGTAATGGTCCAATATTAACTTCATCATGTATGATTGAGTGGACATTAATGCAATTGTAACATTCAAGATTTAGGATTAGCAAAACAAGTTATCAAAGGAGAGGAAGTGGTGTCCATAACCATATGCTCAGAGCCAGGGCAGAGCTGGAATTTCAAAAGCAGGGCTCACAGTGAAAGGCAGAAGAGCATGCAGGTGGGTATGCTAGCCCAGAACTGATCATAGTTCACAATCAAAATACAACCCACAGAGACCATGAGGGATGCAAGCTGGAGGAAGAACACTAACAAGCACTTCTTCACACTGATTGGAGAGAGCACCTGCTGGCCTCATGGTGGACATACAGTGTGCCTGGAGAAATAGTCTTTTTAGTGTTTCATTTCATTTTTTAAAACCGACTTCAATAGAGTCCTGCAGGTCTCTGGCACATGTGACTGTGTGGGTTACACGTGTGGAGTCCTTCTTCACTTCTACTTATATTTTTTCCCTGGCATCAGTTTTTTTTATTCATTTTACATCTTAATTATTAAATGTTATCATTTTTAATTAACACAAATAATTGTAAATATTTGTGGGAGGTACAGTATAATACATGTACACAGTGTGTAATGGTTACTTCAGGGTAAATGGCACATGTGTCACCTCAGACCATGTATCATTTCTTTGGATTAGGAACATTTAAAATCCTTTCCACCAGCTATTTTGAAATATTCAATTGTTGTCAACCATAGTTATCCCACTGTGATATGGAACAGTAGAAGTTATTTCTCTGGGGCTGGGGTTGCAGTTCAGATTTAAAGTGCTTTTAAGTATGCAGGAGACCCTGGGTTCCACCCCAGCACCACCACCGGGAAAAAAAAAAAGTTATTGCTCTAATCCAACTGCACCCCATACCTCTTACTTGTCAGCAAGGCTTTTTCAGAGTCATTTTATGCATTAAAAATCCCCTTAAAAAGAGAATCATGGCTAACACTCTCAGTCCTGTCTACTACAAGCTGACCCCTCAAAACCACATGGTTAGTTTGTAATAAAATGGATCTAGGAACATCCCCTTCCAAGTTATAACACTTTTCACTACAACACTAAAATAGAAAATGTTCTTTGATGTAGTCCTATCATAAAATGCAGTTTAGCCACTGAGCCACCTCCTCTACAACACCTCCCCCCCTTTTTTTAGAGCTTCCTGGTTATACACAGTAGTTGGGTTCATCCCAATAAACTCATGCAGGCATAGAAATTAATTTCAGTTCATGAGCCCCCTTTTCCTTCCCATGTCCACCCTCCCCCTTCTTATACACTAGTAGATTTCCTTTCACTGGTCTATTAATTTTATTTGAATGGATCCTTAAGTAATCTTATTCTTTACTCCACATTTCCATTATTTTACTCTAGCTTCTGAATATAAAAAAATTAGACCTTTTGTGTTTCCAAGTTTGGCTAGTTTCACTTAACTGGATATTCTCTATTTCCATCTATTTACTGGCAGATGCCATAATTTCATTCTTTTTAATGGCTGAGTAGAACTCCATTGTGTGTATATATACACGTGTGTGTGTGTGTGTGTGTGTGTGTGTGTGTGTTTTCTTAATCCATTCATCTATTGACGAGCATCTGGGTTGATTCCATAATGACTAATGAATTGTACTGCTATAAATATTGATATGGCCGTGTCACTGTAGTATGCCAATTTTAGATCTTTTAGGAAAAAACCCAGGAGTGGATAGCTGGATCCTATGGTGGTTCCATCCTTGGTTTTTTGAGGAATCTCCAAACTACTTTCCAGAGTGGTTTTACTAGTCTGTAGTCCCACCAACTATGTATAAGTGTTCGTTTCTCCCCAAAATCTCGCCAGCATTTATTGTTGTTTGTATTCTTGATCATTGCCATTCTGACTGGAGTGAGATGAAATCTTAGTGTAGTTTTAATTACATTGTCCCTAATTGCTAGAGTTGTTGAACATTTTTTCTAATATTTATTGGCCTTTTGTGTTTCTTCTATTGAGAAGTTTCTGTTTGGTTCTTTTACCCATTTTTTGATGGGGTTATTTGGATTTTTGGTGTTAAGTTATGAGTTCTTTGTACATTATGGATATTAATCCCTTACCTGAGGAATAGCTGGCCAAGATTTTCTCCCATCCTGTAGGCTCTCTCTTCACCCACTTAATCATTTCCTTAGCTCTGCAGAAGCTTGTTAGTTTGATGGCATCCCACTTATTGACTTTTGGTTTTATTTCTTATGCTTTGGGGGTCTTGTTAAGGAAGTCTGTGCCAGCACCTATGTGATAGAGTATTGATCCTATGTTTTCTTCTAGCAGTTCTAAGATTGAACCATATCCGCCTAGCTTGTTATGGATGCCATGAGCAGAAATGGATCCCTTGAATAATAAAACCTAAATTGACAAAGAGTAATTTGAAGACAAATGATGTCCTATTGTTAAGAACATGCCAAGTTCTAGGTCGTCTCAATACATGCTTTTTTAAAAAATCTTTTTTTATTTTATTATTTTACTTTATTTTGATATGTTTATGGGGTACAGAGTGTTTCAATGTACGTATTCATTGTGAAATGATTACATCAGGGTAATTAGCATATCTGTCACCTCAAATACTTATCAAGACTTTGTGGTGAGACCATTTAAAATCCTATCTTTTATTTATTTTGAATATACAATACAAGCCCATTACAGCATGATTCACAATAGCCCTGTGTGCATTAATGGATGAAAGAATTTTTAAAACGTGGCATAGGTACCCAATGAATACTATTCAGCCTTTTTAAAAAAAATTAACAGGAAATCCTGTCATTTACAACAACATGGATGAACTTAGAGGATGTTATGTGATTAGAGGATGTTACGTTAAGTGAAGTAAGCCAGACACAGACAAATACCGTATGTTTTTACTTATATGTATTTTCTAAAAAAGTGGAACAAGGACTTTTTAGATCTTTAAAAAAAAAGTTTAGGGGTATTAGAGCTGGTAAAACTTTAACAATCTCACTGTCCAACTTTCTTGTTTTGTAATTGAAATAGTTGGAACTGAACCTGAAATTGATTTAAGTGTTCTTGATTTATATAAGTTGAAGTGAGTCCTGTATGAACTAACCTAAATATATGTGTGTGTGTGTGTATGTATATATATATATATATATATATATATGTATATATATATATATCTGTATGTATATATATATTTTTTTCTTTTGCATCTATTATCCAAGTTCAGCCCTTCAAATTATGGAGTATTCACAATGCCAGCTTCCCATCACCTTCAGTTCCTTGAACCCTTACAAAGTCCCATTCCTTTATAGCCTGTTTCATCCAAAACTGAAACCATTTCTGTGCTCCTACCACATGCAGGCTCAGAACAAGGTCAGGTGTGCACCAGGGCCTTAGAAGTATACAGTGCACAGATACCTAAAATGTCAGCACACTAGCACTAATTTGTGATTTTAATGTAGCAGTAGATTCAGGGACTTCTTTAGACTGTTTTCTTTCCCATTTGGTAAATAAAAACTGAGTCACAATGCAGACTTCGAGCCACTTTTTCTGACTCTGTTCACTTTTTACCATAGACACAATTTGGACAAGCTGTCAAGGCAGGAAACAGTTTAGGAAGTTTCTGGCCCTTGCAGGTTACTTCTGTTTTCTCCCTTCTCACTCAGAAGTTTGCTAATAGGGGCTGGGGTTGTGGCTCAGCGGTAGAGCGCATGCCTAGCATGTTCGTGGTCCAGGTTCGATCCTCAGCACCACATAAAAATAAAGGCATTGTGTACAACTAGAACAAATAAATAAATATTTTTTAAAAAAAAAGAAGTTTGCTAATAGAAGTTTCCTCATGCTCTGCCCTGCTCTGCCATTGAACATTTGAGATTGCCTGCACTGAGCTATGTCTAGGGAGCCAATGTATTTCTGTTTTATTCATTTATTAGATTTATTCTCTCTTTTCTTAAATAAAAGGGGATCCCACTTGTATACTGAAAAAAATGCTTAATTAAAGAAGATAGAGACTAATGAAAGCCTTTATTTCTCTGGCAGTTGCCCTCTGGAAGAATATGAATAGATGTTTTTCCCCTCTACTTTACTTCTCCTTGACAGGTGGCAGCCAGGTCCTTTGGGTCACCAAACCCCTCCATTCTGAAAATTGCCGTTCCTTTTTTTTCCTCCTTGATTGCCTCCTCTGTTCCCCTCTTTACAGCATGCACAAGTGCCCAGGCTCAGCTTCTGAGAGTTCTCTTTGGAGACCAACGCTCTGCCTCAGCCAGGAGGAGGCTCTTGTGCTGTGGACATCTGTCACGTTCCTCCCTTCCTAGGCTCCTGTGCCCACTCTCAGCTCCCCCTGCACATTACCATACAGCCTGTCTGAGGGATCAGGGACCAAAGGTCTCTGCAGAAATGGTGATTCTCTATTGTAAAAATAATTGTCAACATGCACTACCCCCACCTCTTTTATTCTTTCCTGTGTGCATGTTTATCAATGGAGGCCTAATCTTTACTCCCACCACTCAAATCTGATTTGTATACCTTCACAACCTTCTTTCTATGTCAAGAATAATAGAAGCCTTTGCATTACCAGTCACATTGGTACCAGTGTACCAGGAAGTAGATTGTGGAGCTGACCTGCAGGTGTTCCTCCTAGCCACTTCTGAGGTCCACTTCACATGGGAGATGCATGTGCAGTTTATGGAAGGGCTGCACAGTCTGTAGTAATTGGTATTTGATTATTTCTAAGGAATTATCATTCTTTTTCTAAAGTGATATAATGGAATCGTAGTTGTGTTCTTAAAAACATAGGTAGACGGATAGATCGATAGACAGATAGATAGATTCATTCAACCAGAAGTGAAATGTAGATATACCCTGGTGAGTAACTGTGCTCATGGATTCAAGTACTTGCAGGTCCCTCCCCACCCTGACCCATACTCAGAGTCTCATTATTTACATAGGAACAAAGCAAAATAGGCATGTAACATTTCCAGCAACCATTAATTATTAAGTTTCCAAAGCAAGTGTCCTAGCAACACAATCAGACCACTGATATTCTGCTTCTGTTTTACAACTGGAAAAAGATTTTTTTCTAAGGTTCCTTCATATTTGTATCATTTTAAAGAATTCTTGTGAATTTGCACTCTATTATTTATTTATTTATCTATTTATTTATTTATTTTTATTCTAAGTTGTTATAAATGACAGCAGAATGCATTACATTTCATATTATACTTATACAGCATATTTCTACAACTCTCTGGTTGTCTACAAAATATATTCACACCATTCATATCTTCATACATGTACTTAGGGTAATGATATCCATCTTACTCTACCATCATTTTTTTTTCTTCACCCTTTGCCCCTTTCCTTCCCCTCCCTCCCCATTGGCCATTCTAGTGTTCCTCTAATCCTCCTATGCTCCCTGTCCTAACCCCATGTGAATCGGCCTCCTTATATCAGAGAAAACATTCAGCATTTGGCTTTTGGGGATTGGCTAACTTCACTTAGCATTATATTCTCCAACTTCATCCATTTACCTGTGAATGACATGATTTTATTCTCTTTTATTGCTGGTAATACTCCATTGTGTATATACCACATTTTCTTTATCCATTTATCTACTGAAGGGCATCTAGTTTGGTTCCACAGTTTAGCTATTGTGAATTGTGCTGCTATAAACATTGATGTGGCTGTGTCCCTGTAGTATGCTGTTTTTAAGTCCTTCGGATATAGACCAAGGAGTGGGATAGCTGGGTCATAAGGTGGTTCCATTCCCAATTTTCCAAGGAATCTCCATACTGCTTTCTATATTGCCTGCACCATTTTACCATCCCACCAGCAATGTATGAGTGTGTCTTTTCCCCCACATCCTCTCCAACGCTTATTGTTGTTTGCATTCTTAATAGCTGCCATTCTGACTGGCGTGAGATGAAATCTTAGAGTGGTTTTGATTTGCATTTCTCTAATAGCCAGAGCTGTTGAACATTTTTTCATGTATTTGTTGATGGATTGTATATCTTCTTCTGAGAAGTGTCTTTCCAGTTCTTGGCCCATTTATTGATTGGGTTTTTTGTTTGTTTGGTGTTAAGATTTTTTAATTCTTTATATATTCTAGAGATTAGTGCTATATCTGATGTGCATGTGGTAAAAATTTGTTCCCAATTAGTAGCTCTCTAGTCACCTCACTGATTATTTCTTTTGCTGACAAGAAGCTTTTTAGTTTGAATCTGTCTCATTTATTGATTCTTGATATTAATTCTTGCGTTACAGGAGTCTTATTAAGGAACTTGGGGTCTAATCCGACATGTTGGAGATTAGAGCTTACTTTTCCTTCTATTAGGTGTAGTGTCTCTGGTCTAATTCCTAGCTCCTTGATCCACTTTGAGTTGAGTTTTGTGCATGGTGAGAGATAGGGGTTTAACTTCATTTTGTTGCATATGGATTTCCAGATTTCCCAGCACCATTTGTTGAAGAGGCTATCTTTTCTCCAATGTACATTTTGGCGCCTTTGTCTAATATAAGATAACTGAAATTATATGCATTAGTTTCTGTGTTCTCTATTCTGTACCATTGGTCTACCAGTCTATTTTGGTGCCAATACCATGCTGTTTTTGTTACTATTGCTCTGTAGTATAATTTAAGGTCTGGTATAGTGATGCCACCTGCTTCACTCTTCTTGTTGGGGATTGCTTTAGCTATTCTGGGTCTCTTATTTTTCCAGGTGAATTTCATGACTGCTTTTTCTATTTCTATGAGGAATGTCATTGGGATTTTGATTGGAATTGCATTAAATCTGTATAGTGCTTTTGGTAGTATGGTCATTTTGACAATATTAATTCTGCCTATACAAGAGCAAGGTAGATCTTTCCGTCTTCTAAGGTCTTCTATAATTTCTTTCTTTAGTGTTCTGTAGTTTTCCTTGTAGAGGTCTTTCACATCTTTGGTTAAGTTGATTCCCAAGTATTTTATTATTTTTGATGCTATTGTAAACGGGATAGTTTTCCTCATTTCCCTTTCAGAGGATTTGTCACTAATATGTAGAAATGCCTTAGATTTAAGAGTGTTGATTTTATATCCTGCTACTTTGCTGAATTCATTTGTGAGTTCTAGAAGTTTTCTGGAGGAACTTTTTGGGTCTCCTAGATATAAATTTATATTGTCAGCAAATAGTGATAATTTGAGTTCTACTTTACCTATCTGTATGCCTTTAATTTCTTTCTTCTGTCTTATTGCTCTGGCCAGTGTTTCAATTACTATGTTAAATAGAAGTGGTGAAAGAGGGCATCCCTGTCTTGGTCCAGTTTTTAGAGGGAATGCTTTCAACTTTTCTCCATTTAGAATGATGTTGGCCTGGGGCTTAGCATAGATAGCTTTTACGATGTTGAGATATGTTCCTGTTAATCCCTAGTTTTTCTAGTGTTTTGAACATTAAGGGGTGCTGTATTTTTTCAAATGCTTTTTCTGCATCTATTGAGATAATCATATGGGTCTTATCTTTGAGTCTATTGATGTGATGAATTACATTTATTGATTTCCGTATGTTGAACCATGCTTGCATCCCTGGAATGAACCCAACTTGATCATGCTGTGTACTACATTTTTGATATGTTTTTGTATCCGTTTTGCCAGAATTTTATTGAGAATTTTTGTATCTATGTTCATTAGAGATATTGGTCTGCAGTTTTCTTTCTTTGATGGTCTCTGCCTGGTTTTGGAATCAGGGTGATATTGGCCTCATAGAATGAGTTTGGAAGTACTCCCTCTCTTTTTATTTCCGAAATAAATTGAAGAGTATTGGTATTAGTTCTTCTTTAAAGGTCTTGTAGAACTCGGCTGTGTATCCATCTGGTCCTGGGCTTTCCTTGGTTGGTAGGTTTCTGATGGCATCTTCTATTTCATCGCTTGAAATTGGTCTGTTTAAATTGTGTATATAATCCTGCTTCAATTTGGGCAAGTCATACAACTCTAGAAATTTGTCCATGCCTTTGGTGTTTTGTATTTTATTGGAGTACAAGTTTTCAAAATAATTTCAAATTATCTCTTGTATTTCCATAGTGTCTGTTGTGATATTTCCTTTTTCATCATGTATGTTAGTAATTGTTTCTTTTGTTGCAATTTCATTGATTTCAGCTCTGATTTTAATTATTTCCCGTCTTCTACCACATTTGGTGTTGGATTGTTCTTTTTCTAGAGCTTTGAGATGTAATGTTAAGTCATTTATTTGTTGACTTTTTCTTCTTTTTAGGAAAGAACTCAATGCAATGAACTTTCCTCTTAGAACTGCCTTCATAGTGTCCCAGAGATTTTGATACATTGTGTCTGTGTTCTCATTCACCTCTAAGAATTTTTTAATGTCCTTTTTGATGTCATCTGCAACCCATTGTTCATTCAGTAGCATATTATTTAGTCTCCAGGTGTTGGAGTAGCTTTTATTCCTTATTTTATCATTGATTTCTAATTTCATTCCATTATGGTTTGATAGAATGCAGGGTAGTATGTATTTTATTTATATTTGCTAAGAGTTATTTTGTGGCATAGTATATGGTCAGAAATTAATTAATAGTATATGCTGCTGAGAAGAAAGTCTATTTGCTCGTTGAAGGATGAAATATTCTATATAAGTCAGTTAAGTCTAAGTGGTTTATTGTATTTTTTAGTTCTATAGTTTCGTTGTTCAGCTTTTGTTTGGAAGATCTATCCAGTGGTGAAAGGGGTATGTTAAAGTCTCCAAGAATTATTGTGTTGTGGTCAATTTGATTCTTGAACTTGAGAAGAATTTGATGAACATGGATGTTCCATTGTTTGGGGCATATATATTTATGATTGTTATGTCTTGTTGGTGTATGGTTCCCTTGAGCAGTATGTAGTGTCCTTCTTTATCCCTTTTGATTGAATTTACCTTGAAATCTACTTTATTTGATATAAGGATGGAAACCTTTGCTTGTTTCCTCAGTCCAAGTGAGTGGTAGGATTTCTCCCAATCTTTCACCTTCAGCCTGTGGATGATGTCTTTTCCTATGAGATGAGTATCTTGGAGACAACCTATTGTTGGGTCTGTTTTTTTGATCCAATCTGCTAGTCTATGTCTTTTGATTGGTGAGTTTAAGCCATTAACATTCAGAGTTATTATTGAGACATGATATGTACTCCCAACCATTTTTCTTTATTCTTGGCATTTAACTTGACATGGTTTCTCCTCTGATTGGTTTTTCCTTTAGTGTAATATCTCCCTATGCTGATTTTCATCATTGTTTTTCATTTCCTCTTCATGGAATATTTTGTCAAGGATGTTCTGTAGTGCTGGCTTTCTAGTTGTACATTCTTTTAACTTTTGTTTATCATGGAAGGTTTTTATTTCGTCCTCGAATCTAAAGCTTAATTTTGCTGGATATAAGACTCTTGGTTGGCATTCCTTTTCTTTCAGAGCTTGGTATTTATTATTCTATGATCTCTTGGCTTTGAGTGTCTGGGTTAAAAATCTGCCACGATACAAATTGGTCTCCCCTATATGTGATCTGATTCCTCTCTCTTGCAGCTTTTAAGATTCTATCCTTATTCTGTATGCTAGGCATTTTCATTATAATGTGTCTTGGTGTAAATCTGTTGTAGTTTTGTACATTTGGTGTCCTGTAAGCCTCTTGTATTTGGTCTTCCAATTCCTTCTTCATACTTGGGAAATTTTCTGATATTATCTCATTGAAGAGATTGTACATTCCTTTGGTTTGAAACTCTGTGCCTTCCTCTATCCCAATTACTCATAGATTTGGTCTTTTGATGCTGTCCCATAATTCTTGGATGTTCTGTTCATGGTTTCTTACTATCTTCACTGTGTGGTCAACTTTATTTTCAAGATTATATACTTTGTCTTCATTATCTGAAGTTTTTTCTTCCAGTTGATCTAGTCTGTTGGTGATGCTTTCTATTGTGGTTTTTATTTGGATAATTGTTTCCTTCATTTCAAGGATTTCTGACTTTTTTTTTTAAAAGAGATTATATCTCTTTTTTGAAGTAATCTTTTGCTATCTGTATTGGCTCTCTTATATCTTTGTGGTAGTGATCAATTTTTGCCTGTATTTGCTCATTTAGGTCATTCTTTAATTCACAGATGATTTTAATTATGAACCTTCTGAACTCCTTATGACATTTCCTCAACTTTGCTGAGCATGGATTCTGTTATTGTAGTATCCTGGTTTGTTTGGGGTACTTTCCTCCCTTGTTTTTTCATGTTGTCTATTTGCCTTCCTTTCTTGAAGTGTAGATCTGAAATATTACAGTTTCTACCCTATATTCTTGTAATATCTGTGCAGGTTGTCTGTGCCTCACCTTAATGTTTGGCTTTCAGAACCTGCAGGTGTCCCTTGATGTATGCTACTGCAACTAAAGGTGGTGTCGGCAGTAGCAGAGGTAACCCGAGATAACAGTGAAGGTGCCCCAAGATGAATGCAACATCTTGCAGAAATGGGGCTTAAAGGTGGGCCTTATAATGTCTTTGGGATGCTTGTTCTGAGATGCAGCTGCTTTTAGGCCCTGTCTGTTGTCAAAAGGTAGGGGCTACCGCGTGGGGAAGCCTATGGCTATGTCTGCGGTGTCTCAAGATGGAAATGGGTTAGGCTTTTGCTCCCAGGTGGGGGTAGAATAGTGGACTGTGGACCTACCCTGGAGCTAGGTCCTACGCAGGTTGGTGTGGGCCAAACTGGTTGAATCTGAGCTCCTGCAGTGGTCTGCTGGTTGGAAGAGGCAGTCTTCTGAGCGGAGGTCAGTGAAGCTGTCCTAGGCCTGCCTGAGCTCCGCGGGTGTCGGCTGGGTTGAACTGGACCCTCCTGCGTTCAGGCGGAGGTTGGTGGGACTGACCTGAACCTGGCCGCACTCAAGCGGGCGTCAGTGGGACTGACCTGGGCCTGGCCTCCGCACTCTGTCATTTTTATACATAAGATTTTTAATAAGACCATGATTGTGATTTAAATCATCATGTGCCATGTGTGGTATGAGAGCAATAAAAGTTATTTTTCAAATGACTTTTATTTTTTAAAAATCTTTATCTGGGATTTTATTACTACATATATCTGTCTAATTGCTTAGAAGGATATATGTGCATGTATCAGAAATAATTTCTTGTCAGCTGGGTGTGGTGTCACATGCTTGTAATCCCAGCAGGTCAGGAGGCTGAAACAGGAGGATAGTGAGTTCAAAGCTAGCCTCAGCAACTTATTGAAGTGCTAAGCAACTCAGTGAGACCCTGTCTCTAAATAAAACACAAAAACAGGGATGTGGGTCAGTGGTTAAGTGCCCCTGAGTTCAATCCCCAGTATCAAAACAAAAAAAAAAAAAAAATAATGTCTTTTCAGGCTTTAAGGATGACCCTATAAATTTTTATTTTCATATTTAAAGATCTTGGAGTTCTTGGTAGAGGAAAGGAAGAAAGAACTCAGAATGCTTGAGTCATTTTGTTTTCAATTTAATTTCTTAAAAAGTTCTTCTTTATCTGTTCTTCTATCTTTATCTGCTACAACGTGAGACATAGACAATGTGGAAATGCATGAACTTTAGTTTGGTAAACACAAATTCAGGAAAACCAAAATAAAAAAATAGGAACGATTATAAAACAAAAGTATAAAGAGCCATGCATGGCGGTACACGCCTGTAATCTTATTGCCTCAGAAGACTGAAGCAGGAGGATTGCAAATTCAAAGCCAGCCTCAGCAAAAGTGATGTGCTAAGCAACTCAGTGAGACCCTGTCTCTAAATAAAATACAAAGAAGGGCTGGGGATTTGGCTCAGTGATAGAGTACCACTGAGTTCAATTCCTGGTACAAAAGAAGGAGGAGGAGGAGGAGGAGGAGGAGGGGGAGGGGGAGGGGGAGGAGGAGGAGGAAGAGGTTAAAATAATGATGAATCTAGGTGGATAAGTCCATATTGGAACTAAGATACTAGAGAATAATAATTTGAAAAATGGGAAGTTAAAGATTAGAACTAAAAGCAAGGCTATTGATGAAATTTATCTTTAAGAAAAAATAATGTATGTCATGTAATTGCTTATCCTTTTTTATTTTTAAACATAATTATTTTACCTGAGTGTGGTGGCGCACGCCGGTAATCCCAGCACTTGGGAGGCTGAGGTAGGAGGATCACGAGTTCAAAGCCAGCCTCAGCAATGGCGAGGCACTTAGCAACTCAGTGAGACCCTATCTCTAATAAATACAAAAAAGGGCTGGGGATGTGGGCCAGTGGTTGAGTGCCCCTGAGTTCAATGCCTGGTACCAAAACCAAAAAAAAAAAACATGATTATTTTTAATTGAATAAGTGAATAAAGCGAAAGTCAGATTATTATCCAAAAAAAAGAGAATGGTTGAAGGTTTCTAAATGAAATTACAGACAGGGATTTCCCAGGCTAGTTTAGTGTTTATGTGTAGCACTAATGTTTGGTTTATATCAATTTTCTCCTAATTAAATTCAAAATAACCTTTTGGTGTTCAAAAGGGTTTTATTATTTTAGTAGTATACTTAGAAACAAACAGTCTACAAAACTAATTATGTAGAGAAAGCCAGGAACATTTGCACAGTAAATGTTGACATCCCCTTTATTTCAATCTAAAAGGAGGATTTTGTGGGAGGGTGTAGATGAAATGTGAACATCACCATGTGGTCTAGAGGAAAAGAGGCTCCTGGGGACAGCAGGAAGGCTATGCCTAATTTTAGTATGAAAAGAGGTATAAAAACTATGAAGGAGTGAAGTCTATCTAGAAGATATACAGCAAACAGCAAGTACCTGCCAACCAGGGTGAGCCAGGTAAAGGACACTGATTTGTGCAGCAGGAAAACCTATTCCAGCCTAAGAAGGGATTTGTCATCATTTGGGAGCCCCTGGAATTTATTAATGGAAAACACTACTTAATGTCATCATTTAAGTCATCACTTTTGACACGCCTTCTAAAAAGGTGCTTTTATTGTAGCTCCAGTGCCAATTTTCTCTTCTTTTACTGTCACCAATTATAATTCCAGTGGACTGGGGAACTTTCCTAACCCTGTAATTCTGCCATAGTGCTTCGCCTGAGACCTGTCCTTAGAAAATGCTGTTTTAACAGACTGCCAGTTCTATTTTTGAATTCAGGCTAAATAAAATATTCCCAAGTTTTCACTATTATAGAACAATTCTTAGTGTGTTTACTTCTCATTAATTAGTTGATTCTTATTGTTTCTTTTAAATGGTAATTTTCTTGGGATATTCTTACCAGTTGAGAAAAATGAGCAGATCACATCCCATGTGCCTGGCCATCTCAATTTCATTTTTCTTTCTCTGCAGCTGAAACCAAAAATCATTCATAAAAATTCTATGATTCTAACATAAGTAGCCTCAGGGGAGAGCAAATGCATCTATCAAATAAGTGATGTTAAGGATCATTAATGCAGAAGCCAACTGTTTTCAGTGTCACCATTATAGCATCAGTCCATAAAATGCAGTGGCAGATCTTACCTTTTATGTTTCACTTCTGCAAAAATGAAAATATACTAAATGTGAAATTATGGACCTACGTGTTATGGCAGTATCATATTGAAAAATCACATGAAGTTTTGTAATAAAAACTTACTCAGTAACCACTGAAGGGATGTCCAATTCTCTGGCTGTTGAATAACTGACGTTATAATGCTTGTTATAGATTATCGCCAGCAGCAACAGTAGCAATAATGGATCAAAAATTTAAGGCCACTTTTATGTATGTAGCAAGAGTTTTAAAATGAATGCATAAATCTCAGGCTCATCTTTTCCACATTCACGTTGTACCTCCAGTGTCTCCAGTTCTGATGGAGTGAACTGGAAACTAAAGAACATAACAGTGTAGCCCAGTGCCTGGCTTTTCTACAGCTGGGCCATCCTGGGGCAACTTGTCTATTTTTCTGCCACTCGCTGTGACCCCACCACTTTCTTCCTCCCTCTGCTCCCAACCTCTCTATCAGTCCCATTAGAGCATTTCAGGAATGACATGCACAAAGGGTGCCCTGTTCTTGGGTTGTTCAGCTCCTTCTCCGTCCTGGTCCTGTGTCCTCATTCTGTCCTAAGACCCTTGGTTTATTTATTTGCATACCAAACAATAGGGACAACAGGAGTCCTCCTGGACTTCAAACCTGTCTCCCAAGAGAAGCTCCAGTCTTCCTTACTCAGATTCAGATGGAAGCCCTGCTAGTGTCTAGACCAGTGTGGCCTGGGCCTCAAAACCCACTTGAACTCTGTCTCTGCTATAAGGAGCCCTAGGTCCCACCCTGACCATGCAAACTGAGCAAGGCCAGATTGGGGTCTCACTGGACCCCAAGACTATACCTTCCTGTCCTATGCTGACCTTCCTGTCCCTAGGCTCATGTGCTATTTATTTTGAAACATCACCTTAAGCCATACTGCTGCTGTTTTTTTTTTTTAAATACAAACCACTGGAGTTAGAGTGGGGAACAGGATCGGAGAGGAGAAAGGCCAGAAGGCCAGCTGTGTTCCTGAAATACTTTCCCTGCAGAAAGGTTGGGGCAGGTGGAGAAGCTTGCAAGCTGGCTGTTCTCATGAAGTTGGATTTTATTCTGTAGCAGCAGGAGGCCATTGGGGATGTTAAAGGAGGGAAGTGACCTGATGTAAAACCATTTTTTAAAAGGTTGTTTCTGTGTTTATCTTCTGTCTTATTCTTGTGGGGATTGTGATGACTTGCAGGGTACACTCCTGTCTTGTGAAGCCCTTCTAAATTGTTTTTGACATTCAGAAGGAGGCCCTGGTATAAAATGAAGGCAGACCACTGTATTTAAAACAGCCTCACAGCTCACTAGCTTGACTTTTCTATGCCTTAGCCTCCTTTCAGTAAAATAGAGAACAATTTGACCCATTATAAAAGATGGTGATTTAAATTTAAAAAAAAATTTATTTTGTAGTTTTAGATGGACAGAATGCCTTTATCTATCTATCTATCTATCTATTTATTTATTTATTTATTTAGTGGAGCTGAGGATCAAACTCAGTGCATTATGCATGCTAGGCAAGTGCTGTGTCCCTGAGCTACAGCCCTAGCCCTGGGATAGTGATTTTTTTTTTTTTTTTTTTTTTTTTGTGGTACCAGGGGTTGAACTCAGGGGCACTCGACCACTGGGCCACATCCCAGCCCTTTTTTGTATTTTATTAGAGACAGGGTCTCACTGAGTTGCTAAGTGCCTCGCCATTGCTGAGGCTGGCTTTGAACTCGCGATCCTCCTGCCTCAGCCTCCCAAAGTGCTGGGATTACAGGCGTGCACCACCGCGCCTGGCTGGGATGGTGATTTTTAAAACTAATGAGATAATACTTCAAACAGGACCTAGGAAGTAGAATTTAACTCAAAAGATGTTAGATTTTATTGTGTTTATGATGGAAAAGCAATTGATATTCATGCTTTGCTTTAAAAAATATTTTCTTTGACTATGCCTCTGTGAGCTTTTAAAGGACCTTGACTTCTCTGCAGCTTTGTTAACACACACACAAAAAATGCTGTATAGGAACTTGAAAATGAAAGAAAGGGGTACAAGTCATCTATCAAGGTTTGAAATTGTAATTTCTAATGTCTCTTTGTTCTCATGAACAAGAGAACTCCTCTTGCACAATAATGCCTGTTCTTGAATGTCTTTTACTTCTGCTTTTACTGTGTTTCATCTTTATTCTTGTATTCTAGTTCTTTCTGTCCTTTTCTTTTGTTCTTCTGGCACTTCGTGGATGTGAATGTCCCCTGTACACATTTCCTCCTCAGCAGAGGACTGCCTGTGCCAACTACTGTGGAGGAGATGGAAGGTAATATTAGCCTAACAATATTGAAATTTCTAGACCTAAGCTTTCAAATGGTCGATTCCCTTGTGGGGACAACTGCCAAGAATAACCTCCTTGCCTATTGTGCAAACATCTGTAAATGTACCTCCACAGCCATTAGAGTGGTTCCCACCCAGCTGCAAACCATGGCAATCAAATGCAAGGCTATCAATTGCACATTTTCATACCTTGAGAAAGAAGGTTTTTCAGAGTCCTTCACCTACTGTTTTGGATTCCTTGACTTGGGGATTTTGTTCTTTGCTTACTCTGGGAGCAACCCCAGGTGACCTTGACAGGTGAAGGTTATGGGCAGATGAATGCTGACTTTCCCTGGTGTTTCTCTCTGCATTTCAGTCCCATGAGGGCCCAGGCACCTGGGTACCCAATACATACCTGTAGACCCAGAATGTTGGTGCAGGATGCTTGCCAGCCCTCAGATCCCACTAGGAGCTGCTAAAGTCACGTGGAAAAATTCTGGACATAGTCAGTTTGGCCTCTCCCTGGCCTCCAGTACTCTTTTTGATTTTTGAGTAATAATTTATTTGGATCTCAGGAAATCACTTTAAATATGCTGATTAGAAAAGAAAAATGGAATTGGTGAGTCTTGCTTTATAAACCTTAAACTTGGGTCCCTTCCTTCTTCCATTCCACCCCCCCCCCCCCACACACACACACTAAATTTTTAAAACAAACAATATTGAATGAAAATTCAAGAAAATATCTTGAATCATCAGCCAAGAATCTTTAATGCCTGCCTCTGAGCAATGTAATTGTTTGTTTTTGTCATTTGGAAAATATAAGAATATACAAAACTAGTCACATTTAAAATGATATTTTGTGAACATATTTATTAGCTGAGCAACATAATTCACCCAACTTGAACCTTAACGGATGAGTTTTAGTTATAACAACAATTTTAGCCTACTCCAAATATTATGTTTATATTCACTGTGGTCAACTATTCATGCTATTTTATATTCGGAATCATTCAGACTCCAATTTGATTAAACACCAATATAGTGAATTATACCATAGTGCAACCTATTATATCACTGTGAAAAGTGTGAGACTCAAGATACATTCATGATGGCAGTCCAATTGGGAGAAATCTTATCTTTTTTGGGGTAATTTTATACTAAAGGTACATTGCAAAATGCCTTCAGAAGGGAACTAGCGTGGGTCATGCTGACCATGAGGCCCTTGTGCCCTTGTTACTTTGTTTTCTTTTTTTAATTAATTACTTTATTTTATAGTGGAAGGAATTCTGACATAAGTACACAAATGGAGCACAACTTCTCATTCCTCTGGCTGTACATGGTTCAAGGTCGTAATGATGTCTGTCTCTTTCTACCATCCTTCCCATCCCCCAACCCCACCCCTCCACCCACTCCCCTCTACACAAACCAAAGTTCCTTCATTCTTCCCTATCCCCTTGCCCCACTATGGATCAGCATCCACTTATCAGAGAAAACATTTGGTTTTTGGTTTTCTTGGACTGGCTTACTTCACTTAGGATGATATTCTCTAGTTCCATCCATTTACCTGCAAATACCACAGTTTCATTCTTCTTTAAAGCTGAGTAATATTCCATTGTGTATATGTACTGCATTTTCTTTATCCATTCATTTTTTGAAGGGCATCTAGGTTGGTTCCATAGTTTAGCTATTGTGAATTGAGTTGCTATAAACATTGGTGTGGCTGTGTCACTGTAATATGCTGATTTTTAAGTCCTTTGGGTATAAACCTAGGAGTGGGATAGCTGGGTCAAGTGGTGGATCCATTCCAAGTTTTCTAAGGAAACTCCATACTGCTTTCCAGAGTGGTTGCACCAATTCCCAGTCCCACCAACAATGTATGAGTGTACCTTTTCCCCCACATCCTTGCCAACACTTATTATTGCTTGTATTCTTGATAATTGTCATTCTGACGGTAGTGAGATGAAATCTTAGAGTAATTTTGATTTGCATTTCTGTCATTGCTAGAGATGTTGAACATTTTTTCATATGTTTGTTGGTCGATTGCATTTCTTCTTCTATAAAGTGTCTGTTCAGTTCCTTAGCCCATTTATTGGATTGGGTTATTTGTTTTTTTGGTGTTAAGTTTTTTGCATTCTTTATATATCCTGGATATTAGTGCTCTGTGTGAGGTGTGTGGTGAAAAATTTTTCCCATTCTGTAGGCTCTCTCATCACATTATTGTTTCCTTTGCTGAGAAGAAACTTTTTAATTTGAATCCATCCCATTTATTGATTCTTGATTTTGCTTCTTGTACTTTAGAAGTCTTGTTCAGAAAGTCAGGTCCTAAGCCAACATGATAAGGATTTGGGCCTACTTTTTCTTCTATTAGGCACAGGGTCTCTGTTCCACTTTGAGTTGATTTTTGTGCAGGGTGAGAGAGAGAGGTTCAATTTCATTTTGTCACCCATGAATTTCCATTTTTTCCCAGCACCATCTGTAGAATAGGCTATCTTTTCTCCAATGTATGTTTTTGGCACCTTTATCTAGTATGAGATAACCATATTTATGTGGGTTTGTCTCTGTGTCTTCTATTTTGTACCATTGGTCTATGTGTCTATTTTGTTACCAATACCATGCCATTTTTGTTACTATTGCTCTGTAATATAGTTTAAAGTCTGGTATTGTGATGCCTCCTGCTTCACACTCCTTGCTAAGGACTGCCATAGCTATTCTGGGTCTCTTATTTTTCCAAATGAATTTCATAATTGCTTCTTCTACTTCTATGAAGAATGTCATTGGAATTTTTAATAGGAATTGCATTAAATCTGTATAAACTTTTTGGTAGTATGGCCATTTTGACTGTATTAATTCTGCCTATCCAAGAGCATGGGAGATATTCCCATCTTCTGAGGTCTTCTTCAATTTCTTTCTTTAGTGTTCTGTAGTTTTCATTGCAGAGGTCTTTCACCTATCTTGTTAGATTGATTCCCAACTATTTGATTTTTTTGAGGCTATTGTGAATGAGATAGTTTTTCTAATTTCTCTTTCAAAGAAGATTCATCACTTATGTATAGAAATGCATTTGATTTATGGGTATTGATTTTATATCCTGCTGCTTTTCTGAATTCATCTATTAGTTCTACAAGTTTTTAGCTAGAATTTTTTGGATCTTTTCAATATAGAATCACACCATCAACAAAGAGTGATAGTTCTTCTTTTCCTCTGCATATCCCTTTAATTTCTTTCATCCGTCTGATTGCACTAGCTAGAGTTTCAAGGACTATGTTGAATAGAAGTGGTAAAAGAAGACATCCCTGTCTTGTTCCAGTTTTTAGAGGGAATGCTTCCAATTTTTCTCCATTTAGAATGACGTTGGCCCTGGGCTTATCATGTGTAGCTTTTACAATGTCAATGTATGTTCCTGCTCTCCCTAGTTTTTCTAGTATTTTGAACATGAAGAGGTGCTTTATTTTGTCAAATGCTTTCCCAGCATCTATTGTGATGATCGTATGATTCTTGTCTTTAAGTCTATTGATGTGATGAATTATGTTTATTGATTTCTGTATGTTGAACCAACCTTGTATCCCTGGGATGAACCCCACTTGATCATGATGCACTATCTTTAAAATATGTTTTTGTATACAATTTGACAGATCTTATTGAGAATTTTTGCATTTATGTTCATTAGAGATATTGATCTGAAGTTTTCTTTCTTTGATGAGTCTTTGCCTGGTTTTGGAATCAGGGTGATACTAGCCTAATAGAATGTCTTCCAAGTGATCTAGTCTTTTGGTAATGTTTTTGGTAATACTTTTCTATTTCGTGGAATAATTTGAGGAGTATTGGTATTAATTCCTCTTTGAAGGTCTTGTAGAACTTGGCTGAGAATCTGTCTGGTCCCGGGCTTTTCTTGGTTGGTAAGCTTTTGATGGTGTCTTCTGTTTCCTTGCTTGAAGTTGATCTGTTTCAATTGTGTATGTCCTCCTGATGTAGTCTGGGCAGATCATACGCCTCTAGAAATTTGTCCATGTCTTGGGATTTTCTATTTTACTGGAGCATAAATTTTCAAAACAGTTTTTAATCTTCTCTATTTCAATAGTGTCTGTCATGATATTTCCTTCTTCATCATGAATTTTAGTAATTTGAGTTTTCTCTTTCCTTATCTTAGTTAGCATGGCTAAGAGTTTATTAATTTATTTATTGTTTCAAAGAACCAGCTCTTTGTTTCGTCAATTTTTTAATTATTTCTTTTGATTCTATTTCACTGATTTCAGCCCTGATTTTAATTATTACCTGTCTTCTACTACTTTTGGTTTTGATTTGTTCTTGTTTTTCTATGGCTTTGAGATGTAATGTCAGGTCATTTATTTGTTGGTTTTTTATTCTTTTAATGAATAAGCTCAAAGCAACGAACTTTCCTCTTAATATAGCCTTCATCATGTCCCAGATATTTTGATGTGTTGTATTGGAATTCTCATTTACTTCTAAGAATTTTTTTATCTCCTCCATGATATCTTCTGTTATCCATGCATCATTCAGTAGCATATTGTTTAGTATCCAGGTGTTGGAGTAACTGCTATTTTTTATTTTATTGTTAATTTCTGATTTCATTACATTATGTCTGATAGAATGCAGGGTAGTATCTCTATTTTTTTTTTTTATTTGCTAAGACTTGCTTTGTGGCATAATATATGGTCTGTTTTAGAGAAGGATCCCTGGGCTGCTGAGAAAAAAAAAGTGTATTCACTTGTTAATGGATGAAATATTCTGTTTATGTATGTTAATTCTAAATTATTGATTGTATTATTGAGTTCTATGGTTTCTTTATTTAGTTTTTGTTTGGAAGATCTGTCCAGTGGTGAGAGAAGGGTGTTAAAGTCTTCCAGCATTATTGTGTTTGGGTCTATTTGATTCTTGAAAGTGAGAAAGGTTTGTTTAATATACATGGATGTTCATTGTTTGAGGCATAAATATTTATGATTGTTATATCTTGTTGATGTAGGATTCCCTTAAGCAGTATGAAATGACCTTCTTTATCCCTTCTGACTATCTGTGGTGTGAAGTCCACTTTATCTGAAATAAGGATGGGAACCCCTGCTTGTTTACATGGTCCATATGAGTGCTATTTTTTCCCCATCCTTTTACCTTCCATCTGTAGACATCTTTTCCTATAAGATGAGTTTCTTGATGGCAGCATATTGTTGGGGTCTTTTTTTTTTTTTTTAAATCAATCTTCCAGCCTATGGCTTTTAATTGATGAACTTCAGCCATTAATATTCAGGGTTATTATTGAAATATGGTTTGTATTCTTGGTCATTTTCTTTTGTTTTTGGTTTTTAACTTGACTTGGTTTCTCCTTTGATTGGCTTTTCCTTTAGTGTAGTTTCTCCCTTTGCTGATTTTCAATGTTGTTTTTAATTTCCTCCTCATGGAATATTTTGCTGAGAATGTTCTGTAGTTCAGGTTTTCTCGTTGTAAATTATTTTAACTTTTGTTTATCATGGAAAGTTTTTCATCATCAAATATGAAGCTTAATTTTGCTGGATATAAGATTCTTGGATGGCATCCATTTTCTTTCAGTGCTTGGTGAATCTTGGTACAGGATCTTGGTACAGCTTTGAGGGTCTGGGTTGAGAAATCTGCTGAGAGCTGAATTTTTTCCCCCTGTATGTAATCTGAAACTTTTCTCTTGAAGTTTTTAAAATTCTATATTTATTCTGTATGCTCAGCGTCTTCATTATAATGTGCCTTGGTGTGGATCTGTTGTAGTTTTGAATATTTGGTATCCTGGAAGCCTCTTGTATTTGATTTTCCAATTCATTCTTCATGTTTGTGAAATTTTCTGATATTATTTTATTAAAGAGATCTTGTATTCCTTTGGTTTGTATCTCTGTGCCTTCCTGTATCCTGATAATTCTTAGATTTGGTCTTTTCATGTTATCCCACAATTGTTGGATGTTCTGTTCATGGTTTCTTACCATCTTCATTGTATGGTCAACTTTATTTTCAAGATTATATATTTTGTCTTCATTGCTTGAGGTTCTGTCTTCCAAGTGATCTAGCCTTTTGGTAATGCTTTCTATTGAATTTTTTATTTGGTTTATTATTTCCTTCATTTCAACGATTTCTATTTGATTCTACCCCCCACCCCAGAGTCTCTCTTGAAGTTATCTTTTGCTACCTGTATTTGCTCTCTTATCTCTTCACTAGAGTGATTAATTTTTGCCTATACTTGCTCTCTTATATTATTCTGTGCTTTGCAGGTCATTTTTATTTGGTACATTCTGAACTCCTCTGACATTTCCTCTACTGTGCTGTAACACCTTGGTTTGTTTGGGGCATTTTCTTCCTTTGTTTTTCATGTAGTTCATGTGTCTTTCTCTGGCAGTGCAGATCTGAGGGATTACAGTTTGTGCTCTATCATCTTGTAGTGTCCCTGCAGATTACTAATACCTCTCTTCTGGTGTAACCAGGCCTGCAAGGACTTTGGTGATGGTCTTCCCAGTCCTGGCTGTTGTCTCTAGATGGAAGCGACCTGGAAGAGCCATGTTTTGGTACTGGGGGGAGGGGGGGGGACTGCAGTGCAGTCAGTGTCCTCTTCCATGCATTGGGCTGGGATCATTCTGCTCTGCCTCCAGCAATTTAATGGATGAACTGCCATGTGACAAGAGAGAAGGTTACACATCAAAAGCTGAGAGATTTGGTGTCACAGAAGTAAAGAAGAGCAGAGACAAAGAAGAGAAGGCAGAACTAAACCACGAGGAGAGGTGGAACCCTTGACTTATACATTTTTTCCCCTTTCTTTCTGGGATCAATTTAGAATAGTCTTTGTGTTCAGTTTTGTTTTTAAAATTTGCACCAAATTCTCTTAGTTCTTTTGGATCCCTAAACCTAAATTTAGCCTTGGACAAAACCTGACCTAATTCATTTTTTTAATTTAATCTTCTTTTCTAGTCCAGGTTAATGGGTAAGAAAATCATGAAGACTAAAGTACATGTTATCAGCCATCTAGGCCATTAATGCTTATAAATACCCTTCATTTAAAACATAATGCAAAGTTACTCACATAAACCCCAATGCAGCCTTAACTTATCTTCAGCCCAGTGGTGAGGTGGCCTAGCCATGTACGAGATGACATTTTATGAGTGGAATTCCTTCTAAATCAGAGAGAAATGGGATTCCTTTTGATCCACAGAGTAGGTAGACAGGTTTGGACTAGTCAGTAGATTCAAAACAAACAAATCCTTTGTGTTTCACAATGGCAACTCCATAGCAGACCAGGTGACAGTGTAGTTAGAAGGCAGAACAGATACCCTTGATGCTGTAGAGCAGGAGAGATTTGAAAACACACCCAGGATAATTAAATCAGAGTCTCATAGAACAGCAGCATCTTTTTAAAGCTCCCCTAATTTTCGTCTGTGGTCATGGGTGAGAACCACTGCTTCCAATAGAGAACAGTGACTGGGAAGCTGGGATTGAACTCTGGCTACCCGAGTAATCAACTGAGCTAAGTTTCCAAGCAAAGCCTTGGGCAGCGAGACTTAGAAGAGAGATCTGCTTAGTGGTTGGCAGCAGTTGTTCAATGTCATTGCCCCCAGAAGTGCTCTGAGGAGTGATTGATAGTCACACTCATTCTGAAGAAACCCTTGCAAAAGTTGCCCTCCTTTCCATGAATTGAAAAGGAATAAAGGGGCTGCATTTCAAGCATCTGCAGATAATCTTAATGTTATTCAATACTTAGCATATGATCAATATAACGTTTGAATAAAGATGATTTGTACACATGCATACAGACTCATTCATTGATTTATTCATCTATTTGTGGAGCTTCTTCTTTGTGCCAGGTGTTCCAGAAGGGAACCAAGGAAGTAGAAGGAAGCCACGGGAGTTCTGATTCCCTCCAGGTGGAACTTGAACTCAATAATCACAGGGTGTTGCCTACCAAGAAAGGATAAGTGAAGCAGCACTTTGGAAACACAGAACAGGGCCCCTAGCATAGAATGTTTTTGGTACAAAAGGATGTCTCCTGTTGGAAAAAGAGAAGAGAAGTGGCTTTTTTTTTCCTGCACGTATATGCTTTCCATGATAAAAGACCATCTGACTCATCCGCTATAGCCATTGCCATCAGAGCTACTTCAGATAAAGGTGGCACAGGCCTGTGTACCTAATGAAGGCCACCTCTTTGCTTCAGGGGTTACATCAGGAAGACTGTCTGCACAAAGATAGACTCAATGCATTTTTTCCCCTGTGAATAAGTTAACAACCTATTAAGTATACAGTGAACGTAGCTCTGTGCAAGCTAAAAATATAGTGAATGAAGGAATCCTAGACTTCAGGAGAATGGCATGCATATACCAAGTGAATGGGCTGAGATGGATGATGTGGCTTCACAGGAGGTGGCTTGCATGGTCCCATCCCCAAAGGGATTAGATACAGAGACATCAGGAAACTGAGCAAGCAATTGTGGGAGAATAGGAGTGTGCTCAGAAGCAGCAGCAAGGCATACTCAAGAGTGCATGTTCTGGAGGATGGGGAAGGAGGCCTGGGCAGGGGGGAGAGCGAAGAAGAATTGAACAAGAACTAGTTGCTAATTGCTCCAGAGGAATGTGAGGGTGATTAAAGGGACCTTGGGGTGTGCCATTATTGATCAGTGTCCAGGCCTCAGCACAGATCATTAGTAAATATCTTAAATGCACCTGTTTTCTTTCTGTTGCTTTGCCATTTATAAAATTCTCATGTGTTTATTAATTCTACAGTTGCTTCACATAGACTTGAGAAGACACTGAGGCTGACAGTGGCTTAGTGACTTGCCCCAAATCACATAGCCGGGTAAAAGGCAGAAGAAAATCTCAAATTCAAATATTTGAGCTCCAGATCCAGTAATCTACAATGTCAAGATCCTGTAGTATAAGGGGATGCAGGCTCTGAATGTGCCTGATTATTTGTAAAATTCTCCATACATCATGTAACCCTCTGAGCCTTTGAAATTGCATTTCCTCGCATTTCTACTTGTGATCTCAAGATTTATACTGTTATATTTATGCCCTTCAGTATGCATGGGCATCAAATAGAATTTGGGATTTTTTTTTAAAAAATCTGGATTAAGAGAAATTTTAAACTCCAACTTTGGGTACCAGATGGTATCAGTAGTCCAGGAATTTTGTAATACACAAACTCCCCACTCAACACCACCTCTTTTCCCCTCAAGCCATAGGGAAGAGTTTTCAAATGCTCCATCAAGAGCTATAGAATCTGAAGCCTGGCCATATCCTGCCAGGAATCTTTGTGTTCAGTGAGAAGTACAACTGCTTAAAACTCTTAACTTTTCTTTCACTTTCCAAAGTCGGACAGAAAACAATGGATTAATTTGACAGATGCACCGAATAAGAAAAATATTAGAAACAAGAAAAGGCCATTTTTCCTATAGAAGCTCATTTCTTTCTCTATACTATTTCACTGACATATCTGCCAGTTGTTCACAGAAAGAATAATGTTAGTCATTTTTTTTTTTAAATCGCTCTTCAGTATTATGGAGATAAATAGCTAAATGATGGAGAAATAACTTATTTTCATGGTAGTAGTTTAAGAGGGGTAAAAAGAGTTCAAATGCAGATAACATTTGATGACATGAGAAACATTAACCATGAATGAAGGAATTGATATTTCTATGGGTGCAGTTTGAGAAAGATCACCTTTTTGCAGTAACACTAGAGAGCCATGCCTATCTATAAAAATGAGAGATCTGTTTGGGTATTGATAGATTTATTTGCAAGTCCAAAAATTATGCAGTTGAATACCTAACAAATAAAAATAAAATCTCTCTTCCATGTTGCTTCAGGGCCAATGCAGGAGACCATCTATGACTTCTGGAGGATGGTGTGGCATGAAAACACAGTGAGCATAATCATGGTGACCAACCTTGTTGAAGTGGGAAGGGTAAGCTGGTGTCCACTGCACATGGCCCTTTTGTTCCTGGCTTAGTTGGTAATAGAAAGTAAGGCATGAGCCAAGCTCTTGAAGTATTATGTATACTCTGAAAAACACTAACTGCTCCACCTCCTCCTATTGCTTGCTGCACTTGCTTATAAATTATCAGTAAACATAGCTGGAATTGCTTTCATTTGTTGTGATAGCAACAGACAGGAAAAGCACTCAAGATTTAAAAACCACTGTTGTCTGGCTATATTGAGCACATAAAAATACCTCTAAGCATGAATGCTGGTTGTTAGGTTTTAAAACTCCATGGGTGTTGTGTTCCCTAACTCAGGAAAATACTGTGACTTTTTATATAATAGACTTGAACATCTGTAGATTTTCATATCTGCAGGGGGGTCTTGGAACAAATATCCCACAGATACTGAGAGGTGAGTGTATTAAACTTGTAGGTTGCAATTAAAACAGTACCTAAAAGTCCTTAAATGCTGTTATTAGAAAAGAAGAAATATCAAACATTAATTCAAGATGATATAAGAACAGAGTAAAACAAAAAAAAGAAAAAGAAGATAATGAATATAAAAGCATAAACTTATGAAATAAAAAGCAAAGAAGCAATAATAAGGATCAACAAAATACAAATCTCATTTGTGGAAAAGCTAACGAAATACACAAACGTCTGTAATAGACCATAAATAAAAGGAAGACACACACATATAACCAATCCAAAAAGTAGACTATTTTGCTTTGTATTAGAATAATATGAATAACAAATTTAATAAGTACTTTTCTAAAAAAAATATGATTTTCCAAGTTGTAACTAAACAATAATTATTTTAAAATTGAAATACAATTTAAAACTGAGAAAAATGCACCATACCCAAATGTTTTTATAGGTCCTAAATATTCAAGAAATAGTTCATTCAAATTTTATAAATCTTATAATATGTGAAAGTACATAAATTTTGTAAATATATAAAATATAAGCACATTTTAAAAATGTTATAAAAATTATTCTATGGGAACGGAAGAAAAAAGATTGCTCCACTGTTTTATTTTATGAGGCTGGGACAACCTTGAACTCAATACCAGAGAAGGACTATAGGATAAGGAAAAATTATAAGTGTCACAAATTGATAGAAAGGGCTAAATGGACCAATATGTCAAAACAGAGAAGCTAGATGTCAACTGTAGGCCTAAGTAGGAAGATATATAATTAGTAGGGAAAGATAAGCTTTTCAGTCAAGTGAGCTGAGACTTTGGGTTACCCATGTGGACCAAAAATAAGTCCCTCCTTCATAAAACACCTTCAAATGAATAGCAAATAAAGACCAAAATATAGCAAATAAAGCTTTTAAACTTATAGGGAAAAATGCAGAAGAATTTGTTTAAGGCTTTTGGTTTCTTTCTTTCCTTTTTTTCCCAAGTACATTTCATAGAAACCAAAAGCACAATACATTAAGAAAAGGGTTGGAAAGTTTGACTCTATTAACAGCTAATATTTTCTGTACAATAAAGGCTATACTAAATGAAGTGACAAGAGCATAAAACACACAAGCAATATTTTAAGTTCCAAAAGTATAAAACTGTTTCTTTTCTTTTGATTTTGTCTCTGCTGGGAGCCTGGTTGGGAGTGCAGGTGAGCTGGCTCACAGCCTGGTGCAGCAGGTGCTCGCTGTGTGACCAGCCTAGAAGAGGTCTCTCCTACCACTTCTAGGAAGTGGGGGTATGATGGTACCTGAGCATCTGCCAGCTCAGGTTGCCATAACACAGTACCACGGGCTGGAAGGCTTAGCCCACAGGAGTTTATTTCACTGTAGTTAGGGAGACTGGAAGTCCAGATAAGGTCTGGCAGGGAGTGGGTGTCTGGGGAGGGCTCCCTTTCTGGCTCTCATGTAGCTCCCTCTCTCTGTGACTTTATATGTGGCCTGAGGGAAAGAGGAGCTCTTTGGGGTCTTTACTTATAATGACACTGCTCCTGTTGGATCAGGGTACCACTTTTATGATCTCATTTAATTTGAGTTAATTTTGTATTGGCCCCTTCTCCAGATAAAGCCCCACTGGGGGTTAAGGCTTCAACATCTGAATTCAGGGGGTATATAATAAATCTTCAGTCCCTAACAACCTTCTTCATGAGGTTCTTATAAAGATTAAATGAACTTGTATATATCAGGCAGTTGAAAAAGTTCCTCCAAATTATCAAGACTTTGTAAATGCAGGCATTAGTTTAACCTTTACATTTCCACCAACAAACCTAAGACCTGCAGTGATGTATATAATCCCCCTCGCCCCAGCACAAAAATCTACCTTCTTTTGTTATGACAGGAATAAATGACTATTGGAGTCAAAACAAATGCCACCAAAATGCAAGCTCCTCTGAGGGAAGAGACAGCCTTACTCAAAGACCTCTCCTTCCCAGCAGTGATACTTGCATTCAGCAAATGCTCACAGAGTGAATCCATGAGAATACTTTCAACATAGCAATTACCACATGCTATGTTAACTATTAATATAGCCAAGCAATGTGTTTTCTCCATCTTCTCATACTTATATTTATTCTGCAAAAATGTGCACTCAAGGTGCTAAGGTTGTGGCTCAGCGGTAGAGCACTCGCCTAGCATGAGCACAGCCCAGATTAGACCCTCAGCACCACCACGTAAAAAAAATTTAAAAAGGAATTGTGTACAACTAAAATAAATAAGTAAATATTTTTTAAAAATGTGCACTCAATGCTGAATCCTATATATTCATTTAATATCTGTTGTTGACTGCCCACAGTATGATACCGCTGTTTACCAGTGATGAGTTCTGCTCCCCCAAATGTTGAAGTTTGAACATTAAATTGTATATCTTCTTTTGAGAAGTGTCTGTTCAGTTCCTTGGCCCATTTAATGATTAGGCTATTTTTTTTTTTGATGTTAAGATTTTTAAGTTCTTTATATATTGTAGAGATTAGTGCTCTATCTGATGTGTATGTGGTAAAAATTTGTTCCCAATTAGTAGGCTCTCTATTCACCTCACTGATTGTTTCTTTTGCTGAGAAGAAAACTTTTTAGTTTCAATCTATTCCATTTATTGATTCTTGATATTAATTCTTGTGCTACAGGAGTCTTATTAAGGAAGTTGGGGCCTAGTCTGACATGTTGGAGATGAGAGCTAATTTTTTCTTCTATTAAGCGTAGTGTCTCTGGTCTAATACTATCTCTCACCATGTAAAAAACTCAATTCAAAGTGGATCAAGGTCTGCCTTTTTTATGTTCCAGGGCTTCCTTTGTTCTCCTACTCTCCTCCCCTTATTTCCCTCCTTCCTGCATAAGTGACCAGGCCCGGTGGGATGGCCAAAAGGTGAGAGGCAGATGGGCTGAAGGGGAAAGGGCAGGATGGTGCAGTCCAGGACCCATTAATTAACAACTGTATAGCTCCCGAGGGGCAATTCCTGGAACAGGTTACCTTGGCAACAGGTTGGGGCAGGGACAGGTTTTTGTTAAGGGTGGAGGAAGGACTCTGAAGGAATTGACATTCCAATCCCTCAGGGGACAGTCTCCCAACAGTCTCCTACTTCCCCTGGACTCACTCAAAATTGGCTTTCTTGATCTAACCTGACTCTATTTACCTATCTATATTGACTGCCTATCAGATTCTGGCTTCAATCTAATGGGGAAAAAAGAGGTAGCTGGAGATGACTCTCCCAGTGTTTCTTATACTTCACAGTAACTGAATTCCCCAAAAGTAATTCACCACTTTAAATTATAAGTTTTTGCATCAGAGCTCACGTTCAAGAGAATTATAAGGTAAACTATTTTGAAAAGTAGATAATTATTACGATTACAACTACTACTGATTTTTAAAAAATAAAGGCACATGGAATTTTTTTGCTAAATTGCAATTCCAATGTATGCTATATCCAGATTCAGTAGCTTAACAGGTTATTTTTAGAGGATAAATCCTTTTACTTTAAGGAAAGAGAGAGAGAGAGTAGTGTTTGGTTGAATAGTCAAAAAAGTTGTGCTCTAAAATAACTACAGTAAAAAGTAATAATAACAATACCTAAGCACACTGTCTGTGGACGGGACACATTTTTACAAGAAGCCAGGTTTCATTTCAAGTAAACTGGCTTTGGAAAAATCAAAACTAAAAAGGCAGTCGCGGGGCAGGTACGCGCGCTCACAGCTCGCTCGCGGAGATCAGCGGTGGCGGGAGCGGGCTCCAGCGAGTGAACGAGCGTGGTGGGGCGGGGCGGGAGAAAGTGGCTGCCTGGAGGACTTTGGCGGCGTTTTCGCGTGGCAGAGCAGAAGAGTTTTGTTTTTCGTGTGCGCCTTCGAAAACTGTGCCTGCTGTTGACCGAAGGGTCTGCCGGAGCCTCCCCTCCTCCGCATCCTGAGCGGCTCCCCGTGTGCCCATGGCTACGCGGGTGCTGACCCTGAGCGCCCGCCTGGGACCTGTGCCCCCGCCCCTGGCCCCGCAGGACGAGCCCGTGTTCGCGCAGCTCAAGCCGGTGCTGGGCGCCACGAACCCAGCCCGCGAGGTGGCGCTCTTCCCTGGCGAGGAACTGAAGCACCCACACCACCACCCACAGGCTCAGCCAGCGCCCCCGCAGCCAGAGGAGCTGATCCAGACAAGATGTGAAATGGAGAATATCTGACACCTCAGCTTCCTCCAGTTCCACTTATTCCAGAGCATCAAAAGTAGAGACGAGACAGTTCCTCAGTGCCTCAGTCGTAGACCAGTTCTTCACTGACCGTGAAGGGTTACCTTACAGCATCAACAAGAACGTCTTCCTCCCTGACATCACTCACCTGAGAACTGGCCTCTACAAATCCCAGAGACCATGCCTAACACACATCAAGAGAGAACCTGTTACCATTTTCAGCCATCAGAGTGAAACGACTGCCCCTCCTCGTCCAGGCCCCAACCCAGGCCCTCCCTGAGTTCACCAGTATATTCAGCTCCCACCAGACCTCAGCTCCAGAGGTGAATAATATTTTTCATCAAACAAGAACTTACTACGCCAGATCTTCACCTTTCTGTCCCTCCCCAGCAGGGCCACCTGTACCAGCTACTGAATACACCGGATCTAGACATGCCCAGTTCTACAAACTGGACAGCAGTAATGGACACCCTTAATGTTTCTATGTCAGCCGCCATGGCAGGCCTTAACACACACACCTCTGCTATTCCGAAGACTGCAATGATACAATTCCAGGGCATGCCAAGTCAAGTCAGTTTCTTCCACAACAGGCCACTCACTTTCCCCCATCACCACCAAGCTCAGAGCCTGGAAGTCCCGATAGACAAGCAGAGATGCTCCAGAATTTAACCCCACCTCCATCCTATGCTGCTGCCATTGCTTCCAAACTGGCAATTCACAATCCAAATTTACCTGCCACTCTGCCAGTTAATATGCAAAATATCCAACCTGTCAGATACAACAGAAGGAGTAACCCCAATTTGGAGAAACATCACATCCGCTACTGCGATTATCCTGGTTGCATAAAAGTTTATACAAAGTCTTCTCATTTAAAAGCTCACCTGAGGACTCATACTGGTGAAAAGCTGTACAAGTGCACTTGGGAGGGCTGCGACTAGAGGTTCGCCCAATCCGACCAGCTGACTACCGGAAGCACACAGGCACCAAGCCGTTCCAGTGCGGGGTGTGCAACTACAGCTTCTCACTCTCAGACCACCTGGCCCTGCACATGAAGAGGCACCAGAACTGAGCCACCAGAAATCTGTCACAATGAGCTCCTTCGATGGCTTTTTCTACTAACTTTAAAGCTTTCCTAGCATCAGGAGTCAATGTTCGTGGTGAAGATGGATCAGGGTCTCCGCGAAGGATGTCAAATAAAGGTTTTAGTTGGCCAGTAGTGAGATTTAGTGTAGGGCGAAGCCAATTAATGTCTCCCAGTAGTTTTTGGAAATCATTGAGGGTGGTCAAATGTTCTTTATTTATTAGAATTTTGGGGGGTCTAACAAAAGTATCCATGATTTTAAATCCTAAATATAATATGGGAGATCTGGTTTGAACTTTTTCTTCTGCTATATATAATCCACATTTTTTTAAATTTTCTACCACGTCACTGAATATATTAAATAAGATTTTTTGATTAGGGTGGGCCAATAAAATATCATCCATGTAATGTAGACACATGAGGTTTGGATATTTATTTTTAATGGGTTGGATAGCCTTGTCCACATATATTTGGCATATGGTGGGGCTATTAGCCATTCCCTGTGGTAAAACCTTCCATTGATATCTCTGATCAGGGCCATTATTGTTAATAGAAGGAAGTGAAAAAGCAAACCTGGGGGCATCCAGAGGTTGTAGGGGAATAGAAAAGAAGCAATCCTTTATATCAAGAGTAATAAGATGGAAATTTTTTGGAATAGCTATGGGACTAGGAAGTCCAGGTTGAGTAGGGCCCATAACTTGCATGGTTTTATTAATTTGTCTAAGATCATGTAACAATCGCCATTTTCCTGACTTTTTCTTGATCACAAATATGGGGGAATTCCAGGGAGAGGTGGAAGGTTCTATATGTCCTGCTTCTAATTGTTCCTGAACTAGTAGGTGGGCCGCTTGTAATTTCTCTTTAGATAGGGGCCACTGAGGGACCCACGCTGGGTTATCAGAAAGCCATGGTATTTTCAAAATTATTTTCTCAGTGGCCCCGAAAAAAAATATCTTTTACCTTTATGATAATGATTACTTTTAGGGTTAAGATTACTCTGTACTTTTTGATAATGAGTTCTTTTATGGTTAAGATTACCCTGTAGGTTTTCACATTTAACATCTGCAGGCTTGGTTGCAAGGTGTACTCCCATTTGTTGCAAAATATCTCTTCCCCATAAAGTAACCGGTAGATTAGGTAAAACATAAGGCTGAAATGTTCCTTTATGGCCTTCATCATCCTCCCATTTTAAAATTACCACACTTTTATCTGGGAGGTTATTATATCCCAAGCCTCTTAAACTGGTTGAAGCTTTTTGCAGAGGCCAGTGCTTGGGCCATTGGCGTAAATTAATAATGGAAGAGTCAGCTCCAGTATCTATTAATCCCTCCATTTCTATTCCTTGGATTTTTATTTTACACATAGGCCTCCTTGAACAGTCTCGAACCCAGCAAGCCATGGGTCTTGAGTCAGTGGAACAAAATCCTCTATTGTTCCCTTCTTGAGGCATACCCATTTTAAATGAATTATGTAAATTGGGGAAGGAGAAGCAACTGAGCAATTCTATCTCCTTGATTAACAGAACTTATACTTTGGGGTGAGCTAAGCATTATTTTTATTTCCCCTTTGTAGTCTGAGTTTATTATACCTGGGGTCACTTGCAAACCTAATAAGCTTTTAGGACTACGCCCGATAATAAGTCCTACAGTCCCTGAGGGAAGAGGTCCCCTGACTCCTGTGGGAATCAGTTGAACCCCCATTTCAGGTGTTAACACTATTCGGGCGGTGGAACAGAGGTCTAATCCTGCATTTCCTCTTGTTCCTCTGGCGAGGGAGTGGATGGGTAGTAGGGATTGTGTCGGGGAAGCATCTGAGTGGATGCTTGAGGATACTCCTCCTGCAATGCCCCGTATATTTGTGGGCCCCGGGGTATTGGGCCCTGTGCCCCGTTTTTTGAATTCCTGAACAAAGGATTTCCATGGATGTCAAATTTTGAATGGCATTTATTGGCCCAATGATTTCCCTTTTTACACCTGGGGCAGCGGCCTGGGGCACGGTATGAGCTTGGTCTTATTTCTCTTTTGGGATTTTGCCTAGAATAGCCTGATTGATTATGATAATTTTGCCTGGAATATCCTGATTGATTATAATGTCTACGTTTAGCCTTTGTGAAATTTCGAGGGGAAGCACCTCTCATTGAGGCTGCAATCACATTTCCTGTGACAAAGGCGTCATTTATATCTTTACATAGTTGTATATATACGGAAAGATCCTTTTTAGTTCTCCATGGCCTAATGGCTGCTTGGCACCATTTATTAGCATTTTCATAAGCTAATTGAACAACTAATGGCATAGCTTGGTCAACATCTGCAAACACACTACCTGCAGTTCTCAAAAGTCGATCAGCAAAGTCAGCATACGGCTCATTAGGTCCTTGAATCACTTTTGACAAGCTACCTTGTAGATTCCCCAGGTCCTTGTACAGTTTTCTATGCCTCTAAGGCGGCTGTGTTTATCTGAGCATATACATCTGGGTCATAATCTGTTTGAGCCTGTAAGTCTGCGAATTGCCCTTCTCCTGTGAGCATGTCTATATTATAGTTTTCAAACCCTGCAGCCGCGTTTCTTTTAGCCGTTTCTATACAAAGTTCTTGGAATTGCGATCGCCAAACCAAGAATTGCCCCCCGCTTAATGTTGCTTTACATAGACTTTTCCAGTCTGAGGGGGTTAAGCTAAAGGTGTTAAGGGACTCCAGCATACTCAACGTGAAAGGAGCTTGGGGCCCATAAGTCATTACTGCCTCTTTGAGATTTTTTATTGTTTTGAAATCTACTGACTGATGGACCCTCTGTCCATTTTTCTTTTCAAATGCTGGCGGTTCCCAATGTATCTGTGAGTTGTCCTCAAGAGCGCATAAGCGATCAGAAAGACTTTTTATTTCTGTTTCTAGGGTATGCAAATGCCTAGTAATACCCTTCATATTTTCTGTAATGGATTCCACCCATGGGGGAGTAGAGGACACAAGTGGTTCCTCTACCTGACGGTCCTTTTTCTCGGTCTTTTTTAGTTTCTTTTTCCTCATTTTCTCAGGATCACTTTTACTAGATTCCTCACCACTGCTAATTTCACTGACAGCAATATCCTGAGGCCCAGGTTCCATTAAGAGCAAGTATCCTTCAGCTATCACCAATAACTCCCGAATAGCTTTAATAGCTTGGATTTTTGTCATTTTTGGGACTCTTCTAATACTCTCTTTACTGGTCTTAGTTGGCCCAGTGGAAGCTACGCTTTTTTGATCACTTTCACTTTTTTCTATATCCTCCTCACTGAGAACAGAGTCAGGTATATCAAGGAGTCTTTGCATAGTCTCTATCACTTGGGATTCAGTTATATTCAAACCCATCTTTAGAGACCTTTCAGTTCTTACCTGTCCGCTCCGAAGTCCCCGTACGGGCCGCAACCTGTTGCTGCCTGAAGCGCTTGGAGCAACGGAGCCGCGGGAAGAAGTTCAGAGGCAAACTGGAGACAAACAGCTTTTTATTCTGATAACTTTTCTCTCTGGTTCTAACAACGACTAACACACGCCACACACACACCACCAAAATGGCGCTGACCCGATCAGCAATTTCGGCCAAGTCACTCGCGATCCGGGACAAGTCCCGTGAGACTACGGAAGGCGACAATGCCCAAATCTCCACGGCTCATAGTCAACCGCAATTCAAGCCATCTCCCCAAACAGGGCTCCTGCAAAAACTGGAGATGTATATTTTGTATATTTGAGAAAACAGGGAATACATTGTATTAATACCAAAGTGTTTGGTCATTTTAAGAATCTGGAATGCTTGCTGTAATGTACATGGCTTTACTCAAGCAGATTTCATTTCATCTCATGACAGGCAGCCACATCTGACTTGGGTGGGGTGGAGGGGGTGTGTGTGGTGTTTTTACCTAGGCACCATGTTTAATGTGACAATGATTAGTGAACAAATCACTTGGCAGGTACTGAAAAGAAGGATGGCTTGTATGTCAAGATTTTACTTGATGGACATCGATTTTGTCATTAGTAGGGGATCCCTAGAGGTATGCACTGTACCTGGCAATTCACAAATAGCCATTGAACAAATGCGTGGTTTTTTTTTTTATGAGTTGCCTATATTTGCTATTCAAAATTTTGTAAATATGCAAATCAGCTTTATAGGTTTATTACAAGATTTTTAGGATTCTTTTGGGGGAAATCATACTTCTTTTGAAAATAACCATAAATACATTTACAGTTAGAATTTGTGATAAGATACCTCTCAAAAAGTTACCAAATTCATTTCTTAGGGGGGAAGAAATAATCATTCAAATGAACTTTTAGGAAAAGCAAATTTCATGCACTGATTAAAATAGGATTGTTTATTTTAAATACAAAAGTTTTTTTATGAATTGTAAACTGAAGAGCTTAAAGATAGTTACAATATAGGAAAAGTTAAACCTCTTACAATAAGCTAAACAGTATCATTTTTTAAAGGAAGGACTTAATGTAGTTTTCACATGACAATGTTGAATTTATGATGCAGTTTTCATGTATGGAAACATTGAATTTATGATGCAGTTTTCATATACCAAGGTGTTTGCTTGTATAGTACTGTTGGTTAAATGGCAATTTATGTGGATTTTGCATGTACTAAACAGTGAGACACAGTAATTTTATCTAAATTACAGTGCAGTTTAGTTAATCAGTTAATACTGACTCAGTGTCTGCCTTTAAATATCAATGATATGTTGAAAACTTAAGGAAGCAAGTGCTACATATATGCAATACAAAATAGTAATGTGATGCTGATGCTGTTAACCAAAGGGCAGAATAATAAGCAAAATGCCAAAAGGGGTCTTGAAGTGAAATTTTAATTTTGTTTTTAAAATATTGTTTATCTTTATTTATTTTGTGGTAATATAGTAAGTTTTTTTAGAAGACAATTTTTATAACTTGATAAGTTATAGTTTTGTTAGAAAAGTTGCTCTTAAACGTAAATAGATGACAAATGGTGTAAATAATTTTGTAAGAGGCTTCAAAATGTTTATACGTGGAGACATACCCACATGAAAAGCATAAATCATTGCTGTTTTGCTTCTTTTTTTTTTTTTTTTTTTTTTTTTTTTTTTTTTTGTACTGGGGATTGAACTCAGTGGCACTCGACCACTGGGTTTTTCCCTCTTATTTTTGTATTGTGGTCATTTCCTATGCAAATAATGGAGCAAACAGCTGTATAGTTGTAGAATTTTTTGAGAGAATGAAATGTTTATATATTAATGACATTTTTTTAAAAAAATAAAAAAATGCCTAAAAAAAAAAAAAAAAAAAAAAACCTAAAAGGCCATGCAGTGGAGGCACTACTCCTTCAGTCGGGTACATGGACCTGTCCCACTGAGAATAGTCATAGTTGATTTTTATGGTGGTTGGTAGCTACTCCTGTCAAATCACCATGAAAACTCCAGCCAACAGGTTATAGCTGAAAGAGGGCAGGTGGAAACTAGGTTTCTGGTTTACTTAAGAATCTATATCCGGGCTGGGGTTGTGGGCTCAGCAGCAGAGCGCTCGCCTCGCACGTGCACGGCCGGGTTCGATCCTCAGCACCACGTAAACATAAATGCATCACATTGTGTACAACTAAAGTAAATAAATAAACATTAAAAAAAAAAAAAAAAAAAAGAATCTATATCCATATCCTTAAATTACTCAATAATTTTAGGTCTAGTAAGCTTATTGAAAAAACAAAAAGAATGAAAAAAATCTTCCAGATTCTTACCAGGTTGGTGAGGATGTAGGTAGTTCTGAAGAGGCGTCACCTCAATGCCTTCAGTTCCTTGGATTGATTTGTCTTCAATTAGTAATGACATTAATGGTGTCTGTCCTTGAAATGTCTGGCATGATTTGGGGGTTTTGACAAGAGGTCATACTCCCTTCAAGAAAGATGCTCACTTCATTCCAGGCTGTTTGCCATTGTTAATCCTGCATGCTCATTTAGGAACATTGTCCCTATATTCCATGTGAAAAAACAACAATAACAAACCATCCAAGAAATCAAAATGACATGGTTTTTAAGGGCACCCACTACCTATTTAGCATGTGTACTGCACATGGTGCATCCTTCATGAATTAAACATGAGCCAGGCAGATGTGTGTTTGTTTACACAGACTTGCTGCTGATTCATTAAGTCAGAGCTGGGGACCTGCTCCCCCCCCCCCCCCCCCCCCCCCCTATTCTTGCCCTGAAGCACTCTGCATTAGGTGGCTTTAATTTCTGGTGTTGGAGCCACTGAGAAGCCTTTCCTGTCACAGCACCTGGTACAAGAGACAAAGATGCTATACTTCCCTTCAGTAGGGGCCCTGGTACATCTGCCAGGACCTATCATTATCTAAGACTTCCTTGTCACCACTGTGCATTCCTTTTTAGCCTGTGTATTCTGGGAAAGGACCCTTGTCAGTTTTCCTGGCACCTTCAAACAGCCGCACACCTGGCATGTAAATGGCACTGGAATGTGTTGTGATTGTTTTCCCTTTTAATGAACCCACCTGAGGGGCATTCACTTTTTATCCGGTAGCCTGATTCCCAGGCATTACCCATTTACACTGCTTGTGTGGAGATTCAAAAACTCTGCCATTGCATTCAACTAATCCATCTGCCTGACGTTTCATAAACAAATCTGCAGGACTCCCAAAGGAGTTTTTACACCGGTAATTTAAGCCAATGGTTTCTAAACATCTTTAATCAGTTTTATGAAGACCTCATTAGAATGTGACTGTTTATTAAAAATCCAAATGAGGTCTCACAGTCATTTAGGAAAATTATTGTTGAGTCACCATGAATAGTTCTGATAAAAGATGATAAATATTTTATGGCTAAGAGGATTAGGGACCAGAAATGTTAACCTCTGTCATAATTGAGGAGGGAGTGAACCACTACATGGATGCTTTAAAGAATACTATCTGCCCAAATAAGCTAACCTAAAATTGCTTTAACAATATTTCTCACTAAAAGAATAACAAAATAAAAAAGCTAGACATAAACACTAGACATTAAAGTCATCTTTCTAATTCACATACAAGGAAGGTATACTAAGATTCCATGTGCCCCTATTACATGCAACAAAGAACATCTGCTTTTCCGCAGTAGCCTCCAAATCTAGAACCAATGAGAGATGCAAGAGATGCAAGGTTGCCCTCTTATAAAATGTGGAAATATTACTTAGCAATGATAATCACTTAGGTCATGCCTACCAGTACAAAAATGTATTAATACTTTTTACTGCAAAATATCTCCACTTATTCCAAGTCTTCAAACTTATCTATGAAAGGGAAGGGCCTAATTGTTTCTGTAGACATTGCTGAAATTTTCCTTTCTTGAACTCTCACTAGTCCCTTTCATAGGTGTTTTTAAATGAGCTGGATATTTAAGATTGATACTTTGTAACTTGAGTCATTATAGTAAGACTTTGATTCATTTATGCTCACTCATCACTCTTCTTTGTTTCTATCTACTGTACCCATTTCAACTATCATAAGAATTAAGTTGGTTGTAGCCTTTCCTCCCTCCTGTGCATTATATTTGAGTTTTTCACTGCTCAGTGGCCATCTCTACTTCTTTCATGAATGGCATAAGCAGAAATTGAACTTGTCATTCCTTCCTAGCTCTTATTATCATCCATGAATGAAAATAAATTCCATTTTATACTCAACATAATGCATTGCCAAGCCTTATAAATACCATCTGAATGTGCATCTACCTCCTACTTTCATGGCTTCTCCCTGCTAGCTCAATTTTACTCGGTCTTTTACATCAGCAGCAGCATACTTAAAGGTTACTCAAGCTTCATACAATCTACTGTCCATTCTAAACATTGTTAGTATGTTAATTTTCATAAAAATTGCCTTTGACTTGCCATGCATCTGCTCAGAATCCCTGTTATTCTTACTGAATTCAGAATACAGTCCAAATTTCAGTATCCATTAGTCTATGCTTTTCACAATATTCTTTTACAAATACTAAATATGTCATGCAAACCAAGTGCTGTGATTTAGATGTAGAATGTCTACCAAAAGCCCATGTATCCTTTTTTTAAAAAAACATTTATTTATTTGTTTTAGTTGTACACAGTGCCTTTATTCTTAAATAAGGTGGTGCTGAGGATTGAACCTGGGCTGCACACGTGCTAGGTGAGTGCTCTACCGCTGAGCTACAACCCCAGCCCCCTAAAAGCCCATGTATTCAAGGCTTAAACCCCAGAGTGGCACTGGTGAGAGGTAATGGAAACTATAAGAGGTGGGCCTACTACTATGTGTTCTCCAGGCATTGGGGGTATGCCCTTGTAGGGGATATTTGGACCTCAGCTCCATCCTCTTTATTTTGCTTTCCTAACATGAAGTGAATGGGCTTCTTCTGTCACATATTCCCATCATGATGCTACCTGGTCACAGGCTTCAAAGTAACAGGGCCAACTGACCATGGACTGACACCTCCAAAATTATCATCCAGAATAAAATACTCATCTTTTAAGGTGATTATGTCCAATATTTTGATAAAGAAACAAAAAAACTGACTGACACAGCAAGTATTTAGCATTTTTCAAGAAAAGTGCCCCACACAATGTTTCTCCTGCCTTTGGTGCAGTCTGCTTGTTTACAGCAGAGCTAACCAAGAGAACCTACCATAATAATGGGAGTACTCTGGGTTGGCACCATCCTACCTAGAGCCCCCAACCACAGGGGGCTAGTGAGCACTTGAAATGTGGCTACTGTGACCATGAAATTGAATTCTTAGGTTCATATAGTGCGTATTAATTTAGATTTGCATAGCCCCATGTGACTAGTGGCTTTTTTCTTGGTCTGTGCAGAGACCTGGCGTTCTTTCCTCTGCCTATTTAAATGTAACCCTTCTTATAATACTAATTTTAAATACTGCTCTTTCTAAGGAAAAAACCTTTCTTAATTCTTCTCATCCCCCAGAAAAGAACAGCAGGTTTAAGGAAAAGGCACCATGATTCATTTTGGCCATGTGCTGAGTAAGGAACAAATGTGGGCTTTCCAGAAGGCTCAAGAGCGAGATGTGAGCTGAAGACATAGAAACAAACTATGAACCTGAAGACTCCCTTTTTATTTTCAAGTTTCTGCTCTGTGCTAAGCTTTGCATGAAATGAGGCTGGGTATCAAGATGGGAAAAAATGAGGCATGATCTAAGAAACAGACCAAGAAGGACTACATAGTCCAGTGGGAGCCAGAGCCACTGTGACAGAAGCACAGCATTCTTGGGAGACAACAAAGGACTCAGAACAAGGAGAGCAGTAAGAATGTCATCTGGGGGCAGTAAGGATGGAGGGGAAGAATGGGGCCTCACAAAGAAAAGCAGGAGAAATGGGGTGAGAACTAAAAGCCTCCAGAATCACTGGAATTACTAGAGGGTAGAATTCTAAGCAGAGGAGTGAGTGGGTTACAGATACCAGGCACATAGAGAGAGAGAGAGAAGAAGGTACATGATAAAAACTGTTCATCCAGGCCTTTCACAAGCTTTATTTCTCATAGCTAAACTACCCTAAGTGCATATTAAAGATTTTTTACAAAACAGAAACACTGAGGCTCATTGAGGTAAAATCGTTTGGCCAAGGGCACAGAGCTAGAACTTAGATCTTGTCTGGCTTCAGAGTCCAGGCTCTCTTCACAAGTCCACAGTGCTTCTCTATTAAGGTTTCTGGCACTTATTCAATTTCCATTGTGTGATAGAACAGGAATCCATTGGCATCGGAATAGTCATTAAGTATGTGGTAAAGACACAATCATAGCTCCTTGTTAGAGAAGTAAGTCAAAGAGAAACAGTGCACCACCTAGAAGGTGAAGCTGGGTCAAGACAGTGATTGTAATGCTCAGTGTGTGTGTGTGTGTGTGTGTGTGTGTGTGTGTGTGTGTGTTGTGTGTTTTAGTGATAGGGTAGTATGTTGGTCATTTTTTTTCATTACTATAAGTAAATACTTGACAAACTCTACTTTGTAAAGAAAAGAAGTTAATTTAGCACACAGTTTTTGAAGCTGGAAGTTCAAAAAGCATTATGCAGGATTTGTAAGGGTCCCTATTGGCTGCATTGCATGATGGGAGCACTGGAGTATTTCTGTGTCCCCCTTTCTCCCTCTCCTTATAAAGACACTTGGATTCAATCATGGGGGTCTATCCTAATAATCTAATCTACTCTAATCACATTCCAAACCATTAAACTCCATAGTGGGATTAAGTTTTCACGTTCTTTTTATTTATTTATTTTTTTGTATCAGGGATTGAACTCAGGAGCACTCGACCACTGGGCAACATCCCCAGCCCTTTTGTGTATTTTATTTAGAGACAGGGTCTCACTGAGTTGCTAAGTGCCTGGCCATTGCTGAGGCTGGCTTTGAACTTGTAATCCTCCTGCCTCAGCCTCCCAAATGCCAGGATTACAGGCGTGCACCACCGTGCCAGGCTAAGTTTCCACCTTCTAATACCATTAACATAAAACATTGGAGATTGAATTCTTGTGTCGTTTCAGGGGGGAGTTTGTCCATAAGAACCATATTCATACCACAGCAGGTAGATATAAACATAACTGGGGGACTGAAAAGACATAATAACTGGAATCAGAAATTCAGAAATTAAGAAAAGAAAGGGGAGAAGTGGCAGAAGAAAATCACAGACAAGATAGGAGGAGATTTCTTTGGTGAACCAGCATGTATATTCCCCAGTCAGCATGAATACTAAATAAAGGCTGTGGCTGCAAGCAAAAATGAAGCATGTGCCAGTGCACAGGAGTGGGAAGTCAGACAAAGTGACTGAATGCTGTGATAAAGGCTCTGTAGATGCTGTGGTGGTTCATATCAGAGGTGTATCACCTAGACCTGGAGGTGAGGCTGGAGGAGTTTGTCAGTTCATGCTCCCAGCACACTTAGTGTCTGGGATTAGTGGGGGACAGCAGGTAGCCAACTACCAGGAAGAGGTGGAAGACCTCTGAAAATGTATGTTAAGGGAAAGAATCAGGAGCAAGGGAGAGATTGGAAATCTTGGAACATGCACAGCTGATGCAGACTGGCTGCAAGGAGGCAGGAGGGAGGGAGCCAGAGCACAGCTCAGTTCAGCCTCACAGGGAATGGCATCTCTTCTTTGAGTCCACAGAGAGGCAGGTGAGGACGCACTTCAGTAAATGGAACAAAAACATAAACAACAAACATGGAATGGCACAAGTGTTGCCGCCTGCAGCAACAAGACCACGGGAAAGAAATCGGAGGCAGACTGGGAATGAGTGGTTCCTTTATTGTTCCTTCTTCTTCTCCCTTCCCTTCTCTATCTTCTTTCTGATTCCACCCCCGTTCCTCTCTACCGTCTGGTTAAATACTCTTTACCCATCACAGATGCATTAGTTCTCTTAATAAGCATACACGTGTCTCACAAGCTCGACTTATGGGTGCAGCATGCAGTGCCCACGAGTACAGAAAAATTCTTAGTCAATAAGGGTCAGGTGTAAGTTGTAGTAAACAAAGCCTTACTTCTGACAAACTAGTAAGCGCCACCTCTTGGCTCTCAGCCAGCCGCCATCTCAGAGCTACTTCCTCATCAAAGGCTCTTACACACAAGCTCTTGAGAACATCAGTTTTCCAGGTGACAAAAGGAGCAAAGCCATGACTGAGTCCCTGGAGGAACTGGGGAAGGACTTGTTTTAGGGAGGGTCAGGGACTCTGGAAAAAGAGCTAGCCTTCTCTTCTTTTGGGAAGAGAATGAAGAAGGGAAAAATCTAAACAAAACTGAAGTTTCTGACAGCAGGATCTGGGTGGACTGGAATCCTCTGGCAGATGACAACCAAAGTCCTCAAGGGACTGGGGAGGGAGAGGCTGTGACTTTTGGAATCAGATGTTGTGAGAGTGTCCAGATGAATGTGAACCAGGCAAGTCTTACCTCTAAGCTTTAGCTTCACATCCTTGAAGGCAAACTGACCAAAGGGACTCTATAAAAGTTTCATACTATATGAAGAATAGTTTCTATTTTTTATTCACATTCTGGCTTAGAGATCCATTTGACTAACAGATACATCTGCCTCCAGATGTGCATTAATCCACCTGGCTTCTAGAAGTCCACAGTGCTCACTGTGTTGGTATGAGCACTAGCAATAGAAGACCAATAGGGAGTCTGGATTTTTAAATTACTATTATAATGTTGTTGTACTTTTTATACCTTTGCTTTATTTATTTATTTTTATATTGTGCTGAGGATTTGAACCCAGTACCTCACACGTGCTAGGCAAGCAGTCTACCCCTGAGGCACAACGGCAGCCCTGGGAGTCTGTATTTTTAAAAAGAAGGATTCAGTGTGAAGACTTAAGCAATGTCACTGCCTCAGGAAGGACCATCCATTTCTGCTTCTGCCAAAAGTGAATTTTGTAGAAAACTTGGAAGAGAATGTTGCAGGAAGATTAGGTACCGTTGAGACAAGTTCTGTCTACATTTTAATTTATGCAGACCATAAAAGATGTTCTATCCCTTCTTTAAGAATTTACAGACATTCTTTTGAAAATAATTTAATCTGACAAAAGTAAACTCTGATTTTGAGAGAATACATTCTTTTCAGAAGTTCTCCACATTGCTCCTATTAAGCCACTGATTTATCAACTGGCACCATAGATTAACCTTACCTCCCAAGCACATTTCCTTTCCTTTACCCAAGAATCAGCAGTACTGTGTGGGTTTCCTGCATGTGGCAGGAAAGGAGTCCTGGGAGAGTATGTGGCTCCTTTAGAGAATTCTTGCAATCATTTAATAAAGATATTTATGTATATCTTGTTGTTTTCTGTGGATCTGCAAGTGAGAGCTTTGCATCTAGGAGGCAACCTCCCTGCTTGCAGAAATAGTTAATTTTCACAAAAGGCTTAATCCTTAGAGAGTTTTCACTTCATGTCCATTGATCCAATTTGGTTATCAGATGTGCTTACTTTTTTATTTTTTAAGAAAATCAAAACTCAATTTTATTGTTGCATACAAGAAATCTACTCTAAAGATATGGATAACTTAAAAGTAAAAGAATAAAAAAAGATATATGCTGCAAACACTCATGACAGAAATTGTTGTGGCATATTAACATGAGTAAAGCAAACTCCAGAATAAGCCATATACCAAGGATAAACAGTGACAAACGCCATGAAGTTGAAAACATAAGAATCATAACTGTATATTATCTATCAAATAACAGAGTGTTAAAATATATGAAAAAAAGAATTGAAAATACACAAATAAATTTACTGTACAATACTCCTTCCTCTGATTGATAAGAAGACAAGAAAAATCAGTAAATACACAGAAGACTTAAACAACACTATGAATCAACTTAACCTAATAGCTATTCATGAATCTCAACTCCAAACTGGAAAAACGTTATGTTTGTTTCAAATGTACATAGCACAGTTACCATGAGAGACTCCAGCTGGGTCATCAAGTAAGTCTCAAATAAATTATTGAAATAATAAACAGAAGTTTATCTGGAACCAATCAAATAGAACCAAAATTCAATAACAAAAAGAAATCTGGAAAATTTCCAAGTATTTAGAATAAAGCAACAAGCTCTTAAATAACTCATGAGTGAAAGAAGAAATCACAAAGAAAATTAAAATATATTTGGAAATGAATGAGAATTAAAACACAACATGTCAAAATCTGGGGGATGCAGCTAAAGCAGATCTCAGGGGGAAATTTATGATCGGCTTACTTATTTTTTTTAATATTTATTTATTTGCTTTTAGTTGCACACAATGTGTTTTTATGTGGTGCTGAGGATCGAACCCGGGCCGCGCATGTGCTAGGTGAGCCCTCTACCACTGAGCCACAACCCCAGCCCATGATCGGCTTACTTCTGATAGGCAAACCATGTTATAAACGAAATGCAGAAAGAAATACAATTGCAAAACAAATTGTCTAACTGGGAAATTCTTCTTTGACTACTAAATGGAGTGGTGATTTTGAAAACTGTGAGACTAAAGGGAAATAGGTAATCCCAGAATAAAGCAAAGAGAAAACCACATGACCTTATTCTTCAGAGTTATTGAAAGTTTATTGAGTATTTTTTTAAGTTGAAAATCTTTACTGGAATTTCTCTACATGTGAAATACAAGAGATGTCCCATTTTTCATGTTGTAATATATTGTAATTATTTAAAACAGTACTTGAAATACAAAGACTGAAAGTCATCTCTCAACATCAACAGGGAACATGAAAATATTCAATAATGATCACATATGTCATGCTTTCATTTTGAAGTTTTCTGATCAGGCTTTGGATTGTCTAAAATTTCAAAGAAAAAGTGTTTAATGGAACTTTAATGGAGGTTTGTTTTTAATTGGATAATTTTATCTTCTCTGTCAGAATGGAATTTTGATATCTGAATTATAAAAATAACCCTTCATCTTGATTTCTTGCCATGCTATCATCATGCATTCTGCTGACATATATAACAAATTAGAATAAAAATAAATAAATAAATAAATTATATAAAAAGAAAAGACCAAGGAACTGCTGTGGTTGGACATAGTCGATAGTGACCTGGCAACTACATGCAGCATGTGATTTGTACTTGGATTTTCTATACAGAAGATTCTTGAAACAATTGGCCAAACGTCAGTGGAGTCTGAGAATCAAAGCATAATAATAAAGCAGTATTAGTTTCCAAATAAATAAATAAAATCCCTTTATTTAGTAGATCGAAGTAACAGTTTTTATTGATGACAAGCCTTTGAGGTTGCTGTGCTCTTCTGCTTATTCTGTCTAGGCTTAATTTTATATGTGCTTGATGATCTAGTTATTTGGCTGGTTGGATGTCCTCTTCAGGGAAAATTCATCTCTGTTGTACATGGTTTCTTATGTCTTATCCTCTCATTGGTTTGTTCTTATGTGAAGAAGATCCCCAAGAGTAGTAATGAAGCATACCATGACTCTTGAGGCCTAGGCTTCTAGGGTAAAATTCTGCCTCTGCCAAGCCAATGTTGCATTAATGCCTCGGGTAAGCAATGAGGTCACTCTCCTACCTCTTGTAAAGTATTTTAAAACTAAGTACTACATTTTATAACTTCAAGGAATGAAGTTTCCTATATCAAACTTCATATTGTAATGTTTATGCCAACTGCTGTCAACTTTTTTCTGATGGTATTCTTTCAAATAAATGTATACATAGATATAGTTATATGTTTACATTTTTGTTTGAAGCTAGCTCTTCCCCTCCCTCACATTTGCTTACAGGGAAACCAGAACAGATCTCTTTTGTGACTTTCACATTCCCAGGAGTCAATAAAAGGTTCTTTCCAAATATGTGCATAAGGCGCGCGCGCGCGCACACACACACACACACACACACACACACACACACACACACACACACACACACTCATGTCCTCACACAGCCTTACCTTAGCTTCAGAAATGCTCTTCACCTTATTGGGAACAGCAAACTGCTGTCTGCTCCAAGTGCAAACCTGTTTGTCTTTTTCTGGATTCTGTATGAGTGGTCACAGTGAATTAAATTTCCAGTGGGGAAGACAGAATTGGTCTCACCTCCCGTGTCTCTGCTGCTGTCCTTGTCAGAAACCCACACCCCATGGGGTCTTTGTTCATCTCTCCTACTGGGTCTTTTCCCTGGCAAGCATGCAGCTAGTTAACATGCAGTGCAGTTGTGTACCTCAACAACAATGCTTCAGACCTCAGAAACCACATTCCATAATAACCATAATATTATAATGGACCTGGAAAATTCCTATCACCAAGTATTTTGCTGTTTATTTTCTATAATCAGATGTGTTCAAAAACACAAGTAGTTATCATTTTGATACAATTGTCTAAAGTAGTCACAGGCTTGTAGCGTAGGAGCAATAGGCTCCATGATAGAGCCTAGGCGTGCAGCAGCCTCCACCATCCCAGTGTGCGCTGGTGCACTCCAGGATGTTCACACAATGATGAAGTCATCTAATGCATTTATCAGGATGTATCCCCTCTGGTAAGCAATATACGGCTCTATTATGTGACCTCTCAACCGCTTTAGATCAGAAAACAGAAGAGAGGAAATTTTAGGACATTTGCAATCTGGTTATAGACCAGTTGTATCTGGGAAGGAGCAAGACATCTTTGGCCCCGCTACTGGACCACAGGCTTCTGTGAGCAGGGGCCAAGTTATTTCCTTCATGAATTCTAAAAGGCTGGACACATCAAAAACACTCAGTGAATATTTGGAGAGGAGTGGAAAAATAATTACAAGGGAACATGTAAGCTGGTTTAACACCACTTATTTCATAGAAGGGAAGTTTCCATTTGGTAGTCCCCTCCCCTCAATTTTTCTTTCTGGGATAAACAGATTAAATTTAATGTATATAACTGTACAAACAATAGATTCATTAAAATTGAATGAAGTTCACTACATTTCTATTTGATATGACAGAAACATACCTACATTTACCCTACCCTTTTGTGTTAGGTTATTGGTAATTCGGCCTAATCCATTATGTCCCATAATTTCTTTTGTGTTTTCTGAAGATCAAACTCTGCAAATACTGGCTAGATGACACAAAGATATGTAAGACATTAAAATTACCCTAATAGAAACAGAACTACCAGCAGAATATGTGATGAGAACATTTGCTGTTGAGAAGTACGTTTAAAGCTCTGGTGGTGCACTACTAGCCTCATTACCTTATCTAGCATCATTTATACAAGTTCATACCTGACCGCAGGTAGCCTCTGTCTGGATTTTTTCCCAAGGTTGCAAATTGCCCTCTGATTCTGTAATAGTTCACTTCCATCTTTAAAGTAAATTATTCCCATTTCGTAACAATCTATAATTTGCAATTAAACCAATCTTCTTTTTAGCCTGGTGGATGATATTCTGCCCATTTCTCTTTGTTAACAGAGCAATTTGAGAAATTTTGATGAATGTCCTTCAAGTTTGATAAATTTCCTGCATTTGAGTGTCCACTTGGGTTTCCCAGTCAGTAGTGAGATAGTGTCAGTGTTAAGACACGAGTTCTAACTCCTTCTGGAATCCCTCAAGAGTCCATAAGGCTCTTTTGGAACCATGGTTACACATGAGCTGATGATTTTCCAGGCAGAATCAACCTACCTGAAAAACTAAGTGGCCAATGTCCATTAGACCTGGGACACTCTTGCATGAACCTGCACATTCATTCATACTCACTGTCATACTGAGGCTAGCCTTCTGTAGCTGCTGGTGTTGGTGAATGCTGTGCTGTGGTTCTACCCCTGCCTCATCCCATGTGCATGGATGGGGCTTCTCTGGGAAGCACTGTAGGGCATAACAGGGAATTTCCTTATTCCCCCTCTTTTTGCTGTCACCAGGAGCAGTCAGAGGTGAAGCAAGCTGTTGTCCATCCAGAGAAGTGTCACAGTTAGGCTGTGGGGAAGGTGGAGGTGATGTGGCTGAGAAACATTCTGCCTTCCAGAGGCCCACAGACTTCCATCAAGAGCTCCTTCTCCATCACCAAGCCATGCACAGCTGCACCAGGTGCAGCAACTTTGTCGTGACTTTGTTCTGCTTACACTCATTTAATAGTAGCAGGTCCCCTTGGAGGACTGGGTTATAAGCAGACTGCTGGGCAATTGGCTCTTGGCCCTTCTTTCTACTCTATATTTTCATTGCATCTAAAGATACTTTTTTGGGTTAACAAGACCAGTTTTAGAAAATTCAAGGAAATAGCATCACCTGTGTATTGGATAATTTGCGCTGATAATTTGAACTGTCATTCCTGGTTTGCAAATCCAATTTTGTCAGACAATCACAAGGCTGAGAAGACTGGTTTATTTTAATATGTTTTTATACTATTTAGCATTTTTTTTTCTTATCCTGTCTTTTTTAATAAGCAGGCAAGAGCTTGGAGACTTCAAAGAATGTGAAGCTTTGGTTGACTCAGTTCTTCAAGTTCTGAACTTCACACTTTAATGTCGAATTTTTCCTTCTTAGGCAGGATTGGAAAAAAAAAAAAGAAGTGGAGGATTTTTGTATGGCTCTTGGCAAGAGCACTCATGAATAACTGCATTAAAATAGTGATAAAAGACCCTCAATATTTTTTTCTTAAGCCACTGCTTAAACATGGAATTCTTTGAATAATAGCTCTCTAATAAGCTGAAAATACTAAAGGGAGGGTTTGTTTGTTTCATTGCTCTTTTTTTAACCCCTTATTGTACTCTGCTACATTCCTAGCCAATAGAAATGTTTCTGAAAACCCAGATATTTTAGTCATCAGACAGCTAGTGAAGGGGTGGTGCACAGAAGCAGGGCTTGTGAATGCATTTGGGGAAATCAAATGCATTTGGGGAAATCAAAATGACAGTTTTCTAACTGGGCAATTGGAATCTTTGGGGAAAACAAATCATCAGACTTCTGTAGAACATTTAAAAAAATTTTAAATTTGTTTTAATTAGTTATACATGACAGTAAAATGCATTTATGCACTTTGATATACATAGATGGGATATAATTTCTCATCATTGTGAGTGTACATGTTGCAGAATCATATTGGTCATGTAGTCACATATATACATAGAGTAATAAAGTCTGTTTCATTCTACTATCTTTTCTATCCCCACATCCCCTCCCCTGCCCTCCCATCACTTCCCTCTACCTAATCTAAGGTAATACTATTCTTCCCTAGTGCCCCCCTGCCTTATTGAGAATTAGCATCCACATATTAGAGAAAACATTTGGCCTTTGGTTTTGTGGGATTGGCTTATTTCACTTAGCATGATATTCTCCAACTCCAACCATTTACTGGCAAATGCCATAATTTCACTCTTCTTTAAAGCTGAGTAATATTCCATTGAGTATATATACCACATTTTCTTTATCCATTCATCTATTGAGGGACACCTAGGTTGGTTCCATAGTCTAGCTATTGTGAATTGAGCTGCTATAAACATTGATGTGGCTGTGTCAGTATAGTATGCTGACTCTAAGTCCTCTGGGTATAAACCAAGGAGTGGATAGCTGGATCAAATGGTGGTTCCATTCCCAGTTTTCTGAGGAATCTCCATACTGCTTTCCATAGTGGTTGCACCAATTTGCAGTCCCCCCAGCAATGTATGAGTGTACATTTTCCCCCACATCCTCGCCAACATTTATTGTTGCCTGTATTCTTGATGATTGCCATTCTGATAGGAGTGAGATGAAATCTTAGTTTTGATTTGCGTTTCTCTAATTGCTGGAGATGTTGAACACTTTTCATATATTTGTTGATTAATTGTATTTCTTCTGTGAAGTGTCTGTTCAGTTCCTTAGCCCATTTATTGATTGGGTTATTTGTTTTTTATGGTGTTGATTTTTTTTTTCGTTCTTTATATATCCTAGAGATTAATGCTTTATCAGAAGTACATGTAGTAAAGATTTTCTCCCGATCTGCAGGCTGTCTCCTCACGTTATTAATTATTGTTTTGTTTGCTGAGCAGAAGCTTTTTACTTTGAATCTATCCCATTTATTGATTCTTGATTTTATTTCTTGCGCTTTAGGAGTCTTGTTAAGGAAGTCAGATCCTAGGCCAATGTGGTACAGATTTGGACCTGTTTTTTCTTCTGTTAGGCACAGGGTCTCCATTCTAGTGCCTATGTCCTTGATCCACTTTGAGTTGATTTTTGTACAGGGTGAGAGTTAGAGGTTAATTTCATTTTGCTACACATGGATTTACAGTTTTGCCAGGATGTTTTGTTGAATAGGCCATCTTTTATTCAGTGAATGTTTTTGGCCCTCTTGTCTAGTATGAGATAATTATATTTATATGGGTTTGTCTCTGTGTCCTCTATTCTGTACCATTGGTCTACAAGTCTATTTTGGTGCCAATACCATGCCATTTTTGTTACTATTGCTCTGTATATAGTTTAAGTTCTGGTATTATGATACCTCCTGCTAAGGATTGCTTTAGCTATTCTGGGTCTCTTATTTTTCCAAATAAATTTCATGATTGCTTTTTATATATCTATGAAGAATTTCATTGGGATTTTAATAGGAATTGCATTAAATCTGTATAACAGTTTTGGTAGTATGGCCATTTTGACAATATTAATTCTGCCTATCCAGGAACATGGGAGATTTTTCCATCTTTTGAGGTTTTCTTCAATTTCTTTCTTTAGTGTTCTGTAGTTTTCATTGTAAAGATCTTTCACCTCTTTTGTGTAGATTGATTCCCAGGTATTTTATTATTTTTTTGCAGCTATTGTGAATGGAATCGTTTCCCTAATTTCTCTTTTAGTGGTTTCATTGCTGATGTATTGGAATGCGTTTGATTTATGGGTGTTGATTTTATATCCTGCTACTTTGCTGAATTCATTTATTAGTTCTAGTAGTTTTCTGGTGGAATTTTATGGATTTTTTAGATATAGAATCATGTCATCAGCAAATAGTGATAGTTTGAGTTCTTCTTTACCTATTTGTATCCCTTCAATTTCTTTCTTTTGTCTAATTGCTCTGGCTAGAGTTTCAAGGATGATGTTAAATAGAAGTGGTGAAAGAGGACATCCTTGTCTTGTTCCAATTTTTTGCGGAAATGCTTTCAATTTTTCTCCATTTAGAATGATGTTGGCCTTGGGTTTACAATGTTGAGTTATGTTCCTCCTATCCTTAGTTTTTCTAGTGCTTTGAACATGAAGAGGTACTGTATTTTGTTAAATGCTTTCTCAGCATCTATTGAGATGATCATATGATTCTGGTTTTTAAGTCTGTTAATATGATGAATTACATTTATTGATTTCCATATGTAGAAACAACCCTGCATCCCTGGGATGAACCCCACTTGATTGTGGTGCACTTTCTTTTTAATGTTTTTGTATGTGATTTGCCCGAATTTTATTGAGAATTTTTCACATCTATATTCATCGGGGAAATTGGTCTGAAGTTTCTTCTTGCAGGTTTGAAACTTTGTCATTAAAAGGGAAAGAAAGCAAATGGTTGGGGATGTACTTTTAGCTTCCTGCAATTCTAATTCTATTTGGAGAGTGTGTTACAACAAGGGACCTAAAAGTGTAAAATGGATTTGGACTCCACTCTGCAAAACAAGCAGATAGTTATAATTTGAAACTTAAGAATTCCTGTTTTGCATATGGTGGCTTCTTTTCCTTTCTCATATAAAAGGAATCAGAAAGCAGTGGGAATATGAGCCCCCTCTCAAAGAGAAAACATGCGCTCAGTGATTGAGTCATTCTTCAAATGTTTATTAAGCACCCACTTTGGTCTAGGCACTCTTGTATGACAGGGGTTCTCCCTTCCCATTATATTACATGGAAAAATTAAATGATGTTTATGTAGAATTAATGCTTTTATAATGAAGACTAAAGGAAAAATGTAATTAGCATCCAGTTGGGAAGTATTTAGGCTGTGATCCCTGTCTGCATCCGTGATTTTCTTCCTCAATTGTATTATAAAACAGCAAAAGGAGAAACTAGCGTCCATGAACAAGAATGAAAGTTGGATCAGAAGCAATGTCCTTTACTAATCTTGGAAATAATGAATATATTAGAGGGTGGAGATTTATTCTGGGAAAAGTTTTTCTACATTTCAGAAACTGACATTTATCTTGCTCAGAGAATGAGTCTTAGATAGTTGGGAACCCTTATTATGATGTGGTGGGGGAGGGCTCAGAGCTTGGTGATGCACAGGCTGAAACCTAGAAATGCCTCTTTTCCTCCTTTGGAATAAATATATATTTATTGCTGGTAAGCTTTCCCAGGTTATGGGATGCTCATCCTGCATTTGGGAGCATCTCTGCCCAAGTTATTATTCATACAGCCAGGGAAGCTCTCTAGAGCTTTGGAAGGGGACAGAGTCTCAACTGTATGTCTCTGATGGAGACTTTGGGTTTATGAAATGTTGTCACTCTTTCTGGGATAAGAAATTTGGGCTCCTAACCACCCAGTACTATTACTCTTGGATTATTGCACCTATTTAGCAGATGACACTGTTGATTTGCATTGTGAATCCTTGACTGTTTAACTCCCTACTACTTAAACTCTCCTAAGGAATATCTTTATAGAAAAATAAAGTTTCAGCATTTGTGGATTGTTAGACTTATTAACACATTGGTAGTAAACAAGTCTTATCCTAAAATATGTATTTGTTTGCCTCTCCATGTCTTCCAAGCACATAAAATTTTGAACTTATTCTTTGTTCCCTAAACAGTGCTTGATGGAGAATTTGATAAGATGTATACGTTTATCTTTAAGATGTAATCAAACCAAAATCATGGCTTAATGCAGAGATGATACTTGGTTAGTGGTTATCCAGTGAGAAGACAGAGAAAGTTAAATTTGATCACAGATTTATATGCAGTCTTGGTGTCAGGAGTAATTTTCATTTTCAAAATACACTTTTCTCTTAAAATATAGTCTTAAAGTATAGACTCATAGTCAGAAAACAAAACTGATAATCAACTTATTTACTCTCAAGAGCAATTTTTTTAAGCAAAACAAGAGTAAAGTATCTCTCCTTCAGTTCCCTTTAGTTCAGTGGCAGGCAGTGCCCCTTCCAGTTCACTGATACAAAAGCATCTCTTGATTCCCATGGGATACATTTGCTGGCATGCCTGCTTCCTGCAGAATGGGACCATCACTCGAAGACAGGAGACAGTGTCTTCATATCTCTGTAGCCTAACACCTTAAATAATGGAGAACTGTAGTCACAAAATTGTCAGTGATTTGAGGACTGGGTTAAATGTTGACCTGAATTAAAAAGAGGAAAACAAGAGATGCAAATGAAAATGAGTTCTCCAGCTCGTCTGGTTGGAAAGTAGATTCATTGTGCCAGCAAAACCATTTTCTGAGCATGCACAGTGTATGTGTACTGCTTGAGCACCTGGTACATAGAGGTACCAGGATACAGAAGATCCAGAACAAAGGACTTGCATTTCAGTAGCTAGTATTGAGCAGCTTTTAACATAGGCCACTTTTTTTAAAAAAATTATTTTTTGGTTATAGGTGTATACAATGAAAGGTTCGAGCCGAAAAAGAACCACACCGAGAAGCAGGGTCTTTAAGCACAAAGCTACAGACAGCCCTAGTGTCTACTGCAGAGTCACTGTCCTCCCTACAGAGACAGGTCACCTCCCTGGCCCAGGTTACCCTACAAAACCGAAGAGCTTTAGACTTGTTGACCACTGAAAGGGGCAGCACCTGCCTCTTTCTCAAAGAAGAATGTTGTTAGTATGTTAATGAGTCAGTTCTAGTAGAAGAGAATATCCATAAACTAACTGATCTGGCAGAACAACTAAAAAGGCCTCCCTCAAAGTCAGGTCTTGAAGGACTTTTACAAAATTCTCTTACCTCGTGGCTTCTACCCATCCTTGGCCCTTTGCTTATGATCTTCCTTTTCTGCACCGTCCTGCCATGTATAATCAAATTTATACAAACCCACATCAGTAAAATTTTTAACCAAACTTTTAACCAACTTCTCCTTAGGGACTACCAGTTGCTGAAGGACACAGACGAAATGCCTACATCCTCTGAGAACGTTACCTGCTGCTGAGGCAGAAGTGGACAGTCTGTGTCTCTTTGTTTAAAAAATAAATTCATGTAGAGTTATTGCTTGTCTTCCTGTGGGCAGAAGGGCTCAGCAGCTCAGTGGGCCAGGGCTGCAGCTCCAGGGCCCGAGCCTTCTTCCACCTCTTCAGCAGCAGAGGGTTGGATGCATCTACAATACAATATCTTCATTTTATTTTTATGTGGTGCTGAGGATCAAACCCAGTGTTTCATGCATGGTAGGCGAGCGCTCTACCTCTGAGCCACAACCCCAGCCCCCATAGTCTACTTTTTTAATAAGGAATTTCAAAGAAGCAGAGATAAATTCATTGACAGGGATTGCACATGCAAATTAGCATGTCCCAGGAACACCACTTCCCTTTCCCACCCACGAACTTCTTCCTAAGTGTGATTAACCTGTGTTAAATGTAAAAATGACCTTCTTCCCCAGCAACTCATTGTTATCTACCCTTAGGCTTGCTACCTAGGGGGTGGGCTTTGCTCCTAAAGTTTGTGCTCTGGTTACTCTTGAAGTTTATTATTTATTTTCCTTTGTTCTCTTCTATGTTGTGGCTGACCCATGAAATCCAAGAGGCTTTACTGGCTGGCTGGATCATGGGGTCCCCTACCATGCCACTGGCCTTCGGGGATTTGTCAGACAGGTCAAATCCAAGAGTCTGCCCAATGCAAGCCCATTGGTGGTGCACTGCAGGTAACCAGAGCTCTCAGCGCCTCTTAAAGAAGTATACCATGGGTTATGGGTGGGAAATGGGGGATATATTTTGGAGCTGGATAGAGATGACAGTTACACAACATTGTGAATGTGCTAAATATGCCTAAATTGCATGTGTTTTAATGGTTAATTTTTAATGTGAATTTCACCTTAACAAAACAAAGACAATTGAGCTGCTGCTCAATTGTCCCTTTTACTTCCATTGATGGACCCCTCTTTTCGTGAAGTGCTGCACAGGAAGAACTGCTGCTTAATTGACATTGATATCATGTTGGCCATGGCCAAAAGGGAAGGGGTGGTCACAGACCTCTATAACTGCGTCAGGGAGCTGCAATCGCCCACTGCAACCCGCCCTCCATCCTTTTGACCTGGTCCCTGGTGTTTCCCCTGCATCCCCACCTCCACAGCCAAGGGCAAAAGAAAGTCTGCCAACTCTTTCTTCAAAAGGGTCTAGGATGCCTGGCAATAACAGCTAATAAAACTGCATGGTGTTTGGGGGGTGTGCACAGTGAAAGTACGGAAAGGAGTGAAAAGAGAAGATGGAAGAAACGACAGACAGAACGGCTAACAGAAAGAAACGGGGAAGCAAGAGCTGGCGAACAAGAAGGGGAAGCAGGAAAAGAGCAGAAGGGATGGCTAGGAGAAAGCCCCAAAGCATCAGAGAAGCCCCCAGCCCAGCCAGAAACCCCTTTCGCGGCTCCGCCCTCCGGTGCCTGCGCTTCCTGCCTCTCCTCCTCCCTCCCACGCAGAGTCCCTCCTCTCCAAGCAGCGGCGGCGGTGGCTGCGGGTGGCGGTGGGTGGCAGCGGCGAGTGGCGGTGGGTGGCGGGGCGCCAGGAGCTTGGTGCTGAGATCGCCTGACCCGCACAGCTGCGAGTGGTTGGACGCCAATCTTGGGCGGGCGGCTGGCCGGGCGCACGCCTTATTATACTTGCTTGGAACCGGGCGCTGCGCTGCAGAGGCAGGCTGGGGGCGGCATAGGCGGCGGCCTGGGCGCTGGCTCCCCAGAGCTGTCTGTCGGCCAGGCGCGTGGGAGGAAACAACTCCCCTTGGCCAGTGGACTTCAAGCTGCAGGACATTATCATGGGCTCCCAAGGGGTGGGAAAGGAAAAGCCTGATGGGTCCTTTCATGGATGAAATCTTCTGGGAGGCCTGCAAGTCCACCTTTATTAGGAAGCTACGGTGTGTCTTACTTACAGGACTTGACATTGAAGTTTGTCATGTGGGTATAGACAACAGTTGTTTCTATAGAAAATCCTTTAAAAGCTGCCAAAGGCAGGGGAACACTGTGAGTGGGATGTCTCTTCAAAATAAAGAGCAGTCATCTTCAATGGTAGGCAGAAGGGACGTGGGGGGGGGTGTCCAAGAAATATTGAATAGTATGGAGATTTGATGTACAGAATTAAATGTAGCATTCCACATACTGATACATGTATTTAGAGTTGTAAGTAGAGGTAGTTCCCATTTTGAGATGAATTGGATTTAAAGTGTCATGTAAGAAAACAATATTGCATTTAAACTGTCTTACTGGAAAAGTAGACCTCCAATTTATGTATTTTTTGTTTTTGAGAACTTCCCGTAATGCTTTTTTAGAATCAGTCGTTTTGGAAATATTATGCTCTCTATACTCTGTTTTTAAGTTTTAGTTTGGGGACATGACTTTAAAATTCAATAGGGTAAATTGTAGGTGTTTCAAATACCCAATCTTGGATCATAAGAGTCCAGGAAATAAGTTTTATGTTATTTTTGTATCCGGCATAAAAGCAATTCACAATTATTCATTTTTAATAGCTCCATACATGCATACATATAAGAATGAGATACTAAAGTTGTATTGTGTGCTTAAGAAAAATGAATGCAGTTGCTAACAGGTGGATCACTGAAAATGTGGGTGCATGTGGGTGAGCTGGGAAATGAATGAAGTTTGCTTTAGAATGGGTGAGAAGTGAGATGATGAATGGTTTTCTACTTCTGGGAGAGCTTCTTTAGAGACCTAAGGGCACAGACATGGGTGTAGATGCTTGGAGGCTTAGCTGTCATCCTGAGGAGAATGTGCATCTGGAATAGTAAAGGTCTCTTAGTAAGGCATTGGAATGAAGACAGTGAAACTAATTTGAGATTACACAGAATATTTGTGAATGAGCAGAAAACCAGGAGGCAAGGAGACCAGCAGTTTGTTTCTCTGTTCCCTGAACAAACATAAACACACACAGAGATATCAGTACCTATGTTCCTATGCTGGGTGTGGTTGGATTTTCCTCTAGCCAATTTTTGTTTCCTCCATATGTAGCCTATAGTACTTGATTCAATAAATGTTTCTAATTATGGGAGGTTCAGAGAAAGAAGACAAGCCATGGCCCAGTCCAGAACTTGAACACATTTTAAGAAAGCTAACAAGTCCCCTCAAGTTTTCTGCCTCTAAATCACTCTTCCCTTCTAGTGATTAGGTTGTTTGTTGAGCACCTACTGTGTGCTGTGTGTTATTCTGCCCACTGGGGATTCAGTGGTAAACATATTTTGCCTGGAAGTGGATCAGAGCTTGTGGGTAGCTAAGGGCAATTACAAGTGAGTAAGGGCAATGTTGAGATGTCCATGGGATAATTAGGGAGCCTCCTATTTAAAGCACCTCCTATTTGGGACTAAGGGAGCTTCCTATTTAAAGCACCTCCTATTTGGGACTAAGGGTAAGGACTGGTCAGAGAAGCCTTCCTCGTTGGAATGTTGTGAAGAAAAATTCATTCCTCAAGTTCTTTTAGAAAAGGGCTACTTAAATACAGTGTTGGGTGTGGTGTAGAATTGTGGCTACCTTTTAAGCAGTTAGCTCATAGGGTCCTTCTGAGGCTGGTTTTTCCAGTTTCATCTCCATGCACTAGAGTGAGCTCCACTTAAAGAAAGATTCTCTTTGGTGGTGGCAGTTTGGCCTTCCCCCTGTCAGGGCTTGTAGATTTCTGCTGCTCGTGATAGCACAGCCTGGAAACAGCCAGGTCCCTATGCCTATCTGGACACGTTGCTGAGGCAAAGGCATCTGTAATACAGAAACTAGATAAGTATCTCCTTAAGTGCCATTTTAAAGTGAATGAGACTTCCTTGGGCATTCTGTAACAGGTAATAGCGGAAATCTTTTATAGAGATTTGAGATGATGAACTATCGTGTAAAATGATGAATGAGCAAAATGTTGATTTTTTAAAATTCATAATCAAATCAGAAACTGATTTGATTTATAAGATACTCAAAATTCATAAGTGTATGAAAAGCTACAAAGATTGTTTTTAATCGCTGATGTATTCAATGGAAATTATCTAAATGGATTGTGATTTTCCAATGGATTTTGAATCCGTGGAATTGAATTACTTAGTCTGACATAACTAGCATAACTTGACAGGTTATTTAAAAAAAAAAAAAAAAACAGGAGTAGTTTTTTAAAGTTTGAGAAATGGCGGGAGTATAAGCTAGTTTGCGATAGAAATTTATAGGTATCTAACTTACCTGACTTATTTTTCTCAAAGCAGTACCTGTAATGTAAGCATACTTAATTATTGCTACTGTGAATCTGGGTACATGTGTGCATATGTACATTCAAGACATAGTTTCCTGAGTGCAATATGCAGAAGCCATTTCTATCTAGCAACACTGAATTTCTAGTAGATTTAGCATAAACAAACTTTTTAAAAATATATTTCAAAATAAGCCATAAAATATTTTTAAATTTTTTTGTTTGTTTTGATTAGTTATACATGACAGTAGAATGCATTTATGCACTGTGGTATATCATACATAGATGGAATATAATTTCTTATTTTTCAAAGTGTACATGTTGTAGAATCATATTGGTCATGTAGTCATATATATACATACAGTAATAATGTCTGTTTCATTCCACTATCTTTCCCATCCCCACATACCCTCCCTCCCTTCCTTTTGCTTCCCTCTGTTGCTGCCTGAAACGATTGCCACTTGGAGCAACAACACCATGGGAATAAGTTCAGAGGCGGACTGGAAACAAACAGGCTCTTTATTCCCTTTCAGCCATGTCAGCAGTTGATCTGATTGCAGAATTGAGGGGATCCATGGAAACAGGTGAATGTAAGTCCTCTTTGGAAATGGCCATCTGTGGGTCTGCCCTAGAATGTTAGGTGACATGATGCATAAAATATTGTCACAAGATTCTTTACCTGGAAGCAGCAGAATGACTATTAAGGGAAATTGCTTGTACTGTATTCTGGAAACCTAGGGCAGAGATTTGTGTTAGAAACCTCAGGATGAATGTCTAATTCTTAACTGTGTATTTTATTTTGCTCTTGGTATTTATATGCAGTTTTCCAAGCTGTGACCAGTCTCCCCAAGTGTTTCACTTAAGAGAGAATTAGAGAAAATTGCCCAGAATTCCCACTCCAAAAGCCAGACACCACAGTCCTCCAGTGTTGTTCCACCCCCCTCCTGAGAGGACCTCACAGACTCCCCTGCCAGAAAGATGTAACAGGATGCCTCAGGGAGGGGTGAGCCTGAGCAGGAGAGGAGCTTGTGTGTGCCCTGCATTGTGTGGCTGGGTTTAATGCAGACTCAGACTTGTGCAGTGTCCCCTTTTGTGGTATTAAGTAGCTTTCAGGGAAAGAGTGCAGATTTAGTTGGCGTGGCTTGTTTCTGTTGAATGGGACTCTGATGTCCTGCCTCCAAGTGCATTCTGCCTTGCCTCAATGCTTCTCAGTGATGAGGAAAGGTTTCCTCATGCTTGATAGAGATCCGCATACTTAGAGATGGTCCTTATTTCCAGTGTGTGGAATGTGCCAGAAGCTGTCTGTTGGTAGATCCTGGAACCTGCTGTAGAAGGGAAATAAGTTCCTTTGAGAATGATAGATCTGATTACTCTCTAGCCTAGGATGCCAGATACATTGTTCCAATTAAGCATTGGTTTGAACTAGTAACGAAAAGATGGCTTTGTACAGTCATCACTCAGATGTTTTTTGTTTTGTTTTGTTTTGTTTTTGTTTTAATTAGTTATATATAACAGTAGAATGCATTTGTCCATTGTGATATACATAGATGGGATTTAATTTCTCATTTTTCAAAGTGTACATGTTGCAGAATCATATTGGTCATGTAGTCACATATGGAACCAACCTAGGTGTCCCTCAATGGATGAATGGATAAAAAAATGTGGTATATATACTCAATGGAATATTACTCAGCTTTAAAGAAGGATGAAATTATGGCATCTGCCAGTAAATGGTTGGAGTTGGAGCATATGATGCTAAGCAAAATAAGCCAATCCCACAAAACCAAAGGCCGAATGTTTTCTCCAATATGTGGATGCTAATTCACAATAAGACAGTAGGGGGGCACTAGGGGAAAATAGCATTAGATTAGGTAGAGGGAAGTGAAAGGAGGGCAGAAAGGGGATGTGGGAATGGGGAAGATAGTTGAATGAAACAGACATTATCACTCAGATATTTTAAAGAGGTTCTTATATTTACATGAGACACCATTCTGCTAGCTATTTTATAGGGACCAAAGATTACCTGGCCTATCCTTTTCAAGAAGGGAAGTGAGTCATAGAGGGAGACATGATGAAATGTTGGAAAAGAGGTGAACACCATTGTATTTCAACAGAAGAAGAAACCAATTATTATTGTCCTTTATTGTTCTATTGCACAGCTTTGACATTTGGAAAGTATTTTGAAGACCAAAAGTACAGACCAAAAATACTACACTATTGAGTGTGATGATGATTATTATTTTTAATCCTATTCTTTAAGGCCAGGAAGCACAATGCAGGCTTAACAGACACTATATATTCCACAGAAAACCTTTTTCCTGTTTTTCTCCCCCAAATCAGATAAACTGCACTTTTTGGTTTGCAGTGCTCGTGTAATACCTTCTTTGTTTACAAACTGAACAAACTACCTGAGGCAGGTGTATGAGGAAGGAGCCAACAGTGAAGACTATTCCAGCCCTTAGTGCTGAGGCCGGCCTGCTGCAGGCTTGCATGGGGTGAAGGTACAGGCCCCTGTGGGCCAGGAGCTGTGCTGTTTTGCATTCCCTTTCTCTCCCTTCCTCAAGCCCAACACCCTCTTGATTGGCTAAAGAATCACACACCCACAATCACACATTCACTTTTAATCTTTCATTCTGAAAGGAAAACATACAACTTTCTCCTTGGCCACCACAGCCTTTGCCATCCTGGGTGGTGTGGGTGGGAGGTGTAGGTGCTAGAGGCAGGCAGGCAGGCAGGCTGCAGTTCTAGCCTCTGCACCTTATATCCTTAGACAGGTGACTTACCTCAGGTTTCTCATTCATGGGAGGGGGTGTGGGGGGGGACATGAGGCTTATGCTGCTTTCCTCTCTCATGGTACAGGAATAAATGGGGATACAGTGTCCTAGGTTATTCATCATCCTCTTCTCCTCATTTGTACTATAAATGTAAAAACGGCAAATCGGTGCAACCACTATGGAAAGCAGTATAGAGATTCCTCAGAAAACTGGGAATGGAACCACCATTTGACCCAGCTATCCCACTCCTTGGTTTATACCCAGAGGACTTAGAATCAGCATACTATACTGACACAGCCACATCAATGTTTATAGCAGCTCAATTCACAATAGCTAGACTATGGAACCAACCTAGGTGTCCCTCAATAGATGAATGGATAAGAAAATGTGGTATATAGCCAGTGCCAGTGGCCCACAAACCGAATCAGCATTAGCGGTAGCATTGCAGTAGGGGAAGTGCAGACCACAGCCTCAAACAGCACAGAATAAAAAGAAATCCAGACGCAAGCAGCGGCCTCACAGACTTCTTTCACGTAAATTGCTGAACGGGACCTGCACGCCTCGGAGTGACACACAGGTCCGGGGTACTGCTGTTGGGACCGGGGAAGGCACCGCCATTTTGGAGGAGGGCTGCGGCTGACTGCAGACATCCAAGGATCGGTCCAGGGCCCAGAGAACAGCACACACCTGGGTGAGATGTGTGCAGGCAGCCAGCAGGGAAGGGCCTGCCTGAGGCCATAGACACACAAGCATTATGAAGAAGCAAGGGAAGAAAGTGGCTGAAACCAACCAACATGCCCCCTCAGTAGATTCCATGGTAAGCACAGTTGATCAAATGCCAGAGACGGAATTTAGAAATTACATATTCCAAATGTTTATGGATCTTAAGAAAGAACTCAAAAATGAGATGAGAGAGCAAACAGAGGCAGTAAAAAGAGCATTTTGACAAAGAACTCCAAAAACAAATACAAGAAGCAAAAGATTACTTCAATAGGGAGATAGAGATTCTAAAGAAAAACCAAACAATAATTCTGGAAATGCAAGAAGAAATAAACCAAACTAAATGCTCAATTGAAAGCATCACCAACAGATTAGATCACCTGGAAGAAAGGACCTCAGATAATGAAGACAAAATATATATCCTGGAGAAAAATCTAGAGGACACATCAAAAGAAGTAAGAAAACAAGAACAGAGCATTCAGGAATTATGGGACAGCATAAAACGACCGAACTTAAGAGTGATTGGTGTTGAAGAAGGTTCAGAGATTCAAACCAAAAAAATGAGTAATTTATTCAATGAAATAATAGCAGAAAATTTTCCACACATGAGGAATGAATGGCAAAACCAAGTTCAAGAGGCTTACCGAACACAAAACATACAAAACCACAACAGATCCACACCAAGGCACATTATAATGAAATTGCCTAATATACTAGGCAAGGAGAGAATACTAAAAGCCACAAGAGAAAGGAAGCAGATTACATATAGGGGGAAACCGATCAGACTATGCTCAGATTTTTCAACCCAGACCTTAAAAGCTAGAAGATCCTGGGATAGCATATTTCAAGCTCTGAAAGAAAAGGGATGTCAACCAAGAATCTTATATCCAGCAAAATTGAGCTTTAGATTCGAAGATGAAATAAAAACCTTCCACGACAAACAAAAGTTAAAAGATTTCACAACTCGAAAGCCAGCACTTCTGAACATCTTGGGCAAAATTTTCCATGAAGAAGAAGAGAAAAATAACAATGAAAACCAACAAAGGGAGATAGAAAACTAAAGGAATTATCAACCAGAGGAGAATCCAAATTCAAGCTAAATACCATAATACATTTAAAAATGGATGGAAATAAGAATCACATCTCAATAATAACCCTGAATGTTAATGGCCTAAACTCACCATTCAAAAGACACAGATTGTCAGATTGGATTAAAAGAAACAACCCAACAATTTGCTGTCTACAAGAAACACACCTCATAGAAAAAGACATCAAGCGATTGAAGGTGAAAGGCTGGGAAAAGTCTTATCACGCACCTGGGCGTGATAAATTGACAGACCCCTAGCAATGCTAATGAAAAGAAGAAGAGAAAAAACTCAAATTACTAGCATCCGTGATGAAAAGGAAATATCACAACAAACACCTCAGATATACAGGAGATAATTAGAAATTACTTCGAAAAATTGTACTCTAATAAAATAGAAAATACTGAAAGCATAGACAGATTTCTAGAGTCGTATGAATTGCCCAAACTGGAACAGGAGGCTGTACACAATTTAAATAAATCAATTTCAAGTGAAGAAATAGAAGACGCTATCAAAAAACTACCAACAAGAAAAAGTCCAGGTCCTGATGGGTTTACAGCTGAGTTCTACAAGACCTTCTAAGAAGAACTAATACCGATGCTCTTCAAATTATTTCAAGGAATAGAAAAAGAGGGAGCTCTTCCAGACACTTTCTATGAAGGCCAATATCACATTAATTCCAAAGCCAGGCAAAGACACAGCCAAAAAAGAAAACTTCAGGCCAATATCTTTAATGAACATAGATGCAAAAATCCTCAAAAAAATTCTGGCAAATCGGATTCAAAAACATATCAAAAAGATAGTGCACCACGATCAAGTAGGGTTTATCCCAGGGATGCAAGGCTGGTTCAACATTCGGAAATCAATAAACATAATACATCACATCAATAGACTTAAAGATAAAAACCATATGATCATCTTAATAGATGCAGAAAAAGCATTTGACAAAATACAACACTCCTTTATGTTCAAAGCTCTAGAAAAATTAGGAATAACAGGAACATATCTCAACATTATAAAAGCTATCTATGCAAAACCTCAAGCTAACATTATCTTAAATGGAGAAAAATTGAAAGCATTCCCTCTAAAAACTGGAACAAGACAGGGATGCCCCTCTCACCACTGCTATTTAACATAGTACTTGAAACTCTGGCCAGAGCAATTAGACAGACAAAAGAAATTAAAGGGATCCAGATAGGAAAAGAAGAGCTCAAATTAGCACTATTTGCTGATGACATGATAATATACCTAGAAGACTCAAAAAACTCTACCAGAAAACTTTTACAACTAGTAAATGAATTCAGCAGAGTGGCAGGATACAAAATCAAAACCCATAAGTCAAAGGCATTTTTGTACATCAGTGACAAAGCCTCTGAAAGGGAAATGATGAAAACTACTCCATTTACAATAGCATCAAAAAAAATAAAACACCTGGGAATCAACTTAACGAAAGAGGTGAAGGACCTCTATAACGAAAACTATAGAACACTAAAGAAAGAAATCGTAGAAGACCTCAGAAGATGGAAAGACCTACCTTGTTCTTGCATAGGTAGAATTAATATTTTCAAAATGTCCATACTACCAAAATCATTATACAGATTTAATGCAATTCCAATCAAAATCCCAATGACATTTCTCAAAGAAATAGAAAAAGCAGTCATGAAATTCATCTGGAAAAATAAGAGACCCAGAATAGCTAAAGCAATCCTGAGCAGGAAAAGTGAAGCAGGAGGCATCACCATACCAGACTTTAAATTATACTATAGAGCAATAGTAACAAAAACAGCATGGTTTTGGCACCAAAATAGACTAGTAGACCAATGGTACAGAATTGAGGACACAGAGACTAATACATATAATTTCAGCTATCTTATATTAGACAAAGGTGCCAAAAATATACAGTGGAGAAAGGATAGCCTCTTCATCAAATGGTGCTGGGAAAACTGGAAAGCCATATGCAACAAAATGAAATTAAACCTGTATCTCTCGCCATGCACAAAATTCAATTCAAAGTGGATCAAGGACTTAGGAATTAGACCAGAGACAATACACCTAATAGAAGAAAATGTAAGCTCCAATTTCCAACATGTCGCATTAGGCTCCAAGTTCCTTAACAAGAATCCTGTGGTGCAAGAATTAATACCAAGAATTAATGAATGGGATAGATTTAAGCTAAAAAGCTTCTTCTCAGCAAAAGAAACAATCAGTGAGGTGAATAGAGAGCCAACTAACTTGCCAAAACCTTGGGCAGCCTACCAACCTCTCTGATTTCCATCTTTTCATCTGTATGAATGGGGACAATCATAACCTCTACCTCATAAAGTGGTTCAGAGAATGCACTGCAATGAGATAATGCATGCTAATCTCTTAGAAGAGCACCAAAAAGAGAGTTAGTTTTTAGTCTTTTTATTTATGAAGGCAACAAGCACCTTTCTATGAAATTCTCTCATACACATGTACTTTCAGGAAAATGTAGCTATCCTTGAGATGTGATGGTCTCTGAGTGGAACAGGTGCTCAGAGCTCCCAACTTCACCATGCCTAATGCAGTCCAACTGTGCTGTGTATGTGTTCAGGCCAAGTGCAAGGCTGTCTCTCTCCTTGTGTACCTGTATCTTGGAGACAGACACAGGTGGTCTATATTTGCCTGACCTGAAATGAAAGAAGGGTAGATCTTATTGAACTTTGATGGATATGTGATATCCTGGCCTGTTTAGCATTTGAAATGACACATGGTGGTTTTACTATTTTAATAGTACCTGCCTGTGAGATAATTGCAATATTTTACAATTATAAAACTAAACTAGTTTCTGTTTCCTCACACATGGTTTAGGTAGGAAAAGCCAGATAATAGATACATAGGATTTCACTCTTTAGGGTACTTCCTGGGTGTGGTATAGGAGTCGAAGGCTAGGTCTGGTGGCAGTAAGTTGGCATTGCCTTTTCCTTTATAAGGAGCACTTTCAGTCTGCATTCTTCTTCTAGGTGGTATAGTTTGGGCAGATAATTGGTCTCAGGCTCAGGCCACTTGTTTTATAATGTTAGATTCACCTCTGTTTGTGCGACCTTGCCTCATTTCTTAATTTAGCTTCTCATTGTCAACTCACTGAAAATGCTTGAAATTCTCTCCTTAAGGAATATTATGTCCCAAACTGGATGACATTATGTAAGATACATCCTTGGAAGAAAGGCCCCTGTACAAATAGGATGATCACTGTAGATGATTACTGTAAATTGGCAGTAACTTCACAACCACTGTTGGAGTGAAGACCTACTTCAGAGTCTAAGAATCCTGCTATTTGAAAGTGTTAAGACTATGGTGTGGTGCAGACTCCAGGTCTTTGGTGAGGGACAAGGTAAGTGAGCCTAGAAGAAAAGAGGGAGGCTGTGCATTCAGCTATACTCACAGACATGGGCCATAGTGTTATTTTTGCTTTTTGCTGGAAAGGATTATGAAAAAAGAAGTGTTTGCTATTTTCATTTTTGTAACGTTTTATGTCCCAGAGAAAAGAAACTAATGTTTTGGGAATGTTTGTCTTAAGGATGACTGAGAAGTCCTGTCACTGCCAAGTATACCAATTCCTCATGCTCTTGCAAAATTTATGAAAGACCACTAAGAGGAAGGCAAACATTTCTCTTTAGCAGTGATTATGATCACAGGCCGTTTGCAGAATGTTCTACATTTCATTTTTTTCACCCACCTGAGTTTTACTATAATATTTGATAGTCTTGATTTTGAAGTCCCAACCAAGACGGCAAACCATCATAATGTAATAATACCTTAAGTTTACATCCCACAAATCTCTGAGGAACTAATAGAGTTTTTCCAGGCAACTTTGAAATCTGATTAATTCAATCATCATCCCTGAGAGGCAGGCACTGAAGAGATGGGGTCTTGGCACAAGCCAATTCTGCTAACTGGAGATTATGTCTCTAGCACTGGCAGCTTCCCATGAGAGGCCCTTTCCTCTCTAACTGAATTCTGCACTGAGCTGTGGTATTCTGACCCTACTGGAGGGTCAGGCTTCTTCCTGGAGGTCGTCTTTGATTTTCCCCCCTAACTTTCTTATATTATTCAGGTAAAACAAACTAATGTAGAAAAACAATTATCATACCACCTCATTTCCAAGTTCATCTGCTTCAATTAAACATCATCTTCTCATTGACTGAATACTCCTGGAATTTGCCAGGGTCACTTTGCTTTCTGCATCTTTATTGCCTTCTTAACAGCATTAATAAACATGTTATCTGTCTTCATCATCCAGATTCATAATGCTGGGATCAAGATTAATTCTTGTGGGACACTATTCAGTAAGCTTTACAGGAAATCCCACTGTAGGTATAACCTTTACTGGAAGGAAGTATGTCTTCAGTGGGTAAATTAACTTGGCCCAAATTGAGAGATGAAATGATCTCAACCTCACCTGTCAAGGTTGTGTTTGTTTGTTTGTTTGATTGTTTGTTTGTTTACAGATAAGTGGGTGTTCTCTTCAAGGGATTCATTATATAGTGCATCATAATGGGACTGATTTTCTATTGAAAAGACGGCAGAAAGAGTAGTTTGGGAACAAAAATGTCTACAGTCCCCTCAACTTAAATGGGGTATATTTAAATTCTCAATTTCATTTAATATTTAGAGAAATAAGAACTCTGTTTAGGGAATCATATGACCTAAAATATAAAGCCGTAATGTGGATGAAAACATCTGAACACATCTGGCAATCTGCAAAATGTTCAGGTATTCAAACTGCAATACAAGAAAGCTTTGCCCACATGATAAGATAAATAAATACTAGAGGAAAGAGGAGAAATGGAAGGGAACATCTGTTTGCTTTCCTTGATTGTGGATGGTATTGTGTGTTCAAGAACACCACCATTGTATGATTTCCAGAACCCATTCTTTCAATTGATCTGGTTTTTCTTTGATCCATATTCATAGGTGTCATACTACTTTTACACACTTCACTAAGTAAGGTGGTCATGTATCAATTCCACTACAAAATCTCAGCTTGGTTATGGCAGATTGTTGAAATTGCACTCAACTTTCAGTGTAAATGATTGTTGTCCTTTTAATGATCAACACATCACCTCTGTCACATAAAATTATATAAATCTTGGCCAGAAAGAACACAAATCCTATCATTCCAACCAGTGAACCGGCACTGAGGAGAGAATTTTAAGTCTGTTTGTGGATTCAATTTTTTTATTTTTAATAAGACAGGGAAAAGTTTAATTTTCTTTTACTCATTCACAATCACCTTATTTCTCTCACCTTCATTCCATTGTTCATTATGTGTAGACACAATCCAACAGAGAAAACCCTCATAATTTGGCAATAAGACAGCAATTCTAAATAAAGAACACATTGTGCATAAATTGTTTTACTTTTTTTCACCCCAAAATCTGCCCTTTTGCTCTCATGAAAATACATGCACTCCCACACACGTGTGTGCACCCACACAGTACATAAGTATTAATGCTAAGTAGTGTCCATTAATGATATTTTCTACCTTCTGATACTCTACAGCCTGAGTCTCATTCATATTTTTGTGCCTTATGTGATAGAGTTTCCAAACAAATCATGCTTTCATTCTTTTGGCATTGTTGCTTTAGTATGTTCATAAATGTTTTGGAGCTACATGTCTCCTTAGTTAAAACTCCCAACTTGAATATGCTAAATAAATCTGCTGGCATTTATTTCAGTTGACTTCTAAAAGGTTGACATTTTAAGTATGTACTTATTCTCTGGTTCATTCTTTCAGGAGAAACTAGTGAGTGGGGAACATATGTCTTAACAGTGATCTGTACATGGGGATGGGGATGTGAGCAGCCACCACGCCAACAGCCACAGCTTTAAAACTGATTTGCAATATGTAGGTTTTATTTTAGTGAATGTGACCACTTTCTTTCAAATGACAGCTTCAGTTATTTTAATTCTGTGCTTTTATTGTCACTGGTAACTTCTCATATTATGGTTGTCCTTATAATTGAATGCTTCCTCACTATATTCCAAGAGAAATTCGTGGATCATTTCTGGTGCTGAGAATTATAAAAGTTAATAAGAACTTCATTGTATTCTGGATGGGGACAAGATGAGGGTATAAAGAATGAGAGAGATATTTTGGCTTTCTTTTTTAAAGGTTGTATTCTATGTAAGTAAGATTTCAACTGAGATAATAAATATTTCTTTTGGGAAAGCATAAATGTTTTGTCCATCCAGAATCCTTCCAATTAAAAACCTGAAACACAAAATGACTTTAGTTTCATATAAAAATCAGGAATTTATTTTATATAATATGTCCAGATTTTTATTAAATTTTATTTGGTTTGATTGCATTATCATAGTTGGATTTAAAAGTATATTTTAATTTACTCTTCTATTAGTTTTTTTCTCATGATGTTTTACAAAAACACGTGCAAATTAAAACTTTATTGTTAACTTTAATATTTCCTCATTTACTCCAAGTGCTCACCAGATAATTCTCTTATAACCATTTTGACAGGAATTAAAAGTGGATTAAGCATGGTATTTTTTTACTAGCTTATTGTGTTTTGAAAAAATCCATGCCCTTTTCTTAGAACACTATGAAGAAGAGGTTTTCATTCCATTGAGGAAAAGTAGACAGTAAAGCAATTGTATTTATTTTCAGAAAATGTGTTATACTTTCTAGAAGTTTTTGATTTGACCCTGGGGCCACATAGGAAATGAGATTGCTTCTTCTGTGGGCCATCAGCCTTCTGCATGTTCTCAGCAGCTTATCAGACAGCCACTTCTGTTAAGGGGACTCCCTCAGCACAAGAGTGTCTGTGAATCTGAGTCACCTCAGAGGGAAGAGAAATCAGGGGTGCCATTTTTATTATTAGTGAAAGACAGGAGATAATCATGTTTTCAAAAGCTTCCTATATAAGAAATTATAGTTGCTGGCACACAGTTGATTATGACTTATAACTTAGATTTCATGAAGTATGAACCAGATATTTAAATAAAAATATTTAAAAACTGTAATCCCAGTTGCTCTGGAGGCTGAGGCAGGAGGATCGAGAGTTCAAAGGGAGCCTCAGCAAAAGTGAGGCACTAAGCAATCAGTCAGACCCTGTCTCTAAATAAAATACAAAATAGGGCTGGGGTTGTGGCTCAGTGGCCGAGTGTCCCTGAGTTCAATCACCAGTGACCAAAAAATAAAAATAAAAAATACCAAGTTTACCTTCATATCTAAAGACTCAATCCAACTACTATGTATAATAACTGTAAAGCTCTAATTAAAAACTAAATTAAGATTCTGTGATATAGATTTGAAAGTGGCTTCACTTTCAAGCAGCCTACTATGAATTGGCTTATGATTTCCAGGTCTAAGCAGTATTTTTTCTTTAAAATAAGTAAAAGCTATTGAATCTATTGATAATAATTGAGATCGTTATCATCTAAAACATGTGATAATATCAGGTGTCACCCATAGCCTTGTCAAAAGGCAGAATCAATCTCCTCCTTCAGCATATTCTAGGGAGGAAATTTCTAATGTTCAAATAATTACTCAGCTTTATACATTACAAAAATTATGAAGCTAACTTTTTCAGATAAGTCCCATGATAATAGGGGATTTAGTTTTAAATTCAAGCTTTCTCCCTAAGTAGTTATGTGACCATTACAAATTTACTGTCTCTGAGCTGTGGCTTTCTCCTCATTCCAAACCCAGGATATAATGGTTTACTTCATCTCTTAAGTAGTGTCAGTATCGCATGTATTTTTTACTCACTGGGGACCTACAGTCAGCAACTGTTGGCTCTCTTCTCCAGGGACTAGCAGTTTAGGTGGGAGACAGACCAAGATGTGATCTGGTCTCCTCTAGTGGGATGAGGGCTGGGATCAGCGGCAGAGCAGGGGAGGTCAGTTTTCATTAGAAATAAAAAATTTTTCTTAAGAGAAATAAAAAATACTTAGTCCTTTGTAGAAGACCTAAGAGAAGAAAAGAGTCTGTAGTGACTAATCAAAGCAATTAATGACAATAACACTGTTTAAAATCTCATTAAAGGAAATACTAAAACACTAGAAATTGAAAAATGAGCTTAGCAGGGACTCTAATTTATTAGAAATATCTAATTTTATGATGTTAAATCTGTTTTTATAAGCCATACAAATGTGTGGCTTTATTAATCCCTATTCAGAAGAACCATCTGGATCTTTCTTTTGGGCTTCTCTCTGCCTTTGTGGCACTATGTCACTCTCACCCCTTCACCCAGAGCCTGTGCTGGCCATCTGTAAGATCAATATATATTTGGGGTATCTGTAATGCCTGCTGGATGGATGCAAATAATGTCTTTATTTATTGAAAGCCAGAGCATGAAATGCTTCTCTGAGCTTGGGAAGGAAGGCCAGCAGTCTGCTTAGTGGATGACTGCCGCTAATTCTTATCTGGAGCCAGGGAAGACCCAAGTTTTAATCATACTGCTTAAAGTTCCTGCTGTCCCCAATGCAACCCATGTTTGTCTTTGAAAAGATGTATGTCTGGGGTTGGATCTACAGATTACATGAATTAGTGTCATTTATAGTGGAAACTATATAAATTACCATGGCTGCCTCCCAAAAGTGAGGGTGGGGTCAGGTCCTGCATTCCCCTCACACTAACCCAGCTGCCCAGAAGCCATTTCCCATGGTGGAGGGAAGGAGACATAAAAGTTGGCCACATTTTCTATCGGTAGTCCAGGAGGTTACAGGCTGGTTCTTTCCCCATATATATGGACCTTTTCCAAGTGTCCAAGTGTTAAGGGAAGAAATTAGATATACCTTCAATTATAAACCCAGAGCACAGGAACAATGAATTGTCTTAGTTATGAATCTTAGAACTGCTTACACGCTTTGGCTGTGGATACTCCTGGGTCTTAATCACAACTGTTGATTTCAAGAAGTTGAAGGGAGACATTTCTAGGAGTGTTCCAATAAGACTGAGAGCCTTTGAGAGAGATTATCTTGGAAATTTTGACAAAGACTAAACAACTTGAGTATAGATGCTTCACTTTCACTTTTTTTTTTTTTTTTTTTTTTTTTTTTTGTGTGGTGCCGGGGATTGAACTTAAGGGGCACTCGACCACTGGGTCACATCCCCAGACCTTTTTTGTATTTTGTTTAGAGACAGGGTCTCACTGAGTTGCTAAGTGCCTCCCCATTGCTGAGGCTGGCTTTGAACTCGCGATCCTCCTGCCTCAGCCTCCCAAAGTGCTGGGATTACAGGCGTGCGCCACCGCGCCCGGCCACTTTCACTTTTTAAAGTGTCAAAATCTTCACTCATGTATATTTGAGTGAAGATTCCAAGTTTGTAGAGGCTGATAAAATCATAGGGGAGAGAGAGTGACAGCTATTGTGGTAGAATCCTAGACTTGCAGAGCTGGAGCGACCCACAGGCACATCCTGCATTTCACTTGTCATGGTATTTCTGGATCCTGTTTTTATTTTAGAAGATGGGGCATAGCTGTATAATGAACTCTGCTTTTTATCATTAGCAGGGCATTTTGTCAACCAACTCTTAAAAATATGTACAATGTAATCATTTCTTATGAGCACACTAAGGTATACTAAAATATGTCTTCAGTTTCATCTCAAACTTATGCTAGCAATGCTTACCTGCATTGGGTTTTCAGCTACCTAATTAAATTAATATTCAATGCTCTCACCTTTTAGATAGTACAGAGACTAGGAAGAGATGTTTATTTTTTCCCTTTTGTGTTGTCTGAAGGTGTATGTCCAGTTCTTATACTTCTCTATTTTTATCTACTGTATCCCTGTCCAATATTAGCAAATTTTCTGCTCAGTAAGACATGGGAAGAGTGCAGGATCCCTAATTGAGGAGATGGCTAGGATTGCGGCTAGCTGTGAGCCATGGAGATGTTCAAACATTTCCACCTTCCATGATCTCGTGAGACTGGGCCCAGGACATTGTGGATGGGGCTGCGCGCAGCGCCTGCGCGTTTGGTGACCTTGGGGGGGTCAGCGCCATTTTGTGGTGGTTGGAGGAGTGTGGATTGCGTGTTGGGGTGTTGTTGGAGCCGGAGAGAGAAGCTGGCAGAATAAAGAGCCTGTTTATTTCCAGTCTGCCTCTGAACTTATTCCCGTGGCGTTGTTGCTCCAAGTGGCAATTGCTTCAGGCAGCAACAGAAAGAGCTCTTTCCAGTTACCAGTGACTAGTCAAAATCCTTGCCCTAAGAACATTGGAAAGCATTACAGGAAATTTTAGGGTTGACTGTTGGCTATTAGTCACCCATTCTTACATCATTCACTCACCAGGTGTTTGTAGATCACCTATTATGTTCAAGTCATTGAGCTAGGACTGTAATAAAAGTTGTCTAGAAATATCCAGGGTACTCCACAAACCTGTGCCAGGAGGAGGGACTCTGCAAGGGAACCAGGAGTGTCTTCCTGAGAATGTGATATGGAAGCTGAGACCTGAAGGGAAGTCAGAAGTGAGGGGCCAGGTTGTCCATCAAGTTCATTAATGAGCCAAAAGGTGCTGTAGGTTCATTAGATAGAAGAGCAACTTACAGAAAAGTCTAAAGATACATAAGTAGTGGTCATCCTAGTTAATAAAATTGAAAACTCTCACAGGAGATTTGGCCAGCACTCGGGAACATTAATTAGATTTATGGACTTAATGTTCAGGGTGACTATTTTCCTAGGCTAAACAGTATGGAAAATGTATGTAAATGTAATAGGAAATGCAGAAGGATCACACTATGAGTTTCATAATTTTGTTTCTGAATATCATTCAGTACCTCCAGCCCAATTAAGTGTGCAGGGAATGCTTATTGAATTGAACCTCATCCTTTTCTTGGAGGCAGAAATAATTATCACCTGAAAAGTTTGTTGCAGACAGGAAGACACAGACCCAAGACCTGTGTTTAACTAGCCAGACATGTCAGGAACAGAATTTTGAACTTATATGCTTATGCCCAAATAAAAGTTGAATACAATGAGTGCAGAAGCATGAAGGAATACCCTGTCATTACCCTAGAATCAAACAGTTATTTATTTTAATGAGAAGAGAAATTCAGAAAGACTACTTCAAATAAGACATGGCCACAGTTCAGATTCCATCAGGAAGGTCACTGTGATGCCTCCTTTGAACGCTTTTCTAGCTTCTCATCTCATAGGGCTGGTTAGAACAGCTCCCCACATACCCTTTATCCTTATGAGCACACTAAGGTATTCCATCTCCACCATCAGTCATTGCGTTGGTCCACACTTGTGCCTTCCACAGATCTCAAAGCCATGCCCCACGCTGACTGTAGAAGCTTTTATTTTCCTGCTTCACAAACCATCCCAATCTTGCAGCCACTAACTTAAATCCAGACTTCCTTTAACATGCAAGGCCTCCAACATCTAGGCCGTTTTGGGGGCAACCCCCCTCCCCAAGCCATCCTCCAGCTTGAAACTATGTAAATAGTTTTGTCCTACCTTAGCCTTTAGGGCTAAATTCCAAGCCACCCATGGATACCTGAAACACGTATAACATTGAACTTTCTCTATGTAATTGTTTTTCCCTATACATACATGTCTATGGTAAACTTAATTTATAAATGAAGTATAGTAAGCAATTAATAACAAAAATAATAAAGTGGAGCAATTATAACAATATACGTTAATAAAATTGCCAGCATCACTACTGTTGTACATCAGAGCCCTTATTAGGTAAAAGCTCTGAGATACTGCAACAGTCGATCTGATAACAAAGATAGTTTCTAAGTGACTAAGGGGTAGCATATACAGTATGGACACACTGGACAAAGGATGGTTTACATCCTGGGTGGGATGGTGCAACATTTCATCATACTCCTCAGAACAACATGCAATTTGAAACTTACAAATTACTTATTTCTGGAATTTTCTATTTAATATTTTCACACTGCTGGTAAATGCAATCACAGAAAGTGAAACTGCACATGAGGTGGGACTGCTATGTACATTTAGTACTGAGAATATGCTGGAACCAGTTGTTGTGACACATGCCTGAAATCCCATCATATTGGAAAGATGAGGCAGGAGGATCCCAACTCTGAGATCAGCTTTGGAAACTTAGTGAAACCTTGTCTCAAAACGAAGAAATGAAAAGAGCTGGTGCAGGGAAAAAAAGAAAAAAAAAAATGTTGGTTTCCTCCAAGCCATTTTGTTTATTTTGTATTTGGTGTTCCCTACTGAAATCTTCCCTTTCCTCTCTCCTCTTCTCTTCTGCCTCCTGCTCCCAGCACACACACACACACACACACACACACACACACACACACACACACACACACACCTGCGCTCTCCCTGCTTCTGTCTCTCTAGCTCTCACTTGTTTAATTTAACCGCACTCCATCTTTTGGTCCAGATGACTGCTTCCTTGGGCCTTCCCTGGCCTCCCAGCCTGTCCATGTCCTCCTCTCTCCCAGCCCAACTCTCCCTGGACATTAACACACTGTTCAGGGATGTTGGCCCCCGCTGGGCCATCAGTCCCTTCGGGACAAGGACTGTCCTCTGTGATTTTACTTCTGTATTTCCAATCCCAGTTCTCTGCCAAGACCTCAATAGGTACTTTTTGTTTGTTTTTATTTTTCATAAAAACAATAAAACTCTAGAAGGTGTTTAATGGGGAAAAATAGAACTTGATTTGCATATGGGATAGATATTATACTGAGGCAGAGACTCAGTAAATGAGCCCCTGTGGCTTCCAGATGGAAAGTGGATTGTTTTCAAGTGGAGACTCCCCACCTTCTTCCAAGCCAGGGACTTTTGGTTGGGAGGCAGCTGACTGTGCTCAAGAATATTGTCCCTTGAGTTCTCTGCAAATGACCCCACTTTCATTTACAGTAAGTGAAATCCAGTCTCTCAGATGAAGCAGTTTTGAAATGTGGCATCACACCTTCAAAGAACAATTTGGGCTTGTTCTTCATGTGTCTTTGACTAATTGTGTGACCCCGGTCACCCTAAAAACTCTCTGAGACTGATAGTTTATATGTAAAATTCTGCATCAAATATGTATCCTTCCCCTATCACAGCATGGTCAGGAGGATTAATGTAGGTGGAAATTTTTGCAAGATGAGGTTGTAAGAGAGTTAAACTATAATATAATGATTTGCCTACAAAACATGTTGACTAGATTGCTGATCAGTCTCTCTTCCTTCCTTTTATTAATATGCTTAGAATTTCTAAACATTGCCTGTTGCCATTAATATTTTTCATTCATCCTGTGAAATCATCAGATTTGGCGAAGACCCGTTGTTCCATCCAAACACCCTGGCCATAAGAGAAGCATTATTGGTTAGAGAAGTTACAAACTACAGCTATTTTCAGCAAAGGAAGCTGCAAAGATGTTAAGAAAGAACCATTAAAAAAAAATGCAGCCACAGTATGGAGCTGGACAATACTAGATCAAATCTTGTCTCTTATTTGCTTGTGACCTTAGGACTATTTGTGTAACTTTTTGAGATTCATTCTCCTCATCAGGTAGAAGCAAGGAATAATAATATCTACAGGAAAGGGCAGCAGGAGAATGATTAACATGTACCCTACAAGGACAGCCTCTTACACAGCTGGTGTCTATTCAGTCTTTTCTTAGTGTGGATGCTATCCTGGCTAGTGATGACAGGTGTAATGCTTAGATAACATGGTAACCCCTTTATCTTGCCCATGTCTTGGGACACCTTCTGGGTCCTGGTATAATATTCCTGAAACTTAATTTTGTTCTTCTGAACAACTTGTGATAAGTAATAATTATGATACTAAAAAATGAATCATAATTGTTACTTGGGGTGAGGAGCTAGGGTATGCCAGGCCTCTTCTTGCTCCTTTATGAAGTGCTTTTTAGTCATCCAGAGCAGTCTTCCTCGTTACATGCAGGAGGTGCACTTGAGAGTTGAAGGAGCTGAGGTTGCGGGAGGTTAACAGACTGGCTCACTCTTACCCCAAAGCCAGGAACTTTCTTTTTTTTGGTACCGGGAATTGAACTCAGAGGCACTCGGCCACTGGGTCACATCCCCAGCCCTTTTTTTTTGGGCTAAGTTGCTAAGTGGCTAAGTGGCTAAGTTGCTAAGTGGCTCACCATTGCTGAGACTGGCTTTGAACTCGCGATCCTCCTGCCTCAGCCTCCCAGAGTGCTGGGATTACAGGCTGCGCCACCGCGCCCGGCTGCCAGGAGCTTTCTAAGTAAGTCCTGTGCTCAAATCCACAAGTCTCATGACTCACAGACCCCTGCCTCCTCCTCCAAACTGGATCTTTCTCTTCTCTGGTACTCCATTATCCCCACTCCATGTAGTCAGGAAACCTCTTCCCTGCTGACTTTTTGGAACCAATGTGGTCACATCCTCCTTTGCAGACAAGGAATCTTCTGTGAGTTAATATCTTTACTATTTTTGCTAATATTTAGAAAACACACTGGACCTTTGCTTGTAGATTATGATCATTGGAATCCTTGGGGTTTATCCTTGTGGCTTAATTCTTAGCAGCAGCGTTTTCTTCACTGTTATATGTTTAAGCTGTTTTTTCCTCAAGCCAAGTGCCATTACAGCCTCCTACGTGTTTAGGCACTAATTTTGAGAACTTAGTTTCAACAAAATTGTTTTAGAGAATTGGATTATTTTAATCAAACTTTTCAGTCCTTTGTTGTTGATATTAATTCCCCCCCCCCCTTGGCCATTTTAATTGTCTTCAGAGGATCAAGAAAAGAAAGTACCAGTTCTTTTGAAATACTTTTAAGTAGCTTTTTAGCTAGTGCTTTTTAGTTATTGAAGAAGTGTGCACCATACAAGCATCTTAAACAATTTGGGCTAAATGCTCTTCTGTCCCACTTCTGAATCCTTGCAGAAAGCTTCTAACACTTGTTAAAATTGTTTCAGGAAAGGAACTCTTCACTTCCAACATAATAATTTTCATTTTGCATTGAGGTATACATAGTCACAAAGATTGAAAATGCCATTCAATGGTAAAACTTTAGTTTTTATATCTGGCATTACCTTGTTTTATTACTGGCTGAGTTGCCCCAATGTGTGTTAACAGAAAGTGCCAAATTCCCCCACCCACACACCCCCTCAACTTCCCCCACCTGCTTTTAGGTAAGTTTTATTGTATTGAAAAAGTAAGACTCTGGATTGTTTTACTGCCGGGAAAGAAAGATCATTTTTATTAATGTTGCTTCTTGGATGACAGTGTCAGTCATCTCTTTGAAAATTCATTTTGGAAACAAAGTTTGTTCCTCAAACACCCTTAGAAAGAAGCTGTAAAAATGGCAGGGGAAAGATAATAATAACAAAGTAGAGGTATCAGAGCATTTATACAAGGAAACTTAGTTTTAACTTCCCTCAAACTCCATTTCAAACTTGCTTTTGTGCATGAAAATATGCTGCACAACTTTCCTTCCTCTATTTCTCAATTTTTTTCCCCACCGTCTCACCTGAAGGGTTCTGTGCATTAGATCAGAGCACCAGTCTTATTACCAGGGCTTCCTGGCCAGGCTCATTGGTGAGCCCAAGTCCCATACTGGGGTCACCAGCCCATGCCTCCTGTGGGGGTGGGGGGATGAGAAGCTGCCTAGAAGTCCCATATTGATCATGGGGCCAAATTTCCCCTCCCCACCTCAGCCCCAAATGTGTGAAACACTAAAACAATATTTTTAGTTGTCCTTAATGATGAAAATGGATATGCAATGAAATAACAAAAGTTGAGAATTATGGATCTTGTAACCTTGGGAGTGATTATAGAGGTAGAAAGAGTAGTTACAAATTTTACAAATTGTCCAACAACCTTTTAAAGAAGGGAACTGATGTGGCTGTGCCCCTGTAGTATGCTGTTTTTAAGTCCTTTGGGAATAGACCCAGTAGTGGGATGACTGGGTCATAAGGTGGTTGCATTCCCAGTTTTCCAAGGAATCTCCATACTGTTTTCCATATTGGCTGCACCATTTTGCAGTCCCACCAGCAATGTATGAGTGTGCCTTTTTTCCCACATCCTCTCCAACATTTATTGTTGTTTTTGTTCTTTTTTTAATTTATTTTTTATTCTAAGTTGTTATAAATGACAGCAGAATGCATTACATTTCATATTACACATATAGAGCACATTTTTACAAATCTCTGGTTGTATGCAAAGTATATTCACACCATTCCTGACTTCATACATGCACTTAGGGTAATGATATACATCTCATTCTACCATCTTTTTTTTTTCTTCACCCTTTTGCCCCTTTCCTTTCCCTCCCTCCCCATTGGCCATTCTAGTGTTCCTCTAATCCTCCTATGTTCCCCATCCCAACCTGACTGTGAATTGGCCTCCTTATATCAGAGAAAACTTTTGGCATTGGCTTTTGGGGATTGGCTAACTTCACTTAACATTATATTCTCTAACTCCATCCATTTACCTGCAAATGCCATAATTTTATTCTCTCTTATTGCTGAGTAATATTCCATTGTGAGTATATACCACATATTCTTTATCCATTCATCTACTGAAGGGCATCTAGGTTGGTTCCACAGTTTAGCTATTGTGAATTGTGCTGCTATAAACATTGATGTGGCTGTGTCCCTGTAGTATGCTGTTTTCAAGTCTTTTGGGTAAAGACCAAGGAGTGGGATAACTGGGTCATAAGGTGGTTCCATTCCAAGTTTTCCAAGGTGGCTCCATACTGCTTTCCATATTGGCTGCACCATTTTGCAGTCCCACCAACAATGTATGAGTGTGCCTTTTTCTCCACATCCTCTCCAACATTTATTGTTGTTTGTGTTCTTAAAAGCTGCCATTCTGACATCTGTGAGATGAAATCTTAGAGTGGTTTTGATTTGCATTTCTCTAATTGCCAGAGAGGTTGAGCATTTTTTCATGTATTTGTTGATGGATTGTATATCTTCTTCTGAGAAGTGTCTGTTCAGATCCTATGCCCATTTATTGATTGGGTTATTTGTGTTTTTTTGGTGTTAAGATTTTTGAGTTCTTTATATATTCTAGAGATTAGTGCTCTATCCGATGTGCATGTGGTAAAAATTTGTTCCCAATTAGTAGGCTCTCTGTTCACCTCACTGATTGTTTCTTTTGCTGAGAAGAAGCTTTGTAATTTGAGTCTATCCCATTTATTGATTCTTGGTATTAATTCTTGTGCTACAGGATTCTTATTAAGGAACTTGGGGCCTAATCCAACATGTTGGAGATTAGAGCTTACTTTTTCTTCTATTAGATGTAGTGTCTCTAATTCCTAGATCCTTGATCCACTTTGAGTTGAATTGTGTGCATGGTGAGAGATAGAGGTTTAATTTCATTTTATTGCATATGGATTTCCAGTTTTCCCAGCACCATTTGTTGAAGAGGCTATCTTTTCTCCAATGTACATTTTTTGGTGCCTTTGTCTAATTAATGTAAGATAACTGAAATTATATGTGTTAGTCTCTGTGTCCTCTATTCTGTACTATTGGACTACTGGCCTATTTTGGTGCCAATACCATGTTGTTTTTGTTACTATTGCTCTGTAATATAATTTAAGGTCTGGTATAGTTATGCCACCTGCTTCACTTCTCTTTCTAAGGATTGCTTTAGCTATTCTGGGTCTCTTATTTTTCCAAATGAATTTCATGACTGCTTTTTCTATTTCTATGAGGAATGTCATTGGGATTTTGATTGGCATTGCATTAAATCTGTATAGTGCTTTTGGTAGTATGGTCATTTTGACAATATTAGTTCTGCCTATCCAAGAACAGGGTAGATCTTTCCATCTTCTAAGGTCTTCCATAATTTCTTTCTTTAGTGTTCTGTAGTTTTCATTATAGAGGTCTTTCACGTCTTTGGTTAAGTTGATTCCCAAGTATTTTTTTTTTTTTAATGCTATTGTAAACGGGGTAGTTTTCCTCATTTCACTTTCAGAGGATTTGTCACTGATATATAGAAATGCCTTAGATTTATGGGTGTTGATTTTGTATCCTGCTACTTTGCTGAATTAATTTATGAGTTCTAGAAGTTTTCTGGTGGAATTTTTTGGGTCTTCTAGGTATAAAATCATATCATCAGCAAATAATGATAATTTGAGTCCTACTTTACCTATCTGTATCCCTCTAATTTCTTTTGTCTGTCTTATTGCTCTGGCCATCATTTCAATTACTATGTTGAATAGAAGTGGTGAAAGAGGGCATCCCTGTCTTGTTCCAGTTTTTAGAGGGAATGCTTTCAGTGTTTCTCCATTTAGAATAATGTTGGCCTGGAGATTAGCATATATAGCTTTTACAATGTTGAGATATGTTCCTGTTATCCCTAGTTTTTCTAGTGTTTTGAGCATGAAGGGTGCTGTATTTTGTCAATGCTTTTTCTGCATCTACTGAGATAATCATATGGTTCTTATCTTTGAGTCTATTGATGTGATGAATTACATTTATTGTTTTCCGTATGTTGAACCATCCTTGCATCCCTGGAATGAACCCCACTTGATCGTGGTGTATTATATTTTTTATATGTTTCTGTATCCATTTCCTAGAATTTTATTGAGAATTTTTGCATCTATGTTCATTAAAGATATGGGTCTGAAGTTTTCTTTTTTGGATGTGTCTTCGCCTGGTTTGGGGATCAGGGTAATGTTGGCCTCATAGAATGAGTTTGGAAGTGCTCCCTCTTTTTCTATTTCCTGAAATAAATTGAAGAGTATTGGTATCAGTTCTTCTTTAAAGGTCTTGTAGAACTCGGCTATGTATCCATCTGGTCCTGGGCTTTTCTTGGTTGGTAAGCTTCTGATGGCATCTTCTATTTCATCGCTTGGAATTGGTCTGTTCAAATTATGTATATCATCCTGCTTAAGTGTGGGCAGATCATACAACTCTAGAAATTTGTCGATACCTTCGGTGTTTTGTATTTTGTTGGAGTACAAGTTTTCAAAATAATTTTGAATTATTTCCTGTATTTCCGTAGTGTTTGTTGTGATATTTCCTTTTTCATCATATATGTTAGTAATTTGAGTTATCTCTCTCCTTCTCTTTGTTAGCTTGGATAAGAGTATGTCAATTTTATTTATTTTGTCAAAGAACCAACTTTTTGTTTTGTCAATTTTTTCAATTGTTTCTTTGGTTTGAATTTCATTAACTTCAGCTCTGATTTTAATTATTTCCTGTCTTCTACCACTTTTGGTGTTGGATTGTTCTTCTTTTTCTAGAGCTTTGAGATGTAATTTTAAGTCATTTATTTGTTGACTTTTTCTTCTTTTGAGGAATGAACTCAATGCAATGAACTTTCCTCTTAGAACTGCCTTCATAGTGTCCCAGAGATTTCGATATGTTGTGTCTGTGTTCTCATTCACCTCTAAGAATATTTTAATCTCCTCTTTGATGTCATCTGCAACCCATTGTTCATTCAGTAGCATATTATTTAGTCCCAAGGTGTTGGAGTAGCTTTTATTTCTTATTTTATCATTGATTTCTGATTTCATTCCATTATGGTCGGATAGAATGCAGGGTAGTATCTCAACTTTTTTGTATTTGCTCAGAGTTGTTTTGTGGCCTAGTATATGGTCTGTTTTAGAGAAGGTTCCATGTGCTGCTGAGAAGAAAGTGTATTCACTTGTTGAAGGATGAAATATTCTCTATAAGTCAGTTAAGTCTAAGTCGTTTATTGTATTTTTGAGTTCTATAGTTTCTTTGTTCAGCTTTTGTTTGGAAGATCTATCCAGTGGTGAAAGGGGTATGTTAAAGTCACCCAGAATTATTGTGTTGTGGTCAATTTGACTCTTAAACTTCAGGAGAGTTTGTTTGATGAACATGGATGCTCCATTGTTTGGGGCATATATATTTATAATTGTTAAGTCTTGTTGGTGTATGGTTCCCTTGAGCAGTATGTAGTGTCCTTCTTTATCCCTTTTGATTGACTTTAGCTTGAAGTCTACTTTATTTGATATGAGGATGGAAACCCCTGCTTGTTTTCTCTGTCCATATGAGTGGTAGGATTTCTCCCAACCTTTTACCCTCAGCCTATGGATGTCTTTTCCTATGAGATGAGTTCTTGGAGGCAGCATATTGTTGGGTCTTCTTTTTTTTTTATCCAATCTGCTAGTCTATATCCTTTGATTGGTGAGTTTAGGCCATTAACATTCAGAGTTATTATTGAGATGTGTTTTATATTCCCAGCCATTTTTATTTCTGGTATTTACCTTGACATGGTTTCTCTTCTGATTGTCTTTTTCCTTTAGTGTAATACCTCCCTCTGTTGATTTTCATCATTGTTTTTCTTTTCCTCTTCATGGAATATTTTGCCGAGGATGTTCTGTAGTGCTGGCTTTCTACTTGTAAATTCTTTTAACTTTAGTTTATCATGGAAGGTTTTTATTTCATCCTCAAATCTAAAGCTTAATTTTGCTGGGTATAAGATTCTTGGTTGGCATCCCTTTTCCTTCAGAGCTTGGAATATGTTGTTCCATGATCTCTTGGCTTTGAGTGTCTGAATTGAAAAATCTGCTGTGATACGAATTGGTCTCCCCCTATATGTGATCTGATTCCTCTCTTTTGTGGCCTTTAAAATTCTATCCTTGTTGTGTATGCTAGGCATTTTCATTATAATGTGTCTTGGTGTAGATCTGTTGTAATTTTGTACATTTGGTGTCCTATAGGCCTCTTGTATTTGGTTTTCCAATTCATTCTTCATGCTTGGGAAAATTTCTGATATTATCTCATTGAAGAGGTTGTGCATTCCTTTGGTTTGAAACTCTGTGCCTTCCTCTATCCCAATTTTTCTTAGATTTGGTCTTTTGATGTTGTCCCATACTTCTTGGATGTTCTGTTCATGGTTTCTTACTATATTCATTGTGTGGTCAACTTTATTTTCAAGATTATATATTTTGTCTTCATTGTCTGAAGTTCTTTCTTCCAGCTGATCTAGTCTGTTGGTGATGCCTTCAATTGTGTTTTTTATTTGGTTAATTGTTTCCTTCATTTCAAGGATTTCTGACTGGTTTTTTTTTTTTTTTTTTTTTTCAGAGTTTCTATCTCTTTTTTGAAGTAATCTTTTGCTACCTGTATTTGCTCTCTTATATCTTTGTTGTAGTGGTCAATTTTTGCCTGTATTTGCTCATTTAGGTCATTCTTTGATTCACAGATGATTTTAATTATGAACCTTCTGAACTCCTTCTCTGACATTCCTTCAACTTTGCTGAGCATGGGTTCTGTTATTATAGAATCCTGGTTTGTTTGGGGTATTTTCCTCCCCTGTTTTTTCATGATGTCTATTTGCTTTACTTTTTTGCAGTGTAGATCTGAGTTATTATAGTTTCTTCCCTATATTCTTATAATACCCTTGCAGGTTGTCTGTGCCTCCCCTTAGTGCTGGACTATCAGAACCTGCCACTGAGCCTCAAAGTATGCTACCTGGGGCTGGGTTCACACTGGTTGATGTGTGCCAAACTGGTTGAGTCTGAGCTCCTGTGGTGGTCTGGGGGTAACCGCACTGGGGTGAAGGTCCGCAGGACTGCCCTGGACCCGCCTGGGCTCAGGCAGAGTTGGCAGGTCTGTCCTTGCTGTCTCCTGCTCTGGGGCAGAGGTCCCGGGACTGGATGGAGCCTGGGACTGAGGGCACTCTGATGTAGGACCCTGGGGCTGCCCTGGGCCTGCCTGCACTCTAAGCAGAGTTGGCCAGTCTGTCCTTGCTGTCTCCTGCTCTGGGGCAGAGGTCTGTGGGGCTGGCTGGAGGCTTGTTGCACACCAGCAGGTGTCGGCAGGACTGACCTGGGGCTGGCTGTGCTCCAGTGAAGGTCCGCGGGACTGCCCTGGGCCGGCCTGGGCTCAGGCAGAGTTGGCAGGGCTGTCCTTGCTATCTCCTGCTCTGAGGTGGAGGTCAGCGGGACTGGGTGAAGCCTGGGCCTGGCGACACTCTGTTTGTGTTCTTAATAGCTACCATTCCGACTGGTGTGAGATGAAATCTTAGAGTAGTTTTGATTTGCATTTCTCTAATTGCCAGAGTGTTGAACATTTTTTTCATGTATTTGTTGATTGATTGTATCTGTTCAATTCCTTGGCCCATTTATTGATTGGGTTATTTGTTTTTTTGTTTGTTTGTTTTTGTTTTTGGTGTTAAGATTTTTAAGTTCTTTATATATTCTCGAGATTAGTGCTCTATCTGATGTGTGTGTAGTAAAGATTAATTCCCAATTAGTAGGTTATCTATTCACTTCACTGATTGCATTTATAGCAGCATAATTCATAATAGCTAGGTTGTGGAACCAACCTAGATGCCCCTCAATAGATGAGTGGACAAAGAAATGTGATATATATATATATATATATATATATATATATATATATATATACACAATGGAATATTACTCAGCAATAAAAGAAAATAAAATAGTAAATGGATGAAGTTGGAAAATATAATGCTAAGTGAAGTTAGCCAATCTCAAAAATCCAAATGCCGAATGTTTTCTCTGATGTAAGGAGGATGATTCACAGTGAGGTTGGGACGGGGAACATAGGAGGATTAGAGGAACACTAGAAAGGTCAATGGTGAAGGAGGGGAAAGGAGGGGGCAAGGAGACATAAAGGAAAAAATGAAAGGATGATAGAATGAGATGATATCATTACCCTAAGTGCATGTATGAAGACATGAATTGTATGAATATACTTTGTATACAGTGATATGTAAAAATGTACACTATATGTGTATTACGAATTGCAATGCATTCTACTGTTACATACAACAACTCTGGGTTAAAAAAAAAAAGAAGTAGGGAACTGACACCAAGATCATACAAGACCATCAAGCTTATTTTCCTGTGTACCCCAAATACCTCTATGCCTGTATTTCATGGGTGGCTTTGGGAGGAAAGACTGTTCTTTGAAGAGCTGGACAGTATGGAAATTGAGGAAACTGCTTAAACTCTTAGGGTTACTCAGTGTAAGTCGGGGTGGGGGACTCTTGGGGAATGCCTCCAGCAGGGCCCAGCCATTACCTTCCATCTGCTGTGCTACTGACAGGGGCTCTCGCAAGTGATTGGAGTAAACGGGGCATATATTGGGGATCCTGTTGCCGCCTGAAGCGCTTGGAGCAACGGAGCCGCGGGAAAAACTTCAGAGGCGAACTGGAGACAAACAGCTTTTTATTCTGATAACTTTTCTCTCTGGTTCTAACAACGACTAACACACGACAAACACACCACTAAAATGGCGCTGACCCGATCAGCAATTTCGGCCAAGTCACTCGAGATCCCGCAACAAGTCCCGTGAGACTACGGGAGGCAACAAAGCCCAAATCTCCACGGCTCATAGTCAACCGCAAATTCAAGTCAATCCCCAAACAGGGCTCCTGCATTTCCCCCTTTTTGTTTTAAAAGAGGTAATGCTCTAGGACGTCTATGTGCAACCAACATTCTTACCCGTCATCGGATAATCAAGGCTGTGCCCTTGACTCCTGTCTTAGGTTGATATGTCGGCCACATGAGACTGTCCCGTGCGACTGTGCCTGTCTTAGGTTGTCCCCCTCTGGGGATCTTACCTGTCATTGGCTAACCAGCCATCCAATGGAGCCCTTTAGGATCGACCATATATGATAACTAACAGCCGTCCAATTGTGAGGAGATGTTGCGGCTTTAAGGCGACAAGCCTTTTGGTGATGAGCCAAATTGCATAGCATATCAAATTGTTTAAACAAATCAGCTGCCCTAAGTTCCATCAAGTAACACACTGAATTCTCTAGACAAATACCTGCAAGGCATTGTCCCGTAAAGTCCCAAACAATGAAAGATCAAAATGTCCATTTGTTATAACATGTTGATGTAGGAGGCCCCATGCATGTAGAGCAGAGGCCACACTGTTGGTGAGGTTGTTTGATGTTTGAGCAGCAGGGATGCTTGCGGCGGCCGCGATCCCTGCAGCTGTAGCAGCAGACGTCTTTTTTATGTTTAGACAATGCCACCGGCAAATCTTCAGGGCCCGCTACCTAGAAACTCAAACATCAATTATTAAAGGAAAGGCAGTGCTATTGCAGCACTGAGTCAAGAGGCGAGTTGTCAAACTACAAAATAGAATAATTAGATTAGAAAATTAAAGTTGATTTTTGTTCACATACATCGCTGGTTGAGCTGAAAATTAAAGTTGATTTTTGTTCACACACATCGCTGGTTGAGCTTCTACAAACATAAGTTGGAAAAATATCATATTTAGAACAAATCAAAGAAAGACTGAGGGTAATTACTGCATTAAAGATAGATTAAAGAAAAGGTAAAGGCACTTTAGAGAAATAATTTGTTAACTGGAACCCTTGAGTCTCTGTATACAGAGCAATCTTTTACCTGTTGAGATAATTGAAATTAATGAGCTATTAAACAAATGAAGTTAATAACAAATAAACAATCTTAAGTCAAAACACCAAAATATCAGGTTATATAGCACTAGTCATATTGTTTGCTAAAGAGAAGTCCGAGGGACACCTATAAATCAAAATTGAAAGTACCTTCATTTATAAAATTATTTACCTAAATTGAATACTCTTAACCTAAAATGAATTAAAGTTATTTGGAGCCATATATATATATATATATATTTTTCTTTTTCATAAGCGCTTTGTTCTTTGTGACGTCACACTGGACAGACGAACAAACATACAAACATATATTTGTGATGTCACATTAACATGAAATGTAGACAAATGTACAGACATAAAGACATGTATAAAAAGGAAAAAAAAAAATACAATTGTGTGCCCACTAAAGAGAGATCTCCTTGTCCCGGCCGGGAGGAATGACACTTAAGTTGTGAAATATTTTGAAGGACTCCTTGGAGGGAATCATTCTGTACCTTGATCTTGGTCCTCTTGATTTTGTACCTTTTTTATTAATCTTGATACTTCAATAACTTCATCTTGATCATTTTGATGTGGTACCTGTTTTATTAATCTAGATGGTATCCATATTGGAGATGATTCGTCTTTTGGAAAAACACAAACAGATCCTCTTCCCCAAATTAATACTGGATCTGGACCCTTCCATGTACCTGAAAGAACATCCTTCCAGTAAACCAAAGGTTTATGTTGTTGGTGTGGATTCCAATGTCTGTCTCCAGCAGAATAACCATTAGAGTCTAAAGTTAAAAAATTTAAGGTAAACAGGGCAACTGCCAATCTGTCCTTAGGACTTTTCCAATTTCCTTCTTTTTGTTTTAATAACATAATTTTCAGTGTTCGGTTTGCTCTTTCAATAATGCCCTGACCCTGAGGATTGTATGGGATGCCTGTTTTATGGGATATATTGAATTTTGCGAAAAACTGTTTGAAAGATGAGGACGTATATGCGGGGCCATTATCTGTTTTAAGCATTTTGGGGATGCCCAATGCAGCAAAAGCTTGCAAACAATGAGATGTAACATCTTTAACTTTTTCTCCAGAATGTAAGGAAGCAAAAATCATGCCTGAGCATGTATCTATGGTCACATGAATAAATCGCAATTTTCCAAAACTTGGCTCATGAGTAACATCCATCTGCCACAAATGATTGGGCATTAATCCTCTAGGGTTAACTCCGAAATGAGGATTGGGCAAATGTGTCATACAAGATTTACAATCTTTTACAATTGTTCTGGCTTGCTTCTTTGTGATTTTAAACCTACGTTGCAAGGTGGTGCTGTTGACATGAAACTGGGAGTGGAATAAAGTAGCTTGTTGTAGCACTGAAAGTATAAATATTGTTTTTGTAAGTTCATCAGCCTTTTGATTACCTTCATGGAGGGGACCAGGCAAATTAGTATGTGCTCTAATATGGCCTACGAATAGAGGTTCTTTTCTTGCCCACAAAAGTTTTTGTATTTGATAAAACAATTTAAAGGCTGGAGTATGAGGTGCTATTGGTCCTGCTAACTCTAATTTTGGGACGGCTTGTACAATATAGTGGCTATCTGAAAAAATGTTTACGGGCTGGTCCCTAAAATTTTCCAGAGCTCTTACCACAGCTTCCAGTTCCACTAGTTGAGCTGATTTATGTGCAGTTATGTAAGTCATATTTTCTTTTTTAGTGACTACTGTAGCAGTACCATTTGAGGACCCATCTGTAAATACATTAAATGCCTTAGGAATAGGTTGATTTTTTATTACCTGTGGAAATATAATAGGATGATTAATACAAAAAGATAATATAGGGGACTTAGGAAGATGATTATCAAAATTTGCAGAAGTAGAGCATTTAGCTATAGCCCAATCATTATCATTGAAGCATAAGTATTCAATCTGTGATGATGAATAGGGAGTAATAATAGTAGCAGGGTGAATGCCAAATATTTTAGTAGAAGTCTTAAGTCCTTGAAGAATAAGTTTAGCCACCATGGAGGTATAAGATTCAATTATACTTTTAGGAGAGACGGGCAAATGTATCCATAATAAAGGCCCTTGTTGCCAAAATACTCCTGTGGGTGTATATTGTGAAGAAATAATAATCAACATCAGTGGTTGAGTTAAATCAAATCTATCACAATGAGCTCCTTCGATGGCTTTTTCTACTAACTTTAAAGCTTTCCTAGCGTCAGGAGTCAATGTTCGTGGTGAAGATGGATCAGGATCTCCACGAAGGATGTCAAATAAAGGTTTTAGTTGGCCAGTAGTGAGATTTAGTGTAGGGCGAAGCCAATTAATGTCTCCCAGTAGTTTTTGGAAATCATTGAGGGTGGTCAAATGTTCTTTATTTATTAAAATTTTTTGGGGTCTAACAAAAGTATCCATGATTTTAAATCCTAAATATAATATGGGAGATCTGGTTTGAACTTTTTCTGATGCTATATATAATCCATATTTTTTTAAATTTTCTACCACATCACTGAATATATTAAATAAGATTTTTTGATTAGGGTGGGCCAATAAAATATCATCCATGTAATGTAGACACATGAGGTTTGGATATTTATTTTTAATGGGTTGGATAGCCTTGTCCACATATATTTGGCATATGGTGGGGCTATTAGCCATTCCCTGTGGTAAAACCTTCCATTGATATCTCTGATCAGGGCCATTATTGTTAATAGAAGGAAGTGAAAAAGCAAACCTGGGGGCATCCAGAGGATGTAGGGGAATAGAAAAGAAGCAATCCTTTATATCAAGAGTAATAAGATGGAAATTTTTTGGAATAGCTATGGGACTAGGAAGACCAGGTTGAGTAGGGCCCATAACTTGCATGGTTTTATTGATTTGTCTAAGATCATGTAACAATCGCCATTTTCCTGACTTTTTCTTGATCACAAATATGGGGGAATTCCAGGGAGAGGTGGAAGGTTCTATATGACCTGCTTCTAATTGTTCCTGAACTAGTAGGTGGGCCGCTTGTAATTTCTCTTTAGATAGGGGCCACTGAGGGACCCACACTGGCTTATCAGAAAGCCATGGTATTTTCAAAATTATTTTCTCAGTGGCCCCGAAAAAAAATATCTTTTTCCTTTATGACAATGATTACTTTTAGGGTTAAGATTACTCTGTACTTTTTGATAATGAGTTCTTTTGTGGTTAAGATTACCCTGTAGGTTTTCACATTTAACATCTGCAGGCTTGGTTGCAAGGTGTACTCCCATTTGTTGCAAAATATCTCTTCCCCATAAAGTAACCGGTAGATTAGGTAAAACATAAGGCTGAAATGTTCCTTTATGGCCTTCATCATCCTCCCATTTTAAAATTACGGCACTTTTATCTGGGAGGTTATTATATCCCAAGCCTCTTAAACTGGTTGAAGCTTTTTGCAGAGGCCAGTGCTTGGGCCATTGGCGTAAATTAATAATGGAAGAGTCAGCTCCAGTATCTATTAATCCCTCCATTTCTATTCCTTGGATTTTTATTTTACACATAGGCCTCCTTGAACAGTCTCGAACCCAGCAAGCCATGGGACTTGAGTCAGTGGAACAAAATCCTCTATTGTTCCCTTCTTGAGGCATACCCATTTTAAATGAATTATGTAAATTGGGAAGGAGAAGCAACTGAGCAATTCTATCTCCTTGATTAACAGAAGTTATACTTTGGGGTGAGCTAAGCATTATTTTTATTTCCCCTTTGTAGTCTGAGTTTATTACACCTGGGGTCACTTGCAAACCTAATAAGCTTTTAGGACTACGCCCGATAATAAGTCCTACAGTCCCTGAGGGAAGAGGTCCCCTGACTCCTGTGGGTATCAGTTGAACCCCCATTTCAAGTGTTAACAATATTCGGGCGGTGGAACAGAGGTCTAATCCTGCATTTCCTCTTGTTCCTCTGGCGAGGGAGTGGATGGGTAGTAGGGATTGTCGGGGAAGCATCTGAGTGGATGCTTGAGGATACTCCTTCTGCAATGCCCCGTACATTTGTGGGCCCCGGGGTATTGGGCCCCGTGCCCCGTTTTTTGAATTCCTGAACAAAGGATTTCCATGGATGTCAAATTTTGAATGGCATTTATTGGCCCAATGATTTTCCTTTTTTACACCTGGGGCAGCGGCCTGGGGCACGGTATGAGCTTGATCTTATTTCTCTTTTGGGATTTTGCCTAGAATTGCCTGATTGATTATGATAATTTTGCCTGGAATATCCTGATTGATTATAATATCTACGTTTAGCCTTTGTGAAATTTCGAGAGGAAGCACCTCTCATTGAGGCTGCAATCACATTTCCTGTGACAAAGGCGTCATTTATATCTTTACATAGTTGTATATATACGGAAAGATCCTTTTTAGTTCTCCATGGCCTGATGGCTGCTTGGCACCATTTATTTGCATTTTCATAAGCTAATTGAACAACTAATGGCATAGCTTGGTCAACATCTGCAAACACACTACCTGCAGTTCTCAAATGTCGATCAGCAAAGTCGGCATACGGCTCATTAGGTCCTTGAATCACTTTTGACAAGCTACCTTGTAGATCCCCAGGTCCTTGTACAGTTTTCCATGCCTCTAAGGCAGCTGCATTTATCTGAGCATATACATCTGGGTCATAATCTGTTTGAGCCTGTAAGTCTGCGAATTGCCCTTCTCCTGTGAGCATGTCTATATTATAGTTTTCAAACCCTGCAGCCGCGTTTCTTTTAGCCGTTTCTATACAAAGTTCTTGGAATTGCGATCGCCAAACCAAGAATTGCCCCCCGCTTAATGTTGCTTTACATAGACTTTTCCAGTCTGAGGGGGTTAAGCTAAAGGTGTTAAGGGACTCCAGCATACTCAACGTGAAAGGAGCTTGGGGCCCATAAGTCATTACTGCCTCTTTGAGATTTTTTATTGTTTTGAAATCTACTGACTGATGGACACTCTGTCCATTTTTCTTTTCAAATGCTGGCGGTTCCCAATGTATCTCTGAGTTGTCCTCGAGAGCGCATAAGCGATCAGAAAGACTTTTTATTTCTGTTTCTAGGGTATGCAAATGCCTAGTAATACCCTTCATATTTTCTGTAATGGATTCCACCCATGGGGGAGTAGAGGACACAAGTGGCTGCTCTACCTGACCGTCCTTTTTCTTGGTCTTTTTTAGTTTCTTTTTCCTCATTTTCTCAGGATCACTTTTACTAGATTCCTCACCACTGCTAATTTCACTGACAGCAATATCCTGAGGCCCAGGTTCCAGTGAGAGCAAGTATCCTTCAGCTTTTACCAATAACTCCCGAATAGCTTTAATAGCTTGGATTTTTGTCATTTTTGGGTCTCTTCTAATACTCTCTTTACTGGTCTCAGTTGGCCCAGTGGAATCTACACTTTTTTGATCACTTTCACTTTTGTCTATATACTCCTCACTGAGAACAGAGTCAGGTATATCAAGGAGTCTTTGCATAGCCTCTATCACTTGGGATTCAGTTATATTCGAACCCATCTTTAGAGACCTTTCAGTTCTTACCTGTCCGCTCCGAAGTCCCCGTACGGGCCACCACCTGTTGCTGCCTGAAGCGCTTGGAGCAACGGAGCCGCGGGAAAAACTTCAGAGGCGAACTGGAGACAAACAGCTTTTTATTCTGATAACTTTTCTCTCTGGTTCTAACAACGACTAACACACGACAAACACACCACTAAAATGGCGCTGACCCGATCAACAATTTCGGCCAAGTCACTCGAGATCCCGCAACAAGTCCCGTGAGACTACGGGAGGCAACAAAGCCCAAATCTCCACGGCTCATAGTCAACCGCAAATCAAGTCAATCCCCAAACAGGGCTCCTGCAGGATCCAAAGGCACTAACTTTTTTGTTTGTTGCTATGGTGTTTGGGTTTTTTGTTTTTTGAGACAAAGTCTTCCTATAGTTGCCCAAGGTGGTGTTGAACTCCTGGACTCAAGCAATTCTCCTGCCTCAGCCTCCTCCGTTGCTGGAAATGCATCTATTCTTAATGTGCCCTACTATGTTGTTTTGTGTTCATTTTGGGAACTGGTGATGTACATAGTACAGAATCAGCCTCCAGGTGTCATCAGCATGTGACAGTGATTGGGCATTAGGTCCCAGGCAGATGCTGTCAGTGTAGTAGATGCTGAATTATTTATTTATTTGTTTGTTTGTTTTGCACTGGTGATTGAACTCAGGGGCACTCAACCACTGAACCACATCCCCAGCCCTATTTTGTATTTTATTTAGAGACAGGGTCTCACTGAGTTGCTTAGTGCCATGCCACTGCTGAGACTGGCTTTGAACTCTTGAGCCTCCTGCCTCAGCCCCGAACCACTGGGATTACAGGCATGCACCTCAGCGCCTGGCTGCAGAAGAGATTTTTATATAGATTGTCACTCCCTGTGGGTCCTGTAACTTTGTGCTTTGTACAAATCCTTCCCAGATCCTTATCACAATAGTTCTTCATTGGTGTGAGCTATTTCTAACACCCTTCCAACAGGCTCCTCAAGGACAGAGCAGGCTGTCCCTGATACCTCTTTTTATTCTTCCCCTGAGCCTGGCACAAGGCCTGATGTGTGATGGATACCTTGGAAAGACAAGGTGGAGAAAACAAGAATAAAATCATTTTATTCTCATTTATTGATGTCACAATTTGCCCCATCTTATACTAGGAGTCATACAGTACAAGAGCTTGAAAGACCCTCGATGGCAGCTGATGATTTATTGGCACCTCTGACACCCGGCACCTGTGGATGGTGCCTCCCACATCAGTGTTCCCTCAGTGGCATTCCTCTTGGCTGCACCTGTTCTTTTGATGACCACATCTGTTTTCTAGCTCACCTGACTTGCAGCATTAAAGCTTTTCTGCAATGCATAGAAAGCAAGCATACAGGAGCAAAGATCCTGAGGAGTGGGATAACTGGGTCAAATGGTGGTTCAACTCCAAGTTTTCTGAGGAATTTCCATAATGCTTTCCAGAGTAGTTGCAGCAATTTGCAGTCCCACCAGCAATGTATGAGTGTACCCTATTCCCCATGTCCTTGCCAACATTTATTGTTACTTTCATTCTTGATAGTTGCCATTCTGACTGGAATGAGGTGTAATCAGACAAAGTGAAATGAAGGAAAGGGAGCGGGGATAGGAAAAGGAAAAACAGTGGAATGAATCTGAAATGATTTTCCTATGTACACATTTAAATACACCATAGTGAATCTTACCATCATTATGTATACATAAGAATGGAGTCCTAACTAGACTAATATATATTCTGTGTTTGTACAGTTATATCAATGAATTCTACTGTCGTGTATAACTAAAGAGAACCAAAATATATATGTATATACAAGTTGAATATCCCATATCTAAAATACTTAGCACACAAAATATTTCAAATTTTGGATTTTGTTACATTTGGGGATATTTATATAGACTTTGCCAGTTGAGCATCTCTAATCCAAAAATCCAAAATATTGCATAATCTAGAACTTTCTGAAAGGATGCTTTCAACCTTTCTTTCTTTCTTTCTTTTTTGAGTAATAAAGATTGAACTCAGGGGCACTCAACCACTGTGCCACATCCCCAGCCCTATTTTGTATTTTATTTAGAGAGAGGGTCTCACTGAGTTACTTAGCACCTCACTGTTGCCGAGGTTGGCTTTGAACTTGTGATCCTCTTGCCTCAGCCTCAGAAGCCGTTGGATTATAGGTGTGCACCACCGCTCCCAGATCACTAGGGCTTTTAAAGGGAATGTACTTCCATATTAGTAACTGACCTCAAACTGTAATTTTTTAAAACATGTTTATTACAGAATTATATCATTAAATTATGATAAACAGATGAAGTAGGAAGTGCAAAGGAAAATGTCTTCATTGTTCAAAACAGGAGAAATTCCTCTTAAAGATGTTCTATCTGGGACTAATTTATTCAAAATGTGGTGTGTACTGTGAAGATTAATTAATGACAGGTGGTGGCCTTTTGCAGAGCTTCTCAGCCTGAGTCTGATGTGCTATTTAATTTTTTTTATTCCAAATCTCCATAACTAAAGGATTTTTTCACCCTGCCCTTTGTTCACAATATGGAACTGTAATTGAGTTCATATTTCTCACCCACCTTTCAGTTGTAATTAATATTTTATTATAGCAGATTTTATCACTAACTAGCAGAGCAGCAGGGTATTAAACTTCATGCTTGCATGTGCACGCACACACACACACACACACACACACACACATCCAGGAAAGCTCTTTCTTATGAGTTATAGCTGAGAGAACATAAAATATGCTTGTGGTGGCCTGCAACCCTTCCACAGCAGTTTATGGCCAGCCTTAAGAACACAGCGGGACAAAGAGAAAATAAAGCTGCTCACACGGACTCTTCAACCCCACAGGTCTGTTCATACTGGCAGTATGTTACCAGTGTCTGTGTGACACTACTTACCAGTTTTCATTCATAATTTAATGACCAGGGCAATGTTAGGTCAGCTGCTCTCGGCACCAGTGCTTCACGCAGCACTCTAAGGGATCCTGGCCATGACGACGGCATGTTGAATTCTCACCTGATTTTAAACTGGTGACGTACTTCTTAAAACAGTTAAGTCTTTCCAGGTTGTTTGGTGTATTTGGATATAATTTCAGTAGGTGTTGACAGATTTAGGAAAGGGCTACATGTGAACAAGAAATAGGGTGAGCAAAAATTCTATGTGGTTGCATGTGATACACTTTAGTTATGTGTTTACTTTGTGTGTAATTAATATTTTTATTTTCTGACATCTCCTACAAATTAGTCTTCAGAAAGATTATCAATACTCATTTCTCTTCTTTTTAATACATCATAGGATATATGGCTTGTATCAAAAATTGCAAAACAAGACAAAAGTCACTTTTACGTCCCTGAAATGATCAGAAGTGACTATTTTAGGAAATAGCAAAAGCAGCAATGGAAGAATCATTGCATTTCTCCTTCTCTCCTTTTCTCCTTGTCCCTCCTTCTGTTAAGCAGTTTAGTAACCCTCTAATATTTTGTGCTAATAAGAAATAGCATAAATGATAGGAAATATGGACTTAACAATTAAGGTTTTAATCGTGCAATGAAAAATTTAAGTCGATTTCAATTCTACTTCAGGCTTCCTCTCAAAGACCTCAAACTCAGAAAAAAACTAAAAACATATTTTATCACGTTTGAACTTTTAAGCTTAAAAAAGCACGTGCAAGATGTTCAAATGTTCTTTTCTATGTTATACGTCATGTGCTATTCTAAATACATGCAGATTTCTTACTGTCCTTGTAAAGGCCTTAGAGTTTTGTTATAGGGAAGCCTAGCATAAATCAAGGTGCAACTTTTAAAAAAAAAAAAATTTATTTATTTGCCTTAGTTGTACACAATGCCTTTATTTTTACGTGGTGCTGAGGATCGAACCCAGGTGGTGCACGTGCTAGGCGAGCGCTCTGACACAACCCCAGCCCAAGGTGCAACTTTTATATATATATATATATATATATATATATATATATTTATTTTTTTTTTTTTTTTTTTTTTTTTTTTTTGGTACCGGGTATTGAACTCAGGGGCACTCAACCACTGAGTCACATCACCAGCCCTGTTTTGTATTTTATTTAGAGACAGGGTCTCACTGAGTTACTTAGCACCTCACTGTTGCTGAGGTTGGCTTTGAACTCACGATCCTCCTGTCTCAGCCTCCTGAGCTGCTGGGATTACAGGCATGTGCCATCGTGCCTGGCCAGGAATTGTGCAACTTTGATAAACAAAGACGCCTTAGTAATACATTAAAAAGATAATAGAATTTTAATTCGGCTCACTAAGCTAGAAACTTCTGATTGCCTTTCTATCCTTGAGAATCTGCTTTTCTGTTTTTAATCTTTTTAGAAAAACCAGACAGATTTTCTTTTCCTTTGCCTTTTCCTTTTTTTTTGTTTTTTTTTTTTTTTTTTTAGAAAAGTCAGCATAAAGCACTTCTATTGCAATAGTAAAACTTGAAAATCATATGTGGTGTGGGGGAAACAGGGACAAAGCAACAATTTCTCTCACCAAATCACTACACAGGACAGGGAAGGGTAAGAAGGGGCTGAGGAACAAAAAGCCAGGAAACCTGGAGATCCTGGAGATCAGCAGAGAGCCAAGCATCAAAAACAAAACAAAACAAAACAACAACAACAACAAAAACACAGGAGATGCTGAAGCTGCGGAGGCCAGCAGCGTTTTCTGAGAGAACACTTGAGGATGTGTCACAATGGCCGGGCTTTCATTGGATGTTGAAGTCTACAAACAGCACCTTCAATTTAAGCTTTCAATTAAAGTTCTTAAATTTTATGAAGTGGAACTTCGATAGCTTTGATATTACAGAAGTTCTGAAAGTCCATTAGAAAAACCAAAAGATGGAGGAAAGAAAGAAAAAAAAGAGAAAAAAACCCAAAACCAAGACCAGCCAGGTCACAAAGGTGGCTTCAGAGGTCTCTGCTGGCCTAGGGACAGATACCTGTAGTGTCCAACATGGCAGTGAAAGTGATCTGCTTTCAAAAGGCGGAGGGGTTCAGGGAAGGGTGGCTGGAGTCAGAGGAAAAGGCTCTCCCCTCCCCACTGCAGTTTTGGGTAGGGCTTTTAATTTAACCCGAGGACATTTCTCACATTGGAGAATAATTCAGCCCTCCACAGCATCTCATATCTGCTATGGCTTTGCAGCACAGCAGCAAGAATGTTTAATACATAAAAGATACAAATTTCATCCAAAACAATAAAATAAAGATTCTTGCAAACCCACCCCCCCCCCAAACACCAATTCCTATTCTAAAGTTAACCCATCACTTGTGCTGTTAATACCTGTCAAGATACTTAAATGGAAACCTAGATCCAAAAGACTGAAACTGAATCTTCACCCCAAAATGAAATCAAAACGACTAACTTGAGGTTTATGGCATATAGTTTAGGCAACCTCACATACAAGGAGAAAGGGGACGAGGAAATGGAGGTGTCAGAAGCCAAGCTGAGTGAGAGAACACAGTCAGTCAGGGTTGATGTTTATCTACAGTGTAGTGGGACGCCAGGAAAAGCTCCCTGTAGACTCATGGGCAAGCATCTGGAGGCACCGGAACCCTCCATGGCAGATCCAAGAAGAGGGAGCTGAAGGAGGAGCCACTCCTGTCATTCCAGTTTGAGAAGATCCACATCGAAGACCAGAGTGGCGTGCGGTGGGATGATGCCTGGGTGCCCAGTGGCACCATAGGCATAGTCTGGGGAGATAGTCAACTTGGCTCTCTGAGCCACACTCATCTGGGCCACCCCTTCTTCCCAGCCTCGGATCACCTCCTGCTTGCCTAGCATAAACTGAAAGGGTTTGTTTCTGTCCCGGAAAGAATCAAATTTCTTTGCATGTTCAAGCATCCCGGTGTAGTGCACCACGCAGGCGTGGCCGTGCTTCGTGCTTCGGGAAGGTGCGCCCAGCTCCGGGGGAGATGGTGTCCACCTGTACTCCCATGGCGGCGGCCGCAGATGCTGGGCGGGCTGCGCAATGAATGGCATGGACCTTGAGGGGACCTGGCGGCGGGTCCTCTGCTCTGCCGCACAGGAAGATTTTCAAAGCTAGTTCTGAGATTATAATTGTTGATGGGAAGATGTTATGAAATTGATTAGTGAAATGATGTTATTTGTACGGATGAAAAAACACACAGGTCACACAGTTCAGTCAAGGTACCATTGACCTGGGTGCTACATGTTAATTTCCATCAGGGAGACAACGATGTATGGCAGTTGGGCAGCTGAGAGGATTTAGCTATTTTTTCATTAGCACTTGGACTTTGATAAAGGGTAACAGAAAAGAGCTGCTTGACCTTTCAGTGCGTAAATTATTAAAGAGCAAATAGATTTGAGGTCTGGATGCTTGCAAATCTAATTTGTCTTGTGGAGCAAGGATGAAAAGACATTTAGGGTGTGAAATTGCTCCAGTCAACTTAGTTCTTTCTTTAATATATCTGGAAATGAGTAGATGGTGGCCATTTAAAAAGTAATATGTCTGGAGTAGAGTGTATAATATAACTAATACCAGCTGGCAAAAAGGGAGGCCATTAATGATCATATCATTCTCCAATTTTCACCTAATCCTTATTAAATTGCTGCTTAGGAAAAAATTACTATTTCATCCATATTCTCTTAGATGGTATATAAATTACAGAAGAAAATTTTGTTTCATTGAGAAATGTCTCATTAGGGAACAATAGATTGTATATTTGAGTTACAGAAAGGCATTGCCTGGCACAGAGTAGGCACTCAAAAATATTTATTAAGTTGATAAGTAAGTGAACACACACATCACACATATTAGCAAGATTGGAGAAAAGAGGAATGAGAAGTGAGAGATGGAGCTGAGAGAGGGGGTAGAGGAGGGAGAGACACGGCCTTTGATTCCCTCCAGGTTTATTATTTGTTGTGGGTTATCCAGGACAAACTTAAATTCTGACCACACCCTCTTATCACAAAACTTTTTTCTTGATAATTTCCTCTTCTTTTAACTCCTGTATTCAGGAAACGACTTGAAAATAGATTTAATGTTAAATTTTAGTTATTCAAACACTTTTGTAGAGAACAGTTTACCTCCCCCTTACCAGCACATATAATGTGTAATGTACCCCCAAAACAAAAATAGAAATTGATTTTGGATTACATTATGATTTCAAAAATATGCACTTCATGGCCCACTTCATTCCAAGAGTCATGAGAAACAAAAATGAATAAATTGTAGCCTTCCCCCTCTAGGAGCTTACAAGACTCTTGAAAATAATGATAAAATGATACCAATGGCTCAGTCTTCACCAAAAAAAAAAAAAAGTACACCAAAAACATATTTTTGTGAGTTTGGAGCAGAGTAAGAACATTTCAAAATGAGGGAATGATTGGAAGCCACTGGAAGAGGGGTCAAGGAGTATCTCTGCATTTTATGAGAGAGGTTCCCTGCTGAGATTGTCCAAGCATCCATCCTGTTGAGAACAGCATTTAAATAGCACACTTGAGCCAAGGGAGAAGAATAGAGACATAGAGGTTTGTGTCTCAATTCAGGATCTTGGGATGGAAGTGGCTGTGTTGATTTTTTTACAATTTAGAATCAGAGGGTGCCACTTGCATGGTGAAATAGTTGACGAGATTCCAGCAGGTGTGAAGTCACTGTGACTCTAGGAGTAGATCCTTCCCTGAAAGTGATTCATACCACAGATACAAATGACAGAAGGGAATAAGGTCAGAGGTAACATTACCATCTATGGCTCCCTTGAAATCATAAAAACGAAACAATCTTTACACAATGTTCAAAATAAAGTGATCGTGGAAAGTACAGTTCAGCTTGTATATTGGTTGCATCTGCAGGGTATTCCACTCAGGGCAGATGGCTGACATCAGTGCCTTAAATGTACTTGTGAAGAAAGCATCACCTGACCCAGTGACTTAGAACATGATGTGAACTGGGCTCCCCTGCCACTTCAGTAGTATAGCACTTTACCTCAGGACCTTGGTCTTCACCTCAGTAAATTGGAAAAAAATAAAACTTACATATACATGGCTGGGTATAATAATTTCTGTAAATTTTTTGTCTTCACATTATCTTTGTTTTTCTGCTCTGTCTTGTATAGGAGTTTCTGGAAATTTGTTTTTAAATAGAAATTTTGAAAATCATGTCATAGAGCAAATGAACCAAAAAAGCTGACTCTTTAAAGGAAGCCACTGTTAAAATGGCTTTTGATAAAATTATTTTTATCAAATTGGGAGTTTCTTTGCAAAGCAAGTAATTATTCTTATGGGTTGTTCAGTTTGTGAAAGCAGTTCTTATATGGTGAATAAAAATTCTGGATTTATAAAATGCACATTAGAGATCCAACCAATATTCTCATTTCACAGGAATAAATAATTCCCCTCAAAATCAATTAAAACCCCCCTTTGTTTGCAGAATTAGAGTTAGTGCCCGGACCCATGCACTGACTCGTTGTAAGAGCCTTTAATGAGGAAGTAGCTAAGGTGGCGGCTGGCTAAGAGCCAAGAGGAGGCGTTTACTTGTTTACACCTGACCTTAATGTATTGACTAAGAATCTTTCTGTGCCCTTGGGCACTGCGTGCCGCACCTATAAGTTGAGCTTGTGACACATGTATGCTTGTTAAGGTAAAGAATATTTAAAGAGACTATGGGGGAGTCGGGGGGGAAGAGAGAAGATAGAGAAGAAGCAGCAGCAACAATAAAGGAACTACTCATTCCCAGTCTGCGTCCGATTTCTTTCCCACTGTATCGTTGCCTAAGGCGGCAACAAGTGGTGGCCCGTACGGGGAATCGGCACGGCAGGTAAGTACTGAGGAACCTCGCGGGAGTCTCTAGTCAGAGTGGTTAAGGGCAAGGGAAAATGGGTTCGAAAATTTCAAGGATTCGAATTATCAAGGCTATTGAAGATTTGTTATACATAGTTAAAGAATGCCTGCTCTCAACTAGACCTGGGGTTCAGGAAAGTGTTATTGAGTCAGTTGGGGCTAGTGAGGGTAGTATTAGTGAGGAGGAATTAAGTGAAAGTGATCTTGAGAGCACAGTCTCCGATAAAATGAGCAAAAGGGAACTAAAAAGGACCAGGATGGAGGACCGTCAAGTGGAGAAACCACTTGTGCCTTCTGCTCCCCCATGGGATGACTCAATTGCAGAGACTATTAGGGGTCTTTCTAGGCGCTTGCGTGCCCTTGACTGTCAAAGTTCACAGGAACTATGGGATCTGTCAGTGTTTGAAAATCAAAATGAACAAAGATACCATCAATATTTAGATTTTAAAACTATAAAAAATTTTAAAGAAGCAACAATGACATATGGGCCCCAAGCTCTTTTCACCATAAGCATGTTAGAATCTCTTAATACTTTGAATTTAATTCCTACAGATTGGAAAGGCTTATGTAAGGCAGTATTGAGCGGGGAACAATACTTAGTTTGGAGGTCTCAATTCCAAGAACTCTGTGTTGAAACTGCTCGTAGAAATGCGGCTGCAAGATTTCCAGGTTGTAACGTAGACATGTTAACTGGAGAAGGGCAATATGCTGATTTACAGGTTTGAACTCAGTTCGATCCTGGAAGTTACGCTCAAATATACGCCGCAGTTGTTAAGGCTTGGAAAATTATGCAAGGAACTGGCGACTTACAGGGTAGCTTGTCTAAAGAAATTCAGGGATCTAATGAGCCATATGCCGAATTTATTGATCATCTTTTACAGACAGCAAGTAGAGTTTTTGGCCCTGTTAAGATCAAGCCATGCCATTAGTTGTTCAGCTGGCATATGAAAATGCCAACAAATATTGTCAAGACGCTATCAGACCTTGGAAATCTAAAAAGGGCCTTTCTGTTTATATAAAGCTTTGCAGGGATTAATTTGGGGGTGAGGATCTGTTTGTGTTTTTCCACAGCATGTGTCCTCACCAGTATGGATACCATTAAGATTAATAAAACAGGTGCCAAGTCAAAAGGGCCAAGATGAAGTTGTTGCGGATCCTGTTGCTGCCTGAAGCAACTGCCACTTGGAGCAACGATGCCACTGGAGAAAATTCAGAGGCAGGATGAAAATGAACAAGGGTCTTTTATTCTTCTTCTCTCTCCAGCTTCAGCAACCTCTCCAACTCCAACCACAAGCTCCAACAAACTCCTTCCACACTCCAACCAGCTCCAACTACTTCCAACCATCCACCTTCTTCTTCCAATCAACCTCTAGCCAACCTCACCCGGTTATATACATTTTGCTTTAACAAGGACAAGTGTTTACAGCTCGAGTTTACAGGTACGTCACACAGTGTTCACAGGCATACAAAGATTCTTTGAATAATGTATTAATATCAGGTGGAAACTTGAACATCTTTTATGGTTCTCAGCTAACCGCAATCTTAGCTATCTCCTTGATTAGGGCTCCTTCAGGATCCTCCTCTTACATAGTGGAAAAGAGGTAATTTGTTATCAATCCGCGCACCTGCACGAGTTTGTCTCTTTTCCGACAAGGGGACCTCATCTTTGCCTTTTCAGCTAAGAAACTTTTAAGCTGCATGCTTTTTCCTTCAATAAACTCACAACTTAAGTCTCATTCCTCCTGCTCGGGACGAGAGGATCTCTCTTTAGTGTGCGCACAATTGTGTTTTTCTTTTTTATATATGTCTTTATGTCTGTGCGTCTGTCCAGATTTCATGTAAATGTGACATCACAAATAACAAAAACCGAGCACTCATGAAAATTATTTTTTAAAAAAAGGATCCAAATACCTTTAATTCATTTAAGTCAAAAATGTTCAATTCAAATTGGGTAAACAAATAAAAAATGAAGGTACCTTCAAACTTAATTTATAAGTATCTCTAGGAGTTCTCTTCAGCAAGGAATATGACTAATACTGTTCAGCCTGATATTTTGGCATTTGACATGGGATTATTTATTAATAACTAACTTTGTTTATTAATTTACAAGTTTAAATTGTTTCAACAGGTATATTCATAAAAGGTTGCTGTGTATACAGAGGCTCAAAAGTTCCAGCTAACAAAATATTTTTCTAAAATGCTCTTAGCCTTTCTTTAATCTGTTTTAAATGTAATATTTTGTCAGCTAAATACTCTCAGCCTTTATTTAATCCGTTCTGAATGTGATATTTTGCCAGCTAATGTTTGTGGGAGCTCAAGCAGCAATGTATGTGAGCAGAGATCAACTCCAGAACTAAAACACCTGACCTAAGATCTAATAGTTCTATTTTTTAGTTTGAATTGCACTCCTACAACTTGTTTCTTGACTCAGTGCTGGAATGGCACTGCCTTTCCTCTAATAATTGTTGCTCGAGTTCCTAGGTACATCCCTATGCCAGTCTTAGTGGACCCTGAAGACTTGCCGGTGGCATTGTCTAGACATAGAAGAGACGCTGCTGCTGCTACAGCTGCAGGGGTTGCAATCGCTACAAGCATTCCTACTGCTCAAGCATTAAATAACTCCACCAGCAGTATGGCCTCTGCTCTGCATGCATGGGGCCTCCTAGATCAGCACCACATTTTGAAATTGTCAATCAACGTGTTGATCTTCTCCAAGAGCAAGTGGACATCTTGGCAGATCTTTCTACCATAGGATGTTTAGGACATTACACAGGACAATACCTTACTGGTATCCCTTTTCTTAACCTTAATAGGGCAGCTGATTTGTCTAGAGAACTCAGTATGCTACTTAATGGAACTTAGGGCAGCTGATTTGTCTAGAGAACTTAGTACGCTACTTAATGGAACTTGGCTCATCAGCGCAAAGAAAAATGCGCTTGCCACCTTAGAACCGGAGCATCTCCTCATGCTTGGTTGGTTCGATTGGACGGCTGGTAGTCAAAGACGGGAAAGTCTTATGTGACCAACATATCAACCTAACACAGGAGTCAAGGGCGCTTTATTTACGGCCTTGATTATCTGATGACGGGTAAGAATGTTGGTTGCACATGTAGACGCCTAAAGACAGGCACAGTCGATCCTGATATGGTAAGGGTCGTCATCCATTTAAGCTATCCCTCTTTTAAAACAAAAGGGAGGAAATGTAAGAGCCTTTAATGAGGAAGTAGCTAAGATGGCAGCTGGCTTAGAGCCAAGAGGAGGCGTTTACTTGTTTACACCTGACCTTAATGTAATTGACTGAGAATCTTTCTGTGCCCATGGGCACTGCGTGCCGCCCCTGTAAGTTGAGCTTGTGACACGTGTATGCTTGTTAAGGTAAAGAATATTTAAAGAGATTGTGGGGGAATCAGGGGGGAGAAGAGAGAAGATAGAGAAGAAGAAGCAACAATAAAGGAACTACTCATTCCCAGTCTGCCTCCGATTTCTTTCCCGCGGTATCGTTGCCTAAGGCGGCAACAACTCATCCCTACAAAAGCAATTTCACGAAAATGTTCATGCTTTCTCACTGCTATTTTTAATGATATTTTGAGTAAATTCCTTCCAGAACTGTCATCTGTGATTATACTACTGAGCAGGTGGCATTTGTCTTTTACTTTGACCTTGACCCTTACTCCTGCTATTATATTACCTAATATGCAGATTAGTACTGTAGTCCCTCCCATCTGCAGCAGATACAATCCAAAACCCCATATGGATGCCTGAAGTCACAGTTAGTATCAAACCTTATATGCACTGTTCTTTTTATACACACATATTTATATAAAGATAAATTTGTAAATTAGGCACACTAAAAGATCAAGAACAATAGCTAATAAGCATATAGAATAATTATGTAAAACAGAGTAGTTATGTGAATGTGGTCTGTCTTTCTTGAAAGAATCGACAGGGCCTGGGGTTGTGGCTCAGAGGTAGAGCACTCGCCTAGCATGCATGAGGCCCTGAGTTCGATCCTCAGGTCCACATAAAATAAAATAAAGATATTGAGTCCACCAATAACTAAAAAATAAATATTAAAAAAAGAATCAAGACAAATATTAATATTTTTGGATTGTGTTTGAGTGAAACCACAGAAGGCAAAAAAAATTAATATTTTGGGGTCAAAACCACAGAAAGAAAAACACAGGTAAGGGGCGACTACTTACTGTATTTGCTGCTGTTCCAAACTACTACAAATTTAGCAGCTTAGAACAAACTTCTTCCATGAAGGTGTAGGCCAGCAGAGGGCTGGCTGGACAGCTTCTGCTCAGAATCTCTCAGCACTTCAGTCATCAGCTGGCTTGGCTGGTGACCTTCTAAGGCCACTCACACACATGGCTGCCAGAAATGCTGCCTGTGGGCTGGGAGTCCTTGACACTGCCAAGCAGCGTGCCTACATGCCCCCTCCAGCTTGGCAGGTTCATGCTGTGGGGCCATTTACTTGGTTGGCTTCTCTAAGAGCAGACTTCCCAAGGGAACCAGCAGGAAGATGGAGTGACCCTTCTGCCACCTTCTGTTGGTTGCATGTGAGTTGTTAAATATAGTGAAGCCCACCTCTTGACTGAGAAATGCCAAGGTCTTTGTAAGTAAATCTTTTTTTTTTTTTTTTTTTACAGGCACAATACTTATGCACTGAGAAACTACTGTGATGTGAATTGTAGTTACAGAATTATAAGTTGAGTGGCAATACTCACTTTGTGACTCATTTTGCATCAAATGGTTGTACTCACAGAGTAAATATTTACCTGAATGCAGATTCTGAGTTCACACCAAGAGCCATGAAGAGGCCTTCCCCAGGGAGTTGGGGATGGGCTCCCACTCCTAAGCTTCTCTCTTGGCATTTTTGGTCAGCTGTCCTCAGCAACTCTTGAATGGCATGATTTTTATAGGGAATCAGGGTACTGTTCTATACTGTAAGAAAAAGGCACCAGGGTAATGCTCTTTAGGGGGCACATCTTCCTTGCAGATATTGCTGAAGGGCGCTTTCCCATCCCTTCTTTATATGTGACTCAAGTGGCCTTGTTCATGGTTTCCTCTTCCAAGTCACATGGAACTCCAAAGCTTGGCTTTTGAAATTCTAGTCCCTTCATCTCCGTTTTTCTCATGTCATCTTTTTCCATTGACTGAATATGGTCAAGGGCAAAGGAGTGTAAAGAAAAGATGGGAGCCATAAACCTTAGTTAAGATGAATCACTGTGCATTTCTTTTGTGACTTGTTAAAACTCCTGTGGTCATACATATGTCACTGAAGAGAATAATGCATTCATTGCCTTTCTTACAAACCTACTCTTAACATAATTTCATTATCAATAAGCTTAGAAATCATTGTGAGGTCTGTGTGAGAAAAGGATTATGTTAGTGCCCTGCTTACAAACAGCAGTTTCTAAATGTTTTAAATTATGGTAAGTTTTTTTCTCTCAGAAAATTATTTTGAGCCGGGCGGTGTGGCGCATGCCTGTAATCCCAGCATTTGGGAGGCTGAGGCAGGAGGATCACAAGTTCAAAGCCAGCCTCAGCAATGGCGAGGCACTTAGCAACTCAGTGAGAACCTGTCTCTAATAAAAATACAAAAAAAGGGCTGGGGATGTGGCCCAGTAGTCAAGTGCCCCTGAATTCAATCCCCGGTACCAAAATATATATATATATATTTTAGGGTTATTTTGGGTGAGAGAGTTCTGAGGCAGAGTGTAAACATTCTCCCTCTCTCTTCTGATGAGCAAGCATCAAGTGAGTGGATCTTATGCACCAGGCATTTATTATTGACTGTGTTCACTGTGTTCCTTATTATAGATGTGCTGTGTGGTTCCCTGCAGTTGAAGGCAGAGGGTATAAGATCAGTTAAAAGATATCACTTATGATTCTCCCTTTTTTTCTCTGGTGTCTATCAAATAGTTGTTGAGGAAGAACGTCCTCGAAGAACTAAAAAGACAACAGAGGTCTTGAAGTGCAACCCAGTGCCAAGTCACTTCCAGAATGCTTCCATCCTGAACTCACAGTACTACTTTCCTGCAGAATTTCCTGCAGATATCCTTCAAGCTGCTCAGCCTTTTACTATTGGTGACAACAAGACATACAATGGATACTGGAACACTCCCCTCCTCCCCCATAAAAGCTGCTGAATTTATTTCCAAGCTGCTAGTAGAGCCAATTGGGTTAGTTTTATAGATGACTGTTTACCAGTGCTATTTTGTGTTATTAATGTGAACATAGCTTAAGTCAGATGGTAGTAAATAAATGAAGTTGTGTTTGTGTGCTTTTACTTGTAGACAATTTTTTCTCCTTTAAAATTATTTTCATCTAGAGAAACTTATGGTAGCAAATGAATATATTCATATATTCATCTTTTTTTGAAAAATATAGTGTCAACAATGATGGTTTTTATTTTCAGATGTTCTTATTACCAAACGTTGGCTAGACATTCTGCTTAGCTTACTATTTTACAGGAAAACAGTGTAGCTACAACACATGCATCCAACTCATTTGAAGTTTTGTGAGCTCCACAACATCTGTCTTTTCAGCATATTCTGTCCCATTTCTTTATGCTTCTTATAGCTGTGGCTAAATTAGATGTCTTTTTTTTTTTTTTTTTTTTTTTTTTTTTTTTTTTTTTTTTTTTGCCTCTTAAGAGAAAACAGCTTTAGGAAAACGAGATGGAACAAAATAAAAACTATCATTGAGTCCCACATGTGAAATTTGTTCCCTTTCCTTTTCAGACCAACTAGAGCTCTGATAAAATTTTAAGTCTCATTACACAGCAGGAAACATTTTCCAGATTCTTTCATCAATTCCTTCCCTCGTGGCACAGGTGTAAGTATCACTGGCCACTGAACTCTTACCATTAAAAGGAAAAATCAGGGGTGGAGGTGGGGTGGGGGTATAGAATCCTTCCACTGTGCTCTTTGCATAGGGCACAAGGATGGATCTGGGGAAACATTCAGCATCCACCAAGTAGAGATCATTTGTGTTTAACTCCTCCTTCCTCATGGGGTGCAGTGTTCCCCAACACCATCTGCACTGCAGCGAGGAAATGTATATGAGCATGGCTCACAGAGTGAACTAAGTGTAATGAAAGCCATACCTGGAACAATGAAATCTTTCCTTATCGGTGTCATTCAGCTAAAACTACAGATAATTCTGTTGTTTTAAACTAAACATGAATAGTAAATTCCCCCCCTCTCTATTTAATACAGGAATTTAAAATCAACTATGTCCACGTGGCCACAAAAGGTTGAAATCGTGGGAATATCTTCTGGCTATATCCCTTAAAATTTACTTTAGACTGTGTTTCAAAACTTTTTGCAACATAACTTCATTGAAATAAGTATGTGCATGTTTCTGTTTGTATGTATCATATCTAGATGCATGCATGTATACATGTATAGATGTTTTGGGATTTATGGCAGTTAACACTGTGTCATGTAGATACTTTTCATTATTACAATCCATATTGCCGTGTTCCAAGTAGTTTTCAATGCTTATCTTTTAAAAAATTGTTCTAAAATATTAATTTTTATGTGATGTCTGTACACATCATACCTGTTTAGATCAACCATAGTCACCATACCTAGTAAAACTATATTTAGAGAGTCTTCATATACAAGGGAGTAAAATATTTATGCTTCCCCATTCTTTAATGAGATGAGGTCTTGCTGTGTTACCTAGCTGGCCCCAAACTCCAGAGCCCAAGTGATCTTCTTTCCTCACCTCCCAAGTAGCTGGGATGACAGGTGCGTGCTATTTTCAGCAGTGATCTAATTATAATAGCCCTATAGAATCAAGTCTACATGGGCTTTTTTTCACTGATGATGCTTGAGTCCCAGTAGCCAGGTGATCTTATTTTAGAACTTCTGTTTCCCAGGCCTGGTTAAAATTCTGAGAAATGTGATCAAGGATGAGCCGTAGATAGGATGAGTCACCATGTGCTGCCCACACACAACACCTCCTAAAGAAGAGGGTGCAGATGTGTGTAATTGGACATGAGCAGTAATCTCTCATCGATCTTAAGGTGATAAACATTACATAGGGAAGTGCATGAGAAAATGCTTTGAGAAATATGCCTTATTAAAATGAGGTACTATAAATTAACTCTTATAGTTAAATATATTCTTTTAGACCATCATGGTAACCATGAGCATGAAGAGGTTCTGTGTGATTTAACTTAGAAATAATGAGAAGCCATCACTGGGTCTGTGGCACAAGATTACATCAGTTCATGCTGGATAAGTGCTGTTGGATAAAATTATCATTTTGTTGTTGCTTAACTGTCAGGAAAAGGTTTGAATATGCCTCGAATATGCATGTACATCAAATCTTCATTTCATTCTTGCTTCATGAAGACACACAACTTTGCATTTAGTGTTAACAGATGTTTATCTTTTGCATGTTATGTGCAGGCATTATGGAAGCCACTGACTTCATTGGTAATTTGTCCTCGTGGGCTTATAGGTCTATTTTTGAGAATCTATTTTTGTTGCTTTTAAACCCCTCAGTTCTGTATATCATATTGTACCTGATTAGTACCTTTATTTGTAGGAGTAAGTTATTGGTATATGAAACTACAGTTAATATGTTTCATAAGCTACTTTCAGTTATCATAGTATTACAAACCTTTTGAACCAGGTATCCATCTAGGATCTTTGATCTGCAGCTCATGCCCTGTGCTTAAGCACAGGACTTATGAAATATTGCATGATTATATTCCACTTACCCTCATGGTCTGAAAAAGTAAATCTAATTTCAGGGTGCCTAATTTATAATGCCTTGTGTTTAACATTACAGTGCAAAGTTTTGAAATCACTTTCATACATGTGTTCTCATTTATTTCTTTCACCACTAGTATGAAAAAGGAGACAGGTACTTCTCTTATTTTTTCTTATTTATTCTAATTTTTTATATATGACAGCAGAATGCAATTCAATTCATATTACACATTGAGAGCACAATTTTTCATGTCTCTGGTTGTACACAAAGTAGAGTCACACTGTTCATGTCTTCATACATGTATTTAGGGTAATGGTGTCCATTTCATTCACCGTCTTTCCTACCTCCATGCCCCCTACCTTCCTCTCCCTCTTCTTTGCCCTATCTAGAGTTTGTCTATTCCTCCCATGCTCCCCCCAACCATCCCCATTATATATCAGTATCTTTATATCAGAGAAAACATTTGGCATTTGGTCTTTTGGTATTGGCTTACTTTACTTAGCATAATATTCTCCAATTCCATCCATTTACCTGAAAATGCCATGATTTTATTCTCTTTTAATGCTGAGTAATACTCCATTGTGTATATATACCACAGTTTCTTTATCCATTCATCTACTAAAGGGCATCTAGGTTGGTTCCCCAGTTTAGCTATTGTGAATTGTGCTGCTATAAACATTGATGTGGCAGCATTGACTGTAGTATGCTGTTTTTAAGTCCTTTGGGTATAGACTGAGGAGTGGGATAGCTGAGTCAAATGATGGTTCCATTCCCAGTTTTCCAAGGATTCTCCATACTTCTTTCCATATTGGCTGCACCTATTTGCAGTCCCACCAGCAATGTATGAGTGTGCCTTTTTCCCCACATCCTTGCCAACACTTATTGTTATCTGCATTCTTAATAGCTGCCATTCTGACTGAAGTGAGATAAAATATTAGAGTAGTTTTGATTTGCATTTCTCTAATTGCTAGGAATGTTGAACATTTTTTTCATATATTTGTTGATTGATTATATATCATCTTCTGAGAAGTATCTGTTTAGTTCCTTGGCCCATTGATTGACTGGGTTATTTGCTTTTTTTGGTGCTAAGATTTTTGAGTTCTTCATATATCCTTGAGATTAGTGCTCTATCTGATGTGCATGTGGTAAAAAATTTGCTCCCATTCTGTAGGCTCTCTATTCACCTCACTGATTGCTCTTATTTTTAAGGTGAAGAAAATGTGTGTATTTGGAGATGAATGGACTTACTGGGATCACTCAGCTCATAATCTGTAGGTCACAAATGCAGAAATGCCTGGATCTGGAGCTTCTGTTTAATTAGTCTGAGGTGGAGCTGGGATCTATCTGGCTTCTAAAGCTTCCCAGGTGGTTGGAATAAGCAGTCAGGCTGAGCACCTGCTCAAAGCAGTGCTTCGCAACTGTGGCCCCATGGCAGGAGCAACAGCCCTGGGTATCTCTAGAAATATGCTTTCGTGGGCCCTAACCCACACCTGGCAGATCAGAATAGGTGTGTGTTTGCACATGCCCTCTGAAAGGTTCCAATATACCCTAAGGTTTGAGAACCACTGGCTTAAAGGATCTGAGAGGGAACAGCAGAGTTCCCTACTGGGAGTTAGAAGGGATCAGAGTGATGTGCGTAGCTGACAGGGATCCAGGCCACTGGAGCTTGGGGCCTGGGAAGCTGTGGAACTGAAGAGCCGTTTTGTGATTGTCAGTGGTAAGTGGACTCGGGTGCCACAGGCCAGGGACATAAGCCTTCCAGAGATGTGTGGGTGGGAGGGGAGTGGCCAAAGGGCCAGGAAAACTGGATAGCGGGTGCTGTGAGCAGAGGATGTTGAGTGAGGAAGCTAGGGGTCCTTAGAAACAGGTGTGAGGAGCAGGAGAAGCTGGCCTTGCTGCTGAGCCTTGTGATTTGGGGGTTACTCCTCTTAGAGAATTGCAAAGGAAAGAGGACATGGAGCAAGAGTCAGTTCCAGGTGTCGCCAGCAGGTGGGGAAAGTCTTCTAGAAGGCCCTTGAGGATGCTAAGACCTTCTCTCCTATTAGCTCACCAACCCAATGGTTCCTTACCCTCTTTTGCATATTATAATCACCTATGGGAAGTTTGCAAACATATCCAGCTTATACCAGAAATCTATAAATCAGAATTGCCTTCTGTGCCTCTACTGTGCTCCCAGATGCTTGCTTGTGCTAGGGCAGGGTGACTGGAAAGAAAAGGTAGGTCTAGGACTTGCAGGACTTCTGCTGTCCCACTTACATGGAGAGGTGACCACCTGCTTCATTCCTCATCTAGAAGCTCTCTGGAGGTCTGCTTCATCTTCTGCTAACTCTGTTGGGTTTCTCCAAGACCAAGTGATCATGTGCTAGACCTTAGTGTTTTGACAGGGACAAAAGGTATTTTGGGCAAGTATAATCCAGCAGTGCACACCTGAACATTGCTACTTATGTTACCACAGCACTGTACTAAGTTTGTTCAGGAAAATTCTGTTTTCCATTAGTGAAAACAGTGCTGCCTAAGTACCCCTAAATTAACTTTACCCTTGAGATCTTGAGTTAAGTGCTTTTCAATTGAATCAGGCTATAAGGAACTATATGTTTCTTGCCTGTTAATGGGACAAACCAAACCATTTTGAAAAGTGCAGTGTGAAATATCTTCGTGGGGATTGATATAAAAAAATTGTTCCATGATTTAAAACACAGCTTACTTCTTCCATTTAAACAATGTTTATAAGGAAAAATGTCTCCCAGAACAACCATGTAAAAACTACCTGTTTGCAGATGTACTTTTCTATAGTTTTGGTGTCCTATTTGTTAACATATTAAAGTGGCCTAGTAATAAATTAAGAACCCATTTTTAAAATTGCATGGAATCAGGATGGGGGCAATCATTTCTACGAATAGCACCATACATGGGCCTGAGTGAGTCTTTCCCACCAATCCACAGTTCCCCAACATCCATGGAATTTAACCACCTTTGCTGTAGCTAAAGCGCCATCTTGTGGTTCTGGACAGATTTAGTTACCAGAAATTGAACTGCTCTGAGCCTTTCTCAGAATATCAGCATTCAAAATCCTTGTTGGTAATCAGTGAAATCCCTGAGTTCACAAGGCATAGTATAAGTGTTTTAGAACTCTTCTGCATAGGTGTGAGTGAAAAATGCATAAATAACAGGTAAAGAGGAGGTCAGGTTTAAGAACTGCTGAGAACTTTGGGAAATCTCTGTGGCTTAAGGAAGAACATGTTCGATCTATTCCTGGTCCTAGACAACCAATTAAATGGGTAGGTCAGGCTAAAAAGCCATCTAGCCTTTTCTATGTGACAAGAAAACAATAACAATAGATGTGAGACCTTTCAGAATTGTCAATGACACTCAAGGCCTAAAGCTTGGCTACCTCTGGGAAAAAGAAATTTCAGTAGGATATGCGAAATCGCTCTGTTTTAATATTTCTGTCAGATAGTGTAGGTCAATGTCAGTGTTCCAGAATGCAATATTTATAGGTCTCCCTCTTGCCTGACATTATCTTACTTTCAGGGAGACATGCATGGGACTGTCTGCGAGCACACTCTGTGGCCTTTGGGTTTGATGTATTCTGGTTTGAATGAGAACTGGGTTTGTTAATTATGATTTGTATGTACCTTGGAGGAAATACAATAAAAACCTTTATCAAATCACTTAAAAGAAACGGTATAGTGACTTCTTGAAACACTTGGAATAAGCTTGAGACCTCTGTCAGGGAATGCATAGTTTAACGTGAGACCTGCAGTTACTCTGTGGGTAGATATAATGATCATTGAATTTTTTTTTACTAACTTTGAAGAAAATTCAATATTTGATATAGGTGCTCAAAAAACAAAAGTAGCTAAAAATGTTAAAAGGCCCTCAGAATTCTGGGATATCTTTAAAGAGGTTGTATATTCCTGGCCTGATTTTAAAGATTCATTACATAGAACTGGAACAATATAAATATAAAAAGATAAATTATTTGTATTTCTACTACTGTTAATATTTCATGTATTGGTTTCAGTTTTCTTTTTTGTCACCTTATGTACTCTGGTCCTTCCTTAGCCTAGATTGCACTTTTTACAATTACCTGCAGCCAACCATGGTCCAAAACTATTAAATGGAAAATTCCAAAAATAAACAATTCATAAGTTTTAAATTGCATGCCATTCTGAATAGTGTGATGAATGCTTGCTCCAGCTGCTCCATTCCTGTCCAGGACACACATCATCCTTTGTCCAGAATATCCACACTACCTGCCTGTTTGTCACTTAGAAGCTATATGAATGACCAAGTCAAATGTCATAGTATCAGTGTGTATGTTCACATAACCTGTTTTTGCTTTAATGGCCCCAAGTGCAAGAGGAGTGATACTATTTGGATATGCTAAAGAGAAGCCATTAAGTATGTTCTTTAAGTGAAAAGGTGAAATTTTACAATGATTTTTTAATTTATTTCTTATTCTAAGTTGTTATAAATGACAACAGAATGCATTACATTTCATATTACACATATAGAGCACAGTTTTACATATCTCTGGTTGTATGCAAAGTATATTCACACCATTCCTGACTTCATACATGCACTTAGGGTAATGATATCCATCTCATTCTACCATCTTTTTTTTTTCTTCTTCACCCTTTTGCCCCCTCCCTTCCCCGCCCTCCCCACTGGCCATTCTAGTGTTCCTCTAATCCTCCTTTGCTCCCCATCCCAATCCGACTGTGAATTGGCCTCCTTATATCAGAGAAAACATTTGGCATTTGGCTTTTTGAGATTGGCTAACTTCACTTAGCATTATATTCTCTAACTCCATCCATTTACCTGAAAATGCCATGATTTTATTCTCTCTTATTGCTGAGTAATACTCCATTGTATGTATATACCACATTTTCTTTATCCATTCATCTACTGAAGGGCATCTAGGTTGGTTCCACATTTTAGCTATACAATGATATTTTGAAAGAGAGATCACATTCATGTAACATTTATTACAGTATATTGTTAACAATTGTTTTATTTTCTTATTATTGCTCTAATTTGGATTTTGAATGTCTTCCAAGGGCCACACGTTGCAGGCTTAGTCACCATGGTGTCACTATTTGGGAAGTGTAAGTTCCTTTAGGAGGTAGGGTCTAGGGGAAAGAAGTTTGATCATGGGAGTGTGCCATTGAAGGGACTATTGGGACCTTGACCCCCACCCTTAACTTCCCAACTGCCATGCGGTGAGCAGCCTTCTCTGCCCTGCACTCCCACCATGGTGTGCTGCCTCGCCACAGGCCTAAAAGCAACAGACCTTCGACCGTGGACTAAAAGCCCCCTGCACTGTGAACCAAAATGAATGTTTCCTCTTTTTAAGTTGATTGTCTGTGGTGTTTTGTCACGGGAATACAAAGCCGCTTGATACAGTTACTGTGTTCAGCCATCCACTGGCAGTCTTAGAACCTGTCTTCCATAGATAAGGAGGAATTGCTGTAGTTTTTAAAATATAGGTTGTGATAATAACAGGTAAAGTTTTATTTTCCACTAACATTGTAACATAATATCTCCATGTTACCCAATTCTTTATAAATATTTTAATACCAATTAATGAACAAAATTATGCAGATGTATATATTTATACTTACATATATACCCACAAGAAGGGAAGCAAATATGTGAATCAGGGTTTTTCTTGTTCCTTCACATTACAAATAATACTGCCATGGGAAAATCTTTCTATATTTCAAATTTATTACTTCAAGATACAGTACCAGAAGTGAAACAACTGCATCAAAGGGTGTAAACAGGCTCAGTCACTGCATTATTTTCCATGAGGAGGTACCCATCAACACTTCCATAAACTACACCCAAGCATACTTCTCATACCCTGGCCCTTTGCACAAGATGCATGATTCACCAAGGACTCAGGATTATCCTCAGGCAGGGTTCCATGTTGGAGCTGGTGTTCTCAGTTTGAACGTCCAGATCCTTCATGATAGGTGCCTACCACCCCCAAACTAATAAGCACAAGACACAGTTTCCAACTTTATTGCTGTTTGTAACCCATTTCTTTCCTGGTCAGTCTAGGTGCTTCCCAAGCTCATGGTCAGACCCACTGTTTCTATATTCTCTACAGCAGACTCAAGTCTCTAGGGATCTGTAGGTTAACAAAGCAATCCCCCCCGGCCCCACACCCTTCTCTCTCTCTCTCTTTTGCAGTGGTGGGGGTTTAACCTGGGCCCTTGCACATACCAGGTAAGCACTCTACTGCTGAACTTTATCTCCAGCTCCAAGAAAGCAGTCTTCACTGTGCTCTTCTCTTTCTCTTCTCCAGCTAGCCAGCGTCTTTACATTCTTCTGCTTGTGGCTTGCAATGCTGGGTACTCTCCAACACATAGCCTGACTCATTTCTGTGGGTTAAAGTGTAAGTGGTGTTTCTTGCCACCTTTTCTAATGTGAATGCTCTTGGGAAAGTGAATTCACCAAACTTTATGTAGCATAATTAGCTTAATATGAACTAATTCATCATGTCCTGCTCTCTCCTTCCCCCTTGCCCCCCTTTCTCTCTGTAGTAGTCAGGATTCACTAGAGCAACAGGACCATGGGAAGTGTATATAATTATAAAAAGGGGTTTATTATCAACTGGCATGGTTCAAGGTTGGGTCATCCCACAGTGGCCATCTGTAGGTAGAGATCCAGAGAAACCAGTACTTGCTCAGTCCAAGACTCAGAACACGAGGGACAATGGTACAGCCTCAGTCTGACTAGGCCCAGGAGATGCTGGTGGGCTAGAAGGGCCAAGGTGGAGTGATGGGGCAGGAAGAGAGCAGCATCCCAGGGGGCATTAATTAGCAGCTCCCTGGCTGTTCAGGGGTGCTTCATTAACAACCATCTGGGAGGGGCAGTATAGGCAGGCAACATTTCAGTCTCCCAGGGGCAGTCTCCAACTTCTGGGGTCTAAACCAGCCAGAGGCCCAAACCAACAGCCTCTATTTCTTCTACTCCTTCCTGTCTGGTCTGTTTTTCAGCCTCTTCCTGAATAGTGGGTTCACTGCCTTCCTGGCTTCCTCCTTCTTCACTGGGGCTGGGGCCACTTTCTTCCCCTTGGCCTTTCTTTTCAGCATCTTGGACAGCTGGAGGAGAGAGCAATCATTTTATTATTCATTATTTGAAATTTACTTCACAGAGAGGCCCTTTCCACCTCCCACTGTGGGCCATCTGGTCAGAGGGGGTGCCTTTCTCTGGTGCAGACAAAGGCCCCAAGAGGCTACTGCCACAGTGGAAGATGACTTGCTGGCTGGAGGCACCGGTGTAGCCCACGTGCTCAGGTAACACTTGAAACTGCCACTAAAAATCAAACAGAAATCATTAACTGAGGCTTTGCTGGATTAGTGTCCTTGGGAGCCAGAGCTAGAGGATTATGTGGAAAGTGACACTCTTGTATAAACAAGGAAGGCTTCTCTTGGGATTTGGATATGAGGTGTCCCCCAAACACTCATGTTATGCAATGCAGGAAATTTTAGAGAAGTAATGATTAGATTAGAAGAGGTGTGACCTCACCCGTGGATTAACCCTTTTGATAGATTAATAATTTGAAAGGATTGCTCTACTGGGTGGTAACTATAGGCAAAGTAGGGTGGGGCTGGAGGAATTAGGGGGCATGCCTTTAGAGTTTATATTTTGCGCACTCTCTGCTCCCTGGCTGCCATGAGCTAAGGCATTTTTCTATGCTATACCCTTCTACCACACTGTGCCACTTCACCTTGGGTCCAGAGCAATGGAGTTAGCAGAGCAGGGACTGAAACCATGAGCCAAAATAAACTTTTCCTCCTCTAAGGGGTTCTTGTCAGGTATTTTGGTCACCATGATGAAAAGCTAATGAATGCATTTCCCCACCATTTATAAAAGCTCTCTTGCATATAGTATAGGGTATAGGGCATATGACTGTGTACTTTATACTAACTTGTAAGATGATGCTGAAGGGAAAGAAAGGCCACCTCAAAATGTCCACTCTGACTCTGTCCTCCACATCACCGCCTCTCATCTCTGGTGAGCGCTCTACTTAGATAGTACCTGAATAGAAATAACTCATCTTCCCTGTTTACTTAGGGATCTCAGATTTCAACCTCCACTACTTGCAATTAGCCAATCATTTTATGTAATGCCAAAGTAAACATAAAGAGGAAGGACCCCCATGTAATAGTGGATTCTCTCTCACCAGTGAGGGAAGATTTATTTACAGATGAAACCCAAGCAAACGCCAAGTGACCAGCATGACTCTGGGCAATTAATGCAAAGAAACACCTCATAGGTTATGCTTACCCAGCACAATTGAAGCACACCTGAAAGAAAAATGTTAAATTCAGTTATTAATTTATATTAGCCAGGTGTGTCTCCCAGTAGGATATAACACATGACTATTTCAAAAGCTGCATAACCCTCATAATTTAAGCTTCATTTATTAGAAAATATCCCACCTTTTCTTATTGACACATTGAATAACAGTGGGATTTGTTTAACCACGTGTCCATGCGCACGATATAACAACCCAATTTGGTCAATTTTGTCCCCTAGTACCTCCTCTTGCCCTTCCTGACCTTCCCCTGAGGCCCTTCCTCTACTCCAGTGGTCTCCCCTCTATTTTCATGAGGTTTCAGCTCCCATCTCTTCCCTGCCTTTTTCCTCTCTAGCTTCCACATATGAGAGAAAACACATGACCCTTTTCTGAGTCTGGCTGATTTCACTCAACATAATGCTCTCAAGTTCCATCCATTTCCCTGCAAATACCATGTTATTCTTTATGGCTGAATAAAACTCCACTGTGTATATATACACTGTATTTTCTTTATCCATTCATATGTTGATGGACACCTAGGCTAGTTCCATAACTTGGCTATTGTGAATTGTGGTGCTATAAATGTGGGTTTGCATGTACTACTATAGTAATTTTTTAATTCTCTTGGATAAACACCGAGCAGTGGCAGGGGCTTATTGGTTTTTAATCCTCTCAAATTTCAATTTACTATATTAGATGTAAGTATATCAATTATGATTTTAATATTAAATTGATATAGTTAATTATGTATTATATTATTCCGTTATGTGTTATTACACTATGAATCTCATGTAGTGAACTTAGGTTTGTAATCCATCTCAATTATTGTTATCCAGGAAGCCTTGGCATGGCTCCTGCAGTCACGTAAATGAGCACTGCCCAGGAATGTGGCCAGCTCTTATTACTACCTGGGCAGTGGCTGTAGCCCACAGGGTAGGCCCATCTGCATTTTCTTCTCTCCTCAGTGAGAGGATGGTGAGATAGCCAGATGGTTTCAATGATTCAATGATTACCATCTCCTGGAATTTATCTCACCTTTGTGTAATCTCCACTCACACTTTACCAAGGTGGTCAGTGTGACCAATACCATATAGCATGTGGTAGAAGTGACTCTGTTATAAAGGACTCTGTGACCTATCCCTTGCCCTGCAATTGGGTCATTCACTCTGGGTGGAACCAGTTACAGTGTCTTGAGGACTCTCACACAACCCTGTGGAGAGGTCAGTGGGCAGTGGACGCCTGCCCACACCACTCAAGGGAGGGCTCCCATGACTGCAGCCTCATGAAAGACCCTGGGGCAGAATCAGCCAGCTAAGCCACCCCGATTCCTCACCCTCAGGACCCGGGTGAGAGAACGTGTTTGTTGATTGTTATGGTTTGGAATGTCCCAAAGTCTCTTGTGCTTGTCCCCAGTGCAGCAGTGTTCAGAGGTGGGCTTTTGGAAAGTGACTGAATCATGAGGGCTCTCGTCTCCTCAGTGGATTAATCCATCCACAGCCGAAAGAACTACTGGGAGGTGGAGGTGGTGGGACGTGGCTGGAGGAAGCAGGTCTCTGGGGCGAGCCCTGGGAGGTACTCCTTGTCCCCTGCTCCTTCCTCTCTCTCTGCTTCCTGGCAGCCCTGAGCTCAGCAGCCTTCCTGTGCCACGCCCTTCTGTGGTGATGCTTCTGCTTCCTGGCAGCTGACTGGAACCCTGTTCTAAGCAGCTAGGTTTGGGGGTAAAGTGACACATAGCAATAGATAACTAACATGGAGCAGTGTTCATCTGTGAAAGGCCCTGCCCTTCCCTCCCTCTGCCCCCTCCACTCTGTCCAGGTCACTGTGAGAACATCAGGCACACAGCTCATAACCAAAAATGTGTCCTCTGCCACTGAGGTCACTGAGAGCTCCTATGGGGCTGGGGCCTTCCCTGTTACCAGGCTTTCTTCCTCTACTAGCACAGAGCCTGCCCTTGGTAAGTGCTAAATAAGTGTTTGCTTAGTAGATCTGGGTATTTTTGTTTCTTCCATAGAGAGTGGAAAATTGTGCTTTGCTCATAATAAGCACTCAGTAGATATTTATTGATCAAGTAAACAACCTACAAAAATTATTGCCAGTTCAAAATTATCACCCCTTCTATACTGACCTTGATCAAATATTCTTCATCTGATATTCTGAGCATAAAAGTACTTAAAAACATATAGTACTTGTCATGGAAATTAATATTTATAGTTAATTAAAATCAGAACAACTATACTTGGAATTCTACAACCAGGAAAACTGTCTTTCATCTTTTCCAGGAAAATATACAAATTTTAATACACTTTATAAGGCAGAGTCTCCTAAGTAAAGATTGTCCAAATTACAATCAAGAAAGATCTGGCAATGCCAATCATGTGGCACACGCCTATTATCACAGCAGCTTTGAGAGGCTGAGGCAGGAGGATTGTGAGTTCAAAGCCAGCCTTAGCAAAAGCAAGGTGCTAAGCAACTCAGTGAGACCCTGTCTTTAAATAAAATACAGAATAGGGCTGGGGATGTGGCTCAGTGGTCAGGTGCCCCTGAGTTCAATTCCCAGGACCACCCCCCCACACACACACCAAAGGGAAAAAAAAAAAGGAAAGAAAGAAAGAACTGGCTTCTGTCCTTTTGAGGGCAGTAAAAGAGACAAAACATGAATGGCATTTCTAAAGCCTGTCACTGTTAGAAGCTCACACTGATGGTCGTGTGTGTGTGTAGTGACAACAGGTATGGCAAGGGTCCAGTCAGCTCACTTCAGTGCCTGCTGACTGCCTGCTGTGTGCCAGATCCCATGACAGGTGCAGATAGTGTGACAGATTCCACAGATACACACCAAGCCTGCTTCCTGCCAGGCGCGGTGCTGGTATTTGCAGAGCTCACTATGCAGTGGGAGAAACTGACATGGACACTCAACCACCCTGAGGTGAGGTGACAGCCATTTGAGTAAGGAACCTTTTCTGTGGGACACCAAACAGTGCCATCGACAGCTGAAAGATGCACTTTCTAATAAATACCTACAGAGTGCTTATTATGAGCAAAGCACAACTCAGCTGCCAGTTGCTGTGCACTCGCTATCCAACACTGTCCCTGGCACACATGAACTAGATGATCTCAAGAAAAATATCATTTTTTCTGCAACATTGCCTGGCCTCTGTGTGCACTTGATGGTCAAGAGGGGTGACCTCTTTGTTTGAATGCCATTTACATCTAGGTCTCTACTGCAAAAGACAGATAAAATGGACAGAAACCCCTTATGTGCAGGCCATTATGGCCCTCTATCAGGATATGAAAAAGATTATAGAAATATGCAAGTCAGAATCCTATGGCCACACTGGCAATGGGAATACCCTGATTGTCCCCACTTGGGAAGACCTGGGCCACTCTTGTTCTCACTGGAAAATAATTTCTCCATGAAGTGACAGGGTCCAAATGCCCATAGGGGTTCAGGAACCCAGATTGTTATCACATCAGAGGAGCCATGAGTCACATTTAGTGTGGCAGGTGATTGACATGCCTAGTTTAAAGCATTTCTTATAAGCAATTTAAAAGTTGTCCTCAATTTGCAATTACAGGGTACACCTAACAGGTTTTTGGTGATTTTCTCTCTTCTGAATCTCTGCTTATACCAAAGATAAAGGTGTTTTCTGAATTATTAGCACACATTTTTGCCTGGGTGGCTGCCCAGCCAAGGCTATATTTATCTTTGTTGGATGTCTGAGGAATGCAATGACTATTATTTTCCATATTTCAGATTTGATGACTCTTAGTGTTTTCTCTGACAAAGAAACAACTTAAAATGACTAGTATCTTGATTTTCATGGGTAATCTACAACCATTAAAAATACATTAAATGTTAAGATATATTTGTAAAAATACTTATCATATGATTTAAATTCTGAAAACTGTATGATAGAGGTAAAACAGCTAAATCATTTGTAAGTTAAAATGTTGAAACACCAATTGGTAATTATAAGTTCAGGTATTCTTGGCTTCTTAAGGTCTATAAAAAAATATATTTGGGTCTCTTAAATGTGTTTTCATAAATTGTTGTATGTAAAAATCAGTAAAAAATTATTTGTATGTCCTGGGTCTTCATTCAAATATAAGATTACTAGGAATTAAAATCTAATAAACATGTAATTCAAGACCCTCAAAAGTAACCCCTGAGGGGCTGGGGCTATAGCTCAGTGGCAGAGCACTTGCCTAGTATGTGTGAGGCACTGGATTTGATCCTTAGCACCACATAAAAATAAACAAATAAAGGTATTCTTTCCATCTACAACTACAAAAAAAATAAAAAACAAAAAATTAACCCCTGGGAGACTTGACTGACCTTAATAGTAGGAATGCACTATCTACTCAGTCTTTAATGTCCAACAGGAAGGTATAACCAAAGACAAACGTGCTATCACATGGGTAAAAGAAAAGTCATATGCCAAAGACTGGGTTTAACTTTATCATCTAAACCATAAAAGTGGGGGCCCATTCCAAGACCAGTAACTCATTTCTCCAAACAGCTAGATCCTGTGAGTCAGGGGATACCAAAGTGTTTAAAAGCAATGGCCATGACTCCTTTGGTAGTTAAGGAGGCCTCTCAATTAACCTTGGGACAACGTGGAGGTCCACCTCCTTGCACCAAGTCCAGAGAGTTTTAGAAGTCAAGGAACATCACTGGTTCATAGGAGAAAGACCAACAAAATATCACTCCCTCCTGCAAGACACTCCTGACATCAAATATTTGCAGATATGTCAAACTTTAGCTACCCTATTCCCCAACTTGGCTCCTTTAAAAGACCAATGTGTGGAGATTACTGAACAAACTTTGTAGCCAGTTAAACCTAGCAGATATGCCTCTTGATCACCCTGTGGCTAAATGAGTCACAGGTGGAAGCAGTTTTATTTTAAAAGGTGCCATTAAAAGCAGGGAACGCAATAGTCAGTTTCTATGATAACTTAGAAGCAAATGCTCTCCCCACTCACACTTCTGCCCCAAAGCAAAACTCATCATTTTTATTCAGACTTTACAGTTAAAACAAGAAAAAAAAATCTTGAAACACCCACGCACATTCCACAAACACCCGTTCATGCTTCTATCCAGAAGGAAAGATATTAATAGCTAAACAGATCCTAATAAAATATATAGATCCTCTGGGTTTTCTGTCACCATATTGCTCTTTTTTTTAAAGTATTTATTTATTTGCTTTAGTTGTACATGATGCATTCAATTTTTACGTGGTGCTGAGGATCGAACCTGGGCCACGCAAGAGCTAGGCGAGCGCTCTACTGCTGAGCCCCAACCCCAGCCCCCACCATATTGCTCTTTGCTTCCTCTGCCTCCTGCAGGGCTTTAAAGTCTATCCAAGTTCAGTGAACACATCTTCCCTAGAGCTATGACTGGATGTGTGGGTCACTTCTAGATTCCTCCCAGATACATAGACAGGGGTTCAGATGGTGTCTTAAATTTGGTATGCATGGATAACCAACTCTTTGGAGGGGACTGGTTTCTTTATTTGACATGTTGTCCTGGCATAAATGACAATCTATAAGAAAACAAAGGCCTCAGGACACACTGGCATAAGCATGCTAGAGGATGAATTCTTGTAGGTGTCATAGGGGCAGTCACATATCTTGTTCCCTGGGCTAGCGTTTTAGTCAGATTTTCCATCACTGTGACCAAAAGAGCTGACAAGAACAATTTTAGAGGAGGAGATGTTTATTTGGTGCTGATGGTTTTTAGAGGTCTCAGTCCATAGATGGCTTCCTATATATATATTTTTAAATATTTACTTATTTATTTGCTTTAGTTGTACACAATGCAATGCATTTATGTTTACGTGGTGCTGAGGATCGAACCCGGGCTGCACACGTGCTAGGCAAGCACTCTACCACTGAGCCACAACCCCAGCCCGATGGCTTCCTATATTAACTCAGGGCCCAAGGAGCGGTAGAACATCAGGGAGGAAGGGTGTGATGGAGGAAGGCATCTCAGAACATGACAACCAGGAAGCAGAGAGAGCTCCACTTGTCAAGGACAAAACATGTACTCCCAAGGTACACCCCCAGAGAACCACCTCCTCCAGCCATACCCTACTGCCTACAGTTAGTCCTAGTTAATCCCTAGGCAAGGGAATAATTCACTGATTATGTCAAAACTCTTATAACCCAATCATGTCACCTGTGAACTTTCTTGCATTGTCTCACATACGAACTTTTGGGGAACACCTAATATCTAAACCATAACAAACAGCTTCACCTACCTTGAGGTAACAACACTAATATTGTGAAAATAGAAAGCATTAAATTTCTTATTAGTTGAGCAGGGAGGAGGAGTTTGTGCACAATTAAACTCCACCAGTTGTACTGGGGTAAACCCCTCAAGATAAGTAGCGGTTAATATTAACCCATTATGTTGGTTGTCTTATGTATTAGTTTATAGAGGTGTTCTATACATTAAACTGAGCAACAAATAAACCACTTATGGTTAACTTTGAAGTAAATGTTATGTTTTTATTTTTTTAAATTATTTATTTATTCTAATTTGTTATACATGCTTGAGAGTGCAATTCCTTTCATATTACATATAAAGAGCACAGTTTTTCAAGTCACTGGTTTTACACAAAGTATTTTCACACCATGTGAGTTTTTATACACGCACTTAGTGTATTGATGATCAATGATCATTCTGCCATTATTCCTATCCTCTTGCCCCCTCCCCTCCCCTCCCCCCTTTGTTCTATTTAACATTCCTTCATTCCTCTCATCCCCTCTCCCTTGCCATTATAATTCAGTATCATCATAGCAAAGGAATCATTCGACCTTTGGTTTTTTGGGATTGGCTAACTTGACTTAGCATTATTTTCTCCAACTCCATCCATTTACCTGTGAATGCCGTGATTTTATTCTCTTTTAGAAATAGAAGATGCCATCAAAATGTTATGTTTTTAGAGTGTTATTCTTTTGAGAAAGGTCACTGGTGAATGATGAGATCATTTGAAATATTTAAAAATTCATTGTGAAAACAGCATAAACTTTACTGCAAAAGTTACTTTCACCAAATGTTCAATGGAACACTATTATGTACATAACTGGTATAAGAAATGCATTCATGAAAGTATTTTCTAGAAGTAGGTTGTCATTTTATATTTTAAGAAATGTGCTATGTTTCAAATTATTGATGTTTGAAAACAACTGTTCTATAAACAGGATGCCAGGACCATATATACTGCTTAATAATGTGCAGTGTGGCACACTGCTACCTGGCAAACTCTAATGTGTTGCTCCTTGTGTTGGATTGTGAGGAAAAGTGCTCAAGAAAGATCTAACAATGGTTTTTAGCATGGGAATAAGGCAGTTCTCCAAATGCTTAATGTAGTAGAGAATCCACTATTCACTGGTTATGACTTGTTGACATCCCTTCAGAAGACTGCATTCCAAGAAACTGGCTGGAAGAAGCAAAAAAGACCACACAGGTATTATCTGAAATGACAACAATGATGAAAAAATAAGGTCATATGATTAGATTTGATAGCAATGATGAAATTCTCTTTTTAAAATGGTAAGATAATAACTGCTTCATTGTTGCAACAAACTATGATACAATGGAACCACCTGGCAAAGCTGAACCATGAAACAAAAGAAAGAGTGGAACCAATGTGCTTCAACCAGCAGTAGCAGGTACCTGTAATAATCTCAATGCATGATTGGTTGGTTTCCAAAGGGTACTAGCCTTTGTTCACTCACATAACTGACAGGTGTGTTGCAAATGCATGGATTGTTCACCAACTTGTGAACAAAGACAAATACCTCATAAATTGGTTGGATTTCAAAAGAGACATCTGCTTAGCCTAAGTAGAACAATGTAATGAGAAACCATCAGAAGAAGATAGTGTAATACTCCTGAACCCACTACTGTCCAAGATGATGTCAGATTTTTTTTTTTGTGGTGGTGCTGGGGATTAAACCCAGGGCCTTGTGCATGGTAGGCATGCACTCTACCAACTGAGCTATATCCCCCGCCCCATGATTTCAGATTTGACATGAGAAATCATACTGTTCTCAAGCAGCAAAAAGGATGAAGATGTCAAAATAAGCCATGTCATGCAAAACTGACAACTTATTGTCAAAAATGTAACCCTTTGAAATGTTTTGCTCCTTTCCACCAAAAAATAATTGTTAACAGTTTATGAAGGTCACTTCTTTGTTTATTATGCAATGTATAAAAAGATATCGTATTTGTCCTATGTATAATATGACTTACAAAAATTCCCAGAGAAAAACTTGGGAGTTAGAGGGTTAAGGAGATATACAAGGAAGCCCAATGTCTACAAAAATATAAGCAAAAGGAATCCATGGAAGGCATGTGACAAATGCTATCTGGTCCCACCTGGCTTTTACCACTTTCAGGGCTATTAATCACCATTATTCTACTTCTGATTTTTGGGTCTTGCATATTTAACATAATTGTAAGAGTTGTGTCTTCCAAACTTCACTAGATCCAAGACAAGCTGGTTCTTTTCAACCCTCCCAAACCAAGAGCCAATCTTGTCCCCTTCACAATCAGGCAGGGAGGGATTTTAATAACATCCATATGTTGTCCTGAAGTTATAAGAAATCAGAGCCCTCCACCTCTTTCCCCTTAGTAATGATGAGGATAAAATCTCTCAGGGGCAAATGAGACTGTGAGAGACCAGAATGGGGACGAAATGGCAAATAAAGTCTCAAGCCTTAATTCATAATGTCACTATAAATCTTTTCCTACCCTTCTACCCTAACAATGCATGGAATGAGCCTTTTCCCACCCTCCTATTCTTCATTAGATCAACCATAAACAGGTGTTTATAAACTGGCATAGGATGCTCCAGGAGATATCACAAAAGTCTTCTACAAGAAAGACACTCCGGGGCTGGGATTGTGGCTCAGTGGAAGAGAGCTCACCCAGCACGTGGGCGACCCGGGTTCGATCCTCAGCACCACATACAAGTAAAACACACTGAATAAAATGCATTGTGTACAACTAAAAGCAAAAAATAATAATAATAAAAAAAAAGACACTCCTTTAAAAGGTGACCATAAAATGCCAGCCCTTCCCAACCCAGCCACTCACTGGAAGCCTGGCTCATTCTGTTTCTCTCAATCAGGGCTGTTCCCTTTTTCCTCAATGTAAAGACCTCCCTGTTAAAACCTCACCTACATGTTCATGCTCATCTGAGTCAACCCATTTACCTGAATGAGGTAAAATTACTGCTGAATCAGACATTCTCATCTTCAGTATCACCGGGAGCATGCAGCCTGCCCATCACTGCTGCACAAAAGGCCCCCAAGCCAACCAAGTCCCCCCTGCTTACCCTGGGGTCGCAGGTGAAAAATACCCTTTGTTGCTAGCTAATGAGTCTCTCGGTTTTTATTACCAACAAGAACGTACAGGTCAGTGAAACAGAGCTTCTCCGGGCATCCCAGGCCATGTGCTAAGCAGAGAATGACCTGTGAGTCAAGCAGGAAGGTGGACCAGCAAAGTGCAGAGCTGAGCATGCCCTGGAGAGCCTCTCACTCAGACCCAGGAGCCAGGGACAGCTTCCCAGACTAGGTGATGTCTATGTAAATCTTCCTGCTTGGAGGTCATCACATGCTGAATTATTACTTCCAAATTACACCAGTAAACACCATTTCCCCCTTATTGGGCAACTGCTTGTGGGCCAGGCATCATGCTAAGTGTTTCGATTTCCAAATATTGCCACCCCCCCCCCCAGTAGTGATAACAGCTGTTCCACAGATGAAGCAAGAGAGGCTTAGAATGGTTAAGAGTCTGCCAGGATCTTGCAGCCACAGTGGCTGGGTTGGAGCTGAAGGCAACTCAAATGGTTCTGGGTAGAAGAGTCTCAATGGCAAAGCTCAGGCTCTTAATTTTATCAGGAGATGGGTAAGCTTTGATAACTTTTTTTCACCATGAAAGGAGAAATTGCTCGAATAATAAAGGGATAATAGAGAAAGTGATAATGGCTAATCTGTGTTGGAAATCATCCTTTGGCTGATTTGAAAGGGTCCAAGGCAGCGGACACTGGAGCACACACAGGAAACGGGTCAGAAAGGAGAGCTCTCAGATCCTCCTTTTCCTCTCACTGTCTTCAGAACTCTTAGTCAAACTCTTGTCCATTTTGCCTTTTCTAACAGTCTCCACCCAGCTGATCATCCAGGATTTTCTATTAGAGCCAGCTGCAAGCTCCGAGAGAACAGGATGAATTTGCACCTGCTTTTGCAGAAAAGGGCACAGTCCTCTTGGTGGCGCGGACTGTGGCACTTCTGAGTCTCTTATGCTGAGCTGAACCAGCCAGGTGAGGAGGAGCACTGTGGGGAGGTCTGACAAGAAGGCAATGGTAGCAGTGGTGACACCTGGAAAAGGGACAAACACACAGGCCTTGCACAAGAAGGGCAAGGGGTCAATAGGAGGCCATAGCACCAAAGGAGCTGTCCCTGAGGCCAGAGTTCTGGACAGGCTGAGATGACCCCTCCTATGGAACCTAGAATCCAGCAGAACATCCACAGACCCCTGAAGAGAATTGCCATGGCAGCCTTTTCCAGAGGCCGGGTGTGATTTCCAGCCTGCTTGCTAAAGTGTGGGGACAGATCTTGGACCCTGTCATCAGTTATTCCCTCCAGAGACCCACTCCAGCCCAGGTGTGGCCCAGCAGGAACTCCTCGGCAAGGCTGGCAGTTCAGCAGTTCACCAAAACACAGAGGCTGAGCCTGAGCTATGACTGTGTCCTTCAGCAGCCTTCTTTGGAGGCCAGAGCCAGCATTTTCTCAACCCATTGAAAGTGACATCATTTGCTCACTTCTAAGAATGTACATGTGTACACACACATTATTACATCAAACACTAAGGATTTCTTTTGAGAACCTGACACCATGGACAGTTGAAAGACTGTGAATACTGTCTCCCAGTTGAATGTGTCTAAAACACACAAAGGACCAAAATCTGGAATCTCCCAGTAAGTCCTACACATCCAAAGGAGAAAGACAGGGCCTTGCAGGAGGCTCAGCAAAGATCATGAACTGGTGATTTGGGGACTTAGGTAGCTCTTTGTCCCCAGAGACTGGCAAACCCTAGAGAGTGGGAAATGTCTAGTGTATGTGGCACAGGTGAGCAGATATCCCTCACTGTCAGGAGTGGTGGAAAACAGAAGACAGGCTTCCACCAACAACCAGGTGGCAGGTAGGTCACTAAGTGCACATGCACCCTATGACCACCTAGCAATTTTGCTGCAGACTTATATCTCCACAGAAGTTATCTTGTGTCCCAGGGCAGGCAGGGGATTACTCCCTAGGAAGAGCACGTTTCATTGGGTGGCCCAGCAATGCAGTGGTATGAGGATGTGCGGGCCTGGGGGGACACTTTGCAAGTCGAATAGAAACAGGAGGGCACGGGATGCAACATCATGTGGGTAGATAACAAAGGCTTGCCTGTTAAACGGATGCAGTTTACAAGAACACACATGCCAATAAAAGTCATAATATTAGAAAGGGGGAGGGGAGTAGGTATGAACAGGAGGTAGTGAGTGGGAGAGAGGGACTTACCTCTGCCATGTTCTCTCTTCCAGAATTTGGAGGCCAGCCGGTTGTCTCTCCTACGGCGGGAGTTGCACCTACTCATGCCAGACCACCAGGGGTCTACCCCTTCACGGGGCCTGGTAGGCAGGCGGGACTTTTCTGAACCCCATGTGATATCCTCTTTGTTCTCCCATCTGGGGGCCACTCGGGCCCTTCCAAAAAGAGCTCCCATAGTCACGGCTTTCTTCAAAGCTAATTCAAACCCTCTGGGCTCCTCAGCTGGATGGAAGGTGCCACAACATGTGCCATTTTAGGCACTTTAGGTGCCATTTTAGGCAACTTTAGGCAACAGGTGCCACATAGTGTGTCATCATCAGCCGCATCATAATAGAGCATTTCTGAATTTTTCCAGGCGGGGTGCCTAAAGCTCTACCCATGTCACCTCATATCATATTATGACAATTGCAGCCAGTGAACATGAGTGTCTGTTTTGCAGAAACGGAAAAGGGTTTGAAAAGGTGCAATCACCAATGACTATGCAGCCAGAAAGAGACAGCCCACCTGCGGTGCCCCCTCAGGCCAAGGTCAGAGAGAATGTAGAGATACAAAACAGTGCCCAGGCTCCATTTCTCTTTCCACCTTATGCTGACCAAGCCTATCCCAGGAATCTTAGACCTACACACTACTGGGGGACCACTCCACAGGATGCCCTTGATTTTGCCCTCAGAATGGCCAGGCTCTTTACCCTTGACCCTGAAGGCAAAAGCCCACATCTGCCCCTTTACACCCTCCTGAGAAAGGTTCAGAGTGAGCCAGCCATGGCACACCAGTCAGCAGAAGGAGCGGTTCCTGGCAGTGTCCTTCCTGGCAAGCCCACAGATTCAACTGAATATTTATCCAAAGCTGATAAAGGATGCCAAAAAGCTCCAGCACTTTCTCCATCAGCTGGGAAGACAAGGATGAAAGATGACCCTCTTGATATAACTAATTACAGTCCTGCAGATGCAACAAAATGGGCTAAATGAGATTCTGATATCTCATTCAAATCCATGGGCCATCCTGGTCCTCTTTAATGAGGTTGCCAACCACTGACTCTCACAAGGGGAACTGCACAGAAATGGCTCTGAACCAAATATGTGGGACCTTGTACAAGTCTGTCATCTGCACATTTCTCTCTCTTCTTCTGTAAGGCAGAGGCCAAAACTGAGCATGGAAAAGCCACATACACTGGCATGGTTTGCTTGCACCGTAGGCCAGGCCTCTTCCCCTTCAGCAAACTCTTGGCCATCACTTAACACAATCTACCTCTTTCTGGCTATTTCTTCATCTTTTCCATGCGGAGAGGGAAGGAGAGAGGCTTAGATGAACCTTCAAAGGTTCTTCACAGTTCCAGGATCTAAAACTGAGCTGGGTCTGCCAGTGCTGCCAGCTGGCCTGTTCCCCACTGAAGCTTCCCTAACTCTCAACTTCCGGGGGTCCAGCAACACCCTCCTGCCACTCATGAAGATTTAATAAACATCTGCTGTGTTCACTAAAGGATATGTGAGGCACAGGGGCATAATGCTGAACTCCCAGCACACACAGGGAATCCATAGCATCTACCCAGAGCCAAATGTGCTGGGAGCTGGGATTCCCATTCCACATGAAGAGGAAGGGACTGAGGAGTTGCTGAGAGCTCGGACGCACAGACAATGAAATAACTTGTGGTCTTTATTTTTCAAGTTTTTATTCCAGTGAGTCACATGAACTCTTCCCACAAATCATTCAAAAGAATCAACTCTCGGTGTATCCTTACAAATGACTCCATGGCGGCAGATGAGCAACTCCCACCCCTTCTGCCGCATGACTGGTGGAGTAGCCTAAACACAGACCATCATCAGGACCTCCTTGTCCCCTAGCTGCAGCCTACAAAACTTCTGGTGAAGTTCAGGCCTGAGTTAGTTTATCCCCAAGCCTACCCGTGTCCCAGACAGACCAAGAGGGCTCAGGACTGAGTCGCTTCTCCCCAGAACGAGGCCTGCAGCCTCACTACCTCTCACAATGGTATCCTCTGTACACCTGGAGGATGGCCCCTGCTGTAAGCACTGGGCCCCCATCTCAGGCAACTTTCTGACCACCCATCCCAACCCCTATTCTGAATCTTCCTTTCCAAATAGGGTAACAACTGATCTTGGGGTTGTGAAGTCTGTCATGTGTGCTTAAAGACACCAAAGCATAATGGGCCCCTAGAGGGTCAGAGGCGGGCATTCCTGACCCAGGCCTGCTGCCACTGCCATCCTTTTACTCACAGCCTCAGTTTCCAGCCCACTGGCGTTGACCTGCAAGCTCTGGGCTAGACTAAGCCAGCACGACACCTGCCACTTCTCAGGGCCTCCTCAGCTTCCAGCTCCAGTTGCTCAGTTCCTGTGCCACACTGACTGTCCCCACCCTCTGTTCCTGGATCTGATGTTGGTCAAACAGGAGGGGGGAAGAAAATGAGGCTCCCTACCCTGCAAAGGCATCCCTTGCTCTTTGATAGTGTAATAGCACAAATTCCAGATTCAACAGCTTTGAAGATTAATTAAGTTATCAATCTTCAATCAAAATGTTCAAAATGTCAAACTAAAATATGGGTGAAATGGAAACCCACAGTTGTGGTTTGGATGTGAAGTGTCCCCCAGAAGTTCATGTGTGAGATAATGCAAGAAGGTTCAGAGGAGAAATGGTTGGGTTGTAAGAGTCTTATACACTTTGTACACAAACAGTTGTATGTAAAAAGATGCTATATGTGTGCATTATGAATTGTAATACATACTACTATTATAAATAAAAAAAGAGTCTTAACCCAATTAGTGATTTAATACCCTGATATTAAACACCACTGAGTGGTAACTGAAGTGGTAGGGTGTGGCTGGAGGAGGTGGGAATTGGGGTGTGGCTTTGGGGCATATTTTTGTATCTGGCAAGTGGCGACCTCTCTTTCTCTCTCGCGCACGCTCTCTCTCTGCTTTTTGATCATGATGTGAGCTGCTTCCCTTCACCACACTCTTCTGCCATGATGTTCAGCCTCACCTCGAGCCCTGAGGAATGGAGCCGGCCTTCTGTGGACTAAGACCTCGGAAACTGTGAGCCCTCGAATGAAATTTTCCTCCTCCGCAATTGTTCTGGTTGGGTCCTTAAGTCACAGCAAACACTGACTAAAACCTCCAGGAACTTCAATTTTTGGATTCTAATTCCAAAGAGAACACATGAAATAAATGACATACAGAGAAAGGATGTGTTTAAACAATGCTGTTTTTGAACTGACCTCTACCTGAGGCCATACGCCAGGTTTGTTGTGCCCAGTGCCCTCAGTGCAGGCTTGTGTGCTGTAAGCTAAGGAAGACCCAGCAATGCCCCACATGGATACTCATAGGGACAGCATAGACCAGGCCAGTGTGCCATTGCCCCGAGACCCTCCAGGAGCATCAGGTCAGAAGTGCATACCTTGTGCATGCTATGGCCGACTGCCCAGCACATGGCAGGAGCTTGGTCCAGGGCTGCTATGGGCGGCCAGGCCCTGCCCCTATCACTCTCCTATGCACAAGGCCGCACCTGATGAATAGCAGGCTCCGTGCTGAAACTGATATGGTGATATCCTCTTCCCAAGGTTCATAAATGCTCACTAAAAACCAGCAGCTCTTAGCAGCAACCCAGAAGCATCCCCTGAGTAATAGCAAAAGGAAGCAGGGACATTTCAAGGGACATCCTAAGTCACATCAGTCCCTCAGATACAAAGCCAAAATGACCTGGTGTGGAATCACGAGCTGGGAGAAGGGGGAGTTGCAGTTCCTCCAGGAACCCCTGCCCCTGTACCTTCCCAGGGCCTTGCCCCTGACCTTGGTCTACCTCTACCCTGTCCTGGACCCCTGCATTAGAATCCCTGTTTGCTTCCTGACTTCCATTGCCATTTCTCCATCCCTGCAGATCCGTACCCAGCGCCTCAGTCCACCTCACCTGCTGGACCAAACCAACCAAGTCCCATGGAGCCAGCTTGCCACAGTCTCATTACAATCCTTTACTGAGCAGAAAGGAAACCGTATCTCCAATGGTGTAACAATTTACTTCCACATCACTGAAATCCAAGGAGAAAACAAATTTATCTTCAGAGGGTAGGCTTCTTCACAACACAAACGCTGAAGGGTTTAATTCTTGCCAGGCAAAAGCCCAGCTAATCTACATCTGGCATTTAGAACCATGGCCTCCAAACAGCGGAGAGACATGCTTGAACCAAAAGGGTCTACTTCCTCTGCCTTTCCTGTCCCTGTGTGTGTGGCTCACACCTGCCCCTGAGGGACTGGGTAAATGCAGAGCTGACACTGCAAAGACCGCTTGGGCTTGGGACTCATTTGTGTCCTGGCCCAGCCCTGCACTGCCCTGTGGCCTTGGGGACTCCACATGTCAGTGTGCTCACCAGTGCACTGGCCTAGTGCCAGCATGCCTGGCACCGGCAGCCTGCCTGGCCTGTAATGATGCACCCTGAATTCTGCTTTCCCTTTCCCCACAGAAAGCACGACTCAACTGTTCCCAGCACCAGGAAAGAGAGAGTGCACAGGCTTGCTGAGGAAGTGACCCACCTGGGGAACAGCCTGAGCCTCAGCCTGACCTAGCCACCCTCTTCCCTCATGACTTCCAGTCTCTCTCCACAATAGTCCCTCTGGCTCCAAAGAGGTCAAGGTCCTCTGCCTTCAGCAAGACCACACTCACTCCAGCCTCCAGACTTTGCTCCAGCTGGGAATGCCCTGCCCCTGTTGAGGCCAAGTCCCACCTCCTCCCACCCACAGGCCTCCTCTGCTAACTCTGGCCAGCAGCCCTCCTTCCCCTAAAGAACTATTCACCAAAAGGCAGAGCTGTGGCTTGGCTCCCCTAGTCTTCACTCCACAGGGGCCACTGTTCTTCCTCCTCTAAGCTTTCACCAAAAACACCTTCATAGCAGGAATCAGAACCCCCCTACTCCAGTTTCTCTTCCCTTTTTATACTCGTTACTACAGGATTGAGCAATATAGGAAGGACCCCTCTAAACACCCACTAAGTGCCTCTACTCAGTACTCTGTCCCTGTGGATAATCTCCTCCCCAGGTCAGTGTTTGTTCAGTCATTCATCTGGCAGACACATGAGAGCCTAGGGAGTACTAACACCCCCTCTCGTGCCCCCTTCCCCAGGGCAGCCCCACATCACCCATGAACCCCAGCAAACCCTTCAGCACTTTGCACAGACATCTTCCCAAAGACTGTCTTTTCCTTCCAAGTGGCACGGCCAAAGGCCCTTGGAGGACAGGGCCGCATCCTTCCTGTGCAGGCGCATAACCGGCATGCAGAAGAGAGTTTAGAGATGACCTTCTCCATTTTGGGTAGGAAAGAATAAAATTAAGCAGAAAGATATTTTCCACCTGGAAAATACCAGGCTTTTTGGGGAACAGTAGCCTTGTGTGGGGAACAGGAATCTGCTGAGACCTGGAGAGAAGCACAGCTGGCAGCCTATACCTAAGTCACTCAGAGCCTTGGCAGGCGCAGCTCCTGCCTCCTCTGTCAAAGCACACCCATGTTTGGAGAGGGCAAAGACACTGCAGATGTCATACAAGTTCAAGATCATTTCATGGGCAGCATCACCGCCAAGAAGAGCCCACCTCAGCATTCCCTGTTCAGGGAAAAGGAGGCGCTCCTGACATCATCGCAGCTAAGAATTTAACAGGGAACACAGGAGTTTCAATCCATGACTGGACTTGGTAGACCCACTTGATTTGCTGTATGCCAACAATATATTCTGCCAGTGTTCATCTAAAATGTTTTCATCTAATCTTGTTTTTATAGCAAGCTGCCGAACACTTGTATAATAACACTCTATTTAGCTACTAAAATTTCCCAGCAGTTTCTGCCACCAAGTGGTAGCCAAGACAACACTCACTGCCAGAGGCACTGCAGGAATGCTGTCGTGTGCATGTGCTGGTCCCTCCGGCTCCCATGTCTCAGGGTGGAGCACCTGGCCAGGTCTGCGCTGACCCCTACACCACTCCACGTAGTCAGTCTTTCAATCCTCACAGCAACCTCAGATGTGGGCACATTATTATCTCCACTTTACAGACTGAGAATTTAGACAAAGATAAATTGGGAGCTTGCCCAAAGCCATACCCAGGCAATGAGTGACAAGGCCAGGTCCCCTGGCTGCAAAGCAATGTCTGCATCTGTTGTCATTTCCTCCTGGCTCTATCACTCACAAGGGCTTCTTGAGTGGGCTCACCCTTTGCACCTGCCCATGCTGGAGGCCTGCACTGACTGCACCACTGGCGGCCTCAGTACGAGTAACAATAGAGAGTTTCCCAGTGGCTCTGGAAGTTCCTACCTATACTTCTGGTTCATGTCAAGAAGTGCGAGGGCTTGCAGTTCTAAAGGTTGGTGCCAGGAAGGCTCTGCACAGCCATCTCTGCCCACTGGGGTGCTTCTGTGGTCCCGGCAAGGCCAGTCCTCCTGGGGGCCAGCATGTGGGACTGCCTGCCTTTGCACCTGAGCCTGCAGGTGGGGCAGAGGAGAGATCCTGAATCCTAGCTTTGTCCCAATGCAACTCCAAAGATGGTTTGTGACTGCTGCTTCATTCATCTTTGTCAAGTTTTGCACCAAGCCTCCTACCACACTGGAGAGAAGATTGAAAACCATTCTATCTGGTTCTAAAATCTAAGTTGTTCTTATTATAGTACATTACATATAGTTAGCAATTTATAGGTATTATGAATAAAATGCTCTGAAAATATCAAGAGAGCAGGAATTCTTTCCTCCATAGGGCACAGGGGAAACTGGAGAGGGATCTGCTCAAGTGCACAGTAAGAAAAGCTTTTGTCTGTAAAGTAGTTAAGATGGGTCAAGGGAGACCAGGGAAATCTCATCTGCACCTGGAAATCCATGAGTAGTGATTTCATGTAAATTGCCCATCCACTTACAAATGCTTTTCTTTTTTTCTTATTTCTTTTTCTTTTTAATTTTGTTTTGATACTGGGGTTTGAGCCCAGTGGTGCTTTACCATTGAGCAACATCCCCAGTCCTTTTTATTTTTATTTTTTTATTTTGAGACAGGGTCTTGCTAAGTTGCTTAGGACGTCTTTAACTTGCTGAGGCTAGCCTCAAACTTGGGATCATCCTGCCTTGGCTCCTGAGTTGCTGGGATTACAGACAGGCACCACCACACCTGGAATTCTTTTCCTTTTTAATGGAATTAATGGCAAAACAAGAGTAACCCATATTTCCTATGGAGAACTCAGAGAAGGAAGTTCAGCAGAGAATGGAAGGAAGGGACAAAGGATTATCCATAGCTCCATCACCCCAAATGCTCTTCCCCTGCACCTTGGTTTCCCACATCACTGTACTCCCTCCTTAGTGAGTAGGTGAGTGTAAATGTGGATAGACACGTGGTGACTGGCTGCAGACATCTAGCTCTAAGTTAAGAGCAGGGCACAGGGCACAACGCATGCTCTAACAGAAAAATGAGCTTCTGGACAAAACTCCCCTCATGACCAAACACTGACCTCTGTTCTAGTGTGGATACTCACATGAGGCCTGTCCATCATGCTCTTCCCCTTAGCTCATGGGGCCTCCCAAACATGAGTTAAACTTCTTTACTCACATCACAAGTATTGAAACAAGAAGAAAAAGGACAAGTCCAAGATGAATTTATGACATTGACAGTTCCTTAATCCAAAAGGAAATAATATTCCTAAATGCTAGGACTTTTCCTCCCCCAAATCAAACCACTGAACTTTTGAAAACAAAGTTTCCTTGGGCTTTAGGATCCTAAAGCATTCTGTGTTAATTAGGACACATGTTTCCCAGATGCTAGAGCTTCTGGGTAGGTGACGGTCGGCAAGAGCAGCCCCTGGCCCCTCCCATCCTTCCTGGAAGCCAAGGCCTTGATGGCCCTAGTGGCCTTCCCCACTGTGTGCTGCCCATGAGCATGCCATTCCTGGCCAGCAGCATGTGTGCCACCCTGACACCAGTCAGCTGTACCCTGGAAGGCACAGGATTGCATCCAGCTTCACAAGGTTGCTGGAACTACCTAATAACTCTGCCAAATTTGGTAACATTTCTTTACTCAAATAGATGAACTGTTTGGATTTTTTTTTTTTAATCAGCAATCTACTTGCCCAGTGTGATCCCTATCAGTACCTGCAGGATGCTCACCCTGTGATCATCAAGTAGGAGGGACCCGCCCAACACCTGCAGGGAGGGGAGGAATCACGGGATTCCATGCTCCTGAAGGCTAGCACCCCTGCTCTCATCATACCTTAAGCCCACTTATCTCTAGTGCCAGATCAAATGTGAGAAAGGCCAAGGCAGTCAATGGAGCCCCAACAACACAGTGTCACCACAGGATCAACTGCTATGCAAGATCTGGCCAGTGCACCAATGCAACCTCTTTATATTGAGTCCACAGATTTGAGCAAAAAGCAAAGCAATCCTAGTATTTCACAGTAGGCCACCCATACCAACTGTAAAGGAATGTGGACCATTTAGATGGGTGTTGTAGAACACACTTTACAAAATGTACAGAGTGGAAAAGAAAGAAAAAAAGGCTTGTGATACACTGGAAATGCCCTGTTGTGCTGCCCTTCCATTTACCTCTTACTAGCTATATGACCATGGAGAAGAGACTTCACGTCTCAGTGCCTCACTTCCTGATCTGTGAAGTATGGATAATTGTAGTATTGCTTATTTTGCTCTTATAGAAACTAGATAAGCTAATATCTGAAAAGTGCGTTGAATGCTGCCTGGTAAACATCCCGCAGCTGGTCTTGTCCACACCATCATCATGTAGCCCTGACATGCTGGGTTGTACTATAATTGCTCACCCAACTAAGCAGCAAGATCCAGAGAGCAGAGGTGCCTCCTATATCCCCCCTACTCCTTGGTACACATAATAGGTATCTGAATATGGGTTGTCTTCAAATATGTCCTAAATTGAAGCCCTAAGTACTCAGACTTGCTTGTCTGCCTTACAACTTTTAGTTCTGAACTACCTTTACAAATATTAAATCAAAGATTTCTCTAAGCATGTCTTAGAAATGAAGGTAAAAAACCAAGAATGAATTGTTCTTGAATTGAACTGCTGGGAATTCTCTTGGTGGGAGCCTTAGACTTCCACATCAAAGGTTCTGATGATGACAGCTTTGAACATATCCACAGGAGCCTTGAGAAGAAACGTGAGCTCATCAGCACCTGCTCATTCCTGAGTGAGAAGATGACGCCCAGTAGGTAAGGTCTTATCTTTAATTTATATTAAGAGAGATCTAAAAGCTGAGAGTGTTAAAAGAAAAAGCAGAGAAGGTAGGAAGAGTTTCAGAATTAATGTCACAGTAAGGAAACAGCTGCCCATTGACCAAACCAAAAGAGGAGACAGGTTTCTTGCAACCGAACAATCCTCTGTGAATTAAAAACATAACCTCCCTAAAAATTGCATGCATCAGCTTCACTAATGGCCACCAAAGTCAGAAATATTTTTGTAGGTAAAGGATATTTTAAAATATATTTCAGAAACTTAGGAGATCACAATGAATCTTGAAAGGTCAACAAAGTTTTTATGTAATCAAAATTTAAAATGAAGTAAGCCCATAACACAATTAATCTAAACTTTTGCTTGTAGACAAACTCAGGAACAGGTTCTGGGCTGCTTCACACAAGGTCTCACACTAACATCATGAGAAGGGTCACCTCTTATGTCCACTGAGCAGGCTCCCAACTGACTCTGACCTGGTCATCAACGTGTGTTCTGGGGGCCTGCCAGATGCTGGGCTTTATGTGAACTCAGAGGTGAGGAACAGCCCAGGGCTAGTAAGGGATGGCCCTCCAGCAGCCAGTTCCAGCAGCCTTACTCCTAACCTTTCTTGATGCTGCCTCCTGCCCTGCCCAGGCCATCAGCCTGCCTACATGAATCACCCCAGAGGGCCTCAGGAGTTAAGTGTGTGTTCCCAGCCTGGCTGTTAATGAAACCCTCCACAACCTCACCCAGAAATTCTTCCTTTGACTCTTATTTCTCTTCATTTCCCTATACATATAAAAAGTAGCTAGGAAGTATTTACTTTTCCTGCCTCCCCATCTTTTGTGAAAGAGTCAGTGCTGACCACCATGTTCCCTGCCTTGTCTCCATTGTCCAATCTCACCAAACCTTTGAAGTCCCTTGCAAACATCACCTCCTTTTTTAAACTTTGACTTTCCAACCAGAAGTGGGTGCAATGCTTAGTTTCCATCTCTTTTGCAGAAGTTACAGTCTGTCTTCTTATGTTTAAGCCTGTCCCTAGCCCCAATCCAACGAGATCAGTGTGGAGATGCCTTTCACCTTTACAAAGCTCATGAAATATTAAAAGTGAACTTGAAAAGAAACAGCTAGAAACTGATGACCCTCAGTCTTCAGCATCATTTGGTATTTTCTCTTGGCAAGGGGTCCCATAAGAGGAATCCCAGGAAAGGTCAGTTTGGCTGGGAGCATCCTTGGGGCCAAGTGGTGGTGGAGTTTGTGTTCTTGTCAATTAGATTTCGTCTGTCACCTGTGTTAGAAATATCGAGGTACTGCAAGAAGTCAAACACGTGCTCAGAAGTGAGTGGGCAAGGCAAATTTTACTCCTGACATAAGAGCCTGCTATCTAACTTGGCTAGCAAGCACACCTGGGCAGGCAGTCCACCCTCTTTTATCCCTAACACAGCACTGCCCTTCACTCTGATTGGAGGAGCTTGGGGTTACGATCTATGCCATTGGCTAAATTTAAAAGTGGGACAGGCAAAGGGGAGGACTATAGTTAAAATGGCTACAATTGGATCCAATTAAGGGCAAATACAATATTCTGAAAATAAGCCACCAAGCTTTCTATTTGTCATATCTACTCACTCTGTCTTTGGTACCACACCCCTGAGTTCAGCTGTGCTGGTGTCTACAAGTCCAGATTTCCTCTAGTTCCATTTGTCTGCAAGCTTTCCACTGAGGTTGGGAAGAAGGAGGCACTCAAGTCATGGAGGGTGGAGGGCGTGTGGGGCTCATCCTTTTCCTGCACAGTTTCAAACAGCCCTGCTCTTGGCTTCACTTGCACCTGATTCCCAAGGTCCTGGTACTAACAATGTCTGAGAGCTCCCTGCTGCTTCTGCACACCCCTAATGATAGCAGAGTTCTCTGCTCCCTCTGGCCTTCTGTTACCCCTTTTCCAATTTTTTCCTAGCTTCTAAAAATTTGTTGTTGTCACCTCCTCTCCTGATTTCTTTTTCCTTGTCAATTTCTGGTGAGGGATACTCTGTTGTTTGCTGGTTAGTTGTTTTGTCCTTTACATACACTAAAGAGTCAGCCTGGTCCTTCATCATGCCAAGAAGTGAGAGTTTTCATGGAGGCAAGAGGAGAGGAAACATTGACATTAGTTCTTGTCCACAGAAGGTGTGGGGAGGAGTGTCTGAAATCAGGGGTCCCCGACAGCCAACAAGCATCCTGAACACCCCAGTTTCACTGAGGGTAAAGGCTGTCAGGAGGGAAGAGACAGGCAGAGGAGGAAGGTGAGAGAGTGGCAAAGAGGAACTGTTACCTCAAATGGCTGTTAGGCCAGCCAGGGCCTCGGTAATGCAAGACACTAATTCACAGATGCTCTAGCCACCAGGAAAGGCTCTGGTTTTGAAGTGCAGCAAGTCTTGTCTAGAGTCACAGGATAACAGAGTGACAGAGCTGGAAAGGACACTGGTGGCCATCCGTACAACCCTTCATTCCCAGGCGCAGGGCTTCAGGGTTGTCTGAGTTCACAGAACTAATGAATGACCCAGTGCTGGCTGTGACCTAGGTAAACATGACGCCTCATAATGGCACAGCATTCATGCCACTAGCAGAGGGACAGCACCTCCTGCTTATCACTCTGGTATAGGATAGCTGGTGACTTCCTTGGCAGTAACTGCACCCCATCAGCTCCTCATTGTCCATTCTCTGCCATCCTAGGGTCCCCTTGGCTCTGCCAACTTACCATCACTTATGCTATTCTGAGTCTTAAAGGTACTATACTCTTAGGTCTTCTTAGGTTCTGAGTTGCATTCTAAGATGGTCACTCTCTTAGTCTGTTTTTGGTTGCTATCACAAAATACTTCAGACTGGGTAATATATAAGGAATTGAGGTTTATTTAGCTCACAGTAACAGAGGCTGGGACATCTAGAGCATGGCACTGGTATCCGGTGAAGGCCTTCTTGCTATATCATAACATGACAGAGGGCATCACATGGTGAGACAGAGAAAGTGTGTTCCCTGTAGTCTCTTTCTCTTCTCATAAAGCTGCTAATGCTATTACAGTGGTTCTGACCTCCCAAAGATCCCACCTGTAAATACCATTAGCATACAATTTGAGGATTAAGTTTTCCATATGTGAACAAGTGGAAGACACATTTAAACAATAACTTTTGCAGTTTTTTAGTGAAAAGTTGGAGCAAGGTGAGACAAGTGGTCCAGGCAGTTGATGTTAGTGGCCTGGACAAGGTAGAGGGGGTGGCCATTGAGAGAAGTGGACAAACTTAAGACATACTTGAGAAGGAGAACTGGTAGGACTTGCTGAGGAATTGACTAATGAAACTGATAAATCAAGTTTGACTTCCTACTTTCTGGCTTAAGTGGGGGAAATCATGGTGCCATTTAATGCCAAAGGAAAAGCTGTGGAGGAGAGAACTGGTTGGGGAGAAATTGAAGAGATTTTTGGGACATGTTAATTTTGCAGTGTTTCTGATAAATGTAACTGATGGTGGTCTGAAAATACCAAGCAGGCATAATCCCTGAACCACTATAGGTCTCAGATTCCTCCTCTGTGAAGTGAAAAGCATTGGGTAAAAAAAAAAAAAATCTCACTGACCCCCATCCTTGTCCACATCAGCTTTCCTTCCAACTGTTATGGTTTGGATGTGAGGTGTTCCCCAAAAGCTCATGTGTGAGACAATTCAAGAAGGCTCAGAGGAGAAATGATTGGGTTATGAGAGCCTTAACCCAATCAGTGAATTAATCCCCTGTTGGGATTAATTGAGTGGCAGCCTAAGGCTGGTAGGGTGTGGCTGGAGGAGGTTGGTCATTGGGGGTATTTTTTTTGCGGTATATATTTGGTGTCTGGTGAGTGGAGTCTCTCTCATGTGAACTGCTTCCATCCAGCACACTCTTCTGCCATGATGTTCTGCCTCAAGCCCCAAGAAATGGACCTGACTGTCTATAGATTGAGACCTCTAAAATTGTGAGCCCCCAAATAAACTTTTCCTCCTTTAAAATTGTTCTTGTCAGGTTTTGTTTTTTGTTTTTTTCGTTTGTTTTGTTTTTGTTTTTTAGTCATAGCAGCAAATAAGCTGAGTAAAACACCAGCACACTCTAGGATGGTGTCTCTGTAGAAGTTGGACCTGTTGATTTATTTCTCAGTGGAAAGATCTCAGTAAAGCCATGCCTTTGGGAAACAGCAGCATAAAGATAATCCTTTAGGGGAATTTAGGCAATCATCCATGAATAAGATATAAGAAGAAAAGAGAAGATGGTAGCACACTGCCTGATGCTTGAGGAGCCCGAATAGAAACTGGCTGGGGAGAGAAGAAAGAAGACCCTGATCCTTTCTGTCCTTTTAGCACTTCCCAAGGATAACAGGAAAAGCAACAGAAAACCTGTTAAAGCTTAAAAGACTCAAGTTTTCCCTCCAGTTGTGAAGCATATCTGCTAGGAAGAAAAGACGACATATATTAGCTAAAAGCCAGTAAATTCAGCTGGGAAATTATTCTGTCTGTGGGGACTGTGTCCCTGTTACATCCAGAGAGTAACTGTAAATCTAAAGGAAAGAGTTTTCTAGAGTAAAACACTCTATATTTACTAGAGGTTGGGAAGTAGTGGGGTGGATAAAGGGAGGTTGGATTTGATTATCGCATGTGTGTACACATATTGAATTATCCTGCTGTACCCCATTAATATGTATAATTAAGACATGTCAATCAAAAATATTTTTAATTTTAGAAAAAACTTTGGAAACTGAAAATATGATTTTCCTATAGTTTGACAGTTATTTTCCATGGCACAGTGTGTTCATAAGCAGGAAGAAATAGTTCAGTGATGGAAAACATAATTGTTTTTGAGGGAAGGAATTAGAGGAGGCTACTTGAGGCTCCAAAACTCTTCAGGTGTTCCCGAACACAAGCTCACTGCAAGTTTGCCCACATACAACTAAAAGTCCAGGCTGTAGATCAACGCAATGAACCCAAACTGTAGGGCTCAACATGTCCAAATTAAGTAATTCATACAAGAAGGAATTTGCTGTCATTTTTTACAATATAAAATTGTGTAGTTTCCCCAATTCTTTTTTCTCATCAAGATAAGTAAGTTTTCTGCCCCATTGGATGTCAGGCTAATAATATTCAGCTTCTTTGTATATTAAAAGTAAATTTAGAAACCACAGTCAGATTCAAAAGAAGACATGGTGCTTACTCATACACTTTCATCTTAAATTATTTAATTTCCTTTCCAAAACTGCTACCTAAACAAAAATGAACAGGGTTGTGTTAATTTTCAAATTACTTGTTTCTAAAAAGCACAGCCCAGTAACTTCCAGCCCAGGAAAGTCCTCTGACTATGAGACGTAGCTAATCATTTGTGACTGTGAGAAAGGAAGCTTTAAAATTAAGATTTTTTTTCCCCAGACTCTACTAAATTCAGCTGTTATTCATTGTTCAAAAACAAACTTGGTTGCATTATGCCTATCAGCATTTATTACATAAATTCTCAATAAAATTCTGGCAAATCAAACATAAAAAACATCAAAAAGAGTGCACCACCATCAAGTGGGGTTCATTCCAGGGATGCAAGGTTTGTTCAACATATAGAAATCAATAAATGTAATAATAATAAATGTAATCCATCACATCGATATACTTAAAGATAAGAACCATCTCAATAGATGCAGAGAAAGCATTCAACAAAATACAGCACCCCTTCATATTCAAAACACTGGAAAAACTAGGGATACCAAGAACATATCTCAACATCATAAAAGCTATCTATGCTAAGCCCCAGGCCAACATCATTCTAAATGAAGAAAAATTGAAAGCATTCCCTCTAAAAACTGGAACAAGACAGGAATGCCTTCTTTCACCACTTCTATTTAACATAGTTCTTGAAACACTGGCCAGAGTGATTAGACAGATGAAAGAAATTAAAGGGATACAGATAGGAAAGGAAGAATTCAAATTAGCACTGTTTTCCATGATATGATTCTATACCTAGAAGACCCAAAAAATTCCACCAGAAAACTTCTAGAACTAGTAAATGAATTCAGCAAAGTAGCAGGATACAAAATCAACACCCACAAATCAAAGGCATTTCTGTATTTCAATGACAAATCCTCAAATTTGTCCTGCAAATTCAAAGCCAGTCTCAGAAATTTAGCAAAACCCTGTCAACTTAGTGATACCCCGTCTCAAAATAAAAAATAAAAAAGGGCTGCAGATGTGGGTCAGTGGTTAAGCATCTCTGGGTTCAATTCCTGGTACCAAAAAAAAAAAAAAAAAAAAAAAAAAAATCACAACAACAACAAAGAAAACTGATACAGAAATTAGAAAACGTGGTTAATACACATATGAACACATATGAAAATATATCTAATATGTTTGTGGCACAGAGCAAATGTATTTTCCCGGCCACTGTGTCCCATCAACCAATTACATTTTTAGCATATGTAAAATAATATTTATAATCTATCTGTAAAATTTGTGTCATGTAGTGTATATCTAACATATAATAATAAAGCTCTATGTATCAACTGCCTGCCATATATAAAGCACTATATAGCCATTCCTTAATATCTCTAAATTCCAAACCCAAAGATTCAGCCACCCAATGATTAAAAATATTTGGAAGAGGGCCAGAGTTGTAGCCCAGTTGTAGAGCGCTTGCCTAGTATGTGTGAGGCACTGGGTTGGATTCTCAGCACTGCATATAAATATATAAATAAATAAATAAATAAATATCAACAACTAAAAATACAATTAAAAATAGATTTGGAAGAATAATTGCATCTGTTCTGGACATGTTACAGGCTTTTTTATGATTATTTCTAGGGGATTCAAGATTATTAGCTTATTCAACATTATCAGATATCAAGAATATTAGATTTTTCAAACTACACATAATTTCCCAGGGACTTTGAGAATGCCCATGCTTCAAAAGGAAAAGGAGGAAGAGGTGTCATCTTGGGCTGATTCTCTAAGAAGCAGAACCTAAGAGTTAGTAGTGAGCGTTCTCAGGAGCAAATGGTAAGGGAGTGCAGGCAGGGCAGAGACGGTTACCCATAAGAATGTGATTTCAAAAGAAGACTGGCTTCAGCTCATGCTGAGGGAGCTCTGGAGAGTGAATCCCAACAGAAGTTTGAGGCAAGTGAGTGGACCTTTTATTTCTGAACTATGGACTGCTTGGGGGTAGAAGTGTTTGCAGTATAACTCTCAGCCACCAAGAGAGGTGGATTTGATTGCTTAGGAGCAAGCCTTGGGAAAGGTCACAGGTGCAAACAATTAGCCACAGCATTCAAAACAGCTGAGAGGGGACACAAATCAGGCTGGTAAAAAGACCCCAGAGCATCTGGCAGAGCACAACAGTATCTGATACAAGTCTTGTCCCACCCAGACCCTCTTGCTTTTCATCTTAGATTTCTTCCATCCAGCTACAACTCCAGGATGCTGGTTGCTCTCAGAAACAGAAAACTTAAAGATGTGAGAGAGGGGCAAGCTAGGCTCTCCCATGGTGCAGTTGGTCCCAAAGCTATCACTGACAGTCATCATAGCTAACTTCTGCCCATTTTAAACTCCCTTTGTCTACTGCCCTCATGACCATTAGCATTAGTGACCCAGTTTCTCTAATATCTTTTCTCATCATTAACCTTGGCCCACAGAGGAAAGACCTCACTGAACTTTTTTTTATATATTTTTATTTATTTGCTTTAGTTGTACACAATGCGTTTTTTATTCAATGCATTTTATTTGTACGTGGTGCTGAAGATCGAACCCGGGTCGCCCACGTGCCAGGTGAGCGCTCTACCGATGAGCCACAATCCCAGCCCCTCACTGAACTTTTCTACAGCAACAACTGTCTCCTCCCCAGCACTGTCAGTATTCTATTGCTCCATAAGTGACCACAAACTTGGAACAACACACATTTACTCTCTCGGAGTTTCTGCAGGTCAGAAATTTTAAAACATGTCTAGATTCTCTGCTCAGGTTCTCACGAGGATAAAATCAATGTGTCAGCCGGGATGAGCTCTCTTCTGGCACTTGGGCTCCTCTTCTGAGCTCCTTGGGTGTTGGGAGAATTCAGGTCCCTGTGGATATAGAACTGAGGGCCTGCTTTCCTGCTAGCTGTGAGCGGCTACTCAGATTTTGGTAGTGGGAAATGGGATGCTGTTGTAACAAATACCTAACAATGTGAAAGTGGCTTTGGCTTTGGAATTGGGTAATTGGTTAAAAAAAAAAAAGTGGTTGTTGAAGTTGCTTCTGGTGAGGGCTCAGATAGAAATGAGGAACACATTCTTGGACACTGGGATAAAGGTGTTCTTAGACATATAGTTGCAGAGAACAGGAGCCAAAGCACCCCAGGAGCCACATATGCCAGACTATATCACCTATAGGGTGGGTCTTCACTACCATGTGGCTGGTGAGTGACCCAATAGAAGCTACTATAAACATTGCTATGGCTGTGTCACTGTAGTATGCTGATTTTAAGTCTTTAGGGTATAAACCAAGGAGTGGGATAGCTGGGTCAAAGGTGGTTCCATTTCAAGTTTTCTAAGAAATCTCCATAGTGCTTTCCAGAGTGGGAGTGGTTGCATCAGTTTGCAGTCCCACCAGCAAGGTATGAGTGTATCTTTTCACCCACATCCTTGCCAACACTTACCATTGCCTGTATTCTTGACAAATTGCCATTATGACTGGAATAATATAAATATTAGAGTAGTTTTGATTTGCATTTCTCTAATTGCTAGAGATGGTAACATTTTTTTCATATATTTGTTGATAAATTTTGTATCTCTTCTGTGAGGTGTCTATTCAGTTCCTTAGCCCATTTATTGATTGGGTTATCTGGTTTGTTTGGTTGGTTGGTTGGTTTTAAGTTTTTTGAGTTCTTTATATATCCTGGAGAGTAGTACTCTATCTGATGTGCCTGTGGTAATTTTTTTCTCATTCTGTAGGCTCTCTCTTCACATTATTGATCATTTCCTGTGCTCAGCAGAAGCTTTTTAGTTTGAATCCATTTCATTTATTAAATTCTTGGTTTTAATTCTTGTGCTATAGGGGTCTTATTGAGGAAGTTGGGGCCTAATCCAACATGATGGAGATTTGAGCCTACTTTTTCTTCTATTAGGTGCAAGGTCTCTGGTTTTATTCCTAAGTCCTTGATCCACTTTGAGTTGACTTTTGTGCATGGAGAGAGATAGAGGTTTAATTTCGTTTTGTTACATGAGGATTTACAGTTTTCCCAACACCATTTGTTGAAGAGGCTGTCTTTTCTCCAATGTATGTTGATATGAATATTCTTAAGTTTAATCAATCATTTTGCCAAAATATCCTATGATTACAACAGGAAATTAGGGAAAATATATTCAATTCAGTGGTTATTATTATGAAAAATTTAGGATAACAGAATAGTTATCAAAAGTTCAGTGGTCAGATATTTTATCATTTGTATCTTATTTTATTCCAAAAAGTGCATAACTACACACTAGTAATTTGTTGGTATATTAAATGATAATGGTAATTACATGATCCCATTATATTGCAGAGAAGTTTACTGCCTTAGCTTTCTATTACTATAACAAACTTCTGAGATAATCGACTTATACAGAAGAAAGTTTTTTAATGTAATTATTTATTTATTCTAATTTGTTATACATGCTTGCAGAGTGCAATTCCTTTCATATTACATATAAAGAGCACAGTTTTTCAAGTCACTGGTTTTACACAAAGTATTTTCACACCATTTGAGTTTTTATACATGCACTTAGTGTATTGATGTCCAACTCATTCTACCATTATTCTTATCCCCTTGCCCCTTCCTCTCACCTCCCTCCCCTTTGTTCTATTTAACATTCTTTCATTCCTTCATATTTGCCATTAACATTCTTTCATTCCTCTCATCCCCTGTCCCTTGCCATTTACCTAAAATGTCAGTTTTATCATCTTTTATAGCAAAGGATATCATTCGACCTTTGTTTTTTGGGGGATTGGCTATCTTCACTTGGCATTATTTTCTCCAACTCCATCCATTTACCTGAAAATGCCATGATTTTATTCTCTTTTAGTGATGAGGAGTGTTCCATTGTGTATATATACCACATTTTCTTTATCCATTAATCTGCTGAAGGACATCTAGTTTGGTTCCACAGTTTAGCTATTATGAATTGTGCTGCTATAAACATTGATGTGGCTGCATCACTGTAGTATGCTATTTTAAAGTCCTTTGGGTATAGACCTAGGTGTGGGATAGCTTGGTCAAAAGGTGGTTCCATTCCCAGTTTTCCAAGGAATCTCCATACTGCTTTCCATATTGACTGCACCAATTTGCAGTCCCACCAGCAATGTCCTCACATCCTTGCCAACACTTATTGTTGTTTGTATTCTTTTTTTAAAATTTTAAATATTTACTTATTTGTTTTTAGTTGTACATAATGCCTTTGTTTTTAGGTGGTGCTAAGGATCAAACCCGGGCTGTGCAGGTGCTAGGCAAGCGCTCTACCACTGAGCCACAACCCCAGTCCCTGTTTGTATTCTTAATAGTTGCCATTCTGACTGGAGTGAAATAAAATCTTATAGTAGTTTTGATTTGCATTAATTTCTAGAGATGTTGAACATTTTTTCATAGTTTTGTTGATTGATTGTATATCAGATTGCATATATCAGACCTTCTGAGAAGTATCTGTTCAGTTCTTTGGCCCTTATTGATTGGGTTATTTGTTTTTGGTGTTTAGCTTTTTGAGTTCTTTATATATCCTAGAAATTAGAGCTCTATCTGATGTGCAAGTGGTAAAGATTTGCTCCCAAGCTATAGGCTCTCTATTCACCGCACCGATTGTTTCTTTTGCTGGGAAGAAGCTTTTTAGTTTGAATCCATCCCACTTATTAATTCTTGGTTTTAATTCTTGTGCTATAGGATTCTTATTAAGGAAGTAGGAGCTTAATCTGATATGATGGAGATTTGGACCTACTTTTTCTTCTATTAGACACAGGGTCTCTGGTTTAATTCCTAGATCCTTGATCCACTTTGAGTTGAGTTTTGTGCATGGTGAGAGATGTTTAATTTCATTTTGTTGTATATGGATTTCCAGTTTTCCCAGCACCATTTGTTGAAGAGGCTATATTTTCTCCAATGTATTTTTTGGTGCCTTTGTCTAGTATAAGATAACTGTAATTGTGTGGGTTAGTCTCTGTGTCCTCTATTCTGTACCATTGGTCTACCAGTCTAATTTGGTGCCAATACCATGCTGCTTTTGTTACTATTGTTCTGTAGTATAGTTTAAGGTCTGGTATAGTGATGCCACCTGCTTCACTCTTCTTGCTAAGGATTTCTTTAGCTATTCTGGTATGTCATTTTTCCAGATGAATTTCATGACTGCTTTTTCTATTTCTATGAGGAATGTCATTGGATTTTGATTGGAATTGCATTAAATCTGTGCAATGCTTTGGGTAGTATGGTCATTTTGACAATATTAATTCTGCCTATCCAAGAATAAGGGAGATCTTTCCATCTTCTAAGGACTTCTTTAATTTCTTTCTTTAGCATTACATCTCAAAGCCCTAGAAAAAGAAGAGCAAATCAACACCAAAAGCAGTAGAAGACAAGAAATAATTAATGATGAGTAGTGTTCCATTGTGTATATATACCAAAGTTTCCCTATCCATTCATCTATTGATGGGCATCAGTGTTGTTTCCACAATCTAGTTATTGTGAATCATGCTGCTATAACCATTGATATGGCTGTGTCCCTGTAGTAAGCTGTTTTTAAGTCCTTTGGGTATAGACCGAGGAGTGGGATAGCTGGGTCAAATGGTGGTTCCATTCCAAGTTTTGCTAGTAATCTCCATACTGCTTTCCATATTGGCTGCACCAATTTGCAGTCCCACCAGCAATGTGTGAATGTGCCCTCTTCCCCACATCCTCGCCAGCATTTATTGTTGTTTGTGTTTTTGATAGCTGCCATTCTGACTGGCGTGAGATGAAATCTTAGAGTAGTTTTGATTTGCATTTCTCTAGTTGCTAGAGATGTTGAACATTTTTTCATATATTTGTTGATTGATTGTATATCCTCTTCTGAGAATTGTCTGTTCAGTTCCTTAGCCCATTTATTAATCAGGTTGTTTGTTTTTCTGGTGTAAAGGTTTTTGAGAGCTTTATAAACACACATTGGAGGAAAGACAGCCTCTTCAACAAATGGTGTTGGGAAAACTGTAAATCCTCATGTAACAAAATGAAATTAAACCTCTATCTCTCTCCATGCACAAAAGTCAACTAAAAGTGGATCAAGTACTTAGGAATAAAACCAGAGACCTTGTACCTAATAGAAGAAAAAGTAGGCTCAAATCTCCATCATGTTGGATTAGGTCCCAACTTCCTCAACAAAACCCCTATAGCGCAAGAATTAAAACCAAGAATTTAATAAATAGAATGGATTAAAACTAAAAAGCTTCTTCTCAGCAAAAGAACCAATCAGTGAGGTGAACAGAGAACCTACAGAATGGGAGCAAATCTTTACCACAAGCACATGAGACAGAACATTAACTTCAAGGAAAGTTTATTTTGACTCACAGTTTCAGAGTTTCAGTCTACGACTGATTGACACATTGCTTTTGGGCCTATGGAAAGGCAGCACGTCATGGCAATGAGCATGTTGTACAACCGTTCCTCTTGTGTTCTGGAAAAGAAAGAGAGGAGTAAGGGGCTGGTATCTCAATATCCCCTCTAAGGGCACACCTGATGACCAGAATACCTCGCACTAGCCCCCACCTCTTAAAGATTCTACCACCTCCCAATGACACCATGGGCTGGGGACCAAGTCTTCAGCACATGGACTTTTGAGAACACTTATCCAAACCATAGCAAGAACTTATCCACAAACTGTGGGGGTCAGGGAAGTTAGAGATGTTCATTTCCTATATCCTTAAGTGAAATTACATCCAAATCCAGTCTTCATCTCCCAGGATTAGTAGAAAATTTCATTCCAGGCATTATCAATTTCTCCCTCAGATTTTCTCAGCACAGTAAATTACATGCCCACCCACACAGTTACTTAAATCTATACCCAAGCTGTATTCCTTGATTCTTGTCTCTTCTCCACCCTTCCACATTACATCCAGGATCATCCAGGGCAAGTCCCCAAAACCCACCACAAAGCTGTTCAGACCCCACAATCCTGGCTGACCTGTTATTTTCATCACCCTGGACCACTGGCCTCCTTGTTCCATTCGCTGTCCTCCCGCCTCCTGCAAAGCCTTCACAGAGCATCCAGAGCATTTTCAAAGAGAAAGACAGGTTCTGCCCCATACCTATGATAATCCTTCCCATATCTTCCCATAACCATGGGATGACTAGTCTCTTATCCCCAGTTTACCCTGGCTCTGGCACTGTCACCTCTTAGCCTCCCCTCTCACTGTCCTCTCCTCTCACTGTCCTCCTTTTTGTCCATCAAGCTTAGGGACTTCCAAGTTTGGCCATCCTAAGGCTTGCTCCCAGGTGTTCCTCTGCCTGGAATGACCTCCCTCAGGGTCCTCCCCTGGCCAGCACTTGAGCATGAGAGTCATTTCTGCCAAGGCCATGCCTGTCACTTCATTTCATTTTTATTCTTGGCAGATGAAAAGCTGTCTGAGCACTTGATTGTAAGCTTGATGAATAAAGGGACCTTGTCCATCTTGTTCATCACTGAATTTCCCACATGCAGTACCATGAACTGCTTCTTGAATTAATGTTTTCCTTTAGTGTGCTCAGGATCCCAGCCTGCTTGGTTCCTTCTGGTCCAGCCTCTATGCCACTTTTAGGACTCAGAAGGCCCAGAGGAAGCAGGGAGGCCTCTTGCCATCCTCCAGCCTCCCTAAGTGCCCTGGGTACAAAGAATTGTTCCCTGTGGTACCATCACCTCCCCAGGAATTGCCAAGCAGGATGGGGCCCTCTTCTTCCCTACCCCAGCAGGATGGGTCTCACCTCAGCTCTACCTGAGCCTGACCCTTCAGACTGAGCAGGGCTCAGGACTGATCAGGCCCAAGGTGGGAGAGTTGGAGCCCTGCTCAGTCTTCCCTGCCTCCTTAGCATTCCCAGTGCTCAGCTGAAGCTCCTCAGAAGTGTGCAGGGGGAGGGGTTGTTTGTTTTGTACACCCATAGCAGTTAAGTAGCTTTCTTTTTTCCTTTGGGAAAATCCTTCAGGTTGAGAGTAGGAATACACAAATAATGAGGGAAAATATTGAGCAAACATGAATTATCCTGCCAAGAAAGGCCAAATGAAAACTCCTGAACACAAAATTATATAAAGTGGTTGATTATGCTTTTTAATACACAGACAAAACACTGAATCTCTAGGTGTAATCACAACTCTTTTGGCTTTTCCATATTTTCTACATTTTATGCAGTGAGAGTATGTTGCTTTTATAATTTTTAAAGGTTTTAAACTGTACCTTTTAAAATATTTTTAAGATTGGATTTCTACACCTGGCAATTTATCATTCAAAAATATTCAAGTGTGCATATAAATTTTATTACAAGAGTGTTCACTAAATAATTTTCCATAATAGTGAAAAAGGAAAAATAAACTAAACATAAAGTAAGCCAAGAGATTACTGATAATGATGAATTATAGAAAGACCTTTAAAATCATGGTTTTGGAGAATACCTCATATTATAGGCAAAGGTTCACTATGTGGATAGCTTGAAAAATTTTTTAAACAAAATATGAGCATGTTTTTTCAACTATATAAAAATACTTAGCTAGGCGCGGTGGTGCATGCCTGTAATCCCAGCACTTCAGGAGGCTGAGGCAGGAGGATCGTGAGTTCAAAGCCAGCCTCAGCAATGGCGAGGCACTTAGCAACTCAGTGAGACCCTGTCTCTAAATGAAATACAAAAAAAAAAAAATGGGCTGGGGATGTGACCCAGGGGTCAAGTGCCCCTGAGTTCAAACCCCGGTACCAAAAAAAAAAAAAAAAACTTAAAAAACATAACACTTCAGAGGATCAAGCCAAAGTTAGCCTTTGCTGAGGTCCGGCTGAGTGTGTCTCAATAGGGATAGTGAAGGAGGCGGCGGGCAGCAGCGGAGGAACAGCACACAGACACGAGGGTCAGGCTGCTAAATTCTCTCTTTTACTTTTCTCAGCATGGTTTTTATGTATCCCAGAAAACACGGCAATTTACGTTACAGCTTTCAAAGGTGACATTAAAGAATTTCAAGGAATTTCAGGGTCATATAATCAGGGGAAAACAAAATATTTATCCTAAGTACATACCACTGATTAATCTTATCTATAGACAGAAGAAAACATTCTAAAATTTGTATTTATCTAAACCTATACCAAAGATTCCTCAAGTCTAGGCACGCTTACTCATAAGATTTTTACAGCTAAATTGCCCTGATACTTTTTCTTTAAACTTCAACTGGGCCTAGACTTCCTGGCTCCTTCTGTGTCCCTATAATGACTTTGTTTGAGCTCAGGAAGAAAGAAGTATGGTTGTCTATATCCTAAATTTACTTAAAAGAAAAAGAGGAGTCCTTATCAAACACAAGAATACATTTAAAGCTTTTCTATGGAATGCATGATTTCAACAAGGAGAAGGTTAAACAACGGGTATTTGCTGTGCTCAATGATTACAGCAGGGAGGGGTTAAGCAGTGAGCATTTGCAAAAGCTAATTTCTAACTAAAAACCTGTTATACTAGTTCAACTTAAGAATTTGTTTTTGAGCTCCTGACTTAGATTCCACAGAGTAATAATCTATTGTGGTCAGTTTCATGCTAATGCATTATGCCTAGGGGTCATATAAAGGAAGACAAGACAGTAAGAATACACACAGACAGGGTTAACTTTCTCAGCGCCATGTTTGTGTTACATCTTTCCATAAAAAGGAAGAATGCTTTTGTTTCCTTCCTTTATATTGATGATGAGGATGCTTTGCTCACTCTATCATAAGGAAGATGTCACAAGCCTTAATTATTTCTCAGGTGTAAAAGGCAACATTATTTATTTTTCGTTGTACCTAAGTTTATTTTAAAAACAGACATCATATATTAATTTTTCTGTAGAGAAAATTCACTATGAATACTGAAGGTCAGTTGTACCATGTGCCCAGTGCTGTATGTGGGTTTTAGACAGACAAGACACTGAAGAGGTCGTCCCACCCACAGGCCATAGTAAGCCAGCTGGGAGTGGCTGGACCTCGCTCTCACAGGGCAAACACTCCTATGTCAAGGTAAAAGCCAGCACAGAAGGAGAAAGCCAGGTGATAGGTCTCAAGACTGGGAGAAGTGACTTCTCATTTCCATACATGGATCTTGTGCCAACATGGGAAGAAGTAAAGCCCATGCTATTGCCCCGCCCTGTCTGGGAGGGGTTCAGAGTCCAGGTTTTGCAGAGGGAGCCCAGAGTCAGCTGCATACTCAGCTCTGAGGCTCAGCCACATTGCTTGATCTCTGTGGGTTCTGTTTCCAGGGAGCCAGGACATCCACTTCAGACCTGTTTCTGTTAACTGAGTGGCTCCTGGGATGTGTTAGTGGCTCTATTGTTTATGGAGGGTCACAAGATAGTGATAATGGCATGATCCTCTGGGGACATTCCCAGGGACCCTGTCCCAGCACAAGTCCATGACAGCACAGGAGCCACAGTAGAGCCACAGTAGTTCCCAGCCCAGCCACCTCCACAAGCTGGAGACAGGAAGAACAATTTCTCCTCAGGCCTCTAAGGTCACCTTGAATATGGCCTCCTGGGAGGGATAGCAGATAATGTCTCAATAGAGCTGTAGGGCAGCTAGGTTGTCCAGGGGACAGAGCAAGAAATAAGAAGCCCCACCCTTCCCAGGCCTGGTTGAAGTACTTCTGGCTTGTGTACATGACATGCTGACATCAATCTATGCTTCCAATCCATTCAGAAATTAGAGAATTAAATAGCTGGACTCTTCTGTGAATTATAACTTTCTGAGTTGCTGATCCTCAGAGATAAGACCCAGCAGTTGCCTCAGTCTCTCCCCAAACCTGAAGGTATATAACTGACTGTGGAGTCTTTCCCAGAACGTAGGCAGAGCAGTGGCTTAGGGCCAGAGTTATCCCTGGGCTCAGAAGCCACCAGCTGCTGTCCTGAAGTGCTTAACTCTGCCTCCGAGAATTGTGGCCGCCGTGGCTGGCCGTGACAGGCAGCTTACAGTAGGGCAGCTAGGTTGTCCAGGGGACAGAGCAAGAAGCCCCACCCTTCCCAGGCCTGGTTGAAGTACTTCTGGCTTGTGTACATGACATGCTGACATCAATCTATGCTTCCAATCCATTCAGAAATTCTGGACTCTTCTGTGAATTATAACTTTCTGAGTTGCCTTGTATGTCTCAGGCTACTGACCCCTGGTCTCAGTCTGCATCATCATGCAGTGGAGGTGTGTATTAATGTAATTCAATGTATCAGTACCTGGAAGGTTCTGCCAAATGGTGCTCTATGGATACCACCTGTGGCACCTCATTTTCTACTAGCCATAATTTCTTGGCCTGAATCAAAGAGACAATGTAGGCTGTGGGAAGGCCAAACCCAGATTTGAACTTGCCCTTTGCTGCATGACCCAAGGTGACAAGCACATTGCTTACTTCACCTCAAGGTCTCACATTCCCCACCTTCAAAGGAGCAAAATATTACCTGCCACATGAGAGAATTAAATCAGATGATAGGAACACATTTAGGGTGGTGGCTGGCATTCAGTGGGTGTTGGAAAATGCTTTTTACCTCCCAATGAACTTTGCAAGACACTTTAGAAGTCATTATCTAGAATTTTACCTTGGACCAACCAGACTGTCAAGAAAAGTTTTTTTTCCTAATAAGAGCTTTAATGTAACTGAACGAGAAATGAGTGGTAGAGACAGGCAGTGCCCAAGGGTGCCCAGGGTCCTGCTTTCCACACCTCCCTGTGGAGGGGTCGGAGTGACTCACCCATGTTCCAGGTAATCCTGGCTTTGATGGTGTAGACAAACACCATCTGGTGTGGCATTCTGGCCTTCTTTGCACTTGCTGAGCTGAATAATCCCCTCTGGTGATATGGATGGCAACAGCAAGTAAACAACTTTAGGGATCCAGAAAAAAACAACTGCCTGCGCATTGAAGTGATTTCTGCCAAACTTCCAATTAGAGTTCACTAAAGCGTGTTCTATGGAACCTTAGTTCAGAGGGATGTAAATAACAACTTTGTGGAGGAGAGAAGGATACCTCTTAAATGCACTGGGGGGATGGATGGAAGATCAGCATGAGCACCTTTCTTTATTTTATTTTTTTTTTCCTTTTAACATTTTAAAATTTGTTTTCTAATTAGTTATACGTGACAGCAGAATGTATTTTATTTAATTGTACACAATGGAGCACAACTCTTTATTTTTATGGTTGTACATGATGTAGAGTTGCACCATTTGCACAATCATACATGTACCTAAGGTAATGATGTCTGTCTCATTCCACAATCTTTCCTACCCCCATGCTTCCTCCCCTCCCCCCTGCCCTTTGACCAATCCAAAGTTCCTCCATTCTTCCCATGTCTCCCCACCCACCTTATTGTGGATCAGTATCCACTTATCAGAATATTTGGCCTTTGTTTTTTTGAGGATTGGATTATTTTGCTTAGCATGATATTCTCCAACTCCATCCATTTACCTTCAAGTGCCATAATTTTATTCTCTTTTAATGCTGAGTAATATTCCATTGTGTATATATATACCACAGTTTCTTTATCCATTCATCTATTGAGGGTATCTAGTTTGGTTCCACAGTTTAGCAATTGTGAATTGAGCTGCTATAAACATTGATGTGGCTGTGTCACTATAGTAGGCTGATTTTAAGACCTTTGTGTATAGACTGAAGAGTAGGATGGTTGGGTCAAGGTGGTCAAGAAAGGAGCTCATTCTATGTTTTTGTATGTGATTTGATTTGCCAGAATTTTATTGAGAATATTTGCATTATGTTCATCAGGGATATTGGTCTGAAGTTTTCTTTCCTTGATGTGTCTTTGTCTGGTTTTGGTATCAGGGTGATAGTAGCCTCACAGAATGAGTTTGGTAGGGTTCCCTCATTTTTTATTTCATGGAATAATTTGAGGAGTATTGGTATTAATTCTTCTTTTTTTAAAAAAAAAAAACATTTTTATTTATTTGCTTTTAGTTGTACACAATGCATTTTATTCAATGAGTTTTATTTGTATGTGGTGCTGAGGATTGAACCCGGGTCGCCCACATACTAGGCGAGCGCTCTACCGCTGAGCCACAATCCCAGCCCTTAATTCTTCTTTGAAGGTCTTATAGTACTCAGCTGAGAATCTGTCTGGTCTGGGGCTTTTGATAGCATCTTCTATTTCATTGCTTGAAATTTATCTGTTTAAATTGTGTATGTCCTCCTGATTCAGTTTGGTTAGATCACAAGTTTCTAGAAATTTGTTGGTGTCACTGAGATTTTCTATTTTATTGGAGTATAAATTTTCAAAATAGTTTCTTATTATCTTCTGTATTTCAATAGTATCTGTTGTGATATTTCCTTTTTCACCATGAATTTTAGTAATTTGAGTTTTCTCTCTCCTGACTTTTGTTAGGGTAGCTAAGGTTTATAAATTTTATACTACAGAGGTATAGTAACAAAAATGGCATGGTGTTGGCACCAAAATAAACATGTAGACCAATGGTATAGTATAGAAGACACAGAGACAAACCCACATAAATACAGTTGTCTTGTACTAGACAAAGGCACTGAAAACATACATTAGATAAAAGATAGCCTCTTCAACAAATGGTGCTTGGAAAACTGGAAATCCATATGCAGCAAAATGAAATTAAACCCCTATCTCTCATCATGCACAAAAATCAAAGTGGATCAAGAACCTAGGAATTAGACCAGAGACCCTGCACATAACAAAAGAAAAAGTAGGCCCAAATCCTCATCACATCAGATTAGGTCATGATTTCCTTAACCACACTCCTAAAGCAAGAAATAAAATCAAGAATCAATAAATTGGATGGATTCAAACTATAAGGCTCCTTCTCAGCAAAGGAAATGATCAATAACATGAAGAGAGAGCCCACAGTGTGGGAGAACATCTTTACTACATGCACATCAGGTAGAGCACTAATTTCCAGGACATATAAAGAACTCAAAAAACTTAATTCAAAAAAAAAAAAAAAAAAAAAAACAATTAATAAATGGACCAAGGAACTGAAAAGACATTTCTCAGAAGAAAATATACAATCAATCAACAAATATATGAAAAAATGTTGAACATCTCTAGTAATTAGAGAAAAAAATCAAAACTACTCTAAAATTTCATCTCACACCAGTTGGAATGGCAATTATCAAGAATACAAGCAACAATAAATGTTGGTGAGGATGCAAGGGAAAAGTTACACTCATATATTGCTGGTGGGACTGCAAAATGGTGCAACCACTCTGGAAAGCAGCATTGAGATTCCTTAGAAAACTTGGAATGGAACTACCATTTGACTCAGCTATCCCACTCCTCAGTCTATACACAAAGGTCTTAAAATCAGCCTACTACAGTGATGCAGCCACATCAATGTTTATAGCAGCTCAGTTCACAAATATCTGAACTGTGGAACCAAACTAGATGCCCTTCAATAGATGAATGGATAAAGAAACTGTGGTACATATACACAATGGAATATTACTCAGCATTAAAAGAGAATAAAATTATGGCACTTGAAGGTAAATGGATGGAGTTGGAGGATATCATGCTAAGCGAAGTAAGCCAATCCCAAAAAACCAAAGGCCAAATGTTCTATCTGATAAGTGGATGCTGATCCATAATGGGGGAGTTGGGGTGGGGCATGGGAAGAAATAGAGGAACTTTGGATTGGTCAAAGGTCAGGGGGGAGGGGAGGGAGCATGGGGGGTAGGAAAGATGGTAGAATGAGACAGACATCATTTCCCTAGGTACATGTACGATTGTGCAAATGGTGCAACTCTACATTATGTACAACCATAGAAATGAAAAGTTGTGCTCCATTTGTGTACAATTAAATGAAATGCATTCTCCAGTCATATATAACTAATTATAAAAAAACAATGTGACTCACCCTCCTTTCTGGTTTTGATGGTGTAGACAAACACCATCTGATGTGCCATTGGGGACTTCTTTGCTTTTGCTGAGCTGAATAATCCCCTCTTGTGACATGGATAGCAAGGGCAAGTAAACAACATGAGGGATCCAGAAAAACCAACTTAAATGATCCTATGCAGCTGCCTGCACATTGAAGTGATTTCTGCCAAACTTCCAATTAGTGTTCACTAAAGCATGTTCTATGGAACCTGAGTTCAGAGGGATGTAAGTAACAACTTTGTGGAGGAGAGAAGAGTGCCTCTTAAATGCCCTGGGGGCATGGATGGAAGGTTAGAATGAGCACCTTTCTTGACCACCTGTCTTTTCAGACCTAGATGTTCTCATGTGGCTGGTCAATCCCCCTGTGGAAGGTGGATGGACAGGGTTTCCCAAGCACACTTGACCATACAGCTCCTTTTTTGAGGAACTCCTATTAGAAGCACATTATAGAAGTAGGATTCTTCTGAGAAATATTTCTATTTATACTATTGGGTATTTTTTATAACTGTATAGAAAACATATTTTGCATGTCATTTCCAGCTGTGTGATCAATAACATAAATTCTCCACCCACCCCATGAGATAAATCCTCCTACCCATAAACTGTGGGTTTTTTTTAATATATTTTTTTAGTTGTAGTCAGACACAATACCTTTATTTTATTTATTTATTTTTATGTGGTGCTGAGGATCTAACCCAGCGCCTTGCATGTGCTAGGTGAGCACTCTGCCACTGAACCACAAACCCAGCCCTGCCCATTAACTGTTAATCCCTGTTCCCACCCCATCTAGGCAATCACTAATTTACCTTCTGTTTCTATAGATTTTCCTTGAAAAACATTGTTATTTGGAGGAAGATGGTAAAATATACATCACTTTGAACTTACCATTTTAGCCATTTCCAGTGTACAATTCAGTGGTGTTAAGTGCATTCACACCATTGTACAAACACCACAACCATCAATCTCCAGAGCATGTTCAATATCCCAAACTAAGACTATATCCTTTTAAAAACAATTTCTCATCCCCTGAGGCCCTGGTAACTTCTGATCTACCTTTTGTCACCATAAATTAGACTATTCTGTTTACCTAATATAAGTATAATCATGCAATATTTGTCCATTTGTTGTCTGGCTGATTTTACTTAGCATGATGCCCTCATGGTTCATTTATATTGTAGCATGTATCTGAATTTCATTCCTTTTTAAGGCAAAATAATATGCCATTGTATATGTACATTACATTTTGTTTATCCATTCTTCTGAAGATGGATACTCGGGTTGCTTCCGCCTCTTGGCAATGGTGAATAATGCTGCCATGAATATTGATGTACAAAAGTCTTTTTGATTACCTTCTTTCAATTCTTTGAGGTATATCCTAGAATAGAATTTATGGGTCACATTTCTGGTAATTTTATGTTTTACTTTTTGAAGAACCACCATATTGTTTTCCATAGTGGCTGCATTGTTCTACATTCTTATCAGCAATACCCAAGGGATCTAATTCCTCATCAATACTTGGTATTTACTATTTGGTTTTTGGTTTTCTCTTTGTTTATGATTGCCAATTTAAGGAGTATGGGGTAGTCTGATTGTGGTTTGAATTTGCATTTACCTAATGACTAATGATTTGGAACATCTTTTCATGTCCTTATTGGCCATCTACTTATCTACTTAGATAGCTATCTACCTGAATCCTTGGGCTGTTTTCTTATCAGGTAGTTAGGTTGTTTTTGTTAAGCATGGTATTCCTTTATATAGTCTATTCATCCCTTATTACTTACATGCTTTGCAAATATTTTCTCCCATTCACTTTCTGGATAGGGTTCTTTGATGCACAAAGGTTTTAATTTTGGTGAAGTCCAATTTATCTATTTTTATTTCGTTGTCTGTGTTTTTCTTGGGAGAACTATTGCTTTTGCTTTTAAAAGATCAAACAGAGAAAAAGAGCCTGCCCATGAAAATTTAAAAGAAAAGCAAAATTGCCTGCTATCCTAAGAGGTATTCTTATTATTCCTCTAGAAATAGTTCTATTTTAACATAAAAATTCCCAAATATTCAAGTCTCAACTGTGTTTCTTGGCATATGATAAACAGCAAGTTTTCTTACTGAATATTCATCATGCACATGTCAGAAAATCAGAGACTGAAATATCAGCCATTGTCAGTTCCAGAACTGTCTGTCCTGAGTTGAGAGGAATATGTATTAGTAAAGACCCAGTTGCAAGTGACGGGAAACCAATTTGAAATGGATTAGATAGAAAGGGGAATTTACTAGCTCATGCAGCCAAAATGTCAAGGGGGAGTATAGTGGTTTTAACTAGGTCTAGAGGCTATATCTCAAATATTTCTCTTTCATTTTTCCTTCCTTCCTTTTCTCTCCCTTTCCCTTATGTGGCAAGACATTATGTCTCTCCCTTGCCCCAGAGCACCTTAGTGATCATCTAGTTTTTTACCCCTATTTCTCAAGGATGGCCTTCTTGCCAGGTGAGCAAGGCAAAGTGGTTTGGAGGGTGTATTAGTCTTTTTTTTCTGTTGCTATAACAAAATACCTGAGGCTGGAAAACTTATAAAGCTAAGAAGTTTATTTAGCTCGCAGTTTTAGAGTATGAAAGTCCACACAGCATGGCATCAGTTGTGGTAAGGACTTCATGCAAGAAAGATCACATGGTAATTTGGGAAGCTAGGACAGGGAGTAGTCTTGCTCTTTTATTACACTGTCAGAAGAACCATCTGTGATTCCAGGAGAATGATATGAATTTCTTCTGAAGGCAGCAACCCCAGTGACCTAAAGGCCTCCCACTAGACCCCACCTCTTAGAGGTCCCACTACCTCTTAATGCCAACACACTAGGGAACTGGCTTCCAACACATGAACCCAGGGAGGACAACAACAAACCATATCCAAACCAAAGGCAGAGCAGATGAGGACATTGTCCTCCAGCAGACACGGAAGGGTGTGTGCATCAAAACCTTTAATCAATGTCCAGTTCTTGTTCCAGCAACTTTCCATGTGCAAAGGTTTGCAGATTGATGGGTTCATGGGCTAAAGTTCTCCAGAAGTACTGCAGAGGTCACATTTCATTGACTTCACATCTTGATTTAAGAATTACTATTATATGTCAAAAACATACTCCAAACACCCCTTTTGAAGAATGTGATTTATTCTATTATTTTAAAAATCGATTCCATCCCATTATATTATATTTTTGTCAATAAGTATATTCAAACACATTCCTTTAGTTGACTTGCAATGCTTTTATTTGATTCCTTTGATAAATATTCATTTCAGGGTGACAGCCAGATGGGCAGTAGGTAGGAAAAAATTGTTTATCCTTTGAGCAAATTTCTTTTTGATACATTTCCTTATATGTTGTCATAAAGGCCAGTCCCTCACCACACATTAATTTTATGACTTTGTGAATGCCAAACTCCAATGCACTTTTCTATCTACTCATGAACTGAATCATATTATTTTTCCTTTGGAGAAGAGAAATATCATATTATATTTAGGCATGAATTTATAACAAGCTTAAAATTTACCTTGTTGGAAGGTTCCTTTCATAGGGCAATGTTTTAAAAGCCTAACTCAGCTTTGTGACAGAACATGAAAATTTTTATTTTCAATCATTGAGTTTCCAGTAGAAGAAGACTTGTTTTGATTTGTCATGCTATGTCTTTATTTATTGGCTGTATTCAGACTAACTATAATACCAAGTATCCCATAATCCTCACTCCAGCTTGTCTCCATATCTCATGTCCATTTTTTATTCTCATTCTGCTCCGTCTTTTAAGTAATGATGACAACAGTGATGAATGTAATAGGTGTGATCAGTCAGTGGCACCACAGTCCCAAGGGGACCTCTGGGTGAGTAATGGATCACCCACCTGTGTACAGACGCTTTGTATGCATCGCTGACTCCAGAAGCAGCTCTCTGAGCAGGGGCATATGGGTCTAAATTGAATTTCATTTTTTCTTCTTACTCTAATCATGATGAACAGTTTCTTCTTTTGTTTATTCTCTAGTTTCTGATGCTTACCTTATGTGGGCTTCAATAATCTGTACTAAGACCCATGAATAGTATTTATTATTAAAAATATGATGTTACCAGGTGCAGTGGCACATACCTGCAGTCCCAGCTGTCTATGAGGCTGGGGCAGGAAGACTTCTTGTGCCCGGGAGTTTTAGATCTGCCTGAGACACTTAGCAAGACCCTTTCTAAAAAAAAAAAAAAAAAAGGAAAAAAATGTAGGTTAATGACATTGACATGCACAGCATACCATTGCCCTGGACATGGCATTTTAAGTCTTGGATTAAGTTATTGTCGTTTTCCACTGAGGCTCACTGAGCACATGGACCAGGCCATGGTTTAGACATACCTGAGCAAGCAGGGAGACACAGAAAGACCAAGTTTGATGAAGATCAATATAAGATTCTTATTGGGGACTGATCCTGTTATTACCATCAGAGAAGACCTGACAAGACCAACATAGATTCCCAAGCCACAAATCCAGCATTAAAAGTTTTTTAGTTGATTTTGTTAACACCCCGGTGAGGTCAATATTATCCTTATTCACTGGATTGGGAAAATCAAGATCATAAAGGTAGAGTGATTTAAGTTACAATTCTGGCAGGGGCTATTGTCTAAATTGGTTTATATAGATTGTAGTTACTTTGTTAGAAATTAAAACAGAAAATGAAAACATTCTTTCATGTATTTAAGATAACAATAATAAATATATTTCATCTTTTAAAATATTGGCATCAAATAGTGAGAGAGCCACCTAAAACCTTACAATCCACCACAAAACTGAATCATAGGACAGTTTGTTCTTCCACTATTTCAGCTGAATCTCCTCTGGTCAACGGCAGCTTGCCTTTGGGCATTGCTGCTCCTGTTCAATTCCAGAAAGAAGGAAACAGGTTCAGAGCCATGCCCCACTACCACCCCCAGCTTCCTCCTTCCTAGCACTCAGGCATCCAAATCAGGCTGTTTCCTGAGTAAGCACAAATATGGATGAAGAGGGTGAACCAGTTTAGGAGTTAAAGAGGATTTACATCAGGAAGTAAAATGAGAAAGAAAAGATACAAGAAGGAATGGGAAGAGTACCACCTGAGCTGGTCCATAGGCTGATCTTCTGTTTGAGAGTTGAAGATGGATGAGGCTAAAAGGACAAAAAGAGTGAGGTCCTTTGGCAATGGCCCAGTTCTAGGCGGGCTGGGGTCTAAATGGACTTCAGGTAATGATTCTATCTGTGATGAAGGGATTGAGATGACACTCAGTCACCAGTCAAGGTCAGGTGTAGTTATGAGAATCACAGATTGCTGGGTTATTGGTCCAGGAAGCAGGGCCAGCTGTAGCTGGAAAGGCAGCTAAAGCTGAGTGAACCAGGTCCACCAGCATGGAGCCATACTGGGCACTCAGCCTGCTTGGCCACGTCTACCATGAAGTGTCCATCCAGAATCCTAACTCTGGACCCAACCAGATGGGTCCAGATTTCTTTCTAGGAATCCAGGCCTTACCTCTTCTGGATAAAAACCGCCTGTCTAGAGCACAGAAGCTCCTTAGTCAGAAACTGTAGTTGGTGAAACTGTTGTAGCAGCCAATATGACATCTCTAAACTGGTCGCTAATAGACAGTAAACCTAGACTTATTTTCAATTTAAGAACTATGTCAGTAAACCTAGACTTATTTTCAATTTAAGAACTATGTGTTAAGCCGGGCGTGGTGGCGCATGCCTGTAATCCCAGCACTTGGGAGGCTGAGGCAGGAGGATCACGAGTTCAAAGCCAGCCTCAGCAATGGCGAGGCACTTAGCAACTCAGTGAGACCTGTCTCTAATAAACTACAAAAAGGCTGGGGATGTGGCCCAGTGGTTCAGTGCCCCTGAGTTCAATCCCCGGTACAAAAAAAAAAAAAAAAAAAGAACTATGTGTTAGATGCCAAAAACATATTGCTGAGCCACATGTGGTCACAGGAAAACTTTCATGCACCTTTGTAACTGCACCCAATTCTGTAAGCACTCAGGTAATTAGGGATTTCAGATTTGCAATTTATATTTCTATACCTTCTCAGGAAAATGTTTTGAGTTGAGAAAAAATAATCTTATTTTTGTAAACAATTTGCATATAACACATCATGACTTCATTTGACATTCACAATTATTAATGAAATGAAGAACAACAACAACAAAAAAAAATTCTCATTTCATAGATAAGAACAAACTGGGTTAATCAAATATCATGCCTGAGACTTTACAGCTAGGATGTGGCAGGTCAGATCTTTTGAACTCACCCACCTTACTCTCCCACCCTGGAGATTTTGGTCTCCTTAGGCTGGTCTTCGCTTCCCAGTGTATCCCTTCAACTTCGAATTTTGTATTTTTGTTTTGAGTTGTGTCTCAATCATGAGATCATGGATGCTTGAGATGTTGAGTTTCCAAAACGATAACATCCTAACCACTTATTATAGGACAAGATTATGCCTCTTACTGTCAGTCACATTTTGTCCATGTGGTAAGTCCCCTGATTTGGGTTTCCATTTTGTAGTTGAGAACACCATGACACAGACAAATTGGGTAACTTTTCCAAGGTCACAGTGTGACAGAGCCAAGATTTCACCCAAGCAGTGTGATTCCAGAGCTTGTATTCTTTTTTTTATTTTTTAAAATTTGTTATATATGACAGCAGAATGCACTGAGTTGTGGTCTCATTACGTTGCCCAGGCTGGCATCCAGCTTGTGGGCTCAACTGATCCTCCTTCCTCAGCCTTCCCAATAACTGGAACTATAGGCATGCACTGCCAAGGCTCTTTGAATTTTATTAAGGAAATTCTCACTTCTCAGCTTCATATGGAGTCTAAATGACCATGTCCAGATTCTCTTAAAATCATTGACAGTGAGCATAGTTGATCTGGGTCTAACGATTTCTTCAAAATCATTTGTAGCATATGCTCGTATATAGGAATTCATTAAAAATGAATGTGGCGCCTGGCACAGTGGCGCATGCCTGTAATTCCAGCAGGTCGGGAGGCTGAGGCAGGAGGATCGCAAGTTCAAAGTCAGCCTCAGCAAAAGTGAAGTACTAAGCAACTCAGTGAAACCCTGTCTCTAAATAAAATACAAAATAGGGCTGGGGATGTGGCTCAGTGGTCAAGTGCCCCTGAGTTCAATCCCCAGTACAAAAAAAAAAAAAAAAAATGTACCTTCAGTTTGGTTTTCTGGAATCAGTCAGAGACAAATTTCCAAGTTATCTTTCTCCCCAGTTATAATGAGATTTGATTCACAGCATTGACCTTGATATATCCTTACATGTTTTGGAAGTCTGAAGTGTCTGTGTAAATCTGTATTCTTCAGACAAAAGCCCTAAAATTGATACATATAGTTAGCCTTCCTTATAATCATTCTAAAATTTTAAGTTTTTAATGGAACCCTAAAAAGGATGGAGACATGAGGGAGAGTTGCCTGCTCATCGTACTATATAAATAATTGATCTCTTCATCACTTGCTCAAAACCATTTTCCATCTAGAATTCTTGAAATGTAAATGACCATGTTGAGATATTCCTAAAACTATCGCCTTAACAGCAACGCATTTTAATTTTCATCTTTATAGAGAATTTAAGGAAGAGAAATCTCTGCAGCCACATTCACATTCTGAAGGGCTCTTATTTACTTCTCCATACAGTGGTGCAGACGTGCATGTGTTTGCACCTTCTCGTCTCAGACTCAAGCACATCACATAACCCATCCCTGCAGGACCTAGATTTGTCCGAGCCCCTCTTTACACCTCCCATCCTGCTCTGTGTCCACAGAGACTAGGGCTGACTTGTGCGGATGGCATGGACCTGTCTCCCCAGTTGTCTGGCTTAGGTTCAACCAAGAAAGCAAGGTCCTCAGAGGTCAGAGGACCTAGGAGAGTGAGGACAGGGTATGGATTCCCAGCCACTTGCCTTGGGTGACTGCATCCTTCTGCAGAAAGCTCCTATCTGGCATCCCTGGGTTCTGCTATCTACTTCCGTTTGAGCCCTCAGACCAGGGAAGGGTAACTGCTCCTGATATAGCTTACCCTGCCCTACCCATGCATTTTAAAATAGTGCCTTTGGCTTTTGTCTCCCAGGAGAATTTCAGCCCAAGCACCAGCATTTCCCGGTCAGGTCCAGGTCCAGGTCCCCACTGCTCTGTGTCCTGAACCCAGCTGGGTCCAGACTTGTGCACCTAGCATTCATGCATGCCCCACTACAAGCTGGATTTGATTCTGGAAGCCATGCAGCAGCCAGACTGCTGCTGCTTTGAAATGGACAATAGAAGCCCTGGTGGACAGGGAGCCATAGCGAGGAACTTGGAAAACCTGGGTGAGTGAGCACTTCCTTATACGATCTCCACCCACAGTCAGCAGCACAGGAAAGGGGAACTCATCCATTTTCAATGTGGCTTTTACTGCTTTCTGTGAGAATTGCACTGTTCATGTCAGCACCACCACTGTGGAAGAGTTTCCCTGGACCTGTGGTCTTTCTTGGTTGATTTTTATACACCAACAACAGCTGTTGAAAGTATAATGGAGCACTTGTCTGAGACGTTGATGTGATCAGACCAAATGTTGTAAAACACCTCTGACCCAGGAAGTAAAAAAATGTGAAGGCAGTCCCACTTAAGGAAAAATTATATTCTGCAAATAAGAGGAAGTGAGAAGATTGACCAGATTTTAGCTTTCTATTGAATTGTCTGGGGCCTGAGCAGCATGGGTGAATAGTGAAAAATCTGGCTTTTAATTGGGGTGGGGGGTGCAGGTGCGAATGGCTTTCTCTTGATTCCCTTTGCTGTAAGAGGGAGGAGAATGGCTCACTGAGAGCTGTTCTGTAACCTGCAATATGTAATTTCTTGGTCAGTGAGAACTTTCTCCTTAAAACAATAATACAATTTTGAAGAGCAAAACATAGAACTGGCTTGGATTGTGAGCTAGTAATTCAGACTGAGTAACCATGCAAAAATAAAAATTGAAGACCCATGTATTATATGGACAATGTTTGATCAGAGTAATAAACATTTTACAAATTCAAAAAAAAATTATTAAACTCTCCTCGGGTCACCCAGTGAGGGTGCTACTTGATTCTTCTAAAAGCTATCTCATCCTTGATTTCCTTCTCCATAAATGGGGTGTGGGTAGAGGTCCCATTACTCCTTTGAGGCCATACTGAGGATCAATGAGGATTTCGGATGTGAAAGTGTTGGATAAACTGTAACAAATTTTAGCTTTTTCAGTTGTGTGAATTGTCATTAATCAACTCAGAAAACTTCTTTCTCAAATACATACCCTGAAACCTTTGTGTGCTTTATACAGAACTCTTTGTGAGGAGTGATATTTCTAGTGCTTCCATTTTAGCACTATACTCATGGAAAGTTGTAGCAAAGGAGGGCTTGAATAATACTGTCACTAGGTTATTTAACTTTGGCATTTCATAAATTTTTTTCTTTTATTGTTTTCTGTGCTACTGGGGGTTGAACTCAGGGCCTTACACATGCTAGGCAAGCACTCTACCACTGAGCTACATCCCCAACCCTTTTTATTTTCTTTGAGTCTTGCTCAAGTTTCCCAAGCTGGCCTAAAACTTGCAATCCTCCTGCCTCAGCCTCCTGAGTATATGGATCATGAAAATTTCTATCAGTTTACACCTTGTGATTATTTTGTTGTGATATAGCAATCAAACATGAATTCATCATCTGTGCTTCATTTCAAACTGACTCTATTCTCAAAGATGCCTTACTAACTGTTCCCCCTCTTGCTTCCCCATGTGAAAACCAGATTGCTATCCCCTATGATCTGGACTCACATGTTACTGATATTATGGGCTTTCATGACAATGAGACAAATATACCATATGGAAAAAAAAAAAACCCACTGAGAATTAAAGAAATGGGTGTAGACCTAGTGGAGAACAAGCCAGGCACAAGCAACCACTTTCAGTTGAAGTGCTGGCAGCTCTTAGCCATCCTCGAGACTGAGGAAGTAAAAAAGTTCATCACTGTGGAGACTTCCTAAGAAAAGAAAGAACAGCTTTTACTCATCCCATACACCTGTCAGGGAACAGTCTTTAGGAGAGTTTGGTATTTTAATTCAGTTTCTGATGTTGCTGCAGCTCTGCAGTGTGGACTGCTCTGTTTCCTGTGCTCCAAGGACCATATCTCCTACATGACGCCATTGGCATTGTTCATAGCCAAGTGCTTCCAGGCTCTGAGGAAGAGTGTGGTTTCTGCTGAAATTCAAGGTGAACTACACAGAGATGAGGTCCTCAAGTGCCAGAATGTTACCACCAAAGCCCAAGTCAAACCTCTCGTTGCAAAAGTAAATTTGCTGGAATTGGGCGAAGATTCGGCACCAGGGAACCTGCCAAGTCACAAGATTTCCATGCCACATCAGGGGGATCAACCCAGATCCTTCCAGGGCCAGAGACCCTTGTATGGAACTGAGGATCTGAGAGCTGAAAATGTCCTTATTGAGCACATTTGGAAGAATCCCAGCAGAGAAGACAAGCTCAGAGGATGAGAGACATCAGAAAGGAGACCAGTGTGGCTCTCTAAGACATAAAAAAGGTCGCTAAAGAGGAGTTCAGGACACTTAGCAATTATTTGATTGTTCCCTGCTCACTGCCATGCTTTCCCAAGCCCAGAAATTTTTTTAATTAATTTATTCTAATTAGGTATATATGACAGCAGAATGCACTTTGATTCATTGTATATAATTGCAGCACAACTTTTCATTTCTCTGGTTGTACACAATGTAGTGTTACACCATATGTGCAGTCATACATGTACCTTAGGGTAATGATGTCCATCTCATTCCACCACCTTTCCTGCCCCCATACTCCCTCTCCTCCCCCAGAAATTTGTTTTAAAATAGAAAATGTGACCATTCCCCTGGCTCCTCTCCAACGAACAGCATCTGCATACTCAGGACCTGAGTACTTTGGGGGTTGCTGGAAAATGAAAGCGTTGGGCCATGGGAGCTGATTAGATAATGAAATCTGAGAAGAAATCAGAGATGTTTAAAATTACTTGTCATTTCCTTCACTCTTAGACATTTACCAAGAGTTGTGTTAGTCAGTTTTCTGTCTCTGTGACAAAATACCTGAGAGAATCAACTTATAAGGAGGAAAGTTTATTTTGGCTCAGTTTCAGAGGTTGCAGTCCATGGTCATTTGGCCCTGTTGTCTTTAGGCCTGTGGTAACATGACACATCGTGATGGGAAGGGGGTAGTAGAGCAACCTGCTCACCTCGTGATAGCTGGAAAGCAAAGAGAGAGGGTCTGGGTCCCAATATCCCCTTCAAGGGCACACTCCCCAGTGACCTAACTTTCCCCAAAGAGCCCTCACCTGCCTAAGTGTCCACCACCTCCCAGTAGTCCACAGACTATGGACCAAGCCTGTAAAATATGGACCTTTGAGGGACTTACTAAAACTACAGAAGTTTCATTTAGGTGACAGATGTTTACCCTTGGTGTATATGTAAAACATGGCCACATTATTCTTCTTTCAATTAAAGTAAAATTACTTTTATTCAGCAGAAAGATTTATTTATTCTAGACTTCTGGGTCATGAGACCCATTCTGCATCCCATATAGCCCCAGGCTTAGAATCACACTTTTCCAGTTGACCACACAATGAACAATGCCTACTATGTAGTACACACTCAAGAAAAAATTGGGGAGATAAATGAACAAATGAATGCTTTGGTCTTCTAGCACCTATGCTTATATCTTGTCTTCCTGCTTGCTCCTCCTCTGCTTGGGGCAGAAACCCAGACAACTCTCCCCTGGCCCATCCAATCAACCAATCACCATGTCCTGCCAAGTCCACCTCTTCTGTCTCTCATCTTTCACTTTTTCTCAGTCCTCACTGTCATGCCTTTTGTGAGACCAATCTTTTCCTTCTCATCTTACCCATTTTCCCAGTCCCGCCACTTTCCAATTTATTCTCCACTCTAACTAAAGAGCTGTCTTAAAACTGAAAGAAATTCTTATTTTCAAAGCCCTTCGAAATCTCTCTATTAAGTCCAGATTGCTTGACACAGTCTCCGGGGCACTTCATGAGCTCGTCTCTAGCCTGTGACATCATTACTCACCTCCACCCTGCCTCCAGCTTGGTTTTCTAGTCCTCCAAGCTCCAGCCACAAAGGAAAACCCATGCCTCCAGCATAGCTTTGAAGCTAAGAACACACTATAATCAGGGATGCTCTTTCTTTCTACCTTCTCCAGGATAACTTGTGCTCATTCTTAGCTCTCCCCGTAGACACCAGTACTTCAGGACACCTTCTCTGAACCCCAAGTCTAGTTTAGTCTCTTTTCTGCATGCTATAGAGCCATGTGGGAAAGAACAGAGGTTCTGCAGTTAGAGGAACCATGATTGGACTCTCCACACTGGCAACTTAACTTCTCTGGAGTTTGGTGTCTTCTCTGTAAAATCTAGGACATATCCATTCCTTTCTAATTGCTGTTGTAAGAATTGAAGAAGATAAACTATAAGCACAGCATAAATAGGGACTCAGTGGATGCATGCTGAATGAGCACCTGCTGTTCTCCTTTAGCCTGTGTTGCCAGGAATATGAGGCTGGATTAGTTATCTGAGTTTCTTCTGTTGGGGATTCATGGCTGTATCTTTGCTCGTGTTAACTTCCTACTGTGAAGTGCCCCTTTTCCCCACCCCACCCACTCTCAGGGTCCTGTTCCACGTACCCTACCTCTCCCATGATGATGTTATCTCCCACTGATCCTTCGATTGTGAGTTCTTAGAATATTATCCATCTATTAATGATAGTATGGCTCTTCAATTATTGGGGACCTACTATGTGCCCCATAGTAGGAGGTTGAAAACTACTGGGGTTTGATATCTTCTTAATCCTCCACTGGACCCAGAAGGGATGAGCTCTGACTATCTCCTCCTCCCTGAAGAGATGAAACTTGGGTAAATTTTTCTTGTCATGAATGAGAGAGCTGAGGTTTGAACACTTCCTGACCCCGTGCACACCCTGCCACTCTTCCTGGTTATCACACGTACTATACTTGTGCATAAACGCTCTTCCTTCCCCAAAAGAGTAAAATCACTGCAGTGATAGAGGAGGACAATCTTGTTCTCTATAGTATAGTGAATGTGAAGCCAAGAACTCTAGAAGCTGTCTAGATGACAGAGCCAGGGAGATGGAGCAAGAGGAAGGTGACGGCTGTGATGGAGGACCAGGTTCTAGGGGATATTGCTAGAGTTGCCCTGCTTTAAACTTCTGTGGTCTATAAATAAAGGGAAGGGGAAACCGGAAATTCCATTTACCAGTCTAATAACAAAAGAGGGATCTGCAAGGCCTTTCAGGTCAAAGTTTATTTGGGAGGAGATTCCAGAGGAATAGAAGAATAAGCCAGGGAAGGGAAGAGAACTAATCAAAGGCTCTAATAAGCAGACAACTGTTGCAGGCAACTAGGGCTGGATCTTATTAAGGATCTTGGGAAACCATTTAGACTAGGGTCGGTAAATTACAGCTGAACCCAGCCTGTTAGTATTTTGTGATTCACAAGCAAGAGTGCCTTTGTTTGTTTTGTTATTGTTGTTGTTGTTGTAGATGGACACAATATCTTACTTTTTTTGTTGTTGGTTTTTTTTTTTTTTTTGGTACTGGGGATTGAACTCAGGGGAACTCGACCACTGGGCCACATCCCCAGCCCTTTTTTGAATTTTATTAGAGACAGGGTCTCACTGAGTTGCTAAGTGCCTCGCCATTGCTGAGGCTGGCTTTGAACTCGTGATCCTCCTGCCTCAGCCTCCCAAGTGCTGGGATTACAGGCATGTGCCTCTGCGCCCGGCTATTTACTTATTTTTTTATGTGGTGCTGAGGATCGAACCCAGGGCCTCACATGTGTGAGGCAGGCACTCTACCACTGAACCCCAACCCCAGGCTGCCTTTATGTTTTTAAATGATTGAAATATCAAGAAATAATGATATTTTATGACATTAAAGTCCTTGAGATTCAAATTTTAGTGGTGACAATGTTTTCTTGTTATAAAGCCTTGTCCATTTATTTACATTTCATCTATGCTATGACTGCTTGTACCCTAAAGCTTCCAAACTGAGTGGAGATGAGATGATCTACAATGATTAAAATATTTACTAACTGATTCTTTACAGGAAAGGTTTACAAACTGTGGTTTAGTTTATGTTTCCACATTGTCTCTCCCAAAGGACAAGGATCCTTCTGGATCATTGCTACAGGAATATCCCCAAGGGCTTTAACTTTGAACACTTGTAGCCCAATCCTTGTCCAGGCAGCTACAGAAAGAAACTCTCTAGAAGAGTCCCAGGTCTTCATAGTAAGAGGCAGATTGCATATTTGGAAACCAGTGGGAGCCAAGGTGATCCATGTAAGGTACAGGAGCAATTTCTCTAAATTGGAGAATTCCCACAGCCCATTTTTATTGGTTGTCAACCATGGTACATCGAGGAATTAGCCTCATGTAAAGATACAGGAAGGAGCAAGCATTCAAAGACAGTTTGTCTGTAAAGAAACTGTCTCATTATGATAATTTCTCCAAAAAAAAATGTTAAAGTATAACCAGTCCCCCATTGAGATGAATATGATGTGTCACTATGTACAGTTAGGGTGAGGACTGTACCAAGAACCAACTCACAGTAGCAAGCTCCATGCAAGCAAGAAAGAGAGTGGGGGAGAAAAGTGGAGGTGGGGGAGGATATGGGGAAGCCATCTTTGCTAGTGCTGCCTGCCTTAAATTTCTGTATTCTGAAGTTTTGAAAGAAGGGACAAAGGAAAAAAAATAGAATTACTAGTCTGAAAAGAGGTCTAGTAATAGGATACTCAAATTTACACCTGAAGTTATAGACTAGTTGATATTACTAGATACTCTTGGTCCTTAAATATAAATGGGAACATACTTATTCATGGAAGGAAATGGGATGTCTCTTCTAGGGGTGTAAGTCACTGGTTAGTAAGTAACAGAGTGGAGGCCACACCTGAGTTTTGTATTTCTTGACCCTGGCATGTCACCATGTATGTACCTCATCTATCATCTTGACTCCCTGTAGCAAGCTGTAGGTGGCAGAGAGGAATTACTCTATGGGTTTAGGAACTGGGATAGAATTTCAGTCAGAAATTTCTAATGGGATAGAATTTAGTCAGAAAAAGACAATTCCCTGTGGACTTATAGTGTCCCTGAAGGTTTCCAGTACCTCACTGTTTAGGGGGAGACACATAATTATAACCAATGCAAACAATTCACAACTTTAAACCAAATAGTTCCTACTGTGATGTCTACAGTGTTAATTATCACAATTAACAGAAATTATATGATCAGTTATTGCCTATAATAAAATCAGCAAGTTTGCAAAAGGGTTTACATTTTCAAATGGTGGACAGGGAGAGAACAGAAGTGATATAGGATATGATGATTTTGAGGGAGGAGGAGAAAAGACAAAAGAAAAAGATTAGTGGAAGAATGAAAGAACAATAGAGATTGGTTGTTAGGCTGGGTGCGGCGGCACACACTGTAATCCCAGCACTTAGGAGGCTGGGGCAGGAGGATTGCAAGTTCAAAGCCAGCCTCAGCAATGGCGAGGCACTTAGTAACTCAGTGAGACCCTGTCTCTAAATAAAATACAAAAAAGGGCTTGGGGATGTGGCCCAGTGGTTGAGTGCCCCTGAGTTCAATCCCTGGTACCAAAATTTAAAAAAATTTAAAAAAATAAAAAGGAGATTGGCTGTTAGCAGAAGAAAAGAGAGAATCAAGGGAAAAAATATATATAAAGCAAAAAAAATTTTTTTAATTAAAAATAAAAGTATGCAAAACAAAACTAAAATATACTAATCAAACATCCTAGTTCACAAAAATCTAATCCATGGAAAATAATTGGCTTCAAAAATGCTAGAGATGAGAAGGAAAAAAAAATAGACTGTATAAATGTCCATGTACCATTAAGGTCAAATTAAACAGTGAAAAAGATTTTTATTTTTAATTTGATGAAAAGTTAAAGAATTCTTTCTGTTGGAGTTCAAGAGATTCTCAGTTTCTCTCCTCACCAGTTTTAGGTGGAGTCTTCTGGAGTGTGATGCTCCACCCTCTGAATTGCTGGAGTGAGAGAGGTAATTAGCAAGAGTTCCTGGAGGCAGGGTTTAGGCTTAGGTGGGCTCCAGGCTCTTCACTGCTTGCTATTTGGTCTGGAGATTTTAAATCAGTACATTTCCAACGCTCGGTGCTTGCTGGTCCACACTGGAAGTCTTTACCCCAGGGATCTCCCCTAGGTTCCACTCATGTGGTGAGGGAGCCAATTCTTAGTTCCTTACGTCACCTGCAGACCCCACGTTTCTTGGTCTCAGGTTCAGTCTCCAAACAATTCTTTCTGCCCCTGCCTTTCCTGGCCAGATGCATCTCTCCCAGCCTGTCCTACAAGTGACCAGATTTGAGAGGGAGAAGTAGAGCCATGTGGGTTTCTGTCACCAGTTGTCCCCTGTGTAATCCTCTCTCAACATTTGATTTTCTCCTGGTCACTTAAGCACACTCTGTAGTGCAGCGTGTGTTTACTGGGCCTGTATTTGGGACCAAACTCAGGTTTGCCAGGAATCAGCCCCCTTAGCTGCCGGCCCCTGCAGCAGCTGCAAAACATGGTTTCTTGCAGGCCACCTGGAAAGACAGTAGCTTCTTTCCCCACACATGGGTATCATGTAGTGAGTCCTTCAGGTTTGCCAGGAAATGTCCTTGATCTCTAAAGGCTCCAAACCCAGACAGGCCTCGGGTGTCCCCAAAATGTGGGTTCCTTTAATTCCCTTATCCCGCCACTATGCTCACATAGGGACCACTCTGACTGGAGCTTCTGGCCTGGCTGTGGCAACAGCTATGCTGCTGGGAATGTCTTCCTTATTTTATTATATCCAAACTTCTGACTCAACAATCTGCTTTGATGTCCAGTTTTAAATTCCAGTAAAGTCTCCCCACTTATTTTTGTTCACCCACCTTGCTGAGAAGCTGCCTATTGGTTTTCTTGGTTTCATTCCACAGAGCAGCCAGGAATGCAACCTCCTCCATTCTGTCATCTGGAAAAACCCCCCATGCACATTTTAATCACACCTGTATCTGCAAACTGGCATATGTGTCTACATGAGCCCCACCACAACCACTTCTAAAAGAATGTGAGCAGGTGTACAAACAGACCTTCTTAGAGATCAGGGATGAATAAGGCGGGAACCACTTTAACTTTGCCAAACCCTTTCTGTGTTGTATTATGCCAAAGCATACACTTGTATTGTATTAACATGTACTTGTGCATAATGTATATGTGACGCTGCCATCTGTGGCAAGTGTATGTTTTGGATAATGTATCTGAAAGTGGAAATGATCTACCTCAGCTGCCGTCCAGTGTCTGTGTATAGCCAGTGATTTCGCCCCTGCTGTTGCCCTTGGAAGTTGTGTACCAAGTGTTCTTAGCAGCTCCACGTGTCTGAGAGTCGTCTTGTGGGAGAGGTTCAGAGGCAAGTGGAAGAAAAGTCTGTGGCTAAAATAAGTTTAGGAGAGCATATTGTACTTGGCCACTCCAACAGTAGATATCCCAAGCATCAGTCGGTCTCATTGTGTCTCTTTCTTAAGTTTTTCACTTCTCTGGGATGCTGCCAAATGTGTATGAAAGAGATCTCGTACCTTGCTGAATGTCATTCAGGGATGAGCAGAGGTAATGCCACATGTAGGTTTTTAGCACCTTCCTTTCTCCAGACATGGGGGGAGAGTTTTTGGTTTTGATGACAAGTCAGCATCTTCTCAAGATAGGGCCTCTGGGAGAGGGAGAAATGTCCCCAAGATTCCTGGCTCTTCTCAGAGTGCAATGTGTGACAATCTCCTCTAACTAGTAGATAGGAAGGGTGTTGGTGTTTAAGACGAGGACTTGAGAAAACTGGTTGTCTTTTTGTATTTATGTGTGGTACTGGGGATTGAACCCAGGGCCTCGCACATGCTATGCAAGCTCTCCATCTCTGAGTTACATCCCCACCTCTCAGCCATCCTTTTGAGTGTACATTCTCCTGGCTGAAGAGAGCATTGCATTTCTCATCTGAAGTGATTTCTCTATTCTTTCATTATGCCTCAGTTGCTTATTTTATTGAAACCCAGTTGTGGTATTTTTTTTTCATTTAAAGAGAATTTTATTTAATAATGAAAGAAAATAAATTGGTGTCTTGTTGCTGAAACTAACAAAATGTAAAACTTTATAGAATTAGCATCATAAATATTATGCTAAAATATGCTGGGTTATTTTCCTAAAATATTTATTAGTAGTACATCATATGCTCTCCCAATGAAGTAATTTTGTGAGAAATTATATTCTTGTTATTTTGTTTTTAATTATTTATTTTTTATTCTAAGTTGTTAGAAATGACATCAGAATGTGTTACATTTTATATTATACTTATAGAGCACATTTTTACATCTCTGGTTGTATACAAAGTATATTCACACCATTCCTGACTTCATACATGCACTTAGGGTAATGATATTCATCTCATTCTAGCATCCTTTTTTTATTTTTTCTTCTTCACCCTTTCCCCCCCCCCTTCCCATCTCTCCCCAATGGGCATTCTAGTGTTCCTCTAATCCTCCTATGCTTCAAAAAAAAAAAAAAAAAAAAAAACCTGGTAACTATGTTCTGGTAATAAAATTTGAAGATGTTATATGCGAAAGCAGAATGCATTACAATTCATAATACACATATAGAGAACATTTTTATATATCTCTGGTTGTATACAAAGTATATTCACACCATTCATGTTTTCATACATGCACTTAGGGTAATGATATCCATCTAATATTTTTTTGAAATGTTAAAATTTGTTTGATTTTTGGCATGCCTTTAAAGTTTTCTCTTTTTTATTTTAAGTTTTCAAAGTAACAATACAATAAAGTCACCCCAAACTCATCAACTACTGGTCCCTTGCCATGCCCTCTCTCTGCACACACCTCCTTCTTACAGAATCATGGGGAGGTGGGCACAGGTGCCAGGCCCCTGGATACAGCCCCAAAGCCCCTGTACCCTGAGGAAGTCAATATGAGTTCCAGAATAGACTTTTTTTTCCTTTTAGCTCAGAATGGAGTTGAAAGTTCACACATTTGCATTTGACTCTTACATTTTGGTCTTCTCCCCTCCTGTGGAACAGTCCTGTCACCTCACTGTTCTTCGTGACAACAAGTTCTTTGAAGCGTTCCTGCGAAACTTCCTACATTCTATATTTGTCTGATTCTTTCCTCATGATTTTATTTAGGTTAAACATTCCCACCAAGAACACTGTTTGGTGAATTTGTGAATTTCTCACTACTTCCCAACAGGAACACGGGGAACAGTAGGTGTTTAAAGTCAGAGTAACAAATCCATAACACAGGGTTCTTCTGCAACTCCCCCCCCCCATGCTGTTTTCTACAGAGATAATTCTGCTTCACAAAGCATAAATAGACCATTGGCCCTCCATATATTTTGGATTCCACATTGCAAATTCAACCAACTATTAATGGAAAATACTCAGGAAAAAATTGCATCTGTACTGAACTTGTACAGATTTTTTTCTTGTCTTTATTCCCTGAACAATAGATATTTTCCTAAACAACTCTTTACATAGACTTTACATTGTACTACATATTATAAATAATCTAAAAATGGTGGAAAGCATATGGGAAGAAGTACACAGCTTCTATGTAAATACCATGCCATTTTATATAAAAACTTGAGCATCCAAGGATTTTGATGGGGTTCTGGAGCCAATCACCCCACAGCTACCACGGGATGACTGTATTGACTCATGTGTTCTAATCTACAGTGCACATGCAAAGTTTTAGGCTTAAAGTATCAGTACCATTTAAAAGAACACATCTAATACCAAAGTTAAGATTCCTTTTCCCTGTGTTGTATGTGTCCTTAGAATATATTCCACTGAAGGTGTATTCTCACAGAATTATTTTTCAAGTTACTTTATGTAATTATTTATTTTAGGTTCACACTGGACACTAGGGATAATGTTAAAGAACTAAACATAATTAGTGTATTATTAACAGTACTCTGTTAAAATAAATGTAAAAATGTTGTGATTAACTCCACTTCCTAGCAGAATAAGGTAGGGGAGTAAGAAAATGGGAAATGCACACAGAGCCAAGCAATTTCAGCAGATTCTTGGAAGAGAAGTGGTAACTGATTTGGCAGAAAAGAGGAAGCCACAAGTCCAAGTGTGTGTCCCAGAATCACAAGTACAAAAGGAAGTGTCTCACATTCCCTTTCCTGGACACAGGAGGCTCTGGGACCACAGGTGCAGGGGAGAGCAGGGCTGAGGCATGGGGAGAACATGGTAGGGGGGCAGATAAAATGTCTTCATATGGAACAGGGGTGCACACAACCTCCACAGACCAACTCCCCTTATTTGCAGATGCCCCAGAAGTGGACCCTACACTGTCCCCTAGGGAAAGACCCCTGGCCTGGATCTTTTCTCCTGAGCCCTTCAGGATCTATTCCTGATCCTTCTCTCCTGTGTTCTGTGTTCCAGGAGGTAAGCCACACAGTGTCCCTTGTGCATTGTCCTTCTGGCTTCTGGGTAGTTCTTCTGGGTTGGCAGTGCACTGGTGTGATGATCTCGTACTGCAGCACACAGAGGCTGTCATATTTATTGTGCCTTATCTTCATGCCCAACTGTAGTTTGGCAATGGCTTCATTCCCCTGCAATGGCAATGGCTCCCGTTAAGGAGCTCCTCTCCCAGAGCTGGGAGCTTTTAGGAGAGTCCCACACTTTCTCCTCTACCTTTATTTTCAGACTTCAGGTGATAGCGGCTCCCAGCTGTTGCCAGTCTCACCCTGAGCACTCACCCTTCACTGCTGGTCCTCTTAGGACAGGGACAGGAGTGTCACATGAAGAGGCTATGGGAGGGTCTAGGCATGACATCTATTTCCTGCATGGACAGGGGTGGACGCAACCTCCACAGACCAATAATGGTTGGTACCCTGACAAGCTATCAGTTCCCCACTCAAAAAGAAAGGCCTACTGGCAGCTTCCAATCTGCATCTAAGTGACTCAATTTGTCTTGGTCATTGAACATTAAGCAAAAGTATCACACCAGGCAGAATCAGTGTGTGGTTGGCCAAATGCTCAATTTTTTCCCCTTTTAAATCTGGGCAACTAAGGATAGAACTGAGGACGACTACCACATGGAGACAAAAAAAAAAAAAAAAAAAAAAAAAAAAAAAAAAAAAACATTAAAAAATGAGGAATAAGGGGAAACAAACTATTAAGGTAAAACTTTGAAATATAAATAAAAACAATATTCTCAGAGATGTTCAATATGATACTGAATCCATAAATCAAGCATAAGAAAATAACCTTGTTATTTAAATTTTTGATATGAAGTCAAATGTATTATTGTTTAAAAAATAACCACTGCCTCTTGTTAAGGGAGCATTGTATTGTCTACAGACTTGCTCATGTGACTTACCTTGACCACTGAACTATAAGCGGAAGTATCAGACCAGGCAGACATTGATATGTGGTTGGTCAAGTGCTTGACTTTTTTCCCCTTCGGGAAACCAGCAATGTTCCACGTATAGATTGCGCAGTCAACATGGGTCTCAGTGTGACAATAATGCAGAGCAGAATAGATGTGTAGTTTGACCAGGCAAGAAAACCTTGCTGTTTGAATTCACCGAGATTTCAGTGTTGTGACCACAATATATATTAGCCTATGCTGAGTGATACAATATGCAATATTTCAACATTTTTAAAAGGCATTAAAACATCTGAGAGATAAAGAAAAATTTCAAGAAAACCTCTCAGAAAGTAGAATAGATAAGACAGAAAGCAGACAAGAAAAAAAGAGAAGCAGAGATCCAACAAAAATAAAACTGCCAACATCCTAATAATATGTTTTATAAGTGAGAGAACACATAAAATTACTGGGAAAAATTATTCAAGAAATATGAAAACATGAACCTCAATTGAAGGATGTAGGGTTTTAGAGTTAATATCTATTGACATCCAAGCACCATCAATAAAAATTTAACACCAAAGCACATTTTCAAGAAATTCCTCATCACCAAAAATAAAAGCTCTATAAGATTTCATAGAGAAACGAAACAAAACAGGTTACACTGAAAAGGAACAAAATTTCACTAAAAGGAATACATCAGGAATTTAAATGATAATGGAATAAATGTCTTTAGAATTCTGAGAGATCTTGATAGCCAAACTATCAATAACATATGAGAAGAATAGGATATTTTCAAACATGCAAAGGCCTATAATATTACTTTTTGAGCTGTCTTTCCAAGAAAACTCCTTGAGAATGCCCTCCCCAAAAATGAAGTTATAAACCAAGAAAGATAAAGACATTGAACAGGAAACAATGTATCTAACCCAGGATAGCAGTGAAGACAAGACACAGAATGCCATCTATACTTATCTGTGAAGCAACCAGTCCACATTGAAGCATAGATCTGAAGGGCTCCAAGGGTGCAATGATGACTACTGCTAAACGTATACTAAATGATGTACACTCATGCCCTGCATATGTTTTAGTGAATGACAAACCACATATCACAGTAATCCCATAAGAATATATTACCTAGTGACATCACAGCCATCTTAGTCTGTGCCCATATGTTATGATGTTCACACAGTGATAAAATCACTTATTGGTGCATTTATCAGGATGTCCCATCATGAATAACATATGACTTTAGTAGAAAAGCCCCCTATGCACTTCCATCATGATAGGATGGCATGACAAAGGTTTAAATCTGCCCTAGAGAAGAAAGCACAAAGAAAAAAGTTTTACATTATTTGACAACCAAAAAAGGGATAAGTTTGAAAATATAGATGGCTAAATGTCTTATCATACATTCATTCACCAGCTATTAAAAAGAATGAGGCAGATACATGTGTATAATAAAGAATAATCTATGATGTATTTTAAATAACAAAATCAAGATACACACATAAAGAATCAAACCATAGAATAATGTGTGCGATATGCTGCCAGATATGTGAAAACACAACATTCTATAGACCCATAGAAATATCCATACATATACAAAATACCATATTTGAAGTAGGGCTTCCAGATAAAATTTAAGATGCCCAGTTAAATTTGAATTTTGAATAAACAATGAATATTTTCATCATATTCTATGCAGTATTGGGGAAAAACAATCACTTATATCTGAAATTCAAATTTAACTAAGCAACTTGCATTTATATTTGTTAAATCTTGCAACCCTACTTGGAGGTGACGAAGCATGTGAAAATTAGTGTTCTGTTTGCAAAAATGTACATGCTGGCCTGAGCACACACAGCAAAGGAAAGCAACAGCCCCTCCAAGCTCATATTTCTACACTGGACACAGTTGGCATGGTGTACCCTGCTATCGTGAGATGTGGCACCTGGTTGCTTTACTAGGAGGCACTGCTTCTGGTGAAGGTGGCTTGTCACCCAAGGAACTCACTGGCACTTGCTATAGAGAGCAGCCTGTGTCTGCCCTACAGGCACCAATGGAGCTGAGGGCGACTCCAGACCGTATGTACTGTTCAGATGCTTCAATAATTTGCTCCTAACACCAAATTACTCTGTTTCCTCCTGCATTACACTCTCCCCAGCCCCAGCCCAAGTCACCACTGTTGTAACTCCCAAGTAGAATCCATGCTTATAATTTCTTAGCAAGTGGGTCTGAAAATGTTATAGTATTAGGGGATTAAAAAAATTCATTACATTCCCTCTGCAGCCAGCTATAGTGTGATTTTGTTTAAACTCATTTGATGGGTTCCCACTCACCACTGAGTGGATGTTAGTGACAAATTTCTCTGAGGCAGAGAAATAAGTTCTCCTTCCCCTCCTACAGAGTGAAAGCAACACTTCCTCTTGGGTGCAAAGAGAGGGGAATGCTCCTTCTTACCCTTTTCCAAAAATCTCTGCTCAAACCCAGCAGACTTCTCTTTCCCACCACCAGCTGTGACTGCTAAAAACTAAGTTTTCAGTGTCATGTCATTTATTCAACAAGCATTGATCAAGTGCCTACAGTGTGTCCAGGCTCTGGAGACTCCAGTATCATTTCAAGGTATGCCCAGGTGCTGCCAGGGACGTGGTGAGATGCTGAGCCCTATAGGGGCAAGCAGTCTCAGCTGAGGGGACTCAGCAGACTGTCCCACTCCAGCCCTGATTGTTGAAGAGACTGCTGTTCAGAGAGCCCTGGCAGCCTGCTCAAGGCCATGACGCTGGCTGGCAGCTATACCAAGACTGACCCTCTGTGTATAAGACCTGAACCTTGGCATTTCTGGCTTTCTTACATTGCTTTCTTCTTTCTCTCCTGGTCCACACAACCCACACCCTTCATCCCCCCAGCTGGCTTGCCTTTCCCCTTCCAGACTTAAATTAAATGCCACACACCAACAGGAGGACTGAATTTCTGAGTAGGCACTAAGAAGCCTGCTGCTGTCCCCTATGGAATGTATCTTAGTAACATGAGTTAGGAGGAACATAGGCAGAGAGACACCCCCATTCTCCACTCCCACTCCCAGGAGACTGAGCACATGCAGCCTCTCTGTATGAGTCCATTTTTATAACTATAATGAAATATTCCATGCAGTCCTCTTTATCAAAAAGGAGGTTAATTTTGGCTCATAGTTCTGGTGAAGGTCAAGGGCCCACGTCTGTGATGGCCTTGCTGGTGGAGTCCTGAGCTGGTACAGGGCACATAGCATGATACAGGGAGCAAGCATGTGTGCTCGCTCTCTCTCTTTATAAAGCCACCAGTATTCAATCATGATGACGTTAGTTATCTAATCCTAATCACCTCCCAGGGGCCCCATCTCTACACACTGCAGTCTGTTTCCAGCCTCTTATCACCTCACAATGGGAATTAAATTTCAACTCATGAACTCATGGAAGACACACTCCAGCCATATCCAAACCAGAGCTGTCCCAGAGACCAGCACATGGCCTGTGAGCTGCGTCTCTTTGTGAGTCAGAGGGAGCATCCTCCAACACAGCAAGCCTTCCCCTCCCTTCACATGGTTCCTCTCCTCTGGAACCTCCCAAATAAAATGTTCTCCCTTTAATTCTTGGAAGCAGCTCTGCTTTCCAGAGGATCCGGCTGAGAGATCACTGCTATCAGATCTCAAAACTGAGTTTGCCAGTGCCTCAGGGCATCCTTCATGCCTCTCTTGCCCATGAATTTAGTAACTAAACATTTATTTTTAATTATTGAGCACATATAACCCTCCCAGTCCTCCTTCCCTGCCTCATTTTCTGCATGGCACTTATTACCATATCATTATTTTGCTCATTCTCCCCACCCCTCCCCCGACCCCGTACCCTCCCAGCAGAACATGAGCTTCTGGGTTTTGTTCACTGCTGTTTCCTCAGCACAGTGAGAGCGCCTGCCACAGAGTGGGCACACTGTTTGTTGAATGAATAAATGCTACACACTAAAAATGGACAACGAACAGGAAAGAAATGGCTCAAGCCCGAGGGAGCTTTCAGTCTACAGGGAAGAATCAACCACAGGACCGTCCTCCTTCTACTCTTCAGCAGAAGATCTGGCTGCCTCATGCCACCCTCTACCCTGGAGTTCCCTTCAGCATCTGGCTCTGGGTCTTCTCATTCTAAGGGATTCATTCCAGTGTGTTCTGCTCATGGCATCTGCTTGCACTTGCCCCACAGCTCTCTTTAAACATCAACCCCTCCCCCAGCCCACGTTTTCTCCTGACTTGTCAGAAATGTATCCTTTTCCTCCTGGAATCTCAGGGTAGGTGTTTCTAATCCTACTTCTGGTCAGAATAGTTACTTCCTATGTGAGGCCTGTGGCTGAGACTGTTGTTGTTCACTCCATCATTCATTCTACCCATAGTGACAAAACAGATAATGTTTGCAGTCCAGTGATCCACAAGGGCCAACTGTTAGATTGTCAGTTATTTTGTACCCATGTTAACCACTGGCAGTCTGAAACTGACCTCAGTGGTCATATTTACACCACGTAAAATAGCAAATGTACAATTGGGGCCTTCCTTCCCACTTTCTCTTCTCTCTCTCTCTCTCTGGGGATGACGTGGATAAAGCTGGCTTGCCAACACACCAGGGTGAATACGCCACACACCCAGTTCAAAGTCAACATTTCCCAGCCTCCTTTGTAGTAAGAAATGACTAAGGAGTCAATAACAGAAATGTTAATCGGAACTTCCAGAAGATTTTCTTTTTTTTTTTTTTTTATTCAAAGTTGTTGTATTTATAATAGTAGTATGCATTATAATTCATAAACCAGAAGATTTTCTTGGGAGAGTCTCCCTTTCTCAATATCGTTGCCTGAAATATGAATACTGAAGGGCAAAACATCACACCGGGGACAGCCGTGCAGCCAAGAGATTTATTCAACAGCCTTTGTGGCTGGTAGCAAAACCGGAGAAGAGGTGCTCTGGTCGAAGGTCGAAGAGGTGCTGGGAGAGGGGAGTCAGGGAGAAGGGAGTGTGCAAGCTCTGGTGAGAGAGGGGAGTCAAGGAGAAGGGAGTGTGCAAGCTCTGGACAGAAGGTGGGTGCTTGGTCGGCACCGGCTAGGATCTCTGGAAGCTATCAGCTAAAGCAGCTGCTGTCTGGCTGGAGGCTGGAGCTGTCAGCTGGGAGCGGCCGTCGGGCTGAAGGCGATGGGTCTGGAGCTGTCAGCTAGGGCAGCTGCCGTCGACTGGAGGTGATGGGTCTGGAGCTGTTGCTGTGGCTTCCTCCTCTCCTCAGGGTCGAGCTGATGTGTCTGAGTGGCTTCCTCCTCTCAGCAGCAAGAGCTGATGTGTGCATCTGTGTGTCTGTGTGTCTCTCAAACAGGGCCCTATATAGGGATTTCTGGTGGGAGGTGCACCAGAGCAACCCCTACGCCATTGGCTCTTTGCCCATAGAACAGGGCGACCTTTAAGCCTATTGGCTCTTGCCCAGGGAAAAGAAACATCCTGTCCGGGGAAGACACATCCTGCCCAGAGAATGAAACAAGGTTGCTTCTCTCAGGATGTGGAAAACTCTGGGAGGGGGAGGGTAGCCCATCTATCAAATACAATGACTGGAATTCCAGCAGTCATGTTTGATCATAAGGTCAAGGAGAACTGGAGGGAGCTTGGCCCATAATGACTTTAAAAAGGCCTTATTTCCCTAACCCCAGCGCTCAAATAAACTGCCCTTTCTAAGCCACTTTATTTAGGAGCTTTCTATTAAGCAGTGACACCGAATCCTAACAGATGCAGGTCCCAGCTGAAAGTGAATTTCTCACCAAGCAGATACCTATTTCCTGCAATACTATTAATGGCTCACAGACTACTACTGCTCATACTCTTAATCTGTGCCCTACAGTTGCCAACTACCTTATCTTCAGACTTACCCCATCCCTTGAAGCAGCCACTACTGTTCTCTTTCTTAATGTTGACATTTGGCCTATGATTAAAATCTATCAGAAGCCCTGCATCCTCTTAGAAACGTCTCTTTCAGTTCAGCCACATTTTTCACCTGCTGTAGCAAATGACTGGTGCCTTCTGCCATTATTATCCTCACAGTGGGAGCTGCTTTTGGGAAAAGCAATAGGGAGAGTTTATATTTTTACATAGCTTTAAATAGGGAATTGTAATAGTAGGGGGGTATCAGTACTTTTCTTTTGAAAGGGGGAAATAAAATTATAATATACAAAAAGTGAACCAAGGTGAACAAACAGGGAAAATAGATAAATCATTTTCTTCTCATGGGGAAAAGCAAGCAAGAGGCAGAGGATGATGTGTGTAGAATAGATATTAAGTGGACAGGATTCATCAGAGGAGGAGTCTCACAGCATAAAGGAAACAGAAATCCTCAGGATTAGGTGTAGAAGTAAAAAGAGCTCTTTCAGTACACAGGAGGGACTCCACGGGCCAGCCAGAGTTAGGATAAGGGAGCACAGGCAGGGGGTATAACCTGGCAGAACAGAGGGGTGGTTTGCACTCTCATGCCCACACAAGTGAGCTAAGCCAAGGGCAGATGCAACAGAAGTTTGACCCAATCAAATGAGTGAGTCAGAGTCTCATTGGAACATGTTCCACCCCTGGTTGCCAGGCTGTGAGACCCTCTCATTATGTCAATGGACTGTCAGGAGGTGAACCACCAGAAATAGTAGTAAACCGTAATCACAGACAGGACTACTTGGGATTCGGGAGACACTCAGTGGCAATTTGTCCATCAGGCAAAGGAGGAAAGGGGAAAGCTTTGGCTTATTAATCCCATGTGCTTCAGAGAGCTAGAGGGTTCCACCAGTTCTCTTCATAGACTGATGAGCCATGGAGTTGCCAATGCAGATGATCCCATGTGTTCTAATTCCTGGCCTCACCATCTCTATGGAAGCCAAGATAAGGCTGGTCCTAGGAACCAAATGAGGTTGTCTTGAGTTCTGAGCAACAAAGGAAGCCCATTGATTAGGTGGCTACCCTCCCTCCTAACCCCAGAATGCAGGGCCAACAGAGGAGAGAACTGACCCCTGGACATGCTACTCTTGCTGGAAGAAGCTGAGCTACTGCACCTTTTTAGTTGCACCCTGTTCTTTGCAGTTGCATGTATAATCTTTATATGCACAGCATCTATTTGTAGCTTTAATCTGACCTTCCAGAAGTTCCCTGACTTCTGTGTTCTCCTGTGCTGATGTTTTCAGTAAGGCATCCCATCACCATGAGAGCACGTAAAGCTGTCTTTCTCAAGCAGGAAAATCTTCTGTTTTTCCTAAATTAGAAAACTATTTACACCTCATTTATGGTGTGGAAAGAGATCCCATAAAGCAAAGCAATTTTCTACTAGACATCCACCATTTTCTGTGAAAATTCTGACATGCTGGGATAAACACATATTTATTCAGAGGTCCCATTTTAACACTAAGGAAAAGTGAAAACATATGCAAAGATCTCTCAAATGATTCCCTCTTCTGCCAACATTTTGACATGGAATATTAGCCATTTACACTTGATTTTCTGTAACTGACAAGTTCAAGATTGCACACTGGCAATCTTGATCTGCTTTTTCTATCTGTACCAGCATCAGCATAGAATGGTGAGGATTCTCTCTCCACACCTGCATTCGGTATTTGTTAGCTGCAAAAATTATTCATGCACAGCCTCCTAGTAGATGGGGAGAAGATTGTTTTGAAAGAATTTAAAAAGTTATATTCCATTTTAGAAACATGCACACACATCTGCATGCATTTACTGGTTAAAACTAATAAATTAATTCAGCTAAATTGCAATATACAAAATCAATATGCAAAAATCAGTTTTGTCTATACATACTAATAATGACCCACCAAAATTAAGAAAACAATCCCATTTACAATAGCATTGAGAAAAATTATTTTTAGCCAAGGATATGAAAAACGTGTACACAGAAAAGTATAAAATGTTACTGAAAGAAACTAAAGAAGGCACTAGTAAGTGGAAAGATAGCCTGGCTGACGGTCTGGAAGAATTAATATTCTTACAATGTCAATACAGCCCCAAGTTTTCTACAGATATATTTCAATCTCTACCAAAAAGAGAATGAAAAGGCAGCTCACAGACATTTATTTTTTACAGAAAAAAAGATAAATTCATCCCAAACTTCAGATGAAATATCAAGGGACCCTGAAATTTACCAAAGCAGTCTTGAAAAAGAAGGACCAAGTCAGAGGTCTCATACTTCCTGATTTCAAAATCTACTACAAAGTTACAGAAATCAAAACAATATAGTTTTGCTGACCTAAAAAAGACATATAGACCAATGGAATAAAATAAAAGATCCAGAAACAAATTCACACATATACGGTCAAATAATTTTTTACAAAGGTGCTAAGATGTTTCAATGGGGGGGACAAGGACATTTTTTTCAAGAAATATCCACATGCAAAGGAATGAAGTTGGATCTTTACCTTATACCATAATTGATTAACAATTAATTAATAATTAACTCAAAATTGATCAAGGACATAAACTTCATTGCATTGAATTTTACAATTTGCCTCCATAGCACTGTTGAAAAACTTAACAACTATTTTTTGAACATGACACTGAAAACACAGGCAACATACACACAAAAAATAGGTAAATTGTATTACATCAAAATTTAAAACTTCTGGCCAGGTGTGGCAGTTCACACCTGTAATCCCAGCAGCTCAGGAGGCTAGGCAAGAGGATCACAAGTTCAAAGCCAGCCTCATCAAAAGCAAGGTGCTAAGCAACTCAGTGAGACCCTGTCTCTAAATAAAATACAGAATAGGGCTGGGGATGTTGCTCAGTGGTTAACACCCCTGGGTTCAATCCCTAGTACCCACCCCCCAAATTTAAAACTTCTGTGCACCAAAGGACACAATCAAGAGAATGAAAAGGCAGCTCACAGAATGAGAGAAAATATTTGCAAATCATAGATCTGATAAGGGATTAATATCCATAGTATTTAAAGAACTCCTACAACAACAACAACAAAAAAAAACTAGCCCAATTAGGAAATAGGCAAAGGACTTGAGTAAACATTTCTCCAAGGAATATACAAAATCACCAAAAAGCACATAATGAGATTCTTAACATCTTTAATCATTAAGGATATGCAAATCAAAACCATAATGAGATTCTACCTCAAATAAATTAGGATGACTACTATTAAAAAAAAAAAGAACAGAAAATAACCAGTGCTGGTGAACATGTGGAGAAACGGACTCTTTGACACTGTGATTGGGAATGTAAAAAGTCACAGTACCTATGGAAACAGTATGGTGGTTCCTCAAAAAATTAAAAATAAAATTATCACATGATTCAGAAATTCTACCTCTGGATAAATACCCAAAATAATTGAAAGTGGGGTCTCAAGAAGATATTTGAATCCCTATGCTCATAACAGCATAATTTAAGTAGGCAAAATGTGAAAGCAACTCAAGTGTTCATTAACAAATAAGTGGATAAGGACAGTGTGGCATATGCATACAGTGGAATATTATTCAATCTTCAAAAGGAAGGAAATTCTGATATATTCCAATATATATAGGCCTTGAGGACATTATGCTAAGTAAAAGAAGCCAGATTCAAATGGACAAGTACTAGATGGTTCTCCTATGAGATGAGATATCTAGAATAGTTTAATCCATAGAGACAGAAAGTGGGGAAGGGGAGTGTTTTGTTTAATGAACACAGGTTGAGTTGGAGATGATGAAAAAGTTCTGGAATTGAAAAGATGTTATGGTTGCATGATGTGAGTGTACTTAATGCCACTGAACTATATACCTAACAATGATTAAAATGGTAAATTTTGTTTTGTATTAGATCTCACTAAAAATTAAAATAAAATTATATTCCTTTTAATCTATCTTTCCTTAACATGATTTTATTGAAGGTTGGTGTGAATAACAAAACTAATTAATAGTAGTAATATGACACCCAATGCTCCCATTATAACCCTTGAATTGAGGAGACCAAGGCAAAACAACTCTTTTTTTTTTTTTTTGTGGGTACCGGGGATTGAACTCAGGGGCACTCGACCACTGGGTCACATCTCCAGACCTTTTTTTGTATTTTATTTAGAGACAGGGTCTCACTGAGTTGCTAAGTGCCTCGCCATTGCTGAGGCTGGCTTTGAACTCGCGATCCTCCTGCCTCAGCCTCCCAAAGTGCTGGGATTACAGGCGTGCGTCACCGTGCCCGGCTTTTTTTTTTTTTTTTTTAATATTTATTTATTTACTTTAGTTGTACACAATGCAATGCATTTATGTTTACGTGGTGCTGAGGATCGAACCCGGGCCGCGCACGTGCGAGGCAAGCGCTCTGCCGCTGAGCCACAACCCCCGCCCGGCAAAACAATTCTAATTTTTATATTTCTGTACATTTGAAGTTTTTGACTCAATGGAATCATTAATATACCAAAAACAAAGTATGATAGATAGGCTTGGGCCCACAGGCCACCTCCCCCATGGAAATTTCCATTAGGAGCAACCTGGTTTCATTTTCCCCAGTCAGGAGCCAATCAGCTTAAAGGTCACCTTGTTTACTGGGAAAAGAGCCAATAGTGTTAAAGGTCACTCAGGCACACACCCCCACACCAGAAATCCCTACTTACCTCCCTGCCTGCCTGGAGCTCAGACAGGACAGCTCGTCCCTGCAGAGAGGAAGCAGCCACTGTAACAGCTCCAGACTCACCATCTCCAGCCCGATGGCACTGCTCCAGCCGACAGCTCCAGCCTCCAGCCTGAAGGCAGCTGCCCCAGCCAACAGCTCCAGAGACAACAGCCAGCATGACCAGGCACAGACCAACCCTCCATCCAGAGCTTGCACACTTCCCTCTCCCTGACTCCTCTCTCCCCATACTTCTTCTACCTCCAATCAGCCATAAAGGCTGGTGAATAAATCTCTTGGCTGCACGGTTGTCTCCGTGTGATATTTGCCCTTCAAATTAAGTCAAAATCCACATACAAAGATTAATGGAACAAAGGATAAAATATATCAAAACAAAGCAAATAAAGGCAAGACACTGAAGAAATCATGCAATGAAAAAGGCTAAATGGCAGGTAGCTGGAAGAGGATAAAGCATACTTGGGGTCCTCCTAGGCTTCTATAGTGCTAGGCCTCAGTCTCCAGGGGTGATAGAGACCTCCCAGGTGGATTCCTGCCTTGGGAGCAGGTCTGTTTGTAGCCCTTGAAATAAGGTCTACAGCTGCTTCCTCCATCATGTCAAGACACCAACTGCCTAATAATAAAGGTGACAGCATGGTCACAGTTTCTCTAACTTCACTGTGGGTTGGGGCCCCTGGGTCCCCATGGGTATTGCTTAGTCCTCAATACAGTTCAGCACCTCATAGAGTGTCTGGCACAGAACAGAGCCTCAAAAAGTAGTTGTTAAGTTACTCCACAATGTGATGAGTTATGTATGTATGTATGTATGTATTGTTGTCACCAATTTACAGACAAGAACACTGAGACTCAGAAAGGTGAAGATACATGCCAAGGTCAGTCAAAGGTGGAGTCACTGTTCTAGCATCTAGATCTAGCTGTTTTTCCAGGGCTCCCTCAAAGTCTTCTGTTCCTATACAACAGGCAGAAGATCCCTTAAGGATGAAAATCAGATCAAGTTACTCCCTTGGTCTCCATCTTTAAAAGCTTCCCAGGCAACCTGACATAACTCAAATGAAAGTTATTTTTATAACCTAAGAGGCTCAGCATATGATATGCAGGTTTCCCAACCTCCTCCCCAGCTCCAAGCCCTCAACTGACCTTATCACATCCTGACTGCATCTTCCACCCAGTATTGTGACCTCAGGGCCTGTGCACTTCCTGTGCACTCTGCCTGGAGTGGTTTCCTCCAGAAGTCACAGCCTCCTTCCTTCTCTAATTCACGATTCTGTTCAAATACCACCTCTTCATCAAGGCGTTTGCTAACCACTGTATCTCAAGACATCACATCTCACCATCTTCGTACATCCAAAATCATGTTACATAAAAAATTGTTCATTGGGTATTTCCCTCTTTGAAGAGAAGCTTAATGAATTTACATACTCTTCGTATTTTAGTCTCTGTATCCCCAGACTGAGTATTCAGAAAATATTTAATGTATGAATGAATGACAGACCTCTTGATTTGATTTCAAGAACAGTAATTGACTCCACCAGGTCAACTTGTTACCACAAAACTTGTGCAAATCGTCCCTTGAGCACAGAAATTTATGTCATAACAGGTTCACTGAGAAGGGCAGCCCTCCTCTGCACACAACAACATCGTATACCACACTATCCCATATATGTACCACATACATCCCATCTTGTCCACGCAGCACAATGCCTGCCCCCTTCTTTGTCCTGTGCCATGTCTTGATTCTTTCTTCCTCAGCCCCCTGGACTCCCTAACAACCCAGATTCCCAGGCTTTACACTCTTAGATGGGTGCTAGGTGAATCACCCCAACCAACTAACTGGGTCATCCCATAGGAACAGGCTGTCACATTTTGGAACCCAGGAGATGTCTTCAGGGAGAAGCACAGGGGAAGCAGAGAGAGGAGCGCAGAGGCGTACTGGTCTCTCTCCTTCACCACTCATCTCCCCGGGACCCAAGATTTCTCTAAAAATAAAATACCATTCTCACTTGCAAAGCTGCTGCCTTTGGCCAAATATAAAGAAGAACATCTCACTAATCTCACTCTCTGAGTGAGATGGACTGCCAAGGAGAGATGGGGGATTATCTGCCCCAGGAAGCCATGAGGCAGAGTGGTGTCAAGTGATTCCCGCATCAGGCAGGTTGCAAAGCACGAGCTCCAGGGCACTTATGTGGCTAAACTGCACCAGCTTTAGCTCTCTGGGGAACTGGCTGCAGCTGCTGTTTTATAGGCTACTAATTGTTGAGCACTAACAAAGCCCCATCATCATCACATAATAAGAAACTCTTTCCTGCCTGTATGGCTTAGCTTTTGCTGTACAACTGTTGTACCAAAAATGTTGTACCCAGCATAATGCCAATTAAAACTCCAAGCCACGTCACACTTGAGCCAATAAAAAGCCTTTATTAAGCTGATCAGCAGCCACCATCCTCACACATCACGCAGTGTGACAAGATGGTGCCCCGGCAGTGATTTTTCAAGGGTTTATAAAGAGCAAAATCACAGAGGGCAGAATATTGAATTGCAGGGTTTTAGCCAATGCAAGCAAGCCACGGTACAGAAGCTGAATCTAGGCAGTTAGCAAGACAAAGCAATGGGTACAATAAATTTCCCAAGGGACTTTCCAGGTTGGTATAGCAACGACCAAGTAGGAGGGAATGGGGTCAAGATGACCCTAGTTGAGTACATGTTAGAGAATGGTTACTAACGTCTAGACAATCAATCTCTGACAAGGTATGTTGCCCAGGAAAAATGGAAACCAAAGAGCAATTTTACATTGTATAGGAATTGCTATTTTTATGCTGTCAAGCATATGATGATAGGTAACGATTAATGGGTACAGAGGCAGGACTTTCTGTATTCTATTATTTCTGAGAAACAGAACTATTTCTCGGAACTCCTAAGATGGCTGCTGAAGAACAAGATGGAGTCCCTTTGTTCTCTTATCACACAACTAATCATCCCAGAATTTAGTAGCTTAAAACAACAACCATGTCTGGCACCACCAGTGGCACACTGTAATCCCAGAGGTTTAGGAGGCTGAGGCATGTGGACACAAGTTCAAAGCCAGCCTCAGCAACTTAGTGAGGCCCTAAGCAACTTAGTGAGACTCTGCCTGAAAATAAAATTTTAAAAAGGGCTGGGGATGGACTCCATGGTTAAATGGTTCTGGGTTCAATTCCCAGTTTAAAAAAAAAAAAATGTTTTTCTTTACTAGTCCGTGGATTCCTGTTTTGAGCTAATCTCACAGAGGCAGCTGGTCTGTATTCCACGTGATGGAAGGGGCACTTGCACATGTATTTGCAATCAGCAGTTAGTAGCCTCATTATGTCTGGTAGGTGGCAGAGCCAATGGGGAAAACAGGTCATGTCACTTTCATCTACAGGATAGGTGGGCTCCTTCACAGTGATGGTTCCAGAGATTTTATGAGCAGCAAGAGGGCAAGTGCCAATGTCCACTTACCTCCCAAGCCTCTGCTTGCCTATCATTTACTAACACCACATTGGCCAAGTCACATTACCATGCCAGATTCAAGATGGAAAAAAGCATAGACTTTATTTCTTGACAGGGGTGCAAAACTTATGTTGCAAGGGGGTTTCAACATGAATGAGAAGAATCTGTTACAAAGTTTGCAATCTACCAAAGGGCCTATCTCAGCACAATGCCACATCCAAAAGAAACATAAGCCTAACCCCCCCAAAAAGACTTTAAATTACAAAACAGCAGGAAACATTTCCTAGAAGCCCTTTTACCCATCCATATCCCTGAAGTCCCCAGGTTCAAGGGAACTGCCAGAGCCTTCTTCCTATCTTATCCCCACATTCCCAGTGGGATCCCTAAAGACTCCCTTATTTCATGTCCCCCGTCCTGGAGGCGATGGGTCACTTCCCCTCCTCTCTGCAGCGACGACCAACCTCCTGCCTTTCACATCTTTTTTGGCTGATTTTACCTTTTTCCCATTGATAAACATCCTGCCCGGGGGGGGGGGGGGGGGGGGGGGGGGGCGGACATCTCCTGCCGAGAATGAAAACAAGGTTGCTTTTCTCAGGATGTGGAAAACTGTGTGAGGGCGGGGGAGGGTAACCTATCTATCACCTCCCACTTCCCACCAACCTCCTGCCTTTCACATCTTTTTCTGATTTTACCTTTTTCCCATTGATAACTCCCTTCCATTCACAAATGTAATAATGACGACAAATAGCCAGCAGCAGGGAAATGCAGACGCAAGATCCTTCAGAGGTCTCAGGAGGCCTGGATGTCTGTCCATATTAGTTTGTGCATAGCCAATGAATTCAGAAATTCTAAATGATGAATCAACCCCTCCCTTTCTCCCTCTCAACATCTCTTCTTCTCTCTCTCTGTATTTTCTCCTGTCTTGCTCCCTCCTCACTCTACATTTCCCCCCTTTTATATATCACTTCTCTTCCCTTCTTTTCTCTGAGCATTGTCTCTAAGTGTTATATTAATCAAAAATATAAAACTATATTTTGAGTATTTGTAACTTTGAATATGTGTTACACAAAGATGTTTACACTGATCAACAAGAATAAAAGCACCTAAAGGAGAAAGGAAACAACGTGGGAGCAGAAACCATCCAACTGCACCGCCCCACCTACAGATGAAGTTGCTTGAGGTCTTGGAGGTTGATGGAGCCCTTGAGCCCATTGGTGCAGCAAATTTCCCTCCCCTTCCCAAGGGTCTGCTGGTTCATTTTCTTACTTGTTTGCTAGTTGATGTAGCCTGAAATTGTGCTCTCTAGAGAAAACACGTCTTTGTCCCCTTTCATCTCTTTTTCTAATTTATTCAGTGCCTGATCACTGCAGTCCTGGGCACTCGGGCACAGTGCAGGGTTTGTAGGGTCTCTGCATCTTCATTAACTTCATTCTTCCTTAGACTGCCATGAGATAACACCTCTGCAAATTGCCTGTGCGACCATAAGTCTTCATGTGTGTGTGCTTGTGAGTGCACCGTGCACACGTGTTGGGAATTGAACTAGGTCTTTGCACATGTGAGGTAGCTCTCTACCATTGAGTTATTATGAACCCAACCCCAATCACATGTCCCTATAATCTAGGAGGACCTCAAGTTCCCCTTCAAAGTCTTAGGAAGCTTCTTTAGCCAAAAAGCATGAGGCTGCCTCAAAACTTCTGCAGAAACAGTAGGATAGCAATACCTCTAAATCAACTGATATGAACCACCTGAATAGATAAATAATAGATAGTTAGGTAGATAGAAAGAGAGATAGCTATTTTTTGAAACAGAATCACCCTTTTCATTCAGGAAACATGAGACCTCATTTCTTTTTTTTTTTTTTTTTTTTTTTTTTTTTTTGTGGTACCGGGGATTGAACTCAGGAGCACTTGACCTCTGGGCCACATGCCCTTTTTTTGTATTTTATTTAGAGACAGGGTCTCACTGAGTTGCTAAGTGCCTCGCCATTGCTGAGGCTGGCTTTGAACTCGCAATCCTCCTGCCTCAGCCTCCCAAAGTGCTGGGATTACAGGCGTGCGCCACCGCAATTTCTTTATCCTGGCCTTTAAATATGCTTTTTAGAAAGAAAACCTTCAGGTCACACTGTAGTTTCTTGCATATTTTCCCCTGCACTGTGCAGATCCCTGCCAGGGTGTTGGGGAAGCTGGCTCAAAGGGGGGTAGTTACAGCTTAATCATGGCTCAGGCAGGGGGTGTGATTAGTTTGTAGTCATTGTTTTTGCTTTCCCAGAGCATGGCCTCCCCTGGCCTAGTTTCTTCTGGGCCTCCAGCCCATTGCCCTCTGCTAATTAGCTTGGATATTGAAAGGCCTTTTGATGTCAGTGTTTGAATGTGTGTTGTAGTCTGCTGTTTCATGTTTTGGTCTTCAAACTAGTTAATACAGCTAACGGATTTTTCTATATTTCAGAATTAACGAGGATACTTCCACAAGTTCTCTTCATTATATTTTCAAAACCTGTTTTGGGATATCAAGAACACCTTCACTACAGAAATGTTGAAAGCTGCAAGCATTTGTTCACAAGCTGTAAGATGAAAAAAATGTAGTTGTTTGTCAGTATCCACAGGAACCTCAAGATACCAAAATCTGGAATGTTCAGGTCTCATATAATATAAAATTGTGCAGTATTTGTACATAACTAGTGCACATCAGTCTGTATACTTTAAACCATCTCTAGATTACTTATTGTTACCAGACAAGGCCTGTTGTGCCCTCCACATGGTATGCCAATCACTGAAATGAGTTTTGTGGAGGAGTTTATTTGAAAGGTGGCCAAGCATGGAGGAGGAGACCCAAGTCTCAAAATCACCTCACTGAGTAGAAAGTTTGATATATTGATGGGGTAATGAAGCACAGTAGTCTGAGGCATGGGGAAATGTAATCAGAGGTGAAGAAATCAGTGGTCTGTGCATGCACAATCAATCTTCATGGCTCTTCATGGAACACCTGTTCAGATAATAGCAGCTTTGGCATGATCTGAGAGAGGAGATTTTGGACCTCTGGCATTCAAAGGTCACCCATAATGACATAGTTAGGTACCCCCATTAAAAAACATACCCCATATTAAAAGCTCAAAAGTGCACCAATGTTACATGCCAGGAGTCAGGAGGCTAGGTGGTCAGTGCAGTCTTCAAAGACCATCAACAGCAATACCAAGAGATCAAAGTCAAGCAAACCAAGATCATTAAGTCACACCTACTGAGGCAGGACAATGATCTGCCTTGCTCCAAAGCCAAATTAGGAACTTTCCTCAATGATAATAAGCAAATTTGAGGGGGTAAGGGGCAAAGGCACAGGTACAACAGTCACTGAAGTAACGCACAGTTGCTGTTATCTTATCAAAATAGTGAAATGCATAGCCCTAGGTGGGTACCTAAGATGGTAATGAGCCATGGGACATGGGAAGCAGCATGATGGAGAAGAGCTCAGGCACTACTAAAACCCCCTCCACACGTGATGACATCAAGAGACTACATTCCTGCCTACCCTAAACATGCCTTAAAAGCTGTACAAATTTGTCTTTTTTTTTTTTTTTTTTTTTTTTGAGCCAGACTGACATTTTCTTGGTCAATGCTGTATCTCCCTTCTGCCCAAGCAAGATGTCCCAATAAAGTCGTTGTTGTGCCTTTACCTTATTCTTCTGATGGAGATTAGAACCTACCAAACCAGTAAGAATAGAACACCTGTGCAGGGGCCAAGTGAAGAGGTGGTAGTTTCAACAAAGTTAGCCTTCAAGTCCTTGAACATAACCTAGACAACTGCTAAGATCATAAGCTACATGTTACCTACACCAAAGCTAGTGGGAGACCCATAGTGTATAACTCGGCTGTGTGACCTCCAGAACTAGGGATTTTTTTTAAAAAGTCAAATAAAAGCAAGTAACAAAGCAAGTGAAGCTTAAGGATATATTTGGATTTTGCCTCAGACACATTATGATCCCTAGTACAGTGGAAATGCTATATAAAATAGTTGTTATACAGCATTGTTTAATGAATAAGGAGAAGGGAAGAGTCCAGGTTCAGTACGGATGAGATATTTTTCTGGGTATTTAAGATGGATCAGTGGTTGGCTGAATCCATGACTGCAGAACCTGCTGATATGAAGAGCTGACTGTGCTTTTATTGTGTTTCTAATATAGGAAAAAGACAGTTATGAATTCAGATTAGCTTATCTCTGGGCTAATTCTGATTCCGAACAGCATCAGAAGCCTGACTTTGTCTGAACATGAAGCATGGATGCACTCTTAAGGGAAGGCTCAGATGAACCATGCATAAAACCAAATCCTTGGTGCTTACCAGAGGCTGGGGGAGGAGAAGGGAAGGGGAGATACTGATAAAAGGGTACAAAGTTTTAGTCCAGAGGAATAAGCTTAAGTGATTTATTGCATGGAATGGTAACTATAATGAAAAACAATGTAGTTCATATTTCAAAATTGATGAAAGAGTAGATTTTTGTAAGCTGCCTGTCATGGCCAGCCATGGCGCCGTGGGAGGAAAACTCGGAGGCAGAGTAAAGCTATTACTACTTTTACTTCTACTTTCTTAGAGAGAGCTTAGAGAGAGAAAGAAAGATTTTTCTTCTTCTTAGAAAGAGCTTAGAGAGAAAGATTAGAGATAGCTTTTTCTTCTTCTTAGAGAGAAAGAGAGAGAGCTTGAAAGAGAGAGATTTCTTCTTTAGAGAGAGAGAGAGAGAGCTTAGCTTTTAGAGCTTCTTTCTTCTTTGTTCTTTCTTCTTTCTTCCTTGGGAGCCTCGGCCTGACTCTGACCAGGAATTACTTCTTCTATCTGGTTTCTCTTCTGTAACCGCTCTGCCTACGTTCTGGCCGCTCTGATTCTTTTCTTCTTCTCCGACCCGAACTCTTCTTCCAACCGAGCGACTGCATGACTGACTGAATGAATTCATTCTTCTCCTGACTCCGACCGCTTTCACCCGGTTATATACCTTTAGCTTTGCGGGTGCCTCACGTGCATTTACAGGTGCGTCACATACATACTTATTATCAGGTGGAACTTATGGCTTCCAGCTGATCGCAATAGTCATCTCCCTAATTGGGGCTCCTTCAGATTTTAAATATTTTAACCACAAAAAAAATCTAAGAGATGTAAAGGATTTGTTAATTAGCCTGATTGAATCATTCCATATCGTAAACATTCATCAAAACATCACATTATACCCCATAAATATGTGTATATATAATTATTATTCATCAATTCAATAACTTTTTAATTTAAAAAAAGTGAAGCTGATATATAAAACCAAAATGCTGTTTATTCACTATCATGGAAACAGTAGCAGAGACCTATACCTGGACCTGTCATAAGCAGGCCAGCCTCTCAGCCTCTCCTGGGGCAAACAAGAACAGGAAACCCATTGGTAATGGGAAGTTTGCTAGGAGGAGGGACCCTAGGAGCTCTACAACCCAGTGGGATGTGAAGAGCCTGGGAGGCCCATGCCCAAGGCACCCTCCCCTCAGGCCATACTCAGGGAGTCACCTGTATATCCTTCTTGCCTCCCTAAATTTTATGCACTCTCTTCTAATTAGCACAATCAGGCTTTCCAGCTGCACTGTTCCATAGAGTAACCACGAGTCCTGTGTGGCTGCTGAACACTTGACTTGTGGTTAGTTTGAATGGCGCCATGGTATGAGTACAAAAACACACTGGATTTCAAAGACTTTGTAGAAGAAAAATCAAACATGAACTATTCATCTTGAAACAATGCTATTTTAAATATATAGTATTGGAAGAAATACATTGCTAAAACAAATTTCACTTGCTTCTTTTTACATTTCTTAGAAGGTTCATTAGGAAAGTGGAAATAACACATGAGACTTGCCTTCTGCTCTCCTGGACAGCACTGCTCTGGTTTCATGATTGTGCACCATTCACTAGACAACAATCAGGTTTGTTGGCCTGAGCCCCACTAAGTCTCTCTGAGATGCATGTATGTGTCTGTTCTGACCTTTTGTAATGTGTTGTCTTTAAGGTTTCACTCAGCAGACTCCGAGAGTGTAAGTGAGGTACCAGGGACAGACTTGCAGGCAGGAACAGAGGCAAACCCTGCATAAGGCCAGGTCCAGAGACTCAGGCTTTACTCAGGCAGGTGAGCTGGGTTTCACATCCACCTGTCTCTTGGCCAGGAATCAAATGTTGACCAGGGGTTGTGTAAATTCCCAGGCTCTCTGCTCCAAGGCAACCTGTTGAAGTAGGGCCAAGTACTGGGTTTTAGGAGTCAAACACTCTAGAGGAGGAGTATGGGGGCTGAGGATGTAGTGTGGTAATACCATACACTTTTAGCAAGAACAGGCCCTGGTTTCAATCTCTAGTACCAGAGAGAGAAGAGAAGAAGAAAATAAAGAAAAGAAAAATACATGAGATATATGAATAAATTCAGTAAAAGAAACAGGCAGTTGGGGTTTATAGGGAGCACTGGCTTCATCTCCAGGGCAGCAGGAATCACCAGGTCCCTCCTGATTCTTGAGGAAGTACCCATATGCAGCCTCACTGTGGACAAGGGACACCATGGAGCAGGAGCCCAGCTGCTTGGAGTGGGTTACTCATTTCTATTCTTGGGCTTTCCTCCCTCAGAATCCATTGGGCCCCTGCGCTCACAGGAACTTCACCAAGGAGCAAAAGCCAACAGACCCTGAAAAGCTCCACCATCATTTTATTGCAAATTCAGCTTCTATGGACAAGCCTAGGTTTCCCTATTTAAAAGTGAGGGGACCATTGAGTGTGAAAGCAACATTGTGATAGAATCACAGTCTCCCAAGATGTCCACGTCCTAATCCCTGGAAACAAACAGGGAATCTGTGACCCTATGTATCAAATGTAGATGTAGTTGTAAAGGATCTTGAGATGGGGAGATTATCCCTGGAAGATCTGGGTGGATGTCATTATCACAGGGATTCTTATATAGAGGCAAAAAGTCAATGTTAGATGGGGTGTGTTGACAGACACAGAGGTTAAGGTGATGTGGTGTAAAGGTGAAGGCAGGAGCCACAGGCCAAGGAAGGAGGCAGCCTCTAGAAGTTGACAAATATGGAAATGTAGTCTAGAGACTACAGAGAAAGCACACTCTGCCAACACTTTTAGCCCCATAAGAACCATTGTGGACGTCTCACTTTCCTAACAGTGTGATAATAAATTTGTGTTGTCTTAAGTCACTAAGTTCACGGTAATTTGTTTATAGTAGCTGTAGAAAATGAATACAATAGTCAAATATATAAAAAATGTTTTAGTATTATCCTATGCTATGTAATAAAATAATGGTATCCATGTTTCCAGATTTGATGACCACACTGTGGTTCAAAAGTTCCCATGGGGAGCTGGGGCTTAGTGGTAGAGCGCTCACCTGACACAGCTGAGGCACTGGGTTTGATCCTCAGCACCACATAAAAATAAAATAAAGGTATATAAGAAAATTCCCATGGTTTTCTGGTGCACAAATTAGAGTGGCGCTTATGTTAAGTAGTTTTCCATTACTGTAACAAAATGGCTGTCCAGGCAGCAACCTGATCACTCTTTTTTTCTTTTCTTTTTTTGTTTAACTTTTTTTTTTTTAGTTGTAGATGGACACAATATCTTTGTTTTATTTAATTATTTATGTGGTGCTGAGGATTGAACCCAGTGCCTCACACATGCGAGGCAAGCACTCAACCTCTGAGCTACAACCCCAGACCTCCTTTTTTTTAATGTTTTATTTCTCAGTATTGTTTAAGAGAAGCCCCTGGTTGTCTTTAAAATCACTAAATCATTTTTTATTTGTTCTAATTAGTTATACATGACAGTAGAATGCACTTTGATACATCACACATAGATAGAGTATAATTTCTCATTCTTCTGGTTGTACATAATGTAGAATCCCACCAGTCATATAGTTATATAAATAGATAGGTTAATATAAATAAATAGGTCTAATTCATTCGGCTAACCTTTCTACCCTATACTCCCTCCCCTCCCTTCACTCCCCTCTACCTAAAGTAGCTCTATTTTTCCCTAGCCCCACCCCCATTCCTTCTACTGTTATTAGACAAAGGGAAACTCAAGTTTCTTCCCAGAGTTTCCCTATAACAAAGAAAAAGTCCATGAAAATCTCTGTAACTGGACCCAAAAGGTAGCTAAGAGCAGGATATGCACTTGTTCAGGCTGTGCACAGCACAAGTACATCGCCTATAAGAGGGAAATTGTTCACATGAAAGGAACTTAAGTTATTGTGGATTTGGGGGTATTTATTATATATCTTTGTCCACTTCAAAGATGGGCAATTGTGAGGCTGGGGTTGTGGCTCAGCTGCAGAGCGCTCGCCTCGCACGTGTGCAGCCTGGGTTCATCCTCAGCACCACGTTAAAAACATAAATGCATTGCATTGTGTACAACTAAAGTAAATAAATAAATATTTTAAAAAAGATGGACAATTGTGTAATTATTATGACAATTTTCCAGGAGATGGCAGTAATGTATCTTATTTGCTAATTTAGTATTTAGCACTGATGAAAGTTTTTTATATAAAAGTTTTTAATATATTTTTATAAAATATATTTTATATTGAAATTTCTGTCGTCCAGATTGTTTACCACACCAGAATAGAATAACTGAGCTTCCATTTAAAATCTACAGTACTAGCCGGGCGCGGTGGCGCACGCCTGTAATCCCAGCACTTTGGGAGGCTGAGGCAGGAGGATCGCAAGTTCAAAGCCAGCCTCAGCAATGGCGAGGCACTTAGCAACTCAGTGAGACCCTGTCTCTAATAAAATACAAAAAAGGGCTGGGGATGTGGCCCAGTGGTCTAGTGCCGCTGAGTTCAATCTCCGGTACCAAAAAAAAAAAAAAAAAAAAAAAAAATCTACAGTACTTCTATGAAGATACAAGTTATACATGACAGTAGAATACATTTATGCACTTTGGTATATCAACCATAAATGGAGTAGAATACATTTATAATATACTGTCATGAATAACTTATTAGAACAAATTAAAAAATTTTTAAAGAAATATCAAATCTCTAAACAAAGCTTTCATTTGCAATTAATAATCCACAAATAATCTAACTTATAGTACTGCAATTGTTTAATTTGCTTTTATAAAAAATTTTGTCCGTAAAAAGTAAGTGCTGTTAAAATCAAGAAGTCTGTGAAATACCTGTTATGTTTTAGTGTTAAAATTTCCAAGAAAAACATTAAACAGGGCAGATATTCCTTGACTTATCATGGGGTTATGTTTCCATAAATCCATCATAAATTGGAAATATCTTAAACTGAAAACGCATTTCATAAACCTAACCCACTGAACCTTCTAGCTTAGCAACACAGCACACTGTAGAACGTTGGTGGTTTCCCCTGGTGATCACAGGGCTACCTGCTCAGAGTCCCACACAGCATCATTAGAGGATCAGAGCACATATCACTAGTGCAGGAAGAGATCAAAATTCAAAATTTAGGGGCTGGTGTTGTGGCTCAGTGGTAAAAGCATTTGCCTAGCATGTGTGAGGCCCTGGCTTCTATACTCAGCACCACATAGAAATAAATGAATAAAATAAAGGTCCATCAACATCTAAAAAAATTTTTAAAAATTCAAAATTTAAAGTATAGCTTCTGAATACATATCACATTTTTACAATCAAAAATCCAAAGTCATACCATTGTAAGTTGGGGACCATCTGTAGTTGGTTTCTCTTCAGATGACAGGGAAATTTTTTTTCCAGTCATCAGTATCAGAAAACAAAACCACAAATGATTAAAATTATTTTGATTATTAAGTAAATCTTTGAAGAAAATAAGACATGAGAGTTAAATGAAGCCACACCAGAGAAGATGCAGCTGTCTCACTGACAAGCAGCATGTGTTCAAATGCTTTGATTCTTTGTCAACCATAACTGATGAATTTCTGGGAAAACTGGAAGATTTTATTTCAAGAATGCATTAAACCAAATACATTTTCTGTCCAGCCAAGTACATGGTCATATGACCTGAACATTAAAAGCCAGGCTCTCTTATTGAAAACTCTTGCTGGAAACATTATAGAAAGATTTAGCAACATGATACACACAATTTCTTCCCAAATGGAGAGAAAATAATTAACAGATGCTCATTAATTTATTCAACCTTAAAGACTGTATCTGTCCACACTGTGTGTTCTCTAGGGATGAACATAAACCCACTGCAGAATAAGAGTGGACACAAAGATTGTCAGCAATTGTCACACGTGCTTGGTAAGCATGAAGTGAGTGAAATGCATGTTTTCAACAATAGTAAATATTTTAAAGTAAAAATGTAAAAAACAGATGTGAGGCAATAGGACAGACGGTACATGAAAATGTCTTGGCATACTGAATTCATAATATGCATGGTACTATTCTTTTCTATGGGTGACGTCCAGTGTACAGAGAAATAGCTTTAAAAAACTATGAAAAAGATAGGATTTTCTCCGTTTGGCAGAACAATAATAAAATGTAATAACATCATAATGGAACACTTTCACAGCAGACAAGGATCAATGTGAAATGTTCACATTATCTAAGGAATGAAACACAAAACCACATAAAAGTGTAACAGAAATGATGAATGAAATAACTTTGAATAAAGTAAGAAATGCAGAATACTGTGTATTTGTTTTAAATAAAATCCCAGATGGAGCCACATGAAGCAGATAATTATTGTTGGATTTCTAGATTTTTCAAGATTCATATACTCTACACATGAGTATTTTGTGGGATTTGGCCCAGAAGGCAATGTGAATAAAGAGAATCTATGCACATTTTTAACAGAATAACACCAAAACAGGATATAGACAGAAAATATCTGACAAGCCATTAAATACACCTAGAAAACAGAATAGGCTGCAAGAGCAGAGGAAAAAAAAATCTAGGACATCTTATCTTCCTTGTTTTGCATACTTTCAAGCATACTAGTGAACACTGCAGAGAAAACACTTTTGATGACATTGAACTTTATGTTTATATCCTAGAATGATACAGCTACTTTGCTGCTTCAATAAATATTAAAGTGTATTAAGAACATATTTGCCAAGCATTCAATCGAAACTGTGGTTGAATCTCATTGGGAAGGTAAGGTTAGTGCCATTAGGCCTCAGATTAACCCATTTGGAAAATATAAATTAAGACACAGTCTAGAATGCAAGCCAAAGATATTGTTTTTAGATATCTACTTTCAACTGTATTTGCTCAGTAACTTTATAGTTGAAGTTGGTTGATAAACATGGTGTGTTATGTAAAATTAATGGAATAGCAACATGAAGAAGTATGGAACTTGGGTGACTTTTAAATACTAATATAATCCCTATGGAAGAATTGAAATATATTTGCAACAACAATTTACCAGTGGCATTTCTGAATATTTTTGTAGCCCTCAAGCTATATTTAACTTTGCCATTTACAGCTACCTATAGCTTCTTAAAATTAAATTTTTAAAAAATTTACTCAAGAGCTACAATGTCACTAGAAAGTCTAATGTCCATTTTTCTAGAAAATGGTGTTCTGGAGCAATTATGCATTGGACCTGCTGCAGAAACTTTCAACCAACACTAACAACTTAGCGTTCCTAATTATTGATGCTGACAATTTGAATTGTATGCTATTTTATGTTCATTGATTCAAATAACTTTATTTTTATATTTTAATTGAACTTCTATGTTTAAAGTGTGCAATGTGATGTTTTGGCATATATCACACATAGTGTACTCATAACTCAGGCTAGCTGATTGAAACATCAATCTCTTCACATATTACCTTTCCTGTGTATATGTGGTGAGTCATTAAGATCTATTTTTAGAAGATTCAAGATGGTGGGTTAGAGAAATGCTGCATTCCAAGTTGCTCTGTGGCTCAGGATTCAGGCAACAGTAGTACAACTTCTCAGTGAGGTGTGTGAAAAAGGGATTGCACTAAAATTCAATATTGGACAGAGTGTCTTAGTGACTTGGAAATTTGGGTGCATTGTACAAAGAACAAAGAATACATTGGAGCCAAGCTGGTTGTGACAGTGCTGGTGCTGGTTCACCACAGTGGGAGGGAGAACATAGAGAGAAACACAACAGACAGATTTGGTACAGAAATACTGAGATCAGAAAAGCAGCCTGAATAATTATCAAGAATGCTGGCAACACTAAATATTGGCGAGGATGTGGGGAAAATGCTGATGAGGTTGCAAATTGGTGCAAACACTATGAAAAGCTGTATGGATATTCCTCAGAAAACTTGTAATGGAACCACCACTTGACCCAGCTATCCCACTCCTTGGTCTATACCCAAACTACTTAAGAGCAGCATACTATAGTGACGCAGCCACATCAATGTTTATAGCAGCTCAATTCACAATAGCTAAGCAATGGAACAAACTTAGATGCCCCTCAACAGATAAATGAATAAAGAAAATATGGTATATATACACAATGGAATGTTACTCACCCATAAAGAAGAATGAAATTATGGCATTTGCTGGTAAATGGATATAGCTGTATAATATCATGCTAAGTGAAATAAGCCAATCCAATAAAACCAAAGGCTGAATATTCTCTCTGATATGTGGATGTTAACTCAGAATAAGTGGGGGAAGAAAAAAATAGAAGTTCAGTGGATTAGATAAAGGGGAATGAAGGGAAGGGAGGAGGTATGGGAATAGGAAAGACAGAAGAATAAATTGGACATAACTCTCCTATGTTCACATATGAATACACAACCAGTGTAACTCCACATCATGTACAACCACAAGAATGAGAAGTATGTATGATAGGTCAAAATACATTCTGCTGTCATGTATAACTAAAATAAAATAAAATAAAATAAAATTTTAAAAATTTGTTCTAATTAGTTATATGCATTTTGGCTCATTGTACACAAATGGAGCACAACTTTTCGCAGGGTAATAATGTCCATCTCATTCCACCATCTTTCCCACACCATACCCCTTCTGTTCCTTTACTCCCCTCTGCCCAATCCAAAGTTCCTCCCTTTATCCCTTGCCCCCTGCCCCGCCATTATGGACCAGCATCCATGTATCAGAGAAAACATTTGGCATTTGGTTTTTGGGGACTGGCTTATTTCACTTAGCGTGATTCCTGAACTTAGGTATCCAGAAGCTGTGAACTGCTGTCTGAAAAGTGCTGTTTCTCAACTGGCCATAGAGAGCTGAGTGGGGAGCCACGTTGAGGAGGCCACGCTGCAGCTGCTGCGGCGGAGCCAGAAGATCACAGCAGACGTTGCCATACTGTCCTGGCAGGTGCCTAAATTGTGCCTTAGAATGTGCTTAGCAGAACATGAGTGAAACAGGTCAGAGAAGATTGTACCCAGGGGGATTCAAGGGAGAAAAGCAAAGAGGAGTTCAACTTGCTTTTCTTTTGAGTGTGGAGGCGTATGCGACCAGCTGAAGTGGGGCAGGAATTTGAACAGGTGGGTGTGAACACACTCAGGGACTAAACTCAGGAAGGCTGAGCTCATGGACAGCAGAGTATGTGGAAGACAGGCTCCCCTGCCCCATGAGCAGAATTCTTGGGAGACTCCTGAGATCCAGAGTCCTGACAGAAATTGGCAACTGCTGGTCCCTAGGGGTGTGTTGATCTAATCTTTTCAGAGCAGATACCACCCAACAAAGGCCCTAAACCCTGGTTAGATCTAAGCCCCAGCCACAGGAACTCTCCTCATAGAACTCTGCAGTGGCCACACCCTGGGAGTGCATCGATCTCTTTTATGCACACCAAACTCCAACTGACAGTACTTCTCATTCCATCCTATCTCGTGCTGATGAGAGGGAAGCTGAGAGCTGTGTCAACCAGCTTCAGTCTTAGGTCACCCCAGCTGCATCTTGGTGAGCAATGCAGAAAGAGGAAGTGGTTTAACAATCCCTAGCCCTTGCTCACTCACTCGCTCTATCGCAGTACATAGTCCAATAAGAAAATGGAAAGAAGGACAGCTGGGCATAGGCACTGACCATCCGTTCTCATTGACTATTTTCACCTCCTCAAAGGAGATGATTCCTTCATTTTTAAGACACATTTTTCTTTTTGAGGGGATGGGTACTCGGGGATTCAACTCAGGGACACTCCACCACTAAGCCACATCCCCAGCCCTATTTTGAATTTTATTTAGAGACAGGGTCTCACTGAGTTGCTTAGCACCTCGCTATTGCTGAGGCTGGCTTTGAACCTGTGATCCTCCTGCCCCAGCCACTGGGATTATAGGTGTGACCCACAGGGCCCAGCTACCTTTTTCTTTTCTTTTTTTTAGGGGGGGGTGTTCTTGCTGTGCTGATTGGCTCATGGATATATATATACACACACATACACACACACACACACGTTTCTTTTTTCCTAATTTTTACCATGTTTAAATGTAGTTATTCTACCTAGCCTTGTCTTTTGAGGGTTAGGGTTTTGGGTTTTTGTTTGTTTGTTTCATTTAGTTTTATTTTTGTTTGCTTATCTTATTTTTCTCTTTTTTTCTTCTCTAACAGCAAAATTATCTTGTTCTCTCTCTTTCTCTCTCCTCCTTTCTTTTTTTCTCTCCCTTTGTTTTTCCTATTTTTCTCCTTCTTCCTTATAACCATCACCCACTACATCTCTTCTGCATTCTGTCTGTTCACTTTTTAAAGTTGTAAGCTCTCTTCTACCTTCCCATCACATTTTCTTTTCTCTTAATGAACTGCATTTTTACCATCTTTTAGAACAAATTCGTTACTATAATTCCTGCCCCCACAACTCCTACTGTTGCAATTATTACTGCTGTAGATTTCACAGTTACACCTGTTGTTTTCTTTAATGCCAGATCTAATTCATGGTTACTTATTGTTTTTGCTGACACCACCATTCCTGATTTTTTGTTTTGTTCTGTTGTTTTGTGTATGTGTGGTAATTAATGTTGTAGATATCATAGGAGGGACCAGGTATTTATTTTAATGCTGTGTATTGTTTGCATTGGTTGTTGCTATTGTTTGTTTCCCTCTATTCTGGGAGATGCTGGGAACTACAGGGACACTACGAGTTCACAGGTCAGAGACTGCTGCTGAACTAAACTCAGCTAAAAAACAGCACACCTTGCTCCACATACTGATTAACAACACTCAGTCTTTATCTGTAGTTTAATACAAAGAATAGAAGAGACAAAAAACAAAACTAATTATCAGGCCCCAAGTAGGAATAGGTAGGGATGGGCTCTCAAGTCCCTCTCATAGACATCCACTGCTATTGTTACAGAAAATATGGAAAATTATGGCAATGGAAAGAGACAAATGGCACGTGGAGATGCAGAAGAGTTATTTAGCACCAGTGTGGGCTCAGCAGAGTCTTCTCTGAAAGCTGAGCACAGCCCTTTGTTCTCAGTATCTGTTATACAGTACAGACTTCCAGGTTTCAAGACTTTCTCAGTCAAGTAGCCTTGATTTCTTCTCTCCCTTTTACCAGGCAGCTCTGGTTCCTGCCACAGCTGCTGAGCAAGCATGATTACAGAAGCAGAAACAAGCAGGTTGCAGCTATTAACAGAGATAAAAGGAAACACCTCAGGAAGGAGTTGCTGCTTCACCACAGAAAAAAAGAGACAGAGAATCGACACAAAGGACGTGGATAACATACCTATGATCACTCTAGGACACTTTGGCAAGTGAAGGCTGTGCCTAAAATGGCCCCACACAAGAGTGGAAGAGAAATACATCCCAACAGTTGCATAAAACCTCTCAACACAAGAATACAAGAAATATGAAGAAACAAGGTAACACATCATCACCTAGTGGTCATAATTCATCAGCAACTGACCCCCCCCCCAAATATTGAAGTGAATGAAATATCAGATAAACAATTCAAAAGAATTATTATGAAAATGATCAATGAATTCCAAGAGAATACAGGAAAACAACTGAATGAATTAAGGAAGCCAATGAAGAATATAAATGAGAAATTCAATAAGGAGGTAGAGATATTGTAAAAGAACTAAATCAAAATCTTGGAAATGAAAGACACAATAAACCAAATTAAATATTTGGTTGGTGTACTCTCTAATAGAGTAGACCATAGTGAAGACAGAATCTCAGAGTTGGAGGACAAAGTGGCCAGTCTTGAACATTCAGTATTAAAGAAAAGAAAATAAATGATCATGATCAGAATACACGAGAACTCTGGGACAACATTAAGACACCAAATTTAAGAATCACTGGAATTAAGAAGAGTTGTAAGATGCAGGCTAACGAAATTAATCACCTATTCAGGGAAATAATCACAGAAAACTTTCAAATCTTGAGAATGAGATGAATATCCAGATATAGTATGCATTCAGAACCCCAAAAAGAATCTCTCCATGATTCGTTATAATTAAAATTTCTAGTATACAGAATGAAGAACCTACCTCAACATCATAAAGGCTATATATGAAAAACCTAAAACTGACCTCAAAGTAAATGGGGAAAAGCTGATAGCATTTCCTTTAAAATCTGAAACAAGACAAACATACCCACTCTCATCACTCTTCATTTATGTAGTGTTGGAAATTCTAGCCAGAGCAATTATGCAAAGGAAAGAGATAAAAGGGATAAAAATAGAAAAGGAAGAAGTCAAATTATAACTATTTGCAGATGATATGATCCTATACTTAGAAGATCCAAAGAATCCCACCAAAAAAACTGCTGAAGCTAATAAACAAATTTGGTAAAGTAGCAGTTTATAAAATCGACATTAAAAAATGAATAGCTTTCCTATATGCCAAAAATGAATCTGCTGAGAAAGAAATCAGGAAAAAAATTCCATTCACAATAGCCTAAAAAAAAATACCTAGGAATAAATCTAATGAAGAAGGTGAAAGACCTCTACAATGAAAAATATAGAACATTGAAGAACGAAATTGAAGGAGACCTCAAAAGATGGAAAAACCTCCAAAGTTCATGGATAAGCAGAATTATTATTGTTAAAGTGATAAAAAGCAATATATAGATTCAGTACAATTACCATCAAAACACCAATGACATTCTTGACAAAACTAGAAAATATAGTCTAAAAACTAAAATTCATTTGGAAGAATAAAAGACCTAGAATAGTGAAACAATCCTAATCCAAAAAAAGTAATGCTGGCGGCATCACAATACCTGACTTCAAGTTATACAACAGGGATATAGTAACATAAACTGCGTGGTACTGGCATAAAAACAGATGCAAAGACCAATGGTACAGAATAAAAGACAAACCACACATCAACAGTCATCTGATCCTTGACAAAATCACCAAAAACATACACTGAAGAAAAGACAGCCTTCTTAACAAATGATGCTGGAACTGATTATACATATGTATAATATATTACATATGAAACTAGATGTTATAGCTCACCTTGTGCAAAACTCAACTCAAAATGGATCAAAGACCTAGGAATTAGAAGAGAAACTGTGCAACTCCTAGAAGAAAACATAGGGTCAAGACTGCTAGGCACAAGATCATGTAAGCACAGGCTTACCTTCTGAATAGGACCCCTAAAGCTCAGGCAATAATGCCAAGAGTTAATAAATGGGATAGCATCAAATTAAAAAGTTTCTACACAGCAAAGATACAATTAGGAATGTGAAGAGAGAACATACAGAATAGAAGAAAGTCTTTGCTAGCTTCTCTTCTGACACAGGATTAATGTTTAGAACATCTAAAGAATTGAAAAAACTTAACACTAAAATATCAAATAACCCAATTAATAAATGGACAAATGAATTAAACATAGACTTCTCAAAAGAAGAAATACAAATGACCAAAAAACAAAAGAAAAAATGTTCAACATCATCAGCAATTAGGGAAATGCACATCAAAACTACATTATTTCATCTTGCACCAATCAGAATGGCAGTCATCAAGAACACAAACAATAAAAGCTGAAAAGAATGTGGAGAAAAAGGAACATTTTTACACTGTTGGTGGGATTTCAAATTAATAAAACCAAGTATAGGAATTAGCATGGAGGTTCCTCGAAAGACTAGGCATGGAAGAACCACCATAGACCCAGCTATGCCCTTCCTCAATATTTATCCTAAAGAATTAAAGTCATCATACTATAGTGATAAATGCATGTCCATGTTTATAACAACACAATTCACAATAATCAAACTATGGGACCAGCCTAAGTGTCCATCAACAGATGAATGAATAAAGAAAATATGCTATATACAAAATGGAATTTTATTCAGCCACAAAGAAACATTAAATTATGCAATTTGCAGTAAAGTGGATGTAACTTGAGACCATTATGTAAAGTTAAATAAGCCAAACTCATAAGGTCACAGGGTATATGTTTTCTCTCATATGTGGAAGCTATAGAGGAAAAAGAAAAGAGGGAATGATGGGAATCTTATGAAAATCAAAGAAAGATCAGTAGAAGAAAAGATCTAGGGAGTGGGGGGAAGGTAGAGAGGTGGGAAGTGCTAGGGAGTGATATTAGCCAAAATATATTGTTTTTTTGTTCTTCTTTTTAATTGCATATGATAGTAGAATGTATTCTGGCAAATTATACATACCAAATATGTTTTTATATTATGTGCATGTACGAATATGTAACAACAAATCCCATCAATATGTACAACTATAATGCACCACTAAAAAATGATGAAAGGAAAAAATTAATCTACTTTTATCAAATTTCAAGTATACAATGTGGTATTATTAACTATAGTCAACATACTGTACATTATATATGTAGAACTTATTCATCCTACATAACTGAAACTTTGACCAACACCTCCCCATCCCCTGACAAATAGTCACCATTTTACTCTATTTCTATGAATTGTGATTTTTCAGATTCCACATGTAAGTGATAACACACAGTCTATGTCTTTCTGTGTCTGGTTTATTTCACTTAGCATGATGTCCTCCGGGTTCACATGTGTTATTGCAAATAGCAAGATTTCCTTTTTTAAGGCTAGGTCATATTCCATTGTGTATATTTATCACAATTTCTTTATCCATTTATCAGTGGATGAACATTTAGGTTGATTCCATATCTTGGCTATTGTGACTAATGCTGCAATGAACATGGGAGGTAGGAAAGATGTTTATTCAAGATACTGATTTAATTTCCTTTGGATCTATATTCAGAACTGGGGTAGTTGGATTGACTGGTAGATCTATTTTTTAACTTTTTTAGGAAGCTCCACACTGTTTTCCATAATGACTGTACCAATTGGTATAACTGTTCCAGAACAACCTAGTCCCAGTGTATGAGAACCTGCCCCAAGGAGCCATGAGACCAAAGGAAGAGGCAGACAAACTCAGGAAAGCACAACATGCAATTAATTCATTAAGGACTTACAGGTAGAAGCAAGGTCCTCGAAGCAGCAATGCCAGGTGAATTCCTGTGATTTGGGCCAGAAGTTAGGGGCTTGTAAAGTGATCAGGACAAAAGTGACTTCATGAAAGTGGAAAATGTACAGGGTTTATGTTAAGCTAATATCAAGGACATAAGACACATACCTGGTGCTGAGAGCACCAGGGTCCCGTTGTAAAGCTGCACACACTACTCTAAGGGCTTTGTTTATTTATGGTATGCAGGGAAAGCAGATCAGTGCTACTTAGGGCAGTCATGGTAGTTATGACTCAAGATGGCTGCAGTTGTGTCAAGCCAAATCCCTACAGTAACTTTTAAATAATTGCTTGTTGTATTTTATTAAGAAGAAATATATGTAATACTAACAAGATTTTACTTATGGAAGGGGTAGATTTTCCTAGGGGTGTCATATGGGTTATCACGGCTCTAGCTGGGGAAGCTGCTTGAATACTGTATGAATTAGTCTAGTTACAGCACCGACTATGCAGAACTGGGAGCCCAGTTAGAGTTTACCCAGATTTGTCCAACCAGTGGGAGTCAAGGTAGGGACCAGCCAGCAGGAAGAGGTGGTGATGATTTGGGGGAAGCATCACTGAGGCCATAAGAACAAACCAGAGCTCTTTATCATAGATTCCAGCACCAAGGACCTTAAGAGAACCAAGATCCCCCTCTGCAAAGAAGCTATGGGAAGAACCTCTCCTAAACCAGTCACAGAAGGAGCAACTGGAGTAGTGTGATATGTAGTATGTCTCCAAACTCTAAAGATGCTGGTCAAACACATTGTCTTTTATTTTTACTGATAAGACTGCAAAGTATATTTATTCCTTCTTGCCTTTTAGGGAGGTTCTTTCCCCAGACCATTAACACCCCAAATCCTTACAAAATGGCAGATGCTTAGAGTTTCATTACACATGTCTCTCACCCTCGTCCACACTTGTAGTTTACTAGGGCATCTGGAGTTCTTGCCAATTTATACAGAGCAGCTCCACTTAAGATATTATCAGTAGAGTGGACTAGCATGTCCATTTGTGGAATGTCCAGATAAGCAATATTCCTATAGATTCTATTATGACAGAGAATCAGACAGTTAACATAGCTTAGCTCAAGAAAGCCCTGGTGTACTCACCTGTGAAAGCAAGATTTTTAAAAATTCTTTTTATTGATGGACACTGAAAAAAATTCATTGCCAGATCAATAGCTACATACCAAGTACCAAAAGGGAGCATAATCTGTGCCAATAAAAATATCACATCCAGAACAGCCATTGCAATTTATTATATTTTGTTTACATTTTCATAATCCACTTGGCATCTTCCGTGATCCATCTGGACCATGTAAGAGCCATACCAGGAATTGAATGGATAATGGCAGGTCCACACTCTCTACATTCCTTTGTCTTTGATGGTAGTGCTAATCACTGCAGTATCTCCCAGGATGTGGAATTGCTTCTGATTTGCTCTCAGCCAAGCAATGAAAATGGGAAGATCTTATCACCCTCTGGTCATGGTATTCCACAGAAGTTAACTCCTGAACATCCAGGTTGCATATACCTACATGCATAGCAGGCACCCTGGGGAGACCCAGGCCACAGCCTCCCACAAGCCCTGGGATAGGAAGTGAGAGGTTCTTAATATGGACCTGAAGAGATGTAAGGCACCAGCAAGCCACACTTCCCAAAGCCATTCAAAGCCTGCACCATTTGGGGGGCTGCAGCTTTAGTTGGGGCTGAGAGGATTTGAAGCAGCCCAGAGGCAGTGAATACCTCAAATCCTTAGCATAAGGGGTAGCAGATACAGAAAGAAATGCAGACTTTCTACTGAATTGTCAGTTCTTTAAAGACAAGAATTCTTTCATGGACCTCCTTGATCAAAGGGCATGGGAATCATCATGTAGAAGTGACTCAGGAGGGAGAGATAAGCCTGGGCAGATAGGGAGAGGGGCGTAGGGGTAACTTCCTGGGCAACAGAGTACAAACAGCACCTGCAGATATTTGCTTAAAAAAAAACTTAAAAAAAGGCTATTTTAAAATCAGGACTTACGTGATTGGAGTCCATGCCTCTCCAAAGAAGGAAAAATGCCTGATTGATATTTTGATTGGACTAAAGTCTGCATGAATACGTCACAGACACTGAACACCTTACCCAGGAGTGGGCAGGGTTGACTTCCTTTAACTTATAGATCTATGTAAACCCCTAGACAATATCCACTCTTGAGTATCCCTCCCTGGGGACCCCTCCTCTTTGGGAGCTCCGCTTTCTTTCTATTATTCAATAAATCCTGTGACTTCGCTCTTGCCCTTGTGTCCCTGGATTTTATTCTTCAAATTCGTGAGGCAAAGAACCCAACCTTGTGCTACAGAAGCATCAGTAAACATTTGTTGGAGGCATAAATTTGAAAAGTAACTAAAAGGTAAATCAACATTGTATGGAATGACCCAGGTCACACCAAAAGGTGTGGCGACACGGGCTGGAGAAGGTGACGGATGGTGATGTCCAGCTGACCCTAACTTTAGGAAGCGCCTCAGCATGGCAAGGGAGGGACTCCAGACAGAGGGGGTTTTGATGGGCCCTATCACTCACTGAGAAATGCTTTTTCTCCTGTCAGATTTCTTAAATTATATTCAGAGCTAAGAAATTGAAGAAGTCATCAGAAACTAGAGAGTAAGACTAGCCCACTTCCTCAGAAAGGTTGGTGACTCCCCGTGGGCAGAAACCACCGAGGATGGAGAGCTGGCAGCCTGCAGGCAACCCTGCGTGTCTCTCCCAGGCATGAAGAGGAAGGACAGTTGGTAAAATGGACAACATTCACCTCTGTCAATTCTTTTAGTCCCCTCCTCCTCGGTAGGGGAAGCATAGAGGTTCAGTTACCAGGCAAATGCTAAGACGTCTTCTGGGCTACTCTAAAGTCTGAGTGGACCGTTTATGCAGAGAACAAAATGGAAAGAGAGAGAGGGAGGAGGAGGAAAAGGAGGAAGTTGGACAGGTTTTTCTTAAATACTTTGTGTGTGTGTGTGTGTGTGTGTGTGTGCACGCGCGCGCGCACGTGTGTGTGTGCGTGTGTGTGGCAGAAAAACCAAGTTTCCATCATTAACAAGTCTTTATTCCAAATAAAAGGACCAGTCCAGTGGGGGGCAGTAAACAGGTATTGTCCAGGTAATAGATGGCTTGGGCTATGACACTGCACTAACAGCTGCTTGGGGCAACCTCACCTGACTTAAGCTGCCTGCATGATACTCTTTGAGAGATAGCATCCCCTGGAGAGTGGCCATTGCACACCATGAACACCAGCAAACACTGGTGAAGCATGAAAATACAGCTTTGTTGGGATTAATCATCAGCCTTGAACACCTCCTTTCAGGATAAGACAAGAAAAATCTTTAATTTTTTTTAATAGCATGACCGTCACTTAGGAAATCCAGAACATTTGAAATAAATAATACAACTAATTTTGTGATGGAGATTAAAAGCTTCTTCCAAAGTTTTTACCTTTATGTACTCTCTCACTTGCTTATGTACTTGAGGTAGACACAAAGAGATAACTTATTCATAGGTTCATTATTTTTTAACATTTTTCTTTTATGTCACCTTATTTTGAAAAAATTGAGTATAGAAAGAAGCAATTTGAAAGCACTCCTTTTTAAGCTCTAAGGTGCTATATAAATGAACGGTATTATTGCTTTCATTTTGAACTCTAAAGCAAAGGGTTGCAACCTGTCCCATGTCTATTGTTTTTTAAAACAGATGGACCAGGAACAAAGTATAGATACATTTTTAAACTTTTTGAACAAAACATAGCTCTCAAGGGTGAAGCAATAGTCTTTTTAAAAAAATTAAACAAGAACAAAAATGGGGCATTATGTAGTATATAAGGGGATATGAAAAATGGAGGTATGGGCTGAGACCCTAAGATGAGAAAGATCAGGTGCAAACTGAGGTCCCAAGTAAGGATGATGGATGGGTCAGTAGTGACAAACTTCAACCTTCATTTACATCAAAAGCCAGAGTGTGGGGTGACTGCAGTGTTTGCACAGAGGGCTTTTAAGAGCCATTGATGCATTCCAAGTGCCCAACTGGCCCAACAGAGAGGAGCAGGGTGCTTGTCCTCAACTCGAGCTTCTAGGAAGCTGGTAGGAGTCCCTTGTAGGGGGGGCCCAGGAAACTAGTATCTGGTCCCACTAGAGCAATATGAAAAGTAAACAAGGTAGTGGTTGAGCAGAGGAGAACTGCACCCCCAGAACACCAAGGCAAAGGGCCATGAATGCTTCCTGTGGGCCAGATAAGGCCCACACCTATAAGAAAGCCATTGTGAGTCCTTTTAGGTCTTTTCCAAAAGGGCCATCTGGAGGGATATAGAGGTGCAGTTTTGCTGGATTCTCAGGGCCATGGGCAAATCACAGACAAGGAACCAGAAAAAAAATCATCATTCCCAGTGGGAAACATCCAGAGAAGATGCCCACTTGCATGGGTAGCTAGAGAAGGTCTCCAGGGAATCCACACAAAACTTCTCAGGAGAAAAGATTTGCCTTGAACATCTGCCAGGAACAGGGAGCAAGAAGATAACTCATGACAGTATCTGGTGAAACCAGATGGTTGTTCCCTCTCCTTTCCCATCACCCACTATGCAACGGCCAGGTCTGCAGGTGTCAGGAACCATGTCAGAAAATTGAAGAGCTTGGGGCAGACTTTGGATGGGGCAGGAAAGAAGGAACCATTTTCTAGTCCCCTTTCCTCAGCTGCAGGCATCCCAGCTCCCCCTGCTGTCTCAGATGGAGAGAACCTCTACCTCCACCCATCAAGTGTGAGTTCAGAATATTGCAGGAGATTGGAAGTGCCCATATCTGTAGGTTGAGAACTTTTGTGTTAAGAGGGACCTGAAAGTTATAGGACTGCCCAAGGTTTAATCCAAGGACAGGGAAAAACTAGTCCCACTGAATAAATTTAAAAGAATAATGATGGATAAAATAAAATGACTTCATAACGGCACCCCATGCATCCAGTCTGTTTAATACATAAGTTATGAGAGATCAGAAAACAAAAATAAAACTCTGAAAAACTTGACATCTCCTGAATTGCCTCCATCATCATTTTTAAATGCATGTTTTTTGTCAAATGATAAAATCAGATTCATTACAGAAAATTTAGGAAATACATAAATATGTGAAAAGAAAACTTTAAAATACATCATTCTATCACAATTCTTTCTTAAACTGTAAATTGAAAGTGTCTTTTCTCTATGGGGGTGTGTATTCAAATGACCCAAGTATTATCTTGAATGGTGTAATTATGGTTTTTGCTCTCTGTTTTGCCTATACAGTCAGCCCTCTGCAACTGAGGCTCTCTTTCTTCAGATTCAACCAACTGTAGATAGAAAATATTCAGAAAAATATCGCAAAGGTACTGAACAGGTACAGACTTTTTTTCTTGTATTATTCCCCAAATACTAGTGTATAATAGCTACTCACATAGCACTTAGATTGTATTAAGTATTCAAAATAATCTATAGATGATTTGAAATATACAAGAGGATGTGCATAGATTATATGCAAATGCTGTCATTTAATATAAGAGACTTGTCATTTTATATGAGGGATTTAAAAGCCTCTTACATAAAGGGATGATTGTATGTGGAAGCAGGCACCTCTAATTTTGTCTCCCTAGCTCACTGCCTATGCCTCTCAAACTACTCCACTCTACTTTTCTAGAAGTGACTTTTATTAATCTGGCCACATAAGAGCTGCCATGTTCTTAACAAGGTGTCACTTTCTTTGCCACTCTTCAGTGTTCTAAAGAAGGACCAAAAGCCAGGCCAATCAGATGCTTGCCCTGCGAATTTGGAAATGGAACAAAAAGATGTGAATTTATGTTCTTTCTTCCTGGGAGCTGTCCATAATGGCCTTTTCCTCTTCTCAAAACGAGGAAACAGAGATAACAGGAAATAAAAGCATGAAACTGACAGTCCAAGAGAGGCATAAGTGAAGGTGAGAAAATCCCAATGCATTTGAGTCTCCAGCTTCACCCCTTTTGCTAAAGCTCATCACTATTAAATTTCTGTGAAATTTGCAAATAGACTGGTTAATACCTTTATAATTTCAAATATCTTTTAAAAACAAGCATATTTATTTGCTTGGCTAAAATTTTCTAAAGGCATGGGACTACCTTTATTTACATGTTATATCTGTGTCAACTATGCTGTAATTTCCGTGTTCATCCCATAAAGTCATATGTTGAAGCTTAATCCTCAGTGCAGCAAGGTTGGGAGGAGGTAGGGTCTAGTGGGAGGTATTTAGATAATGGTGATAGAGCCCTCATGAATGATTCAGGCCTTTCCCTTGAGAATGGATTAATTATCCTAGAGTTTTCTTTCTTTCACTCATGATTTCTTCCCTTTCCACTTTTTCCCACCATCTTATGACATAGTTTGTGTCCCTTGCAAGATGTAGCTGCTTAATCTTTGACTTCCCAGCTTCCAAAAACATGAGCCAAAATAAAGCTTTTTTCTTTGTAAAATACTCAGTATAAGGCATTCTATATATTATAGCAACAGAAAATAGATTCTGACACACTTTCAGGGGATACAGACAGAAAAAAATACAAAAAAAAAAATTCATTCAATTCCCAAGTATGTATATTGTCTATGTGCTTAAAACAAAATAATAATAATTAAGGAATGAAGAAAACTCACAAAATAACTGAGGAGTATGTTTATATGTACATGTTTATGTGAGTAGGAGACTTGGTCCTATCCTGTCCCTGGGTGTAAATTCATCACTGACTTCTTACATGTTGAATGGTCTTCAGACTTTTTGGATTAAGTTGGTGGAGACATTTCCTCCCTCCATTCCATCTTGCTGTCCACTTACCAGCTAAAAGGATGGAGATTTTTAAAAAATTGATCCAGCTCTAATGACCCATATTGTGTTGGTTTTGACAGATATTCATAATTTTATCTTTAAAGTTTTGCTAAGAATAACTGTGGTCAATCTCCCTGTGGGGTGCTGCTCTAGCCTCAGTGTCCTTATCTGAGTTGGTCATTACCATACTATCAAGTTTATGGAGAAAGACAGGTCTCCAGGTTTCTAAGTCTCCAGGTGTATATCTTGTCACTGTCTCCTCTCCTGAGCCACAACTGTAGTTACGGATGGACATTACACCCAACCAAGTTAGTCAGATCCTCTCTGGTGAGAGAATCTGTATAGTTGGTCTGAGGCACTGGAGCAGGGAGAGGTCATCTAGAATCAAGACTGAGAAGGCCATTATTGTCATATGTGCACCACATCAGACAAAGTCAGTCTGTAGATAGAGATAAATGAGGCAAATGAAAGGCAGAGAAAAAGTCCCTGGACTCCACAGAGGTGGATTTATAACCTTATTATCTCCCTATACAACCACACTCTGAGGTACCAGGGAGACATAGCTCAGCCCATAATACTCCATCTCTGGCTTTCCATTTTCTGATTGTAGCTCCTGATAGGGCCTGGTTATAACTCCCAATCTTGAGGTAAGAGGTAACAACTTCTGGCTTTTGACTTGTGATCTCTTCAGTATATTTCTGCTTCTTCCAATTTCTGAAGAATTACACTTCTAGCAAAAGCTACTCTCTGTTTTTTTTCAGAATGAAGAACAGAAATGTTAAAATTACCTTAACATATGAATTTGAAATTCTAACAATTTCCAGTAATCTAAATTGTCATCTGAACTAAGCTTAACCTTCTCAAAGCTTCATTGTCTTCCAATTGAAATCCATATTCAGGCCTCCATATAATATGCCAAATTCAAAACATTATCAGTAGGCCTCCTGCCATGACAAGGGCCATCTTCATGGGCATTTGGGAATCACCCTGTGGCTCCCACTTTTCTGAATTTTGCAGTGTTAGATGCACTCCTGGATAGATGCTTGACTTTCTCAAGGAAAAATAGAGAATAATATTTGGATAGAAGAAACGGACCAGTCCACCAGGCAGAAAATCAGTTAAGTACATAGTTGATCTTAACATCCCATTAATCAAGTGGATATAATAGACAACCGTATCCAACAACAGAACACATTCTTCTCAAGCTCATATGGAAGAGCTACTAACACAGACCACATTTTGAGCCATGAAACATACCTTCACAAATTTGAAATAACGGAAATCATAAAATATCAGATCATAGATATCAGAGCAGATCACAATGGGATTAATCTAGAAATCAATAACAGAAAAATAGAAAATCTGCAAATACTTGGAGATTAAACAACACACTTTTAAATAGCATATGAATCAAAGAAGAAATTTCAAGAAAAATTTTAAGATATTCTATGCTAAAGGAAGATGAAAAAAAACAACTTATCAAAATTTGTGGGATGCAGTGAAAGCAGTGATTAGAAATTTTTAACATCGAATACACAGATTATAGAAAAAAGATCTCTAATCAATCATGTAAGCTTTCCATCTTTGGAAATTAGAAAACAAAGAGCAAATTAAATCCAAAGTAAGCAGAAGGAAATAAATAATAAAAATTAGAGCAGAAATCAATAAAATTGAAGCAGAAAATCAATTGAGAAAATGAATGAAACCAAAAGCCTTTTTAAAAAAAAAAATGCCAGTCAAACTGATAAGCAGGCTAAGAAAAAAAGAGGATACAAATTACTATTTTTAGAAATGAAAGAGGCAATCACTACCAATTCCACAGACATTAGTAGGATAATCAAGGATGATATGAAGAAATCTATGCCCATAAGTTTAATATCCTAATTAAATGGATCATTTCATTTATAGACACAATCTGCCAAAACCCACAAAATAAATAATCTGAATAAGCACATAATATTAAATAATTGAATCAAAAATTAATAATCTTCCAAATCAGAAAGCACAAGACCCAGATATGTTGACCAATGGATTCTACCAATCATTAAAGGAAGTATATCAATTCTGTAAAATCTTTTTCAGAAAATAGAAAACAGAGGGTAGTCTTCTTAACTCATTCTATGAGATTGGCATTATACTAGGATCGAAACCAGACAAATTCATGACAAGAAAGGAAAACTCTGGGCCATTATGTTTCATGAACATAGATGTAAAAATTCTCAACAAAATAGTAGCAAATTAAATCCAACAATGTTAAAAAGGGTGAAGAGAAAAAAAAAGATGGTAAAATGAGATGGATATCATTACCCTAAGTGCATGTATGAAGTCATGAATGGTGTGAATATACTTTGCATACAACCAGAGATATGTAAAAATGTGCTCTACAAGTATAATATGAAATGTAATACATTCTGCTGTCATTTCTAACAACTTAGAATAAAAAATAAATTAAAAAAAAGAATACAAAAAGACCGGCTACTTTGTTCAGAGTAAAATGCAAAATAAATAAATAAATAAATAAAATCCCCCCCCCAAAAAAAAGGAAATATATCTCATCACAACTAAGTGGAATTTATTCCAGGTATGTATGGCAGTTTCAACACTCAAAAATCACTTAATGCAATCGGTCACATCAACAAGCTAAAGAGGAAAATCACATGATAATATCAAGAGACACAGGAAAAGCATTTGACAAATTCCAACATTCATTCATGATAAACTCTTAATAAACTAGATACATTGGTGATTATGAAGACCAGTGGAATAAAATAGAAGACATAGAAAAGAATCCACATAGACAGCCATCTGATGCTTGGCAAAGGAGGCAAAAACATCCATTAGAGAAGAGATAGCCTTATTAACAAATGATGCTGGGGAAACAGGATAACCATATGTAGAAGAATGGAACTAGATTCCTGTCTCTCACCCTGAACAATGTATTTTTGAACATTGCTAAGAGTAGATTTTTAAGCGTTCTTACTACAAAAGTATGAGAATTGATGCATGTGTTCATTATCTTCTGCAGGAGCCCTGTTTGGGGATTGACTTGAATTGCGGTTGACTATGAGCCGTGGAGATTTGGGCTTTGTTGCCTCCCGTAGTCTCACGGGACTTGTTGCGGGATCTCGAGTGACTTGGCCGAAATTGCTGATCGGGTCAGCGCCATTTTAGTGGTGTGTTTGTCGTGTGTTAGTCGTTGTTAGAACCAGAGAGAAAAGTTATCAGAATAAAAAGCTGTTTGTCTCCAGTTCGCCTCTGAAGTTTTTCCCGCGGCTCCGTTGCTCCAAGCGCTTCAGGCGGCAACAGGTGGCGGCCCGTATGGGGACTTCGGAGCGGACAGGTAAGAACTGAAGGTCTCTAAAGATGGGTTCGAATATAACTGAATCCCAATTGATAGAGGCTATGCAAAGACTCCTTGATATACCTGACTCTGTTCTCAGTGAGGAGTATATAGACAAAAGTGAAAGTGATCAAAAAAGTGTAGATTCCACTGGGCCAACTGAGACCAGTAAAGAGAGTATTAGAAGAGACCCAAAAATGACAAAAATCCAAGCTATTAAAGCTATTCGGGAGTTATTGGCGAAAGCTGAAGGATACTTGCTCTCACTGGAACCTGGGCCTCAGGATATTGCTGTCAGTGAAATTAGCAGTGGTGAGGAATCTAGTAAAAGTGATCCTGAGAAAATGAGGAAAAAGAAATTTAAAAAGACCGAGATAAAGGTCCGTCAGGCAGAGGAGTCACTTGTGTCCTCTACTCCCGCATGGGTGGAATCCATTACAGAAAATATGAAGGGTATTACTAGGCATTTGCATACCCTAGAAACAGAAATAAAAAGTCTTTCTGATCGCTTATGCGCTCTCGAGGACAACTCACAGATACATTGGGAACCGCCAGCATTTGAAAAGAAAAATGGACAGAGTGTCCATCAGTCAGTAGATTTCAAAACAATAAAAAATCTCAAAGAGGCAGTAATGACTTATGGGCCCCAAGCTCCTTTCACGTTGAGTATGCTGGAGTCCCTTAACACCTTTAGCTTAACCCCCTCAGACTGGAAAAGTCTATGTAAAGCAACATTAAGCGGGGGGCAATTCTTGGTTTGGCGATCGCAATTCCAAGAACTTTGTATAGAAACGGCTAAAAGAAACGCGGCTTCAGGGTTTGAAAACTATAATATAGACATGCTCACAGGAGAAGGGCAATTTGCAGACTTACAGGCTCAAACAGATTATGACCCAGATGTATATGCTCAGATAAATGCAGCTGCCTTAGAGGCATGGAAAACTGTACAAGGACCTGGGGATCTACAAGGTATCTTGTCAAAAGTGATTCAAGGACCTAATGAGCCGTATGCCGACTTTGCTGATCGACTTTTGAGAACTGCAGGTAGTGTGTTTGCAGATGTTGACCAAGCTATGCCATTAGTTGTTCAATTAGCTTATGAAAATGCAAATAAATGGTGCCAAGCAGCCATCAGGCCATGGAGAACTAAAAAGGATCTTTCCGTATATATACAACTATGTAAAGATATAAATGACGCCTTTGTCACAGGAAATGTGATTGCAGCCTCAATGAGAGGTGCTTCCTCTCGAAATTTCACAAAGGCTAAACGTAGACATTATAATCAATCAGGATATTCCAGGCAAAATTATCATAATCAATCAGGCAATTCTAGGCAAAATCCCAAAAGAGAAATAAGACCAAGCTCATACCGTGACCCAGGCCGCTGCCCCAGGTCACTGCCCCAGGTGTAAAAAGGGAAATCATTGGGCCAATAAATGCCATTCAAAATTTGACATCCATGGAAATCCTTTGTTCAGGAATTCAAAAAACGGGACACGGGGCCCAATACCCCGGGGCCCACAAATGTACGGGGCATTGCAGAAGGAGTATCCTCAAGCATCCACTCAGATGCTTCCCCGACACAATCCCTACTACCCATCCACTCCCTCGCCAGAGGAACAAGAGGAAATGCAGGATTAGACCTCTGTTCCACCGCCCGAATAGTGTTAACACCTGAGATGGGGGTTCAACTGATTCCCACAGGAGTCAGGGGACCTCTTCCCTCAGGGACTGTAGGACTTATTATCGGGTGTAGTCCTAAAAGCTTATTAGGTTTGCAAGTGACCCCAGGTGTAATAAACTCAGACTACAAAGGGGAAATAAAAATAATGCTTAGCTCACCCCAAAGTATAACTTCTGTTAATCAAGGAGATAGAATTGCTCAGTTGCTTCTCCTTCCCAATTTACATAATTCATTTAAAATGGGTATGCCTCAAGAAGGGAACAATAGAGGATTTTGTTCCACTGACTCAAGTCCCATGGCTTGCTGGGTTCGAGACTGTTCAAGGAGGCCTATGTGTAAAATAAAAATCCAAGGAATAGAAATGGAGGGATTAATAGATACTGGAGCTGACTCTTCCATTATTAATTTACGCCAATGGCCCAAGCACTGGCCTCTGCAAAAAGCTTCAACCAGTTTAAGAGGCTTGGGATATAATAACCTCCCAGATAAAAGTGCAGTAATTTTAAAATGGGAGGATGATGAAGGCCATAAAGGAACATTTCAGCCTTATGTTTTACCTAATCTACCGGTTACTTTATGGGGAAGAGATATTTTGCAACAAATGGGAGTACACCTTGCAACCAAGCCTGCAGATGTTAAATGTGAAAACCTACAGGGTAATCTTAACCACAAAAGAACTCATTATCAAAAATTACAGAGTAATCTTAACCCTAAAAGTAATCATTGTCATAAAGGAAAAAGATATTTTTTTTCGGGGCCACTGAGAAAATAATTTTGAAAATACCATGGCTTTCTGATAAGCCAGTGTGGGTCCCTCAGTGGCCCCTATCTAAAGAGAAATTACAAGCGGCCCACCTACTAGTTCAGGAACAATTAGAAGCAGGTCATATAGAACCTTCCACCTCTCCCTGGAATTCCCCCATATTTGTGATCAAGAAAAAGTCAGGAAAATGGCGATTGTTACATGATCTTAGACAAATCAATAAAACCATGCAAGTTATGGGGCCTACTCAACCTGGACTTCCTAGTCCCGTAGCTATTCCAAAAAATTTCCATCTTATTACTCTTGATATAAAGGATTGCTTCTTTTCTATTCCCCTACATCCTCTGGATGCCCCCAGGTTTGCTTTTTCCGTTCCTTCTATGAACAATAATGGCCCTGATCAGAGATATCAATGGAAGGTTTTACCACAGGGAATGGCTAATAGCCCCACCATATGCCAAATATATGTGGACAAGGCTATCCAACCCATTAAAAATAAATATCCAAACCTCATGTGTCTACATTACATGGATGATATTTTATTGGCCCACCCTAATCAAAAAATCTTATTTAATATATTCAGTGATGTGGTAGAAAATTTAAAAAAATATGGATTATATATAGCAGAAGAAAAAGTTCAAACCAGATCTCCCATATTATATTTAGGATTTAAAATCATGGATACTTTTGTTAGACCCCAAAAAATTCTAATAAATAAAGAACATTTGACCACCCTCAATGATTTCCAAAAACTACTGGGAGACATTAATTGGCTTTGCCCTACACTAAATCTCACTACTGGCCAACTAAAACCTTTATTTGACATCCTTCGTGGAGATCCTGATCCATCTTCACCATGAACATTGACTCCTGATGCTAGGAAAGCTTTAAAGTTAGTAGAAAAAGCCATCGAAGGAGCTCATTGTGATAGATTTGATTTAACTCAACCACTGATGTTGATTATTATTTCTTCACAATATACACCCACAGGAGTATTTTGGCAACAAGGGCCTTTATTATGGATACATTTGCCCGTCTCTCCTAAAAGTATAATTGAATCTTATACCTCCATGGTGGCTAAACTTATTCTTCAAGGACTTAAGACTTCTACTAAAATATTTGGCATTCACCCTGCTACTATTATTACTCCCTATTCATCATCACAGATTGAATACTTATGCTTCAATGATAATGATTGGGCTATAGCTAAATGCTCTACTTCTGCAAATTTTGATAATCATCTTCCTAAGTCCCCTATATTATCTTTTTGTATTAATCATCCTATTATATTTTCCACAGGTAATAAAAAATCAACCTATTCCTAAGGCATTTAATATATTTACAGATGGTTCCTCAAATGGTACTGCTACAGTAGTCACTAAAAAAGAAAATATGACTTACATAACTGCACACAAATCAGCTCAACTAGTGGAACTGGAAGCTGTGGTAAGAGCTCTGGAAAATTTTAGGGACCAGCCCGTAAACATTTTTTCAGATAGCCACTATATTGTACAAGCCGTCCCAAAATTAGAGTTAGCAGGACCAATAGCACCTCATACTCCAGCCTTTAAATTGTTTTATCAAATACAAAAACTTTTGTGGGCAAGAAAAGAACCTCTATTCGTAGGCCATATTAGAGCACATACTAATTTGCCTGGTCCCCTCCATGAAGGTAATCAAAAGGCTGATGAACTTACAACAACAATATTTATACTTTCAGTGCTACAACAAGCTACTTTATTCCACTCCCAGTTTCATGTCAACAGCACCACCTTGCAACGTAGGTTTAAAATCACAAAGGAGCAAGCCAGAACAATTGTAAAAGATTGTAAATCTTGTATGACACATTTGCCCAATCCTCATTTCGGAGTTAACCCTAGAGGATTAATGCCCAATCATTTGTGGCAGATGGATGTTACTCATGAGCCAAGTTTTGGAAAATTGCGATTTATTCATGTGACCATAGATACATGCTCAGGCATGATTTTTGCTTCCTTACATTCTGGAGAAAAAGTTAAAGATGTTACATCTCATTGTTTGCAAGCTTTTGCTGCATTGGGCATCCCCAAAATGCTTAAAACAGATAATGGCCCCGCATATACGTCCTCGTCTTTCAAACAGTTTTGCGCAAAATTCAATATATCCCATAAAACAGGCATCCCATACAATCCTCAGGGTCAGGGCATTATTGAAAGAGCAAACCGAACACTGAAAATTATGTTATTAAAACAAAAAGAAGGAAATTGGAAAAGTCCTAAGGACAGATTGGCAGTTGCCCTGTTTACCTTAAATTTTTTAACTTTAGACTCTAATGGTTATTCTGCTGGAGACAGACATTGGAATCCACACCAACAACATAAACCCTTGGTTTACTGGAAGGATGTTCTTTCAGGTACATGGAAGGGTCCAGATCCAGTATTAATTTGTGGAAGAGGATCTGTTTGTGTTTTTCCAAAAGACGAATCCTCTCCAATATGGATACCATCTAGATTAATAAAACAGGTACCACATCAAAATGATCAAGATGAAGTTATTGAAGAATCAAGATTAATAAAAAAGGTACAAAATCAAGAGGACCAAGATGAAGGTATAGAATGATTTCCTCAAAAGAGTCCTTCAAAATATTTCACAACTTAAGTGTCATTCCTCCCGGCCGGGATGAGGAGATCTCTCTTTAGTGTGCACACAATTGTATTTTTTTTTCCTTTTTATACATGTCTTTATGTCTGTACATTTGTCTACATTTCATGTTAATGTGACGTCACAAATATATGTTTGTATGTTTGTTCGTCTGTCCAGTGTGACGTCACAAAGAACAAAGCGCTTATGAAAAAGAAAATATATATATATATATATGGATCAAAATAACTTTAATTCATTTTAGGTTAAGAGTATTCAATTTAGGTAAATAATTTTATAAATGAAGGTACTTTCAATTTTGATTTATAGGTGTCCCTGGGACTTCTCTTTAGCAAACAATATGACTAGTGCTATATAACCTGATATTTTGGTGTTTTGACTTAAGATTGTTTATTTGTTATTAACTTCATTTGTTTAATAGCTCATTAATTTCAATTATCTCAACAGGTAAAAGATTGCTCTGTATACAGAGACTCAAGGGTTCCAGCTAACAAATTATTTCTCTCAAGTGCCTTTACCTTTTCTTTAATCTATCTTTAATGCAGTAATTACCCTCAGTCTTTCTTTGTTTTGTTCTAAATATGACATTTTTCCAACTTATGTTTGTAGAAGCTCAACCAGCGATGTATGTGAACAAAAATCAACTTTAATTTTCTAATCTAATTATTCTATTTTGTAGTTTGACAACTCGCCTCTTGACTCAGTGCTGCAATAGCACTGCCTTTCCTTTAATAATTGATGCTTGAGTTTCTAGGTAGCGGGCCCTGAAGATTTGCCGGTGGCATTGTCTAAACATAAAAAAAGACGTCTGCTGCTACAGCTGCAGGGATCGCGGCCGCCGCAAGCATCCCTGCTGCTCAAACATCAAACAACCTCACCAACAGTGTGGCCTCTGCTCTACATGCATGGGGCCTCCTACATCAACATGTTATAACAAATGGACATTTTGATCTTTCATTGTTTGGGACTTTACGGGACAATGCCTTGCGGGTATTTGTCTAGAGAATTTAGTGTGTTACTTGATGGAACTTAGGGCAGCTGATTTGTTTAAACAATTTGATATGCTATGCAATTTGGCTCATCACCAAAAGGCTTGTTGCCTTAAAGCCGCAACATCTCCTCACAATTGGACGGCTGTTAGTCATCATATATAGTCGATCCTAAAGGGCTCCATTGGATGGCTGGTTAGCCAATGATGGGTAAGATCCCCAGAGGGGACAAACCTAAGACAGGCACAGTCGCACGGGACAGTCTCATGTGGCCGACATATCAACCTAAGACAGGAGTCAAGGGCACAGCCTTGATTATCCGATGACGGGTAAGAATGTTGGTTGCACATAGACGTCCTAGAGCATTACCTCTTTTAAAACAAAAAGGGGGAAATGCAGGAGCCCTGTTTGGGGATTGACTTGAATTGCGGTTGACTATGAGCCGTGGAGATTTGGGCTTTGTTGCCTCCCCGTAGTCTCACGGGACTTGTTGTGGGATCTCGAGTGACTTGGCCGAAATTGCTGATCGGGTCAGCGCCATTTTAGTGGTGTGTTTGTCGTGTGTTAGTCGTTGTTAGAACCAGAGAGAAAAGTTATCAGAATAAAAAGCTGTTTGTCTCCAGTTCGCCTCTGAAGTTTTTCCCGCGGCTCCGTTGCTCCAAGCGCTTCAGGCGGCAACAATCTTCATTTCACCATTACACACATATACATATTTCAAAATATGTGGTAGACCATAAATACATACAATTTTTAACAATTTAACTAAATAAGTAAATAATTCCTAGTAAACAAGGACTAGAACTTTCCCCCACTTGATAAAGAATTTTGCAAAAATAACCCTATAGCTAACATTATACTTAATGGTGGTGAGAAGCTCAAAGTGTTCCCATCAAGATCAGAAAAAGGGTAAGGATCTTGTATGTCACCACTGCTTTTCAACATAGTGCCGGAAGTCCTATTTGGGGGGAAAAAAAAGGTAAATAAAAGGTATACTGATTGGGAAAGAAGAAATAAAAACTGTTCAAAAATGATATGTGGGAGCCGGGCTCGGTGGCGCACGCCTGTAATCCCAGCACTTGGGAGGCTGAGGCAGGAGGATCAAGAGTTCAAAGCCAGCCTCAGCAATGGCGAGGCACTTAGCAACTCAGTGAGACCCTGTCTCTAATAAAATACAAAAAAAGGGCTGGGGATGTGGCCCAGTGGTCAAGTGCCCCTGAGTTCAATCCCTGGTACCAAAAAAAAAATAATAATAATAATATGTGGGGGCTGGTGTTGGGGCTCAGCGGTAGAGCACTCGCCTAGCACGTGTGCAGCCCGGGTTCGATCCTCAGCACCATGTAAAAATAAACACATTGTGTACAACTAAAGTAAATAAATAAATATTTTTAAAAATGATATGTGATCATCTATGTGTAATATCTGAAAGAACACACACACACACACAATCTCAGAACTAATAAGTAATGAGAGCAAGATTGTGCAGGATACGAGGTTAATATATGAAACTGGGTCACTTCCTATATACCAGCAATGAACAAGTACAATTTGCAATTTAAAACAGTACCATTTTATATTAGCACACTTTCCAAATGAAAATCTAACAAAATATGAAGAAGATCTATATGAGGAAAACTACTAAGGGGATGCAAGAAATCAATGTGCTAAATAAACAAAGAGATATATTTCATGTTTATGGATAGAAAGTGCTATGTTTTAGATGTGCCTTGTCCTCCAAGGGTTTGTGTGTTGGTCCCCAGAGTAGAGATGTTAAGAGGTGCTGGACCTTTAAGAGGTGAGGCCTAGTGGGAGGTTGTTACTAGCTCTTTACTCTGCTTTGTTTTCCTGTCATGCGATCTCTTCCTCTTGCACAGACTCCTGTGATTGTGGTGCTATCTAATATAGGGTTAACATCAATGGTGAGCTTTTGCCAGTGCCATGACCTGGAATGTCCTAAACCATGAGCTAAATAAACCTCTTCTCTTTATAACTTACCCAGCCTCAGGTATTTCAATATAGTAATGGAAACTAGACTAACACAAGAAAACTCAATATTGTCAAGATGTCAGTTCTTTCCGATTTCTTCAATAGATTCAATGAAATTTTAATCAAAATTCCAACAAGTCATTTTGTGAGTACTTAAAAAATGGATTTCAAAATTTACATGGAGAGGTAAAAGACCCAGAATAGCCAACACAATTGTTGAAGGAGAAGAACAAAGTTGGAGAACTGACACTACCTGACTTCAAGACTTACTGTAAAGCTTTACTCACTGTAAAGCTACATTGATCAAGACGTATCATATTGACAAAAGAATTGACAAATAAATAAAAAATAGGCCCATCTTTGACAAAGGAGCAACATCAACACAATAGTAAAAGATTTTTTTTAACTCAAAAAACTTAACACCAAAAAAACAAATAACCCAATCAATAAATGGGGTAAGGAATTGAAAAGACACTTCTCAGAAGAAGATACACGATTAATCAACAAATACATGAAAAAAATGCTCAACATCGTTGGCAATTAGAGAAATGCAAATAAAAACTACTCTAAGATTTCATTCACTCCATTCAGAATGGCAGCTATCAAGAACACAAACAACAATAAATGTTGGAGAGGATGTGGAGACAAAGGCACACTCATACATTGCTGGTGGGACTGCAAAATGGTACAACCGTTATGGAAAGCAGTATGGAGATTTCTTGGGAAAATGGAAATGGAACCACCCTATGACCCAGCCATCCTACTCCTGGGTCTATTCCCAAAGGATTTAAAAACAGCATATTACAGTGACAAAGCCACTTCAATGTTTATAGCAGCACAATTCACAATAGCTAGGTTGTGAAACCAACCTAGATGTCCCTCGGTAGATGAGTGGATAAAGAAAATGTGGTATATATACACAATGGAATTTTACTCAGCAATAAAAGAGAATAAAATAATGACATTTGAAGGTAAATGGATGAAATTGGAGAATATAATGCTAAGTGAAATCAGTCAATCTCAAAATTCTAAATACCGAATGTTTCCTCTGATATAAGGAAGCCAGTTCACAGTATTGTTGGGTTGGGGTACATAGGAGGATTAGAGGAACACTATAATGGTCAAAGGGAAGGGAGGGGAAGCGGGGGAAAGAGGGGGAAAAAAGAAAAAGTGGTTGAATAAGATGGATATCATTATTCTAAATGCATGATTGAAGACTTGAATGCTACGAATATACTTTGTATACAAACTGTTTTGTGTAAAAGATGCTCTATATGTGCAGTATGAATTGTAATACATACTACTACTATAAATAAAAATAAATAAATAAATAAATAAACAAGCAAAATAAGATGCAGAGAAAGGAGAATAGGGGAAAGCAGAATGGAGGGAAGTGGGGGGGGGGAATAGGGACTGAAATGGAGCAAATCAAATTCCATGCATGTATGATTTTGTCAAAATGAACCCAACTACTATGTATAACTATAATGATCTAATAAAAAAGAAGCCAGACACCAAAGAGAGAGAGAGAGAGAGAGAGAGAGAGAGAGATGTTCTTTTAAACAAGTGGTATTGGAACGACTAGACTTCATGCCCTTAGAACAAGACTACATGCAAAAAAAAAAAAAAAATGAATATAGACACAGATTTCACACCCTGGCATGGTGGTGCATGCTTATAATCCAAGTGACTTGGGTGGGTGAGACAGGAGTACCAGCCTGGCAACTTAGTAAGACCCTGTATCAAAATTAAAAAATAAAAAGGGCTGGGGATATTGTTAAGTGGTAAAGCACCAATGGGTTCAATTCCCAGTACCAGAAAAGAAAACCAACACAAAATGGGTCACAGACCTAAATATAAAATGCAAAACTATGAAACTCCTAGAACGTAACATAGAAGGAAAATCTAAATGAACTTGGGTTTGGTTTTTTTTTTTAGCCACAACACCAGAGGTATGGTTCATGAAAGAAAGAATTGATAAGCAGGACTTTACATTAAAGTTTTATGTTCTGTAGCATCTTATAGAATTCAAATAACCAATAACTATATATGGGTTATTAGTGAATAACCACTAAAACTCACTATAAAATAAAAATAAGATACCATCCTTCAGTTACCAAATCAGCAAAGATTTTTTTTTTTTAATAACTTTTAGTGTTATAAGAATCCAGGTGCCCAGAAACTTTCATACACGCAATAGAAGGGGAAATGAATTGATTCACGGTTAGGTAGCTTTTCACTTGCTTTACAATGTGTAAGAGCAAGGATATTTAGGGCAGTGAAATCACACTAGATGATACTATAATGGAGGATTCATGTTGTTATACATTTATCCAAATCCATAGAAGGTACAACACCAAGGGTGAGTCTTAACACAGTTATGCCACTGTAACAGATGTAACACACAGGTAGATGACACTGACAATGAGGGAGGTTGTGCAGAGTGCATTTAGGAGTCCTCGGTGCCTTCTGTTCAGTTTTACAATGAACCTAAAACTGTTCTATGCAAAACAAACAAAAAAAAAACTATTTTCTAAAAAATTGCATGGAGATCATGAGTTACTGATGGAGATGATGAGGTCAGGGGGAGACCCAACACATTGACCCTCACAAGTCACCTTTGGCTACTCCTATAGCTCCTGTGTCACTGTAGGGTTCCCTTCCCTGAACTTACAGTGTCTGTCAACAGAAGCTTCCTGTTTTTGAGGGTGCTGCTAATACCTCAGAGCAGGGGGAGATTTAGCTAGATTGGTTCCTGGGATTCAAGATGGTAACTGTGGCTTTATCTGGGTCCTGAAGTAGAACATTGTATGGGGGCTTTGTAATGATAGCTCCTCACGGAAAACTACAGGGTTAGATACACAGTGAGCTGACCAAGACTGCACCCTGAGCACCAAGAGACCAGAGGCCCAGAAAAGAGGGACAGGGGAAGAATTTTAAGAATGAATTTTGCATTTCCCCAATGAACCAAACAAACAAAAAAGGCATAAGATGATTATCATGACAATAATTAGAACTCCTGGGCCCTTGAGGTGAGTTTCCTAGGGCTGCTATGGCAAAGTACCAGACTGGTTGGTTGAGAATAATCAAAATTTATTCTCTCAGGTCTGGAAGCCAGGAGTCTGAAATTCAGACGCCAGCTGGTCAATGCTTGCTGTGAAACCTGTAGGGGGAATCCTTCCTTGTTTCAAGACTCTAATGTTTTGCTGACAGTCCCTGGTGTTCGTTGGCTTCTAGCCACAACACTTCAGTCTCTGCCTCTGTTGTCACATGGTGCTCTCTCCTCTTGTATGTCTGTGTCCCTTCTCTTCTTTTTTTTTTTTTTTTAATATCTATTTATTTGCTTTAGTTGTACACAATGCGTTTATTTTTACGTGGTGCTGAGGATCCAACCCGGGCCGCGCACGCACTGAGCGAGCCCTCTACCCCTGAGCCACAACCCTAGCCCCCATTCTCTTCTTCTTATAGGGTCACTAGTGATATAGCATTGAGGGCCCACCCTTCTCCAGTATGACCTCATCTTAATTTAATCACATCTGCAATGATCCTACTTTCAGTGAGGCCACATTCAGAAGTGCTCTGGTTAGGACTTCAATATATCTTTCTGGTGTACATAATCTCAACTTTGTAAATTTTTGTTGAATTTCATCTGCTTTTTCTTTTGAATTACACATGGCAGAAGACGCAGTAGTGAAGAACATACTATTTAGTGCTTAGGGCTTGTTATGGTTTAGAATTGTCCCTCAAAGGCCCATGTGTTAGAGGTTTGGTTGCCACCCAATGACACTATTGGAAGGTGGTGGAACCTTTAAGAGTTGGGCCTTGTGGAAGGGAGCTTGGTCATTGGGGTCATATATCAATTTAATACTTTACTTTTATTTCGTGAATTAGGATTTATAACAGACTACAAGGGCTACAGGTTGGTTTTGCCTGACAACTAGATGAAGAGCAGGTTATTAGTGTCATTCCTATAGAACACAAAAGAAACTCAGTTGCATGTCCTGTGGTGCTTGTGTCTGGGTTCCATCCCTAGCACCACCACCACCACCACCAAAAAAAAAAAAAAAAAAAAAAATCTGTTAAAACATTTCTCAATTTGTGTTATTGTGCTTGCTTTTGCAAAGCAAATATTTCTCTTATAAAGTAAACTTCTTCCAGCTCACCTTAGGAGCAATGATAGATTTTTACAGATCAGGTTTGTAGTGAAACAGACACACACTATGCATTACCAAACCTAGTTCTAAATACAGCTGAAATTTGGTGGGCAACGTGATCATTCTCTGCAAGTGTGCCAGCTCCTATCATATTTAGAACCCTGTGTTCCGAAGTGCTCAAGTTCACGCTGAGGAATTTGCTAAACAAATCCCTGGCAAGGCATCAACACAGTGATTTGTTTGCACCAATCCTTTCAAATATAAATGGCAAAGCATACCACGGAGTCCTTAATTCCTAAACTTTCAGAATTTCAATCTCCTAAGCGGTTGACTCACTTGCTTCCACAAAGGCGCATGCCATTTATTACTTAAAATTTTCAAAAGTAAACGGAATAAAAATTTCTGAGCTTTGAGAGTCAGCAATGAAGTTAAGATAATTCATTTCCTGTGTTTCCGTGGAAAGTGCAATACAAACGAGACACGGAAAGACCAAGCAGTAACACGGTGCCCAGGGGCTTCTATCCCTAAGCGGGGTTTATGCTCAGAAGTAGATCTCGACAAGAACCTATCGTTGGCACCGCCAGATGCGGGGACCTGTTTCCAGGACATTTGCGGGCCCTGGCAAGACCCTGAGTTTAGCGCAGAGATTCAAGAGACTGTCTAGAAAGTACAGGGAAAGACAGGGAAAGACAGCTAATAAAAGTGCATGGTGTTTGGGGACTGTGTACAGTTAAAGTAGGAAAAAGGAGTGAATAGAGAGGGTGGAAGAAAAGACAAAACAGCCGACATAAAGAAACACGGAAGCAAGAGCTGGCCAACCGGAGAAAGCAGGAAAGAGCCGAAGGGGTGAATAGGAGAAAGCCAGAAGGCAACAGAGAAGCCCGCAGCCATAGGACTGCAGTCCTCCAGTAGGCAGGGGGCACTCGCGCGCCCCCTCGCGGCCCCGCCCCTCCGCGCCTGCGCTTCCTGCCCCTCCTTGTCCGGGATGCTGTTGCCGCTGCTGCGGAGTAGCTGCTTCCCTTCCTCCTCTCCCGGAGGTGGCGGCGGCGGCGGCGGCGGCGGCGGCGGCGGCGGCGGCGGCAGCGGCAGCAGCAGCAGCGGCGAGGAAAGGAGCGCGGGAATCCGGCCGGCTGCGCAGCTCCAGTGCGGAGTCCGCGGGCCGCCGGGGCCGCTCGAGTGGGCAGACGCCGAGCTCGGGGCGGAGGCCCCGCGCGCGGCGGAGGCCGAGGGGGCACCGGGACACGGGGCGCGCGGCCGGGGGGCGGGCGGGCGGCTGGCCGAGCGCGAGCCGTATGCTTGCATGGATCCGGGCGCCGCGCTGCAGAGGCGGGCCGGGGCCGGGGGCGGCGGCGGCGGCGGCGGCGGCCTGGGCGCGGACTTCGCGGTGCTGACCGGCGGCCAGGCGCGTCGGAGGAAACAGCCCCCCCAGGCCGGCGGACTTCAAGCTGCAGGTCATCATCATCGGCTCCCGCGGGGTGGGAAAGACCAGCCTGATGGAACGTTTCACCGACGACACCTTCTGCGAGGCCTGCAAGTCCACCGTGGGTAAGGCAGCCGCGGTGGGTCGCCTGTCGGCCTGGTTTCTCCTCGCGGCTGTGGGCCTTTCTCCAGCGGTAGGGGTCCGGGTAGCCTTGCATCTGGCGGATGGGCCTCGTTGAAATCTGGGATCTTCGTGGAAGCCTCTGATTCCATTCCCAAAGCCAGGCAGATTTTCGTTGGGTTTCTCCACGCAGATTCGTCCCTAGCCCCCAGCCCTCGCGTCCTGGGTGGGAAGCGGGGTCCTGATTACAAGCGCCTGGGGCGATCTCCTGAACCCTCCACGGGCCAGGCAGGAGGTCAGAGTGATGCATCCGTCTCTCCGCAGAAACTCCCAGCCCTTTCCAGACTCACCCAAGGAAAACTGAGTTGCGAGTGGGGGAATTAGGCAGTGGAAAGAAGTTAAAGCTAAAGGCCACTCACCGACGCGATGCTCCTTTGTCAAAGCTCCTGGGTCATTGATAAAGGGTTTTGACCTCCTAGGTTTGCCTTGTGAGGGGGAATAAACCGGGGTTTATTTTCTCATTTTGAGCCCCCATTCACGAATGCACCGAAATGACGTTTAAAATTCCTTACAGAGACTACTAAGACAAAAAGTACAGTTAAGTTTCTTGTTTTAACTACAAATGCCTGGCAGAGGGACTTCTGTATTTATCCCTGACCTCAAACAACCCGGTGACCAGCAAATACAGTAAACATTACAGTAAGCCTCCAGGTTAATATCCTCAGGACCTAATCCTGAAACTGCAAGGGAAATTTTTTAATGAACTCAGATTTATAGGATTTGACATTGAAGTTTGTCATGTGGGTGTGGACAACAGTTGTTTCTATGGAAAACCCCTTAAAAGCTGCCAAAGGCGGGGGAACCCTGTGAATGGGATGTCTCTTCAGAATAAAGAGCAGTCATCTTCAATGGTAGGCAGGAAGGATGTGGGGGTTGTCCAAGAAACATTGAATAGTATGGAGATTTAATATACAGAATTAAAAGTATCATTCCACATACTGATACATATATTTAGAGTTGTAACTAGAGGTAGTTTCAGTTTTGAGATGAATTGGATTCAGATTGCCATGTAACAAAACATTATTGCATTTAAACTATCTTACTGGAAAATTAAACTTCCAATTTTTGTTTTTTTTTTTTTTTTGCTTTTGAGAACTTCCTGTAATGCTTTTTTAGAATTAATCATTTTGGAAATAATTTTGCTTTCTATACCCTGTTTGTTTTTAAATGTTAGTGTTGGGGACATGACTTTAAAATTCAATAGCATAATTATAGCTGTTTCAAATACCCAATCTTGGATCATAAGAGTGCAGGAAATGAGTTTTATGTTATTTTCATATCTGACATAAAGGTAAGAGCAATTCAGAATTATTCATTTTTAATAGCTCCACACATACATATAAAATGAGGTAAGAAACTTGCATGTGTACTGAAGAGAAATGAATGCAGTTGCTAACAGGTGGATCACTCTGCAGACTTGGGTGCATGTGGATGAGCTGGGAGATGAGTGAAGTTTTCTTCAGAATGGGCAAGAAGTGAGATGATGAATAGTTTTCTAATCTAGGTGCAGTGGAGCTGTACCCTCACTTCTGGGAAAGGTTCCTTAGGGACCTTAGGGGACATGGGTGTGTATGATTGGAGGCTCCAACTGTCACCCTGAGGAGCATGTACCTGTCCAATAGGCATCTGGAACAGTAAAGGTCTCTTAATAAGGCATTGGCACAAAGACAGTGAAACTAATTTGGGATTACATAGAATATTTGGGAATGAGCAAGAAACCAGGAGGCAAGGAGACCAGCAGTTTGTTTCTCTGTTCCCTTAACAAACATAAACACACACAGATCCCAGTACCTATGTACCCACACTGGGTGTGGTTGAATTTTCCTCTTGCCGATTTTTGTTTCCTCCATATGTAGCCTATAGTACTTGATTCAATAAATGTTTCTAATTATGGGAGGTTCAGAGAAAGAAAATAATCCATGGCCCAGTCCAGATCTTGAACACATTTTAAGAACACTAACAAGTCCCCTCAAGTTTTCTGCCTCTGAATCACAGTTCCCTTCCAGTGATTAGGTTGTTTGTTGAGCACCTACTGTGTGTTATTCTGCCCACTGAGGAGTCAGTGGTAAACAGGGCATGAGTTTTGCCTGGAAGTGGGTCAGAGCTCGTGGATAGCTAAGGGCAATTACAGGTGAGTAAGGGCAATGTTAGAGATGTCCATGGGATAATTAGGGAGCCTCCTATTTAAAGCACCTCCTATTTGGGACTAAGGGAGCCTCCTATTTAGAGCACCTCCTATTTGGGACTAAGGGTAAGGACTGGTCAGAGAAGACTTCCTCATTGGAATGTTGTGAAGAAAAATTCATTCCTCAAGTTCCATTAGAAAAATGCTACTTAAATACAGTGTTGGGTGTGGTGTAGAATTGTGGCTACCTTTTAAGCAGTTAGCTCATAGGGTCCTTCTGAGGCTGGTTTTTCCAGTTTCATCTCCATGCACTAGAGTGAGCTCCACTTAAAGAAAGATTCTCTTTGGTGGTAGCAGTTTGGCCTTTCCCCTGTCAGGGCTTGTAGATTTCTGCTGCTCGTGATAGCACAGCCTGGAAACAGCCAGGTCCCTATGCCTATCTGGACACGTTGCTGAGGCAAAGGCATCTGTAATACAGAAAACTAGATAAGTATCTCCTTAAGTGCCATTTTAAAGAATGAGATTTCCTTGGGCATTCTGTAACAGGTAATAGTGGAAATCCTTAAGAGATTTGAGATGATGGACTACTGTGTAAAAATGACGAATGAGCAAAATATTGATTTTTTTAAAATTTGTAATCAAATCAGAAAAGGATTTTATTTAAAAGCTACCCAGAATTCACAAGGGTATGAAGAACTACGAAGATTTTTTTTTTTTAATATTATTTGTTTTAGTTGTACACAGTGCCTTTATTTTCACGTGATGCTGAGGATCAAACCCAGGCCACGCACATGCTAGGCGAGAGCTCTACCACTGAGCCACAACCCCAGCCCCCAAAGATTGTTTTTAATCACTAATGTACTTAATGGAAATTATCTAAATGGAGTGTGATTTTCAAATGGATTTTGAATCCATGGAATTGAATTACTTAGTCTGATATAACTAGCATAACTTGACAGGTTATTTTTTAAAATACAGGAGTAGCTTTTAAAGTTTGAGAAGTGAAAGAAAAAAAAAAAAAGCTAGTTTGCTGTAGAAATTTACAAGTATCTAATTTACCTGACTTATTTTTTCTTATAGCAATGCCTGTATTGTAAGCATTACTTAACTATTACTACTATGAATCTGGGTACATGTATGCATGTGTACATTCATGCCATTGCTTTCTGGGTAGAATATGCAGAAACCATTTCTATCTAGCAATGCTGAATTCTTGGTCTTTCTCCTATTTGACTCTATTAGGTTTAGCATAAATAAGCTTTTTTAAAAGTATATTTCAATATAAGCTATTAAAAATGTTTTATTTCTATGTAACTATTGGAAGCTAGCTGTCAATTTTGTTTAGATTGAAATGGTTTTACCAGGTAGGACCCCAGCTTGTTCCAACGATATTGCATTCTAGAAGAAACAGGTAAGACTGAGGAGTCTGGGCTCTTACTTTAGGCTCTGCCATTTACTAGTTTGTGACTTTGGAAAAGTAATTTAGTTTTCTGTGTCTATAAAATATAAACATTCTATTGTAATCTTTGCAATTTGATGAACATTTACTATGTACCAGCAAAAGACATCACGGCAGTCTTGAAAATTATCCCCATCTCACAAATCAGTACACAAAATATCAGGGAGGTAAAAACTACCCCCATGTCACAGCTGGATAGCAAGTAATCAGGGCTGTAACTGAGTTCTTGATCACTTTAGGATTTCAATTGATTTTCCTTTGTTGAAAATACTGATGGTTCACACACATAAAGTAAGACACTCAAGACCTTTTTAGTTTTCTTATTTGGTCCTTGCCCAGTGAAGATAGGATGTAATTGTTCTGTGGTATCAGTTGACCTTCATTAACAATGCCCCTATCATCATTTGTCACTTTCCTTGTATGGCAGAATAATGTTCTAAGAATTGCATTTTTTATCTAGACAGGTTAAGCATCCTAATCTGAAAATCCAGAAGTTTTGAGTATAGGCATGATGCCATCACCTGTCCTTATGTGATGAATTACAGTCAGAAACACAGGCACACCAAAACTATACTATAAAGTTACCTTCAGGCTCTATGTATAAGGTGTATGTGAAGCATAAAAGAATTTTGTGTTGTGTGTAGTTTCCATATCTCATTAGTATATGCAGATATTCCAAAATCCAAAACATTTGGACGGGATACTATACCTAAATATTCCACTATTCAGATGTAAACCTTTCACATATTTATAAATGTTTCCCCAATTTTTCCAAAGCAAGTATATTAAAATATAGGAAAATTTGCTATAAGCCTGTCTAAACCAGAATTCTTATTTTTCTGCGCAGTAAAATTTCCTAAATGCTAAAGGCGAACATAGAATTACCAGTTTCATTTTGTCTGGGGAGCAGCAATGTTGAGGGGGAAAAGACCCACTGTTACCAACTTTCCCAAAGTGACAGCTTAGAATGATTTTTTTTTTTTTTTTTTTTTTTTTTTTTTTTTGGTACCTGGGATTGAACTCAGGGGCACTGGGCCACATCCCCCACCCTTTTTTGTATTTTATTAGAGACAGGGTCTCACAGAGTTGCCAAGTGCCTCACCATTGCTGAGGCTGGCTTTGAAATTGTGATCCTCCTGTCTCAGCCTCCCAAGTGCTGGGATTACAGGCATGTGCCACCATGCCTAACTAGAATGAAATTTTTTTTTTTTTTTTTTTTTTTTTTTTTTTTTTAACAAATGTATAGCTGGGCATGATAGCTCATTCCTGTAATCCCAGGGACTTAGAAGACTGAAGCAGGAGAATCACAAGTTCAAGACTACTCCCGGCAATTTTGTAGGAACCTGTCACAAAAAAAAAGGGGGGGGGGGTTTGTAGCTCAGTGCCCCTGAATTCAGCCCCTAATACTAAATTAAATGTAAATATAAATAAACACACACATGCACACACACAAGATGAGATACTGGAACTAAAAGGTTCTTTAACTTTTGCTCTGAGAATATTAATTCTTCCTCTTTGTCATTTACAGCAGTACATTGATTTCCTAACCTGGCCTCTTGAGAATGTCTGGTTTTAAAAGATAACAGTACCTCAGAGAGTGCTGTTTAACTCAGTTACTGGCCATAGCCCTTGGGGTGTCCTTACCTGTCTGTCCCTTTGAATCTCTGTAGAGATGAGGGTGCCTGTTCTGAGGCAGGGCCTCTGCAGGAGACATGCCTGCTGGGGAAGTGGTGAGTGCAGGTCATTCTCTTTCAGCCATGTCAGCAGTTGATCTGACTGCAGAATTGAGGGGATCCAAGAAACAGGTGAATGTAAGTCCTCTTTGAAAATGTCTGTCTATGGGTCTGCCCTAGTATATTAGGTGACATGATGGATAAAATATTGTCACAAGTTTCTTTACCTAGAAGCAGCAGAATGACTATTAAGGGAAATTGCTTGTACTATATATTCTGGAAACCTAGGGCAGAGATTTGTGTTAGAAACCTCAGAATGAATGTCGATAATTCTCAATTGTGTATTTTATTTTGTTCTTGGTATTTATATGCAGTCTTCCAAGACGTGACCAATCTGCCCAAGTGTTTAACTTAAGAGAGAATTAGAGAAAATTGCCCAGAATTCCCACTCCAAAAGCCAGACACCACAGTCCTCCAGTGTTGTTCCACCCCCCTCCTGAGAGGACCTTACAGACTCCCCTGCCAGAAAGATGTAACAGGATGCCTCAGGGAGGGGTGAGCCTGAGCAGGAGAGGAGCTTGTGTGTGCCCTGCATTGTATGGCTGGGTTTGTTTAATGAACTTAATGCAGACTCAGACTTGTACAATGTCCCCGTTTGTGGAATTGAGTAGCTTTCAGGGAAAGGGTGCAGATTTAGTTGGGGTGGCTTGTTTCCCTTCAGTGGGACTCCGATGTCCTGCCTCCAAGTGCATTGTCTTCCCCTCATGGTTCACAGTGAAAAGGAGGAGTTTCCTCATGCTTGATAGAGATCCACATTCTTAGAGATGGCCCTTCTTTCCAGTGTGTGGGATGTGTCAGAAGCAGTCTTGATAGAGCCTGGAACATGCTATAGAAGGGAAATAGGTTCCTTTGAGAATGATAGATCCTAATTACTCTCTAGCCTAGGGTGTCAGATACATTGTTCCAATTAAGCATTAGTTTGAATTAGTAAAGAAAACATGGCTTTGTACAGTCATCACTGTTTTTAAGAGGTTCTTACATTTACATAAAACCATTCTGCTGCCGGGCTCGGTGGCGCACGCCTGTAATCCCAGCACTTTGGGAGGCTGAGGCAGGAGGATTGCGAGTTCAAAGCCAGCCTCAGCAATAGCAAGGCACTTAGCAACTCAGTGAGACCCTGTCTCTAAATAAAATACAAAAAGGGCTGGGGATGTGGCCCAGTGGTTGAGTGCCCCTGAGTTCAATCCCTGGTACCACACACACACAAAAAAAAGACCATTCTGCTAGCCATTTTATAGGGTGCAAAGCTTACCTGGCCTGTCCCTTTCAAGAAGGGAAGTGAGTCATGGAGGGAGACATAATGAAATGTTGAAAAAGAGGTGAACCCCATTGTATTTCAACAGAGGAAGAACGTGATTATTCTAGTGTTCTTCTATTGCACGGATTTGACATTTGGAAAGTATTTCAAAGACCAAAGGTACAGACCAAAAATACTATCCTTAATTGAGTGTGATTATTATTATTATTTTTAATCCTTATCCTTTAAAGCCAGGAAGCACATTGTAGTCTTAATACTATATATGCCATAGAAAACCTTTTTCCTGTTTCTCCTCCAAATCTGATAGACTTCACTGTTTGGTTTGCAGTGCTTGTGTAATACCTTCTTTGATAACAAAACAAAACAAACTACCTGAGGGAGGTGTGTGCCGAAGGAGCTGACAGTGAAGGCTGTTCCCCCACTTAGTGCTTAGTGCAGGCCTGGATGGGGTGAAGATACAGGCCCCTGTGGGTGAGGAGCTGTGCTGTTTTTTCACTCTCTTTCTCTCCCTTCCTCAAGCCCAATACCCTATTGATGGGCTAAATAATTACACACAGTATTCACTTCTTATCTTTCATTCTGAAAGGAAACACAACTTTTTCCTTAGCTACCACAGACTTTTCCATCCTGGGTGGTGTGGGTGAGAGGTGAGGTGCTGGAGGCAGGCAAGCAGGCAGGCTGTAGTTCTAGGCTCTGTACAAGTTGTCAGTATGTCCTTAGGCAGGTGACTTACCTCAGTTTCCTCATTCATAAAAGCGGGCAAGGGGGGGAAGTAAGGCTTACACTTCTTTCCTCTCTCATGGTACAGGAATAAATGGGGATACAGCATCCTAGGTGCCTGGCTCAGAAAAGGTTATTTATCATTCTCTTCTCCTCATTTGTACTACAAATGTAGAAACTGAAACATCTCTCCACAAAACCCTAAGACATACTGATGTATGCAGGTGAATATGAAATATCAAAAGTGAAGCTCATGACCTTGGTGAAATATATAAATATACAGTCTTCCTGACAGTTCTTGTGTTGTAATGGACCCATTCTGAGTTGTTACTACTGTAAAATTAGTATTTTGTATATGAAGAACATGTTCATGATTCACTGAGCTTCTGCCTCCCACTCCTCACAGACACCTTTCCCCTCTTTTAATATTTTCTTTTTTAAATTTTTTTTTAGTTGTAGATGGACACAGTATATTTATTTATTTATTTATTTATTTGTATGTAGTCCTGGGTATCGAACCCAGTGACTCACACATGCGAGGCAGGCACTCTACCACTGAGCCCCAGCCCTCTTTTAATATTTTCTTTCCTTTCTGATTGAGAGCTGGAAATGATGGGTGGTGGCCTTTCAGATAGAATCTTTCTCTAGCCAAGGAGAGGAGAAGGCCTCCTGGTGCAGGGACTGAATCTGGCCTTACCAGCCAGAGAAAGTACCTAACTCTATATTATATTTGCTTAGCAAAGCAGAGTTATTTTTAAACGTTAAATATGTATTCATACCCATCTCCCTCTCTCCCCTCCTTTCTTATCTGTATGGTGAATGGGACGAGTGCACCTTAGAGGCAGACAGTCCAGGTTCCAATCTTCACTTTAAAGACTTTATCAGGGCCAAAACCTTGGGCAGCCTACCAACCTCTCTGACTTCCATCTTTTCATCTATATGAGGGGGATAGTCATAATCTCTACCATATAAAGTGGTTCAGAGAATGCACTGCAATGAGAACATTAATCTCTTAGAATAGCACCAAAAAAGGGTTCTTAGTCTTTTTATTTATGAAGGCAAAAAACACCTTTCTCTGAAATTCTCTCGTACACCTGTACTTACAAGAAAATGTAACTGGTCTCCAGGTGGAGCAGGTGCTCAGAGCTCTCAACTTCACCCTGCCTGATGTAGTCCAACTGTGCTGTGTATGTATTCAGTTCAAGTGTGAGGCTGTGTCTCTCATTGTGCTCCTGCATCTCGGAGACAAACACAGGTGGTCTATATTTGCATGACCTGGAATGAAAGAGGGGTAGATCTTATTAAACTAAACTAGTTTCTGTTTCATTGAACAGTATTTTCTGTTTCATTTAATCCTCATACACGATTTAGGTAGGAAAAGCCAGATAGTAGATACATAGGATTTTACTCATTAGGGTACTTCCTGGGGGTGGTACAGGAGTTGAAGGATAGGTCTGGCAGCAGTTAAGTTGGCATTGCCTTTTCTTTTATAAGGAGCACTTTCAGTCTACATTCTTCTTCTAGGTGGTGGTATAGTTTGGGCAGATAATTGGTCTCTGGTTCAGGCAACTTGTTTCTCTGTGTGACCTTCTCTGTCTGTGTGACCTTGACTCATTTCTTAATTTAGTTTCTCATTGTCAACTCACTGAAAATGCTTGAAATTCTCTCCTTAAGGAATATTATGTCCCAAACTGGATGACATTATGTAAGATACATCCTTGGAAGAAAGTCCACTGTACAAATAAGATGATTACTATAAATTGGCAGTAACTTCACAACCACTGTTGGAATGAAGACCTACTTGATTCTGAGATGCTGTTTGAAGTGTCAAGTCTGTGGTCTGGTGCAGACTCCAGGTCTTTGGTGAGGGAGAAGGGACATGGGCCTAGAAAAAAAGAGGGAGGCTGTCCATTCAGCTATACTCACAGACATGGGCTATAGTGTTATTTTTGCTGGAAAGGATTATAAAAAAAGAAGTGTTTGCTATTTTCATTTTTGTAACTTCTTATGGCCCAGAAAAGGAAACTAATGTTTTGGAAATGTTTGTCTTGAGGGTGACTGAGAAGTCCTGTCACTGCTAAGTATACCAATTCCTCATGCTAGTGTGAGATTTATGAAAGACAACTAAGAGGAAGGCAGAGCTTTCTCTTTAGCAGCATTTATGATCATGGGCCATTTGCAGAACTTTTCACATTCCTTTTTTTTTTCACCCATGTGACTTTTACTACAATATAAACTTGAATCTTGATTCTACTGTTCCGCTAGTTTTTGCTTTAACCGTAGGCAAATTACTTCTTGCAGTCTCTGCCCTGGTGTCTTCCTCTGTTGGTGTAATACTGCACCCTTCATTGGGCTGCTGGGAGTATTGACTGAATTGGATGCAAGACAGAGTGCTGGACAGATATCCATTATCCTTATTGCTTAAGGAAATTAAGGTCAAAGACAAGTCACACTGACTCAGATACAGCAGTCTAAGTCCATTGATAATAGGGGTGATAATACCATAACCTGGGTCCTTTCTGGAAGTCTCATTAAAATATAAGAAAGGCTTCCAATAAAGTGGGTGAGCTTAAAGAAAGGTAAGCCCCTGTTACCAGAATAATCCACCTAGTGGACCACTACTCCATCTAAGTGATGGGTAGTAAGCCACTGGGATAAAGATACATAGGGAGAGGGGTGAGCCTGTTAATTAAGATAGCCACTTCCTTTAAATAATTATGAGAAATGAATAATGTCTATTCACAAAAGACATCTCTGCATTCACTATTTATTCCATTCTACCTGTCCATCCTGTCTCCTTATCGTGCCTTTTTAAAAATATTAATCAGTCCTGAATTTTCTTACGTTTTCCAAAAATGCTTAGCATTTTCCCATGTATATATAGCATTTGATGGAGACGGTGGTGCAGGAGCAGGGGTAGGGGTCCATTTATCCAATTTATTGGGTTGCTTTTGAACACCAGGCAATATCCTACATTTCAGGGGACCAAAGATGCCTTATCCTCAGAGTGCACATATTCGGTGGGGAAGCTAATGAAGGATCCATGCAATAAGGCCTAGAAGAGTTCAGGTTCACAATCTGGGAACATAGATGAATAGTGAGGGCTTACTGGTGGGTGTGGTTGGAGAATGATTCCAGTGGGAAATCTAGGATTTAAAAGAGTTTGGGTAGACAAGGGGGTGCCCTAAGAAGAGAGAATAGCAGAGAAAGGCAGTTAATGGCCAAGTATATGGTGTATTAATTTAGGTCAGTATGACTAAGCTTTTTGGGAATTATTCCCATTGACTGGTAGGGTGGCAAAAACTACTTGATATCCTGTTTGTCAAGAAGACTGTAGGACGCTGGGTTTTCAACAAAGTTATAGATAGAAATTAAGGTGACAACTTTTTTGTCCCTTGCTTTTGTCTTTTTTGGCGGGGAGCGGTGCTAGGAATTCAACCCAGACTCCCACTGAGCCACACCCTTGACCTCCCTAAACATCCTAGGAGTTGCTCCCCAGTGAGAGGCTGTCTCTGTGCTGACCTTTCCTAAAGCTGATGTCAAATATTTGAGGCCATTTCTATGACATGCAGATATTACAAATAGGCAACAGTGAAACATTTTTGATGTAAAAAGATTTTAGAATTGTTTGGCTGTGATAAAAAGGCATGTTTCCAAGCCATAAATTGGATCAAGTTTCCAGTTATTACACACTATTAGAGGTGGTTAGATGTGACACTGGGTATTTCACTTAAGTGAGAGGACTATTTTAATGTGCTGTTTTCTTTTATGGAATTTTGGACTTAACCACTGGGTGTTTTATTGGTGGTGATGTTATTGTCTTTAATCTACTCACTTAAACTAGATAGTCTTCATGCTGGCTAAACAGATTCATAATTATTTACCTTTGTTTATTTCCTGATTTTGAACATTGATGCTCTGTCATTTTATTTTTATTCACTTGTGGTTTCAAAAATAATCCCCATGTAGAACTGCTGAGAATTGGTAAGTGGTTCATGTTGGTTGAGAGTGTCCCACACATTCAGATTCAACAACTCTTAGCAGAGAAAAGGGCACAATCAAAAGCCCATGGACCCACTCTGGAGATCTTCAGGGATTCTGTTGGTTGATTGGAAGCAGAGCTCAAAGAAGTATCACCTTCCAGTTCTTTTCAGTAAGGTAGCAGCCACTGTGACAAGTTTTTTAAAAGTTACAGTTCTCTTAACTGAAATTTTAAAAACAAACTCATTTGAAGTATCTGGAAATAAAAAAGCAATAGGATAGTAGTTGCAGTACTGTGAACTTGATCTGTTAATTCCATTGCAAAGTAATAGGGCAGCAAAGAAATCTTAACTTTAGATTAATATCATGCAGGCAGTGTTTCGTCATTCAGCTGTACCTTTAAAAGCCAACATAAAGATGTCTCCTTGCTGTTACTTGAGTCTGAGAGACATTTTAAAGTTTGCTGTTCCCTTGTGGTGAGGGTTAAGGAACTCTGTTCAAGGATATTAGTTGTACACAGACCCATTTCTAGGTTCAAGGCAATCTGTCCTTTGGCTTTGGAAAGCAAATCAGCTCCAGAAATGAGAGTGAAATTGAGTTAACCAGCTTTTGTCCTGTGGCATTTGAAATTGTATCTAGTATGAGGGATTAAGAATTGAAATGTATTGAAGTCTTCTAGCTTGTGCTGTTTCATATTTGTGCAGTTTCTCTTTATTGTCCAGACTAGGGACTCCCCTCCACCCACAGGGCTATAAACATGTCTTTGGTTGGCACTGATGTCTACAGTGTGTTACTAATTATAAAATCAGTCACATGGCTTTCTCTTCACCTAGAACTCATCTGACCACTGCTGCCTCATGTCTCAGAGGTGAAGGGTCAAGGAATAGGCAAGGTCCCCATGCTTGTTGCTGCCACCACACCACTGACACAGGGGGCCACCTGCCTGTCAGTGGCTGTGGTCATCCCCTTAGGAAGCAATCAGGAAGTAGGAGAATCTTTCTAGTGCTCACATTCAGCCAGCATACCCTTTGTTTTTCTTAGTTGTGAAAATTTTGTTAAAAAAAAAATTATCTTGCGCTGGGCGCGGTGGCGCACACCTGTAATCCCAGCACTTGGGAGGCTGAGGCAGGAGGATCACGAGTTCAAAGCCAGCCTCAGCAATGGCGAGGCACTTGGCAACTCAGTGAGACCCTGTCTCTAATAAAATACAAAAAAGGACGGGGGATGTGACCTAGTGGTAGAGTGCCCCTGAGTTCAATCCCTGGTACCAAAAAAAAAAAAAAAAAAAAAAAAAAAAAAAATTATCTTGAAATATTTTAAGCCTTCTATAACCAAAAGGCATGTAAGGTAACATATACAAATAAAATTTGGTTTTAAACAATGTGTCTGAAGCTTAATGGGCCAAAATAAAAAGGCAAGATAATACATGATGGTTTGATTAATAATATTAAAATGAATACAAATTGTATAAGTAAATTTTAATAACAATTTCTCCTTCTTTCTATAGATGATATATAAATAACTCATGTTGGTATTCACCAAAGTTTTTGTGAGTGCTAAAAATTTTAATATGATAATTTCCAAATTCAGGTGAAGGCTTTTTGAAATCCAGGTTGTGTCTAGTGTTCCCTATAGGAAATTTCCCCAAGATAGCATCATTTGCTTATGTGATTATTAAATATGATTTTTAAATGACTTTTTTGCTGAATTGTGGTAGTCATAAATTATATTCTGAACAGATGCTAGATAGATGGTTCAGGAGAAACACTACAGGTGTTGACTTTGCCAGTTGTGTGTGGAATGTGAGGATGACCTGGAATTGCAGATCCTCGTGTACTTCTGCCCTGTCCTTGAACTTTGTGATGATGGTTCTTTTATTTCTGTGGTAATGATACCATAACAAACAAGATTTTTTAAATGACAAATTATATCTTTCTTATTTTTCTTCATATTTATTTGTTTTATTTACAGGTGTTGACTTTAAAATCAAAACTGTAGAGCTAAGAGGAAAGAAAATTCGATTGCAGATCTGGTAAGTGGCAGAGTATGCCCCAGTAATGTGCCGTGTATTTAACAATCCACACGCTTATCTACTAAAATGAACTGTGTGAGCTGGCTCACCTCCCCTACTGTTCTGCTCCTTTGCTCATTGTCAAATCAGATGAACAGCACTTCCTTCATGGGAGAATTTAGCAGCATCTACTTATTTCAGACTGCATTTGCACATGAGGCATTGTGTTGCTTTCATGAGAGCTAGTTGGGAGCCTTTACACCTCTGTTTTTAAATCATTTGACATGATCTTAAAACTGCCATCACTAACATCATTGTTCAAATGCATGTCTTCATGTCTTTAAAGTTATTTTGTAGTATTAGTATTCAGAGCAAGCCCACTATATTCACAACCAGATTGGCAGGAGGTGAAGGCATATCACCTGGGGACTGTTCAGGATGGGTCTGTGCACTGGGCGTACCCCTTCTAGCTGTCCTGCAGGTGGGACAGGTCCTCCTCTGCCTGCCAGGAGTGAATCCAGATGCCGCTTCCTGAAGAGAAGCCCCTTTCTCAGCTCAAATCAAAACGAGAGACCGCACCAGCTGCATTTTAACTGTGTTCAGCACTCACAGCTTTCCCTTCTCTATTACCAACCCAAGAAATATATACTTTAGAAGTATATCAGGTTGCCAGAGACCTTTCTGAAAGAAAGGATAGGCTCTAGCCAGTGGAGCTTGAGAGCTGGCGCGGCTAAGCTGTGCTGAGGATGCCGTTGTGTTTTCCATGATGCCGATGCAGTGCACTCAGCTTACTAACTCCTCTCGGCAGGTTACCCTCAGCTCTGACTGTCTGTCCACCATCTGTGTGTGTTTGCTTTCATCTTCGTTAATCGCTGCTTCATCTGTGGCATCGCCGGTCATCTAACGCTTGAATGTTAGTGCCATGTCTTCATCCTTCATCCGTGTCCCTGTCTGGGGCACCGCTGGAGCTGAGCCAGTATTGGTCGCCTTCCGAGGTATTTGAGGTAATACCTTCATTTGGACATCTGCAACTCCATAACCCACATTGAGGGGTTTGGGGGTTTTATTTTGTGTCGTGTTATTTTTTTTTTAGACTTGATTATGCAACATTAAAGTCTAAGCTAAAAGAGTGAATAACAAAAGGTAGGTATTTATTATTCTAGCCCCCGAAAAGGCAGCAAAGTTTATCTTGTACATTGCTGCTCATCAAAATACATGGAAATGCACAGGTGCTTTCCAGGACCTCTTTCCACCAAGACTATACTGGTGACACTGGATACATCTGGAGTTTGACTGCAGTGCCTCTGACTGATCTAGGCAGGCCCTCCTTACTAAATTCCAGTCCACAGAGAAGAGAGTGATGGTGGGGTAATAGGACCACATGGTGCACTCAGACTGCTTTTCCCTTGAATGTAAAACGTTCTCCAAAACAACTCTCCTGCTTCCCTCTTGTCTCTTCACTCCTCTAGCTTTATCAGCTGTCAACATGACATTGGTAAAGAATAGTGGAGGGAGGAACAAAGAGATGATGCATTGGATTTATTGAAAGGTTGATTTGCAGGTTTTCTACATGGACTATTCCAGTGATTCAGTTAGGAAGTAGACAAGTCTTATCTTTTCCTGAAGGGGATTTCAGCAGTGAATCATATATCCACAATATTCCAACCACTTTGTTAATCATATAATTACTCAAAATAAGATTTTTTTTTTTTAATCTTCTGAAATGTTTTATTTAAAAGATGGGAAAAAACCTGCTAGGGTGTAGTTTGGTGCAGAGAATTTACTTAGCATGTGCAAGGTTCTGGCACTGCAAAAAAGAACAAAGGTAAAAAAAACACAAATAAAACTTTCTCTTCTGTTTTGCTGTTCAGTAGATAAAAAGGGGAGATTGGAGTCATGGTTCTTGTTTTTTAATTACTTATTTAAAATATGGGTTCATTGTCTCTTATTCAGAATGTTTGGGACCAGAAATGTTTTGAACTTCATAATATTTGTGTAAATATAATGAGATACTTTGGAGGTGGGATCCAAGTTCTAAACATGAAATTCATTTATGTTTCATATACACCTTAACCATAATGGCTTGAAGGTAATTTTAAGCACTATTTTTAGTATGCGTACATTTTGACTACAACTTGTCACTTGAGGACAGTTGTGGAATTTTAGACTTGGGGGCATTTGAAGTTTCAGTTCAGGGATGTTCGACCTGTATGCACGGCTTGTTTGGGAAAAAAGCGCAATCCTTGTGCTATTGTAATGTGTTTTGGTGCAGTCATGTGGTGTTTCACTATCATTAGTTGAGGGCATGGGAACAGTCAGTGGAGTCAGAAACAGTTCAAGGAGACACAGGACTGTGCTGGGATGATAAAAGCCAAGCTCTGCTTTCCCACACTGTCCACCCACAGACATATCACCTGTCAGTTTTCAGAGGGGCTTGTTGGAACAAAAGCATTTTTTCCTTGATCATTTCTGTTTATAGCCAATCTAAGAAAATATTCACTATAGAGAGAGCCCTAAAAGTTTATGTACCAGGGCTGGGGTTGTGGCTCAGCGGTAGAGTGCTCGCCTAGCACGTGCGCGGCCCGGGTTCGATCCTCAGCACCACGTACAAATAAACCCATTGTGTACAACTACAGCAAATAAATAAATATTAAAAAAAAAAAATGTTTATGTACCAAAAGCTGCCATTGTCTTTGTCACAGTTCTATGTCACATTTTGTCATTGCCACATTTTTCAGTTCCTTGATTATCTATGGTCAAAAAAGAGCCATTTCTTTCTTCTCTGTAGAGAAGTATTTCTACATGAGTATACATAAGAATTTGAATGTAAATGTTGCAAAATGTATTGACTAGCATATAGTTTCATGAATTTATATTCAAATGCTCTCTGGGAAATTATACACAGTGAACTTGGAGTCATTTTTAAATGGACTGAAGCCATGAAGTATGTCTCCTACCTTGAAGCATAGGATTAAAATGTTTCATCCTATCAGCCCAGTCTTCCCTGCTGGGGAATTTTGTTTCAAGTGGTGTTCTTAGGTTTGCATCAGTTAATTCTCTGCTTGTAAGAAGTAGAACATTTCATATGCTAAAATTGATTTTTGCCCTGCAAATTAATAACTGTATCATTTAAATGCATTGTTATATACCAAACTGGGAAAATAGAATTGCAGGAGTTTTCAATCTGGAAAATGCTGGCTGTTGTGAATGATGATTTAGCCGACATCAATAAACTGCAAATTTATATAAATCAACTTTATAAATCATTCAAGTTCATGGAGATAAAGAACACAAATATTAAGATAATCTTCACAAAATGACAGAGGCATAATGAGTGCTTTACCTTGTTATTGGTTTTTTTGAAATTTAATAATTTAATTTTTTGAAATTTGAATTTTTTGGAGTTTTTATGGTACAACAAATAATTGTTGAATGCAAACATTTCATTTACCCAATCATTTAACCATACATGATAACTTATAATTTAGTGTTCAAAGGAAATAAGTAAAAGTGCTTTTTTTTTTTAATGTTTATTTATTTGCTTTAGATGTACACAATGCAATGCATTTATGTTTACGTGGTGCTGAGGATCGAACCCAGGCCGTGCACGTACTAGGCGAGCGCTCTACCACTGAGCCACGATCCCAGCCCCAAGTAAAGGTGCTTTTGAGAGGAATAGAAAATAAAAACTTTCTCAACCCAAATATTTTGGGTATATGGAATAGTTTCTCAAAGGAACTTGCTTTTCCACCTCAGATATTCAAAGTCAAGCACAAAAAGATAGAATTTAGAATATGGTCTAAAATGGGGAATGATGAATTATTGGGGATTGCTTTGCAAATGCCATATTTTTAAAGCTCATTTCCTATGTTTCACTTTGAAAAAATAAATCATCACATATTTTGATTGTGGTATATAACGTTCCTGTGGCTGATTCTCTGACTTTTCAGAGAAAGTTATTCTAGATAGTTTGTTGATCTTGCTTCATCATAATCCAGCTCCATGAATCCGATTTATTTAATGCATATGCAAAGATACCTTATATCATATAGTTAAGTCAGCCTGAATTTTTCCTGCTGGCTAAGGGAGGTTGGGGGATAGGCATGTTTCTCATGTTTCCTCATAAAGAAACAGCAACAAAATACATATTTGTGCTGGAATGTGGAGTTGCTTGCTTTCACTGTTGTTTGGGAACTGATTTTTGCTGCTATTTCCTAGGGACACAGCAGGTCAGGAGAGATTCAACAGCATTACCTCAGCTTATTACAGAAGTGCCAAGGGGATCATATTAGTGTATGATATCACTAAGAAGGAGACATTTGATGATTTGCCAAAATGGATGAAGATGATTGATAAGGTACATGTCACATTTTTCTGTCCAATGTGAACTCTGTTTGTGGGTGTCAATCATGAAAGGAAGAAGAGGGAAACACAAGGAGGGAGCATGATTTTTCAAAATAAACATTGTTTGATTCATATAAGCCTCAGGTAGGTATTTAGTACTGTGTGATAGATGAGTCAGTGAAGATCTAAATTATCCAGAATCATCTGATTAAATAATAAAAACTATGATTTTTGTTCTGGTACACTGGACTCTGATTTTAAAGCCCAAACATGCTCATTCTGTTGTATCCAATTGTTTCCATGGCATTGGATACATGTTTGTTTGAAAGGCTACTTAGATGCTCATTTCATGCACTTGAGGAGATGGCCTTGTTTGTGGTGCCTGTGGGCTGTCCTGGGGCCTCAGCTGGATATCTGCCCTCGGCATTGTAGATGTCTTTTAGATCCTCTTTTTGAACAAAAGATTTTTCCTTTGATTCATGATTGACCATATACAGAACACCTGTGTCTGCATAATTGATGTAAACCGCATTTTCCTCTAGGAGACGTGTACTCCAAATGCACATTTAGAAGGAAGAGCAGTTTGGGGTAAGATGTGTTAGTATGGAACTGACCACAATTTGAGAGTTTTCTTCCCCTTATGCAATAATTTGATGTTTAATTCCTTTATGTTACTAGCACACCTAATACAAATTTGGGTCTTATCTACAAATTGTATTGAAACCCAATTGTATTTTGTCTATTGTTGTACTAATGATGTTGAGGAATGTTCGTTTCCAGTGTGTACCTCTTTGAAATGTGTTAAAGAACCAGACTTAAAAACATGAAGCAGACCTAGGTGGGATGCCTGCCTTCAGCTCACTCCACACTTGACCTTGGTCACCAGAGACTGAGTTCTCTTTATGCCCAAGTGTTACCCAACCAGCCCATTTTGCCAGCCACACAGTAAGCTAATCGCTAAAACAAGTTTCACCAAGAGTGAAGGAGGAGACCCTAGTCTCCAATTTGCCTTCTTAGGGATATGGTTTGGGAATACTGGGGAGATAAAGCAGCAGAGTGATTTAAGACAGTGGTCTGCATGTGCATAAGGAAACTTCATGGCCGTTCATGGGATACATGTTCAGAAAATGGATGCTTTAGCACTTTCAAAGGGTAGACTTTTCAGCCTCCTGACATCAGACACCTGTGCAAGCCCAAATAAAGGGTTGATTTTAATAAAAGGCCTTCAAGTCCCAAAAAAGTAAACTAGTCAAACCTTTAGCATCATAACCCATGTCAGAAGTATCATCTACAACAAAGCTAGCAGGAGACTAATAATATATAGCCCTGCCTAACTTTCGGAATTAGTGAATTTTAAAGCCAATTTTAAAAGTAAATAACTAAAGGGGAGGAGCGGTTTCATAGTCAGAAGTAAAAAATCCAAAGGGTTGCTTAATATAAATGAGTCTAGGCCAGTTGTGTTTGTTGGATGGCAATTATCAAAGTTAGGATTCTGTCCCTTCAAAGTGTTAGAGACTGAGATCTTATTTTTTTCATGGTTACATTCCTGAGAATGGCTCTCAGGTCCTTGAGAGATGCTCTGAGCTGCAGAAAATCATATTTACAATTGTAAGCCTTTTTTTAGTAAATATTGAGCAGATGGTTATAGCCCATTGATCAAAGGAGTGGTTTTAGAAACCTCAGAGTGTTCTCCTAAGGAAAGTGGAAAGGGACAGTCTTCACTATAGGCTAAAATTTTGAAACTAATGTGATGAACAAAACCAAAGGAAGTTGAGCATGATACCCATAATCCTATCTACTTCAGAGGCTAAGGAAAGAGGATTGGAAGTTTGAGGCCAATCTGGGCAACTTGGTGAGACCCTATCTCAAATTAAAAAGGCCTGGAGATGTAGCTCAGTGATAGAGCACTTGCCTAGCTAGCATGCACAAAGCCCCAGATTCAAAAAATATAAATAAGAAAGCCAAAATATATAAATAAGAAAGAAATACAAAGGAATAAATGCCCTAAATCCTTAGGGCTCCTTTAGGTACTGGAGGTCATGAATCTGCCAAAGATTTGCACTCCGATGCTTACCTCCCTTTGGTTCAGGAGTCTTGCGTTTTACCATCGTACAAGAGCTATCATTCCTTAGATGCTCAGCACGTGCTGAGCACTTACACCTTTACTTGGCCGAGCAACTTGTCAAGGCCACACAATTTAGATATCTTTTGATGTAGTCTGTTTCAAATAATTTTAGGAATACACAAAATTTAAATGTTACTCAATATTTTAACCTTTTTTTAAAAGAAATTATGTTGTGCCTACATATTTTAGAAAGTTTACAAATGTGGCTTGACTGTTTTTTTCCTGATTATGAATTAATGATACTTCATTAATAAAATTTGGAAAATCAAGAAAAGCACAAAGATAAAATCCTGGACTCAATCCATTTAGTTTTACATTTCACTTATTTCACTAAGTATTGTCTTGAGGGCCTTCCTTTGTCATTAAGTGTTCTTCCAAAGCATAGGGTTTTGTTTTTGTTTGGCTGTGTTTTGTTTCATTCTTAATCCATTTTGTTGAACTCTAGGTCTTTTTCAATTGATGACCATTTTAAGTATGGCCTACTTTTCGAATCATTTCCTTGAGACAGAGTCTTGGGAAATGTTAGGTCAAAGGCCAAGAGCATGGTGGTTTGGAAACCTGTCATCAAGGTACTTTCTAAAATTCTGTGAGCCCTGTCCATCACCAGTCCTGCTGGGGTCCAGGAGGTACTCACAGAAAGTGGAAGGGAATGAGCACAGGAGTAAATGAGTGACAAAATCTTGTGCTAGTTTACCCTTGCTTTGTTAGTGTATGACAGTGCCTGCCTTTGAAATTCCACAGTATGCCTCAGAAGACGCAGAACTTCTCTTAGTTGGAAATAAATTGGACTGTGAAACAGACAGAGAAATCACCAGACAGCAAGGTGAAAAGGTGAGAGGATGGTGAGAGCCATGGCTCCCACATTCTGCATCTTATTGTCTTTTTATAAATTGCATATTCTTTTAAATTACAAAATAATTATCAAGTAGCGATCACTGATTCACATCCTTCTCATTTGTTTGCTTTTTTCTCCTATCTGCTCCTTTAAATTCATTCTGAAGTGGAGGAGAAAATAAAGCATGTTGTCATGTACTTGCATTATTATCTAAGCTGACATTTTATTCAGGAAAAAAACATGTTTTTAAGTTATAAAACTGCTTTCATGATTTTCTTGGTACTCTAATATATTTTCACCTTCTTTAACTTTTGCTAAGAATTCAATCATGGAACAGAAATGATATTCACATTTTAAATGTCAGATACATTATATTTTCAGAAACTTAGGCATGTAATTCAACTTAAATGTCCTAATATCATCCCAGGGATTGTGTGTGTGTGTGTGTGTGTGTGTGTGTGTGAGAGAGAGAGAGAGAGAGAGAGAGAGAGAGAGAATGTAGGAATTTGCTGTACTTGTGATCTTAATATTTGAGCATAAATGGGTCTTTATAGACCTTTAGTCGCCGCTTCCCCTAAAGCTGAAGCCCAAAGGCCATGGCTCCCCATCAGAAGCCAGGCCTTACGCACAAACACTGGTCCAAGTTGTGCTTCACACAGAGAAAATAGATACGTGTGTCTTCTCAGTTTGCACAGCAGATAACTGGGATGCGGTTCTGTGAAGCAAGTGCCAAGGACAACTTCAATGTGGATGAGATATTTCTGAAACTTGTTGATGATATTCTGAAAAAGGTAAAAAAAGAATATATCCTGAAAGGATTTTATCTAAAACCTGTTGTTTCCTTTATTGCTATTAATTTGTTGAAATTTTTTATTTAGAAACCAAAGTACAGTAGTTGTACTGAGGTTCAGTAACCAGCACAGACAGCTTACTGTGTAGCTGGTTCCTATCCAGGAGTTTTTGGTGTCCATAGGATTGATATTTTTGATTATCCTTAATGCATTTTGAAATGACTTACACAAGACAAAATAATTATGCCAGGATGGGGAGGGACTGCAGCTTAGTAGAAGAGAACTGCCTTGTCTGCCTGAGACCCTAGCGGCGGCCTTCCCTAGCACTGCAAAAATTAATAAAAATAAGACAAAGAATGTGGGGCTGGCGGGGGTATAGTCAGTGACTAGAGGACTTGCTTAGCATGAGCAAAGCCCTGGGTACCATCCCCAGCACTGTAAGTGAATGAGTTAAGTACCATGTTTGCTTGACATTTGCTTTTCTTTGTTCCTGTTTTTCTACAAGAATTAAGTTCCATATTGACAGTAGAGACTTAGGAAAGTACAGAGACTTCCTCAATGAGGAGAGCCCCTGGGCACTTGCTTTCTCTTGGTGCCCCACTCCCTATAGGAGACTTTTTTTTTTTTTAACCAGGGATTGAACTCAGGGGCACTCGACCACTGGACCACATCCCCAGCCCTTTTTTTTTGGATTTTTTTTTATTAGAGACAGGGTCTCACTGAGTTACTAAGTGCCTCGCCATTGCTGAGGCTGGCTTTGAACTCACGATCCTCCTGCCTCAGCCTCCCAAAGTGCTGGGATTACAGGCATGCGCCACCGCACCCAGCCTATAGGAGGCCTCTTGTATTGCAAGGAAAGTGTTTTGACACCTTCATTGAAGAGCAGTACTTTCTTCAGGTGTTTGTAGGCTTGTATTTAAAGTTTTCTAGTAAGTAATTAAATTTATTTATATAGTTTACACCTTGGTATCTGCCAGGGATTGGTTTTAGGGCCCCAGAGGATACCAAACTCAATGGATATTCAAATCCTTTATATAAAACAATGTGGTGTTTGCATAGAACTTACACATAGCCTCTCATATACTTTTAATCCTCTGTAGATTATTATGATTCTTAATACAGTGTTAGTGCTATGCAAAGTTTTCATGAGAAACTTTACATATTCAGCATTCATCTTCAACAAATTTTTCTTCTAGATAAAAATCTTTCAAAATTATTGCTATGAATGTGTATCTGATAGACAGGAAAATTATTGCTGAGTATGCTTTTTTATTTATAATTCTAAAACTTATCAATAAAGACCAAAAAGAACCAATAAATTAGGCTGTACTATTTAGGGAATAATGACAAGGGGGTGGGGGAAGCATGTTTAGTACAGGTGCAATTTTTTTTTCAAATATTTTCAGTCCAAGTTTCATTGTATATGCAGATGCCAACAATTATAATTTTTCAGTTCAAACAATTCAGAAACTTTTAATACAATGTTTTTATGTAATTGCCAACAGAGGTTATTACTTTATTTAGCATGTGACTCTTTAGAATGCAGACCATTTCTTTCACTTATTAAAAAATGTAAGTTTTTATTATATTGAAAATAAGTGTTCTGTGAAAATAAGTGTTGAAGAGGTTACTGGTTTCTTCTGCCATGGGGTATGAAATAAACTGGGCAGTGTTCCTGTTGTGACTTGGAGTGCCCTGAACTAGGTTGTTCGTTTTGTTTGTCTCACCAACCTTTGATGATCACAGAGCTTTATACTACTATATTTTTTATTTTTATTACTTATTTATTTTTGTAGTGTTAGGAATCAAACCTGGGACCTCACTTTGCTAGGCAAGTACTCTACCATAGAGCCACACTTCTGCCCCTTTCAGAGAGCTTTATAAAACACTTTATTTTTTTATATATAATTGTACAATTTACCTCTTATAAGGTTAAAATGTATTTGTGTTTTCTCATTACCTATTAGATGCCTCTGGATATTTTAAGGAATGAGTTGTCCAATAGCATTCTCTCATTACAACCAGAACCTGAAATCCCGCCAGAATTGCCTCCTCCAAGACCGCATGTCCGATGCTGTTGATTTGCTACTTTGAGACAAGGTGGAAATGATTCCTGAAAGAGGGAAAAAACATTCTATTCTGCACTACAATCATTTTGACAATTTCCTTTCGCACTTTGTAATCCAAGTCAGAGCTATACACTAACTTGTAAATATGCAAATATGCAATCCTGGGTAAGTTTGGGTTATAAATTACATATTTCCCTCCAAATTATATTTCATTCATTGCCCCAGTGTTTAATGTACATACACTGGGAAACATAGTACTTCTAATATGAAGAATGGGAGAGATGAAAGGTATAATGTTTCTTAAATAATATAATTGTCCTTGTTAATTATACTATGAGGACAGAAGATATTCTGATAAGAAGAGAGATTGTGGTGCTTTGCTTACCGTTTTAAAGAAATTTGTAAAACTAAAGACTTTTTGAGGAGAAAAAAAAAAAAAAACGCTATGTTAAGTGCTTTTTTTCTTTATTTACAAGACATTTCCCCAGCTGTAGCATCTTTGGAGTGTTTCTGCCACAAAGCAAATCTCCATTCATAGCTGTTGTTGAAGGTTATTTATTAATGTTCTATGACAGGATATTCCTAGTTAGAGGGTTGGATTTGACTTGGTCCTGAAGCCACAGAATCTCTCATGGTTTCCTGATAGATGTACCCTATGCTTTTACGAACAACAAAAATTCAGTGAAGAAGTGTTTTTGAAACTATAGAAAAAAGATTTTAAAACAACGCTGCTGTCCTAAACAAATCCTGTTTAAAGGAATTTTAAATAGATACATTTTATTATATCAAAGAACATACATGTATTTGCCTAAACATCCTGTATCTTTGTAATGATAAAACTTTTTCCCCTTTATGGTGAAGCCTATTCCTCTTAAGCATAGACTGTGTTCAATATTTGTTTTGTTTTGTTTTGTTTTCCTTTTTTTTTTTTCTTCCTTTCTTTCTTTTTTTTTTTTTTTTTTTTGTTTGTTTTGTTTGATAATGAATTTGTGAACTCTATCTTTGGTATATCTTTTATTAAACTGCACTGTTGTGTTTAGTCAAGGTAAATAATTATGTATTTGAATAACTTGGCGTGTCCTGAGTGTTGTGGTATGAGAAGCATTGTGGTCTTTCTACACTAATGAAGTGCAAATAAAATTTTGTATTTATGAATGACAGTTCATTTGCCACATTTCTTTATAATTTAAATTTAAAGCACATTATATGATAATTTTCTTCACAAACTCTACATATTAATCTTTTTGAAAGTTTTAAATGAGAAAAATGTGGCATCCTCCACTGTAGAAAACAGTGGCAGCTTCTTGAAGGGTTAAATGTGGAACCACATATGATCCAGCAACTCAGCCTCTAGCATACTCAGAAGGAACCAATCAGGTCTCAAACGGACATTTGTACCAAGGTTCACAACATCATTATTCACAGAAGCCAAAAGGAAGGAATAACCCAAGTGTCCATCAATAGAGTAGTGGATACATGAAATGTGATTTATACAAACATTGGATTGTTTTAGCCCAAAAAAGAAAGCCCTGTCACGTGGTACAATGTTACTGAACCTTGAAGACATGTGAAATGAAATAAACCAATAACAGAAAAACATACCATGTGATTCCACTTTTGTGAGGTATATAGAGTAGTCCTATTCATAGAGACAAGAAGAATAATGGTTATTAGGGGCTTCGGGAGGGAGGGGCTACAAGTGGTGTCTGATGGATGCACAGTTTCAGCTGGGAAAGATGAAAGGTATTGGGAGATGGATGGTTGTGATGGTAGCACAACAGTGTGAACGGACTAATGCCACTGAATCATACACTAAAATTGGTGTGTGTGTGTGTATGTGCACAGTGTCCTCAAGAAAAGATTTTTTTTTACCTTTATTATCAACAACTTTGATCATTGATTATGCCAGATATTTATTATCTCACCTCCAAGCCTCTGTGATGTTGGGGCATTGACATTAACATATTTGCCAAGCCCTCTTGTTCTTCCTGTTAAAATCTGCTGGTGGAAGAAACTCCAGAAATTTGGGAGGGAAGAAGAGACTTGCTTGCCATTTTGGCCCTAGCATCTAGCTTCTTGTGGAAGCCCCAGCTCCATTCTTGCGGAGCATCTGGGTTCCTCGCTGTCTCACCTGCTGGGCCATCCCAGCACCTTCTTAATGGTCTGTATCCTTTGGCCCTGCCCCCTCAGTCTGAGCCCCCCTCTCCAGAAATGTAGTTTCAGAAGAGTCCTTTGAGCTCCTAAGTTTGACAGTACCTGTTCATTTTGTTCCCTGAGCCCTGAGGGTAGTAACTGCTGCCTTCAGTTACTAATTGCTGTGTCACCTTGGCATTCCCTTTTTGTCAGCTTAGCATTTTGACAACTGTGCAACTAGTTCCCTGTATTGAATCCCTCTATTTAAAAATACCTCACTATGCCTGTCTTCCTGGCTCTTAGCAAGAGTGGCCTCAGGAAACATACGCTTTAAAGAAGAGTTCAGGAAAGTTTCGTTTCTGTGGGTATTTGAGGCTAATTCAGTAATCTAGCATCTATTTTATATTTACTGCTCAATGTTTGTTGCTGCATTTGTATCTGTTAACTATGTTATTTTTTTGATGTTGGGGGTGGGACATAGGGCCTTGTACATGCTAAGCACCTGCTGTACACCCCAGCTAAAAGTTTTGGTGTTTAAAGCAGGATTTTGCAAGAAGTGTCAATGTGTTTTGTAGCTTTTAAGTTGGATTAAATTTCTGTTCTTGGTTGGCTTTGGGTTTTTTCTCTAATGAATATCTCAATTTTGTGACAGTAGGGCTAGGACTTTTAAGTTTTCTGTATTAACCTCCATAGTGTTTTAGGGGCTGGTTATTCAATATCCATTTTGACAGTGGTTCTCATGATTATTAGTGGCCTGTCTTCTCCTCATGATGGATCAACAGACCATCCATTGTGTGATAAGCTGAAATTTAGTTTGGTCTCTTGATTTTTTCTATTTGTTCCTTTTAAATATTGAATCCCTCTGTTTAAAAATACCTCACTATGCCTGTCTTCCTGGTACTTAGCAAGAGTGGCTTGAGGAAACATACTCTTTTTAAAGAAGAGTTCGGGAAAAAGTTTTGTTTCTATGGGTATTTGAGGCTAATTCAGTAATCTAGCATCTATTTTATATTTACTGCTCAGTGTTTTTGCTGCATTTGTGTGACAGTGTGTATTTTGACATATACATACATGGAGTAAAACGTATTCTGATTAGCATCCCATTCTTATAGTTGTACATGATGTAGAGTTTCACTGGTGTATTCATATATGAACATAGGAAAGTTATGTCCAACTCGTTCTACTATCTTTCTTATTCCCATCTCTGCTCCCTTCCCTTCATTTCCCTTTGTCTAATCCAATGAACTTCTATTCTTCCCTCCCCCACCTTATTGTGTGTTAGCATTTGCATATCAGAGAGAACATTTGACCTTTGGTTTTGGGGGATTGACTTATTTCACTTAGCATGATAGTCTCCAATTCCATCCATTTAGTGGCAAATGCCACAATTTCATTCTTTATGGCTGAGTAATATCCCATTGTGTATATATACCCCATTTTCTTTATTCATTCATCTGTTTAAGTGTTGGGGGTTATTTTTGAGTTGCTGGGGTTTTAGTTCTTCCCGACCTGGGTTTAGCTTCTTCCGGCCTGCGGAGAAAGCTAGGGGAAAAACACGCCCCAGCGAAAGTGTGATGGAGAACGGTAGGAGCCGGCTGGAGGCCCACACCAGCCCTCACCCTCACGATAGAAGACAATCAAGGACGCCCCAGTGAGCCCGGTCAGAGCTGGAACTCAAGTTTATTGAGGAAGTTGGACAGCTTTTATAGAAGACATAGGCCAATCGGCAGAAAGATTATAGGGACGCATAAGGAGCATGGGCAAATCACATTGGCGGAGTCCCTAGCCTATCCTTAGGGTGGTTTCAGTTCTCACTGACACGTCAGGGGAACGCCTCCTGGTTAGGCCAAGTCTGTATCAGGGGGTGGGAGGCAACCAGAGAGTTGAATTTTTCTATTCTTTTGGCTGATGTGTTCTTAAGTCTGCAACATTTAAGGGCACTTAGGTTGGTTCCATAAGTTAGCTATTGTGAATTGAGCTGCTCTAAACATTGATGTGGCTGCATCACTGTAGTATATTGATTTTAAGTCCTTTGGGTATATACCAAGGAGTAGGATAACTGGGTCAAATTCCATTCCAAGTTTTCTGTGAATCTCCATACTGCTTTCCAAAGTAGTTACACCAATTTGCAATCCCACCAGCAATGTACAAGTGAACCTTTTTAGTCTTTTGATTTTTAACTATCCTTTTTCTTTTCTTTCTTTTTTTTTTTTTTTTTTTTTTTGTGGTACTGGGGATTGAACTCAGGGGCACTCGACCACTGGGTCACATCCCCAGACCTTTTTTGTATTTTATTAGAGACAGGGTCTCACTGAGTTGCTAAGTGCCTTGCCATTGCTGATGGCTGGCTTTGAACTCGCGATCCTCCTGCCTCAGCCTCCCAAAGTGCTGGGATTACAGGCGTGCGCCACCGCGCCCGGCTTAACTATCCTTTTTAAAAGGCTGTCTTTCAGGCTGGGGTTGTAGCTCAAGTGGAAGAGTGCTTGCCTAGCATGTGTGAGGCACTGGGTTCAATTCTCAGCAATGCATATAAATAAATGAACAAAGTAAAGGTCCATTAACAACTAAAAATATATATTTTAAAAATTTTTTTTAAAAAGGGCATCTTGAGGCTGGGGTTGTGGCTGAGCGGTAGAGTGCTTGCCTAGCACGTGTGCGGCCCGGGTTTGATCCCCAGCATCATGTAAAAATAAAACGCATTGTGTACAACTAAAGCAAATAAATAAATATTTTTAAAAATAAAAAGGGTATCTTGCACTTTTATAGCTTATTGCCTTAGTGTCTCATTTGATTTTCTCAGAAATATCTCTAAAATAAAATAAAGCCAGACAGAAAATAAATCTTCAGTCATCCATGCAGGTGAAAGGAATGTGATCCAAGAAAGCACAAATAAGAATCACTTAACATCACAAGATCTGTAGACTGCTAGGACCACAAAGTCATATTTATGATCTATGAACTAGACGTTGAACACGGTTGGAGTTGAACTTTTATGTGGACAGTTGTGAATTTCTTATAAAGCAACAGGGAATTGACAGGTGTATCTATGTGCTTATCCTATCTCTTCCTCTTTTCCACCTTCTGGATCTCAGAAGTGCTGTTTTAAGTTAGCAGGCAGCTTTATTTAACAAATTGCTTAAACTTCTGAAATGTGAGAGATGCATACTAGTTGATAACACAAAATAAGGTTAGTCTTACTTGTGTCTAGCAGTAAAAGAGGCTACCCAAAACTAATTTTGTTTTACTTTAAATTTTTCACAAGTGACTTATATTCCCAGGGAGAAAGAAAGTTTTTTGTTGTTGTTTTCCTTTTTTGTTTGCTTGTTTGTTTTTTTTTTTTTTTGTTTTGTTTTGGCACCAGGGATTGAACCCAGAGGCGCTTAACCGCTGAGCCACATCCCCAGCCTGTTTTATATTTTAAGTCAGTATCATTAAGTTGCTTAGGGTCTCACTAAGTTGCTGAGGCTGGCTTTGAACTTGTGTTCCTCTTACCTCAGCCTTTGCAGCTGCTGGATTACAGGCATGCACCACTGTGCCCAGCAAAAATTCTTATTTTCTGGATTATTTGTTGCCTAGACTTTACAAATTAAGCCCACAAACTACAGTTAAGAGTAGGTCAAAGGTTGAGGGTATAGCTCAGTAGTAGAGCCAGGTGCTTAGTATGTACAAGCCCTGGATTCAACCCCCCAGCACTGCAAAAAAAAAAAAGTCACAGTATGATCTATATTGTCACACTGTAGTCAACAGAGTTGAAATTTACTATGCAGTTGTGCTACCCAGTACTCACTGAGTTTGAGCTTGGTAGGAATTGCAGATTAAGATAAATATGACAACCTTTAAGGAGATCATCAAGTACAAAAGATCCACAACTGAAATAATACAAAGCAGAGCTTCCATTATTCGTGGAAGAATACACAAAGACTTTAGGATGCACAGAGGAGAGAGAAGTCAAGGCCAGTGGGGAGGTTGGGAGCCTTCCTTCAGGATGAGCAGACTACCAACAGATGCAAGGGATCGTGTGTTGAAAATCTGTTATGTTAATTTGGAATTAGAGGGAACATTTGGAAAAAGAATGTAGTAAAACATGAACTGTTGCTCCATCAGTTATAATTTCTTAAAAACGATTAAACCTGTTTTCAGGATAGAGATCATTAATTACTAGAAATGTAGCTGAACTATCTGCACACACACAAAATCTAAAGCATATCTCATTCCAATAAATCAACAAGTATCACTGCAAAGGGTTCTACAGTTCTGCCTTGGTATTTTTAGTAAAGGCAAGCTGATGAACTTGATCCATCTGTGGACCCATAGGTGCAAATTATACCCCTGTCTAGACGAACTGGGAAGAGGATAACCCAGCCCAAATCTATCTGCTATTGGCAAAAAAAAACACCCTCTGTACATACCTAGTGAGGTGGGACATTTCCCACAGCACCATGGCCAGCAGAGTCACCAATAGCTCCCAGAGCAATGGGAACTTCATCACTAACTGCTACTGACCATTGAGGGGTAGGGTGTTTAAATCCTGATGAGCAAGACAAAAGAAGCTTTAAAGTCTTATGAGATTAATTTCTTTTAAAAATAGCAAACCTTTCTGGGGTTAGTTCAAGTACAGTTCCACAAATGCTTGTGATTAAAATGTATATTTCATTGTATCACAAAAGAATGGCCTTTTTTTTAACATTTTTTACAAATGTTTATTTATTTGCTTTAATTGTACACAATGCATTTATTTTTACGTGGTGCTGAGAATCGAACCCAGGCCGCGCACATGCGAGGAAAGTGCTCTAATGCTGAGCCACAACCCCAACCCAAAGAATGGCCTTTATTAGTCCACACAGTGGCAGAGCAAACCTGTAATACCAGTGACTTGGGAGGCTGAGGTAGGAGGATCGCAAGTTCAAGGCCAGCCTCAGCAACTTAGTGAGGCCCTAAGCAACTTAGCGAGACCCTGTGTCAAAATAAAAAGGGGCCGGGCGCGGTGGCGCACGCCTGTAATCCCAGCACTTTGGGAGGCTGAGGCAGGAGGATCGCGAGTTCAAAGCCAGCCTCAGCAATGGCGAGGCACTTAGCAACTCAGTGAGACCCTGTCTCTAAATAAAATACAAAAAAGGGCTGGGGATGTGACCCAGTGGTCAAGTGCCCCTGAGTTCAATCCCCGGTACCACAAAAAAAAAAATAAAAAATAAAAAATAAATAAAAATAAAAAGGGCTGGGAGGGCTGGGGATATAACTCAGTTGGTAGAGTGCTTGCCTCACATGCACAAGGCCCTGTGTTCAATCCCCAGCACCAAAAAAAAAAAAAAAAAGAGGACTGTGGATGTGACTCAGTGTTTAAGTGCCTTTGGCTTCATTCCTAGGTACCAAAAGAAAAAAGAAAAAAGGCCTTTATTAAAAGACTGGAATAGTGATGCTACTCCAGTAGGCCCTTTCTTAAAGCATTCCTGGGAAAAGACTGGTTTGGTCTTCAGATACCATGAGCTTTACATTCTGCTAGTTAAACCCATGTGTCTCCCAGGGACCCTCAGCCCCTTAAGGATCTCAATCCCAAAATGCCCTTTAATTCAGGAAATTGTGAAACAGAATAAGGTCTGAGTTCAGTTCATAGCCCTGCACAAATGTCTATTTCCTGATTTTGATCATTGCACTCTAGTAGAATACTAAAGAAACAGGAAAGGGAACATGGCATCTCTCTCTGTTTTTGCAATTTTCCTCTAGATCTAAAATTACCTTAAAATAATTTTAAAGTTACACCAGTGATAGCAATAGCTAGTTACTGGGTGTTTGCTGTGTGCTGGTCATTGCAGCACAACGTTTAGATGCTAATTCAAACCTCACAACCACCAGGCAGGTGGCAACTAGCATTAATATCCCCATTTCTCAGATGAGGAAATCAAAAGATCATAACATGGTTAAGTGGTCAAGATTCAAACCTATACCATCTGGCTGTAGAGACCACATTTCTGATCACAGTGCTTCACTGTGCTCATGAAATAGTCTTACTGTGAGCTAGCTAGGAGCTGAGGGCTATTTCAAGGGTCCTAGGCCCAGAAGGCGCTCTGGTGTGCAGTGCTGTAGAGACAACAAACATGTTAATGCTTGTCCCCTGGGTTTAACACTAACAAGTTGTTTGTGATTTTGGCAGAAGTATTTTCTAGAGTTGTGGTTGGGTGTCAGACTGTAGTGAACTGTGAGAAATGAATTTGAGGTGTGGGAGCAGAGTGTGAATGGGTTGCCAAGGAGAGAGGTCAGAGTTTCAGGTGGGGACAGCTTTGCCAACTTGTAGCAATCTGAGCTAATGTAGGTCAAGGGGAAAGGGCCTGCAGAAGGGGAGAACTTGAACATGCAGGACAGGGTGAGCTTGCGTGGGCCATGGCCCCCAGGGTTGTGAGAGGGGATTTTCAGTATTACCAAAAGCTACCACAGCAAAACAAACAACAACAACAACAACAAAACAGAAAATAGCAAGTGTTGGTGAGGATGTGGAGAAATTGGAGTCCTTATGTATCTCTGGTAGGAATGTAAAATAATGTAGCCGCTATGGAAAATGGCATATGGTGATTCCTTAAAAAATTAAACTTAAAATGACCATATTATTTGAACTTAAAAAGGAAGGAAATTCTGTCATATATTACAACATGAATGAATTTCACATTATGTTAAATGAAATAAGCCAGTCACAAAAAGACAAATAATGTATGGTTCCACTTATATGAGGAACTTAGGGTAGTCAAATTTATAGATTTAGAAAATTCTGCCCAGAGCTGAGGAGAAAATGATTGGGCATTCACAGAATACAAGGTCAATTTACAAAAATTAATTGTATTATTATATACTATCAATAAACATTTGAAGATTGAATGTCTTTAAAGTTACATTTAATTAGCACCTCCTTTGAAAGCCCTCAAAGTTCTTAGTACAAATCTAATAAAATGTGGGCAAGAACTGTATACTGAAAACTGAAAGGTGTCCATCCCCTCTATTTTTTCTATAGATTCACTTCCAATCCTATCAAAACCTCTACAGAATTTTTTGTAGAAATCAATAAGCTAATTCTAAACTTTATATGTAAAAGCAAATGATCTAGCATAACTAGAGTGATTTTGAACAACAAAGTTTGAAGAGCCCCACTATTGCACCTGATTTCAACACTTAACTATAAATCTACAGTAATGAAGACATAGTGGAGAAGAAATAATACACTTATAGACAAGTTGAACAGAAGAGAGTCAAGAAATAGACCCACATACATGGTGAATTGATTTTTAAACAAATGTGAAAAGAGGCAGTTCAATGGAGAAAGGATAGTTCTTTCAATGACTGGTGCTGGAATAATAATCCATATACAAAAAAATGACCTTCAATCCATATTTCTTACCCTATACAAAAAACTATTTCAATGTCACACAGTGCCACATAGATATGTGCAATTTTTATATTTTACGTATCAGTTTAAAAAAAACAAATTTAAAAAGTTAACACAAAATAGATCATAAACCAATTGTGATACCTAAAACTAAAATTTTCTAGAAGAAAACATAAGGGGATATCTTTTCGCAAGCTCCTAAACCCTCTGTGAAATAGATTTTGGGATTATTATAAGAAGAAATGAGATACCTCAATGAAGGTGGCTAACATTAACAGTCCCTGTTTGTCTCATAAATATTGGTTGTCTTGTCACTGCCTTCTCCCCTACCTCATGATGGATCCTAGAATAATTTGTTACAGCTAATTTTACAAAAGCCAATTGAAGTATTAAGTGTTCATAAATAAACTGAACACCAAGACCTGGGTGGTCTTCCATTCAGTCTAGCATTTTCATCAGGTTTCTTATTTCCCACCAGAAATGAGGGCAGCCCTGACATCTGCTCAGTGCTTTTGAAACACAGGGACTGCTCTAAATCAGTGCCTGAGATTGAGTACATTCCAAGTCACAGAAACTGAATACAGTCTTCAGAACTTAACTGCTTGATTTTACCAGGAACTCTGTGACACATAGTTCAAAGTCATACTCTGGACCTTTTTAGCATCATTTCCCAGGGGAAGACACTCATATGAGAAGTGGATAAAGAACCCCTGGACTTGGCTCCCAGGAATCATCTTCTCTGGGCTGTTGACATATGCCTTTATCTGACATAGAACAACCTGTGGGAAACTCTTGTAGAATCCATCATTAAATTTAGTGAAAGTATGTTGTTGAAAACACTGTAAATCTGAATTTAAATTTATTTAAACTATACAGACCCTAAAACCTCAAATACCTTCACTGCCATCAACTCCGAAGAGATGCTGCAATAATGCAAAATTTCCACTAGGAGGAACCAGATGACAATATTGCAAGTTTGCCTCCTTTCTAAATTGTAAAACATTTGTAAAAGGTTTTCTAGTATGTATTATAGATATATGTAACTAAAAGCTATCAGTTGACTATTCAGTGTAATTTAGAATGGGAATATAAAATTTTTTAACTTCACCCTACATTTGACAATAATTTGAAAACTGATGAATCCAGTTTGAACCCAGGAGAGTTTTCTAAATAGAAATCTGACAAGGCCCAGAGTGGTGGCACACACCTGTAATCCCAGCAACTCAGGAGGCTGAGGCAGAAGGATCGCGAGTTCAAAGCCAGCCTCAGCAAAAGCGAGGAGCTAAGCAACTCAGTGAGACCTGTCTCTAAGTAAAATATAAAATAGGGCTGGGGATGTGGCTCAGTGGCTGAGTGCCCCTGAGTTTAATCCCTGGTACCCACCAGCCACACCCTGCCCTTGGGGTGGGGGTGGGGGAACTAACATGAGGAAGTATTAGAGGAGGGAAGTGTGTATTTGGGTAGTGGAAAGTGTTTGTTTGGGGGTTTTGTTGTTATATTTAGGCCTTCCCTATGCTCTCCAGGCTAGTTTCAAACTCCTGGATTTGAGTGATCTTCCTGCCTTAACTCCTGAGTGCTGGAACCACAAGGGCACACCCCCCACACCTGGTTTTGTTTTGTTTTGTTTTGTTTTTTTGGTACTAGGGATTGAACCCAGGGGACACATAACCACTGAGCCACATCCCCAGTCTATTTTTTACTTTGAGACAGGGTCTCGCTAAGTTGCTTAGGGCCTCACTAATTGCTGAGTCTGGCTTTGAACTTGCAATCCTCCTACCTCAGCCTCCTGAGCCACTGGGATTACAGGTGTGCACCACCCCACCTGGCACACCTGGCAGGTTTTAAAGATAATTCCTCGAGGACAGCAGATACAGCTCAGAGGCATTCTCTGTGATTTTCTCCCTGAGACTCTTTCTGCACAAAACCATTATGCATATATGAGACCCTGGGTTCAATCCCCAGTACTGCAAAAAATAATAATTCTTTGGGTAAAATGTATTCTTTGCTTGTTTTCTAAGTGCAGAGGAAGACAAAGCTGTATTTTATTCACTAAATCTACCTGGTATTTATTTGCCTTTAAATGTTAGTCATAAACCACACTCAAAGATCAGGACTCTTGATCATGCATAGGTAGCAGGAGCAAGACAGGAAGGCAGTGGAGTCCTGGTAGTGATGCCACAGGGAGGGAGGTGGTAAGTCCCAGAAGTCAGAACTGAGAGGAAGCAAGGAGCTGAGTGGCTTATCCCTGCAACCCTGGGGAAGGAGTTTAATGAGGCAACAACACCCTCAAGTGCAGTGTGAGAAACAAAGAAGTTGGAAGCAAAAAGCTTTTCTGAAAAGAAAAAATGGAGGGGGAGCAGCAGATGAATGCTATAGATTTTGTAAATGTGAAACCTGGGCAGCGACACCATGGAGTTATGATCCTACTTACACCAACTAGAAGCAACGCATGACTTTAATATGTTTCTAGTTAGGTAATGATTAGGTTTAGGATGTAAGAAAAGGGTACTAGCTTTGTCCTGGTTTCTCTCTTGGGCAGTTGGGGTTAAGCAGAGACAGAGCTTAGAGAGGTCATCATGGAGTTAACAGGAGCAATATGAGGACAAGGCCATTTTCTCTTGGCCTCTTAGATAAGGAACCATCTGCAGTGCTTTCAGTGGGGGAGTCTGTCCTGAAGGACTTCTGGTTTGGTTCCGTTCTATATTGGTAATTCTGATTGCAGAATAATATACCTAAAGAAAAGAACACTAGTTATGAGTTGTACAGGTTCAGTTTTTCTCCGAGTGACCAGACCTCTTCCCCCAATAAGAAAGAGCCGCATGCCGGGCGCGGTGGCGCACGCCTGTAATCCCAGCACTTTGGGAGGCTGAGACAGGAGGATCGCGAGTTCAAAGCCAGCCTCAGCAATGGCGAGGCACTTAGTAGCTCAGTGAGACCCTGTCTCTAAATAAAAATACAAAAAAGGGCTGGGGATGTGACCCAGTGGTTGAGTGCCCCTGAGTTCAATCCCCAGTACAAAAAAAAAAAAAAAAAAAAAAGAAAGAGCCGCATTAAAACCTCAGAAGTTCCCTCCTACACGGTCCCTCAATTTCTCGCTCCACCAGATAAGCTTGTTGGAGTTTGAACTTCATGTATATGAAACACACTTAAAGTGTTCTTCTGTGCCTGCTTCTTTAACTTGACATGGTGTTTGTGAGCTTTGTCCAGGTTGTTGAGGGAGGTTGAGGTTCAACCTTGTTGAGCATGGTATTCCACCATAGCTTTTCCAGTTTTGGTACTCTCCATTCTATGTTGGAGTTGTTTGTGGATGGTATGAATATTCTGCTTCTTTCTTTCAGTGAACATAGGTATGCATCTCTGTTGGGTATTTTCTGGGAGTAGAGCTCTAGGTCATAGAATATATAGGTTCAGGTTTAATAGATACTGACAAGTAAGTTTCCCACAATATTGGTACCAGTTTACACTGCATGTATATAGTAGTTCTATAAGTAGTTCTATAATTAAGCTGAAACTATTTAATATTAAAATACTAATTTATTATTTCATAATAAAATAATAATTATCCAAATGACTGGATATTTAAATTGTTGAAATAATACAATAAATATTTAAACTTACCTAAATTATCTAAATAATCAAATTACCATTTAAATACTAAAAGAATATTCAAAATGTTTGGATAATTAAGTAAATATAATTATTTATTATAATTATATTAATATAATTTCTTAACAACTTGAAACTTCCTATTTTTCCCTCTTATCCATTCTGATAGGTACGCAATGGCATTTTATTGTGGTTTAATGTTTTCTCCCCATCCTTTGCCCATAATCCTGTTGAGTTGTCTACCTTTTCTTTATTAATTTGTAGGAGCTCTTCACATATACTGGATACTCTCCTGAAACATTTCTTCTAGAGCTATAAATGCTAATGCATGATGCCAGGAGAACCCAATGGTTTTGTGCAGACAGAATCTCAGGGAGAAGATATTAGAGAATGAGCCCTCAGTCAACGGCACCAGGCTTCCCTGGACTGTGACTGGAAAAGACCAGCAGATACCAATATCATTGCTAGGATAAATTCCAAGAAGCAAGGGCATAAATTAAACTCAATCCAAATAATATCTGACTTAGTGCTTTACTGGACAACTTTGGAGAGAAAGTTCTAGAATGGAGCATTTCTTCAAATTGAACTGTTGTACAAATTACCATTTTAGTACTTAAAGAATTTGAATGTTAAGATAATTCAGATATGTTTAAACATTGTATTATTTCAATAATTTAAATATTAATTTGAACAATTATAACTATTTTATTACAGAATAACAAATTATTATTTTAATATTAAATAGTTTCAGCTTAATTATAGAACTACTAGCATACACTGGTACCAACATTGTGGGAAACTTACTTGTCAGTATCTATTAAACCTGAATCTACATATTTTATGACCCAGCGCTTTACTCCTAGAAAATATCCAACATGATTGATTGGCTTAGCAAGAAGGGTTCAGATATGGGTAATGACTTCCTATAAAAATGAGCCCCACCTGGCACTCAGTATGATCTTGGCATTGCTTCTGTGTTGGAAACAATCACTGTGGTTCAGCTCACTCTTCAGGCTGATGAATTTATAAAGAAAGTAAGTATTGAACATTATTGCCAAGAGTTAAGGCTTTTCTGTTTAGCCTGTGTGAGATACTCAGGAAAGCTGGAGACTTTCTCCTCTGACTCAGGTTTCAGTGCCTGTTTTTGCAGCTCTTGGGAGGCTGTCCCATAAGTCCTCTTACTTATTGCCATGGTAGAGCCAAGGACAGGGCAATTACTTACCTGAGTGGTCCCGAAAGATCTTCTCTCTCCAGGTGGGTAAGACAGCAGTTTGGAAAATAGATTTCATGAGAGCCACTGGCACCCGCATGTCAGTCTAACCTAACAATAAGGTATGCCTGCTCCCAGACTAGCCCAGCACAAAATAGTTTTGCATTTTGTGTCTGGCATAATTTATGATGACTATCTGAAACTGCCACATAAATTACATCTATGTCACATTCCAAGAAAGGTCTGATTTCATAGGAAGAAATATTTTAAATTCAAGACAGTGCAAAATCTCTAGCCATCCCACAGCCTGGCATATAAAACTGTTGGTGTGCTCCAGGCTGCTGGGCGCTGCACTAACTCTGCTATTTCTAACACAAGCCTGGCTTTGTCATCCACAAGGTCACTCCCTGTCCCTCACGGGCCACTCTCTGCCTCGAGGCTACAGGCAGAGGCAGCCAGCGCCTTCTCTTTCATTTCCTTTCTCTCCTTGACTCTAATGATCCAGGTTGCTCCTTTCTTTCTTTCTTTTTTTTTTTTTTTTTTTTTTTTTTTTTTGGGTGTGTGTGTGTGTGTGTGGTACCAGGGATTGAACTCAGGGCTCCTTTCTGTTTTTACCTTTCCTCCTTGGGCAGAATTTGAAAGTCCTCCAGGATATTATTTTCTTCCCTACCCATGCCTTTATTTTTAATGTCCAGCAGCTGGTTCCTTTCAGATTTTTACAATTACCTTTCCTTGTCTCCACCTTCGAGCAGTTTTCTTCTTCTTCATCATCACCATTTATTATTTTTCCTTCATTTTTAGGGGAAAAAAAATTTGTGTAAGTCCTGCATATGCTGGAAGTTGTCTCCTGAACCCTGAGCCCACCACACCCCCTCCCCCATACAAGTTTAGCAGCTGCTTGGCCTTTCTCCTCTTCAGGCCCCCAACCTCCCTGTCCCTGGAGGCTGTCGTGTTACCATGGCAACTAGCAACCTGCCAAATCAGGGAGCTGGGGCTGCTTGCTGGGGCTTTGGGAGTTGGTCCAGCCAATCTCCCTTAGCCCTACATGAATCCGTCCCATCAGATGCCCTCTCAGTCCTAGAAGGATCCTGCCAGCTGTCTGCCTTCATTTGTCTTGCCAGTTACTTATGGGGGTGAAGTTCATGCCCAGGTGAGGGTCAACAGAAAGCTCTATTTTCTCTGTGGAAAACACAGTATCATTCTGTCCTTGGTGTAACTCAGTTTGAAAGTCAGGAATAAATGTCTTTTAAGCTGAAATGATGGCCCCACTTGGTCTTGGTGTCTTAATGAGGAATTTGGCTGGCAGCAGAGGCCAGAGAAGGACTCTAAGAAATTGGAGGGAAGAAACCTAGACAGATTTTATACATCAGTTGCTAAGGCAGCTCCCTGTCCTAGGAAGGGTTTCTATGGTGCCCCTATGGAATTTCTCTCTCAAATGTGTCTCCATAAACCAGCTTGAACACAACACCATGGGCTCACAATCATTTATAAGCTACTTTGTAACAAAGAGTCTCAGGCGCCAGGACAGACAGCTCCCACAGGGAGGGTGGGGCAGGAGGGGGAGCTCAGCTGGGGGTGGGGACGCACCACCAGCAGCCAAACCACACTTGTACTTAATGACTCAGCTTCAGAGCAGCTGCCAGCAGCCAGGCCTCAAGGTCAGATCTCCATTGATAGTTAGTGGTCTGGACACCTGCAGATCACCAAGTTCAAAAGGATGGTAAAGCCCAGTGTGATGGTTCAAGCTTGCAATCCCAGTTACTTGGGAGGCTGAGGTAGGAGGATCACAAGTTCAAGGCCAGCCAGGGTAACTTAGCACGACCCTGAATCCAAACAACAAAAAAATGAAAAGGGCTGGTGATGCAGCTCAGTGGTAGCATGCCCCTGGGTTCAGTTCCAATACTAAAAAAAAGAAAAAAAGAAAAAAAAGTAAAACCAGCACCACTCAGAACAGCAGAATGTCCAGTGAAAAGGCACTGGACTAGAGTGGACTTCTATTTCATTTTTAAGTTTGCCGTGTTCTTTGAGTTTGAAAATTTTTCTGAATTCCTGAGACCCCCCCTTTTGTCACATCTATAAAATGAAATCCTGGGGAAGAGGAGAGAGCATGCCTGTCAAGTTTTCAGGACAAATACCGGTTAAGAATGTTCTGATTTCCATCATTTGGTGCCCCAAAGAAGGGCCCATTCCTGGGATCCAGGCTGACCGCTGGACCAACCTGCAGAGTGGTCAGGGTAATTCTGGCAGCCAGTGCCTGCACACTCGCACCCCTGCTTCCGCATCTTCCCCACCCTCCTCAGGTAACCAACAGCCTCTTTTCTCAGAGAAATTGGAGTAGGCCTTTGGCTTTCAAGGATTTATTATTGGACATTTGGAAGTTCTTCCAAGATGACTCAAGTGTCAAGAAAGGAGGACATGTGACTTTGTTGGATTGGAACTGGAGCCTGAGGCCCCGGGTGTTCCTGAGAGTGCTTTGCAGCCCTTCACCTCCTAAGCACTCTCTGTGAGTCTGACAGGTGCCACTAGTCCTGTGGGGAGGAGTCATCACCCCACTTCACAGAGAAGGACACTCAGAATGAGTTTGACCAAGGCCACCTGGTGACAGAAAGCCCAGATCCTCTTCTCCCTCCTCCCCCCAGCCTCTGAGGGCTGGAATGTTCCTTTAAGTCCCAGCTCAAATGACGTTCTCTGTGATGCTTTCCCTGTTTTATTTTTTTGCAGTGCAGGGATCAAACTCAGGGCCTCCCTCTTGCTAAGCAAGCACTGTACCACTGAGCTACAATCCCAGTCCACTTTCCTCATTTTGAAATTTATATTATTTCCTATTTCCAGCATTTGGCTTTAGCACTTAGCACTTCTGTGAAAGCATGTTCTATTTTGAACAGTTCTTCTTTTCCTTCCAAAGGTGCCACCTGATTTTTTTTACCACAGACTACTTATGCAGTTTTTTAAGTATCTTACAAATGGGCACCCAAGGTATCCTATTGTAGGGTATTCACAAAACACTCGCCAGCTATGTTTCTTCTGTTCTTGCACTGAAGGTCTGTGAGCTGCCCATTCAGAGCCTAATCTTCCTGTAGCCACTGGTCCTGAGCAACTTCTGTAAAAAGAAGGATCTTTTTTAAAAAGCTTGGGGATGTACCTCAGTGGTAGAGCACTTGCTTAGCTTGCCCATAGACCCTATGTTAAATCCCCAGAACCAAAGGAAAAAACAAAAGTTTTTCTACCAAATGTCTGACTGGGAACTTTGACATATTCAGATGGGTCTCTCTGACCTTGGATTCCAGCTATCTGAGATTCTACATGACTTTCATTCTTTTGAATATTATGAGACCTGTGTATGCCAAGAAAAAAATCCATACGTGAAAATTCATACCAAATAAAGCTGGTTATCATGGTTATTACAAAATTATAGCAATTTCCTTCCTTTGTGAAATCATTATCAAGTTGCTTTAAATAGTAAGCTTCTTTCTGTACTTTAAAATATGTGATCCAAATGGATTGAATGAATTTTCACGAACGTGTTCATAACTATATCGATGCATACTGATAGGACCATATTTCTGTTTTCACTCATTCATTTATTTGTCCATCCTTTTTCTTCACAGGAGGGGAAAGAACTCTGGTGAAGGAGACTTTCTGTTAATGTGATTTTCTTGACTCAGTTGGCTGGTTAAGAAGGCTGGTTGGTACTTGAGTTATAATTACTTCTTAGTCTGTCTCCCCAACTGGACTGGGAAATGCTTTGAGGGCAAGACACTGATCTTTTTAAAAGAGGGACTGACCCAGAGCAAACATGCAATGAATGAATTTTGACAAACCAATGTGTCTGCCAAGGAAGGAAGGAAAGAAGGGAGAACGATGGAAGAAAAGAAGAATAATTTTATTTATCAGTGATGTGACCATGTATATTGATGGACGCATTTAAACCACAACCTTGTAGAGTTTATTCAGGAATTGCTACTTCTCTATAATCCTAATACAAACAGAAGTCTTTGCACTCGAAGAAACTTCCTTGGCCAGTTATAAAGTGCATTTAGCATTAATTGCCATCTAAGATGTAACTCTTTTGTGAAAACACAAATTACACTATTGCCTCTTCTTTTGCCTATTAGTACAAATTGAATAAATGGTGAACAATCAAACTTGCAATTAATATAGCATTGATTGGAAGGAGGATTAGGAAGCTAGAGAACAGGTGGACCAGAATGTGGTCCACAATTCTCAGTGGACACTGAAGGTCAGTCTTCAATAATTAAGAGATTTAGTTTGTTCAAGGCTGAGGCTCATTTTAATTTTTTCCCTCCCTTCTCTGTTTGAATTTTACCCAAGAAAACAGCACAGCCTGTTGCCTAGGTAACTGGCTGTCCTGCTGCCTGGCAGAGATTGAAAACCACACCCTCTCTCCTTACAGATTTGCATTTGCAGCTGGCTCTGGGTGACCTTGTAGGACTGAAAGCTAATCGGATCTGTGATGAATGAGGATGCTGGGGCCCTCCCTATCCACCTGATGTGCTGAGAATAGGGCTCCTGAAGGCCCAGCATCTGCTTCTACAAGGAGCCTGTTTAAGCTGTTACACACGCCCACTTGGTCCCTTAAGAAGAAGGCTGGAAAATGTTTTTGTTTTAAAAGTGATAATAGTAGCAATAATAATGCACTCTAGGTTGTTACTTCGTACAAGGCCCTTTGGATTCTAACTTTGACCACTTTTTCTTTTTACCAAGTTCCCAAAGAACCTGTAGTTAGCTGAACTTGAGACTTACTGAGATGAAGACAAAGACCTTGAGCTCCCAGTTTAGTTATGTTAATTAAAATTAAAAATGGAAAAGGGGGGAGGTGAGGAGAGTATGCCTAGACAATAGGGATCCCAGTCATTTGTCCACCGGATAAGTCTTTATTCTATGGCTTTGGCAACAGCCGCTCCTTTCTTTTCCCCATTGTGTGCCAGTTGGCTCAGTGACTTCTGAGGGGGACAAGGCGCCAGCTGTATGCTAAGTACAGAATCTGGGAGTGGGGTTGCTGGCAGAGAAGGCCTTGTGTTAGATTACTGTATTTCTATATCACTAGCTTCCTCCTCTTCTTTATGTCATATAACAATTAACACCTGTAGTTACTTCATAGTTGCTATTCTAAGCACTTTGTATGTATGAAATAATTTCAGTCTTACACTAACTTATGTGACAGGCACTGTTTTTATGCCAATATTAGAAATAGAACAAGAGAAGTGAAGTGACTTGTCCAGGCTTTATGTGTAGTAACTGGCAGAGTGAGGGCAGAGTCTGACTTCAGAGTCTGTCCCTCAACTTGCCCATAGGTGTGGCCTGAGTGACAGTGCTCAGCCCAGCAAGAGGGAGGAAAGCAAAGCTCTTGAAAGCAGGTGCCACACTGACTCCTCTCCAGTGTCTCCACTCCCTCTCTGGCCTGGCAAACTGAAGATGAGCTCTCCATCTGTCCTCTCCCACCTCATGCTCCAGGTCCTTGTAGGGACCATGTGGGAGCTTCCCCCTTCACCCTCTGAAGGTTTGCTGAAAGAACCGACAGTAGACAGATTAACAGGAAAAAAGGCCTACAGATTTATTGGGGGGGGGGGTGGATCTCAGGAGAAAAATTATCCAACAGTTCAGTGAAGTTCAAGCTTATTTGCTTTTTTTTTAAGGGGAGAGGAAAGTGGGGATGTAGACAATTTGAAGGGGTAGCAAATGATTTTTAGGGAGAATGAATGGGCCAAGAGGGCAGATAATAGTTCATAAATGATTCTCTTGGAAAGAAGGAATAGGCTCAGGAAGGGAACAATAGCTTGTGACATCTATCCAAGTGTGATGACATTCTTCCATCTCCCTTCCTACCATAGTTTAGTTAATGAAACCTCAGAGAGGAGACCAAAGGCAATTTTTCCCTCTTGGATCAGTCTGTTTTAGGCAGATAAGGGAATATCAGAGTAAACCTCTTCCAGCATTTGCTGCTCTCCAAGAGCCTTTAATTGAAAATAATCAGCATACCAGGGTATCATGTTTGGGGATGAAATTCCCTGGGCTCCTTCATCTTCCCTTGTCCCTTCCTGGAGTACCACAGGACTGTACAGCCAGGGAAGCACCAATACAGTGTCCCTGCAGGACAGTGAGCATCTAAAGGAAAAGAAAAGAGGCTGTACACATGACAAACACCTAGGAAAGCAGGTGATTAATTCACAATTTTAAACAGTCTTTTCTGAGCACCTGCCAAGTGCAAAGCCTGGCTTGGAACAGGGTGATGCACTGCCAAGAGAGCAGGTAGGGGCTCTGTCCTCCTGCTGGGTGGGGAGCAAATACAGGAGACACCAGAAAGCAAAGGTAAAAGAGGAGGCTCCCATAGCAGAGGAAAAAGAGTGAAGGAGCAGAGGTGAGGGAATGCTTTCAGTGCCATGCTCAGAGAACACCCGAGAGGCAGAGATAAGTCAGCCAAGAAGCAAGGGACCAGTGCAGCCTCAAGAAGGCCCTCAGAAGGACTCTAGAACAGAAATGGGCAAGATGTGCTGGGCAAGCAATGGACAGTGGCAGGAGGTGAAATCAATGGCTCACTAGGTTCTCGGGCTTAAAGAGGAACCTGAACTTTATTCTTTTTTTTTTTTTTTTTTTTTTATGTTCATTTATTTGTTTTAGTCGTACACAATGCCTTTAGTTCTACGTAGTGCTGAGGATCAAAACCTGGGCCATGTACACACGTGCTAGGCGAGCACTCTACCACCAAGCCACAACCCCAGCCCTGCACTTTATTCTTACTACAAACATTCACCTAGGAAAAAAGAAGGCAGCCTGGGGTGGAGACGGCAATTTGTTTCGAGGTTTAGATGATGTTGTGCATGTACACATGCTGACACAAAGCAGTGATTAAAAAATGGTGGTGGTTGCTATTGAGTGCTTCCTGTGGGTCAGAAATCTTGTCTGCATCACCCCCCAACCCTGAGTTTGCCCAGCCCCCTGCACCCCTATTGGGGCTGGGAGACTTAGGATTCTACCCAGGCCCAGCTCAGGCTCAGTGGACTCCTCTGCCCATGCTGCCTCGAAAGGTGGCAATATTGAAAGCAGCGAGCATTTACTAATTCCAACGGGCCAGGAATTGCTAAGGGAGATATATCACAAAAACATGTCGTAAGTAAACAAATACCACCTGTGAGTGGTTTAAAGAGGGTTAGATGTGAACTTGTATTGAACTTGATAAAATCATTTCAACAGATGTGGTGGATCTCTTCCCATCCTCCCTTTCATACATGAGGCTTGACATGGATGTGACTCCCACAGGGATGCACATTTAGTATGGGCAGAGCGTGAACTTGAAGTCAGTTGGGCTGTAGTTGTTCTGGCTTTACATAAAAAGCTGTGTGGAATAGGAGAGCGCGATGACATTAAACCCCTTCGCCCTGGGCTGACCAAAGGCATGAAAGGAAACCAAGGAATAGAGAAAGAAATGGGAGAAATGGATGTGTTGCTGCATGTGTGTTCTAGCATTTTCATGTGCTTGCAATATTATGGTATGACCAAAAAAAAAAATGGAAAAAAAGGGGGAATGAAGGAAAGGTAAGAATTTGGGGAGTCAAGTATTTTGAGAGAGAATGAAAGAGAGAGAAAATGAGAAAATATTTAACAAGAGATTAGGGTTTTATTTTCACTGTGAGGAATAATCCGTGTTTTTTTTTTGGTTTTTGTTTTTTGGTTTTGCCTGTTTCAAAGATAATGATCCCAAGTTCCTGCCCTGAAATTCAAAAGTATAGTTGTCAAAAATATAAAACGTTTTCCATTTAGTAATAGATACTCAGATCTTGTTTAAAAATGAGATGTTCAAAATAAAGTTGAACCTCCTACCTAATGCCATCAACAAAAATTAACTCACAAGGAGCAGAAGAGCTGAGCAGAGTAGCTCCATGTTAGAGCATTTTCCTAGCACGTGTGAGGCCCTGAGTTTGATACTTAGCACCATATAAAAATAAATAAATAAAATAAAGGAATTTTTTAAAAAATGGATCAGAGGCCTAAATATAAAAACCAAAACTTAAAACAAAAAACAAAAACAAACAAAACCTCCTAGAATAAAACCTAGGAGTAAATCTTCATGACTTTGGATAATGATTTCTTAAATATCTCATCAACTGCACAAGCAACAAAAGAAAAAATAGATAAATTACTTCATCAAAATTAAAATTTTTTTTGCTAAGAAGAATATCATGAAGAAAGCGAAAAAAAAAAAAACAGCCTACAAAGTGAGGTTATCTGTATTAAAATATTTACAAATCAGGTATCTGATAATGGACTTTCATCCAGAATATGTAAATCACTCTTATAAGCCAATAATGAAAGGACAACCTAATTTAAAAAGTGAATAAATGATTTACATAGACTTTTATCCAATGCTGATATAAAAAGGGCCAAAAAGTACATGTAAAGATGCCAACATCATCAGTCATTAAGGCAAAGAAAATAAAAACCACAATGGAATATCACTATATATGCTTGAAAATGGATATTATCAAAAACTCAATATCAAGGGTTGGTGGAGACACAGTGAAACTGGAACCCTTTTGCATTGATGGTGGAAATGTTAAATGTTGCAGCCACTGTGAAAAAATATTTGGAAGTTCTCATAAAAAAACTAAACGGTGTTATCCTATGACTCAGAGTTACCATATGACTTGGAGAAATAGACGTAGATGTATATCTCCATAAGAAATGAAAACATATGTCACATAAAAAGTTATACATGATACATGAATGTTCATAGCAGTGTTATTTATGATAACCAAAAAGAAACAACCTTAATGTCCATCAACCAATGAATAGATAAGTGCATTGTGGTAGATTCATACAATGGAATAATATTTGTCAATAAAAGGAACAAAATACTTATCCATGCTACAACAAAAACAAACCTTGAAAATATTAAGTGATAAAAGCCAGTCACAGGGCTGGGGTTGTGGCTCAGTGGTAGAGCACTCGCCTAGCACGCGCGCGGCCCAGGTTCGATCCTCAGCACCACGTACAAATAAAGGCATTGTGTACAACTAAAATAAATAAATAAATATTTAAAAAAAAAAAAGTTTAAAAAAAAAGCCAGTCACAAACAGAGCATATATTGTGTGATTCCATTTATGTGAAATGTCTGCAACAGGCAAATTCATAGGGACAGAAGGTGGATTCGTGGTTGTGAGGGCTAGGAATGATGGTAGCGACTGCAGACTGGCTGCTTATGGCAAGGACTTTCTTTTGGGACTGATGAAAATGTTCTAAACTTGAGGTTGTGGTGAATATATTTAATAACTCTGAACTTTATACTTTAAATGCTGAATTTTTGGTATGTGAATTAGATCTCAATAAAACTATCTTTTTCAAAATATGGAATATTCTAACTAAAGGGAGCTTCTAGGAAGAAAAACTGTTAAATGCAAAGTGCCTGGTGTGGAGCAGGGGCGCTCGTTGGCAAGGCCATTTCAGGCCAGCTCCCTGTTTGCACACTCCTCATCTCAACATACAAGTTCATCCCTAGTTCTGCCTCTCCAGTCACACTGACATCGTCCCAACTCCTCAGCGTGGTGCCACCCCATCCCCTGTGTCCATGCCTTTATGTCTCCTGTTCCTTTGGATGGGAGACTCTCACACATCCTTCAAAGCCACCAGTCAACCAGGAGGTCTACTGGTCTTACTCTATTCCCCCAACACTTAAAATTCTAGAGTCCTCATCTCTCCCTTATATGTAGATCGCAAGCAGCTGGAGAAAATAATGGACATCTTCTTGAGGTAGAAAGTTATTAGAAAAGTGCCAGTTTCTTGTGCAGATGTGCCTTTCCCTGATGAGCAGAGATGAGGCTCTCTCACAGGTGAGAGTGCAGTTTACAGAGTTCAGGAGGAAGGCAATGGATGAGCAGATGGGGAACAATAATACTAGCTGATTCTTTTTCTTTTTTCTATTTTTTATTTTATTTTATTTTTTAGGAGACAGAGTCTTGCTCTGTTACCCAGGCTAGTCCTGAACTCCTGGGCTCTAGGGAACCTTCTGCCTCAGCCTCCCAAACTAGCTGGAGCTACATACAGTTGTGTGCCACCATGTCTGGTTTAGTGGATAGTTTTTGCATGCTCGCCATGCCCCATGCTCTGTGCTGTGAACTGAATTCATGTAGCCTTCACAGCCCTGTTGGGATCAAATACATTGCTACTTTTACAGTGTCTGTGACAGTGTCTGACAATCCTGGGTGCTTTATAATTGTTTGTTGAATCAAATAAAATGCATTTAAAATTGAAACAATTTAAAATAATATTTTCAAGGTTGTATAATAGCCTTATGTTAGAAGTTAAGGCGAAAAGCCAAAAACTTAATGTGATAATGACTACATTTGAAAAAAGAAAAAGAAAGCAAGTCATAAGAACAGAATCAAAGGAAGGAAGGGGACTATGTTTAACAGTAATATTTCTTTCAGTAGATCTTTCAGTTTCTTTGTTATTTTAAGTGGTAAAGAGTAATGTAAAGTTTTTCTTTAGGAGTGTGCATTATTTTCATGACAAAAACATAAGCCCTAGGATTTAATCTTTGAAAGGAAATAAAAGGATGAGAACCTCACTTTTTGTTTGATTCCTGGCTTGAGAGGGAAATTGGATGGAGTATGGGAGGGACTTAATTGCACCAAGTGAATGGACCAGTGCAGGTGAATCTCTTCTAGGTTTGGCAGAAACACCTTCAATTCCCTTATACTTTTCACATAAAGATAGTTCCCCTAGGGGGCTGGGACTATGGCTCAGTAGTAGAGCACTCGTCTCGTATGTGTGAGTCCCTGAGTTCGATCCTCAGCACCACATAAATAAAACAAAATGCATTGTGTACAACTAAAAGCAAATAAATAAATATTAAAAAAAAAAAAAAAGATAGTTCCCCTAGGCTGGGTGCAGTGCCACACACCTGTAATCCCAGCAGCTCCAGAGGTTGAAGCAGGAAGATTGCAAAGTCATAAGTCAGCCTAAGCAATTTAGCCAGGCCCTCAAGCAACTTAGTGAGACCCTTTTCAAAATAAAAAATAAAAAGGGCTGAGGATTTGACTCAGTGGTTAAGCACTCCTGGGTTCAATCCCTGGTACCAGCAATAAAAAAAAAAAAAAAAAAACTCAAAACACCCCCAAACACACACGCACAAAAAACCCACCAAAACCAAAAAACAAACAAAATCAATGGTTCCTCAACACTGTTGGATAATTTATATATATATATATTATATATTGTTTTTCTGTCCACAGGCCTTGATAGGAAATTTAAAATACATAAAACTTAAAATATGTTGGGGCTGGGCAGCCAGGATGTATGTGTGTGAGATGAAAGTGCAGGCAACAGTCTCAGTCTGCTTTAACTGCTAGAGCACAGAGAAGAACTTCATGGGAGGGAAGAGGAGCTATGCCATTGTCTGCGGAAAGAAAACAAACTCCTTCGGGTGCAGTGGTTCACTCCTGTAATCCCAGCAGTTCTGGAGGCTGAGGCAGGAGGATTGCAAGTTCAAAGCCATCCTCACCAAATAACTGAGGCCTTAAGCAATTTAGAACCTGTCTCAAAAAAAGAAAGAAAGTGGGGGTGCTAGGAACTTAGCTCAGTGGTTAAGCCTCCTTGGATTCAATTCCAAGTACAAACAAAAACAAAAACAAAAACAAAAAAAGAAAAGAAAAAAGAGAGAAACAACTTAGCTCAAATGGCTGTCCAACCCCCAAGGACAGCATACATGAGCCCACTATTCTGTCCTTGAACTGAATATAGTCACCAATATATGATGCTTCAACTTAGGAGTTTTTGACTCTATGATGGTACAAAAGTGACTCACATTCAGTAGAACCATACTTTGAATTTTGAATTTGGTTCTTTCCCTGGCTAGCAATATGTAGCCTGATCCTTTTTGATGGACTACAGGGAGACAGTAGGCTCTCTACAGTGTATGCGTGGCTTGCATTTTTTGGGATATTGTGTTTTGTGCTTTTACATCCCATCATGTCTAAAAAATGTCCATCTGTGTGTGTACAGGAAATATTCAATGCTTTATTATAAATAATATATAGGCTGCGTGTCAGATGATTTTGCCCCACTGTAGGCTAATGTAAGCTTTCTGAGCACTTTTAAGGTAGGCTAGGCTAAGCTAGGATGTTCAGTAGCTTAGGGATATTAAATGCATTTTCAGTTTATAATATTTTCAACTTTTGATGTGTTAATCAGGACGTAGCCCCATAGTAGGTCAAAGAGCAGCTATTTAACTTTCAAAGGCAGAAGTTAGAATTTACTCTACTGCAAACAAGAAAGAAAATCAAAAGGCAGGAAATGGAGCTGTAAGATCTCTTGGGAGTGCTCACTCTGCTGGGCCTGCGTTTTATGAAGAAGTCCTTGACCGAGGCTCCCTGAACTGGTAGGCTTTGGGTTTGTGTGTCTTCTCAGTAGCTCAGGTAGAATTTTGTAGGCATTTCTGTATAAATGCATGTCATAGAGGGGAAGTTCCATAAGTTTCATTCTTTTTTAAAAATATTTTTTAGTTGTAGATGGACACAATACCTTTATTTTTGTTTTTATGTGGTGCTGAGGATCCAGCCTAGTGCCTTCCACATGCAAGGCGAGCACTCTACCACTGAGCTACAACCCCAGCCCCCACAAGTTTTATTCTTAAAGGCATCTATGAGACTGACAATTACAAAGAATCGCCCTATAAGAATCGAAAATTTCAGAATATTTACCCTTTAAAATCTAGGGAAGAGCTTAAATTTAAATAAATAAATACTGTGTTAATGAGAGATTAGTATGTTTAGTGAAAATTCTAAATATTGCATATATATTTTGTGTGTACTTGTGTATATTTATTGGAACTTGGACTGGTTTTAAAATTTATGTGGAAAAATAATGCTGTAGGTTGGAAGACAGTAATTTTCACACAATGTAGTAGGAGTATAATTTGGTACAGTCATTATTCTGAAAAATTAATTTTGCATTATCTACTAAAATTATAGTCAACAAAACTATATGCATTTGTGTACTAAGCCATGTTCACAATAGCAATATTCTTTATTTCTAACCGACAAATAATAACTGTGTACATTTATGGGAAGGACATGATTATTACTAGCCTCCCAATGCAAACAATCTAAATAATGATAAGCAATGAAATGAACAAATGAATTGTGGCAGTCATAAATAAAATTCTATATTGCAATGAAAATAAGTGAAACATAGTTATCTAGAACAATGTGTGCAAACCAGGTGCAGTGGCTTGTACCCGTCTTCCTAGTCACTCAGGGGGCTAAAGTAGGAGGATTGAGAGTTCTAGGCCAGCCCAGGCAACTTAGCAAGACTCCTGTAACAAAAAAATAAAAATGAATGATTCCATACACCGAATAACTCCATTTATACAAAGTTTAAAACAGGCAAATCTAACTCATGGTGTTAGAAGTCAAGAGAGTAACTGCCTTTAACAGGGGCACAAAGAGTCTTCTGGGATTCTAATAATGTTCTCTTGGTTGGTTGGTACTTTATGGGCATATTCCTTTTGTGATAATTCACTAAGCTGCATATTTATACTTTGTGTACTTTTATCTCTAAATATTGTACTCTAAAACATAGTTCTGTTTATTACATACAACACATACATACTACATCACATCGAAACGTCGAAGGACTTGTATGCAAAACATAGACAGGATCACTACAAATATTAGAAACTTGGTGAAATTAATGAAAAGGGGTTTCCCCGAGAGTGACAAGTAGTCAGGCAAGTCCTGGACAGCATCCTGGGAGCTGCTGGCCCATCTGCCTCCTCTCTATAGATTTGACCAGTAAAAAAATGTCTATGGTCCCTATGGATGTCAAAATGTTGCAAACTGGTCCATCTTCACCTCCAAATCCCAGAACTCTATGGAGGCTGGCATGGGGGAAGCTGCACAGGCAGAGCTGTGCCACAGCCGAGGACCCCCAATCTCAGAAGGGGCTGCTAGTCATCTACCCATTCTTCTACCCCGCTGAGAGAGAGAGACATGGTCTTTATTACTATGAAATGCAAGGAAATTTGAGGGGAGAATTTTTGTTCTCTACTTTTTTTTTTTTTTTTTTTTTGGTACCGGGGATTGAACTCAGGGGCACTCGACCACTGGGGCACATCCCCAGCCCTTTTTTGTATTTTATTAGAGACAGGGTCTCACTAAGTTGCTAAGTGCCTCGCCATTACTGAGGCTGGCTTTGAACTCGCGATCCTCCTGCCTCAGCCTCCCAAGTGCTGGGATTACAGGCATGCGCCACTGCACCTGGCTGTTCTCTATTTTAAATTTAAAAGTAGATGATAATTGGGCACCATGATGCCCACCTCTAATCCCAGCGACACAGGAGTCTGAGGCAGGAGGGCACAAGTTCAAGACCAACCTCAGCAATTTAAGGAGAACTTTAGCAATTTAGTGAGACCCTATCTCAAAATAAAAAATAAAGAGGGCTAGGGATATAGTTCAGTGGTAAAGTCACTGGGTTCAATTCCAGTGCAAAAAAAAAAAAAAAAAAGAAAAAAAGAAAAGAAAAGAAAAAAAAGAAGAAGAAGAAAAAAAGAAAGAAATTTTTTGATTTAAAAAACTCAAGAAAGGCATCTTTACTTACGTATCCTTCAACTGACTTTTCTTCTATGCATTTGTAATCCATAGTAGAAAATGACTGTCCTACTCCCACTGTTCCATCTTCCATTTATGAGCGAAAGAAATTTTTAATGCTGTAATTTTTCACTGGTTAATTAATAATTTCATCTTTGGGTGGTTACAGTTTTAATCTAGAAGGTGTTACTGATAAAGTTCTCAACTTTAGTAAGTTGAGAAAAGAGTGAATTTTTGATCCCAGGACCTCACACATCCTAGGCAAGTGCTCTGCTACTGAGCTTACACACCCAGCCCACATTTTGCACTGATAATTGAAAAATGCATCTTAGCAATTTCTGCAGTTGTTATAAATTCAGATGTGAAATGTTTCCTAAAATCACTAGCTGACTGGATTTCATTTGGTTTAGAAAATATTTGTTATGAAATATTTGTAGTCATTCATTCGCACAACTACCATCTCCTGTTTATAAAACGGAAAAGGAAATTTACAAAGGGATCTCAATTCTGAATGTCAAACCTATAGTTTTCATTCCTCCTCAAAATTCTCACCCAGAGTTACTTGGCTGTTCAGTGGTAAAGTCAGCAGGCCTCAGTAACTCAAGCTTCATTTTTTCTTCAGAATCTTTCAATGCTTACAAAAGAGAACACCTTAAAGTGAGACTTATTTTTGAAAATAAATGGGACCTGGAAAAATGTTAGTGAAAAGAAAATTGCACAGAGGCCAGGAGGCTTGCCAGGAGGATTTTGAATAATGAAACCTATGTAGGGGGCACAATATGGTACAGATTCTTTTTTTTATTCTTTTCTATAATTGAACAAAAAGGTTTGTAAACCATTGAATGGTGGGGTTATAAACGAGATTGTTTCCTTTTTTATGTATATTAAATAAAACTTGCAGAAGTCCGTTGTTTTGGACTAGGCTAAAAATCAAAATGGAGTCACTCATGTTAAAGTTCCCTATCACTCAACCGAAACTAAGTTGTTAACTGATCTTCTGAGAACCAAAGAGAATGAGAGATAGCTAAATTTCCCACAAAGAATCCAGTGGGCATGACAGTGAGATTCCCTTAATCCTCTAATCCTCACAAAAAGTAACCAGAAGTTAGCCATTCATGCATTTTTCTATTGCTCTGTCTCCCCGTTCCTACCTTACCAGCAAAGTAACTTGGAACTGACCAGTCTGCTCTTTTATCTTTGTTTCTGCTTTTTTCCCCAGCCTTTCTCTGTCCATAGAACCAAGCTCCTCTTCTCACCTCATTGGAACACTAAGTTTTTGGAATGCGGTGTCACCTGATTCCAGAATGGCAAAATAGAGCCAGTCAAGGTCGTGAACTAAACGGTTGTAGCTTTGTGTTTTGACAGCGGTCAGATTGCAGATGCTGCTCACCTTCCCCAGCATCCCCCACCTCCGAGCCAGGTATTAGAAAGGAGGCCTGGGCACTGGGGATGGGAAGCAGGCAGGAAGGAGCCAGGGGGTGCCACCTAGGGGTTCCTCAGAGTGTGGCTCTTGGGCCAGCAGCAATGACAGATCTTGTTAGAAAAGCAAGTTCTTCCAGAACTTCTGAGTCAGATCGATGTAAACCCTCTGGGTGATTCTGATTGACACTCAAGTTTGAGAACCTCTACACTGTATTTCCAAAGAAAAGGTTTATTTTCAAGTTCAGAAGACTCCAAGAATATCTCAGATGTCAGTTCAAAGCATTATTTATGGGAAATAATTCTTAATAAAAAGATTGTCTTTCTAAAGTAGATAGGAATTGATAATGCGGGTAGAGGGGTCGGGGGATCACAGCGAAAGCTCACATGTTCATTCTAACTAGTGGAGAAAATATCGTTTTACATAATCAGTTAAATTATTTAAAATATTGTAGCTAATCTAAAAGAGAAAGTACTACCTTTTAGTTAGAATTTTTCACTTTGCAGTTTTCTTATCTAAATTTTTCTGGCAGGGAGGGGTTAAGGATGTAGTCAGTGGTACAATATGTGCTTAGCGTTCTTGAGGCCCTGGGTTCAATCCCCAGCACTAAATAAATAAATAATTCTAGGACTGAATGGTATAAATACAGGAAACTATTTAATAACCATAAACACAGTGAAATATATCCTCTGGATTTTTATTCCTCTGACATGAAAATTTTAAAAAATGATAGAAATCTCAAAGGAGATAATTTCAACATGTTCTAACACACAGTTCCTAATTATTTAATTATGGATCTGACATGTGGCAAATAGTAATAATTGACTCACAGATAAACAATCTGCAAAATTGTTTTGACCTTCAGGACATAATAAATGCTAAACCATTGTATGGCTAATGGTATTCCAGGTAGAAATGTAAGCATTTTGAAATGTAACTAAACCAAGTGTCTGCTTCCCACAGAGACTGGCCCCTGCCACAGTGAAGCCCAGGGCACAGTGGACCTTGTGACTGCCCTCTTGTCTGGCTGACACCAACGTACTGCACCCTCCAGTGAGGGGCTACAGAAAGATCAGAATGTCCTTGGTGAACTTTTACTGCAGCACTAGATTCCCATCTTAGTCTTCTAGAATAACACTGCAGTGAGTCAAAAACACTACCAATGGCTGGGGATATAGCTCAGTTGTTAGAATGCTTGCCTTGCATGCATAAGGCCCTGGGTTCAATTCCCAGCACCACAAAAACACACAAACAAAAACACTACCAATAAAAATGTGACTTCTACAGACACAAATTCCTAGAAATATTGTAAGATTTAAATTTAAAAACGAGCAAACAAAAGCACTGGAGGAAGGAAAGGTAGTTGAGGGGAGGAGAAGAAAGAAACCTTCCTGATATGAACAGGCCTCAACGGGGACTGAATTAAGTGGGACATCTTTGTAGACTCTGTAAGAAGTTTCAGAAGCCATTGTTCCCATTGGGATTGCAAGTTTCCTTTTACACAAACTGGCACAGAACACACAAGCTATTAAAGCTACATATCCGAGCATTTTGATTACAGTTAAGGACATGTTTTGGACCCTTGAGATCAAGGTATGATCTTGCACATCCATAATTTTTTCTGTCACCTTTTCTGTAAAAAGAAAATCTTTAATGAAATGGTCACACTTGTGAAAAGTGTGAAGAAGGGGAAGCATGTCACTGTTCCCTGGCGTCCTGAGCTGCAGATGTGAAGATCCCACCTGTTCCGCAAAGCAGAGAAGTGAGACCCATGTGCAGAGCCCTGAGCCTAGGCTAATTGGGCAGCCTGTACTGGTTCAGAAGGGCGCCCTCTGCAGACTGCATTGTCCTGCAGACAACATCACCAAGAACTCCCTGGCTGGCTTCCTAACTCCTAAGGAATTTGAGGGGAAAGAAATGAGGTGCAAGAGAGACAAAGATTCTTTGCCTTTACTTGGCCAAACTTAGACAGGCTCCTGAGTCTTCTCCTGACCCCATCTTTCCACTTCTTTGGAAAATCTAGCTTTAGTAAAGAACCCTGGGGAGTCGATTTAGTCAGAACCCACCATCCCTGATATCTGATCCTCCTCCAGCCCCCAGATGATGTCTGGTCAACCTGGCCTGTCTTCAGCAGGAATTCCTCTAGGAGAGTTTAGTCAGAATCCCCTCATTTTTCTGTATTTGTCTAGTTTTTGTTACTATAATGGTAACAAAAAGGCCCCAAATGAAGCCTGCTGTCAATTGACTGAGATCTCTGAAACTGTGAGTCCCCAAATAAACTTTTCTTCCTCTACAATTATGCTGGTTGGGTCTTTTAGTCACAGTGGTGAAAAAGCTGACTAAAACACCAAGTGTCCACTTCATGTCTTGGAACGTGCCTGATGCCTTACACACATAGTCCTATGCATGAAAAAGGCCAAGTGGCACAGTTACCACTGCCTCCAGTCCATATGCCTCTCTACAGAGACCATGCTGGCTGTTGCCCCTAAGATGGCCATTGCCACTGGATGGATCAAGGGCAGACAACTGCCCCAAGCTAAGATTTAATCAGGTTTTCTCTGGGGAATTTTGAAACATAAGGACTGAGAAAAGGAGCCAGTTAGCTGTGTTAGCTGTAGGGAATAAAAGAACTGCTATGCCATGCATGGTTGTGATTCAAGCCTTCATTGCTGGAAACCAAAGGCAGGAGAAAGTAGAGGAAAGAAGTGCAGCCACAAATTGAGTCAGCAGATATAGCTTGCAGGGAGAAGTGGAGTAAGGAACTTCATTCTGCACAGAAGTGGTGTCATGAGCAAGTGTATATGCCATTAACATACACCAAACATAAAGTTTGTATCTTTCCACAATGTTATTCAATAAATCTGCAAGCTAAAAGCTACACCATTTTCGTTAGTTGCAATTCATACAGTACTTGGGGGGGGGGGTTCACCTGATCGTCATAAGTGGGCAATCCAGGTTCCAAACTTAATTTCTAACACTCAATTCACACATCATACTTCACACACACACACACACACACACACACACACACACACACGTCAGAAAGTTAAGAGTTAAGGCAGTCACAGGGTTCTGTTGACTTTTTGACATTTTGCTCTTGACATTGTGTCAAGAGCAAAGGCAGAGTAGACACCTATGCAAAGAGTCACTGTAGGTGGTCAAATAAGGGTTTTGATGAATCAGTTTCATAGATCTGTCAGGGTGAAAGTTCTAACTGCCAGCACTTTCAGCATCAGCTTGAAGTGTCAGCTTGAAATGGGCTCTGCGTCGTCATCACAGGCAGAAGAAGCTGCTCTGAGCTGAAGCCCAGGGACAGAGAATAGGAGGTTTGTCACTGTAGCAATTTTTCTGGACAAGACTCATGATGAGTGACCAGGTGACAAGGTCATGGGCTGTTGTATCCAGTCGTGGGCAGGGTGGGGAAGGGGTTCCTTTAATGGGAGTTAGGTGAAGAGGTTATGTTTGATGAGATTGATGAGCTCCTGTGTCTGGCATTTCTGATGTGATTTGGGATGCCCAATGTCCAGACGCTCTTGATTTAGTTTAATAAGTTGGCACAAATAAGTTATTTATCATTTTGTGCCTTGTAATTTTGCTGGGCAGATGTTGGCTGTTAATTTGTACAAACAAGGTATAGTTGTCCTACATTGGCACTTGTACTCAGAATAGAGGAACTCATGGTGAACTACTGCTTTAAAAAATGGAAACCGGGCGCGGTGGCGTCAGCAGGGCGCGGTGGCGCACGCCTGTAATCCCAGCACTTTGGGAGGCTGAGGCAGGAGGATCGCGAGTTCAAAGCCAGCCTCAGCAATGGTGAGGCACTTAGCAACTCAGTGAGACCCTGTCTCTAATAAAATACAAAAAAGGGCTGGGGATGTGGCCCAGTGGTCGAGTGCCCCTGAGTTCAATCCCCGGTACCACCAAAAAAAAAAAAAAAAAAAAAAAAAAAAAAAAAAAAAATGGAGTAACTCAGGGTTAGGCACAGCCTAAAATCTACTGTTCCATACATCATGGGACTCACCATTTCATCTCTTGGAGGCTTGCAGGATTAACTGCTGTATTCTTCATAAACCATCTTTTACTTAACATTAACTTAAGTGGGCTTGTGTTCTTGTACTCTCCCAAACCTAATCTGGAAGAGAACCTAATTTGTATGATGTAATTCCCAATCTTCTTCTGGGAAGAAGTTGTAAGCTGCCTGTCACGGCCAGCCACAGCGCCGCGGGAGAAAAACTCGGAGGCAGAGTAAAGCTATTACTACTTTTACTTCTACTTTCTTAGAGAGAGCTTAGAGAGAGAAAGAAAGATTTTTCTTCTTCTTAGAAAGAGCTTAGAGAGAAAGATTAGAGAGAAAGATTAGAGAGAGCTTTCTTCTTTCTTCTTTCTTCTTTTCTTCTTAGCTTAGAGAGAGAGAAAGAAAGATAGAGAGAGCTTAGCTTAGAGAACGATTATTTTTTAGAGCTTCTTTCTTCTTTCTTCTTTCTTCCTCGGGAGCCTCGGCCTGACTCTGACCAGCAATTACTTTTTCTATCTGGTTTCTCTTCTGTAACCGCTCTGCCTACGTTCTGGCTGCTCTGATTCTTTTCTTCTTCTCTGACCCGAACTCTTCTTCTGACCGACCGAGCGACTGCATGACTGACTGAATGAATTCATTCTTCGTTCTCCTCACTCTGACCGCTTTTACCCGGTTATATACCTTTAGCTTTGCGGGTGCCTCACGTGCATTTACAGGTGCGTCACATACATACTTATTATCAGGTGGAACTTATGGCTTCCAGTTGACTGCAATAGCCATCTCCCTAATTGGGGCTCCTTCAAGAAGTAATTAACTTTATTTTTTCTTTTGGTACTAGGAATTGAACTGAGGAGCATCTTAGCACTGAGTTACATCCCCAGTCATTTTTATATTTTTATTTTGAGACAGGCTCTCACTGAGTTGCTAAGGGTCTCACTATATTGCCAAGGCTGGTCTTGAACTTGCAGCCCTCCTTCCTCAGCCTCCCAAATTTCTGGGATATGGGCACATGCCACCACTCCCAAGTAACATTCTTGATTTTTAAAAATTAAAGCGATTCAAAGATAAAATTTGAAATTAATTAAGACTTATTCTAAGAAATTCATCACCTACCCAGTCAGGCAAGACAAAGGTGATCTTTAATTAAACAACTTTTTCTAATTGTATTTAGTCTTCATCATCGAATAACCATTTTCTCTTCCTGAAAAATGTTTTACCAAGAGAAAACTACATTGTTCTCCCAAGGAACTTTTCCTTTGGAGGCAAGGTTGTAATAAATCCCATACCTAAATTGTCTGCCAAGTTGGTTTCAGCAAGGAGAATCAGTCATCCTTTGAGGCAGTAGTTGTCAAATGTGATCTTCATCAATAGCCTTCCCTGATGTTATGGTTTGGATATGAGGTGTGCCCCCAAAGCTCCTGTGTTAGTGCAGGAACAGCCAAAGGTGCAATGATTAGATTATGAGAGCTGTAACCTAATCAGTCCATCCTAGTTTGAATTAACTGAGTTGTAACTGTAGGCAGGTGGGGCATGGCTGGAGGAGATAGATGGGTCACTGGGGTGTGCCCTGGAAGGATTCATTTGTCCTGATGCCCCTTCCCCTTTCTCTCTCTGCTTCCTGGTCACTAAAACTGAGTAGCTTTCCCCCACCATGCCCTCCCGCCATGAAGTTCTGATTCATCTTGGGCCCAGAGCAATGGAATGGGCCAACCATGGACTAAACTTTTGAGGGACTGAACTTTTGATCCTAAGACCTGTTCAGTCAGACCATCTGATTAAGCAGATTTCTATTGCACACACACACACACACACACACACACACACACACCCCTTGAAGGATCAACCTTGGGTTGGTTTATATGGAAGCAAAGGGGACAGACAGGTCCCTAAGCCAATTTTTCATGGATTTCTTGGATCCAAGTGATATCATTCCAATAAATAAATTATCCTGATAACAGGAGCTTAGCCAGTGACCCAGAGAAAAGCCCATTTATTGTTTCCACTGTAGACTGTGGAGCTTTGATCTGGGAACGTGAACAATTGCTGCTCCTCCTGGACCCATAACGATAACTCCAAGCTGTTGGCTAGCCCTGGTCTCCCCGTTTAGGAGGAGGCTAAGGTGAGCTGTCCTCACAGGGAACACACCCAAGCAAGCCAGCCAAACTCTGGTTTGCTTGCAGTTGTTAGCCATGCAGATCTCCCCACTGACACATTTAGCTCGGGAACAATGGCATGTCCCCAAATAGGAAGCCTCAAAACTTGACAGATGTCAATGGCTAACCTCTTTCTTCAGAATAAAGAACAGAGGAGAAGGCCTAATAAATGGGGGGACACAAGTTTGAAAAAGACAAACATGGAGCCGGGCGTGGTGGCGCACGCCTGTAATCCCAGCACTTTGGGAGGCTGAGACAGGAGGATCGCGAGTTCAAAGCCAGCCTCAGCAATGGCAAGGCACTTAGCAACTCAGTGAGACCCTGTCTCTAAATAAAATACAAAAAAGGGCTGGGGATGTGGCCCAGTGGTTAAGTGCCCCTGAGTTCAATCCCCGGTACCACAAAAAAAAAAAAAAAAAAAAAAAAGACAAACATGGTCACTTTTTAGATCACTTGTCCCTCCCACTTTCATCAAGAGAAGACTGTTCTTACTTGATGCCCCAACAGCCTCCATGTTCCCTGACATAGCACAATGGCTATCATGGCTTATAGATTAGCTTCTTTTTTAAAAAAAAAAAAAAAATACTTATTTATTTGCTTTAGTTGTACACAATGCAATGCATTTACCTTTACATGGTGTTGAGGATGGAACCCGGGCCGCGCATGTGCTAGGTGAACGCTCTACTGCTGAGCCACAACTCCAGCCCCTAGATTAGCTTCTTAATAGGGCCAAAGGCACAATTGGTCGTCTTTGTGTTCTTTGCGTTTGGCAAAATTTATTTGCTGAATGAATGAGCCTTAATTAGAGCTGATGTTGGGGTTTGGGTGGTAAATAGAGTCAGCCAGTTGGTCCTAAGACCTGTTCAGTCAGATCATCTGATTAAGCAGATGTCTATCGCACACACGCTCACCTGCACACACACACACCTACATACACACGCATACAAGCACATACACCCTTTGATGGTAATTTCAGATCAGTTAAAATTCCCTTTTGGTTTTAAAAAAAATTTTGCAGTGGCTATTGTGGCTATTGGCCATAGTCCAACCCAATAAAATTGGCTTCCACTGCCTTTTACTGCCTTCCACTGTCTTTAGGGGAGACTTAAAACATGCACCCCTTGAGGAAGATGACTTACTACTCATGGATAAGGTCATTTCTGTTTGCATCACTGAAAGCAAAGAAAAATTTTGAGAATTCAAGTTGCATTTTGCCAACCTTGTCCTTAGGGGCTGGTGACAAGTGTACCTTTGTGTTCACGGTGAACACACTTTGCTAAGAAAATGGGAAGTGTCAACAAGACCTAGACACTGTTTTCTTAGTTGATGGAGATGGCACTGTTCAGGATTTAGACATTTACATATAAACAGTGTAATTGCAGGGATAGCAGGAGCTGGCAGGAAATTAGGCTGGTGCTTGATATGCTAATTACAATTCTCTGTAATCTTTCGAAGCTGTTTGGAAAGAGAATTTAGAATTGGACAGAATTGAACCCCAGCGGAAGTTAAGTGACTTATCTGAAGAGCTCAGGGTTAATGAATGGGAAATTTGCTGTGTGTTCTGAATTTGCAAAGGACTTTACAAACAACATCTCATTTTAGTCTCTCCACAACTCTGGGGTGAGTATTTTATTATTCTTATCAACCGTGTTATTTATAGAGAAGGGAAACCACTTGACCACAGAGAGAAATTAACTTGCAACTTGCCTAGATTTACACTGCTAGTAAGTGGAGATCAATTGAAGTCTGTTGAGAACTGAGAAGGATGTTTGAAGGTCATTCTTTGCCTACCAGCAACAAAACTATAATTGTGGGTTTTGTGGGTTTTATTTTTTTTATTTGTTTATTTTTTTGGTGATACAAGAGATAGAACCCAGGACTACAAACATGCCAGGCAAGCACTCTGTCACTGTGCCACTGAGCTACATCTCCAGTCATGGGTATTCCAATTCTAATTCTTAAATCAGCAAGGAACATCTGCTGCTTAGTTCCCATTATTATTATACATAAAAGCTTGTGTTTCTTAAATTAAAAAAAAAATAGACATTCTATAAATTCCAGTTAGCCTTCTAGTTAGTTCCTGACCAAATTTATTATCATCAAGATATTTATAGGCTGGGGATGTAGCTCAGTGGTAATGTGTTTGCCCAGCATGTATGAGGACCTGGGTTCTCAACTTACAATGAATACTTATGTTGATAATTAAATTAGCATTTAGAAGTTCACCTCAACTCTCAGAAGTATATTAAAACTTTTTTAAGCTCAACTCCCTAATTATATAGATGAGGCCTCTCAGAGACAAGGAAGACAGGTATTTTTTCAAATAGCTGAATAAATTTGTAATTGAACAAAACATCTGTCCAGGAATTGAGCACAGGGTGTTCTAATTCTTCACTGGTGAAATTTTTCCAATGATAACTTTATATAGAAATCATAAAATGCTTTTTCATGTGTGACCTTCTACAATATCCTACTTCCTCAATTCATCAGGAGGCTTATTTCATAAGTATTATCTGCTGTGGAGCCTTCTATAAATCCATTGTTCCATCTTTGCTTTCTGTGTAAACCTACCTTTACTTTATATGTAATGGTGAGCCTTAAAATTGGCCAGAGTTAGCAGGAAAAAGTGGTTATTGGCATCTTCTATTTCACATTTTAACTTATGTTTTGGAGGATAGTAACTTGTTAGGAAGAGAAACAAGTAATGGGAAGTTATAATAAAAGTAAACACAGGCATACATTTCAAGATCTACATGGTGAGATCTGTCATATTCTAAATTAAAGGGGTGATAACATAGCCCATTCATTTCTCTTCATTTTTCAGAATATACATACTGAAGATGAGGGAAGGCAGATAACTGTGCTTAGTTTTCCTTATTTAGCAACATATTTTCCCTGTGTATCAAGTTTAGAATCCGGGAACAGTTTTTAAATATAATTTAAAAATTTCTAGCAATTATGTTGCCAGAGGAAAAGAGTCCAAATATAAAATTGTAAGTTCCATAAACATGCCAAAGTTTGTATAATGGAATACTGCCCCCTTTGATGAAAGGAAGTCTCTTAGAACTTTGGAGCTATTTTAAATTACACACGATTCTCACTCCTTTCCTAATCCCAAGTGCTGACATTTTTAGATTTCTGCTTTGAAGGCATTGTGCTGGAAGGTAGCATCCTGATACAGACCACCAGGGGGCATCCTCCACAAATCTCAGCTCTGAAGGACAAGTTGTGGTTCTTAATGCTGTCAGCTCCTACCACACCCTTTTCTTAGGCATGCCCTTTATTTGAAATGAGAATCATTGTGTGTGTATCACTCCCCTAAACAAATATTTAAAAAATCACTACAAGGCTGTAATGCCAATATAAGAGGGAAATAATAAAGGTACATATATTTTGTTATAACATCTGTATAATATGTATTTCAACATACAAATTCTAGGCACAAATATACCAGAAAATATATAATAAAGTACTCAGATTTTCTGCAGTGATGAAAATTTCAAAATGAAGAAAATGCAGACAAACAACAGGTGTGCTTTACTGACAACTCCAATACCTGAGTGGTACCTTAATGAAATGATAGAAGATGAAAGATGTGTCAAAAATCTCCAAATAAAATGAAATGCAGTCTTGGTTTCTACTACAGTTGCATTCCTGAAAGAACCAAGTAGCTGTCAGAATTAACTTTAAATAGTACTTCTTTAGTATACATATGTCAAAGCATCATCTTGTGGTCTACAAATGTAATGTAGTTATTTGTCAATTAAAATAATAATTAAAACAATTTAAAAAATTTAAAATACTGCTCTACATGTCAAAGTATGGTGTTTATGTGTAAGATTGTTACATTCCAGGCTCAGATAATGACAGATTTTTTTTCTGTGGGCATTCAGAAGTTGTGCAGTTGGTGGGATAATTCTTTTCTGGGTAAACAGCAACACATCTAGCATTCCCAATGCCCCCACCCCTTCAATACCAGTTGTACCCCCCAATATAATTTTTGTGATAACGACCCCTAGTATACTCCAAAATGTCCAGAGGGGGTGCTCCCACCCATACTAAGGACTAGGGTAAGACCAAAAGGGCCTCCCTTCTGCCATCATCCCTCTCCTTCCTCTCCATACCAGGGGGAGATTCATCTCTTATTCCAAAGACTCCAGTGCAAGTTTAACTGAGTAAGCCTCCATGTTATAGTTTGGATCGGAAGATGGTGCAGTTTAAATCTGAATGTCCCCCAAAACCCAGGCTTGGCCTATAATCCATGGCCCTATTGGGAGATGGAGAACATTTATGAGGTAGGGCCTACTGGGAGGAAGTTAGGTCGTTGGTGGTATGCCTTGAGGGAAATACTGTGACTCCAGCCTCTTTCTCTCTTTGCTTCCTGGACACCATGCAGTGATCAGCTTCCTCGGCCTCATACTCCCAAAAGCGATGGGCCAACCAATCAGGGACCAAAACTTCCAAAAATTTTAGCCCAAATTAACATTTCCTTTTTTAAAGTTGATTATTTCAGGTATTTTGTTACAGCAGAGGAAAGCTAACACACTCTTTTACCCAAATTTTTATACCCATAAAAGTGGGTCATTCTCTTTTCTGATAGCATAGGTAAGAATATTTAAAAGAAACAGGAAGAAATGCAAACAACAAACACATGGCATTGGAGCTGTGCTAGAAATACTGATGCCGAATTTCTTAAGGGATTGTTACCTGCATTGAAAATATGTTTTTTTAAAAATAGACTTCATACTTTTAAAACAGATCTGTGAGGAACAGGACCAGAGAACCTGCACTTTTAACATTCTCTCACCAGGAGATTTTTTTTTTTTTTTTTTTAATTTTTGGGTCCCGGGGATTGAACTCAGGGGCACTCAACCACTGAGCCACATCCCCAGACCTATTTTGTATTTTATGTAGAGACAAGGTCTCACTGAGTTGCTTAGAGCCTCGCTTTTGCCGAGGCTGGCTTTGAACTCTGAGATCTTTCTGCCTCAGCCTCCCAAGCTGCTGGGATTATGGTCCTAAGCCATGCGCCTGGCTCACCAGCAGATTTTAATGTTCTCAAAATTCAAGAGCCTCTGAGATCATTGTTGTCATCACCATCACACAGACTGACCATGGGAGGGTCTAGTGGGTACTGGGAGGAGGGGGTGGCTTGGGTCCCACATGGAATTTTGGCAGTGACCTTGCAAGGGGAGCTGGGAGGTTCCCAACCCCGAGTGTGGACGGATGCCTCAGCTTCACACACAGGGGCCCACCTTGACTTCAGGTCATAGCTTTTGACCTTTCCTGATTGCTAAAAAAGTTGCTCATTCTCTTGAAAATTTCCTACTGTTTCTAGTAATTATTTCACATTTTAAATGTGTCTTTTTGTTAAAAATAAGATTAAAAAAACTGGAATATAGACAAATGCCTGGTTTTGGACAAGGTTGTGAGGGTGCAGAAATTCTGGATATAATTTGGGCTGTGAGTATAGAGCACAAAATGTAGTCCTGAGTAGGCCATATTTTGTTCCTCTATGGGTCAAAGTTAAAGTCATTTCTCTTTGTATAACTGCATATAAACACAGAATGAATTTCACTCATTTGGTGATTTTTTTTTTAGCAGTACTTGGGATTGAACCCAGGGCCTTTATGCATGCTAGGCAATCACTATATCACTGAGCTACCTCACCAGGTCTTTATTTTATTTTGAGATAGGGTATTCCCAAGTAGCCCAGGCTGGTCTGGAACTCATAATCCTCCTGCTTCAGCCTCCCAAGTAGCTGGAATTACAGGCATGCACCACCACACCAGGCTTGGTTTGGTGATATTGTAAAAAGTATTTAAGTTTACTCCATTGGTATTAGATAATGATGATGAAGATATTGAAAATAATACCAGAGCTGGGTATGGTGGCATACATCTACAGCCCCCACTATTTGGGAGGCTGAGGAAGGATCATCAAGTTCAAGGCCAGGTTCAGGAACATAGTAGAAGCCCATCTAAACAAACAAACAAACAAACAAAAACCCTTACTCAAGGCCAAGAAATCACAGAAAGGATATTACTTTGGCAGAATTTGGACCCAGATTCACCTGGTGTCAATGCCTCAGCTCTTATAACCATACCACACTGTTTTGGACAAAGAGGTCATGAGCACAGTCATACAGACACTACTTACACCAGAGCTGTATGAAGCTCCCTAGGCCTGCATTTAGGCTCCTACAGAAGAATGATACAATTGGAAACATAGGATATATACCATAAATATATGTAATGCAGATTCCAACACAAGGAACTGAAAGCCAAACAGGTGACAATGAAGTAACCCAGAGATTGGCAAGCACCAATCTTGACTGTCATGGACTTAAACCTTCAAAACTGTGAATCAAAATAAATAATCCCTCCTTTTAAGTTAGTTTCTCTTAGGTATTTTATTATAGTAACAGAAAGTTGACTAACGAACCCCCTCACCCAGCTTTTTACACATACATAAAGATGGGTCATTCCTCCCCTGACAGCACTGTATTTACATTCTAGGCTCAGATAATAAATTATTATCTGATGGGACAATTCTCTGGGCACATTGCAACACATCAAACATCCCTTACTCCCAACTCACCTAATTGCCAATTATGCCCCCCAATCCAATTGTTGTGATAACAAACAACATCCTAAAACACTCCAAAAATGCTCCAGACAGCAAGGTGACAAGGACGCCAAAGTTACCAGAAGGAGCAAGAACAGCCAGAACCTCAGAGAGCCATTCCACAATGAAGACTGGACCCTGCTGGAGAAGACACATGAGGCAAAGAGAGAGGTCTTTCCCTTCCTGTCCATTCCAATCCCCTGACAGCCCACCCTCAAACTCAGAAAGGCAAGAAGCCTGGAACCCCACCTGTGGTGGTTTTTCCCCCCCTTCCAGGCAGAGCAGAGAAGGGGAGAGTCAGGGACCGGATCTGGGGGTAAATGAACCAAACAGGCATAGTCACACTGGGTCTTGTTGTTGTTTTACAGAATAAGCACTTCAATATTCTTTTAAACAGCAAACCTATTCATGCCTTTAGACTAATCTGATTTAACAACAACAAAAATCTTTTTTTAAAATCACATTTGACTTTAAAAACATCTCTTCTACAAGCACATATCTCTTTATACCTGTAACTCACTGAATATTGGAAAATAAAGAGGGCATTATTGAATTCCCCTTCCCCAGGGTCAGTAGTCACATTTGCCAGACAAATAATAAGGAGGATGAATTTTGTTCCGCTTAGTACCTGAAGGAAAGGGAAGCTAGCTATAAATTGGTCATCTGACTAATGTTTTTGGAAGACTAACTTACTGAAACACCTTTGGGGTGGTCATTTGTATGACTGTATGTGGTCTGAGGAGCTGGCAAGCTTGTGCTACCAGTCCTGGGCATAATTCTTCAGGAATTTGAGGGTGTCCCAGTCTTCTGGGTCTCTGGAGGGAGTTAAACTGTCTTGGACTGCTAGTTAGCACTAATTGAAGGGGACAGGTAGAGCGCCCTCTGTGGGAGCTGGCTAGCCCATGGTGGCACCTTTTCTGTCTGTGCTCTGTGGTCACTTAGGCCCACAGCAAAGCTAAACCAATGTCCTTTTTCTCCAAACATTCCATGAAATATGGCTAAGATCTTACTAAACATTGCATCAAAGATGATTTCTTGTGTGTCATCTCACATTTGGAAGAATTCTCAGAAAAGAGACTCACAAACATCCAGCAGTTCTCTACACGCAGCCGCAGAGCTGGTGAGGTTTCATTGCCCTCAGAGGTCAACCCCTGACAAGGGACAATGTCTTCTGGGAGATCTGGCTCTCTAATTTATACAAGTTTTTAAAAATTAGTTTATCCTTCACTTTCTGAAGGTTGTGGTTAAGATCACAAACTTTGGAGTCTATTTTTTTTTTCCTGTTTTATAAGTCTATCCTCTTTTCTCTATCCCTACTACCATGGTCCCCTCAACCAGGGCTTTTTTGCCACAGTCACCACTGCTCTCCTCACCGTCCTCCCTCTGCTTCACCATGCTGCTGCTGGGCTCTTTTCTTTGCAAATACGATCAGTCATGCTCAGAAACCTTCAATGGCTCCTAGCCTCTAGGATAATATCCAAACACCTCTGCCACCCACCCTTCAGCCCATTTCTTTCTTTCTTTCTTTTCTTATTATTTTTCCTTTCTTTTTCTTAATATTTATTTTTTAGTTTCTGGTGGACACAATATCTTTATTTTATTTTTACGTGGTGCTGAGGATCGAACCCAGTGTCTCATGCATGCACTTTGCTACTGAGCCACAACCCCAGCCCCACTTCAGCCCATTTCTAAACCCTATCTTACTTGCCTTCCCACCTGCTACTCTCCCCATGCTGTCATAGATCCTAGTCTCTTACCTACAAGACCAACAAGAAAATACAAACCTCCTCAAGCTTGTTGAGACGCCCATCCTAGCACCTTGTAATTATTGCCTGCCCTCTACCTCCTTAAACTGCCAAGGCTGGAGGACAGGTTGGGCTTTTACCTTGGGTTTTGCCCAACATTCAATGCCTAAGACATAAGTCCATTCAATGATTTGTGAAAAGCACTTTATAATTCATCTGGTGTGTTCTCGTATTTGCTCATTTAATCCTCATTCACACTCACGTGGCAAGTCTTTTCTAAATATATGTAGGTGCAGGAAGAAACTGAGGCTCAAAAAGGTCAAGTGCCTTGCCCGTAGAGCAGAATTCATACTCAAGTATGAGGGAAGGTGCAGGTCTGAGGGGAAAGTATGGGATTGAGACTCCTACTGAACCCAGCTGAATTCCAGCTCAGCCACGGTTAAGGCACCCGGCAAGCGACTCATCCTTAATCAAGACAGGAATTTCGATTCAGGATTGTTATGAGAATTAAATAAAACAAAGCCTATTAAAGTGTCTAGCAGTGCCTGGCTCTCAGCCGGAACTATAAATGTGAGTTCCCTTTCTGACCCCAAGCTTGGCGATCTGCTTCTCCTATTTCTACAGCAGCTCCTCCCTCTCGGAGCTCCGGAGGCCACTGGGGGTGCCAACTGTGGAGCGCTGTGCCCGTCTTGACGCGATAGCTGTTTCGGGTACCAGTGATCCTGAAAGGAGCGCAGGGACTCTTGAGCACAGCTTGGAAAGAACAGTGTATGTGGGAGGGGACTGAGGGCCCAGAGGTTGGGGTTGATTGAAGGGGTCGGGGTCGGGGGCGTTGGTCACTAACAGAAAATGGACGACCCAAGGCTCACACCACAGAGGGGCCCACCAACACCTCCTGGACTTCAATCTCCGTCAAAGTGGCGGGTGCCCGTCCCCTTCCCCCTACATCACTCGGCTTTCCCCCTCTCTCCCCAGCTCCTGGCAGTGTCTCTAGGGCCTCAAAAGACAAGAAGAGTCCCAGGGTTGTAAGAGCGCGTGGACGCCGGCGACTCCGCGCCCCCCGGGAGCTGAGGCCCCGCCCCTCGCGGGCGCCGGCTGGCGGGAGGCGGGGCATGCGCACCCTGCGGCGGGCGCGGGGCGCGGGGCGCGGGGCGAGGGGCGGCGGGGAACGCGCGTGCAGCTTCTCTCCGCCGGGAGCGGCGCGGGCGGGCGCGGGCCGGAGCGGGCGGGTGCGGTGGGGCGCGGGCGGGCAGTGGGCGGGGAGCAGGACGCGGGAGCCGGGTGCGCGCCACCGCCAGACGAGTGCGGGTGTGCAAGGCCGCGGCGGCGTGCCCACGAGTCCCGAGCGCAGGTTCCAGGGGATGCGAGGGATCCAGAGCCGCCGTGCGGCTGTGCGCGGAGAACTCAAGCGGCAGTGACCTCAGCGAGGGGAAAGCGAAGCGGCAGCGGTTGCGAGTCCCGCGGGGACTCATTGGCCGGGTGTGTGTAGTAGGCGGAGGGGGGGACGGCGGGAGCGCGGGGCGCAGACCGGGCGGAGCAGGGGGACAGTGGTGAGCGAGCGCGCGGGGAGGCTGCACGCCGCCGCCGCCGCCGCTCGGAGCATCTGCTGCCCAAGCTGCTGCTCACGGCCCCGGCTATGGAGACGCTGAACGGCCCCACGGGCGGTGGCGCCCCAGACGCGAAGCCACAGCCGCCCGGCCAGCACCACCGCCACCACCACCTCCATCCGCTGGCCGAGAGGAGGCGACTGCACCGCGCGCCCTCGCCCGCCAGACCCTTTCTCAAGGATCTGCACACCCGGACCACCATGCCTGGCCCGGCTCCGGCTGCACCCTCGTCAGGCCGAGCCCCGACACCCGCTGCTCCACGGTCACCTAGCCTAGCGGGCAAGGCACCGCCCTCGCCCGGGTCCCTGGCCGCGCCCGGCCGCCTCTCCCGGCGAAGCGGCGTTGTCCCCGGCGCGAAGGACAAGCCGCCTCCGGGCGCCGGGGCCAGAGCGGCAGGCGGCGCCAAGGCCGCCCCGGGAACCAGGAGGGCGGCACGCACGGTGCCTGCTGAGCCTCTGCCCCGGGCCGGGAAGCCTCCTGTGGCTGAACCGCCATCCGCTGCTGCCAAGGGCCGCAAATCCAAGCGCGGCTCGGCAGCAACCCTGGGCCGCGCTAGTGGCCCCTTGTCCCTGGCCGCCCCGGTCCCCACCGTGACTCTCTGTGTGACCTCGGCTGTCGGCGCAGTGCCCCCCGGCTCGCGCATCAGCCACACGGACAGTAGCTCAGACCTCTCTGACTGTCCCTCCGAACCTTTGTCGGATGAGCAGCGCCAGCTCCCCGCCGCCAGCAGCGACGCTGAGTCTGGTACCGGCTCCAGTGACCGTGAACCCCTGCGAGGAGCCCCCACACCAAGCCCCGCAGCCCGGGGAGCACCGCCTGGCAGCCCAGAGCCCCCAGCGCTCCTCGCCGCGGTCTCCTGTCTCGGGGGCCGAAGCAGCCCAAGCGGGATCCCCCCAGGGTCCCCGGGTCCCTGTGCGGCAGAAGATGCTGGGGGGCGCGTGCTGCCTGAGCGACCAGTCCCTGGGACTCCCAAGGAGCCCAGCCAGGTTGAGCAGCCCCGGCTCGTGCCGGTGCCAGTGGCGGAGGAGGAGGAGCTGCTGCGGGAGATGGAAGAGCTGCGCTCAGAGAACGACTACCTGAAGGTGAGCATCGGACTGGGCCGCAGGTGTGGAGGCGCCCCCCGGACGGTCTGGCTGCGGGTGGCGCCCCTAGAGCCTGTACTCCCTGAGCGTCATGAGCTCTCTACCCCTTCTGCTCTCCATTTTCCTGACCCGGCATTCATTAGGTCTTGGGAACTTTAGCCAGAACTTCTGAAAGGAGCAGCAAGACCTGTGGGTCCTTCTCTTTCACTTGGCTTTTCTTGTTGCTACAAGTCTTTCTTGTCTTCACTGATGCCTTTTTAGGGGAGAGCCATCACCGCCCCCCCACCCCATCACGTGCTCAGTCTCACCTGCCGCAAAGTGTTATTCCACTGACACCCAACTCTGCTGGACACATGCATGTGTGTGACCATTCCAGAAAGTGCAGTTGCCCAGGCTGTGAACTTACTGCTTGCTCCTCTAGCAATTACAGAAAGAGCTAGGAGCAGTCATTGTCTCCTTGAGGCTCCAGACAGCAAGGTGTGTGTGTGTGGGGGGGGGGGGGGCGAGTTACAAAGGTGACCGTTTTTAGCAGTAAACTTTTAAGTTCAGAGTGCCTTGAGTGTTGCCTGGGTTCAGCAGCCCTTTATAAGCATCCACCAGTAAGTTCTTCTATGTCAGAAGAGGACACACCAGCTCTTTCCAAGGAATCACAGCCTCTGCTGCACTCTGAATATTTTCCAGCAGGGCCTGCTGGCAGTGGCCTTTGGGTGCTTAATCCCACTTCATTTTTTTTTTTTTTTTTTTTTTTTTTTTTTTTTTTTTGTGGTACCGGGGATTGAACTCAGGGGCACTCAACTACTGGGCCACATCCCCAGCCCTTTTTTGTATTTTATTTAGAGACAAGGTCTCACTGAGTTGCTAAGTGCCTCACCATTGCTGAGGCTGGCTTTGAACTCGCGATCCTCCTGCCTCAGCCTCCCAAAGTGCCACTTCATCTTTTATCCGTGGAGGAGGAGTTGTGGAAGCCAGGGTTTAGACCATATTGGGGGGTCAAGACAATTTAAGTGACTAGAGAGAAATGAAGGGGGCCAATGCTGAGGGCAACTTTTAATTTTTTATAATCCTCAGGTTAGCAAATAACTTCAGTGGTATAAATTTGTGTATCTGTTAAGGTCTTAGTGAACATCCTCCCAAGAGGCAGGGTGGCTCTGCTTTATCAGTGGTTTATGTGATTTGTTTTTTCAGCAAATGCTGAACCTGCCTGATTGTAGTCCAGGTTTTGGTGGGTGGGACTGAGACTTGAGTTTTTAAGGTGATGGTGGTACAGTGTACAATTCAAGCTGGAATCAGCACCTTAGCCACTGGGTCCTCCTAAACCTTATCAGAAGCTGCTCTAACCAGACAGGTGCAAAGAATGAGGCAGAGAAAGAGGTGAGAAGAGAGCAGATTGGGACATAGAGCAAGACTTTTCAAATAGTGTCACCTACTCTTATGTAATAGACTACATAGTGAAATTCAAAGAAGCTGAAGAGAAAAGGCAACTATACTGTGTGTGGCTCTCTCATGCAAGTGGTACTTTTTCAAATACCCAACAATGTAAGCTCCTGAGAATGAGAATGTTGTCAGTTGTTGTAGCCCCACCTATTAGTGTAACCCCTGACCTACAGTGTTTCTGATTGAATGATGTGTATCCAAATCTATATCATGAGCTGGGCGCAGTGGTGCATGCCTGTAATCCCAGCATTTGGGAGGCTGAGGCAGGAGGATTGCGAGTTCAAAGCCAGCCTCAGCAATGGTGAGGCACTTAGCAACTCAGTGAGACCCTGTCTCTAATAAAATACTAAAAAGGGCTGGGGATGTGGCTCAGTGGTTGAGCGCCCCTGAGTTCAATCCCCGGTACCAAAGTAAAACAAAACAGAACAAATCTATATCATGACTACTAAGCAGCAGAAACCCCTGTTGTTATATTTATCACAACCCCAATTCCATAGACAAGGATGCTGATAACTAGAAACCAATGGGACTTGTCCAAGGTGACCCAGTCATTAAGTGGTGCTGCTTCCATTTTGCTGCTCCTTGAGCCTCTGCTTTTTTCATTGTACGAGGCTGCATCCCTGTTTCCAGCAGTGTGTTCTGCTTCAGAGCTGTTTTATTAGCTCAACATGTTGCACTTTCCTGTGGGACCTCTGTTTTCTTTTCAGGTGAAAGGGCCATAATGAACACCTCTCTGCTAGCCTGTGTACCAAGGGCTATACAAATCCCACTGGCAGCATTTAATTTGCTGGAAATGTTCAGTTGCAATTTCCTGGGGAGAAAGTGTCATGACCATCTGTTTACTAAGCCTGAGTCTTTCCCAAAGACTTTACCCAGACAGTAGGAAAGAGAATTGGGTGGAGGGGATCTGAAGGAGGCTGGGAAGCCAGAATGATTACATGTATGAGTGTTACGTCCATCCTTGGTCATTCAAATCTTAAGTTATAGTAGTTCAATTGGAGAAAGAAATACAAGAATCCTGGTGGACTTTTCTATGGGTCAGTGACCTTATCCACTTGTGGAAAAATTGGGCTCCAAGCATTAATGACCTCATGGGGCAGACAGTAATCATTCCTTTCTTTCCACATGGTGGTTAGAGTGTACACATTATAAACTGAAACTTCTATTTTTCTTGTTGATGTTGCTCAGGGGTACTGTTGTGTTTTTTTTTTTTTTTAATAGAAAGTAGATAAAAGTGCATCCTTGATCAATTACTTTCTTAGGGAATGTTGCACCAAATGTTTGAGATTAGATATAGCATCCACCTATTCAAATAATATCTAACAAGAAGAAACTTGGTTTAGAGATTTTATTTCCATGTATTTTGGAAGGTTATGACCATATGGAGCATTACATTCTTTCCTGAATCAATGCTGTACAATATTGTCACAGTTTCAGAGCTTGATTGACCAAAGTATAATCAAACAGAAAAATAAGGCCAGCATACCTCCTTAGGGGAGGATGTCTCGCTCATCAGGAAATTCAAATGGAAATCTCCTGGCTGGGTGGAGAGTGTAGGATCGTCCTATTTGTAGTTTCTGTCTCTTCATCAAGAGAGGTGACTAGATGAAAAGTGCAGAATGACTCAATCCAGGGGTCTGGCTTTGGCATGAAAACAGGGAGAAACAGGCTTGGATTGTTGTTCAGTTTCTGATGAACTTAGAGATACCTAGAACTATTTAGAAATGAACGTTAAGTGGCCAAGTTCAGTTATTCCCAGGCCTTCGCTTCTTCTAAAATAAAATCCAGCACATTTCTTCATGCTGAGGACTGTCTTCCACAAGATGCTGGAGTGTTTCCTCTCTGTCAGACTGCCATGACTGTGTTTTGCTCGAGTGCTCTGGGACGTTCAGACAAGCCGTAGTGCTCATTGTCAACATATTAATTATGTCCTCTGTTTCCAGAGGCTTTTCAGGAGCATGTAATCACTTCGAGTTTACTGGCCTATTTTGAAAATGCTTTTAGCGACCTTACTGGTGATGCATTCATAACCCACCCCCAGATAGTGGACCCTAGTTGTGTTGATGTCCTTCAGGGTGAGACAGGATTGGCTGTTTGTGTTCTTAATTATTTCATAAAATTGTCTTCGGTTAAAAGAAAACAAGTCACTGCCAGATCTAAGGGCAGATTACTTTGATTTCTTGGGAGGAATAATTTCCTAAGAGAGATCAGTGTTGGTTTTTTCTTTCTTTCTTTCTTTCTTTTGTGTGTGTGTGTGTGTGTGTGTGTGTGTGTGTGTGTGTAGGTGCTGGGGATCAAACCCAGGGCCTTATGCATGCCAGGCAAGCACTCTACTACTGAACTACACCCCTAGTCCCTGAGGTTTTAATTTTATAGGTTGCAGTGTCCCCCCCCATTACCACCACCACCACTGATTCATCCTTCCCATCCTGCTTCTCACTTGGTGTAGTAGATTTTTGAGTTTCAGGTTCTAACATGGTTTGTTACATTTGGCTGCCTGGATGCCAGGTGCTCAGGGTGGCCTGGATGGGGACCCTTCGAAGGGGGATGAAAACTTCAGGGCAAAAATGAACAGCTCTAAGCAGCTGAAGTGTTTGAGCTCCGCTTTCCTTCCCCTTCCCTTTCTTTTGGAAGGGTTAATGTGGACTGTGTTCCCTATATCCTGGCATTCCATTTTCCACACCCATTTCAGCCTATAAAAGCATGGCTATAATAATCTTAGGTGGCAAGATAATGTTGACTAGGGCAACTAGCCCATCAGCTGCTGTCCGAACTGTCACTTGGTAAACAATGGCAGTGGGTCCTGTGCCTTAGCTATAGCTGGAACTCTGCAGAGAACATTTCCATTGTCCAGGGGGAAATGAGGTGGATTATTTGCATATTACAATATACAAGAGTTTTTGTCTGCAACTCCCAGAAGATGGGAGTTATTGCAACAGTATACACAGGGCTGCTGCTGCTGTTTAAATTAGGTCTATTTAAAGAGGAGTTATTAAAATAGAAATAGTTATAGGTTGGGGTTGTTTAAAAGAGATTGAGATGTGAATATAATCAGTATGATCAAAAGGTTTCTTTTTTTTTTTTTTTTTTTTTTTTTTGGTACTTATTGACAATAAGTTATATTTTAGTAGAGAATCATGAAAGTTTAGTCTTTAACTATTTGATGGATAAAAGTAAAAGCCTAGAGGTTTGAATTTAGTCATTTTAAAAAAAGTAGTAGAGGTATTAAAATTTAATCTTGGTTTATTCATTTGCATACATGGTATCTCATTAGTTCTCTACTATGACAGATGTGTATGTATACATGTACGTATAATAAAGCTTGGTTCTCTGTATGTAAAAGGGAATAGTTGGACAGCTTCACACTTCTTCAAGAATCCATTTTATATAAAATATTTGAAAAATATAATTAAAGTTAGATTAGCTTTTCAGTGGGACAATCATATAATATTTAAATATCCAATAGATATGATATTAATTCAGCATAAAACTATTGATTAAGAACAGTTTTATCCTTATTAATTTCTACATATAAAAAGATAACAGCATTTCCCCACTTTTATTTACTGTCTCAAAATTATTATCTGCCAGAACACTATATGTTCTGCTTGATTTGATTTTCTTGGACATTTAAATGGCAGGCCTCATCAAGGTTCTGGGGTACAACATTTTCTAAATTAGAGCATGTTCTCAGAAAATTAATGTCATGTTAGTTTGAAAATCACTATCCATCGTGACCCTAATCCAGATAATCACAGTTTTTGCTTTTCAAGTGACTGCTGCCCGCTTACATGGTTTATAATTTGCATCTCTCATAACTTCCTTTCACCGAACCTGAAAATTGCTTTTTTCCAGATGCCATAGAAAGAGTTGAAATACTGGCTTCAGTTCTGTCTCTGCAACAGACATGTGGTGGGGAATCATTTAAAGTTTTTGATTTTCATTTTCCTCATTTTTAAAATAAGTGTATTAGTATTTTTGCTGCACAGTGCAATGATTTCCTGAGGACCAATTTCTCTAATGGATGTACTTGTACATTGATCATTTTCAAGCTCTAAATGCTAAGGCTGCTTTTAGTAGTTTACACTGATGGTGCGGTTTTAAAAGTACAGTCGAAAGTCTGTTATTGTTTCATCTGTCCCAGTTGCAGCAAATAATTTGTAGTATTTAGTGGAAGGTGTGTGCGCATGTTTGGAAGCAGACAGCCATGTATTTGCAGTCTGGCTTCCATACACAGTAACCAACCTCATTTTGGTTTCCTTCTCTCTAAAATGGGGGTAGTGTGTTCCTGGCAGGGTTATGGTAGGGTTGGTAATGAAGGTAAGGTGCTTAATAAAAGATGTCTTCTGTTTTAGAAATTTAGATAAAATGTGAGTTATAAAAGCAGTGGTTCAAATATGTGCAATTATGGTCCCTGTGGTTAGCCTCCTGCAGCATGGGGTAGGCTGGGGATGCAGTTTCCATCATCACAGCCTAATTTTCTTTTCTGGGTGATTATTTATGCCAAAAAAAGCTGTTTACATTGAGGATACCCTGCTCAATGATTTGAAGGCATGGGTGTGTCTAGCCCTTAAACTTTTTTTTTTTTTTTTTAAGCCTGTGATGGTTGTTTATACATCTGTAGACTGTGTCTAGCATTTAACATTAGGGTAGATGAGGGTTATCTGAAGGCTTGAGAACATTTTTATATCTGGAAGCTGTATTTTGCATCTTATGGTTATTTCAAATTTTAAAAACTTTCGCTTGAGTAACAGGTAATTTCAGGTTTTAATGATTTTGATTTTTAAAAACATGTTTTTTTTAAGAAAAAAAAAAAGCAATCACAAACAATTCCTTCCATTAACAGAAGAGCCTACTCACTATGTATTTGTATGTATATATACATATTGATTTATTGGTGATTATTGCTTATATTGAACTATTTTTTATTAGTTACTCTGTGAAACAATTACCTTCTAACAGTATTTAGAAACAAGCATTGCAATTAGGCTGTTTCTCAATATCTAATCTGTCAGATTGATGGATGGGGCAGCAATGAAACTTGACCTTGAATTTTGAAAATTCAGGAATAACTTTCTCTCTACTAAAGAATGACAACCCATTTTAAAGCCTTTGGTCTATGGTTAGCCTCCTCCAGCATGGGGTAGGCTGGGGATATGGTTTCCATCCTCATAGCCTCAGTGTAGGGATCAGGCATCTGTGACAGCCTCCTCTTTGTGAGGGGTGGCAAGCACTTTCCTGAAAGAACACTTTCCTAAGGAGTCCAGCCATTTGACCACTAGGAAGTTGACAAAACTGTCTTCTTTAATTTAGGTTCTCCTTGATAGTCCACTGAAACAGTTTTCATTTTGAGTCATGGTCAGTTGTGTGGGACATTCTCTTGTTCAGAACAATGTGAACAGAGTGAGAGAGGCTGCAAGTGGGATCAGGGGAATGAGCTGCCATATTTGTGCTCTTTTGGAGACCATTGCATACACTTGAGGCTGACTGGAGGATCATCTTCCCCTCATTTTGTTCAACCCATATTTTCCCATAAGGATTCCCAGTTTATTTGTTGTGTTTCCTTTACTTAATCTTATCCAGGATAAACTCATCTTCAAGAGATTTCTTTCACCAGGCATGGTGGCACACACTTCTAATCCCAGAAGCTGGGGAGGCTGAAGCAGGAGGATCCTGAGTTTTAAAGCCAAGCCTCAGCAATGGCAAGGCTCTAAGCAACTCAGTGAGACCCTGTCTCTAAATAAAATACAAAATAGGTCTGGGGATGTGGCTCAGTGTCTAGTGCCCCTGAGTTCAATCCCCAGTCCAAAAAAAAAAAAAAAGAGAGAGAGAGAGAGAGATTTCTTTCTGTTCAGTGTCTTATCTACCTGAGGCTCTGATATTGGGGAACTTGTGTTCTTTAAGTAAATTTCTGGGTTTAGAACAAATGCCAGATTAGCAAGAATAGTAAAAATCAAGGAACAAACTGAATAGTAGGGCAAGAGCTGACAATTTGGGGTATCCAAGTCTGGAAGAGTTTTTCTTGAGCCTTGATATTAATTAAATAAAATAAATAGAAACGACTGAAAGCATCCTATTCTGGAGGCATTCAAATCATTAATTATTGAACAAATCAAGAAATTTTCTAAAATGCTTTTCTTAATCTCTTCCAAATTGCTCATTAAAATCTTTTATAATACTTCAGTAGAATGCATATCCTGTATACTGCAGCTTTCTTAATGGGCTTGGGAAGTTTTCACAATTAGGCTGCAAGATCAAAATAAAGCAAAGGTGTAGGTAAATCCAGTTTAGTGTTTTTTTTTTTTTTTTTTTTTTTTAATATGGGCTGTGTGTTGACTGTTGGTGTGTATTCATTCCACAAACGCTTTTTGAGAGGCAGATGTGTCCCTTCTGTTGTTCTGGGTGCAAAGAAGATCAAGGAGGCAAGGTTTTGATCCTTTGAAGCTTTTAGTGTAGATAAAAAACAGTCAATAGGAAAAAAAAAGCACAAATAATGTTAGATGATGATCATAGGTGGGAAGAAAACAGATTAAAGCCGGAGGCTAAAGACAGTGGGGTTCCAGGGCTGGGGTCAGGGGAGGCATGGATTACATGACTTCCCTCATTATCCAACAGCATGAGCTCCCCAAGACCTGTGAGGGGACAGCAGGTGGGACCTTGAGTCCTCTGGGAGCCGTCTTCACCCTGAGAGGCCCAGTGCCTCCAGGAGGGAATTGGGGGAGGATTTGAAAGAAAGAAGCCCTGGCTGGTTTTGGTAGGGGGTGGGGTGATCTGATTTGCATATTAAAGGATGACTCTGCTAGATGGAGCTGGGAGAATTAGAGGGCCTGAGGGGAAGCTGGAGCCCCAGTGTGTTTGTATACAACTGAAGGGATTAAGGCTTGGGTCAGGGTCCCTGAACTGGGGCTTTGGTGTTTGAGCCCAGGAGAAGAGTGTAGGCCCACTGGGAGGAAAACAGCACTCACTGATGGTGTGGCTGTGGAGGGCAGAGGGCACTAGGGGGGACATCTTGGGTTCTCCTTGTCAACAGTTAGTTTAAAGATTTTAATTCGCTTTATTTGCACTTTTTGAATTAGGCTGTACTTACTTCTATAAAATCCAATGAGTATTCCCATGGGCTAAGCAGAGATTTGTTTTATAGTGGGAGTAGGGCAGAAGAAAGCAGAAACAATGAACAAAGAGCAGATTGGTGGTTTCAAAGTTACTTTCCTTGTAAGGCAGGGACAGGGAGTCAGAACCGTAGACAAATAGCTGATTAATTAACATCAGGTTACTTCAGGCTACTTTCCCACCCCTAAGGATTAAAGCAGAGGGAACTTCATTATTATTGAAACTGACCTGTTTGGGGCTTTCTGCTGTTATCTCTCTCTTGATTGCTTAGAGGGTCACATAACAACTTAGTTTTGGTTTGATGACATGGAATTTAATATGAATAATTTCACTTTGATTTTTAGCCTGGTCTGTTGGGGCCTAGTGTGGGAGCTTAGACCAAAACAACATTTATAATTTTTTTATCATCCTATGTTCAGACTGTTTTCATGTTGCAATCCCACAAAACCAAAGACCAAATGTTTTCTCTAATATGCAGATGCTAACTCACAATAAGGCTGGGGGGGGGGGCACTAGGGAAAAGTAGCATTACCTTAGATTAGGTAGAGGGAAGTGAAGAGAGGGGAGGGAGGGGATGTGGGGGTGGGAAAGACAGTGGAATGAAACAGACATTATTACTGTATGTATATATGTGACTACATGACCAATATGATTCTGCAACATGTACACTTTGAAAAATGAGAAATTATGTCCCATCTATATATGACATATCACAGTGCATAAATGCATTCTGTTATATATAACTAATTAAAACAAATTTTAAAAAAAGAATAGAGATATGGGAAATAAAGGAAAGAAAAAAAGGAAAAATATAAACAGTGTATATTTGAAATAATGAAAATGTTTTATTGTTCAATACAGTCATGTCGTCAAAGCTGAGATTTGTATTGTGGAACAGAGTTTTAGAGACATTTGCAAATATGATGTATTTTCAGGGCAGTTATTATCCCATTAAAGTTTATGTTCTTTGAAGGTAGGGTCTGTCTGAGTCATGTTAGTACCTAACTTGTACCTTAGAGATACAGGTTTAGGTCAGTGTTGAGTTTCACTCTAAAGGTTTAGTTATCTGCAAAGTTGATTTCATTTCTGATGATGTTAAGGACAAATTGGAAGTGGAATAGGTTCTAAGAGGCTACAAAGAATAATCCGGGCTGGTTTTTAGTTTCTTGGTCTATGAGATTTGAACAGACATTTTGTAATATTATTTCATGTGAGAATTACCATAACACAGGTATTTCATGAGCTGATGGGAAGGGTTGAAGGTAGTTATTATTTAGCGTTGAGAAGTGGAGATGGGAAGGTGGATGAAGGAGAGAGGTGCTATCCTTTCTGGATGGGCTTCACTCATAAATATACTCTGTCTGGTTTCTTAGGATGAGTTGGATGAACTCCGTGCTGAGATGGAAGAGATGAGAGATAGTTATTTAGAGGAAGATGTTTACCAGGTGCAGGAACTTCGGCGAGAACTGGACCGTGCTAACAAAAACTGCCGAATCTTGCAGTACCGTCTCAGGAAAGCAGAGCAGAAAAGCCTGAAAGTGGCTGAGACTGGGCAGGTGGATGGTGAGCTTATCAGAAGCCTGGAGCAGGACTTGAAGGTGAGTGAGTGCGAGGGGTTGATGGAGTGGGTATTCCCAAAGGGCTGCTGCATGCTTTGTCATTCATCTGAAAATGTAACCTCCAGACCCCTCATGCAAGGGCTCTATCACTGCTTTACCCACCAAACCCCACCCCCAGCAAACTAGTACACAGGTTCTCGACTTTCTTTTCCTGCTTATATCTTTCTCTATAGATGTCAGCATAAATGTACTTGGTTTACTTAATGCTTTAAAACGTGTGTGTAGTTATATGACTTTGATGGACCAAAATTTAGATCTGTCATAAAATGGACTGAACTAAACGTTTAAAAAAAAATCAGAATAATGGATTTACAATGAAAAATAATTAATACTGGCCATTTGGTCTGACAATTGGATAGAAATTATACAGAGAGTCAGGCACGGTGGCACATGCATATAATCCCAGTGGCTTGGGAGGCAGAGACAGGAGAATCAAGAGTTCAAAGCCAGCCTCAGCAATTGCGAGGTGCTAAGTAACTCAGTGAGATCCTGCCTCTAAATAAAATACAAAATAGGGCTGGGGATGTGGCTCAGTGGTTGAGTACCCCTGAGTTCAATCCCCGGTACCAAAAAAAAAAAAAAAAAAAAAAAAAAATATATATATATATATATATATATATATATATATATATATTTTGTACAGAGATTTCCTAAAGATGAGAAATAGTTTTAAAAAATCTATTGATCATCAAGTCAGTCAAGGGCCATTCAAAAGCTGACCACTCCCTTAATTGTTTTTATGGTTATTTAGGTTTCTGGGATTCAGAAAGCCTGAGATTGCCATATTGAGACTTGTACAGTGGTGATTTAACTGAAGGAGAAATAGCATCATAACTAATTGTCCAAGTGTCTGTGAAAACCATTAACAGGAATGGGAATGAGATGAAGAAACCCCAGACTTTGTACCCTTTGCTCACCCTACAGGCAGAAAAGCTTCTGCCATGACCTGGTTATCAAATCAAATCATTTATCTAGATTGAATTATGCATAATGTCCTCCTCCTAATGGGAGTACTTGTGCAATCTCATCTAGCCTTTCATTATAACAGGAAAAGAATCTTTGTAATTCCATCAAAGTTATAAACCACTAACAAAATGTCATTCAGTGTGATAAAGGGTGATTTATATTACTTTTACAAAGTCTCTGTCTTCATTTGCTTTTAGAAAGTAAAAATGTTTAATTGCTTTGAACATTCAAATGTTTCAGCCATGCTGCAGCCATAGTAGAAAATTTGAAACTTCACTACATTAAACACCTACTGCAACAGAATTACTTCATTTGTTTTTTTCAGCAGTCAGGCTTAGAAGTACTTTAGGGAAAAGAAGTATTGATTTGTTTATTATTATTTTTAATTTATCACTTAAGAGCCTGGGTGGTATTAGCATTCTTGGTGCTTTTCTATGAGGAAATGGGGTTATTCAAGGTGGCCTTTCAATCCACATAAAAGTCTTATTCTTCCTCATGATATTAACTTCATGTTTTAAACTATAGACTAAATATCCCTTATATGAAGTGCTTGGACCAGAAGTGGTTCATATTTGGAGCATTTCAGATATTGGAATTTTGGATCAGAGATGTTCAACCTGTAATAACTTCTTTGGTTGAATTTAGGTCTGTTAGATATTGCCAGGGCCTTGGATTCTCCCTTACTGCCTGGTCTTAATGATTCTGCCTCTGAAGTTGTCTAAATATACTCTTAGCACATAAAAAGCTTCATATTGTGATGATGATCTTTGTGTCGTTGATGCAGGTAGCCAAAGACGTATCTGTCAGATTGCACCATGAACTTGAGACTGTGGAGGAAAAGCGTGCAAAAGCGGAAGATGAAAATGAAACTCTCCGACAGCAGATGATTGAAGTGGAAATATCCAAACAGGCCCTCCAGAATGAGCTGGAGAGACTGAAAGAGGTAATACAGAAATATGTGGGCATTTCCCCCTGGGGTTTAATTGTTAGGAACTTGGGACTCTGGATCTCTGTTGTGCTAGAAAGCTGGAGTCCACAAACTGCAGAGGCCTGTTTGTCTGGCTCAGGGGCTAAGAATGGATTTTACATTTTTTCTAGCATTATAAACAAATAAACAAAAATCCATACAAAATGAACCTGCCAAAAGCAAGGAATGGAATAAAGACTGTATGGTGCTTTTTATGGTGCTTACAAAGCCTAAAATATTTACTCTCTGACCCTTTATAGAAGACTTGTTGAGCCCTGGTCTAAATCTTTAACAAAATTGTTTTTAAAAATAATTTCTGTTTAGATGAGCTGATCATTAATTCCTTCAGTGTGTCCAAATAGGGTATATTTTTACTAGAATACAGAATTAAACGGTAGCTTTTTACTTGAGTATTTTCTTTCAATGAGCTGAAAAGTTGTTTTGGTTGCCTATTAAAATTCTGTAAACAGATAATAAATTGCTACCTACATATATAATTATTATTCAGTCAATATGATTTATTTATAGGTATTTTTTAATTTTAGAGAATGATTATATTAGCAGTGTGGTCTAGAAAATAAGTATATGTGTGTTTTTCATTTGTATACAGTAATGAAAATCCTGATTTGTTGATGATTTCCATTATACAATTAAAGCTGAGTGTTTTCTTGGAAAACATCCTGCATATTGATGAAACTAAAAACTATTGACGAAGGCTTTAAGATGCTTGTTCAAGCTGGCATATTACCTGCTGACAGCCTCACTTAGCAGTTTAATTTTTGGTATGTGGGGATATGTTTCCTGATTTACTCAGTCATTCCCCATCCATCCAAACATCCTCTGTGACACTTTGTTCAGGCCTGACCCTACACTTTGCCGATGAATATGTGCATGTGCAGTACATGTCTGCTCTTCGGGTGCCCATGCTTCAATCTGGCACAAAGGTAGCAAAACACAATATAGCAGAGTAGTGAGTGCTACTGCCTCCTGAATTCCCCCTCACTGCCTCTGCTGTCAGCAAATGCACAGCCATCTGAACATGCTGTTTCAGGTATCCCCTCTGCCCCTAATGCCCTCTGGAATGCAAGCTCTGTGGAACAGGGATGGGGCTTTGCCTGTCTGATTCACTGGGGGTTCCCTGTGCCTAGAAGGTGCCTAATCATAGCTTGCTGGGGCACCTGGCAAACTTCTCAGAAGAGTTCCTTCTGAGAGCTGGCTTTCATCATGGGTGACCCTTGCCCTCAATTTACACATGAATTTGCCCCCTAGGATGAGGGAATTTGTTCTTTAATTATGGACCTTTTTCTTCCATAAAGTTCCTGGTACTTTTACTCTGTCTTTTTCTTTGGTATAAGCTTTCTTGATGGTATGCTGTAAACTGTTTTCCTTCTTATGATTTCCAATTTGAGTCTGATCTTGCAGGTATAGAAAACAATTTAGAAGTATATTTTACAAAATTGACTTGTTCGTGCATGTGTTTTGTTAATACATAAATATACATATGAAAATATATATATAAACATATATGAAACATACAGTCATCCTTTAGTATCTGTAGATTTGTTCCAGGATCTCCACAGATAGCAAAATCCATAATGCTCAAGGCCCTTTTATCAAATGGCATATTTGCATATAACTTACGCATAATCTACCTGTATATTTAAAATTATCTCTAGATTACTTATAGTACCTAATACAATATAAACTTCATGTAAATAGTTGTTATGTTGTATTGTTCATGGGATAATGAGAAAGAGTCTTAATATTCAGTTCAGATGCAATATATTTTTCTAGAATATTTTCAATCCATGGTTTAGTTGCCTCTGGGTGTGGAACCCCCCTGGACACAGAGGGCTGACAGCATATATTTTTTCAAGCAAGCGAAGATTCTTTTGCATACATTTAAGTTGATATGTGTAGGATTTGACATTACTTTGAAGAAGACATTGAAAGCAAGGCCAAAGTGAGGCAAGGATCTTTCAAGAGCCTGATGTTGGCTCAGGGTGGATATGAGAAGTGGAGAGAGATCAGCCCCTCCCTTTGTGGGTTAAAATTACTCAGAGGGATTGCTCAATTGGAAGAAATAAGTATTTTACCTCAGAGTTGCAGTCAGACCAGTGGGACTGCATATTTATATCAAACTTCTAAATGAATTGTAAAACTGACAGGAGTTTCAGGAGGGTTCAATGCTGGTAGATTTTGCTGGAAGCAGAGAATGATGAAACCCACTGATACCAGATTCAGAGGTGTTGTGGGAGATATTTATTGGAAAATGTCAACTGTTTGTCTCCGTGGATGGGATCTTTTCACACAAACCATAGCAAATGTACTGAGTTTTTCTGTAGCCTAAGCATATGATTTTTCTGATCCCACACTTTGCTGTTTGTTGTTCACCTCTGTAGTTTTGTAAATGAATGTATGACATCCTCACATAGGCAAGGACAGTTCATGCTTTGTCTGTGTCTGAGTAACAGAAGTCATTCCAGATGTACACGTACCCCCTTGGCCTCAGAGGTCAGTGAGACGGAGCAGCTCCATGCAACTTCATTTCTGCAGCTGCCTCTGGGCCTTCTCCCTAAAGCTCCAATCTTCAGTGGCCTGGTGGACATCTCTAATGTGAACTTTTCCTGTCACTTCTGACTCAGTATGTCCAGCTCAAATTTACCACCTTTCGTGCCAACCTGCGCCGCCCCCTGCCTCTCGTGTTTGTGCAATGGCACCACCATCCTTTAGTCACTGAGGCATATGATGGCAGTGATCACCAACTTTCTGGTTCTCCATCTTCGTTTGCTTGCTGTGTGCTTTAGGTTCTGCTCTTCTGCTTTTGCAGTTTTAGGAATTTTCTTTCTCACTGACACATGATATAATGTGGATGGACCTTGAAAATTTGCTAAGTCAAAGAAGCCAGACATAGTGTATGATTCAATTTATAGTAAGCAACCAGAATAGATAAATTCACATAGACAGAAAACAGTAGTTTCTAGGGGCCAAGGAAAGGGAAGAAGGGCATCCAACTGTATAATGGGTTTGGGTTTCCTTGAGGGTTCATGAAAATGTTTTAGAGTTAGATAGAGGTGGTGGCTGCACTACATTGTGAATGTACTAACGGCCATTGAATTGTTCACTGGAAAATAGTTAATTTCATATTATGTGAATTTTGACCTCAAAAAGATTTTTTTCTTATTGTAGCCGTATTTTTACCAATCCCACCTCAAACAAATATTTGAAGGCTCTCAATGTGCATTAATGCTACACACTATTTCTAGTTTTTCTTTTCTTTTCTCTTCTATATCCCAGGGCTGGATATATAGCTCAGTTGGTAGAGTGCCTGCCTTGTATGCCCAAGGCCCTGGGTTCAATCCCCAGCACTACCGGGGGGAAAAAAAATCTTCTACATCCCAGAAGTGTTCCTCTGTGCTTAAACAAACTTGTCTTGGGCTCCAGTTGTTAACTTTTTAGAATGAAACGGAGGACCATTACTGCTTTTCCTATTGAGTTTCTTACTCCTTGGCTATAAATCCCGGAGTAAAATAAAAGAGCATTTCAGAAAGATGACAGGGACTGTATCCTCTGGTCCTCTTTGAACTAATAGAGGTATGTTATGGAAAAGTTGTCTTCTCCATTGATAGATAAGGAGACAAGAGGGCTGACCTGTCTAGAATTGTCCCTTCTGGCTAGCCAGATTGCCTGCTTGCTCTCTGTTGCCTGTTCACCCAGGTTCCCACACATCATTCTACTTGTGCAAAGCTCAAATAATTGCTTCCTTCCCCTGGTACACTTATTCTTGCATTCAACTCTAGGGGAATATCCCAAAAATTGAAAATGGTTAACCTTAGCTTAATTTCCACATTTTAAAGATTGACCAGATGCATTCTTTCAATAACATTTCATTCTGTCTCCAGTTTTTCGAGTGCCTATTATATGGTAGACCCAAATAATAAGTAGCTAAGTTAGTTAGATGGCACTTGCAAGGGACAGAGACATATGATAGATCATTCCCATGAAGCAGGATTGTTGAAAGGAGTGTCAAAAGGCAAATTTAGTGATGTATATAATTGGCTTGTATTTGCCATTCGTAAATTGGGACAGCTTCCATTCTGCAAGATAGAACGAGAGCTCTTCACCAATCTCTAGAATATATAAAGAACTCAAAAATCTTAACACCCATAAACCAAATAACCCAATCAATAAATGGGTCAAGGAACTGAACAGACACTTCTCAGAAGAAGATATACAATCAATCAACAAATACACACACACAAAAATGTTCAACATCTCTGGCAATTAGAGAAATGCAAATCAAAACCACTCTAAGATTTCATTTCACTCCAGTCAGAACGGCACCTATTAAGAACACAAACAACAATAAATGTTGGCGAGGATGTGGGGGAAAAGGCACACTCATACATTGCTGGTGGGACTGCAAAATGGTGCAGTATGGAAAGCAGTATGGAGATTTCTTGGAAAACTGGGAATGGAACCACCTTATGACCCAGCTATCCCACTCCTCAGTCTATACCCAAAGGACTTAAAAACAGCATACTATAGGGACACAGCCACATCAATGTTTATAGCAGCACAATTCACATTAGCTAAACTGTGGAACCAACCCAAATGTCCTTCAGTACATGAATGGATAAAGAAAATGTGGAATAAATACACAATGGAATATTACTTAGCAATAAAAGAGAATAAAATCATGGCATTCACAGGTAAATGGATGAAGTTGGAGAATATAATGCTAAGTGAAGTTAGCCAATCCCAAAAATCCAAATGCCAAATGTTTTCTCTGATATAAGGAGGCTGATTCACAGTGGGGTTGGGTTGGGGAGTATAGGAGGATTAGAGGAACACCAGAAAGGCCAATGGGGAGGGGGAGGGGAAGGAAGGCAAAAGGGTGGAAAAAAAAAAAAGATGGTAGAATGAGAGGGTTATCATTACCCTAAGTGTATGCATGAAGACACAAATGTTGTGAATATACTTTGTATACAACCAGAGATATATAAAAATGTGCTCTATAAGTGCAATATGAATTGTAATGCATTCTGCTGTCATTTATAACAACTTAGAATAAAAGAAAAGAAAAGAAAAAAGAACAAGAGCTCTTGCTGGTAGAGCAGTGGATTTTGTAAAGTGGGGACATGGAAAGAGAATTCTAGGAGAAGAACCTGATTGGTCAACTTCAGGCCACTTCTCTAGACTTCTTCTATAAGAGTTAAAGCAGAGGAGCTTCTATGTCATGCTAGCTGAAACTGGCTTTTTGGAGGTTTGGCTGTTGCCGCTCTACTGCTTTCTAGGAAGATCAGATAAACATTTTACTTTTGATGTGGTGGTATGGAGCTTCATCATAAGTATTCCATTTTGTTCTATTTGGTGTGGTCATTTGGGCCTAATACAGGAGCTTAGTCCAAACCAATGATCCTTTAGATTGAAGACTTTCAAACTTTAACTGTAACCCACAACAAGAAATGCATTTTAGGGGCTGGGGTTGTGGCTCAGCGGCAGAGCGCTCGCCTCGCACGTGCGCGGCCCGGGTTCGATCCTCAGCACCACGTAAACATAAATGCATTGCATTGTGTACAGCTAAAGTAAATAAATAAATATTTATAAAAAAAGAAATGCATTTTATATTATTATTCAATATATGAATACAAGCAAAGGTTTTACAAAGAGATGTTTATCTTTGTCATGGAGTGGAGTGGAATCTGATACTTTTAGTTATACTCAGTTTTATTCATTTTTTTAAAAAATATTTTTATTTATTTGCTTTTAGTTGTACGCAATGCATTTTATTCAATGTGTTTTATTTGTACGTGGTGCTGAGGATCGAACCCGGGTTGCCCACGTGCTGGGCGAGCGCTCTGCCGCTGAGCCACAATCCCAGCCATTATTCATTTTTTAATGGTGGTTATAACATTGACTTAGTTCATCAGTGGATTATTGCAGTTTGGAAAAGTGTATCAGATCATTTGTTAATTGAGTTGTTCACATTTTCTGTATCTGTAATCCCCCATTATAATTACGAATTTTAATTTTCTTCTTACAATTTGTTGAATTTTGCTTTATATATTTTGAGACCACATTTTTATTTATTAAAAATTATTTTTAGTTGTATATGGACACAATGTCTTTATTTATTTTTATGTGGTTTTGAGGATCGAACCCAGTGCCTCACACATGCTAGGCAAGCACTCTATCACTAAGCTACAACTCCAGCCCTGAGACCATATTTATAAATGTAAACAGTTGGGACTATTCTTTGTGATAAATTATTCCCTTTTTATTTGGTAATGACCTCTTTGTTTTGATTTACTGCTTTTTGCTATAATAGTTACTTTGTCTGCTTTTATCATCTATACCAAACTTCTTTTGGTTATATTTGCCTATGATAGCTTTTCTTTGGTTCCTTTGGTTTCTATTTTTCTATGTCATTATGTTTCAGGTATATTTAAAATTTTTTTTTTTTTTTTTAGGGGCTGGGGATATAGCTCAGTTGGTAGAGTGCTTGCCTTGCATGCACAAAGTCCTGGGTTCAATTCCCAGCACTGCCCCCCACCCCCAAAAAATTGTAGTTGTGTATGGACAGCATGCCTTTATTTTATTTGTTTATTTTTATGCAGTGCTGAGGATCATACCCAGTGCCTCACACATGGCTAGGCAAGCTGTCTCCCACTGAACTACAGCCCCAGCTCTGTTTTAGGTATATTTTTCATGAAAGAATATAGCTACATTTTAAAAACTGGAATCTGAGAATCTCTCTTTAAACTGATGGGTTTGATCATTTATATTTATTTGATTATTGAAATGGGTAAATTTGTTCCTATCATTGTATTTTCTCTTCTTAATTGTCCATGCTTTTTTCTTCATTTCTTTTTTCTTTATGGAAAGTGTTGACTTCCCTTTTAATTAAGTTTTTAATCCTCATGTTCTCTCTCTCTTGGTTGGGAAGTTATACATTTTATTTCTATTATTTTAATGATTATTCTTAGGTATTTAACATGCATGTTTGTCTTGAAGTTTAAAACTTATTATCACTATTCTCCTTCCGAATAATGAAAGTGTCTAAGAAAGCTTCAAATCCAATCATCTCCTGTCTATTCATATTACTATTACCCAGTAACATTTTCTTTACTAATAATTATCTAATTAGTATTCATTGTATTATGGGGGCTTCTTATGTCAGCCTTCCTTATTTCATCCTCCATGTCATTTAAATGTTCTCAGTGTTTTTAAAAAATCCTTTTATCTCCCTTTGCTATATTCCGGTTGACTTTTGCAGGTCTTATCCACACTACTAATTCTCTTCTTTTGTTAAAAAAAAAAAAAAAAGACAATTACTGTTTTATTCTCCATGAAGTTTTTCATTTCAATGAATTTACCTTTCATTTAAGAATTTTAAAAATTTTGCTTCTTCTTTCCTCATTATTGTTGTTTGTTATTTTAAGACTTTAGCAGCTTAAAGTTTTAGTCTTTCGGTCTGTTCTGTTATTTCAGTAGTTCTTGGTGTTATTAATCCTTCTGTTTGTCAGAGATCTGACATTCCCTCACTCAAGGTAGGTTTTATTGTAAGCTCATCATAGTGGGAATCCCATGGGGTCTGCTGATTGTCCTAGTGAGATTTTTCCATTGTTTTTTTCCCAGAAGCCTCAGTTTGTTTAATTGGTTCAGATACAACTTTTAATTTCTGGCTAGTGGAGTTTTGTATCAAATGGTAATGCCAGTCTGGCCATCACACCTGCCTGTGGCATAAGCCTAGGGCATTTTTACATTTCAAAAGAGATTGTTTCTACCTTCTGGCTCCTGAGCAGGGGCTTATCCTCCACCTCCCTTAATGATTTTTAGTTCTTCCTCATTGGGTGCACCTCCTCTCAGCTGTCTGGGTGCATTAGCTAAAGCCTTTTCTTATGCCCCTGGCTGGTAACTTGTACCATTTCCACCCACATCCCCTGATACTCTTGTGTGCTAACTGATCTGTTTTTACATCTCTATTCAGTTCTGATGGTGAGGAATTTTCCCTTTTTCCCTCCCAAGTTCAGCTGTATATACATTTTTGTTATTTACATTTATCTAGCATTTCTCACTATACATTGGGAGGAGGGCTTAGGATAACTTAATGTGCTATGTTTAACCCAAACTGGATTTGACCTTAGGGTTCAGCAGAAACCTCCCAATAGCAGCTCTGGAGCCTCAGGGGCCAGCATGCCATCTTCCATTCGAGCTTGGCCTTGGCTCTTCCTCCTGCCTTACTCTCTGCCTCAAGTTCCCACCCCACTGAGCTCAAAGTGGCTTTGTACACATGGGTTTTGCTGCATCATGGCTTCTACGCACTGTCTTCTCTCTGGACATGTTTCTTCTGTTTTGTCAAGCAGTGGGCAAGGACTTTCTGTGTGTGTCATTATATAGAAACTGTCAAGAGAGGCAGAAAGTTTGGAAACTTAGGTGCACAGACATAACAGTTTGCTGCTCTTTTGCTTCAGTGCAGTAAAATAATGTCTGTGCTTCCAGATTTATGGTCTCCCTCTTAAGCAGAGATTTGCTTGGGTGAGCCAGCAGGTGCCTCTTTGGGCAGAGTCTCACAACAGGGCACCTCCTAGGACACTAGGTCATGAGATTTTTCACAGGCAGGTGTTTTGTGTGTTAGCTCAGGTCACCTAGGAAGGAATAGAGCAGCACCTGGTTTCATTTGCTAGTCACTGTGTATGTGTGTGTGTGTGTGTGTGTGAGAGAGAGAGAGAGAGAGAGAGAGAGAGAGAGAGGGAGAGAATGGGAAATTCTAGCTAGAGATCAGGAAGGAGGGAGAAATTTGGTGTCCTAAATGATATCCCAGTTGTGTGGCCTGCTAGGTTAATAGGGAGTTTCAATGAGTTTCAGAGTTGGAGGAAGAATTGGGAGTGTCTGGTTAAGCCTTTTCCCAAACACTGAAACTTGAGAAGAGTCTGATGTGTGATGTATATCTGTGTGTGTGTGTTGCATGTGTGTATGTATCTTTGTATGTGTGTGCATGTGTGTGTGTGTGTATCCCTGTGTCTGTGTGCATACATTTCTGTGTGTATGTGTGTGTGTATCTGTGTGTTTGGGTGTGCAGTGTCTAATGTCTGTAGTAAACCACTTTTGTCACTGCTCCTGTGTCTTTGCTTGCAGAACAGGAGGGCAGGGGTAACCAGCCTGGAAATGCAGAGTGCAGAGGCCCGTGGAGGGTTAGGAATAGGGCAGCAACTGCAGAAAGACTTGACATAAATATTTTCGAATGCTTAAGCTGTAATGGAACAATTTTGGCGGCTGGAAAGAAAGGGGGTGTGTGTTCAGTTAAAACAACCATAAATAGTACTAATGGCTGATTCATGCTGCTGCTGGGAGGATGAGCCAGAGCATATCATAGTCAGTTCTGGTCACTAGGAATCCATGTCTTGGGAGCCAGTTCTTGTCAAAATCAAGATAAAATCATACTAAGGTCTTCTGCTAGCCTAGGAAAAGTCCCAAAGCTCTCTTCTTAGTACTCACCTCAGGCATCTCATCTAGCTCCACAGTGACCCTGTGAGATGAGCAGGGTGGGTTTTTTTGCTTCCTCTTGAGGAGCTGTGGTTGAGAACTCAGGAGGAACGTTGCTTATCTGGTTCAAGTGTGATCTAGTTTGTTGGGTTATGCTAGTTAATTGAGTTCAGGGGTCAAAGAATTATTTTGCTACCAATTGTGTGACTTCTGTTATTCTGGAAAAAAGAGAAAATAATGGTGAGGGGAAAGGAGGAGGGAAAGGTAGGGGTGAGTGTGTGTATGTCAGATGGAGTAAGTGGGTGTATTAGTCATATCTATACCAGGACCTCAGGTGGTTAGTCAGCTTTCCATCACTGTGTCAAAATGCCTGAGATAATCAGTTTATAAAGAGGAAAGGTTTATTTTGTCTTTATGGTTTCAGAGATTATAGTCCATGGTCATTTGACCCTTCTGCCTTTGGGCCTGTGGTGAGGCAGTACATAATGGCAGAGCGTATGTAGTAGAGCAAAATTGCTCACCACGTGACAGCTGGCAAGCAAAATGAGAGAGAAGAAACTGAACATCCCATCATTCCCTTCAAGGGCTTGTTTCCAGTCACCTAACTTCCTTCCTCTAGGCCCCACCTCTCAAAGGTTCCACCACCTCCCAATAGCACAGCAGGCTGGGGACCAAACCACATGGGCCTTTGGGGAATGTTTAAGATCCAAACCATAACATCAGGTTTAATGAGTGTTGGAGCCTGGAGGGTCATGAGGTGGTTGCCCGCCCTCTCAGGGCATGGTGAGGAAGTTGAGGTCTGGGAAGGCTGAGTGACTTGTAGTTAGGCAGCTGCCCCAGACACAGCCGGGTTCTCCCCCAGGCCTCCCCACTCCCAGCAACCCTCCTCCCCTTGCTCTTTCCTCCAGATCTTCCCTCTGGAGTCACCTCCTACTTTTTGTTTGTAGATTTAGAAAGAGGCTAATTATTAGTGTCAGAACTGGAGGGAAGCCCTCTGGAGCCTGCTTGAAGCAGGGTCTTTCACAGGGTGCTCCAGTGTCTGATGTGGGGCCAGAGAGCAATGGGCAGCTCAGGTTCAGTCCTCAGGGTTAGGCAGGGAAGGATGCCTGCATCCTTCTTTGACCCATTAATGCTTCTATGTAAAATTAATTTCTACTTGTAGTAGTATTTATTATGCCTTTGCTTTCATCTCTACATTATAGGAGGAGGAAGGAGGGTAAGGTTTACCTTTGAAAGGAGTGAGTGTAGCCCCTCAGCCTCCCACACCACCCTGCTCCCCCTAACATGCTTCACCCCAGCCCCGTTGTCTATACCTTCTATTCCCTAGGAATCTTTCCAGATTCCCACCTCTGCCACCTACATCTTGCTCATTCTTTAACATTCTCCCAGAGATGCCACCTCCTCACAGAAAGCTTCCATAACTCTTTTCCAAACTCTGAATAGGCCTTTCTATGTGATTAACTGCTCCATGGTTATTGTGGAAAACCTGAAAGATAAAACCATAGTGAGAGAAAGTTCTGATAATTTGAACAATCCCACAATATATCTGATTTTTCATATGAAACTGGAAACTATATATTGTTCTATACGGCAGAAATAAGAAAATGATCATGTTGTAGGGACAGACGAGGCAAGGCACTAAAGATAGCAGGAAATGGTTTTATTTGGCTGCAGCCAGGTTCAGTGGGCACAGCTTCCGCTATGATCAATTAATCCCCTGAACCCCAAGTTTAGGTAGTTTTAGAACTTTATACCCAGCATGTAAGGGGAGGGGCTCAGAAGTTCACAGTCTGCAGAAGTTCATACAAAAGCAGCTTTTTCTTTCATTGTTTTGGGAAGTTAACCCTTCAAGGACAACACCTGAGAAGGGGAGAGCTTCTTCTCCCCCTTTTTTTCTCTCCCTGCCAGCTGTTACCATGGAGCCCAATTGGTAACTTCTCTTATCTTAGAAATGTAGACATCTCTGTGGAACTCCAGCTCAAGGCTAGAGACCTTGTTAAAGGATTTGTCTTTTTTTTTTTTTTTTTTTAAACCACATTTTGCATTTGCAAACACACTTCTACAAACTACTATACTGGATAGCTGTTTGTGAAAAACTAGTAAGGGGCCATCCAGCACCTGCAGTGCCAATTTCTTCCAGGCTAGAGGCCAAGTAAAATAGAGTAACAGGAAAATAGGAAGTTTACCTACATTGAACTCTTTTGTAGAGACTCTTTTGCTTATAGTCCTAAAACCAATTATGGTGAAGATTTCTGGAGAAGCTTAGTAAGATTTTTCTGTGGAGGAGGGGGTACCACTACAATCAAAGTATGATTTCACAAGTCACATGGTTCATTGTGGTAGAAGAGATTTTCTTTCTTCGTCTTGGTTCACAGTAGAGGGGTAGAATAACGAGAACAAGCTTACAGAGAAGACATTTGATAGACAAGGTACCTTAGTGAGAGAGTTCCAGTATAGTAGTACAGTAATCCCACCTTATCTGCTGTTTTGCTTTTCCAGGTTTCAGTTACATGAGACCATCATCTGTGGCAGGAAATATAAAATGGAAAATTCCAGAAATAATGCACAAGTTTCAAATAATTTTTATTACAGTATATTGCTATATTTGGTTTCTTTTATTGCTGTCAATCTCTTACTATGTCTAATGTATAAATTAAACTTTATCATAGGTGTGTATTGTGTAAGAAGAAACATAGTGTATTCATGTATTGTTGAAATAGAATTTCCGAGAAATGAATCCTTAGGTGATTTTGTTGTTGTGCATACACAACACAAACTAAGATGGCTACAAGGTCACTAGGTGATTATAGCCTTAAGGGACCACCATCATATGTGTTATATATGCAGTAGGCTGAGACCTAAATGAGCACAAATAAATGTGTTTTCTCCACCCTTATCCCTTTTTCTGTTTCATACCTCACCTTGCCTAAAACCCTTGGAATCTCTAAAGTGATAAGTTTCTTGTGTGTGCTAATGAGACAGCTTGTGGCTGGGGCCCTGGGATAGCCTCAGGATGGTTGGACAGAGGAACTTTTAGCCCAGTCCCCTACCTCCAGGATGAGGAGAGGGGAAGAGAGGGGAGAGACTGAAAGTTGAGCTCATCCTCGGTGGCCAATCACGTGATACCCCACATTATTTTCTTTTTTGAGGTGTTGGAGATTGAATTCAGGGGCACTTTGCCACTGAGCTGCTTTCCCAGCCCTTCTTATTTTTTATTTGAGACAGGATCTCACCAAATTGCTCAGGCTGGCCTCAAACTTCACCCCTCCTGCCTCGGCCTCCTGAGTAGCTGGCCTTACAGGTGTCTGCCACATTGTTTCATGCATGTCCTTCATAGTAGTATCCTTTTATAATATATGGCTAAATATAAACAAAGTTATTGAGTTCTGTGGGCCATTTTAGAAAATGATTGAACCCTAGGATAGAGTCAGGGAACTTCCGATTTTAGCCAAGTTGAACAGAAAATATGGGTAACCTGGGGACCCACCGCTTGCAGTTGGCATCTGAAGTACGCATCGTTTTTGTAGATTTGAATTGCTCATCTCTGGGATCTGATGCTGACTCTGGGTAGATAGTGTCCAAACTGGATTTTACTATAGGTCACCCAGCCAGTGTAGGAAAGTTGCTTGGTAGGAGAAACTCTCACATGTTTGCTCATAGAAGGGTTCAGATTGAGGAAGTAGAGGAAAAGGAAAGTATCCTCACCCCCATCTCACAGGCTATTACAAATAAAATTGCTGTGAGAATTCAGGTGAGTGTTTTGTGGGAAAACAAGTTTTCATTTCTCTGGGATAAGTGCCCAAGGGCCCAGTTCCTGGGTCTTATAGTAATTGCATGTTGAGTTTTTTTTTTTTTTTTTTTTTTTTTTTTTTTTTTTTTACCAGAGATTGAACTCAGGGGCACTTGACCACTGGGCGACATCCCCAGCCCTTTTTTGTATTTTATTTAGAGACAGGGTCTCACTGAGTTGCTAAGTGCCTCACCATTGCTGAGGCTGGCTTTGAACTCGCAATTCTCCTGTCTCAGCCTCCCAAAGTGCTGGGATTACAGGCATGCGCCACCGCACCCAGCTGAGTTTTTTTTTAAAGAAAGTGCCAAACTGCTTTCTGGAGTGGCTGTAGCATTTCATGTTCTGCCAGGAAGGTATGAGCACTCATTTCTCTGCATCCTCATCAGCATTTGGTATCATCACTATTTTTTACTTAAACCATTCTGATAAATGATATCTCATTATGGCTTTAAATTGCATTTTTCTAATGGCTAATCATATTGGAGATATTTTCATATGCTGTTTGCCATCTTACCTCCTGTTTTGGTGAAATGTCTCTTCATGTCTTTTTTGACCATTTTATAATTGAATTGCTTGTTTACTTTTTTTTTTTTAAACTGTTGCATTTTGAGAATTCCTGTACATTCTAGATACTAGTCCTTTGTCATATATATGATTTGCAAATATTTTTTCCCCTTCTGTAGCTTGTCTTTTCATCCTTTAAACAGGGTTTTCACTTAGGGCAAAAGTTCTTTGTTGGGATTGGGATTGTGGCTCAGCGGTAGAGCCCTCGCCTAGCACGTGCGTGGCCTGGGTTTGATCCTCAGCACCACATAAAGATAAACTCATGGTGTACAACTAAAGCAAATAAATAAATATTTTTTTAAAAAAGTTCTTTGTTTTGAGGAGGTCCAATTTATGGATATTTCCTCTTATGGCATTGATTTTAAGAGCTCTCTGCCTAGCCTTAGACTATGAATATTTTCTCTTATTTTTTTTTCTTAAGTTTTTTTTTTTTTTTAAGTTGTAGGTAGACACAATACCTTTATTTTGTTTTTATGTGGTGCCGAGGATCAAACCCACTGCCTAACGCATGCTAGGCAAGCGCTCTACCTTGGAACCACAACCCCAGCCCCTTTGTTAAACAGTTAAGTCCATGATCCATTTTGAGTTAATTTTTGTGTTAAGATGTGAGACTAAATTGAGGTTCTATTTTCTTCTTTCTTTTTTTGCCTATGGATGTCCAGTTGCTCCACCATCATTTGTGGGCCAGGCTATCTTTCTTTCATTGTGTAGATTTTGTACCCTTGTTAAAAATCAGTTGGGGGGCTGGGGCTATGGCTCAGCGGTAGAGTGCTGATCTCACATATGTGAGGCCTTGGGTTCGATCCTCAGCACCACATAAATAAAATAAAGGTATTGTGTCCACCTACGACTAAAAAAATAAAAATAAAAAATAATATAAAATAAATAAGTGGGGCATGTTTTCATGGTTTGTTTTTTTGAGTTCTCTCTCAAACCACACAGTCTTGATGACTTAGCTATATAAAGAGTTGAAAGAACTTTCTTGGTATTTGTCTGTTTCAGCCAGCTATTTGAACGACTCCCTGGTCTTTTGGAGTTCTTACATCTTTGCCTGTGGGTATATATGTGTCTATACATCCCTGCCCTCATTAAATACTCCATAAATATATTTTAAAAATATTTATTTATTTACTTTAGTTGTACACAATGCAATGCATTTATGTTTACGTGGTGGTGAGGATCGAACCCGGGCCGTGCACGTGGGAGGCGAGCGCTCTGCCGCTGAGCCACAACCCCAGCCCCTCCATAAATATTTTTTGAATGAGTAAAGGTTTTCTCATTTTTACTTTCCCTTGAGAAAGAGCAATAACATTATCTAAAAATCTCTTGGTAAGGAATTTTTGATTCTGTAAATGATAACCCCAGGGCAGTTAATACAAAGCAGTGATTCTACTGTAGGGTTTTTTTTTTTTTTTTTTTTGACAATGATTCATAAAATCTCTGTGTTTGGTTAGTGATAAGCAAAGGTGCTTCTGTTGTCAACTGCCTGAACATTCAGCCAGGTTCATCACTAGGGTCATGCAGTACCAGGTGGTCCTCTGTGAGCTGAGTGACCTCTTGTTTCTGATGGAGTCTCACCACAGCACTGTGGTGCCCTGGTGGCCTCTCAGGGCAGATGAGGGTGCCTTTGGGATGTCCACATTAGAGGTAGAGGTAAGGTTTAAAGACTTTCCCAAGGGATTTAAGACCTGCCATTTCTCTCCTTATACTAACAAAACATTTTAGGAATATGGGAGTCTTTGATACTATGGAAGGTAATATTTTAACATTTTATCTACTGATATTTGAGCACTATAATAGAACTTGTGAATTTAAGTGAAATAGACAATGTTCAAGTTTTTTTCTAAAAATAGTTAAAAATATAGACAAAGCAGATATATTTCTGAATAATTTAGACTTTGCCTAGGTAATTAGCTGCAGCAAGTTTGTAGCATTGTTGGTGCTATGGGAATACGTGGAAAATACTACTATTTTCACAATTTACATATGATTCTTGGAGGTCTGTTGAATTTATGTCTTATATGTCATGTTATAGTATAATGTGATTTGGGTAACTTTGTTTTTTTTTTTTTTTTTTTTTTTTTTTTTTCGGTACTGGGGATTGAATTCAGGGGCATTTGACCACTGGGCCATATCCTAGCCCTCCCTCCCCACCTTTTTTTGTATTTTATTAGAGACAGGGTCTCACTGAGTTGCTAAGTGCCTCGCCATTCCTGAGGCTGGCTTTGAACTCACGATCCTCCTGCCTCAGCCTCCCAAGTGCTGAGATTACAGGCGTGCACCACCGTGCCCGGCTTAGGTAACTTTTATCCCCAAGTTCAGAATTAAAAGTTAAAGAAACAGAAATTTTGGAGAATAGTCCTTGATGTTATCTTATTTCCTGGGAGTGCTTTCTTGGAGTTTCTCTGACTCAAGTGAGCCATTATACATTTGGTGGTATGGTTATGAGCCAAATAAGCAATTTTGTTGTTTTTTTCTACCTTGTCATCAAAATTTATTCAGCATTGAAAAGACACCAAGCAGAACATCTTACTGTTAAGCAGTTAATCAGGCAGCATTTGGATTTCTACTGACCTAAAGATGAACCTCAGAGAAAAGAGAGACCCTAAGCTCTCCCAGGGCCCCTTTCCTTGTGGTTTATTTGTACAGGTTGGTTAATTCTTTTACTGAAAGAATGTCGGTGTGGCATGGTTGGGTTCTCAATTGTTCTGTCATATCACAGATGCGCTTTCTTGTGACTCGGAGCAGCTCTACTGAGACAAAGGACTGTAGAAAGCATGGAGCACGTTCATCAGACAGTTGGCATTAGAATATAGGCACTATTCATCTTGGTGCTAATGTGAGTTGGTTACCCAGGCGAGGCAATGTGTATTTATCAGACACGTTTGTGTTTATTACTTAATTCTGAGCAGTAGGGGTAGATCCTTGTCAGTTGTTTTCCCATCCCACTTGGCTTCCTCTCTTCTGGTGGGAGGAGTGGGAATGAATGGACTGGGAGAGCACTGAGAGGATCAATTGTGGGGAGCCAGTACAGGGGTGCAGGGCATCCAGAATTCCTCTTGGGTTGTGGGGATGAGACCAAGCTCGTGAAGGCTCACTCCTCTGCATTTATTCACAAGGATAGCAACAGTTTCTTTGTGCATGAGAGAAGCAAGATCATTGCTGAAAAATCCTCCCTGTGTTAATTATTTTAAGTAGAGAAAACAAAATTTAAAGATGGTATAATCTTATGCCACACCTGCTGGTTTTGGACTAATGTGTGTTTAATGCAATTTGAATGATAAACAGCCTCTCACGTTCCTGTGTCAGGAGAGTTTCAGGGACCATCTCTCCAGTGACTACTAAGACAGTGAGGGGCTTGATCAGGCCCTTCTTCTTCTACTTTTGAATATTGTAGTAATATCAGGAGTTTCTTGTCCATTTTCAAGGGTTCTCGTATGTAGGAATTTTGGCTGGTGGTTGGATTTATTTGTAAACAGAGGTTACTCATGGGGTCACTGAAGTATTGAGGCCAAGATGTCGTCTAATCCTCATGGAAAAAACACTGGATTGCTGGAGCAATCAGTTTTGAGTAATCTGCTTAAGCAGGTTTCTTAACCTCTGCCCTACTGATATTTTGGCTAGATAATTCTTTGTGGTGGGGGCTGTCCTGGGCACCATAGTATGCTGAGCAACATTTCTGTATTTTCTCACGGGTGGGCTGGCCTGATTTTCTGACTCAACATTGATGAGAGCATGTTCACCTTTGCTCTCAACCCGTTGCAAAACACCCTTTAGGATGCCCTTTAAAATGATTATGTAGATATTTGGATCTTTCTCTGCAGGAGGATTAGAGAACAGTAGGGAGAGAGCCATTCTTGGACAAGTTGCCTCTTGTACTACTGGTTTACTGAGGTGAGGAAAAAGGGTGTGTAAATGCCTGCCAAGGATCAAACCCTTTAGCCAGACACTGCTCAACTCTGGCTGCACATCAGAATCCCTGGGGAGCTTTGAAGACACCTAATGTCCACACCACACCCAGGCCATTACCTCAGGACTTCCTGGGTGGGACCCTGGTTTCTATGGCTTTCACAGCTCCAGGGTTGATTGAGTTCAGCAGGAGATGATCCTGTCTGTCACATTTCCTTCCTTGTAGATAAATGTGTCCCACCCAGGAAAGGTGCTCGGGTTGGTTAGACTCATGAAGGGTAAAATAAGAGTTTTCCAAACTGGTGTTTTATGAAGTTGAGGTTTTGGAGTGACTTGTTTGGACAAGTGATCTCTTTCCATCAAAGTGGAGGCCCCGGAAAACTTAGCTTCAATATGTAATTATTCTAGGGAGTTAGTTCAGTCTTACGTTTTATAATTTTGTGACTCCAGAAGTTGTAAAAGAACAATAACTATAACTGGCTTCCTACCCATTAATTACAGTTTTTAAAGAACAAATCGGAAGCCAGGTATTAGTAAACATACAGAGGTGGCCTTTGTCCACAGTCCATTTGAACCTACAACTCATTAAATTCAGCTTACTCTCTGCCACCTCAGTTCCTCCTCCTGCTTCTGCCCATTTCCCGTTGGCTTGTCTGAAGAGCTGAATCTTGTAGCTGTTGTGAGTTTGTGCTGATTACATGTGGCCTGTTATTCCAGGTCAATGGTAGATGGAATCTAATGGGACAGGAACCCTTGTTAGAGTGTGGTCAATCTCGGACCTGTTGCCCCTGCCTTCCTCTTTTAAGCTGTCCAGCCAGGTAGTAGAACACATTGTCATTAACAGGCAGAGATAGGGCTGGGATTGTGGCTCAGCCGTAGAGAGCTTGCCTACCATGTGTGCGGCCCGGGTTCGATCCTCAGCACCACGTAAAAATAAACACATTGTGTGCAACTAAAGCAAATAAGTAAATATTTTTTAAAAATGGAGGAAAATAAAAGGCAGAGATAAAGGGTAGTTTTCCAGCTTGGGGGATCTTCCCCTGCAGTTATTTCTGGGAATTCCTCCTGTGGGGACTGGGTGCAGGGGTTGGTTGGGTGGGAATGACCGGAAACAACAGATAAGACTTGGTAACTGCAAGGAAGGGCCCACTCAAAGCCTCTTGCTGAGTGCTCCCTGGGTACCAGGGGTGGTTCCTCTAAAAGTCTCTTCCTTTGTTATCCTCCAAGAAACCTAGTGAGCTGGGGGTGGGGGTCTTTTCCAGTTGAGAAGGTAAACCTCAGGGAGAGTATGTAACATGCCCCAGGCCATACAACTTGTCAGCTCCAGACAGGGATCTTACACCACTGGAACAGTGACTCTAGGGGAAAGGGCAGGCACAGTTTAATCAAGGCTGTGTATATGCACAATAAAGAAATAAGGAAGGGGGCTGGGATTGTGGCTCAGCGGTAGAGCACTCGCCTAGCATGTGCGCGGCCCGGGTTCGATCCTCAGCACCACGTACAAATAAACCCATTGTGTACAACTAAGCAAATAAATAAATATTTAAAAAAAATTTGATCTAGAGATTCCCTCTTGAGGAAGAAAAAAAAAAAAAAACATCACATTTAAAAAAAAAAAAAAAAAAAAAGAAATAAGGAAGGTGAAGACTCCTAGAACCTTTTGGCATATTTTAAAATGCTGTGTCATATAAGCAGTCCAGGAGTTGTTGTTTTTGTGGACAGATCATTCTCGTGGACCGTGCCATTGATCAGAAGGTCCACCATTAACAGAGAATAAAACAAGCTGTCAGTGATCATGACATGCAGTAGATATGACCTGCAACCTGATTTCAGAGATGTTAAAATGTGATGGTGTATCTTAAAAAAACAAAAAATGGCCTGCATATATTTTTAAAGTCCCCTTAGTGAAACCATATTATATCTTGTACCCAAAATACTTCCTGTCTGAATTAGAAATCTGAGGAAGCATTGGGCGCATTCCCAGAGCTGTTTGTTGCCATGGAAGATTAAAGAAGACAGCAAGGCCCAAGACTGACCATACATTATGAGGATTCCTGTCCTATTAGATTCTGCCTGCCAGTGAGGCAGAATAATAGGCCACGTGTAATCAGCACAAACTCCCATAACAGCTGGAAGCCGAAGTATTTTGGTGGAGTATTCCTAGGACTGCACTTTGTATGCTCCTCAATGAGGTACCAAAGTCCTGGACAGCAGGTCACTCACATAGAGTGTGCCAAGACTGTCCTATACTTTTTTTTTTTTTTTTTTTTGGTGGTACCAGGGATTGAACTCAGGGGCACTCAACCACTGGGCCACATCCCCAGCCCTTTTTTGTATTTTTTATTTAGAGTCAGGGTCTCACTGAGTTGCTGAGTGCCTCGCCTTTGCTGAGGCTGGCTTTGAACTCGAGATCCTTCTGCCTCAGCCTCCCAACTGTCCTATACTTTTATTTTACAAACTAAACATAGTAGAGTGGCTGATGCTCATTATAAATAGTTCTCCTGTGTTCTTGGCACTAGGGTCTATTTGAGCATTTAGTAAAGAACTGAAACAGAGATAGGAAAGTTTAAGCTTGTAAGAATTTTATGGATGAGGTTAGAGAAAGCAGTAAGAAGCTTCCCAGGGTAATGCCATTTCATGCTGATGTTTAAAGCTTGGAGGAGCTAGGTGTATAGATCAGTGGTAAAGCGTGTACTTGGTATGTGGAAGGTCCTAGATTTGATCCCCAGCATGCCCCCTCCCCCACAGAAAAAGTGACTGGGGCTGATGTAAATGGCTTCTAGAATGTTAATGAACACCTGCCTGACAAGTGAGCAGAATGTCTGGCCATGTGCCTGGGTTGGCTGTTGGGGGGCAGGAGTACTTGAAGCTCTCTTTGGAATATGATAGACATCAGGTGACACGAACAGAAACCATTAAAGACGTCAAGCCAGGGGATGTGAAGCCAGTTTCTTCAGAGCTGAGAAGATGACTGTGGGGATTCAAGTCACATGTTCAGCCCTGAATCTGAGTCCCAGGACACAAACAGAGGGGGGAAGTCAAGAGTGGGACCTTGTGGGCTCTATAACAAATGGCAGGAGAGAAACTGATACTAAATCAAGGCCACATCCATCTGACCCATAACTCCTATTGAACAATAGGCTGGCTTTCTTATGAGTGTGACTTTTTGGGGCCATTTGGCACTATAGAGAAAAAGTGGTTTGGGTGGCCATCATATAAATCTTACTGGAGTAAGTTGACATAAATGCCGATCCCCGGTGTTGCAAAAAAATACAGTAAAAGAATAAACATATTTTTAATTTTTCTTATTTATCCTTCAGTACTATTCAAGAAACAACAGCTTCATCAGTAATTCTATAGCCAACATCATTTCCCTACAGAAATATGTGGGTCTCTTTCTATACTAGCAAGCCTTTCCCTTCTCTAGGCTTACTGCAGTGGCATGGGTGGGCATCTCACTGAAAAGCTGAAGAACCCAGTTTCCTACCAGGCTCTGAGCTCACTAGTGCCGTTTTTAAACAAAATTTTATACATTCACCATCTCCCATGAGACAATGTCATTGTCCTAGTTAAGTTATTCTATACGCTAGTAGCAATTCTTTGGATTCATGGGTATTACAGATGTGTTTTAATTCTGAGATTACATATAATAGGAAACTCAAAGACTGAGAGTGATTTCCATCTTCTCTTGGAAAATCTTTTTTTATAAGTGCTTTTAATGTACCTAATGATTTGTGGGTTTATTATGTGATTTTTGGGGTGGTATCTTTTGATATGTTGAGATTTGCCAATAAAGAAATAATTTCAAAACCACCTTAGGGGAGAGGTAGAGATCTAGTTGACTTCATGATTAGCAGAGAAAAAAGGCATGGCATTTCTCTTACATTCAGAAATGAAAATAGAGGTGCCACTATTGAGATTCCTCTCCTTCCCCTTCACATAACACATAGTTTTACCCCAAAACTTCCATTTCTTTCTTTACTTACTTATTTATTTTTGTGCTGGGGATGGAACCCAGGACCTGCTAGGAAAGTGCTGTACCACTGAGCTTCATCCCCCAGTCCTAAGAACTGCCTTTCAAAGTCAGATAAGACTTCCCTGGAGCATTTATAATAAGGTCAAAATGCACTGCTTTGAGGTTGGAAGGGAGGCTTACAGAGACCTTGGCTAACTTCCACCCTGCAGCATCCATCACATATCTGCAAACCAAAACAGAGTGAAAACCACAAAATAAAACTTGGAGCAGCAAGTACCATATTGAAGTGAATCCGCTTTATCCACAGAAGTTGGCATAGAGGTCTGGAGCCAATGTATTTTAGTGCATGTTACCCGTACATCTAAAAATGCATCTGAGCTGGGCGAGGTGGTGCACGCCTGTAATCCCAGTGGCTTGGGAGGTGGAGACAGGAGGATTGGGAGTTCAAAGCCAGCCTCAGCAATGGTGAGGCGCTATGCAACTCAGTGAGATCCTGTTTCTAAATAAAATACAACATAGGGCTGGAAATGTGGCTCAGTGGTTGACTGCTCCTGAGTTCAATCCCCAGTACCTCCCCACCAAAAATGCATCTGAGATATGGGGAGCTAAGGGTGAGGACATTAGCAAGGAGCAGGGAGGGAGCTGCTCCTCCCAGAGGCATGTCCTCCAAGCATGATTGGGATGTGTGTGCTTATTCATGTGTGGTTGGGGAGAGGCAGTACAAAAAGGTATTCTGCTAAAAATGCAAATGTGCTTATCCCTAACATTGCCTAGGATAACCTGTGGTGCTTATGTTTTCCCTCATCTTATTAAGAACGTGTGTTTTAGAAATTGACATCAGTATTCTGCCTTATGTTTGTTCAGAGAAGTCAGAGTAGAGACTTCCCTCCCTTATGTGGTTTGCTTTCTGCAGTTGCTGTTACCTGTGGTCAACTGTGGCTTGAAAATATCAAATGAAAAATTCTAGATAATTTACAAGTTTTAAATAACTTATTATAATATATTGATATACATTGTCCTATTTTGTTGTTGCTCTTATTAATCTCTTGCTGTGTCTAATGGATAAATTAAACTTGATCATAGGTGTGTGTATATGTATGTGTGTATATATATATATATATATATATATATATATATATATATATATAAAAAAACATGACATATGTAAGGTTTGGTATTATCCCTGGTTTCGGGCATCTGTGGGATGTGTTGGGACATCTAGGGACATATTCCCAAGGGTAAGGGTAGACTACCTTAGTTCAACAACTGACAAGTTCAGGGAGAACATGCATTTTTTGAAAGGGCACCACCTGTTCATCAGCTCTGGGCTCAGAGGGGAGGCCTGTGTCTATGTGTGGGTGCCAGCATGTTGAGGGTTGCCATGAAGATCCAGCCGAGGAGTCTGTAAAGAGGAAAGGAGAGCTACGTTCTTTTCTCATAGCAATTAAAATAACAGCTATCTCCTCATAAAACATGTGAATGTCTCCTCCAGTTCCTTCTGGGGAGTGAGTTTGGAGGCAAATATCTTACTAATTGGTTAGTAAAGAAATAGTTGTATATTATTCTTTTTACTCACTTGGTGTTTATCTGGGTTGTTCTTCCACTAACCAAAATCCAGCCCCTTTTCCCCAAACAAAACAGTATTTATTTTTTAAACTTTGAAATCTCTCTATACTCCTTGTCCTGTATTCTTTTTTAAAAATTGACATGTGTAATATTTGTGTGTATTTATGGGGTATAGTAGTATAATTTGATACATGTCTATCTACAGTAGGGTAATAAGCATTTCCATCTCTTTAAATGTTGTCATTTCCTGTGTGCTAGAAATCTTCAAACTCTTTTCTCCTTATAGCTTTTTTTTTTTTTTTTTTTTGGGGGGGGGTTGTGGGGTACAGGGATTGAAGTCAGGGACACTCAACCACTGAGCCACATTCCCAGCCCCATTTTGTATTTTATTTAGAGACAGGGTCTACCTGAGTTGCTTAGCGCCTTGCCATTGCCGTGGCTGGCTTTGAACTCCTGATCTTCCTGTTTTAGCCTCCCGAGCTGCTGGGATTACAGGCATGCACCACCACTCCTGGCTTTCTTTATAGCTTTTTAAAATGTGGTTAGGGAAGTAAGAACCCATTTAAGCATCCAGAAATCCTTGAGAAACAAGATAGTGGCTAAGCATTGGTTTTTTATTTGCACTTAATAGTCCTGTGAGACAAGCTGATTGATTATTTTACTATCCTGATCAGTCAGGTACCCTGAGGTCCAAGAGATTAAGGAACTTAATCTTAGATAATTCATTTAGGAAATGGTGTTACTGAAGGAAGTAGGCATTCTTAGGGTAGGAACTATGTTGCATTCGCATCACCCTTAGTAGTTGCTTTTATGTTTGTTTAATTGAGCTGAAAAGTTTATACCAAACCAAATCTTTTGCCTGTTAGACCTTCCCACCACAGATTCAGTGTTCTTTCCATAAAACTACCCTGAATGAAATCTTTTTACAAAGGCCAGTACAGGAACCCAGAGTGGTCAGGTGGCCGGTGCCAGTTGAATGTTGTTACTGTGTAGCTTCCTGCATGTAGATGCTTGGTGAGGGTGACCAGTTTGAAGTGGCATGAGTGGGGTAAGTTTGAGGGTTGTCTGTGTGGAGTCAAAGGTGTGGACCTCAGGACTCTGGTTAATTACAGTGGTGTTGTTAATTACCCGGGAATAATTGTGTCTGGCTGTCCCCTTCCCTGCTCTCCATATAGAATTAATGAGGACACTCTGGTTTCAGTCATTCATCAATGTCCTTTGTTGAGGCTTCTGCTTTCCTAACTGCAAATAAGTTGCTTAGAATAGCAAGTACCTTTTATTCCATTGTTAACACTAGAGAATGTTTAAAGGATGGATTTCAATTGGATTCATTAATAAAAGGAACTGGCTGCTTTTCCAGGACAAAAATTATATGGCTGGCAATAGCAAACTGTGCAACTAAGTAAAATATTATGGGATGGGGGAAAAATAAGTGGAATAGCAGCTAAAGAGAAAACTGCAACTAAGCACCAATGAATGCATACACGAACCAAGAAGGATGTGAGGGTAAAGAAGAAAACAAAAATGATTTACATTGCTGCCAAGCAGTACAGACTCACATATGGGTTAATGGATATGGTTAAATCATGATGTGCTTGCTGTTTGGGAGTTTATTTCTCAGTGCACTTGGTGGCCATCCAGGAACTCATCAAATCAAGTTAATGGAGAGTTAAATGGCTTTTGAAACAAGCTGGCTTGAGGCTGCTGGAAGCCAGGGCTATGTTCTCTTGGCTTGGCTTGGCTTGGCTTGGGCCGTGAGGTGGGCATTCTCTGGCAGGCGAGCTCATTTTGCAGGGAAGATGAGGTCTCAAGGGAAGCTGTTGAAAAGCGTTACCAATGACTTCAGCAAGACTCTTGCTTTCTTTGACCCTGTTCAGAGCTGTCTGTTTTCTCAGGAGTTTTAACACAGTGCAGAAAACTCCCGTCTGTTACTGAACTGAGGCTGATCCTGATCTTTAGAGAGGCAGAAGCCACTTGTAACAGGACCAACAATCCCGGTGTGGTTGGAATATTTAGGCCAGTGGGAAACATACTTTTTTTTTTAATGGAGAATTTCAAACATATATAGTATTTTTTTTTGTGGGGGGGGGGGCGGTGGTTACTAGAGATTGAACTCAGGGGCATTCAATCGCTGAGCCGCATTTGCAGCCCTATTTTGTATTTTATTTAGAGACAGGATCTCATTGAGTTGCTTAGTGCCTCACTGTTGCTGAGGCTGACTTTGAACTCATGGGATTACAGGCATGCACCACCATGTAAGGCTTCATATATAGCATTTGAGAGAATAGTATAATGAATCTGCAAATACCCACCACCCAACTCAGCCAATATCAACATTTTGCCAGTCTTTTTAAAATCTATTCCCTCTCTCATTCTCCCTCCCTTCCTCTCTCCTTTCCTGTATGTTATGTTTTGTAAAGTAAACAAATGTATATATATATATACACATATGATATTTAGTATTATTTTTCAAGCAAAATGTAGAAGCATATAATAACAAACCAAAGGAGTCTGTAATGTATACATTTTTCCCTTAATGAAGCACAGAAATCCTCAACTTTACAGGGAAGTGTGACAACAATAAAAACATGAATTTTCAAAATGCATATGTTACTTACCTTCATGCTTCCTGCTTTTACTCTGAGACAGACAAAAAGATATTAGCATTATTTTCTGCTTATTACAATTAAAACTACATTGACTTATTAAGTTTCCCTTTAGGAAATTTCAATGAGTTACTTTATTGATTTGAGAAAATTGAGTAAGTTACTTTAAGCTGCTCTGGGTGGAGGAGCTGAAGGTGCATTGATAGTTTCCTGTTCTTTACTTCAGAATATTGTTCCAGCTTTTTAGTAAGGGTTAAACAACTTTTAAAATTATATATTCATATTCAAATATATAAGATACATAAATGAAGTGATAAGTGTAAATGCATATTACACCGATATGCTTTAGAGTGCCCTGCCTTTTTTGGTGGGGGGGGGTCATAGTTTTCTCTTCCCTAGTGCATTGTCTAAGTTCAGCCCTAAACATAGTAGGTCTTAGTACTGTAGGAAGGTATATTAGTTTTCTATGGAAGCTGTAATAAATTACCACATACTTAGTAGCTTAAAACAACGCAAATCAATTGTCTCAGAGCTCTGTAGTTCAGAAGTCTGAAATGGGTCTTACTGACCAAATGAGGTTTCTGCAGGACTGTACTCCTCCCAGGAGGCCATAGGAAAGGACCTCTTTCCTTGTCCCTTCTAGCTGCTACAGGTGCCCACATTCTTTGGCTAAGGCCTTCTTCCTCCATCTTCAAAGGCAGCGTGGCTGACTGAGACCTCTGCCATTTCTCTGGTTCTCCCTCCCGACACCCTCCTGTTGTTGTTTTTTTTTTTAAAGAACCCTGTGATAACATTGGGTCCACATGGGTAACCCATCATAACCTCTTTGTCTTAAGGTGGATTAGCCTCTGATTCCCTTTGCCATATAGCATATTATAGTCACATATCATGTGAATTAAGAGCATGTACATTTGGGGTTGGGGTTTTATTCTACCTGTAGGGAAACAAAATTTTAGAACTGGTGAAATTAGACGTCATTTATTTCTTCTTACGTATGTGTAGTTGGGAAATGGGAGTCAAGGCATAGAATTTGTTGTGCACCACAGGGTGTTGAATGCTTCCAGTTCTTTACCTAGTCTTCCTGAAAGCCCTTAGAATTTTTATATTCATTCTATCAAGAAAACTGAGGCTTGGAGTTCCTAACAAACTTTCCCCAGGTCTCCTAGCTAGTTATGTGGCTGACAGAGCCCATTTCATGTGCAGGATTGGCAACGGCCCAAGCCTGCTTTCCACCGCTTGCTGGGTGTGTGTTGTTAGCTCTCAGATCTCTGGTTTCTTGTCTGGTATTCTTTTTCTGTTCTACCATTCTGCCAGCTCACATTTTCCTCCATTGATGTAATAATGCATTTTCCAGAAGTTCCTTTTTGAAAGAGGATTTATGTATTGATATTATTAAACCTTTGAAATTTTCATAGCTGCTGATTTCCTTCTTTAAAGGACACTGATTTTTCATTCCTTTGGAACATGATTTTTATTGCCAGTTCCCAAGTTCAAACACATTAGGAGATTGATGTGGAAATTCTTAAATGACTTCACCTGGTTTTTCTCCCTTGCCCTGCCTTCTGCCACTTAATACTGAATCCCAGATTTCTTTCCCTTTTCATCTTCATTCCTTCTTAGTTTTTTCCTGTAACAAGTTTGGATACTTTGTAAAGAGTGTATGAGGCTGATTTGTAACTGTTCCATTTAAAATAAGGTGTGGTACCTGTTAGGTTTTGTGAGTAGACATGACAACCCCCTTTCTTAAAGGTAAGAGCACTCACCTATTGTTTTCTTCTGTTCCTTGCATTTCTTGCAAGGATCTAAGCCACACAGGACTTCTGTAAAAGAATCCCTAGTGTCCCTAGCACTCCACGAGAGGCCTGTGCAGAGAATGTTGAGCTGGGTGGTCCAGAACAGGGCAGCCACCCCACCCCCAGGTTGCTCAGTTGTGGCCTCCAGATCCATATGACCCACAAATAGATAATAGCCAGGGGATGACAAGGGGTTGACATAGGCTGCTGTTGAGACAGCTACAAACAGGGGACCTGTGGAATGAGCTCACCTCTTTCCTCCTAATGTTTGAGAGTTTTGAGACTTGGGGATTCTCAGTTATAAACAAAGTGTGAGACCTTACTACATATTATTACTTTTAAATAAATTATGAACTAAATTATGTTTAAATATATATGCATATATATGCATACATATATATGTGTATGTGTGTATATATATATTTTTTGTTTGTTTGTTTGTTTGTTTATTTGTGGTGCTAAGGATCAAACCCAGTGCCTCACACATGCTGGGCAAGAGCTCTACCATTGAGCCACAATCCCAGCTCTACACATATAATTTAAATGAGAGTAATAAGAAGACTATGAATCTTAGAAACAGAACTGGGGAAACCTGTGTGTGACCTTGTGTCATTATTAACCTGAAAGGTGTTGATTTTTTTCATGCTTTTCTTTATAGTTTGCCAATTAGGTATGTACCCGTAAAGTGAATATTGTTTAGTTTTGTTTATTTTTGAATAAACAAAGAAATGGAGTTACACTGTAGATATTCTGTGGTGGACCTCTATCACTTGATGACATTCCCTGCCCTCTGACTTTTTGTAGTACTGGAGATTGAACCCCCAGGGCCTTGTACATGCTAGGTAAGAGCTCTGCTCCTGAATTTATTCGCTTATTTCACTTATCATAATGTCCTAATCAATGCTCAATCCATGCGGTAGCATATGTCGATATTTATACACTTTTTAAAGCTGAATAACATTCTGTTGTATGTTTATGCCACATTTTGTTTATCCATTCATCCATTGATGGGTATTTGGATTGCATCTACCTTTTGACTACTGGGAATAATGCTGCTATGAACATGGGTATACAAACAAATCCCACTTTTAGTTCTTTTGGGCGTATGCCCAGAAGTAGGCTTGCTGCATCACATGGTAGCTTTGCTTTTAATTTTTTGAGAAACTGCCATACTGTTTTCCACAGTGGCTGTACCATTTTTTCATTTCCACCAGCAATGCACAAGGGTTCTAATTCTACATCCTTGCCAAAACTCATTTTCTGTTATTTTGATAGTAGCCATTTTAGCGAGTATGAAGTGGTATCTCGTAGGGATTTTTGATTTGCAGTTCCCTTGTGACTGCTGATTTTGAGCATCTTTTCATATGCTTATTGGCCGTTTGTGTGTCTTTGAGGAAATATTTATTCAAGTTGTTTATATGTGTTCAGTTTTATCAGGTAATCTCAAATCAGTTTCCAGTGGTTATAACAGTTTATATGGAATCAGCAGTTTATGAGAATTTTGTTTATTTTATATCCATGTCAATCTCGATATGGTCAGATTTTTAAATTGTTGGCATTTGGCTGAATAGAATGATATATCCTTATGGTTTTAGTTTGCTTTTCCATGTTGGCTTGTGAAATTGGGAGCATCTTTTCATTTTTTTATGTATAATTGTGTTTCTCTTGTGAAGTGCTTGTTGGTATATTTTGCCTACTTCCTTTTAAAAAAAACTTGGATACTTACCTTGTCTTTGTGAACAAGTTCGGGATACTTACCCTATGCCAATTCCGCAGGCTACAAAATCTCCTTTCATGTTGTAGCTTATCTTTTTCACATTTTCATGATATCTTTGATGAATAGATACTTAGATTTTAATGAGCTTAAATTCATCAGTCTTTTCCTTTGCGAACTATGCCTCAAGCTCAAGACCGTATTCTCATATAATTGAGTATGTGCACCTCTCAGGATTACGTTGTTGAACCAATGGGGATTTGTCTTTATGGTCAGTGTGAGTAGAGAGCCTTTTCTGTTCTTTTCCCCATATGGGTGACCAATTGTTCTAGTGCCTTTCATGGATCATGTCTCAGAGAAACCACTCTGAGCTAGGAGTGGGATGTGCCTAGGAATTACCAGGGTGCTTACAAGCAGACTACTGCAGCAGAGGGTGTTTTATGTATTTATAGTGTGCAAAGGACTGCCATAGTATATTGTTCTAATAGTCAGAACTCTTTCTAGTGCTCTTCAGAGCCAGCCGCCCCCTCTTTCAGGGTTAGATCTGGCTGCCTTGTCTTGTATTGTGTACTTCCAACCTGTTTGTGCTCTGAAGAGAAAGAAGGAGAAGTAGTTGGTGAACATGTTATAGGTGATATGAGCTGGATGTAATGAAGCAGCATGGCTGTGAACCTAAGGGGGGACAGGACTGTTTTCCCCACCTGCCTAGGGTTTTCTTGACTTGTTCACCCCACCCCTGCCACCATTCTGGTCAGAGATGCTCTTTGCCAGGAGCCCTGCATTTTCTTTGCTAATTGGGGTCATCAATGCCTCCCTGGCCAGGTTGTCCTGAGGACTTGAAGTGAAATATCTAAAGGATGTTACACGTAAACTGGGCTGTTACTGATCTTACCCTGGTGTTTCTTCTTTGGGGGTGGGGACGCCATATAATTTCAGTCCAGAAGACCCTGGTTATGTTAAAGAGGGTACTCCCCTTGTCATATTTGGGGATAAAAATAAGGGTTGGAGATAAATTGGTAGTTTGATTTCTTGTGAGGAGAGCTTTCCTATTGATGTCTGTTTTTGAGTCTGCAGGGGTAGGAAGGGTCAACATCTTCCCACTTCACCTCTTCCTGTGCTGATGCAGGGAAGTAGCAGTCTTCCACAGTGTGATGAAGCCGTAGGTGCTTGCTGTGATTGATGGGTGTGGGCTATTGATGTGGGATTAGTAAACAGATAATTAACCCACTATATCTAATAGTAATTGAGGATCGGGTGTAAGTATAATGAGATTTTCTTTTTAAGTTGGGCTGATTTCTCTAGGCTTCTCATTAGAAATCTCTGTCCTTAGGTGACTGAAAATGTAGAGTTCTGTGTAAAAGTGGTGGTGCTGGTGGGGATTCTGTTCTCAGGGAAGGAGACAAAAGCTAAGTGGAACAGAGGAGCCTGTTTAAGATTTAGCTTGAGAATCTGGATTTGCCGGTTCCCTTCTCTCTGCTCACACTCGGCACTGTTGCCAGGGGCCCATTTCTAATCACAGTGGGCATTCTTCCCCAGTGTCCCATATTGGCCTGGCCCTACGAGATGGAAATCTGATAAGATGGTCAGCCTTTTGGAGTAGCAGGTGTCAGCCTTCCCTGGTGTGGTCTATGGATGCTGCTGGCCTATGTGGGTACTAGCTTTATTATTTTCCTAGGGCCACTGTAACAAAGTGCCACCAACTGAATGGCTTCAGGAACAAAACCTCAACTCTTCCACAATTCTGAGGACTAGGATTCTGACATCAAGGGGTAATCAGGGCCACACTCTCCCTGAAGCCTCTAGGGAGGATCTGTTCCATGCCATTTTCTTGGCTTCTGGTGTTGCCAGCAGTCCTGGGTGTTCCCAGGCTGGAGAGATGTGCCCAGGCTGGAGTGGTGTCACCCAGCAGTCCTGGGTGTTCCCAGGCTGGAGAGATGTCCCCAGGCTGGAGTGGTGTCACCCAGCAGTCCTGGGTGTTCCCAGGCAGGAGAGATGTCCCCAGGCTGGAGTGGTGTCACCCAGCAGTCCTGGGTGTTCCCAGGCTGGAGTGGTGTCACTCCAGTCTCTACCTCTGTCGCTACACAGCTTTCTTCCCTCTGCGTCCATGTCTTCCCGTGGACTTCTCTGTGTGTGTCTTCTCTGCTTATAAGGATGCCACAGTCATACTGGATTAGGTCCATCCTACTCAGTGTGGCCGACCTCCTCTTAACTTGATTGTATCTGTAAAGACCCTGTTTCCTAATAAGGTCACATCACTGATATTGTAGTTAGGACTGGAACATATTATGGGGATGGGGACACAGTTCAACCCATAACACTGAGGCAAGCCCTTAGGGATTCTTAGAGGAATTTGACAGTGCTATGGCATCCAAGCACAGATCAGTGGGCTGGTGTTTTCTATTTCTTTTTTTTTTTATTCATTTGTTTTGAGTTTTTCTCAAATGGCTCCCAACAGCATCCGTGGGGCTCCTGTCCTCTCTGCTTCTCCTTGTGTATCCTGTGCCCCAGCCCTACTGGTGGGTAGTGATGAGCTGGCTTGACCTCACCAAAACCAGCTCCTCCTCCCCACTTCTGAGTTGTACCAGTGGTGCCCTGGTCTCTGGCCCCCCAAAACCAGACCCCTCACACCTGCCAGCAGCTGCTTCTCCTTGGGCTTTGTCAATTGTTCAGCTGCTCCATTGCAGAGTTCCCTGGTCCTCCCCCGTCTTTCCATTCTGTCCATCTCTGTGGAGCGGGGGCTTCCAGGACCACGGCACACTCCTGCCTCAGTCCCTCCTTCTCATTCAGTTCTACACAAAGCTGCCGGGTGAGTCTTCTGAAAGGCCCTATGATGGTCTTTCCCAGACTCAGTATTCCCTCAGAACTCACATTCTAGCGAATGAAGCTAAGTGTCACCTGATGTTAGGCTCCTGCCACCTGGCCCCAGCTCTCTTTTCACCCTGTCTTCTGTCTTTTTTTTTTTTTTTTTTTAAGCAAGACCCTAGAGACTACCCTTGGCTTCCTGCCAAGCATGCCCGTGCACACGCTGGGCTCAGGGCTGCAGCCCGTGTGCCAGGCTCATGTGTAGTGCTATTTCCCCTGCACTCCCTACCTGCTGAGGCTCCCAGGTCCCTCAGAGAGCACAGCCAAAAGTGAGTACTCTTTCCTGGAAGCTCAAGTTTCTCATCTCTTTCTATCTTGCTTCATTCTTATGTAGCAGATAGCTTTAACTTCTCTGCTTAACCCTGGGCTCAGTGAAGGCAGGTGCTGTTTTATTTATTTTGTTCTCTGTTACACTGGAGTGTTACTTAACACTGAGTAGAAATCTAATGAGCATTTGTTGGATGCATGAATGAATGAGTGGCAAGCCACATGCAGACTAGAGCTAGACAACCGAGACCAGTGACAAAGAAGGTGAGGTCTTGGCACACACATCCCCATGGGACAGGCCAGCTGAGCCCCCTCCTCCCCAACAGATAGCCCTGGAATTTCATGGCATCACAAGTAGATTGGCCCTTGGCTCAATCCCATGACGTTGATTAAGAGTACTTCTAGAGAGCTACAAACATTCTACTTTAGATCTCTTTAAAATTTCCCTATGATTTCTGATCACTTTCTATTGACAGTGAAATATTTTATGACTCTGTACAATATATGTGATGAGCAAGGTGAGCTCCCATTTGGATAAAATATTAAAGAAAAATCCCAACAGACTTCATAAAATCAAACATTCATAACTAAGAGAAAGAAAACTGAAATAGGTGATGAAAATGTATTTTATAATTGAGGAAGAATAATAATTCAGAGCTCTAGAAAAAGGACACTGATTCACGTTTACCGAAGCTCAGGTACAGGTCGTAGTTATCTATTTCTGTGAAAGGTAGGGGAATTTATTGGTGCATTATAGTAGGTTCTTCGAGATTATTATTTTACAGTAGTTCTGGAGGTCAGCCAGTCTTTTGAGTTAGAGTCACTGGATTGAGGAAAGACTTCACGGAGGGAAGCCACATGGCTTGAACAACGGGACTGACTGGGTGTCCTTACTTGCATACTGTGGCCAGGTAGTCATGCTCCTTTTCAGGGGTCCTCACAGTCAGGCTTAATGCTTTGACAGCATTTCCTCATGTGCAAGGACAAATGGGGTATCCTCTGTGGGTGCTGCTAGCATGAGGCCTCCCTCTAAATGGGCTGCATCATTTCTACTTTTAGTTCTGTTATAAATGGAGACCCTGGACTTGCCTCAGATGACCTCATGAGATATTTGGCCACTTACTGTATCTGTTTGGCAGCAGTGAAAGGTGGAGGTTTCAGTCAGCTGGCAACATTTCAGTTCCTGGGACATTCTTCCTTATGTAGTATGTCTAAGCTTGTTTCATAAAAGCTTGGAAGAGCAATTAGAAAATAGCAGATGTACCATGGTGTGCCTGCATGCACTTGCCCACTGCTCAGGTCTCATCAGGAATTACATTATATCAGGATTGGGGAGGGTTGTGGTCCGAGGGTCAGAGTCAGACAGCAAGGGACCTGGCCTGTGGAATGGTCAGAGGTAAAACTGGAGAGACCAAGCTGGCCAGGCACAGGCCACATGAATCTAGTGTCTGGGTTCAGGGTGTTGGATACATTCTGAAGGCAGTGGGTGCCCCCAGCAGAACTTTAAAAGGGGGATAACACAGTCCAAATTGTGTTTTGGAAGATAACTGTCACTAGAGTGGAGTGAGGGAAGAGGACAGTTTGTAGGCTCTGGCAGTGATCTACCTGGGAAGAAAACAGTTTGAGTGAAGGTGGATACAGCGGCAGTAGGCCTGCAGTGGTCAGGAGAGAACGTTGAGGGTTTTGCAGCTTGTTCAATACCTGGAAGGACAGCGTCTTCCACTCATAAGGGCCTTGGGTTGTAGTGAATAGTACCCAAAGTGCAAGCTTCACATTGCTCAGATGTGGGTCCTGTTCTGTAACAGTGTAACAGTGTGACTTTGGCCAAGTTACTTAATGACTTGAACTTAAGCACCTGCAGCTAGAGAGAGGTAGTGAACCTGAGCTTGTTACAATGTCTTAATGATCTAAAGCTTTGCTCTATGAGTAACATAGTTAGACTAAGATAAACATAAAATTATACTTGGAATTTGCTTCTGTGACTCCATAGGGAATAGTAAATTTGTTAGCTTAATGGCAATGTCATTTTATATTTCCCTGTGTGGCTGTCAGAGCCAAAGGGTTCTGGAGAGAGCCCAGACCTGGAGTGCACTGTCCTTCAGGGCACCCCACTGCTGCTCTTTGTGTCCCCAGCACCCTGCCGAGGGCTGGGCATCTATTACCAGGGCAGTGTTCCTTGCCTTCTTAGCTAGATGTGCAAAGAAGGGAAGGGAGGGAAGTTTGTATCTTTTCATCAGGTGAAGGGCATAGAGGAACTATTGAATGCTACCTGCTGTTCTCTAGGGTCATACACGCAAACCCCAAATACCTACATCCGGAGAGCACAAAGGGCTTGAGAACATTTTTTTCTAGTCATGGGAGGAGTTGTAACAAAATTATTAACATACACTACAGTGATGCTCAGATGATCCATCTGACTTAAGAGGCTCTTGGCTTATGAGAATAATTTATCTTCATGAAAGTGAAGTGACTGGCTGGTAAGAACTGAACTTTTTTCAAGGGTCATGAGAGTCTCCTTTGGCTTTGCTGAATTGGGGCTTGCAGAGTTCCTTTCTGTTTACATGTTGATAAAGTTGCCAGTGAGCCAGGGTAGTGCTGGGGTGGGGCAGACGTCTGTATAGCTCAGTGTACACCACGGCCAGGTCACTGTGCCAAGGCCCTGCTGCCTTCGTGTACTGTGAGGAAGAATAAGACTGGCTATCAGAGCCTCTGTGCACAGGCCCACAGCAGAATAAGAGGGTATGCACATAGGGCTGCACGTGCTTATGATCTGTGTACAAGTCTTTCTGTCAACACAGGGACTGTATGCGTCTGCATTCTATGAAGAAGAAAATATTTATGCAGAAAAGAGATTTGTAAGTCTTGGGCTGCTGCTGACTCTATACTTTCACTTGAATGTTTATACAGATTTTTGACATGTTTAGACATAGCTTGTGTGTACTCAGTTGAAAGAATTTTTTAGAAGGGTATTGCACCAGGCGCTTGCTTCTTTGTTTTAAGTTTTGTATGCATAGACATTAAACATGCCTCTTCCAGTGACCACCTGGAGTGTAACATGATATTTTATCTATGCTGTTACTACTGTTCTGGGTTGTGCTCAAAGGTTGGCCATGTAAATCCTTTCAGAATGAATTGGTGCTGTTTAGGAAACTTAAATTCTGTTCTATGATTTCTCCCTGGGATGCTGAGTGTGACACTCATTTACCATATATTAACATCCTGAAAACAGTTGCTTTTTGTATTAGAGGGTTTTGGCCCCGTGCCCTTTTACAGTCAAGGAAATATGAGGTGAACTCTCACATTCTGAATCCCACTGAACCAATGAAGAAGCCATAGATAGAGTGGGGACATAGGAGGTGCAGTTCAAGTAGGATTGGTGCTTTTCTGGAAGATGGGGGTGTTGCAGTAAAAAGCAATTATTTTCATTGTCATTATAAAGACTAGATTATTAGAAATTCTCTGAATTGGGGAAGACAGAGTCCATATGATTCTCCTTTGAAAGTTGTTTCATTAACGTGGGCATGAAGTGTTGAATAGTCACCAGGCTGAAGAAGGGGAGGCAGGAGGGCGGAGGCAGAGGGTGGAGAGGACCTTGATGTTCTGGGACATCCTAAGGGCAGATGGCAGAGGGCTGAGTTAGGGAGAAGAGGATGCGGTCAGAGTTGTCTTGCTAAATGTGAGGTAAAATTAAGCATCATCTAATATTTTAAGTGAGAACATTGAATAGCTTATTTTGAGTAAGATGTATAAATATCATGGGACTGTTTGTAAAGGTCATCTGCGTATAGAAGTCCTAAATTATAGTTTTGTGAAATCTGTTCAAATTTTCTTCTTTAATATTTAAATGTCTACAGACTACCTGCTTAAGAACACTGACAGATAACTGATAGTTATCAACATAACTTTTTTTTTTTTTTTTTTTTTTTTTTTGGTGGTGCTGGGGCTTTGTGCATGCAAGGCAAGCACTCTGCCAACTGAGCTATACCCTCAGCCCTATCAACATAACTTTTAATTCAAAATTTTTTTAAAGTTTTATGGCTTTTTAAAGAAATTTTATTTTTTAGCAACTCTGACTTAATTTGGAGAAAAGCCTGGCCTGGCTCTTTGTCTCAGAAGAAAGCACATAGAACAGCAAGTTAACAAAGAGTTAAAGCATTTCCAGTCTTAGATCTATAATAGTTTTTATGCCATAGATACATGGAGTACTTCCAAGGGTCTTGGGGATAACTTTTCAAAAATTTTATTTGCTACTGTCCCAGGTGTTAATCCCATTAGAATAATACTGAAAAATATCATCACAAATAAGGTCTAGAAATGATGATGAATGAAGTATCCATGTATGGTGTGTTGTGGAGATGGTGCTGGGGGTGTGTAGCACTCTATTGCTGGAGTCATAGGTTATTCTAAAACATGGCCTCTGCCCCCCAGGAGGGGTGAGTTGAAGAGGCTCAGAACTTTGTGCAGTTCACAGGAAGCCTTAGGTGAGGCCTCAGTACAGTGCCATACAGATTGAATGTGAGAAAGGTCAGCAGATATTGTAGGCCAACTGCCAAATGTGTGTATAGATCACCATTTCTAATGGGACTGTTCTGACCTGCTACTGCAAAGAAAAAGGGTGGAACTGAGCCAAAGACAGGTGTTTTATTGTTTATTTTTTGTTTTATTTTGTTTTGTTTTCTAACTACTGATCTCAACTTTTATTGTTGGCTTCAGAAGAGCTACAGAAACCCTTAAAAAGGGATAAGAGTAGAACAAATAAGCCAAATTCTTGGACAGTAGCGTTGCCTGGCAGGGTGTATGTATGGCACAAATAAAATTTTTGTACACAGGCACAACTGGGCATAGAAGAGTCCAACATGGGCAAGAAAGTTTTCATGAAATTTTAAAATCATTTTTAAAAATATTGTGTGGTAAATGCTATCATAGAAGCATGGTTTTCTAATCCAGGTTTTCTTTAACTCAACTATAAAACCAGTCCTTCTTTCTTTTCTTTCTTTTTGATTGGAGGTAATCATTATTTGAAATAAAAATGTTGATCTGATATTTGATTTTATGCTACTTACAAACTAATAAGCTAGCTTTCTACTACTTCCTGGGTGTGGAAAGAAGGCATGAGGCTCCTAGATTAGAGACAAGGGATCTCATTACTCAGGACAGCAGGCAGGATGGGCACAGTCAGTTCCTTAAGCCTAGTGAGCATGACCTGTGGTTCTAGAGGGATGCACACAGTGGGCTGGTGTCACAGAGGAGCACTGAACTTGGGGAATCCCCTATCTATAGCCATCTTATACCATTTTCTGTTAAGTAAATCCTCAGCCCTTAGCTGCAGAGGACATCACCTCATCCCTCAGGGACTACTGCAAATAGTCCTGAGAAATGTGTTCATGCCATGCCCAGCAGGATGTAGAAGTGTGGTATCCATGGAGATTGTCTCCTAATGACACAAAAATATCAAAAACACAATATTATAAATAGGTAAAAATCTGTGAGGATTGTTACAATTTATGACTATTTTAATACAGAGCCATTTCACCAGAGATGCTTTGGGTATATATTTTACATTTCAAATATATGTTAGTTCTTCTATTTTTTTTTGGTGTTGGGGGTTGAATCCAGGGGGACTTAACCACTAAGCCACATCTCTATCCTTTTTTATTTTGAGACAGGATCTCATTAAGTTGTTTAGGGCCTTTCTCAATTGCTAAGGCTGACTTTGAACTTGTGATCCTGACTTTGAACTTGTGATCCTCCTGCCTTGGCCTCCCAAGCCTCAAAGATTACACTATATGTTAGTTCTAATTTCAAACTGTTTAAAAATCCTGTTACTTTTCCTACAGGCTTGTGTCATAAGCAAATATTTACATTTTTTTCTCCCCTAGTTCCTTGGTGTCTCTTTTATTTTTGAACAAGCATTTACAAAATAACACCTATGTGCATAATATTGTACCAGGCACTATTGGGAATACGGAAGAAGTAAACAATGTAATCTTTGACTTTGGCTTTTTAATATGAGAATGATGAGATACCCAATGTGAAACAACAAAAATTAACCAGCAAATGCTCAATAATGAATGTGTTGTCAGAGAAAAAGGTGAACCAAGTCCTCTCATAATATTTCTGTCAAGAACAGTGGCTTTATGTTTTGATTTGTCTGTATTTCTGTAGCCATAGCTTCCTGGTTCCTAAGAGCTGTAGAATAGATGGGGACAGTTCTCCCTGATACCCTTGTTGCCTCTTTCTCTGTCTTATGTTCTTCCTTGCTCTCCATCTCCTGGCCTGTGTCTCTATGAGGTGTCAAGTGTAGGAGTATTCATGGAAAGAAGGTTTAACTCTTCAGGCTTTTGGTTGGGAAGGAAATAGCTTGAAAGTGGAATCCCTGGGAAACTCTGCCCTGACTCTTTGATCCGTTCTACTGACAGCATCAAAGAGCTCCCTTGGCTGTGAGCAACCCGGCCCTTCACCATCTCTAATGTGCTCTTGTGGGGTGTGGAGTAGAGCACTTAACTTGAACCACGAAAACATTGCTTTGGAGTTCTTGGGGCAACTATTTTGTGAAGATGGCTACATTGATGATATGAGTGATGCACTGTGTCCCCCAGGTACCTCCATGCCATGGTGGCTGCAAACCTCTACTCCCAGTCAGCTGTCCACTTTTCCATGAAGGGGACTGTTGTGCCTCAGGGTCACCAAAGGACTTGTATGAGATCATGCAAGTGGCAGAGTGGGGTTTAAGACAAATGCCTTCTGATGCTGAGGTTGAAAGTACCCTTTTGGATTTTGTTTGCTTGTTGTTACATTTGAAATGAAAATGACCGCAACAGTGCAGAACACTAGTGTTGAGTCCTTAGTTCTCTCCCCTCAACCACCTCCAGCATAGGAAGGGATGGGGGGGGGGGGCTGCTCTCCAGCCCTGGCCCTCCACCATGTGTACTTGCTACTCTTCATGAGGGAGTGATAAGCCAGGCCAACCTGCCTTTCTGCCAGGAACACTTCAAGGACAATTGAACCCTGTTTTGCTTGCTTTCCCTGGAACCAACTCTGCCCCAGAAAACCTTCCTGAGCCAGTGCAGCTTTTGAGAGTTCCAGGACATCTCTTGGGGCCCCCAGGATAACCTGACCTATTTTGTGATAGATCATGACTATTTTTACTGTGTAAACCACCTTTAAAAGTCAAACCCTCAACAAACCCTCATCCTCTTTGAGGGAATACAGTTCTGCATGGAACAGGACTTGCTTATGGATATTGTACTGTAGGTTATAACACACATGACACTCACATATTTTCATTTACATTATTAGGTTTGTTTTCAATAGGAAAATCACTGTGCATTAGGTAAGGCAGGTAACACCCCTTTCTTGGGTGTCAGGTGCCTGAGCTTTTGGCACATGCATGCTAGGGTCTCTTTCATATGATACTGGGCCTTCCTCAGGTCTCTGGTGACTTTCCCTTGTCGTGTTTCTGCTACAGAACCCTGTGAGATTTCAGCCTTAGCTGTGAAACAAAGAATCGTTTATATCAAGGTATGAAAATTCTCATGTAGGTGGAGTTTCAGGAATATTGAAGGATAGAGGCAAAGTTTGGGGAGAAAGGAAAAATTTAGAGATGTTATAGGGGAAGGAGAAAGAAGTGTGAAAGATGAGAGTGTGTCATTGTCACTTTATATGGTGGAATCCCACTTATTCAGAATTCATGTGTTATCAACTTTAAGCATTTGGGATATGGTCACAAATCCCATAGCACTTAAAAAATAAAAAAAGGAAGCAGTCCCTGAATCCATAAGGAGCTGTATGTAGTGAATCCCAAGGGATGTGCTTGGTGGGTAAGATATCCTTGCAGAGCCCTTCCACATGAACCTAGCTAGATTTCTATCTACTACTTAAAAAAAAAAAAAACTATTTTATTATTTTTTAATGTGGTTCTGAGGATCAAACCAGTGCCTCACATGTGCTAGGCAAGTGCTCTACCACTGAGCCACAACCCCAACCCTTTTTATATACTTCTAATGGCTATAGTTGCCCAGTACCCCAGCCCCTGATCATTTTGACAGTAGCAGGGCTAAAAGGAAACACCACTGATCCCTAAAGATGAGTGAGGTGAACAGCATTAGCACCGTGGAATAGTCATCCAGAGAGCCCCATGGTAAATTCTCCAAGGGCTGATAAACAGAGCCCTAGACATGAGGAAAAGGCTGACCTATATCCTATAAACTCAACTTAAGAATTAGGGCTGGGGTTGTGGTCTAGTGGTAGAGCACTTGCCTAGAATGTGTGAGGCACTGGATTCAATTCTCTCAGCACTGCATATGAATAAATGAATAAAATAAACGTCCATCAACAATTCAAAAAAATATAAAAAGAAATAAAGAATGCAGGAAACAGCACAGTGGCTTTTCTAAAAGAGTAATTGTGAGTTAAAAATACAAGTTGAGCGGGCTGGGATTGTGGCTCAGTGGTAGAGCGCTCGCCTAGCACATGCACGGCCCGGGTTCGATCCTCAGCACCACGTAAAAATAAACGCATTGTGTACAACTAAAGCAAATAAATAAATGTTTAAAAAAAAATACAAGTTGAGCATCCATAATCCAAATATCCAAAATCTGAACTGCTTCAAAATCCAAAACTTTTTGAGCACTGACATGACACCACAAATGGAGAATTCCACACCATGAAAATTTGTTTCATGCACAAAACTATTAAAAACATATCTCATTACATAAATGCAAATATTTTAGAATTAGAAAAATATCTGAAATACAATATACTTCTTACTTTTCAGGTAAAGAATACTATTGTGGTTTGGATCTGAGGTACCCCCTGAAAAGCTCATGTTAGGCAATTGTTATGGTTTAGATATTAAGTGTTCCCCAAAAGCTCATATGTGAGACCATGCAAGAACATTTAGAGGTGAAATGGTTGAGTTATGAGAACCTGAACCCAATCAGTGAATTAATACCCTGATGGAATGAACTGAGTGGTAACTGAAGGCAGGTACGTGTGACTGGAGAAGGTGGGTCACTGGGGGTATGGCTTTGGGTATATATTTTGTATCTTTGTGAGTGGAGTCCCCCTCCCCCCTTTCTGATCAAAATGTGAGCCGTTTTTCCTTTGCCACACTCTTCCACCATGATGTTCTGCTTCACGTTGAGCCCCGAGGAATGGAGCCAGCTGTCAATGGACAGCTGAAATAAACTAAATAAACTTTTCCTCCTCTAAAATTGTTCTTGTCAGGTATTTTAATCACAGTAACTAAAAAGCTGACTAAAACAACAGTTGTTCAGAAGTAAAATGATTTGATTATGAGAGCTGTAATATTGGGCAGATTAATAATTTGAACGGATTATTGGGTGGTAGTTATAGGTAGATCATCTTGGCTGAAGAAGGAAGTAGGTCACTGAGGGTGTGTCCTTGGAGATTAGATTTTGTCCTTGGCTCCTCGCTCTCTGCTTTCCGGTTGTGATGAACTGAGTAGCTTTCTTCTACCATGTCCTTCCACTGTGATGTTTTGCCTTACCTCAGGCCCAGAGCAATGGAGTCAGCTGACCATGAACTGAACCACAATAAACTTTTCCTCCTCTAAGTAATTCTTGTCAGGTCTTTGGTCACAGTGATGAAGAGCTGTCTAACATAGATACTCAACCTGTACTGGTTCTCCCAATGTTGTGTGCCATGGGCCACCACAGTGTTTCTCTCAGGAGTCTAGAATGTCATAACTCTCTATGGTAGTTGACTCTTGTTTGTATTGTTTCAAGTTATAACTTCTACAGAGTAAAGGTTTATTACCCTGGGAATTTGATATGGAATTCCTCTTTTCTTGGGGATGCTGGATCAATATGCAGTCCTTGTACGAACTAAAGTTGTGTGTTCTGGCAATCAAGCAGCTCCCAGCGAACTTTGTAATGACGATTCACCTACAGAAGGGCTTTTCCCTTAAGAAAATTCCCAAATATGTTTTATAGAAAATGCAGGTTAAACACAAAAGTAGGAAAGGCTGGAGAGCAGGAGACCTCTGGAAAGATAAAGCATGAGTACTTGACGCCCATTGACCATCATTCAGAAGCTACAAGCCAGCTCTTTGCTCCCGTAGAGATCTAGATTAGGAACAAGGTGTGTTTACCCTCTTACCCTTGTCATCTTGCAGAAGCACATCTATAGCAAATGCAAAGGTTCATTTGGAGATGCACATAAAAGAAGGTGATTTACATTTTCAAAATTTTAAAGGAATATTGCATTCTAATAAAAGCAGTCTGATAAAGGTTCATAGTTCTTTAAGAGCAATAGTTTTTTTTTTTTTTTTTTTCTTTACTGTGCAGGTTAAATACCATCATTGTCTTTTATTGTTGTTGGTATTCAGCAATAAAACATATGTATTCTTTTGACATAGATAAAATTTTCTTCCTTTAACTGGTTTTAGAATTATGAATTTGGCTAAAAAAAAAAAAAAGAAAGGCTTTAAAGGCTGGCTTGTTTGCTTTTTATCCATGAAAGATAAAAGGATATTGGGCAAGCTGCTCTTTTGAGAAGTGTTGTTGGTAATGACTCATACAGTTGATGGATAGCATCCCATTTCAAGCCCTCAGGAATTACGCCAGATGTACCCTGTGAAGCTTGTCTACTTTTCGAACTATGGCTCACTGCACATTTCCTAGGTGTACATAAATTCATGTGACACTTTTTTCTATATATTAGAGTGCTGTTCTTCACCTGGGGCTTCCTTTATCCATAGGATTTGGGGCAACTGAAGACAGCGGATATATTTTCCAGGTTGATTAATTTCATATGAGATAAACATGATAGTTCTATTTGGGGATTCCTACTCATAGGACTTGATAAATCTAATCTATAAGAGCCTGGACTTGCATAAGTTAGTACCATGGTGCTTCATGCAGTTTAAAGTTTTCCTGGAATTATTAATGCTTATAACATATTTGTACACTCTCAACTTTTAGGGGACAGGGGACCTCATTCACTTGGGAATTCTTGGCTACCAGGTATTTGTGCTTGGACAGGCAATAACAGGTAACACAAGGGAACAAAATTATTTTGTTGCATACCATGCTATACCTGGGAAAAGGTGACAGGGGTTTCAGAAAACAGATGGGGAGGACTGAACAAACCAACGTTGTGGATTTCTCCCAAAAATGCCTCCCATTTTCCTACATTTATTGCAGTTAGTAAAAGACAGTTGAAGTACCTCTTCTAAAATCAGCCCATCCTGGTCCATAGTCAAGGAACAGAAAATAAAAATAAAAGGATGACGAGGGGTAAGGAGTGGGTTGTGGGAGTCATCATTGTTTTAAATCATATTTGGGATTGTAGTTGAGGAAAATTGCCTTCGAGTGGAAAGACTTAAGTGAAAGTAGATCATACACACAGATACTTCTGGATGCTTTTAAACTCATTTAATGTCCTGACGGGCCACCATACATGCTTCTCTGCAAAGTGCATCTGGGTAGCTTAGTGTCCCCAAGTAAATGCTTATTCTTTGCAAAGTAGGAAAAATTGTGAAGTCTCTTCAAGATCTTTCTCGGAGCTCAGCCTTTTATCTCTTCTTAGACCTTACCTGGTTTTGATTCATATGGCCAAGCCAAGTTCTGAAGGAATTCATAAAGCTGCTGATTTCAAAGATTGGGCTGGAACACTGGCTCTTTGAGGTTGAAGAGTTGCTTATGATTTCTTCCGTACAGCTAGGAATACACTTCCCTGTAAGGGCACTCAAGAGGTTCTCAGTTGTCACAAACCACATGAAAATAATCTCGTGGGAAGAAAACACATTTCAAAAAGCAGAGTACCCCCATAATGAGGCCCTTATTAATAGGGAGTTAGCCTTCCAAGCCAAGGATTTTGGAGAGGCATGTAGTTGGCATAAATATCTGTTGAAAAGTGCATTGGCCCTGAATGACCAACTATTGCTATAATAGGTTTTTCTGTTTCTACCAGTAACCAGAAAACACTAGACCTGGGTTTACAGGGCTCCAAGAGCTTGAAGAAAGTAGAGCACAAGAGTGACTGAAGAAGGTCATACGGTTTGGGATTCTGAGTTTCTGCTGAATAGACCTCGGTGTCCTGGAGGGTGGGCTGTCCACCCTAGCATGTGGAACAGTGCTGTGTACAGTAGGCCTGGGTTCCATACTTGGGGCATGGAATCCTTTCTTTTACTCTAAGAAACAGGTAAATGTGATATGCCTCTGGTTGTATGAGAAGTATTTATAGTCCTATTTTTCTACCCTAGAGACCCCCAAATATCCATGCCATAGTATTCTTCCTTGTCACGTACTCTTCTGGAATGTGTGCTGACCTCACACGTCATCTGAATCTTGAGAGCCATCAGCACAGAGGTGAATGGCCCTGTTGTGCCTCTGACCTGCTTTCCTCTCAGGCTCCCTCCTCTGAGAGGCAGGACCGAGAGCTGTGGAGAAACTGGAGCTGACAGAGACCAGGTCCAGACTCTGGCTGTGGCATGGGAAAGTTACTTTCTCAGGGCCTGTTTCCTGATATATGAGAAGACAGTAAGAATTTCTACCTGCTGAGGTGTTGTTGGGAGGAGAGATCTTGAATACAAGTGTTTGGCTGTAATGACATGAGTTATTAGACACACAAGGCAAACAATGTATTTGTTAACATACCTGCAGTTCTTTATGAAGGGCCCTGTGGAGGATTTATGATCATTCTGTCCCTATCCCACTAGAGAGCAAATATTAGGTTTTTGACCTCTCAGGAGATACAGAGGTTAAGGGAGATGGTTAGCTAGAACTATACCTAGGAATCAAATGTAATATTTGATGTTTGTCTTGTCCTTCTTCTCTTTTTACCTCTATTCTTGCCAATTTCCTTTACTTCCTTCATTTTTTTCTTTCCTTATTTCCATGAGAAACAGTGGTGTGTGTGTGCCCCTTGTGTGTGTGTGTGTGTGTGTATGTATAAGCACATATAAAGTATTGTAAAAGGTATTCCTGCAAGTGCACAACTTGTACTTCCAAGAAGTTTTAAGATTTTATAACTCTATCAACAATCAAAATTTTTCCCACTAGTATTTTCTGGTAAATTTTGGAAATTTTTTTTTAACAGAAATAAATCAGGGGGTGAGAAATTTACTTTTTATGAAGAAACCATACATGTAATATTTGATCAAAGTTTTATGGCCTTGAGATGTCAATGGAGGAGAAACTACCTTGAGAGAGGTGTAAGAAAGTAAAAATTTTAAATGTGTGCCATCATTAAAAAAAAATAAAAGATTGAAAATAAAACTTGTGAAGTTTTTGTCTCTGTTGCTGGTTCAAAATATTTTATAAACAGTTATGAGTCCATCTGAATGTGTATTTTACAGATTAAAAACAGTACTAGCTAATCTTAGCTTCTTGGCCATAAAAGGGAAGAAAGAAGAACGTATAGTACTATATGCATGGAAAGTGCAGTAAATCATGGGATTGCTAGTGACACTCAAAATGTAAGCTGTAGCAATCCATATGTAGAGTTTTGTGGAAAGTGTTCTTTATAATTCTTAAAATAGACTATTATGGATGTAATTAGTGTCTTTTTTATTGTGCTAAGTATGCATAAAAGTTTCAACCCTTTTAAGTATTTAGTTTGGTGGCATTAAATATACTCAAAAGTTTGGCAACCATCACTACTATTTCAAGGATATTTTCACCATCCCCCAAAGCCATTCTGCACCCATTAAACAATAACTATTCCCATTGCCCACTGCCAGCCCCTTGGAACTTTGATTCTGTCTTCTGTCTTAGTGAATTTGTTTAGGTATATCATAAATATCCATATAGGTGTAGTCATTCCACATTTGTCTTGTTTTGTCTGGTTTATTTCACCTAGCACAATATTCTCAAAGTTAGTCCACATTACTGAATTTGATTATTTCTTATGATTGAATATAATTCCATTTCGTTTATCCATTCATCTGGTGATAGACACGTGGATTGCTGTCACCTTTTGGCTATTGTAAATAATGCATTTGTGGATATTGGTGTACAAGTATCTATTTGAGTTCCTGGTGATTAATTAAAGTGGTATCTTTCTGTGGGTTGAGATTTTTTAGAGAGCAGATGAATGGTATCCATGTGTCATTGAAAATGTGTACCTTGCGTTGCATTATGACCTCAATACATAATACTGACCACATACCTACAAATGCCATACAATATGGAACATGTATGTCAGCTAGAGAAGCAGCCACATTGCAAGTGCAGAGTGACATTTAATCTAGATGGAGATGTCACTGTGACTTCCTCCACTCTCCCCAAATCATTAAATGGTTCAAGATTGATTGAGAAGAACCACCCTGTGGTGGCACCACCACTTTGGAGATTCAACAGAATGACCAAGGTCATCATGTGTTCCTTTGACTGTGGGGGAGGAGAAGGAAGACCTAAAAGATAATGGGCAATGGTGCAGGTTATGAATGTGGAGGAGGGTGGGGAGTTGAGGATGACCATGTGGCTTTGTCCTTGAGGGCAGAGAGTGGGCTCCTGGGAACCCCCACAGGGATGCAGCAATAGTGATGGTGGCCAAAATAACAAGGAGAAAGAAGGAGACATTGGCATGTGGCGTACAAGGTGTGGCAGGAAGGATAGTCTGTGGGTGACAGAGAAAAAGCATGAGACTTGAGGTTCTACAGGAGATAGGTGAGAAGAAGATTAACATGTGAAATTGGTTGAAAGAGATGATTGGGAAGGGTGGGGGAAGCAACCCCTTCTCCGTTGGCCCCATCTCAGAGCATGGGAGGGTGCATCTCCATCCACTTGTCATCAAAGTGGCTCTTTCTCTGCTGGTCCCATGGTCATCATCCACTACCCCCTCCCCTCACTCCATATCATGTTTCAGTTTTTGTATATTCTTTCTCTTCCTTATCAATTTCATATTGATTATTTTCTGGTACCTAGAAAGTCTTCTATACATCTGATAGAATAAAGTTACCTGCCAAGTGCACAAAGACATTCTCCACCCTAGAATGCTAACTCACAGCCAAGTCCATTCAAAATGCCCTCTTTTAGAACAAAACATCCAGTGTCTGTCCCCAGTGAAGGAGGCCTTGTGACAGTATGTGCTGAGTTGTTCTGTCTGGTTTTCAGTTGTGTGGAAGAAAACAGAACTGAAACCCTGAAATGATGAGGGGGTTAGAAATAGAGGAGGAGAAAAAATGTCTAAGAAAGGAGCAGGTTACTGGGGGGGGGGCATCCTGGGCCAGATAGGAGGCAACCTGATGGAGGGGGGAGGCTCCTCCCATGGCACCAACCTAGAACATGAAGGTTTAACTTGTCATGAAGCCCCACAGGATGTAATCTAAGATTTTCCCCACTGGATGTTGGTTCATATCAAGGGAAGATTTCGTGTATTTGAGCATCTGGCTCATGTCACAACCATAAAGGAGACTGTCCAGCCCATTCCATGTCATGTGATATGTCTCAATCTCCACCTAAAGCCAGAGGCAGGAGCTGTTCCATGGAAGAGGTTTCCAGATCTTTTTCTCTGTATTTCCCTTTCTTCACTTAGTGCTTTTATGTGTCCTGTAGTTTAATCAATCTCTCTCAGCCTTATTGTTCATTTTATTTTAATGTGCTGAAGAAAAATCCTAAACCTTGTCAGTCACAAAGAAGAGACTCTCTTCTTTAACAATTAGGATCTAATAGCGGGGAGAGAGTGTACATCACCATTTTTCACCTAGGGGTTTGACTCATCCCATAAATCATGAGTGAAACCATTTCCGCAATTGACTCTTGACGTACTTAATTGCATTGTGGAAAATCTGACCTATGTATTTCTCAGATAGGATAGAAATAATACCTGTTTATTGTGGGAGAGGGTTTTGTTGTTGTTAAGTTAAAAATTCTCCTATGAATTATTAACAGACAATGGTAAAGCATTTTTACATTAGACATTATATGACCTGTGATGTGAAGTTAGGGTTCTAGATTATCTAAATTCTGTTCCAAATACAAGAAAGAATATATAGAAAACCACACAGTTGAAAAAATTTATGCTCCAAATACACATTTTCCATGTAGACTGAAAAAAATTAACCCCCCAAACATTAAGAAAACATTGATTTTCTAAAGAGAAAAGAAAGCTAGAATGATTAATAATGGATTTTTTCTATACTTTTCCAAAATAAAAAAATAAAAGCATATGATGATTAATATAGAGTTGCTGTGTTTTTTTTTTTTTTTTTTTTTTTTGGGGGGGGAGGGCAGGTAGTGCTAAGGGTGCTTAACCACTGAGCCACATCCCAGTCCTTTTTATTTTTTATTTTGGGAGAGGACCTCACAAACTTGTTGATCCTCCTGCCTCAGTCTCCTGAGTCACTAGGATTACAGGTGTGCATCATAATGCCCAGCTAAGTTGTTATTTTTTTTTAAGTGGCAGGGTCTTGCTCTGTTGCCCTATACTGGTCCTTAATTCCTAGGCTCAAGTGATCCTTCTGCCTCAGCCTCCTGAGTAGTTGGGACTGTCACACCTGCATTCTGTACCCAGCTAGCACATGAAAATATTAACCAAGAAAAGAATCATAATTGCTTGACAGGCTAATATTTGCTTTTTATGATTATGACTTATTGAGTGTATTATTTCATTTAATCCTTATAAGAACACTTTATATTTGGCAGGTTTTACTGTTATTTCCACTCATAAATAAGGATATTGAAGCATCAGGAGCTCAGAAACTAGCCCCAGGCCACAGAAAGAGTGATCTGCCTAGATCTGGACAGGAAGCCCCTGGTTTGGTTTTTGTTTTTGAAGTGCTGGGGATCGAACCTAGGATCCTGTGCATAGTAGGCAAGCATTCTACCACCGAGCTGCACCCCCAGCCTAAATCCCGTGTTCTTGTGCACCCTTCCCGTTTACCCACATAGCTTACATACTTTCACATGATTGCTGGAAAACTGAAAATTTCTTGAAGGTATTGGGCCAATTTCAGAATGAAGTTAATCATCTAATACAAAAGAAACTATAATTTTAATTTTCAAAGTTTTTCTGAAGGCATGTTGTAGAGCAACCAGTTGAAATTACACTTTCAACTCTTAAGAGATCAGAGGTACTATTATACTCTAGGTAGTAAAAAGAGAATACATAAAATACCCGAGAGAAGAATTAAAGTCAGTTAGTGGGATCCAGAAGTAGGTGACCAAAAAATGCTATATTGCTGATGCAAAGCTTGAGCAGCATGGCCCAAGAGAAGTCAACTAATATTCAGTGGGATGTATTAAAAAGAAAGCCTTTCTAACCTGGCATTTTCCTATCTGCGGTTCATTTAAATCTCCAGAGCCCTCCCTCTGAACACCAGTTAGGGTTCTGAAGAATGTTTGTCTCCCTAACAAACACTGAAGTGGTTAAGCAGGTATGCTGAGGAAGGTTGACACAGAGGTGGTAAGAGCTGGTTGTGTGACTGGCGTTGCTTCTGGCTGCCAATGAAAGGGGTAGAGGCATGAGAAAGATGGACACAATCAGAGACATGTGGTCTGTCCCAGCAGATGGCCACATTAGCCACATCAGAGAAGGAAGCAAGATGGGCTTTCAGGCAGACAATACTTCCTGACTGAGCCTCTTCCTCCTGTCAACTCAAAAACCTTTAGAAACCATGTGGTTGCACAAATGGACTTACATCTAGCCCTAGGAGGAGCCACCCTAAGAAATTGCTGCCTCTAGGCACAATAGTGCACACTCTTGCTGTTCTATCCTTACACAAGACCCTCCAGGATTTTATAGCTTGTAGATAAAGATCTGGTAATTTGTGAACTTTTTGAGAACAGAATTTCATATGAAAAGCCAGTTATAGATTTGGGATCATTTAGGAGACAAAACAATTAGACTGATGTGGTTATAAAAGCACAAAGCAGATTCCATATGTGAGCAAGGTGCGGCTCTTGAGCATACCAACCCTGCATTTTTGCAGGAGCACACAGTATGATGTCTAATGAGGCCACCTCCATCATTGTGCACGTTCTGTTTTGTGAGTCAGTCTACCGTGTTCTGTCCTCAGCAGGCTTGAGTTATTGGAACCAGGCTGCTAGAAGGGTCCTCCATAGTCTCTGTGTTGTGGTCACCATCTGTATCAGAGGTAGGGCCTTGGGTCCTGAGCAGGGACTGGAGTAGGTAGTGGCTGTCTGCTTTAGCTGTTGAAGGGCTGCAGTGGAAGCACCTAGTCTGGTAACTGAACATGCTTTTAAACTGTATGTGATGTTCTGTGTCATAAATATCATAATATGTTAGCAGAAATATTCAGTTTGGGGTATCAACCTTCTTAGCCTGCATGTTCACTGAAAGAAGGCAGCCCTGAAGATAATAAAACTGCCTTGTTTGATTTTCATCATGGGAAGTTAGGGTTGTTTGTATTCTTCTGCAGAATGCCTGGTTCCAGCTGTATCCCCACCCCTGTAGGCTTTTTCCTTTGCAGATCCACAGCAGGACAGAGCTGAGAGTAAGCAGGTGCCAGCTAGGGCAGCCCCTCCCTCTGCTCTGTGCCCATCCTTAGCCCCAGGGCAGGTATTGTTCGTGGATGTCGTTCCTGTGCTCCAGGTTACCTTCTTTTGGAAGCATGTTTATTTCAAGCCCTCACTGACTGACCCAGCTAGAAGGCCAGCATTGGCCAACCCCTCCTGCAGCCTCAGAATAGCACTTTGGCCTGGGGAGGGGGAATCTCATGCTCTGTGAGCAGGTAGCATCCTTCTCCTCCCCTGCAACTCAGTTACAGCTCTTGCCTAATTGAATCATCAATTCCCAGGATATGTAGAGACTAATGGAGAAGGGAAGGGCGTTTTCACTCCATAAGAATCATGAAATTTTGCCCCCAGCCTAAATCACTTAAAGAGTGTGTCCTGGTAGATGTTTGAAGGTAGGAATCAAAGGAGCCACTGCTTGAAGATGAGAATTTACCCAAGGGACAGGTTGGCTTTTATGCAGGATGCCAGCCAGGGACATGTTTGATATTTCTGAACACTCTGGCACATGGTTAATGGAACCTAGCAGTGATTCCAGATAACAAGGATCTTAGGCGGATACGGGTCAGTAAGTCAGACAGGATATTATTAGGCCTCCCCTGGTAGGAGGGCCTCTCAGATGGGAAGACTTCAGCCTGGAAGGCAATTAGTGTTTCAGAGTTCCATTTGCTATCCCCAAACGTCCATTAGTCTCTACTTTGTCCTCTGTGCCAAGATATACTTGATGATCCCCAGTAGCATGGAGCTAATCCTGCCTGGGGGTTAATCCTCTGGTTTAATTTCCTGTTTATTTCTGTCTGGTATGAGTCCATCAGTCTTGTGCATCCCTGCCAGGTGAGGCAGAGCAAAGGTTTAATGGAGGTGTTGGAGTGTTTGCTTTATGGATACGTTCCATTGTCTTTAAGAAATAACATCATTTCTGATTTGAAAGTGCAATATAGATGGTCCCTGACTTATGATGATTTGACTTAGGATCATTCAACTTAACAGAGGTGCAAAAGCAATACACATTCAATAGAAACCAAACTTGGAATTTGGAGTTTGATCTTATCCCAGGCTGATCATACTCCAGTATGATCTCTCTAGTGTTTCTGGGCAATGGCAGTGCCATGCCCAATCGCCCATGCAGTCACAAGGGGGGAATGACTGATCCTCTACAATGTCCTGTGTTACTCCTCTTTGATGCTCAGTAGGTTAGGTGCACTATATGCATTTTCAATTTTTGATATTCTAAATCTATGAACAGGGGCTGGGGTTGTGGCTCAGTGTGCTCGCCTTGCACGTGCGCGGCCCGGGTTCGATCCTCTGCACCACGTAAAAATAAAAAAGGCATTGTGTACAACTAAAACAAATAAATAAATAAATAAAATCTATGAACAGGACATAACCCCATCAGAATGTCAGGGAGCATCTATTAATTTTGGCTACTGGAGAATAATAAATAAACAAACAAATAAATAAATAAATGCAGCCATAATTCTGTTACTTATTGATAACACCTATTAGTATTTTAACTGCCAGCTACCAAACATTTCCAAGAGAAAAATATTTAATCCTGTTGAATTATATTAAGTATGCTTTTATCCTGCATTTAAAATGTTGATGTTTCATGAAAAATTTCCCAGGTCTTTAAAATTTTTTACTAATCGTAATTTTTAATGTCTGTGCAATGTTAACTGTTTTCAGTGAAATTGAAAACATCTGCCTAATGTTTTCTTCACAATATTTTATTAAAAATTTCAAACATATAGAAAACTTTAATTTTATAGTGAACACCCATGTATTCACCCTCTACATTCTATATTAGCATTTACTGTACGTGATTTATCACACATCTATTCATCTATCTATTTATCTATTAACCCGTCTTTTGAAGGATCTGAAAATATAGACACTAATTCACTTTTCCCTCATACACATTATTAGAGCTCAATTTTTGCTTAAACCTTTTTGAGTTGATTCATGTGTACTGAAATGCAGATATTAAGTTTATATTTGTTGAGTTTTTAAAAATTTATTTATTTTTTATTCTAAGTTGTTAGAAACGACAGCAGAATGCATTACATTTCATATTATACTTATAGAGCACATTTTTACATATCTCTGGTTGTATACAAAGTATATTCACACCATTCGTGACTTCATACATGCACTTAGGGTAATGATATCCATCTCAATCTACCATCTTTTTTTTTTTTCTTCACCCTTTTGCTCCCTTCCTTTCCCTCCCTCCCCATTGGCCATTCTAGTGTTCCTCTAAGTTTTACTAGTATAACAGTGTATTCTGTTATTTAGAAGGGTGCCCAGAGTCGAATTAAAGTATACATAGGATGTGATGGTAGATTATTATAAAATAGTATCAGACTTAACAAAGAACTTTTTCATAAGTAATTTTGTGGGAAAGTTAAAGAAAGGTACTAAGTTTTTTTTTTTTTTTTTTTTTTTTTAAACATCACACACTTCTGAAAAAAAAAATGAGTGATGAGTTTTTCCTTGAAAAGGGGGCAACATTTTAATATTTGTTTGCATTATTTTTTTGGCTTGGTTTTGTTTTTAAAGTGCTGCTCTTTTGTAGTGCTTCATTTGACTAGGAAATAATTTGCCTCTCTTGATGGATTGGTCTATTTCCTTCCAGTAGACCAGAGAGAAGACAGATTATGTTTTTAAAATTACACAGCCCTATCATCAGTTCTGACAGGCAAATGGCATGCATCTCTATATATTCAATTTTCATGACTGTGCAAGAGCCACTTATTGGTTCCCTCTTTAGGGAGTCAGCAGGGGTTTCTGAAATACAGAGTCTAAATGATGTCATGCTTGGTGGTGCAATTGAGTGCCCATGTGTGTGTGTGCATTCAGAGCTGGGATTCTTCAAGTTTGGAGGGGGATACTTTGGTTTTAGTATCCTTATGGTTTTGTAGTGGCCATGACTTTTGATTTTTATCTTTGTATATAATTTATAATTTATAGTTTTACTTTATCATCTTCAGTTTATTTTTATTTTTCAAAATATGTGTCTCCAGGGTTTAAAATGAGTCAGTGGATCAGCCTAGAGTGTGAAGCAAATGTGTGTTTTATTCCCCAAATTTTTACAAGTGACCTGTCATTTAAAAAACAAATTCACATATCTATTTTTTTAGTTGTAGGTGGACACAATACCTTTATTTTATTTATGTGGTGCTGAGGATCAAACCAAGGGCCTCGCACATGCGAGACGAGCGCTCTACCGCTGAGCCATAGCCCCAGCTCAAGACCTGTCATTTGTATCACAGTGGTTTTTTTAAATTTTAAAAACTATTACATATCTTTATTAGGAATAATACACAAGGACATGTGGTAGGTTACATCTAATGAGATCCACAGTTTAAGTTCCATCTACAGAATGCAAAACTTAGTATAAATATCCAATGTGACAGCAAAGAAAAAGTTGAATTTATTTCTTTTGCTATTTTTTTATTCAAAGTTGTATTTATAACAGACCATGTATTACAATTTCATATTATACTTATAGAGCACATTTTTACATATCTCTGTTGTATACAAAGTATATTCACACCATTCGTGACTTCATACATGCACTTAGGGTAATGATATCCATCTCAATTCTACCATCTTTTTTTTTTTCTTCCACCCTTTTGCTCCCTTTCTTTCCCTCCCTCCCCATTGGCCATTTCTAGTGTTCCTCTAAGTTTTACTAGTATAACAGTGTATTCTGTTATTTAGAAGGGTGCCCAGAGTCGAATTAAAGTATACATAGGATGTGATGGTAGATTATTATAAAATAGTATCAGACTTAACAAAGAACTTTTTCATAAGTAATTTTGTGGGAAAGTTAAAGAAAGGTACTAAGTTTTTTTTTTTTTTTTTTTTTTTAACATCACACACTTCTGAAAAAAAAAATGAGTGATGAGTTTTCCTTGAAAAGGGGGCAACATTTTAATATTTGTTTGCATTATTTTTTTGGCTTGGTTTTGTTTTTAAAGTGCTGCTCTTTTGTAGTGCTTCATTTGACTAGGAAATAATTTGCCTCTCTTGATGGATTGGTCTATTTCCTTCCAGTAGACCAGAGAGAAGACAGATTATGTTTTTAAAATTACACAGCCCTATCATCAGTTCTGACAGGCAAATGGCATGCATCTCTATATATTCAATTTTCATGACTGTGCAAGAGCCACTTATTGGTTCCCTCTTTAGGGAGTCAGCAGGGGTTTCTGAAATACAGAGTCTAAATGATGTCATGCTTGGTGGTGCAATTGAGTGCCCATGTGTGTGTGTGCATTCAGAGCTGGGATTCTTCAAGTTTGGAGGGGGATACTTTGGTTTTAGTATCCTTATGGTTTTGTAGTGGCCATGACTTTTGATTTTTATCTTTGTATATAATTTATAATTTATAGTTTTACTTTATCATCTTCAGTTTATTTTATTTTTCAAAATATGTGTCTCCAGGGTTTAAAATGAGTCAGTGGATCAGCCTAGAGTGTGAAGCAAATGTGTGTTTTATTCCCCAAATTTTTACAAGTGACCTGTCATTTAAAAAACAAATTCACATATCTATTTTTTTAGTTGTAGGTGGACACAATACCTTTATTTTATTTATGTGGTGCTGAGGATCAAACCAAGGGCCTCGCACATGCGAGACGAGCGCTCTACCGCTGAGCCATAGCCCCAGCTCAAGACCTGTCATTTGTATCACAGTGGTTTTTTTAAATTTTAAAAAACTATTACATATCTTTATTAGGAATAATACACAAGGACATGTGGTAGGTTACATCTAATGAGATCCACAGTTTAAGTTCCATCTACAGAATGCAAAACTTAGTATAAATATCCAATGTGACAGCAAAGAAAAAGTTGAATTTATTTCTTTTGCTATTTTTTTATTCAAAGTTGTATTTATAACAGTACCATGTATTACAATTTATAATACACATATAGAGCATCTTTTTACATAACTGTATACAAAGTATATTCATATTATTCAAGTCTTCAGTCATGCATTTAGGATAATGATATCCATCTTATTCTACTACCTTCTTTTTATTTTCCCCTCCATATCCCTTCCTCCCTCCTTTCCCCCTCCCTCCCCATTGACCTTTCTAGTGTTCCTCTAATCCTCCTATGTACCCTGACCCAACACCACTGTGAATCATCCTCCTTATATCAGAGAAAATATTCGGCATTTGGATTTTTGAGATTGACTAACTTCACTTAGCATTATATTCTCCAACTTCATCCATTTACCTGTGAATGCCATTATTTTATTCTTTTTTATTGCTGAGTAAAATTCCATTGTGTGTATATAACACATTTTCTTTATCCACTCATCTATTGAGGGGCATCTAGGTTGGTTCCACAACCTAGCTATTATGAATTGTGCTGCTATAAACATTGAAGTGGCTGTGTCGCTAGTGTTTTTTTACCAGGAGAAAGTGGCATTTGATAGGTTGAGTGTGCTGGGGTCTCTGACATGTTGGACATTGTGGCTTGCTGGTCAAGCTGTTGCTTCTGTGACCTTGGCCACTGAATCCATAGCCTCGTGCTTTTATTGCTGTACTTTTCTTCAGCCAAAGTGTCTCAACGTAATTTTCTTCACTGACTTTGTGCTATTTTGCCCACTGATGATAGTTTTCTGTCTTTCTTTTCCAAATAAGGACTTCTGTCTGTAGCCTCTGATCCCTTCAGAAATCACCAGAGTGCCAGCAAATACTATTTTCATAGCCATGCCTGAGGTACCTTGTGAACATAGCAATTTGCAACTATTCCTATAATAGTTCTTTGGACTCTTTTGCTAAACAAAGGCAGGGATTTTTTTTTTTTTTTTTTTTTTTAATGAGAAAACTCAGCAACTGGGGACTCAGAAACCTGGAGAAAACAAAAACAACCCAAATTTGGGAGATTGGGCTACTAGAGCCCTGGAAGGCTAGTGTGAGTATCTGAGGGCTGTGACCAAGACCACAGGCTTGGAGTTGGCCTCAGGTTGGTGTCCCATCTCCAAATTTGGGGGGACTTTGAAATATTACCTGAATGCTGACCAAGTTTGAGTTTTCTTGTCTGTTAATAACATAACTCTTGTAAGACTTAGATTAGATATTGTCTTAGTCGGTTTGGGTTACTATAGCAAAATACCATAAACTGGATGGATTAGGCAACAGAGATTTATTTCTCACAGTCTTGGAGGCTGTAGACTACAAGATCATAGTTTCGGTGTGGTTGGGTTCTTGGTGAGGGCTCCTTTGTGACCTGTAGACAATTGATGAAACTTCTCTTGGTAGAGAGAGGAGGCTTTGGTGTCTATCTTCTTCTTAGAAGTATATTAATCCTATCATGTGGGCTTCACTCTCAGGACATCAGCCAAACCTAATTATCTATCTCCCAAAGACCTCCCTCATAATACCATCACTTTGGGTATTAGAGCTTCCACATATGAATTGTGGGGATATCAACATTTTAGTCCATAACTGATGTATAAATAAGGAGTTTAGCATTGTCCTTGGCATGACTAAGTGCCAGACAGATGGTGATGGTTGATATCATCTCTTTTTTTTTTTTTTAATACAATAGTTTTATAATAGAAAGCTAATGACTTCATGCTAAGACAAACAGTATGGTACATAACCTGGTGGGGGGCAGGTTGGTGGGGAGAGCAGGGCAGAGGCCACAGGCATACAGTAAGAGCCTTTCAATATACTGCTGAATGGACTGGATCTGCTGCTTCAGTTGAGACCCTTTCTGATGGTGACAGAATAGGAATTGACAGGCCTGGAGACCCCACAGGCCTGTCCCAGGGCCTGCTTGGAGCATACAAACACATAGGACACATTCTTATCTTCATATAGCAGCGGGAGGTACAGCATGATTTTCAGTGGCTGCCACCACGATGCCTCAGTTGAGGGTTTTGGTGGCCTCATTGGCTCCTTTCTGAAGCTTCTTGTAGTTACACAACTGCTGAATGAGGTCCCATCATTTCTTGGTGGGGCTGGCAACTGCAAAGAGATAGATAGGCCTTTGGATTTACATCAGCCTCAGTCATGTCTGAGGTTCTGGTGGCTGACCACTCTTCAAGACTATCATGGGCTTCTTAACAGGACCTAGGAAAAAAAAAAAACGGTTTCCTTTGTGCTATGGCTTGGCTAGATTTTCCACCGAATCCAAGAGTGGATCTATGTGTTTTGGATTCTGCAAGGGAACTGCAGTGCAAGGTGCAGTGAGCCCCCAGCAGGAGGGGAAGCTGTCTTCCTGATAAGACAAGAGGAGGAAAGGGGAGGAGGCATTCCCCAGCCAGAACCTAGTGTTTCCAGCTGTAGAAGAAGCTGATCACTCTCATCCTTCACCTCTCATAGCGCTTAAATGAGAATTTTATTATGAGTAACAGAATCTTGATAACCTCATCCAAATAGGAAAAAAAAAAAAAAAAAAAGACGTCACCATCATTTTCTCAATCTGATTTTATTCCTCTGTGTGCTATAACCCAGCCAAAAAACAACAGACTTTCTAAATAACTAGAATCCGTAAGAATTCTAAAAATCATCAGCCTACATCTGTGCTCTCTCTCCCATACTGACTCATCCTGTATAGTTTCCTAATTTTATTTGCCTCCTTTTATTACCAGTCTAAATCTTAAGCCTCAAGTCTGTCTCTGAGACACTTTAGCAATTGAGAGCTTGTCAGTTTCTCTGAAATTACTTGGAAGATATTGGCTTAAAATAGGAAGTATTAAGAATTGACATGAAAGTCCAAATAATTGCCTTACTTCATATTTTATTCAATCATATTCAATATTCAGCAAATCCATCAGCCTTATATGGATTCAATTCAGATTCACAAACTTAAGGGCTTCCCCCACCCCCTTTTCAAAAGGAATGTAGAGCCGATTTGCTAGCAGTTGACCAGACTAAAAAAGAAACTGTAGAATTAATCAACAAGCAGGTCCCTATTCTGTTTTTTTTTTTTTTTTTTTTTTAATCTAAATTTGCCCTTTCCTTTCATCGTTCTTGGAAGAGACTCCAGTGGATCACTGAGTCATCCAAAGGAATAAACTGGGTATATTGAATAATGCTTACACAAATTATCCAGGGTCCTCAAACCCAGGATCTGCACACCCTCCATCCAGTCCTTGGCTGTCAGTTTTCTGTGCTGGACGGGACTTTGGGTGACTCTGGACAGGTGGGCCTTGCTGGAAGCATGGCAGTTGTCACTCATGACCACTTGGCTCTTGGCCAGGGGACCATATGCCTGGAGACCTGCAGCACAGAGGGGTACCTAGCCCATTTGCTCAGCTCTCAGGGCACTTCCTGGTCTTTTTTATTTTTTTTCCCCTTGTTTTAAAAAAAATTATTTATTTATTTATTCTAAGTAGGTATATATGACAGCAGAATGCATTTTTTAAAAAATGTATTTATTTATTTATTTATTATAACTAATTAGAATATATATGACAGACTTCCTGGTCTTTTTAACCAACCATAGACATATAGGTTATACACGAAGGACCAGGCTAATAACACAAGAGATCGGTAATAGTTTCTTTTTTCTGACAGTTGTATGTAAAAAGATACTAAATATATGCACTATGAGTTGTACATATTAAAAATTATAAAAATAAAATTAAAAAAAAGAAAAAAGAAAAAAAATTGTATTAATTTTATGACATTTTCCCCCTTTTTATTTAGGTACTGGGGATTGAGCCAGGACCTTGCATATTGCTTAGCACATGCTGTACCATCTACCTGTACTTCCAACCCCACTTTTCTGTTGTTTTAAAGGAAATACCACACCGTGTAGATAATTTGGGGACTATGAAAAGCCACCAAAAAGGGAATTAAAATTCCCCATAATTCTGTCACATGAAGATGATTCCTACTTAACATTTTGGTGCATTTTTCTCTGGCCCAGTTTCCTAACATGCACCTGTAAAGCATTTTATCCGTAATATTCAGATAAAAACGTGTACTATTTTTCACCAACATTTTCTTTTTAATGTATTATGAGCATTTGTTGTATTTTTCAATATTCTTTGAAAGCATCATTGTGTGTAGAGACCTAACTTGAGACATAAGGGCTGTGGTTTTAACAATGCTGTATTGTATTCTGGTAAATTTCCAAGAGGTGATGATGGGTATGTTAACTTGCTTGATAGTAATCACTTCGGTATGTACATTCATGTCAAGATAACACAATCAAACCATCTGTGTTGTCTGCCCTAAATATACACAATAAGAGGAAAAAAAGATCCTTGTAACACCCCAGCATCTTCACTCACTCTCACAACAGGTGCTGTTGAAAAGCATTCTAACCTGTAAATCTTGCATGTGATCCTGCATGTGTCCTCGGGGTGCCTTCCCAGAGGTGGGATTACAGTGTTAAGACATGTCCTCTGTAAAGCAGGATTGCTCCAGAACTCTGCCCGGCTTCCCACACCTGTTCATCTGCATGGAAATGCCGCCTCCGAGGGTGCTTGCTCAGGCTGGGTGCCCTACTTTTTTGATTCTATAAATCTCTAACTGAAAAAACATGGTATCTTGTTTGAATTATTAGTAGCTGTATTTATTGGCCATTTGTTTATTTTCCCATGGAGATGGGTATCTTGTTGCTTGCAAAATACTCCTCTTTTGTCTGTCATGGGTTAGAAAATTATTTTTTCCAGTTTGTCATTTGCCTTTAAATACTCAAAGTGTTTTCTTTTCATATATAAAGAAAGTTAAAAATGTTTAACCATCTATCAGTCTTTTACCCTGGATGTTTCTTTTGTTTTTTATGTCTGTAAAGGCCATGCCTCAAGAACAAATAGAAATTCATCTTTTTTTTTCTACCCTGGTTCTTTTATAATTTTCTGCATCTAAATTTGTAATTGATATAGAATTAATTTGGATATATAGTATTAATCTATTTTTTTTATTTCAAGTTTTGTATAATTATTCCACCAACATATACCATTCTTTCCTTACTGGTTTAAAGTGCTACCTCTTTTTTTTTTTAATATTTTTATTTATTTGCTTTAGTTGTACACAATGCGTTTTATTCAATGCATTTTATTTGTACGTGGTGCTGAGGATCGAACCGGGGTCGCCCACGCGCTAGGCGAGCACTCTACCGCTGAGCCACAATCCCAGCCCCAAAGTGCTACCTCTTTGTACTGTTAAAATCTCATATACTCTCAAAGCTATTTATGAGCTTTTTGTTTTATTCCATTAATCTGTGTATCCTTGTGCCAGCACCAAACTATGATATTTTATTTCTGTATCGACTAGCACAATTCAGCTGTCATTATTCTCCTTTTTCAAAGTATCTTTGGCTATTTTCACCAATTTATTTTTCTATATCAGCTTCAGCAAACTTTCTCTGCTAAGAGCCAGGTAGTAAACATTTTTAGACTTTACAGACCATAATGGGCTGACACTAGTACTCAGTTCTGGTGCAAAACAGCCATGGACAATAATAAAGGAGGCTGTCTTCTAATAAAATATTGTTTACAAAACAGGCTGTGGGTTAATTTATCCCCAGGGCTATGGTTTGCAAACCCTTTGTTCTAGATGAATTTTTGAATCATTTTGTCACGTTCTTCCAAACTCTTATCACCCTCACAAACACATTTTAAAAAGCACCTATTCAGCTGGGCGTGGTGACACATGCGTGTAATCCCAGCACTTAGGAGGCTGAGGCAGGAGGATCGTTAGTTCAAAGCCAGCTTCAACAATGGCGAGGCATTTAGCAACTCAGTGAGACCCTGTCTCTAATAAAATACAAAAAAAGGGCTGGGGATGTGACCCAGTGGTTGAGTGCCCCTGAGTTCAATCCCCAGTACAAAAAAAAAAAAAAAAAAAAAAAAAAAAAAAAAAAGCATGTATTCATATTTGTATAAAGATGTTGCCTATTATATGTATACATATTATATATGAACATGTGTAACAGTACATATTATATGCATTCATATTACATACTGGGAGATAGAGCAGAATTTGGTTAAAATGACATCATCTTTATAAATGATATGGAAGAAAAATATAATATCTTTATAACATAAGTTCTTCCCATTGCAAACATTACTTCCTATCAATCACCAAAGTTTTTTTTTTTTTTTTTTTTTTTTTTTTTTTTCCTTCATAGGGTTCCTGCAAATTCCTGGTGAACTTAAATGCTTATAGTTTCTTTCGCTCTAGTTACTGTTGTGAATGGGGTGTGTGTCAGAGGTCTCACAAATCCCAGCATGTTCTGTGGTTTGCTAGAAAGACCAGAGGACTTAGGATTACAGTTTACAACCCATCCACAAAGGGGCAAGCCACATCGGGAGCGGCTGGAGGAACCCATCCTCAGTCTCCTGTCTTTGTTCCTTCCCCATAGGATGCCTCACCCAGAATGTGATCCTGTTTCTAGCACTGAATGTGGCAACTCATGATTCTGTGTCAATGTTAAGAATCTTTTGTCTCCATTTCTAGCTTTCACTTCATGTGTACATATTTGATTTTCTTCCAGTGCATACAGAATCTGTCTTCTGTTCATTGGGAGAATGTGGTAAAACAAGGTGGCTCATGGACAGCACTTACTGAGGGCCTGATTGTCATTACAGACCCAGATTTAAATCACTCATATGAAACCCTAGGGAACAGTTTTTCTCCCTGCTTCTTTTTTCTAACTCTTCTCTGTCTTCAATCATCAGAAGTATCCTTCTCCCTCAGCTCATTCAAAGAAAAGCTGATCTTAACTTCAGTGTAAAGATGAACATCTTGGAAAGCCCACTTAATAAGTGGGATGGGAAAATCTTTGGTCTTTCTTAAGGCAGGATTAACTACCTGTTGCAGGAGTCTGGCTCTCTGTGTAGTTTGACCCTGCTTTTACCAAAAAGACAAAAGGAAATATTTCAAGCCATTCTGCAGCCAGGATTTAGTGATGGTGCCTCCATCCCCCTTGGTAACCAGGGAGAGCCTGCCAGGCAACCCAGCCTGATGTCCATCACTTCTCCCCTTCCTGCAGGTCCTTCCTCAGTTACCTTTTTCTTCCCTAGGTCTCCAGCTTCCTAGAGGCTAGGGTACAGCTAGAATTTTAATTATTTCTTAACCCCAAATCCTTCCAATGAGTGGCAAAAGCCTGGCATTCTGAGAGTGAGACACTTGATGTAAATAGCACTGATTAATGAATTTGAGTTCTAACTGCAATGTCAGTGACTTGCATCAGAGCCTCCTTTCAAACTTGGGATGTGGGATGACAGCAAAGGTACAAAATCAAAAAATCATGCTCAGAGTCCATCAGTTCGGGTCCAAGAGAACCCAGGTGGTGCTTCAGAGTTGGAACTGAGCTGCCGAGGGAAGTGAAGGGGCTTGGGGATGAGCTCTCTGAGAAGCTTGCTGGGATCTGAGTGTTGAAGAGCAGGGCTTCACTTCCCCAGCTGCTTGTTTGCAACTTTCCTTAGGAACAACCTAATCGCTTCAAATTAAGAGACTATGAATCATCTTGTATTCCTCTAGGATGCTTCTCTTCCTCCACCCATTCTTTTTGTCTTCATGCTTCATCTTAGCAGGAAGAGTGTGCTAGCTCCCTGTTAGTCTGTTTCAGGCATCCCTTAGTCCTTTGATTCAAACTCATGTTTGTATTTCATACATGTTTGCAATTTCCTGCTTGGCATGGGCAAAGATGCACCTGTACCGAACAGCCCTGACAGTGGTGCTTTCACTAGACATTCAACCCTCCATATGAGAGTTCAGCAACCATGGATTCAACCGACCATGAGTTGAAAACATTGAAAAAAAAAATTGTATCTGTACCAAACATACACGACATTTCTCTGATCATTATCCCCTGATAATGTCAAACAGCTATTTACATAGCATTTTCATTTTTTCGGTATTACAAGTCTTTTAGAGGTAATGTAAAATATATGGAGGATATGCATAGAGTATATATGGGCAGTACATCATTCTGTTAAGTACTTGAGCATCTGAGTCTTTTGGTATCCTTGAATGGGGGAGGGGAACCAATGCCATGCGATTCTGACACCAAGAGGCTACTATATGGAAAACTAGACAGGGACCCAGACCATTAAAGGATGCAGCCAAGGTTACTTCACAAAGGAATAAATTATGAGCTGAATAGGATCTTTACGATGTTGGTTTAATCATGGATTGGAGTGGGTTTTTTCAAGAAATTTGCAATGTAGAGTAGGTTTTCTCTATAACAGAGCCAACCTTCTCTCCCTTCCTGCCACTTTTTTATCTGTCCACTCAGGAAACATTAGTTAATTTTGATAGCAGCCAAAAGAAAACATAATTGGGTAATAAAGTTTCTCTAGATATACTGTGTATCTATTTATGAAACTTCCACCTTTGTCCTCTTCTTGCCTTCTCTCCACTGTTACAAATTGTCCAAACCATCTTCCTTTTTCATAAAGCTAAATAATTGAGGAATGCATTTCCAAATACAATAATTAGCACGTAAACCATCTTAGTACTCAAAGACCTCACCAAGTATATTCAACTGCATTTTTAAATGTTAACTTTGAGTTGTTTCCCTGATTCTAGAGGAAATAGCTCTGTGTATATATGTCCCCACCAGTGCTGGCTGTGCCCTGTGACCCCTGGATAACAGAATGTTGCTTTGATCTGTTTCAGAGTTCTCTGAAGAGAAGAGGCAGTCGGGAAATGTACAAAGAGAAGAAAACCTTTAACCAGGTAAGCTGAGGCTTTCATTCTTATGTCACATCTCCTATAGAGAAAGCCACCTCATTTTGAATATTCTCACAAACATATTAGCTTTGCTTTTAAAACCTCCAAAGAAACACCACCCGCCAAAACTCTTGGACTCATTTAAAACCTCCATGGGGTGAACATTTTCCTTCCAAGACCGTAGCTAATTCCTTTTGTTTCTCTCTTGCACTGATAAGCTGCAGCTTTCTTTAGGAAAGGGAACAAACTGGCTTTCTGTGAAGCATAACTAGATGTAGTCCAGGGTCTGGCCATACTCTCTTGATGCTATTTTGTTCTTCAGAGTCATTCACATAGTAAAATACCATAGCCACTGGAGGGTTGGGTCATTCATAAACCATTGCTTTGTGTGTGAGTGCTTTTTTTTTTATTTTAATGTGCAATCTGAACAATATCTTAAATTGTCCTAATGGAAAGTAAAATATTCTAACTGGAAAAACAATAAAAGCTCAGCCCTTTCTATGTAAACCGTATGTGTTCTTTAAAGCCTTCTTAGTTTTTCTGAAGTGTTGTCTTACTGGGTTCCTTCCTTCTTCTTCTTTTTAAAATTGCTGCTATAGTATTAGATGTTGGAGAAACAAGTATTATTGTGGTATCAGTTTGCTGAACTCTGAGAGCAAGGGGTAATTAGAGAGATGCAATAAGTTGGGGTAACTAAGAGCCTTGGTGCAGCCCTGACCCGGGAGCTCCCCACTTCATGATCCCTCTGATTTCTGTGTCCTCCTAACTCACAGATCCCCATGGTATTATTTGAGGAGGGCCCAGCCAAGTGAGCAGCAGGAATGCCAAAGATTAACTTTTCTACCTTCTCTCATTCCCCAAATCTCAATTTGGAATCCACTCATCCAGGGAAATTAAAGGTGCTCCACTGCTGTGTGCTTACACCCTCTTGGGCTCAGATTATGTTTTCAGTTTCCTGGTTCTTGACTAGCAAAGAGCTTTTCCTTCAGAGGGTGATTCCCTCCTCTTGAGCAGAGGAACAGCATTGGCCTGTGGGTCAAGCAGGCCAACCATAGGAGCTAGTAGCTCCTTGGATGATTGTCAGCAACCCTGGGTCTGGGGATGTGTCAAGTTGCCCCACTCAGCCTGCGGGATGATTGAGCAAGGAGTTTCTGTTCAGCAGAATGGTGGAATGGAGCGCCTTGGGAACTACAGGTCGGCCACCAAAACTCAAAGGAAGCTGGCACCCCCGGCGCAAGGTAGGCACGTGGGCAGTCAGCTGCTGGGGTGCTGGCCGGATGGCAGACTTGCAAGCCAAAGAATATATACTGACAGCGATATATTTCTGTTGCTTGACAAGGCCTTTCCAGCTGGTGGTGACGGTGCTGGTCCCTGTGTGTCTGACCCCCCCCTGCCATGCTTGCCTTCTCTGCCTGCGGCGGAAGTAGTTTGATGTGGAAAGTTGGACTCAGCCTTGTACTTTCATACTGCATTTCTAGAGTTATCCAAAGGGCTCTTGAAACCAGAGATTGATATTATTAAGTTTAGGATTCAGCCTTGACCCCTCCACCAGTCTTGGCAGAGTTTTCAGTCACAAAGTAAGATGGGTATCCTGCCTCCCATCTTATTAGACGGAGTGGATTCCCCCACCCAGAACAGGCCAGGCCAAGCTCAGCTTCCCTGGGGGCTGGGGATCCTCTCCTACATACAGACCTCCCCAGCAGGCCTTCAGAGAGGGAGCCTGACCTTCCAGCTACCACACTTTCTCCCTTGGCTTGTCTTTCTTTATAACTGCTTTTGTCCTGGTGGCAGGCCTCCTAGTGCATGCCTGGGTGTTGACAGCATGCTTTGTCATCTGTTAGAGTTCCTGCCATGTGTGTAGTACCTCTCTTTAGGAAATGAGAAGACTTTGTGGACATTTAATCAATCCTCAGGTAATCTACAGTAAACTGAACACTAAGTAGGGCATCCTGATGCTTTAACTGACCTGGGTTTAGGCTGGCGGGGGGCAGGGGGGTTGGGCTGATGGAGAGGGTCCTAGACTAGAGGCAGACATAGGATGGAGCTGAGGGTCCCTATAGCTGGTAGACACTCTCTTTCTTCAGTGATCCCTGCTGCCCAGATTTCTTGAGGTGGAGATGGGAGTCCTTTAGGCAATTTTGGACAATGGATAAATGCCATCTCAAATGCCGTCTCTCAAGATAAGAATGGGCTGAGAACCCCTCCTGTCTTCCTGTCCTTGCATTTAACTCCCAAAGGAATTCATCTGTAAAGTATTTACAGTCGGCCTTCATTTTCATGTATGTATTTTAGCCTCCTGTAAACTCAACTCCTTCAAGTGAACAGCAGAGACCTGTCACCTGTTGGGTTCCTTGCACATCTTTGTCTAACAAAAAGTTGGAAAGGTGCTTTTGATGGTTCTACTATAGAAAGTTCTTAGAAACTGGGGTTGCATAAAAATAGCATGCTGATTTCTGGTACAGAAAAATAAATATTTAAGAATGGATGAATGAGCAAAGAAGCAGCTTTAGTGTTGATATGAAACATAATGAATGTCTTTAGCCCATGTGGTGATCTATGTAGGGCTTTTAAAAAAAGAAAAGATTATTACCCCAGCATCAGTGATAATCCATTTTGCTCAGTGATTATGAGGGGGTAGCAGCCTTAGTCCCAGTTAGTCACAGAAACTCTTTATATGGGCCTAACCAAAACCAAACCAAGTCCTTAATATAAACCAAATCCTCAGAATTCAAAGACTAACATTTATAGATCATTCTAATGGGGATGGGGAGTAGAGACACTAGCTTCTTTCCCCAATATTAATTGCATTTCAGACAAAGATGAAAGTTGGTTTCAGGATGTAGGGTCAGGTGAGTGCCATTTACAATTTGTTGTACGTTATTTCAGTGACCTTTACAGTGACCTTGTTGTTCGGAGAGTCCTGCTTTAGATATAAGGAGATAGGTTCACCAGGACTCTGCAGTTGACCCAGGTCCACAGATGGCAGTGGGCAGAGTTAGTACCCTGGGTAGCATATTTAACCTCAAGACCAGCTGGGCTGGTTTTATCACTTCCCCAGAGGAAGACACTAGCAGTGTCATCATCCACACAGCACAGGGAGAGCTCCAGGTCATGCCCTCCACATTGCACTGGCTGCAGGCCTGGTCATGGACTTTTCCTGAGTCTTCCTTGGCACATCATTTCCCCCATTTCCATGGGTTTGTGATGAAGGAGAAGAGATCAGGGCAGGAGGCAAGGTGAAAAGCTGGGAGGCACCAAGGAAGGTATTTCTTTGTCTTTCTACCCACATGGCTAGTGATTGCCAGAATCTGGCAGAGTGAGCCATTGTTCTCTGAGCATGAAAACTATGCAGGTAAAGCTCTGCAAGAGTTAATTCTCTCCCAGAGGGCTGACTTGTTCCCCATCCTGGTTAGCAGCCTGGACAGCAGATGAGTCTCTGAGCTGCTGCTGATAGTTTATCTAAGTGATGGGGAAGCCTTTGCTGTCATCTCCTCTCCATCCCATCAGCAGTTTGGAATTTCTGATAGTCAAAGAGGAACAAATCGTAGAATTGGTCATTGTTCCCTGGACATTGTTAATTCATCAAATGTGATTAATATAAAATTTTTCTCTCTGCAAGCATGTGTAACAAATTAAATTAAATTAAAAAAAAAAAATTTTTTTTTTCTAAGACCAAAATGGAGAGTTTATATTGCTTCAAAGCACAGGGATCCACATTGGAAAGGTAGAGTTGATGTTGCACTTGGTCCAGAAAGTGCCTTCTTGACCTTCACCATAACTATAGGCTTTTAGTGGTAGAGCCTCCTTTGGGGGCCCTCCAGAATCCTCTGGTATTCTCCTGTGATATTCTGCCATGAACTACTTCTCAGCTTTGAAAACACTTCACTCTGTCCAACATTTAGCTCCATCCCTCAGATCTTTGGATTTGATTTCCGGCTGTGTCACAGCAGCTGAAGGGAGGGGAATGGAACCAAAGGCAGGCCCCGAAGTGGCCCTTACATGGTGAGAGGTTGGGAGTAGTGGGGGTGTCTAAGTCTGTAGTAGTCAATGTGTGCTCCCCACCAGTGCTTGGCACTGATGTAGCACCAAAACTTCCAAAGGCCCCTCTTGCCCATCATCCCATTGTTTCATCCTCATGTTATTCTGAGGTACCTTGAGGAAGAGGAGGCAGCAAGGGGACAGGTAAATTGCCCTTTTTTTCGTATCTAAGCCACTCAGTAGAAAGCTGGGCTCTCATTTGGGGTTGCTTGATCTCCCCATCCTGGTAGTACCTTGTAGATTGCTGCAAGGAATGAAAGGGTCTGCACCATAGATGAAGTGAGAAGCCACAGGGTGGATGTGGCCCCTGAACCCTGTTGGCCACACCAGGCTTCCATAAGGGGTTCTGGTATCTCTCTGGTGGGTTCTGGGGATGAACCAGGTTCAACTCACAGAGTCATCAGGGGTCACTGTGTTACCAATTGGTGTTGGTTTCTTTTTATTTATTTATTTTCTTCATTTATAACTTATATGATGTTCTTCATGTGCATGTTTTCCTCCCAAAAACTAATTCTTTAGTCCTTGTTTTATTGACAAAGCAACATTCTATGGGCCTTTCCTAGGTGCCTTCCATAAAGCCCTGGGCTCACCACTGCTTTGTCTTGGCTTCTTCTCCATGTAACTTGACAGCACTGACAGAAAGATCAGTGTGTGTGTGTGTGTGTGTGTGTGTGTGTGTGTGTGTGTGTGTGTTGGGGGCGAGGTGCGAGGGGAATCATCAAAAACATGAACATTTGGTATTTTCAAATAACCCTTTTCTCGGGCTGTTCTTTCCTGGCAGGATGACAGTGCCGATTTGAAGTGCCAACTTCAGTTTGCCAAAGAGGAAGCTTCCCTGATGCGCAAAAAGATGGCCAAACTTGGGAGGGAGAAGGATGAGCTGGAGCAGGAGCTCCAGAAGTATAAGTCCCTGTACGGTGATGTGGACAGCCCCCTCCCCACGGGGGAAGCCGGGGGGCCCCCCAGTACCAGAGAGGCAGAGCTGAAGCTGAGGCTGAAGTTGGTGGAGGAAGAAGCCAATATCTTGGGCCGGAAGATCGTGGAGCTGGAGGTGGAGAACCGAGGCCTCAAGGCAGAGATGGAAGACTTGCGGGTCCAGCATGAGCGGGAGGGAATGGGCCGGGACCACGTGCCAAGCATTCCTACCTCGCCCTTTGGCGACTCCCTGGAGTCCTCCATGGAGCTCCGCCGGCACCTACAGTTTGTGGAAGAGGAAGCTGAGCTGCTGAGGAGATCCATATCGGAAATTGAAGACCACAACCGACAACTGACCCATGAGCTGAGCAAGTTCAAGTTTGAGCCTCGCCAGGAGCCGGGGTGGCTTGGGGACAGCTCATGTAAGGGTGCTGGGGCCGGGGCTCCCTTGCAGGAGGAGCTGAAATCCGCCAGGCTGCAGATCAATGAGCTGAGTGGGAAGGTGCTGAAGTTGCAGTATGAGAACCGCGTGCTGCTGTCCAATGTCCAGCGCTGCGACCTGGCTGCCCACCTGGGGCTGCATGCCCCAAGCCCCCGGGACAGTGATGCTGAGAGCGACACAGGCAAGAAGGAGAGCGATGGGGAAGAGGGCCGCCTGCTCCAGCCCAAGCGGGAAGGCCCTGTTGGTGGTGAGAGTGACTCAGAGGACATGTTCGAGAAGACTTCAGGCTTCGGGAGCGGGAAGCCATCAGAGGCTAGCGAGCCATGTCCGACAGAGCTCCTGAGGGCTCGGGAGGACACCGAGTGCCTGGCAACCATAAAGCACGAGGCCCAGCGGCTTGAGCGATCTGTGGAGCGCCTCATCACAGACACTGATGGCTTCATCCATGACACAGGGCTGCAAGGCGGCAGCTTGGCCTCACATGGTGTCCAGGGTGAGGGCGAGAGGGGTGAGGGGGCCCAGAGTGAACCCCACCTTCTGGGGACCATCAATGTGAAGATGAAGGCATTCAGGAAAGAGCTTCAGGCCTTCCTGGAACAGGTGACCCGGATTGGGGATGGCCTGTCACCCCTGCCCCACCTCACAGAGTCTTCCAGCTTCCTCTCCACCATGACCTCCGTGTCCCGGGACTCCCCCATCGGGAACATGGGGAAGGAGCTAGTCCCAGAATTGCAGGTAAGGGGGCTCCTGGCTTCGCCTCCCTGCTCCGTCTTGCTCTTCCTCCTTCTCACTGGCATTGCTGCTCTGGGGCTGGCGCTGCTCACGGCTGCTTGGTTATGAGTTCAGACCTGCATTGTACTAAAGCCTCCGGCGTCAACCAAATCCTGTCTCTTGGTTGGGTTTCTTTTTTTATTTTCCTTTGTTTTTTTTTTTTTATTATTATTATTATTTCCTTGTTTCTTTCTCTGTTTTCCTTTTATTTTTAATTGTACCACTGCTTGTGGTTTAGAGGCCCTCTCATGACACAAAGGCTAAAGCCCAGTGGAGGCACTAGGGATCGACGCAGCCCATCCTTGCTCCTTTCTCGGTGTTTCAAACAACCCGCCACCATGCTGAAGAAGCAATGAGGAGTTTAAGACAAAGTACCAACTCCTGTCACAGTCAGGATGAGTAGCAGACTCGCTAACGAGCGCCCGAATCCCTCCTTGGGTTTACTACCAAAGGGACACAGTGCAGTTCTGAGAGGCCCTAGGCAGCCCAGGCCCACCCACTCCCACTGGAAGATAAGCCAGGATGGGGGAGAGGAGCCCAGTTCTGAGAGAAGGCTGTTTTTGATGGAAAAATCTTGCTGCCGGCTTGCTCCCGCCACCCTCCTGCACCACCAAGGGCAAGGGCAGAGTGGAGCAGCTTTATGAGGACCGCTTTCCCAGGCATCACCTGGGGTGCATGGCCCAGCTACCGCCCCGGATTGTGGCTTTTGCTGCTCGACCCACACGTAAGGAAGGAAGAGCCTTGTCCTCTGTGTCCTTCATGGGTAGTGTGCTTGCAGTCGACTTGTGGTTCACGCATCCCCATTGCATGCGCCTCATAACCAGTGTTCTGCATTCTCCCCCCTTTCTTTGCTTCTCAGATGTTTCAGCCCATCCTTTAGCTCATCCTCATTTTGGTTCTGTTCTCCTCACTCTCCTCTGCCACTGTGTTTAAGCTGGTTTTTCTGTTCATGCTTTTCTTTGGTAGTTTTTTCAGTTGTCTACCTTAACCTGTTTTTGTTTTCTTTGCCACTCCCACCCCCTGCCCCTTTGTCCTGTTTTTTTTTTTGTTAAAAATAAAAGCTTAACCTCCCTGGGGGAGGGGGGAGAAAAACAAAAATTGAATCCTTCCCATGCACCTAACAGTCCAAACTGAGAGACCAGCTGGAGTGGCAGCTCGGTCAGGAACGAGGGGATGACCGAGAAAGCCTACGTCTCCGGCTGTACGGGAGCTGCACCGCCGGGCCGACGGGGATGCCGGGAGCCACCGGGCAGGAGGCCAGAGCTGCTTCAACCTAGAGGTCAGTCCCTACCTTGCCCTCCCGCTTCCACTTTCCCCTCTTGCCATGTAGCTGGTTGTGCAGTTTCCCGTCTGGGACAGGGCCCTTAGGTAACATGGCAGGAAGACATAGGGCCAGGTAGAACTTACCTGGGATCAAAACGCATTGTGTATAATGACCTGCCACCATCCTTGTCAGATGGAAGTGATGGCTCACTGCAGCACTGTCCCCCATAGACCCGCATCTCTGGCCCCAGGAGTGCCTGGAGGCATTGCTGGCCCGATTTATGAGTGTTCAGTGGCTTCTTGTTACAGCAGAGAAACTAGGGGTAGAACCCAAGCTGGCTCTTTCTTAGGGAAGAAACTTTCCCGAGGCTTTTTTTTTTTTTAGTTCTTCGTTGCCCTTGACTCGTGTGACTCTTCCATGGTCTCTGAGGACACTGTTTCAGCCAGTTGGGAATTAGAGATGTCTACTCCCAACCTGTGTGGTATCCATAGTTGTCTCTGTTGTCATGATAAACCCATGTGCACACCTGCAGCCACCTGTACAGACACCTGCATTGTTGAGCCATCGCAGTCATCTGCAGTCCTGTAAGAGGGAAGCTCCAAGACAAAAATAGCCCAACCAGAACAGAAAGATGTTCCTGAGGAGTGAGCCCTGGCTGTTACCTTGCTGATCCCTTGGGGTTTTGGCAGGGCTAGAACAGCAGGTTGTCCATTAGAAAAGGACCATAACTCTGGAGATACTGATGAAGATTTTAAATTTCTCAGTCCCTAGGGGGATGCTACCACTTAGCTCAGAGGCATGGGAACGTCTCCTCCCAGGCAGAAGTGAGGGAGTGGTGGGAACAGCTGAGTAATGAGGTAGGTAAGAAGTGAGGTTCGCTTGCTAAAAAAGGCAGGCTGTTTGGTTAGGAAATATGCAGAGGTGCTGCTGATGAGGTGGGGGGTACTGCTGGCACTACCATCAGGTAGGCATGATGGGGGAGTGCTTGCCCAGAAGAATCCTAATATCTCTAACCCTGGCTCTGAAAAGGAGTGTGTCACATCTCTACCCTTGTGATTAGATACGCGAGAACATGAAAATCACCTCTAAATAAGTAAAATTTAAAAAGTGTTCAGAAACAGTCTATATAGTGCCACCATCCTTATGTTATCTGGAGAGGCCAGACCCAACCTAAGAAGTTGGCACCCAGGTTCCCAGAGGGAGGTACGTATGCCCCCTGAAGGTATTACAAAAGCACACAGTGGTGCCAGCCTCCCTGGGAACAGCCAGAGGCTCAGCATGCCCTGCAGATCTCCACAGGCTGTCCAGGGATGGCTGGGTACCTGGAGCCTCCCAGAGTACCCAGAACCTGTCATTTTGTTTAACATTTCCTGAACACAGTCTTCAGACAGAGTTAGACATACCTAAGGTGCATCAATTTCACTGTGTTCTTGTTCCAAAATTGCAACTACGATGTTCCTAGATTTTATACCAAAAGTTAAATAGAATAGCCAAATATTTGCAGAACTCATTTGGCTTTTGGGAGTTAGTGCCTCAGAAAACTGGAGCTTTTCCAGGAAGCACCTTTGTTAGCTCATATTGCACATAGGGTCTTCATCTGAGAATGCTGGTTGCTTGGGCAGTCACAAACTCACAATTATGCACATTTCAGATACCTCGAGTGACCCATCTTCAGCATGGATAACTCCGGAAAACTCATTTCCCAACCTTCAATTAACACTGTACTACTAAGTCATTTCTAACAGGGACATCTTGAGTCCCAGGGCTCTAACTTTACTGTGTCCATCACTGGCTCAATTTCTAAGGTGAACCTCTGGGCTTCTGTTTTCTCATTTGTCAAATGGGAGTAAAGATGCCCTGCCTGCCTCACATGGTTCTATGTGGATGGTTCTTAGAACAAATGAGTTGTTGAATGAGGAAGTACCTTTAAAAATACCGAATGCTGTGCCAATATAAAGTAGGATTAAAAGTAAAGGCAGGGCAATATGTCCCAGCATTGCAGAATGTCAGATGCTCCCCTGGTCATGGTACCAGTTTTCTCTGCCCACTGCAGCACTTTCCCCTTTTCTACTGAATGTTTCCCTTCCTGGGCCAGAATCAGAGCTCTGGCTGCCCCAGCAGACTCTGCCCACTGACGGACTGTTTATGAGAACTGTGGCTTCCTTCTTAGGTGCCCCACCATTCGAGGCATGTCACACAGTCTTAGTTGTGTAAGCTCTGTGAGTTGTCAGAAGTCTCGTCCCCTCCTGGACTCCTGCTTTGTCCTATTGTTTAATGCTGGTGCAGTGATAAGGTGCCACATTGCCACGCAATGCAGAGCTCACAAACCAGCAGTGATTTTGGAAAGACAAAAATACTCAGTTGAGTCCAACTGAATATTGAGAGACAGTAAACCTGCATGAGAGGTAGATGAGCAGAGCTGCGTGGTGCCATATGGTGGGCATAGGATCACCAATCAGTGTAGCTCAGATAAGAACATCTGGTCTTCAAACTTGTTCTCTCATTCTTCGAAAGATTAAAAATGAGGTCTTCAGAGTGAAGTGGCTTGCCAGTAACTGCCCCAGAGGGTGGGTGACAGAACTAGGTCTAGAACAGTCTTCTCAAGACTGTTTTAGAGCTCTCTGTGACTATGGGCACCTGTCAGCATGGAGCCTACTACTCCCACTGGGCTGCGTTTCTAGCCGCCCTCACTCAGGTGACGGTGTGGCTACCTTGCCATGCCTGGTTCTTTTAGAATTCCATCTAGTTTCCTTTAATTTTAAATATTTCAATTATAAAATAAAAACCCAATAGTGGAAGGTCAGGTTTAAAAAACAAAACAAAACAACAAACCCAAAACTTCATTTCCTAGCAAGGGTAATGGAGTTAATCTGGAGTTATGTGTCCTTTGTTCTTACGTCTTTATTCAAAAAGATAGAACTCAAGTATGCAAACACATTTCTATTTTTAAAATTTCTTAATGAATCGTGTTCTGAAACCCCTTTGATACTATTGTAGTGTTTCCTTTTATCAGAGGAGCTGAGCATGGATGGATTCCCTCGTCAAGCCTGGGTTTCAGAGGCTGCCTGTCCCTGGTGTGGATGTCACTCTGACAGCCTTGTTAGTTTGAACCTTGAATATTACATTGTGTTAAAGAATTGTACAATGGGTGATTCCAGGAAGCAGAAAAAGCCTTTTAATGAAAACATCTCTAAGTTCACTGCCAACAATTGCCCTCCTATGAGGCTGGTGTGGAAATGGCACACAAAGCTCCCATCAGTTAGCAGCACAGCCCAACCAGAGAAGCCACTCTGTGTTAGACTCACACAGATTCCAGAGTCATTGGGGAAAAGACAAACATGGGCACCCTCCACCCCCTTTACCCCACGCTTTGGGGATCAAACTCAGGACCTTGCACATGCTCATGCTCAGAAATGCTCTTCTACTGAGCTACAACTTCAGCCCCAAACATGGACACTTTCATCCAGAATGAGGCTAAACATGAAGCTGGGTGACATACTCCTCGTAGTTGTCTTTGCTTCCTGTTACATTGCCCTTTAAAAAACCACTAATTTTATCCTCAAGCCAATTACTTCTATTTGTGTGTGAACCTCCTTCAGAGCTCCTGGGAGGTTTGAGAGAGAAGTTCGATAGGACACCCAGCATCAGAGGTGTAAAAGAAACAACTTTCTGAATTTAAGCAGAATCTTTTTAAAAGAATCAGTTTCTCAACTCCCATTTGTGAAATGGCTGTCTTCTGGTTTTGGCCTTTTGCATTTTCATATGTGAGGACAGGGAAAAGAAGACAAGTTGTTATTTTTGGAAAGTTGGGGTATTTTAGCCAGGTTAGCAGTAATAACATCAGGGAGGAGAAGAAGGAAAAGTCCATTCTTGTACATCAGCCTTTCAAGTGGATAACAAATTAGTGTAATACATAGGAGGCCGTCTGTTCAGATCCCACCCTTCACTAGACCTAGGAAAGAAGAGGTATATTCAAGGCCAGCATTCTTCAAAACAGCCACAGTCAGAGAAAACTGAAGTCAGAATTCACAAACACTCACTAACCCACCCACTAATGCAATTGTGCAGAAGTTAACTATTAAAAAACCACACCCAACCTAAACAACAACAAAACAGACTTCAGAAGCACAAGTACTCCTGTTGTTTGTTCATCTCAGTAGATATTGGCAAGATGGTCACACTGTGTCCTGGACTCCTCCTTAACTTCACCCCATGGTTCCCATTAGGTCTGCCGAGAGAGACACATTTGTTAAAGAGTAAGCAGTGTTTAGAATGTTTTATATGGAATGTGTTAGGAGCCTTAAAAATAGTTCTGAATGAGAAGTGGCCAAGCATGGACACTGGTCAGATTTCACATATAGATGAAACCAAGCCTGTGCCCAGAGGATTGGGTTTCTGGGTCAGAAATCTCAAAGGGCTCTTCTCCCTAGCTCTCCCTTTTATCCTTTAATCAACCAAGCACACGGAACATCTGCGATCCCTTATGTCTCAGCTGTGAAATACCAGCCGCAGTGAAACTACGTGGGGTTTATGCCAAGTATTTGTACACATGCACTGACTTCATGTGCTGCTTTTGAAAGAGGTGGTACCAAAACTGGCCCCGACAAAATGGAACTCACTAGAAACGAAGTCGTGGCAATGGAGATCTTGTAGACTTCTAACATATGAGTAACATTGGTGGCTATTGTAGCAACCATAATGAAAAACATTCCTCTTTTTGTTTATTGAGACGGTGACATTATCTTCTTAAGTGTGGGAAAGAATTTATAAGTCACCTTTTCTGGGGATGTTCAGGAAATTAACAATACGAATCATTCTGGGATTCAACCCCTGTGACAGAAGCATGGCGGTGGGTCTCAGAATGCTGACTCAGGGGGAAGGATGGTCATGATGTCAAGATTAATGTCTAGACAGCCTTCGAAACAAGGGTGAATGGCACTTGTTTAAGTAAACTACCTAATAGATCAAGGTTAATTTGTTTGTTGTGTATCCAGAATCTTAGGTAGTCAAGCAAAGGATGACTTTTAGAATAAAACCTTTGGGGAATTGGTGGTAAAGGGAAGTATATTTTTTTCCTAGAGGAAATGTATATGTCATGTGAAAATGTTCCCCAGTTGTATGTGATTATATGCAGTCATGTGGCAATGGGAGTCATTCTAAACCAGAACTCTTGCCTTGGCGTGTTTGTATTTTGTTTTTGTAACACTGGAGTGACATTGGCATCCCAGCCAGGAGCAGCTACCCATAGGAGTTTTAATATTTCATTAGCAAAAATGGACCATACCGGATAATGAGACTTCTGATTGATCAGTAAGTTTCTGTTGTTGACCAGGCAACGGTCTACATGTGGACCTCAAGCGTACTCTTCAAAGGTGTGACTTAAACAGAAGAGCATGTTTTTAAGCAAATGATGTTGAAGTATGAGGCTATCTCGATGTTCAAAATAAAAATAATTTAAATATTGATTAAGATTGAAGCCAACCCAATAGTTTAGGATAATACAGGTTTAGCATCCCTAATCCGAAATATGGAGTGCTCCCAAATTCAAAACTTCTGAGCACCCATGTGACTCCGTAAGTGAAAAATTCAGTACCGTGAAGCCGTGTTTCATGCACAAATTTATGAAAAACATTGAACAAAGTTACTTTCAATCTGTGTTTATAAGGTATCTACAAAACATAAATGAATTTTATGCTTAGACTTGGGTCCCATTCCGAAGATATTTTATTATGTATATGAAAATATTCCATAATCCCCCTCCTCCAAAAAAAATCCCAAACATTTCTGGTTCCAAGCATTGTGGATGAGGGATACTCAACCTGTATATAGAAACTAAATTAATAGATCTTTGCTTTTCTTAAACAATAAACTTGATTAGGACATCTGTTTTAATGTGAAATAATACAAAACTTTGGCTGGCACCTAATGCATTAAAATATAGAGAGTCTTTGCATCTTCAATTTATGGAATAATTTGTCACTAAAAAGTAAAGCCAGCAGCTGAGCAGTCCAGGCTGCCTGAAGACATTCCTGCAGAAAATACCTGAGTGGTAGAAGGGAAGGCCCCTGAGGGCAGGGTTTGGGCAACTTCATCTGTTATTGTAACCCCAGTGCTTTGAACAGGGCCTGTGCTACAAGTGCACAGTGTTTGCCGAATAACATGCTGCATAAAATATAAAAACTCCTTTTATTTACATAGCTGAATTCCAAGGATAGGGAGTCTTCAAGGGTTGGAATTTATTTCAGAATTGAAAACAAGAGCAATATCTGGGTTAGGTGGGTGGATTGGAGACAAGGGATGGGGCCTTAGGCCCAACACCAGCAGGAAAAGAAATTAACAAACAAGAGAAACATTTGCCTACTGGTTGCTGGGCAGGAGAGAGGTAGCAGGACACTTGTTTACACAGCATGGGCTCTGCTTGGGAGTGGGAGCCGCAGCTGGCTCTCATATGGGATCTAGCTTTGAATTGATGTTACCACTTTGATCCAGGAATCCCCAAGGAGAGGGACTTAAGTCTTACTGCTGCCTTCTGCAAGTGCAAAACCAATCTGGAGGCACATTCTTAACCAAGTGGCATGTGAGACCCATAGATAACTGCCCATTGAAGATGAACTCACGGTGCAAAACTTCGTACACCCAAAGACACCCACCAGCAGCAAGAGCAGGCAAGAGTTCTGAGACCTTCAGATTGTAGGATTGTCAGACACCATAGAAAAAGTGTGTTCGGAACTATTAAATATGCAGGTATATAGGAGAAAGGAGAAATTGCTGTCATAAGATCACACACTTAAAAATAAGAAAATAGAACTTTTGGGAATAAAATTCAGTGGAATAAATTCAACATGTAGAGAAATGCCTCTTTTCAAAGAGAATCCACATATAAAAGACTGCAATAACAACCTCTAACAACTAGTAAATCAAGAAGCATTTAACATTTCAGAAGTTCTTGAATTTCTTAAAGTTGGGTGAGTTTAGATCTCTTACTTGCAAATTTTTATTCCAAATTTGATGAAACCCCAGCGGGTCTAATTTCTGATTTTCTTTTCCTCCATTCTTCTTTCTGCAAGAGCACCCCCCCCCCCCCATTATCCTTTGTGCTAAGGGAACAGCTCTGCTGTTTTATTTTCTGCATTTCCTGTTCTTGGAGTGTGATTTTTACTCATGACAGCACACGTAACAGATTAGGAGAAGCAGTGTCCTCAGTGAGAAGTAACAGATTAATGAAAGGTCAACAAAACAAGCCAGTAAAATGGAATGTGTTTTTATTGCAACAATCCTCTCTCATTCCCAGTTTTGTACATCATCTACCTCCAAGTAGCACAAAGCAGTGGGTAAAATGTCTTGCTTACATTTTAATGATGCCTAAGATTTTTAGTATGACAGTGTTTCCGTCTCTGTAAAACACATTTCATTTCAAATTAGTGACTCTGACCACTATTTCATTTCTATTTGGACTTTAAAGATAGACTTTAGCAATAAAAAATAACAACACGGATTTATTGGCCTCTTTGTAACCTGAAGTATAATAAGTAGATCTTTGTGTGGTTCTTGGGCAGCATGTGCTACTGATAGGTTTGGGAACACAAACTCCTAAAGGAACTTTCCATCCCAATTGCCCTGAGTATCCAGAGTCACACCCCTGAGATCAAAGAAAAATATCCTTGGTGGGACAGGAAAATCTCCAGTAAGCAAGCATATGAACAAATGACTGGTGCAACTTAGACCCCATATGACCTTGGAATTGAATCTGAGAGGCTGTGTGATAGTTATCATTGACATGCCTTACTTCTCCTAACCGGTTTTAAAATCATCTGGAGGCTGCCATGGTAGCCAGGCCCTCTCTCATGTATTCTGATTTCTTTCTCTTGGGTTGGCTTGTGGTTACTGTGGTGGCTGAAGTTTAGCTGCTAGGTTCCCACTCACCCATCTCACCTCCTAGGTAAAAGATGCAGGGCAGGTGACACAGGTAGCCGTAGAGCCACACACACACCAGCTCCTCCCCATCCTCCCACCCCCAAAATCCCCAGAAAGTTGCCGCAGAGTCACTCCACTGCTGCAAGCCCGTGTGCCGTGTCTCTCTGTGTTTGTCACCGGCTTGTGCAGATGTCTGTCCTGCGTTGTCCCCTGAGGCAGAGTTCTTGTTTCCACTAAACCCCTTCCTTTATCCCACCAATCAGCTCAGGGGCCCCCCTGTTTTACCTGAGCAGAGTGTATCGATAGAAGAGCTACAGGGTCAGCTCGCGCAGGCGGCCAGACTGCATCAAGAGGACACAGAGACATTTACAAACAAGATCCGTAAGGTAAATATTAACGCGGATTTCAGCATGACCGCTTTCTTGGTCTGCAGAGCCCCTCAGGAAATACACCATGATGCATTTTAAAAGAATGCTGTCTGTCCTGTTCAGGCTCTAAGACCCACAGGCATATAGAAAGGTCACCCAGTTGAGCTACCCCCTCTCAGATGTGCCAAAAAGAAAACTGTCTACCTTTTTGTTCTGTAAGACACATTTCAGTACTTTTGTTTCCTGTCTAAGCATCGTGAGGATGCCTGAATCCACAAATAGTACCAAATCCCAAATGTATTACTTTTTCCTATACAGTACATATATACCTATCATGAAGTTCATAAGTTATGCACAGTACAGGATTAACAATAATATCTGATAAAAAATAGAATCATTATAACATTATACTATAATAAATGTTACTTAAAATTTAAGAATTGGCTATTTCTGGAGTTTTCTAGGTGCTAATTTTTGAGTGTGATTGACTGGGGATAACTGAAACTTCAGAAAACAAAACCATGGCCGGGTGCAGTGGCACACGCCTGTAATCCCAGCACTTGGGAGGCTGAGGCAGGAGGATCGCAAGTTCAAAGCCAGCCTCAGCAATGGTGAGGCACTTAGCAACTCAGTGAGACCCTGTCTCTAATAAAATACTAAAAAGGGCTGGGGCTGTGGCCCAGTGGTCGAGTGCCCCTGAGTTCAATCCCTGGTACAAAAAAAAAAAAAAAAAATATGGATAAGGGGCAACAGTTGTATTTACATGGAAGTTTCAGGAAAGTTTTTCTCATATATGATCTAAACTTTTCTGTAGCAGTACCAACCAGGAAACTGACATAAAACAAGGGCCTTAAATGCAACCAGAAAGGGAAGTGTGTTTATTACCTTGGTCGATATTAAATGAATCTTCTGATAGGAATATCAACTCATCCTAAACTGTCGTCTTCAAAAAACTGCCACTAATTGAGCTGTGGCCTGATTAACTTCTAGTTATTTTAGAATAACCTATTACAGGCTAATTATCCTTTATCCACTAAATCCTTTCCCAGAGCTCTTAGTAGAAGGGATTCACAGGCACAGGCACTCTGGCCCCAGGCCTCCTGAGGACAGTCCAGTCCCTGACACCCTGCATCTAATTAAGTTATAAACAGATATGTAAGTTCAGAATTGCTGTAACTGTTCTTTTCCCCTTGCATTTGCTCTCAAAAGATAGCTGTTGTTTAAAATGAAACAAAGCAGTTGATATTGAATAGTGGACCTTGATAGTCTATCATGCATATATATACTATGCAAAGTAAGGTTCCTGGTGTATCCAATAATTTATTTTGGCAAGGAACGTGTGCTGTATGTATATGCCTCCAGGGTGACTCAGGTCAAAAGGACCTAAATGGGTCACAAACTGATTAAAGGATCACCTGCTGCACCTTGCAGCTTAGGGAGTTCAGAGTTGAACTTCAGAGAATGAATATTCTCTGCTATCCTCTCCCACAAGAGGCACACCCCTTTTCAAAGGTTTTGCTTATAGATCAAGTTTCACTATCATTACCAAAGGAAAATAATTCAATGTTAGGCAAACGACCAATTCCTAACTAATTAAAAAGATATTTTTTTTAAAGCATTGTGCCAAAAATAGTTTGAAAAGTGAATTTATCCCTGGAGATGCTGATAACGCAATGGCTGGGTCTCAGGTGTGTCTAGTACTTGGATTAATGAGAAAGGAGTATTTTGAAGAAGAGATTGAAGAAATGAGGAGATATTGTCTTTAAGGTTTGTTCAGAAGTAAAGGGAAGTTGTCCCCTAACATCGTCCTAGGGCAGAAGATCAGATCTGAGATTTGGGAAGAACTTGGAGGCATGGAACAGAAGGAGGGAGAGAGGGCAGTTGGGGGGGGGGTGTTCAGAGTGAGCCAGGACAGGGTGTTGCAGATAGAGGGGCATGAGAATGACCCCTTGAGATGTAGCACCCCTCAAAATGTAGTCATCTTGAGGCCTTTCCATAGCATCTCAGGGAAGGAGCTGTGTTGGCTTCATGTGCCTCTGAGGAAGCTGACGTTTTCCCTCAGTGAGGCAGGGGGCAGAGACAACAGCAAGTGAGGGATTTGGGGTGTGCCAGCTGCCCCCACTCTATTTGAGCTTGTATCCACAGGGTGATAGCCAGTGGTGGAACTCCAGTACTGCTGAGGTACTGGATAAAGTTGCCAGTGCTTTTTGTTCTTTCAGCCTGAAGTACAGTAGATAACCAGTATCATAACAGTGACCACAGAGACAATTGAACAGACCCACAGACCTTCCCAGAGCCACCTCTGTTTCCCCTTGGCCATATTGGTGTCTTAGCATATTGGTGTTACCTTTAGGCTGCCATAGTCTTAGTCTCAGGTTCCTCAGAAATAATGTAGTTCTTTGGGATAAAAGAAATCACTGCCTTGCTTTTTGGCACAGGAGGGAATGTTAAATTAAGAGAGGACGGCTGATAATGACCAGGCTGCCATTCTAATCTTTGTTTGGCAGGTGGGGTGGGTCTATGGAATAGAAACCTTTGGTCTCATATATCACTTTAGCTAATATAAATATTATGCTTGTATTATCTACAAAATACAATTTTACTTACACCCTCTTGCTTACTCAGTACTGACACATAGTAATCATTTGTCTCTTGGAAGAGTGACACCATTCGTGGTGGCAGGCACCTGCAGTCTCAGCTTCTCAGGTGGCTGAGGAGAAGGAGTGTTTGAGTCCAAGAGTTTGAGACCAGCCTGAGCAGTATAGAGAGACCCTTTCTCAAACTGAAGAAAGACAACAAAACAGGAACTTACAGCTCAGGTGGAGGATTCCTCTTTTTCGGCAATGCTTTTATTTCCCTAAGAGAATCTAATATGCATATCCAATAGGAAGGTTCAGCCTTCAGTGTGGAAATAGGTTATCACACTTACTTTCCTGTTTGCTGACCATTGCATGCAGCCAAAAAAAAAATTTCTTCTGGCTTTAACTGCTGTTCTTTCTGGCTCTTGGAAGGCCTTCCCTTGGCTAGGTATTCTCTTTCTATGAGGAGGTGTGTGGAGATAGAAGTTTCAGGAAAAAAAATAAAAGGCTTTCCATTTCCTTTCTTCTTTATAATTGCAATGCACCCTTATGTGCCAAGCTCAGGAACAGTGGGATCTACTTAAATGACATTTGAATCAGCTGCAAGCCATTCATCAAAGAAACAGTTTTTCTGAAGGGGTTTAGAGACATCTAGGAACACCATGAGAGACTGGCAGGGAGAAAATGGTTCTAATACCTTTCTTTGAAATAGCACCTGCTTCTGAATCTTAAAGCTCATGATATTTTATACATCATAAGCATCTCAAGTTGTTAATCACCCTAAACTTATGGGGGTCCTGTGTTTTCTCATCCCCTTTGCAAGATGTTCTAGACTGAATGGCAGTTTGCAGAGACCATTGGTTGGGTTTAGGTGGCAAATTGAAATGAGCTGTGTGTCAGGTTTTCCTTTTGATTCCATTCAAGATGGAGGAGGAGCACCTCTATGCCTTGAGGTGGAAGGAGCTGGAGATGCACAGCCTGGCTTTGCAGAACACCCTCCACGAGCGCACCTGGAGTGATGAGAAGAACCTGCTGCAGCAGGAGCTTCGGTCCTTGAAGCAGAACATCTTCCTCTTCTACGTCAAACTCAGGTGGTTGCTGAAACACTGGCGGCAAGGGGAGCAGATGGAGGAGGGAGGAGAGGATTTTACTGAGGTAAGGCCATCCATAGAGTTCATTTTATTTGCATCTGTTTTGTTCTTGACCCTAGACACTGCTGTCCCTAACCCTACACATGAAGCCATGTCCTGTTATTTTTAATTATTTTGTCAATTTCAGTCCAAGCCATGGAAATGCAATGGCTTATCCAGTTATATATGAAACCAAGAATTCCATGCTGTACTTGGACCTAGTTTTGTGAGTATCCTGGTCTATAACTCCTTTCTGGAATGAAGTTTTGAAGTCATCTCCTTTGTTCTTGATTTATTAATTCATCGAAGTTATCAACATGAGGTCCTTTACCATCTCATTTACCCTTGGATTATATAAGCTGGTTCTAGAACATCTGCTGTCCTTTCTGTTACAGTTTGTGTTTCCAGATGTTAGAGCTGTGATAGCCATACTGTTTTATAAGGGTCTCTTCTAAGTCTCACATGGGTTACTTTGCCACCTCTGAAATTCATATATATTCTTCCCTTTATGTCTCAGTTCCTGAATTCAAAACAGCAATGGAACAGAGTTATTTGCTTTCTGATTAATTTTTTTTTTATTGCTGTATTGCTGAAATCAGAGTGACTTCTAGCTCGACAGGCTCTGTTCTGGCTTTGCTTTCTGGTGAGCATAGGTCTGGAACCGCTGACTTGTGCATTCTGTCCATCCACACCCAGGCTACTTACCTGCTTCAAGGCATTGTAAATAGTTGGTTTCCTTTGAACCTACAAAGACCTTTTGTCTGCTTCCCACATTAGTGAACAGTATATGTAATTTAAAGTTATCCTGTGAATGGTGATTCTCTTTCCTCAGGGGGAAAAAGTCTTTAAAAATTAATTCACCCAGCTTCCAAGTGTTCATGACATGGAAAACCATTGCTGAGCAAAGGCTAGAAATAAGGTTTCCTGTTGGTCAACACTGTAGAATTCCTCTAATTTATAAAATTATAAGTACTAATTTATAAGAAGTAAAATGTCTCATTAACCTTTTCCAATAATAAATGGGTCACCCACACTATGCCATTTACACGGAAGAAGTGTCAATGAGAGAAATGGCCAAAATGAGCATCTTAGAGGAAAAGCCTAAGAAGGAAAGAACTTGGTAATCCATATAGTGGATAGTAATCCTCAAAAAATAGTTCCAGTAGTCCCAACCATTCCAGGAGGCTGAGGCAGAAGGATCAATTGAACCTAGGAATTCAAGGCCAGGCTGGGCAACACAGTGAGACCCCATTAAAAAGAGAATCAGCAGGGCTGGGGTTGTAGTTCAGTGGTAGAGTGCTTGCCTAGCACATGTGAGGCATTGGGTTTGGTCCTCGGCACCACATAAAAATAAAGGTATTGTGTTCATCTACAACTAAAAAATATCAGCCAGGTGCAGTGGATCACATCTGTAATTCCAGTGGCCCAGGAGGCTGGGGCAGGAGGATCTCACATTCAAAGCCAGCCTCAGCAACTTAGCCAAGGCCCTAAGCAACTTAGTGAGACCCTATCTCAAAATAAAAAAATAAAAATTTATATTGATTACAAAAAAGAAAAAAAAAAATCAGACTATAGCAAAAGAATGAAGGCAAAGCTGTGATCATCATATGCTACTCATTTCAGGGTGAGCATTCAGAGACCCTCTCTGAACTTGGCGAGCTTGGAGTCCAGGGCAATCACCAAGTGGATGGACCGGACCAAGAGGATGGTGACCAAGGCTCTGGCTTTCCAAAGGGGGAGCGTTCTCCACATGCCCCAGTGCAGCTTGGTGACCATGGATCACGGCTACAGGCTTTGGAGGGGGGACCACTCCATAGGCAGGTGGGTGCCTAGAACAAGCCCATCCTTCTGTCTACCCTTGGGAGAGGAGACTCCACAAACCACAATTGTGCCATCTTATTCCAAGTTCCCAAGTCTGGTATTCCTGGTAGCAGGAAAGTTCTCCACCTGACTGTGGCTACCTGTTGCTTTTGTGATGCTGAATTTTTGCTATAAATCATATTGTTCAGCTTTTTATCTTAGTATCAGTCCATTAATTCATCTGTCTTACCCATATAAATAAGGACAGTAGTCAGATCAGATCAATAGAGTGTGTCTGCCAGGCGTGGTGGCGCACGCCTGTAATCCCAGCACTTTGGGAGGCTCCCTTGAATCCAGCAAATATATCATGGGAGGAAAAAATTTGCAGAGTCATCTTGGACTTTTAAAGTTGACCATTCTTGCAAGGAAACGAGAACACTGAATACAATACTCTTATCACAGCCAGAGAAAGAACTTCCAGGGCTTTTTTTTTTTTTTTTAATTGAAATTAGCTAATCAGCAATTGTCAACATCACTGAATTGACAACATAATTTATAAGGAGAAAAGAACAATGTTTTTTAATTTAAATTCTCAACATATATAAAGTCTTCAGTTCTCTTTGGCCACTTGAAACACATGCTCCAAATAAAACTGTTTGATGAACCCTTGAAAAAAAAGAAAGCATATACCAAAAGAGGTGATATTACAGTGTTATTCAGTAATTATTAGTATTGCCAAGCCTCACAGAAATAGACCCTGCTTAATAAACCAAAAGATACTACTGATAACATCTAATTTTTTTTTTCATTTTTATACCAAATGGCAGCTATAGTAATTTGGAAGACTGAGGTCTTGAGAGGAATTGAGAGACCCTGTATTAAAGCTTTCTCACTCTCGGACTTTGAGTCCCTTCTGACCCAACTTTCCTTCTTAGAGGGCTTGGACGGCCAAGCCAGAGCTCTCCCCCTCCCCCCAGGACGTCTGTGTCCTGGGGTGAGGGCACAGCTTACTGGACGCTGGGCACTGGGTGCGGCCCCAGCCTCAGGCATTTCTGAGCACTCCCTCTGTGCTGGGTTCTGCAGCTGCTGCTCCTCTCACTCAAGCCTCCTCCGCCCAGAGCCACTGTGGGTCAAGTGGGAGGAGGTTGTCATCAGGACTTTGGCCCAGATCCAGGTGAGGAAAGCTGCGATGTTCTGAGTGCAGTTAGGGGAAATTTTGGGTCTCTCCCCCACAACTGCTCTCTCTCCGTATACAAATCAGATTTTCACACCAAAACAGCTGTTTTCCTTGTCCACCTATTCACCTTTCTTTCTCCCTGAATAATGTGACTCAAGAAAGGAATCAGACTTTACCCACCATCTTAGGAAGTGTGTCATTATGAGGGTATCCATAGGGAGGTTTTAGATCATGGAAGAAGTTTCCAGCAAGGATCTAGTTGGAAACTAAAACCTTACTTTGCAAATAATGTTTTAAAATCTAGTAATTTCATTATTTTTAAAAGATGATAATCAATCCTGAAAAGTATCTGTGATTAACTCAGATGGTATTCTCTGATGGCCAGTTATACATAACCTGCTGCATCTAAGACCACTTGGTGGGTGTTTCCCACATATGCATCCAAATGCTTTGGAAAAGGAAAAAACTGTAACACATCTGGTTTTCTAAACAATAGACATAGAAAATGTTACCCTTGGGGTGGAAAATAATGTAAAGTCACTCAGTTGGAACCGCCCATTCAGTATATTTTAATGTCCTTTCCCTTTGCCTCCTGCTCTTTCCAACACTAATTTTTCGTGATTTCCTTTAAAAGTGGGGCAGACATAGGAATTTCCATTACATATAGCATGCAGTAGAAGCACCCAGATGGGTTGACAGTGTAGCATCCAGATAGTCAAAATCAGGTTTGCATTTCACTGGATTCATCTGTCCACAGCAGTGAAAGCAAAGCTCTGTGTGCATAATGCCATATGTCCAAGAACAGAAGATTAATGAGCTCTACTGTAAGGGACAGCTGGTTTACTGAGAGTGAACATTCTTGATTAGAAGATTTGCCTCTCTGTTAGTGGCGTGGGTATTAACTAGGCAGCCTGGATGCAAGAGCCAGCCCACATGTCTTACAGACCTGCTGTGCAGAGCTGGGGCCTCTTCAGAATCCTGAGAACCTCATGAAGCATTAAGCAGTATGGGAAACAAGGCCAAACCGCTTTCTCAAGGATAAATGAGCAAGTAACAAAATTTCTCAGGCCTTGGTCTTTGATTTTGTCATATCACACATTCTCATGGTTGAATGTAGTAGATGGCAACATTTATCATGTCCAGAGAGATAAAAATAAAATTAGGTGGAACAGGGTACCTTGGGAACAATTCAGGGAAGATCATCAGGTTGGCAAACACTTGGCTCTGTTCCCTGCTTCCCAGTCTTCAGTTATATGATCTTGTGGCGGCGACCTGGTTATTCTTGAGCACAATAAGCACTTTGAGTTTGCCTCTCTACCTGAAAGAATAGAAGCCAAGAATGCACAAGAGCCAAGTGGATTGTTCTCACTGTGCTCCAACACACTTGCTGCTTTTTGGGGGGTATTTGAGGTCAGCATTCCTAAGGCTGTTTATGCATTTTATACTTCTTAGTAATTCCTGAAGTCAAGGTTTTGATCTCAGGTGTTTCATGGTGCTGGAATTGTGACCCTATGGTTCTGACAACTCGTCTTTCTGCCATTAGGTTAATTAGAAGATAATATACTTTTTCATTCAAGAATATGACATACTGGGCTGGGGTTGTGGTTCAGTGGTAGAGCACTTGCCTAGCATGTATGAGGCACGTGGTTCGATTCTCAGCATCACATATAAATAAATAAATAAAATAAAGGTCCACTGACAACTAAAAAAATTTTTATAAAAAATAATATGACATACTATTCTTAATTAAAACAAATAAGTATAAAGTGAAGAACCTAGTATAAAATTCATAGCAAGGGCTAAAAGAATGATGTTTCATATCTGTCTCTAAGGCTTCATCTGCTACTGGTCACTGAAGCATCTCACTCAGTCCAGCCTCAGAGCTGAGTAGAATCTGGATACCTGAGTAGAATCTTGTTCCTAACCCAGGGCTTGGCTGCAGTGTTGGTGCCTTGAGGGGCTGTCCTGAAAGTCAGCCCTGTCCTCCAGCCACAGAGCCTTTGGCTTCCTGGTCCTGGACCTTGCCCAGCTCCAGTACTAGCAGTTTGACTTTCTGGCTGTCTTTCTCCCTTCTTTATGTCTTACAGAAGATTTAAAAAAAAAAAAAAAATTCCATAAAGATATCTTCTGTCAAACAAGGCCTGTATGTCAGAACTGTGAACTTCCCTGATTTTTTTTTTTTTAAATAAGAAAGCTCTCCTTTCAAGTCTAGATAGCATTTGCATGTCCATTTTGCATGTTAGACCATTGTTCATTCTTTGGACTCCACAGCTTTACAGCCTCACCTAGGAGGAGACATGCCAAGGAACCAGACCAGAGCTCATGATTGTGAAACACATTAAATTTTTTTTTCTTTTTCCACATTTTTTATTGGTGCATTATAGATGTATATAATGAAATACTTGATTTTGTTGTGTATTTGTTAATATTTCTATGATTCTGCAAATAGCACATGCATTGGTAAGAATTCATATGTACCTGAGGGTACTCTCTGCCTTTCATCCTCCCTTCCAGAGTTAACCACAGTTGGTTGCTTACAATACACTTTCCAAAGTGGTAAAGCTTTAAACCCTGCTAAGAATTGATTTCTTCCCACATGGCCACCTGATTTTCATCAGACCTGCTCTGATTTCTTAAGCCTGTGAGCTGACAACTCAATGTTTGTAACTTATTTAACATGTACTGCACTAATTCTTTCACATACCATATTTGTTCTTGGTGAAAATTATGAAGAATGCAGGCAAAGTGTCCTCCTCTATGGTACTCCTGGGCACATTCTTGCCCAGAGGGCAAAGGACTTTTGTACATAAATGAAACTATCATTCCTGAAAACTTCCATCACAAATTATATTTTCAGGGTCAGTCTTAAATGGCCCATTCTCTTTTATCTGTAGGGGAATATTGGTTTTAGAAAAGAATCTTAAAATTAATCTGAATGTAACTGTGATGGTAAGAAGGACAAATGGCTTATTTATAAAAATGTTGCTGGATGTGTGAATGTTTTTGGCTAATCTCAAGGTAAAATTCTTGGGTAAAGGTCTTGTCTCAGATTCCTGCTCATGAGGAGTTGCCTTTACTGAATGATGTGTGAAGTCCCCCTCTTATACGTATCAAGTAGAACTATGGTTGGGGGTCAGGGCAGCTACTGTAGCATTGCAGAATTCCCCTGCCTGTGTGGGATAATCTAAATAAGTAGGAGGCTGAGGCCACCACCTCTATTTTATGACTAACTTTTTGTGGGTCAGCCATAGCAGCAGGTCAATACATTTATTCTAACTTTAGATTAAACTTGTCTCCAAAGTTAATGGGTCTGAGGCAAGCCAAGTAGAGTTAATGATGGTATGATTCCACCTGATGCATATCTTAGAAATCTATGGGTCTGAAAAATAGCTCGCATTGTATCACAAATATCTGGGCATATTACCTTATCCATTACTGCCCTTTCACTTCCTATGAATATTTTTTACTGTAGACTTGCATAGCAGTCTGATTGATTGAAAGCCAACTTTGAACCGGTTAGAAAGTGTGACACATTATAGTGCAGCAAAGCTCCTGATCTCAATTTTAGGATTATTTTAAGCCTTACCCAAGAGAGATGAGCTACGAAGGGCAGAAATGCCTTTAGAGAAGGAAATGGTGAAGCCTTTGCTAGGAAACCAATCAGCTGATCTGTGAAGAGATTGAAAAGTTGTGTTTTTGAGTTGAACCCGACCTGTACTTCACAAATGTACAAGCCAAAAGGTTGCACAGCTGGGCCTCTGGCACAAAAGGTTCTGAAAGCTCCATATCCAAGATGATTTTCAGCATTTAAAAATATCTAAGTGGGCTTGAGTCTTAATTTGATTCTTGACTTGATTTTGGTCATCATTTTACCCATTGCCTGGCCCAGCAAGGAGCACCACCAGGGGGGAAAAATTAATAAAGTGACCTTTAAACATTTTTTTTTCAGGATAGCTTACTATTTTTTCCCTTGATATAGGAAAAGAAATTAGTTTCATAGAGATCAGATGGCTTTTCTAAGGCAAAGTTTAAAAAAAAAAAAAAAAAAACCTTGGCAAGATATAATGTCAGAATTTGAATATTCCAGGGTTGGTTTGTCTGGCCTTGGTGGAGACAGGCCTGAATTGTGGTCCAGGCTCTTATCTCCTTAACAGAGACCTTGGTAGTCCCTGAGTCACTAGAAGTAGTTCTTCTTTTGTAAAAATGGGGGGCCTGACAGTTTATACCCCATATTGAGGTAAAGTATAAGTAAAGTCCTATAGGTAAACAACTGAGCAAAATTCCTGGTACATAGGAAACAATATTAGTGATCATTACTACTGTTTTTGTGTATGTGTATAAAAAACTTTTAGAAGAATCATGCTCACCCATGGCTCATTATGGTCTCTAGAACTATTGATCCAAACTTCGATTCTGACTGTTGTGCATTCATGGCAGAAGTTGCCCTGGATTCCTGCCATGTCACACACTGCTCCTAGGTGATTATGATAACATACCAATAGCGTGGATGCTCTGGGATCTTATTCTGTTTGGCCTTCTTCACCCCAAAGCAATTTTGGAGCTCATTCATGTTGATTAATATTGTCCTGGGATCATAGGAAACTGCATTGGTTACTCTGACCTAAATGTGCATAAAAACATTAAGGCTTAATTTTATTGAATCTGATATCTATTATACCAAAAAGTACTTGTTTTGCGTCCAGAGAAACCAAAATTTTAATCTGCCAAAATTTTAATCTGACTCTAATGTTATGGGCAATCATGTGATGTAGGGGCTAAGAATAGCACAGATTGAGACCATATATGAATTGGGATTCATAGAAAGTTATTGATCACATGTAAGAATGTATTATGTGGTTCTCTAATTTCTCTTTGGTGAAAATTAGATGACAGCCCCAAAGACTGGATCAAAATTATTACCATTATTTTATGCTTTAATTTCTTTTGATGCAAAAAGTAGTGATTTTTATGATGAAAATACTAAGAAAATATTATAAAATGCATGTTTTTTCAGCAAATTCTGTGTGAGGATTTACATTTCTAAGACGATTGTTGCAACCTCTCTTAATCAGTTGCATTTACATAATTTCGGATTTTTTTTTACACTTTTATAATTTTTAGAACCTCTTGGTATGGAATTTTGAAAAACTGTTCTGCATTTATGTCTTCACACAGTTCATGAGCCTGTATCTCCTTGAGTGTAGTAGTAACTTATTTATACCCAGATGGTTGGAAGGATTGTAGGATCCTTAGAAGGTTCTCTATCTGCTGAAGTTTTCAAAATGGTAACTGATTTGTACTCTTAATGCCTTTTGTTCTGAGTAAAAATTGTTGTTCAAGATGAGAAAAATTCAAGAGCAATGAATACTAACAAATAGGCTTTTATTCTCCGTCACAAGTCTACTCTATCTGATATTATAACTTCCTAAATTAAAGGACAACTATGGAGTTTTCAGTTAATCTGCTTGTATTAAATAAATTTCTAGTCTACCTGTATTTAAATCTAAACATACCCCAGGTATCATAAATTCTTCCCACATTTGTATAGATTTTTTGTGTGTGTGTTGAGTGGATCAGCTAGATGATTTTAGAGGAGAAGACTTGTAAGCATGCAGAACCCAAGCTGGACCCCTTGCCCTTGCTAAATGGGGCAGTGAGGTTCACTGAGGATGGGGTTCTGCCTGAGAGTATGGGCTCTGTCTTGTTGATATTGAGCTTGTCTCCATGTAACCAGACTTAGAGAGTTTTTATTCCTCCTGCTTCATAAGTGAGCCAAACAAGAATGTCCTGAGAGCCCAGGATGCACTTTGGTGCTTTCTACTTGAGACAAGAGGCCCACGTGGTCTATATTAAGAAAGAATCATAACTGACTCAGTGTGTTTTTAATTCATTTGGATAAAGCTTTCTGATATAATGCCTATGCTGGCACAAACCAAGATAGAAATCATGGCTTTGAAAGTTACCTTCAAAGGGCTGGGCAGGTCTTAGGAAATACGTCTTTTATGTGATGTATAAACAGATTGGTAATAAAAACCCATTCTCCATTGACCAGACATGTCTGCATGCTTAACCTGAACCAAGAATTGTGTAGAACACTGGAGATGTGGGGGTGGGTCAGGTCTGCCTCTCCGTCAGACACGTATAGAAGTGGTAATGGTGGTGGGACAGGAACAAGATGAGCAAGTAGAGGTGGTTGTCATTCGTGAGATTAGTGAGATCAGTGCAGAGTACTAAGGCAGAAAGGGGAGGGCTAGTAATTCAGTCTTAGGAGACCACAACAAAGCCTACAGAAAGCAGAGTAAGCATTTCACTGTTGGCTCTAGTTGTGATCCATCAAAAGTACCCTCCCACTGCATGTCACGCTTGTCACTGATAGAACCTCTTAGTGACCACAGTCCAAGTATGACCACCCTATAAACATATGAGTCACTAAGCCTTCATGATTTACCTTCTAGTCCAACAGCTGGCACTAGAGTGAAAGCACGTATGGAGGAGAGTGTGTAGATCTTCTCATTCTGCGACCCTATGGCAGAGCAGCAGACACAACTCAGCTCTAGATGTCTGAAGACTCACAGGGTGTCCTGGAAGCCCTGGCTTTAAAGCCACCTGTGATTTTCTGCAGCTTCCTCACTTCTGCTCTTTGGGGCCCTGGGCACCTCTCTGCTTCAGGTACCCACAGCATTGGCCTAAGTTTCAGCCCTTGGATGTAGCATGGTACAGACGAAGTCTTCCCTCAGCCTGTTCTGATCCAGCAATCCCTTAGGCTTATCACCAGGAGACCAATGGCCAGCAATGGGATCCTCTCGCTCTCACCTACACACCCACCCACCCACCCACCCTGCACTCTCTGCCGGCAGCACCTGGGAAGCAGCCCCAGTGCCCCTTGGCTGCGAGAGCCTCTCTTTTTCTAACATAATGGATGCTCTTCACTGAGGCGACTGAGCCTGACCTGCTGTTCCCACAGGTGGTGGAAAACCAGCAGCTGTTCAGCGCCCTCAAGGCCTTGCTAGAGGACTTCCGCTCGGAGCTGCGGGAAGATGAGCATGCCCGGCTGCGGCTGCAGCAGCAGTATGCCAGCGACAAGGCCGCCTGGGACATGGAGTGGGCCATGCTCAAGTGCCGCCTGGAACAGGTACCCGTCCCACTCGGGTCTCCCTGCTCCTGACCACCACGTTTCCACTGTCAAGGATGGGTGGAGAAGAAGCACAGTTAGGTGGAGCTCCGTGGCAACCCTAATCCAGGAGAAAGGAGAGGAATGGCTGCTTGTTGGCCTCCTTAAATTTAGTGCCCAACCTTCCCGAGGCCCCTCATGTTTCTTAATATCCCCATCGCCAAGCATGAAACACAACCTCCACTAAGCAGCATTTACCATAGCTTTATTAGTCTATTCTGCACTCAGCAAGGTTGTAGGGCTCCCCATGGGAGGATGACCAGCTTGAAGTTGTCATCATGCTGAGCTGACATAATTCTAGACAGGAGAAAGCAGGAGCACACTGTGGTTTAGTGATCTCTGAGAAAGGTGAACGCATGCTAATCCTTTAGATTTTCCAAAATATTGAAAAGAGCCTGTAGACCTTCCATTGCATGCCCTTGGAAGCCCCATCAGTTCCTGTCTTCTTTTTACACCAAAGGAAACTGAGGCCCAGATGAAGCAACTTGTCTCAGATCTCAGAGCCAGATAGTACTGGGGGAGCCCAAGTGTCCTGCATCCTCTGAGATTTCACACCCCAGCCAGTAGAGTTGAGATCAAACAAGAGACAGGCTTTTCTAAGTGTTTCTTCCCTGTGAATCCTTTAAAGTCAGATGCTTCCTGTAGTGTGCTGCTCATATTCTCTCATTTAGCTCCTTGAATACGAGGAGGAAAGGAAGAATTGTATATCTGTGATCATCTGTTTCCTAGGCTCTGTTTGGAAGCAAACCACAAAGTCATTAAAATGTTATATGAATTGGCTCTGTCATGAAAGAAAAAAAAAAAGGAGACATCTTTTGATCAGTCTTGATGAAAGTCAAAAAGGGCCTGTCATGTCCCCAAAAAACCCAACTCTCCTGGTCCCCACACATTCACCTGCACTGCCACCTGGCCCCAGGTACCCACAGTTCACGTACATTGTCATCTGACCCCAGCAGGAGTGGGGTTGGGCTTACTGCTCTGTGTGGAGCCAGGGACACAGTATTCCAGGTCAGACCCATCAGATGTTAGAGCCATGAACTGGTATGGATACTGCCCGCTGCCTGGTAGGGGATTCTCACTGGATGCTCTATTTATCTTAGTACACGGCGGCATGCAGAATCAGCCGTGGAGGAGAAATGAGTAATCATGCTCTCTGATGAGCTGCCTTTAAACCTATTTAAAGATATGTGCTTGGGGTAAAGGGTGCTAAATATTTCCAGAGATACAAGTGTAGCTAAAGAAGGGAGACATAATCTTTGATGCAAGCCAGTTCCAAAACATTTCATCTTTGTTTTAGAGCAACCTGGTATCCACCCACGTGTTTGCTACAAACAAAGCCTCAGGGAGAGTCACCACACACCAGGAAACAAAGCTAGGGCTTCAAACCTAGAAGGCAGGTAGAGCTCTTCTTCTGCCCAAATTGTTTAGGAAGTTTCTTCAACACGTGAAGCCCAAGAAGCAATGAATTTGGACTAAGGCTAGTCCGTATGTAATCATCCCATCTTGACCCACTTCTAATTAAATGCAAAACAGTTTTTTTTTTTCTAAAATTATAAATATTTTCTTTCAGTGGAGCCCATCTTATGTCAGTTCCCAAATTGGTGATTGCTTTAACTGACATCTAAGTCAGACATTGTTCTAGCTGGTGAGGATTCAACAATAATACCACATTCCTCAGAGGGGCTTCCAGTGCAGTGAAGCTATTGTGGTATAGAAAGTGCCTGCTTGCTTATGCATGGGCCATGGGGAATGGGAGCAAGCAGGCCACACACCTCAGTTTGAGGCTCAAGGAAAGTCACTGGTACAGGTGCTGAGGATGAATTCGAAAGGATGGCTACGAGTTGCCAAATGCAGTAGGAACAAGGATATTACAAGCAGAAAAAGGGACAACACGAAAAAGGGAGTGTGGCTCATTTGAGGAGCTCAGATATGAGGAGAAAAGAAGAGTTTTGATAGAATTGATAACTGAAATCCAGTTTTGTCATGGAAGTTTAGATTTCTTTTTAAAAAGAGAAAGGAAAAAAAAAAAAAAAAAAAAGCTTCAAGGTAAAGAATGGATTAGAAACCATTAGAATTGGATGGATTAACCTGGGGTCCATAGATCGAGCTCAGGGATAACTGCTGAACTAGAACTAGAACAATAAAAATGTGTTTTTCTTTTCCTTTTCCTTTTTCTTTTTTCTTTCTTTCTTTTTTTTTTTTTTTTTCCCCACTGAGGATCGAACCCAGGGTCTCCTGTATGCTCTATCACTGAGCTACTTCCCCAGCCCGTTGATGCATCTTTACATTCACTAAACCCTCAGTAAAATTTAGTGCACTGTCTGAATATAAATGTAGGCAACAGGCCTTTAGAAATCACAGATCTTTTCATTTCATGTTTGAGTTGTTATGGATATTCCAAAATTAACATTGAGAAGGAGACCTTTGACTTCAAAGGTCTAGGAACAGTAGAACAGGCGAGAAATGGTGTTACTGAAAGAAAGCAGTAACCATGAAAGTAGAGATGAGGGTGCAATTAAAATGAAAAAAAACATAAAAAGTAGAAAGTAGCAGTAGATGCTGTGGAGTGGCAAGCAGCTAGCAGGCTCTCAGGTTTCCAGTGTGAGTACCTGGGCGATAGTGGTCTTCACCAAGACAGGAACAAGGGAGAGAAGACAATTGAGCTAAAGAGGGAAGAGGCAGGATTTGAAGGGTCTGTCTTGATAGACACTGGGACATAGGCTGGGCTGAAGACATAGGTATGGTCATGGATCATTAAACAACAGGAACACATACTGAGAAATTTGTCATTATGTGATGTCATTGTATGAATATCATAGAGTATACTTAGAGGCAATATAATCTCACAAGAACACTGTCAGATATGTAGTTTGTTGTTGACTGAAATGTCTTTGTGTGACTCATGGCTGTACCTGAGAATAAATAGGTGGTAGTGAGAGTCATGGCTCTGGGTGGAATCCCCAGAACCATGCAGAATAAGAGAGGCTTAACGAAGGAACTTGAAATAGCAGCCAGAAAAATGAGCAGCCAGAGAAATCTATGGAAGTCCAAGAACAAATGTTGTCCCAGAAGCCAACGGGAGAGAGGCCACAGAATTCCAAGTGGAGTTCAACATACCAGATGCTTTGGAGAGGTCAGGATGGATAAGAGTTAAAGTGTTTTGTTAATTAGGATGTCACTGGAAAAGTTAACAGCAGTCTTCATTGGACTGTGGGGCTGATGCATGTTACAATGTAGGGGGAGTAAAGGAAGAAAGAGGGCTTTTTTTTTTTTTTTTCCTTACGTGAAAGGAGATGATCATGGGGGTATGCTGTCTTGTTTTTAGAAGTCAAGGGAGACTTTCCTGTGTGGGGGTTATCAAAGACATAGGATTTCTCAGTCGGCTGCTGGATTGGGATCTGAGCAGAGACAAGCAGAGAAATGAGGGGTTCGGATATAGAGGAGTTTGCCCATCACTGTGTCTGTGAGCAGGTTAGCAGAAGTTACTTGCTGCCATGGAACAGTAACTGCTTGAGGAGATGCCAAAGAGGAAGAGCCAATTGCTAGAGAGCACATGGGATCTGGCTGCAAAAGCATCAGCACCATGTCTTTCACTGTGGCTTATATGAATTGCTCAGAGCTGTTGTAAATTGAAATTCTATAGAAGTGCATGCTTCCTAATTATCTTCTGGCTAATTGTGAAGGTTTCACCCCTATTTTGTTTCTGTATTACCTTTCTACTTGAAAGAAAAGTTTTACCACCACCACCACCACTACCACCACCACCGTGCCACCTGCACATACACATTTTATAACCAACTAATCAAGAGCATTCCATTGGTTCTGCTCAGCATTCACCTCCATCTGTCACTAGGCCGGCCTATCACTGTCCCACTGTCATTCTCTTCCTAAGGAGTTTGCCTGCCCCATTCAGCACCAGGCCTCAGACTCCTCCCTCTGTTCCTCTCCAAGCAGGGCAGAGTCCCACTCAGATTCAGAGGAAAAGCAACGTGAAGTTCTTGCCTTCATTACAGAGTTGAGGCTTTTTATTTGTTCTCTCCCCACACATCCCTTGTGGGCAAGAACTTGCTGTTAAACTGACCAAATCCTTAGCAACCTGATACCAGCAGATGGGCTTTCTGAATAATAATACTGGCTAGCTGAAGTCTTTGAGCAACTGATTTCAAAATAGTTGAAAGTATCTGTTTAGACATAGCTAATGAGCTATTAAATGGTTTTAGTAGGTCTTTGGATAGCTCCATGTATGAATAATGAAAGGAAGTCAATTTAATTTGCAGCGTTTACTAGTGACATTCACTCATAGCTAAAATTAAAGAAAACCCACCCTGTTTCTAGTTCCAATTCTGTTAATAATTGACCATGTCTTTAGGAAAGTCCTTTAAGACTCCTTGTATTCCATTTCTTTATCAGTGAATTGGGAATAAGGTCATCCTACAGGACTGCTATAGAACCAAATGGGGCAATTTATGTAAATATATATAGAAGGCCTTTCTTTAGAAAGTATAAAACTAAAATATTTTAAACTTCTGCACCTAACAAATATAAGAGGTTGTTTATTAGGATAAAAACAAGACACACAGCCGGGCGCGGTGGCGCACGCCTGTAATCCCAGCACTTTGGGAGGCTGAGGCAGGAGGATCGCGAGTTCAAAGCCAGCCTCAGCAATGGCGAGGCACTTAGTAACTCAGTGAGACCCTGTCTCTAATAAAATACAAAAAAGGGCTGGGGATGTGGCCCAGTGGTCCAGTGCCCCTGAGTTCAATCCCTGGTACCAAAAAAAAAAAAAAAAAAAAAAAACAAGACACACAACAGTAGGCCCCGGTCCTTCCTCCCATCCTTTATGCTGTTACCATCATAATTTACTTCTACCTATTCTTTGAACATACTACACATTACAACTATTTTTGTTTCAGTCAGTGATGTTTAAAAGCAATTACAAAGAAGGAGAAAATGAGTTTTATACTTACATCTATTTATGTCAATTCCATTGCTTGTTCTTTGGGTAAATCAAAGCATCTGTTGGTATCATATTCCTTTTGTGTGAGGAATTTCCTCTGCCATTTCTTAGAGTGCAGGTCTTCAGGCAAGTATTTTTTTTCCATTTTTGTTTATTTGAAAGTATTTTTCCTTGTTTTTTAAGTACATTATATCTGGGTATAAAATTCTATCTAGTTTGACTTTTTTTTTTTTTTTTTTTTTTTTTTTTTTTTGGTCACCACACTGAAGGATGTCACTCCATCATCCTCTGACTTGCATAGATTCTAATGAGGTCTTTTGTAATTCTTCTTAGAGAATAGGCAGAATATAGACTGTTTAGTGGTCCTGGAAATTAAAAGTACTCAGATAAAAAAGAAAATTGACCTTTATTTTATTCATTTATTTATATGTGGTGCTGAAAATTAAACCCAGTGCCTCACACATGCTAGGCAAGTGCTCCACCACTGAGCCAAAACCCTAGCCCCAAATTGGGCTATTTTATGATCCTTGTTACGTCGTGATGTTTCATGGGCATCTAGGGAAAGAAAGACAAATACTAGAATCTCTACCATTTGAGACCTATACCTATGTTCTAAGCCCTATTTCCTTTCTATGTTACGTGTCTTTTTCTCTGTCAGCCTTTAAAAGTTTCTCTTTATTTTTCACCAGTTTGAATATATAAGATGTAAATAGATATTTTGTTTGTTTCTGGTATTTAGTATTCTGGGTGTTTGACAAATACTTGTTGAAGACTATTAGGTTCCATTGCTGTCCCATCCCCAGGTTCCATCTAGGGACTAGGGAGATAGGGACAGACATGGTACTTGCTATTAAGGAAGTATACAGACAAGAGATGGTGGTGACTTAGGCTGGGAAAGGAGCTGAGAAGGCAACCATAGGAAGCTACATGGGCTTGCTGATGAACATCTGTGTGATTTTCTGCATCAAACGTTCTTAATTCAGACTTTAAAAATGGTATTTTTTTTCTTCCATGGGATTTGGTCCAGTATTAGTTTAAGCATGCTTCCAGGGATCGTATGTAAATATGCTGAGCTTCTTTTTACCCTTTAATGCCAGACTGGTCAGGCAATGAGTTCCTGAGACTTTTCTCTTTGACAGCTGGAAGAGAAGACTGAGAAAAACTTGGGAGAACTAGACTCCTCCACCGAGAGCAAAGGGGCCTTGAAGAAGGAGAGGGAGGTGCACCAGAAGCTTCTGGCTGACAGCCATGGCCTGGTTATGGACCTGCGCTGGCAGATCCATCACAGTGAGAAGAACTGGAACCGAGAGAAGGTGGAACTTCTTGAACGCCTGGACAGGGACCGTCAAGAATGGGAGCGGCAGAAGAAGGATCTCTTGTGGAAGATAGAACAAGTAAGCACACACCCCAGATACCAGGGAACAGTCAGAGTGTGGACTCCTCTATGGTCCTGGAAATCAAGAACACTCAGAGAAAAAGAAAACCAGGTTACTTTGTGCTCCTCATTGCATCAGGATATTTCATGAGTGTACAGAAGAAGAGGGAGAAATACCTGAATCTCTAGTAGTGAAGACCTACTCCTATGCCTAGCATTGCACAGATGTTTTTGTTTTAAACTTTATGGGCATCTTTCCTCTGTGTGTACATGCAGGGGTAGAGGGTAACTTTTTAAAGGAATCTGGAAACAAAATTTCAATGAGGTTATTTCAGGTTGTATTCAGTGATTTCTGCCCAAAAGCAAACTAACATTTAAGTTAGCCACTAAAAATGTCACAGTGACTGCTGCAGCTCAAATGGAATTATTGTCATTAGTAAAGAAATTGCTGAGTTAAGTTGGAAGTTAGGCTATTTGCTATGATTGTACCTGCTGTGCTTATTGCTGAGCTGTGATTAGGTAGGACTAGAGTCAATGGAGTTAGCTGGTAGCTCATCATCTTCAGCTAAACAAACAATTTGGGCACTCAGATGAATGTGGAGGAGACAGGGAGTTGTTTTTCTACTGCCCAGATAATCAGTCCCTACACTGCATCAGACAGAAGAGTTTGCATAGTTGCGATAGTTCACAGGTGATGCACAGATTGGGTTTTCACATTACGCTGATGAATATTTGAAATTCCTCCATGGCTGGATTTTTACCTAGCATATGATTTGTTTCTTTCAGCTTATCATACTTATAAATTCCCAAGGCTTCAAGGAGCTGTATTAATCAATAAGAAACTGAGATCTGGAAAAATAACCTCATTACTCCAATATAAATACACATACTGCCTGCATTAAAATGGGACCCTTTTGAAAAATGTGCTCTCTTATCCGTGGACATGGTGCCTGTTACACAAGAACAATGACAAAGACAAGTTTAAGCATAATGTCATCTAGGAAGGGAAGAAGAATGGATTACGTGGTTAAAGAAAAAAATCCAGGAGGAAGAAAGTGCACTGCAGATAGATAGGAGCAGTTTTTCCTAGATCTGACCACTCACACTAATGAGTCACCTTGCTAATATTTCATATAGCTCCATTTCAAAATTCCCCAAATCCTACCAAGAGAAAAGTTGGCATTTTCTATTTGGCTCAGAAATGCAGCACGTGCAATGAGTCTTCCATATAAAATCCCAATTGTCTGTGTTCTGCTGAATGAATGGGTCAGTTAGGTGGAAATTTCAGAGGTAGAAGTCACATGTACATATTTTTACAGAAATTATCACCAAAGTTTCATACCTAGTTTTAGTTGACCAGTGTTGCAGTAACCCCAGATAGCTGTTACCAGGGACCTTGCTCTTGACCTCTGCTCTGGGATCACTTGCTTTGTATGTCCCTCCTCTACCCCACTGAAGGACATCATGTTTCTGCCATAGCCCTCTCAGTGTCCCCTTTGCCTGTTAACCACAGAGGCTTGTTGGTCTTGTCAGGTTTCATTTGTTTTGAGAGTTACACCTTGATATAGGTTAAGCAAGTCTTTTAGACTCTTATTCTACTCTTAGGAATGAAGAATTTCTAGTACAGGAAAAATTAGTGAGAACCATCTAATGACACTGAGCTTTTGAAGTGTCAGCAACCTAGGATGAACTGTTCCCTTGTTTTGAGACTATATTCTGGAGAGATAAGGATGGTCAGGAGCAGAAATCCATTTCCGTAATGTCAGGATTGCAACAATTCTGCTAAAGGGACAGCCTCAGAACTTCTGTCCTCAGGGTTAATACCTTGGAATATCCTGGATCAGAACATGTGGGTTTCAGGCTTCTCAGACTGAGGTGATGGATCCCACAGTTTTTTGTACAGGGATTTCATTTTGTTTTAGAAGAGGATTGATTAACACTGTGTAGAGGCTTCAGATGCACCATGGTGGCTTTCAAAAAATAAGTCAAACCCTTCTTGCCAGATAGTCAACATTTTAAGAGAAGATTTTATAAATCTTGGTGCCCAATCCCAAGAGTTGGGTATAGCAATTTTAGTCATTCTCTGTAAAAGAGGAAGTTGGCTCAAGTATGTATGGGTGTGTATATACATATGCAAGTGTGTATAGATTTTGTTTGTCACTTACTGAGTTGCTAGTTCACTTGACTTTGAGCTACACATTCCATAGGTAAGGAAGAAATGTAACTGAGCATTCATCACAATGTCTACTCTCGATATTTGACTCCTTGGTAAGCCATGTAACCTTGGCTATGATAACCTAGTACAGATGGTGAGGCAAGTCACTCTAAATCCATTTTCCACTTCTAGAACATATGCTTCATACTTGTCCGGTGTCATTAAATTCCTACATAATTTCTGCACCACATGAGGCATTTTATATGACGAATGTGTGTGGGAATGTGATTCAGGTCCTATAATGCATTGCATCTATCTTATCCACGTCTCTTGTCTCAGTCCACATTTGATTGGGGGGTAGTTAACTTTTATGGAGTCACACTACATTTCTCCTTAGAATTGTTAAGTTCCCAGTTAGCATGCACATAATGTCACTTGCCGCTGTACTTGCTGTACTTACAGAGCTAAAAAGGAAAGCTCATGTGTCATCCATTCACCTTCCAGTAATTTTTTTAAAATCAGCTACCTTTACAACATGAAAGGCCCTTTTTTTAAAACCAGTTAACAAAGCAATCTTTTTTCTTTCAACCAGTCTGGGTAAGGTGACACTCTTGAAGGCTTATTGTGCCTCACATTATTTGAAATGCAAATCTGTTAAATTTTCTGTTTGTATTAAACATTTTCTGCTGCAAGATTTTAAGTACAGGGTGCTGCTGCCTGGGTTTGAAATGACTGCCCTAGGAAACCCTATCTTTTAAGGACCCATTATTCTATTACCACACTGCAGAGGCATCTTAGCCACAGATACCTCTAGCTACAACCACTCCAGTTCATTTTTAGGAAACCTAACACTTAGCAGCTTTAGTGCAAGCTGTTCCTGGCTGCCTGGGTTTATTTTTGAAATCCCACTTTACTGAGTTAGAACGCGCTTGTTCATAGCTCTCCTCTTTAGTCATTCTTTCTCTCTCTTCGCACACACCCTCAGAGCACATTTACGGCTTCCAATGTGATTCTTGCATTTTAATTCCTTGCCCAAAATAGCTTGGAGATGATTATGTGTTGAAATGAAATTGCGCTGACATGCATTAGATGAACATAATTAAAAGCTTTCCTTTTTATTTATTTATTTTTTTAAGAAAAGCATTTAGCATATTTAAGAGAACTGCAAAGAACTGTGTCATTGGGGAGGGGGATGAAAGAAAGAGGGGGCTGAGCTAAAATCTAGAGTGATTTGCTTATTCCCTAATTTGATGGTGGACCTGTCTCAAAACCCTAACATCTATGCCCTGGCTGCGGAATCTCCATCTTTCTCATAAAATAAAAAGAAACCCTCAGAAATTACTAAAAACAGTGAAAGTCCTTTTGTCCCCATTATATCTCTTGGCTTCCTGATGGCTTACAGGCCATACTTAGGTCCAACTTGTGGATAAAGGCTTGAATTAGGACTCTTAAGATGCAGTTTGTGTACAGATGCTTTCTTAAAATCCATTGATCCACATTCAGAGGAGTTTTAGAATATCCTAGCACCATCTCAGCACTTGAGGACTGCAAATATTTGTTTGGTCCCCTCTCAGGTCAAATCCAAATGTTACTTTCGTCATTCAGATGATTTACATATTCAAAAGATCAGGCAATCCAGGAGAGCATGTGAGTTTTTCAACCAGTAAAGACCTCATTAGAGATTCGTAGGTGGAAACAGCTTCAGGTCTCAGTTGTGCTTTCTGTACATGTTTAGTAACAGAGGCAGTGAGGCAAGACAAGAAGAATGGAAGGGAGAGTGGTCAGGGTTTTTCTGGGAAGTATTTGCCTGTCTACCTCAGTAGTCTCTTGTGATTTTAAGTAGTTTCCTTCCTGAACTGCCCCCAGGAGATCTCCTAATGCAAGAAAGTCCTTTACCTGCGTGCCCCTGGCCTTCACTTGAGCTTTACAGGGGTCTGGCCCCTCTGGGCTCACTTTGCTTGCTGACCCCTGCCTGCCTATCCCTATTTTACAGATGAAGGAACTGAGCTGAGCAGAGTTGGAACCTCAACCTGTCACCAAACTAGCAAAGCCATTAATTCATGGCTCTAGTTTATATCTTCTAAATCCTAACTCTCCTGTGCTTGCCCATTACTGCTTAAATTTATCAAGTCAGGCAAAGAAGTGTAATAAGAACATATGTGGCAGTTTTCCTCTGCATCCTACCAGATCTTTAGTTGCCTTTACAGCAGAGTTTTAATCCTCTCAAGCAAAATGGAAGTGTTTGTAATGCCAAATAGTTGTAACCCACTTTGATCATTCAGGTTTTATGTAGGACCTTTTTGCAAATGATTTGGGATAGTTAGGAAAATCAGATGTGCCCTCAGAAGTTTTTCCATCAGTGATGCCATTCCATCAAGTGTGCCTTAATACCTGAAGGTAATTCCAAGAGAGAGTTCTAAACATGTGTTTAACCATATTCAATTTTCAAACGACAAGTGTGTAAGTCTCATCAGCATGATGCTAAAAGGTATGGAAAAAAAAAACATGTATTTTAAAATTAAGATGAAGAAAAAAAATCAAAGAAATATTTGCATCAGAGTTGGCAATACTTGTATGTGGTAACTGCAGACTTTCTAGTCCAAATAAAACTGTGCTTTGTTGAATGCATGTGTGGCATTGTGTTACATTTTGAACTTAAAGTCAGAACTGTAAGAACATTTCTTTCTTGCCCAGTCTTTCAGATTAACCCCCAAGTAATCCTACATTGTGTAGAAAGGATGGTCTTAGACCATCAGACTGAAAAGCAAGGCTAATTATTATTTCCATTTTTAAAACTCTCAAGTTGCAGAAAGAGAACAGTCCTCAGAGAGGTGGCAGTTTCCTATGTGATCAAAAAGAAGGAAATGTCCGCCCCTTTCCCCATCAAGGAGGGCTCCGCATGCCCCGTCCTATGGCGATGTGGCCCTGCGCAGACACTGACTCCATTCCATTTGAAGACCGGCCACTGTCCAAGCTGAAGGAGTCGGATAGGTGCTCGGCCAGTGAGAACCTCTATTTGGATGCCTTGTCCCTGGACGACGAGCCAGAGGAGCTGCTACCCCACAGGCCTGAGAGGGAATTCAGGAACTGCCTCCCTGAGGTCAGCACGGCTTTCATCTACTCTCGTTAAATGCTGCAGAATGAGGGAGTTGTCCTTAGACCCAGCAGGAACCTGCCAGAGTCCCCTCCTGGCAGGCTCCAGTGGCAACCTGTGAACTTAGTGAAAATGAAATCTTTGCAGTGCTAGGGTTTTCTTTGGTGGCCCTGATCCAAACTCTTGGTGTGATCTGTGGTCAGTTTAATTTTGCCACCTTGTTTCATATTGAGAAACACAGAGTGTCTTATGCAAAATGAAGGTCTGGAGAATGTGTTTCCACAGAACCCAAGAGAAAGTAAATAATTCTGGAAAATATCTGTTTTCAACTTTTCTTGAAATCATGCTATAGTTTTCTGATTCTAGAAAACTAATAACTGAAAAACTTCTGTATCAGAGAAATTTCCTGATGTTTGGAAGTAGAAAATATCACTAAACAATAATATACTCTAAATATCTTATTTTGGATGAAGTGGGGAAAATTCTAAAACTTAGAAACCACATGGAAATTAGATTACCAAATGAGTGAATAAAGCTGCATACTGAAATGTCCATAGCATGGTGTAGGGTTTTCTGGTTTTGTCATCTTTAAAACCTCATTTAAAAAATTTTTACTAAGCCGGGCGCGGTGGCGCACGCCTGTAATCCCAGCACTTTGGGAGGCTGAGGCAGGAGGATCGCAAGTTCAAAGCCAGCCTCAGCAGTGGAGAGGCACTTAGCAACTCAGTGAGACCCTGTCTCTAAATAAAATACAAAAAAGGGCTCGGGATGTGGCCCAGTGGTAGAGTGCCCCTGAGTTCAATCCCCGGTACCACACACACACACACACACACACACACACACACAAAAAAAAAAAAAAAAAAAAAAATTTTACTAGGGCTGGGATTGTGGCTCAGCGGTAGAGCGTTTGCCTAGCACGTGCGTGGCCCGGGTTCGATCCTCAGCACCACGTAAACTTAAATGCATTGCATTGTGAACAACTAAAGCAAATAAATAAATATTAATTTTTTTTTTTTTTTTACTAGGAGTTACTTCCTGTGAATTAACTTAATAATCACTCTATCCATCATTTGGTCTCCCAAACATTTAATTCTTAAAACAATTCATGTGTAATAATGTTGTTGAAATATGAGGAAATTATATAGGTTGTATATCCCTTATTCAAAAAGCTGGGGTCTAGAATTGTTTGGGATTTTTTTGTAGATTCTGGAATATTTACATATACATTATATCTTGGGGATAGGACCTAAGTCAAACAGGAAAATCATTTATGCTTCACATATACTTTAGCCTGTAGCCTGAAGGTAATTTTTGTAGCATGTTAATAATTATGTGCTTGAAACAAAGTTTCATCATAAGGAATCTTCCACTTGTGGTGTCATGTCAGTACTCGAAAAGTTGCAGATTTTGGAGCATTTCAGGTTTTAGACTTTCTGGATTAGGGATGTTTGACCTGTTTTTCAGTCTTTGCCAACAAGTTCAAGTGCTTTATCTTCATTAGTGTGTATCAGGTTGGAAGGACACCACCACAGTTCCACCCTGGTGGATCTATAGGCAATGTTGTATAGTCCAGTTTCACTGCAGAGAGAATGTAGGACCAGGGGAAGTGCCCTCTGGTATTTACTGTCCTGAAGAATATGTTTCATTACTATCAAAGGCTTGCTTCTTCAAAGCCATATCAGCATGAGAGTATTTTCTCAGAAGACAACCAGGTCTCCACTAGCACAGCTTTGGTTCTTCTTAAAGGGGAAGTCACTGTAAATTCACTTCTGATCCTGAGAATGTTTAAAACTAAGCAAGTGACCAAGCCTGAGAATGTCATGCCAACTGCCATAGCAAGATTGGAACCAAGGGACATCCATCTCCTAACTCATTCTGTCATCCTCTGTCTTCCCCCTCACCTCCCTCCTCTCTCCACCCCTTCTCTCATACTCAGACTTATTCAGGTCATTCCAAGAGCTGACTTTGAAGTTCATGCAGTTGAGTAGGTCCTCTGAGGAGGCGTAGGGGCAAGCCACTTCCTCTGTGATGGGTTTATAGCCAGTTTTTCTACTTATATGGGCTCCTCCCTGCACTGTGGATGCGCCAACCCTCTCATCATGCTGTGGACTCTGCTTTTACTACTTCAAAGGGCTTATGACAGTAGCACCAAAGATTGGCCCCAGGGTGTTTTAAATGGTGCCTCCCCAAGGGAGCTGAGCAAAACAAGTCACTTAAGCACAGTTGAGGACCCTAGGCAACCAAAATTAACTGATTTAGATGAACTTATTTCTTCTTTATAGGAAGAAGAAAGTCACAAGGGAAATCTTCAAAGGTAAGTAAGATTTAGAAGTAATAGATTGCTGAAATAAAACTCTCCCAGTCTTCAAATTCTGTCTTGTCGATGCAGTCTATGTTACCACTCTTCAAAATGACTCAACATTTTAAGTAGTTGATTTTTATTATTTGTTTCATAAATATGTTTTTTTTGAGGATGAGCAGCAAAAAGGCTAGTTATGCCATCTTCATATTTGTATTCTTTTAATGGTAAGAACTTTCCAATTATAGCTGTATTGCATATAAAAAGGAGTGCGTGTATTCAGTGGTTTTGAAAATCCATGGAAAACTCTTCTCGTGAGAAGTTTGGAAAGCCTCCTGTTGATATATGAGATATTTTATATACTATATATTTAAAGTTCCAGGAGGGCTTGTTAAATGTTTTCCTGGCAATAATCCCCAAAGAAAATATATAGTGGTTGATGTTGCTGGTGTTAGTTATATACCAGTTTGTGTTTTTTTCCCCCTCTTCCTGGTCTCATTTGCTCTGGTTTTTCTTTATAGATGAATACGTATTGTTTCCACTACATGAATTTGTTCTCAGGCAACTTGCCATTTTCGGTTCTCCTCATCCTTGATTTTCTCATGAACTTGGAGTCTGTGGAGGACTGTCTCCTTTCCTTTTGCACTGTCAGATCCACGCAGCACACAGAGTTGCCATGGGCACTTTTCCGTCCTTCACCGTCTTATCTGGTCATCCTCAGGCAGTACAGGGTAGCATTTGAGAGCTTAGGCACTAGTGCCAAAAGGTCTTGGGCTCAAATCACTTCTGCCTTCACTAGCCCTATAACCTTGGATAGTTTTCTTAACTCTTTGCGCCTTGGTTTCCTAATTTGTGAATTGGAGTTCTTTAGATTTTGCAGCTTACTTGTGTTGATACACATGAAACAAAGCAGAGCACGGGAGAAGCAGGGTTCGAAATGTAGCTGTCATTGTACTACCTACTTTACCCATTCGCGGCAGCATCCTTGTCAGTGTCCCAGGTCAGGGTTAGAGCCACCCTCCTTTACCCACCAAGCCACTGTGTGCTATAGAGCTGTTTAAAAAAACCTTATTTCTACTGGGAAACTGAATTAGGAGGATTTTAAGTTCAAAGCCAGCCTGGGCAACTTAGGGAGACACCCCCTCTCAAAAAATAATAAGGGTTAGCGTGTAGCTCAGAGGTAGAACAATTGCCTAGCGTGTGTGAGGATCTGGGTTCAAACCCCAGGACTGCAAAATAATCAACAATCATTGTCATCATCATCTTGCTTGTTTCTGTTAATTTCAAAAGCAATTCATGCTTGTGGTAAATTAAACAGTATCAAAATGTCCAAAGTTAAAAAAAAAAATGTACCCTCCCTCCACCCACTTTTACCTCTTGCTTCTAACCATGTGGTGGGTTTCTTCCATTCTTTCTTCTATGTACCTGCAAATGCCTACACATATTCCAAGTACTTCCTGGTTTTGTAGTTATTTTGTATGCTTGGCCATGGCTAAATTCTCTTTTTATCATTTCTGTTCCACCGCACTTGCCTCAGAGGCATGAAGCCACCACCCCCATAGGTGACACTGACGGTACTGTGCACTGGTCATACAGTATACAGCTTGCTCAGAGTGCAACCCAGTTCTGGCCTTGTCCTGTAGAGGAGTAGCCTCTGCACTCAATCTAGGACCCCTTCATCAGGATCTGTGCTGATCTAGAAGTGAGACATAAGCCTCTGTTTGAGGAGGCGAGGGGACCCAAGAGAAGCAGGTCCAGTTATATAGACAGTGATTCTCTGTCTGCCTCACCTCCTCACCTCTCCCGAGCTGGAGGAATTCCAGGCCACAGAGGTACTGTTGCCTGCATACATGAATGTAGCCAGCCCCCAGCCTCCTTCCTGACCCACTTTTTTACCCTGGTGGGTGAACAAGCTGCCAGTCTCCTGGCTTGGTGGCTGTACATCCCAGCACCTCTGCATATGGGAGGCATTCTGTGAATTCATGTCGGGTTGAAATATGTGGAATGGAAGTGCCCGCATATCAAGGAGTCTACACCCAAGCCACATCTGTCAGCCGACAGCTTGCCAACAACTAGCTGTTGCTTTGGCTTACCCATCTTCATCCTTCAGTTGTGTTCATGGATCTGAGGGAGATTTTCTGTTATTTAGGATGTAAAGGAGGAGCACAAACACATACACAAAAAGACCTGGCCATAAAGAAGGGAACGCAGAGAGAAGGGGAGAATTGAGCCCCGCTGGTAAATTTAGGCAGGGCCAGGTGAATCCTTGTTTGAAATAGTACTTGGAAACTATGTGGCAGTCTATGATTTCCACTTCCCTCCCTTCTCCTGTATCTTCCAAGTGGCTTTTGGAGATTGTTAGTCCTTGCAGCCTGTAGAGGACAAGCTAGTTAGGTGAAAAGAGACTTCAGAATGTAATGATTCCATTGCAGTCGCTCTCCACCATGTACCTGTAGTTTATTGAAGATAGAGACCATGAGGTACTCATCTCCACAGGATGACAAGTGTCTGCTGATGCCAGACCTTAGTAAATCACAGCAGGGGTGTCACTCAAGGCACTTCCCCATGAAAGGAGAGGCCAAGCAGCAGTCTGGTGGTCACCCGTGATTGTGGTGCAGCCCCACCCTTCCCCTGTCTGCAGTAGTTGAGGGTTGGCTGTATTAAATTCTGACCAATGTGAGGCTAAAAGAATGATTCCAGAGCCACCAAAAAAAAGTCGAGTAAACCCCCAAAGGGTGAGTTCAGGAGCAGAATCCATCAAGCAGCAAACGTGTTCCGTGTAGGTGGAGGCAGACGCCCTCGTGGGCACAGCTCACGTAGCCAGAGCACAGCTGCTGTGGGGTATCAGGGCCTCTCTGGTGGGTTTCTGACGTCCTCTGCTTTCCTGCCTTTCCCAGGGCGGTATCTGTATCCTCCATGTCCGAATTCCAGCGCCTGATGGATGTCTCCCCCTTCCTGCCTGAGAAGGGCCTGCCATCTGCCAGTAGCAAAGAAGATGTCACCCCACCCCTGTCTCCTGATGACTTCAGGTACATCGAGGAGTTCAACAGCAAGAGCTGGGACTACACACCCTCTAGGACTGGGACAGAGAGGCCTCCGGACCTCTGGACAGACAGCACTGAGGGGGTGCGGGCAGGGCATGAGGCCAATGCAGAGCCTTTCTCTGATTCCTCCTGGTACCTGACCACGAGTGTCACCATGACCACAGACACCATGACCAGCCCAGAGCACTGCCAGAAGCAACCACTGCGGAGCCACATCCTCACCGAACAAGCCGGAGTGCGCGTGCTTCACAGCCCGCCCGCCGTCCGCAGGGTCGAGAGCATCGTGACAGGCGGTGAGACCAGGAGCCGACTGGAACCCGAGGGCCCCTTTCCCACGAGCAGAGTCAGAGGAGATGCCAAGGGGGGCCATCCAGAACCTGTGCTCAGCAGGTGGCCTTGTGCCCCCTCCAGACATGCCCGAGACTATGTGGAGGGGGCCCTCTGCACCTCCCTAGGGTTTGCCTCTCCGTTGCACAGCCTGGATATGTCCAAGAACATGAGTGATGACATGAAGGAGGTAGCCTTCTCTGTCAGGAATGCCATCTGCTCTGGTCCCACTGCGTCACAAGTCAAGGACATGGCCTGCCAGACCAATGGGTCCCGGACAACAGGGACACAGACTGTCCAGACCATTAGTGTGGGCCTACAGACTGAAGCCCTACGTAACAGCGGTGTCACCAGCAGTCCTCATAAGTGTCTCACGCCAAAGGCTGGGGGTGGCGCCACACCTGTGTCCTCTCCTTCCCGCAGCCTGAGGAGCAGGCAGGTGGCCCCCGCCATAGAGAAGGTACAGGCCAAGTTTGAACGCTCCTGCTGCTCTCCCAAATATGGTTCTCCCAAGCTGCAGAGGAAGCCCCTCCCCAAAGCTGACCAGCCAAATAGCAGGACCTCACCAGGGGTGGCCCAAAAGGGGTACAGTGAGTCAGCGTGGGCCCGCTCCACTACCACTAGGGAGAGCCCCGTGCATACCACCATCAATGATGGTCTCTCCAGCCTCTTCAACATCATCGACCACAGCCCTGTGGTACAGGACCCCTTCCAAAAGGGGGCACGGGCCGGGAGTAGGTCTCGCTCAGCAGAGCCCAGACCAGAGCTGGGCCCAGGCCAGGAAACAGGAACCAGCTCCCGAGGAAGGTCACCCAGCCCGCTTGGGGCAGGCTCAGAGACGTGCAGGGAAGAAGGGGGAGAAGGCACGCCAGTGAGGCAGGACTTATCCGCTCCCCCTGGCTATACACTCGCTGAGAGTGTGGCCCGGATCCTCAACAAGAAGCTGTTGGAGCATGCCTTAAAGGAGGAAAGGAGGCAGGCCCCCCACGGCCCCCCAAGTCTTACCAGCGACAACCACGTAGGAGAAGCAGTCACAGCCGAACCAGGGACCATGGAGGTAAAGAATGCAGAGTGTTTCCTGCTCTTCCATTTAGCTGCCAGACACTTGGGAATCTGGGATGGGATTTGGGACAGTGATTTCAGGAATCACTGTCAATGATCGTGAACTGGGGAGGCGAGTTGGGGGGTTAGGGAGAATGGAAACACAAATCCCAAGCAACTTCTTGAAGAAAATCTTATCTACTCTTTTCAAAGCCAGCAAGGACGTGGTTTGATTCAGATTCCGTCCTTTAAGTGATTGTTCTTATCTATTTATCTGGGCTTTGCGCCTGGGTCATAGTTTGCCCTCTTTGTGCATGTCATGTGTGAAAATGTGTGTGTTTGTGTATGTGTGTGTCTCAGGACTTTTACATGCTACAGATATGTGGCAACATGAAAGGTGAGTTGGCGGGCCCTTGGGCCATGTGGCCAAGAGGAACTATAGGAATAACATTTGGATTCCCTGACTGACCAGTACAGAACAGACAGCAGTCTGGCATCTCACAAATCACCCTTTTGTGTCTGTGAACCCCTCTAGCAATAAAATCAGGTGAAACAAATGGATAAGATCAAAATTCTGCCTAAATACAATATGATGGTGATGATTGTCCCCCTCAAAATCACTTACGATCAATCAACCCTGAATTCCGTTCTGTTATATATCCCCAGGTGGTATTTTTGTGTCATACCACTGTAAAAAATAATTCCCATTTCCATACCAAGAATGAGCAAAATGAAACAAATAACATGATAATGCTGGTGGTGACTATAGTGTAGATGCGGATTTTGTGGTTTATGCAGACTGAAAGGACAGTGCTGCCCAGCAGGTGGCCATGTGTGTGTGTACACTTGCCAGTGTTCCTAATTCACCAGGAGCCCAGCTACGCACATGCTATACCAGCCTTCTCCAGGCCCATCTCTCTCACAGAGAGCAAGGGGGTGAGGGAGGACAACCTAACACTCCTGGGCCACCCCACTGCCTTCTGGCCACAATTGGACAGCCTGGCTTCATGGGAAAGGATAAAAGGAAGGTTTGTTTCTGGGGTCACCTGCTTTGCATTTCCCCTGGGGGAAAATGGGTAGATCCCAGCCCAACCCACCAAGGAATATTTAACAAAAAAGTTAGAGTTTAAATCTAAAATAGGACAAACCCTATACAATTGCCAATGACCTACAGAAATGGCATTTCTGTAATGTCCAACCTAATGCAGATATTGATAGTATGTGCCCTACTATTCCAAAGGTCTGAGTCTTGGTGATAAAGTTGTTTATACCCTCTGAGGACAGACACTGCTTTTTGATTGTTCTTGGGTGACAAATAATGTCTTCTTTGATCTTCTCTTACCTCAAACCTTCAGGAGCCCTCAGGTAAGCACTTGAGGCTTGGGAGGGTCATTATATGTGAATACCTTGCCTTCTCAGGGCTCTGGAGAAATGGGCTCAAAGCATTGTTAACTGGCTGTGTCTGTAGTTTCTACTTGTATTAGAGAATAAACAGAAATTAATTTTCAAGCACCAAAAAAAAAAATGCTTTGATTTACTAACAGTGAATGCTGCAAGCATTCTGTGTTAACATAAAGAAAGTGATTTAATGACAGAATCACAGCGTTGTGACGTGCAAGTGGTTATGTCAGCGCAAAGCTGTCCTCCTTTGTCCCCTGTGAACCCTGTATCTACATTTTTCTCTTGCTTCGTGTGTTTGCCACCAAACAAGGTTGATTTGTTGGGAGCATGAACCGTTTCCAAGACTCAGAACCTGCGTGGAGACTTGGCAGCACTTTGATGTCCTGGGCTCTTTTTTTCCTTTTCTGTCACTAGTTTGTTTGGTTCTAGATTCTGGTCGGATTTTTCTGTTTGAATTGACGTGATATATTAGGAGCCTTGGTGATCCCTTCCCTTTCTCTCCATGGATTATGGAGTAGCTCTAGGTTTTCATTCCAAAATCAGCAGATTCTGATTTCTCATTCTGATTTGCCACCCCACTCTGCGCACCCTGCTGCGGAATCTTTCCTGAATGTACACTCATACTATCTAGACACAGGGGTGACTCGGGCAGCGGCATGTGTCCCCTTCTTGCTTCTCACTCACCCCACAGGCGGCATAGTCTTCCTCTTCTCTTGAAGCCATGGCATCAGCTCAGCAATGCAGAGAGAAGCTGGGAGTGGGAGATGTGGTGTGAAGAGAAAGAATGATCTGGACCTGAAAAGCCGTTCTTCCCTCCCCTGTTGGAGTGGAAAATGGGAGGGGAATGACTTAGCATGGGCAGCAGTAGCTTGCCTCTTGTGACCAGAACAGACCTGACTGTGTAGTGGCCTCTACTGTTTCCAGCACAACAGCCAGGCCATTTCCATTTGTTTGCCAAATGCTCATGGGTAGCTCAGGGAGCGTGGAAACCCGAAGGGAGGTCTGAGGCTGTTCGGTTGGTCCTTCTTCTCTCTGTAATACTTGGCAGAGGATAGCCTGTGGCTAAGTGCTGCTGCCACTTCCCCAACCCCATCTCAGAATGAATGTGGGGGACCTTGATTCCCTCCCGGTGGCCATCCACAGGCAGGAGCTTAGCCCCTCTTTCACTGTGCTCATTGACTTTTACTGTTCTGTTTAAAACATACTTTCAAACGTACTTGCTTTTCTCTTCTTTCTCTGTCTAGAACCAAACTGTCTTACTAACTGCCCCGTGGGGACTCTAGCCCTGCCTGCCTCATGCTGTAAGTGCCTTCTTCCTCAGTTCCCAACTGTCTCGAGAGTCATGTGTGTAATTTGTGTGACATGTGGTTGGTATCTGACACTCATCATTGGGGGGGGGGGGCAGTCTGCTCCATGCTAACCCCAGGATCAGGTGGGACAGCTCATTCCCAGGCACAGCCTAGAAATCTTAGATGCCCCATTCACCCCTCTCTAGGGTTGGATGCTTAATGTCAAGAGGGGTTGTCGAGTTACAGAGATTCTGCTGAGACTTCTCCTTTCTTGTGCAGCCAACATGCTTTCATAGGAGAGAGCCACTGCTCAGGAAGGGACATCTCAGGCACAGGACTCTTGCCTGAGGAAGTCTTTGAGTCCGGCCTCTGTTAGTTCTGTAGCCCTGACTGCCGGCTCCTGCCCACCCTGCTCACTGGCATTTTGGTTGAGCATGTGTGCTGCCATATGCTGGAATGAGGTGTGACCATAATGTGCTGGGACTTGTCTTTTTCCAAACAATCCTACAGAAGGAATAAACCCAAATGTATTTTGTCATTCAGATGAGATAATAGGTGACAGAGTAAGTACTTGATAAATACTTGTTGAATGAATAAAACAATAAAGCTATCTCTGCTCTACATGTCTCAAAATGGCCTTTGGAGCCTGAATTGAGCAAAGCATGTGAGAAAACATACTCTGATTTTACTTGAGGATATGGACACCCACCCACCTCATCCACTGGCCTGAACCCAAACTGTTGAGTACAAAACCGAAGTCAGCTATCGGAGGTTAAAAACTTGTCCCTGGGGAAAAAGATGATGAAGAACACGAGAAAGCCATTTATATGATGGATGCTAATAGGGCAGCATCACAGGACAGAGGCCTGCATGGCCATCATGATGGCTTTTGGGGAAAGGACAACGTTGCTGGCTTTTAAGTGCTAGTGTGTAAATAAGGACGACCTCGTGGTCACACAGCATTTCTTCCTTCAAAAGCAGATGCCAGTGAAGAGGTGGTGCATCACGGTCTAAGAGGAGCCCATTTTTGTTTGGCAACAGTCAGGTGGGAACAGGGGCTAAGTAAAGCTGTAGCAGCAGCTTTACCAACATGCAGCACACACAACATATGTATGCACAGTATACAACGATACAACATCACTACTCTTATAATTATGTAAGCAGAGACAAACAGTAGCAGATTTTCCAAACCATGTGTCCCCCAGCACCAAGCATGTGGGCCCAGGTGGCATGGTAAGGACACAGCATCCCAGCTTACTTTTTATCTCAGTGGCACTGGTGGGGTGCCAGCAGAGAGAGCAGTCTGCTTGTCATGGTCCCATTATCGTACGTGCTTTGTCCATGAAGGCTCCTCCCGTGTCATATAAAGTGCCAGCCACAAAGGAGGCAGGGACCCTGAAGAAGTGATCTCTGGTGTTAATGTTCCTTTTGTGCTTATCCCAGCGGGAAACCTGTGGGTCCCACACTGTCCTTGGGCCGAGCCATCCTCACTGGCCAGCTCCACACATCCTCCCATGTTCCGTCGTCTCCCACGTGGCATCACCCACCCATTCAGCACAACCATCTGTCTTTCCCCTATTGTTGCTCCCCTACTCCCATGGCTAATCTGTCATTCTGGTCTTTTTAGTTGCTTGTCATGTCTTTAAATCCAAGTCCCTTGCTGACTTGCTTTGTGGATCCTTGTTCTGTGTTGTCCTTCCTGTGCCTTCCATAGAAGTAATCCACCTCTCGGCTTTCCGCGAGTGTCATTTGGGTTCCACACTGTATCACTGTTTCCTTATGCCATCGCTTTTTACATTTCTGTATTTCAGCAACTTCCAAGTTTGGGTATCCTTTTTCTTTAACATTGCAGGCTACAGACAAGTAGCTCAACATTCTTTAAAAATAAACAAAAAGTACCTTGAGAATAAGGTTTAGAGGTGATTTGCATCAAGGTTGAGTTGTGTCTTATATGATCACTTCTCAGAACACCAGGGTGCCTGGAACACGAAATCACAAGTGCACTCTGATACCAATTTGTAAAAATGCTGCTACATTAAAGAGTCATTAAAGACAACTAGAACTCAATTAAAATTTCTGCCTGCAGCATTTTTTTCCATGTCGTGGGAGTTTGTTTTGCCCACTGCCAATCAACTTGGAATAAACAGTAGCAGAGCTTATTTCAAGACAAGTCTTACTGTTAATCTGGTGGGATAAAAGCATAGGTCTCTTCCTGGGCCCCCAGTAGATCCAGTTGACTATATCTAAATCATTCATTTAAGAAGGCCAAGGGCGCGGTCAGCTTAGTGGGATTCTGCTGAGGTACGTACAGTTGCTCTCCCTGGTCTTCTGCATGTCCTAGCCCAATTCTGGAGGAGCTCTGAAAACAGGCCCATCTCACAGTTTTGCCGTTTCCATTCATAATCTGGTATCTTCCCATTCACATCATTGATTTCTCCTGTTCGAGTTCTTTCACTGATTGTTTTAAACTGTTCTCCATGAGCAAAATATTCATTCCTATTCAGAAGTTCCCCATGGTCTCTTCCATGTAGCTTAAGTGTGTTGGGAGGTGTGTGGGGGAATTATCCACTATGAAACTGCTGACCTCAGTCATGAATTCAGTAATGTTGTCTCCCCTTTCTCGGCTCTCAAGGAACTGCCTTGCCCTGCGCTAGCGCCATCCCTAGAGCCCTGCTTCTCCAGGCCCGAGAGACCAGCAAACCGTCGTCCTCCATCCCGTTGGGCACTACCTTCCCCCACTGCCTCACAGTCTCAACCACCTGGAGACCTGACCTCCTTGGAGGAACACGGTGACGAGGATCCCCTGGAGGAGAAGCCACACCCGTGATGCAAGCTTGCATGGATTATCACAGAATAATTCACTGTAATTTGCATAGCCACACCATCTTCACAAACCAAACTCTGCCCCAAAGGAGAGATCTAGTTTTCTCAAGGTCAAAGAATGTTTTTTTAAAAAAACACAGCTGCTGAATGTCCAAACCTGTGAAACTGAGATGTTTCTAGAATGAAACAGTAAATGTGCCTGTAATAACTTAATTTTTTTCATAGCTCAGAAAACTATTTTTGTCTCCATCTTTTTTACGCACAGTATATTAAAAAAAAGAAAAAACAGGTAAATATGGTATAAATAGATATAAAATATAAAAGTTTTAAAAAAATGTACATTTTAAGAGATTCTGAACACCCTTGCTCTCAATCCTGACTGCCTCTCTGTTAAATTTGCACTGTTCTGTTTTGGTTGGGTTTATCTCCATGTTGAACTTAGAGTGTTTTAAGTTAATTTTATTTTGTCAATGTTAACAATTTTTTAGGAATTTTTAAAAATGCTTCAGACTGTCTGATTCAGTGAACTTTTTGTAGTGAAAAAGCCATGAAACCAGTAGACAAGACAGATGTTCTGGAAACTGGAGGGATGCAGGTCAATGTTTTTGAGAAGGTACAGAATCCTCAGACGGGCGTAGAAAATTCACTGTATAGTCCACATATTAGTCTGCCCGAGTGCACGTCTTCGGGTGCATGTGCATATGCTGCTGTCCTCTCCCTCACCTAACTGTGTGTCCGTCTGGTCCACTGTAATCCGTTGTGAAGTTTCTCGTACTGTACTATTGTCGTTGGACCCCTTGCATTGATGAGATAACAGCACCATTTTTAAATTATTGTTAAAAGATTAACCGGCAATGTACAGAGTTCACTCAGAATTTTCTTGTTTAAGGAAAACACTGCAAAAAGTCATGAGGATACCAAATTGAGACAAACGATGGTGCTTCTTGAGTCTGTCTGAGACCATGATGAAGTAGAAATAAAAGCCTTTTCGAGATGGCGGTGTGCTCTGATGTCTCAGGTTTCACATGCCCTCCACGTGTTCCTGAGAACGCCAGTGGAAAGTTTTCCATAGCTGGGGATGGTGGGAAGGGGCTTGTGCCAAGAGGAAACAGCTGGTTGCGCATCTCACAGGGATGCGCTCTTGCACATGATCACATTGCAGTTTTACTGGACTCTGGGAGGGTCCCTGGATAAAGGAATGCCTTTATTCTCATTGCAAAAGCCAAAACTGGGGAGAAGGTGGGAATTTGAGGAAACGGTTACCTGCAAGTCAAGTGTGGCAAGCCTCTGTCCTCACCACTCAGGAAAGAGGGAGTGGCCAATAGCTCCAGGAGAGGCATTTCCCTCTGGCAGTAAGATGTAGCCGGAGGCCAGTGGTATCGATTAGCACAGGGGATTACAAAGGAGTGTGCTGCTCAGGAGTCCAAAAAGAACTATTCCAGCCACAGCTTCTGACTTCAATATCTCATTAACCCAACAATTTCCTTATGTACATGAACAAGTGGAGTAAGTTCTATTCCTGATATGACTACAGTTCCACCTTCAAACATATACTTTCAAAAAATCAAGATTTTGAGCATATGGAGAAATGAGATCCCTTCTGTATTGTTGGTGGAAAAATAAACGGTCCAGCCACTGCAGAAGGCAGTATGGCAGCTCCTCACCAAAACAGAGTGACCAAATGATCCAGCGATCCCCCTACTGAGTGTATACACCTCGCCCAAAGTGAAATAAACCCAGATACTTGTACACCAGTGTTTATTGCAGCATTATTCATGAAGGCTATGAATAAGGTAGAAACAGCCCATCATTCGGTGAACAAATAAATAAAATATGGTATATACACACAGTGGACTATTACTCAACCTTTCAAAGGAAGGAAATTCTGGCACCTGCGATGGCATTAATGAACCCTGAAAACATCATGCCAAGTGAAATAAGCCCAGTCACAAAGATTTTGACAATTATTGTATGATTCCACTTATATGAAGCACTAGAGTAGTCAGATTCATAGAGAAGAAAATAGAATAGTGAATACTAGGGATTGAGGGCAGGAATGGGGAGTTAGAGTGTGATGGGTATTGTTAGAGAAATTTGCAGGAGGGGACGGACGCTCGAACTGTCGTATAGGAAAAGGAAAGGGGTTTATTGAATTACCAAAGAAACACGTGGAGGGGATGGGGACAAACCGCGGGGAACGAAGGGGAGATGGAGCACGCGGGAACAGAGAGCAGGAACAGAGAGCGGCAGGAACAGAGAGCGAGTTCAGTCCGGTCCTGGTTTAAATAGAGTAGGGGCCATAAAACCTTCTTGGAGTGAGTCCTTCTCCTATAGACCAGCAGAGGTCGGGGGGGGGGGGCGGGGTAGTGGACAGAGGAATTGCTGGTCAGGTTTTTTGGTCACGCTGAGGATCCTGGGAGCTGTAGTTTTTCACAAAGCACCTGGGGAGGTGTGGCCTTCTGCCTGGAATCCAACATTCCCCCCTTTTTGATTTCTTAGGGAGAGGGGCGTCGTGTTTCGATCTGGCTGCTTCAGAGCTGAAATGGGGCGACGTGGGGTAGTTTTGGGGGGAGGGAGGAATGCGGGCAGGCAGGTCAGGCTTGAGGGTTAAAAAAATTCCCAGGAGGCAGGCACCATAAAGATGGATCTCTGCAGGAGTGAATTGGATGAAGGTTCCTTGAAGCCATAAATCGGTGAGGGTGTCAAACCAGGCTTCTGCAGAGGTCACCGGGGGAGCATGTAGAAATTGTGGGTCTTGCGAGTTTGCAGGTAACACTATTATGGAAGCAACAAAGGGAAAGAAGGTGAGATGGATTATTGTCCATATGCCTGTATTCCACCAGGTGGGACTTACGGTGAAGAGGCCAATGGAGAGTGCGAAGCACATCATAATGAGCGTCTGGTGGCAGCATAAGGGCAGGACTCAGCAGGGGTCTCTGGTTGGAAAGTCATTCGTTGGTTTTTTAACAGTTGATAGTCCCTGGGACAAACTGGTTAAAGGTTCAAAACGAGAAAAAACAGAAAAGATTATTTTGAGTCAGTATCAGGAACACAAGAGAAATGAATTTTTAGGGGACTGGTGGGAATGGGAGAGCAAGTATACTGAAGTAGTTGTCTTTTTGTGGATCTTCAGTTGGTTGATCAGCTGGTTTCAGTCTGGAAATATGAATCTAAGAAGTCAAATTTTCTGAGGTTTCATGAAGTTTAGCAGCTGTGGGTGTGCACAGCACAACGTGGAAAGGTCTTGTCCACTTTGGGACAAAGGAGATTGTTCCTGTGTCCTGGGGAGGGGAGAAATATACCCAAGAACCAGGTATTAATGGGAATGAAGCAGTGAGTCTACCTGGGTCAGGCAGAATGAAATCTTGGCACTTCCATATCTGATGTCTGATGAAGGATAAGAGAGGAGAAGAGAGATCTTTGGGTAAGGGTCCCTGAGTTGGGGAAACTCCGGGTGGAAGGGCTGGTCGCCCAAACATAACCTCAAAAGGGGATAGTAAGGAGGGCTTTGGGGGAGGACTCTGAGCCTAAAGAGGGCGAGAGGGAGTAACTTGACCCAGTCTAAGTGGAGTTCTAGGGAGAGTTTAGTCAGGACATCCTTAAGAGTCCTATTAGTCCTCTCTACCTTCCCTGAGGACTTGGGGTGATATGGGATGTGAAAATGCCAAGGGATATTAAGGGAAGTAGAAACACTTTGGGTAACCTGGGAAACAAATTCAGGCCCGCTGTCAGACTGGATGGACGTGGGCAATCCGAAACGGGGAAGGATTTCTGAGACTAGAATGGAGGCTACTGTGGAGGCCCTTTTATTGGAAGTAGGGAAGGCCTCCACCCATCCAGAGAAGGTGTCTACCAAAACCAGGAGATATTTGTGTCTCCGGGCAACTGGCATGTTGGTGAAGTCTATCTGCCAATCAGCTCCTGGAAGCTGGCCTCAAGCTTGGTGAGAGGCAAATGTTCCTGGTTTAAGGGGGGTATATGGGTTAGTGCGCTGACATGCAGTGCACGCTGAGGTGAGCTGATGGAGAAACTGTGTGTCTTCCGGAGTCAGGGTGAGGAAGGAGGTAGCGAAAGTCTTGAGGGCCTGAGGGTTAGGATGGAAAAGGGAATGGAGATAGGAGAGGATTGATTGTGTGGAAGGGGATGTGGGGGTCTGGGTAGTAGGTAGGACTGTAGCCAGAAGAGAAGGAGAAGATAGTGCTGCCTCCCTTGCTGCCCTGTCAGCCTTCGTGTTTCCCTGAACTATGGGAGAGTCTCCAATTTGATGTGAAGGACGATGGGAAATCCCTATTAGCTTGGGCAGGAGAGAGACTTGCAAAAGTTTTGATATTAATTTAGAATTAGTTACTGCAGAACCTTTTGTGGTCAGGAGCCCTCGCTCTTTCCATACTGCTGAATGGGAAAGCAAAATATGGTAGACATATTTTGAGTCTGTGTAAAGGGTGAGGTTTTGATCAGCAGCTAATTCGAAGGCACGAATGACAGCTATTAATTCAGCCTGTTGGTTTGTGGTGTTGGGGGGTAGGGATGCTGCCTCAATAACCTCTGATGGGGAAACGATAGCGTATCCAGCAAAACGTTGCCCATCCCTAAAGAAAGAGCTGCCATCTGTGAACCAAATTAAAGAAGGATCAGGAAGTGGTCCCTCCTTAATATGGGAGGGATGGGGGATTAAAGCCTCGAGTGTCTCTATACAATCATGTTCTGGGGGCTCTGAGGAGACTGGGAGAAGGGAAGCTGGGTGTAAAGAGGAGCAGGGTTGGAAGGTGATTGAGGAGTCATGCAAAAAGGAAACAAGGAGAGAAAGAACGCGACAGGGTGGGAGAGTTTGAAGGCTCTTATAGGTTAGTAAGTCTTTTAGATGATGAGGAGAGGCAACAGTAACCTGGGCACCAAAGGTCAACTTTTTTGATTCCTACAGAAGTAGGTAAGCAGCAGCCAAAGCCCTAAGGCAGGGGGCCCATCCACGAACGGTGGGGGTCAAGTTGTTTAGAGAGGTAGGCAACTGGAGCAAAGGTGGTGCCCTTGTATTGGCCTAGAACACCGAGAGCCAAACCCTTCGTTTCATGGACATAAAGGGTAAATGGCTGAAGGAGGTCTGGGAGGTGAAGGGCTGGGGCCTGTGACAGTGCCTGCTGCAAATGTTTAAACTCGGCCTGAATGTTGTCAGGAAGGAATTTTCCCTCAATCTCCTTAGCTGCCTCATATAGGGGCTTTGCATAAAGAGAGAAATTAGGAATCCAGGCATGGAAATATCCTGCTAGCCCTAGGAAAGAGAGAATCTCTTCCTTTGTCTTGGGACATGGGAGCTCCTTGATGAGGGCTTTTCTGTCTACAGTAATGGCCTTTGATTGATGGGAAATCTGAACTCCTAGATATACTACCTGGGACTGGGCAAGCTGCACCTTAGATGAGGAAACACGATACCCACGAGAAGCAAGAAAATTCAAAAGGGTGTAAGAGTCTTCACGAGCTGTGAAGAGGGAAGGGCTGCAGAGGAGGAGGTCATCTACATATTGTAAGAGAGTGGAATTAGGGAATTTAAGATCTTTGAGGTCTGCAGCCAATGTCTGACCAAAGATATGGGGGCTGTCTCGAAAACCCTGAGGGAGGACTGTCCAGGTCAACTGTTGGGAACACCGAGTATCTGGATCTGTCCAAGTAAAGGCAAAGAGGTCTTGAGATTCTGGGGCTAAGGGTACAGTGAAGAAAGCATCTTTCAGGTCAATTACTGAGAAATGGGTGGATAAGGAAGGAATTAGGGAAAGAATAGTATAAGGATTTGGGACCACGGGGTGTATAGGCCTGACAGCCTCGTCGATGAGACGAAGATCTTGGACTAGCCGATAGGACCCGTTGGACTTCTGAACTGCCAATATAGGGGTGTTATAAGGAGAATGGGTGGGTCTGAGAAAGCGTTTCCGCAAAAGATCTGAGATGATGGGTTGAAGACCTCTGAGGCTCGCGGCTGGAAGTGGATATTGGGCTTTATTGGGGAAATTTTGGGGATCTTTAAGGTAGATTTGTACGGGGTCACACTGCGCAAGGGAGGGAGTCTGAGTATCCCAGACTTTGGGGTCCACTAAATCGGTGGGGACAGGGTAATGAAAGGTTTCTGTGTCGATAGAAGATTGGGGGTTTCTGCCTCGGTAGGGGGCTGAGGGGATCTTACATCACTAGGGAGCAATGGGGTTTCCTCATCAGCATCAGTAGGGGATGATGGGTCAGTGACCTTTGAAACGGTAAGAAGAAAAATGGGGGAAGAGACGGAGCAAGACGAACCAGGAAGCATAATTGAGCTAGGCAGATTGGAGAACACGATTGAGGTCCCGAAATTTGGCCAACATGTCCCTGCCCAATAGGGGCACAGAACACTGAGGCATTACCAGAAACTGGTGGGTGAAGGGATGGTGGTGAAGACAGCAAGATAGCATAGGAGTCTTGCGGGGGCGAATAGCATTTCCCTCTACCCCAACAATAGGGGATGGTGCTATGGTGGTGGGGCCCCAAAACTCCCTCAAGACTGAGGAGGTGGCTCCTGTATCTAGCAGGAAATTCACGGGGCGTCCATCAACAAGGAGAGTAACCCTGGGCTCCTTCAATACGATGTCAACAGTCGGGAGAGGAGCCCCTGGGCCCCTTCAGTCTTCCGTGGCCAGTGCCAGCAGGCTGGAGTTTGTGACCGGTCCAGCCCCCCTGCGGGAGCTGGGACAGTCAATGCCCCAATGGCCCATCTTGGAACACTTTGGGCACGGGCGCTTAGGGGGCTTGGGATTAGGGCATTCTCTAGCCCAGTGTCCATCTTTCCCGCACCTAAAGCAAGGCCCTGGGGGTTCCTCCTGTGTGGACTTATATGCCCCTTTTCTTGAGACCTGAGCGTCAGGGCCCCTAAGGGCCTGAGCTAACATTTGGAACCTTGATCGCTCAGCCTTCTCATGCTTTAGAAACCTGCAACGTTCAGCGTCTTCTTCACGGTTATGATAGACTTTAAAAGCCGTGGCCAAAATCTCAGTCTGGGAGGTCACAGGGCCCAATTCTAATTTCCTTAACTTAGCACGAATGTCGGGGTAGCTCTGAGACAGGAAATATGTCATAAGGACTTGACGGCCCCCCTGGGACTCAGGATCTAGGTTTGTGTATTTTTGGAGGGCCTTCATGAGCCGATCTAAAAATTCAGAGGGGGTCTCTTCTCTCTTTTGAATAATGTCCTATAGCTTATCAAAATTAACAGGTTTCTGAGCTGCTCGTTTCAGACCATCTACTATACACGTTAAAAACTGGTCCCTTAAGACCACGTCCCCTGGGGCATTGTAATCCCAGTGTGGGTCTCTGTCTGGGACCACCTCAGGACCGATGGGGAAATTTGGGTTCATTCTGTGAGTCTCATCTGCATATGCTCTGGCTTGCTCCCAGACTCGCCTACGCTCTTCAGGAAGTAAAGTATTTGACAAAATAAAGTATGTGTCATGAAATGTAAGGCTGTATGCTTGGGTGACCCATTGGAATTCTTTTATGTACGTTGTAGGGTCTGTTGTAAAGGAACCCAAGCGGCACTCAATTTGAGAAAGATCAGACATGGAGAATGGGATATGAACCCTTACAACCCCCTCTGTCCCAGCTACCTCCCTTAACGGCGCGATTATCTGAGCTGCCTGCTTTTTCGAGCGAGTCATAGGAGGACTGAACATAGGGGGCGGCAGAGTGTTAGGCGGGTCTGGGAGGGATGGTGTTGGAACGGCTGGGGCCGGGAGTAGTTTTGCGGAAGACGCTGGGGGAGAAACGCGGGCTATGCAATGTTCTCCCTGCGCCGCCGCCGGAGCCGTTGGGGAAAGAACCGGGGAGGGGGCCAGAGCCTGAGGCGGCATGTCTGGTAAGAGACAAGTCTCAGAATCCGAGGGAGTATGGACTGGAGTCTGGGACTGAGGCAGCACGCTCGGCGACGGCTGCATGGCTGGAGAGGGCGGGGGAGCTGTGGCCGGAGATGACTCGGAACCGAGCGGCGGGAGCTGAGCGGGCGGGGATAACGGCGGAAGTAGCGCGGAGCTGGGAACCGGAAATTGAGAGGGCGGGGGTAGCGGAGGGAGTGGCGCCGAGCTGGGAACAGGAAATTGAGTGGGCGGGTAGCGGCGGTGAAGGCACCGGAAATGACGTGGCAGAGAGGGCGGGTCTATAGAGGAGGGTTCTGACGGAGCGGAAGGCGGGGGCGGGGCGAAGGATGAAGACAAAGGAGGGGGAGGATCTAAGCTCGGAAGCCCGCCAATTTCAAAATCTAAAGCCTGAGCTGGGGGAGGGGAAACGGTCTGGGGCAGCCTCCCAGGCTGCCGGTACCGGGGTGGTGGAGCCTCTAATCCTGGATCGAAATCGGGGTCAATGGAAGATGGGGGGGAATCTGCAAACCTATAGGCGAGAAATACCGTCTCGGGATTGCACCTGGTGCACAAAGAAGGATTCGAACGTAGAAGGGAGAAGGCGTCGACATACGGCAATTCTGTCCATCTCTTTGTTTGTTGACAAAAGCTGGAGAGTTCCCGTAAAAGCCGGGAATCCAGGGATCCTGACTCTGGCCACTTATTGGATAGCGGGTAAGAAGGCCAAATTTTTGTACATAGCTTTATTAATTTGTTTTTGTTAATTTGGGGTTTTAAGCCTAAACGTGCTCGATTTCTTAGGAGACAGTTGAGAGGCGTGTCGGCTGGAGCTGATAGGTAAGTTCCCATATTTCCCGTTAACGGGGAGAGGCTGATACAATATTGTGGAAGGCGTCCCTCCCAGAATGTGTATCAGAGTGAGATCCAAGTTCGCTCGCCCAGTCGTCACCAGTTGAAACGAGCCTGGGACATCTGACCACCTTCCGTCCCGGACGGCAGGTTTAGAAGATGCCAGGGGCTATGAGCTTACTCCATGGAGGTTTTCGGATTTTTTCCGTTCCGAACAGAAAAACGGAAGCTCAAGCCCGGAGTGCTGAAGGGAACTTTCCTAGCCACTCACAGCCGAGAGCCGTAGTCTTACAGCTGGAAATTTTAAAGCGGGCGGATAAAGGTGGGCGGGCGGACAAAGGTGGGGGAGGCGGGGGGAGTTCCCGGGGTCCACCGTCGCCCTGAAGGCTTGGGTGGGGTGTCGCCACCCCCCCCCCCGCCCCCCCGTATAGGCCGCGGGCGAGATTGCCGGACACTTGAAGGTCAATTTTCGCCGCGCAGTGGCCAAACAGGTTTAGGAACTCAGGGTGGACGGGGGCTTACCGAAGTCCAGCGATGCTGTGGAGAAGGTGGACAGACAAACGGAGACGTGTTGGACGCTCGTCTCCTTTCCCGGCCAACGCACCAAATGTTAGAGAAATTTGCAGGAGGGGACGGACGCTCGAACTGTCGTATAGGAAAAGGAAAGGGGTTTATTGAATTACCAAAGAAACACGTGGAGGGGATGGGGACAAACCGCGGGGAACGAACGGGAGCTGGAGCACGCGGGAACGGAGAGCAGGAACAGAGAGCAGGAACAGAGAGCGAGTTCATTCCGGTCCTGGTTTAAATAGAGTAGGGGCCATAAAACCCCCTTGGAGTGAGTCCTTGTCCTATAGACCAGCAGAGGTCAGGGGGCGGGGTAGTGGACAGGGGAATTGCTGGTCAGGTTTTTTGGTCACGCTGAGGATCCTGGGAGCTGTAGTTTTTCACAAAGCACCTGGGGAGGTGTGGCCTTCTGCCTGGAATCCAACAGGTATAGTTTCAGTTTGGGATGACAAAAAAGTACTGGAAATGGATAGTGGTGATGGTTGCTCAGCAATGTGAATATACTTGATGCCACTGAATTGTACTTTTGAAAATGATTCAAATGGTTCACATATTTTACCACTTTTAATGCAAAAGACAGATATTTCACTCAATCATTCCAGACGTAGCTACAAACAACCTATCAACAAGTTGGTTTGTTTTGTAGGGACAGAGGATGTAGTTCAGTGGGTAGAGCACTTACTTGCTTATCATGTATGAGGTCCTAGATTTGATCCTCACCACACACACTCACACATTGTGTGTGTGTGAGAGAGAGGGAGAGAGGAAGAGAGAGGTGCCCATGGTAAATGCTCCAGGTACATCAACATTCTTTTAGTTGTAAGAACCAGCCAACTAGGAAGGAAGTTATTGATTCTCATAACTGAGCCTCAAACTATGCCACCAGGACTCTAGTTAGTCTCCTGAGTCTGCTGTGTGGTTTTTATTGTCAGAGAAGCATTCCAACAACAGTGAATCCCAATAGCTCCTATGCATCTAGAAATTCCTAGGGAAAGATCTCTTACCAGGAGCTCCAGCAAAAGCCCAAGGCTGATGATCCTCATTGGTCTAGAGTTAAGTCATGTGTCTGGCTTGGATCCAATTACAGTGTCAAGTTGACCCAGCAAAGGAAAGTGAAGATGCTATCTGACTAGAGGGGAGAACATGCCTGGAAGGAGTGGGAACCTTAAAAATTCCAAGGACAAGCTATGACCACCAGAGATCTTGCCATCTGGTTGGAGGAGATAAAATTCCCAGGCAAAACAAATGAAATACAAAAATGGTATGGTAGAAATTTCAAGTATAGTAGGGTTTGGATAAGCAGCATTTCAACTTGGTGGGGAGGCATGAATAAGCACGGTCACATCAGGCAGTGACACACACACTAACTGAGCTAGTTGTAGAACTTTGTGTGACCAGAACCACAGCAGGCACATAGTACCTTGAGAACTGCTTTGGAACTTCTAATAATTGGACAAGAATTCTTGAGTCTTTATTGTGAAGCCATGCCAACTTTCCAAATCAAGGCAAGACAGTAGGATGAAATCATTTTCCACTGTCCTGTCCAGATAGATGCTGAGACAGCTCCTTGGGTCCTACGTGGCTGCAAAGGCAGAGCAGCTGCCTACAGGGAACAGCCCACAGGAAGTGTCTGTTCACGTCTCCAGGAGCCGCTATTCATGGGCCAGTTGCTTTTATGTCCTAAGGAAAGATGCAGCAGATTCCCCACACAGCCACAACCCTCAAACTGCAGTCATGGGGGTGGCAGTGTCACATTCCATTCTCTCCTTGCTTCTGCTTACCAGAAGGTAATTTGTTATATTAAGGTTTTCAGTATTATGAGTTTATTTTTTAAAAATATTTATATCATAATTCTAATTATTAGTAAATGTTTGTTTCATCTTTTTTCTTTCTGTGGAACAACCTATGAGATTTTCAAATACCTCATTTTATTTTTAAAATTCATTTATTTTTAAAGTAAATTAATATATCCATCATCTCACATAGTTACTCCCTCCTTTTGTGGCAAGAGCACCGAAAATCTACTCTTTTAGCAAACATCCTAAACGCAACACAGTACTATTGTTTTTGTGTTGTGCATTAGATCTTCAGACTTTATTAAGCTTGACAGAGTTCTACATATTTATCAAAAAGTGGCTAAAAAGTAGAACTACCATTTTCTTATTCCTAATTCATTCCTTTCAATTGTGGTACAATACATATGACATAAAACTGACTTTTGATCACATGACAGTGTGCCATTCAGGGACAGTTCTTTTACAGTGTTGTGCAACCACCACCACTGTCCTCTTCCAGAGCACTGTCATCACCCTAAGGGAAACACCAGAGTCATTAAGCCGTCACTCCCCCTAGCTCCTGGTACCCACTAAATCTACCTCCTGCCTCTACAGATTTGCCTAGTTAGGAAATTTCCTACTAGTGGATATTTCACATGCCATGTAGCCCTTTGTGTCTGGCTTCTTTGACTTACCATGAAGTTTCCAAGGCTGTTCCATGTTGCAGCACATATTGACTTCATTCCTCCCTATGCTGAATAATATCCCAATGGGTAGCTGGGCTGTATTTTGTTTATCCAGTCAGCAGATGATGATGTATGTCTAGTTTTAAAACAAAAGCAACCCTTTGGTAAGCTTACTTTAAACAGCCTTGTGCTTCTTCCCTAAAAAGGTGACTCACCATGAATAATCAGAGCACTCGGCAATCCCTTTACACCACTGAGCACTTTCGAGTTCTTAATCTTCCTTGGTTCAAGGGCTCACCATACAGATCCTTGTCATGCTTTTCTCTGATTGCACTAGGCCTGTCAGCACCATTCTTTGAATGCAGAGTACATCAGAATCCTGTGTAGCGGACAGCAGGCTCTGAGTGGAAGACAGTTTGCTTGAATGAATTTGATGACACTGTGTTTTTAGCACACTCCAGGACCCTAGAATATGTGTGCCTCTGCGACTCAAAAATCTGGATTGGAATCTTGGTTCAGACGCTGAAAGCAATACAACCTCAAGTTGTCTCTTTAAAACCGGGTTGAAAAAATAGCAACAATAACACCTGCTTCCCAGGGTTATTGTAAGGATTAAGGCACTTTATGTACCTACTATGTAGGAGACACTGTGCTAAGAATTGCAAGCACATGAGGTGAACAGAAAAGACAGGCTCCCTGCTTTAATAAGGCCTATATTCTAGCTATGGGAAACATGGCACAAACAGGAAAGTGGCAGAGAGCAAGAGAGTGTTACTGAACCAGGCTCTGCCACCCAGTATGCCAACCCCTGAAGCTGCAAGTTTTGCAAGAGTTTACTCATGATGCAGCCAAATATGAAGAGGGGTACCCCAGACTCAATTCTACCTTCTAGAGGATAGGATTTGAGGGTAGCTATGGGATGAAGAAATAGGGTGATGTGGGGTCTGAGGTGTGGGGAAGGGTGATTTGGAGGTAAGGAAAGGTGAGGTAAGGAAAGGTAAGGGTTGATGGCTTCAACTAGTTTGAGCTAGCCAGGGCTAGCTCCAAATCCCTAAAAACAACTTAAAGTATTACCAAGCTGACTACCCATCAGAGCTGTAAGACTAGCAGGGCTCTATTACCTTACTGTTTAGTTAAGCAACTTCTAAAACTCTGATGAAAGCAGGTAACTAAGCTCAAGTGAAGGTAGAGAGTTTATTCAAGTTTTTCCTGAGTTTCAAAAGAACAACACGCTATTTGGTTTTTAAATTTGGGGAGGTAGAATGGCTTAAGTCTCTTACAAGAAAAAAATTATAATTTTCATTATAGGAACTCAGTTACATGACTAAGAGGCTTTACTGTGGAGATGCCATTTGCCTAGAGGCTTGGACAAAAAGACACTGTCAGCCAGGTAGAAGGAATAGCCCATGCAAATAATGTTGGAGAGGTGAGTGTGAGCTTGGTATGTTTCAGGAAATGAAAGAAGGCCACTGTGGCTGGAGCCAGGTGGACAAGGGCTCTAGAGAGGGACAGGAGAGGTCAGGGGACTTGGGAGGCTAGGGGTCCACAGAAAGAGGTTTGGATTTTGTTCTAGATGGTAAAACGAAGCCACTGGCAGATAACAAGCAAAGGAGTTCCAGAAAGGGATTTGCATTTTTCCAAGGTTTGCAGTGTTGGGAGGATCAGAAGAGGGCAAGCCTGGATGGAAGGCTTCCAGATCTAAGGCTGTGGTGCTGACACAGGGAAGCGCTGCTGGGGCTTGGGCTGCCGTGGTCACTATAGCCTCCCCACCACCAAGCGCACAGTCAGCGGCTCCGCAGGCAGAACCGGGCTATCGACCCTGCTGGGGAGCATCCCAGTTTCAAGGTTAGGAACCCCAAAATCCACCCCAGTTTTCAGTTAAAACCTGCAAAAGGCCCTTACTTATTTTTTTGCTGCATCTTAGGCTGGGCCTGTCTTCCTGCCAATGGCCTTGTGCCAAGAATTGGCTCCTTTTTAAGCTTCATTTCCTTCAAGGTGCAAGATTACAGTCAGGTTCTCAGGACTTGCTTGCTTTTTTTTTTTTAAAGGTTAGATCCTTCAGTAGGCACTTCTAAGTTATTATTTAATCATTTGTAATTTAGTAAACCTGCTCTTTAAGATTTTTTTTTTTTTTAATAAGGGGACACCTGGGATCTCTGAGTATGGGCCTGGCATGGGTGGGCCTGGAGAGAGACAGTCCCCATGATCTGAGAGTCCTACATAATCTGAGAGAATGGCCTAGGAATGCAAGGACTGCCAACTGTTTATTCTGCCTAGACCCAGATCACTCTATTAGATTGAAAGAACCCACCCCTTTGCAAATATAGATGCTTCTCTAACTTCCCAGCAAATGAATAAACTTCAGCAAGGCTCCAGGATTCCAAATAAAACCTTGTAATTCTCATGGTAATCCTGTAATAAATTCATCAATTCTTAGTGGGCCCTGGTCTACAGAGCCAATTGTAGCCTACCTTGGTCCCCTACACATATTTTAAATTTGACTAAATAAGAAAGTACTGAGGATAAGAAATAGGTGCCTGAAAATAGTTTCTGAAATTTGAAATTCCAGATTTCTGGAGAGTGATTAAGGAATAAGCAATTATCTAAAATGTTGCTCATACATGTTGAGTCATTTAATGGAGGGGAATTTACCCCAAATAACCCCAGTGAAATCGAAGTAATAGATCTGTAGCAGTGAGATCTGGGGACAGTCTAATGAAGTGATGGTCCAGCCACAAATTTGACTATTGTGCACACTCATCCACAAACATTCCTGATGACCAGGCACTGAGCTAGACCTGTAGGAATGCAAAGAAAACTATGACTGACCTGCTCCCCAGAGGCTCCTGACCTCGTCAAGGGAGTCCAACTCTCGACTATGCTCCTGCCTCAGAGCTTTCTCACTGAACAACCTTGGGGAAAATATCTACCTGCTCTAAGCCTAAGTGTCCCATGTGCAAAATAGAAATAATAGTAGTCACCTCATAGGCAAGATAATGCTGGTTATGCACTAAGCATACTGCCTGGTACTGTTTGTTAAATACAGTGATTGTGTACAAGGCAATAAATGATAAATGTCACAAGTTATAATAAATGTGACAAGTATTCTAATAATGTATGTAAGTGTAGAATGAGTACCTAAAGAGATTCATTCTGCCTGGGGTCACTACAGGCTCACTGCCACCAGGCTTACCTGTTAAGTCTCTAAGGATGCATAAGATTTTTCCAGGTATAAATGGGGAGAGAATAGAGAAAAAAGAAAAGAAAATCTCAAAAAGTACTACATAGATTATGCAGGTAATACTGCTTTGGGATTTTCCAAGATGGATTCAAAATCATTATTTTTGGCTGTTGTGCTTTTGCTGACTGTGACACTGTGCTAAGCTTTATTGCAGAGAAAAACAAAGCAGAGGAAAGGAATTTGTCCATGCTGACTCCAGGGACCCTTCCCCTGTCCTACCATAGTCATTCCTCAAGAGTGGCTTATGGTGCACAGAGGAAGCGATGTCTGGACACTCGTTTCTCCTTCCTGGGCACACTGTAACATTGTGTAGAAAGGTCACTTTTCATGTATTCCCAAAAAAGACTCTTGTCCCCCATCAATTCATGTTAGCTTCCTTTAGTTCACTGCCAGTGTGTCCAAGTGATGCAGACAGCCACATCTATACTCTCTTATGCTGGGTTTATGCCTGTTTACTTATGAGTTAAACTCTGAACAGGTGCCAAGGCTCTCAGGATAGTGCTAATAAAAATGAGATCTAGTCAGGCCCAGTGGCTCACTCCTGTAATTCCAGTGGTTTATTCATCTTTTTCATCACTGTGACCAAAAGGCCTGACAAAAACAATGTAGGAGCCGGGCGCGGTGGCGCACGCCTGTAATCCCAGCACTTTGGGAGGCTGAGGCAGGAGGATCGCGAGTTCAAAGCCAGCCTCAGCAATGGCGAGGCACTTAACAACTCAGTGAGACCCTGTCTCTAAATAAAATACAAAAAAGGGCTGGGGATGTGACCCAGTGGTCGAGTGCCCCTGAGTTCAATCCCCGTACCACACACAAAAAACAGAACAATGTAGGGAGAAAAAGATTATTTTGGTTCACAGTTTCAGAGGTTCATGGTTGGGCTCAAGGTGAGGCAGAACATCATGGTGGAAGGGTGTGACAGAGAAAAGCAGCTCAGGACATGGCAATAAGGAAGCAGAGAGAGAGAGAGAGAGAGAGAGAGAGAGAGAGAGAGAGCGCTCCACTCACCAGGGACAAAATATAATCCCCAAGGGCATGCTCTCAGTGACATAATTCCTCCATCCATACCTTATCTGCCTGCAGTTACCATCCAGTTAATCCATTCAAGTGGATTAATCCACTGATTAATTCATTTATATAGCTCTTATGATCTGATTAATTCACCTTGGAACATTTTTTCCTTTGTGTCATACATAAGTTTTTGGGGGACACCTCTTATCTAAATCATAACAACCAGCTAATTGCGAGGCAGCACCCTAAGTATAAGGCCAGTCTGGGCATCTTAGCAAGACCCTGTCTCAAAATAAAATTTTAAAATGTCTGTGAATATAACTCAGTGATAGAGGGCTTGCCTAGCATAAGTGAGGCCCTGGGTTCAATTCCCAGAGCTGCAAAAAAAGCTTTTTAAAAAAGAGATATATAGCCAGGCCTGTAATCCCAGCGGCTCAGAAGGCTGAAACAGGAGAATCGCAAGTTCAAAGCCAGCCTCATCAACTGCAAGGTGCTAAGAAACTTAGTGAGACCCTGTCTCTAAATAAAATACAAATTAGAACTGGGGATGTGGCTCAGTGGCCGAGAGCCCCTGAGTTCAATCCCTGGCACCCCCAAAAAATAAATAAATAAAAATAAAAATGAGATACATATGAATTTTATTGTTTTAGTCATTAGAGCTATTTATAAATATTTTATTTATTAATATATTTGTTTTTATATTTATTAATATCTTTACCTGCATATTTATTAATATCTTTGTTTTTCCCTCTGAGAGTAAATAAGATATAAAATCATATTTTACACGGTAAAATCACACTTCTTTTGAAGGAGAGTGCCACTCTTTGGCCAATGAAATGTGAATAAATTCTAAGTGTGTCACTTCCTGCTAGAAATTTTGAGAGCCAATGTCCATTTGCCAGTTTCCTTTTTCTGCTTAGCAATTACACAAGCATCTCATCAGCCTAGGTCTCTGAGTAACTGAATACATAGACCCATGTTAATATGAGCATGAATAAAACATCAGCCCTTGGTTGGTTAAACCACTGAGACTTGTGCATAGTTATTAATGCAGTATACCATAACCCATCCTGACTGGGATGATTATCCCCCCAAAATGGAAATATGTGTACAAATAATACCAAAGAAATAAACCAAATCCAAAGATAGAATTTTCACTGCTTATAAAAATGCCCCGTCATAGCCAGGTGTGGTAGCACGTGCCTATAATCCCAGCAGGAGATCTACCTGTGAAACTTAGTGAGACCCTGCCTCAAAATAAAATTTAAAAAGGTCTGGGGGTATAGCTCAGTGGTAGAGTCCTTGCCTAGCATGCCCAAGCCCCTGGGTGGAATGCCCAGTACTGAAAAAAAATTCAATTTGAGGGGCTGGAGGTATATCTTAGTAATTGCCTCACAGGCAAGAGGCCCTGGGTTCCATCTCCAGGACCAAAAAAAATTCTAGTTCTTTTAGTCCAGAGTGTACATCATAGTAGTACTGAGCTCATTGTACAAAGCAGAAGGACCAAGTGTATATTTCATGGAGGCTGCCCCAATGACCTAACTTCCTTCTGCTAGATCCCACCTCCTAAAGTTCCCACCACCTCCCCAAAATGCCACAGCCTAGGGACTATGCTTTTAATACATGGCCTTTGGGGAACATACCAAATTCAAATTATAGCATATAACTTGAAGTCTAATACTTTGATTCAACATGTGAAAAAAAAGTATACAACCATAGGACAGGATAGGGCCCTGACACCCTCAGACAGGATCACAGGTTTACTTTGTTTACTTAAATTGTGTGTTCATCACTAAGGCAAGGTCATCAGTGCACTGGCCCAAGGACCCTCCTCACTCCCAACCTGGTGTGAGGGCTGAAACCCTCACTTTGGTGAAGGGAGCAGCACCAGGGTCAGCAGGGCGGCTGCAAAGGGGGAGATAGGCACTTAGCTCACAGCCTGACCATAATCCTCCCTCTCCTATATTTGGATTTGAACAATGGACTTTCCATTGCTATGTAAAATGACATAACCATTGCCAGAAGTTTCCTCATCCCCATTCAAGTAGAATGAAGCCCTTAAGGTGCTTCTATATAAGAATTTTAGAACACCCACAACCTTGCCAAGGCATGAGCTCCCTGCAGAGGCAATGCCCGGGTTGCAAGGGTTGTAGAGCCTACTGCCTGGGCTGGCAATTTTGAGGTCTCTGAGAATACAAAAGGGATTCCTGTATGTGAAAAGTCACCATTCTCCTGGTCATAGAAGAGACCTTGCCAGCCATTTCTTGTTTTGTTGACTCCACCTAGAATTTGAACGAGGTCATTCTCAGATCATGACTGGTTAAGGCAAAACTCAAAATAACACAGCATAGCATCTTTCCCCCTGAGAACACTGTGTCCTTAAAGTCAGGTCTAAATTGAATTGAATTCTCAAAGCCTCTAACGATTTTGTCTAAATTTACCCTGACCCACTTAGGGGAGGAGCCAGAAGCAAGCACATCTTTCAAAAATGAAATTTGGGACATTATACTGAAAGCACAGATACCCCATAAAGCAGCCAGTGATCAATTTCAAGGTTCAATCAATATTAACTCTCTACAGGTAAGGTCAGATGGGCAGTCAAGTGCGTCGCTTGCAGTTGAGACAAGGCTGCTGAAGGCACCTGATAGCCCCATCCGCACAAGGCGCACTGCAGGAAGGGCAGGGAAGCTCTGAGAGACCTAGCGATGGGGGGGGGGGGGGGCGGTGCCTCATTGCCTAGCAACGCAGATGCAGACGGACGTCACTCTTAGGAGCATCAGTAGCAGCAACCGGTTAGCACAGTACTCTGGCATTTCAACGAAGGTAAAATGGGTTTTAAATCACTGCACCAGGTGGGAGATAAAATGCAGTGGATGGAGCATGTGCGTCAGAAGGCAGACCGCCTACCTCTGCCTCCGCACTCAAAATGACAGCATCTCCTTTCCCCTGGGCAGAAGCAGGATTTGTGAGTGTCTGAGCAGGTGGTGTCCCCAGCAGGCTGCTGCTCACTGGCCAGGGGAGGCTGGTTTCTATTTCCATCTTCCACCAGCCTAATGCTGTGCCACGACAGTGAGAAGAAGGCTAAGGCTGCTGGCTGTTCTCGTTGGGACCATGAATTAACGAATTATGGCTTCACAGGAACACTGGGTTGTGAGCCCCATTAACTCGGGGGTTCTCTTCCTGGTACCTTCACAGTACTCTGAAAAAATTTAGAAGACCCTCAATAAATACTAGCTAGGTCCAATACTCCTCCTGTTTCTAGTGTTTCTTTTCTTTCTTAGGGAGGGGCACATTAAAATTTTCAAAAATATGTAAAAAAAAAAAAAAAAGAAATCTCATAATTTTTGACAACATGGTAAACATTATGCTAAGTGAACTAAGCCAGGCACAGAAAAACAAATACCACATGGTTGCACTTGTCTTAAAAAGTTGAACACATAGAAGCAGAGAATAGAATGATAGTTCAACTAGGAGGGTGGGGGAGGCAAGGGCAGGAGATGTGGGTCAAAGGATCGTTTCAGCAAGGAGGAATAAGTTCAGGAGATCTGCTGTACAATATGTGATTATAGTTAATAACAATGTATTGTGTAGTTGAAAATTGCCGAGAGTAGGTTTCAAATGTTCTCTCCACCCAAAACAAATAATGATAAGCATCTGAGGTAATGGATATGTTAATTAGCTGGAGTTAGTCATTGCAAAATGAACGCATATAGCAAAACATCATGCTGTATGACATAAATATATACAATTTTTATCTGCCAATTTAAAAAGTAAAAATAAAGGTTGATACAATTTAAGGAATATAACCTATGCCATGTAACCTGAAAGCCCTCGTTGAAAGCTCTCATTGCCTGACGAGCAAACCCAGAGCACAAAGAACATCATACTATATTGCTCAGTTCCTAAACTAATGGACCAATGGATGCTTCCCAGTGGGCTTTTACACACATCATTCCTTTATGAAATTTAGGGCTCAGGGACCTGAATGTAGTGCTTTTCACCCTGTCTATACCTCTCAGGACTTCCAGTCACTTGGTTGCTGCCAAGACACTAACTGCTCTCCCTAGGAGGCTCTCAGGCCCCTCATTCCCCTTGAGGGGTCTCCAGGAGATATCAAGGCAGATCCTCAGCTATTTCCTGGGTGACAGGAAATGGGAGATAACAGAAAACCTCATCTCTCCCCTCTGCTTTTGGTAAACCACTCTACCTAGGCCTCCAGGATTACTGGCCTACTATGACTACGTCCTTCAATGATACAGTTGAATACAATCATGAGCACTTGACCATGTGCAAAATACTATCTCATTTAATATGGCAATCTAGGTATCTTACAGATGAGACCAGGAGGCTCTAAGTGGCAAGGCCGTGTGTAGGCAGTAAGAGAGGAACCAGCCTTTCTGACTCTGGATCCTCTGACCCAGGAGCCCCTGCTCTCAGTCAGCAGTCAGTCTGCACTCCTCCTGCACGATCTCACCTCTCTTTCCAGACTCCATGCAGAAGCTACCAGTGGCTTCCCACTTACACAAATGACAGCCTGTGTAATTAACAGCAGGATATATTCTGGAAGATTGTGATGTGGGACAGCTGTGAGGTAAGTATAGAGTATATTCCCAGGAAGATTTTGAGAGGTAGGTTTATTCACATGGATCATCGATTTTTTTTAAATAAAATATCATCTTATAGAAGAGAAGCATACTATGTTGAACGTGAGCACACTAAGGCTCATGGCCCTGGACCACTGCAGACACTGGCAGTGCCTCTGTTGTCATGATATCCACAGCACTGGTCCAGCTACTCTAGTTACACCAGCACTGTTTGCAGCCAGGGGTTGTGACAGCATTTTATAACTTATACCACAATAAATCCCAGACAGAGTCAATAGCATAGGTCTGACTGGGTAGGTTTTGGAATGTGACAGGTCTGGTATCTCCATGAGGGCAGGAACCTGGTCTCTTCTGGTTCTTGCAGAACACCCAGCACCAAGTGCAGAACCACACCCAGGGTAGTGCTCAAATATTTGCCAAGTAATGGAGGGACTGGGAAGGATGATTCCTCTCTAGGACTAACAGAGGGGTCTCTTTATATAAGGTCTGTGGGTATGAACCCCTGACATGCCACCGGCAGAACTTACTCAGTCTCATTTGGAGATGACAAAGTGTTTGACTACCTCATCTCCTCTGCGATGTCATTGCTGAGCCACTAGTAGAGTGATGGTACCTTCTCTCCCCAAGTCCCACATCCCTGGAGCCATCTCTTGTCTAATATACTATTCTGAATATATTTGCTTGTGTGTGTGGGGGGGGTGTCTTTTGGGGGAGGAGCCAGGTTTTATTTGGCTCTGTGCCCAGAGTAAAGGAGATCAGCCAGGGGTAGCTGGATACTCAAATGTGTTTGCTGAGTGGATAGACAAATAGACACAAAATCTCACAGTGTCTGCAGTGGTCGAGAGCCTTGAGCCTCAGTATGCTCATGTTCGACATAGTATGCTTCTCTTCTGTAAGATGATATTTTGTTGAAAAAAAATTGATGATCCATGTGAATAAACCCACTTCTCAAAATCTTCATGGGAATATACTCTACGCATACCTCACTCTTGTCCCACATTACAATCTTCCAGTACCCGTTCTTCTGTTAATCACACAGGCTAAGGCATTTATGTATGTGTTTATGGTGATCAAATGACAAATGGGTGGGCCTGGACTAGGGTGTGCTCACAAACCCAACTGGACTGGACTTTAGTGACACTGGGCACCTGCCCTACCAGCCAAGCCAGAAGAGAAGGGGATGTTTGACGTCTGCCGGTTTAATTTTTTTCTTATTATTATTCATTTCTACCTATTTGTCCAGTGCTCTCTCTGTCCTTTCCCTCCTCCCCCATCCATCTGTGCATCCTCTACTTGGTCCATTTTCTTGTTCGTACCAGACACTGGGAATGAGGAGAAACTTCCTGCATCCTCCCAGCTCAGACTAAGAGATGATTCTGAAGAGAAAGATAGAAAGTTGGAGGGAGGAAGACTGTAGGAGCCTTCAAAGAATCATGATGTGGTTTGTAAGAAGATGCTTTCTGGAAGGATCTAGAGCTCCACAGGGGAAGGGGCACTTGGTAAAACTCCACTGGGTCTTAGCAGCTTCCCCCTACTGAGTGTGTCTCCCAGAGATCACGTAACCTCCAAAGCCACGCTTCCCTTCTGAGTGGACCAGCTCCATCTCTGAGGGAGTCATGGCTCTGGGCTAGATGACTACCCTGTAGCAACTGGTCAGAGAAGTGCTTCCTCCTTCCTCCAAGGTGGCGGGTCCTGTTCATGAGCTGTACACCAAGAGCTCCTGGGGCAGGAGTGATGTGAATTTTCTCCACTTGCTCTGTCTCATATGCACACAGTGCAGGAAAGTGAGCCATGAGCACAGCTCATTCAGGCCTCTTGCACCATTGTATTAGTCATGGTGCTATTTACCAGGAACACAGGCCGACACTAATCCCACTTCCCTTTCAACTACCAAGCCCATCTGTGGCAAGATCAGCCCCAGGAAGTTTGCATCCATCCTGTATGTGTGTGTCATCTTTTTTTTTTTTTTTTTAATATTATTTATTTGCTTTAGTTGTACACAGTGGGTTTAAATGGGTTTATTTGTACGTGGTGCTGAGGATCGAACCCAGGCTGCGCACGTGCTAGGCGAGCGCTCTACCACTGAGCCACAATCCCAGCCCTGTGTGTCATCTTTTTTTATTCAATCCAGCAAACTGTAGTATTGTGTCGCTGCATTTTCAGTGTGAAGTCCAATCACATATCCATATTGTAGTCAAGATTCTATCACTCAGTCAGCTAATTAGCAAATATTAATAGCCATCTACCACATCCTATTCTTGGTTTCAGGGATATAGAAATGAGTAAAATTCTCAGAAACCAGTGGAAAGAAAGATATGAACTCCCTTCACTGTAGCTGAGGGTGCTATGTGTGCATGAGAAGGTCCTGATTGTACCTTGGTGGTGGAAAACTCAAACTGAACCCTGGGATGACATGATTTTTCTCAGGGATGTTAACTAGTTTAGTCCACTTTGGGGATGAGACTCTTGATTCAGGTAGGGCCTGTTCTCATTCATTTTTTTTTCTATGTCTACGTAGCTTCTTTAATTTAGAACTTTATTGTGGTGACAAAAGGATTCATCAAGATTCATTGAACTTTTATCTAAATCAAGGACTATTACAAGTCACATCTGTATCAAAGCCAACAAGTGAATCGTAAGCACTGGCTGTGGAGGGGTGATGCCTCCTGACTGGCGTGGCTGGGCGCAACGTGGAGTCTCATCTCCTTCTCTGCAGTGCCCCCCCCCCCCCGAGCCTTCTGATGACACGACAACTTAAAGAACCTTGTCCACTAGCCTCTGTGAACGCGTGTCTCCCTTCAATGGCTCTACTAGGTGTGTCTATAAACTCACTGTCCCCTTCTCTCAAACCTTAGTGTTCTGCTTGGTGCCATTGCTCCTTCTCTAGTCATTAGTCCTGGCCAACTGGTGTCCTCTGGGCTGGGCTGTAGCAATGAGAGAAGCAGTACTTCCCTTTGGAATCTAGTCTGCAAACAGACTTAGACACAAAGCCAGAGAAACCCTGGGGAACTCTGAATCACTTCACAATGTATATTGCATGGGATATAGAAGCTGGAAAGAATGTTTGGATAAAGGAGAAAATAAAGAAAAGAACACCATGAGAGAATATAGAAGAGGGATGGAGGTCCCAATGAGAGAGTTTGATAAAAGTTACAGCTATAAATATTAGGATTTAAATTGGCTTAAGGAACAGAAAACCAAAAGAATAGTGCCTTAACAAGACTGAGGTCTATTTTTCTATCATAAAAATATAGAGAATCCAGATTCCTTTTATTCCTTTTATATTATAGCTCTGTGGCCCTGAGTGTTTTGGGGCTGCTCAAGTCCTAATAATCACATCCTTATTCCACTTAGCAAGGAGGAAGGAGTAAAAAATGAATTGCTCCCTTCCTATGAGGACAGTTCCTTAGAAGTTGCATGTACCACTCTGCTTACAATATCTCATTGTGATAGAACTTAGTCATGATACCACACCCAGCTAGAAGGGATACTAGAAAACATAGGCTTTATTCTGAATAACTTTATGACCTTAAATGGCAATTGAAGATTTTCTAGAAGTTTCTGAAAGTGGTCTGAGTAAAACATTGTTGGTTAAGACTTCAGACATGTAGCCCTTCTAGGTAATCACACAGTGAAGAATATTGCCAAGCATGGTGGCATGTGCCTGTAGTCCCAGCTATTTGGGAGACTGAGGCAGGAATATTGCTTGATCCCTGGAGTTTGAGGCCAGCCTGGGCAACATAGCATTTTCCTCTTTCTTTTCCGTTTTAAAGTGAAAGTTATTGACATATTGAAGTCAAGGGACATTGAGACTTGTCTACTGGATCAACCATTAATAATAATGTAGAATATGAAGCCTCCCAGACTGACTGATGGGTCAGGGTGGAGAGGAAGAGTCAGAGGCCACTGATGAAATGGAAGCTTCACGACAGACCTTGTAACCACGTGGACCACTGCCTCAAGTTTATTCTATAGTTATTTCAACTTAAGAAATCAAGAGCCGGCGCGCGTGGTGCACGCCTGTAATCCCAGCACTTTGGGAGGCTGAGGCAGGAGGATCACGAGTTCAAAGCCAGCCTCAGCAATGGCGAGGCACTTAGCAACTCAGTGAGACCCTGTCTCTAATAAAATACAAAAAAGGGCTGGGGATGTGACCCAGTGGTCGAGTGCCCCTGAGTTCAATCCCCAGTACCAAAAAAAAAAAAAAAAAAAAAAAAAAGAAAAAAGAAATCAAGAGACTTCGCTGCTGTCTCCATTTTGATTTCTTACAGCACTGGAGACATCGAAAACACTTAATAACTACTTATTAAGTGAATGAGTCACAAATACTATACCGGATCCCTGAAGATGACTGAATGTGTTCTTTTCCCCCAAAGCTCTTGCTGATTCAGCATTATGAAAGTGACACATATACTTTCTATTGTGCTACAGCATTTTGGTCAACTTCCTAGCTTCAGAGACAGCCTGTTTGAAATGTGCTGCCTGTCTTTGAAAAAGTCTAGGGGAATATATATATATATATATATATATATATATATATATATATATATACACACACACACACACACACATATATATACATATATGCATATATATGTATATATATAAAGTTTTAAGTTTTGTGTGCACTGTGTTGCAAGAGTAGACTGAGTAAGCCCAAGAGATAGAGTGCAAGATCTGTTCCCAAAATAGCCAGATGGAAGGGGATTCTCTCTATATTTATTGCTAAATGCTAGAAAGAATCACTGGATTTGGAGATAGAGGGACAGAGTAGCTTCTTCCTCTGGCCTGTGAAGACAAAAGGCAGACTTGCTGGCTTCCTTATGATCTGGCACTTAGAAGGCAGCCATCAGCTGAGAGGCACTGAGGGTCCCATGTCTGATTGCCACCCTGATAGGCAGGCGGTGGCACAGATCCATCAGCCTGTCTTGGATGCGCAGGAAGAGGCAGGAGCTTTGTTCTGACTGCCTTCTCTTGCTCCCTCCCACAGCTGGCTCCAACTGGCTTCTATCTGCTCAGTGTTAGGGTCAGGAAGCCAAGCAGATGAGGTCTGGTAAGCCGAGAAAGTCAGAATCTAGAAGTGGCCTCATGAGAATCTATACACAGATTAGACAGCAAGTGTGGTCGAAGTCGGATGGGCTAAGGCTGGGATTGGGAACAGTCTTTGGAGGTTCATGCAGTGCTGAGAGCAACTGTGCTGGCAATCTTCTCCCTGAAAACTTTACTAGGAAGCCCCTGCTCCTTCTTTTTGTGTGCTTGAGAGTGGTAAATATACAAGTTGTCCCCTTTATCCTCAGGAGATACAGCCCAAGACCCCCAGTGGACACCTGAAACTGCAGATAATACTGAACCCTATAAACACCATGTTTCTTTCTAGACATGCACACATCTATAATAAAGTTAATTGATGAATTGGGCACAGTAAGAGATTAGCAACAATGAGCAAAGCTAAAATAGAAAAATTGTAACTGTTTCAAATCTTGTTTAAAACTCATGAATTACTTATTTCTTGAATGTTCCATGTAAAATTTTGGACTGCACTTGGTCGCAAGTAACTGAAATTGTGGAAAGTGAAACTGTGGATATGGAGAGACTGATAATATCCATAGCAGAAGAGAAAAATCATCCTAAAGTTATCCTAAGCTTATATGCCAAAGCAAATGTTATTTCTTTCCTTTTTCACCAAAAAACACATAATAAACAAGAGTGATATAATATCCATGTGTCCACTATTGAAAACGAACAGTTAAACATTAGTTAACATGTATATATTATAGAAATTTTAGTTGATTCTCATTAAGTGTGGTATTTATGTTCTGCAGAGTTGTTGCGAACATTGAATTAGCAAATAGTGAATCATCGCTCCTAAGGGAAGTTAGAGAGTCAGCTTTCTGGGAACCTCTCCTCTGTGCATCCCTGAAAGGAAGGTGGTATGGTTCTGTAGGGTTTATAAATGTTTTACATAAACAATAGCATCCTGTTGCAATGGTCTATAACTTGCTTTATCCACTTGATTGTGTGTCATTTATAACTTAGTTAAATCAAAACCTGTAGACTTAATTCATTGCCGGAGACTTTGGTACATAATTTCACACTCAGCAATTAGATGATTATCACTCACAGAGGGTTTTGGGCACTTCCAGAGAAAAGCAATTCTTCAACCTGTCCCAGACTAGTTGTCCTAAACAAACCTGATTGTATTGCTTCTTGGTTAAAAAGAATATGATATAGAATGTAATCAGAATCCCTCAGCACATCAATGCCATCTTTAGTCTGACTCCAGGACCACTCTGATATCATCTCCCATGGCTGAGCCCCATGCGATTTATGCTCTGATATGCATTCTTTTTTTAGGTCTTTAGCTCTTTCAAATACTAATATTTTTGCCAGGTAGGATATTTCCTTCTTTCTTTGTCAGATAAACTCCTAGTGAACCCTCAAAACCCAACTCAAATGTCATCTCCAGAGGTAGATGTAATACAAAACCAATGAAATTTAAGCTTTAGGCCTATCATTTGCAGAGGCCTGTACTAAGATCACAAGTCAGGATCTAGCAATGTGTTCACATGGGCATTTGTCACTTTTATAAAATTGTAGGATCAAGCTGGGCACAGTGGTTCATGCCTATAATCCAAGCTGCTTGGGAGACTGAGGCAGGAGAATTGTCAGATCAAAGACAGCCTCAGCAACTTAGCAAGGCCCTAAGCAACTTAATAAGACCCTGTCTCAAAATAAAAAAAAAATAAAAAAAAAAGGGCTGCAGATGTGGCTCAGTGGTGAGCACCCCTGTTTTCAATGCCCAGTACAGTACAAATAAAAATAAAAATAAAAAATAAAACAGGGTATTTTTCATTAAAGGGATATCCAAATTCCATAACCTTCAGACCCCTCCAAATCAGGACATACTGTAATTACCACTCTTGTGACACTTTCTATGACCTCCTGAGCAGGAAGCCCTCTGAGGTCCCAAAAGTTTATTCTTATATCTAATACTTAACACATTGTAGTATGGCTTATCAGATTACATATGATCTGCAGATTTTAGAGAATTTATGTTCACATGTCTATCTCTATAGCAGGTATTTCACAAACATCTGTTTAAATGTGCATTGGGGATGAAAATACAAACAGATATTTGCAAATTATTCCATTATTTTCAGGCCCTGCCACTTCTCTCTTCTTAAGGAGGCTCCCAACAGCTCATTGCTGCACACCAGCAGGCAGGGAGGGAACAGAGGTGGCCAGATGACAGCAAGGGAGGAAAGAGGACTTTAGGAGGGTGGTGGGGAGGGATGTAAAGTGAAATCACAAAAGAAATGAGACTGTGAGTTTAAATAGGGAAGGAGACAATAACATGGGCCCATAATCTGGAAAGAGTTCCTATATTAGGCAGCAGGGTAGTTTCATTTAAAATAAAGGGGAAAATAGAGGGTATATAAAAAGGAGATATAAAGAAAATGGGTACTTAGTTACAATTGGATGGATTATATTAGAGGCACCAGATGACCTGTTTCGTAGCATTTGCTGGTTTTTCTGCTGAAAAGTCTTTCTCTATCAGCTCTCATGCATCCTGCAAGAACCAGTGCCGCCATGATTCCTCTGAGACCATTCGGAATCTTCCCTCCCAAATGCCGAGGTTTCATGTCCCCTGCAACTCTGCAACCACAGCTATAAACATCTCCACAAGTGTTGTTTTATTCACTCTGAACATCAGAGTCATTACTGAACTATGCATATATAAACTATTCTTCCTATTTTCTTCTGATAACCTTAACTTTCCCACAATTAAATAGTAGATAGAAAATGTTACTGTTTTATATTTCAAGACATCCTTTTATCCCATGTATTTCCAAGATTGAGCTCTGTTCTGGAAAAATATGACATTGTTCTGCTGGTGAGAGGCAAGGAGGCAGGCAAAAGCAAAAGGCACATTTGAATGCGCTTCCCATGGGAAAGAATGTCACATTTGAAAACAGATGCCTCTGTTGTTTCCTCAGTTTCAGTGGAAATTACTTGCTCTGAAAAATTATAGTAGAAAACAGTGTTGCAGAGCTAGCGATTCCTTATCCTCCTGTTGCGGTTATTACTGTGTCCCAGGCAGGCTCAAATAGAATCTGAGATCATTCAAAATTTAAAGAGGGAATGCAGCAATCAAAATGGCACTAGAGGAATGAATGAATAATTTAGTTCACTAAAAGTTAACATTTAGAAAAGACTGGACTTGTGAATTCTAGTGACTATTTGGAATAAAATGGTCCCCTCTCTTCAATTAAAAATGAACTGCCTGCAGAATCTATAGTTGACTTCTCAGACATCCTTCGTTTTTTGGCAGGAATATATTCACACCTGAGGGTAAGCAGGCAGAAAGTGATCTAGCCATGCTGGCAGGGCATATTTGAACGTCATCTGATTTTATCTTATCCACAATTTACTGAGCTCCTACCAAGCCAGCCACATGGCTGGGTACTGGGTATGCTGGGATGCACCAAACCATCACCAATCTCGAGGAGTTTGGAGACCGTGGAGTTGATGAGAAAGACTTGGGGCCGGGTGTGGTGGTGCATGCCTGTAATTCCAGTGACTCTGGAGGCTGAGGCAGGAGGATTGCAAGTTCAAAGCCAGCCTCAGCAACTTAGTGAGACCCTCAACTTAGTGAGAGCCTGTCTCAAAATAAAAATATAAAAAGGGCTAGGGATGTAGCTCAGTGGTAGAGCACCCCTGCGTTCAATCCACAGTGCTGAAAGAAAGAAATACAGACTGACCGATAGTGCATCATGGGAATGTGCAATAGAGCTGTGATAGGGACAGTGAGCTGGGAAGCCTGCTTGCCTAGGCTTGTATTTGTGGGGGGAGTTGTCCGGTAGAAAAATATAGATTCCTGCATCCTTGAGAAGCCTTCAGCTCTGAGGTGCTTAGTGACTGTCAGAGAGCTCCAGCAGCAAGCAGAAAACCAGGAGTTCAGGACCAGGACCCCATGAGGTCAGCTTTGCTATTTCATCCCACACTGACTATTTGCACGGTGTTCTCTCTGTCTCTAAGGTGCTCACTTCCTTGGTCTGCCTGGAAATCTCTAGTCACTTGCAAGAAATCTGCACCAGCTTCACTTCCCTTGGTTGCCCCAGACAGACTTAGGTGCCCAACTGTCATTTGTAACAGCAGTGATCACACTCCACTGTGATTGCTCCTTGTCTGATTCACTAGACACTCAGCTGGCAGACAGAAAAGACCCTTTTATCTTCTCTGTGTGTACAGAGCTACCAACATGGCATTCAGCAAATATTTGTTGAAATGAGCAAGACAGAGTTCTGCTTCACTTAGCAAGAGAACATGGCTTTTACCTTAACGACAAGAAAAGAGCTTGATGCTCTAATAAATCATAACTCTTCTTGAGCCCATCCGAGAAGTGACACCATGAGACAATTGCAGTGAACATAATTCTAAAGGGTGGCAGGCCCTCTGAGGAAAGACAGAACACACAGTTGTTTCCTTTTTGGCAGAGGTGGAGTAAGACATGGCTACACACACACACACAAAAAAAGAGGTAGGAAAAAAGGGCAAAAATCCTAGTAAGTTCTTAAATGTGGCCAAAACACAATAATTTGGAGTAACCAGAAGCCCCAGACATAAGGGTGAGGGGAATCTGCACACACCTGCTAACTCTTTTCCAGTGGCCTCCCTGGGGAGCTCATGAAAAGACCCAGGCCAGGCAGGACGATTGTGTGACATCAAAACAGGACAGGAAGAATGAGAATCCCCTTGCCCCACCATAAACCTAACAGAGTAGCAGCATGACATGGATGGAAAGAGGCCTCTCCCAAGTGGGTGAGTTTGACAAAATGGGGAAGAAACAGAGAACACCCCTCCAACAGCGCAAGCCCCACAGGAGGCACTGGGAACAGCAGTCCAACCAAGCTGGAGGAGATGAACATCTACAGGGTGTCCTGAAGGTAACCACAGTAACAACTCAAACCAAATCAAAGCTGACCAAATGGACTCCATGCCTCGTGTCCAGCCGACAGAAGTGGAGCACCCAATTCCAGGTCATTTCTGGGTCCCTAGGCACCTTCTTGAGTTTGGTCTTGGAAATTCTAGCTGCTTTGGCCCCCTGAAGCTTCCACCTGGACTCCTTCGCTCAGGGAGACCACCAGGCTCTGTGTGGGTCTTCTCTCCCTGTGCCGAAGCTTGGAGACTCTGCAGACAGTCAGCTGGGGGCCACTGTAGGGCTCTCCTCTCTTGGCTGTTCTGTCAAAGGGATGGCTTTGTTGTCCCTTGATGAAAACTGTTGTTTCACAGATTTTTCTTCAGACTTTTAGTGCTTTAAGGATCAGTAATAAATCTGGTCCCTGCTATACCATCTTGCCAGAAGCAAAAGTTCATTTGATTTTCAACAGAGGTGTTAGAATGAGGCAATAAAGAAAGGAAAGGCTTTTCAACAAATGATGTAGAGACAAGAAACAACTTGATTCTCACAAGGGAAAAAAAAAAAAAAAAACACCAAACTGAACCAATACCTACCCCCCATCATACAGAAAATGTTACTTGAGATGAGGCATGAACCCAAACACAACGGTTAACATAAATGTAATAAAGCTCTTAAGGAAAAATATATGTCCTTATAACTCCAGAGCAAGAACATATTTTTGAAAAGGAAACAGAAAATATCCGTAAGAGAAAAAATTGATAAAATTAATCAAAATTAATAAGTTTTGTTCAACTGTGGCTGTTAAAAATAAATAGGCAAGCCACAGACCTAGATACAACATTCATGAAGCTGAAGACTAATATCTAAGATGAATAGAAACTACCATAACTCAATAATTTAAAAAAAACCCAATTTTAAAATGGCCAAAGGATGCAGATACTTGATAATGAAAATATGCAAATAGACACATGAAAAATTGCTCAATAACATTGGTCATCAGGGAGATGCAAATAATTAAAAACAAAAAACATACTACTGCACAGCCACCAGAATAGTTACAGTTAAAAATACTGACACACCAAATCCTGGTGAGGAAATGGAGCAACTGGATCTCATATTTTTGGTGGGCATACACGGATATTTAGCAATTTCTTTTAAGACAAAGTATATACCTATCCTATGGCCCAGCAATTCCATCCTAGCCATTTATCCACATGAAATTAGATGTATTCTAACAAATAAAATGTTCATATTTATAATATCCAAAACTAGAAATTCCCAGATGTTCATCAATAGGTAAATGCTTATCAAAAGTTCAGTATATTAATATGTTTCTCAGTAATGAAAAGGAAGAAATTGCTAATACACAAAACAACATAAATGAATTTCAAAAACATGACAAGCCGGGCGCGGTGGCGCATGCCTGTAATCCCAGCACTTTGGGAGGCTGAGGCAGGAGGATCGCGAGTTCAAAGCCAGCCTCAGCAACCATGACAAATCCCCGGTACCACCAAAAAAAAAAAAAAAAAAAAATGAAAATGAAACCAAAGAGAATATGCATTACTATACACTCTATGATACAGTCTAATTACATTTGTTTGGAATTCTAGAATGAGAAAAATGAATGTATGGAAAAAAGAGAAGTAAGTATCCATCCAAAAAAAGAAAAAGAAAAAAAAACCTTATCTATGATTGAAAATAAAATCAAATTGGTAGTGCATCTGGAGAGGGAGGAGTTATGGGAATTAACTGGGAAAAGACATAAGGAAAACTCCTGGGATTCAAGTAATATTCTCTTACTTGATAAAGGTTTGGGTCACACAGATTTAGTCAGTTATCAAAATTTAACAAATCTTAGCCTTAAAAATTTGAACATTGCATTGATTATAAATTTTCTAAATAAAGAACTGAAGGGATCAAAAATTTAAATGTATTGATTGATGAGTGAATAAAGGGATAGATAAATAAATATGTGATAAAACAAAGATAGTAAAATATTAATAGTAAAGTGATTGGTATATGGATGTTTATTGTACGAGTCTTTCAATTTTTCTTTATGTCTGAAAATTTCATGATATAAATTGATGGGAATTTTTTCTTAAATGAGGAAGGCAAGATGGCAGTCTTAGATAGGCCAGAGTACTGGGGGAGACATGCAAGCCTCTGGGATATAGGACAGGGCCACTTAAACACACATAGGGGATAAGAGCAACCATTTACTGAACACTCACTATGCCTGGCCCTGAATGGGCACTTTTCAAAATTTAGGTCACTAAAACCTCCCAACAAACCTATTTTACAGATAAAATACTAAAGTTTAGAGAACTTATGTAACTCATCCTAAGTCCTGCTCCACAGCTAGTAACTTGATGAGCCAAGGTCCAAGCCTTGGCCTATCAGATCCCAGGAGAATTATCCACCATGTTCTTCTTCTTTGCAGTGATCCACAGGGAAGACAGGAGACTGCTTACTTAGCATTTGAGCTAGGAGCAGGGCTCATATGATGAGTCATCAAGATATAAGAATATTTTAAATTCTTTCTGAGTGGCAAAGGATGGATTCCAGAGCTTAAGAGAAGAATATAGGAACTGAGGCTCCACATGATAAACTCCAAGAGCCAGGCTCTGTTTATCTCTCATGCTTCTGTTGTAACTCCACAGGCCCAGCACCTGGAGAGCAGAGGCACTCCATAATTGTGTACTGAATGAATGAATGAATGAATGAATGAGAATGCAGAAACGGGAAACCAGGCAGAGCATTATCAATTCACAAGCAAGACTGTGACTACCTGAGTGGGAATTCTACATCAATTTTATTCCTTTCCAACTGTACTTTGGAGATTTCCCCCCAAAAATGTAACTTCTTTTGAGTGACTGATTCTTTGGAAGGTTTTATTATTACTCTTATTATTTTACTGACACCGGAGATATTCTTTGCACATTCTAATGTACACCGGGAAATCTGTAAGAGTTCTAAAGCAGTCTCAGAATCTTGAATTTTTGGAATATCTTTGGAGGTTGCTCAGACCAAATATTGGGTAGTAAAGATACTTGTCTCCCTCCTTGCTGGGGAAAGAGCAAAGATTCTGACAGGAATAACACAGACGAGGATCACAAAAGGCACTTGAATGAGTCTCAGCCTGGGAGGAGAAAGCTGCTGATGGGCTGGCTCTGGTTCTGGGATCTGGGCATCCGGGGGAGGCAGGTTGGTCTGAGCCAACTCCAGGTGTGATTTTCTTAGTGCCCTGAAGACACTGCTATTTGGCAGGTAAGTCGTAGAAAGGAATACCACCCTTAAAGGTATACTCAGGATAAGTTAAGTCCATTTCTGTTCTTCATTCAGTTCTCTTGATGAGATGGGAATCTGCTTGCTTCTTGGTACAAGGGAAATGGGGTTCCTTAAATAGTATTTAATTGAGGGCTCCTGGGCTACACATATTTTTTTATAGGACAGGAATTCCTCAGTAGGTCTGTTGTTAATGTTGTGGTCCTGCTTCAATGTAGAACCATTGATCTACATCCAGATGACATCGTGGTGTTTTTATCCATATTGTACAAATGTGGAATTAAGCCTTAAATAGATTACATAACTCATCAAAGTCATTCAGCTGGTACAAGAAGGAACAGGAGGAGACAGAACTGACCTCAAGGCCCAGGTTCCCTAGCTGGGTGTCCTGACTGTCAGCCTTGTCTCTTCACAACAGTACTTGGGTTTCTTTTTTACTGAGGTGCCAGCCAAAGCAGCACTCCTCCTAAGAATGCTCCTCAGAAGAACAGACCTGAAGTCTGTGCTCAGCATTTTAGGCTGTTGCTATTTAAGTTCATGGCTCCTTATGGAACTGTCAGGCATTCCCTGAAATCTGATGTCAGATTTGTGGTTAGGAAGAATCATCACCTATCTCCTGAATATTCCCTGTGAGTTGGAGTGGCTTAGAAGTTAGAGACCCCTACATATTCACTAAGTCCTTAGCATTATTTGGAAGGGTCCACTATTAACATCCTTTCTGCCGTTTCTCCATCACTCTTTGCCAGGGTGGTGCAAGATTCTCAATGAAGCTGAAGCCGCTGGGAGGAGATATACGGGAGGTGGTCTTTGAGTGACGCGGGCCAATGTTTTCCTTGCCTTTGGCTTCTTCATCATTGACAAGTCAGAATTATGGTGCTGACTGAAAGGAGAATTCAGACAAAAGTAGCTTTAAAACAATTTTTTAAAACTGGAATTATCCTGACAAAGCCTGGCAAAGCATGTGGAGAGCTAGCTTAAAAAGGAGCCCGGAAAGGATAGAGAAAGACTAAAACCTTTTAAAGAACTCAATAGTCATTGGCAAATCTTCAGTTTCTAATGCTGAGGGTAATAAATTATTCAGATGAAATAATCTTGGCTTCTACTTACTGTGGCACAAGAGGATCGATTCTACCATTACTAACCCACAGAGGCCTTCCTTGTAAGACGCCAATGTGAAATGGAACAGCATTTTTTTCTTGGAGTTTTTTTTTTTTTTTTTTTTTTTTTTTTTTACCCCTTCCTTACCCTGAAATGTTGCTTGCTCTTCTGCAGACCTCTAGAATGAGATGTTTATCTAGTTAGGTCAAACGGACATCTCCACACCTTTCCTATGAGGCTTAGGCAAATAGCCCCTTTTGTCACAAAGGATTAACTCAGAACACTTGGCATATATACAAGATGATTGTCTAACTTTTAGACCAGTGATTTTTAAACTTTGACATGCATAAGAGTTACCCTACAATCTTGTTGAGATGCAGATTCTGATGCATTAAGTGTGATTAATTAGATCCTCCACCTTTCTAACAAGTTCCCAATGCCAACACTCCTGGTCCATGAATCACTCTTTGGGTGGCAAAGATATGGCTATAGAAGCTACTCACCTTCCAGACTCTCCCTACTCCCTTGCCTACTAATAAAATTCAGAATCTTCTGCCTAACATTCAAGGTCTTTTCCAAACTCACCTTAATGGCTTTCTAATATATATTTTTTTCCATTGCTTTCTGCTCATGATCTGCCTTTCAACCAAATTGAACTATTGGCTGCTTCCAGTCTTACCACCACTCTGTCTTTTCTGCTGCTGTTTCTACCTAGAATGTTTTTGCTCAGCACTTTCAAGTCCAGCTCAAGGGCTCTCTCTTCTGTGAAGCTCATTAGTTTTTCCAGCCAGAAATCATCTTCCTTCCTTGGACCTCTAACATCATAATACCTACCTCTTTTAGGGACATTATCACTATCTATCTTGAACTATGACTTGGGGACCTTGCCTTTTATGTTGTCTATACTATTAAACTTTCTGTATTTCCTGAAGGCAGGTTCTGGTTTGATTTATCATCCCCCAAGTTGTCCCTTGGAATCTGTGGAGGATTGGTTCCAGGACTCCCTGTGGAAACCAAAATCCATACATACTCAAGTCCTTTATGTAAAATGTCATAGCACTTGCACATAACCTACATAACCCTTTTGCATACTTCAAATCATCTCTAGATTATTTATAATACCTAATTAAATGTAAATAGTTTTTATACTGCATTGTTTTGGTAAAAAGGATAAGGAAAAAAAGTCTGTATTTGTTCATTACAGATGCAATTTTTTTTCCCCAAAATATTTTAAAATCACAGTTGGTTTAGTACATAGATACAGAACTCATGGAGGCTCTTGGAAGTGTGTGTGTGTGTGTGTGTGTGTGTGTGTGTGTGTGTGTTTGTTTGTGAGAGAGAGAGAGAGAGAGAGAGAGAGAGATTCATGGAGGTGTAACTGAAATCACTAAATGCAGAGATTTTAAGTGTACTATTTTGCACCCAGACACCCACCACCCAATCAAGATAGAAAATATTTCCATCACCCCCAGAAGACTCTGTATTTTCTTTTCCAGCCAATCCCCCACATAGTTCCCCTCCCTAGCCAGAAAACAGGTGTTCAGATTTCTACCATCAAAGAATGGTTTTGTCACTTCTTGAACTTTATATGAGTGGATTTATACAGAATGAACTCTTTTGTCTGGCTTCTCCCACTCAACATAAAGTCCATGATGTTACATGCTGGACATAACTTCTTTTCTTTTTAAAAAAAATTTGGGGTACCAGGGATTGAACTCAGGGACACTGAACCACTGAGCCACATCTCCAGCCTTATTTTTTTGTATTTTATTTAGAGACAGGGTCTCACTGAGTTGCTTAGCTCCTTGCTTTTGCTGAGGCTGGCTTTGAACTTAAGATCCTCCTGCCTCAGCCTCCTGAGCCATTGGGATTACAGGAGTGCGCCACCACGTAACTCCTTAAAGAACTCAATGAGTTCTTCAGGTACGAGCCCTGGGTTAATGCAGTCACAATGGCCCAGTGACTTCCCAGAATCAAGGATGTCTTGGACTTTCTGTACTTGCTTTCTGTCTGCTATCAAACTATTCACAAAATCAGTGATGTCCCTTGAAGCCCTATTGCTCTTCCTCGAGTGGGTGTTTCTGCCTCCTCCACACTGCTGCCATGTGCCTTTCTGCTACTGTCAATGGAAAGCAGTCTCCTGACTTCTTTCCCCACCATCTCTCTCAGTCCCTGCTATTGGGCTTCAAGCTTCTATGGGCTCCATCGGTCAGGAGATGTGGTCTTTGCTTTCCTTTGCAAAACAGCTTTTCTTCTTTAAGGATGGGCATGGGTTATCCAATGAGGCTCAACCCGTGGCCTCCATGCCTCTGTCCTGCTTTGGCTCATGTCAGCTCCCTGTCAGGACCAAGTGTTCATGAAGCTGCCAAAGCAGGAGAGGCTGCAGGCCCTGGAGTGGTGTTGTGCCAATTCTTGGTAATTCTCACCTGACCCCACCTGATGATGATGTCTCATGTCAGTTTCCTACCATGTGGCCCAAGAGTGACAGCAGTGGCCTGATTTTGCTAACAGACGTGTGCTCTTTCTGGGCCATGGTGTACATTTGGACTGACAAGAACAGGCCTGCCACAGAGGCTGCCTGCTTTTGTTAATTCTGTCAGTCTAAGCCAGTCACTTCTTAGCCCCTTGGTGTGATAGGCCCAGACTGAACAAATTCTAAATGCTGTTTCAGAAAAGAGATTCAGGCCTAAGCCTCTCAGCACTGGCTGTGTGGCTGAGATGTAAGGGAAGGTGCCAGGTGCCACCCATGGTGAATTATTACCTTCATTTGGGAAGAACAAGAAAAGCCAGCCAGAGGGTCAGCATCATGTCATTTTGCACCTTTTGAGATGTCACTTTCTCAGTGTTCCTCATAAACATATGTCATTAATAGTATGAGACAGCCCTGGGAGGTAGACATCATTATTCCTATCTCATGAAACCACAACCCAGAGAGGGTGATGGGTTGCCCGTGGGTGAATCAAACAGATGGCAGGATTTGGATTTAAATACACAGGCCTTCAAGCTGTTTCTAACCTCATCGCCTTGCCTTTTTGTCTGGCTCCTTGAAGGTGATTTCAATGTCTCTGATCTCATATGTCCTACCACAGTGCTTACAGTGCTGACCACAAAGCACTTGCCGGCTCATTATAGCACTTACAGAGAGGGAGCCAGGAAGGAGATGGTGCCACTCCCCCCCCCTTGTGGCCTTGTAATCCCCTCCCAATGCATTGGCTTCTGTTGTGTGATTGTGATTTGCAGTATATTGACAAGGCCTATTGCATCAGTTTGCTAGGGATTTCATAATAAAGAACCACAGACTGGGTGGCTTACACAATGGAAATTTTCTTTCTCACAGTTCTGGAGGGAAGAAATTCAAGATCATGGCATCAGAGGGCTGGTTCCTCCCGAGGTCTCTCTCCTTGGCTTGTAGATGGCCACCTTCTCCCTGTGTTCTTACATTGTCATCTGTCTTTGCTAGTCTGTGTCCTAATCTCCGTTTCTTATAAGGATGCCAGTCATGTTGAATTATGGCTCATTCTAAGGGCTTTTGTTTTAACTTTATCTCTTGAAATGTAAATATTTCCACATTCTGAGGTGCTGGGGGTTAAGACTTCAACATGTGAATTTTAGATGGACACAATTTTGACCATAACACCTATCTAAAAATGTGTTCTCTTCTAGGGGGGGAACACACTTCAAATTTCTATCATTGGTCACTGTAGCCAAGGTAGCAACAGTTCCATTGAAGGGCAGATAGTTTAATAAAAGGGAAGACATATGTAGTCATTATTTCTTATTAACATTGCAGTCATTTTGCCATGTGAGTTACCAAACCCAGTGCCAAACCTGCCCATATGGTTCCAGGGCAAATTATTTGAGAATGACAGGAAACTTAAGGAATAAACTATAGTTTCGGATTCTGCCCAAGAACTCAGGACAAAATATGGTACTGTAGTGAATTGTGGTGTCATAAATAAAGTGGGACCATCAATGCTGAAAGCAAAGGATGAGATCTACCTACTTTAGAATTTTGCTGTGCACTTGTATTGAACATAAATTTTGGAATTAGGCAGGGTCTGCTAGTTACTATGGTTTGAGTACGGGTTGAATGTGTCCCACCGAGTTTCATGTGCTGGAAGCTTGGTCCTCAGTGTGGTCATATTGAGATGGTAGAAACTTTTAAGAAGTGGGTTCTAGTGGGAGGTGATTAGGTCATTTGGGGTGCTACCCCTGGAAAGAAATAATGTTTTCTAGGGACCCTAGTTAGTTCCTTGTTATGAGTGAGCTTGGCACTTTCACTGAATGTCTCTTATCTCACCATATGATCTCTTCCTCTTGCACATGATCCTGCCATGATGCAATAATCTATCATATTGTGATGGAGTCAGAAGGCTTTCACCATAACTAAGCAGATTAACTTCCCTACTGTTAGACCTCCCCAAACTGCAAGCTAAATAAACCTGTTTTCTGTCTAAGTTACAGCCTCGAGTATTTTGTCATGGCAGCCCAAAACAGACTGATTCACTAGTGACCAGCTGTGTAACCCTGTTAAAGCTGCTTGAGCTGGCTAGATCTGTTTCCGCTGACCACAGATGAGAGATTTTAATGCTTACCCTATAGGGATTGGGAAGACAAACCATCCTCCACTGTCTAGCTAAGGTATTTAGCACAGTGATAAGGTGCACATTACTCAAGAAATGGTACATCATAATGTATAAAAACTCCATCAGGAGGTTTGTGGGCACTGGAAAACAGGGAAGGATGACAGTTGTCCTGTCTCTAGAGGCTCAGTGAGTGGGAGTCTGTTTCACTCAGTTGTGCCTTTGGCTTCTCCACCAGCTCTAGAAGTAGACAATATGTGGGATAGAAGGCCAAGTCTCTTAGCACTGGTAGATGTTATTAAGATCTCTCAGTGAGAAAAATATTGTCATCATGCATTTTTGTTTGGATTTGTTTGATTTGTAGAGATTATAGTTTTATGGAAAAATCTCTTCCTACAAGTTGCCTGAACAATGACCCCATCAAGAGAAACTCAAGGAAATGGCCAGAGCTGAGAAGGGCTAACCATTTACTGGGTGCAGAACCAATAAATCTTCCTGAAGAGCCAATTTCAGCCTTTATCTAGTGTGAGTGTTGGAGGTAAAATAAAGAACAAGAAAATTTGAATTACAAATACATTTTTTAGAGACCCAGAGTGAGGGGGAATCAAGAATAGTGAAGGGGTCCACACATCACAACCCAGGTCCCAGAAGATATTTCAAAAGTGATATGAAAATTTCCTTTCTCACTCAAGAAGGACGAGGATGTCCTAGAGAAAGAGCAGCCCAGCCCCAGACCTGAGATTTCAAGCAATATCAAGACCAAACTAGAAAGTAGATTCCAGAAGAATGGATCCTTGGTGGCTAATCTGGCCTATAACAGAGATGGTAAGGGTTGGTAATAAAATCCCCTGTGAAGAGGTGACCTGGCTCATGGAGGGGAAAGGGTAGGAGAAGTGCAGCCACTTCAATTCTGAACCTGAGTCCCACAGGTAGCTGAACCTGCGAAGTTGACCCAAAAGCCACCAAAGCCTCAAAAGACAACAATGCAAGAACTAAAGCATTCCAACAGTCCAGAAGCCAAATGACCAGCCTCAGTTAATCTAAGAGTAGCGCCAAGACTGAAAAGTCACACTTTTAAGACTGAAGTCATAAAGCCAACGACTTTCAGTCAGCAGGGCCCAAAGAAGGGCAAGGCAGAGTTATACCAGGAGTGATTCTGAACCAGCAAGAAAACCAGGTGCCTGGCTGTCTGTGCTTGGAGTGGAGCCACACTACATTCCTTTGACATATGCAAGTTAAACTGTTAAACCCCCAAATTACAAGAATAATGTGTCCTCATGTACCCATGTTCCTTGGAATGAGCAAGGAGCAGAGATGGGACCCTGCTGTTTCCTAGAACAATCTCAACACCTGAGATTGAGGTAGCACACCTTGCAATCATCTTTTCATCTGAAATTGCTTTGTTGATATAATTGTATATTTTCATGTAAATGGTCCCTCCTTGCTGGCCACCACTGCATCTAATGCTAAACTTTGGAAAAAGAAGAAGCACACAGGTGGGGAAACTGGTGGTGACTGACTAAGTGAGAGGTGTCACTCAATATAAATTGAGGGTGATTTAAGGAATTTCAAGGGTAATTTTGACTGTGCAATTTTTTACCATATGTACTAAGCAAATAACCTAAATCCATATAAATCTACTCTACAATTGGGTCTTATGAATAGAGCCGGGGAGGCAGATCCCAAAGGTTAAAAGTACAATTACATCTGAGGTAAGGCACAATTAAATCAACTTTGTACTACATGGGATCTGAAGGATTTGGGGAAGTAAAATCTGCCAAAGTAAAAAAACAATGAGAACTACCATTCAATGGGAGAAAGGACAATCTCTTCAACAAATGGTGCTGGGAAAACTAGATATCCATATACAAAAGAATAAAATTAGAACCTTGCTTTACATCATTTACATCATAAATGAAATTGACTCAAAGATCTAATTATATAAGAACCAAAAAAATTATGCAACTTTTAGAAGGAAACATAGGGAAAGTCTTCGTGATATTGGTTTTGGCAATGTTTTATTGAATATGCCACCAAAAATATGGGTAGCAAAAGCAAAAACAAATTTGACTCATCAAAATAACAAATTTCTCCTTCAGTGAGAAAAAAGAAAGGAAAGGAAAGAAGAAAGAGGGAAAGGGAAGAAAATAACAAGTGTTGGCAAGGATGTGGAAAAATTGGAGCCTGTGTGAAGTCTTGGTTGGAATATAATATGGTGCATCTGCTGCAGAAAACAGTTTTAAGGTCCTTCACAAAACTAAACATAGAATTACCACATGGTCCAGCCATGCCACCCTGGGTACATACCCAAAAGATTTGAAAGCAAGTTGTCAAAGAGATATTTGTATACCCATGTTGTTAGCAGCAATATTCACAATAGCCCAAAGGTGGAAACAACCTAGATACCCATCATTGGATGAAAGGACAAGCAAAATGTAGCACATAGATACAAGGAGATATTATTCAGTCTTAAAAAGGAGTGAAATTCTGGTATGTGATAAAACAAAGATGAACCTGAGGACATGATGCTAAGTGAAATGTTCAAGTTGTAAAGGATAAACACTATATGATTATATGATATTATGAATGGCATTTTTTGCCCCTCAACATTTATATATTGAATCCCTAATCACCAATGTGATGGTACTTGGAGGTAAAGCAGTTTGAAGATCATTAGATTTAGATAAGGTCATGGGAGTGGAGCTCCCATGATAGGAATAGTGTTCTATAAAAAGACAGAGACTGAAGCTCTCTCTGTCATGTGAAGATGCAACAAGATGTCTGTAAACCATAGAATCAGGCTCTTAATGGACTTCCCAGACTTCAGAAATGTGAAAAATAAACATTTGTTGTTTAAGCCACCCAGTCTATGGCATTTTTGTTATAGCAGCATAAACTGAACGTTAAATGAACAGGCCTCCTCTACCCTATGATGTACTGAGACACCACAGACCCAAAGCAACCATGGCCTGAAACCTTCGAAACCATGAACCAAAATAAACCTTTCCTGCTTAAAAGTTGATTGCCTCAGGTATTACAACACAATGGTGAAAAGTTGACTAACATAGGAACCTTGATTGGTTTTGCCGAATCCTTCACCTTTGCCATGTAAATTAGTCATGGGTGTGACATGCCTCATGGGAAGAGGCGATCCAGGGCATACCCAAGAGGGGACAGGGCCCAGACTAGAATTCTACCTGCCATAGATGGGAAAAACGGAGATGAGAACTCTATGGTTAGGTGCTAATCAGAGTCAGGTAGATGAGTAGCATCAAGGATATTCATCAAGAGCCAGACCTTAGGCCTGGAATAGAACAGCTTTGGGAGAAAGATCAGCAATAACAACTGTCAGGCCATGTTCTTGGCATAGCCAGCCAGCTTGAAACCCTTGTAAAGGTCCAGTTATTTAAGAAGAGCAGAGGATGGAGGTAAGAGAAGGGGGTGACCAGAATACTTATATTCCACAAGGCTGGGCCAGCACTGCTTGAATCACTGTGGCCTGAGGTCTACTTGGTACTCAGATCTGAAGTGGAACTTAGACTGCAGGTATCCTCAGCTGTGCAGAGACAAAAATACCCGGACTGAGAACCAGCTGGCCTTCTGTCAGTGACTTCAGAATATCAACTTGTTCTCCTCTACCAGGCCCAGTTAAAGTCACCCACAACTGTATTCCCAAAGGGTATGAATATCTTTGTTAAAGACAAAGGTTCTGTTTAGCCTGAAGATGTCTTGGGTTTGGAGATGCAGGGACTTTAGTCATCCAGGGCCATTGATGAAATAATCTGCAGAAACAGACCTATGGGCCTATGGCAAAACCAGCCTTCAGAGGGGCTGCAGAGCAAGAAGCTGATGGCCCCCATGGCTCTGTAAGCTCAGGGCTTCCAACATTGTATGTGATTGTAAGTACAATTTACCTGGCAGCTAAACTTTGCATGTGTGATCAAATCGGGAAGCCAGGAGGGGTAACAATCACCATTTATCACAACTACCTCCACCTCTGGCTGCCCAGGGATCTATAGAGAACTGATACTAGGGAAGAAAAGCTGTTGAGAGAGAGCAGGTTGCAAACTCCCAGTTGGGGTAGGATTTAGAAGTTTGGGGTAAAGCTATGGTACTTGGAGGTGGGGCCTTTGGGAGGCAATTAGGATTAGAGGAGATCATGAGGATGTGGCCCCATAATGGTGGTTAGTGGCCTGATAAGAAGAGGAAGAGAGGCCCTGGCTAGAGTGTTTGCTGTGTCTCACCATGTGATACTCTCAGCCATGTAATGATGCAGCAAGAAGGCCCTCGCCAGATGTCAGTGCCATGTTTCTGGTCTTTCCAGCCCCCAAAATCAAGAGCTACTTAAACCTCCGTTATACATATATTCTCTTGAGTACTTTGTTATAGCAACAGAAAACAGACTAAGACAGGTGACATAACAAGGCAGAAGATTAGGAGGATGGCACAATGTAATGGATGGGGCCAGCAGTATAGAGCATACTTCTGCTAGAGCTCACCTGGCATCCAGAGCCCAGGATTTTAGCTTAGGAGAATCACAGCCATGAGAAGAGGGAGCCAGCCAGGGCCATAGGGCACCAATCACTGTGCCAAGTTCTCTGCATCCCAAGTCAGTGACTTAATTTGAAAGCCCCTGGATCAGAGGCTGAAATGTTGTCTGTTCAGTGAGTATCAAAACTCCATGGGCTGGGGTTGTGGCTCAGCGGCGGAGCGCTCGCCTCGCACGTGCGGGGCCCGGGTTCAATCCTCAGCACCACGTAGACATAAAGGCATTGCATTGTGTACAACTAAAGTAAATAAATAAATATTTTTTTTAAAAAATTAAAATAAAAAAACTCCATGGGGCTGGTTTGAAGGTGATGGGCAAGTCCTCATCTCTAAGGGGCAGGAAAGACAGAGGCCACAGGAAGTCTGTCAGCTTTTACTCCCACTACTGACTTCCCCAGAGAGGAACTGTTCAACTGCACAGCTGCTGTTCAATGGCTCTCATTCTGCCAGCCTTGTGTGGCTCAACCTCCAGGCTGTTTCTCCAGGTAGGCTGCCTCAGACTGTCCACGGATGCTAAATTGCCCATCTTAACTTCTTCACTGCTCTTTGTACTTCAGCTTCTGAGTTTCTGCTCCTGATGAAGGGGTCCTGTTGAGAGGATCCCAGCCACAGCCCAGACCACGCCCGACGAGCCAGTCTGCCGTACTCCTGTCTCAGCACCTTCTCGTAAATCATCCCGGAAGGGGCTCAGCCCGCATCCTGGCCAGAGATCGATGGTGCTAATGGCTTCTGTCCATTAGAGGTGGAAGGATTCCAGTTTGTGCAAGTCAGCAGCAAATTGCTTATCAGTTCTGCCAGGCAGAGATTCTGGGAATGGTCCTTGGTTGTTCCCTGAGCATGCAGGACCGGGCACAGTGGGCAGAAAATCCCTGTTGCAGGTCCTCTGATAGATGGCTCTGTTCCATGCCACAGTTCTTGTCCTTTTTAGTCCTAAGGACAGAACCCCTTGCATAGCGTTACCCCATGAAGTGACTCTCTTGGCTGCTGCTATAGAAGAGCTGTCTGTGTCGACAGCTGTCCTTTTTCCAAAGTCTGTGGGCCACTCTGCATATCTTCACATAGCACTGTATGCTGGACCACTCTGAGGATAAGGGCCTGGAGGAAACTCAGAGGTAGAAACACTCTGTGCTGTGCTGCCTGCAACAGGGTCATCCCAGTGGTTCTGGGATCGTGACTCTTGGGAATCCCAGGAAGGATGTCTTTTTCTGGAAAATAAGCTCTACTGAGCACCTGTGAAAATAAATTTTCTGTCTGTTAATGAATACCACTGGAAAACCAGATTATGTTCCCCTGGGACCTACTCACAAGGAAAAGCTCATTTTCTCTCTAAAAATCCATAAAAAGAGGCTCTAGCCCCTCAGCTATTTAGCACTCAGGGCCCCTCAGTATTCATGCAGCAAGAAATATTTACTATATTGTCCTCACTTAAGCCCATCTTTTAGCACCTCTAATTTATTTATGCAAACATTCATCTATAATGGTTTTTAAATCCAAGATTTCAAATGTGGGCAATGAGTGGGAATTTTCCTATCCTGCAGGCAGCAACTTTGGGGAACAATGACAGAACCAACAGGAAAGGGACACGATTCTGTTTGTCTGATTTCCCATTTTGATACGCTACAAGATTTGAATCATGCTGGCACATGCCCCATCTGTCAGGTGTGATAATGGGGCTTTGAGTGGTTTGATTGTAGATCCAGGATTAAATCCCAGCTGAGTAATTTGATGTTGAGTTAAGGCATGCCCACCAGAAAGAGACTGCTTTTCTGCACTACCTAAACATGGAGAGAGTGAGTCCCTTTTGCTCACAGCAACTCCTATCTGCAGATCTGTTGTTGGAAGGGAAACAAGTCCTTCTCTTGTTTGCTCTTTAATAGCCTCATCTCTAATAAAGTTGCTTTCCCACCTCCAGGAAGGAACTGTATTTCTTTAATGTGAGATCACTGAAATTTGCCATAAATTATACACATTTGTTTTCAAAATAATCTGGATTATAAGCAGGGTAATGGAATAAAACTAACCACCCCTTCCAATACTAACTAATTATATTTGAAATAGTTTTCCTACCTTTTCATTCCAGGGTCTCTTGTTCTACCTACTTGAAATGTAAATCAGAATTCTTAGGAGTTGGATATACCTGGATTCAATCCCAGCTCTGAACATTACTATGGGGTGTGGCAGTTATAAAACACATCATCATAATTTTAACACTCCTACCATCAAGAGTTGGGGTCTATGTTCCTTACTATTGAATATGGACTTTGTGACTGTTTGACTGATAGAATGCAACAGAAATAATGGTACCAGTGTCCAGACCTAGACTCACAGAAATTAGTAGAAGAAAATTTCTTGGGGTGCCCCTTCTCCTTCTTAGAACCCAGTCACCATGCTGTGAGGAAGCTCAATCACTCATGGAGAGGAAAAAACAAATTCTCAGTCCGACAGCATCATTTGAGCTCCCAACCAATAGCCAGCAGCAAGGTGCCAGCCCTGCAAATGAACCCCCATAGAAATGTTCATCTGTCCCCCAGACTACCATGAGTGATCCTGCTATGAACATCCATGTATAAGTTTTTGTGTTGGCATATATTCTTGGGCATATTCCTAGGAGTGGACTTGCTGAGTCAAATGATAACTATGACCATTTGAGGAACTGCCAACTGCCTCACAGCAGCTGTACCATTGTACATTCCCACTAACAATGTATGAGAATTTCCACTTGGCTATACTCTAGCCAATGCTTGTTGTCATCTGCCTTTGTGATTACAGTTAGCCTAGTGTGTGTGAAGTGGTATCTCATACTGGTTTTGATTTGAATTTCCCTGCTGGCTAATGATGTTGTGGCTTTTCATAGCTTATTGGTCATTTGCATATTTTTCTTTATAAAATATCTCTTCAAATCCTTTACCCAGTTTTTAATTTTTAATTTTTAATTTTATGTTTTTACTGATTGTGAGAGTTCTTTATATGCTCTGGATATAAATCCCTTATAAGATGTATGATTTGCTAATGTTTTCTCCCATTCTGTGGCTTGTCTAATTTAAATTTTTTCTTTTACACATTTTTTATTGGTGCATTATAGTTGTACATACTGATGGGATTTGTTGTTACATATTTGTGCATGCAAACAGGATAACCATATAATTTGACCAGTACCACTCCCCAGTACTTCATTTTCTCTTCTGCTCTCCTTTTGATTTTCTTTTTTCATTGGTTCTTTTTAGTTATATATGACAGCAGAATCCATTTTGATATAATTATATACAAGTATGGAATATATCTTATTCTAGTTAGTATCATTCTTATGGATGTACATGGTGGTGGGATTCACTGTGTTGTTTTCATATATGTACATGGGAAAACTATGTCAGATTCATTCCACTGTCTTTCCTCTACTTATCATCCCTCCCCTCTCTCCATTCCCCATTGTCTAATTACTGCATTTCTATTCTTCCCCTTGCCACCTACATCCCCTTCAACTTCCACCTATCAAAGAAAACATTTGACCTTTGGTTTGTTTGGGCCTGGCTTACTTCACTTAGCGTGATAGTCTTCAGATTCATCCATTTGCTGGCAAATGTCATAAAGTCATTTTTTATGGCTGAGTAATACTCCATTGTATATATATATATCCCATTTTCTTTATCCATTCACCTATTGATGGTACCTAGGTTGGTTCCATAGCTCAGCTATTGTGAATTGAGATACTATAAACATTGATGTGTCTGCATCACTGTAGTATGCTGATTTCAATTCCTTAGGACATATACCAAGGAGTGGGGTATATTTTTATTTTACTTTATTATTATTATTTTTTTTTTACTTTTTTGATGGTGTCCTTTGAACTACAAAAGTTTTAAAGTCCAACTTATCTATGGTTTCTTTGGTTGCCTGGGCTTTAGATAGCATATCTAAGAAACTATTTACTAATCCAAGGTCATGAACATTTATATTTAGTTTTTATGTCTTGCTAAGAACATCATAGTTTTTAGCTTACACAATCAGGTCTTTGATTCTTTTTCATGTAGTATGATATAGAGCATTCAATTTCATTCTTTTATTGTGGTTATCCACTTGTCCCAGAACAATTTGTTGAAAAGTTTATTCTTTTCTCCATTGAATGATCTAGGCGTCCTTGTTGAAAAATCAATTGACTGCAATTGTGAAGGTTTATTTCTGGAATCTCAATTGTATTCTATTGATCTGTATTTCTATCCTCATGCCAGTAACACATTGTCTTTATTACTATAGTTTATTATAAGTTTTAATGTCAGAAAATTGAGTCCTCCAACTTTGTGCTTCTTTTTCGAGATTATTTTGACTGTCCTGAGTCTTTTGCATTTCCATTAAGTATTTTAGGATGATCTTGTCAATATTTGTAAAGAACTCAGCAAAAATTTTGGTGGTGATTGCACAAAATATCTGTAAATTGCTTTCAGGAATGTTGGCATATTCACAATAAGAGGTCTTCACATTTTTGTTCATGAGATGTCTTTCCATTTATTGGGTTTTTAATTTCTTTCAACAATGTTTCATAGCTTTAAGAGTATAAGTTTTACACTTCATTAAATTTATAACCATTTATTTATTTTTCTATCTGTCTGTGATTCTGTCCTAATGTATAGCTCTTGCTCTTTTGTTGCTAAGAGTTCTGCCTTACACTTACCTGAGAGTTTTGGGCTTCTCTGGTTAAGGCCTACCTATTTTACCATTAATCAACTGGGGATAAAAACCTCATAATGAAGATATTTATTTGCCCTGTTCTAAGAAAGTTTGGCAAACTAATAAAATTTAAATCATAAATTAAATTTATGATGTCAAGGGATTTATTTTTCATTTTACATAATGCTTTTTTACTTCTGTTTTTTAGCTCACATGCAATTAACAGGAAAATAAAATGTAGTTCACTATGCTTTCTTCAAACCTATTTAAATAACCTTATTTTAAGGAAAACCAGGCAGAAATCCTTCCCCAGATGCTTTCCTTGGGAAGAATTTCTCCTCAGGCTATTTCTGCAAGGCCTTTCAGCAACAAGGTTTTCAGCTGCACCATATGAGAATTTTAAGTTTTTTTTTTTTTTTTCTTTCTTGGGAATAATTAGAAAAAGCATGAAAATGGAGTTCAGAAATAGAAAAGAGAGATGATATAAAAGAAGAGCAGTGGGTATTTTTTGCCAAGAAAACTTGAGAGGAATGAAGGGAGCTGAGAGAAATATACTTCCTACCTTGAGTAGCACTTTGCTTGGTGGGGAGGGGCCTGCAGAGGAGCCGTGGTGCCCAGCAGGGCTTGGCCTGTTGTACCTTTGTCATCAAAGAAAGGAATCAAGTTGGGCTTTCTTTTAAATGATGAAATTTAAATATACAAGATTGAAAAGGATGCATATTTGTATAATGAGCAAATGTAATGAGGCTCCATGTATCCACCAACCTAGATTCAACAATTATTAATTCATGGCCTACTAATCCTCCACTCCCACATCATATTGCAGGGAAGCAAAATTCAGACATTATTGTGTTCATAAACCTTCCATTATACTCATACATATTTATAACCTATCCCTCAATATCCACAAGGGATTTGTTCCAGAAGCCCTCACAAACACCAAATCCACAGATGCTCAAGTGGCCCACAATTTACATATAACCTATGCACATCCTCCCATATACTTTAAATCATCTCTGGATGACTCATAATACCTAAGACAATGTAAATGTTATGTAACAGCTATTGTACTGTATTGTTTAGGGAATAATAGCAAGGAAAAAAATCTGTTCATGTACAGATGATTTTTAAAAATATTTTCAACCTGCAGTTGAACTGCAGGGAATTCATGGATGCCAAAGGTCAAATGTATAAGAAAATTAACAATAATTCTTTAAACATTATAAAGTTCAAATTTCCACATTATTTTGTGAGGTTTTTTTTTTTTTTTTTTTTTTTTTTTTTTTTTGACAGTGTGTTTGAGTTAGAACCCCTACAAGGTTCAAGTGTTGCAACTGGTAGATGTTTCTCTTACAGTCTTTTAATCTAAGTTTCATTGAAGATATAGGCACAGGGGGAAATGCATGTGGATCATCTGCAACAAAACAAAATAAATGTATCATTGTCCTGTGGAAACTGTAGGGTAAGAACATTTTTAAGCACTTTTAGTAACTAAAGGAAAATAACTGAGTATAAATTCCGTAGCTCATACACTCAGAAATATAAAAACGTAATTTTATTTTGCTAATTTTTAACTTGAGTCCTACTTTCTGTCTCTTGTTGAAACTTTATCTAATCTCCTTCAGATAAATTTAATCAAATCCAGTGCGTTTCAGTTTTAGTCACATTCAGAACACATCTTTCCCCTTTCTGCCTGGCACTGATGCTGTCAAAGTGACCCATTTGAATGCAGCTTGCTTTGTTGGGTGGAGGAATCTTTTTTTTTTTTTTAATATTTATTTATTTGCTTTAGTTGTACACAATGCAATGCATTTATGTTTACGTGGTGCTGAGGATCAAACCCCAGACCGCGCACGTGCTAGGCGAGCGCTCTGCCGCTGAGCCACAACCCCAGCCCCGGGTGGGGGAATCTTATCTGAACCCCTCTTCTTTCATTCTCCCCTCTATATTAGTTTTCCACTGCTGCCTAACAAACCACCACCAACTTAGCAGCCCAAAGCACCACTCATTCAGCTCTTAGCACACAGTTCTATAGCAAGGCCTGGCTGGATTCCCTACTCAGAGGTCTGAAATCAAAGTGTCATCCAGGTGAAGTTCTCGTCTGGAGGCTTTGGGGAAAATCTACTTTAAAGCTCATTCTTGTTGTTGGCAGAAGTCAATTCTTTTTGATTGTGGGACAGAGGTCCTGGTTTTCTTGCTTATGGTTAGTGGGAATCTCCTCTCAGCACCTAGAGGTTAATCAGATCCTTGTCACAACATGGTCCCTTCTGTCTTCAAGTCTGCAAGGTGCATCCTCCATGTGCCTCAAATTTCCAATTTTTTCCATCCGTAGTTAGATGGAGAAAGCTCTGCTTTTAAAGGGCTCATGTGATCAGATTAGTCCCCCTTCTCACCAGATGATCTCTCTATCTTCATACCAACTGATTTGGAAACTTGATGACATCTGCAAAATGCCATCTTAGCAGTTTCCAGAGGAGTGTTGGATTGAAGAACTGAAAGAATGTGCACGTACACCGGGGATTTGGAATTGGGGCAGGTAGCAGGGTATCTCAGAATTCTCCTACCACACCCTCCATGAGATGTAGCCGAGTCCTCAACAGTTCCTGCCATGTGTTCGGATGGTAGGTCCCTCGTTCTATCTTAAGGTCTGGGTAGGTCCTTAGCCTTGGTGTAGGATCACAGAATCAATCTGAATCAATCTCTCTTTTTCTCTCATTAACTTCCAGAAATGAAGAAGGCAGGACTGATGGCTGAAAGAGAAGATATCCCCCAATGTGTCTCAATTTGAACTAAGGGGGGACTGGGATGACCCTTCAGAGTTAGCCCAACTGAGGTAAAGATATCAGGCTTCTATACGCTCACATCAGCCAATCATTGGCCACAAGCCCCTTCCTGGGAGAAGGGGTGATGCTTGATCTTAGGGGAGGCAGTTCCCTGTGACTGAGGGCAGCTATAAAGCATCTGCTGTACCCAGCTTCTAGGAGCTGGATGCCTTGGTCCAGGAGAGGGGACTGGGAGAGCTCTGCAACAATACGCCCCCACCCAACTTTTCTCCTTTCCACTCTTTTCTACAGTATCTCTGGGCCTTTCATTTTTAATGTATAAGCCAAGAACATTGACATATTCATTCTTTAGGTTTATGATGACTGCACAAGCAAAAAAACCCCTTCATATTTCATGAATAATTCTGCTATAGCAAAATGGGTATTCAAATATGTAATAGCCATTTTTACTATTTAATATATAATGACATCTGATTGATATTTTCATTTGCAAATATAGTACTTTACTGTGAGTTATTTGTGTGTGTGTGTGTGTGTGTGTGTGTGTGTGTGTGTGTGTGTGAAGTTTTTAAGCCATCTCAAATCCTTTTTAGAACAGAGTGGAAAAGAAAAACATTAAGTGTTTATGGGTCCTCATGGGTTCACTCATAGTTCTGCCAATTCAGTGCTTCCCACCAAATGCTACAAAGGTTGTTTTCTAAATGCATAGACCCAGCTTCATGAAGCCTGAGGTCTTAGGTGTCTCGATTCCCTTCTGTCTCCAGTACATACCATCAGATTCAGAGTAGGTGCTTGGCAGTGAATGAATCTTACTCTTATGCCATATAAATACGTATCTCCAACACAATACAATACATACATAACACAGACCAACACCATAGTTTTCAAGTGAAGAACAAATTCCATGGCCTTTAAATCTTGATGTATATACAAAGATAAATGTTTGATGTGATAAGATATGCTCATTGGCCTGATCTAATCATTGTACATTATATACATGCATTGAAATATCACAATGTACCCCATAGACATGTACAACTATTATGTGACAATTAAAGTATGTTTAGGAGATGTACCTTGGCAGTAGAATGCTTGCCTAGCATGTGTGAGGCCCTGGATTTGATCATCAGCCCTACAAAAATAAACACAAAATTTTTTTAAAAAAACTCTTAATAGGAGAAATAAGTTTGGTATTACATTGCACAGTAGGGTGACTATAGATAACAATAATGTACTGTATATTTCAATAAAACGTAGAAGAAAGGATTTTTAAAAATTTTTTTATTCTAAGATGTTATAAATGACAGCAGAATGCATTACATTTCATATTACACATATAGAGCACTTTTTTACAAATCTCTGGTTATATGCAAAGTATATTCACACCATTTGTGACTTCATACATGCACTTAGGGTAATGATATCCATCTCATTCTACCATCTTTTTTTTTTCCTTCACCCTTTTGCCCCCTCTTTTTCCCTCCCTCCCCATTGGCCATTCAGTAGAATGCATTATGGTTCATAATACACACGTAGAGCCTCTTTTCACATAATACTGTTTGTATACAAAGTATATTCATACTATTCAAGTCTTCAATCATGCACTTAGGATAATGATATCCATCTTATTATACCTCCCCTTTTTTTTTTCACCACCCATACCCCCCATCTCCTTCCCTTCTCCTCCCTCCTCTTTGACCACTCTAGTGCTCCTCTAATCTTCCTAAGTACCCCGACACCCAAAACCACTGTGACTCTGACTCCTTATATCAGAGAAAACATTTGGTACTTAGATTTTTGAGACTGACTAACTTCACTTAGCATTATGTCCTCCAACTTCATCCATTTACCTGCGAATGCCATTATTTTATTTTCTTTTATTGCTGAGTAAAATTCCATTGTGTGTATATACCACATTTTCTTAATCCACTCATCTACTGAGGGACATCTAGGTTGGTTCCACAACCTAGCTATTGTGAATTGTGCAGCTACAAACATTGAGATAGCTGTGTCACTGTAATATGCTGTTTTTAAGTCCTTTGGGAATAGACTCAGGAGTGGGATGGCTGGGTCATAGGGTGGTTTCATTCCCAGTTTTCCAAGAAATCTCCATACTGCTTTCCATAATGGTTGCACCATTTTGCAGTCCCACCAGCAATGCATGAGCGTGCCTTTTTCCCCACATCCTCTCCAACATTTATTGTTGTTTGTATTCTTTTTTTAATATTTATTTATTTGCTTTAGTTGTACACAATGCATTCATTTCCATGTGGTGCTTGAGGATCGAACCCGGGCCGTGCACGTGCTAGGCGAGCGCTCTACCGCTGAGCCACAACCCCAGCCCTGTTGTTTGTATTCTTAATAGCTGCCATTCTGACTGGTGTGAAATGATATCTTAGGGTAGTTTTGATTTGCATCTCTCTAATTTCCAGTGATGTTGAGCATTTTTTCATGTATTTATTGATTGATTGTATATCTTCTTCTGAGAAGTGTCTGTTCATTTCTTTGGCCCATTTATTTATTGGGATATTTGTTTTTTTGGTGTTGAGTTTTTTGAGTTCTTTATACATTCTAGAAATTAGTGCTCTGTCTGATGTGCATGTATTAAATATTTGTTCCCAGTTAGTTGGTTCTCTATTCACCTCACTGATTGTTTCTTTTGCTGAGAAGAAGCTTTTTAGTTTGAATCTATCCCATTCATTAATTCTTGATACTAATTCTTGTGCTACAGGATTCTTATTAAGGAACTTGGGGCCTAATCCAACATGTTGGAAATTGGAGCTTACTTTTTCTTCTATTAGGCGTATTGTGTCTGGTCTAATTCCTAGGTCCTTGATCCACTTTGAATTGAATTTTGTGCCTGGTGAGAGATAAGGGTTTAATTTCATTTTGTTGCATATGGATTTCCAGCTTTCCCAGCACCATTTGTTGAAGAGTCTATCCTTTCTCCACTGTACATTTTTGGCGCCTTTGTCCAATATAAGATAGCTGAAATTACATGTATTAGTCTCTGTGTCCTCAATTCTGTACCATTGGTCTACCCATCTGTTTTGGTGCCAATACCATGCTGTTTTTGTTACTATTGCTCTATAGTATAATTTAAAATCTGGTATGGTGATGCCACCTGCTTCACCTTTCTTGCTAAGGATTGCTTTAGCTATTCTGGGTCTCTTATTTTTCCAGATGAATTTCATGACTGCTTTATCTATTTCTTTGAGGAATGTCATTGGGATTTTGATTGGAATTGCATTAAATCTGTATAATGCTTTTGGTAGTATGGACATTTTGAAAATATTTATTCTGCCTATCCAGGAACAAGGAAGGTCTTTCCATCTTCTGAGGTCTTCTATAATTTCTTTCTTTAGTGTTCTATATCATTTTAAACTTCTTTAAAGAGGACTTTCACTTCTTTCGTTAAGTTGATTCCTAGGTATTTTTTTTTATGCTATTGTAAATGGGGTAGTTTTCATCATTTCCTTTTCAGAGGGTTTGTCACTAATGTACAAAAATGCCTTTGACTTATGGGTATTGATTTTATATCCTGCCACTTTGCCGAATTCATTTACTAGTTGTAAAAGTATTCTGGTAGAGTTTTTTGGGTCTTCTAGGTATATTATCATGTCATCAGCAAATAGTGCTAATTTGAGCTCTTCTTTTCCTATGCGGATCTCTTTAATTTCTTTCGTCTGTCTAATTGCTTTGGCCAGAGTTTCAAGTACTATGTTAAATAACAGTGGTGAAAGGGGGCACCCCTGTCTTGTTCTAGTTTTTAGAGGGAATGCTTTCAATTTTTCTCCATTGAAGATAATGTTAGCCTGGGGTTTTGCATAAATAGCTTTTATGATGTTGAGATATGTTCCTATTATTCCTAGTTTTTCTAGTGTTTTGAACATAAAGGGGTGTTGTATTTTGTCGAATGCTTTCTCTGCATCTATTGAGATGATCATATGGTTTTTATCTTTGAGTCTATTGATGTGATGTATTATGTTAATTGATTTCTGTATGTTGAACCAACCTTGCATCCCTGGGATAAACCCCACTTGATCATGGTGCACTATCTTTTTGATATGTTTTTGTATTCAATTTGCCAGGATTTTGTTGAGAGTTTTTGCATCTATGTTCATTAAAGATATTGGCCTGAAGTTTTCCTTTTTGGCTGTGTCTTTGCCTAGCTTTGGAATCAATGTAATATTGGCCTCATAGAAAGAGTCTGGGATAGCTCCCTCTTTTTCTATTTCTTGAAATAAGTTGGAGAGCAATGGTATTAGTTCTTCTTTGAAGGTCTTGTAGAACTCGGCTGTAAAGCCGTCAGGCCCTGGGCTTTTTCTAGCTGGTAGTTTTTTGATGGCGTCTTCTACTTCCTCACTTGAAATTGATCTATTTAAATTGTGTACATCCTCCAGATCCAGTTTGGGCAATTTGTACGACTCTAGGAATCTGTCAATGTCTTCAGTATTTTCTACTTTATTAGAGTACAAGTTTTCAAAGTAATTTCTAATTATTCTCTGTATATCTGAGGTGTTTGTTGTGATATTTCCTTTTTCATCACGGATGTTAGTGATTTGAGATTTTTCTCTCCTTTTCGTTAGCATCGCTAAGAGTCTGTCAATTTTATTTATTTTTTCAAAGAACCAACTTTTAGTTTTGTCAAGTCTTTGAATTGTTTCCTTAGACTCAATTTCATTAATTTCAGCTCTGATTTTAACTATTTCCTGTAGAAGAAAGGATTTTGAATGTTATTACTATCAAAAATGATAAATGTTTGAGGAAGTAAACATGCTGATCCTGATTTAAAAATTACACAATATTTACATCTACCAGAACATCTCATGGTACTTCATAAATATGTACAATTTTATGCATCAATTAAAAATTTTTAAAGTTTATATCTTAGTGGATATAAAAATTTTGAAAGATATAAAGATAGGCAAGGTAGGCATTTTGACACTGTTATTGAGGAAATGAGGCTGATAAGCTCACCCAGATAGACAGAGCGACTGAACTGCTCAGGATGGAAATGCATGCTCTGTTCACAGACAAGCTTTCAAAGCAACCTTTTATCTGTGAGAATCACAAATGTGGGATTTAGTCCACAAAGTTCCTAGTCTGAAAAAAAAAAAGTCTAGTATGGAAAAGGTAATTCCTGGGGCTAGGGCTGTAGCTCAGTGGTAGAGCACTTGCCTCACATACGTGAGGCACTGGGCTCAATCCTTAGCACCACATAAAAATAAAGAAAAAAGATGTTGTGTTCATCTAGAACTAAAAAAATATTTTTAAAAATAGATGGTAATTCTTTTCATTCTTCCTATAATTGCCAAACCTGGACCCAGGTTGAACTGGTGACTTGGACCTATCTTGTGACTTTGACTCTGCTGGAGAAGGTGAGTGACTGGTTCCAAGACAAGATGGATAGGGGGTGGTCACCAAGGGAAGCGTATGCCCCAACTCATTCAACAACTGACTGTTGGAAGACTAAACATCTAAAATACATGGTATTATGGTTTGAATATGAGGTATCTCCCCTAAGTTCCTGTCTATTAATGTAGGAATATCAGAAGCAAATTGATTAGATTACAAGAGCTGTAAACTACTCGGTCCATTCCAGTTTGAATGGACTAACTGGGTGGTAATTGTAGGCAGGTGGGTCATGGCTAGAGGAGGTGGGTCCCTGAGGACATGCCCTAAGGAGATTTATTTTCCCTATAGCTCCTTCTCTTCTCTTTCTCTGCTTCTTGGCCATCGTATGCTAAGCAGCTTCCCTCCATTGTGCCCTCCGGCCATGATGTTCTTCCTAACCTGGGGCCAGAGCAATGGAATGATCCAACCAAGGACTGAACATCTGAAATCATGAGCTAAAATAAACTTTTCCGCCTCTTAGTTGCTCTTGTTGGGTATTTTGGTCACAGCAACAAAAACTGACTAACACAAGTAGGCTGGGCTATTTCCAAGACAGTTAAAATTTTCCATCTGATTTGGAAAAATTTCATATTGTTTATATAAAATAACAACTCTGCTTTAAAGAAAAATAAGAAGATAGCTTATTTTGAGCCACATATGAGTGACCATGGCCTAAGAACATGGATTCAAGTTATCCTGAATGACGTGTTCCACCATGGAAGAGTTTATAAGAACTTTTATAGTCATAAACAAAAAGTTGTAAATCAACATATGTACCAAAACATGGGAGGAAGCATCAGGAAGGTGGGCTACAGCAAAATGGAAAAATATCTTCTACAGGCCTCAGATGTTATAACGTTCTTAGCTTCAGGATTGGTAGAAGCTAGAGGTCTGCTAAGCTGATCCATATGTTCTGAGAAGTTGTAGTCACAATATGTTAGGTCAGATATAAAGTTTAAGTGTCTATAAAAGGGCCTGAGATAGCCAAAGATAATTTTGATGTTCTAGTCAGCCAAATTCAGTCAGTCAGCAGGATCTTTCATATAGACGCAGTGTTTTCAGAACCCTTTAGTTCATAGTCTAAAAGAAAAAGGACTGGAGCACAGCTTTCTGAGTTCCTTTCAATTCTGGCATGTGAAATACAGATGCTACTTGACATATGATGGGGCTTCCATTGTAAGGTGAAGATAGCACAAATAAAAAATGCATTTAATACATCTAACCTATTGAACATTGTGGCTGAGCAACTTAGGATACTATAGAATGTTGGTTGCTTCCCTCATAACCATGAGGTTGGCTGGGAGCTGTGGTTTACTGTGGTTGCTCAGCATCCCAGAGAGGATCACCAGTTTGGAAAAAGGTAAACATTTGAAACTTGAGTATAGTTTCTACTGAATTTGTATTATTTTCATACCATGGTAAAATTAAAAAATCATAAATTCAGTCATTTGTAAGTTAATTTATAGGAAGTAATTCCTACTTTAAGCTGCTTACCATCAGGATCTACAGAATGCTGTTTACTTACCTGATAGCTAAATCTTACCTCTAATTGGTACTTGATTTTAAATCTAGTTCAAAAGAATGTTTTTTTTAAAAAATTCTCTGGCATTTATTTGAAAAATAAATTATTAAACTATAATAACTAGAACTGTGTGATATGAACACATGAAAAAAAGATTAATGGGACACACTAAGAAGTTTAGAAATAGATCCATATGATGCAGAAATTTAGTGTATGATTAAATTGGCATGATGTTTATTCAATAAATGGTTTGGAGACATCTACTTAGAAAAATAAAACAATAAAGTTGAATCTGCTTACATTTTAAATTATAAAAGTTCCAAATGGATTGAATCTGTATGTTGGAAATAAAATAGAATCAATCAGGTACTAGAGGAATTCATGGGCAAATTGTTCTTGTAGTGACGTTAAAAAAGGAAATAAATTTCTATGTACAATTCAAATCCAGAGTCTATAACCTGTGAAATAAAGAATATGTTTGGCTTTTGTCTGGTTCCTGGGAGGTAACCTCAATCCTTAGAATTTCCTGGGGAACAGGAATGTCTGTGTCAATCATGGTGGGTCCTGACAGCTTATGCTAATGAGGTGACTCATTGTGGGCTCCAAGACAATTTATACTAATGAGATGACTCAGGATGGGGGCATTCTAGACAGATAGACTAGCTCTGTGACTAGAAGGTTGGAGCTTTGAGCCAAAGGATATCAGCCTGACCTCCAAGGAGGCAGGGAGAGAGGGACACGGAGACTTTGTTCAACACATGACCAATATTTCAATTAGCCATACTCATGTAACAAAACCCAATAAAATCTCTGCACATCCAAGCTCACATGTTCATCCTTGTCTGTCAGTAGTATGCTGCATATTATTGCACACTAATATACAGGGAGGGTAATGAATCTTTTTTTTTAAAAAAATATTTATTTATTTACTTTAGTTGTACACAATGCAATGTTTACGTGGTGCTGAGGATCGAACCCGGGCCACACACGTGTGAGGCGAGCGCTTTGCCGCTGAGCCACAACCCCAGCCCGGTGATGAATCTCAACCCTGTAGAAAGAGGACACCAGAAGTTTTGCATTTGAGACCCTCACTAACCTCATCCCTTGTGTCTCTTCTTTTGGTCGGCTCTGATTTGTATATTTTTGTAATAATAAAGATAAAGGTTTAAAAACTGTATAACTCTTTCCTGATTTGTTTGTTCTGCTAGTGAATTATTGAACCAGAATGGGTTGTGGGAATCCCTGTAGCTGAAGTTAGTTGGTCGGAAGTTCAGGAGGCCTGGGGACCCCTGAACTTGCAGCTGGTATCTGCAGTGAGGGCAGTCTTGTGGGGGGTTGTGTCTTCACCTGTGAAGTTTGGCCTAACTCAAGGTAGATAGCAGCAGAAGCCATTGCACTCTTTAAAAAAAGGACTGAGAAGCTGGGTATGGTGACACACACCTGTAATTCCAGCTGGGTCAGAAAGACCACAGATTTGAGGCCAGCCTGGGCAATTTAACAAGATCCTTTCTCAAGAATGAAATAAAAAGAGCTGGGGATATAAGCCAGAGTTAGAATGCTACTGAGTTCAATCCCAGTACTCCCCACCCCAAACAAACATAGGATCAATAATTTGATAACATGAAACTCAAAAATTTTCAACTCAGCCTCTGCAAAGACAACATAGAATAGCCAATACAAACTAGGGGAAATGTTTATAACTCTTACCATTGAATATGACCATATTTTCTAATAAACTAAGAACATCCAAGAAAGAGAAGCTCACCAAAAATGAAATACGAAAGTCTTTTAACTTTATGGCAAGAGGTTCAGCATCACTCATAACAGGAGAAATACAAAATGGGACTTTCCAAGACACAAATTTTTACTCAACCCATTGGTAAAAATCAGAATCTTTGATGACAAACTGTGTGGAGGAAGTGGGAATTAAGTGCTCTCTTTCCATATGGTAGAAGAATAAATCTGTCTAACTTCCAGGAGAGGTAATTTGGCAATGACTATCAAAATTTTACTGCACATTCCCTGAAGCCTACTGATCTCACTTTTAGAAGTTGATCCTATAGGTATACTTGCCCATGTGTGAAATTATTTATATACAAGATTATATCTTTATAATGAAGTTGTTTTTAATAGAAAAATGTTAGAAATAATTTAAATATTCACCAATAAGATAGTGATCAAATAATTATGCTACATCTGTACAATAAAAAGAATCCATAACAATAAAATGAAGTAGAAAGTTTTTAGGTACTTCTTTCAAACACATTAAGTGAGATGTGGGTGTGGGGGGAATCCAGAGGAAGGAGCATTGTGTGCCACTGGTTTGTAAAAGGAGGGGATGTATTAGTGTATGCTTCAGCTGCCATAACAAAGACCACACACCAGCTGGCTTCAACAACAGAAATTTATTTTCTCACAGTTCTGGAGACCAGAAATCCAAGATCAAGGTGTCAGCAGGGTTGGTTCCTTCTAAGACTCTCTCTTTGGCTTGCAGGTGGCAACTACTACCTGCGTCTTCACAGTTGTTCCTCTATGCATGTCTGTGTCTTAATCTTCTTATAAGGACATCCATCATACTGCATTATGTCCCACCCATAAGACCTCATTTTATCTTAACTACCTCTTTCAAGGCCCTGTCTCCAAATGCAGTCACTACTGAAGTACCAAGAGAGAGGACTTCAGCATATAAGTTAGGGAAGAGGGAATGGGTTAAAAAAAAAAATCAGTCCATAAAAGAGGGCAAAAAAGAATATAAGCATAGATATAGATGCATGCTTGTATATGCATAAAATATCTGCAAGGGCTACACAAGAAACTATTAGCACCATTTGCCTCCACGAAGAAAAACCAATGGCTGGAGGATAGGGAAGCAAGTGGAATATGTTATGGATGGTATTTTTTTATATACCCATTTGGATCATCTGAACTTTATATTGTTCTTTAAATTATGAATCTGTGTTGGTCAGCTTTCCATTATTTTAACAAATACATGAGATAAATCAACTTCAAAAGAGGAAAGGTTGATTTGGGCTCACAGTTTTGGAGGTTTCAGACCACGATGGATGGACCTCACTGCTTTTGTTCCTGTGGTGAGGCAGCACATCGTGGCAGAAGCACATGACAGAAGAATCTGCTCACCTCGTGGCAGCCAGGAAACAAAAAGAGAAAGAGAAGGGCCAGGATTCTAATATTCCCTTCAAGAACACACTCCCCGGGCTGGGGTTGTGGCTCAGCAGTAGAGCACTCCACTCGATTAGCATGTGCATGGCCCGGGTTCGATCCTCAGCACCACGTAAACATAAATGCATTGCATTGTGTACAACTAAAGCAAATAAATAAATATTAAAAAAAAAAAAAAAAAAAAAACACACTCCCATGTAACTGGAAGACTTCCAACTAAGTCCTACTTCTTTTTTTTTTTTTTTTTTTTTTTTTTTTTTTTTTTTTTTTTTTGGTACCAGGGATTGAACTCAGGGCACTTGACCACTGGGCCACATTCCTAGCCCTTTTTTGTATTTTATTAGAGACAGGGTCTCACTGAGTTGCTAAGTGCCTCGCCATTGCTGAGACTGGCTTTGAACTCGCGATCCTCCTGCCTCAGCCTTCCAAGTGCTGGGATTACAGGTGTGCACCACCGCACCCGGCTAAGTCCTACTTCTTTTTTAAAAAAAAATATTTATTTTTTAGTTACAGGTGGACACAATATCTTTATTTTATTTTTACGTGGTGCTTAGGATTGAATCCAGTGCCCCAGCATGCTAGGCAAGCGCTCTACCTCTGAGCCACAACCTCAGTGCAAGTCCTACCTTGTAAAGTTTCTACTACTTCCCTGTAGTACCACAGGCGGGGGACCAAGCTTTTAACACATGGACTTGTAGGGGACATTTATCCAAACTATGGCAGTATTTAAAAACTTTATAAATCAAGAAGTTGAATTTAAGTTCACGACTTCAGACTATATCTGGCATTTAGTGAGGGAACTGTTTATCTGCTGATGAAGTAACCAGCCCTTACATTGTTCAAGAATAGTAATTGCCTGCCTGGCACTTATGCAATAGAAATAAAACTACTGGCAGCCAATGCTGTCACAAGATGAATGCTTCTTATTTTGAAAATAAGCATATGGACATTTATCTATTTTCAGAATCCAATTTTCTGTGACAGCAGCATTTCACCATCACTAACTTCAACGCACAGGATAATGTGTTTGCAGCTGACAAATAGTAAATAATGTAGCATAATGACATATGTTTACTTAGGCTAAGACATGTGTAATTGGACATTGTTATAAGTTAGCTATAGCTTAAATAATATATCCTTTATTGCTGCAAGATCGGGGGAAATAATAGCTGTGCTTTAATAAATCTCAGTCTTAAGAATGAATTTCCCAATGCCTCTTGAAAAGCTGAAAGGTGTAGAGTATGTAGACAATAGGACTGGCAATATTGTACCCCAGGATATTTTGAAGGATGATAGTAGTAACTAGTTAAATGGTGCAATTGTTTTGTACTCTATATTTGCAAAGAGCTTTTATACAATTTATTCATTGCAACTACTGTCAGAAGCATAAATTTTTTACTCATATTTTATAGATTAAAAATGTGAGAGTGTAGCAGGAAAATGGCCAGCATCAATTCTGAGTCCTCATGCAATTCAAAAGCTGTGTGTGTAGTATTTGTATCCAGAAATATTGACAATTTAAAAAAACTGAACCATGTTCAAATTGGCCAGTGGGTCTGCTCAAGTACCAAGAAAATGTGATTTGGGGACCAAAGCTGGAGTTGAATAACACACAAAGGAAAACAAGACCTCACACACAATACATGGTCACTTAGTTTTTGAGTGATTATTGGTGGTGATCACAGTATGCAAAGCATTTTCATATGCCTTATCTCATTTTATCCTTACTAACAGGTATGTAGAATAATTCTTATTATCAGAAATTGCAGGAGCCCTGTTTGGGGATTGGCTTGAATTGCAGTTGACTATGAGCGTGGAGATTTGGCCATTGTCGCCACCCGTAGTCTCACGGGATTTTGTTGCGGGATCTGGAGTGACTTGGCCGAAATTGCTGATCGGGTCAGCGCCATTTTTAGTGGTGTGTTTGGCGTGAGTTAGTTGTTAGAACCAGAGAGAAAAGTTATCAGAATAAAAAGCTGTTTGTCTCCAGTTTGCTTCTGAAGTTCTTCCCGCGGCTCCGGTGCTCCAAGCGCTTCAGGCGGCAGCAAGAAATTCCTAAAAGCATTATATTAACAACATAATTAATACATTTAATAGTATAAAACCTGTCTCTGCCATAGAATACTTCAATACAAATTCACAGATGACCCTCTACAAAGCATAAAACCAAAGTGTGTGATAGAACTTCAGTGGCAGATAGTAACTGAACAAGAAGGGATGCTTTTCCCTGAAAAACAACTCTTTGGTAATAACTCTATGGAGTACTGGAATCAGAACAGCCTCTCTTCATAGTACTGAGCACCTCCCAACATGGTGTAATGGATGGATTTGCAAAATGAGGATATTCACTCCTCTACCTCCATTCCAGTTTAGAGATTTGATTGTAATTATACCAGCAGGAATTCACTTGAGTTGCCCATGGACTAGACCGAGATAAAAAACCTGTTCAGGAGATAATTAAACTAACCAAAGCAACACTACTTTCAAGCTTAACTCAGACAAAAGCTCTGAAATAGTTGGTGGTTTTTATCTTTTCTCTGAGAACAGCTGTTTGGATGCCAAATCTCTGAGAATCAGTCAGAGGAACTCTAGATCACACCTATTTGGACAATTTTATTTTTCATGAGAGAAAGTCATGATTAATACTCAGACACCATGTCACTTTTCTGAATACCAGGAAATGGAGTTTTAAAAATGTTGACATGTGTATTCATTTTTTTGTCCTCAAACTATGGCTTACTTTGCCTATGAGTAACAAATGTTGCATCATGGTAAATTATTTTGACAATGTCATTGATGAACTTACTTGTTGATGAAAAGATCTGAAGGATTTAATAACATTTATTCATTCAAGTCTTTCACATATATATTGACAACTGATGAAAGTCATTACATGGCAAGGCAGTGAGATGATAGGGAAAACTCTACCTCCAGAGTCAGACTGATGCGTCATGCATGACTTATGTGATTCTGAGAAAATTACTTTGCCTTTCCATGCCTCAGTTTCTTCATCAGTAAAATGGTAATATAAAGTCATCTATTCCTGTAGCATTGATACAGTGCTCCATGCAATCATACATTTATTTAAAGCTTTTGCCTATTAGTCTCAGTCTCTTTCTCTCTCTCTATAGTCCTTTTTTTTTTTTTTTTTTTTTGGTACCAGGAATTGAACTCTGGAGCACTTGACCACTGAGTCACATCCCCAGCCTTTTTTTTTTTTTTTTTTTTTGTACATATATACTTTTTAATTTGAAGACAGGATCTCACTGAGTTGCTTAGCGCCTCGCTTTTTGCTGAGGCTGGCTTTTAACTCGTGATCCTCCTGTCACATCCTCCCAAGCCGCAGGGATTTCAGGCATGTGCCACTGTGCCCAGCTTTATAGTCCATTTTTTATTACTATAATGCAATACCTGAGAGAGGATAACTTTATAAAGAAAAGGGGTTTATTCAGCTCATAGTTCTGGAGATTCAAAAACATGATGCTTGCATCAGCTTGTCTTTGGTACAGACCTCATGGCATCATGGCAGGAGCACATGTGCAAAAAGAAATCACATTGTAAAATAGGAAGCCAGAGAGAGGTTGGAGTCTCACAATTCCTTCTGAGGGCACTCGCCCAAATGACCTAGGCCTCACCTCTTAAGTGTCCCACCACCTCTATATCACCACACTGAGGACCAAGCTTCCAATACATGGATCCTTGGGGTCAACCTTAAAAAATATCCAAACTTTAGCACCTCCCTCTTTGTATATGTGAATGTGTGTATATATACAATATATAATATATGCATATATATGTACATAAACATACATGTGTGTATACACATACATACATATATATACATATATATATATGGTTAAAATATTACAACCCATTTCACATTTTCTGTGCATTTCTACAGTAATTGACAGCATAGCTAGTCTATAAAGATGACCCCCAGTGGACCATGTTTTTGTCAACTACATCTTGGAGATTGACATTGAATCTAGGCTGGCTTCTAACTTGAGTCAACCAAAAGAATGTAGTGGAAATGACACTGGGCTGATTCTGGGCCCACTCTAAAGGGGCTTGACAGAGTCTGCTTATCATTTCTTGGATCATATGCCTTTTAGCCATGAGCTAGCACATAAGAAGTCTGGCTACCTTATTGGAAAGATCACATGGAGAGACTTTGTGGTGACACCATGTGGAAAAAGAGAAGCTCCAAGACCAGAAGGAGAGGGAAGGGGCTGAGTAGGCATCCCAGCTGAGTTCAGAATCCCAGACGCCCTCTAAGGCTGGCATGTGAATGCATCACCTTGGACTTTTCCTGTAGGCTGCCTGGTACCGTAAACCGGGATAAAAACTCTCGGAGGCAGAGTTAAGCTTTTACTACTTTTACTTCTACTTTCTTAGAGCTTAGAGAGAGAAAGAAAGATTTTTAGAGAGAAAGATTAGAGCGAGCTTTTCTTCTTGTCTTCTTAGCCCTTAAAAAGACAAGGCCTGATTGCTTACCGCCCCTCTGGAGTAGACCAACTCACATGAAGCAGAAGAGCCACTCTGATAAGCTCAGTCAGAATTGTAAGAGATAATTCAACTGGTTTTTGTTTTAAGCCAGTGAGTTGTGGGGCAGTTTGCTACCCCTAAAGCAAGGGACAACTGAGATACTGGTCCAGACCAATTCCTTCAAAAGTGTACCAGGCATATGTGCCTTCATATGGCTTTTGCCCACTAACACTACATATATCAGCTTGTCTACAAGAAATGATCATTTCCCCCTTTTACTAAGCCCTCACTACTTAGCTTAGAGAAAGACTGAGCTGTTCTTCTGTCCTTGTAGCAATTCTGACGGAGTATCATTATCTATAAGTTGCCCAGTGGCCTCATGAATGGCAAGGGGGAAAACTCACTGAACTGTGGTAATGGGGGGGGGTTGTGGGGCTTTCCACCAACTTATTAAGGCATTCTCCTCACTACATGTGCCCATTTCATCATGCAAAGAGGCCCAGTGGCCTTGCTACCCTTACATGATAAAAACATAAAGTCAGGATGCAAATCCGGTCTCTGCTGTGTGTCATGGGGGTAATGGTGTCTTTAAAGCTCTTCTTGATGTTTCTTTCCCTCATCACTAGGAAAGTTTGTTCCCCTGAAGCCTTTCCATTATTGACACTCAGCTGAGAGAGTTTTCACCTAAATAAGAAGAATGACCCAGGTATATCATTCCTTGGTATTTATCCTAAAGAATTAAAGTCATCATATTATAGTGATACATGCATACCCATGTTTATAGCAGCTGAATTCACAATACCCAAACTATGGAACCCACCTAGGTATCCATCAATGGATGAATGGACAAAGAAAATATGGTATATATACACAATGAAGTTTTTTTCAACCATAAAGAAAAATTGAACTATGGCATTTGCAGGAAAATGGGTGGAACTTGAGACCATTATGTTAAGTGAAATAAGCCAAACTTAGAAGATCAAGGATCATAAGTTTTTTCTCATATGTGGAAAGTAGAGAAGAAAAAGGAAAATAAAGTTTGGGGGAGTCCCATGAAAATTAAAGGGAGGTAAGTAGAGTAGAGGAAAGGGACCAGGAAGAAGGAGAGAGAAGGGAAATTTCTCCAAAGTGAAAATACTGGGGAATGATATTGGCTTAATTATACTATTATATTTTGTACATGTATCATGAGATAATCAACAATTCAGACTTGTGGAGAGAGACAGGGTTTTTCTACAACCCCTAAATTCCCTTTACAGAAAAATAACCAGATTTGGCTGACTTGAACTAGGGAGTTTAGGGTCCAGATAGTGTTAGTGATTTGGGGGTAGTATCACAGGGAGTTGGAGTTGGGAACCATGTGACTCCCTGGGGAAGGGTAGCTTATCTGGAGCAGGAGAGCAGGATGGTCACCACTCCCAGGATCAGAAGACATCTGGGCTGAGGCACCAGGTGACCTATGCAGTCTATCATTGACCAAGAGGTTGTTATGCTATTGACTATACATTTAAGGGACATGTTTACATGTGTACTACTGTCAGCAGGAATCTCATTCAATCTCAGATGAACCTGGATATATATAGTAAAAGTATGTTGGTTTTGCACATCTGAATGCAGTGTATAAATTTTGACTCCCAGTACATATATTCAGGCTGGGTGACCTGGACCCAGTAGTTAGCTTCTCCAGGCCTTAGGTTCCCCACCTGTGAAGTGGGAGTGCTGGGCATCTATCTCAGAGCCATGTGCGGAGGGTCTAGGAACAGTGCTGGAAGTGGACTCGGTTCTGAATATGTGGTGGATGTTCCTGATCCTACTATGAAATTTACCACTGAATTTCCATCAGTAATTGTCTTTTCTGTCTTGCTACCTAGGCATTCAGTTCACTAGACTATGAGCCCCTCAAGGACAGGGTTTATATGTTTTTCAGTTTGTGTTTTTTGTGTTGACCATAGTGATGGGCATGTGGCAGGTGTTCAAATATGTTTGTTTAATGAGTTTATCCTGAAAGATAATGACAAGGCAGTCAAGGCTGGGAGTCCTCCAGAAGGGCTGACAGTCAATGTGGAGAACAAGAAACCAACATGGGCCCTGCTGCCAGTAGCCTTCTCCCTACTAGCAGCCTTCTCCCTCCTTAGTGGACCCACCCATGGTGTAGGTGATGCCAACAGAAATCCTGGGTTTGATGCTATGGGTCATGCTGGTCAAGATAGGACAAACCTGCTAGCATTCACAAAGGCAATCAGATGTTAATGGCATGAGGACTCTGGCCATCTTCCCTCAAAACCTGAACAGCTGCCTGGCAAGGAGAGGCGTGCCATCTATCCACTGAGAACCTAGAGGGGATGCTTCAGGCCTAAGAAATGATGTATAAGTTTGGGCAGGAGGGACCAAAGGGGATTTGTTTCATTAGTGGGAATAGCTAATGTGTCTGCATATTTATTCAGTGCCAGGCAGTGGGTCTGGACATTGTACGCATCACCTCTTTGAGTCTTCAAAACAACCCTCCAAAGAAGATCTCAATTTATAGTTGAGAAAAATGAAGGTCAGAGAATTCGAGTAATTTTTCCAGAGAAACAGCTAGCAAGTAGTAGACTGCAGACTTAGACCTGGGCAATCTTTTTTTTTTTTTTTTTTTTAATATTTATTTATTTGCTTTTAGTTGTACACAATGCATTTATTTTTATGTGGTGCTGAGGATCGAACCCGGGCCGAGCACAGTGCTAGGCGAGCGCTCTACCGCTGAGCCACATCCCCAGCCCTGACCTGGGCAATCTTATTCCTCATTTTATTCCTCATTATGGGACACCAGAATCTGTCACCCTGAAGTATGAAGAATTGTTGATCTGTAAACAATTAAGACAGTAGATGCAAGAAAGCTTCCTGACTTTCCTTTATTTGCCTACAAGCAGGATATATATTCAAAAAGACAAAAGGTGTCCTGCCCCTTGTGCCAGGGACTACAAAGTTTAGCCATTCTGGGCAGCTTTGGACCCTCATAGACTTGGAAATGGCACCAAATGAATCTCCATTAACAAGTTTTCCCCACTTGCTTTCATCTGCCATTAATCTGTCTTCCCCCAAACTGACACCTGTACAGACTCAAAGTCCTTTCCCTTTGCCTTGTCATTTCTCTAAAAAGAACTGTTCTTTGTTAAAAATGCTGCATGAGCAGGAATCAAAAACCAAAACCTCTTTGAGAACTGCTGATTCTCTAGGTGTCTGCCTTCCAAATATGAAATGCTCAAGTTAATAAACTTGTTTGTCTTTCCCTTGTTAATCTGTCTTTTGTAGCAGGTGTCTATTCCAACTAATAACCTATAAAGGTTATGATTGGTCCCTGACAGTGTCATATGGCACTCACAGAGGTAGGAAACCACATGCTGGTACACCTGCTTCTCAGTCGCCTCAGGAGGCTCCCCAGTTGGGATAAAATCCTGCACCTCATATCACTTGGGTCAGAAGTTGTCACATCTTTTGTTTTGTTTTGTTTTTCTAAATCCACCCCCACATACTATACAAGTGCAAATAACTCTAATCCAGTTAGTCTCTGGAGGGCTTTGGGAGGAAGGTGAACCAGACCCCTTGAGGCAGAAGCTCCCTGACTCAGTTCACTTTTCTGCTAAATAAATTATGACCCCTAAAATCTTCCATGATTCAGGGAATTGCAGCCCCAAATTATTTCATTTCACAGGACTTAACCTAGCCTATGTGGAGACTCTCAACTCCCAGTGAGGCTCCACTCAAAACATCACCCTAAAAAAGCGTCATAAGAAATAAGCATATATAGCAAATGGCAGGGTCTGGCTGTCAGCTGTGGAGCTATTACTATCAACATGGATACATGGCTGGTGTACAGCACAGTGGTGGGATGCTTGCCTAACATGGATACACGAGGATCAGGAATCTCCAAGTTGGCTACAACCATCACAAAGCTTGGAAATCAAGCCAACAGGATCTAACTGGCAGCCCTGGAAGCTGTGGTTCACATAAACAGGGACAGGTGTGGCTTCAGAGCTTGTGTTTCCTATTAGGAATCTCTTGCTTTTATCAGCTCAGCCTCCACCTAGAAATTTCAGGAAACTTCAGATGGTATCAATTCTATTCATTACACAAATACTCCAGATCACAGGACAATAAAATATAGGGAAGATATATCAAAGGAAAAAAAATCCAAAAACTATAGACTTTATGCATGGGAAAATCAACCCCTTTTCTTAATACATCATATATTTCTTCCAAAGCACTTCCTTGTGCCATTTCCCAAATTTCTGGTGCCATTATGGAGAGGCTACATTCTGTGCTCAGTTTGCAGGCTCAGGCCCTCTGGAGAAATGGTCTTTTTGATAACAGGCCATACATTGGTTCTCATATCCACGTTCTTAACATCTAGCTCCAAAATGAACAGGACCTGAAGGAAAACAAGTAACTCGGTTTCTACTTCTTCAATAGTTGACTGGAAGCAAATTAGACACAGTAGCTAAAATTTTTAGCAAAGCAATAAGAATTTGACACTTTGTGACTTTTAAAGAACCCATGAGAATTACTCAACAACCAAGACATAGAGGGTTAGAGTTAGGGTTAGGGTTGGAGTTAGAGTTAGGGTTAGGGCCTAGCAAGTACTTTTTCTTCTGGCAGGCTAAGAACCTGCTTATCACAAGGCCAGCTCCATCCATCAGCACACAGATGCTGTCCCTGTCATCAGTGGGTTTTCAGCCCCTTGACAGCACCTGTCTGGTGATCTGCGCTGATGTGCCAGCTGCTCTCCTGTCCTTGCTGAGCACAGGGACAGCTTTCCTCCAGCCCCTGCTCCTCCTAGCCCACACTCCTCCTCCTCATGCCCCAACACACACACACACACACACACACACACACACACACACACACACACACAACTGCGGGTGACAAACGAGCAGTCAATTTAATTTTACTTCAGTCAGCGAGAGCAGGCAGCAGATGGAAGGCCACAGAAAGCACCAAGTGCTTTTGGCAGGACAGAGGGGGTCCGTTGGGGGGGCTGTCACCATAACAACCGGGAAAGCATTGCTGAAGTTTCTATTCTGGTGCTGCCCCTAATTACTATGAATGTTTCATTCGGCCCTGTGATCAGTCCTCCCCAAAGCAGCCGGTTACCGGCAGAGAGCTTGTTTTCTTCTCTCCAGAAAGTTGGCCAAAGACCACAGTTGTGTTTGTTTCATTTTTTTGTTGTTTTGTTTTGTTTTTTAAAAAAACACTGCCAGGGTTAAGAATGTTTCGTCTTACATTTTATTGTAAGAGCTCAGATGCCCCTAGATTCCCTCCAAACGCTATGTTGAGAAATAAAAGGCAAGCCAGCAGCATTAACAAATTTAGTGTTTAAACATGTGTAGAGAAAAAAAAAAAGATCCTCACTTAATAGGTCTCTATTGGCCCCTCTGACAGACAGATCAATATGAGGATATTTTTGAAAGTTCCACCTTCCCTGTTTCTATATTAAAATTTCATCCCAGGAAAGCTTAGGTGGACATTCAGCCAGCTTTCAAATGGAAATCGGGTGGGGTGAGTTAGGTGTGGCACTGAAGGGCAGAAGTGAGACCAATTTTCAAGGGGGATAACAACTCAATTTGTTTTTTAAAATTTATTTATATTAATTGTTCCAAAAACGTGTGTTAGCCTACCAAAAATATATATAATACTGAATGATAAATACACTAGAAAGTTGGCCTCAGAAAAACAATGGGTAAGGAACACAAATAGACACATACCATATGATTCTGCACATTTACTAAAGGAAAAAAAGATGCCATACTTCAGGACGTTCACATCTCTGGAAGCAGGAAGAAGCACAACCCTCCTGATGCTGACAGAGAGGCATCCAGGGAGCCTTCCATTGGTGCAGTCTCTGGCCAGCCTCTTCTGTGGATCACTGAGTCAGAATCAAAGGGGCATCATTTTAAAAAGCCTATCTGTTATTACAATATGCTTTTCTATTTAAAAATTAAAAAAATATTTTCAAGATACAAATAAAGGAAAAATTCTACAAAAATCTTCTAAGCTCTGGAGAAAGACAAAAAACTATGATTCTCAATCAGGAGAGTATAATATAATCTTTCAGGTAGTAAAAGACAAAATTACAACAATTCCAGCTTCCCAGATCTTAATTGGCTATATTTGTAATTATCGGATCTTGAAGAAGCCAGGACCCAAAATGGTTCAGAATGCCTACCCACCATATGAGCATTTCCATTTATAGCTAGAGAAAAGGAAGTGACATGTATAAAATGGAAGTGAGAAAGAGCCTGATTGGTTACTGCTCAGTATGTCTTCTGTGGTTTGAACAGTTGGCTGCTTCTGATCAGCTGAGACTCAGCTACTTGTTATAAGAATACGCTACAGACTATCTATATCTCGAGTTAGGTTACAATTTTAGGCTAATCTTAATTCACTTTAACAGGAGTATGTGAAATTTCTCCATTAGTCAAAAGGATGAGAGCAATTAAAAGAAACAAAGTAGTCTTTCAGTAAGATGATGTAGGGAAGAAAAGTAATAACTTTACCCACCACAAGTCATGTCTGACACTCTTAGAACCAAAGACAGTTCAACAAAAGAAAAACATAACAAGTTATTTATGAAGTTTTATGACAGGAAATACTTAAGCAATGAAGAACTAAAGACCCAGAAAAAACATGTATTTTTCCGAATTTCTTTTTTTATAAAATGATACATAAAAATATAAAAATTGTACATATTTATGGAATGCCATCTGATGTTTTAATACATGTATACATTATGTAATGTTTTAGTCAGGTTAAACATATATCTCCTCAAACTTATTATTTATGATAAAAAAGTAAGAAATCTTTTTTTCTAAAACTGTATATTTTGATGCTAGACTCAATGAAGAATGGATAGTCATGTAGAAATGTGATGGGACAAAATGAGGATCTGTCCTAATGGTAATAAGCTTGGAGAAACAGAGCAAGACTGTTTCTTCAGAATTTTTGGCCTCTTTGTGATTTCATGCCTTTCTTTCCCATATAGGGCAGAACATCTGTCACATTAGGATTTTTAAAAAAATATTTATTTATTTACTTTAGTTGTACACAATGCAATGCATTTATGTTTACGTGGTGCTGAGGATCGAACCCGGGCCACACACATGCGAGGCGAGCGCTCTGCCACTGAGCCACAACCCCAGCCCCCCACATTAGGATTTTAATCACCTATTTCAAGAAGGTAGGTGAGATAATTATGGCCTATCTTTAAACAGAAAGGTGGAGGTCATAGTAATTGTCTTGCTTCTGAAGCCTTTCTAATCTTTAGTTCTAATCACTTTAGGGTAGCATTTGCTGAGTCCTGATAAGATGTAGCAAAGACAAAGTATCAAGCTAAACTTTTGAATACTAGAAACTACCTAAGGAATTATGCCATTGAAACCAGTAGTGACACCCATCCTAAAATTCATACCAAATTTCAAGGGACCCCAAAGAGCTGAAACAATCTTGAAAAAGCTTGAGGATTGATTTCAAAACTCACTACAAAGCTATAGTAATTAAATCAGTTTGGTTCTGGCACAAGGACAGACACATAGACCAATGGAGTAGAATAGAATCTCCAGAAATAGCTAATCACAGTAGCACATGCTTGTAATTCTAGCAACTAGGAGGCTGAGGCAGGAGGATCACATGTTTAAGTCCATCCTGGACAACTTAGTGAGACCCTGTGTCAAAATAAAAAATAAAAAGGGCTAGGGATGTAACTCAGTGGTTGAGCAACAACCAAACTTCCTTAGTCCTAGTTTTAATCCCACTTTACATGTCCAAGTTTCTCAAATCTTTCTGCTCTGCTTTCTGCTCCTGATTACCGAAAAAAAAACTTGTCTAAAAGCTGCCAGCAATACCCATGCCACTGCCTGAACACTATGCTGCCTAGAAAAATTTTCCATAAGATTAGTTAATCCATCACATTTAAATTCAGCCTTACAAAAAGTCTCAGGACATGAGCAAAATGAAGGCAACTTATTTGCCAGAACATAATATGAATGGCCATTAGTCCAATTTCCAAGAGCGTCCACCCTTCCTCTGAAACCCCATGAGCCCAATCTTTACTCTCTACAGTCTTATTAGCATTCTGATCTTTAGACATCCCACCAGAATTGCCCAGTAATCTTTGTTTACAATAATCTAAAACTTTCCCAGCTTACTTCTCTAAACTTTTCAAAATTCCTCCCACAAATTCCAAAAAGCTCCAAAAGCTTTTGAATCACATTGTTAGGTTAGTCACAACAATGGCCCAACTTCTTGGTACTCATTTCTGTTTTCGTCAACTTTTTTTTTTTTATCTCCGTGACCAAAAGACATGAGAAGAACAATTAGAGGAGGAAAAGTTTATTTGGGAGCTCACAGTTTTAGAGGTCTCAGTCCGTAGAAAGCTGTCTTCCTCAGGGCTTGAGATAAGACAGGACATCATGGTGGATGTGTATAGTAGAGAAAAGTGGCTAAGAACACAGCACAGCAAGCATAGAGAGAGCTCTGATCAACAAGGACTAAATATATACCCCAAAGGTATGCCCCCAGTGACCCACCTCTTCCAAGCCACAACTTGCCTGTTTAGAGTTACCATCTGGTTAATCTCTATCAGGGGATTAATATACTAACTAGGTGTTTAGGCACTCATAACCCAATCATTTTACCTCTAAACTTTCTTGTATTGTCTTACACACAAGCTTTTGGGTGACACCTCACGTCTAAACCAGAAAACTATGGTTCAATCCCTAGTACTGAAAAAAATAAAACCCAGAAATAAACCCATGCACACATGATCAGTTAATTTTTGACAAGTATGCTAAAATCAAGTTGTGCTGAGAAAACTGGATGTTAAAGGGTACTGGAATATATTGCAAAGGATGCCTTTTGGGCATATAGATTATTTTGAGCCAAGGTCATTTAGAAAAAGCAGACATAGAAAAACTAAAAATAAAAGGGGGGGGGGGTAAAGTTCCATTTAGAGGGATATTTCTCTCTTTAACTCCTATCAGTGGAGAAGGCACTGACTTAAATCTGCATAACCAGCCTTATAAAAGAATCTTTATTTATCATACTTTTCCTATCACCTTTTCTCCCCCACCCACAAGTCCCAAGCTCCTTTTCCTTTTTAAAACCTAAGATGATGTTCTAACCACTTCTTTAGGTCATTCATCTCTGGTCCTCCCGTGAGTACATGCGTGATCACATGTATATGAACTTCTGTTTGTTTTTCTCCTGTTGATCTATCTTTGGCCAATTTATTTTGCAGGGCCACATCTGAGGAAATTAAGATGGGTTGAGGAAAATATTTTTTCCCCTTTCTTACAGAATACACATGCAAAAGAATAGCACTGGGCTTTACCTTACTCTCTATATAATAATTAACTAAAAATGGATTAAAGACATAAATGTGGGAACTAAAACTATAACTTAAAAAAAAAAATTGAGTAAAAGACTGAAGACATCAGATTTGGCAAAGGTTTTATGGATATAACACCAAAAGCACAGGCAACAAAAGAAAAATAAATTGGACTACATTGAATTCAGTTTTGCACAACAAAGGATACTCTCATAAGAGTGAAAAGACAACTTGAAGAATGAGGGGAAATATTGACAAATCATCTACCTGAGAAGGGATTAAGATCTAGAATATACAAAGTACTCATACAACTTAATAACAACAAAATAAACAGCCTGATTTTACAAATAGGCAAAGGACTTGAGTAGACATTTCTCCAAAGGTATATGGACAGCCAATAAGCACATGGTAAGATGTTCATCATCACTGGTAATTAAAGACATATAAGTCAAAACTATAATGAGGTAACTATTAGGTGGCTATTATTAAAAAAAAAAAAAAAGGTGAAAAAGAAAATGAGTTTTGGCCAGAATGTACAGGAATTGGAATCCAAGTGCATCACTGGTGGAAATGTAAAATGGTACAACTGCTGTGGAAAGCAGTTTGGTGGTTACTCAAAAACCTGAATTTAGAAATGCCTTATAACTTAAAAATTTCACTTTTGGGCATAAACCCAAAAGAACTGAGACCAGGGATTCAAACATATAACTTGTACATCACTGTTCATTGCAGCATTATTTACAAGGGCACTATCCCATTATTGGGAACTTTGAATTATACAATTTACACATAAAACGGAGCAGGATAGGAAATAGACTTTTAAATGGCAACAACAACAACAACAAAAAAAAAAAAAACCAAAAAACTCCTAACAGGTGAAGCCTAGTTTTAAAATCACAATGCAAGATCCTTGAGTCCATTGAGATGCTGCATAAATGTTTGATGAATGAGTACAATTGTGCAATTACTCATGCTTCAAATCCCTGCTCAAAAGTACCTCCTTTGAGAAGCCATCCCCTCTTAGCCTGTATGCCTATGCTTCAACGTACAACTGTGTATTTATCCCTGCACTTAGCAGAAGGTGGGGTAGGAAGAACGTGATCTTTATAGAGGACTAAGCACAAGCAGGAATCCCATCCCTCCCCCACCATAAGCTGTAGGCCTTTGGGCAAGTTACTAGGCCTTCCCAAGTTTCCTCATTTGGAAAGCAGAGAAATCATTGCTACTCTTAGAATTATTATTGGTTCAGTACAAAGAGCACAAAGCACTCAACAAATAGATGCTATTATCATGGCTATGGTGACCTGTCTCCATTCTACTAGTCAAATGAATTCTCCCAGAAAGGAATGTGTTTCAGCATCTCTTCCCCTAACTCCCCTCACCAATGACACAGAGCTCCTGACCCATAGTGAAGGACCAGTGAATGAATGAATAAGCAAGTGAGTGAATGTATGAATGTTGGATCTACTTATTGTCCAAAGGGCCCTCTTAGAGTAGGAATGGCTATAGGCAGAGCAGCACACATAAATCAACCACCTCAGGTCCTCAAAGCAAACACTCACCTTCTTTTCTTTTTTAAATTTATTCGAAGTTGTATATATAACAACAGCATGCATTACAATTCATAATACATATATAGGCCACCGTTTTACATAACACTGTTTGTATACAAAATACATTCATACTATTCATGTCTTCAACCATGCATTTAGGATACTGATATCCATCTCATTCTACCATCTTCTTTTTTTTTCCCCCTTCATACCCCCTTGCTCCCTCTCTTCCCTTCCCTCCCCATTGACCTTTCTAGTGTTCCTCTAATCCTCCTATGTTCCCCGACCCAACTCCATTGTGGCTCAGCCTACTTATATCAGAGAAAACATTTGGCATTTAGAATATATAAAGAACTCAAAAATCTTAACACCAAAAAAAAAAAAAAAAAAAAAAAAAAACCCAAATAACCCAATCAATAAATGGGCCAAGGAACTGAAAAGACACTTCTCAGAAGAAGATACACAATCAGTCAACAAATACATGAAAAAATGTTCAACATCTCTGGCAACTAGAGAAATGCAAATCAAAACCACTCACCTTCTTTTGACAAGCAGTGGCCTCCCCCAGATGGATTCTCAGGACTTCAGGGTGGTGCAACCCCCCCACGTTGCCCTGAATCGGAAGGCCTTCTGCCAAGAATGTCATCTCTTGGCTTCTGTTTTGGATTTCAGTGATGTTTGTTTTTCCCAAAGCAGTCATGACCTTTCAGAATGTCTGAAATGTAATATTCCCAAAAGATATGCTCATCCCTCCTACTTTTTAGAAAATATTAAAAGAAATCAATGTGCTACTTCTACAGTAACTGAGCTTTCTCTGTCAGTTCAGTAGTGATAAGACATAAGTTCTCTCCTTCATTAACCTTAAACCAGTGGTTCACAACAGGGTGCTGAGTGGATAATTTTGCCCCTCCCACGAGGGGATATTTAATAATGTCTGAGACATTTTTGGTTGTTGTGACTTGTGTGCATATAGAGGGTGGTAGTACTATGAGCAACTATTGGTTAGAGGCCAAGGTTGCTGCTAAGCATCCTACAATGCACAGGATAGCCTCACATAGCAAATGTCTATCTTGCTTCAAATGTCAGGAATGCTGAGGTTGAGAACCCTTCTCTGTCCCATCTTCAGAAATATCAGCTCATCCGTTGTTTAGAGAGGACTTTCTCAATTTTTAATATGCATTGATCTTCTGGGATCTTGTTAAAATGCAAATTCTGATTTGGTAATTGTGGGGTGGAGTTTGAGTCTTGGTATTTCTAACAAGCTCCCAGGTGAGGCCAGACAATACTGCCAATTTATGGACACACTTTAAACAACAAGGGTAAAAGGCAAAAAAATGTCTATATTATAAGGTGAGGAAACCAAAGACATAAGTGCTAAAATTAGTGTAGTTACAGATCTTACTAGTTCTTGAACTGAGAAAAAAACTTTGAAATTCTGCAAACATATGAAGCATCAGAATTTGCAGGACCTACTATCAGACCAGGATGCTGGGACTTCCTATCAATATAGAAGGTGAGTATACTGGGGAAAGTGGGTGAGAATTGAAGATGGGGAAGTAGGGGGTGAGTGGTGGGTGGATACACATTCTACTGGAGGTAGAAAAGGCTTAAAGGGAAAAGACTTCAGAAAGATTATTAGGGGGAGGGAAGATGAAGTGTGCTCCTGGAGGGAAGTGTAGGCAGCACAGGCCCACAAAGAACACAAATCACTTAACAAATAGCATGTAGCATGTGGTCTCCCTCCTCTTTGCAGAGTGTGGGAATGTGAATGCTAGAGCAGAAACAGATGTAACTTTGGGACAATGACCTAACTTCCTCAAGCAACAAGTGTGGGCCTTCTCTGGGAAACTATGTATACTGACGTGAGTAGGCAATGTTCAGACCCAGTGGCGGGAAATCTCACTCCCCACTACTAAGGCATTGTTGAGGGCCTATAGGTGTTCAAGAGTTTATACCTATTGACAAGGAACCAGCTAGAGAAAAGGAGGATGATTCTGCCCCAACCCTTCTTCCCTCTGCAACTTTTCTCAACTCAGAAGTCACCTCTGGAAAGTAGGGAGGAAGCTGCCTCAAATCTTGTGTTAAGAGAGAAAATTGTAAGAAATCTGATTTTGCAGATCTTCATCAGCTTTATTTGCAATTCTAGAAATTTTGCAGAACTTCAACCTCACTACATGAGCAAAATTTTAGTTATAGCCAGTGAAAAGGAAGTGATGAAATGCAAGTGAGAAAGAAAGACAGTCTGATGGGTTACCGCTTGTGTCTTATTTGAACATGGTTTGAATAGTTGGCTGCTTCTAGTTGGCTGAGACTCAGCAACTTTCTACAAGATAGGTTACAGTCTACTCAGATATTAAGTTAGGGTGTAGTTCACCATGTATGGAGAAAACTTTAGGCCAAACTTTGAACATGTTTAAAGGCAGCTGTCTGGCAAACTTAATTCAATTTAACAATCCCCTATCAATTTGGACATTGACATCACTCTGTCATCATAATGCAGGGACCTACTTGGTCTCAGATTGTTCTGAACAATAGGGGAACAGTGTATTTTGTAAGGTAGAAATAGGGAAACAGAACAATAAAGAAAAGCAAACACGGGCTGGGGTTGTGGCTCAGCAGTAGAGCACTTGCCTAGCATGTGCGCGGCCCAGGTTCGATCCTCAGCACCATGTAAAAATAAAATCGCATTTTGTATAACTAGAGCAAATAAATAAATATTTTTTAAAAAAAAGCAAACAAATAAACCTAAGGGCTGGAGATGTGGCTCAGTGGTTCAGCACTTGCCTAGCATGTGTGAGGCCCTGGTTTGGATCCTTAGCCCTGCAAACACACACAAAAAAACTAGCTGATATCAAGTTATTTTAGGTTTTTTTTTTTTTTAATAAGGGTTAAAGCACAGGGGACTTCTTTATGGTGCTGACTCAGCAATATCGGAATCTCCCATCTTCACAAAAAAGCCATCCGTTTGGCAATCTACCTGTTCCCTAAAAGCTTCATTTTGATTATGTGGCATTTAGCAAGAATGATCCCCTTTTGGTTTCCTCTACCCTTTTGGATCTTAGTGCAAGATCTTAGTCCAACACAAAGGTTTCCCATACTTTTTTTTAAAAAAATTTATTTATTTACTTTAGTTGTACACAATGCAAATTGCATTTATGTTTACGTGGTGCTGAGGATTGAACCCGGGCCGCACACGTGCGAGGTGAGCACTCTGCCGCTGAGCCACAACCCCAGCCTTTTTTTTTTTTTTTTTTTTTTTTTTTAAATACCTGGTTGCTCCTGCAGCCACAGATGTGAGCCTGAGGCAGGCTGAGAAGCAATCAGAGGAGGAGGATGGGATTATATTCTCCATCTGCTACATCAGTAGTCAGTTCAGAAGCTCCACACTGGACCTGGATGTAAACCATAGAATCCATTTGCTTTGCAATATGCAATTTTTTTTTTTTTTTTTTGGTTCTTCTGTTCTTCTTTTAAGGAATACAGCTTTAGTACTTTCAAGTACAAATAGTAACTTAAACTTGGCTAACAATAACCTGAGCTTGTTGCCTAAATTAGGAAAAGTGCTTTATTTTAATGTATAGTTAAAAATGATTTATAGTTGGCACAATTACTCATGAGTAAAAGACTATTTCTATCATGTATGAAAATAACTTCACATCTTAGGGAGACATCTTGTTCTGCAATCACTTGCTTAGGCAACCCCTTGCCCCATACATAGTTCAAATATAAACATTTCTCCTAGATCAGAATATACGTAAAATTATTGAGATACAAGTTGATGAATTTTTCCCATATTGCTATAGATGTTGAATTGGTGATAGAGACCAATATAGGGCAAAGGAGATTTTTCCTTTTACCCTCTGACAATTCAGTGATTTGAGTGTCTATAATAAACAAATAGTAGACAAATCAACAGGAGAAAGTCATTTAATGTATTATGTGCATATATATGGGAGCCTCACAACATATGAAAGTTGAAGGAAGGCCAGATGGTTGAGGTTTATATAACAACCTAAGCTACAGAAAGGCTTAGGGTTTCTGAGAGGAGATGGAAACAGTTATGAAAGGGGAAGGGAAGGATATGCATGGTGAATAAATGCTGTCTTGTTACTCAGATAATGTCTCCCAGGTAGCAGCCCTCAGGAGAATAGGTGATAGGCTGTGTGTTAGTTAGCTTTCCATTACTATATCAAATATCCAAGATAACCAACTTATAAAGAAAAAAGGTTTATTTTGGCTCATAGTTTTGGAGGTTCCAATTTATAATCAGTTGGCCCCATGGCTTTGGATGAGACAACACATCATGGTAGAAGCGAAGGATGGAACACATTTTTCACTTCATGGCCAGAAAGCAAATGAGAGAGAGAGAAAGAAAATAATGAAGGTTCTTCAATTTCCTATGAGGACACACATCCAGGATCCAAAGACCTCCTTCTAGACTCCACTCTTAAAGGATCCACTACTTTCCAATAGGATCACCCTAGGAACAAAGACTTTTTTCAAGATCCAAACTATAGCACTCTGCCAAAGTCTCTTTAAGCAAGACAGGCACTGACATTTCGTCTCCTTCCTGTGATGCAAGTTGATCTTCTCCAGTTGATGGAATCTCAGGAAGAGGGTTCATGACAATTGCATTTTGCTGTAGAAATTGCTTGCCAAAGCTCCATATTTTGAGATACTGCTTTCTGAGCCCCAATACCAGCCTTTTTTCAACCTGAGCACTTGTAACAAGGACAGTAAGTCTAAAGTAGCAAAATTATGCCTGTTCACAAGACGACTATGAGCATGCTAAAACCCATGAGCTTTTATCCACACAATAACTTGACAGTTTAAGCATGCAAAAACATATTTTCATTTGGGCACCTTCAGGTAGAGTAGAAGCAGTTGAATTATTTAAGCTGTAATAAGTAAGTGTGTTTGCAATGGGTGGGATGTTATTATGAAATGTATACTTTGATTTTCACTGATAGTTCCTAACTCAAAGCTCCTATATCCTTTATAATTGACTACAGCAATAAGAGTCTAATTGTTTAGATAATTGGCCTTTTGTCCTTAGTTCCTGAAACATCTCCAGAGCTCTAAAGGTGAAAGACAATCTTTTGTTTTTTATTTAAAAAAAAAATGTCCCTTTGAACTACACCTGAGTTTATGTTAATGAGGTGGTTATACAAAGTCCCTAGATAACCACAGGATTAGGGACTGGTTGCCAGGAAAACCAACCACAACTCAGAGGGTTGAAATTTACAGTCCCATATCCCACCTCTAGGGAGGGAAGAAGAGCTGAAGGTTAACTGGATCACCAATTGCCAATGATTTGAACAATCATGCTCATGTGATAAAGCTTCCGCAATACTCACCAAAGTTGGTTTTTGTAAGTTCTGAATAGCTGAATATGGTGAGTTCCTGTAGGCCAATGTGCCCAGAGGGGGCATGGAAGTTACACACCTCTTCCCACAAAATAAGACTTACACATCTCTTCCATGTCTTTCATAGAAAACATGTGAGTTGCAAATGGGTGTTTTCTTGAGTCCTAGAAAATTCATCCAATGCAAGGACAGAGTAGTGGTCAGAAGAGGTCAGAAGCACAGGTGAGAACTTATTACTTATAATTGGCATCTGGAATGGGGACATTTTTGCAAAACTGAAGCCTTCACTTGAGGGAATCTGGTGCTATCACCAGGTGCCTAGTGTCAGAATTAAATTGAACTAGAGGCCACCCATCTAGTGTCCATAGGAAAATCTACTACAGAATTGTTTGTTTGCTTGCTATGTGAGGAAAACTCCATAATTGCCTGGCCAAAGAACATTCTGTATTGTGTGTGAGAATATAGTAGAAGAAAGAAGTAGAGTTGCGTGTTTTTTTGTTGTTGTTTTATTTTTTTTCATACCCAGAGTATAACTGTAACTTGCAGGTCTGAGAAAGACTGGAAATACCACTTTATGCTCACCTGATCATTCAGCCTGATAAAGCTGGTGGTGATGGTGCAATTCCCATTTGGGGGTATTGGGATTAGAACATGATATTCTATAATATGACACTTTGGGATGCTGAGTATTTTAAGCTGAAGGAAACTGAGATATCTTAGAAACAGGAAGATTACTCTCTGACCTTCTCCTCCCTTACATTCCCCTGAAGCAGGTCATTAAAGAATTCTCTGACCTATCACCCCTGAACATTGTTTTTAAGACTCATTCCAGAAGGGTCCTGCTCTCTGCCTGGAGGCCAGCTATTATGATTTTTTTCTTATTAATCTTTCTTTTGTTATAGGAACCTCATTCATGAACTTTGTAATGGGTGAAGAAAAGATAGTACTTTTTCTTCTCTATAGGAATTTATTCTGGAAAAATTTACTTTCCTCAAACAGGCTCTGGGAAGTTTTTATCATACATTGTCAATAGATGGCAACTGGGCATGTCTATATTGCTTTTAATTTTAATCGGTTGTCAGAGTTTAAACTCTGGGGAAATCCCCCTAAAGATATGGATTTCCCACTTCTCTGGAAGACTGAGAAGATCTGGCTACATGAGACCAGCATTCCTGAGGGCTATACATGTGAGCACAGCTGCCTCTTTAGACACACCCTTGCCCTCACCTACATCAGAGAAGGTCTGGACAGCATGATCTGTCCAGCATGAGGCACAGTTAATCTACCATCTTTGTGCTTCTTCATGATTGGTAGGGTTATCAGGAAAATGAGATCATTTTTTGTACCCAAACTTGTAGCAAAACTGAAAGTAGACTAAGGCCTCCCAAACAGGCAGGGGAGAGGGTGGGGAGTGATATTTCTTTATAAGTGAAATACCTGAGTACTGTGGAGGATTGATTGGTTCTAGGCCCTCCCTTTGGTTAACAAAATCCACAGATGCATAAGTCCCTTATAATGAATGGCATAGTCTTTGCATATAACTTACCCACATTTGCCATCATACTTCAAATAATTTCTAGATTATGTAATATTTCTAGATTATTTAATATGTATTAAACCTCATACAATGTAAATGTCATGTAAATAGTTGTTATACCGTATTGTTTAGGGGATAATGATATGAAAAACTCTGTACATGTTCAGTGAGAAGCAAAATTTTCCTAACATTTTTGATCCTTAGTTGATTGAATCTGGATATAGAATCAGCAAATTCAGAAAGCATGCTGAATATTGCTGATTCTTAGCTGTTTACTATGCAAAGTTTGCCCATAATTAGAGAACATTATTATTTTTAAGCTTACTTATTGTTAGTTACTGTGTGACTTACGATATTTGAGTTTCTATCCCGAGTGTTGTTTCTTTGATTCAAAAGGGTGGGTCCATTGACATGTCAACTAAATGCAACATGGGAATATTGTTTGGCATGTGATTCCAATAAACCAGCCCTAGTAATAAAATTTTGAGACAATCTGTGAAATATAAACACACACTGAGATTTAGATGGCATTAAGGAATTATTGAGCTTTTTTGCCATGATAACAGGATTTTTAGTTTTGTTTTAAAAATACTCATTTATCAAAGACACACAATGAAATATTTGTAGGCGAAAAGACATGGCTTCTGGGATTTGCTCTAAAATATTCTGAAGAATGTGCACTATTGAATATTTTCCATAATAAATGACTTAATAAAGAATGCATACCTCAATCTAAGAGTCAATGATTCCATTCTCTCATGCAAAGGAGTGTTTGGTTTCTTTTACTTTTTTTTTTTTTTTAATTTTAGTTATCTCTCAAAACATCTATGTATCAACCTTCCTGCAGTACCACTCATTTCTTTCTTTATTCTGAGAAACATCTTTTAACAGCACAGTTCATTGCAATATATTACTGGATTAGCTAATAGCCATTTTTATTTAAACCACTTATTTTAAAATTATATATTTATGAATCACGCATTTATTTATATTTTACATATAACAAATTAAATTATAATTTAAAATAAAATTTCAGGGCTGGGGTTGTGGCCTAGCACGTGTGCGGCCCAGGTTCGATCCTCAGCACCACGTAAAAATAAATGCATTGTGTACAAATAAAATAAATATTTAGAAAAAAAATTTAAAAGGACATTTATTTTAAAAGGAGAATTTTCATATTTCCAGAGGTGTTTTATCTCCAGGCCTTCGTACAAGCCAGACCAGGTCAAAGTTGCCAGCAAGGGCCTGACTGTCCAGGACACATCCTTGAAGAGCAAACTCTGCAGGTCCCAGAAGACCTCTTCCCCCAGCACCTTTTCTGTTCCTCACTGAGACCCATAACAAATCCTGGGGATGTGCTCAGTGATGTGGCTCACACAGGGGACTCATTCCATAGGGTTTACAGAGTAGCTAATTGCATTTTGAGTCACAGTAACTGAGACTTTCAATTTATTAAGATATTTGTGTTTCAAACAACCTAATTCCAGATAAGAATTTTCTGGAGAAATTACTTGAAGCTAGAAATGATCCTTTCCTAGGTCCAGAAATTCTAGTTTTCTGTTCCCATGCCTGACACAATTCTCTTCTTGAAAGGCATGGGGGCCCAACATGTCCCTTGTATCATCCAGCTCAAATTTTAGAAAGATAAAGAGTTCAGTGTAGTGAGTTGCTCTGCACCCTCCTCCTACACCAAGAGAAAGTGAAAGCAAACTTACTTGTCAAGGGAAGGTGTAGTTTTTCATAGGAGTGGGACCATATTATTAACCTCAACTCAACTTTTATTTTGTAGTCACTTCTCAGTCTCCTTAAGAGTATTGTAAAGGACCCTCGACCCTTGGTTCACAGATTACAGGACAGAACCTTATCATTTGTATCACAGACATAGTCTGCCTTCTAAGTGAGTAGGAGTGGATGGTAGTGTAAGTTATTCATTACTAGATTGAATTCCCAGACTGGTCCTTAACAAGCTGTGTGAATTTGGACAAGTCTCTTAGCCTTCCTGGATCTCCTCTTTCCTGTACATATTCACATATCATTCATGTGAAATACTGAACATACAACTTGATAACAGCCAGACCATATTTAAAAAGAGAACTCTAACCCAGACTCTGTAGCAACCAGTCTAGAAAACTAATTCCTTATCTATATTAACCAGCCCAACAAACCAAACATACCATCTACAAGTCAGACTTATAGGCAGCCAGACCACTCTCTCTAGCAAGCAATCCAGGAAAGCAAGTACCCTCTGCCACAATTGGCTCAAATGTCCAAGACTAGATTCATGATCAACTGCTTTCCTGATTTTTATTCCTGCTTCCCATTTTGGGACTAATAAAAAAATGTCAAATATGCCCTCCTCCAGCCAATCTCATAGAACACCCCATTTCTGGTTATCCTGCCTTCACTTTCCCATGGAGACAGCCTCCAGTCAGATTACACCTAAAGCTTCCCTTTTTTCCAAGTAGAAGGCTTTCCACTTCTCTTACTGCCTTTGAATCTCTGCCAAAATGCAAGCAATGATGGCCAACTCTCTTGCAAGCTCTGACTAGCCTCTGCGAGCTCCTATTTGGGCTGTCTTCATTTATTTCTACATGAGAATAAAATAGACCAGGCGATCCATATATGGTCTTAATATTTTTGAATTCTACAAGAACTTCCTTTTTTTATACTTTTTACTTTTTAATGTGGTGCTGAGGATCTAACCCAGTGCCTCACACATGCTAAGTGAATGTTCTACCTCTGAGCCACAACCCCAGCCCCAAGAACTTACATTTTTAAAAAAAAATTTTACTGAGCAACTAATTAATGCCAATCACTCTGCTTGATGCCGGAAATAAATGGTAAATTCCAGGTCTAGCAAGACAGAATGTCATAACTCAGATATTTTGCAGAAATAAATATAAAATCATAACTATGACAAGAAGAAATATACCATGCTCTGTGCGCCTAAAGCAGTTGGCCTAGTCAAGGAGGCCAGAAGAAATTTATCTGAGAAAGTGGCACTAACAGAGATTTGAAAAGTGATGAGAATTTGGCAAATGAAGAAGAAAAAAGAGAAGTAGGGTCCAAGCTAAGGTCATGGGTGGGAAGAAGCATAGAGAGTATGAGACCCTGGCAGAAGGTGAGCCCAGATGGAGCCCACAGAGCAAGGGAGACAATGCCAGAGGAAGTGTGAGAGAGAGCAAGGGGCCAGGTCACATAGGATCTCATGGTCATTGTTAAGGAACTTTGCCTCAATCAGAAACTGTCAACAACAGCAGCATAATAGCCAACACTTACTGAAAGCTAATTTTCAATAAGTGCATATCAGCACACTTCCAAATGCTTTAGGAATGTGATAAAATTAAAGCAACATCTATTATTTATTCCAAGTCAAAATCCTAATCAGAGCTGGATAAGAAGTGCAAGAGAGTAGAGGCAGGTATAAAATTTAGGACGTAAAAATGAGAGGACTTGACAATGAATAGGGTATAACAAAAAGGAAAGGGGGAGATTTCAAAGACCAGTGAAAGTTTTGGTTTTTGAAGAGGATAAATTATATTTTTCACTAGGATGATGAACAACAGAAGAAGATCTTGAATCAGAAGAGTTCGAGGCACCCAAAGGAGGTATCAAGAATTCAGCCAGTTTTTGTAGGCAGAATGGTCCCCTTAGAGAAGTCCACATTCTAATTCCTGGATCCTGTGAACATGTTACTGTTACTGAACACAGATTTGGAAGCTCATCCCATGGAAAATCCAATGACTGAGAGATGAGTGTTGAGAAGGAGGAAAGGCTCTATTTGGTGGCCAAAGAATGGAGAAGAGGGAACTTTGCTCACGAATCAGTCTTTCAACCTCAGGGGGTTGAGAGGTGTTACAGATATAGGATAGAGGTAATGAGGGAGAGGAAAAGCTATTAAAGGGGAGGGATATTGATGTCTTTTCTGGGAATGAGTGGCAATCTTCTAGGAACTTCAGTGCCACCTATTTTTCACTCCTTTCATGGTCTGATATTTCCAATAATGGAGGCTGGTAGGTGTGTCTTTGGCCTTGAAGTGGGGAGAGTGGGGAAAAACTAGACATGTCTAGGTCAAATTAATCCTATATTGTAGTTTCAGATAAAGCATTTCTCAAATGTTCAACAAGTCTACATGCAGAGCTGAGTAGAATCTGACCCAAAGGTTAAGGAACAAAGAAGACAGACATAATATGAAGACAGATGCCAAGCCTTTTCATCTCATTTTATTCACCTAATGGAAATCTGTAGGCCCAAGTGAAGAGCCACTTCTTTCAGCAAGGGTGGTCTTAAGTTTCTGAAGAGCAACCATTATTATCATTGTATGTCAGATGTGTTATATACACCAAAGCTAGTGGGAGATTAATAATGTGTTGTCCAGCTGTGTGACCTCCAAACTTAACAATTTTTAAGTCAACTAAGAGCTAGAAGGTTTATTTGTGTTTTTCCCCATCAACATTACCTTACATGGAATTTGTGATTAGGGTTAGGAACCTTAACAAATATTCCTGGATTACCTTAGTGGGCCCTGTAAAATCTCATAAGACCTTAAAAGCAGAGAGCTATGCAAAGCAACCAAATTAAAAAAAAAAAAAGTTATACAAATGTTAATTTTTAAACTTTGTGCATTATATTATGAAAGTGAAACTACACTCCACAATGTGGGAGAAAATATTTACAGATCATATATCTGACAAGGATCTACTATCCTGTAAATATAAAGAACTCGTACAACTCAACAATAAAAAAACACTAAAAAAGGACAAAGGACTTGAATTTTCCAAACATAAATAAATAATGAATAGTTAATAATGAAATAGTTTATGAAATAGTGAAAATATGTTCAATGTTATTAGGGAAATGTAAATTAAAACCTCAATGAGATATCATTTACTACCACAATAAGATGGCACTAGAATGACTATAATATAAATAAGTAAATAGATAAGGGAAATAGCAGGTGTTGGTGAGACTGTGGTGAAATTGGAAACCTCATGCCTCATAGTAGGAAAGAAAAATGGTGCAATTGCTGGAGAAAGCAGTTTGGTAGTTTCTCAGGCAGTCAAACATGGAGTTTTGTGAGTCTGAAATTTCCTCCTAAGTTGTGTCAGTCAGCTTTGTGTTGCTGAGACTAAGTGCCTGAATAATACCTGAAAAACAAAAACAAAACAACAACAACAACAACAACAACAAAAAAGTAAAGGTTTCAGTCGTGTTTGGCTGAAGGCAGAAACATCATGGTAGAAGAGTGTAACAGAGGGAAGATGCTTACTTCATGGTAGCCATGAAGCAGAGAGAGAGGGAAAGAGAAAGAAAGGAAGGAAAGGGTCAGAAAAGATAGATACACCCATCCAGGGCATGCCCTCAGTAACCTACTCCCTCCAACTAGGCCCTGCCTCCTACACTTTCCACCATCTCCTAATGATGCCATCAAATTATTAATCCACCACTGGATTAATCCACTGACAAAATCAGAGCTCTCATGATCCAATCACTTCCCAAAAGCCCCACCTCTGATTACTGCTGCATTTGGGACCAAACATTCATCACATGAGTCTTAGGAGGACATTCCAAATCAAAACTGTAACATGAAATACACACTCTAAAGAATTGAAAACATGTTCATACAAAAATCTATGCACAAATGTTTTTATCAGCATCATTCACAATAGCAGGAGGTGTGAACTACCCCAGTGTCCATCAACTGATGAATTAATTAGCAAAATATGGCACTCCCATACAGTGGTTATTATTCAGCCATAAAAAGGAACAAGGTGCTGATTAAATATGGATGAACCTCAAAAAACATTATGCAGTGTGAAAGAAGCCAGACTCAAAAGGTCTCATGCCATATGATTCTATTTATATGAAATGTCCAAAATAGGCAAATCCATAGAGATCGAAAATAGGTTAGTGGTTGCCAGGGAACAGGGAAAGGAGAGAATGGGGGGTAACTTCTAGCAAGAACTTGGTTGCCTTGTAGAGGCAGGAAACAACTACCTCAGTCCTTCAGGCACAGGAATGAGATTCCACCAAGGACGTGAATGAGCTTGAAAACAGATTCAACCCCTGAGTCTGCAGATGAAATCTTAACCGTACTGACACCTTGCTTTCAGCCTAATGAGACTAAGCAGAAGACCTGGATGAGCCACACTATACCCACTCTTCTGAATGGGTATTATTTTAAGCCACTACATTTGCGATGGTTTACAGCTATAGAAAACTGATGTATTGGATATATACAGAAGGGCAGTTTGCCTGGACCTATCATGTATCACCATTTTATACAGGAACCTACTGCAGCCATACACATGATTAAAAAGTGCCAAGGGAGGGGGAAGAGGCAAGAGGATGAAGGCTAGGACTGAGCAGGGAGGATTGCTTCATTTCATGGCCACCAGGGGAAACAGGAGGAGGAAGCACAAAGACGTATATTAGTGTCAGGAAAGCACATTAGGGTCATTGTTCTGGTCAGTGTTCTTAGTCTCAGACAACAGAATCCACTTTAGTTAATTTAAATAAAAGAGATTTGCTGTCATTAGCAATTTATAGAATTGTTGAAAGGCAAGGAAACAGAACTAGACTGAGCTTCCAGGAATAACTCTCAGAGGAGCTGCTGCCTCTGCCATTATCAGGAAGTCGTAGGCTGGGAGCTAACGCCCAGCCATGGGGTAGAACCTTCTTACCACCACTGCAATGCATGAGAGCAAAACCCTGCCCTGACACACTTCCCAGTGTCTCAGTTTTAAATGACAGTCCTGGAGAGGGTGTTAGATGGATGAAATAGAAATCTCATTTGGAAGCAGTGGCAAGAGAATATGGAAACTTGTTTTTTGCTTTCTCCCCTCTGCCAAGAAGGTATATGAAGAGGGGAATGGAATGAATGCTGAATGAGCCAATCCCCAGTATCTTTCACAGACAGCCATGAGGGCCAGCATTTCAAAGAGGGAGTGGTTAGGTTAGCAGTGTCGGATGATGCTGAGAGAGAGAACCATTACAATAAAAACTGAGAAGTATTTCTTGAAATTCCTGATCCCAGAGTACTTAAAGCTGAACCAAGACATTCTCAGAATCAGAGGATTTGAAGAGTGAATACAAATCAGAAAAGGAATCAGCAAGTATAATCAAGTATTTTGAGAAATTTGGTTGTAAAGAGATGGAAAGAAACAAGGCATCAGCTTTGAGGGGGTGGGGGAGGTGCAGAATAAGGGCTAAGAGTCATTTTCTTTTCTTTTCTTTTTTTCTTTTGACTTAGATTGGTTTGTTTTCCAGGTGTTGAACAAACAAATGAGAAAGCCCTTTGAGAGGAATGGGTTGAATACAAAAAATAAAATAAGTAATTAGCAGGGGGGCAAAGCAGGGTGATACACAGTGTGAGGTTTCTGAGGAGGCACCAAGGGTGGGGACAGGGAGCACCCAGAGCATTGTAAGGAGTGGAGCCTGGCTTGGAGGAAGGCAGTTTCAGTTTCTCCCTAAAGCAAGGTTAGAAAGGTTAAAGTGGGCTCACAGATGCAGTAGGAGAAAGACAAGGGCATATCCATCTGGTGGCTTCTATTTTCTCTGTAAAGTGGGAAGCTCAATCATCTGCTTCAAGGGGGAAGAAGAAGAGGTGGAGGAGGAGGAGGCATCTGAGACAGAGGAGTGGTAATGTTTGAAATGCAGTGAGAGGGTAGGGTGATCAGAGAGAATGAAGGAGCAGGAGGCAGCATGGGCTGAACCCAGGGCTCCCAGGGAACTTGATGGAACTGGAGCATGACAAAACCAGTGATCTCTGGTGTAGAATTCTTCTTGAGCAAAGAGAAAGAATATAAAGTGTGTGTATGTGTGTGTGTGTGTGTGTGTGTGTGTGTGTTTATACCTATATATTTCTTATCTCATTTATGATCGAGGTTTTGTCAGATAGGTAGAGTTTATTCTGAGAAAGCCCACCTAGTCTGAGAGGAAGTAAGGAAAGGAGAAAGCTGATGGGTGGGAGAAACAGGCCAGTGCGTCTAGAGGCAGCTGAGCTCGCAGAGGCGTCATGATGAGGAACAGATGGTATGAGCAAACCAACTTCAGACGGCAAAGTCATGCTTGGAGTGCTTCTGCCGATTTAGTGACATGCAATATTTTTTAAATGACTGCTTTTCCCAAGCCATGTAACCAACACAAAGACAAACCACCCCAGTGAAAGTCAAATAATAGCAACAGGGAGCAAATTTGCCATGAAGTCTTGAAACCTAAACTCTAGGATCCTCATTTGCAGGGCCCTGGGAAGGGCTCTAGCCATTTTTGCATTTATGTCCAAACTTCAGGGCCCATAAAACTTGGATAAACCTGTGAGTTCCTCCCAAGGTCTTGGTTGAGGACATGAAACTAAGAAACTCCAAAGTTGAAGCTTTTTTAATACCACAGTATCCCCATCCCTTCATATCATCTGACCATAAGGGGGGAAAAAATGAACATGGTGTCAAAGCGAGAAGGTGACTTTTGGGTTCTGTTAGAACAGGATAGAATTTTAGCATCTGCTTCTTACTATATCTTTCCCAATATGGCTGGTTTAAGTTTTTCTACCTATGTGATCCCTTGACTTACTACTAATCAATGGAATAAGACAAAGGTGATGGGATGTCACTTCCATGATGATGTTACGTTATATAATACTTGATCTTGTTAGCAGGCTCTATGTAGAGTCTTGCTCCTCTTAAGTTTGAAGAATCCAGCTAATCATGAGTTCCATATCTACAAGTGTTATGTTTTAGACTCGGAATGTTTCCCAAAAGTTCATGTTAGGCAATGTAGCAATGTTCAGAGGTGAAATGATTAGATCTTGAGGGCTGTATCCTCATCAGTGGATTAACTCACTGGACAGATTATAATTTGAATGGACTAGTGGGAGTTGGTAAAAACTGTAGGCATGTGGGGCATGGCCAAAGGGAGTAAGTCACTGGGGGCCTGGCCTTGGGGACTATATCTATCCCTGATCCCGTTCTCTCTCTCTCTCTTTCCTTTCTGGTTGCCATGCATGAGCTGAGCATTTTTCCTCTGCCATGACCTTCCTTCCTTAAGTGCAAAGCAATGGAGCTGACCAATCATGGACTGAATCTCCTGAGATCATGAGCCCAAATAAACTTTTCTCCTCTAAGTTATTCCTGTCAGATATTGTGGGTCATAGTGACAAAAAGTTGACTAAGACAATAAGGAAATACATTCTTCCAACAACCTTGGAAGCAAACTCCACCTCTTTGGAGCCTCCAGAGGAGGCCTCAGCCCTGTCAAGACCCTGATTACAGTTTTGTTGAGGACCCTGTGAGGCTGTGCCTGGATGCCTAACTCACAGAAACTGTGAAAATAAATGTGTATTGTCTTAAGCCACTGTTTGTGGTAATTGTTTATGCAGTATGAAAACTAATACAGGATGTAAATATATGGATAATAATATTCATTTTTCTGGGTTGTACAAATACATAAAAGTGGAGGTTATGATATGAATATGTACGTTCCTCCAAAATTTGTATATTGGAAATCCAGTACTCAATGTGATACTATTAAGAGCAAGAGTCTTTTGGAAAGTGATTACGTCAAGAGGGTTCCATCCTTATAAATGGATGTGCTCTTTTAAAAGAGTTTGAAGGGAACCACCACTTTCTTTTTTGCCCTTCTAGCATGTGAGGACACGGTAGCAGGGCATGATCTTAAAGCAGATAGAAAGTCCTCACTGTACCAAATCTGCTTGTGCCTTGCTCTTGGATGACAAGATTCCAGAACAATGAGAAATAAATGTGTGTTCTTTATAAATTACTCAGTCTCAGGTGTTTTTTATAGCAGCATGAACAAACTAAGAGTGGCCAACACAGTTCCTAGTATCCCAAAGTATCCAGAGGATGTTTCCTGTTATGTCCTTCCTGAGATGCTTACTGTCCTAGTACGAAGTGACTCATTCCAACTCAGTGGTCACAGAAGCAAGAAAGCAGTACTCCATCAAGATATAGAATTATTAGTGGGATGTTGATTTCAGTGAATGAAGGGGAAAGGAACTGTACACAGAAGGAACAGCAAAACAAAGGTAAAAAGTCACCGAAGTGAATAACACGGTCAGTACCACCAGGGTGATTGTGTGGGCAGTGTGCAGGTCTCACTTAGCAATGTCATCAGAAAACTACAAAGTAGTTTGGGAGAAGTCATGAAGACCCTTGAACATTAAGCTAAGGAAATTTTATTATTTTAAATCAATCATATGCACATTTTTTCCAAATTAAAATTGAAACTATGAGATTTATTCATATTTCAATACCAATTTAGCAACACAGAATAGGTTCTTATATCAGCTTAAATCTGATGCTCTTTACTCAGGTAAAAATACTTAAATTATAGTAAGAAACCAAAAAAGCCTTGTGTAGTGGCACACACTTGTAATCCCAGCAACTCAGGAGACCGAGGCAAGTGGATCACAAAGTTCAGCCTGGGCAACTTAGCAAGCCCTATCTCAAAATAAAAATTTTAAAAAGGTGGTATAGCTCAGAGGTAGAGGGCCCTTGGGTTCAAGGCCCAGTTAAAAAAAATCAAAAGAAAAACTTACATATCCAACCATCCATTGTAGGCCTGTGCATGTGATGTGTGTCTGTGTGTGGTATCTATGTGTCTGTGTGTGCCTTCTGTGTGTTTCTATGTATGTATGTATATACTTATGTGTGTATGATGTGCATGTGTGTGGTATCTGTATGAGTCTGCATATGGGGAATACATTTGTATCTGTGGGTGGTGAGTGATGTGTATATGTAGGGGGTATCTGTGTGTATGTGTGACAGCTGCAGGAAGGTGTCCCTCACACCTCCATTACAGGGAAAATGGCTGAGCAGGGACCCAGAGGATGCACTTGAAACCCATGGTTCTAAGACTCTACTTTTCAAGATCTAGGCAAGTCTTTCCTAAGAGACCAGTGGGCAACTCTTGCTCAAGGACTCAGTCGCAGCCTTGCCAGTCCTCCCTGACCACATCTGGAGGTTTACATTTAAACTTCCTCTCCTGCCTCCTTCTTTCCTCCCAATCCTCGTTCCCTCCTCACTGGGGTCAGACTTGCCTTTCAATCTGATGACTCTTCCTTTCTCCCCCAGCTCCCTCCCCTCTTACAGGTCTTTCCCCTAATAAATTTCTTGTTCTATTAATCCTGTATTGAAATCTGCTTCTTGGAGGGCCCAAGGATCCTTTCAGAGCAGGAATGGTTTGAGAAAATAGTAAGCTGGGGATTTGAAACTTGCCCAACCACCTCCCCACAGGTGAAGAGAGGTAGCTATCCCAGTTGGTAGCTGGGGCACTGAGAGTCTCTGGCAGAAGGCAGGGTTTCAGTTGCTCAAACTTTCATCAGGAATGACCTGATGGCATGAAACAATGTGGCAAGTGCCATGATGCAGGCATTTTGAGAACACAGTAGAAAAATGCCTGCAAAAACAGCAGAGGAGGCTGGACACCACTAATTGTTTTGATGTCCAGCAGAAGAAGGATGAGAGGTTGAGGCCTCTCAATCAATGCAGGGCTCTGTGATAGCTTACAGAGGGACCCTTATTTCCTGCAGAAAACATGGCACTGATGCAGTTTCAAGACCTAATTGTTAGAATCTTTGAGCTCCAGAGGGGTTGAAATACTCCATGAAGGCAGATCTCTTAGGAAAAGGTCAAGGTTCATATGGGGAAATCTGGGATCGTTAGTATGGAATAAGAACATGTAGATGTTTGCCCCGGAGAATATTGATTGTACAGTGTTCTCAGGCTCTCTGTGCTTGCAGAGGTGGCCTTCCCTTCCCAAGAAAGGTCTAGTGCTTCTTTTAAGCTGGCAGATGCCAACACACACAAGGCAACAGGTGCCCCCTGAGGAGCTGGCCCTCCTCTCCTCCTGGTTTCAAGGATGTGCATAGCAAAGATTTTCAGTGTCGGAAAAGCAAAGGGAGAAGTGGAGATGAGTAGTGAGAACTGCCCAGTTAGATATAGTGGGAGCAATACTTAGCCACTTGCTCCTGGTAGCTGACTATGAACCAGTCAAAGTGGCTTACTTACAAAAATAACAGCTTGCTTCCCAAGACCCTCACCTCCCTGAGATCACCACTTCAAATCTATTATGTCTTAACTTTGTCCAATCTCATCCCATTTCTTGCCTTGCAAGACATACTTAACATCACCAAGTTCAGAACATAAACTCTCCACACATACCTTTCCTAATTTCTGTGTTTTGAAATACTTGTAAGGCTCTGACAAAGTGGTATTTTCCCTGACTGCTGTGGGTCTAATATACTTATAGGTTTTTCTGGTGGTCTTTTTAGAAAGGCAGTAATCCACACAAAATAGGCATGAATAATAGTGATATGGAATACATTTAGCATACTGGACTTCTTACTATGATGCTGACCTTTTTATTTTATTTATCTATTTATTTTGCTTTATTCACTTATGATTTGTATTACCTGAGTCAGTTCCAACACATTCTCTTTTTCAACAGAGAAAATGTAAGAAATATTCAAGAAGATTATATTAGTCTGAGGATGGAGTCTAATTGGGAACAATGAATGTTCTTCGTATTTCAGGTTCAAGAAAATAACTATTGCCTCCCCTTGTAGAGGAAATAATGGCTCTTATTAGTGACTTTTACTCCTGTAGAAGTTCCTAGTTGATTCTACCCTGTTAATTTTATTTAAAGTATTATATATTTTGTTTGAATTTATTCAATTAAGATTTATCTTGGTTAGTTAATGGCAAACTTTTGACTGGCTTTTCCAGGTTCTCAAATAGTTGCCAAATTTGCAGTGCATGTGTTGGAGATATGAGGAGCAATGTCTAGTACACCTGGGCTACTTGGCCTTAGAGGAAAGATCAGATTTTGATAAAAACGTCCCTTTTAATGAATACAGACTCTGGCCCCACTAACAAGTCTTCTTTGTCCAAGATGGTCATTTGGGAATTATTGTAATTATTTTAGCAAATAAAGAAGGCAAATATATCAAAAGGTTTATGTATTTGCTAGTGTTGTTATTTGTGATCAGATTTTTTAGTATATTTTCATGGGTTTAAAATTTACTTATAGCTGGACACAGTGGTGCACACCTGTAATCCCAGTGGCTCAAGAGGCTCAGGCAGGAGGATCACAAATGCAAAGCTAGCCTCAGCAACTTAGCTAGGACCTAAGCAACTCAGTCAGACCCTCTAAATAAAGTACGAAAAAGGGCTAGGGATGTGGCTCGGTGGTTAAGTGCCCCTGGGTTCAATACCAGGTACCTACCATTTACACACACACACACACACACACACACACACACACACGTTTATAATACAATAGATGATGTTAAAAGAAACAGACACAACTTTTCATGCATTCTGCTTCTGTCTCAAATACAAATTCTTCACAAATATATACAAATTATTCACTAATTCTACTCCTTATCCTATAGATACTTCCTTAATATTGAGTCCCAAACAAAGATTCACAAATCTGGTTTGTTTCCCCTTGGTTTCATTCTAGTTTAGATACACTTTGAATGTATTTCCCTACAGATTCATGTGCTAGAAGCTTGGTTCCAAGTGCAGCAGTGTGGAGAGGTGGTGGAACTTTAAGAGGCGGGGCCTGGTGGGAGGTATTTTAAATCTTAAGAGTGGGAGCAATGCCCTCAGAAGCGATTAAGAGTTCTGTGGGAGTCTGAGTTTGTTCTTGAGAGAATGGGTTGTTATAGAAGAGTGAGCCTGATCCTCCCCTTTCTCTGTCTCTGGCTGCCTCTTACATGAGCTCCAGCATGATGCCATCTACCAAGATGTGATGCAGCCAGGATGACCCTCATAAGAGCTGGCACCATGTTGTCTGGACTTTCAGCCTCCAAAATTGTAGACTTTACAAAGTACCCAGGCTCAGGTATTTTGCTATAGCAATGGAAATAGACTAATACAGTTTCCATCATAATTTCTAATCTTGTCATTATTTCTAATAAGAAATGTGCCTTGAGCATCTACCATTCATTACCCACTGACTCTATCCCAGAGAGTTTGTAATCTAGTTATCTGATCATAGTTCTTAGTACACATGAGATGGTAATTAAGCTCAAGAGACCAGGTTATCAATGCCAAGTAAGCAGCAGTCCATAAGGGTTCAAGTAGTAGTTTCTAACCCTTAAGCTTTGAATATTTGCTTGTCCTCACTGACCTAAGACTTTCTTCCAAGTATGTAATTTGTAAATAAATGCTTAAATTTACTGAGGGTGTTCCTATTCTTAAAACACTATTTTGATTTTAGTACTCTCTTAATCAAAACCTTTCATTAACTATTGATAAAAGTCCAAAGTCTGCAAAGCTGAAATATCAGGTTTTCTAAAATCAGATCCTTATTTATCCTTTCAGCCTTATCTTCTATTCTTTTTTGTAATCCAATCAAATTAAGCCAGTTAACCCTCCCAGCATGTGTACAGAATTTTTCTGCACCCAGGCCTTCAGTTGTTTCTTTTAAATAGTTCAGCACCATCCTCCCTGCCCTGAACAGTTCAGTGACATGTAACATTTAGAAAAAAACAACCATAAGTGAGATAAGAACATGATGGGGACTGGGTCCTGCTCTTCAGTTGGGGTGGGTTATTTACCTACAAATGCTTCATTCTCTAAGATCTCTTTCTTTGCTTGTCTCATCCACCTCCTTTTTTACACTTTCTGTTCATATATATTAATCATGGTTTTAACAATGGCCATGTGAGCTTACCTTTACACTATCTGAATATGCTTAGGGAGAACAACTTCTCCTCTTGTTTCCCTCCTTGAACATCATCTGATGTTCAGTCTGCTCCACTGCTGCCACTGATGGCCCACTCCATCAACTCCAGCCCCTGTCCCACTGGATTCCCTGGACTTCCTGGAACTGGTAATAAGTTCATGTGGTCCTTCACACTTACAAATATTGAAAAGGTATTTGGGTACCACCTTCTCCTGTTCTTTGAGAATTGGAGTTCTGCCTCATAAGCATCTCTGCCCTCACTGCTTAGCAGGAGACTTTGTCTGTAGTATATAACATTGAATGGACTAACAAAAAGAAACAAGAAAAATGGTTTTGCAACCTGGATGATCCATTTCTAATGAGAACCATCATTGGTAATTATCTGTAGCACGTGTCAGATGTTGTTGAAGCAGAGCCGCACATATGGAAGGTCACGTTGCTTTCCTGTTTGTTCACTCCCTCTCTCAATTTTCACCTAAGGTTAGATAAAGGCAAGTGTCTTGTTTGGGCCCATTTCATCCAAGTGATAGAAATGGTCTATAATTTATGCAATAGGTCACCCAAATAGTGCCAAATAATTGGTATAACTTGTGTTTTTGTTTAATTATTGAATTGACATAAACAAACTAATTTGGGTATCTCAAAACAGCCTGAACCTGGACAAAGATAAAATGTTACAGAAAAACCAAGAAATTTAATCTGGCATTCAAATTTCTTATCTTTGAAGAAAGGTTCCAAGACTTCAAGGCAAAAGCACTAAAGCACAAGTGTAGAAATGTCAGCAGCAATAAAATCATCCTCATTCAGCCCCAAACTTCTTAGATGTTGGTGAAAGGAGTCCTTCACCAAGTCTCTTCTTTGTACAGACAATTGCTAACAGGGGCAGTGACTTTTTTGCCCTTGAAGTAATGCTCTTTTAGGCCACATGATGATGATCAGGTCCTCTTGAGGAACACAGCATGTTGATATTAAATGGTTTATTTGCTTCCTGCACCTGTTATTGTTACCTTCCAAAACCCTGGAGATCCAAGGGCAGCTTTTCTGCAGCTCTGAGAGGTTATTCTGTCTAGAATACTTGATCACACACTAGAGCAAGTGCCAAATGGAATATAGTATGCCAGATGTCCATCTGGGCATCAGGAAATTGGCCAGAGCACAACATCTAATTTAAAAGATTCCAAACTTCATGTTAATCATGAACTGATCTTTTCACTCCTACTGTTCATAGATCACAAAATTTTAGCTGACTGAGAAAACTGAAAAATCATGAAGTTCATTGTGCTCATTTTTCAGACTGAGATTCAGAATGTTTGAGACCCAGACAGGTTAAATGATGCCCCCATCAATTAATAACTGACTAGTAGCAGATCCAGTTCTAGAAGGAACCCAAGGGGACTGAGGAATTCTACCTGCAAACTATAATAAGAAAAGGCTATCCTTAATCATTATAATATTATGTTCTTACATAGCTTATAATGGAGACAGTTTGTTTCAAAAATCATAACCCACTCCCCACTTATTTTAGTAGATAGCACTGAGAAGATTTGAACCAGATAAATGTATTATAGAGGGAAAAAATGGTATTTATCAAACCCAGGAAAGAAAAAGTTTTCAGTACTCATTAGACACCAATTTTTTTCACTGCAAGAAGTTAGTTGAGAATAGTCATTTTTAGAGTTATGGTCACAGAATTGATTATTAAAGTAATACCTTAAGACTACTTGAATATCTTTGAAGAGGTTGATTATAGGAGCAGGCTCCCATGATTGGGTGGATATTTCCCCCTAAATGCTTCTTCTGTGAGCAAGCATGTACTTTTGCTGTAGGAAAGTGTACCTTTTGCCACACCAAAAAAAAAAAAAAAAAACCTATGAACTATAGAATGGAAAATTCTGAGCAGACCCCTCAGGATCCTCTGGACCACAAGGTCAGACAATGATGATCCATATAGGCTTGTCCTGAATCCTCTCTGGGCACCAGGAAGCCCACTACTTGGGGAAGTCAGTGGCATAGAGGAAAGAGAATTCAGCTTTTAACCCTATCCCTAACCCTTACCAGCCTTGTTATAAACTGTCTGTTTAATCAAAAACTGAAATCCTAACCTCAATCTGATGGTCTTAGAAGGTGGGGGCTTTGGTAGATAATTAGGTCATGAGGGTGGAGCCTTCATGAATGAGATTATTGCCTGCTATAGTTTCCAGCTGGAATGACCCTGAAAAGCCTGTGTGTTAAAAATTTGGTCCCCAGCTTAGTGCTATTAAGAAGTGGAGGAAATTTTAAGAGGGGGCGCCTAGTAAATAGAAGATCTTCAGATAGTTGGGGGCATGATCTTGAAGGGAATTGTGCAACCCCTCTTCTTTCCTCCTTTTGCTTCCCAACCATGTGGTTTTAGCATGTTATGCTTTGATGTGCTGCCACAGGCCCAAAACAACAAAGTCAACCAATCATGGACTAAAACCTCCATAGGTGTGAGCCTAAATAAACTTTTTCTCTTTAAAAATTGATTATCAGGGCATGTGTTACATGCAGTAACTGAAAGCTACTTAACACAACACTCTTATGAGAAGAATAACATAACACTCTTATGAGAAGAATCCAAGAGCTTTCTCACTTTCTCTGGTCTCTGCCAGGTGAGGATATAACAAGAAAGCATGCCCCATCTGCAAATCAGAAAGAGGGCCCTCATGAAACACCAGTTCTGTCAGCACCTTGACCTTGAATTTCCCAGCTTCTAAAACTAAGAAATAAATGTTTGTTGTTTAAGCCACCCAGACTATATTATATCTTTCTAAAATGGCATCTTAGCTGGGCACGGTGGCAAACGCCTGTAATCCCAGCACTTGGGAGTCTGAGGCAGGAGGATAGTGAGTTCAAAGCCAGCCTCAGTAACGGCGAGGCACTTAGCAACTCAGAGAGACCCTGTCTCTAATAAAATACAAAAAAAGGGCTGGGGATGTGGCCCAGTGGTCAAGTGCCCCTGAGTTCAATCCCTGATACTAAAAAAAAAAAAAAAAAAAAAAAAAAAAGATGGCTTTTAGCCACTCAAACTGAGCCCAAGTATCAGGGCTTGGAACAGATTTTTCAACACCTCGGAACATCTGTTGACTCTCCTATAAATTGATAGGAGATAATAAGAACTAACACATAAGGCTGCTGTGAGGATAAAATGAGTTGGATATATGAAAACTTCTGGCATAGTGCCTGGCACTTAGCTGTTCTCCTGAGCCTCCCCACTTCCTAGGTACAAGCTCTGTCCTAGATAACACTCTCAGTAATCTCTTCTTCCCCTGTATTAGTATGTTTCTTTCTCCTGTCCCCAGTCTACTAGTCTTCTGGTCTCAACAGAACACCAAGCCCCAAGTTCAGCTAAGCATTAGAAATAAATAATGCCAGGGGCTGGAGTCCTGGCTCAGCGATAGAGCGCTCGCCTAGCACATGTGCGGCCCGGATTCAATCCTCAGCACCACGTAAAAATAAAGGCATTGTGTACAACTAAAATAAATGAATATTAAAAAAAAAGAAAGAAAGAAATAATGCCAGGCATGGTGGCACAGGCCTATATTCTCAGCTACTTGGGAGGCTAAGGCAGGAGGCTCATAAGTTTGAGGCCAGCCTAAACAACTTAGTGAGATCCTGTCTTAAAATAAAAAATAAAAAGGACTGGGGATGTGGCTCATTGATACCTGCTGACCTGTATTAGGTATATACAATGAACAATGAGCACACCTTTGCTGAAAGATTTCTGGGTCTCTTTGCTCTGCACTGTAACCTCACCTGTCCTGACTAATATAGCCCACTGCCACTTCAAAATACAGAAAATACAGAGGTTGCATATTTTATAAAATTTGTAAATGCTCTTGAGATATTCTCTTTCCAACCTTTTGTTACGAGCCATCCATGGGCTGTGTGTGTGAGCTATGTGCATTTGAGCATATGAGGGGACTGGCCCGACGTTACTGCCTGATTGGGCTGTGCGATGTATGTATGCCTTTTCTCTCACTCTGCCTTTGATCCCACATAGCACCCTCAGGTGCTTCCAAGATGTCAGTCAATCTGCTGCCCACAAGACACCACCAAGCAAGACTGCACCCTTCAAAACCCAATCCCTTGTCTCATTTGGGTGGAACTTTCTCGAATGTCTTTTCCCCAATAAATAGAAGGTTGTGAGTATGCTGGCTCTCCTTTGCTCCTTCTAGCGCTGGAGCTGACCGTTGGGTCACTGAGCCAACCTGCCTTAGAAACTTATGTTTGTGTCCTGTCTGGTTTCTTTGCCGTTTTCTTAGTTATTGATACAGGCAGCTCCTTTGAACCCAGCTCATATCTCCAGTCTGGCCAGCTGGCGATAACCTTTGGTTACTGTGTGGCTTTACTCCTTTAGTAAAGAAAGACCTAAAGTTTAAAAGCCACCTGAGGCAGGTATGGTGGTACATGCATATGGTCTCAACTACTCAGAAGTCTGAGGCAGAAGGATTACTTGAACCCATGAGTTTGAGACCAGCCTGGGCAACATAGTGAGTCCCTATCTATAAATAACGAAATCAATAAGTCTGCTCATTCCATAATCTTGCTTGCATGTGAGCTAAAAGGCCTGATGTTTTTCAGTGACAGTTATCAATTGCTTTGCTGCCTTACCAGTCAGAACAAGGCTGAATTATCAGAGGGATATTCAAAATACACTCTGACAACAGATTCATGGCATCATATTCATGTGCTTGGAACTGTATTCTCTATTGATCTGGGCATAAATGTTTAAAATGCATTTTATTTCATTTTTAGGTTGAGAAATGAGGAGTGACAGTTGCAGGAATGAGTACCATATGTGCTTTGTCATGTCTGCTCAGTAGGGCCTGCTCAGCTCTGCTGCATGGTGCCATCACCTTAGCAACCTCCTGGACATCTTGCTTTTTACCTATGGTGAGCATTTGGCCAGAGACTGCAGGCAGTGGGATCAGGGACAGGAAAAGTGCACTTATTGGCAGTGTCTTTGTATTCACCTCACCAAAAATTCCAATTGGTTTTGGATCCAGCATTGGCAGGGAATTTCACTAAGATGTGTGCCATATGGTCTAACATTTCTGAAGCCATTCCAGTTCCTAATATTTCACTTGTCTTTGTGATACACAAAATGCCCCAGAAATACCAATATTTTAGTATACAAAATATATCTATCAGACAAGTTTTCACACTAGGGAGCAATATGAAAATTCATTTCGAGAGTCTATGCTTCAATTTTTGGCTAAAACAAATTCACTTCACCTTCACATACTAGCAAATTAGATAATGATAAGGTTTGTTTCTGCTCCAGGAAATTCTGGCTAAGAGTTCAGCTGATGAGTCACCGTAGTCTGGAGTATCAATTTCAGAACGTGATCTCCCTGGGTCACTTAGTGGTGTCATCTTTTCTTTAGTAGAAAGGTTTTGGTCCAGCTTACCATTAATTAGCATCATCCAGGGGTTTTGTGAAATGGACATTTCAAGCATGCAAATATTGCTTGACCTCTGCACATTTTAGTCAGAAATATGTGCCGCCTCTCAGTTTTTGCCAGTTGAGTGGACAATGTCAACATATTCAGTGTTTCAGGCTGATTGTGCTATCCACTCTAACCCTATTATGAGCTCAGAAAGAGCAATCAGTGGGGCTCAGAACAGGATGTAGAATGCACAGTGAAGGCTAACCTGCTCCATCATTACCTCCAAGGTCTCTCCCAAAAGTCTGAACCATTGTCATTAAAGATCCATTCTTAGGTTAAAAGACTGAGCCCAATAAAAAGCCAAATGCCCCAGGGAGTGTCATGTGCTAAATTATGAACTATTAACCCCTTGGCTTGAGTGTTTTTCCAGTTGGCATCTGCTGAGAAGGAGCCTGGAAAGAATGGCAATGGGCCAATGCAAGAGGGTTTTCCAGAGACGAGCATGAAAGGACAGATTTTATGGGGGGAGAGAGAGAGAGGAGAAAGGATTTCCAGATGAAGAGGAAGCAGTCGTGAAATGCAAAGGATTAAGGGCACTATTCTTTGTTGAGTCCTTATTCAATGCTATGCACTACACAAAATGCTTTCTGTATATTTTTATATGCCTTAAGTCCATCAATAATTCAAGAAAGTTAAGCACTATTCTTACTTGACATGTGAAAAAACACACAACCATGTGGTTAAGTGACTTCCCAGGATCATACAGATGGGATGGAATACAGCCATGATCTTAACGCAAGTCTACTTCTAAAACAAATCTGTAGGTGGCCTGGACCTCTAAGTCAATTCTAATAGTGGCCTAACTCCTATGTCCAAACATCATTGGTCCAGACTATGAGAGATATAGTTTAAAAAATTAAGATCCAGGAAAATAGTTTGTTACTTCCCCAAAAAAATTAAAACTGCAGTTGCCATATAATCCAGCAATTTCAGTTTGTTAGTTTTCTTTTTTCTTTTTTTCATTGTTATAACAAAATACTTCACCCCCACCCCCAAGAAAAATCAGTTTAAGAAAGGAAAGATTTATTTTGGCTCCTGGTTTCAGAGGTTTCAGTCCATAGTCAGCTGCATCCAAGGCAGAAACAACATGGCAGAAAGGCATGGCAGAGGACGCCACTGTCCTTTGAAGGTCACTCTCCCAGACCAGTGTGGTAGGACTGTTGTGCTTGAAGTTTCATCCCCAAACCCTCCAAACTCTATCCACCAATGTCCCTCTACATGACTGTTTGACTATGACAGCAGTTTCAATGTCTCTTTGCCCAACCAGAGATGGCCTCATTCTCTGATATCAGCCCCACCAGCACAGATTTTCTCTGTGGCAGACTGCTCAGAGATCCTATTAGTGGTGTTCTGAAGAACCCTCTTTCTCTGACTATCTGTCTCTTCTTTCATTAAGTGCTGCTTAACAGGATCCTGCATCAGGTGAAGAACATCTGAAACGGTCCAGGGCTTCTGTCCAGACCCCACTTACCAGTTAAGCTATTGTTATCAAATACCTGAACATACAAGAGTCATCAGGGGCACTTGTAAAAATCCTGAGGTGGGTCCTGGTGCCACATGGGTAAAACGAACTTCCTAAGAGATTCTGATTTAGGTGATTATGTTAGTCAATTTTCTATCACTATACCAAAATATGTGAGATTATCAACTTATAATGAGAAAAGGCTTTTTGTGGCTCACAGTTTCAGATGTTCCAGTCTCTGATCAGTTAGCCCCATGGTTCTGGGCTTGTGATGAGGCAGCACATCATGGCCAAAGAGCATGGAGGAGCAGAACCACTCACCTCATGGCCAGGAAGCAAAATAATGGAAGAAGAGGCCAGGATCCCATAATTCCTTTCAAGGGTACACCTCTTAAAGGTTCTGCCTCCCAATAGCACCAGCATGGGGAAAGGCTTTATTTGCCACATGGACCTTTGAAGAACACTCAAGATTCAAACTATAGAAGTGGTCATATTTTGAAGAATAACTAAATTGGATCTCATTCTCCTCTCTTATAAGTGAGAATAACCTTTTAATGAGCAAATTCCTTGAGATAATATATAAAATAACATCTAGATAGTGCTTGCCCACAGTAAGCATTCAGCAGGCTTGTTTAAATTTGGTATAGAATTCTAGAAAAAAATAGTGTATTCTCATTAAGAGGATTAAGTTCAAAACTGAGCTTCCAGAGTAGAGGGTTTGATACCATGGGTTCTGCTGAAATATGAATATAGATAGATTTCATTTTCAAATTCATTTTCTGAGAATACAGCATCTAACTTTTGTCCAAGAGCTACTGTGTGAACAGCTGCAAGTTGTCATGTCTCACACAATGACTAACAATTCAGGAAATGATGAGTGTGTGGCTAGGAAGTTTGTTCTAGCAAATGTAAAAACCGGAAGCTACAACCAATATGAAATGGATATGGGGAGGGCCTCTTCAGTGGGGCACCAGGCTCCAGAGAGCTAGAGTTTGCATGGCTTTGACTTCTCAGCTTTCTTGTGCGTTTAAAATGTAGAAATATCACAGAATTAAAAGAGAAAAAAACTGACTTCATACCCATTAGATGGCTATGATAAAAAAAAACAAAACCAGAAAACAAGGGTTGGTGAGGATATGGAGAAATTGTCATAAATTAATGGGGAATATAAATTGGTCTCACCCTGTGGAAAACAGCATGGCAATTCCTTTAAAAAATTAAACACAAGCCGGGCGCGATGGCACAAGCCTGTAATCCCAGCACTTTGGGAGGCTAAGGCAGGAGGATCGCGAGTTCGAAGCCAGCCTCAGCAGTGGTGAGGCACTTAGCAACTCAGTGAGACCCTGTCTCTAAATAAAATACAAAAAAAAAAAAAAAAAAAAAAAAAAGGGCTGGGGATGTGGCCCAGTGGACGAGTGTCCCTGAGTTCAATCCCTGGTACCAAAAAAAAAAAAAAAAAAAAAAAAAAAAAAATTAAACACAGAATTACCACGTGAACCATCAATCCCACTTCTGGGTACATACCTAATAGAACTGAAAGTAGGGACTCAAATAGATAATTATCCACCCATGTTTAGAGTAGCATTATTCACAATAAATAATAGGGGCTGCAGTTCAGGTATCCATGAGCAGATGAATGGATAAACACATGCAGCACACACACACAATGGAAAATCACTTAGCCTCAGAAAGGATGGGAATTCTGACATGGGTTGCAGCATAGTTGAACCTTAAAGACATGATGCTAAGTGAAACAGCCAGTTACAAAGAGACATGATTCCACTCATGCAAGGCACCTACAATACTCAAATTCATAAGGACTGAAAGTAGAGTGGTTATTTCCAGGTCTGGGGAACTGAGAAATGGAGAATTCATGTTGAATGGGCATAGAGTTTCTATTTGGGATGATGAAAGCTGTTCTAGAGATGGATAGTAGTAACACCTGCACAAGAATGTGGACTTAATTACACTGAACTATACTCTTAAAAATGATTAGAATGATAAATTTTATGCTATTTTTATTTTACCACAACAAAAAAGGAAAACCCACAAGAAAAGAAATTAAGATTTTGCCTTTGAATATGTTCTTTATTCATGAGCACAAAATATTTTACCCACATTATATTATTTTGTTAGGTGGTCATGAGATGGGCAAGGTTGGCAGGTAGAAAAACCCATCCTGAAAAAATAAATATAAACTTTCTGATAGCAGAATGAGGACGTTTCAAGCCACTTTGTAAATCTACCTATTAATTTTTCAGAAGGGTAAACTAAGAGCTGAAGTAACCTGAATCCACACAGCAAGTGAAGTCAGGCCTCAATGGACCGAGATGCCTAAATCTTTGGCTTCCCTGTCTAGGTTTATACTCTCTAATACACTTATAAAATGGAAAGAATAAAATGGATGAAATAGTATATGCTTGTGTGCATTTATTGCCCAATTGTAAAAACTTGGGAATGACTTGTTCATAAGATTCTAGTACAATAAAAAGTTTTAAACCATTTTAGTTTGCCAAACGACTCTAGAACCAAATGCTTATTTCTTCCCATGATTTCTGAAAACATTGACTCTTTATACCCTGTATGTGCCAAAGAAATGAGCTTATTTTCTAGTTCCTAATAGTTAAAAAAAAATTCCTACTGAATATGGGAAAAGGGATCCAATGAAAAATGATTCAGTGAAACATTTCATGTTTCATGCCTCAAATATTTATTGAGCATCTATTATATTTCAGGGACTATGTTAGCCCAGGGACTACAGCTGAGAACAAGCCAAACTTAGTTCCTTCCTTCACGAAGTTCTGTCCTCAAACAAGTAAACAAAAATGTTGAACTAAGAGAAGGTTAAACAGCTAGGGGAACATTTGGGAATTACAGGAAATTGCAGCCAATATTGTAAAGGATATATAGGGAAATTTTGGAGAGCCGAGGAAGAAGTTTGGGTATTATATCAGGATTTAATCAGAGAAGAAGAACCACTGGGATATAGATAGAAAGATAGATTGATAGGCAGTATACATGGTTTGGATGGATGGATGGATGGACAGGCAGATAGGTTTAGAAAGATTTGTCGTAGAGATTGGCTTTATGCAATTGTTGGAGCTGATGAAGCAGTCTCTGTGAGGCTTCACGTTTGAGGTTGCAGCCTGACATAGAAAGTACTCAGGGAAGAAAAGATAAAGAACAAACTGGACCCCACAACACCAACTGGAGCTCACAGGACATACTGACACCCATATCTATCCATCTTAATGCCCTCGGTGTGGGTATTGGGTACAAATCAAGTTCCTTTGTCATGGACTGAAATTCATACAACTGGCCCTGGAGAAGCTGTAGGAGGATTCTGGGGAGGGTGGAGAGCAGAGGTGCAGGTGAGAGAACACATCTGTCAGCCCCAGGAGGTTGCTATTCCATCTCCACCACCTGGCCTCCGACCAGAATATCACGTGGCTCAAAGAGCCTGCAAACAAGCAGGGTTGGGAATTCTGGAGATATGATCTACCCGGTCACACTGACACGTTGCAAAGCCACCCCAGATAGCAGCTTTAGCCAGGCTTGGGAATTGAGGTTTCAAGAGAAGGTGACAGCTAAGTCAAGGTGCTATGGATGTGCAGAAACCAGATGGAGGAGAGGAGGATCCTCCCAGAGCATTGGAGTCATGCTAAACAAACAAACAGATGCTGCCCGGGAAAGTCTTGTATTTTTAAAAAAAGAAATGAGAGACACCTAGGTTGGTTCCATAGTCTAGCTGTTGTGAATTGAGCTTCTATAAACATTTCTGTAGCTGTGTCACTATAGTATGCTGATTTTAAGTCCTTTGGGTATAAACCAAGGAGGGGGATAGCTGGGTCAAATGGTGGTTCCATTCCCAGTTTTCTGAGGAATCTCCATACTGCTTTCCATAGTGGTTGCACGAATTTGCAGTGCCACCAGCAATGTATGAGTGTACCTTTTCCCCCACATCCTCACCATCATTTGTTGTTGCCTGTATTCTTGATGATTGCCATTCTGACAGGAGATGAAATCTTAAGAGTAGTTTTGATTTGCATTTCTCTAATTGCTAGAGATGTTGAATGCTTTTTCATATATTTGTTGATCAATTCTATTTCTTATTCTGTGAAGGGTCTGTTCAGTTCTTTAGCCCATTTATAGATGAATGGATAAAGAAAATATGGTATATATACTCAATGGAATATTACTTAGCTTTAAAGAAGGGTGAAATCAGGGCATTTGCCAGTAAATAGTTGGAGTTGGAGAATATCATGCTAAGCGAAATAAGCCAATCCTACAAAACCAAAGGCTGAATGTTTTCTCTAATATGTGGATGCTAATTCACATAAGGTGAGGTGGTGGCACTAGGGAAAAATAGCATTAGATTAGGTAGAGGGAAGTGAAGGGAGGGGAGGGAGGGGATATGGGGATGGGAAAGATAGTGGAATGAAACAGACATTATTACTTTATGTATATATGTGACTATATGACCAATATGATTCTGCAACATATACACTTTGAAAAATAAGAAATAATATCCCATCTATGTATGATATATCACAGTGCATAAATGCATTCTACTGTCATGTATAACTAATTAAAACAAATAAAAAATTTAATAAAAAATAATGTATTAAAAATTAAAAAAAAAGAAATGAGAATAAAAGGGGAAGGATGTATCTCCACAGAAAGTACTTGTTCAAAACCAAGAGTAGAATAGTTTTGTTTGGCATCTATGTGAATTGAAATTGGTAAGCTTGTGGAGATGCTTGTGTCCAAACTTGCCCAGAAATTTACAACTTACTCCCTCCTTACTATCTATCTTTCTTTACTGTCCATCTTTCTTCCTTACTATCTCCTTCCCAGTGCTCATCCTTACTCTGCTCCTTGCTGGCCAAGAAAATGGCTGGGTTAAACCTGGTCACATAAATACCTTGTTTTTGTTTGTTTGTTTGTTTTGTTTTTGTTTTGTTTTGTTTTGTTGTTGTTGTTTTAGATCCTATCCAGGAGTGAAATCAGACATGGAATAAAAATTCCATAGCTCATGACACAGATTAGTTCTCACATCATCTTGGTATGAGTTACCAAAACATCTTTTGCATAAGAGCCTATGAACTCTCTCTGTGACTATACAATCAGAATCAGGCTTCTCCTCCAAAGAGCAGGGAAATAAATTCCGTGTTTGCAACCCTGGGTAAGGTTTTGATTCAACAATCAAATCTAATATGTCCTCCAGATTCAATTTAGTCCATTTCCTGAAATGAAACTAAATATGCTGGAAGAAAGGCAGGCCTCCTGTCTCTCCCAGCACCACACAACACCTTTTAAAAAATGATTATTCTTAGCGAACCCACCCTAATAGGGTTGCTTCTCAGACTTAATGTTTCTAGCCTGACCTTGGGACCTAGACATGGCAGAGAGAGACAGATGAGGAGGCCACTACTAAAGGAAGCAAGTGGTTCCAAATAGAAAGGCAGCTTCCAGGTGCCAGGTCTTTCCTACCCATAATGAGGCAACAGATCCTTGGTTTTTCACTGTCTGGGGTCCCTGAGACCAACCTCAGATTCAATTATTCACTAGGAAGATGCCCAGAACTCAGAGGAGCTGTCATACTCATAGTCGTGGTTTAATACAGTGAAAAGATAGAGATGAAAATCAGCAAAGGAAAAGGGCAACTAGGACAGAGCCTAGTAGGGTCTCAAGAATCAGTTTCCTACTTTCTCCTCCCAGTGGAGTCCTACAGTAGTACTTAATTCTTCCAGGAACTATATGTGACAATATGCACAAAGTAGTGCCAACCAGGGAAGCTCACACAAGCCTTGGTATGAGAGATTTCATTGGGGTCAGTCATGTAGGCATGTTGTCGCCTGAAGCGATGGCCGCTTGGAGCAGCAAAGCCGCGGGAATAAGTTTAGAGGCAGACTGGAAACAAACAGGATCTTTATTCTGTCAGTTTCTCTCTCTGGCTCTAACAACTCTAACACGTACCACACACCAGCAAACAACCAACAACCAAAATGGCCCCGACCCGCTCCACGCTTGGCCCAAGTCTCTCGAGATCCCGGGCCAAGTCTCGTGAGACTACAGAAGGCGGCAATGTCCAAAACTCCATGGCCCGAAGTCAACAGCAATCAATAGCCATCTCCCCAAACAGGGCTCCTGCATTGGCATGGGTGCCCTTGTGACTGACCTTGGCTACTTACTGAGTCAAACTGAGACAGCATAGCCCAAGGCCATCGCCATCAATGACACTGTTAGAAAAGGTTATTTAGCGTGCACTGAGGCAGGATATTTCAGGATCCCAGAGGTTATCTCCCAGGAATCAGTCAAAGGCCACTTTCCTTTGGAATGTGTAGGGTTTGAGCAACCCAAGCCTGCTGAATCAACTCAACTGTGTATCCACACCTTCATCAGTTTTCCAGTATCTAGTTTCTGATGCAGAGTCTGAGAGTGAAGTTCCATGGTCTCAAATGGATGGCATTAGGCAAGAGTTTCCTGAGACTAACTAGCTGTGTCCATGAGGTCTCTTTGTCTTAGTTTCCTCATTGTCTGATGGTAGTGTTAATGTCTACTCTGAATTTCCCAACAAGTAGTGTGGGAATCAAATGACAATGCTTCTGACGGTCATGCACTTGCTAAGTGTTAGTAGTAGCAAGACATGAAAACCAAATAGCCACTCTGGGAATTTCTTTTTATTTAACAGCTATATCCCCTGACCGGCCCTGCCCAACATTTACAAAATGCTTACTAGGTTCCAGACACTGGGTCTAGTGCTTATGTGGATTCTCTTCTTTAACCCTCAAGCAATTCTCTGGGGAAGCCATTATTATTATCCCCATTTGAGAGTACTGAGGCTCAGTGAGGTCATGTAGCTAGCTCAATAGTGGAGGCAACTCTTAAACTGAACCCAGACAACCAGAACTAGAAAAGCAAATGTAGGTTGATGTTTGCTGGAAAAGGGAAAAGTGCTTCACTCCCTCAAAGGTATGTCCAACAAGTGTCCCCAAGTTAAAAGAGAAGGGCTGGATACAGGCTAAAAAGAAAAGATTTTGCTCCAATAAGGTGGGATTCTGAAGGGCACCATTTGACTGTTTGAAGAGACAATTGTAAGTCTCCTTTGGAAGACTATTTGATGTCACAAAACTGCTATTGTCAGACAGGTCCAAATGGGCTGCACAATTAAGGCTGAGAGGCTCAGGTCACACTGAAGAACTGGATGCACCTTGCGATTGGGGGTGTGTTAGCTTTTCAACACTGTGACAAATAAGTGAGAAAAACAGCTTAGAGAAGAAAAGATTATTATTATTATTATTATTATTATTATTATTATTATTATTATTTTGGCTCCTGGTTACAGAGGTTTCAGTCTATGGTTGGATGATTCCATTGCTTTGAGCCTGAGATGAGGCAAAACATTATGGCAGAAGCCCATATAATCCCAGTGAATCTGGAGGCTGAGGCAGGAAGATCATAAGTCAAAGCCAGCCTCAGCAACTTAGTGAGGTCCTGTCTCAAAATAAAAAATAAAAAGGACTGTGGGTGTTGTTCAGTGGCAAAGTGCCTCTGGGTTCAATTCCCAGTGTCCAAAAAAAAAAAGGCAAGAGTGACGAAGGGAAGCTGCTCAGCTCATGGCAGGAAGAAAGATGAGAGAGAGAGAAAGACAGAGAGACAGAGACAGAGAGAGAGAAAGAAGAAGAAGGAAGAGAACAAAAGGACGACGACAAAGAAGCCGGCACCACCACCATCAGGGACAAGATATAGTCCTCAAGGTCACACACCCCCAGTGACCCACCATTCCCCAAATGCCTACAGTTTCCACCTCTTCCCAATATCCATTTAAATTGTTAATCCATCAAATGGATTAACCACGAGTTTAGAACCATCACAATTCCATCACTTCCCCAAAGCCCCATCTCTAATCTCTGGACACTGCTGCATTGGAGATCAAGTCTTCAACACATGAGTTTTTTGGGGGACATTACAGATCCAAACCATAATAGAGAGCATTTGTGTGTGTGTATGTGTTTGGTGCTGGAGAATAAGTCCAGGGCCTCACGCCTTATAAGCATATGCTCTGTTACTGAGCTATCCCCTCATTCTGGGAACGTTTTTCTGTAGTAGAACTGAGGTGTCTGTCTCCAGGGATAGAGATGAGGCACTTCCTGACCTCCCCCACCTCCATCTTTAATGACTTAAATAAAGGGTCAGGGAACTTGGAATGCACAATCTGCCTGTTTTTAGAAACATCACTGTCTTCAAGGAAAGCCTCCCTTTTATTAGAGAACTGCAGGCATCAGTACAACCACTTGGCAGGGATTTCTTCTTCTCCCACTTAGGCTCATGCTACAGCTCTCCTCCAAAAAATATAAATTCTGGAAGAGGAAACTGTTCAGTTGCTACAAATCATGGGAACAGTCTGGGGAGAAAAAATCTCTGCAAAAGACTTCAGAAAAGACATATGTCATTGGGCAGAATTTAGAGGAAAGACAGAAGAGTTGGCGTAGAAGCAGCAGCAGGCAGAAAGGAGGACTATGAGGGACAGCAGGAAGCTGCAGAGAGCAGATCTGACGCTCTGTAGAAAGAGGAAGTGAGGGGAAAGGACACACGGTGGGAGAGAGGCAGGCTGCTCAGTGTCTGCCTGATTCTGACACAAAGTCAAGTAGAACTGAGGGAAAGAGCAAGGCCTAAAAGGAACCATGACTAGAACACAGCACAGGAAGTATCGGGAGGCACCCACGAGGCAGAGATTATCATCCATAAAAGAATCTGCATTTGAGAGAAGAGGGCTTAGAAAGACCCTAAATGCCCAGGAAAATTAAAGCATGTTCAAAAAAGAGCCAATTTTCAATAAGCTACTTTGAGGATTATCATTTTTAATATTGTTATTCCAGAAAAAAAGTGATATGTCCTTATAATACATCCAAACTTGGAAAATTAAACGAGGATTCGGTTTTGCATTTGTTGCTCCTTATCACCCCTCTGCCCCACCCTCTCACTTTTCTACTCATGAAATGTCTAAGAAGAGACATATTTTTAGTCCAAAGAAGACTGAGGCCCCTATGCTGTGAAATTTGAGTTTGGAACTAAAACGTGGCCTATTTTCCTGCCCCTGTGACCTAGAACCTAGTCCTCAGGAGGGTGTTTCTTTTTCCATGACAATCCAGCTCCTCTTGTTAGTCAAACCTTGCCCAGTGACAATGTGCAATACTGAAGTTCAAGTCTGACACTAGCCACCTGGTGTTTGTGCGCATGCCTACAGTCACCATCAAGCTGCCTTTACTGCAGACACCAGGCCCATGTTTGGGGGTCTCCAGGCCATTTGCACCTCTGACTGACATAAATTCAGGGTTTACAGTATATAGTCTGCTTTAATAATACACCAGAAATAACTCACAGAACTCGGGAAAGTGCTGTATGTAAGATCATGCTTTTATTATAAAGGATACAAATCAGGACCAGCCAAATGAAGAGACTCAGAAGAAAAGGTGTGGGAAGGTCTCAAATGCAAAGTTTCCATGCCCTCTCCCCAGGGAATCAGAAAATGTCACCCTCTTGATTTGTTTTCCAACCCTGGGGGAGCATTGAGTGTCTAGAGTTTTAATTAGGTTTCATTATGTTGGCATGATTGACCGAATCATTGGCCACATGACTAAATTCAGTCTCTGCTCTCCTGGGGTGTGGGGGAGTTGGTAGGTTGGGCTTAATGCTCCAACCCTGTAATTGCATGTCTGGCTTTTCCATATGATTGGCCCCCATCCTGAGTCACCACACTCAACTGTGGTCCAAAGATCCACCACTCAGGAAATTCCAAGAGCTTAGGGGAAAAAAAATTCTTTATTACATCACACAATGATGACAACTGATATTTTTTGAGGATTTTAAACAGGCATTTCATTTGATTCTCAAAACAATCCTATGTTTTAGATACATTATTACACCCATTTACAGATGACAAAATCAAGGCACAGGGAAAGGAAGTAACTTGCTTAAATTCACATAGCCATTAAAGTGTCAGAGCAGGGATTTGTACTCATATCTGTGACTTGTAAGGCTATGTCTCTCTAGAATCTACTACCAAAATGGAGAGGACTGCCATAATGATTTGAGTTATGAGAGCCTTAACCTAATCAGTGAATTAATCCCCAGATGGGGATTACCTGGGTAGTAACTGTAGGCAGATAGGTTGTGGCTGGAGGAGGTGGGTCATTGGGGGCATGCCTTTGGGGTATTTATTTTATTCTCAGTGAGCTAATGTCTGTATTTCTTGGTGTAGTTCTGAGCTGCTTTCCACTGCCACACCCTTCTTTATGTTCTGCCTCACCTTAAGAAGCCCAGAACAATGGAGTTGGCCATCTATGGATTGAGTCCTATGAAGCGATGAGCCCCAAAATAACTTTTCCTCCTCTGTTTTTTCTTTTTTTGGTACCGGGGATTGAACTCAGGGGCACTCGACCACTGGGCCACATCCCCAGCCCTTTTTTATATTTTATTTAGAGACAGGGTGTCACTGAGTTGCTAAGTGCCTCACCATTGCTGAGGCTGGCTTTGAACTCACAATCCTCCTGCCTCAACCTCCCAAGTGCTGGGATTACAGGCGTGCGCCACCTCAACCAGCACGTCTAATTGTTTTTGTCAGGTCTTTTGGTCACAGCTGTGGAATGCTGACTAAAACAAATAGCACTAAACGCTGATATGCAAAATCTTCCTCAATTTCATGGAGACTTTATGAACCTTTAAAATTTTGGTTTGAGGAATAAAGGAGATAATTTATTTTAAGGCAAAAGACATAATAGTGTAAGACTGTTTTTGCTACTAGTCCTACTCTTCCTCTTCCTCCCCTTCCTCTTCTTCCTCCTTTCTCCTTTTTCTTTTCTTTTCCATTCAGTCTGTCCCTGATCTTTCATGCTCAGAATTTATCTTCTCGCCACTGATCTACTATTTATTCCTCATTTTCCACATGATACTCTTTCTGATTGCCTTGGATTATATTTTTGTTCTCTTGGCCAGATTATTTTTACACTGTTTACATGGACCATTACTTCAGCTTCAGGAAACAGCAGCTTTACAAAGCACTTATTAAGCACCTAATTGTGCATGACACTTCAGTTAAAACCTAGCCGAAGGGAGTCCAGGCCTTCAAGGAGCCGGGATGGCATTGCAGGGAATGTCAGAGCCTGGCCTCAGAAGAATTGAGTTATGACCCCAATTCTGCCTTGAACTAGCTTTGTAACTTTAGAAAGGACACTTAGCCTCCTGGAATCTCAGACCACCCATTTGTAAAATATCTCCAATAATTATATCTGTCTTGCCAACCCCACTGGCAGGTGGGAAGATTATATGAGAAATGTATGTGGAATTTTTTGAAACCAACAATCTGAATAGAGGAAATAATTATGCAGACAGCAGTGAAGCAGACACTGATTCCCACCTTCAGAAATCTAGAAACAATCTAGAACAAACCCATTTTTCTGCATGCACAGAAAAGGTGCACAGAAATAAATACCTGCTCAAATCATAGTTAGGTTTGTTTTGAAAGGCTGTTGGCAGGGAGGGCTGGAGAAGAGGTAAGAGATGTGTCATTTTGTTTACAAATGTGACAAGGAAACAGAAGCATACACAAACTCAGTGACTACAAAAAAGGAGGCAACCGCCTTGAAAATCATAACAGTGTGACTCCAAAGGTGGCCATAAACTACGCCATAACAGTGTTTGAGAAGCCCAACTCTTGTCATCAATGTGTATTTCTGCAGTCATGAGTGACTGAAAACCCTTCCATGTAAAGTGGATAGAAAGAAATCCAAATGAGTTGGTTCAGATGAAGGCCACATGCCTTGCTTCAACTGTATAAAATCTCCAAACACCATTTCCTCTTGGGACACAAAAGAGATGAACTGAATGTCTTTCTCAAAACTAAATAAATAAATTGAGAGCTTTGAATTATATCTAAATTAATGTTAAAGTTGGAGTGAGGCACCTGGTTTAAAAGATTTACCTTAGTGGTTGTTGTTCATTCACTTAACAAATGTTTATTCAACATCTGTTGTGGGCTGGACACTATTCTATGCCATTAGGATATACCAGTGAGCTAACAAAAGTCCCTGCCTCTGGAGTCTGGGGTTGTGGCTCAGCAGTAGAACGCTCGCCTAGCACAATCACAGCCCGGGTTCAATCCTCAGCACCACGTAAAAGTGAAGGCATTGTGTACAACTAAAGCAAATAGATAAATATTAAAAAAAAAAAAAAGTCCTTTGCTCTATAAAGCAGGTGGATTCTTTCAGGGGCAGGAAAGAGGTACAGTGACAGACAGGATGCAATAAACCTAATCATTATAGAAGAAATGAGAAAGTAACCAATGTTACACAGAATAGAAAAGCACAACTTAAAGGGAATTACAAGGGCAGGGGGGACAACTGCGATTTTTCAATACTGGGGTCATTGTGAGCACATTACTTAACCTCGCTAGGCCTTGCTTCTTTTTCCACACAGGGTCATAACCATGATGGAATGAAATAATGCTGCCCACCGTACACAGTATAGCACCAAATTCAAACAGCCACAAAGCAATCATCATCACTATGACCTGAGACTGTCCACTGGGCCGTGCATACATACAGATAGAGAGAGGTAGCCACCATGTGATTCCTGCAGCTTTACTATCTCTTCTATCTGCCCTGTTTTAGCAAGGGCAAAGGACATTTTGATCCATAGCAATAGAAAAAGTTTTCAAAGAATATACCCTTGAGATAGAAAAAAGGGAGACTTTATTCTTTGTTCTTTTACTCATTGCACTGGGAGTTAGTGGAGGAGGGTACAGATGAGATGAGAGAGAAAGAGCACAGAAGGCCCAAGGGCAAGAGGAGAAAGCAGATCCAGTGGAAAGACGGAAAGAAAAGGCCCAAAGTTTTAGCTGACTTCCTGAATTCATTTCCAAATGCACTGCCCAGGATGTGCTCAGTAGCAGTTTGTTTGAACAAAATGCCTCACAAAATGCCAAGTCTACCCAATAAACCAGGGAAGAGGACAGAACTGAGGGAACTTCAGACAAGGTCCAGGGCCTGCTAAGTATCATGGGCTGCAGGGGGTGCAGGAGAAACAGCTTGAATTGAAGATGGGAGCAGAAATAAGAAGGAATTAATCATTCACGCTTGGTCTGCAGTGGTATAGAATGATTGTTTATCCATGACCCAAACTGTCTATTGTATGGCTCTGAACTCTCTCACACGTTATAGGCTCTGTCTGCAGCCTGTGGCACTATTGGAAAGTGATGGGATTTTAAGAGTTGAAAGAGAGATTTTCTGGCCATTGGAGAACACTCGCAAAGGGAATAGTGAGACCCAGCCCTTCTTCTTTCTTTCTTCTTTATACCCACCGTGATGCGCTGCCTCACCACAGGACTAAAACCTCCAAAACTGTAAGCCAAAATAAACTCTTTCTTATTTTTTTTCTCTTTCTTCTTCTTTTTTTAAATCTCTTTCTTTCTTGTTTCTCTCTTTCTTTATTAGTGCTGGGGATTGAAACCAGGAGCATTTTGCTACTGTGATATATCTCCAGCCCTTTTTACTTTTGAATTTTGAGACAGGATCTCACTAAGTTACTGAGGCTGGTCTCAAACTTATGATCCTCCTACCTCAGCCTCCCAAGTTGCTGGTATTACAGGCATACACCATGCCTGGCTAAACCCTTTTTTCTTTTTAAGTTGATTATCTCAGGTATTTTGTTACAGTAATGGAAAGTTGACTAACACACGCTCGGTTTACAGTTCACAGAACTCTACCTGATACAGGCTGACATTAATTTTAGTTCCAATAGTTATTAAGACTCAAAGTTAATGTGTTTATTTTGTTGTTGTTGCTTTGTGCTAGCTATTAATTTCTTACAAGATAGGGACTTAATCAAGTATTAATAAAAATATTTCTATTTATGTAATAAATCTTATAAATCCAGTCTTTAAAAAGTTATGCTTTTTATAGCTTGCCTTGATAATTCCACAGTCTGAGAGATGGACCAGATATATTAGATACCACATTCCAGGTGCTAAGGAAATTTAAGGGCCAATTTACTGTGACCTAACTGTCAGTGGTTCCACCTGGTTCCAGGAGTCTCCCCAACTTGACTTTAAGGGCATGGCTCCCTCCTTTTCAAATATGAGATGCATTGTAACATCAAACATTCCTTAGGTCCCATTTATTTTAAAAATACTCATTGACAAGAAGCTACAATTCATTCAGTACATTTTAAAGTTAATTTTGGTTTTATGAATGGCAGCAGCATCCTTATACTCTGTGTGCAATTCAGTCTATAGATGGTGCTTAGTGAGCACCACAGAATTTGTTAAGAATAACATGTGAATTGTTTTAAAAGAACTATTGGAATAAATGAACTACCACTTGCCAACTGTTAAACACAAATATAAATGGAAAACTGAAGTAATATTCATTGTCTGTTAGATTTTGACCTTCACTCTGTCCTAAGGCTGTTCTTGAACTTCCCTCTTCTTGTTGAGTTCTTTTTTTTTTTTTTTTTCTTCTTCTTCTTCTTCTTTTGTCTCCAACCTGAACTATTCTGCTGTCTACCCGCTATTCAACATGAAGGGACACAAGTACTGACACGCTCCCCACAGAGAATACCCAGTTGCTTTGCGTTTCTTAAAAGTTCCTTTCTCAAACACAGGTTTCCTGCCTTAACTGAACAGAACACAAGAGCATTTCAATGGTCATTCTTGCTGTCTCCCTGTGCCTACTGGTCAGATGCATAAAGCCAGCATTCACAGGGGGTGGCCCTCCACGTGGAGCCCTGTTCTGTTCCCAGGGTGCCTGCTGAGGATCCTCCTGTGGCAGGAGGAGGTGGTGTAGTGTATAAACTTCCTGGTTGCAGACTTCCTGCTTCCTAGATAATTCTCCTCATTCGCCAATGCCATTTCCCTTGGGGCTTGTTTCCTGCTCTCACTACAAAGAGCCAAACCCTGGTGAAACACCAGACTATGCTTAAGAACTTGATATCTGGCTGTGAAAACAGGGCATGGTGGCCTAAGGTAGGATTCCCTGCTGTGAAGGCAGATCACACAGGTGACCTGCGCAGAGATGGGGCCATTTCTTAGGGCAGAGGGACCTTCCCAGAGGTTCAGGCTATTCTCTGAGTCTGACTGAGGTTCTGAGATGCCTGACAAGGAAAAAAGGAGAATTCTGATTAGAAGGAAGCAAAAAACTCTTGGGAACCATTTCAGCTCCTAAGAGAGCCATCGAGATGGCATCCAGGACCTCTGAGAAGACAGAATGTGTCGGATCATCTCGAAGGACTTCAGCTGCAACAGTAGATGAGAAGAGAGACTTAATATTTCTTTCTTCAGGATGAGGGTGTGGCTCAGAGGTAGAGCACTTGGCTATCAAGTGTGATTCTCTGGGTTCAATGTCCAGCACTTCTCCAAAAATTCTCTCTTCAAATCTGCATGGGGAAGGGAAAAAGATATGTAAGAGTTTTGCATCTTCAATAAGAGAACCCCAGGGCTGGGGTTGTGGCTCAGTGTTAGAGTGCTCGCGTAGCACCTACGAGGCCCTGAGTTCATTCCTCAATACCACGTAAAAATAAATAAATAAAATAAAGGTATTGTGTCCAACTACAACTAAAAAATAAATTAAGACAGACAGAGAGAGAGAGAGAGAGAGAGAGAGAGAGAGAGAGAGAGAGAACCCCCAAACTGCTTTCCTGAACAGGTAAAATTTGGTTTCTCGTTCATTTCTTCCATCCACAACTTTATTGGCCCTTAAAATCAAAGGCAGAGCAGGAGCTCAGATCTAGTAGAGCCACCAGTGCGAGGGCTGGAGAGAAGGAATTCTTGACTGATCCTGATTATCATTATAAATTTCTGGCCTAAGCAGCTTCTGGAAGCAGTCTAATTAAAAGTGGGAAGAAGTTAAAGGTGGCAGCTGGCCAGCTCTGTGTCCAAATCCCAACTCCATCACTTCCTAGTTGCTGACCCAAGCAAGCCCCTGGACCTTGGTAGGTCTCAGTCTTATCATGTATAAAATGGATCAGCATCTCCCTATAGGGTTGTTATGGAAAATAGGCTTACAATGACCCTGGGGTATAATTTTAGAGCAACTCAAGGGCTACAGTTTAACTAGTTTAGTTAAAATTTAGCTCAAAGTAGGCACTCAATAGTCATTGAATGAGTTACCATCAACAATAGATTCTTCAGGAGAAATACTGGGAAAAAAAATGTTCATGATTGATCAACTGGGTGCAGGGAGTTTTACAAGAGAGTGGTGATCCTTTGTGAGTTGATATAGAATATTGAATAGAGGAGACAGTTCAGAAAAGAAATAAATATATTTCCACAGAAGTATCTTGCATCATGATCCTGAAATTCTGCTCCCAATTTTGTTACTACTTTGCTTTGTGGCATTGAGCAAGGCTTCTTCAGACTCTGTTTTTTTTTTTTTTTTTTTGTTGTTGTTGTTGTTTTTTTTTTTTCATTTGAAAGCTAAAGAAGCTGGGCCAGATTATATCTAAATTCACTTCTACAAGGACAGTGGATAATTCAGAATGGTCTCAGGTACTTCTGCAAGAAAAGCTACTTGTAGTGCAAGTCAAAGTGGTTCGAACTCCGTGGAGCACAGGCAGGTCCAGGACAGACCCTGGGTGGAGACCTGGGGTGGAACCCTCCCTGAGTTTCCCTAGTTACTCAGGCTGTGGTCCACCCTGCCTGCCCACCTCCATCTTGGAACACTGCAGCCATCTCCATGGCTCATGTGAGAGCCTCCACCTTCTGATAACTGACAGGGCCTAGAGGCAGCTGCTTGCTGCAGCATCACGCACCACAGTGCTACATCTCTGAACAGGTCGCTCAACACCATTTGATGGCCTGCCCTGTCAGTCCCATCTCTGAAAGTGATCGCGTCCATCTTGGGACACCTTTATCTTGGGACACCTCTACCACCATCTCAGGTTATCTCCACAGCCACTATTACCATCTTCAGTTGTGGCAGCTTCCATCTTGGGACACCGGGTTGGGATTGGAAGCCCAACACCAAGATGAGACATCAGTAACCTGTAGGGACACTATAAGATTATAGGGTAGACACTGTAACACCTTGAGTGCTGCCCAGACCAGCCTGTGAGGGACCCAGGATCAGAGTGGGCCCAGGTCCATCCTGCCACTGGCAGACGCCCACCAAGTTCAGGCGCTGCCATAGGACTGCCTCTTCCAACTAGCAAACCACTATAGGAGCTCAGATTTCCCAGTTCTTCCCACAACAACCTGCATGGGACCCAGGCCCAGGGTAGGTCCAGAGCCTGCCACCCCACCCCTACCTGGGAGCACAAGCCTAACCCACATCCATCCTGAGAGACTTCAGACATAGCCATAGCCTTCCCTATGCAGTAACCCCTACCTTTTGACAAAAGACATGGCCTAAAAGCAGCTGTGTCTCAGAACAGGCATACCAAAGACATTGTAAGTCCCACCCTTTCAGCCCCATCTCTGGAAGACATTGCATCCATGTTGGGGTACCTTCACTGTTATCTTGAGTTACCTCTGCTATTGCTGATACCACCTTTAGTTGCAGTAGCCTACATCGAGGGACACCTGCAGGGTCTAAAAGCCCAACATTAAGGTGAGGTACAAACAATCTGCACAGATACTACAAGAATATAGGTATCTCCATACTTCTTTCCATATTGGTTGCACCAATTTGCAGTCCCACCAGCAAGGTATGAGTGTGCCTTTTTCCCCACATCCTTGGAAAACTGGGAATAAAACCAACATTTGGCCCAGCTATCCCACTCCTCAGTTTATACCCAAAGGACTTAAAAACAGCATAATACAGGGACACAGACACATCAATGTTTATAGCAGCACAATTCACAATAGCTAAATTATGGAACCAACCTAGATGCCCTTCAGTAGATGAATGGATAAAGAAAATGTGTTATATATACACAATTGAATATTATTCAGCAATAAAAGAGAAGAAAATCATGGAATTTGCAGGTAAATTGATGGAGTTGGAGAATATAATGCTAAGTGAAATAAGCCAATCCCAAAAAGCCAAATGCCAAATGTTTTCTTGATATAAGGATGCTGGTATATAATGGGTATGGGCAGGGAACATGGGAGGACTAGACAAACTTTAGATAGGCAAAGGGGAGGAAAAGGAGGGGGCACAGGGGTAGGAAAAAAGGTGGAATGAGATGGACATCATTACCCTAATTACATGGATGAAGACACAAATGGTGTGACTCTACTTTGTGTACAGAGACATGAAAAATTGAGCTCTGTGTGTATAATATGAATTGAAATGCATTCTACTGTCATATATAACAAATTAGGATAAATAAAAAAATAAAAAGTTAAAAAAAAGAATATAGGGTAGAAACTGTAATATCTCAGATCCACACTGCAAGAAAGGAAGACAAATAGACAACATGAAAAAATAAGGGAGGAAAGTGTCCCAATACTACAGGATACTACAATAACAGAACTTATGCTCAGTGAAGTTGATGAAATGTCAGAGAAGGAGTTCAGAAGGTTCATAACTAAAATGATCTTTGAATTAAAGAATGACCTAAATGAGAAAATACAGGCAAAAATTGATCACTACAACAAAGAGAGAGCAAACACAGGTAGTAAAGATTACTTCAAAAAAGAGATAGAATCTCTGGGGGGAAAATGTCAGAAATCCTTGAAATTAAGGAAACAATAAACCAAATAAAAAACACAATAAAAAGCATCACCAGAAGACTAGATCAATTGGAAGAAAGAACACCAGATAGTGAAGCCAAAGTATACAATCTGGAAAATAAAGTTGACGACACAGTGAAAATAGTAAGAAACCACGAACAGAACATCCAAGAATTAAGGGACAGCATCAAAAGACCAAATATAAGAGTAATTGGGATAGAGGAAGGCACAGAGTTTTAAACCAAAGGAATGCACAATCTCTTCAATGAGATAATATCAGAAAATTTCCCAAGCATGAAGAATGAATTGGAAAACCAAATACAAGAGGCTTACAGGACACCAAATGTACAAAATTAAAACAGATCTACACCAAGACACATTATAATGAAAATGCCTAGCATACAGAATAAGGATAGAATCTTAAAGGCTGCAAGAGAGAGAAATCAGATCACATATGGGGGAGACCAATTCATATCACGGCAGATTTTTCAACCCAGATACTCAAAGCGAGGAAATCATGGAACAACATATACCAAGCACTGAAAGAAAATGGATGCCAACCATGAATCTTATATCCATCAAAATTAAGCTTTAGATTTGAGGATGAAATAAAATCCTTCCATGATAAACAAAAGTTAAAAGAATTTACAACTAGAAAGCCAGCACTACAGAACATCCTTGGCAAAATATTCCATGAAGAGGAAATGAAAAACAATGATGAAAGTCAGCAGAGGGAGGTATCACACTAAAGGAAAAACTAATCAGAGGAGAAAGCATGTCAAGTTAAATACCAAAAATAAACAAAAATGGCTGGGAATACAAATCATGCCTCAATAATAACTCTGAATGATAAAGGCCTAAACTCACTGGTAGAGCACTCGCCTAGCACGTGCGTGGCCCATGTTCGATCCTTAGCACCATGTAAAGATAAAGGCATTGTGTACAACTAAAACAAATCAATACATCTTAAAAAAAAAAAAAAAAAGACAGACTAGCAGATTGGATCAAAAACAAACAAACAAAAACAAAAACAATATGCTGCCTTCAAGAGACTCATCCCTAGCCAGGGCATGGTGGCACACGCCTGTAATCCCAGCACTTTGGGAGGCTGAGGCAGGAGGATTGAGAGTTCAAAGCCAGCCTCAGCAATGGCGAGGCACTTAGCAACTCAGTGAGACCCTGTCTCTAAATAAAATACAAAAAAGGGCTGGGGATGTGACCCAGTGGACAGTGCCCCTGAGATCAATCCCCGGTACCACAAAAAGAAAAAAAAAAAAAAAAAAAAGAGAGAGAGAGAGAGAGACTCATCTCATAGGAAAAGACATTCACAGGCTGAAGGTGAAAGGTCGGGAGAAATCCTACCACTCACATGGACAGTGGAAGAAAGCAGGGGTTTCCATCCTCATATCAAATAAAGTAGACTTCAAGCTAAAGTTAATCAAAAGGGATAAAGAAGGACACTACATACTTCTCAAGGGAACCATACACCAACAAGACTTAACAATTATAAATATATATTCCCCAAACAATGGAGCATCCATGTTCATCAAACAAACTCTTCTCAAGTTCAAGAAGAGTTTGAACTTGAGTTGTGGTCAAGTACACCACAACACAATAATTTTGGGTGACTTTAACACACCTCTTTCACCACTGGATAGATCTTCCAAACAAAAGCTGAACAAAGAAACTATAGAACTCAAAAATACAATAAATAACTTAACTGACTTTTATAGACTATTTCATCCTTCAACAAGCGAATACACTTTCTTCTCAGTAGCACATGGATCCTTTTCTAAAATATACCATATATTATGCCACAAAACAATTCTTAGTAAATATAAAAAGTAGAGATACTGCCCTGAATTCTATTGGACCATAACGGAATGAAATTAGAAATCAATGATAAAATAAGAAATAAAAGCTACTCCAACACTTGAAGACTAAATAATATGCTACTGAATGAACAATGGGTTGCAGAAGACATCAAGGAGGAGATTAAGAAATTCTTAGAGGTGAATCAGAACACAGACACAACATATCGAAATATCTTAGACACTATGAAGGCACTTCTAAGAGGAAAGTTCATTGCATGGAGTTCATTCCTCAAAAGAAGAAAAAGTCAACAAATACATGACTTAAAACTACATCTCAAAGCCCTACTAAAAGAAGAACAATCCAACACCAAAAGCAGTAGAAGATAGGAAATAATTAAAATCAGAGCTGAAATCAATGAAATTGAAACAAAAGAAACAATTGAAAAAATTAACAAAACTAAAAGTTGGTTCTTTGAAAAAAATAAATAAAATTGACAGACCCTTAGCCAGGCTAATGAAGTGAATGACAGAGAAAACTCAAATTACTAACATATGTGATGAAAAAGGAAATATCGCAACAGACACTGCAGAAATACAGAAGATAATTAGAAATTATTTTGAAAACTTGTGCTCCAAAAAAAAAAATACAAAATATTGAAGGCGTCGAACAAATTTCTAGAGTCGTATGATTTGCCCAAATTGAAGCAGGATAATATACACAATTTAAACAGACCAATTTCAAGTGATGAAATAGAAGATGCCATCAGAAGCCTACCAACCAAGAAAAGCCCAGGACCAGATGGATACACAGCTGAGTTGTACAAGACCTTTAAAGAAGAACTAATACCAATACTCTTCAATTTGTTTCAGGAAATAGAAAAAGAGGGAGCACTTCCAAACTCATTCTATGAGGCCAATATCACCCTGACTCCAAAACCAGGCAAAGACACATCAAAGAAAGAAAACTTCAGAACAATATCTCTAATGAACATAGATGCAAAAATTCTCAATAAAATTCTGGTAAATTGAATACAAAAACATATCAAAAAGATAGTACACCACAATTAAATGGAGTTCATTCCAGGGCTGCAAGGTTGTTTCAACATATGGAAATCAATAAATGTAATTTATCACTTCAATAGACTTAAAGATAAGAACAATATGATCATCCAAATAGATGCAGAAAAAGCATTCGACAAAATACAGCACCCTTCATGTTCAAAACACTAGAAAAACTAGGGATAATAGAAACATATTTCAACATCGTAAAAGCTATCTATGCTAAGCCCCAGGCCAACATCATTCTAAATGGAGAAAAATTGAAAGCATTCCCTCTAAAAACTGGAACAAGACAGGGATGCCCTCTTTCACCACTTCTATTTAACATAGTTCTTGAAACACTGGCCAGAGCAATGAGATAGATGAAAGAAATTAAAGGGATACAGATAGGTAAAGTAGAACTCAAATTATCACTATTTGCTGACGATATGATTCTATACCTAGAAGACCCAAAAAAAAAATCCACCAGAAAACTTCTAGAACTCATAAATGAATTCAGCAAAGTAGCAGGATACAAAATCAACACCCATAAATGTAAGGCATTTCTATATACCAGTGACAAATCCTCTGAAAGGGAAACAAGGAAAACTACCCCAGTTATAACAGCACCAAAAAATAAATAAAATACTTGGGAATCAACTTAATGAAAGAAGTGAAAGACCTCTATGATGAAAACTACAGAACAATAAAAAAGAAATTAAAGAAGACCTTAGAAGATGGAAAGATCTACCTTGATCTTGGATAGGCAGAATTAATATTGTCAAAATGACCATACTACCAAAAGCACTATACAGATTTAATGCAATTCCAATCAAAATCCCAATGATATTCCTCATAGAAATAGAAAAAGCAGTCATGAAATTCGTCTAGAAAAATAAGAGACCCAGAATAGCTAAAGCAATCCTTAGCAAGAAGAGTGAAGCAGGTGGCATCACTATACCAGACCTTAAATTATACTCAGAGCAATAGTAATAAAAACAGCATGATATTGGCACCAAAGTAGACTTGTAGACCAATGGTACAGAATAGAGGACCCAGAGACTAACACACATAATTACAATTATCTTATATTAGACAAAGGCGCCAAAAATGTACATAGGAGAAAAGATAGCTGGAAAAACTGGAAATCCATATGCAACAAAATGAAATTAAACCCTATCTCTCACCATACACAAAACTCAACTCAAAGTGGATCAAGGACCTAGGAATTAGACCAGAGACACTACGCCTATTAGAAAAAAAGAAAGCCCTAATGTTCAACATGTCAGATTAGGCCCCAACTTCCTTAATAAGAATCCTATAGTGCAAGAATTAATATCAAGAATCAATAAATGGGATGGATTCAAACTAAAAAGCTTCTTCTCAGCAAAAGAAACAATCAGTGAGGTGAATAGAGAGCCTATTAATTGGGAACAAATTTTTACCACATGTATATCAGATAGAGCACTAATCTCTAGAATATGTAAAGAACTCAAAAATCTTAACACCAAAAATCCAAATAACTCAATTAATAAATGGGGCAAGGAACTGAACAGACACTTCTCAGAAGAAGATATACAATCAATCAACAAATGCACACACAAAAAATGTTCAATATCCCTGGCAATTAGAGAAATGCTAATCAAAACTACTCTAAGAACACAAACAACAATAAATGTTGGAGAGGATGTGGGGAGAAAGTCACACTCATACATTGCTGGTGGGACTGCAAAATGGGTGCAGCCAATCTGGAAAGCAGTATGGATATTCCTTGGAAAACTGGGAATGGAACCACCTTATGACCCAGCTATCCCACTCCTCAGTCTATACCCAAAGGACTTAAAAACAGAATACTACAGGGACACAGACACATCAATGTTTATAGCAGCACAATTCACAGTAGCTGAATTGTGGAATCAACTCAGATGCCCTTCAGTAGATGAATGGATAAAGAAAATGTGGTATATATACACAATGGAATATTACTCAGCAATAAAAGAGAATAAAATAATGGTATTCACAGGTAAATGGATGAAGTTGGAGAATATAATGCTAAGTGAAATAAGCCAATCCCAAAAATCCAAATGCTGAATGTTTTCTCTGATATAAGGAGGCCGATTCACAGTGGGGTTGGGACTGGGAGCATAGGAGGATTAGAGGAACACTAGAAAGCCCAGTGGGGAGGAAGGGAGGGGACAAAAGGGTAAAAAAAAAAAAAAAAAAAAAAAAAAAAAAAGATGGTAGAATGAGATAGATAGCATTACCCTAAGTGCATGTATGAAGACACGAGTGGTGCGAATATACTTTGTATACAACCAGAAATATGTAAAAATGCGCTCTATAAATGTAATATGAATTGTAAAAAAAAATGTGGTTTGAAGGGGGGAAAAAAGTCAATGTCCATTGAGGCACATGCCTAATTTTTACAATGATAAAAACCACCACCAATGTTCTTCTCACTGTCATCATCATCATCATCATCATCATCATCATCATCATCTTATTACTTGCTGTTTACTGTGTGTGAAACTTTGTACCAGTGCATGTGAAACACATGATTTCATCCAGTCCTTGCAAGGAGTCTTAGCACTTCACAAGATTTATTCAAAGAAGAGGGAATTCGCATTCCTTGAAAAGAAATGGGATAATTATGTTCTATGTTGTCTCCTACATGCCGGGTGCTTTACATATATTTTTCCTAATCTTGATAACAATTCTGCTGAGAGGCAGTATAGGTACTGTGTGAGTTTTCTGTGCAGTGTAACAAATTGTCACTAACGTAGTGGTTCCAAATGACACCTGTTATCTCCTGGGATGCATGGTTAGGAATCCAGCACAGCTTGGCTGGTTCTCTCTTCAGGGTCTTACAGGGCCCTGATACAAGGCCGGCAGGGGGTCAGCTCAGCTCAGCTGCTCTCCCCTAAGTCTTCTTGCAAACCCTCTGGCTATTGGCCCAAAGACAGCCTGCCCCTGAACTGACAGCCAATATCTGTTACCACTGGAGGACTGAGGTTCTTGCTTTCTTGCTGGCTATTGGTTGGGGCTGTGCTCAGCTCCTGGAGGCCACCTGCAATTCTTTGACATGGGGCCCTCTCTACAACATGGCAATTTGCTTATTCAAGGCTATCAAGAGAGTATTTCTTATTCTCAATTCAGATTTCTGAACCCTCTTTCCAGGCTACCCAGTATCCTCTCACTTTTATTGACTCAAGATCAACTGATTGAGTACCTTAATTAATTCTGCAGCCCCTGCCTTTGCCATTCCACATGAGATTGTGAAGGCTGGGACATCCCACTATAGGCACAGGTCTTACCACACTCAGGGCACAAAGCTGTCTGGTGCGTGTACACCAGATGATAGGAAACTTGGAGGCCAGCCTAGAACTCTGTCTATCACCAGCCCTGTTTTAGATATGACATGCTTGCCTAAAGTCCCTAGACAACGAAGAGTAATGCTAGACTTGTAATCATGAGAGGCCTGAGCCAAAGTCCTTTCTTACACATCACATTCTTTCTTTATAAGTTATATACTTATTTTTCATTTGTTCTTTTTAGATATGCACAACAGTAGAGTGTATTTTAACATATTATATATACATGGAGTACAAGTTATTCTAATTAGTGTTTCGTTTTTGTGTACATGATGTGGAGTTTCACTGGTTGTGTGTTCATATATGAACATAGGAAAGTTATGATTCATTGTCCTGTCTTTCCTACTCCCATGTCCCCTCCCTTCCTTTCACCCCCTTTGTCTAATCCACTGAACTTCTATTTCCTCCAACCCTTATTATGTATTAGCATCCACATATCAGAAAGAACATTCAGCCTCTGGTTTTTTGTGTGATTGTTTTATTTCACTTAGCACGATAGTAACCAGATCCATACATTTACTGGCAAAAGTCATGAAGTCATTCTTTTTTATACACATCACATTCTTGTCTTAAAAGCATATTTCACAATCCCCCCAAAAGCCCTTTATTGAGGTCTTCTGCGGCACCTGTAAAATAAAATGCGTTACTACATATAAAATCCAAATCCAAATTACCCTGGGAACTTCTCAAACATACATGTCAATCGATGCCAGGACTGAGCCATCAAACCCAAATACCTGGAAACCAGGAAACACAAATTATTAATAAAACCACACAATGCAAAGGAAAGAGACATCCTTACTCAATTCTCTCTTTTCTCTCTCTGTTCCCCAGCTCTCTAGTGGCTTTACTCAGGTATCACAATATTGTTCATAAAGCTTCCTCACTGAGACAGTGATCATTCTCCCACCTGACCTGGTGACTCTTGGATTCCACACTTGAGAAATAGCTATTGGATTGGACTCTTTTCCTCATCTCATAATAAGCATCTCTCAGATTATCCTTGCTTTCTCCCCTAAAGTTTCACAGGTTGGGGGATGTTTGAGTTAACCGGTCCCTGTGCACAGAGCTGTGTGTGTTAGTATAGACAGTGTCTTTAGCCCTTTGACTCCTCAGATGAGATTGTGGAACATATTGCCACACATTGGCTCAGACACTTCTCCCTTTTTTTCTGCACAGGTAGCATCCCAGAGAACAGATTGTAAGGAACATATATAAGTTGGGCATCTTCTAAATGTCATATATCTCTCACCATTTATAGTTGTGAGACCTGAGGCTCAGAAAAATTAGATTTCTTGTGTGAGGCCATGTGACTGTTAAGTGTTGCAGCTAGGACTTGAACATAGGACTGTGTGACAACAAAGCCATACTCTTTCTCTACTGCATTGTTGAACTATTTCTTTTTCTCAAATCAAGTACAGTCCTAGAAGCTCTGAACAGCATTTAGGTGGTTTTGAGTTTTCTGGGGATCTTCAAGGGTCCTAATGGGGCTTAACAGGTACGTATTCCTCAAATGTCACAACCTGATATTCATCTGATCTATAAGATTTGGCATTTCTATAGACTTTTCCATGCATCCTGAGGCATGTTAGTCTTTTAGTAAATATCTGAAGAGAGAAAAATGCAGGAATGGACAAGAAGATGGCCCGTGGGGTGCTTGTGGATGGGGGACACATGCTACAATGAGCAAAGTAGACCCCTAGAACAGCCCGTGAGCTGAAGACCACATTGGACAGGCATAGCTTCTCAGGGAGAAATGTCCCTCTGGGCAAGACTGTCCTTCCCTCAATGGATATTGTTTGCCCACGTACAGGTGAATATCTTTAGACCCAGGGTTCACTGACAGTCTTTCCCACAATGCATACCCATGTTATTTTGTCTTTTTTCATTATCACCTTTCTGTGGTAGTTGTTTCCAAGGCCTATTATGTTTAAAGGGAAATTCTTCAATATTAGCATCACTGAAGTTTGGCATCATTAAGTCTTAACCCCAAAGAAAGGGATTTATTACTTCTTTAGAATTTCCTTTCTGTCCAGAATTATACCTCATGCACCCCCCAAGTCCCTGACACTGCTGTGGATACTCTAAAATGCATGTGCCCATTTTCCATCCTGGATTTCGGGCCCAGGTCAAATGTGCCAGGGCTCTGTGAAACTTGCAAAATGCTGGCTTCCATGTATGCCACATTTACCTCAGGCCAGAGGCTTTATGAGCATCATCTCATGTATTTCTCATGACCAATGAGGTAAATATGATTATTCCCATCTTGAAATTAAGGAAACTGAAGCACAGTGAGGTCACACAGCTGGTCCTCAGGTCTTCAACCTTTCATTCATCAAATGTCCCTTGATTTCCCCAGCCAAAGTGATCTCTTGTCTCTGCAGGCATTTATTTCTATATCCTAATGCTCTGTATGACTCCCACCTTCAGATTATAGTCTCTCTTTCTTTAAACCAGGAACTCAAACTCTCTGAGGGACATGATTTCCTGCTGTTGTTTGTCCCATCTTTGTATCTACAGATGCTCACACATGCGGGCTACCCCACAAAGATGGTTAATTATTAATCATTCTAGTTGTGACATTGCAACTACTTCAATTCCCAAAAGATTGTTACTTCCAAGTGAATGTTTCCGAAGGTGGAAATCCAAAGATTTGGGGAGTCGGAGGATAACTCAGAACTTTTCTTAGTTATTTGCATACAAATGTGTTCTCCAACGAGGGAGAATAGTCAATAAAGTGTTACCAAAAAACAAAGGCAAACACATGATTCATTTTGGAGAGGGAAATGGAAAGGAAGGGAAGAAAGAGCTGCCACCAGTCTGAAAGCACAACTCTCTGGGTACAGTGAATCCTAGTTGACACTTTTTGGGTAAACTGATTAGCAGGCAGGGAATAAAAAGGTCAGTCTTCATCCTTGAGCAGGCTGAAAAGAGGCATCAAGAAAAACGATGTCACTCATCTACTGATTTTCAAAAGCCCGTGGGAATTGGGCTGTGGTGTAAGTGGCAGGCTCTGTAAGTCCCCTACCTTCAATCCTCTGCACCATTCCACATCTGACTCTTCAGCAGGAACAGAGACAAGGGAAGACAGGGCTGTCAGTGTCAGTGTAGGCATAGCGAAGAGCAAGGCACAAGGTTCTGAGTGAAAGGACTCCTGGCCTGCAAGTTGTTGGAAGGGAGCATGGGATAAATGGGGTGTCCCAAAGTAGAGTCTGGTATGAATAAACAGGAGATTAAAGATCACTGGATGGAAGGAAAGGAAAGAAACACCAGGAATGGGCAGAAGTTTACAATATTGAACATCAGTGTGGGAAAGACACAAGCCACCCTGACAGATGGGCTCTGGCGAGATGTCCAGCAGCAGTGGGCACTCAGGGACTTACGGCCCTGCCTTTTGACCAGTATAGACTAGCTCAGAATTTTACACATAGCATACACTAGCCGATGTCTATACCGGGACTAGGAAAAAGGAGAGAGAAACTCAAATATTTGAGGTCATAAAAAAGACATTGAAGGGTTGGGGGTTGTGGCTCAGTGGCAGAGCACTTGCCTCTGTGGGTGAGGCACTGGGTTTGATCCTCAGAACCACATTAAAAAAAAAATAAAGGTATTGTGTCATCTATAATTAAAAATTTAAAAATTAAAAATAAAAAAGGACATTGAAGCCAGTTGGTGATAAAAAGGACATTGGCACGACATTGAGGAGCTGCCCTTTGGGTCAGATCAGGTTCTCTGTTACAGCAGGTTTGATGTCCCCAATAGTCGTCACTGTTGACCCCTCCTGCTAGGGAAGGCAGCGCTGGCACCAAGCACCTGTCCAGTTGGTTGAGGAGCAGCCCAAATGTTCAAGGGAGGGTGACCAGCTGGTCGTTTGGGCCAGAGCCCAGACTGATGAAACTTGCGGACTGATCTTAGCCATCCCTTGTGCCCTCTCATCAGGCCCACTGCCCACAGGTGGCTCTTCCCCACTTGCTGGAGAGAAAAACAAAATCCTGCCAGCTGAGAGGGAGTGGCCAAATCATTCACCTTTGGGTTTCACAAAATGTACAATTCTGATCTCATTGCCCTTCCCAGAATTGCTATTAAGAGATCGAGAAAGTCTGGCTTTCCAAGAAGGAACCTAGCACCAACACTTTAGGGGGAATAAACAGACACCAAGGTTTTCAGGGCTAATTCCTCAATTTCTAAGCGTTTCCAAGAGTTACAATACTATAACCACCTCCTTAGTGTCCTCTGGATGCTCTGAATGTCATATTCATCAGTTGTTTCCATAAAGTCTTGAATAAAATTTTAGGGCTGTTTCTAATTATTTCCTATGCTTGGGGAGTGCACTTTGCATTGCAGCATTACTTTGAGCCATCTAAAACTATTTCCGTCTTCCCATATGTGTTTGGCTATCACTAATTGGGGAAAGCTATTTTTAGTTACTTCCTCTTCTTTCCATCTTTGCAAATATGCCCTATTTAGGAAAAAATATCTGGAAAATAACAGTTTTAGGCTTTTTAGAAGCATGCCAGAAATGTTTTTAAAGTTCTACAAGGAACATTCTCATGTTCAACGTGGAGATGGGTAAGGAGATCAAAAGCCCAATATCCTGGATTTTATCCTCTACTGTCTATGTTGGACTAGAAAGAAAACCAAGGATCCTGTTCATCCTTGAAAACCCTAGTCAGTGTCATCTCCTTTAAGAAGTCTTCTCCTGGGGCTGGAGCTGTGGCTCAGTGGTAGAGCACTCCTCTCGCATGTGCGAGGCCCTGCATTCAATCCTCAGCACCACATAAATAAAATAAAGGCATTGTGTCCCCATACAACTAAAAAATATATATTAAAAAAAAAAAGAAGTCTTCTCCTCTATCTCCTCCCACTCCACTCTTCTTTATGAAAACCCATGGTGTCTAGAATTCAACAATCATACTAGAACTACATCTTGAATTTTTATTTTATTTTATTTTGGTATTTCAGATATTTCCTGTACCCCTGAAGGATTCTGCCAAATTTACAGTTTCTTTATAAAATTGCATATTAAGAATCAACTTAGATTTAAAATTAGTTTTAGCTATTTTTTACTAAACACAACTGAAGGAGCCCCAATTAGGGAGATGGCTATTGCGGTCAGCTGGAAGCCATAAGTTCCACCTGATAATAAGTATGTATGTGACGCACCTGTAAATGCACGTGAGGCACCCGCAAAGCTAAAGGTATATAACCGGGTGAAAGCGGTCGGAGTCAGGAGAAGAATGAATTCATTCAGTCAGTCGTGCAGTCGCTCGGTCGGAAGAAGAGTTCGGGTCGGAGAAGAAGAAAAGAATCAGAGCGGCCAGAACGTAGGCAGAGCAGTTACAGAAGAGAAACCAGATAGAAGAAGTAATTGCTGGTCAGAGTCAGGCCGAGGCTCCCAAGGAAGAAAGAAGAAAGAAGCTCTAAAAGCTAAGCTCTCTCTCTCTCTAAAGAAGAAATCTCTCTCTTTCAAGCTCTCAATCTTTCTTTCTAAGCTCTAAGAAGAAAAGCTCTCTTTCTCTCTAAGCTCTAAGAAGAAGAAGAAGAAAAAGCTATCTCTAATCTTTCTCTCTAAGCTCTTTCTAAGAAGAAGAAAAATCTTTCTTTCTCTCTCTAAGAAAGTAGAAGTAAAAGTAGTAGTATCTTTACTCTGCCTCTGAGAGTTTTCCTCCCGCGGCATTGTGGCTGGCCACGACAGGCAGCTTACACACAACTACTACCTATTAAGTAGTAATTTAATAAACAGCTTTAGAATTATTTTAGTTCTTTGAAGTAAATCAGCACATGCATGTTTATTGATGTCAGAATTAAGAAATCATATTTTCTTTTTTGAAAAAATTTTTAACATTTATTTATTTGCTTTAATTGTACACAATGTGTTTATTTTTACGTGGTGCTGAGGATCGAACCCAGGCTGCACAGGTGCTAGGCGAGCGCTCTACCGCTGAGCCACAACCCCAGCCCAAGAAATCATATTTTCTTATCATCTGATTTAATATTTTGTTTTTAAAAATCATTTACCAAAAGTAACAAAAAAATAGAATCATGGAGAAAAAGGAAAATTTTACTAATCTTAGCCAGGGTAGACCTGATGGTGGTGCTTAGAAGTTAGTTACTATTGAAGTAGTTTAATTCTTTCAGTTCTTCATTACTCAAAGATTCAAAATTGGCACCCCTTCCAAATATGTGAGCAGAGAGCTTTATAATTAATTAAAGAGAATTAACCCACTATATACCTATTGAGTGACCAAAATCCAAAATATTGAAAAATACCAAATGCTGATAAGGAAATGGAACAACAGAAACTCATTTGTTTCTTGTGGGAATACAAAGTAGTATGGCTACTTTGGAAGGCCATTTGTCAGTTTCTTTCAAAATTAAACACATTTTTATCACATGCTCCAGCAGTCACATTTTTTTGTGTGTTTTATACAAAGGAGTTGGAAACTATGTCCTCTAAGAACCTGCACATGGGCATTTATAGATGCTTATAACTTCCAGAACTTGAAAGCAACCAACATGTCCTTCAGTAGGTGAATGGACAAATAAACTTGGCACTTCCAGACAAAGGAATATTATCTAGCACTAAAAAGAAATGAGCTATCAAGCAATAAAGACATGGAAGAAACTGAAATGCAAATTTCTAAGTGAAAGAAGAAATCTGAAAAGCTACATATGGTACACAACATTGTGGAAAAAGCAAAACTGAAGAGACAGTCAAAATGTCAGTAGTTGCCAGGGGTTATGGGGAGGAAGGGATGAATAGGCCAGAGGATTTTTAGGACAATACGACTGCTCAATATGATATTATTACAATAGATACACATACATACCATACATCCATAGAATGCACAATGGAAGAATGAAGCCCAATGTAATGTATCCACTTTGGATGGTGATGATATGTTGATGCAAGTTCATTGATGACAATATATGTACTTCTCTGGTAGGGGATGTTGATAACAGGGGAGGCTACGACGTGTGGGTAGGCGTATGTGGGAAATCTCTGTACCATCCTCTTAATTGTGCTGTGAACCTACAAATTGCTCTAAGAAATAAAGTCTATTAAATTTATTTTTTTAAGTTAAAAGACTTAAAAAGGGCAATGGCATACACCTCTAACCCCAGCTACTTGGGAGTCTGAGGCAGAATTGCAAGCTCAAGGTCAGCCTCTGCAACTTAGCCAAACCCTGACTCAAAATTTAAAAAATGATAAAAGGATGGGGATGTAGATCAGTGGCAGAGTGTCCCTAGGTCCAATCCCCAATAACACTCGCATGCGCGTTTGCAGACACACACACACACACACACACACACACACACACACACTGTAGGGAACTGAGCTTAAAGAATAACAATTACTGCAGAGAAAGGGGAGGGAAGATTCTTGTTTTCATAGTCTGGTAAAACATTCTAGTTTTACAATGTTCAAATAGAAGTGCTAAAATTAAAGTCCAGTGGTGGGAGTTCTGCCGTTATTAAAAGATAAGTAGATTTATCTTTGTTTTTTAAATAAAAGATGATAAGAAAATTTATAAGTATGTTCCAAGCAGGACACTAAAGCAGCACATCTCAAATATGAATGTGTGCCTAAGTCACCTGGGATCTTGTTAAAGCAGATTCTGATGTAGTAGGTCCAGGACAGGGCTGGATGTTTTACATTTCTACCAAACTTCGAGGTGACATTGATGCTGCTGGTCCAGGGACCACAAATTGATGGCAAGTAAGTGAGGTCCTGTGCCTATTGTCATAAGTAGTCTTCCTATTATTGAACTTGAGAACTACTTATTCACCTTTCTGACTCCAGCACCTACAACTTGCTCAACATCAGGCTGAGTCAACAAATATTTACAGTAGGATCGAATCTTCATCTTTCTTTCTCTGCCAAATGGTGAGAGCACCTCCCTCAGAAATGAATGTGATGTTGACTCAAAGAATTCACTCTTCCTGAGAGGTGAAAGGACTACAGATAGAAAAACTCAAAACCCAGCAGCACAAAAGTGCCTGTCATTTAGCTCTTATCCACTTAAAAAAAAAAAAAAAAGATAGAAACAATTGAAGCAAAAAGAAATTATATAGTTTGGTGAGACTGGGTTTAATTCCAGAGAAAATATGATAAGGGCTTGAGACAGCAAATTAGAAAAAGGTGTCCTTTTCTTGATGCCACTTTCCAAATTGTGTTTATAAGCAGAGCCAAGACAAGAATCCTTAGACACTGAATCCATGTGCATCAACATAATTTCCTTAAAATTATTTGATTCTAAGGAAACCAATAGAGAGTATGTCTGTCCTTTCAACAACATGCTGGGTCACTGTTTGAAGAGCCCACTGAGGATTATTTAATTCTCTAGGAGAAAATCCTTGTGCTTGTCTTTGATGTTTACTATTTGAATATAGCCTGAGACATGGTGAAGTTATGTGTTTCCTTACATATTTCCTTTCCTTACATATTTCTATCAGTAAAAAAAAGTATCACAAGGTTATGACCCTATTTCTCTGCATGGTAAGATGCAGTTTTGTACCAAACCTAGTAATCTTATTTGAGCATCGTTGTTTTTTTTTTTTTTTTTTTTCTCCAAAATTCCTTTTGAATACCTAGTTCCTCAAAATGCCTTTTGAACCAGTCTTTTCAACTTATCATTAATGATAAAATATGAGCCAATCAAATCCAAACTAAACCCAATCCAAAACAGGAGAGTCACGTTTTTCACTTTTTGAAAGTTATGCTTTGACAGAATACATACCCAGAAGTAGACCTTGGCTCTGTTTCACATTTTCAGACAAGAGCAACTATACTCCAGAAGCTGAACTTCCTTGACCCTATCTGAGGAACCTCATCTACACCTGGAACTAAATTAACTATCAATATCCTGGCTTTGACTAGGGGATGTACAGGGACGAGACTTTTGGGAGATTTGGCAGGGGCTGAGTGTATTCTGCATGGTGGATGGGTGGGATCAATAACTTGTGGCAAGCTAAGGTAATTTTTATAATTGCCCACAAGTTCTTCTGTAGTCCTCTCTTCTGTAGAGCCTAATTCTTTACCCCTTGAGTGTGGGATGGACTTAGTCACACATTTTTCATGAAATCTATGTGGCATAAATGACACAGCATGACTTCTGAGGGTAGATCCTAGAAGACAATATGGTTTAGATCTTTCTCTTGTTTCATTTATTGTAAGGAAAGTCAGCTGTGTCTCAATGACACTCAAGCAGCCCTACTGAGGGATCTATATAGCTAAACTTAGCCATCTGCTGACAACCACTGAGGAATCAAGGCCTCTTGACAATAGCCATGAAAATGCGCCATTTTGGAAGCACACACCTCAGCATGTGTCAAGTCTACAGATAACTAGAAACCCTGGCTGACATCTCGACTGCAACCTCATGAAATATCCTGAGCTAGAACAACCCAGCTAAATTATTCTCAAATTCCAAAGACATTATAAAATAATGCATACTTATTATTATAAGTGACTGAGTTTGGGGTAATTTTTATACAATAGATAACTCATATATCTGGTTTATCAGGCACATATATTTGAAGACTTCTTGTATATTGCAAAATTGCTTTCCGGGAATGTTATACCAGTTTACACCCCCACCAGTAGTTGCATAAGAGTATTCATTTCCCCAATCCTTGCTCTTGTTGAGTTCTACTATTTTTGTTGAGTTCTACTATTGTTGTTGAGTTCTACTATTTTTCATTTTCCTTCTTGATTGCCTCACTTTATTACTGTAGATAATTGCAAGTGAGGCTGAACAAATTTTCATGTATTTGATGCATGTTTTATGAATTTCTTGATCAAACATATTCTTACAATAACACATATATACACACATAAAATATATGTGTGTGTGTTAAATTATGGTGTTAATTTTTTGTTCATTGATTCCTAAGGACTCTTTGACTCTTAAGTATCTTAACTTTTTGTCTATTTTGAAGTTGTAAGTATTTCTCCCAGTTTGCTTCTAAGTATATGACATCCTTGTGGGGTGGGCAAAACCTACAACAATTCCAAGGAAAAGCTTGTGCTAGTCACCAACTGTGTCTTGCCTCAGCTGCAAAGGACTTCCTTGCCCAGGAGTATGCTCTTCCTGGTGTGATCAGGTAGAAGATAAAGGTCCAGCCATTGCAGACCACCATGGGACTGCTCTGGCAGGCTATTTACACTCCAGAGTTCAGAGCATGGTTAGCATTACTGGTCTCAATTATAGTAGGATCTCTTCTCTAGAAACACTCTGCTTTCTTCACCCCCTTTCCACAGGTATTGATCTTAATAAATACCCTACCCCCAAACCCCAACTCAACATCCATTTCTGGAACACTTAACCTGTGATGTCTTCAAAAGCAATTGCTTAATTAGTATTTGATGTAATGCATATATTCCTCTATATGTCACTCTTGAAAATAGTGTATTTTGATTTTATTCTAGGGGGAAATTGTTATTTATAGAATCATTGTTGGAATACAGATACAAAAAGTAGAGTACCATAAAAACACCACAGTCTGTCCCTAACAGCTATAATGCAAATCCTTATCTATATTATATTTCTCTAAAGACAAGTCCCTTTGCATCCTGGGATATATCTCTTATGACTTGCTATCCCCTTTATCTTGCTCTGTTTTTCTTCACAGCATTTTATTTGACTATCTTTCATATCTTTTTTTAAAATATTTGTTTATTTGCTTCAGTTGTACACAATGCCTTTATTTTTACGTAGTGCTGAGGATCGAACCTGGGCCGCGCACGTGCTAGGCAAGCGCTCTACCGCTGAGCCACAACCCCAGCCCTCTTTCATATTTTTATCTGCCTCCCCAACACCTAGAATGGTGTGTGATCTATAAGAAGTGCTCAAGAAGTATGGCTGAATGGGTAGATGGATAGATGAGCAAGTGACTTTTGGCCAAAGGAAGATAAAGCATTTCTAGACCAGTAACATGTCTGGCATCCCTCTTTAGAAACATGAAGCATAACATGAACTTACCTCAAATAGAAGTTGTCAAAAATATTCATTATATATACACAGACGCACCTAGACAGCTCTTAAAAACATTTTTTCTTTGCTTTCTTCTTTTCCTGTGTTGTAGGATTGCACAGCTTCAAGGAAGCTAACAAGAAGGTTGTATTCAGGTAGCCAGGAAAGGTAACAGATGGCTGGATGTCCTCATTTTACAGAGGCTTCTATATCTGTACTGTTTAAAGGCATTTTAACTAGAATAGCTTGAGATGTGTATTATCTTTTAATCATAGCCCAAGGCTCTAGAATCCCAGATTAGTGCCCAGTTCCCTAAACCTCACAGCTAATCCACTGTGATGACTGCCAGGCATCTGTTGATGCTGGGTGCTTCCAGACTCCAGAGGACTTGGCTTCTTCAGGGATGGATCTTCTTCAAGCTAGCTTTTTGGGTTGGATTTTATTGGTCATATCTTTGTCAGACTATTTTCTTGTTTATTTCTTTCTGGCCTTTACATTAATGAATATTTTTAATTAACACAGTAAATTATACACATTTATGGAGTACATTGTAACATTTTAATATATGTACAACAACATGTAATGATTAAATCAGGGTGATTTTGTCAAACTGTTGAAAGGCAAGCAAATAAACATCTGGGAGGGTAAGTAAAGGTGACACAGGAGACCTGAGATACAGCTAGAACTTTTGCCATTGATCCTAGCCATCCAAAGTAGTCATTAACCTTATCATTGTTCTGCAGCAAGATAGTAGGACAGCCAAGGTCGATTTAAAGGTTTGGTACAATGGGGAACAGTCATTAGCTCCAACTCTTTTGTGAAAAGAGCTGACCTAAGAATAGAACTTAAGTTCACAGAGAATCATAAAGCAGAGTTTTTGTTCATGTTTAAGTTTACTTCAGAATTCTTGTCACTTCTACCTAATTTTAAGGTTGTTGTCTAAGAGCTTCCCACCTGAAAGAAAAGGATGTTTGTTATGCTAATTAACCAACAGATAAACCTTTACCACTTCTAGTAATTCGCAAAGGGAAAGTATCATTTTTTAAATTTCCTCAGAAGGAATTGATTAAAACAACTACATAAGACCACCAAATGTTGATATCAGCAGGAAATCTTTAAATTACACAGAACTAAATTTCTTAAAACATTATTCTACCTGTGTTGCCGAAAATATAGCTGAGAAATCCATTAGCTCTCAGTATCTTTTCCATTTCCATAATCATTGTTATCTCTTCCTCTATTGTGAAGTGACTATTATATGAATTCCACTGGGAGCTACTTTTCCATCAGGATCAACTCACAGGTGCTGTCAAGTATAGAACTCCCTAGAGACCTCCCTGAGCATCTACCCAGAAAAGGAAATTAATGTGAGCCAGAGGAGCTTTGCTAGCAGTGATGGTTGCTGTCCCCATTGCAGCTATGCTTACCCTAAACATTTCAGTACTCTTTTGACCTACAAAAACATCCCAAGCAAGACACCCAGGTTTAGTTGTCTTTTTCATTCTTTCTTTCTCCCCTCTCCTAGAAACATGACCATTTAGTGACCACTGAGGGAACAAAATTCTTTCCCCTACTGGCAATTATATTCATTGAGTTTGTCATTTTTTTTTTTTTTTTTTTTTTTTTTTTTTGGTACTGGGGATTGAACTCAGGGGCACTCAACCACTGGGCCACATCCCCAGCCCTTTTTTGTATTTTATTAGAGACAGGGTCTCACTGAGTTACTAAGTGCCTCGCCATTGCTGAGGCTGGCTTTGAACTCGCGATCCTCCTGCCTCAGCCTCCCAAAGTGCTGGGATTACAGGCGTGCGCCACCACGCCCGGCGAGTTTGTCATTTTGAGATAATTGATGTGGGGGGAAAAATGACCCATTTCTCCAAGGAAGGCAAGTGAAGGGAAAAAAACTGATACATCTTCTCCAAGAAAAAGGGATAGAATGTAAAATTACAACCATAAATAACTTGACTATTCATCCACCAATAATCTCTACCAAACAAGCTAACTAAGATTTAAAGGGTTTCTCAATTAGGAAACAAGAAAATGCAGGTTGTGCTTCCTTTATCCAAAATACTTTGGACCAGAAGTGTTTCAGATTTTGGATTATTTGCATACACATAATAATACATCTTAGGGATAGGACCCATGTGTATACATGAAATTCATTTATGGTTCATATATACCTTAAATACATAGTCTAAAGGTAATTTTATACAACATTTTAATACACTTGAATTTTTGCTGTGACCCATCACATGAGGTTAGGTGCGGAATTTTCCACTAGTGGTGTCATGTGGACACTCAAAAAGTTTTGGATTTGGGGCTGAGGGTGCAGCTCAGTGATAGAACACTTGCCTAACATGTATTAGGCCCTGGGTTTGGTCTCCAAAATTGCAAAACAATTTATTTTTTAAGTTCTGGATTTTGGAGTTTGATTTTTCAGATTAGGGGTATTCAACAAGCATAAGGAAGGACACTGAAGGACTGCTTCTGTCCATTTCAAGGGACAAGTAAAGACAGATAGACTTCAAGTATCAGGATTTTTGGTCAATACAGTGGACTGAGTAGACAGACACAAAAGAGATTCATTGCCCTCCTCCCACTATCTTAGGAGGAGGGCAATGAATTATCTAAACACATAATCAGGATAAAATGCAACCCTCTAAAAATAGATTTAAATGCATAGCCCAGCTTACAAGTTTGGGAAAGGGGCCCAAAATAAAAAGTAAAGCAATGCCAGAGTGACAATTAAGAGATGAAGTAGTGGGGCTGGGATTGTGGCTCAGCGGTAGAGCGCTCGCCTAGTACGTGCACGGCACGGGTTCGATCCTCAGCACCACGTAAAAATAAACGCATGTGTGTACAACTAAAGCAAATAAATAAATATTAAAAAAAGAGAGAGAGAGATGAAGTAGCATGTTCCAAGGCACCCTACCCAAATGAAGGCCCTATTAGCTGGGACCTGGAGTTTTAACACATACACTGAGACTAGAAAGTGAGTGACAGGGTCATGGGAAAGGAAGCTCTTGCATACCATTAGCAGTTTGAAGTTTTAGCTTTTTCATGAATCTCTGAGTTGAAAAACTCTTCCAATTTGCCCAGGGAAGAAACAAGAAGATTTCTGATTACTCCAATCCCTGGACAAAGGAATCATTGCAATAAATCAAATTGGTGATGTGAGGTCAAAATTTACAATTTGGTTATGATTCCAAAAAAACTCCAAGGTCAGAAATTAATATAAATGTTATTCTAATGGGCAAAGCCACTAGAAATACATCACAGGCCCATGCAAAATTATTCTATAGACATTTATTTGTCTCTTGTTATGAACTAAATTGTGTCCACTGCCTCCCTACCCAAATTCATATGTTGAATCCCTATCTCCCAGTGTGACTGTATTTGAAGATAGGGCTATTATGGAGGTAATTAAGGTTGAATGAGATCATAATAACTGGTGTCCTTATAAGAAGAAGAAGTGACACAAGGGATGTGTGTGCACACAGGAAAGGCCACGTGAGGGTATAATGAGAAGGCTGTGGTCTGCAAGTCAAGGAGCAAGGCCTTAGGAGAAACCAACCTTGCCAACACCTTGATCCCAGATTGATCCCTTGATTTCCAGAACTGGGAAAAAAACAAATGTCACTTGTTTAAGATGCCTAGTCCAAAATATTTTGTAATGACAGCCCTAGGAAAATAAGACATTCCAGCATATATGTGGTGCCTTCCCTGAAGATAAATTTACACACACAAAAATTCATGGACCTCAAAAAGAAAGGGAGTACCACAAGGAACAACAGGAGAATCTTCACTACCCAGAACTAAAATAGTAAACTACAGATTATAAAATAACATTGTTTAAAACATTTAAAGAATCAAAGAAGATAAAGAAACCATAAATAGTATAAGGTAATCTGAGTGTGGTGACAGCCATATGCAATCCCAGCAATTTAGGAGGCTGAGGCAGGAGGATCACAAGTTCAAGGGCAGCCTCAGCAATTTAGCAAGATTCTGTTTCAGAAAAAAGGCAAGGGAGCTGGGGTTATAGTTCAGTGATATAGTAGTTAGGTTCAATTCCTCATACTGCCAAAAGAAAAAAAGTATAGGGTAATGTGAGTACAGAGCATGTGTTTGAAAGGGAACCATATGTAAATTCTGAAATTAAAAACACATTGGGCCAAGCATGGTGGTGCTTGCCTGTAATCCCAGTGGCTCCGGAGCTGAGGCAGGAGAATCAAGAGTTCAAAGCCAGCCTCAGCAAAAGTGAGTCACTAAGCAACTCAGTGAGACCCTGTCTCTAAATAAAATACAAAATAGGGATGGGGATGTGGCTCAGTGGTCGAGTGCCCCTGAGTTCAATCCCTGGTACCAACAACAACAAAACCACATTGGGAAAATAGCATTTTAGTGTTAGGCCCAGATGAAAAGAAATTTCCCCACACCATCGCCAACAGTTATTGTTGTTTGTATTCTTGATAACTGTCATTCTGACTAGAGTGAGATGAAATCTCAGTGTAGTTTTAATTTGCATTTCTGTAATTGCTAGAATGTTGAACTTTTTAAAAATATTTGTTGACAATTCATATTTCTTCTTCTGTAAATTGTCTGTTCAGTTCCTTTGCCCATTTCTTGATTGGGTTATTTGGGTTTTTGGTGTTAAGTTTTTTTGAATTAAAATATAAATCTAAAAATGTCTATGGCACAGGAATGAAAACAGCACAGAGCAGTTTAATACACATGAAGAACAGAATGAGAAATCCCAAAATATGCACAGTAACTATTGTAAAAGAAAAAAATAAAAGGAGGCAATATTTGAAAAGATAAAGGCTGACAATTTCCTGACTAGAAAAAGGAAGCTATTTTCAGATTAAAGAAACATCAAGATCCAAATCATATTTAAGCATATTGTAATTAGATAGCAAATTATCTGAAGCAAAAACAGTCTTAAAAGATACCAGGTTATTTGTCAAAGAATGAAAATTACCCTAGAAGGGTGAAGAAAGTTGTCTCAACTGCTGGGGGCCAGCCCCAGTCAGGGGGTACAACGCGAGCGCTCAGCGAAGTACGAAGGCAGAGAAGCAGCGATGGAGAAAATAACACACCGACACGCGAGTCAGGCTGTGGAATCCACACATATTTTAATATAATCTGTTATAGTCCCTGTTTTTCTAATGGGACGAATTAGCATCTGACAGGTTGGTGTTGCATTTTCAAAGGCTAACTGTTTAATTAACAGATCAGCGGCCTCTGCATGAGGAATCGCTTTAGATATTGTATTTTCCAATCTAGCAACAAAATCCTCATAAGGTTCAGAAGGCTGTTGTCTAACATTAGAAAGAAAAGTCTGTTTAGTAGTAGCTTTATCTTAGAGCAACTTTCGGCAGATAGAGTTAGATTTGCGGCGTAAATCAAGTTTCACTTTTATCAACATAGAAAAGGTCAAGCCTTGTTGCCAATTAAAAAGAGTTATTTATTTTGCAGCAATAGAATCAACTAGTTTGTAAAGTATAAGGGGAAGTCGAGCCGAAATCTTTGATTGCAGTTTTTAACTCTTTAACCATTTTAAAGGAAAGCGGCTCTCTCAAGAGGACTTTGTTTCGGCTTTATTATCCTATCTATAAGGCAAACTGCTTTAAGAGCAGGATTTAAAATACCTTTAAGTAAATTTTATAAGGGAAAGGCATTTATTGGGGCCCTTTTTGGCCCATGATGATCATAATAAAGTTTTACTTTTCCTCTCAGCTATATCCATGTATCTAAACTTAAAGTTCCTTCTTCAGGAAACCAAGAAAAACACTCTTGGATAACAAATTGTCTCAGCTGCTTAGAAGTAACAGCGACACCTCTCTTATCAAACATCTGTTTAACAATAAAGAATCTTTTTTATTTAGACTTCTTTATGGCATACGACTTCTCAAAGTTCTGTGATTTTCTTAATAGTTCTGTGATTATCTTACCCTTCCTCACTCAGCTTATCTCTACTGAGAAGTCCGCAGCACTTCAGGTAAGAAGCTTGTTTTCTGCCTAAATCTCTTTAGAAATACTTTAAAGGTAAATGAACTCACCGGTTCTGTTGCCCCATGTCTTGGGCGCCAATTGCTGGGGGCCAGCCCCAGTCAGGGGGTACAACGCAAGCACTCAGCGAAGTACAAAGGCAGAGAAGCATCGATGGGGAAAATAACACACCAACACACGAGTCAGGCTGTGGAATCTTCTCTCTTTACTTTTCACTTTCTTTTAGGTTTTAAGCACAATATTTGGCAGCACAGATTGTTTACACTTTCTTTGGTGATTACATTACAGACATGACTTAATTTTTAGACATATTAAATTTCTTATTTTATATATTTCAAGGTTTTGAGGTCACTTGCACCTTTTCAAGGCCCTGTACATGACTAAAACTGTTTTCTCTGCATACTATTTAGGCTGTCTGATAAAGTCAACCTTCTCTGTCTGGGATTCCACAGCACTATTGTTTTTCTTTTATAGCAGTTGTTTATAAAATCTAGAAGCAGGGCAAGGCTGAATATTAGCTCATGGGAGACTTTTTACTCTAAGGGATTTATATCTACTTTAAAAGTAAGAGAAACTTATTTTTAATCAGAAAAAGACTCTTAAAGCTTATTAACTAGAAATTAAGTACTTATAGAAAAAGGTTTGTGTTACTCTTTTCAAGAAAAGATAAATGTACAGAGTTAGTCTGGATCTAAATAATTGAAATAGGGATAACTGGTGGCCATATATGTGAATAAAGAACTGAACAGCAGCAAGTAGAAGTCAAAGTTAACTCTTTCAACACCATATCTTTCATGAAAAAGGAGAGGGCTTTATAGAAAATGCCACAACACTCAACACCAATAGAAATCAAATGACAATGAGATGTTATTTCTTAAGTTTTGAGGGAAAAAAAATGTCTCTTTAGAATTCTATACCCAGTTATACTATTCTTTTAAAATAAGAACAAAAGGAAGATGTTTCAGACAGGCAAATTTACTGTTCAAAGAATTCCCTGAAGCAACTGGTCAGAAATGTACTATAGGAAGCCAGGAGTGATAACATTTGCCTATATTCCTAACTATTTGAAAGACTGAGGCAGGAGTATAGCTTGAGCCCCAAAATTCTAGACCATCCTGGGGAACACTGTGAGATGCCATCTCAAAAACAAACAAAAAACGTATCATAAGAAGAATATATTTTGTGTTATGCAATAAGCATATGGTAAATACATTGATAAGTCTAAATATTTAGTATAAAATATAATAATATTGAGTAATGAGATAGGGATTAGGGTAAAAAGAAGATAGAATTAAAGTACCAGAAAATAATAATACAGAAGCTCAAAGATTTATTTTGAAGAGTCCTAAGATCTTTTTATTGCTAAGGTGAAGGACAGAAATGTTAATTGACTTCATAATCTAAATAAATATTTGTGTTAAAATTTAAGAATAACAAACAGATATTTTGTTAAGTTAATGGCAGGAGTAAGGAAAAAAATAATGAAAACCCCAATGAAATGAATGGAAGTCAGGAAGGGACTGGAGAAAACCATGATAAATGAAAAACACAGAGTTACATGTTAAGAGAAAAACCCTCAATATATCTGTGAACATCATAAATGAATATGGATTACATTTATCTATTAAAATACAGAGACCAGCCAGGCACATTGGTGCATGCCTGTACTCCCAGCTGCTTGGGTGGCTGAGACAGGAGGATCGTGGGTTCAAAGCCAGCCTCAGCAATGGCGAGGTGATAAGCAACTCAGTGAGACCCTGTCTCTAAATAAAATACAAAATAGGGCTGGGGTTGTGGGATGGTTGAGTGCCCCTGAGTTCAATCCCTAGTCCCCCCCCCCAAAAAAAAAAAAAACCACACAAAAGTACAGAGACTCTCAGATTTCGTTTACCAAACCAGCTAGATATTGCTCTAATCTTTCTGAATTACATTTTTTTCTGATGAGAAGGTAGTTGTAACATGAAATGTAGACAATGTACAGACATAAAGACATGTATAAAAAGAAAAAAAAAATACAATTGTGTGCACACTAAAGAGAGATCTCCTCATCCCGGCCGGGAGGAATGACTCTTGAGTTGTGAAACATTTTGAAGGATACTTTTGAGGGAGTCATTCTATATCTTCATCTTGGTCTTCTTGATTTTTGTACCTTTTTTATTAATCTTGATTCCTCAACAACTACATCTTGATCATTTTGATGTGGTACCTGCTTTATTAATCTAGATGGTGATGAGAAGGTAGTTGGGAGTCTGTTCGCGGTGAGGATGGATTTCCCCTCAAAGGATATCAAATAAAGGTTTTAATTGGCCAGTAGTGAGGTTTAGTGTTGTAGGGCGAAGCCAATTAATGTCACCCAGCAGTTTTTGGAAATCATTGAGGGTGGTTAAATGTTCTTTATTTATTAAAATTTTTTGGGGTCTAACAAAAGTATCCATGATTTTAAATCCTAAATATAATATGGGAGATCTAGTTTGAACTTTTTCTTCTGCTATATATAATCCGTATTTTTTAAAATTTTTCTACCATGTCACTGAATATATTAAATAAGATTTTTTGATTAGGGTGGGCCAGTAAAATATCATCCATGTAATGTAGACACATGAGGTTTGGATAGTTATTTTTAATGGGTTGGATAGCCTTGTCCACATATATTTGGCATATGGTGGGGCTATTAGCCATTCCCTGTGGTAAAACCTTCCATTGATATCTCTGATCAGGGCCATTATTGTTCATAGAAGGAACTGAAAAAAGCAAACCTGGGGGCATCCAGAGGATGTAGGGGAATAGAAAAGAAACAATCCTTTATATCAAGACTAATAACATGGAAACTTTTTGGAATAGCTACAGGATTCGGAAGTCCAGGTTGAGTAGGGCCATGACTTGCATGGTTTTATTAATTTGTCTAAGATCATGTAATAATCGCCATTTTCCTGATTTTTTCTTGATCACAAATATGGGGGAATTCCAGGGAGAGGTGGAAGGTTCTATATGTCCTGCTTCTAATTGTTCCTGAACTAGTAGGTGGGCCGCTTGTAATTCTCTTTAGATAGGGGCCACTGAGGGACCCACACTGGCTTATCAGAAAGCCATGGTATTTTCAAAATTATTTTCTCAGTGGCCCCGAAGAAAAATGTCCTTTTTCCTATATGATAATGATTTCTTTTAGGGTTACGCTTACCCTGTACTTTTTGATAATGATTTCTTTCAGGGTTAAGACTACCCTGTATATTTTCACATTTAACACCTGCAGGTTTGGTTGCAAGGTGTACTCCCATTTGTTGTAAAATATCTCTTCCCCATAAAGTAACTGGTAGGTTAGGTAAAACATAAGGCTGAAACGTTCCTTTATGTCCTTCATCATCTCCCATTTTAAAATTACTGCACTTTTTTCTGGGAGGTTATTATATCCCAAGCCTCTTAAACTGGTTGAAGCTTTTTGCAGAGGCCAGTGTTTGGGCCCATTGTCGTAAATTATTAATGATGGAGGAATCAGCTCCAGTATCTATAAATCCCTCCATTTCTATTCCTTGGATTCTTATTTTTACACATAGGCCTCCTAGTACAGTCTCGAACCCAGCAAGCCATGGGACTCGAATCAGTGGAACAAAATCTTGTATTGTTCCCTTTTTGAGGCATACTCATTTTAAATGAATTATGTAAATTTGGAAGGAGAAGCAGCTGAGCAATTTTATCTCCTTGATTAACAGAACTTATACTTTGGGGTGAGCTAAGCATTATTTTTTATTTCCCCTTTGTAGTCTGAGTTTATTACACCTGGGGTCACTTGCAAACCTAATACAGCTTTGAGGACTTCGCCCGATAATAAGTCCTACAGTCCCTGAGGGAAGAGGTCCCCTGACTCCTGTGGGAATCAGTTGAACCCCCATTTCAGGTGTTAACACTATTCGGGCGGGTGGTGGAACAGAGGTCTAATCCTGCATTTCTTCCTGTTCCTCTGGTGAGGGAGTGGATGGGTAATAGGGGTTGTGTCGGGGAAGCATCTGAATGGGATGCTTGAGGATACTCCTCTTCCAATGCCTCGTACATTTGTGGGGCCCCGGGGCATTGGGCCCCGTGCCCCGTTTTTTGAATTCCTGAACAAAGGATTTCCATGGATGTCAAATTTTGAATAACATTTATTGGACCAATGATTTCCCTTTTACACCTGGGGCAGCAACCTGGAGCACGGTATGAATTTGGTCTTATTTCTCTTTTGGGATTTTGCCTAGAATAGCCTGATTGATTATAATTTTTCCTGGAATATCCTGATTGATTATAGTGTCTAGGTTGAGTCCTTGTGAAATTCTGAGGGGCAGCATCTCTAACAGCTGCTGCAATCATATTCCCTGTGACAAAGGCATCATTTATATCTTTACATAGTTGTATATATATGGAAAGATCCTTTTTATTTCTCCATGGCCTGATGGCTTCCTGGCAATTTTATTAGCGTTTTCAGCTGTCATTTTTGTCTTTGCTACTCTATACACAATATGCCTTTTTCTCTATTTTGCTTACAAGTTCTTTAAAATTAGTGTTAGGACTTTAAGCAATTTGCTTATGAAATTAAGGTGGCACTTATCACCCAATCTTAACACAATCTTATTATATCAGTAGAGATATATACAGGCTATTATTAAAAGAACATAAATGAACACAATTTTAATAGAACTTTCCAGGTATAATAATTTAGATACAGACATAAAATATTAAAATCACAGAATTCATATAAGACAAAGAGAAGAATTGGGGCAGGAAATGCCCACTTTACAAATGTACAAAGTGCATAAGGCATGGAAAGTTAAATACTCTTGAGTCCTCACCAAGTCTTACCCAGATTTGGGGGTATTTGCAGCTTCAACCCAGTTCAAACTGGTGACCAATTAGTAAGCTTCCAACTCTCACCTAAGTACATTTTTTGGTAAATTGGTCCATATATTCCAAAGGCCCTTGTGGATTTTAGGGCAGATGGTACCACCACCATACTGCAGTGCACACCTCCAGAATGGGCCTTTGTGTCGGTAATGGGTAGGTGGAGAAAGAGAAGGGTGTAGAGGAAAGGGCTTCATACAGTTCTTTAATTCTCAACTCCCTTAAAGAGAAACACAGAGATGAAAAAAAAAAAATACTTAAGTCTATCTACTCCTTAAACAAATGCCTTAGCAGCACTGCTTTTTCTCCAAAAAGCACACCTCCCCTCAAAGTCTGTATCGCATGAGACCCTGTGATCATTGCAGGACTGGAAGAAAGTTGCGGGAAAGAACTACAGTGATAACTAGGAGCAAGTTTTTAACAACCTCTAGAAAATGTGAAATTGGGGGTGCATTTGCTCTGAATTTTAAAAATGAAATAATCCCTGCATCATGGTTTGAATATTGTAGCAGAACTAAATCTACATGAACTACACACATTTATACAACTACAGAATTATAGGCTGTTTAGACAAGTGTTTTGCAGCCTGTAGGTTGATACCTATTAGTAGCCACAGAAATCAATTTAGTGAGTACCCACCAGACATTTGTCATTAAATGGAATGGGAAAAAATGAAACTATTCCAGTGTTGTTTTGGAATTTATTTTTTCAGTTATAAATGGTATGTGTGTAAAAGTTAGCAGTGTAAATGTATTTCATATTCTGGATCGTGGTCAAAAAGTTTGAGAAGCACTGGATTAGACCACATTGTTTTGAATAAATAATTTTCTCTTTGCCATTTAGAGGCAGCTTGTATCTATAAAAGGAAATATATAAGCTAATGATTCCCAATCTTGGATCCTTAAAATAAGTACAGTCTTTTGTCATCTAACAGCATCCATAGGGGCTTGGATCCAAGATCCTCCCTTGGATACCAAAATCTTTGGATACCAAAATTCCTTATATAAAGTATGTAGTATATGCATATAACCTATACATACTCCTGTATACTTTATATCATCTCTAAATTACTAATACAACATAAATGCTATGTAAATAGTTGTACTGTATAGTTTAGGGAACATAACAAGAGAAAAATTTACTTGTTCAATAAAGACACTTTTTTTTCAAATATTTTTGATCTGTTGTTGGTCTGATCCACAGATGCAGTATCCATGCATACAAAGGGCCAACTACAATGACAATATTAGGAGCTATTTTCAGTAATATTAGCCACCACTTATGCATACCTTAGACAAGAGACATATGGGTTATATCATCTCCATTTTCTGCTTAAGTAAAGGTCACTCATTTATTAAGTTGAAGAACTGAATTTTAAATTCAAGTTCTTCTGACTCCAAAATAAGGCCTTTTCTCAATATACCAATTAAAAGTGAAGTAACCTATTCATCCTAGTTTGAAAGGTATAGTAGAACTAAATCTATGTGTACTACACATATTTATAGAACTACACATATTTATTTAGGACTACACATATTTATGGAACAAGTCTATTTAGATCAGTGTTTTGCAACCTGTGGGTTGAGACCCACTAGCTATACACTACATAGCTCATCTTTCAATAATTCATAAAACTTACTAAAATAATAAGTGCCTAAATAAGGTTACTCAGTCTCCCTACCAGAAACAGAAGCCTAAGTTTGAGAATAATTTGTAAAGTCGGCTAATTCACATGAAAAATCAAGTAATAAGAATATGTAAAATATTCTATGAAACAAGTAGTAAAATAAAAATACAAGGTACTATTGAAGTCAGACGAGATGATTTTTGGTGTTTTTTCCTCTAACCTCTCAGATCCAATAAATTCATCTCCCTTCTACAGCAGGAGAATTAGAATTAGCCTCATGACGCCTGCTGGCAACCTTTCTCTGAAACTTTCTGTAGGAACTGGAAACTGCTCTGTGGTCTTCTACTTCCTCCTGCTTCCTCCTGCTGTCTGCTTTATTGGTCTTTCCTCGGCTGTGCTGTTCCCTTTTCTTAAAGGTATAGGTCAGAACTCCTTCTATCTCTGAGTAACTGCACTTTTTTTTTTTCTAGTAGAAAAAGAAAAGCTAAGCGTCAAGTTCATGGCCTATGTGTGTACATTCCTGTATTAATCCCAGGCTCCATTGCACATTCTTGTTTTTCTTCTTTCTTCCTTTTCCACTTCAATTTTAGAACTCCTTGCTAGTCTTTGTGATTTTTTTTTAATACTTTTTGGAACAAGAAAGAGAAATAGTTTTATTTAATTTTTTACTTTTTAATACACACACATATACTTATTGGGCACAGTCTGAGAAATAAATTTTTAAAATTTATGAATCCACATAGTTCAGTGTCTCAGGTTTTCTAAGTCACTCCTGTCTTTCCTCTGGTGTTTGGTTGTTTCATGGAACAGATCTCTGGCATGGAAAATCACTGAGTCACCGTGGCTATTTACAGTCAGGTATCCATTACAAGCCTGTTTTATTTTGACAACTTCATCTTTTTTCTTCTGTACCCAGGAACAATTAGAGGTCCAAGAATTAAACTGATAGTTCCTACATGAGCACTCATCCATCACTCACATGATGGATTCCCAACTAGCTTCATTCTCAGGGCAATTTTTTTCTTTGCTTTTTACAATGTGCCTTCATAAGCTCTGAGAACATGTAACGGCAAATCCCATCATATGTACAACTATAATGCACCAATTTTAAAAATGTGGAAATAAAAGTTCTTAGAACACCAGTAAGATTTTTTCATCGCTGTAGTTTTGTTCTCCTTCTATTGGCTTTGAAGTGTTGCCTCCATGATTTTCGTCTTCAGTTTTGAGCCAAAGGATGTTTACTTAAGGAAGAAGGAAACCTACAGCACTATAAAAAAGGAAGAGTCCTCAGTAGGACACTTCCTCAGCACTTGCTGTAGACTCAACATAGTCCTCAGTGAAGAAAACAGGACCACCCCACCTAGCCTCCTACGGATGTGTCTTCCACATTGTTTTGCTCACACAGATCTGAGCCCATCTAATATATTTACTGATGCTTGCTAGATGCTAGGGAAATGGCAGGTCCATTTCCTGTTGGACTGTGCCTCCCAGTCAGCAGTTGTTTGCTGCCTCAAAGTGCAGTTTCCCTTCCGTGTAATCAAAGATGCATACAAAGCAGACTTCTGTTGCAGAGAAGGATAAGGTTAAACATGAGGAGGGGAAGGAGGACTGTCCCTGGGGTGTCTGCTACACACATTTGAGGGCTCAAAGGCCACCTGCCAAGCATGAATCTCTTAAGCAAACAGTCATGAAGACACAAAGTCCTTTCCCATTTCATGTTGGCAGCACACCGGTGCTGTACAATTAAGTTGGCACTCTGTGTTCATTTCCTAAAGTGCCTTCTCTCCTAACTGCCGGGACTCATCCACATAGGCAACATTACCTTGGCAAACTGTCTTTGGTGGAAGGCTTTTCCTCCTGTCTGTGAGTCAGGGGTGGCTCACACACAGGCACCACGCAGCAGCCTTCAGTGCTGTAAGGACATGAGGTTTCATCTTCCCTTCGCCACCCCAGTGGGGGTGGGGACCACAGTTTCTGAAACCTGGACCAATGTAGTTCAATTTGTAATGTAAGAGGACTAAAATGCAAATCACTTTAGCAGAAATGAGGGCATAAGCAGAGACCAAGAACTGTCTGCAATGTAAAAAAAAATTCAGACACAGAAAACATCTATTCCCAGACAGAAAGAAGTGAGCAGCCTGCATCACACCAAGACCCCGACTGAATAAAAACTTTGCTTCTCATTGTTTCCTTAGGATGAACTGAAGACAGATTCCAGAATTTGCTGTATATATATAGCTGGCCCTCTGTATTCTTGGGTTCCATGTCCACATGCCAACTACCTATCAAAAATATTTGAAAAAAAATTCATCTGTATTGAACATGCACTGACTTCTTTTCATATCATTATTCCCTAAACAATACAATGTAAAGACTATCTACATAGTATTTCCATTGTCTTAAGTACTATAAGAAATCTAGGAATAATTTAAAGTATAGAGGAGGATGTGTGTAGGTTATATGACACTACTAAGCCATTTTATATAAGAACTTGAGCATCTACAGATTTATGTGTCCACAAGGGGTCCTAGATCAAATCCCCCACAGATACTGAGTAATGACTATAATTTATAATTTGTCATAGGTAAGTACACTCATGATTCTGATTCTACAGAATTGATTCAGCCTTTAGAAAAATTACATCATTTCCATAAAGTCCTGAATTTACAAAAATTACCAGGGATACCTGACACTAAATAGGTCCCACCTTTGAAATAATTATTATTAACTTTATTATTTTTTTTAAATATTTATTTATTTATTTGCTTTTAGTTGTACACAATGCGTTTATACGTGGTGCTGAGGTTCGAACCCGGGCCGTGCACGTGCTAGGCGAGCACTCTACCGCTGAGCCACCACCCCAGCCCTATTAACTTTATTTTTAAATAGATAATACATTCATCTATTCAGGTATCAAGTCCACATAAAATTATATTCATTAAGAATTTTTGCTTCCACTCTATCCCCAATCTCCTTTGCACCCATAACCAATTTTATTACTTTTTATATATCCTTTTCAGCATATAAATATGCAAACATAAATTTTAAAATATACTTATGTGATAGCCAGAATAATGATCCCCCCAAAGATTGGGTGTGCCTGTAATCCCAGCACTTGGGAGGCTGAGGCAGGAGGATTGTGAGTTCAAAGCCAGTCTCAGCAATGGCGAGGCACTTAGCAACTCAGTGAAACCCTGTCTCTAATAAAATACAAAATAGGGTTGGGGATGTGGCCCAGTGGTCAATTGCCCCTGAGTTCAATCCCTGGTACAAAAAAAAAAAAAAAAATCTCCCCAAAGATGTCCATGCCCTAATCCCCAGAACCCGTGAATTTATTTCTTTACATGGCAAAAGGGACTTTGCAGATACAATTAAGGTTTTTGAGATGCAGAGATTAATCTAGATTATTCAGATGAACCCCACATCATCACGGGGGTCTTTATAAAAAGGTCAGAGTCAGAGAAAAGACAGAGAGACTAGAAGATGCTGCCTTTGAAGTTGGAGGAAGAGGCCATAATATAAAGAAAGCTGGCTGTCTCTAAAAGCCTAAGAAGGTACGAAATTCTTCGCCAGATCGCCCAGGAATGCAGCCTGCTAACCAACTTTAAACTTTTGAATTCCAGAGTTAGCAGAGAATAAGTTAGTGCTGTTTTAAAGCACTAGTTTGTGATAATTCTTTTAAAAACAAAAGGAAAGTAATAGCCCTTAACTCCACCTTTCTCTTAAATGTAACATACCCTGTGTAGGGTGTCCCAAAAATCTTAGTGCAGTTTTAGGCATAAACAACTTCAGAATTATGAATGCTACAGACTTACAAGAAAAATCACTTGAAATTTTTATTAAACTCTTTTGTATTTATTTTGTCATATGAGTTTTAATAATACATTTTATTTTAAATTTCATTTCAGCATTCATGGTTGAAGATAGCAAACACTGATGAAAGAAAACATTAAAATTTTTTTCAGTGTTTCAGAAATTCTTTTATTTATAAATCATGTAAAACAATTACAAATTAAAACAGTGAAAAAATATTTTTTAAAGTTTTTAAAAACCTGTTAATGATAGAACACACTGCCTTCTTCTCATTGCCATGATATTAGAAAAAAGCATTCTAGAGTTTAAAGCACTGAGAGTGAACAGAAATACTATAAAAATGGGTGCTGAAAGGTATGGGATGAGAGACATGGCAGGACTACAACAGAAAACATTAAAATGAAATTGTATTACTCCAAATTTTTCACAAGACTAAATAAGTGAATTAGAAATGTATACTGAAGGAGCCCTAATTAGGAAGGGCTGTTGTAGCTAGCTGGAAGCCATAAGTTCCACCTGATATGTATGTGACGCACCTGTAGGCACCCGCAAAGCTGAAGGTATATAACCGGGTGAAAGCGGTCCGAGTTTAGGAGAACGAATTCATTCGGTCAGTCGGGTAGTCACTCGGTCGGTCAGAAGAATCAGAGCGGCCAGAACGTAGGCAGAGCGGTTACAGAAGAGAAACCAGATAGAAGAAGTAATGACTGGTCAGAGTTAGGCCGAGGCTCCTGAGGAAGACAGAAGACAGAAGACAGAAGACAGAAGAAAGAAGTTCTAATCTTTCTCTAAGCTAAGCTCTATCTTTCTTTACTCTACTCTAAGCTAAGAAGACAAGAAGAAGCTCTAGCTCTATTTTATCTTTCTTTCTAAGACAAGACAAGAAGAAAAGCTCTCTTTAATCTTTCTTTCTAAAAATCTTTCTTTCCCTCTCTAAGCTCTAAGAAAGTAGAAGTAAAAGTAGCAAAAGCTATACTCTGCCTCCGAGAGTTTTTCCTCCCGGTTTTCGGTACCAGGCAGCTTACAGTATACGATTAAGTTTTCTGACAATACAAAAATTTTAAGCTGCACTAAAATTTTGGGGACATTGTATACACCACTGAGTGTTTTGATTTGTATCAATAAAACAATATACCCTAGAGAACTTTCTCTTAAAATACATAGGGGCTATCATAATTTCCTTCATAGCTGTACAGTGGATATAGCATGGTTTATTTAGCCAATCCTCTATTAATGGATACTTGGAAGTGTGTTACAATGAATAATCTTGTACTTCTATCATTTTGTTGTTATGCAGGTAGATGAATTATCAGAAGTGGGTATGTTTGGTCAAAACCCTTTTTAGAAACAAGAACAGCATGCCACAGGTTGGTAGATTGTGATAGGGTATGGTAGTCCACTGGCAAAGATGACTATGGATAATTACTCTCATCTTTGTGTGCACATCCCTTTATAACGTGATTTTGCCAATGCCTTATCAAGAAGTCAAGTTCACTTTCCCATCCCTAGAATATGGGCTGGCTTATGACCTGCCTTGGCTGATAGTATAACATGGAGAATGGGTTTGGGTTCTTTGAATTTGAAGAATAAAATTCACAGACACAAAGGTGAGAGCAAATAACAGGATTTATTAGAGTAATAGAAAGAAAGCAAAGTTTCCAAAGAGGGAGAGGTTCCAAGAAAGGGATACCAAAGAGTGGCTATTGTCTAGGGGTTTACATAGATCTATAGGTTAAAGGAAGTCAACCCCCTGCCTAATCCTGGGCAAGGCATTCAGTGTCCACGAGGTTTTCATGCAGCCTTTATAGTTCAATCAAAATATCAATCAAGCATTTTTCCTCCTTTGGAGAGGCATGGATCCCAGTCACATAGGTCCTGATTTTAAAATAGCCTCTTTCGAAGTTTCTTAGCAAATATCCGCAGGTGCTGTTTGTACTCTACTGCCAAAGAAGCTACTCAGAGGCCCATCTCCCTATTCTCCCAGGTTATCTCTTCCTCCTGATGTCAATAGGATGTGGAGAAAGTACAGTTGTTGGACTTCCATGGCTGAGTCTCATAAGGCCTGTAGCTCCTCTCCCTCTAAACCCTGAGTCCTCCATGTGAAGCAGCCTGGGCTAGCCTTCAGCAGGATGAAAAGAGCTGGAGAGAGAGAGCCATCTTGGACCATCCAGCCCCAGTGGAGCCAGTAAATAACTACACCTGTGTGAGGGACTCTAGGAGAGATTCCAAAATGTCTCCTCTCAGCCCAATTGCCAGCACACAGCCTGCTATCATTTTAAGTTACCATGTTTTGGGATAATTTATTATATAAATGGATAACTGACACATTAGGGAAGTTGTTTCTCCTAACAAGGCTTATTTCAAAAGGATGTTCAACATGTTGGCCACAGCAAGCCAATCACCAGCTTTTTTTTTTTTTTTTTTTTTTTTGTACCGGGGATTGAACTCAGGGGCACTCGATCACTGGACCATATCCCCAGCCCTTTTGTGTATTTTATTAGAGACAGGGTCTCACTGAGTTGCTAAGTGCCTCGCCATTGCTGAGGCTGGCTTTGAACTCACGATCCTCCTGACTCAGCCTCCCAAGTGCTGGGATTACAGCCGTGCGCCACCGCGCCCGGCTAATCACCAGCTTTTAGAGAGCCTGTGGACTCAGAAGTTTTTGGAACAAGCCCAATCAATGCCACTAATCTTGTGTTTAGCAGTCGGGGTTGTAAATATTGACCTATACCTCAGCCCTGAGCATGCAGGCAAACTGGTTGACCCACCACACCCTCACTTTCACAAAGAGAGAATATCTTTATTGTGTGTCAGAGGTCTGGCCAGGATAGGGAACTCCTCTTCACGGAGCATCTCACGTTCCTGTTGGGGAGCTGCCAATGTTAAAGAGAAAACCTATACTCTCTACATCATCCTTTCTCACATACACGATGTGCTTCTCTGTTCAAGAAATCAGGGAAATGAAGAGTCTGAGAGTGCCCTGGTTACTTTAATCTGGCTCGGAGGAAAGACCATATTCTATTATAATTCATGAAATAGCAAACCAGTGTTTTTGAAAGTCAGGAACATAAACTTAATGCGTCACAATTAGAATTTTTTAAAAATAGTATTTATATACCCATGTTCATAGTAGATTTATTCACAATAGTCAAAAGGTAGAAGCACTCCCAGTGTCCAATAATGCATGAATAAACAAAATGTATCACTGTATATATACATAATGGAATATTCTTTGGCCCTAAAAGGAAACAAATTTTCAACACATGCTACAACATAGAAAACCTTGAAGACATTGTGCTAAGTAAATTAAACCAGTCACAAAAGAAAAGATGATGCATGATTCTACTCATGAGATACCTAGGATATGTCTTTATATCATAGAAACAGAAAATAGAATGGTGGTTTTCAAGGGTGGAGGAAGGGAAATGTGGAATCCCTGAGTAGTTCAGGAAAATGAAAAATGTCCTGGATGTGGAAGATTGTGATGGTTGCACAAAATTGCGAATATACTTAATGCCACAGAACTGTACATTTGAAAATGGTTAAAATGGGAAATTTTATGTTAAATGTTTTACCATAATAAAATAATAGTAATAAAAATATAGACTAGAACAAAATATAGGCTATATAGATGCATTTACTATGTGGAAACTTATTAAGGCCTACACTTATAAACATGTATGTTATGGTTTGGATATGTGGTGTCCCCCAAAAGCTCATGTGTGAGAAAATGCAAGATTGTTCATAGATGAAATGATTAGATTATGAGAGTTCTGACCTAATCAGTGGATTAACTGGGTAGAAATTGTAGGGCAGGTAGTGTGTGGCTGGAAGAAGTATATCACTATGAAGTACCTTTGGGGTTTATGTTTTGTCCCTGGTGAGCAGAGTTTTCTGCTTCCAGGCTGTCTTAAACTGAGCAGCTTTCATTTACCACAACTTTCCACCATGCTGTTCTGCCTCAACTCAGGCCCAGAGCTATGTATGGAGTTGGCTGACCATGGACTGAACTCTGAAACCATGAGCCAAAATAAACTTTTCCTCCTCTAAGTTTTTCTTGTTGGGTATTTTGGCCACAGCAATGCAAAGCTGACAAAAACAATGTACTTTTTTGCATATTTGTTACATTTTAATGAAAGAATTAATTGCCACCATTTATACATCATGAAGTTTTAGTAAACAGTGGATCATATAGTAGTAGCACCATAAGATTATATCACCTAGTGACAAAACATTCTTAGTTTGTATAAGTGCACACTATGATATTTGCACAATGACAAAAATCACCTAATGATGTATTTTTCCTAACATATCACTGTTAAGTGACATGTGACTATATTAGAAACTAGAATAGAATAAAAGATGTCAGAGTACGTGGCCCATAATAAGTATAAGTATTGTTTTATGAAAATTTCACTTCACTTAGTGGTGTGTGTGTGTGTGTGTGTGTGTGTGTGTACTGAATCATGATTTTTCCTTTTGTTCCTATTAATTCATAAGCAATTAATTAATTTTAATTAATTAATTATACAAATTAATGGTTTGGCTGAATTTCTACAAATGCATATTTATCTTCCCCTCTACTTTCTCTTGTCCTCTCCTCTCTTCTCTCTCACTGATTCAGGATGTTAAATGTATTTTGGGTTGTGGTTTCTATTTTAAAAAAATTGAAAAAAGCCAAGCATGATGGCACATGCCTCTACTCGGAGACTGAGACAGGAGAATCACTTAAGCCCATGAATTCAAGACCAGCCTGGGCAACACAGTAAGACCACAGATCATATTAAAAAAAAAAAAAAAAAAAAACTGAAAAATACTTGTTCTGTGTTTGGTCTCTATTTCCTATTGTGCAGCTTCTTTCTTTTTGAATTTGATATGCTTTTCCCAGTGGAAGTGATTTAATTTTGACATTCATTTATTCAAGTAGAAAAAATCCTTTCCCTACGGTCTTTTCATTATAATTATTTTTCTCCATCTGACTGCTCATGGTAACTAGATTTTTACATGCCAGATTAACTAGTAAATTCATGTACAGACATTCTATCATCTTGCTCCATGGACTGTTGGTGAAAGCATTAGCATACCTCATGATGAGAGACTATGACATGGGGTTCATGCATCAACTCAGAAAAACTACAACTCATTTAAATCACAGTGTTTGAATTCTGAAATCCTTGGTGGGTATGGCTTCTAAGGCTTTTACACTCATAGGAATCCTTTCTATAACATCCAAAATCATAGGTTGTTCATCTGTGCCTGAACACTTCTGAGGACAATAAGCCATCTCAGTACATTGCTAGAGTGTATAAAAGTTGCTTCATGGCAAAATTGGGTGATGAATCATTCTAGAACCTGTAGGGATATTTCTGATTAGCTAAGCCTTGGTCAAACTAGCAAGTGCCTGGAGCATGTCTGTTACTGATTTCAGTAGCATCCTTCATGGGGTATATGTATGTGTTTGAAAGAGAGCAATTCAATTTTCCATGTGTTTTATCAGAACTGAACACTTAATGCCAAGCACTTCTAAAACAGGAGAGGAGGTATTTCTTTGAATATTGTGAACAATGGCCCAGTGACTGCACACTGGTCATTCCATTCTACCCTCATAGTCCTGGTGAGAGAGACGCTCATGGCCTGGAGAATCTTCCTTCGGGATGGGTATGGCCTCTGCTCCCCATTCCCTCCCTCTCACAGGGGCTACTTCCAGGGTGGGCAACAGAAGGTCTTCAGGTACTCAGCAATGCCTGTGGCTGGTGTGAGCGTCTAATTGTGGGGCTCAGTATATGAAAGTTCACTTGATGGCAATATAAGCCACATTCTCCAATACTGGTTTTGTCTGTAATGAAAGTCGTACTTTGACACTCCTGCCTTATTTTTTGCCTTGGAGGATGTTACTCATTAGGCCTCCTCACATGCCAACAACATAGATTTCTATACCAAAATATTTAACATAAGTTGCACAACTGTACTGATTTGTAAAACTACAAATTAGATTCCAACCCTCTGTGGCTGGTCCTCAGTCTTTTTCCCTGGCTGTGGCTAATATCCTTTACCATCCTACACATCATTATTACAAACTTTCCCCAGTATTCAAGCCCCCACTGAATCCCCTTAGCTTCCAGTGCACAATTACTTCCCTCCAACTTCAAAGGGAAAGTGAGGACATGGCAGACATAATGCAACTCCATTCTCCCCTCTGCAAAAGCTTCTCCTAGGAAAATAGAGAAAATAGAAATGTCATAGACATTTTGAAATTATTAGACTTATAGGGAGGAAAAGGGTGGGGGAAACTTGTCATTTGAAAATTTAAAAGGAACAATAGACAAAATAAAAACTAAAAATTAAGAGGAAAAAAGAAACAAGAAGAGGTTTCACAAAAAATACAGTTAAAGTAGTCCCTCAGTATCCTTACAGGATTAATTCCAGGACCCTTCTCAGATACCAAAAATTCTTGGATGCTCAAGATTCCTATATAAAATTGCATATATATGCATAAAACCTATACAATCTTCCCATATACTTTAAATCATCTTAGATTACTTCAAAACCTAATGCAGAGGAGATCCAAGATGGCGGATTAGAGGAAGCCGCACTTCAGGGCAGCTCCGTGGAAAGAATCCAACAAAGCAGATAAATTGCCTTTCATCATATATATACAGGCCGAAAATACCGATCTCCTGGATGGTTTGATTACCACTACCAGGGAGAGAAGGAGACAAGCTGTCTGCAGCGGCTGGAGCCGCGAGCCTTCTACAAAACCGCCTGGGTGGTGCACAGGCCGTGCGAAACAAAGTAAGTGTGGGGAGACCGTGCTGCGACTGCAACCCCAGCCACACTCAGGGCACACCAGCGTGAAACCGACGATGAAAAACAGCGATAACAGCCGGCGGAATTGGTGCTGGGGGACCACGGGAGACCACAGGTCGACAACAGCAGTTCGAATCCACACTCGGCTGGACACGACCCTCAGCAGTAGGGCCCCGGAGAGAGCGGCACAGAGATCAGCGAACAGCAAGCAGGGGCAGAGTCGGAGCGGTCCACAGTCCGAAGCAGCGCTGTCTGCGCCGCCATCTTTGAAAGGTGCAGTGGCTGACCCAGACAAAGGGGAGGAGATGGAGAGTGAGGGCTGCAGCCATCCAGGGACCCTCCAGCTCTCTGAAGACAACGCACACTTGGGTGAGGCTCGGGTGGCCAGCAGGGGAGGGCGTGTCTGAGGCCAGCACAGCGGCCACAAGAAGCTGCAACTGTGGGTGGGCGTGGGGAGGGGGTGCCTTCTGGAAGGTCCCCTTCACGGTGCCATTCATCTGCTGACACACAAACCCCCAGGGCCACTCCTTCACTGAGCCATTCAGCCACTGGCCTGGGGTGCAGCCTTGATTCCACTAACAGAATCACAGACTGTCTAGACGTGATCCAATAACAATTGGCTTGAACTGGAAGGGAAAAAAAGAGGGGGGCTTCCCAGGGCCCGTTTTGTTTGAGACTTGGGGTTCGACTTTTTTCTTTTTTCTTTTTTGTTGTTTGCTTGTTTTGTTGGATTTCGGGGAGGATTTTTGTTTGTTTCTTTTTCTTTTTCTCTTTTTGGCTTTGTTTTGTTCTGCTTTTTTTTTTCCTTCCGCATTGATTGTCAGTGTGTTTGTTTGCTTCTGCTCCTTTTTTCTTTCCTTCTTTTCTTCCTTCTCACTCTTACATCTTTTCTTCCTCCTTCATCTTTCGTGTTTACACCCTGCCAGTGCATACTAAACAGAGGCAAAAACAAGTTATACGCAGAACTTGGGATTTCTAGAACCGGCGCAATTGAACTGGGTAGCAAAGCAGTGTTATATATAGTTTACTCTCTATTTTCTTGATTCTCTCCTCTCTCTTACACCAATTCCTACTCTTTTATCATTTTTTTCCTTTTCCAACTTACTTTATATATAAATTGGTCTTTCCACTTAATTGTCTACTCCATTCTCTTTCTTCCCTCGTCTACTGATACTAAACCACTTCCACTAAACCACTTCAATAGAAATCTCTTTTCATAATTTCCAAGAAAGAACAATTCAAGACACTTCCTTCTTCCTAAACATAAAACCTCTGTATCCAATACTTGAAGCTATAAAACCCCATCAGAAGCGTACAGAGTAAATTGGAAATAATATCTGGGTTAACCAAATCTGTACATTGTGATCAAACTTGGATTTTCTGAATAGAAAGTGTTAGGTTTTAAAAGTGTAAAGGAATTATAAGGTGATCTGATAACATTGTACTACAGGAATAACATAAGGCTTTAAGGTAAAATCGAAATAGTCAAGGTCCCACAGTGCAGGAAGAATAGACACACAAGCAACATGAAAAAACAAGGGAAGAAAATGACACAAACAAATCAAGATACCTCATCAGTAGATGTCATGGCAAGCACAGTTGGTCAAATGCCAGAGATGGAATTTAGAAATTACATATGCCAAATGTTTAGGGAACTTAAGAATGAACTCAAAAATGAGATGAGGGAGCAAGTACAGGAGGCAAAAGATCATTTTGACAAAGAACTCCAAAAACAAATACAGGAAGTAAAAGATTACTTCAATAGGGAAATAGAGGCTCTAAGAGAATCCAAACAGAAATTCCAGAAATGAAGAAGCAATAAACCAAAATAAAAGCTCAATTGAAAGTATCTCCAACAGAATAGACCACTTGGAAGAAAGAACCTCAGACAATGAAGACAAAATATATGTCTTAGAGAAGAATTTAGACCATACAGCAAAACTCATTGGAAATCAAGAACATAACATCCAAGAATTATGGGACAGCATAAAAAGACCAAACTTAAGAGTGATTGGCGTAGAGGAAGGGGCAGAGTTTCAAGCCAAAGGAATGAGTAATCCATTTAATGAAATAATTACAGAAAATTTTCCAAACTTGAGGAATGAATGGGAAAACCAAGTTCAAGAGGCATACCGAACATCAAACAAACAAAATCTCAACAGATACACACCAAGACACATTATAATGAAAATGCCTAATACACTGAGCAAGGAGAGAATACTAAAAGCCACAAGAGAAAGGAAGCAGATTACATATAGGGGGAAACCAATCAGACTATGTTCAGATTTCTCAACCCAGACCTTAAAAGCAAGAAGATCCTGGAATAGCATATTTCAAGCTCTGAAAGAAAAGGGATGTCAACCAAGAATCTTATATCCAGCAAAATTGAGCTTTAGATTCGAAGATGAAATAAAAACCTTCCACAACAAGCAAAAGTTAAAAGATTTCACAACTCGAAAGCCAGCACTTCTGAACATCCTGGGCAACATTTTTCATGAAGAAGAAGAGAAAGATGATAATGAAAATCAACAAAGGGAGATATTAAACTAAAGGAAATACCAACCAGAAGAGAAACCAAATCAAGCTAAAGACCATAATTCAAATAAAAATGGATGGGAATAAAAATCACATCTCAATAATAACCCTGAATGTTAATGGCCTAAACTCGCCAATCAAAAGACACAGATTATCAGAATGGATTAAAAGAAACGACCCAACAATTTGCTGTCTCCAAGAAACACACCTCATAGAAAAAGACATCAACAGACTGAAAGTGAAAGGCTGGGAAAAGTCTTATCACTCACATGGCCGGCGGAAACAAGCAGGGGTTTCCATTCTCATATCAAATAAGGTAGACTTCAAACCAAAACTAATCAAGAGGGACAAAGATGGATATTTCTTATTACTTAAGGGAACCATCCATCAACAGGATATAACAATCATAAATCTATATGCCCCAAATAATGGAGCACCTACATTCATCAAACAAACTCTTCTCAAGTTCAAGAGTAAAATAGACCACAACACAGTTATTCTAGGGGACTTCAACACACCTCTCTCACCAATGGATAGATCATCCAAACAAAAGCTAAACAAAGAAACTTTAAGCCTCCTTAAAATAATTAACAATTTAGACCTAACGGACATATATAGAATATTTCATCCCTCAGTAAACAAATACACATTTTTCTCAGCAGCACATGGCTCCTTCTCCAAAATAGACCATATATTATGTCACAAGGCAACTCTCAGCAAATATAAAAAAATAGAGATACTACCCTGCATGCTGTCGGACCATAAAGGGATGAAATTGGAAATCAACGACAAAACAAGGAATAAGAAAAACTACTCCATCAACTGGAAGCTAAACAACATGCTACTGAATGAACAAGGGGTTGAAGAAGACATCAAAGAAGAGATCAAAAAATTCCTAGAGGTAAATGAGAACACAGATACATCATATAGAAATCTCTGGAACACTATGAAGGCTGTAGTAAGAGGAAAATTCATTGCACTGAGCTCATTCCTTAAGAGGAAAAAAAACCAACAAATAAATGACTTAACATCGCACCTCAAAGCATTAGAAAAAGAAGAACAGACCAACACCAAGAGCAGTAGAAGACAGGAAATAATTAAAATCAGAGCAGAAATTAATGAAATTGAGACTAAGGAAACCATTCAAAGAATTGACAAAACTAAAAGTTGGTTCTTTGAAAAAATAAACAAAATTGACAGACCCTTAGCGATGTTAACAAAAAGAAGAAGAGAAAAAACTCAAATTACTAACATTCATGATGAAAAAGGGAATATCACAACAAACACCTCAGATATACAGAATATAATTAGAAATTACTTTGAAAACTTGTACTCTAATAAAATAGAAAATACTGAATGCATTGACAGATTTCTAGAGTCATATAATTTGCCTAAACTGGATGTGGAGGCTATACACAATCTAAACAGATCGATTACAAGCGAAGAAATAGAAGATGTCATCAAAAAGCTACCAACAAGGAAAAGTCCAGGACCTGATGGGTTTATAGCCGAGTTCTATAAGACTTTCAAAGAAGAACTAATACCAATGCTCTTCAAACTATTTCAAGAAATAGAAAAAGAGGGAGCTCTTCCAGACTCTTTCTATGAGGCCAATATCACATTAATTCCAAAGCCAGGCAAAGACACATCCAAAAAAGAAAACTTCAGGCCCATATCTTTAATGAACATAGATGCAAAAATCCTCAACAAAATCCTGGCAAATCGGATACAAAAACATCAAAAAGATAGTGCACCACGATCAAGTGGGGTTTATCCCAGGGATGCAAGGCTGGTTCAACATTCGGAAATCAATAAACATAATACATCACATCAATAGACTTAAAGACAAAAATCATATGATCATCTCAACTGACGCAGAAAAAGCATTTGACAAAATACAACACCCCTTTATGTTCAAAACACTGGAAAAACTAGGAATATCAGGAACATATCTTAACATTATAAAAGCTATTTATGCAAGGCCCCGAGCTAACATTATCTTAAATAGAGAAAAATTGAAAGCATTCCCTCTAAAAACTGGAACAAGACAGGGATGCCCCCTTTCACCACTGCTATTTAACATAGTACTGGAAACTCTGGCCAGAGCAATTAGACAGACAAAAGAAATTAAAGGGATCAAGATAGGAAAAGAAGATCTCAAATTAGCACTATTTGCTGATGACATGATAATCTACCTAGAAGACCCAAAAAACTCTACCAGAAAACTTTTACAACTAGTAAATGAATTTGGCAAAGTTGCAGGATACAAAATCAATACACATAAGTCAAAGGCATTTGTGTACATCAGCAACAAAGACTCTGAAAGGGAAGTGATGAAAAATACCCCATTTACAATAGCATCAAAAAAAAAAAATAAAATACCTGGGAATCAACCTAACGAAAGAGGTGAAAGACCTCTATAACGAAAATTATGGAACACTAAAGAAAGAAATTATAGATGAACTCAGAAGATGGAAAGACCTACCTTGCTCTTGGATAGGTAGAATTAATATTGTCAAAATGTCCATACTACCAAAAGCATTATACAGATTTAATGCAATTCCAATCAAAATCCCAATGTCATTCTTCAAAGAAATAGAAATAGCAGTCATGAAATTCATCTGGAAAAATAAGAGACCCAGAATAGCCAAAGCAATCCTGAGCAAGAAAAGTGAAGCAGGGGGCATCACCATACCAGACTTTAAATTATACTATAGAGCAATAGTAACAAAAACAGCATGGTATTGGCACCAAAACAGACTGGTGGACCAATGGTACAGAATTGAGGACACAGAGACTAATACATGTAATTTCAGCTATCTTATATTAGACAAAGGTGCCAAAAATGTACAGTGGAGAAAGGATAGCCTCTTCAACAAATGGTGCTGGGAAAACTGGAAAGCCATATGCAACAAATTGAAATTAAACCCTTATCTCTCACCATGCACAAAACTCAATTCAAAGTGGAACAAGGACCTAGGAATTAGACCAGAGACAATACGCCTACTAGAAGAAAAAGTAAGCTCCAATTTCCAACATGTTGGATTAGGCCCCAAGTTCCTTAATAAGAATCCTGTAGCACAAGAATTACTACCAAGAATTAATGAATGGGATAGATTTAAACTAAAAAGCTTCTTTTCAGCAAAAGAAACAATCAGTGAGGTGAATAGAGAGCCAACTAATTGGGAACAAATATTTAATACATGCACATCAGATAGAGCACTAATCTCTAGAATATATAAAGAACTCAAAAAACTTTACACTAAAAAAACAAATAACCCAATCAATAAATGGGCTAAGGAATTGAGAAGACACCTCTCAGAAGAAGATACACGATTAATCAACAAATACATGAAAAAATGTTCAACATCGCTGGCAATTAGAGAAATGCAAATCAAAACTACTCTTAAGATTTCACTTCACTCCAGTCAGAATGGCAGCTATCAAGAACACAAGCAACAATAAGTGTTGGAGAGGATGTGGGGAAAAAGGCACACACATACATTGCTGGTGGGACTGCAAAATGGTGCAACCGTTATGGAAAGCAGTATGGAGATTTCTTGGAAAACTGGGAATGGAACCACCCTATGACCCAGCCATCCCACTCCTGGGTCTATTCCCAAAGGACTTAAAAACAGCATATTACAGTGACACAGCTATCTCAATGTTTGTAGCTGCGCAATTCACAATAGCTAGGTTGTGGAACCAACCTAGATGTCCCTCAGTAAATGAGTGGATTAAGAAAATGTGGTATATACGCACAATGGAATTTTACTCAGCAATAAAAGAAAATAAATTAATGGCATTTGCAGGTAAATGGATGAAGTTGGAAGACATAATGCTAAGTGAAGTTAGTCAGTCTCAAAAATCCAACTACCAAATGTTTTCTCTGATATAAGGAGGCTATTTCAAAGTATCGTTGGATGGGGGTACATAGGAGGATTAGAGGAACACTAGAATGGTCAAGGGAAGGGAGGGTAAGGGAGGGAGCAAGAGGGGAGGGAGGGGGAGAAATGAAAAAAAAAAGGTGGTTGAATGAGACGGATACCATTTTCCTTAATGCATGATTGAAGACCTGAATTGTACGAATATACTTTGTATACAAACAGTTGTATGTAAAAAGATACTAAATATATGCACTATGAGTTGTACATATTAAAAATTATAAAAATAAAATTAAAAAAAAAACTAATGCAATGTAAATGCTGTGTAGACAGTTGTTATACTGTGTTGTTTAAGATTAATGACAAGAAAAACAAGTCTGTACCAGTTCAGCACAGGCAGTTTTTGTTCCTGAATATTTTCCATCTGTTGTAAGTTGAATCTTCAGGAGCAGAACTCCCAGATGCAGAGGGCCCACTGTATTTAACAGCTCTCCTGCATATTTTCATACTACATCTATCACTAGCACACTTATGCTGATTCAAAGGATAAGTATCTTTCTACAATAAAAGCAATTTCCTAAACTTATGCTCCTGTCCATCCTTTCAAACCCTCAAAATGCTGTTCCATCAGTTATTTCTTTTGCTTCCTGGCTGTCACCACTCTAGTTTTCATATATATATATATATATATTTTTTTTTTTGTAAGAGGATACTGGGGATTAAATTCAGGGGCATTTAACCACTGAGCTACGTCCCCAGCCTTTTTTTTTTTTTTTTTTTTTTTTGAGACAGGGTCTCACTAAGTTGCATAGGGCCTCACTAAACTGCTGAGGCTGGCTTTGAACATGGGATCCTCTTGCTTCAGCAGCCCAAGTTGCCCAAGCTGCTGGGATTATGGGCATGCGCCACCGCACCTGGCTAGTTTTTATATTATATGTCCCCCAGGATCCCAGGTATTAAAGAAAGGCTTTGTCTCCATCTTGGCACTCTTGGGAGGTAGTGGAGACTTCAAGAGGTGGGGAGTAGTGGAAAGTCTTCCAGTCATTGTGGGTGTGCCTTTGAAGGGGTATAGTGGGACCCCAACTCTTTCCTCTCTCTATTTGCTTCCAGTCATGAAAAGAATGGCTTTTATCTGCCCTGTTCCCCACTGCCATAGTATGCTGTCTTGCCACAGGCCTAAAAGCAACTGGCCTTGGACTGAAACCTCCAAAACTGTGAGCTAAAACAAACCTTTCCTCTTCACAAAGTGATCATCTCAGGTATTTTTTTATAATGACATAAAGCTGACTAATACAGTCACTCTCCTTGACCACTTACGCCTTCAACTTATGAACAAACTCTCCTACTCTAGAAAGATCCCTTGATCCTGTGTACTTCACATCATCATCCCATGTCTCTTAATATTTATATCCAGATTTTTCAAAACCCTTTATTCACTGTCCCCACATTCTCCCACCACTGTCCTAAAATTATGTTTGCAAGAGCACCAATAATTACCCAACTCCCAAATGCAGTGAGCACAGTCCAGACACAAAGCACTTTACCATGCTACTTCTTTTCCCTTGGATATTTTTCCTTCTCTTGATAAAAACCATACTTTAAGCATATCTCTGTATCAGTGCCTGGCATAGCACCATGTTCAGCTCTCAATACAGTTCAGTTTTGGATGTCTGGATGAAAATGGAGGCTCCGAGAGAGAAATAATTACTTCCTGGCTAGCACAAGATACAGTTTTTATAAAGTTAACCATATAAGGCAAACCTGGTGTTTGTTGTAAACATTTTGTTGGTTTTTTTTTTTTTTTTTCTAATTCTTCAAGGATCAAACAGTGTTCCTTTGGTTCCTAGAATGTTGCCAAAGGATAACTGTACTAACTCATGCCCATTTCTCATTGTCCATTAAAAAGTCATGTTCTCTGTTTCTTGATAACATATCAATTTTCAATCAAATGATTTTAAAAAATCTTAGTGAAATTACTTCTCATTTGGGGCACATGGTGGTGACAGCTGCATTAGATATGATTACAGGAATAATGATTTGCATAAATAAAAATCACTATAATGCCTAGCTAGTTACAGATACTAGTTTTAAAACACTTCTCTCTTAATCATTCAATTGCATAAGTCCCAAGTGCTGTAAGTATACTGAAATACTTTGGAGATGGGGGCTTTTGGTGCAAGGAATGTATGATTTTTGTCCTCCTTCTTTAGGATACCAAAAAAGAATTGTCAACCTGTGAAACAGGACTCAAATCAAAAGCAGGCATCAACCATTCCAAGGAATGGGAACAGATGGTGGTGAAAGCTTACCCATGTGCCTTCACATGGAATCACAGGAAGTCAGAATTAGAAGACAGAAGTCAAGCCAAGAACCAGAATACCAAGTGATAGGGACCATTGGGAGCTTTGGTGACTGATATTGAGATACAGGCTGAGTCTGGTGGTAAGGCTGGAACCTAAATGGAATAGAAACAGAAAATGGAAACCCCATACTCTACTGCCCATGACAGTGGATATCTAAAAAAGGCTGGGCAGAGATCAGAGTAGCCCATCGGAGCCCACAGGTGGCATGGACATTATTTTCCAGGCTCCTTATCCATATTTCAATAGTAGGCAATTTTCTCTGAATTGGAAACCACTTTGTCATAGCCTAGAAATTAGCTTTAATAGTGAAATTAGAGACCTGACAACTTGTCAGACATGATATCTTTGCTTTAAATCTGTCGTGACAGGAAGTTTGAGGGAGATAAACTTTCATTAATTTAAGAGAGAGAGAGAGAGAGAGAGAGAGAGAGAGAGAGAGAGAGAGAGAGAGAGAGACATGGGCTGGGAGTATAGCTCAGTGGTAGAGTGCTTGCCTGGCATGTATAAGGCCTAGGGTTCCATCCCCAGAACTGCAAATTTTTAAAAAGGCAAGATAGAGAAGTACCAGGAATATTTATGTACTGCTGAAAAGAATGAAAAGAGTTAGACATAATATTGACCTAAAATGTGTGAAGAAAAAGTTTATATTTCAGTGATATCCTGTAACACACTTCAATAAGACTTATTGAAAGACAATGCACACCACAGTAGATACTAACATTGGCCAGTACTGCATAGGGGTTTTAGGTTTTCTGCTATTGGTTCTAGGACTCCCACAAACACCCAAACTCCAAGGATGCTCAATACTATCCCTTATATAAAATGGGACAGTATTTGCAAATAAGCTACACAATCCTCCTGTACACTTTAAGTCATCTTTAGATCATTTATGATATGTAATACAATGTAAATGGTGGGTAGATAGATATTATATTATTTATGGGATAACAATAAGAAAAGCTGTACATGTTCAGTATAAATAGAAATTATTATTATTAGTCTGCAGTTGTTTGGTTCTGTGAATGTAGAACCGGGATACAGAGGGCCAACTGTATTCTGAAAAAGCAAAATACCTTTCTACAGATGTCCTTTTTTTGGGGCGGTAGGTACTGGGGATTGAACTCAGGGGCACTGTACCACTGAGCCACATCTGCAGCCCTATTTTGTATTTTATTTAGAAACAGGGTCTCACTGAGTTGCTTAGCACCTTGCTTTTACTGAAGCTGGCTTTGAACTCTCCATCCTCCTCTCTCAGCCTCCAGAGCTGCTGGGATTACAGGCGTGCACCACTACGCCCAGCTAAATGTCCTTTTATGGCAAGAAGTACACGAAGATCATTATGAGACATGGGTCAGGTCAAGTTTGGCACAAAATGTGTACAGAAAGAAAAGAATTACTCTGCCATTTGTTTCATACCTTTCAAATATTCACCCTTATCAGTAAGTCCATGGGATTCATTGCCACCTGGGTATAGTTCACTCAAGAGAGACAATGTTACATTAGTATTGCTCTTGCAGCCCAAAATGCAGTATGCTGCTTCTGACATCTGTGTAGCTGGTATATATTCATAATGAATCCAAGTTTACACGCTATTATATTGACCCAAATGGCAATGCTAGTGGCAGAGATAACTAGTGTTCCCTATTAGAAAGATGGCAGCTTCTACATTACTATCAAGTGTGCTGATGTTCAATCCATTCTTGGTTCTCTGCTCCCTTATTCCCTCATTTCACACAAAAAAAAAGAAAAGAAAAGAAAATTCAATTATAAAGAATCTCCCATAGGAAAAGTATCTAGCCAGGAATAGTCTCTATAGGGACAAAGAATCTTACCTATTCTAAGTCACGTATTCTAATTCAGTCCCCAAACCATAGTATCTCAAAGAATTGTGCTTATGAAATTGAGCAAATATCAAAAGTAAAAAAGAGCTGGGCATGGTGGCACATGCCTATAATCCCAGTGGCTTGGGAGGCCGAGACAGGAGGATCGAGAGTTCAAAGCCAGCCTCAGCAAAAAGCAAGCGCAAGGCAACTCAGTAAGACCCTATCTCTAAATTAAAAAAAAAAAAAAATAGAGATGGGGATGTGGCTTAGTGGCCAAGTACCCCTGAGTTCAATTCCCAGTACCCCCCCACCACAAAGTAGAAAAGACAGAGGCATTAAGACATGAAGATGGAGAAAACAAGTCTTAATGCAAAATAATTCATCTCTAAGTGAAACATTTTAATTCATCATCTGTTTACTCACACCAATTTCTGTCACTAGGATTCCAGGAGGGAATTTGACTTTGTGAGGTGCTACACTGTGCACTATATTTAAAGTCAGACAACTTTGATTGGTAGCTTGTAATTTTATTTATACTATCAATACAGAATAAGACTTTCAAATTCATGTGTGTCTTAGTCCATTTGTGTTGCTATAATAAAGTCTTAGACTGGGTAAATTGTGACAGAAGAACTTTATTTCTTATATATCTGAAGGCTGGAAAGTCCAAGATGAAGCACCTACAGGTTCAGATTTGGTGATGGCTTGTTCCTTCCTCACAGATGAGGTCATCTAAATCTCCTCACAGAACGTATGAAAAGGGGCAAACCTCTCCATGAAAACCTTCAGTGTTACAAGATGAAAAAGTTCTAGAGATTTGTTACACAACAGTGGAAATATACTTAACATTATTGAACTGTACACCTCAAAGTGGTTAAAGATGACAAATTCAATGTTATGTGTTATGAAAATAGCAGTGTTCATGGATTGATATGAGTATATGGCAGTATGTATCCTGAATGAAAAGACATTTTTAAACATGAAATGCATAAAATTTCATTGCTGGTCATTATTAACAGATGGATAATTTCAATAGATCATAGATGATAAAGAACACTTAATTATGAACCTTAATTAAGGTAGTTTTATACTTCTTTACAAAATAGGAATTCCACTGTAATCATTAGTAGACCTCTATTACATTCTTATTCTTATTTTTAATTTAATCAAAATGTGTTTTCTAGCTAATTATGTAAGTATTTCAAAACATCCTTAATTTTTCTTACCAGCCTAAAAAACCTAAAATATTTGACATCTGTCCCTTTACACAAAAATTTTCTTGATCCTTAATTTAAGACATTGAAATCAAAGAATTTTGTGCATTATTATTGAGCAGCAATTTTTCACTTAATTATAATTGTTTTAATAATGAAATTTTTAAGAATTCTTCATGTTAAATAGGAAATTAGTAGACTTTATAATCTTGAACTTCAAAACTGTTTTGCACCAAACTATTTACTGCAATGATTTATTTTTTTATTTGTTTAAATTAGTTATAGATGATGGGTTGGGGTTGTGGCTCAGTGGTAAAGCCCTTGCCTAGCATGTGTGAGGCACTGGGTTAGTTTCTCAGCACCACATAAGCAAATAAATAAATAAAGGTCCATCAATAACTAACAAAAATGTTTTTTAAAAAATTAGATATAGACGATAGTAGAATGCATTTTGACATGTCATACATAAATGGAGTATAACTTCTCATTATTCTGGTTGTACATGACGTAGAACTACAATGTTCATGTAATCACATATGCACATGGGGTAATAATGTCCAACTCATTGTACTATCCTTCCTACCCCCATACCTATTCTATTCTTCCCTAGCCCCCAAGCTTTATCGTGAATTAGCATCTGCATATCAAAGAAAGCATTCAGCCTTTCATTCTTTGGGATTGGCTTATTTCATTCAGCATGATATTTTCCAGCTCTATCCATTTACCTGCAAATGCCATAATTTCATTCTTCTTTAAGGTTGAGTAATATTCCATTGTGTATATATACCATATTTTCTTTATCCATTCATCTGCTGAAGGGCACCTAGGTTGGTTCCATAGTTTAGCTATTGTGAATTGAGCTGCTATAAACATTATTGTGGCGGCATCATAAACAAGCACATGGGCTATGAAAATGTGCACAATAAAAAAGGAAATAAATAAATATGTAAAAATGTTTGGTATGTCACTTTATAGTGTTTTACTGGTTTTATTAGTTATAATTCCAGGAAGTTTTTTATGTTTACCTTTAATAAATATTTGCAGAATATTATTATGATAGGCTATCTAATTAGCAGGTACCAGTTGTCATCAAATTATGATAGGTCATATAATCTCTTTTCAGTATTAGGAACTGACGAGTGAAAATTTGCTTGATTTATCATTGCTCTGCAATGTGTTAAAATGATTTTATTAATATATCATTGCTTAAAACACTAGAATCCCTGAAAATCTGTGTAAACATTTAATTTTGGTAGCCCAACTAATATTTTGGTTTTGAGTCTTATTCATGTGCTCCATTTGAAGTTAATACATAAACAGCAATCCATTTTAGCTTCTTTTTTTTTTTTTTTTTTTTTTTTTTTTTTTTTGGTACCGGGGATTGAACTCAGGGGCACTCCACCACTGGGCCTCATCCCCAGCCCTTTTTTTGTATTTTATTTAGAGACAGGGTCTCACTAAGTTGCTAAGTGCCTCACCAAAGCTGAGGCTGGCTTTGAACTCGCGATCCTCCTGCCTCAGCCTCCCAAAGTGCTGGGATTACAGGCGTGCGCCACCGCGCCCGGCTTAGCTTCTTTATTTAATAGAATCAACTATTATTTTGTGCTTTAGAGTCCTAAGGGCCAAAGTAACACCTCTCACAGATTCTGAAAGCTATAACAAAAAGAATTGTCTTAGCCTCTTTTGGTAAGAAGTTTTCTAACTCTCTGGAGTAGGAGAGAAAAATTAATATTCTTTCCTTACCTGTCAGAAGGTTTATGGCTGAGACCCCCCCCCCAAACAAAACACAAATTAACAAAAGAAAAGCATAACAACTTTATTTAATATGTTTTAGATGGTACAGGAAACTTCAGAAATGAAGCTCCAAAGACACAGGGAAACTGTATTTTTTTAAAGTTTTAATTGACACATTAATAATTATGCATACTTATGGGGTATAGTGTGATAATTTGATACAATATAACATGTATAATGAACAAATTAGGGGAATTAGCATGTCCATCTCCTTAAGTATTTAACATTTCTCGGGGGCTGGGGTTGTGGCTCAGTGGTAGAGCGCTCGCCTAGCACATGCGCAGCCTGGGTTCGATCCTCAGCACCACGTAAAAATAAACGCATTGTGTACAACTAAAAGCAAATAAATAAATATTTTTTAAAAAGTATTTAACATTTCTCTGCTAGGAGACTTTAAACTCCTCTCTTCTAGATCTCTATAAAGTACATAACAATTGTTGACTATACTACTATACTATGGTATAGAATATTATAGAATCTATTTCTCCTGTATTTTAGTACCCTTTATCCAACTTCACTTTTTACTACTCTCTCTCTCTCTCTCTCACTGAGAATTGAATACAGGTACCCTTTACCACTATGCTGCATCCCCAGTCCTTTTTGTTTTTTTTTTTTTTTTTAATCTTGCATCAGGGTCTCTATAAGTTGCTGAGGGACTCACTAAATTGCTGAGGCTGCCCTCAAATTTGTAATCCTGGCCTCGAACCTGCCTCAGCTTCCTGAGTCGCTGAGATTAAAGGCATGTGCCACCACTTCCCACCTACCCTACCATTGGAAACCACACATCTACAACCAACCAATTTTTGACAAAGGTATCAAAACCGTGTTCAATAATGGTGTGAGGAAACTGCCTGTCCATATGCCGAAGAATGAAACTAGACCTCTAGGCTCACCGTGTCAACAAACAAAATCAACTCAAAATAGATCGAAGACCTAAATAAGACCTGAAATGATGAAAATAATTGAAAAAATGGAAGAAACATCTCCATACATTTATATTGGCAATGATTTCTTTTTTTTTTTTTTTTTTTTTTTTTTTTTTTGGTGCTGGGTATTGAACTCAGGGGCACTCGACCACTGGGCCACATCCCCAGCCCTTTTTTTTTTTTTTTTTTTTTTTTGTATTTTTATTAGACACAGGGTCTTACTGAGTTGCTAAGTGCCTCGCCATTGCTGAGGCTGGCTTTGAACTCGCAATCCTCCTGCCTCAGCCTCCCAAGTGCTGGGATTATAGGCGTGCGCCACCACGCCTGGCTTGATTTCTTTTTAATAAACTCCAAAGTACATGAGTCAAAAGCAAAAACAGACAAATGGAATATCAAACTAAGAAGCTTCTGGACAGCAAACGAAAGGAGAAAGAAAACAGATGAATGAAGACATGATCTATAAATTGGGAGAAAATATTTACCAACAATATATCTGATGGGGGTAAAATCCAAAAGAAAAATAACTTAAGATCAAGAAAACAAATAGCTCAATTTAAAAGCAGGCAAATGACATGAACAAACATTTCTTAAAAGAGGACCTAAGGATGGCCAACAGGTATTTTTAAAATGTCTGACCACGGGCTGGGATTGTGGCTCAGCGGTAGAGCGCTCGCCTAGCATGTGCATGGCCCGGGTTCGATCCTCAGCACCACGTACAAAAACGCATTGTGTACAACTAAAGCAAATAAATAAATATTTTTAAAAAATGTCTGACCACATGAATCATCAGGGAAAAGCAAATCAAAACCACAATAAGCTATCCCCTTACCTCATTAAGAGGTGGCTACTAAAGAGAGTTTGGGGGAAGGAATGATAGTAGAATAATCAGAAATTATTACCCTATGTGCATATATGATTACATGACCTGTGTAACTCTACATCAAGTACAACCAGAAGAATGAGAAGTTATACTCCATCTATGCATGATGTGCTAAAATGCATTCTACTGTCCTGTATAACTAATTAGAACAAATTTTTAAAATTATAAAAAAAAAAGAATGGCTGTTAATAAAAGGACTAAAGATAACAACTGTTGATAAGCATATGGGGGAGGAAAACATCTTACACACTGTTGACAAGAATGAGTGTAGTCATCATGGAAAACAGTCTGGGAGTTCCTCAAAAAATTAAAATGAACTATCATATGATCCAGCAATCCCACCACTGGGTATATATCCAAAGAAAATAAAAAAGAGTATGTCAAAAATATACCTGCACTCCACGTTTACTGCAGCACTATTCACAAAAGCCGAGATATGAAATCAGCCGAGGTGTCCACCAACAGATGAATGGGTGAAGAAAATGCCGCGTATGCATGTACACAGTGAAGTTTTACTCAGCCCTAAGGAAGAACGAAACTATGTCATTTGCAAGAAAATGGATGGAACTAGAGATCATAATGTTGAGAGAAATTAATCAGACTCAGAAAAGTATCAAAGTTTCTCTCATGTGGAAGTTAGAAGGCACGGAGCACCACGCTTGGCAACAATCATATGCCTAAAAACCGCCGGCCAGCAGCCACCTGCCTGGCAGGCCCTTGCAGATGGTCCCCTCAGAGCAAGGAGACTGGAGGCACCTCTCCAGGGAACCTGTTCTCCGACACCGATTCCCATCACCCGGACAAGCTTTTGCAGATGGGAACCCGAAGCCTCAAGGGGTCTCCGCACGTTCCCATCGCCAATATTCAGCAGCCACAGGACTCACACATTCCGAGAGGCGCATGGCCCGGGTTAGGCGCCCCGCGAAGCGCAAACCCGGTCCCACCCTCCGTTCATTGGCTGAGCTGGCAGCTAGCCGGGCGGGGCGCAAGGCAACCCCAGAGGCAGAGGCCAGAATGGGGGAGCTGGGGAGCCGGGACCTTAGAGACGCGGGGGACGGTGCGCCCCAAACAGCGCAGCCCGTGACCCGCCACCGAGGTGACCACAGACTCCGCCCAGCTGGTCGGAAGAAGCGTCGGCGGCAGTGGGGTGGGGGGGCGCGGGGATGCAGGGAGGCAGGGACGCGGGTTTGCGTCCGGCATACTGCCAGGCCGGGTCCCGGCCCAAAGTCTCTGCGCTGGGCCTCCAGCTCTGCGGTTGGGGAAGTGGGTTGGGACAGGTGGGAGGGCTCAGGAGCCACGCCCCACTTTGGAACTCCGCACCACCTCCTCACCAAACTGCAGTTACCCGTCCTTAGAGCCCTCCTTCCATTTGCCACAGGGACAACCCACCCCTCTTTTTCACCAGAAGAGTTTTTTTCCTCACAAAAAGGTTTCTGACCTGAAAGTGTTTCTTGCCTCACATATGGGGTTAGGTAAAGAGTTCTTCTAGCCCCTGGGTTTGATTTTGTTTTATAGAAACCTGTTCAGATGGGGTGGCTGATGTTCAGAAGAAGGGCCTGCCACAGAATCCAGGCAGTCTGAGGGCCTCTCTCACTGGTTCTTACGGTCGCACAGAAAAGATTGCAGATGTTGCTCTGAGTAAAAGACATGAGTTTATTAGAAGGAATAGAAAAAGAGAAAGGGGGACACTCAAGGGAAAGAGTGGGTCATTTCAGAGAGGAGCCTTCTCCTCTTGCCTTTCCTGTCCTCCAGTTTTATTGAAAGATCCCATGGAAGTTTCCAGAGACCCATACCTGGCCTCCTCATGACTTTTGACTAACCACAGTATGGTATCAGACTTTCAAGTAAATATCTAGGCCACTCTAAGTCACTTTGGCCCATGTTGATAGGTTGTAATAGGAACTTGTTCTTATAGATTTTATGATTGGGGGGAATTATCCTTATGCCCCGGAGTTCAGGAAATCAGTGTTTGTAAGGGTCACAGAAGACCCTCTCCTTCAGGGTATCTTGTGTTCTTATTGGCAGTTCATGCCTGCATTTCTCCTGCAGATAACAGGTCGTTTGCTGGGGAATGTAATATATCCTATGGACTTAAGCCAGTCAGAGCTGCAGGTAAATTACATTTTAAGACAGCATGTGGGGGGTCAGCACATTGAGCCCAGTCTATAGAACCTTAACCTAATGTTCCCAATGCTCACCTCTGTCTGTTACCTATGACTAGGACTGGGAAATCGAAGGTGAAGAGAATACTGGACTAGCAGGTTCCCTGAAGAGTGGAAAGGTATGAATTGGAAAACATTGACATGGAGAGACGAGGCCTATTTAAAAGAAATAACTTTTATTCAAGGGATTTCAGCTTTAATTTATAGTCACCCATACACACACACACACACACACACACACACACACCTTTCTCTTTTTTCATTAAAAAAAAAAAAATCCTGATATAGAAACACCTTGTTTTTTTCCTTCCTGCTCCGGTTAACACTGCTAAGAGATCCTATAAATTTTCAAACATTAAATAAAGCAGTCCAATTTATGAAGGTTTATATACTAGTGCAATGAGAAGAGCAGTGACTTGGGGTAGCAATCAAGGGACTGTATGCTGTGGCTCCAGTTCCTACATTGTAAAAATAGAGAGTTTAATTAGAACATTTTGATGGCCCCATACAATATTATCATTCAATGATTCCAAATGATAGTGGTTTATTGCTATGATTCAGGCATTTGTCTAGCCACTCAGTTCTTTTATTTAAGCTTCATGGTAACCATGAGATAGTGCTATTGCTATTCTCATTTTACAGATGAGAAAACTGAGTCCACAGGAGTTAATTTTCAAAAGTGGTGAAGCCTAATTATTCAGTTAAAGTCTAAATGTTTCTTGATGCATCTGGTTTCTGAAATTATGCTTAAATTTTCATGTGATCAGGGACTTTTTTTTCCAGCTTAGAATACAGTGAATTTTACAGCTTTAAGGAATTTTAAGTAGCATTAGTACTAACCCTTAATTGTACAATTAAAGAAATAAAAACCTAGCAAATGTCAGTCTATAACAAGAGTATGTGTGAGAGTTTATATGCTGGTGTCTATTTATTTATTTATTTATTTAATTTTGCCTAATAACTAACAAGTATTGAGTTCAAGTTGCATTTGCTAATTTAAAATATGCAACAAAGTATGACGTTTGATTGACTTAAAGATTTATTCAGTAGAATATTTTAATTTTTTAGGCAGACATTATGTATCTTTTTTTGGCATACTGTAAATATGAGGCATAACCAGTTGCTAATACTTTTCAGCTTGTAAACATTAACCCTGGAAGGTCTCCTAAAAGTTGCCAAGAAGCAAGCAATTTACAGAAAGCTAAATCAAGGTATACAAGTATTGGTTAAAAATATTCTTCTTGATTTAAAATGGTGGTTTATTTTTTATTTTTTTTAAGTTGTAGATGGACACAATATCTTTATCTTCATTTATTTATTTTTGTGTGGTGCTGAGGATTGAACCCAGGGCCTCACCCATGCAAGGTAAGCACTCTACCACTGTGCTACAACCCCAGCCCTAAAATGGTGGGTTTTTAAAAAATATTTATTTATTTGCTTTTAGTTGTACACAGTGCGTTTTTACATGGTGCTGAGGTTCGAACCCGGGTCGCGCACGTGCCAGGCGAGCGCTCTACCGCTGAGCCACAACCCCAGCCCAAAATGGTGTTTTTTTTAAAATAGTACATTTGCCTAGTTTTATTTTCCAGTAATTCCAAATGCATCTTAGTCACTGTAGTGAAATCTCACTATTTAACATTCTAATCATTTGCCTCAGTTTTGTTGTGGATTTGTTGTTGTTGTTTAATTTCACACGTTTAGATTGCAGAAAATAAAGTCAGGAAGAAGTATTTAAAATTTTTTTTTGTGGAGTTAAACATTTGTTTCCTTCACATAGATTATAATTTCTTCTGAGTTAAGTACATTTTGTAGGGAAGTTATTTGAAATATTAGAGACACAAAATTGTAAAACCAAAGACATAGTAAGAATCCTCAAGTAAAATAATAATAAAAGATTGCCATTCCTGGACATCTCAAATGTATATATTTGTGGGATTTGGTTAATTCTTATTCCATTTCCTTTTCTTCTTATTCCAAAAGGAAATAGACTAATATCTGTCATTAGTATAAGTGGCTAAGCTCTTGAATTTCGAATGACTTAAAAATGTTAACTGCCCAGCCTAAATGCCAAGACTCATTTTCTATCGGAAAAGGTCAAATTATGTTTTAGAAGCTGGACCTGCTTGTAATTAAGAGAGTAATTTATTTTAAAAGATGTTCAAGGTGCCAGAGCTAGACATATATTGATGAAATATCCAGGTTAACGTTTATACATAATATAAGGATAGTTGTTCCTTTAAGGTTACACAGTAAGAAGTATATACAACTGAAATAATATGATGTCCACTGTTTGTTTAAAAATTGTCAAAGCTGGGCGTGGTGGTGCACACCTGTAATCCCAGCGGTTTGGGAGGCTGAGGCAGGAGGATCTAGAGTTCAAAACCAGCTTCAGCTACTTAGCGAGGTTCTAAGCAACTCAGTGAGACCCTGTCTCTAAATAAAATGCAAAATAAGGCTGGGGATGTGGCTCAGTGGTCAAGTGCCGCTGATTTCAATCCCTGATACCAAAAAATAAAAAAAAATAAAAATTGTCAGGATAGCTGGGCACAGTTGTGCATGCTGTAGTTCCAGCTACTCTGGAGGCTGAAGCAGGAGGGTCATTTAAGCCCATGAGTTTGAGAACAGCCTTGGCAATATAGGGAGACCATGTCTCAAATTAAAAAAGAAAATTAGAGGGATAGGTAAGAAAAATGCAGAAGGAGGAAACGAGTACTAAATTTGGGATGAAACAAAATTGGCCTTGTAATAATTTGCTAAAGCGGGGTAATGGGTACATAGAAATCAGTCACACTATTTTCTCTTTGAAGTTTCCTGTAATAAAAAGGAAAAAAATATATAATACTATACCCATTATATATGGGTCAAGTTAATATTTCTCAAAGTGCTTGCTTTTTAAGTATGTTCTAATTTATAAATTTTGAAGGGTTTTTAAAATAATGTACTTATCAGTTTAGTTATTATTTTTTTTTTCATTTCTGAATTGGAATTTTTAAAAATTATTTAGACTTGAAGAAAGAAATCGAAACTTTTTGATGGAGGAAATGATAGTATTATTAAGGTAATGAGACAACTGTTGATATTGCTTTAATTTTATATGCTTAGATGAAATGTCAGAATGATAAATAGAGTTTTCTTGAGGGCTGTCAGTTTGCTAGAGGCTATCTAGCTTTATCACTGTTTTACCACTTCCTCTTGGCCTTGGTTAAGTTTTTACCACTTTAATATATATATATATATATATATATATGTTTATGATATTATATGTGCATATAATATTATACACACACACACACACACACACACACATATGGCTTGGCTAATGACCTATAGATCCCTTCTATTTGAAATGAATATTTTATCCTGTTCTTCCCATATACTCCCTAATTATGAGTATTATCAGCCTTTGTCCCACTCTTCCCTGTTCCTCTTAGAAAACCTGACCATGCTCAGAAATTCAGTGATCTAAAGATATATGTAATCTATAGGTAGATCTACTTCCTTAGATGTGACTACTGACCAACCCAGATCTGACAGTTATGTCACAGCCTGAAGCGATTGCCGCTTGGAGCAACAAAGCCGCGGGAATAAGTTCAGAGGCGGACTGGAAACAAACAGGCTCTTTATTTTGTTAGTTTTCCTCTCTGGCTCTAACAACAACTCCAACACCATCCACACTCTTACAATCACCCCAAAATGGCACCGACCTGATCTACAATCCCCCGGGCCAAGTCTCGCGAGATCATGCAAATGGCGCCGACCCGATCCACAATGTCCCGGGCCAATTCTCACGAGACCATGGAAGGTGGTAATGCTTATGGCTCACAGCTAACCGCAATCTTAGCTATCTCCTTAATTAGGGCTCCTGCAAGTTACATTCTAGCGGCCTGGGGAAAATATCCTCACACGTTTCAGTTGGCATCTTCTCAAACTCAACATGACCACATCCCCTCCTCTGGTTGGGTCAGCAATACCACTGGGTTTTGTGTCTTTTGACTTTAGAAATGCTTTAACTTCCTGTAGCTGCCTGCTGCTGCAGCTTGCAGCTATGATGCCGTGGGAGAAAATTCGGAGGCAGGATGGAAAAGAAAAAGTTATTTTATTCTTCTCTCTTCTAACTTCTCTCTCCGGCTCCAACAACCTTTTGAACTCCAACCGCAAAAACTCCAACCACTCTCGCCACTAACCCTCACCTGGTTAAATACATTTTGCTTTAACAAGGATAAGTGCTTACAGCTCGAGCTTACAGGTGCATCACACAGTGTTCACGGGCATAAAAAGATTCTTAGATGAATGTATGAATATCAGGTGAAACTTGAACATCTTTTATGGCTCTCAGCTAACCGCAATCTTATATCCTTAATTAGGGCTCCTACAACTTCCCATTTCCTTTATCCTCCACATTTATCAGCCACAAGACCCATGGTTGCTTTAGTGTAGCGTCCCAGTGTGTCCTATTTCTATTTGCATGGCTCTCTCCTGCCTTCTGAAGCCTTCTGTACTTTGTCCTCATGCACTTGTTTGGTCTGGTTATTTTCTAGGTCTGTTGTATAATTTTCCTGGAACCGGCTTTTGGTGATGATCTTCTGGACTTCTATGCTACTTTCCTGTGTCAGGCCCTTGTTTACTAAGATCTCTCATCATTTACTATCTGGGTTACACACCTCATTTTAGTAGAGCATGTAAGTAAAAGGAAACAGATGCTTAAGCCTAATGGTAAATGTTCCATTATCTTTTACTTTTTAAAAAATTTGTTCTAATTAGTTATGCATGACAGTAGAATGCACTTTGATACATCATACATAGATGGAGTATAATTTCTCATTCTTCTGGTTGTACATGATATAGAATCCCACTGGTCATATCGTTATATTTGTACATAGGGTAATAATGTCTGATTCATCCTACTATCCTTCCTACCCACTTACCCCCTCCTCTGCCTTCACTCCCTTCTACCTAATCTAAAGTAGCTCTATTCTTCCCTAGTCCCCTGCCTTATTGTGAATTAGTATTCACATATCAGAGAAAACATTTGGCCTTGGTTTGGGGGGATTGGTTTATTTCACTTAGCATGATATTCTCCAGCTCCATTCATTTGCTAGCAAATGCCATAGTTTCATTCTTCTTTATGGCTGAGTAATATTCCACCATATATCTATACCACATTTTCTTTATCCATTCATCTGTTGAAGGGCACCTATGTTGGTTCTATAGTTTAGCTATTGAGAGTTGAACTGCTATAAACATTGATGTGGCTGTGTCACTGTAGTATGCTGATTTTAAGTCCTTTGGCCATAAACCAAGGCATGGGAGAGCTGCATTAAATGGTGGTTCCATTCCAAATTTTCTGAGGAATCTCCATACTGCTTTCCATAGTGGTTGCACCATTTGCATTCCCATCAGCAATGTATGAGTGTACCTTTTTCCCCACATCCTCATCAACATTTATTGTTGCTTATATTCTTGATAATCGCCATTCTGACTGATGAGAGATGAAATCTTAAGAGTAGTTTTGATTTGCATTTCTCTAATTATTAGAGATGATGAACCTTTTTCCATATGTTGATCAATCGTATTTTTTCTTCTGTGAAGTGTCTGTTCAGTTCCTTAGCCCATTTATTGGATGGGTTATTTGTTTTTTTGATGTTAAGTTTTTTGAGTTCTTTCTATATCCTGGAGATTAATGCTGTGTCTGAGGTGCCTATGGTGAAGATTTTCTCCCATTCTGTAAGCTCTCTCTTCATTTTCTTGATTGTTTCCTTTCCTGATAAGAAGCTTTTAGTTTGAATCCATCTCATTTATTGATTCTAGATTTTAACTTTTGTGCTTTAGGAGTCTTGTTAAGGAAGTCAGATTCTAAGCCAACATGATGAAGATCTGGGCCTACTTCTCTTAGGTGTAGGGTCTCTGTTCTAGTGCCTAAGTCTTTGATCCACATTGAGGTTGAGTTTCATGCAATGTGAGGGACAGGGGTTTAATTTCATTTTGTTACATATGGATTTCCAGTTTTCCCAGCACCATTTGTTGGGAATAGGCTATTCATCCATTTGTTGAATAGGCCATTTTGTCTCCAATGAATGTTTTTGTTGCCTTTGTCTAGTAAGAGATAACTGTATTTATGTGGGTTTGTCTCTTGCATCTTCTATTCTGTACCACTGATCTACATGTCTGTTTTGGTGTCAATACCATGCCAGTTTTATTACTATTGCTCTGTAGTATAGTTTAGCGTCTGGTATTTGATGCCTCCTGCTTCGCTCTTCATGCCAAGGATTGCTTTGGCTATTCTGGGTCTCTCATCTTTCCAAATGAATTTCATGATTGCCTTTTCTAATTCTATGAAGAATGTCATTGGGATTTTAATAGGAATTGCATGAAATCTGTATAACAGTTTTGGTAGTATGGCCATTTTGACAATATTAATTCTGCCTATCCAAGAACATGGGAGGTTTTTCCTTCTTCTAAGGTCTTCTTCAATTTCCATTATCTTACTTTCAATGTCAGACAATCATGCCTCAGAGCCCTTCCTTCACAACCTCTTGGCTTTATTTACTTTTTAGTACAGCTCACACATGAAGTTCCTATAATTTCCCCCCTTGTGTTTCAATGATTTTTTTTCCTTTCTTTTCTGAAGACATCAACCATCCTGTGGTTTGGTTTTGATTGTCCCTCATTGCCAGGAAGGACTGGTCCCACTGGAAATAATAGAAGATTAGAAGTCAGAGTCAAAACCCTACTAGCCACATCTGAGCAAACACAAAGGGAATGGTTCTTAAGCTAAGCTTGCCTGGAGTCCATTGTTATGTTTAATCCTGTTTGTTCTACAAGCAGTGTCTAACCTCTCAAAACATTTAGTCAAATTATTTCGTTATAATTTGTACATTTGCAGAATGTTTACAGTCACCAATTACAAAGTTTTGCGAGGAAAATACAAAACAAAACTAACAGAGCAAAAACAAATCCAATTTATTTTGAACCAAGAAACAATCTTTCTATAGTACTACTATACTTTCTATAGTACTATCTAAGATAGTCAAAGAAAATTTTATAGAATAAGTTTAATTTTATCAGAAAGCTATATCTTGTTATAATTAGAATTCTTTCCATGCAAACCAAGGTGAGTAACTATTTGGGCAGAAAGCATATCATTTTACATTATATAATGATCAGATTCTTCTAACACATTACAAAGGTTAAAAAGGTCTTTTAAAAAAGTTAAAAGTCTGTTAGGGACCATCCCAAAGTCTTGAAATTAAGTTTTGTCTTTGTTCCTGGTATTTAGTTCTCTATTACTCTAATCATATATGTCAAGAATTACATTTTACTGTAATACCTTTAGAATTTCTTACTTAACATACCATAAGACATAAAGGTAAATTTTGAATATAGTCTATTAAAGTTAATGCTTATTTACCAATTAAGAATAAATTTTTTGTCACATCTTAAATGTATTTTGCACTATGATTTAGTTTTAGGTGTGTATATACTATACAGTTGAATAAAGCTTTGGATTAATTCTAGCAGCAAATTCAGATTATATGTATGGTAATGTAGTCATAGCAAAAGTTTTATCTTTTGAGAAAATCATTTCAAAATAGCCTTATACATATCTTACATTAAAATCTTTGATGTAAAATTTGTTTTGAAATGGGGGGATGAATAAAACAAGATTGCCCCCTATTGGCTACAGGGACATGGCCCATGCTACTTAAAATGACTACAAACAATATATAAGGCATTATTAATATATAGTAAGAGGCAAAACAGTTTTATCATTTTTACAGGATGTTAAGACAAAAATTGTGATTGACAACATTATACCAGGACCATCAGAATTTTATAAATTTTAATATTTGTATTTATATAAATTACATGTCAAAAAAAGTATTAAATGCATCACATATTATTGTAAAAAAATAATAGTAGTTCATCTAATTAGTTATAAAGTGATCATTTAAAGACTTTAAAACAAATGTCTGGGGTTGTGGCTCAGTGGTAGAGTGCTTGCCTAGCACGTGTGAGGCACTGGGTATGATTCTCAGCACCACATAAAAATACATAAATAAAATAAAGGCATTGTGTTCATCTATAACTAAAGCTATTTTTAAAAAGACTTTAAGACAAATAGATACTTAAATAATCCTTAACACTTTTAAGACTCAATTTCCTAATTAATCAGAAATTGAACAAAGTGGGAAAAAAAAGATTATCTTGATAAAACACAAAATCTTTGTTCTTTAAGCTATTGCTTTGCAAATTTTACTAAGAGCCGATCAACATTTTTAAAAAAATATTGTTTCTTTAAATGTGAGGAATTAGATTCCTAGTTTTATATCAGTTGTATACAATTTCGGACTTAGAAAAATCTTGTAAATATTTTTTTAAAATTATAAATAACTTGATCACATATAAATGTTCCTTTATAACATTTGCCCTTCATAAACCTTCTGTGACTTGGTAGGCCCTCTGGGTTTTGCCCTATTTTTCTTTCCATTATGGAAGAATTTTTACTTTAGGGCAAAAAATCTTCTTTACTATACAAATCTTTTTCTCATCCCATTTTAAAAAAAAATTTTCTCACCAAATATACAGCTCCATACTTCATTTGATGGTTTGTTTCTGCCTGGGGTTTTTTTTGTTTGTTTGTTTGTTTTTGTTTTTGTTTTTTACTTTTTATTTCTCTTAACTATATATTTTGGAGAAACTCCTTATAAGAATTCTGAATTTGGACAAGTTACCCATTTTAAAGAAGATAATACTTTCTGCTTTTCCAGTTTTCCCATTGAAACATAGCTTAAATTCTTTTGTGTTCTTTGCATATAGAATTGCAAATGTTGATTAGAATTTTAACTCTTATTAACCTCATTTTTTGTGAAGATGAAGAAGAAAGCAATCTTAAACTTTTTAAAAACATACCAACTATTTATGAAAATGCCTTTATCAGACTCAAATATATTGTCTTCAAGAAACCAAGGTTATTTGCAATTGATGTTTTAATATTTAAACTTACAGATGACTCAGATGTTTTATATATTTATAAACACTTATTCATTTACACTTAACCATTGTCTGAACTGTCCCTGAAAAATTTGTGGCATTAAGCAAAGAGAGAGTCATCATCTAACCATTTTTTTTAAGGATGTCTTTATCTTAACAAGAGAGCACTACAAAGTTAAGCACATAGATATTTCACTGATCCCAAGGCTCAGTTGTTTTATCAATCTAACAATGTTAAAAAGTAAAAGTCCACCGAAGGCCAAAAGAGGAGGCTTTTCTTCAGATTTAAGTTAACATCTTTCCCTATCTCTGTCAGTAGAGGGAGACACCATTACAAATGGAAATTTCTGCTACACAGTTTTAAAATGGTGCACTGCAATGTCAGAAAGCCATTTGGGGCCTTTGGTTCAACTTTTTTTTTTTCCCCCCCTGGTACTAGCAATTGAGCAATTGAAGCCCAGGGGCATTCTATCACTGAGCTACTTCCCCAGCCCTTACTTAAAATGTTATTTTTATTTTGAGACAGGAATTTCACCATGTTGCTGTCCTCAAATTTGTAATCTTCCCGCTTTAGCATCTGTAATAGCTGGGATTGTAGGCTTGCACCACTGCACCCTGCATACAAGTAGTTTCTGATAAATGAATGTGCTGCTTGTGTCAGCGGCAGCCTAGATTGCAATACCTGTTTTTAGTCTTCTAGTTTAACACACAATACAGACAGTCCTGGATTTGTAATCGTTTGACTTACAATATTTTGACTTTACAATGATGTGAAAATGATATGTGTTCAGTAGAAACTGTACATGGAATTTTGAATTTTGATCTTTTCCCAGGCTAGCAATATGCAGTAAGATACTTTTTTATGCTGGACAGTAACAGCAGCTTGCAGATCACAGTCACTCCAAGAGTGCAAGGGTAAACAACCAAGGCTATACATGAATGGGTTGCTCAGTCAGGATGTTTAATAGGTCAGATGTATTCAAGGCATTTTCAACTTAAATATTTTCTATTTACAATGAGCTTATCAGAATGTATTCCCATAAAAGGCGAGGAATATTTGTATTTGAATAACTGTCAGGAAAATCCCATATTTTCTCCAGCAGTAGAGGCTGGGGAGGCTGGGGTGGGAATGGGGGTTTAATTTGCAGTCATGTCAGATGTCACGTGTCCCAGGCTCATTGCTTTACAGAGGAATATAAGTAATTATCATAAGCAAAGGGCACACAAAAGTCAAAGGCCATGTAAGCTGAAATTTTTTAAGAATTTGATGTTTTTTGATGTCGTTGTTGCTTTTTGTTTTGTGAAAAGATAGCAACCTAATGCACAGATTTAAGATGTTAATCATGATTTTACTGAAAAGCATTTGCTTACTGTCTTTCGAGTATTTCATGTTACATTCATTCCTCTCTGCTAGCTTGTCCCCATGGCAACAGCACCCAGGCACCATTTTGCAGGTTTTTACATGTTAACCTAAAGCATCAATACAATTTTTGGTTTGTTGTTCTTCTTACTTATACCAAATTAGAAAAGTTACCAACAAAATGATATAAACAGTAGGGAACACTTCCAAATTAATTTTATGAGGCAATATCACCATCGCTCTGATAACAAAGCAAAACAAAGATACTACAAGAAAAGAAAAAAGCACAGGTCAATATCCCTGATGAACATAGATGTAAAAATTCTTGACAGAATTCTAGTAAACTGAATCCAACAGCATACTAAAAAAGGATTGCAGGAGCCCTGTTTGGGGAGATGACTTGAATTGCGGTTGACTATGAGCTGTGGAGATTTGGGCATTGTCGCCTTCCGTAGTCTCACGGGATTTGTCCCGGGATCTCGAGTGACTTGGCTGAAACTGCTGATCGGGTCAGAGCCATTTTGGTGGTGTGTGTGGGCATGTGTTAGTCGTTGTTAGAACCAGAGAGAAAAGTTATCAGAATAAAAAGCTGTTCGTCTCCAGTTTGCCTCTGAACTTCTTCCCGCGGCTCCGTTGCTCCAAGCGCTTCAGGCGGCAACAAAGGATCACACACCATTACCAAGAGGGGTTTATCTCAGGGGTGCAAGGTTGTTTCACATAAAAAAAAATCAATTGCAACAAATTAACAGAATAACATCTTTTTAAAAACATGATCACCTCAATAGATGGAGAAAAAGTGTTTGATAAAATTCAGTACCCTTTTTTGATAAAAATTCTCAGCAACTAGGAATACAGGAAAATTACCTCAACATAATAAAGTCCATAGGTGAAAAGCTTATAGCAAATATTGTACCTAATAATGAAAACTGAAAGTTTTTCCACTCAAGAATAAGGCAAGGATCCCACTGATAAAATTTTTTTTAAAAATTATTTATTTGCTTTAGTTTTACACAATGTGTTTATCTTTACATGGTGCTAAGGATCAAACCCGGACCGCGCACATGCTAGGTGAGCCCTCTACCACTGAGCTACAACCCCAGCCCCTGATACAATTTCTATTCAACCTAGTGCTGTAAGCAAAAGAGGTTTTTTTTTTTTAAAGCATCCAAATTAGAAGGAAATAAGCAAAATTGTCCATTTGCAGATGACATGTTGTTATATACAGAAAACCCTGAAGACTCCACAAAGATGCTAAATCTAATAGATTTCATAAATTTATAGGATACAAAATTAACATACAAAAATAAATTATTTCTAAACACTAATAACTACCTGAAAAGGAAATCAGAAAACTGTCCCATTTACAATAGCATCAAAATAATAAAATACTTGATTAAAACTTCACTAAGGAAGTGAAAGCCTTACACATTGAAAACTATGAAGAATTTCGTAAAGAAGACACAAGTTTGGCTGGGGTTGTGGCTCAGGGTAGAGCGCTTGCTTATCATGTGCGCAGCCCGGGTTCGATCCTCAGCACCATGTAAAAATAAAAGCATTGTGTACAACTAAAGCAAATAAATAAATATTTTAAAACAACAAAAAAGAAGACACAAGCAAATGGAAAGGCATCTTGTGTTCATACATGGGAAGAATTAATAGTATTAAAATGCACAAGTAATAGCAATGCAATCCCTACCAAAATTCCAATGGCATTTTTTTTTTTTTTTTGTCTGAAACAAATTTATTAAGAAACATCTCAGAAGAATGGGAGAAAAGAACAGAGGAAAGCCGGGCGCGGTGGCGCACGCCTGTAATCCCAGTACTTGGGAGGCTGAGGCAGGAGGATCGCTAGTTCAAAGCCAGTCTCGGCAATGGCAAGGCACTTAGCAACTCAGTGAGACCCTGTGTCTAATAAAATACAAAAAAGGGCTGGGGATGTGGCCCAGTGGTCGAGTGCCCCTGAGTTCAATCCCCGGTACCAAAAAAAAAAAAAAAAAAAAAAAAAGAAACAGAGGAGCAGGGCAGGGGGAGTGACCCAGGGAGAACAGTCTCTGATGTCTTCTGCAGGTGGGGGCAGAGGAGACTCATGATGTCCAGGTGGATGCAGAAGTGTTCTCAGCTAAAACCTGGGCAGAGGAACCTGAGATATTTGGCATATGTTGCTCCTGCAGCTGTTCAGAATCCACATGACCAATACCCAGACAAGGTGTCAGGATCTACAGAGCACAGGTTCTCTGGCTGTGCACTGGTTTAGTATGGTCACCTCTCCCCTTCCTTGGAGCCACACTCTATGAATCTGGCAGGTTTCTGACCTTACTGCTGACACATGGCATGCAACAGCACAGTTGTCAGACAAAGGTAGCAATCCTCCCAGTCACCCACTTCCAGAACTTTCTATTGGCATGGAGGTTGCCCAGAGTCAGACTGGGAGGCTAGATCAGGTATAGGGGTCCTTGCAGGAGGGTAGTGGAAATGGATGGCAGGCTGGCTAGTCCTTCTGCAGGTGAGTATTTGTGCTGCTACAGAAACATGGGGAGGGATGTGTAAAAGCCCTAATTGAAGAGATAGCTAAGATGGCGGCTAGCTGAGAGCCATTAAGGTGTTCAAGTATTTTCACCTGAATCTTTTTATGCCCATGAACACTGCGTGACACACCTGTAAGCTCGAGCTGTTAGCATGTGTCCTTGTTAAGGCAAAAAGTATTTAACCGGGTGAGGGTTAGTTAGTTGGTGGTTGGAGTTGGAGTTGGAGAGGTTGTTGGAGCCGGAGAGAGAAGAATAAAAGAACTTTTTCATTTCCATCCTGCCTCCGAATTTTCTTCCGCGGCGTCGTTGCTGTAAGCAACGTGCTCTCAATAGAATCTGAAACTCAGGATGTTACTACCAGTGAAAGTGATAGTAATGTGGAGGAGCCAAATAACCATGAAAGCACAGCCTCCTCCACTAAGTCAGTTAAGACCAGAAAGGACCGTCAAGTGGAAGAATATTTTGTGCCCTCATGGGTGGGATCCATTACAGAAATCATGAGGGGTATTTCTGAGCATATGCGTGCCCTTGAGGCAGAGATTAACGGCCTTTCTGAGCGCTTACGTGCCCTTGAACGCCAAAAACCACAGGAACATTGGGACCTGCCAGTATTTGAAAATGAAAATGGGCAAAGGTATCACCAATCCCTAGATTTTAAAACAATAAAAAATTTCAAAGAGGCGATAATGATCTATGGGCCTCAAGCTCCGTTCACATTGAGCATGCTGGAGTCCCTTAACACTTTCACTTTAACCCCCTCAGACTGGAAGGGGCTATGCAAGGCAGTATTGAGCAGGGGACAATACCTGATCTGGAGGTCACAATTCCAGGAACTTTGTGTAGAAACAGCTAAAAGAAATGCGATTGCAGGCTTCCCAGACCATAATGTAGATATGCTAATAGGTGAAGGAAAGTTTGCTGAACTACAAACCCAAATGCAATATGATCCTGGTGTATATGCACAAATAAACAATGCCGCTGTTAAAGCCTGGAAGACCTTATCAGGAACAGGTGATTTGCAAGGTAGCTTATCAAAAGTAATACAGGGGCCTAACGAGCCGTATGCTGATTTTGCTGACAGACTTTTAAGAACTGCAGGCAGAATATTTGGGGATGTGATCAAGCAATGCCCTTAGTCATCCAGTTGGCATATGAAAATGCCAACAAACATTGCCAAGATGCTATAAGACCATGGAAAAATAAAAAAGACCTTTCAATATATATCAGATTATGTAAAGATATTAATGATGCCTTTGTCACAGGCCATGTGATTGCAGCAGCAATGAGAGGTGCTTCCCCTCAAAATTTCACAAATAGGTTTCAACAAAAATCTTATAATCAATCAGGATATTCCAGACAAAATTATTATAATCAACCAGGATATTCTAGGCAATATCCCCAAAGAGAAATAAGACCAAGCTCATACTGTGCCCCAGGCCACTGCCCCAGGTGTAAAAGGGAAATCATTGGGCCAATAAATGCCATTCTAAATTTGACATCTATGGAAATGTTTTGTCCAGGAATTCAAAAAACGGGGCACGGGGCCCAATGCCTCGGGGCCCACAAATGTACGAGGCATTAGACGAGGAATATCCTCAAACATCCATACAGATGATTCCTCGTCACAATCCCTCCTACCCATTGACTCCCTTGTCAGAGGGACAAGAGGAAGTGCAGGACTAGACCTCTGTTCCACTGCCCGAATAGTGCTAACACCTGAAATGGGGGTTCAACTGATTCCTACGGGAGTCAGGGCACCTCTTCCCTCAGGGACTGTAGGACTTATCCTCAGGCAAAGTTCTAAAAGCCTATTAGGTTTTCAAGTAACACCAGGTGTTATTGACTCCAATTACCAAGGAGAAATAAAAATAATGCTTAGTTCACCTAGAGGCATTATTTCTGTTAACCAAGGAGATAGAATTGCTCAGCTGCTTCTCCTTCCCAGTTTCCACAACTCATTCAAGAGTATGCCGCAGAATAGGAACAATAGAGGATTTGGTTCCACTGGCTCGAGACCTATGGCTTGCTGGGTTCAGGATTGTTCACAGAGGCCTATGTGCAAAATAAAATTCAAGGTATAGAGATGGAGGGGGCTGATTGATACTGGGGTTGACTCTTCCATCATCAATCTACAACAATGGCCCAAGCACTGGCCTCTGCAGAAGGCCTCAACTAGTTTAAGAGGCTTGGGATATACTAACACCCCAACACAAAGTGCTGTAGTCTTAAATTGGGAAGATAATGAAGGGTATAAAGGAACATTCCAACCTTATGTTTTGACCAGCTTGCCAGTTACCCTATGGGGAAGAGATATTCTACAGCAAATGGGGGTACACCTCACAACCAAGCCTGCAGGTGTTAAAAATAAAAATCTAAATCATCATCAAAAAGGTAAAAGATATTTTTTCTAGGGGCCACTGAGAAAACAATTTTGAAAATACCATGGCTTTCTGATAAGCCAGTTTGGGTCCCTCAGTGGCCCCTATCTAGAGAAAAATTACAAGCGGCCCACCTATTAATCCAAGAACAACTAGAAGCAGGACACATAGAGCCTTCCACCTCTCCCTGGAATTCCCCCATATTCGTAATAAAAAAAAAAAATCAGGAAAATGGAGATTGCTACATGACCTTAGAGAAATCAATAAAACTATGCAAATTATGGGGCCTACTCAACCTGGACTTCCTAATCCTGTAGCTATTCCAAAAAATTTCCATCTTATAACTCTTGATATAAAGGAATGTTTCTTTTCCATTCCTCTACATCCTCTGGATGCCCCCAGGTTTGCTTTTTCAGTTCCTTCTATCAATAATAATGGCCCTGATAAAAGATATCAATGGAAAGTGCTACCGCAGGGAATGGCTAATAGCACCACTATATGTCAAATCTATGTAGACAAAGCTATTCAGCCCATTAAGAACAAATACCCAAACCTTATATGCCTCCATTATATGGATGATGTTTTGCTTGCTCACCCTAATCAAGAAATTTTATTTACCATATTCAGTGATATGACAGAAAATTTAAAAAGATATGGATTAAAAATTGCCAAAGAAAAGATTCAAACTAGCTCTCCCATATTATATTTAGGATTTAAAATCATGGATACCTTTATTAGGCCTCAAAAAATTTTAATAAATAAAGAACATTTGACCACCCTCAGTGATTTCCAAAAACTGCTGGGAGACATTAATTGGCTTCACCCTACACTAAGCCTCACTACTGGACAATTAAAACCCTTATTTGATATCCTTCGCGGGAACCCTGATCCATCTTCACCGTGAACGTTGACTCCTGATGCTAGGGAAGCTTTAAAGTTAGTAGAAAAGGCCATTGAAAGATCCCATTGTGATAGAATTGATTTTGCTTGACCGCTAATATTGATTATTATTTCTTCACAATATACACCCACAGGAGTATTTTGGCAACAGGGACCTTTATTATGGATACATTTACCCGTCTCACCTAAAAGTACAATTGAGTCTTATACCTCCATGGTGGCTAAACTTATTCTTCAAGGACTTAAGACTTCTACTAAAATATTTGGCATTCATCCCGCTACTATTATTACTCCCTATTCATCGTCACAGGTTGAATATTTGTGCTTCAATGATAATGATTGGGCTATAGCTAGATGCTCTACATCTGCAAATTTTGATAACCATCTTCCTAAATCTCCTATACTATCTTTTTGTGTCAATCATCCCATTATATTTCCACAGGTAATAAAAAATCAACCTATTCCTAAGGCATTAAATGTATTTACAGATGGGTCCTCTAAGGGTACTGCTGCAGTAGTCACTCAAAAAGAAAATATGATTCATATTACTGGTCAAAAATCGGCCCAATTAGTTGAACTTGAAGCTATTATAATAGCTCTAGAAAATTTTAAAGAACAGCCTATAAATATTTTTTCAGACAGCCACTATATTGTACATGCTGTCCCTAAATTGGAGCTAGCAGGTCCAATAGCACCACATACTCCAGCCTCTAAATTGTTTTTTCAAATTCAAAATCTCCTATGGGAACGTAAAGAACCTTTATTTATTGGACATATCAGAGCTCATACTAATTTGCCTGGTCCTCTCCATGAAGGTAATCAAAAGGCTGATGCCCTCACTAAAACAATCTTTATATTTTCAGCAGTCCAACAAGCTACCTTGTTCCATTCCCAATTTCATGTCAATAGTACTACGTTACAGCAAAGGTTCAAAATCACAAAGGAGCAAGCTCGAACAATTGTGAAGGCTTGTCAATCTTGTGTGACACATTTGCCCAATTCACATTATGGGGTTAACCCAAGAGGATTAATGCCCAATCATTTGTGGCAGATGGACGTCACTCATGAGCCAAGTTTTGGAAAATTGAGATTTATTCGTGTGACCATAGATACATGCTCAGGCATGATTTTTGCTTCCTTACATTCTGGAGAAAAAGTTAAAGATGTTACATCTCATTGTCTGCAAGCTTTTGCTGCATTGGGCATCCCCAAAATGCTTAAAACAGATAATGGCCCTGCATATATGTCCTCATCTTTCAAACAGTTTTGCGCAAAATTCAATATATCCCATAAAAACAGGTATCTCATACAATCCTCAAGGTCAAGGTATAATTGAACGAGCTAATCGCACACTCAAAATTATGCTATTAAAGCAAAAAGAAGGAAATTGGAAAAATCATAGGGACAGATTGGCAGTTGCCCTGTTTTACCTTAAATTTTTTAACTTTAGATTCTAATGGATATTCAGTTGGAGACAGACACTGGAATCCACACCAACAACATAAACCTTTGGTTTACTGGAAGGATGTTCTTTCAGGTGCATGGAAGGTCCAGATTCAGTATTAATTTGGGGGAGAGGATCTGTTTGGTGTTTTTCCACAGCATGAATCCTCCCCAATATGGATACCATCTAGATTAATAAAACAGATACCAAATCAAAAGGACCAAGATGAAGTTATTGAGGAATCAAGATTAATAAAACAAGCACAAAATCAAGAGGACCAAGATGAAGGTATGGAATGATTCCCTTAAAAGAGTCCTTCAATAAATTCACAATTTAAGTCTCATTCCTCCCAGCTGGGTCTAGAAGATCTCTCTTTAGTGTGCACACAATTGTATTTTTTTTTTCTTTTTATATATGTCTTTATGTCTGTGCATTTGTCTAAATTTCATGTTAATGTGACATCACAAATATATGTTTGTATGTGCATCTGTCCAGTGTGACGTCACAAATAACAAAGCGCTTATGAAAATTAATAATATTTTAAAAATTTAATTATAAACAATATATATATATATGGATCCAAATAACTTTAATTCATTTAAGTTTAGAGTATTCAATTTGGGTAAACAATTTAAAAAAGTGAAGGTACCTTCAATTTTGATTTATAGGTGTCCCTGGGACTTCTCTTCAGCAAAGAATAAGACTAATACTGTATAACCTAATATTTTGGTATTTGACATGGGATTGTTTATTTGTAATTAACTTTATTTGTTTAATAGCTGATTAATTTGAATTATTTCAACAGGTAATTTCATAGAAGGTTGCTGTGTATGCAGAGACTCGGGGGTTCCAGCTAACAAATTATTTTTCCAAAGTGCTTTTAGCTTTTCTTTAATCTATCTTTAATGCAATAAATACCCTCAGTCTTTCTTTGATTTGTTCTGAATGTGATATTTTGCCAGCTTATGTTTGTAGGGAGCTCAAGCAGCAATGTGTGTGAGCAGAGATCAACTTTAATTACCTAATCTAATAATTCTATTTTTTAGTTTGACAACTTGCCTCTTGACTCAGTGCTGGAATAGCACTGCCTTTCCTTTAAGGATTGATGCTTGAGTTTCTAGGTAGCGGGCCCTGAAGATTTGCCAATGGCATTTTCTAGACATAAAAAAGATGGCTGCTGCTACAGCTGCAGGGATCGCGGTCACTACAAACATCCCTGCTGCTCAAGCATCAAACAACCTCACCAGCAGTGTGGCCTCTGCTCTGCATGCATGGGGCCTCCTAGATCAACATGTTATAACAAGTGAACATTTTGATCTTTCATTATTTGGGACATTACGGGACAATACCTTGAAACAAAAGGGGGGAAATGTAAAGCCCTAATTGAAGAGATAGCTAAGATGGCGGCTAGCTGAGAGCCATTAAGGTGTTCAAGTATTTTCACCTGAATCTTTTTATGCCCATGAACACTGCGTGACACACCTGTAAGCTCGAGCTGTTAGCATGTGTCCTTGTTAAGGCAAAAAGTATTTAACCGGGTGAGGGTTAGTTAGTTGGTGGTTGGAGTTGGAGTTGGAGAGGTTGTTGGAGCCGGAGAGAGAAGAATAAAAGAACTTTTTCATTTCCATCCTGCCTCCGAATTTTCTTCCGCGGCGTCGTTGCTGTAAGCAACGTGCTCTCAATAGAATCTGAAACTCAGGATGTTACTACCAGTGAAAGTGATAGTAATGTGGAGGAGCCAAATAACCATGAAAGCACAGCCTCCTCCACTAAGTCAGTTAAGACCAGAAAGGACCGTCAAGTGGAAGAATATTTTGTGCCCTCATGGGTGGGATCCATTACAGAAATCATGAGGGGTATTTCTGAGCATATGCGTGCCCTTGAGGCAGAGATTAACGGCCTTTCTGAGCGCTTACGTGCCCTTGAACGCCAAAAACCACAGGAACATTGGGACCTGCCAGTATTTGAAAATGAAAATGGGCAAAGGTATCACCAATCCCTAGATTTTAAAACAATAAAAAATTTCAAAGAGGCGATAATGATCTATGGGCCTCAAGCTCCGTTCACATTGAGCATGCTGGAGTCCCTTAACACTTTCACTTTAACCCCCTCAGACTGGAAGGGGCTATGCAAGGCAGTATTGAGCAGGGGACAATACCTGATCTGGAGGTCACAATTCCAGGAACTTTGTGTAGAAACAGCTAAAAGAAATGCGATTGCAGGCTTCCCAGACCATAATGTAGATATGCTAATAGGTGAAGGAAAGTTTGCTGAACTACAAACCCAAATGCAATATGATCCTGGTGTATATGCACAAATAAAACAATGCCGCTGTTAAAGCCTGGAAGACCTTATCAGGAACAGGTGATTTGCAAGGTAGCTTATCAAAAGTAATACAGGGGCCTAACGAGCCGTATGCTGATTTTGCTGACAGACTTTTAAGAACTGCAGGCAGAATATTTGGGGATGTGATCAAGCAATGCCCTTAGTCATCCAGTTGGCATATGAAAATGCCAACAAACATTGCCAAGATGCTATAAGACCATGGAAAAATAAAAAAGACCTTTCAATATATATCAGATTATGTAAAGATATTAATGATGCCTTTGTCACAGGCCATGTGATTGCAGCAGCAATGAGAGGTGCTTCCCCTCAAAATTTCACAAATAGGGTTCAACAAAAATCTTATAATCAATCAGGATATTCCAGACAAAATTATTATAATCAACCAGGATATTCTAGGCAATATCCCCAAAGAGAAATAAGACCAAGCTCATACTGTGCCCCAGGCCACTGCCCCAGGTGTAAAAGGGAAATCATTGGGCCAATAAATGCCATTCTAAATTTGACATCTATGGAAATGTTTTGTCCAGGAATTCAAAAAACGGGGCACGGGGCCCAATGCCTCGGGGCCCACAAATGTACGAGGCATTAGACGAGGAATATCCTCAAACATCCATACAGATGATTCCTCGTCACAATCCCTCCTACCCATTGACTCCCTTGTCAGAGGGACAAGAGGAAGTGCAGGACTAGACCTCTGTTCCACTGCCCGAATAGTGCTAACACCTGAAATGGGGGTTCAACTGATTCCTACGGGAGTCAGGGCACCTCTTCCCTCAGGGACTGTAGGACTTATCCTCAGGCAAAGTTCTAAAAGCCTATTAGGTTTTCAAGTAACACCAGGTGTTATTGACTCCAATTACCAAGGAGAAATAAAAATAATGCTTAGTTCACCTAGAGGCATTATTTCTGTTAACCAAGGAGATAGAATTGCTCAGCTGCTTCTCCTTCCCAGTTTCCACAACTCATTCAAGAGTATGCCGCAGAATAGGAACAATAGAGGATTTGGTTCCACTGGCTCGAGACCTATGGCTTGCTGGGTTCAGGATTGTTCACAGAGGCCTATGTGCAAAATAAAATTCAAGGTATAGAGATGGAGGGGCTGATTGATACTGGGGTTGACTCTTCCATCATCAATCTACAACAATGGCCCAAGCACTGGCCTCTGCAGAAGGCCTCAACTAGTTTAAGAGGCTTGGGATATACTAACACCCCAACACAAAGTGCTGTAGTCTTAAATTGGGAAGATAATGAAGGGTATAAAGGAACATTCCAACCTTATGTTTTGACCAGCTTGCCAGTTACCCTATGGGGAAGAGATATTCTACAGCAAATGGGGGTACACCTCACAACCAAGCCTGCAGGTGTTAAAAATAAAAATCTAAATCATCATCAAAAAGGTAAAAGATATTTTTTCTAGGGGCCACTGAGAAAACAATTTTGAAAATACCATGGCTTTCTGATAAGCCAGTTTGGGTCCCTCAGTGGCCCCTATCTAGAGAAAAATTACAAGCGGCCCACCTATTAATCCAAGAACAACTAGAAGCAGGACACATAGAGCCTTCCACCTCTCCCTGGAATTCCCCCATATTCGTAATGAAAAAAAAAAAATCAGGAAAATGGAGATTGCTACATGACCTTAGAGAAATCAATAAAACTATGCAAATTATGGGGCCTACCCAACCTGGACTTCCTAATCCTGTAGCTATTCCAAAAAATTTCCATCTTATAACTCTTGATATAAAGGAATGTTTCTTTTCCATTCCTCTACATCCTCTGGATGCCCCCAGGTTTGCTTTTTCAGTTCCTTCTATCAATAATAATGGCCCTGATAAAAGATATCAATGGAAAGTGCTACCGCAGGGAATGGCTAATAGCACCACTATATGTCAAATCTATGTAGACAAAGCTATTCAGCCCATTAAGAACAAATACCCAAACCTTATATGCCTCCATTATATGGATGATGTTTTGCTTGCTCACCCTAATCAAGAAATTTTATTTACCATATTCAGTGATATGACAGAAAATTTAAAAAGATATGGATTAAAAATTGCCAAAGAAAAGATTCAAACTAGCTCTCCCATATTATATTTAGGATTTAAAATCATGGATACCTTTATTAGGCCTCAAAAAATTTTAATAAATAAAGAACATTTGACCACCCTCAGTGATTTCCAAAAACTGCTGGGAGACATTAATTGGCTTCACCCTACACTAAGCCTCACTACTGGACAATTAAAACCCTTATTTGATATCCTTCGCGGGAACCCTGATCCATCTTCACCGTGAACGTTGACTCCTGATGCTAGGGAAGCTTTAAAGTTAGTAGAAAAGGCCATTGAAAGATCCCATTGTGATAGAATTGATTTTGCTTGACCGCTAATATTGATTATTATTTCTTCACAATATACACCCACAGGAGTATTTTGGCAACAGGGACCTTTATTATGGATACATTTACCCGTCTCACCTAAAAGTACAATTGAGTCTTATACCTCCATGGTGGCTAAACTTATTCTTCAAGGACTTAAGACTTCTACTAAAATATTTGGCATTCATCCCGCTACTATTATTACTCCCTATTCATCGTCACAGGTTGAATATTTGTGCTTCAATGATAATGATTGGGCTATAGCTAGATGCTCTACATCTGCAAATTTTGATAACCATCTTCCTAAATCTCCTATACTATCTTTTTGTGTCAATCATCCCATTATATTTCCACAGGTAATAAAAAATCAACCTATTCCTAAGGCATTAAATGTATTTACAGATGGGTCCTCTAAGGGTACTGCTGCAGTAGTCACTCAAAAAGAAAATATGATTCATATTACTGGTCAAAAATCGGCCCAATTAGTTGAACTTGAAGCTATTATAATAGCTCTAGAAAATTTTAAAGAACAGCCTATAAATATTTTTTCAGACAGCCACTATATTGTACATGCTGTCCCTAAATTGGAGCTAGCAGGTCCAATAGCACCACATACTCCAGCCTCTAAATTGTTTTTTTTTTCAAATTCAAAATCTCCTATGGGAACGTAAAGAACCTTTATTTATTGGACATATCAGAGCTCATACTAATTTGCCTGGTCCTCTCCATGAAGGTAATCAAAAGGCTGATGCCCTCACTAAAACAATCTTTATATTTTCAGCAGTCCAACAAGCTACCTTGTTCCATTCCCAATTTCATGTCAATAGTACTACGTTACAGCAAAGGTTCAAAATCACAAAGGAGCAAGCTCGAACAATTGTGAAGGCTTGTCAATCTTGTGTGACACATTTTCCCAATTCACATTATGGGGTTAACCCAAGAGGATTAATGCCCAATCATTTGTGGCAGATGGACGTCACTCATGAGCCAAGTTTTGGAAAATTGAGATTTATTCGTGTGACCATAGATACATGCTCAGGCATGATTTTTGCTTCCTTACATTCTGGAGAAAAAGTTAAAGATGTTACATCTCATTGTCTGCAAGCTTTTGCTGCATTGGGCATCCCCAAAATGCTTAAAACAGATAATGGCCCTGCATATATGTCCTCATCTTTCAAACAGTTTTGCGCAAAATTCAATATATCCCATAAAACAGGTATCTCATACAATCCTCAAGGTCAAGGTATAATTGAACGAGCTAATCGCACACTCAAAATTATGCTATTAAAGCAAAAAGAAGGAAATTGGAAAAATCATAGGGACAGATTGGCAGTTGCCCTGTTTACCTTAAATTTTTTAACTTTAGATTCTAATGGATATTCAGTTGGAGACAGACACTGGAATCCACACCAACAACATAAACCTTTGGTTTACTGGAAGGATGTTCTTTCAGGTGCATGGAAGCGTCCAGATTCAGTATTAATTTGGGGGAGAGGATCTGTTTGTGTTTTTCCACAGCATGAATCCTCCCCAATATGGATACCATCTAGATTAATAAAACAGATACCAAATCAAAAGGACCAAGATGAAGCTATTGAGGAATCAAGATTAATAAAACAAGCACAAAATCAAGAGGACCAAGATGAAGGTATGGAATGATTCCCTTAAAAGAGTCCTTCAATAAATTCACAATTTAAGTCTCATTCCTCCCAGCTGGGTCTAGAAGATCTCTCTTTAGTGTGCACACAATTGTATTTTTTTTTCTTTTTATATATGTCTTTATGTCTGTGCATTTGTCTAAATTTCATGTTAATGTGACATCACAAATATATGTTTGTATGTGCATCTGTCCAGTGTGACGTCACAAATAACAAAGCGCTTATGAAAATTAATAATATTTTAAAAATTTAATTATAAACAATATATATATATATATGGATCCAAATAACTTTAATTCATTTAAGTTTAGAGTATTCAATTTGGGTAAACAATTTAAAAAGTGAAGGTACCTTCAATTTTGATTTATAGGTGTCCCTGGGACTTCTCTTCAGCAAAGAATAAGACTAATACTGTATAACCTAATATTTTGGTATTTGACATGGGATTGTTTATTTGTAATTAACTTTATTTGTTTAATAGCTGATTAATTTGAATTATTTCAACAGGTAATTTCATAGAAGGTTGCTGTGTATGCAGAGACTCGGGGGTTCCAGCTAACAAATTATTTTTCCAAAGTGCTTTTAGCTTTTCTTTAATCTATCTTTAATGCAATAAATACCCTCAGTCTTTCTTTGATTTGTTCTGAATGTGATATTTTGCCAGCTTATGTTTGTAGGAGCTCAAGCAGCAATGTGTGTGAGCAGAGATCAACTTTAATTACCTAATCTAATAATTCTATTTTTTAGTTTGACAACTTGCCTCTTGACTCAGTGCTGGAATAGCACTGCCTTTCCTTTAAGGATTGATGCTTGAGTTTCTAGGTAGCGGGCCCTGAAGATTTGCCAATGGCATTTTCTAGACATAAAAAAGATGGCTGCTGCTACAGCTGCAGGGATCGCGGTCACTACAAACATCCCTGCTGCTCAAGCATCAAACAACCTCACCAGCAGTGTGGCCTCTGCTCTGCATGCATGGGGCCTCCTAGATCAACATGTTATAACAAGTGAACATTTTGATCTTTCATTATTTGGGACATTACGGGACAATACCTTGCGGGTATTTGTCTAGAGAACTCAGTGCGTTACTTAATGGAACTAAGGGCAGCTGATTTGTTTAAAGACCTTGATTTGCTATGGAACTTGGCTCATCAGCAGAAGGCTTGCTGCCTTAAAGCCACAGCATCTCCTCACGATTGGATGGCTGTTAGTCAACACACAGTCGATCCTGAAGGGCTCGATTGGACGGCTGGTTAGCCAATGACGGGTAAGATCCCCAGAGGGGGACAACCTAAGACAGGCACAGTCGATCCAGATGAGGTTGTCACTCATCCACTGGACAGTCTCATGTGGCCAACATATCAACCTAAGACAGGAGTCGAGGGCACAGCCTCGATTATCCGATGATGGGTAAGAATGTTGGTTGCACATGGACATCATCCTAGAGCATCCCCTCTTTTAAAACAAAAGGGGGGAAATGTAAGAGCCCTAATTGAGGAGATAGCTAAGATGGAGGCAGCTGAGAGCCATTAAGGTGTTCAAGTATTTTCACCTGAATCTTTTTATGCCCGTGAACACTGCGTGACGCACCTGTAAGCTCTAGCTGTTAGCACGTGTCCTTGTTAAGGCAAAAAGTATTTAACCGGGTGAGGGTTAGTTAGTTGGTGGTTGGAGTTGGAGTTGGAGAGGTTGTTGGAGCCAGAGAGAGAAGAATAAAAGAACTTTTTCATTTCCATCCTGCCTCCGAATTTTCTCCCGTGGCATCATTGCTGCAAGCGGCAGCCGCAGGCGGCAACAGGGATGTGATAGGTTCCAAGCACAATCTGCCTCAGCACCTCATTAGCAGTGGGTCCCATAAATGGGTGTATCCCTGTCAACATAAAATACATAATGACACCCAGGCTCTAGATGTCCACTGGTGGCCCCTCACATGCTTGCCTCGGGATAATTTCAGGGGCAAAGTGTGAGAGAGTGTCCCAGAACTTGTGCAGTTTCTGCCCAGGCATGACTGTGGTGCTGAAGCCAAAGTTTATAAGTTTGATGTGGCCTTTAGCATCCAGCATGATGTTCTCTGCCTTCAGGTCTCCGCGCACGATGCCCTTGTCATGGCAATAGCCCATGGCACACACTATCTGCTGGAAAAGTCTGCAGGCCTCTTTCTCCTGCATGCCACACTGAGGGACGTGGTCCAGAATAACTGTCCCCCCACTGCGTGCTTCATTACCATGTAGATATTTCTGTGGGTCTCAACAACCTGAAATAACTGAGTCACACAGAGACGCTCCAGGCTCCTCATCATCTCTGGTTCGGAGAGGACCAGGAGGTTCTGCACTGTCTTTGGCAGGACTCTCACTGCCACCTCTGCCTCCATGGGCTGATGGCAAGCTAGTTTTATCTGGCCAAACCCACCATGGCCAGTGTCCCTAAGCACCTCATACTGGTCCCTCAAGACTGCCTTCTTGCAGGAGCTGGGCCCTTGCAACATTACACTAGTCTCACTACTCTGGCTATATATCCTAAGCAGGAACACCACCTAAAGATGCTAGCTTAAAAAACAAAAATCAAAAACAAAAACAAACAAACAAACAAACAAAAACAGATCAAAAACACAAGACAAAACAACAAATCAAAATCAAAATCACAAACAAGACAAAACAATAAACCCAAATCAAAGAACCAATATCCAACCATTTGTTAAATAGGCTACCTTTTCTCCAATGTATGTTCTTGGCACCTTTGTCTAGTATAAGATAACCATATTTATGTGGGTTTGTCTCTGTGTCTTCTATTTTGTACCATTGGTCTATATGTCTATCTTGGTGCCAATACCATGCCATTTTTGTTACTGTTGCTCTGTAGTATAGTTTAGGATCTAGTATTGTGATGCCTCCTGCTTCACTTTTCTTGCTAAGGATTGCTTTAGCCATTCTGGGTCTCTTATTTTTTCAAATGAATTTCATGATTGTTTTTCTATTTCTATTAGGAATGTTGTTGGGATTTTAATTGGAATTGCATGAAATCTGTATAATACTTTTGGTAGTATGGCCATTTTGCCATTAGTATGGTCATTAATTCTGTCTATGCAAGAGCATGGGAGATCTCTTCATCTTCTAAGGTCTTCTTTAATTTCTTTCTTTAGTCTTCTGTAGTTTTCATTGTAGAAGTCTTTCACTTCTTTTGTTAAATTGATTCCCAAGTTTTTTCTTTTTCTTTTTTTGAGGCTATTGTGAATGAGGTAGTTTTCCTAATCTCTCTTTCAGTGGATTCATTGCTTATGTATAGAAATGCATTTGATTTATGGGTATTGATTTTTATATCCTGCTACTTTGCTGAATTCATGTATTAGTTCTAGAAGTTTTCTGGTGGAATTTTTTGGATCCTCTAAATATAGAATCATGTCATTGGCAAATAGTGATAGTTTGAGTTTTTCTTTTTCCTATTTGTATCCCTTTAATTTCTTTCATCAATCTGATTGTTCTGGCTAGAGTTTCAAGGACTCTGTTGAATAGAATTGGTGAAAGAGGGCATCCCTGTCTTGTTCCAGTTTTTAGAGGGAATGCTTTCAATTTTTCTATATTTAGAATGATGTTAGCCTTCCACTTAGCATAGATAGTTTTTCCAATGTTGAGATGTGTTCCTACTATCCCCAGTTTTTCTAGTGTTTTGAACACGATGAGGTGCTGTATTTTGTCAAATGCCTTTTTCTGCATTTACTGAAATAATCATATGATTCTTGTCTTTAAGTCTGTTGGTGTGATGTATTACATTTATTGATTTCCATATGTTGAATCAACTTTGCAACTCTGGGATGAACTCTACTTGATCATGGTGCACTATCTCTTTAATAAGTGTTTTTTATGTGATTTACCAGAATTTTATTGAGAATTTCTTTCTTTTCTTTTCTTTTTTTTTTTTTTTTTTTTTTTTTTTTGTACCAGAGATTGAACTCAGGGGCACTCGACCACTGGGCCACATCCCAGCCCTTTTTTGTATTTTTTATTAGAGACAGGGTCTCACTGAGTTGCTAAGTGCCTCACCATTGCTGAGGATGGCTTTGAACTCGTGATCCTCCTGCTTCAGCCTCCCAAGTGCTGGGATTATAGGCATGCGCCACCATGCCTGGCCTTATTGAGAATTTTTGTGTCTGTGTTCATCTGGGCTATTGGTCTGAAGTTTTCTTTCCTTGATATGTCTTTGTCTGGTTTTGGAATCCAAGTGATGCTAGCCTTATAGAATGAGTTTGGAAGGGTTCTCTCCCTTTTTATTTCATGGAATAATTTGAGAAGTATTGGTATTAGTTCTTCTTTGAAGGTTTTGTAGAACTCAGCTGAGAATCCATCTGGTCCTGGGCTTTTCTTGGTTGGTAGGCTTTTGATGGCATTTTCTGTTTCATTGCTTGAAATTGACCTGTTTAAATTGTGTATGTCTTCCTGATTCAGTTTGGGTAGCTCATATGTCTCTGGAAACTTGTCAATGTCTTTGAGATTTTCTATTTTATTGGAGTATAGATTTTCAAAATATTTTCCAATTATCTTCTGTATTTTAATAGTGTCTGTCTTGATATTTCCTTTTTCATCACAAATTTTAGTAATTTGATTTTTCTCTCTCCTATTCTCTGTTAGTGGGGCTAAGGGTTTATCAATTTTACTTGTTTTTTTAAAGAACCAATTTTTCATTTTGTCAATTTTTTTCAATTGTTTCTTTTATTTCCATTTCATTGATTTTAGCTCTGATTTTAATTATTTCTTGTCTTGTACTACTTTTGGTGTTGACTTTTTCTTCTTTTTCTAGGGCTTTGAGATGTAATATTAGGTCATTTATCTGTTGACTTTTATTCTTTTAATGAATGAACCCAGTGAAATGAACTTTCCTCTTGGCACTGCCTTCACAGTGTCCCAAAGATTTTGATATGTTGTATTGGTATTCTCATTTACCTCTAAGAATTTTTTAATCTCCTCCCTGATGTCTTCTGCTATTCGTTGTTCATTCAATAGCATATTATTTAGTCTCCAGGTGCTGGAGTAGCTTCTTTTTTTCCAATTTTATCATTGATTTCTAATTTCATTCCACTATGATCTGATAGAATGCAGGGTAGTATCTCTAATTTTTTTGTTTGCTGAGAGTTGCTTTGTGGCACAACATAAGGTCTGTTTTAGAGAAGGATCCACGGGCTGCTGAGAAGAAGGTGTATTCACCTGATGAAGGATGAAATACTTGATATATGTCCATCAAGTCTAAATCATTGACTATATTATTTAGTTCTATAGTTTCTTTATTTTTTTTTAATATTTATTTATTTGCTTTAGTTGTACACAATGCGTTTATTTTTACGTGGTGCTGAGGATCAAACCCGGGCCGTGCACGTGCTAGGCGAGCGCTCTACCGCTGAGCCACAACCCCAGCCCCTATAGTTTCTTTATTTAGTTTTTGTTTGGAAGATCTATCCAGTAGTGAGACAGATGTGTTGAAGTCACCCAGTATTATTGTGTTGTGGTCCATTTAATTCCTGAAATTGATAAAGGTCTGTTTGATGTACATAGATGCTCCATTATTTGGAGCAAAATATTTATGATTGATGTGTTCTGTTGATGTATGATTCCCTTAAGCAGTATGAAATCTCCTTCTTTATCCCTTCTGAATAACTTTGGTTTGAAATCCACTCTGTCTGATATGAGGATGGAACCCTGGCTTGTTTACACAGTCCATATGAATGATATATTTTTCCCAACCTTTTACCTTCAGTATGTGGATGTCTTCCTAAGAGGTGAGTCTCTTGAAGGCAGCATATTGTTGGGTCTTTTTTTTTTTTTTAATTCAATCTGCCAGTCTATATCTTTTGATTGATGAGTTTAGGCCATTAACATTCAGGGTTATTATTGAGATATGATTTGTATTCCTGGTCATTTTGGTTTATTTTTGTTTTTTAACTTAATTTATTTTCCCCTTTGATTGACCTTTTATGTAGTGTAGCTCCTCCCTTTGTTGGTTTTCATCATTTTTTTTTTTTTTGATTTCCTCCTCGTGGAATATTTTGGTGAGAATGTTTTGTAGTACAGGCTTCTAGTTGTGAATTCTTTTACCTTTTGTTTATCATGGAAGTTTTTTATTTCATCTTCAAATCTGAAGCTTAATTTTGCTGGATATAAAATTCTTGGTTGGCATTCATTTCTTTTAGAGCTTGATATATATTATTCTAGGACCTCCAGGCATTGAGAGTCTGGGTTGAGAAATCAGGTGAAATCTGAATTGGTTTCCCCCTATATGTAATTTGATTTTTTTCTCTCACAGCCTTTAAAATTCTATCCTTATTCTGTATGTTATTTATTCTCATTATAATGTGCCTTGGTGTGGGTCTGCTGTAATTTTGCACATTTGGGGTCCTATAAGTCTCTTGTAGTTAATTTCTGTTTCATTCTTTAGATTTAGGAAATTTTCCAATATTACGTCTTTGAAAAAATTGTGCATTCCTTTGGTTTGTATCTCCATTCCTTCATCTATTCTGCTAAATCTTAGGTTTGGTCTTTTCATGTTATCCCATATTTCTTGGAAGTTCTGTTCATAGTTTCTTACCATCTTCTCTGTACGGTTGACTTTACTTTCAAGCGTATATATTTTGTCTTCATTGTCTGAGGTTCTGTCTTCTAAGTGGTCTAGTTTGTTGGTGATACTTTCAATTGAAATATTAATTTGGTTTATTGTTTCCTTCATTTCAAGGATTTCTGCTTGATTCCTTTTTATAATCTCTGCCTCTTTATTGAAGTGATCTTTCACTTCCTGTATTTTCTCTCCACTACCATTCTTTATTTCAAAGATCAGCCTAACTATGTATCTTCTAAACTTCTTTTCTGACATTTCTTCAACTGTGTTGTCTATGGATTATATTATTGGGACATCTTGGTTTGTTTGAGAAGATTTTTTTTAAAATATTTATTTATTTGCTTTAGTTGTACACAATGTGTTTATTTTTATGTGGTGCTGAGGATCGAACCCAGGCTGCGCACATGCTAGGCGAGTGCTCTACCGCTGAGCCACAATCCCAGCCCAGTTTGAGAAGCTTTGTTCCTGTGTTTTTTCATGGTGTTTGTGTGTCTTCCCATATAGCAGTATGGATCTGAGGTAGTATGTTAGCTGCCTGATGTACAGCCACAATGCCGCAGGAGAAAAAACTCGGAGGCAGAATGAAGATTCTTCTACTTTTACTTCTACTTTCTTAGTGAGAGCTTAGAGAGAGAAAGAGAGCTTGAGAGAGAGAGAGATTAGAGAGATTCTTTCTTCTTTCTTCTTTCTACTTCGGCAGCCTCGGCCTGACTCTGACCAGCAATTACTTCTTCCATCTGGTTTCTCTTCTGTCAGAACTCTTAACCACTCTGACTCTTATTTCTTCTTCTGACTACATTCTGGCCGCTCTGACTCTTTTCTTCTTCTCCGACCCGAACTCTTCTTTCGACCCACTGAGCGACTGCACAACTGACTGAATGAATTCCTTCCTTCTGACTCTGACCACTTTCACCTGGTTATATACCTTTGGCTTTGCGGGTGCATCACGTGCATTTTCAGGTGCGTCACATACATACTTATTATCAGGTGGAACTTATGGCTTCCAGCTAACCGTACCAGCCATCTCCCTGATTGGGGCTCCTTCAGTAGTACAGTTTCTACCCTGTAGTCTTATAGTGTCCCTGAAGGCTTCCAGTACCTCACTTTTAAGGGGGAGACCAATATTAATAGCACCCAATTTAAACAATATACATCTTTAAACCAAATAGCTCCTCAAGGCATTTATAGTTGTCACAGTAAACAGAAATGATGTGTTCAATTATTGTCTATAATATAAGCAGTAAGTTTGCTAAAAGGTTTTATCATTTCTCATGATGGACAATGAGGGAATAGAAGTAGTTTAAGATGTGGTGTTTATGAGGGAGAAGGAGAGAAGATAGAGGTAAAAATTTTTAGTAAGAGCAAGGGAGGGGCTGGGGTTGTGGCTTAGTGGTAGAGCGCTTGCTTAGCATGCGTGTGGCCCTGGGTTTGATCCTCAGCACCACATAAAAATAAACAAATAAAATAAAGGTATTGTGCCCAACTACAACTAAAAAATAAAAAAAAATTAAAAGAAAAAAGAGTTGGGCTGGGGTTGTGGCTCAGCGGCAGAGCGTTCGCCTAGCACGTTCGCGACTCGGGTTCGATCCTCAGCACCACGTAAACATAAATGCATTGCATTGTGTACAACTAGAGCAAATAAATAAATATTAAAAAAAAGAAAAAAGAGCAAGGGAGTAATTAATAGAGGTTGGCTATTAATATGTGAGAATTGAGAAAGATAATCCATGGAGAGAGATAGGTGAGAGAAAAAATATGTACAGATTTAAAAAACAAAAGAAAAAAGGTAAAAATACAAGGATATACAACAAAACTGTAATATACTATTCAGACATCCCATTCCTCAATAAATTGAAGCAAGAAAAATATTTGGATTCAAAAATGGTAGAGATGTGAGAGAGAGGGAGCAAAAGGAAAAAAAATAAAAGGGAAATCTCAATGGAAAATTGAACGATAGCTTCCATTGGCTTTCAAAAATTTTCTCAGCTTCCCTTCTCCACAGATAGGTGGGGTTGTCTGAAGTTTGATGGAACCTCCGGTCTGGTAGGTGCCATACTGGTTGGGTGGGTGAGCCGATAGAAAGATGTTCTCACACCGTTTTCCAGTCTTCCCACTTGTTGTAGCCTTCCCCTTCCATCCCCGTGTACTTCAGGACTCACTGAGCTGGAGAAAGCCCAGTTTTCTGCAGTTTCTCCAACCCATGCTCCCCACAGGGAACTGCTTCTAGTTGCTGGTGTTTCCATGGGCTTGCTAGACCTAGACTGGCCCACACAAACCCAGCTGCAGTCTGATGGAGCTGGGCTTCAGATTCCGCAGACTCTGCCTTGCTGCAAGATCTCAATGCTGTTTCAACTTGCAGAGAGACCACCAGGGATGCACTCACAAAGGAGCAACCCTGTAAAGAGACAGCCAGATGGTGGCCACTAGCACACCCAGCAGACAGACCTCAGGTGCAGCCAGACCTGCAGGTACCCCAACAATGTATCTCCACGCTCTGGCTGGTGTCCTCAGACTGAGGCGGCTGTGCCCCAAGATGGCAGCGGTGGCAGCGACAAACCTGCAGGCCTTGGCCACTTGTCACCAAACCTGTGCATACTTGTGACAATGGACTTCCAGGCAGCAGGGGGCAGCGGGCAGGGGGCAATCCGATGGCAGTCTGCGGGTGATCTGCAGGCTAACGGCAGGTGATCCACAGGTGAACGACAGGTGGCAGGCTATGGGCAGGCAAGAGGCAGGCAAACTAGCAACTGGTGGATGATAGGCAGTAGTCAGCAAGCGATCTGTGCTCAAAAGGCGGGAGATATACTGGTACACAGTAGGTGATCACAGCAGACAAATGGGGGGTAAACAGCAGGGGATCAATGGGCAGCAGCACTGCCTTGCAGAGAAACAGTGTTTCTTCTGTTTGAATCCCTGAATCACAGAGTGACAAGGAATGCATCCTCCTTCTAGATCACCATCTTGGATCCTCTCCTCCCATGACATTTTTTACAGAAATGGAAAAAAAATTCTAAAATTCATACACAAAAAGACCTCAAATATCCAAGATAATCTTAAAGAAAAAAAAAAAAAAAACACTAGATCCATCAAAATTCCTAGTATCAAAATGTTACAAGGATACAATAATTAAAACATTATGATATTGGCATAAAAATAGACCAACAGAACGGAACAAAAAGCCCAGAAATAAATTTACATGTATATGGCCAACTGATCTTCAACTAAGGTGCCAGAAATACATAAATACATAATGGGGAAAAGATAAACTTTTCATCAAATGTTGTTGAGAAAACTGAATAAACTGAAAAAAAAAATGGTGAAATTAGACCCTTATCTTACACCATAAACAATAGTCAACTCAAAATGGATTACATGCTTCATTGTAAAACTCCTAGAAGAAAACATAGGGGAAAGCTTCCTGATATTGATATTGATATTGATATTGATATTGGCAATGATGTCAATAATCTTGTTTATGATACCAAAAACGCAGGGGGGAAAATGTGTAACTAGACAAATGGAACTACATCAAATTGAAAAACAGAGAGAAAGAGACAATATAATGAAAAGCCAACCCACTGAATGAGAAAAAATATTTTCATAGATCTGATAAGGAGCCAATTTTCAAAATAGAACTCCTACAATTCAATATCAAAACCACAACCCAATCAATAGATAGGCTAAGAACCCATTCATTGCTTTTAAATAATATTTTTTAGTTGTGGATGAACACAATACCTTTATTTGATTTTTTTATTTTTATGTGGTGCTGAGGATGAACCTAGTGCTTCACACATACCAGGCAAGTGCTCTACCACTGAGCCACAACCCCAGCCCCATTTATTGTTTTTATTTATTAATTGGGTTATTGAGTAACCCAATTAAATAACTCAATTAACAAATAGGTGAATGTCAGTTAAGATAACTAGTATAGTTTTTTTAAAAGACAAGTCTTTGCAAGAATGTGGACAAACTGTAATCCTTGCACACTGTCGATGGGACTGCAATATGGTACAGCCGCTATACAAAATAGAATGGAGGTTCCTCAAAAAATTAAAAGTAGAACTACCATATGATCCAGCAATCTGACTTCTGGGTATTTATCCAAAGGAATTGAAAGCAGAATCTCAAAGACTTATTAGCATTCCCATGTTCATTGTAGCCTCTGTTCATGACAGCCAAGATATGGAAACAAACTAAATGTCCATTGGTGACTGAATGGATTTTTAAAATATGGTATATACATTCAATGGCATATCACTCAGTCTTAAAAGGAAGGAAATCCTGCCATATGTGAGAACATAGATGAACTTTAAGAACATTATGCTAAATGTAATAAACCCACCACAGAAAGTCAAACTGCATGATTTCAATTACATGAGGTATCTAAAATAGTCAAACTCCTAGAAGCAAAGAATAGAATAGTGGGTGCCAGGGCTTACAGGGAGGGGAAATGGGAAGTTGTTAATTAACAGATATAAAATTTAAAATGTATGCAAGATGAATAAGTTCAGAAATCTGCTCTACAGTGTTATGCTTATAGATAGATGTACGCTCAAAAATCTGTTAAGGGGTATATCTCATTTTAGGTGTTTTTAACACAATAAAATTTTAAGTTAAAATGAAAAAATTTCAAATGATACAATGAATGAGAACTGTTTCAATCCCAAACACTGCAAAAAAGATAATAAAAATAAATAAAAATTTTAACAGGATACACTTCAAAACATTCAGATGCAAAATTCACATATGTCTGAATGTTCTTGGCTTTTTATTCCAAAAATTTGTTAAAGAACTCAGTACTGAATTCTGAAAAGGAAACACTCAGATTAGTTAATTCTGTTCAGAAGCTAAATCATAGGAGAACTATTAGTGATAGTAATAAAATTGGATAGGACATATTCCTAAATATTTGTCCAATGGCTAATTTTTTTCTTAACCACCAAGTAGAGTTTTAGACTCCTCAAGTTAGAACATTTAATATTTTCCCACCATTTGGGGGTTTTGTTTTTAGATATTCTGTTTAGTTTAAGAATTATTCTAAATATCAGAATTAATTAGCAGATTCTAACAATCTCTGCCTAGGTCTTCTGAATTCTCTCAGGTATGAAGTAAAGGAAGAAAACAACTCAGGACTAATTATATCTTAAAGTAGGACGAAAGAACTTTCATTTTTTAAAATCAAGCATTATTAATCCACAGGAAGAAAAATAAAAATCAGTTAAATGCTACCTGGTTTTGTTTTATTAAGAAATCTTATGCTTACGAGAAAGAGATAAAATTTCCTACTTATCTGTTTTCATATTGATGACAATAAATATATAGCTTAACTCATTATATAAGTTAAAATATATTTTGGTTTACATTAAGATGAGCTATAGCAGAGAAATATAGCAGGGAAGAAAATAAGACAAAGAAGGGAGACAAGGATTAAAAAAACACCTCTCAGGAAAGGGCAGGTAACACATACCCAGAAAATGAGGCCACGAGTTTAGACTTTAATGGAGCAATAGCAATCTGGATGTGTCCCTCAGGACTTTTAAAATCCTTGTTGCATTAGTACAGATCTCAGCACAAATACCCCTATCACCCAGACCCAGTGGAACTTCAGTGTGAAGATGACTCTGCTCCCTAGAGCTGTGAAACACCAAGTTTATGAAGTTGCTCATTCTTTCACTCAGATAGGTTAAAGATTAATTGATCTTTAACCCTGCCTTTCAGTATTTGGTAAATCAAGAAATCCAAGAACAGCTACAACTCCAGATCAAGCCCTAGGCAAAACTGTGATGAAGGCAAGGGAATTCTCAGGTCTTTTCCTCTTCACTTTGGACACCTCACTGAAGAGAAGTATAATTGCTTGCAGGGGAGGTTGAGGTGGTAGTGAAAGCTGGGATACTTAGCCACCATCACATAGACCTGGAGGTAAAGATAAACTCCACAACTTTTCAGCTTCAGCTATAAAATGATAATAATAATTCTGAAGTTATTGATAATATTTTGTCGCATTAAAAGCAATGGACTACCTGGATGCAGTGGCACATGCCTGTAATCCCAGCAGCTCAGGAGGCTGAGACAGGAGGATTGCAAGTTCAAAGTCAGCCTCAGCAAAAAGCGAGGCACTAAGCAACTCAGTGAGACCCTGTCTCTAAATAAAATACAAAATAGGGCTGGGGATGTGGCTCAGTGATTGAGTGACTCTGAATTCAATCCCCAGTACCCCTCACCCTCCAAAAAAACACAATGGACTATTTAAAATGGAGAGCACACTGCTTGGCATTGATAAGCATTCATTAGATACTGGTTACTACCCTGACTGAGCCTAATTTCCTATTTACAGCACTCAGTCTTACCCTTGAAGTAGGCCTGGTCTGTGTGGTCTAGACAACAGAACAAAGATCACAAGGAAACGCAGTTTCAGTTCAACAAAAAGTCCACAGCCTCTGAAAGGGAAGCATATATGTGTAAGAAGAGTCATGTAGAAATAATATGGATGAGATAATCCTTAAAGTCTCTGGATTAGTCAGCTTTCCATCACTACAAAATAACCTGAGATAACTTATAATTAAAAAAGGTTGGTTTGGCTCACTGCTTCAGATCATTTGGCCTGGTAGCTTTGAGCCTGTGGCAAAGTCAGTGCATGTGGTGGCAGTATATGGCAGAGAAAACCCACTCATCCCATGGCCAGGAAGCAAAAGAGAGAAAGAGGAAGGGACTGGGGTCCCACAATCCCCTTCAAGAGAACATCCCCAAGGACCTAAGGAAATTTCACAGGACCCCACCTCCTTCAGGTTCCATCATCTCCCAGTAGTGCCACCCTGGGGACACATGGGCCTTGGAGGGGCAATCAAGATCCAAATATAGTAGTTGCCTACAAGTAAACACCCCTAGGAGTCTGTGAAATCTCAGTCCTTAGAAAAAGATCTGGAGAAGCAGCCATTAGATTCCCTGATGGACCCATGCCTACTGCCCACTCTCCTCCCCTCTCTAGTTCCCTCCTTCCTCTAGCACACAGCTGGGCTCAAAGCAAACACTGAATAAATATCCTTTGACCTGCTTACGAAATCATGTATGGATGAGCTACTATTGAGATTCCTTTATCAAAGGACAGAGAAGAAAAGGTGCACCTTTGTCTGGGATGAGAGGACTCACTGTTGTCTATCAAGATGAAGCAGATCTTAAGATGGATGCAGGTTTTGTCTACTTTTAGAATTGAAGACAGTAAGTCACTCTGGAGAATTTTTTTTTAAAATATTTATTTATTTGCTTTAGCTGTACACATGGGTTTATTTGTACGTGGTGCTGAGGATCGAACCCAGGCCGCGCACATGCCAGGCGAGCGCTCTACCGCTGAGCCACAACCCCAGCCCGAGAATTTTTTTTATATATGCAAAAAAACACTTTTGGTGGCCTCTATACTTGGTCAAAAGCTGCCTTTTGGGTACCGTAGAGCAGCCTTCAGTGATGCCTGATAAAACTCAATATGCTAGCCGGGCGCGGTGGCGCACACCTGTAATCCCAGCACTTTGGGAGGCTGAGACAGGAGGATCGCGAGTTCAAAGCCAGCCTCAGCGATGGCAAGGCACTTAGCAACTCAGTAGACCCTGTCTCTAAATAAAATACAAAAAAGGGCTGGGGATGTGACCCAGTGGTCGAGTGCTCCTGAGTTCAATCCCTGGTACCATTAAAAAAAAAAAAAAAAAAAAAAAAACTCAATATGCCACAACTCCTGCTAGGCATTTGCTAAAAGAGATTATAGTAGTAAATATTTATCTCTTGCGACTCAGAAACATCTCTCAAGGACTGGGAGCCATTCCCAAGAATGTTATCAAAAGAATGAAACCTTAGTCTCCAAGACTCCACAGGAAGCCAGGAATCCTAACTTTAATAATTGCCACAGCTAACCTGGATTTTTTTTTTTTTTTTTTTAATGTGGTGCTAGAGATTGAAACTAGGGCGTTGGTGTATGTGAGGCAGGCACTCTCCCAAATGAGGTATAGCCTTAGCCCTAACCTGAGCTTCTTTATTCTAACCAACGTTTTGTATTTTTACGCTTCTCTGGCTCTGATGAGTCCCCCTTTTAAAAGCCCAAATCAGAATGATGCTTAGTTCTTTCCCCTACTGCTAAGCAATTTTTAACTTCCTCATTTCTAAATATTCTTTTGTTTCGCTTTGTTTTGTTTTGTTTTGTTTTGTTTTGAGACAGGATCTCACTATGTTGTCCAGGCTGGCCTCAAACTCCTAGTCTCAAGTGATTCTCATGCCTCGGCCTCTCAAATACTTGAGACTACAGGTGCATACCATCATGCCTAGCCAACTTCCTCATTTCTAACAGTTCTGTACGATGTTTTACAGAATGTGGTATCCTGGGGGGCACCTTAATGTCTGACCAAAAAATGACACAAATGAAACTAAAGTCTTAAACTAAAAGAACCTTAGATTCAGGACCAAGAGCTACACAAACTATATTCAAAAGCAAGGAGAGAGCTATAGTGTAGCTCATTGGTAAAGTGCTTTCCTGGTGTGGGTAAGGCTCTGGGTTTGATTCCCAGTACTGCAAAAAGTAAAAAGCAAAGTAAGTGAGGGGTGTTGACCATGAAATTATATGACTAAAACAGTAAAAGCAGGCTGGAATGCAGCTCATTGGAAGTAGTTCTTGCCTACTAGTACACGTGAGGCTCCGAGTTCCATTCCCAGCATACTTACATAAACACACACACACACACACACACACACACATACATACATACATAAATAAATAAATAAATAGGAAAAGGCACACCTACATCCAATCAAGACCCAAGACATTATGAGACCCATCAACTGGACAGTAGGGGGAAACAGATTTAGCATGATTCTTGTCTCTTTGTTGGTTGACCTTCAATGAAGCCTTTTATTTTTGCAAAAACTGGTGCCATAGGATTTACTTCTATGTCCATGGGGCAGGGGTCCTGAGGATTGGTCAGTGAAGTGAAGGGAGCAAGCATGTCTTACACCTGAGACTAACTGAATACAGAACACCACGTGCCGGAGGTGGGAGTCCAAGTCAAACGTAGAAGACCAGTCTCATGGAAAAACCAAGAGCCTCAATTGTAGCAAGAAATTTTCAGCAGCAGCAAGTACCTATGACAGATTTCCAGGTGGAACTGAGACAGGCATTTTTAGCTAAGCCTCCAAGAAGTGGTTAAAGCAGCCTTGGAACTTTAAGGTAGCTAGACGCATGCAAAAGCCAGGCATTATGATGAGGATACTATCCCTATATGTTTTTGTAAGCTGCGTTTTGCATTAGACCCACTTCAGGTTGGTCACTGGAGAAGCAATGGATAAATTTGCATAGAGCCAGTGGAGTCTCCTGGGAGGAAAGGATTTAACCCTTTTCCTTTTAAGGTTCAATGAATGGCTCTGAAATATTGAGGGCATTCCAAATAATAAATGCTAGTAAGAAAGAACACCAATGATTCTGATGTGCTGGGCAGGGCGAGGGGTAGTCTGTTTAGTTGCCATGTTTCAGAATGTGAAATCATGTAAGTGTGGATAAAAAGAGCTGAAATCTTGTGACCTTAGCAAAGAGCTCTTTGACCAAGCTGAACCAGCAAGAATGTCACTGTGGGAGAGAATAAGAAACTCACATGGAAATATGAAAGACCCAACCTAGCTAAAACAATCTTGAAGGGGGTTAAAAAAAAAAAAAGCTGGAAGACTCACACTTCCTGATTTCATAACTTACTACAAAGCAATGATAAAGTGTTATGGAACTGGCATTGAGATATACATGTAGATCAATGGTATATAATTGAGAGTTCAGAGGTAAATCTGTACAACTATGATAAATTGATTTTTGACAAGGGTGCTAAGATGGGGAAAGGATGGTATGTCAACAAATGATACTGGAAAAAGTGAATATTCATGTGCAAAAGAAAGAAGTTGGACCCCTTACCTCATACTATATACATAAAGTAATTCAAAATGGATCCAAGGCCTAAATGTAAGTCTTAAAACAATAAAACTCTTAAAAGAAATAGTTTCATTATATTGGATTTGAATGTCAAAAAAAACCAGACAAAAACAGAAAGTAGATAAATAAGACTATATCAAAATTTAAAATTTCTATGCATCAAAGGACACAACAGAGTGAAAAGGCAGCCCACAAAAAGGGAGAAAATGTTGGCAAATCATAGATCTTGTAAGTGGTCAATACCAGGATGTGTAAGAACTTCTACAACTCATCACCAAAAAAAAAAAAAAAAAAAACAATTTAAAAATGAGTAAAGGACTTGAATAAACATTTACCACTGGAGATGTAGCTCCATGGAAGAGTCCTTGCCTAACCCTGGGTTCAAGCCCCAAGACCACAGGAAAAAAAAAAAAAAAAAAAGTAAATGTTTTTTTCAAGAAAGACATATAAATAGCCAATAATGCCATGGGGAAAAGTGTTCAACATCATCAGTTATCAGAAAAAAAGTAAATCAAAACTACAAAAGATACCACTTCATACATACTAGGATGACTAGAATTAAAAAATCAAACATAAGAAATGCTGCCAAGCATGTAGAGAAATTAGAGCCATCAGACATTGTTGGTGAGAATGTAAAATGATGCAACCATTCAAGAAAAATAGTTCAGCAGCTTATCAAAAAATTAAATATAAAGTTACCACATAACCCAGCAATTCTACTACTAGTTTTATACCCAAGAGAAATGAAAATATGTCTAAACAACAGCACTATTAATCATAGCTAAAAGGTTGAAACAATCCAAATAAGCATCTCCGACAAATAGATAAACAAAATGTGTTATGTTTGCATATTATAACCATAAAAATGAATACAAGACTGATGCATGCTGCAGCATAGTTGAACCTTGAAAGCATTATGCTAAGTGAAAGTAGTCAGGCAAAAAAGACCATGTTATATCATTCCACTTATATGAAATGTTCAGATTAGGCAATCTACAGAGGCAGAAAGTTGCTTAGTAGTTATTTCCAGCTAGGGGTGAATAGGCCAGTGTGTGGGGGGGGGGAAGTGATAGGTAAAGGGTAGGGTTTTCTTTTAGAGGTAATAAAATGTTCCAACATTGATGATGATTGCACGTATCTGTAAAAATCCTAAAAACTATTCAATTGTGTAGTTTAAATGGGTGAATTGTATGGTATGTTAGTTATATCTCAATATAGCTTTTTTTTTGGGGGGGGGCAGGGGTACCAGGGATTGAAGTCAAAGGCACTTGGCCCCAGCCCTATTTTGTATTTTATTTAGAGACAGGTTTCACTGAGTTGCTTAGTGCCTCACTTTTGCTGAGGCTGGCTTTGAACTCGCGATCTTCCTGCCTCAGCCTCCTGAGCCACTGGGATTATAGACATGCACCACTGCACTGAGCTCAATATAGTTATTTTCAAAGATAATAATAAGTAGGCCTTGGGTTTGTCTTCTCTGGTGAGGAAACAACTGATTGGGACACACAAGGCGCCATTTTGAGATTTTGTTGAATGTCTTGATCCCTATGACCATGTCTGCCACACGGAGGGTGCTGAATAAATGTTTGCTGAATTGTATTAACTTCAAGTTTTATTTTAAAGAAATAAATATCTAGCATACCTATATTTAAAGAAAAAGTTTCAATCTGGACACTGGACACATCCTCTCTCTTCAAAGATCTGTTGTCTAAAAATGTCAAACCTCGGTAAGTTGTTTCCTCACCAGAGAAGACAAACCCAAGCATACAATACAAACAGTAAACTTAGTAGATATAGCACCACATAAACATGTTCACTACCTTAGAAAAGGTGCTATATCTGCCAATTTTGCATCTGTAGAATGGACATTTACCACCTAATAAAGTTAACTTGAGGATTAAATAAAATTTTGTTTGTAAGTGGTTAGCAAAGTACCTGGAACAGACTAAGTCCTCAATAAATTACAATAATTAATATCTGCTACAAGAAAACTCTTTAAAACATCTTATGAATCTATCCAAACAAGTGCCAGATTTCAAACTGTCTTGATTGATACCATCATTTCAATTTTTCCACTTTTTAATTTGAAGCATGTTATCTAAGAAAAAGTATTAACAAAAATCATTTATTAAAGGGGATGGGGTTGTGGCTCAGTGGTTCTACTTGCCTAGCACATGCGCAGCCCGGGTTCGATCCTCAGAACCATGTAAAAATAAACGCATTCTGTACAACTAAAAGCAAATAAATAAATATTTTTTAAAAAACTTAAAAAATCATTTATTAAAAATTTGCTAGTGATGGAAAGACAAATAAAATATAGCACTTTAGTAAACAAATTAATGTTTTTTGATTGAACTGCAAAAATAAATCCAACTTTATAATTATGTAGATATTTATAGAGCTTTTCTATATTTGTAACACAGTAATGTCCACCTAATTATTTGGCCACAGCCACACAAAACTTACTTTTTAAAATTCTGTGTATATTGCAAATATTGAAGTTTTGTTTTTACATATGTAGTGTGTAAGGCTCTGCTTTACCACACATAAAAGGAAGACTGCTAGCCCTGGATATTTTACTTCAAAAGCTTATTCCACACGAAAGGGGGAAAAATGAATGAGATTCAGAGGAATGTGTTTCTATTTGGAGTCTGCAGTACAGGGCTACTACTGCTGCCATAGCAACCAGATCCTGGATGGCTTTCCAAGGAAGCATCTCTTCAGACCAGCTGTCTGGTGCAAAGGATAGCATCTGCATTGTTAGTCTGCCCTCATTTGCATCTCCCTCATTAAAGTTGCTTCTGAAATGTTTCTAGATCATTGATTTCAATTTCATGACCTCCTCTCTGTTCCTCTCTATTCCACAACCAACTCCTTACTCAACAAAATTGAAAACTTAAGTTCAGTTCTCCTTCTCTCCATCCCGCCCACATGTAGAAGATAATTATTTATCATGTGATGAGCACATGTCTGCCAAAGGACTTGATGGAAGCCAATCTTTTAGAATCTTAACATATAATCCCTGGATGGAGACCCATTCGAATTCTTAATTTTAAATCATTTGTCCCCAATTTTAAAACTGATACCAGTACATGGAGATTAGAAGTAGTTAAGAATAGTGAATGTGAAAGGCCCTTGGTTCAATCCTCAGTGCAGGGGGAAAAAGTGGTAATAGTGATTAGACACAATGGTTATATATGTCTGGTGCCAAAGGTTAGGGACACTGAGCAGGGTCCTACAATAGTACATTGACGTGGCTTTTCCCAACCTCCCAACCTTCCACCCTCTACCACACTATCCCAGAGAAAAAGGTTCTGAGGCAGAGATTTTCTTTTTAATGCAGGAGTTTGTGGTAGATATTACTTGTAAGAAGAAAGGGGAACAGGATTCTGCAGAGGAAGAAGTTTAATTGCAGTTCATTTGCAATAGTTCCCTCAGCTGATTCCTTAGGGAGCTATATGGAGCTCTTATGACCCTTAGGGTTAGCCTCCCTTTGTCAGAAATTTGAATTGGCAAAATTGACAAATCATGTAGAAAAAACAGTACTGGCTTATTTGCATGAGGAGGGACACTGAAAACAACCCACCTCAAATAGGGTCCCACAACAGTACATGACGAATCAAGGGGCCCGTCCAAGAGTTCCCACTGGCTTCCTTTTTCTGGTAAGAACCCCATCCACAGGCCTGGGATTGTGGCTCATTGGCAGAGCACTTGCCTCACATGTGAGGCACTGGGTTCAATCTTCAGCACCACATAAAAATAAACAAACAAAATGAAGATATTGTGTCCATCTATAACTAAAAATAAATAAATAAATAAATAAGAACCCCATCCAGACCCTATCAGCAGAATCCTTGTGCCCTTCTCCCTACAGGACCTGGTATGATGCTGACTTGGGTATCTGAATTCCACACAGAGACGCAAAATCTTGAGTTACTCTTGTGACACCCCACCAAATAAATTCTTCAGCACAGGTAAATACATATGTGACCTATTCCCTTGAGAACAGAATAACCTTGGCTCCACCTCTATTGTTTTTTCCACCAAAAGTAGCTAAGGCAGGGGAGAAGGAAATGGGGCAGATCAGAAAGCATGAATAGGAAGTAGGTCTGTGCTCATCAGCAAACCCATTTATTTTCAGTTTAAAGTGACTGTCTTCTCAGTGCCAACCAACCAACTTTTGGACTTTTGATTTTGGCCCACCCAAAGTTTTCTGTCCTCATTATGGACACCATTTACTTTAGCTTTGAAGACCTTTGACTTAGCAGTCATAGCAACATTGTCCTTTAGCTGGGACTGCAGTGCATGATAACATCTCTTTTTCCCCCCCTGCCTGAAGGTGCAACAATCAAAGCATCATTTAGAGACTTGTTTCAATACTTGCCACTCAGCCTCTAAGCATTTACATTAGTGAGCATTCACTGTAGCAAACTATCTGAGATAATCAACTTTTAAAAAGGAAAGGTTTATTGTGGTTCATAGTTTTAGAAGTTTCAATCCATGTTCAGTTGGTCTGTTCTTTTGACTTGTGGTGAAGGTGGGAGCACATGGTGGGAGCACATGGCAAAGGAAGCTGGTCACCTCATGGCCACTGGGAAGCAAAGACACAAGAAGAGGAGGGACTGGGGTCCCACCATTGCCTTCAAGGGCACACACCCAATGACCTGACTTCCTTTCCCTAGGCCCACTTCCTAAAGTTTTTACCACTTCCCGTAGCACCATAGCACATGGGCCTTTTGGGGAACATTCATGACACAAATGATAACAACATTCATTCAGAGTTAAGAGGTAGGAGACGCTTACTCCCCACCCACCACTATTTAGGCAAGAGCATTTAGCACCAAATCCCAGGAAGACTTCTTTTTCTTTCTTTTTTTTTTTTTTTTTTTTTTTTTTTTTTTTGTGTGTGGGTACCAGGGATTGAACTCAGGGGCACTCGACCACTGGGCCACATCCCCATCCCTTTTTTGTATTTTATTTAGAGATAGGGTCTCACTGAATTGCTAAGTGCCTCGCCATTGCTGAGGCTGGCTTTCAACTCGCGGTCCTCCTGCCTCAGCCTCCCAAAGTGCTGGGATTACAGGCGTGCGCCACCGCGCCCAGCCCAGGAAGACTTCTCATGTTACATAGCCCAGGCCATTATACCACAAGACTTTTTTCTTTCCTCTTTCAGAAAGTTATGACTCTATCAGAATCCTCTCTTCATTACTGAGACTGCCAAGAAATGAGAAGGTTTTGAGATTTTATCCTGATTGGAACTAACAAGTTACCTATTACTATTTCAAGGATGCTGGCAGAAGACATGAGACTGCTAGATCAGACAAAGGATGTTATTACTCATGGCACAGCAGGCAGCATGAGTTTCAGTTCAAACCCCACAGGGCAACACAGAGGGTTCCAAGTGAATGTTATATGCACAGCGGGTTTGCATCACAGCTGAGCGACACTGAGCTGCGAGCAAATCTGACCTTTGCTCCAGAATAAGACATTATCTTTATCATACTGGAAAACAATCAAATATGCCCTCTGTTCTGTCTACCAAAATCCTTAAAAAATAGTCCAGAATGAAAGCTATCAGTACTTATGCTCACAAGACATTCAGAAATAGGAGAGACCCATGGAGAACTGTCTCCTAGTAGGGAATGGGAAGTTTCTGAAAAGGCTGTGTGATGGGAAATATTGTTGCAGACATTTTTGGAAGTGCTACCTGCTATTGCTATCCTAAACATTAATCTTTAGATGCTTTAATTTCCCTATTCTTAAAAATATAGGTGTAATAAAATTTACATTATGGGTGGTAGCCTGATCAATATGGAGATCAAAAAGTGAGATTTATGTAAAAGAAAGAGTTCTTTGCTAGACGTCAGGTAAGTTCAGGTTACAGTTTGTTTCTGCCACTAACTCAATATGTGACCTCAGGCAAGTAATATTACTGAACTGGATACATGATACAAAACTAGATTAACTGAACTGGATACATGATGTTTAACATTCCTGTTGGCTCTAAATTCTGTATTCTTATCTAAAAGTCAATATAAAATACATACAGTGAATGGGTTTAATTACAAGCCATGTATCTCTCTATACATTCTCATAACATACAAAAATGTAACAAAGATATATACTATAATCTTGTCATAAGTCTTCTTACAGTTGTTGGGAATATTCTTAAATACATGTTAAGAATTTGAGTAGTATATACTACAGAGTAAGAGTTAATACAGCTGTTTGTAAGGTTAATTGCACATAGCCTACACATTTCGTCATAGTATTTCTAAAACATAACTTCTGTGAAGTGATATTACTGGGTCATGGAGCATTTACTTGTTCAATTTTTGATTACATAGTTCTAAGTTATCCTCCAAAAATTGTATAGTAGTCTCATTCCTATCTAAACTACTTAAGAATGAAGATTTCATTTTTTGTTTGTTTGTTTTGTGGTACTAGGGATTGAACTAAGGGTGCTTTACCAACATAGCTCAGTGGTAAATCTGAGGAACTTAGGGTCTTACTAAGTTCCTGAGGCTGGGCTCAAACTTGACACCCTTCTGCCTTAGCCTCCCAAGTAACTGGGATTACAGGTATTTGCCACTGTGCTCAGCCAGTCTTATTTAAAAATGCTTCTTAAAATCTTGGATAAAGTTAACCTAGTTTTGTAGGTATGCAACATAATATGTGCTATAGTTTAAATATGATTCATCCCCTCCAAAACACATGTTGACATTTGATTGCCATTGTGGAGGTATTCGAAACTGAAGCCTTTAAGAGGTAATTAGGCCATTAAGAAAAATTGTTTCTCATGGGACTGGACTGATTCTCACAGTAGAGAGTGAAGTCTTACAAGACTAAAATAGTTACCGAGGGAACAGGGTTAGAAAGTAAGGCTCCCCTCATGTCTTGCTCTTCTGCACGTGCCCACATGCCCATCTGCTTTGGTGCCATGATATGACACAGACAAGACCCTCATCAGATGCCATTGCCTGTTCTTGGGCTTTCCAGTCTCTAAAATCTTGAGTGAAATAAACTTCTTTATAAATTAATTACTTAGTTTCAGGTGTTCTGTTGTAGCAACAGAAAATGAACTGAGACAACATAAAACAATTAAAACACATGGATTTGTGTTCTGAACTTACCGATTATGAGTGACTTTTTCCTTTTTGCTTCACTTCCCCAAACATGTGTTTTTTTTTCATCTTACAATGAAGATTAGGCAGCCCGTATCTGCCCTATGATACCATAATAAGAATCAATTGAGTTAACAAATGTAAAAGCATGTGATAAATAGGAAAGGTACTATTTCTAAAATAGGTCTATATCTTCATACAACCCAGTTTGTCATATGAACATTAGATTGACTATAAAATTATTAGCAGATACTGAAGGTGCTTCTGTATCAACTTCAAGTAGCTATTATGAATTTTACAACTCTGGATCCTTATTGGCTCTTGAAACCACCCCATTATGGGGAAACTATGTAAAACAAGTGTAAGGAGATTTTCAAAATAGTCTACTAAGTTTAGAAATAATGGGGGTAGAGCTAAGACTCAATACATTTGGCTAAACAACATTTTTTTCCAATTTCTTTTTTAAGTGTTAAAAATTCAAATTATAGGGTAGGAGAAGTTCACAATGGAATAGGGGCTCCAAGAAACACAGTGAAAAGTGTGGGAAGGAGACTAATAACAGGAAACTCTTGGGCTAAGGACCAACAATAAGGGGCTGGAATAAAGAAAGGAGTAGAAGATGAGCAGGATTGGCATTGGACCACAGTGATCAAATATATGAAACATGGTTGGCTTCATTTCCTCGAAGTTATTAATAAAACTTGTAAGAGCTGCAACCTATGATGATGCAAACTAAGGCTCCAACTAAAATGTTTTAGGTCTAAACAACCTTGGAAATCTGCCTTCACTAGCTTTAACTCAGGGTTGGAAATAAAATATGGAGCAAAGTTATTATCTTATAAATGAAAAGTTGGTTCTTTGGCTGAAAAGGGTGGGGAAGTCACTCACCCTGAAGTATCTCACCTTTTGATTGAACTAATAACTGACCCAGAGTTGAGGATTTCAAAGAAAACCAAAACAAAGAAAAGCTTCCAAGGAAACCCAACCTCATGATGGGAGATCTCCCAGCCCTAAGTTCCCAAAATCTCCGACACAATTCTCATGATGGGAGGTGTATCAGTCAGCTTTTGATCACTGTGGCCACAATGCCTGGCAAGAACAACTTAGAGGAGCAGAAGTTTAGTTTGGCTCACATTTCAGAGGTTCAGTCCATTGTCAGTCAGCTCTGAGACAGAGGTGAGGCAGAACATCATAGCAAAAGAGTATTCAAGAAGAAAGCTGCTCCACTTGTGGTGGTTGGGAAAGGGGGTAGAGAAAGTGAGAGAGGAAGTGAAAGAAAGAGAGCGAGAGAAACGCCAGGGGGATAAGTAAAATTAAAATCCCTAAGGGTATGTCCCCAGTGACCTCCTTCCTCCAGCCCACATGCCCACAGTGAACACTTAGTACTCTACTCAAATTAATTACCCATCAAATGTATCGATCCACTGATTAGGTTATAGCTTTCATAACCTATCATTTTGCCTCTGAACATTCTTGCATTTTCCATCATATGAGCTTATTGAGGGACACCTCATATTCAAACCATAGCAACGTTCTCCCAACATTGAGTTCCCAACATCTCCAATGCTGCCCTCACAATTTTTAGATATATTTTTGTACAGCTAATCCACCTTTTCCTTTACCTGGTTCGTGTGTCAACAATCAATATCACCCCCGGTTCTTCCTAAATACATCCTTCAGAAACCTCTGCAATTATTCTCTCTGAGCCTAGAGATGTTTGTGTTTTCTTCTCCTTCTTTTTTGGCACGAAAATACCCAACATTTATTAATTCATATACATAGAAGTGATTTTGTTGGAGGGCAACTTATCTTGAATAGTTTTATAAAAATTACACATTTATTTTTAAGGATTCACTTAATCAACACAAGTATTGGATTTATAAATCTTAAGAAAGCTTTTCAAAATTATTTGGAATTTTACAAAGGAAGCAGGGGAAACCATTCTATTAGTGGCAAACACCTAAGTCAAGTCTCTCTGTTCAACAAGGTGCAAAAATTGCCTGTAGGAGAAGATCCACTTTGGGTGGAAGTGGCTAGGCCCTCAGCCAACATCTTGCTCTGTCATCAGCTATGGGTTCCCCTGGACGAGCAGGATTGCAGGGGAAAAGCCATGGCAGATCCTCCAGGAGATGATGGCTGGAGGCCCTCCACTGACCTTGCTCCTCATGTAACAGTGGTCCACTTTAGCCTTGAAGATAGCCCTTGCTGCTCTGCCACTGCGCCTTATTTTTGAAATGGACATGTTTTTTCTCTTCTACTCTCCCTGCTCCTCTCTAATCTTTCCCCCTCCCTAATCTCAGGGGAAACAGAATTACCTTTCTTCCCCACGTTAGGCAGATTTATCTGTCCTTGAGTACACACCCACCATAGGAATGAAGTAATCCAGACTTTGGGGATTGTACCAGAAGATCTCAGAAATGACTGCCTTCCAAATTAACAAGTGAATTACAACTCCAACAGAGAACCTGTGGAATGTAGCCTTTGAAGCACCTCTTTAAAAGCCCCCTGAATCACTGCCTCTGGGACAGGAGTCCCTGTGTCTCTCCTTTGCTAGAAAAGCAATAAAACTTCTTTTTCCTTTTTCTCAAAACCACATACTCACTATTGGATTGGCATCAGGGACTAGGACCAAAGTTTTGGTAACACAGCTGGTAGCAACTCCTTTCTTGAAGAGGAATCAAGTGGTGCGTCTCTAAATTGGCCACAGTGGGATTGGTTTCAGCGGTCTCAGGCCACAGATGGCCCACTCCATTCCTCAGGCCCAAGGCAAGACAGAACATCACGACAGAAGTGTGTTTGCAGAGGAAAGCAGCAGGGAACATGGCACCAGGAACCAAAGAAAGCTATGCTTTCTTGTTTTTAAGCCCTAACCCACTCTCATATTAAAAAAAAAAAAAAAAAAAAAAAAAAAAAAAAAAAAAAAACAGCAGGGTAAACTCCCTTCTAAGGCACTTTTATTCTTCTTTTTTATCAGAGAAAATGGAGATGTGGAATAGCATAATGTTTATGAACCCAGACTCCAGAGGCAGACTATTTAGTTTTGAATCCTAGATTTTCCATCTTGTTAGCTGTGTGACTTTGGACAACTGTGGCTCTATTTCCCCAGCTATAAAATAGAGATGATAGTATCTTTTCATGGTGATACTTTGAGAATTAAAGAAGTTAATCCACGTAAAGACCCTTAGAAAGGAATGTTACTTGCTACTATGTGTTGTTTGAATGAATTTTTTTAAATAACCTATAGGGAACATATAAACCAATTAAACAGTTGTTCTTAAAGGAACAAAATATTTGTAGAAGTATTTTCCTATTATTTATTTTCTTTTATTGATCCAAAACCAATAATGGTGGCTATGCATATATGTCTTCTTTTTTATTAGAGATTTATATTTATACATAGTAGTGGGTTCATCCTGACAAACTCATACATACATGCATGGACTTGGCTGTCAGTTCATGATCCCCCTCTTTCCCACCTCTTTTCCCTTTCCCATTCTCCTTCTTCTATTCTACTACACTTCTTTTTGCTAATCTATTTATGTATATTTGATTGGTTCTTTCTACCTATGCATAAAGGTGAAGTTCCCTGTAACATATTTATATATGTACATAACATGATTTTTAAAGAATTTATTCTGCATTGCTTCCCCTTAGCCATCTTTCTACTGTCTCTAAATCTCCTTCTATTACATTACTGATCTTCCCTTTATCTTTATATTATTCTAACCTTTATTAACCTTTCCTTTATTTTACTTTAACCTTTACCTTTATTAACCTTTCCTTTATTTTACTTTAGCTTCTGCATATGAGAGAAAACATTCAACCTTTGAGTTTCTGAGTTTGGCTTATTTTACTTAGCATGATATTCTCCATATCCATTCATTTACCAGAAAATGCCATAATTTTCTTCTTTTTTATGGCTGAGTAGAACTTCATTGTGTACATACATATGCCACAATTTATTTTTTATTTGTTTTTTTTTTTTTTTAGATATACATGACTGTAGAGTGTATTTTGACATGTTATATTTACGTGGAGTATAACTTCACATTCCTGTGGTTGTACATGATATAGAGTTATACTGGTCATATATTCGTATATGAACATAGGAAAGTTACCTCTGATTCATTCTACTGCCTTTCCTATTCCCATTCCCTATTCCCTTCCCCTTATTCCCCTTTGTCTAATCCAATGTACTTCTCTATTTCCTCCAGATGTGTTAGCGTCTGCATCTCAGAGAGAACATTCAGCCTTTGGTTTTTTGGGATTGGCTTATTTCACTTAGCATGATAGTCTCCAGTTCCATCCACTTACTGGCAAATGCTGTAATTTCATTCTTCTTAATGGCTGAGTAATTTTCCATTGTGTGTGTGTGTGTGTGTGTGTGTGTGTGTGTGTGTGTATCACATTTTCTTCATCCATTCATCTGATGAAGTGTACCTACATTCCATAGTTTAGCTATTGTGAATTGAACTGCTATAAACATTGATGTGATCATGTCACTATAGTATGCTGATTTTAAGTCCTTTGAGTATATGCTGCAAAGTAGGATAACTGGGTTAAATGGTGGTTCCATTCCAAATTTTCTGAGAGATCTCCATACTGTTTTCCAGAGTGGTTGTACCAGTATGCAGACCCACCAACCATGTATGAGTGTACCTTTTTTCATATTCTCACCAACATTTATTGTTATTGTATTCTTCATAATTACCATTCCTACTGGAGTGAGATGAAATATCAGCAGGCTGGGGCTTTAGCTCAATGGTAGAGTGCTTGCCTAGCATGTTTGAGGCACTGGTTTTGATCCTCAGCACCCTATCAAGAAATCACCCTATCAAGAAATAAAAAAATAAAATAAAGACATTCTTGTTCATCTACAGCTATAAATTTTTTTTTAAAAAGAAACAAATATCAGGGTAGTTTTTATTTGCATTTCTCTAATTGCTAGGGATGTTGAACACTTTTTTACATATTTTTTTGACCATCATATTTCTTCTTCTGTGAAGTGCCTGTTCAGGTCCTTTGCCCATTTATAGATTGACTTAGTTGGTTTTTTTTTTTTTTATTGGCACTAAGTTTTTTGGGTTCTTTATATATCTTGGAGATATAAAGAATGCTGTATCTGAAGGGCAGGTGGCAAGGATTTTCTCCCATCCTTTGTTGTGAAGAAACTTTTCAGTTTGATGGCATCCCACTTGCTGATTCTTGGTTTTATTTCTTGCCCTGGGGGTCTTGTTAAGGAAGTTTGTGCCAGCACCTCTATGATGGACCTCTATGACTCTGTGTTTTCTTCTAGCTGTTGTAAGATTTCTGGTCTAATTCCTAAGTCTTTGATTCATTTTGATTTGAGTTTTGTGCAGTATGAAAGATATGGGTCTAGTTTCATTTTTCTACATATAGTTATCCAGTTTTCCCAGCACCATTTGTTAAAAACACTGTCTTTTCTCCAAAATATACTTTTGGCACCTTTGTAAATATCAGATGGCTATAGATATGTGGATTTGTCTGTATTTTTTTTTTCTATTCTGTTGAATTGGTCTTTATGTCTATTTTGATGTCAATACCATGCTGTTTTGTTACTACAACTCTAGTATAATTCTAGATCAGGTATTGTCATGCCTCCTGCTTCACTTGCCTTGCTTAGTATTGAGTTGGCTATTCTGGGTCCATTACTCTTATAAATGAATTTAAGAATTTTTTTTTAATTCTATGAAAAATATCATTGGTATTTTGATGCGAATTGCATTGAATCTTGTATATTGCTTTTGGTAGCATGGCCATCTTGACAATCTTAATTCTGCCTGTTGAAGAATATGGGATGTTTTTCCATCTTCTAAGGTCTTCTTCAACTTATTTCTTCAGTCTTCTATAATTTTCACTGTAGAGCTGTTTTACCTCCTTAGTTAGATTAATTCCCAAGGTTTGTTGGTTTGTTTGTTTGTTTGTTTTTTTGAAGTTATTGTGAATTGGGAAGGTTTTCCTGATTTCTTCCTCGACTGAATCACTGTTGGAGTATAGGAAAGCTATTGATCTATGGGTGTTGATATTCTATCCTGATACTTTGCTGATCTCAATTATAAGCTGTAAAAGTCTTCTGGTGGAGTTTTTTTGGAGGGTCTTCTATATATACAATCATGTCATCAGCAAACAGAGATAGTTTGACTACTTCTTTTCCTATTTGTATCCCTTTGATTTCCTTTTCTTGCCCAAACACTCTGGCTAATGTTTCAAGGACTAAAGTAGGAATGGTGAGAATGGACAGCCTTGTCTTGTTCCTGATTTTCAAGGAAATGGTTTTAGTTTTTCTCCATTCAGTATGATCTTGACTATAAGTATATCAGAAATGGCCTTTACAATGTTGAGGTAAGTTCCTTTGATCCCTAGTTTTTAAAATGAATGAATGCTGGATTTTATCAAAGGCCTTTACTGCTTCTATTGAGATGATTATGTTCTTGTCCTTAATTCTGTTTAAGTGGTAAATTACATTTGTTGACTTGTGTGTGTTGAAGCAATCTTGCATCTCTAGAATGAAACCCACTTGGTCATGGTGTATTATCTTTTTTATGTGTTTTTGAATGTGGTTTGCTAATATTTTATTAAGGGGTTTTGAATCTATGTTTATCAGGGATATTAGTCTGTAGAAGGGTCTTTCTGGTTTGGGTATCAGGATTACACTGGCTTCATAGAATGTATTTGGGAGTGTTCCCTCCTTTTCAATTTCAAGGAATAATTTAAGAAAGACTGGTGTTCTTCTATGAAGGTCTGGTAGAGCTCAGCTGAGAATCCATCTGGTCCTGGGTTTTCCTTTTTTGGAAGCCTTTTAATTGCTGTTTAAATTTCATTACTTGATATTAGTCTGTTTATGTTTTCTATATCTTCCTGATTTAAATTGGGCAGGTCATACATTTCTAGAAATTTGTCAATGTCTTCCAGATTTTTCATTAATAAAGTATACATTTTCAAAATAGGTTCTGATAACCCTCTGGATTTCAGAAGGGTCTTTGGTGATATCTCCTTTTTCATCTGCTTTTATTAATTTGGGTCTTCTCCCTCCTTCATTTGATTACTTTGGCTAAGGGTCTGTCAATCTTATTTACCTTCTCAAAAAACTAACTCCTTATTGCATTGATCCTGTGTATTGTACTCTTACTCTCAATTTCATTGATTTCAGCTCTGATCTCAATTATTTCCTGTCTTCTACTGGTTTGGGAGTTAGTTTGTTTTTCTTTTTCTAAGGCCTTGAGCTGGAGCTTAAGTTTATTTATTTGGGCTCTCTACTTTTTTAATGCAGGCGCTCAGTGCTATAAATTTTCCTCTTAGAACTGCTTTCATACTGTCCCAGAGATATTTATATATTGCATCTCTCTTATCATTTATTTCTAAGAATATCTTGATTTCTATGTTCATTTCTTCTTTGATCCATTCTTCATTTAAGAGAGTATTTTTCATGAACTAGATTTAGCTTTAAAGCAAACAGTAGGTGTCAACTACATCATCCACAGCAGTAATGATTGCATCAGCATTAATGGTGGGGTTGGGAGTTTTATAAACTAATTAGTTCTGAAAAATGGTAAAAATAAAGTTAATTAGAAGAAAATAAAATGTGTCAAAAAGGTAGAAAAGAGTTTACAATTTCAGAAAATGAATAGGGAGAATGCAGAGGATATGTAGGAAGTGATGTTTATATGAAAGGAGGAGAAAATAGGAAAAGGAAAGAAATGGGAGAGAGGAAGAGAGAACAACAGAATTTGGCTGTTAGCAGAAGAGAGAAACAAGAGAAATAAACAAATGAAAATAATGCAAAACAAAACCAAAATATAAAAAAAAAAAAAAAAAACCAAACCCTCAAAAAAAAAAAAAAAAAAGAGGCAAGGAAAAAATAACTACTTTTTTTTTAAATGAGAGAAAAAGAAACAAATAAATATAGATACATATGTCCCTAAACCAATCAACACAGCAAGAATTTACAGGCGCACGCACACACACACACACCAAAGAAAGAGAAAAGAAAGAAAGAAGAGCACACCAAAGAAAGAGAAAAGAAAGAAAGAAGATCACACCAAAGAAAGAGAAAAGAAAGAAAGAAGATGTTTAATGAAGAATGAAGGAAATATTTCCACTGAGATGGTCAAAATAACTGACCAGAATGGGTGGTCACTGCCTATGCTCAACAGTTTTTCTTTCCATTTCTTCTTGAATTAGAGAGAGCAAGAGGTGGTGGTGGGGTCATTAATTCCTTCCTGCTTATGTGCTGCTCTCTGAGCTGCCAGCTGGAGAAACCCAAGATTGAAGTTGTTTGATATAAGATTCAGCTTCCCTTTTCACCTCTATGAGGTGGGATGGGTTAGGGAGTACTGTTAGTTGGAGTTTTGTCCATTCAGACCAGTACAGTACACTTCCAGGGTAAAGATTATGGTTCTGTGAGAGAGTTCCAACAGGTAGGGCTTAGATCTAATCAGGCCTCAGGGACTTTGTTGGGTAGTATCTGTTTTAGAGAGAGTACATCAACCCACCTCTACAGCTTGACTAGAGGATCTCTGATGTGGGTCTGGATCTGAGGAGCCTCCTAAGCATTCCAATCATGGGGCAGAGGTGCCAATCTTCTATTCATTGCTGCTCATGAGCACAGCCTTCCCAGGCTAAGTATATTCATCCCTATCTGCTCAGACTCCCAGCCTGCTTCAGGTGGTCACATAAGCCACCAGACTAAAGCAAGTTGGCCTCACCTTCACCCTTTCAACTTGAATCCTCCTGGGTACAATCCTTTCTGCTCCTGTTTCACTCACATTTCATCAGGTACACCCTAGGCTACCTGGTAGGCACCTGTCAGCATATTGTGGCAGTGTTTGCTCTGATCTCCCATTTCCCATAGCCCTCACTGCAGTAAAACCACCCCAAGATGGTTCCTGCCTCAGTGCTCCACAGCCAATTGTGATACAGAGTACACTTTTCAAGCACCAGTACACAGTGCAGCCTCTGAATCTGCCAAGTTCAGGCAGCCTTTTGATCTCAGGTTTTTCCATGCCAAATCTGTTTCTCTGGGTTCTACCTCCCTCTATTGTGAATCGGCACCACAATCACTACTGCTTTGGGCACCAATGTAGCAGCCAGGTCAGCTCCATTGTATTTTTTCTTCTTTGTTTATTGTTCCCAAATTTCTGAATCCCTAAGCCACTCTCAATGTACAATATAGAATTTTAGTGAAATCCCTCTTTCACACACTTTGCTGAGAAGCTATACACCTGCTGCTTTTGTCCTAAGCCCTGGGATGACTTGGAATGCAGCTTTCCTCTATTTCACCATCTTCTGATCCCTACAGGTATGTCTTCTGAAAAGGAAGGAGAGGGTTTAGCTTGATGAATCATCTGCAGTTTGTTAGGCACAGGGTAGCTATTGTTTCACCTTATTTTCACAGTCAGACTGCAAATTGGGTATTTTATCTCCATTATACATTAGTATAAAACTAGGCTAAAGTTGAGCAACTTACTCCAAATCACAATGCCTAACAAAAAGTCTGGCTGTCAATTCAGACCCATCTGATTACAACATACAACATATCAAAATAGACATTTACCAGTTTTCTGTGTACACAATCACTGATTTCAGATAGTTACCTGAAAGAGATAAATTAAAATCATTATTTTGAAGGAGTTCAGTGCTAGTAGGAGTCAGATTATTACTGGATATTCCATAAATAGTTAATAGAAAAATAATGAGTAGGAATAATTAATTACGGTTTTCTATTTAAATAGGGCACTGGTCCAGGTTTAATTCTGTAGTAACTGAATCTATAATCAGTAAGTAGCCTATTTTAAGAGAAAGGAAAGTTGTAGTAGGGAAAAAACTGGAAATTGAAGGACAAGTTCATATAGACATCTCCAAAAAAATGGGATGAGATGACTGGAGTAATAATTTTGAGAAATGTAATAACCAAGAAATGAATTGTGAAGGAGCCCCAATTAGGAAGGGTTATTGCAGCTAGCTGGAAGCCATAAGTTCCACCTGATATGTATGTGACGCACCTGTAGGCACCCGAAAAGCTGAAGGTATATAACCGGGTGAAAGCAGTCCGAGTTAGGAGAACGAAGGAGAATTCATTCAGTCAGTCGTGCAGTCACTCCGTCGGTCAGAAGAAGAGTTCGGGTCGGAGAATCAGAGCGGCCAGAACGTAGGCAGAGCGGTTACAGAAGAGAAACCAGATAGAAGAAGTAATTGCTGGTCAGAGTTAGGCCGAGGCTCCCGAGGGCTAGTCAGAGTTAGGCCGAGGCTCCCGAGGAAGAAAGAAGAAGGAAGAAAGAAGAAAGAAGAAAGAAGCTCTAAAAAATAATCTTTCTCTAAGCTAAGCTCTAAAAATCTTTCTTTCTCTCTCTCTAAGCTAAAGTAGAAGTAAAAGTAGTAATAGCTTTACTCTGCCTCCGAGAGTTTTCCTCCCGTGGCGGTCTGTGGCTGGCCATGACAGGCAGCTTACAGAATTGTAACAATTGCTGAATCTTATTTTTGCACAATATTATTTTGGAATGTGTAGACATGAACTACCACTCAGTGAAACCTACATTTCTTCTTCATTTGGGAAACATCATGAAGTTTTTGGTATCAGTCTTTTAAATATTCAGAAGGAGAAGCAACCATCCAGTGTTAGAAAAGTAACTCAAGTAAGAAAAAAAATTTGTCTTGTATGCTTTTGCCACAGATGTGTCTATTGAATTATTAGTGTTATACTAAAGAGGTTCTGGACATATTTTATTTATCTGCTTATATAACCTTTACTCACTTTTTTTGTAGTGAGTAAAGGAGAAATGCAATAAGAACAAGATGACCTTTACATTTTTTTTATAAAATAAAATCAACATGTATTTAATAATATTTAAGTCAAGCTGTTATTATCATGACAGTTTTGTGGTTTGAATATTGCCTTTATATACATTATCTGTCTTGTTTTTGAAAATATCACTGTAAGGCACAGTTACTCAGAGAAAAAAATAATATATGGTCAATATAATGTTTTAAATGAAAATATAGAACTTTGTGGACTTTTAAAATGTTCTATTTCTACCACATAGAGATGACAATTTCAGTATATTTGCTTTTAGTAAAGTCTTCTATTCACAAATTTCCTCACAGATTTCATTTTATACATGGTCGTGATTATACTGAATATACAATTTTTATCAGAGTTTAAACATACTTTCTTAATTAGAAATGAAAATTTCTCAAAAATAATGTGCCTTTATTTAACTATCATTCTGTTGTTGAGTTATTTTAATGTCTCAAAATTTTGCTATCATAACAAAACATGTATGCATTTATTTTTGCATAATTTTAAAATATTTTTTATTTTTATTTATTTTTATTTTTTTATTTATAATAGTAGTATGTATTACAATTCATAGTGCACATATATAGCATCTTTTTACATACAACTGTTTGTATACAAAGTATATTCGTACCATTCAGGTCTTCAATCATGCATTTAGGATAATGATATCCATCTCATTCAACCACCTTTTCTTTTTTTTTTTTCCTCCCCCTCCCTTCCCCCTTGCTCCCTCCCTTCCCCTCCCTTTCCTTTGGACCTTTACATTTTTCCCCAAAACAGGAAACAGGAAGAGGAAATACTGCTGCCATCTTTGGTTACACAATAAAATAATCTTAAATTAGACTTAACAGCTAGAAGAACATTGATAAACATCACCAAATGAATATAAACACTGACTTACTAGTATGAGTCAATTCTTTAGACTATTTCCTCATAATATCTTTCTTCTGTAAAGTAATCACAAAGATTCTGAAATCTCATTTTTCATTTAATAGCACACGGAGAATGTGCTAATGAGTCATATAGGTTACTTGAAAGATTTCTGAGAGTTCTAATATTTGTATTCCATGATCCTAACGCATTCAGAATAGACAAAGATAGAGGAAAGTGGAGAATCTTTATATTTAACTATTGAAGTCAATTTCCCAGTTGCTCCAAGGTCTAGGAACTTGAGGACAAGGCTGGATTTTGTTAGGCTTAGAAATACCATGACTGAGGCTGCCAGATATCTATCAATGGGTTTTATCTATGCCAAGCAATAGAAAAAGCAGAGTAAAGAAAAAGAACTTCAGGAAGTGTGGGCAGGGAATAGGTACATTCCAGAACATTCTGTCTTTTTAAGAAAACACAGTGTTGTTAAAGAATGAAACTCTAGCCAAGCACAGTGGTGCAAGCCTGTAATCCCAGGACTTGGGAGGCTGAGACAGGAAGATGGCGAGCTCAAAGCCAGTTTCAGCAATGGCGAGGCACTTAGCAACTCAGTGAGACTCTGTCTCTAAATAAAAATACAAAAAAAGGGGCTGGGGATGTGTCCCAGTGGTTCAATCCCCAGTACAAAAAAAAAAAAAAAAAAAAAAAGAATGAAACTTTAGCCGGGCACGGTGGCGCACACCTGTAATCCCATCACTTTGGAGGCTGAGGCAGGAGGATCACGAGTTCAAAGCCAGCCTCAGCAATAGCGACCACTTAGCAACTCACTGAGACCCCATCTCTAAATAAAATACAAAAAAGGGCTGGGGATGTGACCCAGTGGTAGAGTGCCCCTGAGTTCAATTCCCAGTACCACACACACACACACACACACACACACACACACACACAAAGAATGAAACTTTAAAGAAGTTTACCATAATGTACTGTTTGGAATGACCTCCCAGTTAGCTGAGTAGAATGCATGGTGGCTATAGATTCTGTGGCTAAGAAAAGACTTCTGGTAAGCAAAGGGTTTTTTGTTGTTGTTATTGTTTGGTACCGGGGATTGAACTCAGGAGCACTCGACCACTAAGCCACATCCCCAGCCCTTTTTTGTATTTTATTAGAGACAGTGTCTTACTGAGTTGTTAAGTGCCTTGCCATTGCTGAGGCTGGCTTTGAACTCGCCATCCTCCTGCCTCAGCCTCCAAAGTGCTGGGATTACAGGTGTGCACCACCGTGCCCCGCAGCAGAGGGTATGTTTTTAAAGAGTGAACATCAATTTGAAAAAGAGTAGATTCTGGATATCTTTTTGATATCTGGAGGCAGATATCAAAGTAAGTTTTTTAAAAGTCTTATCAGAGTGGCAGAGAATAGAATATAAAACACAAAGGAAAATTCTAGAGATAGTTAGAACAAAAAGGGAAATATTTATATTACAGCAGTTGAACAAAAATAAGTGAAATGAAATTTACATTGATTTGGATAATTCCACTTTTCCACATACACTGAACATGTTTTTAGAGATTAAAGAATGGAATTTACCTCTTTCTGTTATAATGAACACTTCTACAGGGTACTAGAGAGTGGACTAGTGAAGGGGCCTGGCTTCTAGTTATATGTCTCCACTGACTAGCTGGGGTCTCTGTGCCACATAATTTAGTACACTTGAGTCTTGGTTTCCTAATCTACAAAATTGATTTGTTGGAAACTATTGTTGCTTCTCAGCTTGGAATCTGAGGACTCCTCCCCATACATAAATTGTTTTCAGAGGCCCATAGGTTCTCTAGTTCGGGAATTATCAGGCTTAATCATGTATAATGACCTTGCCAGCTCTAAAATTCCAAGGTATATTTCTTCTTCCCCTACCTTCAGGATATAGCGGAGAGAGAAAATTCAACACACTTATTTTTTCCTCTGCTACTCTTCTCCCAGACATGTGATTATTTTATTGTTCTGAATATCTACAGCAGTACTTTCAAATAGAAATACATTTAATTTAAATGTATTTGATTTAATCACATGTTAAAATTAAAAAGAAACAGGTGAAGTTCACTTTGATAATAGTAATTTATTTAACTCAATGTATTAAAAATATTACCCTTTTAATCTGTACTTGATGTAAAAATTATATGTGTGTGTATATATATGGTGTGTGTGTGTGTGTGTGTATATATATAAAACTAAGACTTCAAAATCCAATGTGTACAGTAGTCCCCCTTATCCACATGTATATATATATATCCAAGACCCTCACTGGACACCTGAAACCTGAGATAGTAGCAAACCCTGCATTTACTATGTTTTTTCCTATACATACATAACTATGATAAAATTTCATTTATAAATTAGGCATAGAGATTAACATTAATAATAAAATAGAATAATTATAATAATATACTACAATAAAAGTTGTATGAATATAATCACTCTTTCTCCATCTCTTTCTCTCCCTCCCTTCCTTAATACCATACTGTACTATATTTATCCTTCTACTTCTGTGACGATATGATACACTTCCTACATAATGAGATAAAGTGAGGTGAATGATGTAGGCATTGTTATATAATGTTAGTATTACAGCAGGGCATGGTGGTAATCCCAGGCTGAGGCAGGAAGATCATGAGTTCAAAGCCAGCCTCAGCAATTTAGCAAGACCCTAAGTAACTCAGCAAGACCCTCTCTCTAAATAAAATATATTTTTTAAAAGGGTTAGGGATGTGGCTCAGTGATTAAGTGCCCCTGGCTTCAATCCCCACTACCAAAAAAGAAAAAAAAAATTAAAAAGCTATTAGGTAACAGTTATTTGAATAAAGCCCTGTGATACTACAGCAGTTGATCTGTATAACTGAGATGTCTACTGAATGGTTAATGGATGAGTAACATATACAGCATGGATACCCTGGACAAAAATATGATTCCAGTCCTGGGTGGCAAGGGGATTGATGGCATGAGATTTCATCACATGGAACAGCACACAATATGTATAAAGTTAGTCATAATAAATTTATGAATATTTTCAGATAGCAATTGGACATGGGTAACTAAAACAGCAGAAAGTGAAACCATGCGATTTTACATTTGAAACCAAATGTATTTTACACTTACAACACATCTCAGTTCAAACTAGTCATCTTGGGAGAGCTCAATAGCCACATGTGACTGGATTTGAAAGATTCTACACCTAGAGGTGGACACAGTACTAACAGGGCCTTGTTGATGGATGAGTGATGCTCTGGGATTTGGATACTCTGAAAAATAGACCTGTTGGGTTACCCCTAACTGGAACCTAGGGAAGGTCAAAAACCCACAGACAAGAGTCGGAGCCTAAAGGAAATACTCAAAACTCTACAGTGCAAATGCTTCCTTAACTCATCAGTTCATCCCTCCCAGAACATGTGAGAAGCATCATTTCTTTCCTTTCTAAGCCTAATGCAGCTTCTCAGCAACAAAACCAAAAGCATTTTTTCTCAACAGACCATTCCCCAGAGAAGAATGTAATTATCTCCTTGTCTTTGGATTGAAGCAAATAGTGATTATCCACAAAATCACTGCTGTAGAAATAATATGCATTTGTACTAGTGATTTTCAGTTTTTAAATGAGGTGGAAACTTGCATTAAGTTACCAACCCTACTGCTGGAGCCCTGATTCAGAGACTGTTTGAATTAGTGTATTTCTTGTTGTGTGACATGAGAGCAAGAGGATGGAAATAATTAGCATCTAATTTAGAAGAAAGTGATATAGATTTCAGTTAGAGATATCATGCCTATGCTTTTATAGAAACACAGAACAATGAGTAAGAGGAATAATGAGAAATTTTGCAAATTAAGATGAGGCAGACTATTTGGGGGGGAAAGATAAGATTTATTTTATTCAGCCAACCCACCCTATAAAATAAAATGCCACATGTGTGTAGAAGTATAGAATTTCCAAAGTGGCTTCTGAGGCATCTTTGAATTTCACCATATTTCTATTTTCATATCTTTTCTTACTTGGGATGGCAATATAGTTCAGACAGATATGGAGAAGTATTAGATTTAAGTATTTTCTATGTTTTTAGAGGAAAAAAAGTGAGCAAAGAATATATCAATATTCATTTATTTGAGTATCATTTGTCATATTGTGCCATTCAAACCCTTTCTTCCATCATCTAAGAACAGATTTTGGCTGGAGAAACCAAAAGGGACATTGGGTAAACCACCAAGGAACTCACTGGAGGGCAAATGAGATTTCACCAAATCTACTTCTGCAATATTGATTAATCTGTGCTTTTTGTGTCGATGGTTCCACAATCACCATTACACACTTCCTCCCTTTTTCGTCATTAATATCACCTCAGAAATATGAATTCCAATAAAAAGAAGATTACTTACATAGTGGAAGTAATAGATTTGTAATACTTCATGAATTTAGTGTCTTACCAAATTAGTAATTGTATTAGTTGGATTTTTGCCATTGACTAAAATGCCTGACAAGAACAATTTAGAGGAGGAAATGTTCATTTTGTCTCATGGGTTCATAGCCATGGGGTTCTCATATATTCATTTTGGCTCATGGGTTCCCTGATTGACTGACTTTGTTGCTCTGGGCCCAAGGTGAGGAAGAACACCATGGTCAAAGGGCATGCAGAGAAAAACTGTCCAGCTCACAGCATCCATCAGAAGCAAAGAGACAGAAGGAGGAATCAGCGGAAGAAGATATAATCCCTCAGGGCAAACTCCTGGTGACCTACCTTCTCCACCCATATCCCACCTACTTACAGTTACCATCTGGTACAGTAGTCCTTTCCAGTTATTAATCCATAAAGTGGATGAATCTATTGATTAGTTTATAGCTCTCATAACCTAAGTGTTTCACCCCTGAACATTCCTGCATTAACACAGCAACATTTGGGGGATACCATATATCCAAACCATAATAGTAACATACATTTTTAAAAGGTTAATGCTTACTAAAGTGATGTTCCCTTTTGGTGTTCCCTTAGATAATCAACAACTCTTCCATGTCTCCATACTTCCCCTCAACACCTTCATGGGTGCTGCCGGCTGGTTCCTCATTGAGCGATAGCTCCACAGTGCAGGGAGGTAGACTCAGTAATGATGAGTGTAAATAAGGAGTGTTCAACAATCCAATGGCCTAGTTAATAAAAAATCATAAAAGTAAATGGTAAATGAATTCTCTTTGTTAAAATAAAGGTCCTGCATATTTTGTGGGATGGCTATCTATCCATCCACAGGCAAAATGGTCTAGGATTTCTTTTGTTTTAGTTGCCATTATCTGTTACCTTTACTCTAAAAGTACTACCTATCCTCTACTAATCCTAAAGGACTGTAGAAAGGTCTAACATTTGCCACTGTATGTTGAATAAAGGAGTTTCCATGAATTGGAAATTAGCTTAATCCCTACAACTCTATCTGATCTCTTCCTGTCTTGCCCCATCAAGTACTTCATTCAGAGGCAAAGTCCCAAGGTGGAAGTGAATTCCTTTCTAGCTGGACCCTGGAGCATCTGCCTGATCCCTTTATGTTTTGCTGCAAGCTACTTCTCAGTCCAGAATGTGACTTTATACAACTCTTTGAGAGAGTAGAGGCCTATCAATGACTATAAAAGATCTGAAACTTTATCTAATTTATACTGTTACTGTTTCATTGATGCTGGCAGAAGACACAAGTCTCTTGGGTTAGAGACAAAGGACTTTGTTATTAATGACACAACAAATAACATCAGCATATTTGAATGAATTTCCTTGCCTCTATATAATACAGGGATGGAATGATGATCCTAGGAAACACAATGGGTCACATTAAAAAAGAGGAACCCAGGGCTCAGAGGCAAGCACAAGAGCAAACAACAAACAAGTTAATCTCTCTCCACTGGAAATCTCTATTTAATTGCCTAAGTGACTAACTGGAGAAACTGCCCAGATTTAGGAGACAGATTAGTTTTATAATCTGCACACTCTGCAAGAATATGCAGTGATGTTCACTATTTCAGTTCCTACTGATCTGTTATGTAAGTGCTCAGTTCCTGTTAAATTGTAATACTGAAAAAGAAACACTGCTTATTCTCCAAATTGGATAGAGAATTCTACACAAATAAGAAAAATATGTCTAATAAGCAACAAACTTATTAAGTCCAAAATGAAACTTCTGGTCTTCTTCACTGGCTTCTCCTCCTACAGTTCTTCCATCACAGAGAAGACAGTGCCATCTTTCCAGCTGCTCAGAACAACTATCTTGGAATCACTCTTGACTCCTCTTTTTCTCTCCAAGTTCACACCCCCTTAATCCTCCAAGTGTATCCAGAAGACACCATCATTTCTTACCTGAATTATTACAAGAGTCCTGAACTGTTTTGCTGCCCATCTTTACCTTCTCATGCCCATTCTCAATGCAGCAATCAGAGAGATCCTTTTAAAAAGCCAGATCATATCACTTCTCAGCTCAAAACTTCCCATTGCCTTTCAACTCATTCAATATAAAAGGCCAAATTCCCATAGTGCGCAGCAATCTCCTTTACATTTGCAACCCAACTTCCCTTTCTAATCTCTTCTCACTGCCTTCCAGTTCTATGTATACCGTATCTACCCCTGGCCCAAGGCATTTGCACTGTGACTCCTTCTGCTGGGTACTCCTCTTCTGGACGTCCACAGAACCCACTTTTGCTCCTCCTTCAGGTTTCCTGCCCCAACACTCTCCACCCCTCTTTTCTGCATTACTTTTATCCCTACAATTATCCCTATTTGACATATTACAAATGTTCATTTCTTTGCTGTTATCCTCTGACTAGAATGAACACTCCATGATGTGAGGGATTCTTTTTGTGATTATGTGCATTGCTATATTCCCAGTGCCTAGAAAGTGCCTGTTACACACTAGGTATTTATTATCATTCGGATGTAGTGAGTTTCCCAAAGTTCATTTGTGGATGTTTGGTCCTCAATGTGGTGATATTAAGAGTTAAGGAGACCTTTAAGAGGTGGAGCTTAGTGCAAGATAATTAAGTTCCTGGGGACACTGCCCTTAAGAGATTAGTGCTGGTCTTTTGGAATATGTTAGTTCCTGCCAGGGTAGGTTGTTATAAAGAAAAATATTGGTCCCTCCACACTTTCTTACTTCCTTTCTCACCATGTGATTTCTCCCTCACACACACCCTCATGCCATGAGGCCATCTGCAATGTGACACAGCCAACAGGGCCTTTACCACAATTAAGCAGATATTGGTACCATGCTCTTAAATCTCTAAAACTGTGAGCTAAATAAATTTATTTATCCACCTTCAGGTATTTTTTTATAGCAATGTGAAAACAGACTAATATAGTATCCAATAAATTATTGCTGAATTAACTAATTCAACAAATATTTATCTATTACCTTTCCTGTTTACAGTCTGAGAGAGAAAGACAAATAAATAGGTTCTTATGATACAATTCGTAAGTGGTACATTTGGAGAAGTATAGGGTATTACAGGATTATAAAGGAGGGCTACACTAGGGAGAGCCAGATGAGAATTCTTTTAAAAATAAGGGCCTTCAAGGAAGTCCTTTTGTGTAAATCAGCTTTCCACACTTTGACTTTAAAATACCTATGATAAACAATCTAAAACCAAGAAACATTTATTTTGTCTCAGTTTCAAATGTATCAGTCAGCCAAGAATGGTGGCACATGCCTGTAATCCTAGCAACAGTAGAGGCTAAGGCATGAGGATCACAAGTTCAAAGCCAGTCTCAGCTACTTAGAGAGGCCCTATGCAACTCAGCAAGACCTTGTCTCAAAATAAAAAATAAAAAGGACTGGGGATGTGGCTTAGTGGTTAAGCACCACTGGGTGCCAAAAAAAATCCCTGGTACCAAAAAAAAAAGAAGTTTCAGTTCATGGTTGTTTGATCCTGTTGCTTTTGAGTGCATCACAGATGAGGCAGAACATCATGATAGAAGTGCACTGTGGAGGAAACCCCTTCTCTTCATGGCAGCCAGTAAGCAAGGAGAGAGGGTCAGGAAGGGGTCAGAGCCACAATATTCCCTTCAAAGGCATGCCCCCAGTGACCTCATGTCCTTCCAATAAAGTTCCCTCTACCTCCTAATAGTGCCACAGAATTTTGGGGGACATTCCAGATCCAAACTACAGCACCTTCTGACATCCTGCATGCTTCAATATGCTGAACCCAGCATCTTATCCCACCTAAGGAGTTCTGGTAATCTTCTTTTCGTTGTTATTATAAATACATATTATGTGTATGTATTTATAATAACAATAAATATATATAATATTTATTTTATATATATATATATATATCCTTTATAGTTAATAGCAAAATGAAGGGACACTTTCTTACCAAAAGTAATAGTATTTCCAGGGCTGTTGGCACATGCCTATAATCTTAGCTACTCAGGAGGATGAAGCGGGAGGATTGCAAGTTAAGGCCACCTTGCACAACTTAGCAAGATCCACCTTGAAATAAAATAAAAAGGGCTGGAGATGTAATTCAGTGATAGATCAGAGATCAAGTAGTTTTTTACAAAGAAAAGGGCTTGGGTTCCATCCCCAGTAAAACACACACATACAGTAATTGCATGGGAATCAATAAAAACAATTCTCCCACGGAGTTTTTTAAAAATAATTTAAAATCATTTCATACTGCTCTTTTTACTTTTTATATGAATTTAAGTTTTGAAAATTTTTATTTTAATTGTGCCAAAATTTTTTATAATTATTATTAATGTAGAAGCATGTGTCACTAAAATTTTTATGAACATTTATACCTTTTTCCCCCTGATGTTTTCAAAGGCACAGGCCACATACCTTTATCAAATCTATACCTTTTAATATAATATCATTCCATTTGCACATATTTCTCCTTTGCATGATCTGCATAGCTATCTCATATTTTTTCATTTACTCTATATTTTCTGCCTTCCTTCTGGTGCAACATATATTCAAGTAAGTCATCAAAATAGAGTCTTTTCCTATATGCCAAGGCTATAAAATCCATTTGTTCCTGCAATTTTCTCCTCAGTATCTTCCTCCTCATTCTTCTTCACTTTCTTCTTCATTTCTTCTTCTATTCCTAGAAGTTTGTGGGTTTGTTTAGTTGGTTGGTTGGTTGGTTGGTTGGTTGGTTAGTTTTTAGTTTGTTGGGTGGTTTTGGAGTGTTGTTTTGACAGTGAAATTTAGGTAACATAGGTAACTTAATCCTCTGTGCCAAATACAATGTCCTTCCATATCAGTGAGTTCCACATCCAGGATTCAACCAACCAGGATTAGAAAATACCTGGGAAAAATGCATCTGTCCTGAACATGCACAGACATTTTTCTGTTCACTATTCCCTAAAAAACATAACAATCATTTATATAGCATTTACATTGCATTGAGCATTATAAGTAATCTAGAAATGATTTAAAGTATATGGGAGGATAGGCATATAGGTTTTATGCAAAAGCTATGCAATTTTATATAAAGCACTTGAGCATCCTCAAATCTTGGTATCTGCAAAGGTCCTGGAATCAGTCCTCCATAGATACCAAGAGATAACTGCATGAGTTTCTTTTTCCAAAGACCATGGAAGCTTTGTCTATGTTCCTGTTCATTGCTACCTCTCATTCTTTAGCCTACCTTTCTTTTCCCCCCAAGCCCATGGAAAGTAAAACTTGCAAACAAAAATCCCCTAAGACTTATAAAAATAATAGCTGACCCCTACTATTTATCAAGTATTGACAATGTGACAAACATTCTGCATACTCTGTCACTTGAACTTCACAACACTGCCATGAGGTAGGTGCAAATGCAAGATCTTCAGACTTAGAGAGGGTAGGTTACTCATCTGAGATGACCTGAGTGTTAAATGATGGAGTAATTATTTGTTCTTAAACACTCTGACTTTTAGTGCCAAGCTCCAGCCACTGAGACACTGGTCGGGGAAGTTGACAAGGAGTAACAAAGCAGTTGTTATTCCTTGAGGAAAACTGCCACTATTTTAAGAAACCATAGAAATTGTTGAGGTATAGAATATTAGCAATATTTGGTCCTTGTCTATGAGGAAAGGTAATTTTCTTAGTCCATTTTGTATTGCTGTAACAAAGTGTATGAGGCTAGGTATCTTACAAAGAAAATAGTTTTATTTAACTCACAGTTCTGGAGCACTAAGAGCATGTGCCAGCATCTGCTCAGCTTCTAGTGTGGGCCTCACAAAGATTCAACTCATGAAGAAAAATGGAAAACAGAGCAGGCAGAAGAAATGTGTGCAAGAGAGACCAAGGTGACGTAACAGACTTGGTTTATAACAACCTACTTCCATGATGACAAATCTAGTCCTGGGGGTGACAACTTACTCCCAAGGGCAGGAGGAGAACAATCTCTCTTGAGGATCCATGACCTCTCCACACTGTTACATTGGAGGCCAAGCCTGCCCTTGAGTTTTCATGGGGACAAGCATAGTCAAACCATAGTAGTAGTTGGGTCACAGCTTTAGATTCTTCTTTCCTAGTTCTCTAGGTTTTACTCTAGGGTGACACCCACCCAATTTAATTTGAATAGAATGCTGGTAAAGACAGATTAGGCCCCAGGATGGTTCAAGTTGACATTATTGATGAGCACAGTTCTGAGAGTCCCAGCAACTTTCAGAAGCTGCCTTCCTGTGCATACTCCCTTTCTCCCCCATCAGACCTCGGACCCAAAACCAAGCTTCATTTGTTTCTCAGCAGCCACTTGAGGACAGCAAATCCTGCAAGATTCTGCCCTGGTTGCTGGGCCTTCCCTACCTACTCCCAAAGATTCCTATCCTTGAATTCAAATTAGCCTTGTCTTGAGTTGACTTGGATATTTTCTCCTTCCCCTGCACATTGACTTTAATCCAGAAATTTCTATGGCCCAGGCTCCTGGAAAACAAGAAGCTGCCCTTTCCTTTGCCTCTTTTCCTTTTCAGTTTGTTCAAAATATTCATCACCAACCCATTCAGGTTGGTTTTTTCTTAAACAAATCTCAACTCCTTTTTAATACACTATTCAGCTGACCCACTCATGATGGGACCTGGTGACCACAATAGCAGGTGCCACTCTTGGGGAATGCATCTATCTTGCATAGAATCTTCCAACACCAGCTGTTACTTCCTGTTTGAAAGCTTAAGCCACAAGTAGACCCACCACAAAGTCAGTTTCCAGCTGGGGGTAATTTTCTAATTCTCAGCTTATTTGCACAATGGAAACAGCACTAAATCCAGAGGTATCCATTCCCCTGCCTGGTAGCCACCTGGGCCAGCCTCACTCTCTTCTCCCTATTCTCTCTCATGAGTCATCTGTGAGCTCACAGTCTTCCACATAAGAGGACCATCCTTTAGCCTAGGATGTGGGACATTCTTACAGTACTTTTTTTTTAGTTTTTTTTTTAATTAATTTATTTTTTATTCTAAGTTGTTATAAATGACAGCAGAATGCATTACATTTCATATTACACATATAGACACATTTTTACAAATCTCTGGTTGTATGCAAAGTATATTCACACCATTCATGACTTCATACATGCACTTAGGGTAATGATATCCATCTCATTCTACCATCTTATTTTTTTCTTCACCCTTTTGCCCCCTCCCTTCCCTTCTCTCCCCATTGGCCATTCTAGTGTTCCTCTAAACCTCCTATGCTCCCCATCCCAACCCGACTGTGAATTGGCCTCCTTATATCAGAGAAAACATTTGGCATTTGGCTTTTTGGGATTGGCTAACTTCACTTAGCATTATATTCTCTAACTCCATCCATTTACCTGCAAATGCCATAATTTTATTCTCTCTTATTGCTGAGTAATACTCCATTGTGTGTATATACCACATTTTCTTTATCCATTCATCTACTGAAGGGCATCTAGGTTGGTTCCACAGTTTAGCTATTGTGAATTGTGCTGCTATAAACATTGAAGTGGCTGTGTCCCTGTAGTATGCTGTTTTCAGGTCTTTTGGGTAAAGACCAAGGAGTGGGATAGCTGGGTCATAAGGTGGTTCCATTCCAAGTTTTCCAAGGTATCTCCATACTGCTTTCCATATTGGCTGCACCATTTTGCAGTCCCACCAACAATGTATGAGTGTGCCTTTTTCTCCACAGCCTCTCCAACATTTATTGTTGTTTGTGTTCTTAATAGCTGCCATTCTGACAGGTGTAAGATGAAATCTTAGAGTGGTTTTGATTTGCATTTTTCTAATTGCCAGAGAGGTTGAGTATTTTTTCATGTATTTGTTGATGGATTGTATATCTTTTTTTTTGGTACCGGGGATTGAACTCAGGGGCACTCGACCACTGGGCCACATCCCCAGACCTTTTTTGTATTTTATTTAGAGACAGGGTCTCACTGAGTTGCTAAGTGCCTCGCCATTGCTGAGGCTGGCTTTGAACTCGTGATCCTCCTGCCTCAGCCTCCCAAAGTGCTGGGATTACAGGCGTGCGCCACCGCGCCTGGCTGGATTGTATATCTTATTCTGAGAAGTGTCTGTTCAGTTCCTTGGCCCATTTATTAATTGGGTTATTTGTTTTTTTGGTGTTAAGATTTTTGAGTTCTTTATATATTCTAGAGATTAGTGCTCTATCTGACACGCATGTGGTAAAAATTTGTTCCCAATTAGTAGGCTCTCTGTTCGCCTCACTGATTGTTTCTTTTGCTGAGAAGAAGCTTTGTAATTTGAATCTATCCCATTTATTGATTCTTGGTATTAATTCTTGTGCTACAGGATTCTTATTAAGGAACTTGGGGCCTAATCCAACATGTTGGAGATTAGAGCTTACTTTTTCTTCTATTAGATGTAGTGTCTCTAATTCCTAGATCCTTGATCCACTTTGAGTTGAATTTTGTGCATGGTGAGAGATAGAGGTTTAATTTCATTTTATTGCATATGGATTTCCAGTTTTCCCAGCACCATTTGTTGAAGAGGCTATCTTTTCTCCAATGTACATTTTTGGCGCCTTTGTCTAATATAAGATAACTGAAATTGTATGTGTTAGTCTCTGTGTCCTCTATTCTGTACCATTGGTCTACTGGCCTATTTTGGTGCCAACACCATGCTGTTTTTGTTATTATTGCTCTATAGTATAATTTAATGTCTGGTATAGTGATGCCACCTGCTTCACTCCTCTTACTAAGGATTGCTTTAGCTATTCTGGGTCTCTTATTTTTCCAGATGAATTTCATGACTGCTTTTTCTATTTCTATGAGGAATGTCATTGGGATTTTGATTGGCATTGCATTAAATCTGTATAGTGCTTTTGGTAGTATGGTCATTTTGACAATATTAGTTCTGCCTATCCAAGAACAGGGTAGATCTTTCCATCTTCTAAGGTCTTCCATAATTTCTTTCATTAGTGTTCTGTAGTTTTCATTATAGAGGTCTTTCATGTTTTTGGTTAAGTTGATTCCCAAGAATTTTATTTTTTTTGATGCTATTGTAAACAAGGTAGTTTTCCTCATTTCCCTTTCAGAGGATTTGCCACTGATATATAGAAATGCCTTAAATTTATGGGTGTTGACTTTGTATCCTGCTACTTTGCTGAATTCATTTATGAGTTCTAGAAGTTTTCTGGTGCAATTTTTTGGGTCTTCTAGGTATAAAATTTCTTACAGTACTTAATAGTACTTTTCATATAACAGTCTTTCATATACAGTAGTCACAATTTTTTGTCATAAGTACCATCTGTACTATGGATTTCTTCTTTACATCAAATCAGTTTTTAACTTTAAGCTGAATTTATTTTCATTTTGCCCTAAATAATATCATCTTTAAAATCAGTGATTGGGTTTAGTGCTTATATATTTTAACTAAACAAATAATTATGAGAACTGAGTCCATCTGTGTCAATGTAATACAACCCTTTGTTCTAGTAAATTCTTGCCTAGGAACTTAAGACTGTAAACTAATGCATAACTTTATTGTTCACTTCAGAAAACTCCTGCAAACCAATTAGTTTGAGGGCACAGTTTGCTTACCTGGGTAGAGAGCTCTTATTAGATAAGATTACTCAAGACCCTCACCTTGCTATGTTCTGCAATCCTAAACCACTTTATCTTAAACTGTGCTTGACCCCAATCCATGCTCAGCCTTGAAAGGTCCTCCTTAAACCACTTGAGCCCTACATCCTTGTGAATATTCTTTCTTGTTTGGGGTTGAACTCAGGGGCACTTGACCACTGAGCCACATCCCCAGACCTATTTTTTGTATTTTATTTAGTGACAGGGTCTCACTGAATTGCTTAGTGCCTCACTTTTGATGAGGCTGGCTTTGAACTGGAGATGGTCCTGCCTCAGCCCGCTGAGTGGCTGGGATTACAGGCGTGAACTTTCCTTCTGAGATGCAAGAAAGACTGTCAAACTGGTTGTCTCCCTTTTTGCAGTAGGTCTAGTAGCAGCTTTGCTCGTTTGATATTTTTTTTCTGGAGGTCATTTGAGAACTGACAGCAACTATGAAATTTTAAATGTTCAACTGTTTACCACCTAAAATCACCTCATATACTATGAATGGTAGCAAAAAAAAATCTCCTTTCCCTCCTTTATTTCTCTTCTCCTCTTCATGTCCTCACCAACAATACCATTTTTGCATTTAATAGGTCCCTATCTTCTGACTCTGAAAACAGGATACAAACTAAGGGGGAAAGGCAATTAGTAGCAGGTGAGTAAATGTATTTTTCCTAGTTATATTTTAAACTAATGTATAAAGACATAAAATTATACATTTTTTAAATATTTATTTATTTGCTTGTAGTTGTACACAATGCATTTATTTTTACGTGGTGCTGAGGATCGAACCGGCCCGTGCACGTGCTAGGCAAGCGCCCTACCGCTGAGCCACAAATCCAGCCCCAAAATTATACATATTAATGGAGTAATATATGATGTTTCAATACACGTATGCATAGTATGTTTAAGTCAGGTTAAACATATCTATCTTCTTCAACATCATTTCTATGTAGTGAAAACTTTCAATATATTTTCTTCTAGCTTTTTGAAATATACAGTTCATTATTGTTATCTACAGTCAACAGCAAACCAGAACTTCTTTCTCTTATCTAACTGTAACTTAATACCCATTGATCAACCTCTTCTCCTCCCTCCCTGCTACTCTCCCCAGCCTCCGGAAACCACCATTCAACTCTCAACTTCTATGAGATCAGCTGTTTTAGATTCCATGTATTAGTGAGATCACGAGGCACTTGTCTTTCTGTGCCTGGCTTATTTCACTTAATATAGTGACGTCCAGTTCCGTCCATATTATCAACAATGACAGGATTTCATCTTTTTATGATTGACTAGTATTCCATTGTGTATGTATATACCACATTTTCTTTATCCATTCATCAGTTGATGGATGCTTCGATTGTTTCAATTTCTGAGCAGACAGTATTAAAGTGAGATTTACAAAGCAATAACCAACTTACATGATTTAAAAATACTGTTAACTTAAAACAGAATAATGCAGCATTCATGGAGTCAGTCACTCCACTAGCCACTCTTAAGTCAAATTTCAAGTCAACAGGAAATTGACCCTCCATTACAGTATAGTTAATTACTCACATGGTATAGTTGGAGAGTATCAAGAAGACTTCTCTGCCCCACATTTCTTGCTTTCCCCCATTTTCCCACAACTCACAGGTGTTACAAGGCATGGAATTTTAACTTAAAGAAAACTTCAACTATAACTTAAGAACCACATTTCTGTTTCTTTGAATGCACAAAAATCTAAGGAGATATCGTCATAACAACCATGGGTATTTATTGGTCACTTCCTATTGATACCACCTTTACCGGTGACGAATTCTGCTCCCCCAAATGTTGAAGTTTGAACATTAGAGAAGCAGGCCAAGGCAAGCATATAAAGCAGGGTTTATTTAAAAGGGGTAACATAGACTTCTCCCGGGAGGGAGGGCCATTGCTGGTATCCTGGTATCCTGAGAAGCCAGGCAGTTCTACCCTTTTTGTAAGTCCTGGGCTTCCTTTTTTGTTCTCCAGCTCTCTTCCCCTTATCTCTCTCCTTCCTGTGTACATGACCAGGCCCAGTGATCAGGCTCAGGAATGCTGGGTGGGGTGGCCAAAAGGTGAGAAGCAGATGGGCTGAAGGGGTAAGGACAGGATGGTGCAGTCCAGGACACATTAACAACTTTATAGCTCCCTGTAGGGAGGGGCAGTTCCTGGGACATGTTACCTTGGCAATAGATTGAGACATGGGCAGGTTCTTGATAAAGGTGGAGGAAGGGCTCTGAAGGAATTAGCATTCCAATCACTAGGGGACAGTCTCTAACTTCCCAGAACTCACTCAAAATTGGCTTTTTTGATCCAACCTGACTCTATTTACCTACCTATACTGAGTGCCTGTCAGATTCTGGCTTCACTATGATTGCTTGAAATGCATTTCAAGGTCTCTGTGTACATTGAGTGTTTGATTTTTTTTTTTTTAAGATTTTTTAAGATGGACACAATATCTTTATTTTATTTATTTATTTATTTTTGGTGCTGAGGATTGAACCCACTGCCTCACATGTGCAAGGCAAGTGCTCTACCGCTGAGCTATAACCCCAGCCCCCGAGTGTTTGATTCTTAAAGAACCCCATGAATGGCAGGTATTATTTTCCACATGAGTTAATGGAGGCCGCCAAAGGCTGAATAACTTGCCCAAGGTCACACAGCTAGTAAAGGACAGGTGAAGGCAGTCTTCAAGTTACTGCCCTCCTGACATCACTTTGAGTGGATCCATAATGTATAAACAACCTTCAGTGTTTGAATAACCCTCCTTGTTCTTATAGAGAGCACATTCATTTTCTCATTTCCTCATCAGAACATCCCCTTGAAGAGACAAGACAGATGCTATTTTTAGCAACAGTTCCTCAGCTTCTTTTCCTCTTGGATAAGAGCAGCAGGTCCAGGATGGAAGGAAGAAGAAGCAGAAAGAGAGAGAGAGAAGAGAGATCAGGCTGAAGGGAAGAGCACATTAGAGAGACAGGGCTCTCACTCCTCCCCCAAGTGCTGCTCTGTTCACACAAAACACTGTCATCATGTTTGGATATCAATCACCCAGTTTGGCGCCCCACTTCAAGAAGGAAATCCATCAGAAATCTATGTGCTCTGTAAAATACATAAGACAGCACAAAAATAAGGAAAACAATTCCACTGAGATTTATGATAAATTAAACATAGTTGTAAACAGATTGAGAGGAGAATTAAAGCTTTTGCCAGACTGTGTTGAAGAAGAAGAAACAAGGCCTTACTGGGGCCAGGCTTACTTGTAGGCTTTAAATTGTTGAAGGACTTTTACAATTCTAAGACACAGACATCTAGGGCAATAAAGGAAGATAAGAAATGTTTTTAAAAGTGGCAGCAGATTGTGCACAATTCATAATAGCTAGGTTGTGGAACCAACCTAGATGTCCCTCAGTAAATGAGTGGATTAAGAAAATGTGGTATATACGCACAATGGAATTTTACTCAGCAATAAAAGAAAACAAATTAATGGCATTTGCAGGTAAATGGATGAAGTTGGAAGACATAATGCTAAGTGAAGTTAGTCAGTCTCAAAAATCCAAGTACCAAATGTTCTCTCTTATATAAGGAGGCTATTTCAAAGTATTGTTGGATGGGGGTACATAGGAGGATTAGAGGAACACTAGAATGGTCAAGGGAAGGGAGGGTAAGGGAGGGAGCAAGAGGGGAGGGAGGGGGAGAAAAAAAAAAGGTGGTTGAATGAGACGGATATCATTTTCCTTAATGCATGATTGAAGACCTGAATTGTACAAATATACTTTGTATACAAACAGTTGTATGTAAAAAGATACTAAATATTTGCACTATGAGTTGTACATATTAAAAATTATAAAAATAAAATTAAAAAAAAAGTGGCAGCAGATTGGTGACTCTAGTTGTTTCTAATAGCTACTTATATTGGGCACCTACCATGTGATGGGCACATTTACAACAACTTTATGGAAAAGAATTGTTAGCTTCATTTTGAGATTAGAATGTTGTCTTAGTCCATTCACTGCTGCTACCGCAGGATATCAAAGACTGTGCAAATTATAAAGAAAAGAAATCTACAGTGCATTCTACTGTCATGTATAACTAATTAGAATACATTAAAAAATTTTTTTAAAAAGAAATCTATTGGCTCATAGTTCCAGAAGCTGGAAGTCCAAGATCAAAGGGCTACCTCTTGCTGAGGGCCCTAATGCTGTGTCAAAACAAAGCAGAATGGTAAGGGAGCACATGAGATTCAGAGCAGGGTGCAAGAGGGAGCTAAGCATAGAACAAATCTGCTGTCACACATTTCTCAAAGAAATAGAAAAAGCAGTCATGAAATTCATCTGGAAAAATAAGAGATCCAGAATAGCTAAAGCAAACCTGAGCAAAAAAAGTGAAGCAGGCGGCATCACCATACCAGACTTTAAACTATACTATAGAGCAATAGTAACAAAAACAGCATGGTATTGGCACCAAAACAGACCAGTAGACCAATGGTACAGAACTGAGGACACAGAGACTAATACATATAATTTCAGCTATCTTATATCAGACAAAGGCGCCAAAAATGTACAGTGGAGAAAGGATAGCCTCTTCAACAAATGGTGCTGGGAAAACTGGAAATCCATATGCAACAAAATGAAATTAAACCTGTATCTCTCACCATGCACAAAATTCAATTCAAAGTGGATCAAGGACATAAGAATTAGACCAGAGATAATACACCTAAGAGAAGAAAAAGTAAGCTACAATTTCCAACATGTCGGATTAGGCTCCAAGTTCCTTAACAAGAATCCGATAGCACAAGAATTAATACCAAGAATTAATGAATGGGATAGATTTAAGCTAAAAAGCTTCTTCTCAGCAAAAGAAACAATCAGTGAGGTGAATAGAGAGCCAACTAACTGGGAACAAATATTCAATACATGCACATCGGATAGAGCACTAATTTCTAGAATATATAAAGAACTCAAAAAACTTGACACCAAAAAAACAAATAATCCAATCGATAAATGGCTAAGGAATTGAAAAGACACTTCTCAGAAGAAGATACACGATTAATCAACAAATACATGAAAAAATGCTCAACATCGCTGGCAATTAGAGAAATGCAAATCAAAACTATTCTAAGGGGCTGGGATTGTGGCTCAGTGGTAGAGCACTCGCCTAGCACGTGCGTGGCCCGGGTTCGATCCTCAGCACCACGTAAACATAAATGCATTGCATTGTGTACATCTAAAAGCAAATAAATAAACACTAAAAAAAAAAAACTACTCTAAGATTTCATTTCACTCCAGTCAGAATGGCAGCTATCAAAAACACAAACAACAATAAATGTTGGAGAGGATGTGGGGAAAAAGGCACACTCATACATTGCTGGTGGGACTGCAAAATGGTACAACCATTATGGAAAGCAGTATGGAGATTTCTTGGGAAAATGGGAATGGAACCACCCTATGACCCAGCCATCCCACTCCTGGGTCTATTCCCAAAGGACTTAAAAACAGCATATTACAGTGACACAGCTACTTCAATCTTTATAGCAGCACAATTCACAATAGCTAGGTTGTGGAACCAACCTAGATGTCCCTTGTTAGATGAACGGATAAAGAAAATGTGGTATATATACACAACGGAATTTTACTCAGCAACAAAAGAGAATAAAATAATGACATTTCACTGGTAAATGGATGAAGTTGGAGAATATAATGCTAAGTGAAATCAGTCAATCTCAAAAATCCAAATACCGAATGTTTCCTCTGATATAAGGAAGCCGGTTCACAGTACTGTTGGGTCGGGGTACATAGGAGGATTAGAAGAATACTAGAATGGTCAAAGGGAAGGGAGGGGAAGGGAGGAGCAAGGGGGGAAGGGGGAAAAAAGTGGTTGAATAAGATGGATATCATTATTCTAAATGCATGACTGGAGACTTGAATGCTGCGAATATACTTTGTATACAAACTGTTTTGTGTAAAAAGATGCTCTATATGTATAGTATGGACTGTAATACATACTACTATAAATAAAAGTTAAAAAAAAGAAACATAGAAAAAACAAGTTTTGCAAAAAAAAAAAAAAAAAAAAAAAATCCGCTGTCACAATCACTAACCCACTGCTATGAGGACAGTCCTAGTCCATTCAGGAGGGAAGCTCTCATAACTTAATCATCTCTTAAAAGTCCCACCTCTCAATATGGCTGCAATGGTAATTAATTTTGATATGAATTGTGGAGGGACGTTCAAACATAGCAGACACCAAGGCTCTGCCAGCAAGTTTCTGGATCAAAATTAAAAACGAAGTTTTTCCTGCTCCAAAGGCTATGCCTCATCAATATGAAGATTCCTGAAGATTCCAGATCAGTCATACAATATCTTTAAATCAAACAGAAAGAATAGATTGGGCAAGCGAGTACATAATTAATCATTTATGTACCCTTAACTCTATCCTGTTTACTGCCTTGTCATATCTTAAACAACTTTTTAGAAAGAGTTATAAAAACATGTTTACATAGAAGAAAACCTAATTCACTAGAAACACAATAAATTGTATTTAGTTTGCTTTAGTTTGATTTGTTTTTAGAAAAATAGAAGAGGCTTTTGAACTTTTTTGACCTTGACCGACAGAATAAAAATCCCTTTACATCACACCCTAGTACACACAAACACACATGTATGTTACAGAAGTTTTATGGAATAATGCTCATGTGAAGCACTGTGACATTTTAGATTCTAGTCTAGTCTTCTTCTTTCTTTCCTTTTTCTTTTCCTGGTTCACAATCTTCCTTCACTATTTTTTTTTAAATCGTGGTAAGACCACAATAGGAGATCTACCTTCTTAGAACTTTTGGCATGATGTCATGTAGCAGATCTCTAGAACATACTTGTTTTGCATAACTGAAACTTTATATTCATTGAACATATCCCCATTTTCCCTTTCCTGCAGGCTCTGACAACCACCATTCTCTTTCTGCTTCTATGGATTTGTCCATTTCAGTTATCATATGTAAGTGGAATCATGAAGTGGAAAACAGAATGGAGGTCCCTCAAAACAATTAAAATAGATATTTTCATTTTTTGTCTTTTCTTTTTTATTGCTGGTTGCAGACCACTTTATTGATGTCAGGATCCACTATACAGCTTTTGCAGCAAAGAAGCCTGAAGTCAAGTTCTAATACTACTCTTTTGCCCTAGGTTACACAAAAGAACAGTTAAAGACTTGTGGGGTAGGTAGCAAAGACAGATGGAAAGGAAGGAAAAAAGATAAATTTTTTTTTTTTTTTTTTTTTTGTACCAGGGATTGACCTCAGGGGCACTGGACCACTGGGCCACATCTCCAGTCCTTTTTTTGTATTTTACTAGAGACAGGGTCTCACTGAGTTGCTAAATGCCTAGCCATTGCTGAGGCTGGCTTTGAACTCACCATCCTCCTGCCTCAGCCTCCCAAGTGCAGGGATTACAGGCGTGCGCCACCACGCTCGGCTAAAAGATAAATTTTTAAAAGTAACTATTGATGGCAACTCAGTGGAAATCTTAAGACACTCTTATGCATTTCTAATTCTTGAAAAGAAGATGCTACTTATTTGCTTATTTCCCTACAGACTGATCAAAGATGATGAGATACCAGATTTACTTCACTAAACAGACATTTCAATGTCCAAAGGAAACTAAAACTCAAAAGTTAGGTCAGCTTTGGTGTCTTCAGTAATATTAATTGTTAACTAGGGCACATCGCTCTCTGAAGCAAATGCACCAAGGAATAGGTGGATCATTGCCCACTAGATGGCAGTATCGAACAGGAATAGCCTTTGCCTGAGCCTAGTTCCTGACGCTAGAATTTAGAAATCCAGGGTTACCGATAATTCACGTAAATTCTGCGTAGTGCTCTGAACATCTTTCTACCTTTTCTTGGAACATTCCTGGATTTCCAATTCATTCTTGCTGACAGGCTGGCATTTAAAATTTGTAACTTCATTGACTATTTCCTTATGGCAATGCAGATGAGTTGCTGCTGTGTAAAGTCAAAATCAGTGTACTGTCTGCATCTGTTAATAATCAAGAAGGTAACAATATGCACTAAGCTTTTATTTCTAGTCCCTTCCATTTAACATTTTAAAAATACTGTGGGTCCTAGGGCTGGGGTTGTGGCTCAGCGGGGGTTGGGGTTGTGGCTCAGCGGTAGAGCGCTCGCCTTGCACGTGCCCGGCCCGGTTTGATCCTCAGCACCACGTAAAAATAAAATGCATTGCATTGTGTACAACTAAAGTAAATAGATAAATATTTTTAAAAAAATACTGTGGGTCCTCATGTCATTTCCCATTGTTAACAATTCCTATATTTCTTCATTGCTCTATAAAGCCACTGGAAATACTTAAAGAACATTTTGGTTGTTATTGCTCAACTGGAAAGACTGGTCTTCTTGAAAACACATCAGCAAGCCATTTTCCCTGAAAGAGATAATAGATGACAGTTGAAAATGTATCATAAACAAAAATGTATACTTTTTTGCAATGGTCATAGTCTTTTGAAATAAATACAGGTATGAGAGATTTTAAAAATCCTCATGGGCAATGCAGGTTTGCATAACTGATTTATATTTGCTTATTTTTAAAAATATTTTTCTAGTTGTAGATGAACACAATATCTTTATTTATTTTTATGTGGTGCTGAGGATTGAACCCAGTGCCTCACACATGCTAGGCAAGTGCTCCACCATTGAGCCACAATCCCAGTCCCTATATTTCCTTATTTTAGAATATTTTTAAAGTATATAAAAAAGAAGATATTTATGAATCATTTTCTTTTGCTACTGCTATTTGCATATCATTTTAACTTTGTGACTATGTGTTATTTTACCAACAGAATAATAAAAATTTTTATCATAGAATTATACATAACTGTGAGCAAAAACATGAATTTTTTTTTTTTTTTTTTGTACCAGGGATTGAACTCAGGGGCAATCGACCACTGGGCCATATCCCCATCCCTTTTTTTGTATTTTATTAGAGACAGGGTCTCACTGAGTTGCTAAGTGCCTCGCCATTGCTGAGGCTGGCTTTGAACTCGCGATCCTCCTGCCTCAGCCTCCCAAGTGCTGGGATTACAGGCGTGCGCCACTGTGCCCGGCTAAAAACATGAATTTTATTACAATACAATCTAGTAAGTTATTACTAGTAGGTCATTGCATCCTCATACCACTTAGGTGCTATATAGGTTGATCTTTAATATGACTTGCTGATTTTGGAAATAATTTCTGGACATAGGTCATTTTTACCATATTCTTATGTATAATTAAATATCCTTCTTAAAGTAGAAAGAATAGCAAGTTGTTCATTATTCTTATTGTAAAAACAGACAACCAGTAGTAGTATCTATAATTCTAAAAATAGCAATATCAGTATATTTAAGATTTTACAATTCTTGAAGCTAGCGAAGTGATGGTTTATAATCTAAGGAGCACTCTGGTGTACATTCATGCATTCTGTACTAATGACTATACAAGACAGATGGGGCATATAGATATAAAATTCTAAGATAGTCAGAATATCTGTAAAAGGTGGGGTTCTCTATTTGTGGAAGGACCAACCATTTGATTCTGAATTCAGGCCATGTGCTTTCCATTTTGTGGTCCTGGAGACTATGCCCACAAATGTTTCATAGGTATAGATGAGGAAGAGGAAGACTTCTTACCAGGCATTTAAAGTTCTGGATGCTCTATGTTGCTTTTTCTTCCTCTTCAGGCAGGGAATAGGCTGGGGGAGGGAAGAGGAACATAGAAGGACAGGAATCATCCAGAACAGGCTGTGTGCCATCGTGTTCTCATGCCCAACATTGAATGAGTTCTTTACAGCAGCTCTCTTAGGTACACTGATGCAGATCTTATTAATGCTGAATCTTAAATTATATTAATTTGTGATATTGGCCATTGCCTTTCAAATCACATCTTTCTACAGCATGTCCATGTGTTCATTCAACTGATATTTTTCAGGGAAAACATTACAAGATGCCCAGTGGATGCTTGAAGCCACAGATAGTACAAAACTCTGTATATACTATGTTTTTTCCTGTACATAGTTATCTATGAAAAGTTTAAATTATACATTAAAAACAATAGGATATTCCATTGTGTATATGTACCACATTTTCTTTATCCATTCATCTGTTAAAGGGCATCTAGGTTGGTTCCATACTTTAGCTATTGTGAATTGAGCTGCACTAAACACTAATGTGGCTGTGCACTGTAGTATGCTGATTTTAAGTCCTTTGGGTATAAACCAAGGAGTGGGATAGCTGGGTCAATTGGTGGTTCCATTCCACGTTTTCTAAGGAATCTCCACACTGCTTTCCATAGTGGTTGCACCAATTTGCAGTCCCACCAGCATAAATTCACAAACCTAAGATTAAACTTTTAACAAAGCATTTATTTACCTTTTTTTTTTCTGTATTGGGGGAATGAAACCAGGGTATTTTAGGTTCTGGGGATTGAACACAGGCTCTTCTCTAGACCCTTTTACTTTTTAAAAAAATTTGAGACATAGTCTAAGTTGCCCAGACTGGCCTCAAACTTGTGATCCTCCTGCCTCAGCCTCTGAAGTCATTAGGATTATAGACATAAGCCACTATACACAACTTATTTGCTAATTAAATATATACTTATTTACTAATCAAATACACACACACACACACACACACACACACACACACTGCAGATTGAATCCAGGGATGCTCTACAACTTAGCTACATCCCTAGCCCATTTAAAATTTTTTTTTATTTTTTTGAGACAGTGCCTCACTAAGTTGCTTAGTGCCTTGCTAAGTTGCTAAGACTGGCTTTGAACTTGCAATCTTCCTGCCTCAGCCTCCTGAGTCACTGAGATTACAGGCATGCACCACCACACCCATCTTTACTGATTTAGAAAACAAAGCATATACCACTTGGAAATCAAAATAATTTTAATATGATGATAAAACATGATGTTACGATATTAAATATATATAATTGCTTAATTGGTTGGGAAAAATTAGATCTTGTTAACTAATAAAAAATCTAGAAAATAAATAAATATCAAATTAAGAAAAATGGCACTGGCAGCTTCCATTGGATTAGAACAGAAAGGAGGAGTTATGGCAGGGGACCAAATCAGAGGTACCTGAGATGGTCTGGAGACAGATGGTGGTGACAGCACTAAGGAGTGACAGGACAGAGAAACATACAGGGTTGGATAGACAGTATTATTGGCCTCCAGGGTCTGGCTTGGGAAAGGGTTCCTAGGGCTGTCAGTCACTGAGAAAGATATAGAACAAGAGAGGGACAGCTTTGAAGATTGGAGGGGATGTCCTCTAGAGTTAACATATGGGCTTATTAGGGATGAGACCATGTGGAGACATCTTAAGTGAAGATGTCAAGGAGGTGTTTGGATTTAAGAGTGTGGTTGATTTAAGTGTTCTTCTTCCCTCCCCCAGCCTATTCCCTGCCTGAAGAGGAAGAAAAAGTAACATAGAGCATCCAGAACTTTAAATGCCTGGTAAGAAGTCTTCCTCTTCCTTATCTATACCTATGAAACATTTGTGGGCACAGTCTCTAGGACCACAAAATGGAAAGCACATGGCCTGAATTCAGAATCAAATGGTTGGTTAGGCTAGAGCTAATTGCATTGGGAGATTTCATCCTAAAAATGGGATTAAAGGGTAGAAAGAAAACAGGATAAGAAAGGAAGAACCAGAATCTAAGCCAAAGAAACATCTACATTTAAGAATAGGTGGAGGAAAAGGATACAGTAAAGGAGCTTGGGAAGTGCCTACCAGAGAGGTAGGAGAAAAAACAAGACAGCGTGGTGTTCAACAAGGTAAGAGGAGAGAAGGTTCCATAAGGAGGAAGTGGCCAGCTGCTTAGTGGTCAATGAAGTAGGACCACAAGCTGTGTGTGAAGTACAAAAAAGCACATGAGCTGCTAGTTCACAGAGGAGAGAACTTCTCTTAGAGATGAAAAGGTGCCTTTCTAGAAATTTCAACTCTGAGTAGCTGGTATCCTTTCTTTTCAAGGAGGATTTTTATACCTATAGCTATGAAACCAATCTTATTGAAATTGTTCTTTCTTAAAACAGTCATACTACTAGGCTTTCTATAATAGCCAGACTAGTAGGAGCTATCAGTACCATTCCCCTCCCCCATATTTAATTATGAAGAATTTCAAACACATAGAAAAGTCAAAAGCATTACACAATGGTCACTCATGTATCTATGACCTAAATTCTACAAGTAACATTTAGCTCAATCTGCTTTATCATATTTCTATCCATTTAACCATCCCTCCATCCATCCACCAGTCCATTTTATCTCTAGTATTATCTTCAATATATGCTTCTTTTTCTTTCAAGGTAAAATTTAAAAATAGTGAGATGTACAAACCTTAAGTGCACTATGTTTTTATTATTAATTTTGTATTTGTTCCAATTAGTTATACGTGACAGCAGAATGCATTTCAACTCATTGTACACAAATGGAGTACAACGTTTGTACAATCATACACATACACAGGGTAATAATGTCCATCTCATTCCACCATGTGTAAAAGAAAATGTATAAAAGAAAAGATGTTTACTTAGCACAGTTCTGGAATTCTAAGAGCATGCTCTTAGCCAAGCATTTACTTGGTTCTGATGAAGATCTTACAGTAGGTAACATCATAATAGTGGAAGTGCATATAAGAGGGAGAAATTTCATGGTGAGACAGAAAATAAGAGAGAGAAGGGAAGGGTCAGACTTGCTCTCTTTTTTTAAAAAATATTTTTATTTATTTGCTTTTAGTTGTAAACAATGCGTTTTATTCAACGCATTTTATTTGTACGTGGTGCTGAGGATCGAACCCGGGTCGCTCCCGCGCTAGGCAAGCGCTCTACTGCTAAGCCACTGACTTGCTCTTTTATAACAATGCTCTTGTATGAGGGTACCATGAAAACTACCTTAATCTACTCTGAGAGCAATGACCCTAATGATCTTCCCACCAATTTAAACCATTTTCCAACATTACTACACTAAGGACCCAGCTTCCAACGCATGAACATTCATACTATTTCCAAACTTGGCACTGATGCGGGGCTCATGGTAAGAACACAGCAAGTGTTAATTCCTTCTGCCTTCTGCCAGGGGACTCATACAGATTCACCCACATTTTAACCAACATAGAAAAAGATATTGATCTCTTCCTAAAAGTGCTTTTGTAAACATTTCACAATAAACGCTTTGTAGAGGACAATGGTGTTCAGTGAACCAAGCCCAGCCTGGGAAATCATCATTCCTCACTCAGAATCCTGCCCTGCTAGTGCTGAGCAAGCTTATGGCACAGTCCTCTGACTTGTAAAACAGGAACAGTAACTATCCATATGATAGGGATGTAAAAATTACCCTTATATTTTTAATGTATTCATTAAACAAGTCCTGAGGAAAAGGTGGAAAGATTTCAGTACCAGGTTACAAATATTTTCAGCAATCTGCCATGTTTTCATAGACTGCTTCTTTAGTGCCTTTATCTGGGCACATCACTAAGGTGAGTCATGTGGTCACCAGCTTGAGTCAGGGTTGGCACTAAAATCAGGATTATAGTTGCTAACCAGATCTCCCCGGTGGAATATCTAACACTAACAACCCCTCAAAAAGGCTATGGGGTAGCAGGGCGCGGTGGCGCACGCCTGTAATCCCAGGACTTTGAGAGGCTGAGGCAGGAGGATCACGAGTTCAAAGCCAGCCTCAGCAATGGCAAGGCACTTAGCAACTCAGTGAGACCCTGTCTCTAATAAAAATATACAAAAAAGGGCTGGGGATGTGGTCCAGTGGTTGAGTGCCCCTGAGTTCAATCCCCGGTACCACAAAAAAAAAAAAAAAAAAAAAAAAAAAAAAAAGGCTATGGGGTAGCCGGGCGCGGTGGTGCACGCCTGTAATCCCAGCACTTTGGGAGGCTGAGGCAGGAGGATCACGAGTTAAAAGCCAGCCTCAGCAATGGTGAGGCACTTAGCAACTCAGTGAGACCCTGTCTCTAAATAAAATACAAAAAAGGTCTGGGGATGTGACCCAGTGGTCGAGTGCCCCTGAGTTCAATCCCCGGTACCACACACACACACACACACACACACACAAAAAGGCTATGGGGTGAGTTTATTTTCTTGATTTTGTTTTGGAAATCTGTGCTTTAATTAGATTATACAAGAGACTGGTTGGTTGAAATGCAAAAAGGGTTTCTGAATCTCTTACCTTAAACCTGGTTTTAAGGAACTCAGAGACAAAGGGAAGAGCACTTTTTTTTTTTTAGTTCCAGAGTTTGGCTTTATTTTGCAGTACAAAAATCATTTGGAGCCATTTTGGGATAGACATCATTGAAGTAGAGGCTCTGTCAAATCAATACTGCATTGCAACTTGGTCCATTGAAGACGCCACACCTGGGATACAAAAGATGCTTCCACACTTTACCTGCTTTTTTCTTCTTCTTTTTTTTGTGGTACCAGGGATTGAATTCAGGGGCACTCATCCACTGGGTCACATCCCCAGCCCTTTTTTGTGTTTTTATTAGAGACAGGGTCTCACTGAGTTACTAAGTGCCTCGCCATTGCTGAGGCTGGCTTTGAACTCACGATCCTCCTGCCTCAGCCTCCCAAAGTGCTGGGATTACAGGCGTGCGCCACCGTGCCCGGCTAATATGTGGTGTTTTAACCTAATAAAATTGATGAGAGAAGGGGAAAGGAACCTATCATAAAAAAGCAGGTAATGCCGGGCATGGTGGTGCATGCCTGTAATCCCAGCACTTTGGGAGGCTGAGGCAGGAGGATCGTGAGTTCAAAGCCAGCCTCAGCAATGGCGAGGCACTTAGCAACTCAGTGAGACTCTGCTTCTAATAAAATACAAAAGAGGGCTGGGGATGTGGCCCAGTGGTCAAGTGCCCCTGAGTTCAATCCCCAGTACCAAAAAAAAAACAAAAACAAAAAAAAAAAACCACCACATATTGGCTTCCTCCAAACGAATCCCTAAGTCTGGAGTGTTGGGACTTATGTCTGCCAAGGGGAAGGACTTTGGCTGCTTACCACGCCCTTTGGAGGACCGGAGCTAAGCAAAGGGGTGTGGCTATGACGTAGCGTGAGAGTCCGAACCGCTCTGCTGGTTGATTGGTTAGGTCTAGACCTATTTAAGTTCAGCACCTTGCCAATAAATTTGAGTTTTTGGCTTCTTGCTCTCTCTACAAAACTCCCTGGGTGTGGCGTGGTATCCGTCCACCAGGCGGGTGGGAGGCACTCAGCTATTTTTGTCCGCTAAGCCCATCTTCGCTCAGTAAGTTACAGTCTTTCTGCGAGCAGAAAGAAACCCCTTTTAGGGCCCAAAAAGGGGGGTAGCTTTAGACCACGGCCCCATTAATAACTCAACAGTCCCGGCAGATTGGTGCCCAACGTGGGGCACGAAAATTATCGGTGGGCTTAGCACGGTTAGAGACGCAACGTCTCTCTGGCAAAAATACCCTCTATTATGGGGCAAACATTAATATTTAGAAAATCTCAAGACCCAGCCCTCGAGTCATGGCGGTGTATTTTAAGAAAGCAAGGTCTCCAAATTTCTGATACACAACTTGAAAATATTTGGAGTTCATTAATACGGGCAGCTCCCTGGCTCCCAAAGTCTGATTTTAATTCTTGGAAAACGTGGCACGAAACGGAACAAATTTTAAGAGAGTGAGAACATGAATACGGGGAAATCCCGCCTCTGGGAGTTTATCCAACTTTATCCACCCTAAAAACAAGCTCTCTCTTGCAGACAGCAAAAGAATCTGCAGAGGCCACAGAGCAGGCACCTCAAATCATTCGAATTGAGGTAACGGAGCAGGCCCTACGAGAAAATAAAATATCTAATCTTTCCCGGTCGGGAGAAATAAACAGTCCCTCCTGGGCCACGGATTTGGAGAAGCCTAACCACTCCCTAGAAACAAAGAAATCCCGCTCCGGGGAATTAGAAAAAATTACAGCCCCTCCCTTAGAGAGCTCTAACAAATTCCCTGAGGACAAAGGCCACTGGCCACATGGCTCACCACCTTGTGAGCGAGATCCGCCATTTTATGAGCCCGCCCCTGCCGGGCCTTCTGCCCCACCACTTTACCAAGAGGCGCCAATCTCACAGCAGCTGCTAGCACCCTCTGGTGGGCTTTCACCGGTAATGGCATTTCCAGTTAATTTAAACCCGGGAGGAGACAGACCTCAGATTTGGTACCCCTGGGAGACTCAAGAGTTAAAAAAATTTTAAAAAGCTGTGGCGTGTAAGCTGCCGGTACTGAAACCCGGGAGGAAAACTCTCGGAGGCAGAGTAAAGCTTTTACTACTTTTACTTCTACTTTAGCTTAGAGAGAAAGAAAGATAGAGCTTAGCTTCTTCTTGTCTTCTTGTCTTGTCTTTTTCTTCTTGTCTTCTTAGCTTAGAGAGAAAGAAAGATAGAGCTTAGAGAAAGATTATTTTTTAGAGCTTCTTGCTTCTTTCTTCTATCTTCTGTCTTCCTTGGGAGCCTCGGCCTAACTCTGACCAGTCATTACTTCTTCTATCTGGTTTCTCTTCTGTAACCACTCTGCCTACGTTCTGGCCGCTCTGATTCTTCTGACCGACCGAGTGACTGCCCGACTGACTGAATTCTCCGTTCTCCTAACTCGGACCGCTTTCACCCGGTTATATACCTTCAGCTTTGCGGGTGCCTACAGGTGCGTCACATACATATCAGGTGGAACTTATGGCTTCCAGCTAGCTGCAATAGCCCTTCCTAATTAGGGCTCCTTCATATTCCTCCCCTTTAGTTTAAAAAGGTGCTTTAATTCTATTTTCTCTATTTTATTTTCTCTATTTTCTTTTATTTTCTTGTCCCTACCTAGCTTTTCACCTTTTGTTTTTAAAAGGGTGGATATTTGAGCCCTTTTTGAGAAGGTGCTGCGGCTTTAAGGAAGCCTACTGCTGAGGAGCAGCTAACGCACTTAGTTAAGCACAATTGCATAAGCGGCTTTGACTTTTTTTTTTTTTTTTTTTTTTGTCTCTTCTTTATTTTTATGGCTTTTTTCTTTATGGCTTTCTTGCCAAAGCTCAATGGCTTTTTCTCTGCATGGTTTTTACCATGCTATTTAATTCTCTATTTTCTTTTAAGCTCATGTTTTTTTTTCTTTATGGCTTTTTGCTAAAGCTCAAGGCTTTTTCTCTGTATGGCTTTTCTGGCTTCTTTATTTTTTATGGCTTTTGGCCGGCTACTCTGCTTCAGCTTTTCGCTGGCTACTCTGCTTCGGCTTAATTCTTAACTGGCCTCAACTGAGTCAGAGGCTATGCTCTGACCGACCGAGTGACTGCCCGACTGACTGAATTCTCCGTTCTCCTAACTCGGACTGCCCTCACCCGGCTATATACCTTCAGCTTTGCGGGTGCCTACAGGTGCGTCACATCAGGTGGAACTTATGGCTTCCAGCTAGCTGCAACAGCCCTTCCTAATTAGGGCTCCTTCAGTGGCGGAAGATGGGCCAAACTCGCCATGGGCAAAATGTATTTTACAAAGCCTCACCCATCATGCCTGCACGAGTAGAGATTGGAAGGATCTAACCAAAGCCGTGCTCCCGGGACCGTTATTTATTAAATGGTGTGCATATTTTTCTGATGAATGCCATATACAGGCTGAGAGGAACCACGCTGCAAATCCTCCCATACCAATAACCTTTGGAATGCTGTCAGGAACTAGTGACCAATATGCCACAGGTATTCAACAAGCAGCAATACCAGCCCCATACCGAGAACAGGTGCGAGCTTTAGGGCTGGCAGCTTGGAAGAAGCTAGAGGAAGGCCCTACAGAGCCTCCTATAGCTGGAATCACTCAAAAAGCTAATGAGGATCTGGCCACATTTATTGAGAGAGTGGAAAAAAGCCTTCAAAGGAAACTTCCACCTGGTACGATGAGGGACCAATTTGCAAAAATGTTAGTTTGGGAAGGGATGACCGCAGATCACAAGCTGGCCTGTGCCGGGTTAAAAGACAGATCTATGGGGAGATGGATTATTGCCACCAAAGATGTGGGTTCGACAACTCACCAGTCTCAAATATTGACCACTGCCCTTAATGCCCATACTGAGGTATTAGCAACAGTTTTAAATGGAAAAGGAGCCTGTTTTAAGTGTGGACAACAAGGCCATTTTAAAAAAGACTGCCCCAATGGCCCTAGTCAGCCTCCAGAATGCTCCCCTGGCCAGACTCAAAGTCCAGCTGCCCCTAGAACACTTTGTCCTAGGTGTAAAAGAGGATATCATTGGAAAAAAGATTGCAGGTCTAAATATCAATTCTGAATATCAATTCAGGGGAAACCTTTAAACTCCTGAAGGGGCAGCCTCCAGCCCCGTTACACCAAGGAGGTTCCCTTGCTCACAGTCCCCCTAAGGTCCATTGGACAGTTCCTATTGTTCCAGGGATTAGACCAAAGATGGATATTTATATATCAGGAAAGAAATTTCATTGCCTAATTGATACTGGGGCAGATCGTACTATACTAAGGAAGGAAGAGATTCCACCCCAATGGGAACTAATTCCAGGGCCTCAGTTACTTGGAGTAGGTGGAAACACTCATTCAGAAGAGACCAGAAATTGGCTTAGATGGAGAGATATAGATGGAAACCAAGGGGAAGTTCGTCCCCTTGTGGCCTTTGGATTAACTTCTAATTTATTAGGCCAAGACATCTTAGGAGAAGCTGAGGCTTACATTACTACAACCCACAGAGAGCTTCAAAATGATATATTAACTAAAGATACAGAGAGAAAAACTTCCAATCATCAAATAGAGTCTCACCCCCAATCCTAAGGGCCACTGCTCCCCAAGTTCCTGCCATTCAATGGCGAGATGGCCCCCCAATCTGGGTCGAGCAGTGGCCCCTTCCTACTGAAAAAATAAACCATTTGAGGGCAATTGTCCAAGAACAGGTAGCCCTAGGACACATTAGACCTTCTCTTAGCCCATGGATCAGTCCTGTTTTTGTTATACAAAAGGCCACAGGGAAATGGAGGATGTTACAAGACCTCCGAAAAATTAATGATAGGATGTTTATTGTTGGCACGCCTCTGTGTGGCCTCCCCTGGATCCCTTCTATCTCAAGAGATTTAACCTTAATTGTTATTGATATTAAAGATTGTTATTTTTCAATACCTCTTCATCCAGATGATTATGAAAAGTTTGCATTCTCTGTCCCCTCAGTCAACTTTCAGAAGCCAGATGAGCGATATGAATGGATAGTTCTCCCTCAAGTTATAGCTAACAGCCCAGCCTTTTGTCAATATTATGTTTCATGTCTTCTATCACCATTAATGAAAAAATCACAGCTCACCCTATATGTTTATATGGATGACATCATCCTGGGAGCTTCTGATGTCCAACAACTGAGCTCAGCTTACCTAACCCTTCGAGAGCTCTTAGAAAAAGGAGGGTTACACATATCCAATGATAAGATACAAACTATTCCTCCCTTTAAAATATTGGGGACAAAACTTAGCCTAGACTCGGTTTGTCCTCTCAAACCTCAACTAGTCATTCAAAAATCTTATTCCTTGGCAGAGTTACAGAAGCTATTAGGAGAGCTAAACTGGTTAAGACCATGGCTTCATATCTCCACTGAGGATTTATTACCTCTCTTTGAGTTGCTACGGGGAAAATCCCCCTCTGATGTGATTTTACTAGAAGAAAGTCATCTGTCAATACTACAAAAAGTCCAAGTTGCCCTCAATTCAGCCCAATTGGCTCGATACCAACCAAAGCAACCTCTATATTTGTAGATTTTCTCAGGTGCTAAGCTCCTTACAGCTGTTCTCACCCAGATAGGTAACCCATTAGAGTGGATACATTCCTCTGTGGGAGGAGCACCTCGAATTTATTCCCAATTAGATCAATTAGCAGATCTTGTAATAAAAGGGAGAGATACATCATTGAGGCATTATGGAAAAGACCCACATATTTTAACAATTCCTTACCGTTTGTCAGACTTTGAATGGATACGGAGAAATAACCCTAGAGTCTCCTATGCTTTAGAAGGATTTCTAGGAAAAGTTGACTGTCATTACGGGTCAACCAAATGGACCTCTTCTTTTCCCAAACTGGAGTGGACTCCCCCCATCCTTTTTTCCATCAAGCCACTCCCCAAGGCAGTAAATGTCTTTACAGATGGAGGAAAGGAAGGGTCAGCAGTTGTAGTATTCCACCCATCCTCAGGCCAAAGGACACAATACTTTGAAGCAGTTACTGGTTCTGCTCAATTTAAAGAATTATATGCTGTTGCATTAGCCTTGACCCATGTCCAAGAGCCTATGAATCTTTTCTCAGATAGTTTATATGTAATTAACCTATTACCTACTCTAAATGCCTCATATATAAAGATAGATAATAATCCTATTACCCCTCTAATGATTCAGGTTCGATCCCTATTAAAGGGGCATAATGAACCTGTTTTCCTCCAACATCTTAGGGGACATCAAGACTTATCTGGGCCCCTCTCTGAGGGAAATCAGGCCGCTGACCGTTTGGCCACCACAGGTATATTAACAGTTACAGTCCCATATCAACAAGACCTTCAGTTAGCCCAAGGTCTTCACGACCTTACTCATTTAAATTGGAGAGGTCTACATCATAAATTTCCTTTAGTTCCTATAAAAGATTTAAAAAAGATTGTAAAGACATGTAAGTCCTATTTGCCCTTCTTATAGGTCCCACCTCTCCAGTCCCCTGGGGTAAATCCCAGAGGTCTACGGCCCAATGCTATCTGGCAGACTGATGTAACCCATTATGTGCCATTTGGAAAATTAAAATATATATTTATGTCCATAGATACTTATTCACATGCTTGTTGGGCCACGGCACACTCTGGAGAAAGGGCTAAGCATGCTGAAAGTCACTTTTTACAATGCTTTGCTATCCTTGGATTGCCAAAACAGGTTAAAAAACCGATAATGGACCCTGTTTTATGAGCAAATCATTACAAAAGTTCTTCCAAACTTGGCATATTAAGCATACCACAGGGATCCCATATAACCCAAAAAGACAAACCATCATAGAGAGACATAATAAAACCCTAAAGGACCAATTAATAAAATAAAATGGGGGAAGCAACCCCCATGACCAGTTGAAAACAGCTATGCTTACTTTAAATATTTTAAATTTTTCCAAACAGCAGCCTCTGTCTACGTTTCAAAGACACTGGTCTAACCAAACGCCTTATATAAAAGTTGAGGTCCGATGGAAAGACCCATTAACTGGATTCTAGAGAGGTCCTGATCTGTTAATAAGTGCTGGCAGAGGTTTTGGATGTGTCTTCCCAATGGGAGAACAAAACCCTATATGGGTACCTGCCAGAGATCTCAAATACTGCCAATCCGACCAAAATGACTACCCAGGAGCACAAGCTCTTGAGGAGTGATCCTTTCTTTTTTCCACAAAAATGAAAACATCGTGACAAATCTCCTGTCCTGCTGTGATTAAACTTCTCATCACATCCATTTCAAAGTTCATCAAAAAACACTATCTTGGACTCCTTCTTTGTCAGTATCTCAACCCTCTGTGATGAGAGAAGAGGGACTGTGCCATTCCTGTGACAATTATCTGGACTTTGTGCTGGATGGCTTCCTTTGGACTCTAAAAGAAGAGTCCCATTCCTGTGACAATTGCTCGGACTTTATGCCAAAAGGCTTCCTTTAGACTGCTAAATGGATGGACTTTCTCCCTTTGATGAAATCCCTGCTAAATGGGTGGACTTTTCTCTCCTTTTGGTGAAATCCCTGATTGTCATTGTCTTTGTGTGCACTTTTAGCCCTATAGAACTAACCAGATTGATACAGCTAGGTGGTCTGCTGTCACGCTGAGCTATAGCCCTACAGGCTTGGCCACGGTCCTTAACAGGATGCAGAGGTTTGCCATCCAGTCAAGCCTTCCCAAAGGTGACTTGTCCTGTCCCGTGTGCTCCCCTTGGCCACTTGCTGGCCCTAGGTATGTCCACCTAAAGTGCTAGAGTGATAGCCAATGACGGGTAAAATTTTTCCCAGAGAGGAGAAATCAACCTAGACAGGCACACTCTCGAATGAGTTGGACACCCTATAAGATGGGACATCCCATTTTTAAAATATAAAATGGAGAGACCCCATTTTGAAAAAACGAAAAAAGGGGAATTGTTGGGACTTATGTCTGCCAAGGGGAAGGACTTCGGCTGCTTACCACGCCCTTTGGAGGACCGGGGCTAAGCAAAGGGGTGTGGCTATGACGTAGCGTGAGAGTCCGAACCGCTCTGCTGGTTGATTGGTTAGTTCTAGACCTATTTAAGTTCAGCACCTTGCCAATAAATTTGAGTTTTTGGCTTCTTGCTCTCTCTACAAAACTCCCTGGATGTGGCGTGGTATCCGTCCAGCAGGCAGGTGGGAGGCACTCAGCTATTTTTGTCTGCTAAGCCCATCTTCTCCCGGTAAGTTACATTCTTTCTGCGAGCAGAAAGAAACCCCTTTTAGGGCCCAAAAAGGGGGGTAGCTTTAGACCGCGGCCCCATTAATAACTCAACAGTCCCGGCACTGGAGTTTGGTTAGAAGTTTATGCCCACATAAACCAAACTTTTGGCTATGGTATTTGGGCCCTGCCATAATACTTAACACAAAATGTAGTTATAGGGAATATTCAATTTAAGGTCTCCTTAATGTCAAGATGGCACACAAAATGTATGAATCCAGCTCTTGAGCAGAAGCACACAAATGCAAAGTCTACCCTGATTAAAAGATACAAATACTGTATCAAGTTTTCTGTATTGATATCACAACGTTTTAAAACTGCTCCTTCACTAGAAAAAAAGCCAGTTCAGTTGAATTGAACAGAATGTGGTAATTGGCCAATTGTGAATAGCCACTCCATGAAAACAAGTTAATACATGATATTAGAAAGATGGAAGGGGAAGAATATTTACTGGTACAATGCTCTTCAATCTCTCCATTCTGATTACAAAAGCAGGCCTTACAATTTTGATTTCATACAGTATGCATTATTTGTCAGATTTTATATTTGTCCTAATTAGATATTAACATGTACTGCTGTTAGTCTTCCCCATAGATGTCATTTTTCTTGTGCTTCATTTCCTCAAAAATCAAACTCAGATCCTGTCATCCTCTTGTAGATGTCTTGAATGTCATCACAGGTTATCTCAAAGTGAGTTGTGGCATCATACGTGCGGGAAATAAAGATCTGGCTCTCTTTTCCCAAATCTTTTGGTACAAGGAGGTCACTGATGCTAACAAATTTTTGTTCAATTGGTTCCAAGAGTTCCAAAGCTGGTCTTATTTCTCTTTCAGGTTCCTTGGTTTCCACGGTTGTACTAACAATGGCAATGTACTTTCCTTGCGCCTCCACATTGTGTGCAGAGGAGATTATGCAAACATAGATACCAGACTTTTGATTGACTTGGTTCTGAGGAATAATGATCTGACAGCAGTTGGCATCGTTGGTGTTCTTGATGGGGTGGCTGTGATGCATGTAACTATGATGACCTGGCCCACTTTTTCTACCCGATCTTTTACATAGCTGGGGTCACAGATGAGCTGCTTGCAGCGAGCAATCTCTCCTTCGGACTTTACACCAACCACTTTTCCATTTTGCACAATGATTTCTTCAATTGGTTTATTCAACATGTAGGTACCTCCATAAATAGCACTCAGCCTTGCAAATCCTTGTGGCAATTCTCCAAGGCCATACAGTGGATAAAGGTATGGGCTTTTGCCATATCTTGCCAAAGACTCACTGTAAAGTTTAATTCTATTAATGGTTTCACAACATGGTTGATCTAAATAGTCATCAGTTCTGTAAAGTGCAAGAGCATGACCAGTAAAATCTATAACATCTTGACCCAAATCAAATTTCTTATACACATCTCGCATTGTGGTCTTCTTAGGATGGATACCTTCAAAAGTTCTAGCATCTTTTTCATCAAAGTTGGCAACATACACTAGGAATTTTCTGAAGCGACGCTTTTCAAATAGTCCCATTAAACTAGATGCCAGGGCTTCTGCTTCAGTGGAAGGAACCTTGTAGATTTTTCCTCCCTTATAAACAAAGCTCCCTTCAGTCACTTTGAAATCCAGATAGCGAGTGACCTCTGTATAAAGCAGCATCTTCACCAGCTGACCATTAGCCATAAGAAACTTGGGAATTAAGTCAACATTCCAGTCTCTTCCTCTCCCCATTGATGTTGGTGGTGGTCCTGGTAATTTAAATCTTTTGTATAAATCTCCCAGTGGTGTTATAGATGCACTTTCTCCTCCGTAATATGGGTTTCTATCCATATGAAGAACCTTCTTTCCATTCACTGCATTATACCAGACAGAATACATTCCGTCAGGCCGGTGCCCAGCACCATCACGTTGTACTCCTCATTCATGGCGGGGCAGGGTGAGGACCGAGGATCCGGGAATGGAGAAAGCGCACAGGCTCTGCGGCCACCCTAAACTGGCTACCTAAGGGGCTCAGGCCATGTCGGGCCGAGGGAAAGGGGGTAAAAATGGAGCTGATGGCGATGCCAACAGCCACCTCAGACGGGAAGAGCTGAGCTGGGCAGGGCGGGGAGGGAGGGCAGAGACGGGAAGAGCACTTTTTAAGATATAAATAAAGGAAAGGGGCTGGGGTTGTGGCTCAGCGGTAGAGTTCTCGCCTAGCACGTGCGGGGCCCGGGTTAGATCCTCAGCACCACGAAAAAAACCGCATTGTGTACAACTAAAAAAGCAAATCAATAAATATTTTTTTAAAAGATATAAATAAAATTTCTTGAGCCTCTTCCCAAGTGTGTATACTCTGTGTGTGTATATGTATGTACATACATATATATGTTTTCCTCTACATATATTCATCTACTTACAGCTAAACCACCTTTACTATAGAATTTATCAGCTGCCTCAATCTGCCTTGTTCTTATTCTCATCTTTATTTCTTTTTGTTTTTTGTTTCATATTTTTTTAAGTTGCAGATGGGCACAATATCTTTATTTATTTATTTATTTATTTTTATGTGGTGCTGAGGATGGAACCCAGTACCTCATGTGAGGCAAAGTGCTCTACCACTGAGCTACAACCCCAGCCCCTCATCTTTATTCTTATTGTATTGGTTTATTTATTAATATTTACAGTGCTGAGAATTAAACCCAGGGCCTTGTGCATGCTAGGCAAATTGTCTACCACTGAGCCACACCCCTGTCCTTATTATATTGTAATAAGATATAAATAAATTTCTTATACTTATCTCTATTTCCTATTCTCATGTTTTCATTTCTGCATTACTACAGATCCTCCTATCACTGAAGTGAATCCCATCCAGTTTGCACTGTTTCATTTAAAAAATGAGAGAATGGTAATATTTGTTAAGTCACTTATTTAGTTAATAGAAGCATTCTTTCAACAGAATAATCAAGCACCTACAATGGAACACCATAGTGGATCCTACAGAAGAGAGAGGTAAAGGGAGTGGGGTCCGTGTTTTTAGAAACAAAATCCAGCTGGATGTGTGACACTTACACATGAAACAATATCCTCAAATGCACAATTCTCATCAGAAGCACAGCAAATTAGAGCAGAAAGCTTTAGCTTTGCTGTGCACAACAATGCTGCTGTATCAGCAGAATGAGCAGGAGGGAGAAAAATCACTGTGGTTAAAAGAAACTGCTGGCTTATGGATTTTTTTTAAATTACAATTTGCCTGCTCTTCTGACAGTGCTAGTTTTGCTTAGGTGGCAGAGTGGCTTTCATGAAAGCATGAGCTCAGCCTTGTCTTATGCCTGTTTAAAGAAAGAGGTCAGGTAAAATGACTATCGTAATAGCACTGAGCTAGTTGAAAACCACAGTGTCTTTCAGAAGAGCCAAAAAAAAAAAAAAAAAAAAAAAAAACACGATACAATGGAAAATTTCTGTCCACTGAAATCCCCTTAAAGTTGTTTCAGAAACACACATGTGAGCAATACCCTTTTTATTCCTTGGAGTGTTCTCAAGGAAAGCAATGTTTCAAATCTAACCTGTGAGAGCAATAGAATAGTTTAGAAGGCTGTGTTAATTTGGGGTTGAGCAGCAAAGTGGGCTTTGAGTATCAGGGATGATTTGGAGCTCATTGGTGTCTGGCTAATTTGCAGGTTCCTCCTAAAGGACTCATTTAGATTCACCTGGGGTTCCACAAACTCACAAGTCACAGATGCTGTGAACTCAGTCTCAGTAACATACTGGCTGTACTTTTTGGTGCTTTTCTTTTCTGCCAATTTGGTTTTGGATTGTGTCAAATGGGAAACATGCAGAACTGAGACAAAGTAAAATAAGAAGAGATGTAGCTCAGTTTGTTGTTGTTGTTGCTTTTTTTTTAGTTTACTTTTTTTTTTTTTTTAAGTTCTGCTTTGCTATATTTGGGGTAAGGGACTTAATTCTTGAATAGTTCTTCCAATTTATAACTGAACACTACACTGAATACAGATGTTCCATGACTTACAATGGGGTTACATTCCAGTTAACTGACTGTAAGGTGTAAATATCATAAGTTGAAATTGCATTTAATACATCAAATATGCTGAACATTATAAGTTAGCCTACTCTACCTTAAACATGTGTAGAACACCAAAATTGGCCTATGGTTGGGTAGAATCATCTAATGTCACTGAATATCTGTATTTAAAAATGCAGGCATTTTATTATAGAGTACTGGTTATTTCCCCTTTCAATGGCTTGCTGACTGGGAACTGCTGCCGCCACCCAGCATCATAAGAAAGAATGGTACCCCAAATCACAAGTATATCACAAAATTCAAAGTATAGTTTCTAACTGCATGCATCTCACTTTTATACCATCATAAGGTGGAAAAAATTCTAAGTCAAACCATTTTAGGTTGGGGACGGTTTGTATTTTAATCATTTAAAACATTTTAAACCACTTTGGAAGAGAAATGAGTAATAATTGACTACATTTTCAAAACTTCATGTCATATATATCATAGGATGTCTTCTTAAAAGCTGAGTAACCTCATCGGTGTTCATTTGGCAAGAAAAGTGGGCCCAAGTGCAGAAAAACGAAAGGACTCTTATTCTAAATGCTGATCAACATTGTCTGTAACCGCTATTAATGATTTTTTTAAGTTTACAAATCAAATATATTTTGATGTGCTCATGAGGAATATAACTATAAAGTTCACAAAGAATGGCAAGTTATTAATATCCTGAAAGATATTTATGGGTAGGGCAAAGTTATGGTCATCTGTTTCATGGTGGTGGTGAAATATAACAAATGACTTCTTTTCGGTAAGCCTCCCAAACAGAGTCATGTAGGTATTCCTGGCTTCACATTCTAGCAAGACTGGTTATGCAGTGCTTTTCTAGAAATTGGCTGTTTTCCCTTGGATACTTCCATGACACATTATAGATAAATTATTTGTGAGAGGAAATGCTAGTGGTCTTAATTTAAGAACATTTAGCAAGATACATATGGCATGCTGGATGTGAAACTAAGACAATCTGTGCCTCTGTTTCATAAATTTGCAGTTCTTAGTTTTCATACTTCCTCAAATCATAAAATAACTGGCCATTCTTAGGAAATCTTTATTTCTCACATGATACTCCTTTTTATTCTTTTTACTTATTTACCCTGCTTAAGGAAATCAGGTTACCATATGTTCTCCTCTAGCTTAAAAACTCCTTTAAAGCAATACTTAAAATTCTATAAATTATATCCAAATCTAGTATCAATTCTTTAAGTTTTCCCAAATGCTAGAAAAGCATGCTCTTTGTATTCCAGAGGTAGTATTACAAACAATTGGGGACAGGATGGATTATTTGACAAATGGTGCTGGAGATATCAATGGTGACCCTGATAGGGAAGAAGGATTTCAGATAAATTCTAACATATTTCTTCATATTTAAAAAAAATATTTGGGGCAGGAGTTATAGCTCAGTGGTAGAACACTTGCCCAGTATGCATGAGGGGTTTGATTCCCCAGTACCATTAAAAATAATGATTATTATTATGATTATTTTAATTTTAACAATGATCATGAATTCTTTACAAATTAGAAAGATACAACAAAGCTGTTTCCATTATAAAAATAACAGTATTGGAAAAATTGGTTTTCTATATGTAAATAAATAAAATTAGATCTTTACCTAACACTCTATTTGCAGGCAAGTAATAGAACAAAAGAAAAAATACAAAGTGCCGGGTGCTGTGGTGCATGCCTGTAATCCCAGCACTTGGGAGGCTGAGACAGGAGGATTGGGAGTTCAAAGCCAGCCTCAGCAATGGTGAGGCACTTAGCAACTCAGTGAGACCTTGTCTTTAAATAAAAATTCAAAAAAGGGCTGGGGATGTGGCCCAGTGGTCTAGTGCCCCTGAGTTCAATCCTGGGTACCAAAAAAAAAGCAAAAATTTCAAACTGTTATAAGAAAATATGTAGGTTATTTTCATGACCTTGAGTTAAGAAGAATTTCTTAAGACAGAAAGAACATGAGTCATAAAGAAAAAGATGTATACATTTGTTTACAAATTATAAACAATACTAAAATTAAAAACCTAACTTTAAAATGAGGTTAAACAATAGATCACAGACCAGAAAGTGTATTTAACATCTATAACAAAGTATTAGCATTCAAGATAAATGAGGTAGAAAATTAATAAGCAAAAATAAATTTAATGGGCAAAAATATAAGTAGACAATAGAAAAGGAACATAAAATTACCAAGAAAAATCTCAAAACATGCTCAGTCTCACTATAATTAGAGAATACTAATTAAAACAAGACACTACGGTACATCCATCTGTCTACTAAAGTCTGTACTTAACTCTTTGTTAAGCCGAAGATAGAAAACCAAGGTACAAACACAAAATCTGCAGTCAAATTTATACACTAAAAATGTGTTTGTTTTTACAGTGTGATGACTTCAACATCTCGTTTCCTTCAATGGCACCTGGTCAGTATGTTCCAAACTCTTTATCAGTCAAGGTTGTCATATTTAACCTTATACTTGTTGATGATGTGTGTGCTTAGAAACAGCTTTACTTTAAATAGTGTCATGTTCACGTTAAAAGACTATAGAGTGGGCTGGGGTTGTGGCTCAGTGGCAGAGCACTCGCCTCACACGCGCGCGCGCCCGGGTTCGATCCTCAGCACCACGTAAACATAAATGCATTGCATTGTGTACAACTAAAGTAAATAAATAAATATTTTAAAAAAAGACTATAGAGATAGGGGGGAAAACTTTACCAAATCCATCAGAGATGAATTACAAATGGTTTAAACCCAAACTTTATCAAAAGCTTTTTGATTAAATCTGAGAAAAAAGTAACATACTTTAAAAAAGCACTTGTACTTTCCCAGTGTTACTGGGGCTCTTGTGGGCTTGTTTTGGGAAGTTATACCTGGAGCTAGTTGCCATAGTTACCATACTGTTGGCTTTTACCATTCAAGAACTGGGACAGCTTAGGAGGTCAAGAGGCCAAAGTGAGGGTGTAGCCACCCCACTGAAAATTTACTGGAACTTGCCTAGGCAGAAATGGACCCGTGGGGCAACAAAAATTCCTCCAGCTTTGCTAAAGGAAGTTAAACTCTATGTTGATTTATGGCAATTATCCACTATTTGTCAATATTCTAAAAATAATTGGGAAGTCTATATCATTTAATAAAATTATCTATGAACTCAAATATAAGGCAAGCAATTTTGTTTTGAGAGAAGTATGGCTTGAGAGCTGGGGATACAGCTCAGTGGTTCACCTAGCATGTGTGAGGCCCTGGGTTCAAAGAGAAGAAGGAAGAGGAGGAGGAAGAGGGGGGAAGGGGAGGAGGAGGGGGAGAGGTAACTGGAGGAGGAGGGGGAGGAGGGGAAAGAAAGAAAAGTACAACTTGATTTTTTCTTTTTTAGATTTCTTGGTCAGTTTAAGGACATCCTATTTGATACAAGCATCGTAAGTGTTGTGATTAGTTATATTGCCCCTAAAGCTCCTATGTTTTTTTTGTAATCTCCCCTTGTTTCTAACGGGCCTAAGGCAAATTTAGCCTGGTAAGCATGTCTTGGAAATAAAACATTCAGCAAGCACTATGTAATTTTTAAACTTTTTTTTAAAAACATTTATTTATTTGCTTTAGTTGTACACAATGCTTTATGTTTTTACATGGTAGTGGGGATTGAACCTGGGCTGCATACATGCAAGGCCAGCGCTCTACCGCTGAGCCTCAACCCCAGCCCCCAAAGTACTATGTATTAATTACTACCTGGAGCACCATTTGAATGCCCTCCAGGTGGTATTTGGCAGACCCCTGGAGACAAGATTTATATAGTTAACAGAAACTTACATGTATCAGCATACTGACCAATTAGGTCAGTATTTGAGACTTACCAGGAGTTCAACATTGTGGATATGATGGCCCAGGAGCTCATTACTACCTGAGATACATGGGTCTTGGCAGACTTAGTGCCTGGGCACTAAAATCCCACATGGAGTCCTATTGCTTCTCCAGCCTTCCTCTTCCCATTGACAGGCATCTGATCCTCATTTTCACCTCATGCAGTCTTCATGGCCCATGAAATGTTAGGCAGGAAGTGTCTGAACCTTGCTACTCATCACCCTGGATTTGGTGCAGTGTTCATAGTACGGAATACATGGCCTGACACCCTAAAGACCTCTCCAGCTTTACTTGTCACCCCATTTCTTAATCCCTGTGCCCCCGACTCTCTGGTACACACACACACGTACTGCACTGTTCTTGGGTTATGCCACCCTGCTTATTATTGCTAGTCATGTACTTTTTAGCTACGTTGCTTCTTCTGCTCTCTGCCTGGAATGCATCATTTTCAGTAAAAGTGGTTGGCTACTACAGGAAAATGACACGAGTAAGAAAGGATGTGATAGGGTTCTTTGATCACTCATGCTTCTTAGAACATCATTACCTTCTTTCTGTGTTCTATGCAAGTTCTGGTCCCAGTGGAAAGTGTGACCTGTCTGGGCTGTTCCTGCTTACTCAGTTGTAGAAGTGAGACACTGACCTCTTCCTCTCACTTTATATTTACATCATTAAAATTCTACCACAACCTTCTGAGGGAGGAACTGTTATCCCCATTCTACTCATGAGGAAACTGGATTGTGAAAGGCTAAAACAGCATGCCCAAAGTCACCCTTCTGGAAATTAAGAAGCTAAGATTCAAACTAAGGATTCTCAGATTTAAAAGCCTATGTTCTTAATCACTGTCTTATGATCCTGGTCTTTTAGTCTTGGCTTTCTCTTGTTCGTTTTGCCTGAGTCCACATGTTGTTTTATGTTTAGAACCAAGGTCTTCCTAAGGATGGGACTCTGCCGTGTTCCAGCAGCTCATTCTCTGAGAATGGAAAGCTTCCCTGACCTGATGGCATGCCCAAGTCCAGCTTCCTTCTGACAATGTGCTCCATCACTGCCTGGTTGCCTAGATATCCAAATATAACTTCAATTCACCATCACTGTACTCTTCTGTCTGAAATAGTACCAGATTCCTGAAGCCAACTGCTTATATAAACTACAAGTGTTTGCTACCACACCCTTTGGCTACTGCCTTGGAGCCAAATTTTCTTTCAGCAGCAGCCACTAAGTCTGAGCCCCCAGTATTAACCCCAGCCCAGTGAGTAAGTCAGTTTACAAGTCCTGCCCCTCTTAATCTTCTCCACTGCATACCATTTAACCACACTAAGTCTAGCTCTTTGTTGAGGCTCTTGAGCAAGACAACCTCAGCAGGACTGTACCAATAAGACTATGACTCAAGCCTTCTCTTTGTTCACTAGTGTCTTAAGTTGGGTTTTCCCCCAAAAGTCAATTTTGAGACAAGAATTTGAGTCCAAGTAGTTTATTTTGGAGGTGAAATGTTATTGAGTGATTTCCCCTTTGTGTACATGGGGTTCAGTGCCATTGAATGACAACATGAAACACACTCTAGTCTTCCCATAAAAGGAAGGCAAGAAAACTTGGAGGCTTTCCTATGGTCATTGACTGAGGGCTGCACCTGCACTTCAAGCTAAAGCCCTAAAAGTGCAGAGTCACGGGTGCTTAATGGTAGGTTGCCCTGACACATACTATTTATAGGCACAGCACAGGTAGTATCTGCTATGATCTGCATCAAAGCTGTTGTCTTAGTGACTCTGGAAAGTTTCAGGAGGAAGTACTTAGTATCAGCAATGGACTCTTTTAAGGTTTCTCACATTTGACTCACAAACTGCATTATCAGAGCAAGACTGCTTTGGCAGCCCTCCCACCTCATCCTGTCTCCAGGTACATTCAGAATTCTCAAAGATCTTTCCTGTATTTTTGGCTTTTACTAACTCTGAAAATATAGTTAGTTTATCATACACTGTTTAGTTAGCTTCTCCCCATCTGAAAGGGCATGAACTACATCTGAAAGAGCATTAAATATAAAATACTCTCCTTGTCCTTGAGAAACATGTAGTCTAGTTGGGCATTGCATTATGTATCATTATTCTTTTCAGGCGGAATATGGGATAAGAACTAAAGTTTCTCAAGAGCTTTTCCAACTAGAAAATCTGTAATAACAGAAATTAAGGTGGCTTGAGACTAGAATTACAATGCCAGAATCACAGAATTAGCTACCTCTGCAGAGCTACCACAGATGGCACTACTTTTAACATTGTGCTATAGTGATATATCTGAGTCCAGGTCTACCATCAATTCCTTAAAAACAGGGATGATTTCTGTATGAGTTATCTATTGTTGCATAACAAATTACTCAAACCATACCATCTTAAAACAAGATACATGTATGTGTTTTCTTAGTTTTCTGTGAGTCAGGGGTCTAGGCTCAGCCTAACTGGGTCCTGTTTCTCAAGACTCTTTCACAAAGCTGAAATTGAGATGCAGTCAAAGCTCTGTCTTATTGGAAGGCCCAGCCAGGGAAGAATCTTCTTCCAAACTCACATGGCTGTTGACAGGATTCAGTTCCTCATACACTGGTGAGCTGAGGATATCAGTTACTGGATTGTGGTTGGATAGCAGGTACCCTCAATTCCCTGCTTCTCCATCATGGCAGTTTGACTTACTAAAGTATGTAAGCCAGGAGGGCAATAGAGACTGAATTTACAATATTTTCAAACCTACTTGTGGACATGACATCCCAGCCCCTTTGCCATATTCAATTGTTTAGGAGCAAGTCCCAGTTCCAGTCTATATACTAGATGAGGAGGTTACTTACATAAGTTTACTTTAATGAACACAGGGAAGTGGGGATAATTGGAAGCCATCTTAGAAGTCTGCCTATCCTTTATCACCTGATTGTAGCAGATTGTTTTTTTTTTTTAATATTTATTTATTTACTTTAGTTGTACACAATGCCATGCATTTATGTTTACGTGGTGCTGAGGATCGAACCCGGGCCGCGCACGTGAGAGGCGAGCGCTCTGCCTCTGAGCCACAATCCCAGCCCCAGATTGTTTTTTTAAAAAGAATTTTTTATCAGATTCTTAATGATGTTTGTTATTTGAATTTTTGTCTTCCTACAACAACAGGAAGAGTTGAAAATTGCACTATAGCAAGATGAACATCAGATTTCAGAGGGCGCAGAGCAATATGGTAGGAGAATTCTCTCTAGTGAACAGATTCACCCAAGAACTCTGACATGCACTAATAGCTAGATTGCCAGTTCCCTGAAGGCAAGACTTTATCATGACATATTCAACACTTAGTGTGCCCATCCCTGAAATATGAAAGGAATTTGGAAAATATTAAATGGTTTGAGAAATTGTAGAGGATGATAAAATAGGTCCCTCTTAGCTAACCTCCCAGGGTACACATTTAACAAAATATAGAATTTAGAAAGTAGTCATAGAAAGGGAAAATTCACTATTACAGAAATATCAAATAAATATTTGATGAAGTGAATGTCAACAAGGCTTTCCCCTTGATGGCTCTGGATATCTTCATTTTTCAATAGTGCTTTTCAAAATGCTAATCAGAGAAATCTGTTCTATGAAAAAATAGAAAATGTATCTAGTAAAAACTGCACTTGTCGTGACAGTCAGAAGGAGTCTTCAAAACTGAGACCTCAGGTAAATAGAATTCAGAATCTAGACTTATCTAGAGGTTGTTAGAAAGGATTTAGGTACTAGATGTACTCTGGGCAGTTGTGCCCCAAAGAGATTTAGAGTTGCAGTTCAGTAGAAGAGTGAATCCATGTGAAAATCTGTGCAAACCCTTCTCTACACAAGGAAAACTACAAATTTTTGTAAGCCCTTAGATGTCTGGAACTGCAGTGGGTTTTAAGAACGTGTTCAGTAGTAGAGCACAAGGCCCTGGGTTGGAATCCCAGCAGAACAACAACAACAACAAAAACAACTGTGCCGGGGGCTGGGATTGTGGCTCAGCGGTAGAGCGCTCACCTAGCACATGTGCGGCCCGGGTTCGATCCTCAGCACCACGTAAAAATAAATACATTGTGTACAACTAAAGCAAATAAATAAATGTTTAAAAAAAAAAAAAAAGGCTGTGCCCATTGTTTTATTATTTACCTCAGAAGAAATGCTAGTTAGAAAAGTAAATTAATTCATCTGTTGTTTCGTTCCTCTTCCTTTCTCCTCTTTTTTCTTCCTTTCCTCTTTCTTTTCCCTTCCCTTCCCTTCCATCTTTCTTCTTCTCCTCCTCCTCACTCTTTTTGGCACCAATGGTTTTAAACCTAGGGCCCTGCACACGATAGGCAAGTACTCTACCACTGAGCTATATCCCACCACCCCCCCTAGCTCCCTTTTCATCTTTCTTTCAATACACATATGTCCCGATTCACTGGGAAATGCCATAAAAATGTCAAAGCTTTTTAGAGCTGTTTTCTTATTTTCAGGCCAAATCAACATTTAAAAATGTATCCTACTTGTAAAATCAGATTGAGCTTCAATTGGAGTAGATATTTTTAATAGATATTTTCACATTTTTTCATGATTTCTTCTCATTTAGACATATAATGACATTTGTAGCTGAAGACTGAGAACTTTAGTTTAACTTCCATAAACATATTTATTAAACAATGCTAACCTTTACCCCTTTCATTCCCTTGCATCCCATAGCATATTCTTATATGGTTGCAAAAAGTGAACCTGGCCTGCTGTTTGCATCCTTCTGCAGGTATGGTCCCTGATAAAGGCAGACTTTATTTTCTTTAATGATTTTTGTCTATCATGTCCTCTGTCTCAAGGAGGAATGTTTTCCTGATTCTACACATGAGAGATATTTATGGAAAGTCAAAAACATTGCTGGTCAATTTGGCCTTCTTACTGTTTTAGGTGATTTAAAGCGTGCATCTTAAAGCTAGCATCCCTTAGGTACTGATAGATGAGTAGGAGTCAGATTGTGTACTTCATAAGTTTGATGGGGTGAGGGGTTTCCAAGAGCTATCAATTCTGAAAAACAAATCCCTTAAGTAAATAATGGAAAATGATCGTTTATTTTAAGCCCTTTGAAAGGTTGAAAAATGATGCAAAAGGAAAGAGCTCATCTTTTCTTAGCTTTTGACCTTTGACTATATAAATACAAGAACCACACAAGCTAGAGCTAAGGAACGCAGCCTGAAATGTCTGCTATCCAGATTAACAAAAGAAATCTTCCCATTAGGTTTTATAGAGATATACAAGTGCCATAAGATAGAACATTACATTCAACCATTTATTCATGAAGAAGGAAGTTTTTAAGTTCTTGGCAATCTCAGACTTCTTTTTCTTTTTTCTTTAGTCCTCTCAAACTCCTTCCCTTCCCCTTCTATCCTTTCTTCCTCTATTTGTAGATTGAGGAGATTGGATTAGATGTGTTCTATTCTATTCTGATATAAGGCTGATACCTGTACCCATCCAACAGGCTATCTCAGAATCCACACAACAGTGCCTGTCCTTCCACTGCCCTGATACCACAGCCCCTTCTTTTCTGGCTTTGAGATCCTATCCCACATCATCTTGACACCAACACACAGCAGTGTGCTAATCTTTGCCAAAGGCATTTTGCTTTTATAAAGGATGATAAAGGTTACTTTTGCTCCCTTGACCTATTTATGCCCAAATTGAGTTTGACACCCTGTGAAAGATACTCTGACTCTCTCCGTAAGACTTTGGCATTACTTTCTGTAAGTTCTCAATTCACTTCGCATATACACTCTGTATTATTTTCCTGTAAGGTTTTCCTAAGAAGGGCTATGGTCTTCTGCCTTTGTATCTCCAGTGCTCTAGTGCCCAAAACACAACAGGGGATGAAAATATATTTGTGTACTAAATGAATATGTAAAAGTTTTTTTTTTTTTTTTTTTTTTCCTGGCCAATTTCACTTTGTTCTGATTACTCTTTTATTATATCATTTGGGTTGTTTATATTACACCTCACAAGTATATGCAGCAAATGAACTACTGTGATTCAAAATAATTTTCCTAGTCAAAAAATTTTATATATGCAAGGAGAATTGGCTATTTAAAGAAATTCTATATGAACCTTTTGTAACAGGGCAAGGAAGACATGAATTCAAATACAGGGATTTTAAGACGCAGATTTGGGAAGGGGTGGGGGAGTCCAAAGCTGTTTCTTCTGCCTAGACTGAAAGCTTCCCAAAGAGCCTCAGAACTGGCCCATTTCTCCCATGCTAACTACTCATGGATACTCTAAACTAAAACCTGAAAGTTAATAGGAGTAAAAAAAAAATAAAAATTTTCGTTTATTAAAAAGAAATGAGTGTAAAAGATTAATTTTTTTCCTTTTCCTCTGTTAGATTCTTTCTCAAAGTGAACACAGCTTTATTTTCTCTTGCAATACAAACAACACTGAAAGACAACACATTAAATACTGATCTTCATTGTTATTTCTAAAATCTGCAGGTAAATATCTCTCCTTGTAGAGATGTACTGTAAATTTATTTAATTGATTCTCTATTGATAATAGTTTCCATGGCTTCCAGGCTTCTAAGATTTTGAATAACATTGTAATAAACATTTCTATACACTTTTCCAGTTATTTCCTTAGCATTAATTCTTGTTAAGAAACTGAATATACATTGTGAAATTATGATCTTCAGAGGCTAATCTACTACCATTACTGGAAGAGAATATGTTACCCACACATTAATAGTACCAGTTATTAGCATAATAATAATTTTAGTAATATTATAATATTATTAGCATAATAATTATTAGCATAATAATATCTCAAAATATTTCCTATCTATTAGGCAAAAATTGTGTTCCCTGCTGTTTACTTATGGCAATAGTTTGGATCTTGAATGTTCTCCAAAGGCTCACGTGTTAAAGTCTTAGTTCCCAGCTTGGCGCTATTGAGAGGTGGTGGACATTAAGAGATGGGACCTAGTGGGAGGTTTGCAGGTCATTGGGAGCATGTTCTTGAAGGGAATAATAGGGCTCCAGTCCCTCTCCTTCCTCTCTCTGTTCCTTGGCCACCATGAGGTGTGCAGCTTTGCTCCACCATATGCTCCCTGCCATGATGTGCTACCTCACCACAGGCTCAAAAACAGTGGGCCAGCCAGGCAAGGTGGCGCATGCCTGTAATCCCAGCAGCTCAGGAGGCTGAGACAGGAGGATCCCAAGTTCAAAGCCAGCTTCAGCAAAAGTGAGGCACTAAGCAACTCAGTGAGACCCTGTCTCTAAATAGATACAAAAATAGGGCTGGGGATGTGGCTCATCGGCTGAGCGTCCCTAGATTCAATCCCTGGAACCCCCCGCAAAAAAAGTGAACCTAAAAAAAAAAAAAAACAATGGGGCCAATGGCCCACACTGGAACCGTAAGCCAAATAAACTTTTCTCTCTATAAACTGATCATTTCAGGTATTTTGCTACAGTAGCAGGAAGCTGACTAACACAATTACTTTGCTAGAGAAGGATTGATCAAATTATGGCAGAAATATCTCACATTAGCCATGGAAGCCAATAAGAATCAGTGCCATAAAAAAATAATTTAATAAAAAACAAGATTCAGAGCCATGTTGGGGAAATAACAAATGACATGAATCTAATAATGGCTTAATGATATTCTGCTTATTTTTTAAAACAGTCTGTTCTTTAAATAGTTATGTTACTGGATGTTATGAATTTTCACTTCCTCTTTGGTCCCACATATCCATGATTCACTTGAGAAGAATTTGGAAAGGTCATGAAGAATTTATTCACTAACTTCACATCTGCACCCCCACCCCACCCCCACCACAGTGTGAAACAGAGCTAGCACTTTAATTTATCATGTGACCAGATTGCTCTATTTTGCAACTCAAATTTCCTGTTGGAAATATTTTTTTTTTTTTTTTTTTAATTTCTCTAAAGCTCTCTCTTACTCATCCAACAGTAATCTTATCCCTTTCCCCCTTTCTATGGAGTTTTGACTTTATAACTACCAGCTGTTGGTATTTCTTTCTGAAAAGCAAAACTGGACCTGTCTCTTATTCACGGAAAGCCCAGTGAGGTTCGCAGGCCAGTATTATTATGTGCAGGCATGCTGAGAGGCAGAGTACAAGATCTGCCTGTGGCTGCTTTAATAAGTAGGATGTGACTTAGGAGACGGTTATAATTTAAAATACTTGACTTAAGTGTTCCATAGATGGAGCAGCTCATACTGGAAAGAAATAAAGCATTTTTGGACCATTACTGTGTGCCAGGCTACATGTTAATCATTTTCTAAAAACTAAATGATTTAATGCTCTGATTATATTTTCAGAAAATGAGAACCAAAGCTTCATAGAATTCAGTAAATGCTGAGGTCAGAATTCAAATCTAAGTCTCATTACAAAGCTCATCGTTTTCATTATACCATGTCCTCAATAGGGCCTGTGTGTGATGGTTTAAATGGAGAAGAAATTATGGGAAGGAGAAAGCTGAAGTTCCCACATTTGATTATCCCATAGACATTCTTCTAGCTCACCCAACTCCTAAGACTTCATTCCCACCCTCCAATATGCTTTTTTTTTTTTGGTATCAGGGATTGAACTTAGCAGCACTCAACCACTGAATCACATCCCCAGCCCCATTTTGTATTTTATTTAGAGACAGGGTCTCACTAGGTTGCTTAGAGCCTCACTGAGGCTGGATTTGAACTCTCGATCCTCCTGCCACAGTCTGCAGAGCCACTGAGATTACAGGTGTGTGCCACTGCGCCCGGGGAACGCATTATTTAAAGGGCTGATCACTACAGTTATGGCCAATTTTCCTAAACTTATAATAGTAGCACTTAGAATAGTAGAATATATCTAACTTGGCAGACATACTGTTCATTACATGTATGTATTTTTATCAAACCCATGAAATCAGGGTTTTGTTTTTTTTTCTCCCCTTAGTGCTGGGGATTGAATCCAGAGCTTCAAGCATGCTAGGCACACATCCTACCAATGAGTTACATCCCCAGCCTAGGCTACTTTCATTCGAAATCATTGCCATCTATTTTGGTCTGTGCCCAAAGACAATAACTTAGAGAGTGGGAGGAAGAATATTTTTCAAACAGCCCCCACAATTTTATCCTAAGGACTCCAGAAAGAACAGTTGGATTGCACATTAGGTTACTTTATAAGTAGAACGGCTCTGAAAAAATCAACTTACATTTCTGGGTGTGAGAGACATTAATCCTGACACTTTCACTTGAGAATTGTTTGGACTAAGGATAAGTCAAAGTCATGCTAGACAAGCTTTGAGGCCCTGGGTTTGATCTTGATTCCCCAGGACTTAAAAAAAAAAGAAAGGAAAAGAATACTGCTGCTTATTTAGAAAAGGCAAACTAATATAAAAGACTAATACAAAAGAAAACAAAGAAATGGGAACCAAGGCATTTGGTATCACTGGCTGGCAGCCCTCTGTGTCTTGAATTCGGTAATTGTAAAATATAATTCATAGGGAATGCAGTGGAATATCTTAGACTGAGTTTTTAAACTCATTGAGGGTAAACTTTTAAAATTCCTGTGCTGCTGTGAAAGTTCCAGATACTATTTATCAAAAAATGGACACAAGGAAGGAGGCAGGTACAGGATGTGACACACAAGAAAAGGCAGTGAAGGGGAAAATCAGGAGGCAGTAAGTGCTTGGTAAACTCTCCACCGGAGGAAACAGTGCTGTGAGTATAGTAGCTGTCACTGAATAAAAACTTGTTGGAATTTCCAGAGATGACCAAACAAACATTAAGAAAGAAATGGCTTTTTAAAAGCCTTTTATGGAACATTTCTGATACATTAAATTATGGGGAACAGTAATGAGGCTCTAGTGGCCATGATAACGACCGATCTTAATTTTTACCTCCCACTCCCCATTACCAGGAAGCAAATTACAGACAGCATACCATTTCACCCCTAAATACTTCGTTATACATCTCTAAAGCAAAGAAATGGAAACCAAAGCATTTCTAATTAACTTACTCCTGTGTCTGGAATGCCATAATTTGTAAATATAAAATTTACAACTTTTTTTTTTTTAAGTAACTGCAACACAAGAGGCAGTTAATCCTCACAAGAATTTCCCGAGGGAAAGCTCACCCCATAAATCCCGCTTGGCCGCGTTTTAGTCCCCCAGGAGCCCAACAGGCAGCTCAGGGACGCTTCCTTTCAAGGCCGGACCCCAGCCTGAGCAGAAGTACCCAGCCATTTAGGGTCTTGGCTAGTTCCCCTCCGCGTCCCGCCCCGCCCACTGGGCCCAGCAGTCTCAGCGCGCCTCTGTCTGCCACCGCCCCTCGGCTTAGAGAGCGGCGCGCCGCCCGGGACACCAGGCCTAAACTCGGGGGGCGCGCACGCCGTGCGTCCCGGGCTCGCTCGGGATTATAGCTTGGCGAGGCCGGGGAAAGGCGAATCCTTTAGTCCGCCATGTTCTTCTCCTTGGTGCTCCGGGCCCGGGCGGCCGGCCTCACCGCCCCGTGGGTAAGGAGGCTCGGGATAAGCCCGGGCACTGCCGCCACCCTTCTCCCACTCTTCGTGCCTCCCCTAGTTTTGGGCACCGGAGGACCTTGGGCTCTGGACGGATCAGCAGGCGGCGGCAAGGACACTGCGGCCTTCTCCGTGTCCTGAGCGGTTGCAGCTTCACGCACAGTGAGGATGCCCGAGGGAGGGTCGGCAACTGTAATTGCGGCGGCTGCGTGGCTTCCCCCTCCAAACTGGGAAATGTGTGCCTAATTTGGTCACATAGTACAGGAGGGCAGGGCTACCGATGGATTTTGCTGGTTTGCTCTACCGCGGAACCTAGGCCTGCCCTCGGCTGGTCGGTCTGTGTCCTAGACCTCCGGAGCCCAGGAAAGAGGCACCTTTCACGTACAGCCTATGGACCGCGTTACTGTAGGGTTAGGGCGTACCGGAGAAAACTCTGGCTCGCTTGCTGAAGGCTGAGTTTCTTTAGGTCTAGGTAAGGGTGACCAGTGTTTGATTTACTGCAGTTGTGCTTTGGTTATCGGAAGTGCTCAGTAAATAATCGTATCAAGCCAAGTGCGAAAAAACTATCACAAACAACTGCACCCAATTAAAGAATCATAGAATTTCGGTGGTCTTTTGAGGTTCAAGTATATAGAAGTTAATTGCAGAGAGGTTGAAGCACTCAAGTTAGTTAATGCAGATTTCAGAAATGATGATTACAATAGCAGGTCATTTACTAGAAAAAAAGCCTAATTTGTCTTTGGTCAGGTTTTTTGCTAGAAGTGAAGAAAACATTGAGTCAGTTTTCAGCAAAAGAGAGGAAGATAACGTACACGACTGTAGAGTTAGAAACGAGTTTGGATGGTGTCTTCACTGCCTTTTGTAGCTATGTGGCCTTGGGCTGTTTTCACTATATGTAAAATGGGAATATTTCCATTTATATCTTTCAGTTAATATTTGAGTGGGTCATGTCCTGCTGGGTGCAGGTTTTGTGTAAATAATAGTAATAATAGGTAACATTTGGTTACTATTTTGTGTGTGCCAAATACTGTGTTGAGTATCTACATTTTTTCAATCTCATCTTTGAGACCTTATTTTTTTTTTCCTTATTACAGATTATAAACGGGCTTAATCTCTGTTCTTGTGGAATTGCTAACATAAATATATTACACAATTTCAGAAAACAGTGTTAGAAATCTGATTATGGCTATCCAATGTAGTTTGAAGGTGGGATAAGATTTTTCCTGGAGGTAATATTAATAGTGGGGAAAGGTCAGGAGGTAATCTAGGTGGACAGGGAAACATGAACAAAGACTTATTGATGTTGGCAAGAGAAAGGTTGGTATGTATGAGCAGCCAACTCTACTGTTGGAGTTAAAGCTAGTTTCCTAATAAAATGAGAGGGGGCATTGGCCAGGTGTTGGAGCTCCTTGTATGCTGCTATACTAAATTCGATTTTATGTTGGAGGTAAGGAGGATTCAGTGAAAGGTTTTAGAGTAGAGGGATACAGTTAGGTTTCCGTTTTGGATAGGTCACTAGATGGGACTGAGGGTGGAATGGGTTTGAGTGGAACTAGGAACTGGGAGACTACATCCATAAGAGGCTTGCAGAACCCTAGATGAAAGATGAGGATCAGACCTTGTCTGCTATTAGGAAGAACAGAAATAAGAATACCCATCGATTTCTTTTATTTTGAGGCAACTGGATTAGAGGTGTAAATAGGGTTAGACATTTTTTTTTTTTTTTTTTTTTTTTTGGTACCGGGGATGGGGATTGAACTCTGGCACTCCACCACTAGGCCACATCCCCAGCCCTTTTTTGTATTTTATTAGAGAAGGGTCTCATTGAGTTGCTAAGTGTCTAGTCATTGCTGAGGCTGGCTTTGAACTCGCCATCCTCCTGCCTCAGCCTCCCAAGTGCTGGGATTACAGGACTGCACCACCGCACCAGGCTAGAGATTTTTAACAATGAAAAAAAGGGACTTTGGAAATTTTTCAAGTTTTATATTAGTGTCTGCAACTTTTTATTTTTACTAATAGTACCTCATTTGTAGTATGTACCCAATAAATATTTGTTAACAAGTTTAATTTTTTATTATGCAAGTAAGATATTGTAGGAAAAACAGAATATTGGGAACAGCAAATAGAATAAGCTCAAAAAATATGAACCACTCATAGTCTCATCAACCTGAAAATTACCACTGTTAACATTTGGTGTCTGCAATTACAGACTTTATATTTTTTTATATGTATATAAAAAGGGGTACTAGTTGTGGTTTTCCTCATAATTTTGATCAGCTTATCAGTTGACATTACTGTCATCTTAATGCTGTATATTATTTTATCATGAGGATATTCTATAACTTACATAGCCAGGCCATTACTAACTTTTACAGATAGTAAAGAATGAACTTAAATCAGGTCAAGAATGAGTAAGGTCTAAGTAAGTTCTTTTCCTAAGAGAGAAATCTTTTCAAAAAAATTTACTATCGTAATTTCCACCTTGCTAGCTAGCCACTAATCTGTTCAGCTAAAAGTCTCTCAGCTCATAATTCCTTAAAAAAATGCTTCCGGCTAGGGGGTGTAGTTCAGTATTAAAGCTCCTGCCTACAATGCCAGAGGCCTTAGGTTTGAGTCCCATCACTGCAAACTGTGGCACACACACCCCTACCCATCCAAACCCAGAATTTAATACCAATCTGTTTGAGCTTCATTTTCTTTTCCCTCCTGTAAGGTGGATTAACACCATAGTGGGAGATTAGAAGAACTGACTAAAAATTATAGTGTGATATTTTATAGCAATTGACATAACACAAACTTATTCCTCTCTTTCCTTTAATAATTACATGTCAGTTTTTGTAATGTTGACACCATTTCAAACTCAGAACTACCTCATTCCCAAACTACTACTTTTGGTTTGGTAGTGAGAGAGTTATGGTGGCATTTTCAAGTATTGTGTTTTTTCATTCATTGAAGATATGTCTGTAATGATGGTTATTGCTACTTTTGAAATTGTTGTCTGATAATTGTTCTTTTTCTCTTGAAAATAGGTTGTGGTCCCCTCCCCTAACAATATTGAATAATTTTGGATTGTATCCTGAACATTGTGAAAAATATAGAGGCTCTAGGTGCTGTTTTGTTCCTTCAAAGAGTGTCTTTTGTTGTTGCTATTTATTTCCCTGTGATGAGCAGCAGATGAAATATTGACTCAGTTCTTTTACTTGGGTTGCTTGAAGTTTGTTGCATGCAGAGGCCCAGCCAGAGATGGGTAAAGTATATACAGAATGTGGTGCTTCCCCATTTTGGTACTTCCATTTTCTGAAGTTTCTCAGCTTTCCTGTGTCTGTGGTTGCTCAGACTCTCCTTTGGACCTTCAAAACATTAAGACTGAATGTTTTCTCTTGGTTTGAGCTGTCCAGCAGTAGTGGCAAACTGGGCTGTCTTCAGGCTAAAAGATGTAAAGAAAAAAACAAAACAAATATTACTGGCTTTTGCTTCTTCTGAATATAGACTCCCTGCTGTGTGTGTGTCTGCCTTTGGTTGTTCTTCATTGCCTTCAGAAGTTTTTTTTTTTTTTTTAAACATTGTGCTCAGAATTTGTAAATTTATAGTTTTTTTTTTTAACTTTTTTTAAAAAAAATATTTATTTATTTACTTTAGTTGTACACAATGTAATGCATTTATGTTTACGTGGTGCTGAGGATCGAACCCGGGCCGCACACGTGCAAGGCGAGCGCTCTACCGCTAAGCCACAACCCCAGCCCAAATTTATAGTTTTTATTCAGTGGTTTGGGTTAGATATATTAGTAGATATATTATCTACTTGGTCATGCTAGAAGTATGCCACCTTCCATGATACTTTTTTTTTTTTTTTTTTTTTTTTTTTTTAGTTGTAGTTGGACACAATACCTTTATTTTATTTATTTATTTATTTATTTTTATTTTTTTTAAATATTTATTTATTTGCTTTAGTTGTACACAATGCAATGCATTTATGTTTACGTGGTGCTGAGGATCGAACCCGGGCCGTGCACGTGCTAGGCGAGCGCTCTACCACTGAGCCACAACCCCAGCCGCTATTTATTTATTTTTATGTGGTGCTGAGGATCGAATCTAGGGCTGCACACGTGTTGGGCTGCACACGTGCTAGGCGAGCACTCTATCGCTGAGCCACAACCTCAGCCCCCCACCCCCGTGATACAAATTTTTTTAAAAAAGGTTTTTTAGTTGGACACAATAACTTTATTTATTTATTTATTTTTTACGTGGTGCTGAGGATCGAACCCAGTGCCTCACACATGCTAGGCAGGTGCTACACCACTGAGCCACAACTGCAGCCTCTTTCTTTCTCAGTTTTTAAGTTGTGCAGAATGAAATGTTTCCCAATTCCATTCGAGATTCTTAACCCTAACTTTGTACTGTACCACGGGATTTCCATTTTGGCTTAAGGATCCTAGAATTTTCTTTTTACTATGAGAAAATCCCCCTAAATATTGTATAGAAGCTCTTGTACTTGTGATGGTGTCAAGTCCAAATAAACCCATTGTTAAGCTGAAAATATCATTAATTTGAAAATGCTTTCAGTAAACCTAACCTGTGGAGTATCGTAGCTTAGCAGCATAGTCCACTGTGGAGTATTGGTTGCTCATCTTCATGTTTGCATGTCTGTTTATATTTTATGTTTTTTTAATCTTTCTGAAATTGCTCAAGGATACCAAGGGAAATTGTTATATACAGTGAAGATCTAAGTTTAATAAGTGCTGTAATAATAGAAGCATGTGCCAGTGTGAGCAGAGGCTATGGAAGTGATTTCATTATGCTTAGGGAAAAAGAGGAGCTATAGAGGGTAAGAAGAGATTAACCTTCTCATGATGTGAAGAAGCCCTAATCAGGGAAATGGCTATTGTGGTTACCTGGGAGCCACAAAAGATGTTCTAGTTTCCACCTGATAATAATCATACATTAAGTATGCACGTGACGCATCTGTAAAGCTAAAGGTATATAACCGGGTGAAAGCGGTCAGAGTCAGTCATCGTTCAGTCAGTCAGAAGAAGAGTTCGGGAGGGAAGAAGAAGGTGGTGGTTGGAGTTAGAGCATTTGGAGTGATTGCTGGAGCCAGAGAGAGAAGAAGAATAAAAGACCTTTTTTCATTTTCATCCTGCCTCTGAATTTTCCTGCAGCGTTCGTTGGTCCAAGCGGCTTCCGCTTCAGGCAGCAACAAATGGTGGCCCGTACGGGGAATTCAGTAGGCAGGTAAAAATAAGAAAACATAGCCTCCGACTCAGTTAAGACCACCAAATGAAAGGAAGAGTTTAGCTAAGAAGAGAAGAAGAGATAAAGAGAAAGCCAGAGACTAAGAATAATAGATTCCTGCCACTGAATCTCCTCCCGCGGTATTGTGGCTCTACGTCAGGCAGCTACAATGATGGATAAATGGGAAGTATAAAATGAGAGTATACATAATAGGTCTAGGTGAAGGACAGTGAAGTAGGATGGAGAAGGAAAAACCAGCTTAGAATTTGAGACAGGAAAGGGTCATAAAGGAATTGGTATATATCATACAACAAGGTTTAAATTTTATTCTGTATGCAGTGGACATTTTTAAGTAGATGATTAGCAAATCAGATTGATTCCACCACTATGACCCCGAAACCCCTTCCTCATTGTAATTTTGGTAAGAAACTCTAGAGATGTACAGAAAGATGAGACTGGAAGGTAGGGGACCAGTTAGAAGGTTACTGCAGTAATCTAGAAGAGAAATAAGAAAAATTTGAATGGGGATATAAGCAGGGAAAATGGAGTGGTAGGAATACCAATTTTAAAATTTTGTATAGGTAAAATGGATAGAATTTGATGATTGATCAGTGAGAAAGAGGATCCTGAAGTACTTTTCATGATCACAGTGTAGGGTATTGTCTCTAATGCCTATCTAATGTTGAAGTACCATGGGCCTGAAAAATACTTTGTTACATCCTTTTCTGATGAAAAATCAGAAGATGAGGAATAATTTTTAAAAGTTACTAGCAAATTGGTATAAACATAGGAAAATGTAAAAGTAAAATTACCTTTGTCTTAATAAAGAAGTGTTAATTGGTTATCTTGGGGATCAGTATAAAGGACACCCTCTAATAATTTCACAGGTAAGAGGGTACTTAAGCCACTTATTTGTAAAAGTACTTGACCCATTTACAAATTATTTCTCGTAGGAAATAATGGGAAATAGTGGGATTAAGTTGCAGAATTATGTTGCTATCATGGTAAGTGGCAAAAGTTTAATTTTACCAGCACAGTAAAAGTATGCATGGGGGGGGGGGTGTTGAATTGGGAAATTCTGCTTATAAGCCATGATTTACAATTCAGAAAGGTGATCTTGTTATTATCATTATCGGTTTAATGTACTGTAATAGTAAATATAGATGGTCAGTAGAATGTTGGAAATATAAAAACATAATTGTTAATGTATAAAATAATACACAAGACTACTGCACAGTTTTTAGTCCATCTTTAGCTCAAGGATAGCATAATGAAGGTACAAAATGTCTAGAAGAGGATAACTAAAATCCAGTGTGTTAGCTTCTGTATGAGGGTAGACTTGAAAATCTTTGACTACCTGAAGAAGGGAAAAAGCAAAGACAAAATCGTGAAGATGAGAGAATGTGCAAAGACTTATTAACTCAATTACATAATAGTAGAGTTACTGGGAAGAAAGGTTTCAACACTTGTCCTACTCAAGCTTAGGAAGGGAAAAAGACCTTTTTCTGGCTCAAATCTCCCATCTTCAGGGGCAGCTGAGAGGCTTTTTTTTTTTTTTTTTTTTTTACTATGGTACTGGCGATTCAACCCAGGGGCACTTAACCACTGAGCCACATCCCCAGCCCTTTTTCTAGTTTATTTTAAGATAGGGTCTTGCTAAATAACTTAAGGTCTCGCTAAATTCTTGAAACTGGTTTTGAATTTGCGATCCTACTTCAGCCTCCCAAACAGCTGGGATTACAGGTGTGCACCACTGGGAGCTTTTATGAGGAGAGGGAGGCATAATGGGACAAAAGACAGGGAATATACATAGATTTAGCTAGGCTATGCTAATAAGAAACATGTTACAGTCTCAGTTTCTCTGGTACCCTTCTATGCCAGGGGGTCAATTCTCAAGTTTTATACTTAGCATGAGGAAGTTTGGGATGTAGAAAAGTAATTGCTTTTAATTTTAAAGGGGTTCTGTATTTTAGTAGTTGTTGATGTTTAAAGCATCTATTTTTTGGGTGGTGCTGGGATTGAATCCAGGGCCTTTGCATGCTAGACAGGTACTTTGATATTGAGTTATATCTCCAACCCCCAAAAGAAAATATTCTTGACTCTAATAAAGGAATGCAGCTGTTTCCAGGGGAATCTCATGTTTGCACCATGGGAAAATTACTTTGAAAAGTACAGATATGTCATACTGTCTTCAGGTGGTTAGATTGATGGTGATAGTATGTGTCTTTAATCTTTTATAGTGCGAAGAAGGAAATTCCTTAAAATCACTGACCATGCCTTAATACTTGCAAAGATTCCAAGTTGGAAAAGATCATCTTGCCTTTCTTGTTTTTGTATTCATTGTGACCTTGAAGATTATTAGTAAAATCCATGAACTGTGAGCTAGGATATATATTAAATACAGTGTACTTTAAGGTAGTGAGTTCCAAACCTGATGAAAAGATTGACTTAGATGTTTTAAGAATAATACTCGCATTCCTCCTGGGTTACTTCTTAGATTTAAACAAATATAGATTAAGTATCCTTTTCTGAAAATCTGAAATTTGGAATGCTCTAAAATCCCAAAACTTTTTGACACTCATAAAGTTTTAGATTTTCAGATTAGAGATGCTTAGCTGAAAGATCTATAAAGAATTTCAAAATCTGTAAAACTCCCAAATCTGAAATACTTCTGATCCAAAGGATTTCCAATACAGGATACTCAATGTGTACATATTTACATGAGTATTAATTCTTAAGTACTAGAAAATAAAGCAATTTGAATTTATACAGCATTTCTTTGTGTTTTAGGTTTTACCAGTTACTTCCTGAGGCCCAAAATCTTTGAAATCATTTGAAATTCTTAAAATGATTGTTTTCTCTAGGTACAATAATCTAGGTGTGTAGTGAGCAACTTGCCTTAGGTTAACAGTCATTGGTAAGGATGAGACAGAATCCAGGTCCACTGACTAAAATGATGTCTTAGCATTTTATTTCTATAAATTATTCTTGTCCTTAGAACAATTCGGTATTACTTGTTTACATGCTGTATTTCATATATGTAAAGAATACTTTCTTTATGTTCAAGATGACTGGAAGTAATGTTTAATATGGTTATCTTGATCTATACTACACCATACCTGTAATGCCTGGGCTGTTCATACAGCTTTTCTGTAATAGAAAATTAGCTAAATTTTATTTGATGATTTTCATAGTGTGGGGAAACTCACTTACATTTATTTAACCTGAATTAATGTTCTTAGTTAAATTATCACTGGAACTTTATTTGAAGGGTATTTGTAAAAGTGTTCCTGTGTATATTGGAAAGTATAGCATAACTTAAATTTTAATTTTTCTTTTCTGGTTAAAATGGAATAATATTAATACCTATCTGGTAGATGTGCTGTGAGGAGTAAATAAGTTATATATAGTATTTATAAAATTTATAGCAGAGTATTTGATGCAGGGTAAGCATTTGTATTATGATTATCCTTGAACTAGATTTCACAATTACTATAAACTCAGCAGTGACTTTGTCGAAGTGAATTGAAAAACTAATTTTTCAAAAATTTGTTTTAATGTGAAAATAACTGAATTATCATGGATGTTGATTTTGGGGGGAGCTTTTCATTTTTTTGCTTGAGCTAGTAATGAGGTAGCTGTAGGTAACAAGTTAGCAAGAGTTGTGAACAGTGTGAAGAAAGTATTGAGTGATCCCACAGCACTTCAAAACAACTGGGAGATTTTTCACATGTGTACTTGGACCCCTCTCAAGTGAACATATCTTGGTGAGTTTAATCTGTAAATGTGAGGGATTGTTTAAAATATGGTATATAGTCTATGCCTGAGTTGGCTGCCAATAAAGGAAAAGATTGTTTTTCATTTGCTTGACCTTAGTTTTACCTATGTTAATGAGTCTTCAGTTTTTTCTTTCAGCCTCCTTGTCCCTTATTAAGTTCTCCTGGCTAGATGTCCTTTTATAATTCAAATATATGACAGACCTCAAATGTGAGTTGAGTTAGATACTACTGCTTGAGCAACAGAAGAAACTCAGAAAAAGAATAGGGCCCATCAAAACATCATTAAGGGATCTATGTTCAGGGAGAATATAAAATTTTATTTATTTTTTGTCATTTTGAGCTTTGGTGTTGTTGTTGTACATGACAGAGGGAAAGGCTAATAAAAAAAAGCATAGGACTTAGGCCTGAGCTCAAAATCCTTCTGTCACTGTGGTATGGGATAGGTTATTGTCACTGAGCCTGAGTTTCTGTTTCTTTTTCTTTTTAGATGTAGATGGACAAAATACCTTTATTTGTTTTTATGTGGTGCTGAGTTTGAACCCAGTACCTCACAAATGCTAGGCAAGTTCTCTACCACTGAGCTATAAACCCAGCCCTGAGCCTGAGTTTCTTTAAATGTAAAATGGAAATAATAACTAAGCATAAGTTTTTGAGGAGTCAGTGAAAAAAGTATATAGAAGGGCTTTGAATCTAAATAACATGCTTCTACTATTTATTTGCCTGCCATAAATCTTTATTCCTTCTGACACATGTTAAAAAAGGAATAAGGTGCAATTCAGACTATTCTGTGCCATATATCAGGTTATATTATTGTTTAGTTAAAAAAAAAAGGTTATTTGGACTTTCAGTTGGAATTTGTTGAGGTATAGCTATTTCTGAGTCTAGTGAGAAACTACAGAGAGAAAACTAGACGCTAGTTCAAGGGGGTCGTGGAATAGAACTCAGCTTATTCTCTGAATCAGTCTAGCCTAGCTTAAGTTCCTCCACCCGCTGCCAGTTCTAAGATTGGTTGGTCCTTAAATGCCTCTTTATTACTGAGTAAAACTGAGTTAAAATAGCCAATTAAGGTAGTATATGTATGTTAATTCAAACTTTTAAAATATTTTCCTTATTCCTTTATTCACAAGTGGTTTGACAGGAATATCATAGTGAATATAATATAGGTCATGTTCCTGAATGTACAAAAAACAGGGCAGCTTTGAAAAGACATACATAAAACCTGCTACAGATGAGTAACAGTTTGTGCCAGTTGAAAAAAATTGAGGGCTTATGTTTACTAATTTATCCTCACTATTTTGCTTACTTTCATTTATATCATCTGAACCATTTTTCTACAGTTTTGAAGAGGTCAGCTTCAGGTATTGATATTGAGGTTAATTTGCTCAAATAGTATCCTTATACATATGTACGTGTGAGTGTGTGTGTGTGTGTGTGTGTGTGTGTGTATTCATTTATATATTTATATAGTGTGTGTATATATATTTTTCAGGTTTTCTACAGGACTAGGAAAAGGTTGACAATTATGTAAAAAACATAATTGTAAAAAACATTATGTAAAAAACATTAACCTACATCTTTTTCTCTAGATTAGAGCATTGTAAGCCAAGGAGGTAGGGTAGGCCTCCTTTTCTAATATGTCTTCCTATATGTGGATGCCCAGATTTCTTCCTTAAACTCCTTAGTTTCTTACATCTCTGTTCTTTCAGATGTCTAATGTCATCAAATAATTCCTTCAAATGGCAAGTAATAATGTCATAACTTTTGTAGCCATACATCCTGGATTCTGCCACTAATTAATGATGAAACCTTGAGAAGTTTTTATAACTTATTTAAATCTCTATTTTCTAGAAATAATACCTTGCAGGAAATTTGAGAATTAAATAATACATAAAAAGCTTAGTTCCTGACACATAGTACTCTAATGATAGGTAACAATGAAAAAGTACTTAAGATGTGCCAGGCAATATGTTAAGCAATTTACATGAAATATCTTTTTTCATTTGTTTTCAACAACTCTGTGAAATACATAGTAACTCTAATTTTCCAGATGAAGAAACTTGCTCTGGAGTTGAGTTTTTAACCACTTTGGTAAGTTGTCTCTCTCTATAATAGGTTGTTTATGGAATATTAGATTCCAGTGGCATGTCCCAATTTCAGAGGTGATGTAGATAATAATGAATCATGTTTGTTTAGAAACAATGAAATTGACATTTCCTATACTAGAACATGTTGGTGTTGGTCCTCTTGTCACCATGGCTACCTTCAGGAACTCTCTTCCTGTGAGATTAATTTGCATATGTCTAATTACTGAAACTGTTGAATAATTTTCAAATATTTGTTGGCCATTAGCGTTTCTTCTTTTGAGAAGTGTCTGTAGTTCATTTGACTACTCAGTGGGTTATTTGTTTTTGTATTTGGTGGTAAGTTTTTGATTTCTTTATATATTCTGGATATTGATGCCCTGTTGGAATAGTAGATTTTCTCCCATTTCATAGGCTCTTTCTTCATGCTCTTATTTCCTTTGTTGTGCAGAAGCTTTTTGATTTGATGCCATCCCATTTACTGATTTTGGTTTTATTTCTTGGAAGTTGATGTCTGCCAATATGTTAGAGTACTGATCCTTTGTTTTCTTCCAGAATTTACAGAGTTTCTGGTCTAATTCCTAGGTCTTTGATCCATTATGAGTTGAATTTTATTCATGGTGAGAGATTTGGATGTAGTTTCATTCGTTGGATATCCAGTTTTCTCAGCACCCTTTGTTAAAAATGCTGTTTTTGGCACCTTTGTGGAGGATCAGATTGACTACATCATTATAGATTTGGCTCTATTCCATTGTTCCTCATATCTGTTTTCATGTTTAAGGATTTTTTTTGTCAGCTACATAATATTCCAAAGTTGGCCTTTTTAAAAATTTTTTATTTTTTAGTTGTTCTTGGGCCTTTATTTATTTATTTTTATGTGGTGCTGAGGATCGAACCCAGTGCCTCACACATGCCAGGCAAGCGCTCTACCACTGAGCCACAGCCACAGCCCCTAAAGTTGGCCTTTTACATGTTTAGTAAAAATTTATATTTACAATAAACATGATAGAAGCAACATATTTTTATGCAAACCTTGTCCTCATTTTTAAATATTCTTTAGGATAAATTTCTAAAAGTAGAGTTATTAAGAGACAGAAACTTTTTTAGGCTCTCCATAAGTTATGCTGACTTTGTTTCTTTAAAAGACTGTAGCAGATTTTTTCCTTATGTATCATTGCCCATATCTCCATGTGTTTAACAAAATGAATTTTTATCTTTAAAACAAAATTTCCAGCAAAAAATGTTTTAAACTGAATGTTTTTAAGTACTAGTAAGTTTTAAAACTTTGAATTCTGTCAAATTTTGTTCATGATCTTTATTCTTTTTTTTTTTTTTTTAAAAAAATATACATATGATTTCTGCAGGCTATTAACCTCTGTCACCAATGTGTATAAGATTTAAGAATCATCAACATAATTAATAGATGATAATGGGTAAACTCTCAGATGCAAAGGATTTATAGAGAAGTAGGAGTGATGACTGAGCCAGAGGAAAACCTTATAAGGAGTGGGTAAAAAAAGCCAATAAACAGAATATGTTAGGATTCAGAAAGGAGAGGATTGAATATTTTCCTTAATATTACTCTTGCATCCATCCTTATGAGGTCCTTTCTTTCAGAATTTAGTTAAGTAACTCACTATGTTACTCAAAAGTTGTGATTTTTAAAACATATTCTCAGTTGAAGTGATGGCAGTGTTTTGGTTAATTGTTCAAGTTTTATACAGATATCATTCTTTTGGTATTATTTGGGAATCACAGCCTTAGTTTTATCTTTATCTGTAGCCTTAGTTTTATCTTTATCTGTTCAGGTTCTGGACAGGCAGATTAGGAATATAGGAATAACTTTGTTTAATTCATAGATTGATACTAGAAGCAATTTGGGAGAAACTGAAAGTTTAAGAATATACAATGTCTCCTTGAATATTAGTGTCATAATTTCTCTTTTTTTTTTTAAAGAAAGTTTTATTTACACACACACACACTTTTTTTTTTTTTTTTTTTTAAACAGAAAACATAATGGTAATAGTTGTGTATCTACTGGCTGCCCAGGGTCTGGGAGGAAACCAACACAGTTGAAATCCCATTGGATGCCAGCTTTTGTTTAATGCCAGAGATTTTGTCTCTCCCTCTGATTACCCTTTCAGTTAACCTCGAAATGATATTTATCATTCCCTTGTTTTGTACCTATATCTTATTTTCTGTACCTAGGGTTTTTTTTTTTTTTTTTTTTTTTTTTTTTCTCTTGTTAATTAAAGCAGATGTTCCATGGAAACTTACTTCTTCGATTGAAATAATACTTGGACCTAGAGAAAAGTTAAATATATTATTATTATATTATATTACTCCTTTTACTTTTATGTTAACTTTCTTTGAGTTGTCCAATTCATCAATTCCATGTTTGATTTAATCCAGTCTTTTGCCATATGTGGTATATAGAACTCAGAAGTTGTAGGATTTTAGAATAATAGCTGAATTACTTGGGGAGAGGAGTAGAAGGCAAAGAGAAATGAAATATAACAGAATAATCATGTACCTTCCAAAGCAGTTATACCTTGTTTATCTGCTTGGCATCATAAATAACTTTCAGAAACTACTCATGGCTAAAGTTTCTGAACTAATTTAGTTAAATTTAAAAAGGAAGATAATGTTGACTCATTTGTACAGAGTATATGACTCATTCAGTACAGAATGAAAACATGTTTATAAAGATCCACATTAAACGAAAGCTGGCATCCAATTTGATTCAAACAAAAGTGAAAGGCAGTAAGTTAAATGGTACATTAATTCTCCAAGTGCATGCCAGCAGAGCTTAGTAGAAAGGGTATATAAATCAGTGGACATGGGTTGTGGTCAGGCAAGTTAATAACCTTGCCTTTGGATTTCCCATTTCCTTCTGCCTCTCCTGAAATAAGAGATCAGCAAGAGTGAGGTAGGCCATATCTGTTAAGATCTTTTACTCTAATTTAAAAGTATTCCTTTTAAAAAAAATTTTAAGGTTTGTGATTTTTACTACATTTTCTTAACATTTTAAATTTCAGGGAAGACATGTAAGGAATTTGCATAAGACAGCTGTACAGAATGGTGCTGGAGGAGCCTTGTTTGTGGTAAGTAATTAGATTTCTTTATAGTGGCAAGACTTGGAAATTTGAGTTCATTGTAATGTCTAAGCTTGGCATGTACCTCAGTAATAGAGTGCTTGCTTAGCATGTGCAAGACTCTAGGTTCAATTTACAGTATCGCCAAAAATAAAAGCCAAAACATACACACTCGTGTATTTGGTGTATGTTGGCCATTGTTGGAATTTAAATATAACTGATTCCACTACATTTCAAGAAATTATGGTTCTAACTAAACCTCTCAAATAGAAATATAAATTGACACACTGTGGTAACTCGAAATGGGAATTTTGATTATTCTTTGATGAAATTACTGTGAAACTTCATTTGATTCTCATCACATGTTAAATTCTTAAAGGTGAGTTATGTTGGCTAACTAGAGGTTCTGACGCTGTAATTTGGGCAATCCCCAAATGGCACAAATTCGAAACTCATGGATTTTAGTAATGTAGTGAATACATTAGCATTTGGTCTTTATATTTTTGTTTCCAGGGTTTATCTACAGGTAGAAGTATATGAACTCCCCAGCTAAGTTGGATAGTTCAGAAAGTATTAGATTATGTATCTACTTTTTCTGACATGATGCTGTTTTCAGGGATTAGTGTTTAAAGGCAATGTAGTAGATTTGTATGATTATTTAATGTTAGTGGTATAATAAGTAGCTTCCTGTTTTATCACCTTTGTCTAAAAACATATCAAATTGGCCAGATACTTAAAATTATTGTTAGAGTTTGTTTTCTTTCCTCTTTATGTCCTTTTATAAAGCAAAACTCTTAGAGTTAATGTTCAGGAGATTCAGTTCTGTATTCAACACACATACAAAGCATTAATTGATGTGTTAATTTCAGTATGACTCACTTAATTTCCTGTTGACATGCCATTTCATGTCAGTTTTTCAGTAGAACCTGCTCTGCTCTTTTAAGGAGAAGAAATGATGTTGGCTAGTTTCTGTTATGGAAAATCTTTTTAAAACAGTGGTTCTAAACTTTTTTGACCCCAGATCCCTGTGATGCTGATTGATTTTTCCCCCTCTTTAGGAAAAACACACATATGTTAAAACTCAAAATTTTGTCTTAATGTCACAAGGATTGCAATGATTGGTAATATTTTGGTAACCTAATTTAAAAGATCTGATTCCTAATGAAGTTAGATAAAACTTTTTGTCCTTTTTTTTTTTTTTTAATGAAAACTACTTCTTTTAACCTTTAATGTGTGCTTTTTGAAACTTTGAAAATTTTGAACTCTGCTAACTTTACTTTGGTAATCATACTCATCAAATATGTGTTTTAGTCATTCTTTTTGATGGACGGCTAGTTTGACAAAGGTTGGAACTAAAGTGGAGAGATTAAATGATCGGTATTAGTATAGTAATGTACAATGCTGTTCACATTTTAGAGAGAATTTTGATAATTTTGGGAAACCTTTTCTTCTTCTTTGTGTAGCACAGGGATACTCCTGAGAATAACCCAGATATCCCATTTGATTTCACACCAGAAAACTATAAGGTATGACTAAATTAATATTATAATTAATTTACAAAACATTATCTTCCAGATTGTAAAATGGATGCCTTTTCTTTTATACAGAGGATAGAGGCAATTGTAAAGAACTATCCAGCAGGGCATAAAGCAGCAGCTGTGCTTCCAGTCCTGGATTTAGCCCAAAGGCAGAATGGGTGGTTGCCCATCTCTGCTATGAACAAGGTACTGAATTCATTTTTACTTTAGTTAGAACAGGGGGGAGGATTGTGTGTGGTAACTTAAGTAGAAATCACTGATAATCATTAGTGTTGGAATCTAGCAGTTTGGAGCTCTTTAGTCATTTATATGTTTCCTTGAACACATTTATTGGTTCCTGTAATACAGAGAACTGAAGTATATAGCCTTCTATTCTTGCAGGAATTAGTGAAGGCATCATGGTGAAAGAGTCTTTTTTTTTTTTTTTTTTTTTTTTTTTTTTTCTTTTCTTGTTTGAAGGTCACAGTAAAGATAAAAGATCTCAAGTGTGTATACTTGGTGTCAAGATATTCTGAAAATTAATGTATTTCAACACTACAATTCTAGGGAAATAAAATCTCACAGTGTGACCCTTAGTATTTTATATCTTTGGTTACAGGCTATAACAAAAATCTATGTAATATGTGGTATTTATGTCCTCTGATTATACCATGTTAGAATTAGCCTATAGAAATGCCAGGAGTGACTCACTTAATATGAAATTGGTCTGCTCATGCATATTTTAAGACTCATTTTTTTCCTAATAGTTTTCAGCAATAATCCAAATTTCAAGTTTACTCATATCCTGTTTATAAACTACATTTGTGTGGCAATGTAGTATATCATTTACAAAGCACCATACAAGAACCACATGTAACTTGATTATTATGAGAATCGCACAACTATTAAGCCATGTTATATAATGGAAAATATATTTGACTTAGAACTAAGAGACCTTTTATTTGGGCTTACTTTCTCACCAGCAGTAAAGGTTTTAAAGTAGGTTGATGTCTTCCAGTCATTAAGTTATGATTTCTAAATGACAGAGCTGGGACTGAATTCATTCCCAATTCAGTTTATTTTCTACTTGATGAGCTATCCTAGAGATTCTGCTGTACTTCATTCTTTGTATCACTTTCTAAACTTTATTTGATCATAACTGTTAGGCTAGACTGTCATCGTTTTGGGGAGAATAGAAACGTCCTCCATTTATCTAATAGAATTACAAATGAAAATTTTAGTTTTGGTTGACTGATCTCTTACTAATACTGTGTAGACTTTTAGTATTTTTTCCTCTATGAAAGTGGTTATAAAGCTAGTTTAATTAAGTACTATCCTTACTAAAAAGGTTTTTTTTTTTCCCCTTAATCATGTTTCTTTGGGAGTTATATTGTTTTTAAAATTAAGTAGATGTTTCTAATCATAGTTTTTATTTTGATTATTTGCAGAAATTTCTGTATTCAATAATGGCAAGCTTATCAGAGCAAAAACTAATGTGAGAACATTTAAAACATATTGTCCAGTTCTTTTTAGAGTTAAATATGTGTGAGGGAGAAATAAGAAATACAGAGAATAAAACTAATGTTCTTTCTACTTTACATTTGAGACTTTTAATGGTGCTGTCCTACCTTCCTCCAACCCAAGAAACATTCAACCTACAAAACAAAAGAATCCAGAAGCTCACTCATTAGTTTCTTAATAGTAACTAATGTGTAAGGAAGTATGCAAAATTCCAGTGGTAGCTTTTCAAATTAGAGAATTAGGGTCTTCCTCCAGATTTATTAAATTATTTATAGTGGTGGCGGTGTGACATAAGTAATTTGATCAAGAGTGCCCCAGATTTAGCACTTCATCCTGGTTTAGAACCAGTACATTTCATACCACAGCTATGTCTTTCACAGGTGAGCTGTAATTAGATATTTTTTGAGAATACCTTTCCCTTTAGAATTCCTGATATAAGAAAGTTCAACATGTTTATTATCTGAAATACCATTTAATGACCTCTTCTTTCATATCAACATAGATATATGCACAATTTTTAAGAATGTTAGATAGCAAGCCTTAGAAAACTCTATAGACTAATGAATGATGTTATGTCACCTAGAAAGTTAAAGCCAGGATTATAGTAATGATAGGCCAGCCCTAACTAACAGCTACAAAGCCTTGTTTTCCATACAGACTTGCACTTAGAAGTGTGCTGTGCAGAGAGAGTGATCCCCTTAGTCCTAAAACCTAAAATCACAGGTATTTTCTGTCAATTCCTTGATGTGAAGGTAGAGAAGTACTAGTCTGTAAGATCTGGCTTCTGTAAAAAGTATTGTGATATGAAATAAAAGGAGTGTTTTGTATTATTCTGAAAAGAGGTGTGTGTATATACATATAAAGTTGTAGAAATATAAAATTTTAAGTTTTCATATCTAAATGTAGAGATATATAAACAAATATGGGCCAATAGTGACCTTTTTTCTTTTGCCCTACTTTTTGCATATGTACATATCACCAGTGACATCAGGCTTCTTCAAAAAATTAATGAAATAGTTTAAATTACAACGTCTAAGAGTTTGAAATGACCAAAGTAGAAATTCTAATAGTACAATATCCTTTTGAGGAGCAGGAAGAACTCTATTAGGTGCTCTGGGCTCTGTGTGGTTTAAGTTGTTCCTAAGAATTCCAGGGCTTATATCACAATTTTGAGATACAAGTATGTTTTCTGTTCTTGAAGAATTTTTGTTTTAACCAAATGGAGGAAATATTGAAATTACATGTTTTACAACATACCAAAAGCTCAATAAATATGGTGGGCTAGGGTTGTGGCTCAGCGCTAGTGTGCTTGCTTAGCATGTGTGAGGTGCTGGGTTCAATCCTCAGCATCACATAAAAATAAATAAAATAAAGGAATTGTCTAACTCTGACTAAAAATAAATAAATTATATATGTGGTAATTATCTTCTTAAAATTTTCCTAACATTTTAGGTTGCAGAAATTTTACAAGTACCTCCAATGAGAGTATATGAAGTAGCAACTTTTTATACAATGTATAATCGAAAACCAGTTGGAAAGTATCACATTCAGGTCTGCACTACAACACCTTGCATGCTTCGAAACTCTGACAGCATACTGGAGGCTATTCAAAAGAAGCTTGGTATGGAATGCTTATCTGTAACTTTTATTTTAAAAAACAGAATTGTCTTCCTAGATTTGATATATTTCTACATACATTTTCCAACTTCTGCCATCTTTTTTTTTTTTTTTTTTTTTTTGGTACCAGGGATTGAACTCAGGGGCACTCGACCACTGGGCCACATAACTAGCCCTTTTTGTATTTTATTAGAGACAGGGTCTCACTGAGTTGCTAAGTGCCTCACCATTGCTGAGGCTGGCTTTGAACTCGTGATCCTCCTGCCTCAGCCTGTGCCACCGCGCCCAACTACTTCTGCCATCTTAGTAGGCCTGTATATCCCTAATAGATTTTTGTCTATTATTTGCCTACTTTCATTCCTTTTGTGTTTGTCTTTCAAAGTTCAGCTTTTTACCCTTTCTTTCTTTTTTAAATGTTGAGACAGTGTCTAACTAAATTACTTATAGGCCTTGCTAAGCTCCTAAGACTGGTCTTGGACTTGAGATCCTCCTGCCTCAGCCTCCAGAGTTGTTGGTATAATAGGCATGTGTCAACATTTCTGGGAGTTTTAACCTTTTCTATATTAGTCATCAAGTATTTTTTTGTTTGTTTGTTTTTAATGACTGGCTCTTTTTAAAAAATGCTAGTTTTTATTGTTGTTGGTTATTTTTTATGTGGTAATGGGGATTGAACTCAGGGCCTCATCCATGCTAGGCAGGTGCTTTACCACTGAGCTATTTTTCCAGCTCCTCATCAAGTTTTTGTTTGTTTTGGTTTTGGTTTTGGTACCAGGGATTGAACTCAGGGGCACTCAACCACTGGGCCACATCCCCAGCCCTTTTTTGTATTTTATTTAGAGACAGGGTCTTACTGAGTCACTAAGTCCCTCACCATTGCTGAGACTGGCTTTGAACTCGTGATCCTCCTGCCTCAGCCTCCCAAGTGCTGGGATTACAGGCGTGCGCCACTGCGCTCGGCTCCCTCATCAAGTAGTTTTGTAAAGCGTCTAGAAGCTTTAACTTTCTTCATTGCTTAGAAAATTATTTCATGATAGCAGACGGTACATGAAAAGGTGACTGTATTGTCTGTGTATTCTACTAAAAAAGCCATGAAATAAATAAGATATAAAATAGTAATAATGCTTCATGAGATGGGAAATTTAAAATAGACGTTATTACAGTAACATTTACAAAATAAATTGGGCGTTTTTCCATACAAAACTACCATTGCTGCTTTTATATTTGTCAAATGAAGTTAAAAGAAAGTATCTTTTAATTTTCTTATTGAATGTAAGTACTTGCATATTGTAAAAATAGATGGGCAGTATTGAAGTGTATAAAGCAGAAAAACTTAAGTTGGCCCCACCTCCCACATCCTGGGTATACATTCTGATAACTATTTGGTATGTTAGTTACAGATTTTATAACTTTTTTTATTATTCAGTACCTAAATGTGCATAAACTGTTTGTGTACTTGTCTATTGTTTCCCAAGGTTGTTTTTAAGTAGAATTGCTAAGTCAGATTTTACCATGTTTTGCTAAATTGCTTCCCCTAAATGTATGAGACTACTTTTTCTCTCACCTCTGTAATGGTCTTTGACATTAGGAGTTATTCTGAGTCTTTGCCAGTTTGTTAGTGTGACTGTGATATTAGTAGTTTAGTTATCACAATCAAAATGAAAATGATAGTCTTGTACACTGGTGCATAACAATAAATACTGGAAATGAGTCCCCAAATTTGATTGTTTTTGAAGAAAATCCTGGAATGTTATAATTAGAGGTTTTTTCCTTAAATTTAATGCTCTTAAATACTTTTTGTATACCTCTGTTAATATATTGTACGATTTCTTCATCCTCCCTCCCTTCCCACTTAAACCAGATTACTATTGTGCTGTAACCTCACAGTGATCACAGAGTACAACCTATACTATGCTATCACCTCACAGTGATCATTTGTATTTTTTAGGAATAAAGGTTGGGGAAACTACACCTGACAAACTTTTCACCCTTATAGAGGTGGAATGTTTAGGGGCCTGTGTCAATGCACCGATGGTTCAAATAAATGACAATTACTATGTAAGTATTCCACTTAATGTACGCTAAAGTTCTGTGATGTCATATTTAAAATATTTTGTTTCATGTCCTTTAGATGTTGGTTTCTGAATTATTCATTTAAAAGAAATGGTATTAATATCTAGAAGACTTTAAAAAATTATCTTAAAACATTTTTGTATTTTCTCCAGAAGATAATGACAAATTTTAAATACTTTTAATTATGAAAAATTTAATCTTCTTTTACATACAAATACACATAATAATCTTGGTGTAGCAACAGAGACTTCATAGTAATATTTTGCAACATTCAGTTTAGGTATTATTGTTGTTAATCATCATTGTCATTTTTATTTGTCATGAAAACGAGTTATAGATACAGGTGAAAAATTCTTACTCCAAATCCTATTCTCTTTATCTGCAGAGGTTTCCATTATTATCCAGTATTCTCTTTTTCTGTATAGATGCAGTCATACTAAGATGATGCTGTTTGTTTTAAAAAATTTTATAGAGATGGTAGCATACCTTTCTAAGTACTGCTTTAGCTGGATATCACAAACTTTGATGTTTTTTTTTATTTTGATTTATCTTTGACCTAAAAATTTTTTAGAAGGGTTTGTAATATTTAAAGGTATAAAGTTTTCTAGTTACCATTTTAAAATTGATTGCTCTCTTAATCATATTGGTTTTCATTTGTGATGTCTTGTTAGTTTCTATTTCTTAGAAATCTGTCATGGAAATTCTTTTAGGTCTGTATTTTGAAGATAGATCTTTAAGAAGAGATTACTTTCCTTCTCTGTTATTACTGAAAGATCACCCTCTCCCAAACCCCCATATCCTTACATCCTAAGCCTTCCCCATCCCCCAGCATAAAAGATTCCAGACTCAGTTTTTGTGGAACAGTTTAATTTCTAGTTTATCCTTATGTTCAGGGTATTGCTCTTGGGGTCTTAACTGTGTAGTTTGGGTGGTCTGTTAGATTCTTTTGGGCTTCTCTAGGATTTGAAGCCAAGTTTGCTTGGTGCTGTAATTGTGATTTGGGATTTTCTTTGGGGTTTTGGCTTTGGGTATTTATTTCTCAATTTAAATAGGAGCTAGACAATCAAGGCTTTGTATGAAGCAGTGTAAGCCTAAACACAGTAGATTACAAGAAGCTTTGTGTAAGAGACAAGAGATTCTTTCAGTTAGTAAGTAGTTAGATCTTTAGATTAGTGATAGAGATTAGACACCTACTTGTAAGTTGTAATAATAACTGGTACTAATTACTATTTGTATCTCATTGTTTCTTCAAGAATATAACATTTATTGGGCTTGTGCCTTGGTGCACTGTTCTTTTATATTTTCTCATTTAATCTTCAAAAACAGGTTCAGGTTGGTTTACAATTAAAGAAACAAGCTTGACAAAGCTGAGTAACTTGTTGAAAATTACTAGTCGTAAATGGTGGAGCCAAGATTCAAATGCACATGTTTCACTTCAAGCATACTCTTTTGCCTCTTCAGCTACAGCTCTTGCTACATGTTACATTTGGTAGTGTGTACTCTATACTGGAGTTATTCAGTTATTACTATCTTGGTATATCTGATATGAAAGAGACAGTAAACTAACTGGTACTAGAGATGTACACAGGTTATAGCAGAAGAAATTATTTCAGTGACAGCTGAAATTTTTTTTAGGAGGATCTGACACCAAAGGATATTGAAGAAATTATTGATGAGCTCAAAGCAGGCAAAATTCCAAAACCTGGGCCAAGGTATGCTTTTATTTATATATAATAAGTATTTTTTTTTTTTTTTTTTTTTTTACCAGGGATTGAACTCAGGGCACTGGACCACTGGGCCACATCCCTAGCTCCCCACCCTTTTTTTTTGTATTTTATTAGAGACAGGGTCTCACTGTGTTGCTAAGTGCCTCACCATTGCTGAGGCTGGCTTTGAACTCATGATCCTCCTCCCTCAGCCTCCCAAGTGCTGGGATTACAGGCATGTGACACTGCGCCTGGCTTTATAATAAGTTTTAATGACTTTACCTAAATTAATCTAATATTTCACATAAACTTAATTTTAAAAATTTTATACCCTATGTTCATAGGAATTGGCAGGGATTTGGGATATCTAAACCAATCTTTCATGTAGAGCAAGAATTTTGATTTTCTAAAATCCTATTAGATAATCATTTGATATCTGAATATTTATAGAAAAGGAAAAGGAAAATTTACTACAAATAGACATTATGTTGAAACGAATTTGTACTGTTAAAAGATTTACCTGAAGTCTGACTCCCTATAATTTTCACCTAAAGATCCAATTCTGTCCTTTAAATCAACACAAGATAATTTTAATACCTATTTCAAATGTTAGCTCTTCTGGTACTAGAAATAGCTATCTGTCTTTCCCACGTCTTTTTTTCAGATGAATATCTGCAGTTCTTCAGTTGTTCTTCCTGTGACACAGTTTTGGTTTCCCATTTCTGTGGGATTTCTGTGGTTCATGAGTTCAAAGTGATATTTAAACTAATCACAATAGTCATATACCTCAATGACATTTTGGTCAGCAAGAGACTACGTATGCAATGGTGAGGCTCTATAAGATTACAATGAAGCTGAAAATTTCTGTTACTTAGTATTTTTATTATATTTCTTCTATGCTCATATATGTTTAGACATAAAAATATGTTTTTTAGTTACCTATAGTATTCAGTACAGTAATGTACTGTACAGGTTTGTAGCTTAGGAGCAGTTGGGTATGTAGTAGGCATATATATGAGGCTATCTAGATTTCTGTAAGTACAGTCTGTGATGTACCCTGAGTGACAAAATTGGGTAATGATGCATTTCTAAGAAACTGTCCTTATTATTAAGCAAGACATTTGAGTTATGTACTGATCAATACAGAGCACTGTTGAACTACCTCCTTTGTTCCAGAGATACTTAGAATAATATGACCTAATTACATTAAGTCTTATTTCAGTTTAATTACTCAATTAATCACACAGATAGAATGCTCAGATCTTTTTCAACTTCTCAACTGTTTATCCTGTAGTTGTACTATATTAGTTTTCTTTCAATTATAAACTTGAACTTCTACTCTAAGTGTTCAGTTACTCAAAAATTCTTTATTAATACTAGCAACACTGAGTGGTTTTATATAGTTGTAATCCCCTCTGTATTTTTTGTTTGTATCACATAAATGTTTCCTTCTCAACACATTTATAGATTTTTTTTTTTTTTTTTTTTTTTGGTACCCGGGGTTGAACTCAGGGGCATTTGATCACTGGCCCATATCCCCAGCCCTTTTTTGTATTTTATTTAGAGACAGGATCTCACTGAGTTGCTAAGTGCCTGCCTTTTGCTGAAGCTGGCTTTGAACTTGCGATCCTCCTGTCTCAGCCTCCCAAGTGCTGGGATTACAGGCTTGCGCCACTGTGCCCAGCCACATTTATAGATTTTAATATCCATATAGTAACTAATGTTTTGAAATAGCTATGATTTGCTCTTTATTTCCCTGATCCTAATTTTTTTTTCATAAATAACAATTCCTTGAAGTTGAATTATAAAATCAGAGTATAGAGTGGTTCTCTAATTTGTATTTTAGAAGAATGCATCTACTATTCTAGCAGACTAATGATTCTACTTAATGAGAAAATAAGGTCAGTACAAGGTAACTTGAGGGTTAGTAAATACTAGTGATCCTATTGACTGTTAACTTCTAACAAACGTACTATTTTCAACACATTGATCATCATTCAGCTGTGACCTGAATGATGATCAATGTTCCATGGAGGGGAAAGAGGTTATAATAAAGTCCTGAAGGGAAAATAAGACAACAGTATGGTGCAATGGGATGAGTGAGATATATATAATAACAAGTTATTGTTGGAATATTTCCAATAGGGAATGATATGTGATCTTGCTGAAAATATTGTCTTAGTTGCTATGTAGGGAATAGTTTTAGAATTTAATGGGAGTTATACGGCTATGGAATTATGGGTAATCTAGCTTTTTGGTTTGAGCCTCTCCCTAGTTCCTTTAAAATGGAGATGATTTAGGGTAGTGTTTTAGTCAGCTTTTTCATTGCTGTGACCAAAACACTTGACCAGAATAATTAGAGGAGGGAAAGTTTATTTGGGGGACTCATGATTTTAGAGGTTTCAGTCCTTAGATTGTTCCTCAGGGCTCAAGGTGAGCCTGAACATAATGGTGGAAGAGTGTGGCAGAAAGAAGAAGCTCACAGGATGATCAGGAAGTAGAGAGAGACTCCACTCTCCAGATAAAACATATACCCCAAAAGCATGCCTCCAGTGACCCATGTCTTCCAGCCATATACTGCCTGCCTACAGTTACCACTCAGTTACCACTCAGTTGATTTCTGTCAGAGATCTCATAACCCAATAATTTCACCTCTAAACCTTCTTGCATTGTCTCATGCATGAGTTTTTGGGGAACACCTAATATCCAAACCATAATATTCTGCCCCTGGCTCCAAATGCTCATGCTCATCTTACAATGCAAAAATACATTGCATATTTAGTCCATTTCTAAGAGTCCCCATGGTCTCAACAGTTCCAGGATTGTCCAAAGTCTCCACTGAGACTCAAGGCAAACTCGCATTGTGAGCTCCTGTAAAAATCAAATGCAATTGACAACTACCCAATATCTAAAGGTACAGAGTAAACATTGCCATTTGCAAAAATAGGTGCATAAAAAAGAAAGGGTGGGACCAAAGCAAGACTGAAATCCAGCTGGGCAAACAAGTCCAGTTAGTTCTGTGTCTGGCATCTGGAAGTCATGATGTTCTCTCCAAAGGGCTGTATAGCTTCACCCCTGTGGCTTTGTTGGTTGCAGCCCACAGTCTCTCTGTTGGCTTGTCTGTCTAATTCCCACAGCTTTCCTTGGCAGATGTCCCACGTTACTGATATTTCTTGATGTTGGGGATTTCGCTGTAGCTTTGTCTTCCTCCTGACATCCCATGCATTGCCTTCCCAGGGGCTGCCCACAGGGACTCTGACCCTGCCCCACCTTTCTTGGCCTCCCAGGCTTTCCTTTGAAATCTTCGTGGAAACCTCTGTGATCCTCTAACTCCAGCATCCTGTAATCTTGCAGAATCAGCACCATCAAGATCTGCTGCCATCTCAAGCAGTAGCCAAGTCTCTAGAGACAAGGCTGCAGCAGGCTCTCTGAGTGCCTGGGTGGCTGAGCATGGTGAAACAACTTCCTAGGCTTCTCTGTGCAAGCAGAATGCTGCATAGGTCTCTTCTCAAAAGAATTTTTACTTTTACTCCCTTGAGCCTGAGATGGGTATAGTCTTGCCAACTCCTGAGATGCTTTCAAGCCATCTTTATTGTTTCTGGGCAAGGTCTTTAGCATTTACTTAGTTCTAATAATGTCTTTATAGCTGCAGTTTCCTTAGCTCCAGTTTTACTCCCACCTTTCAAGGTCAAGCTTTTCAAATCTTTCAAATCTTTCTGCTCCTGAATAACATAATAAAAACTTATAAGCATGCTTTTAATTTACTAACATAAGATTTTTGGGGGTGTGGATTCATTTATAATCCAATTATAAATTTCAAGTCTAATTTTGTTCTTCATATTTTGTTTTATAAAGATATCTTAAATTCTGCAGAATTCTCTGGCATGCATGTACTATCCAAGATTTAAGAAGTGGATGTCTAGGGTACAGTTCCATGCAGTTGTTGATAGATAATTCTAAACAATAAAGTAACTTTGGGTTTTTAATATTAAAAGCAAGTACCTCCGTAGTAGTAAAAGGATAAACACTAAACCAAAGTAATTTTTCTATTTAATATATAGCACTTTTTAAGCCATAAAGATTCACAGAAAGGCTAAGATTTCTAGAATGCAAATGAGTTAGATTGGTGCCTATACATATAATGCTGGAATGGCTGAAAAACCATTTATTTTTGAGATTTTAATGAAGATAGGGTAACAGAAAATCACTTTTTGTTCATTAAATGATTGGATGATTAATAAAGTTATAGGGTTTTCTGGTGGTTTTTATAGCCTTATATTTTTAATATGTATTATGTGAATGGTGGGGAAAAAGAAAAGGTTTGCAGTCAAACATACTAGAACTCCCCCCTTTTCTCCTCTAAATATGTTGTAGGATTGTAATCTTATGGAAAAAGCTTTAGGAAACTTTGGACTAGATTATTTTAAAAATTACTTCCACATGTAAAATTCCATAATTCTGTGAAGATCCTAGAAAGTATATATAATTAATTATCGCATTTATTGTTCCAGAAACTTCAGTTTTTTTACATTTCTTAAATTGATCCTTTGTATTGATAAAAAACATACAATATTAAGGAGTTCATTAATGTATAAAGATCCATATCCAAACTGGTAAGAGGTTTTAAGATACAAATGCTCAGTTATTAGTAGACTTCTAAAATGAAACATTTAAATCACATTCCATTCTGACATTTAACAAGAAAAAAGTTGTAGGTAGAGAAAGAAATGTGATGACGGGGGATCAAAAGTTCCACAAAATAAATTTCATTGGCAGTTAAAGAGCAGCATGTGTACCTATTAGTAATTAACATTTAAAAATTACAAAGCCAAGCTTGGTGCAGTGACACAGGCCTATAATCCCATTAGCTCAGGAGGCTGAGGCAGGAGGATTACGAGTTCAAAGACAGCCTCAGCAAAAGCAAGTTGCTAAGCAACTCAGTGAGACCCTGTCTCTAAATAAAATATAAAATAGGGTTGGGGATGTGGCTTAGTGGTTGAGTGCCCCTAGTTCAATTCCCTGTACCTCACCACCCCCCCCCCCAAAAAAAATTATAAAGCCACCTGTGAGAGGTGGTAAGAGCCTGTAATCCCAACTGCTGTAATCCCAGCTACACAGAAGGCCTAAACAGGATTGCAGTTTTGAGGCCAGCCTGGGGCAATTCAAGAGACCTAGTCTCAAAAAGAACTGGGGTTTAGCTACGTGGTAGAGCACCACTGTGCTCAATCTCCAGTACCAGCCAAAAAGCTGGAAATAATAAAAATAATAAATAATAAAAGCCAAATAATTCTTGTATTCCATTTTGTTTTTGAAGTTAAGATCATTTTGCTACTTAGCCTACATTAGGCTCTGACAGGTAGTACAAACCAGTGACTTTCTGATCTGTTTTTCATAGTAAATAAAAAAGATTTCATAATGCATATATATACTGATTTCTGATTTTATAGGCATTGTTCATTATAGTATGTTACTTAATTCCTTGTATTATGTATTGTGATAACCTTGAAAGAACTTATAAATTGTTATTATGTCATTTTGTTCTCTTCAACAAAAAGTGGTATCCTGGGGCCCTAAAGAACAGATTTATAGGATTGATGACAGAATATGAGGGGCAAAGCCAGAAGCGATTGCAAAGATAGGCAAATTCTTCAGGTAAATCTGTGGCAGGAACAATGTAAATTAGCAAAGCCAGGGAATGGAGGAAGGGAAAACAGTGTGTAGAGATTGAGGTAATACATTGAGGTATTGGGATGGACTCTAGCAACAGAGGTCAAATAGGATAGAGGCAAGCAACTACCTGGAAAAGTATATGTGGGGATGAAAAAGACAGATTCTTCTGCCCTTTTTACTGCCCCTCTCCCGCCCCCACCCCCATGTTGGGAATAAAACCCAGGGACTTGTGCTTGCTGGGAAAGTGTTCAACTACTGAGCCATATCCCCAGCCCTGCACTGACTCTCCATTAGGACCTTGCTTTCTGTATATGTAAAATAAAGCCAATATCACTTGTCTCATAGTATTGTTGTAAAGATTAGATAAGGTCACACACACACACACACACACACACACACACACACGCTTGGTAGATGGGAACTTAGTGCTATTTATGTATTTTTCATATTTATGATGAGTTTTGATATGTCTTTATATTTCTCTTTAGGAAGAAAATCTTGTAGTACCATTCATAGTTAATTTAATGTTACTGTCTCTTTTCAGGAGTGGACGTTTCTGTTGTGAGCCAGCTGGAGGTCTTACCTCTTTGACTGAACCACCCAAAGGACCTGGCTTTGGGGTGCAAGCAGGCCTTTAATTTATAATCAACTGTAAATATGCTATTGCAGAAATAAAATGTTATATACATAAAACTTATTTTTTCTTATTCTATTCTGTATTATCTTGGTAGTAACACAGCAACTTGCTGTAAATGTTATCTCAAAATGACAACACCATTTTAAAAGTTGTCTGCTACCAGTGGCTAACTACATAATCAAGTTAACAGTTACTCCATTGTCACCCATTTTCAATGGCCAGATCATATTTTATCAATAATATTAGGTTATTATGAAGTAAAAATTTTGTGTCAAATTTCAAATGTTTAGCCTTCCCATCTTTAACCACAATTAAGTTTTAGTTAACATTATCTTTCTGTCAGTACTTCAGTTATTTTAATACTTACAGCACACAAATGTTATTTTTTTCCCAACTGGTACTTAAAGCACACTGTAGGAATAAGATAGTTTTGTCTACAAGCTTTATCACTTTTAAAAAGAAAGGTATAAAACACTTTGACATTGACACTGCAAGTATTGGAATATTCTTCACCCAAAAAGTAATTGGGGGGGGGGGGGGGGGGGGAACTGGATGTATAGTCACGAGTTGGAAAGATTGGTGCACCTGCAAAATTTCTGCTCAGTTTATGGATATTATAATTTAGAAGTAAGAATATAACCGTTTGTATATTATATCCAATTCAAGAATTAGCTATAGTACATTAGTTTTGCAACTTGAGAAAAGTAAGAGCCAGCTTTACATGGACAAATTTAATCAGACTGTTTCAGGATTTATCAAAGTTACTGTCTGGTCTTGTTCTTAACAGAATAACCTTTCACTAGTAATTATGATGCCTAAAACTTCATTTCTTTTACAACCTCAGGGACTCCCACATGCTAGGTAGGTAAGCACTCTACAGCTGAATTACACTTCCAGACGTTAATTGTTGTCTTTAAAAATAAGTGGTTTTTTTTTTTTTTTTTAAATTGAGAGGATGTAACAATAACAGTAATTTTCTAAGCACCACAAGACATAATACAAAATGTCTTCCTTTCATCTGAGAACCCTCTTGATGGTATTATGAGCAACCTTTTGTTTCTATGTATTTCATACCATAACAAGTTAAATATAATACTATTCCATCTCTAGACATAAGATGCTCTTACTGCTCATTATTTATTATTTGAGGTACCCAAGGGCACTTCACCTCTGAGCTACATCCCCAGCCTTTCATTTTTTTAAATTTTGAGATAGAGTCTGGCCAAATTGCCAAGGTTAGCTTCGAATTTGCCAGTCTCCTGCCCCAGCATCTGGACTTGCTGGGATTATAAGCATGTGCCACCACGCCCAGCTTCATTTTTTTTCACATTGAACCTACTGTTTTATAGGTGGGAGAAATGAACGTACGAAAGGAGGGGGGAAAATATCTAAAATGCGGGTTAGTGTTTTATATAGCAATTCGCTGAAATTTAGCTTTCCCTCACGTTTGAATATCACATCTGAACTTTAGGATACTCAAAGTCGTTAAAAAACCCGTAACTACACTCATTAAGGCAATAGGCTGCTAAAGTTTTGAGAGCACAGTTACAGTTAATGATAAGGAAAAAAGATCGTTTCTCTTCGCCTATATACTCCTTGGGTAGTTAAGATATATACAAACTTGCAGATTAATCTCTATTTAGGTAAAAAGCAGCTACAAGAGCCAACACACTGCTATGTTGAGACGGGAAATTCTCAGGCACCCTTCTTCTGTTCCTTTGAAATCCTCAATACCACATACTGAAAATGCATTGAAATTTATGTTAAAAAGATCGTTGGAAGGTGTGGTTGGGAGAAGGCATATTCCAGAGTCCCCAGACCCCGCGGTGGTACACGCCTCTGGGCTTTTTCGGTATTTGCGCCCACCCAGCATAGGGTACGGTGAGCTCCAGGCACAGGTGCAATCTACTGCGGCCGCGCAGGCGCACTGCAGCCCAGGCAAGCGCGCCCCCGTCTGCCCCGCTTTGCGCACTGCGAGGATAGCTGCCGGCAGCCAGGACCTTAAGCTAAGAAGTAGTTCTCGCCTCGGGCTCAAGCAGTGATCGAGGTGTTGTTTTGCCCGGGTCCGAATTCACAAGCTCGTCCACCCACCCCCTGCAGAAATGACATGTAAATACCCCATATGAAGCCTCTTCATCGCCGCCACCATTCCAGAAGTTTCCAGTCAGAGCTACTGCTATGGTTGCTGCAAAAGGTGACTGCTGAGTCCGCTTGCTCCGCAGCGTCAAAGGAATCTGCGCTGCTTTCTATTCCAACCTTTGGTTCCCCCTCCCTTCCCGGGCCGCTGACGGCGGAGGGGAGGGCGACCAGCACCGAGGAGGAGTTCCGGTCCGCATTCCCCGCCGCCTCCAGTTGGTACGTTCCGCCTCCCCCGTCCTGCGGCTAGCGATGCCTCCACCAAAGAGAGGCGAGAGGGGCGGGCGCCAGAGGGCGGGGCCGTCACGCCGCTGGTCCAGTGCCCACAGGAGTCACGTGTCAGCGGGAGTCACGTGCTCGCGCTGCAGCCAATCGCTGTTCGACGCTGTACTGGGAGCGAGGAGGCTGTGGTGAGAGATGGACCGAGACCGGAGATGTTTTCAAGCCCGGTCCCGACGGCGTTAGTGGCGGTTGCTGCAGCGACGAGGACAACGACAGCGACGGTCACGCGGAGTCAGTCGTTCAGAGGGTAAACCCTCCTGCGCCCGCCTTGCCTCGACTCCGTGCGGGCGAGGGGGGCGTGGCGACAGGAGAGGAGGAAGGAGGGGCGCGGTTTCGAGCTTGTCCCCGGCGCCTGGGAGGAGACCCTTCGGTTCCGCGCTGCTCCCGTCTCCCCTCCCCAGAGCAAGGTAGGATCGCGCCTTGCCCTGCCCACACCACAGATTCTGCCGCGCTCCGCCGGGCCTGGCCCGACGCGACGCGGCCTGACAGTGACAGGCCGTTAGTGGCCCCGGCGCGGGTTCGCCGGGTCCGCCTGCCGCCCCTCCCGGCCTCCTGAGGATCCGCGGTTCAGGTGGGAGCTGCCAGCTGGGCGGGGGCGCCGCCTGGGGCGGGGCGAAGCCGGGTGGAGGGCGGCGGGCGGGGTGTGGGGCTTGGCGCTGGCGCCCCTCGTCGCGGCTCCCGGAACATGGCGGGGCCGGCGGAGCTTGTGCGTGCGAGTGTGCGCGGCCCCCGAGAGGGCGCTGCTGGAGTGCGGCGGCCGGACCCGGCGGGGTGGGGCGGACGGAGGCGCGCCGGCTGCCGCGCGCTCTCGCCGCCACCCGCGGGGTGTTCGCAGGCGCCGTAGAGTGGCCACAGCCCCTCTGGCTAGGGCCGTCGGAGGTACAGCAGACCTAGCGGAGGTGGGTGGAAGCGAGAAGGGATATTACACTCTAATCGTTCAAGAGAAAGGAGAGCAGCCACACTGCAGTTCTGCCTGGGCGTAATCTACCCTTGCCGCATTGGGCGTTCAGGTCTCTTCATCGTCATTCTAGCGCCGGTTGGAATGATGTTCAAAGAATCCTTGGAGCACGTCGGGTTCTTGGATCTCATTTTGAAGAGTAATGTGGGATGACGCATCCTCGCGATCCCAAAGCGCTGAACAAACGGTTGTACAAAGAGGTTACTGAGGCTCAGCTGACAGCTGCTTTAATAATCACAGTAAGAAACTGTTCGGGATGGGAAACGAACGACATTGCACTAGTTGAAACTAGGAAACGTTTCAAGCAGTGTATTCGTCGGCATTGTGATTTCCACCGGACGCCCATGGCTAAACCTCGAACTCGGGTGAAATGTGCAGATCTAGTGATCTGTAATGTTTTGAGATTATCTTTAATCCTGAAATTGAAGTGAACCGTTTTCTTGGTTATGAATTCTTTATTTTAAAACGGTCTGTTAATTATAAAGGAAGGCGGCATAGTAAAATGGCTATTTTTGACTAAAGTAACTGTTCCTATGCCCAGGTAGGCAGTTAAAAATCTTGGGCACTGATCTGTTTCAATTTCTTCAATCCTCATACAAAGGCTTTCCTGGAGATTAGCTCAGAATTGGCAGGACATATGCTTTATTGGTGCCAAGTGGCTTAAAAGCAAAATGAGATAGTGTCGACTATGTAAGACAAAAACGTTATATTAACTAATCTTTGTGGAGAATAGTCTTTAATTTGGGCTAAAAGCAAAAATCTACAAATATTTGAAATGTTTCTCCTGGAGATTATAGATATGGAGAGAAAGGTTTTATTACTTAAGAATCTTTTATAATTAATATAAGCGCTAACTAAATTTCTGAAGCTCTTCAGACAGCTTGACTAGGGTTAAGCTTAACTATTCAGGGTATGTGTTCCTATTTTAGAGACAGGCAAGTTGTTAAAATGAAGGAACACCTAGAGTGTTAAGTGAATTGGTGGAATGAAAATTTGCACTGAAAGTAGACTATCTTTAGTGTTAATCGTTTATGCTTTCTATAGTTGCTTAGAATTTGTTCTTCGAATAGTTTTATGAACTAAGCAGAACTGGAAAAGTGGAAATTTCTGGATGTTTATTCCATGAAGAATACTGGGGGAAAGATAAAGAGAACAAAAATATTCAGACAAGGAAAGAACCCAGTATCTGAAAATATGTTTAACTGTCTCTGGTATTAGTTCTTTAATAACCAAGAAAATAATTTGGAGACAAGTCTCCAATCAGTAGTGAATATAAAAAGGAAGATGTTTATATCCAAATTCCAGTGTTAACTTTTTTCCTATAGAAGTTTTTGGGAAATGTGACTGATTCGCTTCTTAAGTAGAGTGGAGAAATCATAGTCAGTTGGTATATTTGGAAACACTTCCTAGGGAAAGGGATTTTTATTCTCAAAAGTATTAAGAATAATTATAATTTTTTTCAGTTTCTTGGTTTTATTAGCTGACCAGTAATTAAAATTTGAACCATTTTTTAATGTTGTAAGAACATTTCAGTCGTGTTTTTTTTTAAAATAATTTTTTAGTTGTAGGTGGACACAATACCTTTATTTTGTTTACTTAGTTTGTTCATGTGGTGCTGGGGATGGAACTCAGTGCCTCACATTTAGCGTGACGTGCTCTAGCACTGAACCACAACCCCAGCATCACATAACCTTGAACATTTCTCCATATGTTGCTTGAGAAGCTGTTGACACTACTATTTGACTTGTAATTTGTTGCTAACAGCATGTATTTGTAAAATGCCTTTGCTTTGTAAATGTTAGAGTCCTGGAGATGTATCCTTGGATCTGGAATAGATCTCAAATTTTCTAATACACATCCCTCATTTTACAGATGAAAAAATAAAGGCTGGCAAGGTAAAATCACTTACAGCTAGTCTGTAAGTCAGGTAAATTTTAACCCTGCATAACAGTCTGCAGCTAGTTAAAACTGTGTGGTTTTGCCTAGAGGTGGTTTTTTTTGTTTTTGTTTTCCTGTGAGATGCTTGTTTCTCTCTTTCAGAAGTAACCTTACACAAGGGCCTGTAATCTCAGTGTCTTGGGAGGCTGAGGCAAGAGGATTCCATATTCAAGGCCAGCCTCATCAATTTAACAAGACTGTCTTAAAACAAAAACTAAAAAGGTCTGGGGATATGGGTCAGTGGTAAAACACTTCTGGGTTCAATTCCTGGTACCAAAACACAAAACAAAACAAAACAAAAGTTTTATGAAGTAATGGAAAGAATATTGAAATGTGAGAAGACCTGTGTTTAAATTCTTGATTTGTCACTTTCTAACAGGGTTTTTTTGACAAATCACATTAACTTAGTATATTAAGTTATAGTACTGTTGGACAGAACAAATGAGAGTAGTGTATATAAACCATTTTATGCTGTAAATTTTATACAGCTAAATGGATACTATTGTTTTTTTAAAGGAAAATGGAATTTTTAAAGTGTAGCAAGTGTTTAGATCCTTAAGTTTTTGGTTAGTCCTAGCTTTATTGTTTTCTGCACCTGCTGTGTTTCAAATTGTAACTCCCTGTAGGAACATTTTTCAGATCCCCACTTAGTTCTAATCTTAGTAAAGCTGCTTATGAACATTTTAAATATTGCAGTTGTTAAAACCTGTCTTCCCCTAGAGAATGTAACATTTCTTCACATAGCATTTGAAAACATTCATGTATACCCTCATGCATGCATAAGCTGTTTCTTTTACAGCAACTTTTTCAAAATAATAAAGTATCTTACTCTGCTTATATGGCAGATATGCAAATATTTTCCTTTATAAACTTAGTTTTAAATAGTTCATGTTAAGGTCATATGGTAGATCTGAAATATATAGAAATACTTAATGAGTTTTTGTTTTGTTTGCCTTTGGTGTTAATTTTAAGGACGCCCCCCCTTTAAATTGATAACACTGCAAGTCAACATATCAGTATTATAGTATTACATAGATTACCAAAGTATTTGTAACCTTGAAAATAAAGACAGTGATAATCAGATAACATTTGGTGAGTACTTAGAATATCTGAGTATTCTAAGTGCAGTGGTTTTTTTTTTTTTTTTTTTTTGGTACCGGGGATTGAACTCAGGGGCACTTGACCACTGCGCCACATCCCCAGCCCTTTTTTGTGTTTTTATGAGAGACAGGGTCTCACTGAGTTGCTAAGTGCCTCGCCATTGCTGAGGCTGGCTTTGAACTCGTGATCCTCCTGCCTCAGCCTCCCAAAGTGCTGGGATTACAGGCGTGCGCCACTGCGCCCAGCTCTAAGTGCAGTGTTTTATATGATTTTTAACTTTATAAAACATACTATTATTATTCTGACATATGGCAGAGGAAACTGAACTGTAAATAGTTATGGTGATGTTAGATGTTTACCAACTTACCAATTAAGTAACAGAGTCCGTTGTCCCCTTTCTTTCTTTTTTTTTTTAATATTTATTTATTTTAGTTGTCCACAATGCCTTTATCTTTTAATTTATTTTTTGTGGTGCTGAGGATCGAACCAGGTTGCACACGTGCTAGGGAAGCGCTCTACCGCTGAGCCACATAACCATACAAATGTTTTTGGTTCAAAAACATTTGTATGGTTATATGTTAGGCAATGTTTTATTTAAAAAAATGAAACCAAATATGCACTTATTTTTTCCCATTGGGGGTTGGAGTTTTCGAAGTGCCAACCTTTTCATATTACTTTTTTTTAATTAATTTTTTTGTAGTTGTAGATGGATAGAATGCCTTTATTTTATTTGTTTCATTTTTATGTGGTGCTTAGGATTCAACCTAGTGCCTCACACATGTAAGGCAGGTGCTCTGCCACTGAGCTACTGCCCCTTCATATTACTTTGTTACAGTTATTAGGTTGTAGTGAATTTACTGTGCTCCAGTCCCTCATTACCTTATTTCTCCTTGTCATTCTTGTCAGCATACTTTGGCAGGAAAACAGTTTATAATTCTTAATTATTCTGGCCAGAAGAGCTACCATGACATGTACTACTATCTTAAACCATTGTAGAGTGTGTTTTCCTTTGAATGCCCTGAAATATACAGTAGTCCTGGATTCTTATGCTTAGTATAGGAGGAGCTAGGTTTATGTTGGAAAGTGTGTGGGAAAGAGAATAAGTGAGGTGGCAGATCAGGACTTAAAATAACACCTAAACAGTTCAATCCTGGTGTGAGGTCCTGGAAGTGACAATTTTATTTATTTATTTTTTCACAATCTGAAGCCATTTTATTACCTTAATTACAAAGCTTTACCAAAAGAAGTTGACTGCTAGAATTTTATTAACATACATTTTTATAATTAATTCTGCATTATGTGGTATCTGAACTTCAGAAAACATACTGAAAATATTAGCTTTAAATAAGACAAATAAGACAAAACTGCAAATTAAATCAATAGAAATTTGATCAATTTTTTTTTTTTTTTTTTTTTTTTTTTTGGTATTTCACAAGTATAATTTTGGAAGGGCTATTTGACAAATTTGAGCATTAACTGCCAACTCTGTAGACATGTTTAACAAAAAAGGCATTTACTCTTGGCCCTTTTAATACAGGCAAAATGTCCTATTGTGTAACAAATGCTAGAGATTCAGTAGCAGATTTGAGGGTATAGTATTAAAGGAATAAGATGTTTTCTTTCAAATGCCATTAATTGATAAATAGCATAATACAAGCAATACATCAATGGCTATCATGACCACCAGTGATTTGTAGAATAAAATCTACAGACCAACCTACCTAGAAGGCTGAAATTAGTAAAACAGTATTCAAATTGGTGTTTTTAATCCTTAAATTTAACAATCATAGAGATTCCTTTGATCCCAATTTTACAAGATAGGGTGGGGAATTGGGGAGAAGAGACAGAAGACTGGCAGCAGTGCACGCTGAGTTAAGAGTTGGGACAGTGGCTCATATTAGTCATTATCCAGATTAGGATGATATTTTAGAAAATGTGAAATGTCTTAAATTTTGGCATATTGGGAAGGATATTAAGGATGAATAATTCATTAGCTCTAAACAAAAATGGGTTTCAGGAAGGAAATGAAAAGTGGGAGAAATATGCTTGAATGCTGGGGAATGTGAAAAGGCTACTGGAGGTGTACTGCTTTGGTGACCACTCAGAAATGCTCTTCCCATATGCTACCTGCTCCTGATCACCAAACACCAATTTTAGAGCACAATTTAAGTACATACTACATTTCAACTTTGATAAAAGTATACTATATTTGTACTGTGTAAGAACATAAGTCTGATTTAGTAAAAAGTACCAATAAATATTAGAGGTATACTTTTGTTACATCAAGTAAAAAGAGCAACAAATTCCCACTGCTGAAGTAATAACAAGTAGAGGCCCTACAGGTCCACCTTGATGAATAGTTTAGACATTTTTAGGTCAGCAGCACAAGATTATTGAACAATTTTGTAGACTACAATGTAGTCAACAATTTTAAACTGTAATTGAAGTAGTGTTAAAACCACAATATATTTGGGTCAGGATAGAAGTGGCATTGTATGTGAATTAGAAATTGCTTCCTTTAGTATTCCTTCCCTGTAGGTTATTAATTATAGTTCTCCATAACTGCAAAAGAGTTTGGGCAGAAGAAAAGAAGTTTTGGAGATCACAGACTTACAATTGCAGAAGCAGTGATTATTGTAAACTCTTCTTTTTTTTTTTTTTTTTAATGATACTAATTTATTTTACTTTGTGTACTACTATTGAAACTACTTGTCATCCCTGCAATTAAGAGTTATTTTCATTCACCTAAGGCTAAAGTATGTGTCTATGATTTAAAAAGAAAGCAGTAAAAGTGAGATAGGGTGCTATTTGGATTAAGCTGTAAATAGTGCTTAGAATGTCACCAGGCTTATTCATAATTGTTATGACATGTTGAAGATTGGCTGTAATAGCTTGTAATAGTTTGTGGAAGAGGTGGTAAAATTAAAATACCTGCACTTTTTAAAATTTTGTAATATTTCTGGTAATTTAAAGATACAAAAATAGCATAATAAATTTAAATGTAAAGGAAGCTCCCATATACTTAATTTCCCCCATGTGAAGTCCTGTCTGTTTTTCTTTTCACTAGCTTTTCCAACAATGACTTTTCCCTTGCTGTAATCCTGTGTAAATATTTCTTCAAAGTTCACCTCAAGTGTGACCTATTCAATGAAGTCTGACCTTTTCCATGTTAACCCTGGTATGCATAGTGTGTAACAGTTAAGAGCATCTAAGTAGGAGTTGAAAAGATTGTGTACCATGAGGTAGAAATCTACCTTGAAATTTATTGAAAGGAAAATTAGACTTATACACTACACTGCTTGCCAAACAGATTTGATAAACTAGAAGCAAGAGTAACCTAACAAAATAATCATTTTAGGAAGATTAATCTAGTAGCAGCCTTGTAGAGCAAGGGGTCTCAAAGTGAGCTGTGAATTGCTAACTTATTTTACTTTTTCCCCTAGTTACTCTGTTAGATTTTTACTTGACTTTCAAATAGTTTACCTGTTTTCAAGAAAAGAAATGAGGTGGTGGCAGAATCTGTAATTATGGGTTTTTCTGCTTTTCAGGATTTGAGGGTTTAAACCTGACCCCTTGAATCTGTAAGGGTTTTCCACTGTTGACAGTGAAGTGAATGTACTGGCTGTTAGATTTCTACTTACAGCATTGGTAATTTTTTCAATTCCCACTGGTACAAATACAAGCAAAGCTCTCTAACCTTTTTCTCTGAGCTATTGCAGCCCTCTACTGGTTTATGGAGGTTGCAGCAATTTAGAACCATTCAGACCAGAACATCAATAAACTGAGTCAACTCACTTTCAGAATCATAGATCTTTAAAGTTGGCTATGCCAACCCTTTGGACTGCAGATGAGTGTTTTACATACCTACTTAACTTCTGGAGGGAAAAATGTCTCACTCTCTCACTCACAAACAGAAGATGATTGTAAATACAACTAATTATATTATTTATAAATTCTAAATGTGGTGTTAGAATGAGATCCCTTATACGGAGATGTTTCATACTGTGAAAAAACTTTTACACTTAATCTTTTGAGAATTTTGTGTTTTAAACATTTGAGGTATTGTTGATTACTATTAGAAGATAAATGCAACAGATAAACACTAATTGTTTCTTTAAATTATTTCCAAAGCATTTTTACCTCTTGCTGGAGCTAGAAGTTTAAGTCATTGTAGTCTCCTTGTTCTTGTTTACTTTTCCACTCTGTCTCACAATCTGGTTATACTTTTAAGTTGTCTCCTTGTCTGTCATTTAATTCCTCTTAAATTCAGCTTCCAGAGTTTCATCAAGGGCACCTTTCTAAACACTACCTGAATTATTTTACTATCTTTTTTTAAAGGCTTGTATTAGTTTTTGTTGCTGTTAGTTCAAATTACAGAGTGAAAATTTGTTTCATTAAGATTTTTCCTACTTTCTTTAGCTGCTACTGCTGCTGCTGCTTTTTTTTTTTTTTTTTTTTTTTTTTTTTAACTTCAGTTACCTCCGTTTTTTTTTTTTTTTGTTTGTTTTTTTTTTATCTCCCTTCAGTGTGGCTTGTTTTCTTCTGTGGGTGTGTGTCACAGCTGTGTACATGCTTATTCTTCCCCCATGTTAGCCTCATCCATATCTACCTGCCTTGTAGTCACCCTTAAGAGTCTTTTAGTGGTATCTCCTTTTCCTCACCCCTACCTCTACACTCAACAAACCAAGCTGGGTCATCCCTTTGTATTCTTATCACATTTCCTTAGCACTTATTTTTTCATATGGTAATTAACTTGTTTTTTGCCTCTTTAAAACCTCAGGCTAGGATTGTGTCTTGTTTATCCTAGTTCCATTATATGGGATATAGATGCTTAGTAAATGTCAAAAAAGAGTAACTACGTGAACAGATAGTAGCTTAAAGAAATACCCGTAGTTAAATAATTTAATGTCACAGACCATTCATTTTTACTGAAGTTTTGAGAAGAATTAAAATATTATTTATTAGGATACATTTGAGGAAAGGAAGGAGAGAGATAAAAAATGGTAGAATTTTAGGGCTGGGGCTGTAGCTCAGTGGCAGAGCACTTGCCTAACATGGGTGAGGCACTTGGTTAGATCCTCAGCACCACATAAACAAATAAAATAAAGGCATTCTGTCCATCTACAACTACAAAAAAATTTTTTAAATGGTAGAATTTTAGAGCTGGAATGAACCTCATTTAAAGGTGAGAAAACTAAAAACCCAGTTTACCAAAATTTCATGTCCTAAAACCTGTCCTATAATGCTTTTTTCTGCTTTGTTCATTTTTCCAAATATATTTTGTCTTAGACTTGGCTAGGATTAATAGATCTTGGTTGTTTATATTTGAAGCAATTGGACTGACTAAATATAATTCTATACTCTAGGCTTACTTTTGTGGAATTTTGAAGGCAATGTGCTCATAGAGCTAAACCAGATTGACCATTTATAAAGTAATTATCTGCTGTCCTCAATTTTCTGGCACATACCACATTTAGCAACACCAACCAAAAGCCTGTATTTTACTGGATTAAGCTTCTGTCCTGAATCTCTTGCTTCCTTCCTTATTCTGGTAATGGGTTTAAAAAACATGTAATTACCTTTTATTTCTTTCCTCTTGCCCTCTATATCTGTCTGAAGCAAACTGATACTTGCAGTCTTATATATTTTTTCTTGGATGTTGCCCAGAACACTGTAGTTCTTCAGAACAAACCAAGCAGAAATGAGCCCATATCATTTTTTGAATTTTTTATTTGTTGATTGTAAAAGTAGTACATGTGCATTCAAAAAACTCAAAACAATATAGACTCGATAAGGTAGACCATTAAATTTCTTTAAGAACTTTTAAGAACATTATTTTAGGACTTTCTTGAGGACAGTTTATTGTTAAGGATCGTACTTTGCTTTTTTTTTGGTGGTCACGGGGTTTCAAACACTAAGTAATCACATACTCTACCACTGAGCTACAATGCCAGCCCTGATGCTTACACTTCTTTGTTTTTTGCATGCTGTTGGTTAATTTCTGTGTTTGTTTGTTTGGTTGGTTTGTTTATTTATTTGTTTGTTAATATTACTAATTTCTTTTGTCTGGAATGCGATCATTAGATTCTTGTGGAGGAAATGTTATGGAATAGTTGCCAGAAAAGGTAGTTGTGAAAATTAATCACTACTTACTTTGAGAAGTTGTGATAGAGAAAGTCTGTTCCCCTTTGATAGACTGAATTTTTGTTTGAATGACTTAAATGGTTAAAGGAAAGAGGGAGTCCCATTAATATCCCAGAAGCAGGGACCTTTATTTTAAGACCCTTTGCATTATTTTTTTCAAAACTCATTTTCAAATGTGAGGAAGTTAAGTTGTTTGGTCTTTAAGGAAATACTAGTGTATATGACTAGTAACTTATTCTTTCTTCAAAATTTTGTTTTACTTTCTTCAAGTAGAATGTAAAATTCAATGTTGAAGGTCAACCAAAAAGTCAGTGGTAAATCTCAGAATAGAACTTTGTACTTCAAGCTCCTAGATCAAATCACAGAGAAAGTAATAGTCATGTTTCTAAGTGTATGTTTTTTGAGGGCCATTGAAATCTGTTACTATAATTTTATAGTTGCCTCTTTTCTTTTTCTTTTTTTTTTTTTTTTTCCCCAGATCAATTTTGGAGAAAGCATTTTTACCCCCAGAACTGCTGCACCTCAGTGGAAACTGGAACCAGGATAAAGTTAGGAACTCCCATTCCATGCTCAAAGTTTTATTTTACTTTCTTCAGGTAGAGTGTGAAATTGGTAGTAACTTAGAGGGCAGATTTGAATATATTTAATTATGTACCAATGACTATACTCAGATAATTTTATTTACTTTTCATAGCCTTATGAGTTGAACTTTATCATTTCATAATCCAAATAATGAAATTAATTTGTGTTTTGCATTCAGTTGCATTTAGAGTTCATGTGCTGGGGATTTCTGGACAAAATGGCAGAACTGGGAAAACGCCCTTTTTCAAATATGAAAATGCTAGAAAGAAAACATGTAAAAATACACAGCTGAGCTTGAAATCCAGAAAGGGTAATCTCTAGGTGCCTAAAATGAAAAGGAAATGAAAAGTGGTAGCAGTAAACAAAAATTGAAGCCAGGTCCCATGGGGAAAATGAACAGATGCTCCTTAGTGTGTACGCTTTAATGCAGTGGTCGAATCCACTGGCCTAGCAATGGCAGAGAGCTGAAACTAGGTTCCTTTGAGTAAAATCCCAGACCAGGAAGACTGAATTATTCATAAATGGGGTTTTTTTAAAAGGCCCATGTACCAGCCTGGGTTTATATTTCTTGGTATTTCTTCTTTCTGTTCTTTTATTTTCAATCATTTTTAGAGTCCATTTGTAGTCTCTTTTTTAAAAATGTGGCTAAATCCTGTTTATCCACCCTCAGAGACTTTTAACCTTTTGATTAGTAAGTTTTGTTTATTGTCATCATATATATATTGGAAAATTTTTTTCTATTTACTGATTTTTAAACACCTTCTGTCGCATAGATTATTGTTTTGTGTTTCAAAATCATATATTTGATTTATTTTATTGATACTGATTTTCCACAGATTTCCCCCCCCCCCCTTATTTTAGTTTGGCAGTGCACATACTTGTTTTACAAAATATATAAAGACTGGAAAACTCAACAATCAGCAACTAATGCAATTAAAAATTAACAGAACACATAAAACCGGTATTTCATTGAAGAGGATAATCAAAAGGCAAATAAACATGAAAAAATACCCAGCATTATTTGTTGGTAGAGAATTTCACAGTAAAACCATAATGGGGTACCTAAGAGATTGCCTGTGGTACGTGTGTGTGTGTGTGTGTGTGTGTGTGTGTATGTGTGTGTGTGTGAGTAATGTATGTATTATTTTTGTTTGCAAAATAACAAGTGTCAAATAATAAAATAAATCTATTGCTGAGTACCATATGATAAAGATAGAATGAACAATTGCAGCAAAAGCATTCCAACAATCTTCTGAGTCTGACAGCAGGACTATTCAACCATTTTCTAAAACATTACATCATGGAAACTATCATTTACTCAGTTTTCCACTGACCTTCATGTCAGGTGTTTTTTGTTTTGTTTTGTTTTTGTTTTTGTTTTTTTTTTTTTAACAATATCAATATCAATAATTAACTTAAATATAAATGATCTATATATTGTAATTAAAAGGTCTAAATGTTCAATGTGTAAAAAGCAAACAATAACTATGCTCTATACATGTCACACTTTAAATATTAATATACTAGTAGGTTAAAGGCAAAAGAAAGGGAAAATAAGCATGAGAAATCTGAAGTAGAGCTATTAATATAAAATAAATTTTAAGAAAAAGTATTTTCAGAGAGAAAGGGGAACATTTTATAACCATAATAGGGGAACTTCCACTTTGAGAAATGTGTCATTAAATGATTTCATCATTGTATGAATGTCATAGAGTGTGTTATACAATCCTGGGTGGTATTGCCTTCTACACACCTAGGCTGTATTATAATCTTATGGTACCACTGTTGTATCTGCCTTATCTTATTGACCAGTGTATCTTTTTTGTGTGTGTGTGTGGTACCAGGGATTGAACTCAGTGGCACTCGACCACTGGGTCACATCCCCAGACCTTTTTTGTATTTTATTTAGAGACAGGGTCTCACTGAGTTGCTAAGTGCCTCACCATTGCTGAGGCTGGCTTTGAACTCATGATCCTCCTGCCTCAGCCTCCCAAAGTGCTGGGATTACAGGCGTGCGCCACCGCGCCCGGCTTATGTTTTTTTTTTTTTTTTTTTTTTTTCCCCAGATCAATTTTGGAGAAAGCATTTTTACCCCCAGAACTGCTGCACCTCAGTGGAAACTGGAACCAGGATAAAGTTAGGAACTCCCATTCCATGCTCAAAGTTTTATTTTACTTTCTTCAGGTAGAGTGTGAAATTGGTAGTAACTTAGAGGGCAGATTTGAATATATTTAATTATGTACCAATGACTATACTCAGATAATTTTATTTACTTTTCATAGCCTTATGAGTTGAACTTTATCATTTCATAATCCAAATAATGAAATTAATTTGTGTTTTGCATTCAGTTGCATTTAGAGTTCATGTGCTGGGGATTTCTGGACAAAATGGCAGAACTGGGGAAAACGCCCTTTTTCAAATATGAAAATGCTAGAAAGAAAACATGTAAAAAATACACAGCTGAGCTTGAAATCCAGAAAGGGTAATCTCTAGGTGCCTAAAATGAAAAGGAAATGAAAAGTGGTAGCAGTAAACAAAAATTGAAGCCAGGTCCCATGGGGAAAATGAACAGATGCTCCTTAGTGTGTACGCTTTAATGCAGTGGTCGAATCCACTGGCCTAGCAATGGCAGAGAGCTGAAACTAGGTTCTTGAGTAAAATCCCAGACCAGGAAGACTGAATTATTCATAAATGGGGTTTTTTAAAAGGCCCATGTACCAGCCTGGGTTTATATTTCTTGGTATTTCTTCTTTCTGTTCTTTTTTATTTTCAATCATTTTTAGAGTCCATTTGTAGTCTCTTTTTTTAAAAATGTGGCTAAATCCTGTTTATCCACCCTCAGAGACTTTTAACCTTTTGATTAGTAAGTTTTGTTTATTGTCATCATATATATATTGGAAAATTTTTTTCTATTTACTGATTTTTAAACACCTTCTGTCGCATAGATTATTGTTTTGTGTTTCAAAATCATATATTTGATTTATTTTATTGATACTGATTTTCCACAGATTTCCCCCCCCCCCCTTATTTTAGTTTGGCAGTGCACATACTTGTTTACAAAATATATAAAGACTGGAAAACTCAACAATCAGCAACTAATGCAATTAAAAATTAACAGAACACATAAACCGGTATTTCATTGAAGAGGATAATCAAAAGGCAAATAAACATGAAAAAATACCCAGCATTATTTGTTGGTAGAGAATTTCACAGTAAAACCATAATGGGGTACCTAAGAGATTGCCTGTGGTACGTGTGTGTGTGTGTGTGTGTGTGTGTGTGTGTGTGTGTGTGTGTGAGTAATGTATGTATTATTTTTGTTTGCAAAATAACAAGTGTCAAATAATAAAATAAAATCTATTGCTGAGTACCATATGATAAAGATAGAATGAACAATTGCAGCAAAAGCATTCCAACAATCTTCTGAGTCTGACAGCAGGACTATTCAACCATTTTCTAAAACATTACATCATGGAAACTATCATTTACTCAGTTTTCCACTGACCTTCATGTCAGGTGTTTTTTGTTTTGTTTTGTTTTTGTTTTTTTTTTTTAACAATATCAATATCAATAATTAACTTAAATATAAATGATCTATATATTGTAATTAAAAGGTCTAAATGTTCAATGTGTAAAAAGCAAACAATAACTATGCTCTATACATGTCACACTTTAAATATTAATATACTAGTAGGTTAAAGGCAAAAGAAAGGGAAAATAAGCATGAGAAATCTGAAGTAGAGCTATTAATATAAAATAAATTTTAAGAAAAAAGTATTTTCAGAGAGAAAGGGGAACATTTTATAACCATAATAGGGGAACTTCCACTTTGAGAAATGTGTCATTAAATGATTTCATCATTGTATGAATGTCATAGAGTGTGTTATACAATCCTGGGTGGTATTGCCTTCTACACACCTAGGCTGTATTATAATCTTATGGTACCACTGTTGTATCTGCCTTATCTTATTGACCAGTGTATCTTTTTTGTGTGTGTGTGTGTGGTACCAGGGATTGAACTCAGTGGCACTCGACCACTGGGTCACATCCCCAGACCTTTTTTGTATTTTATTTAGAGACAGGGTCTCACTGAGTTGCTAAGTGCCTCACCATTGCTGAGGCTGGCTTTGAACTCATGATCCTCCTGCCTCAGCCTCCCAAAGTGCTGGGATTACAGGCGTGCGCCACCGCGCCCGGCTTATGTTTTTTTTTTTTTTTTTTTTTTAATTGCTTCTAGGACTATCCTCCTCTTAATCTTAACTAATATATTCCTTTGACTTATTCATTCCATTATTTACCTAAACTGTAGAGTTTTTTGCTTTAGTCATTAAATATTCATATCCTGTATTTCTTTTAGGTTCTTTATAATTATATAATTCCGGGTTCTTTTTTTTTTTTTTTTTTTTTTTTTTTGTGGTACCGGGGATTGAACTCAGGGGCACTTGACCACTGGGGCACATCCCCAGCCCTTTTTTTGTATTTTATGAGAGACAGGGTCTCACTGAGTTGCTAAGTGCCTCGCCATTGCTGAGGCTGGCTTTGAACTCGCGATCCTCTTGCCTCAGCCTCCCAAAGTGCTGGGATTACAGGCGTGCGCCACCGCGCCCGGCTTCCGGGTTCTTATTATCAATCTTTTGTCTCTTTGAGGATTTTAAATGTCTTTTTATAATTCTTCATGTGTTTGTTACTTTACTTCATACAGTATAGATGGTTTAGTTTAAATTTAAATTTTAAGTTCAGTGAGAAATCAATAAAATTCAAGCAGAGCAGTGATATATCAGATAGTCTTTTTTTTGAAAAAATATTTATTTATTTGTTTTAGTTGTACACAATGCCTTTATTTTTACGTGGTGCTGAGGATCGAACCCGGGCCGCGCATGTGCTAGATGAGCGCTCTACCGCTGAGCCACAACCCCAGCCCCTCAGATATTTAGTTTTAAAAAATCATTCTGGCTACTAACTATAAAGTTGGGGGTAATTGGGGAGTACAAGCAAGAACAAAAGCAGGGAGATAATTTGGAAAGACTTTGTAATAGTTTGTTAAAGAAGTGGTTGTGATTAGGGTAGTAGCATTTGAGATGGGAAGGCATGGATTTTATTGGGCCTATTTTTAATTAATTTTTTGGTACTGAGAAGTGAACCTAAGGGCACTTGACCACTGAGCCACATCCCCAACCCTTTCTATGTTTTATTTTGGGACAGGATCTTGCTGAGTTGCTTAGGGTCTTCACTGTGTTGCTGAGACTGCCTTTGAACTCATGATCCTCTTGCCTTAGCCTTCTGAACTGCTGGGATTACAAGCATGCACCACCATGCCCAGCTGGCCTATTTTTTAGGATGGAATTAGCATTTGTGAATTTTTTATTCAAGTAATGATGGATATTGATGCCATTTATTGAAATGGAGAAAATGGATGGGTCAGTGTGGAATTCCCTGTAGTCTTTTTTGGTTTGATAGACCTATTAAACATCCATGTAAAGATGTCAAGGAGACAGATGTACAAGTGTGGCGTTTTAGAGAAGTTCTTGAACTAGAGGTACCAATTTGGATGTCAGTAGCATATAGTAGTAAAGTCACAAGACTGAGTTTTCTAACTCACACATTTAAAGGTGCTCAGGCATCCCTCACATTTAGAAGTTCTGTAAAAGAGGAGAAATGGGGAAAAGAAAAACAAAACAGAACAAACACAGCTTCTTTTTGAAGGCTCATTCTGTCATCTGCATAATTTTCAGCATAAACGTGTACCATAATTTGTTTGCTCATATTCTTACAAATGGATATTTAAGTCCCTGTTGTCTCCCTCCCCACAATGACCCTAGAATTTGGGCATGATAATAACACTTCCTTGAATGCCTTTGACTGTTTATCTTACGTGTTTGTATAAATATAATGGTAGGATAAATTTCTAGAAGTTGAATTACTAGGACAAAGACCATGCATTTTTATTTTGATGGTTTCTGCCAAATTCCTCTCCAAAGAGGATATCCAGAATTTCTTCTCTGTTATGAGAATGCTAGTTTTCCTGAATGCTTGCCAACACAGCCTAAATCTTTGTCAAAAATTTAAGTGAGAAATTGTGTCATTTTTTTATAGTTTTAAAATTATGAGTTTGAATTCTGTGTGTTTTACTCAACATTTTTTATTTCTTTTACTTAGGTACCAATCTTTTATTATTGTCAAATTAATTCTTTTTTTTTTTTTTTTTTTTCCCCCTTTGGTATCGGGGATAGAATTCAGGGGCACTTGACCACTGGGCCACATCCCCAGCCTTTTGTGTATTTTATTAGAGGCAGTGTCTCACTGAGTTGCTAAGTGCCTCATCATTGCTGAGGCTGGCTTTGAACTTGCTATCCTCCTGCCTCAGCCTCTGAAGTGCTGGGAATACAGGCGTGTACCACCATGCCTGGCTGCTGCTGCTGCTGCTGCTGCTGCTTCTTCTTCTTCTTCTTTTTTTTTTTTTTTTTTTTTTGTTTTGTTTTGTTTTGTTTTGTGCTGGGGATTGAACTCAGGGGCACTTGACCACTGGGACACATCCCTAGCCCTTTTTTGTATTTTATTAGAGAGAGGGTCTCACTGAGTTGCTAAATGCCTTGCCATTGCTGAGGCTGGCTTTGAATTCATGATCCTCCTGCCTCAGCCTACCAAGTGCTGGGATTACAGGTATGTGCCACCCCACCTGGCTTCAAATTAATTATGAAATTTATTTGGTGAGAATTGTCAAAATCATATTTTTAGTATTTTTTAATTCTAAGTTGTTATAAATGACAGCAGAATGCATTGCATTTCATATTATGCTTACAGAGCACATTTTTACATGTCTCTGGCTGTATACAAAATATATTCACACCAATTGTGTCTTCATACGTGCACTTAGGGTAATGATATCCATCTCATTCTACCATTTTTTTTTTTTTTCATCCTTTTGCCTCCTCCCTTCCCCTCCCTCCCCATTGGCCTTTCTAGTGTTCCTCTAATCCTCCTATGCTCCCAGTCCCAACCCCACTGTGAATTGGTCTCCTTATATCAGAGAAAACATTTGGCATTTGGAGTTTTGAGATTGGCTAACTTCATTTAGCATTATATTCTTCAACTTCATCCATTTACCTGCGAATGCCATGATTTTATTCTCTTTTATTGCTGAGTAGTACTCCATTGTGTATATATACCACATTTTTTTTTATCCGTTCATCTACTGAAGGGCATCTAGGTTGGTTCCACAGTTTAGCTATTGTGAATTCTGCTAAGTGGCTGTGTCACTGTAATATGCTGTTTTTAAGTCCTTTGGGTATAGACCAAGGAGTGGGATAGCTGGGTCATAAGGTGGTTCCATTCCAAGTTTTCCAAGGTATCTCCATACTGCTTTCCATATTGGCTGCACCATTTTGCAGTCCCACCAACAATGTATGAGTGTGCCTTTTTCCTCACATCCTCTCCAACATTTATTGTTGTTTGTGTTCTTAATAGCTGCCATTCTGACTGGTGTGAGGTGAAATCTTAGAGTGGTTTTGATTTGCATTGTCAGAGATGTTGAACATTTTTTCATGTATTTGTTGATTGATTGTATATCTTTTTCTGAGAAGTGTCTTCAGTTCCTTGGCCCATTTATTGATTGAGTTATTTGTTTTTTTGGTGTTAAGATTTTTGAGTTCTTTATATATTCTGGAGATTAGTGCTCTATCTGATGTGCATGTGGTGAAAATTTGTTCCAAATCAGTAGGCTCTTTATTCACCTCACTGATTGTTTCTTTTGCTGAGAAGAAGCTTTTTAGTTTGGATCTATCCCACTTATTGATTCTTGATATTAATTGTTGCGTTACAGGAGTCTTATTAAGGAACTTGGGGCCTAATCCAACATGTTGGAGATTAGAGCTTATTTTCTCTTCTATTAGGCATATTGTCTCTGGTTTAATTCCTAGATCCTTGATCCACTTTGAGTTGAGTTTTGTGCATGGTGAGAGATAGGGGTTTAATTACATTTTGTGGCATATGGATTTCCAGTTTTCCCAGCTATATTTTCTCCAATGTACATTTTGGCACTTTTGTCTAATATAAGGTAACTGAAATTATATGCGTTAATCTCTGTGTCTTCTATTCTGTACCATTGGTCTACCAGTCTATTTTCATGCCAATACCATGCTGTTTTTGTTACTATTGCTCTGTAGTATAATTTAAGGTCTGGTATAGTGATGCCACCTGCTCCGTTCTTCTTGCTAAGGATTGCTTTAGCTATTCTGGATCTCTTATTTTTCCAGATGAATTTCATGACTGCTTTTTCTATTTCTATGAGAAATGTCATTGGAATTTTGATTGGAATTGCATTAAATCTGTATAGCGCTTTTGGTAGTATGGTCATTTTGACCATATTAATTCTGCCTATCCAAGAACAAGTTAGATCTTTCCATCTTTTAAGGTCTTCTATAATTTCTTTCTTTAGTGTTCTGTAGTTTTCGTTATAGAGGTCTTTCACGTCTTAAGTTGATTCCCAGGGTTTTTGTTTGTTTGTTTGTTTGTTTTTTATGCTATTGTAACTGGGGTAGTTTTCCTTATTTCTCTTTCAGAGGATTTTTCACTGATATATAGAAATGCCTTTGATTTGTGGGTGTTGATTTTGTATCCTGCTACTTTGCTGAATTCATTTATGAGTTCTAGAAGTTTTCTGGTGGAATTTTTTGGGTCTTCTAGGTATAGAATCATATCATCAGCAAATAGTGATAATTTGAGTTCTACTTTACCTATCTGTATTCCTTTGATTTCTTTTGTCTTTCGTATTGCTCTGGCCAGTGTTTCAAGAACTGTGTTAAATAGAAGTGGTGAAAGAGGGCATCCCTGTCTTGTTCCAGTTTTTAGAGGGAATGCTTTCAATTTTTCTCCATTTAGAATGATGTTGGCCTGGATCTTAGCATAGATAGCTTTTATGATGTTGAGATATGTTCCTGTTATCCCTAGTTTTTCTAGTGTTTTGAACATGAAGTGGTGCTGTATTTTGTCGACCGCTTTTTCTGCATCTATTTAGATGATCTTATCGTTCTTATCTTCAAGTCTATTGAAGTGATGAATTACATTTATTGATTTCCATATGTTGAAACAACCTTGTAGCCCTGGAATGAACCCCATTTGATTGTGGTGTGCTGTCTTTTTTATATATTTTTGTATTCGATTTACCAAAATTTTATTGAGAATTTTTGCATCTATGTTCATTAGAAATATTGGTCTGAAGTTTTCTTTCTTTGATGTGTCTTTGCCTGGTTTTGAGATCAGGGTGACATTGGCCTCATAGAATGAGTTTGGAAGTGCTCCCTCTTTTTCTATTTCCTGAAATAAATTGAAGAGTATTGATATTAGTTCTTCTTTAAAGGTCTTGTGGAACTCGGCTGTGTATCCATCTGGTCCTGGGCTTTTCTTGGTTGGTAGGCTTCTGATGGCATCTTCTATTTCATTGCTTGAAACTGATCTGTTTAAATTGTGTATATCATCCTGCTTCAATTTGGGCAAATCTTACGACTCTAGAAATTTGTTGATGCCTTTGGTCTTTTGTATTTTATTGGAGCACAAGTTTTCAAAATAATTTCAAATTATCTTCTGTATTTCCTTAGTGTCTGTTGTGATATTTTGTCAAGATCATTTTGAAAAAGAAAAATGGGGAGGGACTAAAATCAGTATGAGAAAACAATAGTGTAGTATTGAAACATAATGGAGAGAAGAATAGAACAGAATAGAAAGCCCAGAAAATAATTACATAAAGGAATAAGATTGTGATTTTCAAAGTTGGCATTATAGAGAAATAAATGGGAATAATTAAACATTAAAAGAAAGTAAAGTAATAAGAGTGTATTTTCTGGTCTAGGGGTAGAGAACATTAAAATGTAAAAGCAAAGGTCTTAAGAAAATTACAGACATGTATCAGTATTATTGATAATATCGGAAGGATGGATGTGTCCCAGTCAGCATTTTGTTACTGTTACCAGAACACTCAACGGGTGTGAGTGTTTTGGTAACAGTAACAAGAGGGAAATTTTTTATTTTGGTGAAGGTTCCTGAGGTTTAGGCCATGGTCGGCTGAGTCCATTGCTCTGGGCCCAAGATGAGACAGTAAGTCAGGGTATAAGGGTGTGGTGTGGAGGGAAGCTTCCATGGCAGCCAGGAAGCAGAGGGAAAGAGCAGTTAACCACCCTGTTAGTTTGTTCAAACTAGGATGGACTGATTAGGTTACAGTTCTTGCCACCCAATCATTTTATCTGCAAACATTCACACAGTAACACAGGAACTTTTGGGAAACACTTTGTATCCAAACCTTAAATGGAAACAATCTAAATACCCTTTGATGAATGGAATGGATAGGTAAAATGTGTTCTATACATACAATGGAATATTACCTAACCTTAAAAAAGGAAAGAACACAGAAATTCAATTTTGTAGCATATGTCAGAACTTTGAAGTTGAGTGCATTAAGCCAGTTACAGGGGCTGGGAGAAAGGAAGATGAAAAAGTCTGGAGATAGATCGTGGTGATGGTTGTGGAACAGTGTGGCTATACCTAATACCACAAAACTATGTAGTTAAAATATTTTTAAAATGGTAAGTTATGCTATCTGTATTTAAACACAAATTTAAAACAATGTAACAAAAATTACAGTATAGATTTTTTTTCTTTTCATAAGCAAATAGGAAAATGATGATTACCACAGTAGGCAAATTGTAAGGTGTATTAACAAAATTCTGAATAGGTAAAACAGAATAAGTGCATGAATTAGGGTGGGAAAAGTTTTGATAGTGAGATGTTAACTTAAGCATTCACCAGAGTGTGCAATGGGATATAGATGTGGGTTTCAGAGTATATCAGGCCTGGGCGATAGGACTGTAGTTAGAAATAACCACTGTGTTAAAATTAAAAATAAATAAATTAAAAATAACCACTGAGACAGAAAGTCAACATAAAGTGACTGGAAGGCATGTAGATACTCTTGAAAGGGTGTAGAGAGTTATTGCTTAATGATTCCTAAGCCATCAAAATTATCTAGGGAGGTTTTTTTCATTTTTATTTATTTATTTTTTTTAGTGAACTTTTCACTTCAGAATAGTTTTAGATTTATAGAAAAATTGCAGAGTTTTCTACATATCATACCAGTTTTCTCTGTTCTTAATAATTTGCATTAATAGGGTAAATTTGTCACAAATGATAAATTAATATTTATACGTTATTATTAGCCAAAGTCTGTATTTCCTTCAGATTTTTAAAAAATATTTATTTATTTACTTTAATTGTACACAATACAATGCATTCATGTTGTACGTGGTACTGAGGATAGAACCTGGGCTGCACACATGCGCGGTGAGCGCTCTGCCGCTGAGCCACAACCCCAGCCCCTCCTTCAGATTTATTGAGGTTCTTTTTCTGTTCTAGCATCCCATCCAAGATGCGACATTACCTTTAGTAACCATGTTGTGTTAGGTTTCTCTTGGCTATAGTATTTTCTCAGTCTTATCTTGAAAGTTTTAAGGAGTATTTATTAGATATTTGTAGAATGACCCACTATTGGAATTTGTGTTAGTTTTTTTTTTTTAATATTATTTGCTTTTAGTTGTACACAATGCGTTTATTTTTATGTGGTTCTGAGGATCGAACCCAGGCCGTGCACGTACTAGGCGAGCACTCTACTGCTGAGCCACAACCCCAGCCCCTGTCTTAGGTTTTTTCCCCCATGATTAGACCGGGGTCATGGGGAGGAGGATTACATGGGTAAAATTGTCATTTTCATCAAATCAAGAGTATATACTATCAATATGACTTAGCACCATTGATTTTAACTTTGATCACCTGGCTGAGACAATGTATTTCTTAGGTCTCTCCACAGTACTGTTACTCTCCATTCCTTGCCTTTCCATACTGTATTCTTTGAAAGGAAGTAACTATACTCAGCCCACACTTAACAGAGTGGGGACTTATATGCTCCACCTCCTTAGGAGCAGAATACCTACATAAACTAGCTGTACTTCATGCAAGATTTATCTGTTCTCTCCATTTATTTATTCAATCATTTATGTCACTGTGGACTCATAACATCTTGGTCTGTAATCTGATAGTACTTTACTTGTTCTGTTGTTCAAAATTTTTTCTTTACCCAGTGTGGCCTCTTTCAGTTGATATCTGTGTGCCTTTGATAATGTCACCATTGTTGTGTTTTATATATTTATGCATACTTTTGAGCACCTCCTTACTTTCTATCAGTATAAGATTCTGTAGTCTCATCTTGTACAATCGTGCTTTAGTGTTATTTCTCCAGGGGACCCTTTTATTAGAGAAAGGTGTTGATAATGGCTATGGTTTGACTATTTGATTTATCCTCCAAGGGTTCATGTTTGAAAGATTGGTCTGCATTGTGTTGATATTAAGAGGTGATAGGACCTTTAAAAGGTAGAACCTAATGGGAATTAGGTGACTGTGTGTGGTGTCCTTGGAAGGGACTAAAGTGGTTCTCATGGGACCAGAGTTAGTTCTAAAGAAAGTGAGTTGCAAGAGCAAGGCTGACCCGTGAAATCACTTTATCTTCCTCTCTGACAATGTGTTTCTCTTTCTCTTTCACATGTGCTCCCCTTTTAGGCTGAGAGCCTAAAGGCGATGGCATGCACACATACACCACTACCACCACCAGCAGCTCCATATAGTTTGATCCAGTATTCTGAAATGAAGCTAGGAATCTCCATCTTTTAAAAAAGTGCTCTTGCTTCTTGTAACCAGGCAAGCTTGAATTGCAGGAGCCTAAAAGCAGAGCTTTTTAAAATTAGAGAAAAAATTAAAATGTTCTAGAAGTAGTAATGCAAATTCAAGGAGCACCTCATCCAAAAAAATAAAAAAATAAGTAAATAAAAAGGTACCACACCTTTGAACCTCCAGCCTCAATTCTTTATAAGTACCAGCCTTAGATCTCATTGTAGGGATTAAAAAAAAAAAAAAAAGTGGACATGTAGTAAGAAAGATCTGCGTCCAAGATGTGCATCTTGCTGTAGAGTTATTGCTGCTTATAGCTTTCAGATGGTATTGGAAAGTAATATGTGTGCATGCTAATTCTATATTCATATCTATAAATATTGTATGTAACCATCTGCATCTATATATTAAACCAAACATGAGTTTATATTAATACCTCCAGCTGTAATCCCATACTATATTCTAGCATTCTCCTGACTTCCCTAGTTTTAACTTTCCACTCCCAAAGTGACAAATCTGGCTCATACCATTCAACATGCATTTATTCAGTTGTTCATTCCTAGTATACACATGTATAGTGGTTTCAGAATTATTAAACCTGTACCTTCCCAGAAACTTTTTTTTATTGAAATAAAATTGACATAACATAATTCACTGTTTTGAAGTACATTTCAGTGGTTTTTAGTGTATTTACAATGATGTGTGACTGTCACCACTAATTCCAGAACATTTTGTCACCTTCAAAAAAAAAAAAATCTCGTGCCCATCAAACAGTTCCCCTTTCCACTACTCACCAGCAGCCACTAAGTTGGCTTTTTAGAAAGTGATTTTCTTCTCTCTCTCTCTCTCTCCCCCCTGCTACACACACCACCATCACCACTAGCAGCAGCTCTATATAGTTTGATCCAGTATTCTGAAATGAAGCTAGGAATCTGTATCTTTAAAAAAGTGTTCTTGCTGCTTATAACCAGGCATGCTTGAATTATCAAGTAGCAGGAGCCTAAAAGCATAGCTATTTAAAATTTGAGAAAATATTAAAATGTTCTAGAAGTAGTGATGCAAATTCGAAGAGCACCTCATCAAAACTAAAAACAATGCCAGCAAAGTTTGAAGATCATTAAAGATTGCTTAGCAAGGACCTGGGTTCAATCCTTAGAATCACAAAATAATACAAAAATAATTTTTAAAAGGACAAAATCAGAACACACCAAAACTAAAAAATACTACATATTAAAACTTACCCTGAAATCTAAGCACAGATGCATGCAACAAGCTGACAATTCATAAACTGGTTTCTTTCCCTCATTTTTTTTTTTTTTTTTTTTTTGCTGGCATTGTTTTTAGTTTTGATGTTATACCACACACCCAGCTCTCCTTGTTGTTCTCCCACCTCCTTAATTTTTATAAAAAATTTTATGTACAGACCTGTCAAACCCCAATATTCCAGGTCCCAATACCTTGGTCAAAATGCACTCTTACAGGATCAGTGCTAATTGACTAGTAGCTAGCTATGGATTTGTTGTAAAGCTAAATGTACCTGATAGCTTTGTTGGGAAAGATTTGTTGACAGAACATTCTGCCTTTGTTTTTTTTTTGGGGGGGGGACTGGTGTATTTCACTTAGTGTGACATTCTCCATTTCCATCCATTTACTGGCAAATGCCGTAATTTTCATTCTTTATGGCTGAGTAGTAGTCCATTATGTACATATACCACATTTTTTGTATTCGTTCATCTGTTGAAGGGCACTTAGGTCAGTTCCATAGCTTGGCTACTGTGAATACCTGCTATAAACATTGAAGTGGCTACATCACTGTAGTATGTAGATGCTAATCCACGTCAAGGGTAGGGATGATTAGAAGTTCATTGGACTAGACAAAAGGGAATGAAGGGAAAGGAGGGTACATGAAAATAGGAAAGACAGAAGAATGAGTCAGATGTATCTTTTCTTATATATGAATACATGACTAAAATGTAATTCCATATCATGCGGAACTGCAATAATGGGCTCCTAATTGGAACAAGTTATTCTATGTATGAATAATATGTCAAAATTCACTCTACTGTCACATATATATAGAAAGAACAAATAAATTTTAAAAAGAAAGATTTACAGACAGACTTTTATTTTGATCCCTTCTTTCCTTTAAAATAGAAGCTAAAGGATAATCCTAGTACTTTGTGAGACTCCCATGAAAAGTCTTCGGGTTGAACCTAAAACAAGAAGATGGAGTGATTAGAACCAACAAAATAACAATGGTTAAAGCATTGACTTTGAAGGCCCGGCACTCAGTAAATGCAGAGGACTATAAAAGTAATCTTCAAATATTTTTTTTTCTATAGTTCATAGAGAAATACTTTTTTTTTTTTTTTTTTTTTTTTTTTTTTTTTTTTTTTTTTTTTTGTACCAGGGATTTAACTCAGAACTCAGGGGCACTCAACCACTGGGCCACATCCCCAGCCCTTTTTTGTATTTATTAGAGACAGGGTATTACTGAGTTGCTAAGTGCCTCACCATTGCCGAAGCTGGCTTTGAACTCTCGATCCTCCTGCCTCAGCCTCCCAAGTGCTGGGATTACAGGTGTGCACCACCACGCCCGGCTGATAAAAGAATACTTTTGTAAATTTAAACTTTTACATGTATAATCTACCCATCCACAAATTCTATTTCTCTTCCCCAAAGTTCTCTAACCACACTGCCAGCTGGAAGTGGGTTTTTTGTTTTTGTTTTTGTTTTTGTTTGTTTTGTGGTGGTTGTTTTCCTCTGCCTCTCAGCCCTGTCTTGCAAATAGTCTGAAGTTCTTTTTTCTTGGACTCTTTACCTCATCTGAGAGTTTCTCGCTAATTCTTCCTCCTCTAGTCATGTCTTTGGTCTGTAAGAAGCAAGACTGTATTAATTTTAAGGAAAGAAACATTTTTGAAAAGATAGAATCAACTATTTAAACTTATCCTTTAGCTATTGGATAACAAAGTCTCAGGTAGATCTTGTACCTGGTCTGGCTCAAACAATAAAGTAGCCCTTAAACAAGTACTGATGCCTCTCAGCAACCCTTAAGGCAAAGAGGTCAAAGTACAAGTAGTGTAGTAGATACCAAGACTGTTATACAAAGAATGGAACAGTGTAACTCTTCTTAGCCACATGAAGATACTGCCAACTATTTTCATTCATTAAATGCCTATCCACTGTGCCCCTGAACCTCCAGGACTATATGAAAGTTCCAGTTTCACCATGTCCTCACTCACCAACACTCGATCTTACTCATTATCCAATTTTTTGAGTATGTATTGTGGTTCATTACTAACTTTCCCCGTGACTAATGATGTTGAACATCATTTCCTGTGCTTGTTTGCCATTATATATAATATGTATATGTGTGTGTATGTATACGTGTGTGTACACACACACACAGACCAATACCACAGAAATATTCTCCTATATTTTCTGCTAGAACAGTATAGTTTTAACTCATACATTTAGATGTGTGATGTGTTTTGAGAAATGAAGAAAGGGTCAAATAGCACTTTGCTGGCATGTGGATATGCAGTTGTAGAATACCATATATATGTATACACACATGTATGCACACACACAATTCTTCTCCCCACTAGGGATTGAACCCAGGGTTACTTAATCACTGAGCCATATCTCCTGCCCTTTTTATTAACAGGGTCTGGCTAAGTTGCTAAGGCTGGCTTTGAACTTGTGATCCTCCTGCCTCAGCCTCCCTAGCCACTGACATTACAGGCATGCATCACTGCACCCAGCTCATTGTATATTCTTTTATGAACTGTTAAAATCTTTTACTCATTTTAAATTTGAGTTGCTTATCTTATTGATTTATAAGAGTTATTTATGTTTTGGGCATGAATCTTTTATATAAAGATGTGATTTGCAGAGATGTTATTTGCAGGTATTTTTTCCTTATATGAATTGCTTTTCATTTTGGGGGGGGGTTATTGGGGATTTAACTTAGGGGTGCTTTACCTTTTTATTTTTTATTTTGAGACAGTGTCTTGCCAAGTTGCTGAGGTGGCCTCAAACAACCTGTCAAGTCATCTTTCTGTCTTAGCCTCCCAAGTTATTGGGATCACAGGTGTATACCACCACACCTGGCACTTTTCATTTTCTAACAGGGTTGTTTAAAGAGAAAAAGGTTTTATTGTGAAATCCAGTTTACAAAGTTGCCTTTTACAAAGTTCCTGTTTTTCATAATCCATTTAGGAAAATTTTGTATAATCCAAGACCACAGAAATATTCTCCTATATTTTCTGCTAAAGTGGTATAGTTTTAACTCATATATTTAGATGTGTGATGTGTTTTGAGAAATGAGGAAAGGGTCAAATAGCACTTTGCTGGCATGTGGATATACAGTTGTAGAATACCATGTGTTGAAAAGAATGCATTCTTTCCCCTGCGAGTTGTATTGATAGCTCTTTGAAAATCAATTGGACATACCTGTATATCTATTTTTGGACATCCCATTCTGTTCTACTAATCTGCATGTCTATATTTATATTAGGTCAGTAAACACTGTCTTGATTACTCTGTCTTTACAGTAAATATGGAAGGATATCAGGTAATGTTCTGATCCAAGAACATGGTATGTCTGTTTAGGTCTTTAATTTCAGCAATGTATTGTGCCTGTCACTGTACAGTCTTAGATATACTTTGTTATATTTATCCTTAAGGACTTAGTGTTTCTGATGTTTATGATAGTCATTTTTTTTCCCTTTCTATAACAAGTATCTGAGGTAATCAGCCTATAAAGAGAAAAGGTTTATTCTTGCTCACATTTTAATTAGAGGTTTCAGACATGATTGTTTTAGGGCTGTGACAAAGCCCCATATCTTAGTGGAATCTCAAAGTGACAGTGTTGAATAATAGTGGTGAGACATCCTTGACTCATTGTCTGTCAGTCATAGAAAGCATTCAAATTCCGTTCTGTATTTCTCTTTTGCAGATTTATTACTAATGAGTATTGAATGTTATCAAACAATTTTCTGTGTCATATGAGATATTCTTTTTTATTTGCTTTAATTAATAAAGCAATTATATAGAATAAGGTAACCTTAAATTTCTAGGATAAGCCCCAGTCATTCATGATGTGTATCCTTATGTGTTTGATTTGCTAATATTTTTGAGGTATTTGTTTTTTAGTTTGCATGAGGTATATTGGTCTGAATAGTTTTTGTAAAAGACGTAGTCTGCTTTTGGTATTGGACAATGGTGTCCTCAAAATGTGTTCCTGCCTCTTTTCTTCAAGAGAGTTTGTGTATAATTGGCATTATTTCTTCCCTGAAATATTTTGTGGGCCTCACTGGTGGAGCCATCTGTACCTGGGTTTTTTTTTTAATTATGAATTTAATTTCTTTAGTAAATACAGGGCTTTTGAGGTGGTCTTTCCTGAGTGAGCTTCGGTGGTTTGTCTCTTTGAAGGAACTTTTCTATTTCATGTAATTTATTGAATTTATTTGCATATATTAGTAATATCCCCTTACCTTTTATGTATTTATAGTATCTGCATGTTGTTCCTCTTTCATTGTTCATGTGGGTATATTTTGTTTTATTTCTAATTGATCTTTCTAGAGATTTATCAATTTTATTGATCTTTTTAAAGAACCAGTTAGTTTTCTGTTTCATTAATTTTTCTTGATTTTTTTTTTTTTTTAGTTTGGAGATACTTCTGTTCCATAATTCTGGTGTAATTTCTTTTTTTTTTTTCCGAGAACAAACTGTATAATTTTAATTTTCTTTAAATTTGTTAAAAGTTTTTAAAGAAATTTTAATCATTATTATTTTTAATGACCCAGGAGGTGACCTATGTTGGTGAATATTTTGTGTGCCTTTGAAAAGAATGAGTATTCTGCTCTAGATGGGAAGACTTATCTGTAAATGTCAATTAAATACAATCAGTTGATGGCAGTTTTCAGGTTTTTAATATCCTTTCTAATTTTCTTTCTTAGTAGTTGAAGAGTACAACTATAGATTTGAATTTATTTCTTCCATCAGTTCTGTCAAGTTTTGCTTCATGTGTTTTGTAGTTCTCTGTTGGTTGTATATGTATTTAGGATTTGTATGTCTTAGTGAATTGACCCTTTTATCAACATGTAATATGTATGTTTTTCTGCCCTGAGATCTATACCGATATTAATGTAGCCACTTTAGCTTTCCTTTGATTAGTGCACTTCCATGGCATGCTGTTTTTTCCATGCATTGATTTTGACTTACTTATATTAATATATCTGAAGTGAATTTCTTTGTGTCTATTCTTTCCCCCTCCTCTGACAATCTGTTTGGTTCATGTATTTAAAACATTAGTATTTCACAATTTTTGGTATTTTGGATTAGGTCTATCATTTTATTATTTGCTTTGTTTCCTCTGTGTTTCATTCCTCAGTTTCCTTTTCCTGCTTTCTGTTGGGTTATTTGTACATTTTTAAACATTCTATTTTAATTATCTAATATGATTTGGTTTTACTTTGTATAGTTTATATGGTGGTTGATCTAGTGATTACAGTTTACATATCGGGACCAGAACCTAATTATATGTTAAATGATTAATAACTCTTGATTAAAATAATATTTTTGGAATATAATAGTGATTTTTATCATGTAAGTGCTAACATTTTTCCAAGTAGATATTTAAAAATAAAGTTTCATAACATACCCTATTTAATATATTGCCTATAGTATTTTAATATTCACCACACTCCTTTAGTTCACTAATAACTTGCTTTGCTTCATCTACAAAGGAGAAATTACTATTATTTCATAGTTTCACTTAAGCTGATGATTTGTTTTATTATAATGCTCAGTTTTGATTTTGAGTCTTGAGTTTGTGTTTTATGACTTATGTAACTCTACCTCTGCCTAAGGTTTACACATAGCCAGCTTTGAAGACACTGCTGTTTAAATGATTCTGTTTATTTGGTAATAGTTGAAATAGTTGAATGGCCTTAAGGTATAAGCTGTGTTTTTTCTGTGTAATGTCAAAAAAGACCAAAACCAAAATTTTAAGCACCAGTAGGACAATTTGAAGAGCATAGCAGATTTCATTAATACTTCATTGACAGTGTCTGGATTTTAATTATTCACATAAATATCAGAATGACAGTTATCTTGTGCCAATGATATTCATGTATAGGAAATTTATAGCATCAAGAATTAAAAAATAAACTCATAAGTCATTCTGCTTATTGTGTGGCTCTTGGCCAGGAACCTCTGTCTCACCCAATACAATGCAGTAAAGCTTTCTGTGATGATAGAATTGTATATCTGCAGTGTAAATTGTAATAGCTACTCTAATGTCATCTGATTTTAATTAAGCTTTAAATTGCACATGTGGCTCATCAGACAGCAAAAGAAGTCTAGTTTCATCTTCCTCTTTTATATATAAAACCTCAAAATTTTTTCCTAGCTTTCTCAAGCATAACCTTGTCTTAAGTATAAGCTTTTGGCAGGATACTTAACCTCTTCAGTCAGTTTTCAGAGTAGGAGAGAAAAGGCTGAACAAATTAGAAAGCAAATGGTACAAATAGTTATAATTACAATACAACATAAATATTGTATTGGTGAACAGGTTAATAAAATTATTAAATGCCTTGGGATATTCAGTGAAGAATTGGAAACTATACCAGGGATTTTAAGTAGGAATGGCTTAATATAGGAAATTACATGATGTAAAATAACCAATCAGACTTACCATGTTTTTGGTTGAATTTTCAGAAATGAATTCCAACCAACACAGAACTATCAGGGAATCTATATGGAGATTTCTCTGCTTCTGGTTATCCAGAAAGCAAAAGGTATTAGTAGTGTAGAGAAGATGGGAAATAATATAACATATTATTTCTCTTTTTTGTCAGTGACTAGTTTAGTGGACTTGAACAACAAAACTTTAATTAGAACCTCAAACTTTTGAGTAAAAACTTATTTTAGGTTGGAATAGCTTTGAGAAAATAAATGATCTTATAGAGACATAGAGAAAACAAAAAATTGTACTAATCATAGTGCCTAACTTTAATCGTGGTACCTAACTTTAAGATGTTCTATTGTGTGTATATATACAAGTAATTCATATATCCATTTTTTACAGATCCAGGATGAGAAGACTGATAGAAGAAGCAGCTAGCTGAACAGCTATAAAATGCCCAAATCTGGGTTTGCAAAACCAGTTCAGAGTGAAAATTCTGACAGTGACAGCAATATGGTAGAGAAACCATATGGAAGAAAGGTACATGATTATAGCTCAAGTTGTTTTTACTCTTTGGAACTGGGGAAAATGACACCAAATTTGGTAGTTTTAGTAATTACTCATAAAATAAAAAGCAGCATGGATGTCAGATGTGTTTGTCAGCTTTCCATTACTGTAACACAAATACCTGAGGTGATTTACAGTGAAGAAAGGTTTAAAGGTTTATTTTGGCTCACAGTCTTGCAGGTTTCTTGCACAAGGGCAGTTGAGCCCATTGCTTTTCGGTCTGTGGTGAGGTGGTAAGTGTTTTTTAGAGGAGCTGAGGTCATTTGCCTCATGGCTAGTAAAAGAAAAGAAGACATAGGGCTGGATTCCCATTATCTTTTTGAGGGCATGCACCCAGTGACCTAAGGTTTCTACTGGGCACCACCTCTTAAAGGTTCTACTTCCTCTTAATGGTACTATGTATCCTGGGGATCCATCCTTTAAACACATGGGCGTCTGGGGAGGCATTCTATATCTATACTATAATACCAAGTAAGTCCAAACTATTTATCTAAACACTAAAAATCAGTTGGATTCCTGAGGATACAATTATTTCATTCCCTGATATGAATGTGGTTACTAAGATTGCACGACTAAAAAATAATCATGATAAAGGGGGGAAAACAACAGAACTTTAATTAGAACCTCAAACTTTTAAGTAAAAACTTATTTTAGGTTGGCATTATTTTAAGTAGGCACCTCCTAATCTTTGGTGGCAAAACACATATACACTAGCCATTGCATTTTCCAGGTCTGTAACCTTGGATAAATTTATATAACTTCTCCATCCTCAATATCTTTGTGTATAATAGTGGGAAATAATGCTTTAAAGTGTTGCTTTGTTGGAGAAATAGTATATTACACTTAACACAACAGTTGACACATAGTAAATGCTTAGTAAATGTTAACAATTATCTTAATAATTAGTGCTAATGACAGGTGATTCTTTTTCCATCTTCTCCGTTCCTCTTTAATTTAAATACTCAGAACCTATAAACTAATGCCTTCTAACTGATCTCATTATCTCTAGTAGTCTCCTTTTCTAGTTGGTTTTATACATTATTTTTAAAATTTTCTTTCTCTTAAAGCCATTTTCTTGTTGAAGGACATCTCTGGTTTCCCCTAGTTTTTAGCTAACAGATCCATGCAGCTGTCATCCCAATCTAGTTTTACACTATTTCCATCACTGTGGAAAGATCCTTGTTGCCTATTTGCAATTGGTACCCACCCTTGCCCCAACCCCAGGCAACCTTAAATCTCCTTTCAAATTTCAAGAAGTATCTGTTTTCATACTGTCTTCTTTTCAAAATAGTTTTGGCTGTTCAGGGTCCTTAGCATTTCCATCCATATATATTTTTTAGGTTCAACTTGTCGATTTTTGAAAGAATAGCCTATTGGGATTTTAATGGGAAGTTTATTGAAGCTGTATATTGAATCTTTTTTTTAATGTTTATTTTTTAGTGGTAGTTGGACACAACACCTTTATTTTATTTATTTATTTTTATGTGGCGTTAAGGATCAAACCCAGGGCCTCTCACGTGCTAGGCGAACACTCTACCACTGAACCCCAACCCCAGCCCTGTATATTGAACCTTTAGGTCATTTTGGGTAGTATTGCCATCTTAACAATATTGTCTTCCAGTACACGAGCTTGCTTGGTCCTCTTATTTAGGTCCTTTTCAGTTTTTCTAAGAAGTGTGTGGTAGTTTTCAGTGTATAAATTTTGTACTTTTATTGTTAAGTTATTTAGTAAATATTTTTATGTCAATGCTATTGTAGATATTTTCATTTTAGATTTTTTGTTGATAGATTAGAAATACAACTTAATTTTATATGTTGGTCTTATATCCTGTGACCTTAGTTGTTTATTGGCTCTAAAAGTTTATGATTGTTTAGGATTTTCTACATATAAGATCATATCATCTGTGATTAAAGATAATTTCACCTATTTTCCAGTCTGGATTTCATGTTTCCTTACCTGAGTGCACTGGCAGTCTCTGGCATTTGCATATTTAGTCCACTCACATTTAGTATAAATATTGATGTTGGTTTTATCTAGGTAAGAGTTTATATCGCTATTTTTCTTTTTGTTAATACATGTTTCTCCTTCTATGTTGCCTTTTTTGGTTTTAAATATTTTCATTTTTCTGATTTTTATTTTATTTATTTATTTGTTTTTCAGTACTGGGGATTGAATCTAGGGGTACTGCATCACTGAACTACAATCTCCAACCTTTTTTGAGACAGGGTCTTGCTGAGTTGTCCAGGTTGGCCTCAAACTTTTGTTTATTTTTTTATTTTTGGGTGCATTGTAATTATATGCAAGAAAGGGATTTGTTGTTACATATTTATAAATAATATAATTTGGTCAATTTTGTTCCCCATTACCTCTCCTCTTTCCACCCCTTGATTGCTTTCCTCTACTCTACTTGTCTCCTTTCTATTTTCATGAGACCCTTGCTACACACACACACATACACACTCTCTCTCTCTCTCTCACCTTTTCCTCTTTTTGTCTCTATCTTCCACATAGGAGAGAAAACATATGAACTAGTCAGTTGTGAGTATGTCTTAGTTCGCTTTACGTATGCTCTAAAGTTGTATCTGTTTACCTGCAAATGACATAACTTCGCTCTTCATTTGGTTGTGTACATAAACCACATTTTTCTTTCTCAAACTGTTTATTGATACTTAGGCTGGTTCCATAATTTGGCTGTTGTGAATTTGCTACTGTAAACATGGTCATGCATCTATTGCTATAGTATGCTGACTTTAATTCTTTAGGATAAATGCTGAGGAGTGGTATAGCTGGGTCACATGGTAATTCCATTCCTAGTCTTTTGAGGAATCTCCATACTGCTTTTCACCCATCAAAGTGTTCCTTTTTTCCCCATATCCTCTCTAGCGTTTATTATTATTTGTGTTTACTTGATGGCTGCCATCCTGACTTGAGTGAGATAAAATCTCAGTGTAGTTTGAGTTGCATTTTCCTAATTGCTAAAGATATTAAACATTTTTTTCCATACATTTGTTGACAATTCTGTTTCTTCTTTTGAGGAATATCTTTAGATCATTTCCTTATTCATTGTGTTGTTTCTTTGGTGATTTTTTAAATTCTTTATATATTCTAGATATTGATCTTTTGTAGAAGGGTAGTAAAGATTTTCTCCCATATATTTTTTTTTTATTTTTTTTTAGTTGTAGGTGGACAACAGTACCTTTATTTTACTTAGGTGGTGCTGAGGATTGAACCCAGGGTCTCACACATGAGAGACTAGTGCTCTACCACTGAGCCATAGCCCCAGCACCTCTCCCGTATTTTAGTTTTTCTTCTTCATGCTTTTAAGTTTTTGCTGTGCAGAAGCTTGCTTCCCTCCCCCCACTCTCACCCCCTTTGTGACTGGTTGTGATTGGCCCTGTGTTTTCTTCTAGGAGTGGCATAATTTCTGGTCTAATTCCTAGATCTTTGATCTATTATGAGTTGATTTTTGAATAGAATGAGAGATAAGGATCTAGTCTCATTCTTCTACATGTGGATAACTAGTTTAATAGCACCATTTGTTAAAGAAGCCTCTGTTCTCCAGTGTATGTTTTCAGCACCTTTATTGAGGATCAGATGACTGTATCTGTATGTATTTATGTCTTCTGTTCTTTACCATTGGTCTTCAGGTATTGTGATGTCTCCAGCATTGCTTTTTTTGGGAGGCTTAGAATTGCTTTGGCTGTTTGTGTCTTTATTCTTTCAAATGAATTTTAGGACTGTTTTTCTTAGCTCTGTGAAGAAAGTCATTGGTATTTGATGGGAATTGCATTGAATCTGTATATTGCTTTTGATAGTGTAGCCATTTCAACAATATTAATTCTACCTATCCATGAACATGTGAGATCTTTCCATCTCCTGAAGTCTTCAGTTTCTAAGTATTTCATTTTTTTAAGGCTGTCATGAATGGGATTGTTTTCCTGATTTCTTTCTCAGATTCATTATTAGTGCATAGGAAAGCTATTGATTTTCATATGTTGATTTTGTAACTAGCTACTCGCGGAATTTGTTTATTAACTGTTAGCAGTCTTTTGGTGGAGTTTTTGAATCTTCTATGTACAGGATCATGTCATTTGCAAATGGTAATAATTTGACATCTTCTTTTCCTATTTTTATCCCTTTTGTTTGCTTCTCTTGTCTAATTCCTCTGGCTAGGATTTTTAGTACTATATTATTTATTTATTTGTTTCTTTATTTTTGGTACCGGGGATTGAACTCAGGGGCACTTGACCACTGGGCCACATCCCCAGCCCATTTTTTGTATTTTATTTAGAGACAGGGTCTCAATGAGTTACTAAGTGCCTTGCCATTGCTGAGGCTGGCTTTGAACTCGTGATCCTCCTGCCTCAGCCTCCCAATAGTACTATATTAAATAGGAGTGATGTGAGTAGACACCCTTGTTTTGTTCCAGATTTCAAAGGAAATGCTTTTTAGTTTTTTCCCCATTCATTATGATTTTGGCTTTGGGCTTTTTAAATATAGCCTCTATGATGTTAAAGATAGGTTCCTTCTCTTTTTGAGGTTGGTGTCTTCAAATGTTTTTTATCATGAATTGGTGCTGAATTTTGAATTTTGTTGAAGGCTTTCTCTGCATCTATTGACATGACTAAGTGGTTTTTGTCCTTAGTCTGTTTATGTGATGAATTAAAATTTATTGATTTTTGCATGTTACGCCATCCTTGGATCCCTGGGACAAAACCAAGTTGGTCAAGATGTAAAATGTTCTTAATATGTTGTTGAATTTGATTTGCTGATATTTTATGAAGGGTTTTTATATCTAAGTTCATCAACGATGTTGGTATGTAGTTTTCTTCCTTGATGTGTCCATATCTGGTTTTGGTATGACTGCTACTGGCTTCATAGAGTACATTTGGAAGTATTCCATCCCTTTCTACTTCATGGAATAATTTGAAGAGTATTGGCATTTGTTCTTCTTTAGAGGTTTGGTAGAACTCAGCTGAGAATCCACCTGGTCCTAGAATTTTCTTTGTTGGAAGTATTTTTATTACTGCTTCTATCTCATTGCTAGTTCAGTCTCTTTAGGTCTTATGTGTCCCTGTTATTCCATTTTGACAGGTCTCATGTATCTAAAAATGTATCCATTTCTTCTATGTTTTCCAATTTATCGGCGTATGAGTGTTCAAAATAGTCCCTGATAATCCTCTGGATTTCTGTGATGTCTCTGTAATGTTTCTCCTTTTTCATCTCTTAATTTTATCAGGTTGGGTCTTTTTTTTTTTTTTTTTTTTTTTTGGTACTGGGGATTGAACTCAGGGGCACTCAGAACCACTGAGCCACATCCCCAGCTCTATTTTGTATTTTTGTATTTTTATGTAGAGACAGCGTCTTGCTGAATTGCTTAGCGCCTCGCTTTTGCTGAGGCCAACTTTGAACTCAAGATCCTCCTGCTTCAGCATCCTGAGCTGCTGAAATTACGGGCATGCACCATTCCACCTGGAGTCTTCTTTTCTTTTGGATAGTTTGAACTATGGGCTTATCAGTCTTATTATTTCAAAGACCCAACTGTTTGTTTCATTTGTCCTTTGAGTCTTTTTTTAGTTATCAGTTTTATTGATTTCAGCTCTAATCTTAATTATTTCCTTCCTTCTACTGGTTTTGGTATTGGTTTGCTCTTTTCAAGATCTTTGAGATGCATCAGTGAGTTATTTGGGATTTTTCTGATTTTCTTATGTAGGCACTCATAGTTATACACTTTCTTTTTATATTACCTTTATGGCTTCTGGTATGTTCTGTCAATATTCTTGTTTGATTCTAAGAATTTTAAAATTTCTCCCTGATTTCTTTCATCATCCATTCATCCTTCAAAAGTATATTATTCAAGCTTCATGTGTTTTTTATAGTTTCTGTAGGGTGTTCTGTTGTTGTTTTCTAATTTTATTCCATTATCATGAGGTAAGATGGAATTTGTGTTTGCTAAGAGTTACTTTGTAGTCTAAAATATGTTTCATTTGGAGAAGGTTCCATGAGCCTCTGAGAAGAAAGTGTGTTTAGGTGTTGTTGGATAAAATACTCTGTAGATATCTGTTAAATCCATTTGATTTCAGGTTCAAAGAGTCTTTACTGGGTTCATTCCTGATTGCCTATCTATTGGTGAGAGAGGTGTGTTGAAATCACCCAGTAGTGTTGCCCAGGGATCCATCTGAGATTTTAATTTTTGCATAGCATCTCTTTTATGTAATTAGGTACATGAACATTTAGGGCAAAAGTATTTACTATTATATTTTCTTGTCATATTGTTCTGTATACCAGTATGAAGTGACCTTCTTTATCTCTTTTAATTAATTTTGGCTCGAACTTGCCTTTGTCTGATATGAGAAAGCTACTTCTGCTTGTTTGGGAGCTCTATTTGCATAGTATATCAATCTCTGTCCTTTCACTTTGAACCTGTGGCTATTTTTTCCTGTAAGGTAAGTCTCTTGCAACAACATATATTAGATCTTATTTTTTTAAAAGCATTCTGCCAGCTTATGTCTTCAAATTGGAGAGTTCATTTATATTCAGTATTTATTATAAATAGATGTTTATTAATTCTTTCCTTTGATTAATTTCTGATATTTAATCTGGTACTATTTTTCAAATGAGATTTGTTTATTTTTGAGTTCTGAAGTTTGTTTTTTATTCTATATGGAGTATTTCTTTAAGGAAGTTCTGTAGTGCTACCTTAGTAGTCATGAATCCTGTTAGTTTTTGTTTATCTTGGAAGTTTTTTAATTTCCTGTTTGATTTTGAAGGATAGCTTTGCTGGATGTAGCAATCTTTGATAGTTATTTTCTTTTAGGACTTGGAACACAACATTCCAAGCCCTCTTGGCTGTTGGGAGTTTGCGCTGAGAAATCAAAAGTAACTTGCCTCTAAATGTGATCTGATGTTTTAATCTAAAGGCTTTTTAAATTTTGTTTTCTATATTAGGCATTTTAGTTATAATGTGTCATGGAGAGGTTCTCTTTTGATCTTGTCTATTTGGGTTTCTGAATGTCCTGTATCTGGATGTCCATCTCATTCTCAAGGTTTGGAAAATTTTTTGGTATTATTTCCCTGAAGAAATTATCCATTCCATTAGCCCATATATCAAAACCCTCTTCAATTCCAGTGATTTTAAATTTGGTGTCATAATATCCCAGAGTTCTTGTATTGTATACTCTGATCATGAGTACTTGTTTTCTTTAATTCCGTCTGAATGTTCAAGGCCAGCCACTTCGTCTTCCAGTTCTGAAATTTTATCATCAGCGTGGTCTATTATTAGAGTTTCAACTGAACATTTTATTTTGATTTATTGTGTCTTTCATTTCCAGAATCTCTGTTTGTTTTTTTTTTTTTTTTTTTTTTTTTTTCAATATCTCCTTTTTGAATTTCATATTCTGTACTGACTTCCTTAATTCACTGAGTTATTTTTCTGTGTTCTTTTGGAATTACTGGATTATTTGAATAATCATTATTTGGCATTCTTTACTCTTTCATCTACTTTAATGTCTTTGAAGTCAGTTGCTAGTGAATTATAAGCTCTAGGAGGTGTTATGTTACAATTTCATATTTCTTATATTCCTGTATTGGGTTTTATGAATCTTTTGAGATGGATTTCTCTTTCACTCTTATGTGTGGCTTTTTGGGGGCACAGCTTTTTGTTGCTAAAGTGTCCTAGAGCACTCTAGATTAAGACCTCCCTCATAGGTCCGTCCACAGCCTTTGTGTTAATTCTTTTTTTTTTTTTTTTTGCTCTCAGAGTACATGTCCATGTATAGGACCTGAAGGCCCACCCCAGCCATTCCTACTCAGAGACTTGTTGTTATTTTGATTTTGTGTGTTTTTTATTCTTTATATTAATAAAGTATAGCTAAAGTTTGATTGTTGTTAATTTGCATGTGAAGCAAGTTGTACTGTTTGTTAATTTATTTTCTTTTATTGTCTAGGTTGATTCTAGCGTGAATGTGCAGCTGAGATAGCTGAGTAGTCCCACCAGCAATGTATGAGTGTGCCTTTTTCTCCACATCCTCTTTCCAACATTTATTGTGCTTGTGTTCTTGATGGCTGCCATTCTGACTGGAGAGTGAAGTGAAATCTTAGAGTATTTTGATTTGCATTTCTCTAATTGCAGCGATGTTGAACATTTTTTCAGTATTTGTTGATTAATCGCACTTCTCAATTCCTTAGCCCATTTATTGATTGGGTTATTTGTTTTTTTAGTGTAAAGTTTTTTTGAGTTCTTTATTCTAGAGATTAGTGCTCTATCTGATGTGCATGTATTAAATTATTTGTTCCCAATTATTGGCTCTCTATCACCTCACTGATTGTTTCTTTTGCTGAAAAGAAGCTTTTTAGTTTAAAATCTATCCCATTCTTAATTCTTGGTAGTAATTCACAGGATTCTTATTAAGGAACTTGGGGCCTAATCCAACATGTTGGAAATTGGAGCTTACTTTTTCTTCTATTAGGTGTATTGTCTCTGATCTAATTCCTAGCCTCAATTCTGTACCATTGGTCCACCAGTCAGTTTTTGTGCCAACATGCTGTTTTTGTTACTATTGCTCTAAATAATTTAAAGTTGGTAATGCCCCCTGCTTCACTTTTCTTGCTCACCAGATGAATTTCATGACTGCTATTTCTATTTCTTTGAAGAATGACATTGGATTTTGATAGGAATTGCATTGTATAATGCTTTTGGTAGTATCGACATTTTGACAATATTAATTTCTACCTATCCAAGAGCAAGGTAGGTCTTTCCATCTTCTGAGTTCATCTATAATTTCTTTCTTTAGTGTTCCATAATTTTCGTTATACAGGTCTTTCACCTCTTTCGTTAGGTTGATTCCCAGGTATTTTATTTTTTTTTGATGCTATTGCAAATGGGGCTATTTTTCATCATTTCCCTTTCAGAGTCATCACAAATGCCTTTGACTTATGTGTATTGATTTTGTATCCTGCAACTTTGCCAAATTCGTTTACTAAAAAGTTTTCTGGTAGAGTTTTTGGGTCTTCTAGGTAGATTATCATGTCATCAGCAAATAGTGCTAATTTGAGCTCTTCTTTTCCTATCTTAATCCCTTTAATTTCTTTTGGTCTAATTGCTCTGGCCAGAGTTTCCAGTACTATGTTAAATAGCAGAGTCTCTGCGCTGTGAACTTGTAGTCTCCCAATAGATTCCCAGAACCTTACAGAAAAGTGGGAAACAAATAGTAGCAACAAGCGATGCACACAATATACAGCGTTTAAATAAATATCTGGCTACAACTGTAACACCACTAAATTACCACAGTTAACATTAATTACCACAAAAACAGGAATAGTTGGGTCAGCAGTTGTCAATAGCAAAAACAATAAACTGTGAACTAGACTTGGCATAACAGTAGTCAGCAGGTGCCAACTATGTCATCCACAGCAGTAATAATTAAGATATCAGAACTGGTGGGGGCAGGAGTTACATAAAAGTAGTTCTAAGAAGTTGTAAAAATACAGTTCATTAATAGAAAAGAAAATGTGATAGGAAGGTAGAAGAAGAGTCTCAGTGTTCAAAATGTGAACACAGAAGGCAGAAGACATGCAGCTACTGATGTTTATAAGAAAGTAGGAAAATAAATAGGACAAAGAATAAGAGAATTTGGCTGTTAGTGGGAGAAGAAAGGAGAGAAAGAGAAAGAAATAAGACCAAACCAAAACAAAAAGTTTAACCCTCAAAAGACAAGGAAAAGTAACCACATTAAGAATGCTAAAAATGGTTAAAAAAAAAAAAAAAAAAGATTATGTATATATGTCCATGACCCAATCAGCACACATACACAAACACATACCAAAGGAAGACTATTTTAAATGAACAATAAAAGAATCATCTCCACCAAGGTATTCAAGACTGGTTGGTCACCACCTTATACCCAACAGTTTTTTTTTCCATTTCTTTTTGCACTGTGTATTGAGAGTAAGCAAGAGCAAGGGCTGGGAGTTAACCCTTCCTGCTTTTATGTTGCTCACTGCCTGCCAGTTGGAATGGCCTAAAGCTGAGACCGGTTGAAATAGCATTCAGCTTCCCTTCTCACTAGTATAAAGTAGAACAGAAGTACTTTCAATAGGAGTCTTGTCGGCACAGTCTAGATTGATGCACTTTCAGGGTGAGACTACTAAGTTCTATGAGGGGAGTTCTTGTCACAAAGACTTGGTCTAATCAGGTGTTTAGGGGCTTTGTTGGGTTTGTATGCTCTAGAGAAATTAGATAGCACACCATGGGGCCCCAGCAGATACCAATCTCGGATGTGAGTCTGGGTCTCAGGAGCCTCCTAACAATTCTGCTCATGGATCAGGGGTGCCAATTCTTCCCCCACACACTGCTGCTCACGAACACAGGCTTCCCAGGTTTAGTCCCTGAGTGTATTCACACCCACCTGTTCACATTCCTGACCCTCTTTGGCTTCTAGATTCAAAAAGAAAGCAAGGTGGACTCTCCTTCATTTTTCTGACCTGAATTCCCCTGGGTACAATTTTCTTTGTGCCCTTTTTCACTTGTGTTCCTAGGTTGTACCCTAGGCCATGCATCAGGTGCTTGCCAGGGCAGTATTGCAGTGTTGGCTATGATTTCCTGGGCTCCAGCCACAAGCTGCAGTATGGACTCCTCAAGGTTGCTACTGTCTGAGCTTTCAACTTGCCAGCTGAGAAATATAGAGCACTTTTCAAACACTAGCTCCCTGTGCAGTCTCTGGATCAACTAAATTAGGCTACTTTTCTGATCTATAGATTTTTCCATGTCAAATCTGTTGTTGTTTCTCTTTTGTCCCTCCCCTCTGTGTTGCACCAGTGCTGCTGCTATACCTGGCTTGAATTGGATGTACTGGTTCTTGTTCTTTGTTCAGTGCACCCAAATTTCTGAGTTTTTAAGGCACTGTTGACTGGGTCCAATATTGAATTTTAGTGAAATCCTTTTTTCACCTACTTCACTGAAAAGCAATACTCCTGCTGCTTGAAACTCGAGTCATAGAGCAACTGAAAATGATCAGCCAGCCATCTTGAATATCCTCTGTACAGAGGTTTTTAATTTGATGGCATCCTATTAATTATTGGAATTATTTTCTGACCTTTAAGCATTCTATTGAGGAAGTTGCTGTCTGAACCTGAATTTTGGAGTGTTGACATTATGTTTTGTTCTAGCAGTTTCAGAGTTTATGCTCTTATTCCTATGTCTTTGATTCATTTTGAGTTGACTTTTTTTTTTTTTTGGCAGGGTGAGAGGTAAGCTGGGGATATAGTTTTGTTCTTCTACATATGAATATCCAGTTTTCCCAGCATCATTTTTTAAAGATGCTGTCTTTTCTCCATTGTATCTTTTTGCACCGTTTTAAAGGATCAAGTGACTGTGTCTGTGTGGTTTTGTCTCTGTGTCTTCCATTCCCTTGGTCTGTATCTCTTTACTCTAGATCCTGTAGTATAATTTGAAGTCAGGTGTTGTGATGCGTCAAGCCTTGCTTTTTTAGCTTAGAATTGCTATGTCTATTCTTGGTATTATTTCTTTCAAATGAATTTTTATGACCTTTTCCCCCTGTTTTGTGAAGAATGTTATTGGTAATTTGATAGGAATTACATTGAAATTATAGACCACTTTTGTTAATATCATCCTCAAATTTGTAGTCCCTGCTTCAGCTTTCCAAGTAACAGATTATGGCATGTTTCACCATTCCTTGTTAATTTTTCTGATTTTTAAAAGTTTTCAAATTATCTTAGATATTGACCTAGAGATTATAATATATATCCTAATTTTTCAGTTTACTATGGGTTAATAGTGATAATTTAATTGAAAAACAACAACTTCATTCCAATTCAGCTCCATTTCCTTCCCTTTCCTTGTGTTATTTTTGTAATTTAGATTATATCTTCATTTTATTAATCCAATAATACAATGTTATAAATTTATAAGCTTTGGCACTTTTAATTTTTTTCCTACCAATTCAAGTTATTGTCTGATGTCATTTCCTTATAGCCTGCAAGAATTTTCACTAGATTTACCATATATCAGGTAGGTCTTTAGCCATGAATTTTTTCAGTTGTCTTTGATCTTGATATAATTTTTAAAATTTAATGTCACTTTTTATTGGTTTTATTGAGATATAATTCACCTGCCATAAATTTAAGTATACAACGAAGTAGTTTTTAGTATATTTACAGAGTTGTGTAATCATAACCATATTTGCTTTTAGAACATTTTTACCTCAACATACCCTCTTGAGAGAATGAGAAAGATATAGATAATCTCTGAAATGGTCTCAGAACCATAATTGAGAATTGTTGTACCAATGTAATAAGCAGACTAATTAAAGTATTGAAGAGAACAGATGGGGAAGAAAGGAGATGGTTGGTCAGTTTAAGGCTGGCTGCACAGTAGTAAGGATGTTTAATCTGTATTGTCAAGGATAAGAATTTTACTCCCATAAAAAAGTAGAAGTAAAGGATAATCTAACCAAAAGAAACAGCAAATAAAATCAGACATGAATCCGTTGCAGTAGTAAGTATTAAGTTGAGATGTAGCTCATCAAGAATGCAGGATAGGTGATGAGTCTCTGGCATTAGACAGGAGTGACTTCACTGTGGCATTAGACAGGAATGAATTCAGTGGGAAGAATGAATATAAACCATTAAATTTCTCTTTATTAATTTTTAGCTTCATAAAAGTATTGTTATCTAATTAATATCTAATAATACTGTGTATTTTCCAGATCACACACGTTTATATGGGTAAGGATCAAAAAAGGCAATATGCCTGATGCACTTATTAGTATGCTTTGGGATTTCATAGCAGCATGACATCCAAAGCGGCTGTTACATGATTTTTCCTCAGAATTTTTATGAATAACATGCTGCTTATTTGCATCTGAAGAGAGGAAGGGCAGTAATTTCCTGCTCATAAGCCATGTTGCTTCTCTTTCTTAAGACAAAATGAAGAAATCAGAAAGGTGCAGGGAGAATGAAAGTATGACCAAAGCAATTACCTGTATTTTTGCAATTCATTTTTTTGATTGTCATTTCTTAGTGAATAGCCCTGAAGCCAGCTTCTGGGTTCTGCTTCCCCCTTCCTTTAAAATTTTAGAAACGAATATACAGTTCTATATAGAGACTTCTTTACTGTTAATTATGACAGAATATTACTGTTTTGAAATCCTAAGTTAATAAAAAGCTGGAACCAAAATTTAACTTCTTAAATGCATTTAAATTAGGCATAGTTTAATCAATATTTATAAGTAATAAAATAGAATCTTATAAAAAGCTTCATGTGATAATCCAAAACCCAAGTTTTCCTAATATATGAGAGAATATTAATAATTTTAACCTTCTGATTAAAAATAGTTCTATCCTTTTATCATTAGTATAGTTAAGACCTTGATTGTCTATCCAAATTATTATAAAGAAATTTTTATTATTCAGGTAATATTATTGCAGAAGAGTTTCAAAATATGTGTAAGAATAATGAAAATAGAATTTACCTTATCAAAAAACATGAGATGCCTGAGATTTTACCCTGCTTGCAAGCTCATCAGTTTTATGGATGCTGGCAGATGACACAGGATTCCTGGGGAGATATAGAGGAATGTTTATTACTAATAAAAATAACAGTAGCCAGAACATTAGCATTTGTGCCTGTTCCCGGAGCCCTTGTGTTAGTCAACTCTCCATTACTGTGACAAAATACCTGAGAAGACAGAGGAGGAAAGATTTATTTTGGCTCGAGCCAGGCACGGTGGCGCACGCCTGTAATCCCAGCACTTTGGGAGGCTGAGGCAGGAGGATCGCGAGTTCAAAGCCAGCCTCAGCAATGGCGAGGCACTTAGTAACTCAGTGAGACCCTGTCTCTAATAAAATACAAAAAAGGGTTGGGGATGTGGCCCAGTGGTCAAGTGCCCCTGAGTTCAATCCCCGGTACCAAAAAAAAAAAAAAAAAAAAGATTTATTTTGGCTCGTGTTTTCAGAGGTGTAGGTACATGGTTCGCTGGCTTCATTATTTCTGTGCCCATGGTTAGGTGTAGTATTATCATGGCAGAAGGGCATGGTGGAGAAAAACTGCTTACTTCAAGGTGACTAGGAAGCAGAAGGCTAGAGAGGAAGGGGCCATGGATAAGATATAGTCCCCAAGGGCATGCTGTCAAGGCCCCATTCCTTTCAACTATAGACTTCATCACCTTCCAATAGTCCATTCAGTCATGTATCCATGAGTGGACAAACACATTGATGAGGTTAGGGTTAGTCACTTTCCAAAAGTCCCACCTCTGCACATTGCTGCTTTGGGGACCCAAGCCTTTAACACATGAACCTTTGGGGTACAGGTTTTCTCTTCTGTTCATAAGCCAGTTTTTAGTGATGCAGGTTTTCTGAGAAAATGATCAGTTTTTCCAGGCCTTAAGTTTTTTAGTAGTGTAAAGAAGAAACAATATGGTTTTGTGACTTTAATATCCACTCTGAAATTGTATTTAAGTGTAATACCTTTTTTCTCTTTTCTCTCATTTTCACAATTAAACTTGCCACAAGTTTGTTTATTCTGTTGTTCTTTTAGGATAACCTTTGCTTTTATTGATAGTCTTGCTTATTTTTCACAAAGGAGTCTTCATAGCCTAGTTTAGATGTATTGTACTATTTGGATGGTGGGTTTTAGCTGTAAGCAGGAGAATAGGATGCCTTGACCTGACTGGGTAGGTACATAAAATTTTTATTTGATATATTTTCTTTTTCCAAATTGAATTAGAAATTTACTTTTGTTTCTCTGATGTAAGAAGTGTGGTAGTCTCTTACTCAACTGGATAGATTAACCTTTGGTTCCTTCCATCCAAATATATTTACTTTTTTTTAAACTTTTGGTTGAATGTTTTTAAATGTCATATGTTGCTCATGACTGTGAACTTAGTTTAACATCTAGTATAAAATATTCCTTCTAAGGTTAATGAGAACGTTTATTCATTTTTTAATATTTAATTTTTATGGTGAATTATAATAGTGGAATTCATTATGCCATATTTGTACATGCACATAATTTTTTTTTTTTTTTTTTTTTTGGTACCGGGGATTGAACTCAGGGGCACTCGACCACTGGGCCACATCCCCGGCCCTTTTTGTATTTTTATTAGAGACAGGGTCTCACTGAGTTGCTAAGTGCCTCGCCATTGCTGAGGCTGGCTTTGAACTCGCGATCCTCCTGCCTCAGCCTCCCAAAGTGCTAGGATTACAGGCATGCGCCACCGCGCCCGGCCACATAACATAATTTAATCAGCCTTTTTCTTTATATGTTCCCTTTCTGTCCCTTGCTTCCTTCCTCCCCTCATCTGCTTGCTCTACTCTACTGATATCCCTCTAATTGTTGTTATTATTTTAATTAGTGCTTCATAATTATACATATAAATGGAATTCATTGTGGTATAGTGGCACATGGACATAGCATAACTTTGGTAGATTTTGTTACCTAGTAACAAAATTTACCTCAAGGTGACTGGGAAGCAGAGATCTTCCTTCTTACCTTCTTTCCTCCTTCCCTCCTCCCATCTTCAAGATCCCCTTTCTCTACTTTGTTGGATTCCCTTCTATTTTTGTGACATTGGTTCTCTTTCTCTAGTTTCTCCATGAGAGAAAAAATTCTACCCAGTGTGGATTATTTCACTTAGCATGATGTTCTCTAGTTCCATCCATTTACGAGCAAATGACATAATTTTATTCTTTATGGCTGAGTAAAACTCCATTTTGTATGTATACCACATTTTCTTTATCTGTTCATCTCTTCATAGGCACATGGGCTGGTTCGAAACTTGGCTGTTGTGAATTGTGCTGCTATAAACATTGCTATGTGTGTATCACTATAGTATGCTGATTTTAGTTCTTTTGGATAAAGAACTAGTTAGTGGTATAGCTAGGTCATATGGGTGGATCCCATTCCTAGACTTTTGAAGATTGGTCTTCATGTCTGTTTTTATGCCATACTGCTTTCCAAAGTGATTGTACCAATTTACAGTTGTACCAACACTGTACAGCTATACCTTTTCCCATTCTTACCAATTATTGTTACTTGTACTCCTGCGGATTGCCATTCTAACTGGGTGAGGTGAAATCTCAGTGTGGTTTTGATTTGCATTTCCCTGATTGCAAGATGCTGAACATTTTTCTTATTTGTTGGCCATTTATATTTCTTTTGAGTTATGTCAATTTAGCTTGTTTGCCCATATATTATTGATTGGGTTATTTTGTATGTGTATGTTTATGCTATTTTTTTTGTTGTCTTTTTTTTTATGTTAATATTAATCCCCTATAACGAGTAACTAGAAAATATCTTCTCCCATTCTGGAGGCAGGATCTTCATGCCTTTGTTTCTTTTGCTATTCAGAAGTTTTTAAATTGGATTCCATCCCACTTATTGAATCTCAGTTTTGTTTCTTGAGAGTCAGGAGTCTTAGTAAGGCAGGCAATGACTGTGCCTGTATATTGGGAGTGTTGACATCTATGTTTTTTTTTTTTAGCACTAGCAGTGTTCTGGTTTAATTCTCAGGTCTTTGATACACTGAGTTGATCTTTGTGCAGTATGAGTGGGATGTATATCATTTCATTCTTTAAGTATCCAGTTTTCCTGGCACCATTTGTTGCAAAGGTTATCCTTTCTCCAGTTTTTTTTAAGCACTGTTTTTCAAGGATCAGATGACTGAATTTATGTGGATTTGTGTCTTGTGTCTTCTGTTCCATTGGTCTTCATGTCTGTTTTTATGCCAGTAACATGCTGGTTTTGTTACTATCACATTGTATTATCATTTGAGATCAGGTATTGTGATGCCTCTATCATCTTTTTTTTTTGCGGGGTGGAGGCGGACATACCTGGGATTGAACTCAGGGGCACTTGACCACTGAGCCACATCCCAGCCCTATTTTGTATTTTACATAGAGACAGGGTCTCAGTGAGTTGCTTAGCACCTCTATTTTGCTGAGGCTGGCTTTGAACTTGCAATGTGCCTAGCTGTATCATCACTCTTATTGCTTAGTATTTTTTTGGCTATTCTATGTTTTATATTCTTTTATATGAAGTTTAGGACTTTTTTTTTTTTCCTGGTTCTGTGAAGAATGTCATTGGTATTTTAATGGGAATCACATCGAATCTTTCAGTTGCTTTTGGTCATATGTGCATTTTGACAATATCAATTCTGCCTAACAAAAGATGTGGGAGGTCTTTTTATCTCCTAAGGTCTTCTTGAGTTTCCTTCATCAGTGTTCTGTACTTTTCATTATAGAGGTCTTTAACTTCCTTATTAGTTAGACTTATGCCTAAGTATTTGATTTTATTTTTAGGCTATTGTGAATAGAATTGTTTTTCTAATTTTTTCTTCAGCAGATTGGGTATTGGAGTATAGGAAAGCTATTGATTGTTGCATATTGGTCTTATAGTCTGCTACTTTGCTGAATTTATCAGCTCTATATGCCCTCTGGGGGAGATTTTATGTGTCTTGTAGGGTATAAGTACTTGAACTTTATTTTTCTTTTTGTATCCCTTTAATTACCTTCTTTTGCCTGATTGCTCTGACTAGAATATCACAAACTATATTGAATGGGAGCAGTGAGAGTGGAAATCCTATCATGTTCTTGATTTTGAGAAAATATTTTCATTGTTTCTCCATTTAGTTTAATGTTGGCGGTGGGTGTGTTGTATATAGCCTTTATTATGTTGAGATAAGTGCCTGATCTCCCTAGCTTCTTCAGTGTTTTAATGGGTGCTGAATTTTGTTGAAGGTTTTTTCCTGCATCTGTTGAGATATCATGTGATTCTTGTCCTTAATTCTATTTATATGGTAAATTACAAGTATTGATTTGCATATGTGGAGTCAATCTTGCACCCCAGGGATGAAATCATTTGATCATAGCTTACAATCTTCATTGTGCTTTTGAATGCAGATTTCTAATATTAAGGATTTTTGCTTCTATGTTTATCAGGCATGTTGGGCTGTAATTTTCTTTCTTTGACATGTCTTTTTTTGGGTTTTGGCATCAGGGTGATACTGACTTCATAAAATGAATTTGTGAGTATTTCCTCTCTATTTCATGGAATAGTTTGATAATTGATATTATTTCTTCATTAAAAGTCTGGTAGAAATCATCTGAGTATTCATCTGTACTAATAGTACTAATCTTTTGTTTTTTTGGAAAGCTTTTAATTGCTGTTTCAGTGTCATTGCTTATTGGTCTGTTTAGGTTTTTTTTAAAAGATGTTTTTATTGGTCCTTTTTGGTTATAAATGATACAGAATTTATTTTGACTTAATTATAAAAGAAAAAAATATAATTTTTTCTAATTCAGTTCCTAGTATTTTCCCTTCCTCTTCCTTCCTCCCACCCTTGTTCCCTTCCTTCTACTTCATTTATCTTTCTGCTATTATAAGAAAATTTTAAATTAGTGATTATAGTAGTGTGTACATTCACTGTGATATATTCATATATATACACGGGAACGTTGTCTTTCTTCATCTCATTTCTTCCCCTCCCCCCCATTCATTCTCCTTTGTCTACTCCACTCCTCTTTCTTCTATTCCTACCGCCCCCACCTTATTTCGGATTAGCTTCGAATGTCAGAGAAAACATTCAAGCTTTGGTTTTTGGAGAATGGCTTATTACACTTAGTAAAATAATAGTCTCCACTTCCATTCATTTCCTGGCAAATGCCATAAAAGTCATTCTTCTTTATGGCTGAGTAATACTCCATTGTGTATATATAGCACATTTTCTTTATTCATTTATCTGTTGAAAGGCACCCATGTTGGCTCCATGACTTAGCTATTGTGAGTTTTGCTGCTATAAAAATACATTGATGTGGCTGTGTTGTTGTAGCATGCTGATTTTAAATCCTTTGGATATATATCAAGGAGTGGGATAGCTGGGTCAAATGGTGATTTCATTCCTAGTTTTTTTCAGGAATCTGCATACTGCTTTCCCGAGTGGTTGCACTAGTATGTAGATCCACCAGCAAGGTGTAAGTATACCCTTTTCCCCCCCGCCCCGAACATCCTTGCCAACGTTTATTGTTACTTATATTCTTTTTTTTAAATTCTAATTTGTTATACATGTTTGCAGAGTACATTTCATTTCATATTACATATAAAGAGCACAATTTTTCAAGTTGCTGGTTTTATATAAAGAATTTTTACAACAATTGTGTCTTTATACATGTATTTAGGGTAATGATGGATAACTCAATCTACCATTATTTACTTGTATTCTTAATAATTGCCATCTGACTGGAGTGAGGTGAAATCTCAGTGTAGTTATAATTTGCATTTCTCTAATTGCTAGAGATGTTAAGAATTTTTACATATTTGTTGACCATTTGTATTTCTTCTTTTGAGAAGTGTCTATTTAGTTTCTCCACTGATTGACTGGGTTAAGTTTTTTTAGTTCTTTGTATATCCTAGCTTATTGGAATATAAATTTTCAAAATAGTTTCTGATGATCTTCTGGATTTCAGTTGTGTCTGTGGTGGTATTTCCTTTTTTGAAATACCACCTTAGTTCAGATTTTGATAATCTGAGTTTTTCCCCCTCTTTCTTTTAGTTAGTTTGGATAAGGATTTATCAGTTAATTTCTTCTGCTAGCCATTCATCCATCATAAATGTCTTATGTAATCTCCAAGTGTTAGAGTGGTTTCTATTTTTTATCTTATCATTGACTTCTAATTTCATTCCATTATTATCTGATAAGAGTGAAAGGTATTAGCTCAATTTTTTGTATTTGCTAAGTTTGGCTTTGAGACCTAAAATATGGTCTATTTCAGAATATTTTCTGTGTGCTGTTAAGAAGAAAGTGAATTCAGCCATTGATGGATAAAATATTCTGTAGCTGTCTGCTAGGTCCAAATTGTGTTTTTTACTTTTATAGAGTTTTCACTTACTTTTTGTTTGTATGATCTTTCCATTGGTGTCAGAAGTGTATTAAAGTCACCTGGTATTATTGTATTGTGGTCTAATGTGTTCTTAATATTGATAATGTTTTGTTGTACAGAGATGCTTCATTGTTTGGGCCATAAATATTTACAACTGTTGTATCTTGTTGATGTATGATTCCATTAAGCAGTGTGAAATGACTTTGTCTCTTGTGATTAATTTTGGCTTGAACTCTACTTTGTCTGATATGAGAATAGTAATCACTGCTTGTTTATGAGATTCATGTGAATGGTATTTTTTTTCCCATCCTTTCACCTTCAGTCTCTGGATGTCTTTGCCTATGAGGTGAGTCTTTTGCAGACAACATATTATTGGGTCTTGGTTTTTTTTTGTTGTTTTGAGACTGGGGATTGAACTAAGGGGCACTCTACCACTGAGCCACATTTCCAGCCCTGTTGTGTATTTTATTTAGAGATACGTCTTGCTGAGTTGCTTAGTGCCTCCCTGTTTTGCTGAGGCTAACTTTGAACTTGCAATCCTTGTGCCTCAGCCTCCTGAGGCCGCTGGGATTACAGGCATATGCCATCATGCCCGGTGCTTGTTTTTGTTTTTGTTTTGTGGAGCTGGGGATTGAACCCAGGGCCTTGTGCATGCAAGGCAAGTACTCTACCAACTGAACTATATCCCCAGCCCCTGGGTTTTTAACCCACTTTGCCAATCTGTGTCTTTTGATTGAAGAGTTTTAGACTATTGACTTTCAATGTTATTATTGTGACATGATTTGTATTTCCTGCCATTTGATTTATTTCTAGTGTTTAAATTTAATTGAATTCTCCTTTGATTGACTATTCTTCTAGTGTAATTCCTCCCCATGCTGTTTTTCATTTTAATGAAACACTAAGTATGTTTTGTAGTGCAGGCTTTCTAGTTATGAATTCTTTTAGCTTTTGTTTATCATGGAAGGTTTTTATTTCATCTTCAATTCTGAGGTTAATTTTGCTGGGTATAGTGTCTTCACTGGTATTCATTGCCTTCCAGAGCTTGGTATATCCCAAGCCCTCCTAGCTTTTAGGGTCTAGGTTGAGAAATCACTTGAAATCCACATTGGTTTACCTCTAAATGTGACCCATAGCTTTTCTCTTGCAGCTTTTAAAATTTTATCCTTACATATTAGACATTTTCATAATGATGTGTCTTGGAGTGGATCTATTGTGATTTTGTATATTTGGAGTCCTGTATGCCTCCTGTATGTGAATTTCCATTTCATTTTTATGGTTTGGAAAATATTTATTATTTCATTGAAAAGATTGTGCATTCCTTTAGTTGTTTTTTTTTTTTTTTTTTTTTTTCCCCCAGAGCCTTCATCTATCCCAATGAATCAATCCTAACTTTGGCCTTTTAATGTCATCCCAAATTTGTTGAATATTCTGTTCCTGGTCTCTTAACATGTTTTCTTTATGTTCAAGTTTATTTTCAAGATTATATACTTTGTCTTAGAGGCCTGAAAATATATCTTCAGAGTAGTCTAATCTATTGGTGGTGCTTTCCATTGAATTTTTAACATGATTTACTGCTTCCTTCATTTTGAGTATTTCCATTTGGTTCTTTTTCAGAATTTTTATCTCTTTCTGAAGTGATCTTTCAGTTCCTGTATTTTTTTTTTTTTTTCTGATTTCCCTCCTTACATCATCTTTTAGCTCATAGAACAGCTTAGCTGTGAACTTTCTAAATTTCTTCTCTCACTTTTCCTCCACTGTGGTGTTAGTAAAGGTTTTCATTGAAGCACTATGGGTTGTTTGGGATGATTTGTCCCCTTGCTTTTTTCATATTGTTAATATGTCTGTATATGTTGGTATAGTTCTGACTTCTTAAGTGAAGGACTATTTTGTGAGCTTCTTAAGAGCCCTGGATTGGGTGAATATCCATATATTATTTTAATTCAATGTGTGATCTCTGCTGATCTCAATATCAGCATCACTTTAAGAGATATCACTGAGTCCTATGTACTACAGTCACTTCTGAGCCAAGCCTTGTTATTATATTCAACCTTTTAATAACAAAATGTTGTTATTCAACTTGTTGCTGTTGTTCTTTGCAGTCCCTAAAATTCAGGTATACACCTATAATAAAGTTTTGGGACAGGTCAAAATTAGTTGTTAAATTTAATAAACTTACTCTAACCTTAAATGAGGACTAAAAGGAGGGAAGAAAGAAAGATTGGGCAGATAGGAGAGTGAAGTAGAGAAACAGAGAGAGAAGGTGGAGGGAGAGAGAGAAAAAAGCTATTAAAGGAATTTACACCAAAGTAGGAAGGAGAAATAGATGAAAGTTCAAGAAGATGAGCAGGGGCTAAGGGAAGCAGGTGTACACTTTTGAGTTGGAAAAACAAAAATAGGAAGATAGATTCCAATTAATGCTTTAAATGATTACATGAAATACATTCAAATGAGTTGAAGGTTCAGTGTTGGCTATTGGGTTAACAAATATCATTCAAGTTAAGGAGTTGTTTATATGATCAACATTGACATTGGAGTTGTTTATAGTATACCATGTCAAGGTGAAGAAAATTTTTGTTGAATCTTGGTTTGGATTTCATTGGGGTTTGGAGATTTGGCAGTTATCATTCAGTCTTGGGCTGTGGAAGGCTCCTGAGTTGTAGGGGCCCAGGAGCCAGCTCCCTCCATGCTATGAACTCCTACAGCAGTTTCTGGTTTGTCAGCTCAGAGGCCTATAGCTTACTGCTCAGAGGATGCAGTGTTGTGAGTTGGCTCTTTCTGTTGCGTGTAGTAAGTTCAGGATGCAGGCTCTGAAGTGCCCCTGTGTTTGCTGTGGGTCACCAGATACCTGTTTCCCTCGACTGGGTTCTTTTTGTGGCATTGAAGATCTTGGTGGCTGTCTGTAAATGCAGGAACTCTCATTGTGGGTTTTCCTTGAATGGTTTCTCAATTCTGCTTTTCCTTCTCTGACTCCTTTCTGTGTTGTAAGTAGATTGCCACCTGCTACTTAGCTCACTTCTGCCTTCTTCCATACCTCTGTTTAGGTGTATTTATAACCTCTTGGTTCAATTTGTGTAGGTCATATGCATCTAGAAATTTGTCAATTTCTTCTAGGTTTGCTAACTTATTGGAATGTAAGTTTTCAAAGCAGTCTGTAGTTATTCTAAATTTTAAGAATGTATGTGGTGATATCTCCTTTTTCATGTCCATTCATGTTGATTTAGATCTTCTCTTTCTTGAGTAATTTAGTTCACAGTTTATCTTATTTATCTTTCTTACATTGATTCTTTGTATTTTTAAAATTTCATTACTTCCCTCTGATCTTAATTATTTCCTATCTTTTACTGGCATTGGAATTAGTTTCTTCCTGCTTTTCTAGGACCTTGAGATATAACATTAGATTGTTTTTTTCTTTCTTTCTTTTTGGTGGTACTGGAGATTGAACCCAGGACTTTGTACATGGTAGGTAAGCGCTCTACCAATTGAGCTATATCCCCAGCCTCTCATTTGGGACCTTTGTTCTTTTTAATATAGGCATTTAATAGTTTAACTTTGCCCTTAGATTCTTCACAGTGTTACAGAAAATTTGGTATTTTGTTTCACAATTCTTTGTTTCTACTAAGAATTTTTAAATATCTCCCCTAACAGTGATCCATTCCTTGTTCAAAAGACTATTGTTCAATTTCCATGTGGTTATGTGGTTTTTATAGTTTTTCTTGTTATTGATTTCTAATTTCATTTCATTTTGATCTGGAAATATACAAGGGATTATCTTTTTAGTTTTAGGTTTTTTTTTGTTTGTTTGTTTGTTTTTTGTTTTTTGGGGGTTTTTTTTGTATTTTCTGAGACTTGCTTTGTAATTAAAATAATGTCCATTTTGGAGATGATTCCATGAGCTGCAGAGAAGGTACTGTTGGACAAAATATTATATGGATGTCTGTTAGGTTTATTTGACTTATAGCATTATTTTTGTCATAAGTGTCTGTTGATTTTATGTCTGGATGACCTGTCTATTGGTGACAGGGTGTGTCAAAATTTCCCAGTATTACTATATTGATATCATTAGGATTTTAATATCAAGAATTTTTTTTATGTAATTAGGTGTGCCAAGGTTGAGGCATATTACTATTCTTACATCTTCTTGTTGGGAATTTTCCATTTACTTTTATGTTGTGACCTTCCTTGTCTCTTTTGATTAATTCTGCTTGAAGTGTTCTTTGTTGAATGTGAGAATAGCTACTTTTGCTTGTTTTCAGAGTCAGTTTGCATGAAATATCTTTTTTCATTATTTTATTTTTACCTGTTCATGTCTTTGCCTTTCATGAGTCTCTTGCAAACAGCATTTATTTGGATCTTGTTTTTAATCCACTTTAACAAGTCTGTGTCTTTTAATCGGAGAATTGAGACCATTTACATTTAGAGTTATTATGCAGAGGTGATTACTGTTTCCTGACATTTTGCTTTGTTTCATATATTGAATTTAGTCTGAATCTGCATTTCCTTAATTGCTTTTCTTAAGAGTGTCATCCACTTGGGATCTTTAAGGTTTGTTTTTGAGTTCTTCTATGTATAGTATATCTTTAAACATTTGTGTAGTGCTGGCTCAGTAATCATGAATTCTTTTAGTTTATCCTTATGGTGGATAGTTTTTATATCCTCTTCAGTTCTAAATAATAGCTTTGCTGAATATAGCAATCTAGTTTGACAGTTGTTTTTTTTTTCTTTTTCTTTTTCTTATTCTTTTTTTTCAAGCTTGGATTCTCTCATTTAAGCCTTCTTGAATTTTAGAGTCTTAGCTGAGAAGTCATATGTAAGCATTATTGACTTACAGCCAAATGTGACTTGATATTTTTCTCTTGCAGCTTTTAATATTCTATTCTTATTCTCCATGGTAGACATTTTGATTGTGATTTCTCTTGGAAAGTTTCTTTTTTCATCTTTTCTATTTGGAGTTCTATATGCATGCTGTATATGAATGTTTAATGTCATTTCTAAAGTTTGGACAGTTTTCTATTATTTTTGGTAAAAAAAGGTTCTTAATTCCATGAGCCTATATCTCCATTCCTTTTTCAATTCCAGTGACTCAAGTTTGATCTCTTCACATTGTCCCAGCATTCTTGTAAAGTCTTGCCATCACCTTTTTTTCTTTATTGAGTGTTTAGGTCCATATACCCTATCTTTTTGAGGCCTGAAGTTCTATTTTCTATCAACTCTAATCTATTGGTGATACTTTCAAGTGAATTTATTTGATTTATTATGTCTTTCATTTCCATGAATTTTGCTGTCTTCAGAAATCGCCTTTTGTCTCGTGTGTTTTCTCTCTTAATTTGCTCCTTAGATCTTTTTTTTAAACTCATTAATATTTCAATAATCAGTTTTTTTAGATGTTCTTTAGAATTTCATCCCTATTAATTTTTAGTTGGGTAATTATAAATCTGGTGTGTATACTTGCACATCTGTTGAAATGAAATTCTCTTCCTCTATTACAAAGAGGTCCTTTGTTGAATATCTGTTGTAATAAGCTATGTGCTTTTGGTGTATTTTAGCTTCAACACATAGGCTTATCTTAAAGTGTTAATTTCAACCTTCAGTGACTTTCAGGTTGCCACTACAGAACTGCTGATATAATTCAGCTGTGCAATAGTCTGTTCCTATGAGATGCAGTGTTGTAGCCTCTCTCTGTTTTTGTTGTAGGAACAGCAGATGTCCATGAGTGGGATCCAAGCTTACCTTTCTATGACCTTTTCTACTTGTGGCCTGGTTGTTGGTTTTGGGCTTTTGTATCTATACTATGTGTTAAAGGATTGTTGAAGCTTGAGCCAGGGGTATTTTATGTGTGGAGCACGGTACACTGTCTTGATGGAATTGTATGTTTACTTCACCAGCAGAGTCTACCCTGTGAACTCATAGGGTCCCAGTAGATTCCCAACTACTCACAGAAAAGGGGAATACACACACACACACACACACACACACACACAGAGTGAATAATATGCAACATTAAAATAAATATTGATTGCCTGCTATGGCATCTATAACACTACTGCAAAAACAAGAATGGCAGGGTCAGCAATTGACAGTAATAGCAGTAGATAGCGATTAACTAGGTCTAACATTATAATAAATAGCAGGCATCAGCTACACCATCCACAGTACTAATAACTGTGACAAAGTGAATGGTGGGTAAAGAAATTATATAAACTAAAGAGGCCTAAAATATAGTAAAATTATAATTCATTAGGAGAAAAGAAAATGGGGTAGGAGAGCAAAGGAAATACTCAAAATGTAAAAAGAGAAAAAAGAAAGGGACTAATAGAGAATAAGAGAACTTGGCTATTAGAGGGAGAGGAAAGAAAAAGTAAAACAAAATAAGATGAAAAAAAAAGTATGTATGTGTGTTTATTCGTGAACTAATCAATCAGCCCAGCAAGAAAACCAAAGGGCCGGCACCGCGCACGCCTGTAATCCCAGCACTTTGGGAGACTGAGGCAGGAAGATCGTGAGTTCAAAGCCAGCCTAAGCAATGGCGAGGCACTTAGCAACTCAGTGAGACCCTGTCTCCAAATAAAATACAAAAAAGGGCTGGGGATGTGGCCCAGTGGTCGAGTGCCCCTGAGTTCAATCCCCAGTACCACCAAAAAAAAAAAAAAAAAAGAAAACCAAACAAAGGAAAATAAAAAGGATTGTTTCCACCAAAGTGATCAAAACTGTCAACAACAAGGATGGATGTTCACTGCCTATGCCAGACTGCCTTTCTTTCCATTTCTTCTTTGGCTTTGCACTCCTTAGAACAAAAGCTGAGGAATTTTAAACCTTTGCTCTTTTTGTTGCTGCTTATCAAGCTGCCAGCTGGAGTTACATGGAACACCAACAAGGCCGATGCTGAGTTCTAAATAGGAATTTGCAGCAGCTAAGTTTTAGCTCTGATCATGCCCTTGGGAACTTCGTTAGGGGTGGTATCTACTCCTGAGAGAGTGAATCAGCACATCTCTAGGACCAGGAGGATGCTGATCTCTTCTGGGCGTCTAGATCTCAGGGGTCTCCTGAGAATTCTACTTCGTAACCAACCCCTCACAGGTCTCACTACACTGCCACAAATACACTGCCTTCCCAGGCTTAGGGTCTGAGTGTATTTGTGCTTGCCTGTTAAGTTTCTGGACCAGCAAGACTCAAAAGGGAAGCATGTTGCATTCCCCTCTATATCTCTAACCTGAATAACCCTGGGTACAGTCTTCTCTGTGCTTGTTTCAATTGCATTCTGCTAGGTATACCCTTGGCAGCACAGTAGGCGCTTGCTGAGGGTATGATAATATTTGCTATAATTTCCTGGGCTTCTACAGCAACAAGGTGCATCATGACCTTTTCAAGATGGCTCCCTGCCTTAGCTCTTCACTTGCCAGTTGAGAAACACAGAGCACTTTTCAAACACCATCTGGTGTTAATCCTCTGGTTCAGCAAAATTCGGACTGTTTTTCTGTTCTATAATTTGTCCCATGCCAAATTTTTCCACTGTATTTTTCTCTATTTTGTGTTACACCTTTCTTCTGTGGTGATATGGCAACACTGCTACTGCCTGCTTTACACCAGTGTACTTGCTTTTGTCCTCTGTCCAAAACACCTGAATTTTCTGGGCCTCTATAAGACTCTTACTGTCCTATGTGAATTTCAGTAAATTCTATCATCCATCTTGCTGAATCCCAAGCCATGGGACAGTTGGAAAATGTGAACCCTTCTTCTAGTCCTTTAATCTCCATATTTACTTCTTTATTGATTAAAAGCAGTGATTCTCAAACTGGGAGGATTATTAAAACAGATCACTAGACCCCTAGCCATTGTAATTCAGTAAGTCTGGGATAGAGCCAGGTGATGCTGATACTGTTAGTCCAATATCTCTTAAGAACTGTTATAGATGATTGGGTGGTCAGATATGTGTAGGGAATTTGTTCCAAGACACTCCCATATTCCTTCCTTAACTTTAAATTGCCTCATGATTACTTAATCACATTTAATACAACATTAAATGCTATACAAATATTTATTATACTCTTTTTTTTTTTTTTTTTTTTTTTTTTTTTGGTACCGGGGATTGAACTCAGGGGCACTCGACCACTGGGCCACATCCCCAGCCCTTTTTTTTGTATTTTTATTAGAGACAGGGTCTCACTGAGTTGCTATGTGCCTCGCATTGATGAGGCTGGCTTTGAACTCGCGATCCTCCTGCCTCAGCCTCCCAAAGTGCTGGATTACAGGCATGCGCCACCGCGCCCGGCCACATAACATAATTTAATCAGCCTTTTTCTTTATATGTTCCCTTTCTGTCCCTTGCTTCCTTCCTCCCCTCATCTGCTTGCTCTACTCTACTGATATCCCTCTAATTGTTGTTATTATTTTAATTAGTGCTTCATAATTATACATATAAATGGAATTCATTGTGGTATAGTGGCACATGGACATAGCATAACTTTGGTAGATTTTGTTACCTAGTAACAAAATTTACCTCAAGGTGACTGGGAAGCAGAGATCTTCCTTCTTACCTTCTTTCCTCCTTCCCTCCTCCCATCTTCAAGATCCCCTTTCTCTACTTTGTTGGATTCCCTTCTATTTTTGTGACATTGGTTCTCTTTCTCTAGTTTCTCCATGAGAGAAAAAATTCTACCCAGTGTGGATTATTTCACTTAGCATGATGTTCTCTAGTTCCATCCATTTACGAGCAAATGACATAATTTTATTCTTTATGGCTGAGTAAAACTCCATTTTGTATGTATACCACATTTTCTTTATCTGTTCATCTCTTCATAGGCACATGGGCTGGTTCGAAACTTGGCTGTTGTGAATTGTGCTGCTATAAAACATTGCTATGTGTGTATCACTATAGTATGCTGATTTTAGTTCTTTTGGATAAAGAACTAGTTAGTGGTATAGCTAGGTCATATGGGTGGATCCCATTCCTAGACTTTTGAAGATTGGTCTTCATGTCTGTTTTTATGCCATACTGCTTTCCAAAGTGATTGTACCAATTTACAGTTGTACCAACACTGTACAGCTATACCTTTTCCCATTCTTACCAATTATTGTTACTTGTACTCCTGCGGATTGCCATTCTAACTGGGTGAGGTGAAATCTCAGTGTGGTTTTGATTTGCATTTCCCTGATTGCAAGATGCTGAACATTTTTCTTATTTGTTGGCCATTTATATTTCTTTTGAGTTATGTCAATTTAGCTTGTTTGCCCATATATTATTGATTGGGTTATTTTGTATGTGTATGTTTATGCTATTTTTTTTTGTTGTCTTTTTTTTTTATGTTAATATTAATCCCCTATAACGAGTAACTAGAAAATATCTTCTCCCATTCTGGAGGCAGGATCTTCATGCCTTTGTTTCTTTTGCTATTCAGAAGTTTTTAAATTGGATTCCATCCCACTTATTGAATCTCAGTTTTGTTTCTTGAGAGTCAGGAGTCTTAGTAAGGCAGGCAATGACTGTGCCTGTATATTGGGAGTGTTGACATCTATGTTTTTTTTTTAGCACTAGCAGTGTTCTGGTTTAATTCTCAGGTCTTTGATACACTGAGTTGATCTTTGTGCAGTATGAGTGGGATGTATATCATTTCATTCTTTAAGTATCCAGTTTTCCTGGCACCATTTGTTGCAAAGGTTATCCTTTCTCCAGTTTTTTTTAAGCACTGTTTTTCAAGGATCAGATGACTGAATTTATGTGGATTTGTGTCTTGTGTCTTCTGTTCCATTGGTCTTCATGTCTGTTTTTTATGCCAGTAACATGCTGGTTTTGTTACTATCACATTGTATTATCATTTGAGATCAGGTATTGTGATGCCTCTATCATCTTTTTTTTTTGCGGGGTGGAGGCGGACATACCTGGGATTGAACTCAGGGGCACTTGACCACTGAGCCACATCCCAGCCCTATTTTGTATTTTACATAGAGACAGGGTCTCAGTGAGTTGCTTAGCACCTCTATTTTGCTGAGGCTGGCTTTGAACTTGCAATGTGCCTAGCTGTATCATCACTCTTATTGCTTAGTATTTTTTTTGGCTATTCTATGTTTTATATTCTTTTATATGAAGTTTAGGACTTTTTTTTTTTTCCTGGTTCTGTGAAGAATGTCATTGGTATTTTAATGGGAATCACATCGAATCTTTCAGTTGCTTTTGGTCATATGTGCATTTTGACAATATCAATTCTGCCTAACAAAAGATGTGGGAGGTCTTTTTATCTCCTAAGGTCTTCTTGAGTTTCCTTCATCAGTGTTCTGTACTTTTCATTATAGAGGTCTTTAACTTCCTTATTAGTTAGACTTATGCCTAAGTATTTGATTTTATTTTTAGGCTATTGTGAATAGAATTGTTTTTCTAATTTTTTCTTCAGCAGATTGGGTATTGGAGTATAGGAAAGCTATTGATTGTTGCATATTGGTCTTATAGTCTGCTACTTTGCTGAATTTATCAGCTCTATATGCCCTCTGGGGAGATTTTATGTGTCTTGTAGGGTATAAGTACTTGAACTTTATTTTTCTTTTTGTATCCCTTTAATTACCTTCTTTTGCCTGATTGCTCTGACTAGAATATCACAAACTATATTGAATGGGAGCAGTGAGAGTGGAAATCCTATCATGTTCTTGATTTTGAGAAAATATTTTCATTGTTTCTCCATTTAGTTTAATGTTGGCGGTGGGTGTGTTGTATATAGCCTTTATTATGTTGAGATAAGTGCCTGATCTCCCTAGCTTCTTCAGTGTTTTAATGGGTGCTGAATTTTGTTGAAGGTTTTTTCCTGCATCTGTTGAGATATCATGTGATTCTTGTCCTTAATTCTATTTATATGGTAAATTACAAGTATTGATTTGCATATGTGGAGTCAATCTTGCACCCCAGGGATGAAATCATTTGATCATAGCTTACAATCTTCATTGTGCTTTTGAATGCAGATTTCTAATATTAAGGATTTTTGCTTCTATGTTTATCAGGCATGTTGGGCTGTAATTTTCTTTCTTTGACATGTCTTTTTTTGGGTTTTGGCATCAGGGTGATACTGACTTCATAAAATGAATTTGTGAGTATTTCCTCTCTATTTCATGGAATAGTTTGATAATTGATATTATTTCTTCATTAAAAGTCTGGTAGAAATCATCTGAGTATTCATCTGTACTAATAGTACTAATCTTTTGTTTTTTTGGAAAGCTTTTAATTGCTGTTTCAGTGTCATTGCTTATTGGTCTGTTTAGGTTTTTTTAAAAGATGTTTTTATTGGTCCTTTTTGGTTATAAATGATACAGAATTTATTTTGACTTAATTATAAAAGAAAAAAATATAATTTTTTCTAATTCAGTTCCTAGTATTTTCCCTTCCTCTTCCTTCCTCCCACCCTTGTTCCCTTCCTTCTACTTCATTTATCTTTCTGCTATTATAAGAAAATTTTAAATTAGTGATTATAGTAGTGTGTACATTCACTGTGATATATTCATATATATACACGGGAACGTTGTCTTTCTTCATCTCATTTCTTCCCCTCCCCCCCATTCATTCTCCTTTGTCTACTCCACTCCTCTTTCTTCTATTCCTACCGCCCCCACCTTATTTCGGATTAGCTTCGAATGTCAGAGAAAACATTCAAGCTTTGGTTTTTGGAGAATGGCTTATTACACTTAGTAAAATAATAGTCTCCACTTCCATTCATTTCCTGGCAAATGCCATAAAAGTCATTCTTCTTTATGGCTGAGTAATACTCCATTGTGTATATATAGCACATTTTCTTTATTCATTTATCTGTTGAAAGGCACCCATGTTGGCTCCATGACTTAGCTATTGTGAGTTTTGCTGCTATAAAATACATTGATGTGGCTGTGTTGTTGTAGCATGCTGATTTTAAATCCTTTGGATATATATCAAGGAGTGGGATAGCTGGGTCAAATGGTGATTTCATTCCTAGTTTTTTTCAGGAATCTGCATACTGCTTTCCCGAGTGTTGCACTAGTATGTAGATCCACCAGCAAGGTGTAAGTATACCCTTTTCCCCCCGCCCCGAACATCCTTGCCAACGTTTATTGTTACTTATATTCTTTTTTTTAAATTCTAATTTGTTATACATGTTTGCAGAGTACATTTCATTTCATATTACATATAAAGAGCACAATTTTTCAAGTTGCTGGTTTTATATAAAGAATTTTTACAACAATTGTGTCTTTATACATGTATTTAGGGTAATGATGGATAACTCAATCTACCATTATTTACTTGTATTCTTAATAATTGCCATCTGACTGGAGTGAGGTGAAATCTCAGTGTAGTTATAATTTGCATTTCTCTAATTGCTAGAGATGTTAAGAATTTTTACATATTTGTTGACCATTTGTATTTCTTCTTTTGAGAAGTGTCTATTTAGTTTCTCCACTGATTGACTGGGTTAAGTTTTTTTTAGTTCTTTGTATATCCTAGCTTATTGGAATATAAATTTTCAAAATAGTTTCTGATGATCTTCTGGATTTCAGTTGTGTCTGTGGTGATATTTCCTTTTTTGAAATACCACCTTAGTTCAGATTTTGATAATCTGAGTTTTTCCCCTCTTTCTTTTAGTTAGTTTGGATAAGGATTTATCAGTTAATTTCTTCTGCTAGCCATTCATCCATCATAAATTTCTTATGTAATCTCCAAGTGTTAGAGTGGTTTCTATTTTTTATCTTATCATTGACTTCTAATTTCATTCCATTATTATCTGATAAGAGTGAAAGGTATTAGCTCAATTTTTTGTATTTGCTAAGATTGGCTTTGAGACCTAAAATATGGTCTATTTCAGAATATTTTCTGTGTGCTGTTAAGAAGAAAGTGAATTCAGCCATTGATGGATAAAATATTCTGTAGCTGTCTGCTAGGTCCAAATTGTGTTTTTTACTTTTATAGAGTTTTCACTTACTTTTTGTTTGTATGATCTTTCCATTGGTGTCAGAAGTGTATTAAAGTCACCTGGTATTATTGTATTGTGGTCTAATGTGTTCTTAATATTGATAATGTTTTGTTGTACAGAGATGCTTCATTGTTTGGGCCATAAATATTTACAACTGTTGTATCTTGTTGATGTATGATTCCATTAAGCAGTGTGAAATGACTTTGTCTCTTGTGATTAATTTTGGCTTGAACTCTACTTTGTCTGATATGAGAATAGTAATCACTGCTTGTTTATGAGATTCATGTGAATGGTATTTCATCCTTTCACCTTCAGTCTCTGGATGTCTTTGCCTATGAGGTGAGTCTTTTGCAGACAACATATTATTGGGTCTTGGTTTTTTTTTGTTGTTTTGAGACTGGGGATTGAACTAAGGGGCACTCTACCACTGAGCCACATTTCCAGCCCTGTTGTGTATTTTATTTAGAGATACGTCTTGCTGAGTTGCTTAGTGCCTCCCTGTTTTGCTGAGGCTAACTTTGAACTTGCAATCCTTGTGCCTCAGCCTCCTGAGGCCGCTGGGATTACAGGCATATGCCATCATGCCCGGTGCTTGTTTTTGTTTTTGTTTTGTGGAGCTGGGGATTGAACCCAGGGCCTTGTGCATGCAAGGCAAGTACTCTACCAACTGAACTATATCCCCAGCCCCTGGGTTTTTAACCCACTTTGCCAATCTGTGTCTTTTGATTGAAGAGTTTTAGACTATTGACTTTCAATGTTATTATTGTGACATGATTTGTATTTCCTGCCATTTGATTTATTTCTAGTGTTTAAATTTAATTGAATTCTCCTTTGATTGACTATTCTTCTAGTGTAATTCCTCCCCATGCTGTTTTTCATTTTAATGAAACACTAAGTATGTTTTGTAGTGCAGGCTTTCTAGTTATGAATTCTTTTAGCTTTTGTTTATCATGGAAGGTTTTTATTTCATCTTCAATTCTGAGGTTAATTTTGCTGGGTATAGTGTCTTCACTGGTATTCATTGCCTTCCAGAGCTTGGTATATCCCAAGCCCTCCTAGCTTTTAGGGTCTAGGTTGAGAAATCACTTGAAATCCACATTGGTTTACCTCTAAATGTGACCCATAGCTTTTCTCTTGCAGCTTTTAAAATTTTATCCTTACATATTAGACATTTTCATAATGATGTGTCTTGGAGTGGATCTATTGTGATTTTGTATATTTGGAGTCCTGTATGCCTCCTGTATGTGAATTTCCATTTCATTTTTATGGTTTGGAAAATATTTATTATTTCATTGAAAAGATTGTGCATTCCTTTAGTTGTTTTTTTTTTTTTTTTTTTTTCCCCCAGAGCCTTCATCTATCCCAATGAATCAATCCTAACTTTGGCCTTTTAATGTCATCCCAAATTTGTTGAATATTCTGTTCCTGGTCTCTTAACATGTTTTCTTTATGTTCAAGTTTATTTTCAAGATTATATACTTTGTCTTAGAGGCCTGAAAATATATCTTCAGAGTAGTCTAATCTATTGGTGGTGCTTTCCATTGAATTTTTAACATGATTTACTGCTTCCTTCATTTTGAGTATTTCCATTTGGTTCTTTTTTTCAGAATTTTTATCTCTTTCTGAAGTGATCTTTCAGTTCCTGTATTTTTTTTTTTTTTCTGATTTCCCTCCTTACATCATCTTTTAGCTCATAGAACAGCTTAGCTGTGAACTTTCTAAATTTCTTCTCTCACTTTTCCTCCACTGTGGTGTTAGTAAAGGTTTTCATTGAAGCACTATGGGTTGTTTGGGATGATTTGTCCCCTTGCTTTTTTCATATTGTTAATATGTCTGTATATGTTGGTATAGTTCTGACTTCTTAAGTGAAGGACTATTTTGTGAGCTTCTTAAGAGCCCTGGATTGGGTGAATATCCATATATTATTTTAATTCAATGTGTGATCTCTGCTGATCTCAATATCAGCATCACTTTAAGAGATATCACTGAGTCCTATGTACTACAGTCACTTCTGAGCCAAGCCTTGTTATTATATTCAACCTTTTAATAACAAAAAGTTGTTATTCAACTTGTTGCTGTTGTTCTTTGCAGTCCCTAAAATTCAGGTATACACCTATAATAAAGTTTTGGGACAGGTCAAAATTAGTTGTTAAATTTAATAAACTTACTCTAACCTTAAATGAGGACTAAAAGGAGGGAAGAAAGAAAGATTGGGCAGATAGGAGAGTGAAGTAGAGAAACAGAGAGAGAAGGTGGAGGGAGAGAGAGAAAAAAGCTATTAAAGGAATTTACACCAAAGTAGGAAGGAGAAATAGATGAAAGTTCAAGAAGATGAGCAGGGGCTAAGGGAAGCAGGTGTACACTTTTGAGTTGGAAAAACAAAAATAGGAAGATAGATTCCAATTAATGCTTTAAATGATTACATGAAATACATTCAAATGAGTTGAAGGTTCAGTGTTGGCTATTGGGTTAACAAATATCATTCAAGTTAAGGAGTTGTTTATATGATCAACATTGACATTGGAGTTGTTTATAGTATACCATGTCAAGGTGAAGAAAATTTTTGTTGAATCTTGGTTTGGATTTCATTGGGGTTTGGAGATTTGGCAGTTATCATTCAGTCTTGGGCTGTGGAAGGCTCCTGAGTTGTAGGGGCCCAGGAGCCAGCTCCCTCCATGCTATGAACTCCTACAGCAGTTTCTGGTTTGTCAGCTCAGAGGCCTATAGCTTACTGCTCAGAGGATGCAGTGTTGTGAGTTGGCTCTTTCTGTTGCGTGTAGTAAGTTCAGGATGCAGGCTCTGAAGTGCCCCTGTGTTTGCTGTGGGTCACCAGATACCTGTTTCCCTCGACTGGGTTCTTTTTGTGGCATTGAAGATCTTGGTGGCTGTCTGTAAATGCAGGAACTCTCATTGTGGGTTTTCCTTGAATGGTTTCTCAATTCTGCTTTTCCTTCTCTGACTCCTTTCTGTGTTGTAAGTAGATTGCCACCTGCTACTTAGCTCACTTCTGCCTTCTTCCATACCTCTGTTTAGGTGTATTTATAACCTCTTGGTTCAATTTGTGTAGGTCATATGCATCTAGAAATTTGTCAATTTCTTCTAGGTTTGCTAACTTATTGGAATGTAAGTTTTCAAAGCAGTCTGTAGTTATTCTAAATTTTAAGAATGTATGTGGTGATATCTCCTTTTTCATGTCCATTCATGTTGATTTAGATCTTCTCTTTCTTGAGTAATTTAGTTCACAGTTTATCTTATTTATCTTTCTTACATTGATTCTTTGTATTTTTAAAATTTCATTACTTCCCTCTGATCTTAATTATTTCCTATCTTTTACTGGCATTGGAATTAGTTTCTTCCTGCTTTTCTAGGACCTTGAGATATAACATTAGATTGTTTTTTTTCTTTCTTTCTTTTTGGTGGTACTGGAGATTGAACCCAGGACTTTGTACATGGTAGGTAAGCGCTCTACCAATTGAGCTATATCCCCAGCCTCTCATTTGGGACCTTTGTTCTTTTTAATATAGGCATTTAATAGTTTAACTTTGCCCTTAGATTCTTCACAGTGTTACAGAAAATTTGGTATTTTGTTTCACAATTCTTTGTTTCTACTAAGAATTTTTAAATATCTCCCCTAACAGTGATCCATTCCTTGTTCAAAAGACTATTGTTCAATTTCCATGTGGTTATGTGGTTTTTATAGTTTTTCTTGTTATTGATTTCTAATTTCATTTCATTTTGATCTGGAAATATACAAGGGATTATCTTTTTAGTTTTAGGTTTTTTTTTGTTTGTTTGTTTGTTTTTTGTTTTTTGGGGTTTTTTTTGTATTTTCTGAGACTTGCTTTGTAATTAAAATAATGTCCATTTTGGAGATGATTCCATGAGCTGCAGAGAAGGTACTGTTGGACAAAATATTATATGGATGTCTGTTAGGTTTATTTGACTTATAGCATTATTTTTGTCATAAGTGTCTGTTGATTTTATGTCTGGATGACCTGTCTATTGGTGACAGGGTGTGTCAAAATTTCCCAGTATTACTATATTGATATCATTAGGATTTTAATATCAAGAATTTTTTTTATGTAATTAGGTGTGCCAAGGTTGAGGCATATTACTATTCTTACATCTTCTTGTTGGGAATTTTCCATTTACTTTTATGTTGTGACCTTCCTTGTCTCTTTTGATTAATTCTGCTTGAAGTGTTCTTTGTTGAATGTGAGAATAGCTACTTTTGCTTGTTTTCAGAGTCAGTTTGCATGAAATATCTTTTTTCATTATTTTATTTTTACCTGTTCATGTCTTTGCCTTTCATGAGTCTCTTGCAAACAGCATTTATTTGGATCTTGTTTTTAATCCACTTTAACAAGTCTGTGTCTTTTAATCGGAGAATTGAGACCATTTACATTTAGAGTTATTATGCAGAGGTGATTACTGTTTCCTGACATTTTGCTTTGTTTCATATATTGAATTTAGTCTGAATCTGCATTTCCTTAATTGCTTTTCTTAAGAGTGTCATCCACTTGGGATCTTTAAGGTTTGTTTTTGAGTTCTTCTATGTATAGTATATCTTTAAACATTTGTGTAGTGCTGGCTCAGTAATCATGAATTCTTTTAGTTTATCCTTATGGTGGATAGTTTTTATATCCTCTTCAGTTCTAAATAATAGCTTTGCTGAATATAGCAATCTAGTTTGACAGTTGTTTTTTTTTTTTTTTCTTTTTCTTTTTCTTTTTCTTTTTTTTCAAGCTTGGATTCTCTCATTTAAGCCTTCTTGAATTTTAGAGTCTTAGCTGAGAAGTCATATGTAAGCATTATTGACTTACAGCCAAATGTGACTTGATATTTTTCTCTTGCAGCTTTTAATATTCTATTCTTATTCTCCATGGTAGACATTTTGATTGTGATTTCTCTTGGAAAGTTTCTTTTTTCATCTTTTCTATTTGGAGTTCTATATGCATGCTGTATATGAAATGTTTAATGTCATTTCTAAAGTTTGGACAGTTTTCTATTATTTTTGGTAAAAAAAGGTTCTTAATTCCATGAGCCTATATCTCCATTCCTTTTTCAATTCCAGTGACTCTCAAGTTTGATCTCTTCACATTGTCCCAGCATTCTTGTAAAGTCTTGCCATCACCTTTTTTTCTTTATTGAGTGTTTAGGTCCATATACCCTATCTTTTTGAGGCCTGAAGTTCTATTTTCTATCAAATCTAATCTATTGGTGATACTTTCAAGTGAATTTATTTGATTTATTATGTCTTTCATTTCCATGAATTTTGCTGTCTTCAGAAATCGCCTTTTGTCTCGTGTGTTTTCTCTCTTAATTTGCTCCTTAGATCTTTTTTTTTTTTAACTCATTAATATTTCAATAATCAGTTTTTTTAGATGTTCTTTAGAATTTCATCCCTATTAATTTTTAGTTGGGTAATTATAAATCTGGTGTGTATACTTGCACATCTGTTGAAATGAAATTCTCTTCCTCTATTACAAAGAGGTCCTTTGTTGAATATCTGTTGTAATAAGCTATGTGCTTTTGGTGTATTTTAGCTTCAACACATAGGCTTATCTTAAAGTGTTAATTTCAACCTTCAGTGACTTTCAGGTTGCCACTACAGAACTGCTGATATAATTCAGCTGTGCAATAGTCTGTTCCTATGAGATGCAGTGTTGTAGCCTCTCTCTGTTTTTGTTGTAGGAACAGCAGATGTCCATGAGTGGGATCCAAGCTTACCTTTCTATGACCTTTTCTACTTGTGGCCTGGTTGTTGGTTTTGGGCTTTTGTATCTATACTATGTGTTAAAGGATTGTTGAAGCTTGAGCCAGGGGTATTTTATGTGTGGAGCACGGTACACTGTCTTGATGGAATTGTATGTTTACTTCACCAGCAGAGTCTACCCTGTGAACTCATAGGGTCCCAGTAGATTCCCAACTACTCACAGAAAAGGGGAATACACACACACACACACACACACACACGCACACACACACAGAGTGAATAATATGCAACATTAAAATAAATATTGATTGCCTGCTATGGCATCTATAACACTACTGCAAAAACAAGAATGGCAGGGTCAGCAATTGACAGTAATAGCAGTAGATAGCGATTAACTAGGTCTAACATTATAATAAATAGCAGGCATCAGCTACACCATCCACAGTACTAATAACTGTGACAAAGTGAATGGTGGGTAAAGAAATTATATAAACTAAAGAGGCCTAAAATATAGTAAAATTATAATTCATTAGGAGAAAAGAAAATGGGGTAGGAGAGCAAAGGAAATACTCAAAATGTAAAAAGAGAGAAAAAAGAAAGGGACTAATAGAGAATAGAGAACTTGGCTATTAGAGGGAGAGGAAAGAAAAAGTAAAACAAAATAAGATGAAAAAAAAAGTATGTATGTGTGTTTATTCGTGAACTAATCAATCAGCCCAGCAAGAAAACCAAAGGGCCGGCACCGCGCACGCCTGTAATCCCAGCACTTTGGGAGACTGAGGCAGGAAGATCGTGATTCAAAGCCAGCCTAAGCAATGGCGAGGCACTTAGCAACTCAGTGAGACCCTGTCTCCAAATAAAATACAAAAAAGGGCTGGGGATGTGGCCCAAGTGCCCCTGAGTTCAATCCCCAGTACCACCAAAAAAAAAAAAAAAAAAGAAAACCAAACAAAGGAAAATAAAAAGGATTGTTTCCACCAAAGTGATCAAAACTGTCAACAACAAGGATGGATGTTCACTGCCTATGCCAGACTGCCTTTCTTTCCATTTCTTCTTTGGCTTTGCACTCCTTAGAACAAAAGCTGAGGAATTTTTAAACCTTTGCTCTTTTTTGTTGCTGCTTATCAAGCTGCCAGCTGGAGTTACATGGAACACCAACAAGGCCGATGCTGAGTTCTAAATAGGAATTTGCAGCAGCTAAGTTTTAGCTCTGATCATGCCCTTGGGAACTTCGTTGGGGTGGTATCTACTCCTGAGAGAGTGAATCAGCACATCTCTAGGACCAGGAGGATGCTGATCTCTTCTGGGCGTCTAGATCTCAGGGGTCTCCTGAGAATTCTACTTCGTAACCAACCCCTCACAGGTCTCACTACACTGCCCACAAATACACTGCCTTCCCAGGCTTAGGGTCTGAGTGTATTTGTGCTTGCCTGTTAAGTTTCTGGACCAGCAAGACTCAAAAGGGAAGCATGTTGCATTCCCCTCTATATCTCTAACCTGAATAACCCTGGGTACAGTCTTCTCTGTGCTTGTTTCAATTGCATTCTGCTAGGTATACCCTTGGCAGCACAGTAGGCGCTTGCTGAGGGTATGATAATATTTGCTATAATTTCCTGGGCTTCTACAGCAACAAGGTGCATCATGACCTTTTCAAGATGGCTCCCTGCCTTAGCTCTTCACTTGCCAGTTGAGAAACACAGAGCACTTTTCAAACACCATCTGGTGTTAATCCTCTGGTTCAGCAAAATTCGGACTGTTTTTCTGTTCTATAATTTGTCCCATGCCAAATTTTTCCACTGTATTTTTCTCTATTTTGTGTTACACCTTTCTTCTGTGGTGATATGGCAACACTGCTACTGCCTGCTTTACACCAGTGTACTTGCTTTTGTCCTCTGTCCAAAACACCTGAATTTCTGGGCCTCTATAAGACTCTTACTGTCCTATGTGAATTTCAGTAAATTCTATCATCCATCTTGCTGAATCCCAAGCCATGGGACAGTTGGAAAATGTGAACCCTTCTTCTAGTCCTTTAATCTCCATATTTACTTCTTTATTGATTAAAAGCAGTGATTCTCAAACTGGGAGGATTATTAAAACAGATCACTAGACCCCTAGCCATTGTAATTCAGTAAGTCTGGGATAGAGCCAGGTGATGCTGATACTGTTAGTCCAATATCTCTTAAGAACTGTTATAGATGATTGGGTGGTCAGATATGTGTAGGGAATTTGTTCCAAGACACTCCATATTCCTTCCTTAACTTTAAATTGCCTCATGATTACTTAATCACATTTAATACAACATTAAATGCTATACAAATATTTATTATACTCTTTTTTTTTTTTTTTTTTTTTTTTTTTTTTGTGGTACCGGGGATTAACTCAGGGGCACTCGACCACTGGGTCCACGTCCCCAGCCCTTTTTTTTGTATTTTCTTAGAGTTACAGGGTCTCACTGAGTTGCTATGTGCCTCGACATTGATGAGGCTGGCTTTGAACTTGCGATCCTCCTGCCTCAGCCTCCCAAAGTGCTGGGATTACAGGCGTGCGCCACTGCGCCCAGCTTCCAAGTAGTTATTATACTCTTGTTTAGACAATAATGACAAAAAATTGCAGGTTTAATAGAGATGTAATTTTCTCTTCAAATGTTTTTTATTCTGTGGTTGGTTTAATCTACAGATGATGAATAATAGGCCAAGAATATATGACGATATATATGATGATGCTATAATAGGCCAAGAATATATACATATTTTTAACACAAGTCTGTTTAATTCTGTCCAGAATTGTGTTTCCAGAGTTGTATGTTTTTTCATTTGATACATCCTAGATTCCAGTTTGATATATGGCTATATTATATTCAAGATATTTTATTGTTATTTTAAAACCCTTTTATTAAATTAAAAACAGGGATATGAAAGAAGTTAGAAAAAATGTTGAGTCTGGGTCATGAGTATATTGAATACAATGATGGTTTATAAGACCTATATTTTGTCTGTTTGAAAATTTCCTTGAAGAGTAGTTTTTAAATACAGTGTGTCTTTATATAATGTTGACATAGCTTTATTCATACTTGTTTTTTTTTTTTTAATAGAGTAAAGACAAGATTGCATCTTACAGCAAAACTCCAAAAATTGACCGAAGTGATGTTGGCAAGGAGATGAAGGAGAAATCATCCATGAAACGTAAACTTCCTTTTACTATTAGCCCATCACGAAATGAAGAACGAGATTCAGACACAGGTAAAATAATTTGTTATTTTCTGGTAAAAGCTTACTTATTTCCTTACTGTGAAGTTTCTTTTCATGTGTCACTCTTCTTGATACCCCAATTTATAGAGAAATATTTGTATTTTAGATTTATCATTTTGGGGGCAGAAATTCATCTGTCACACAAATGTGATTTCTCACCAGAGAGAAGAAAAAATTTATTCTCGACTCTCTACAAATGATGAAATTTTGCTCAGTTCATAAGTATCCACTAGAATACAGTAGATTTGGAAAAAAAAAAAAGTTGTTTTTGTGAACGGATTGAACACACCAAAGAACTATAGGCATTTTTAGATTCAAAATTGATTGGAAATATGTACCACACACACAAAAAAGAGGCTGACTGCTTAATTGCTATTCATAGAACTTGTTGTTTCTCAAAAGTTTCAAATCAGTCAAATTATTCATAATAGGTGAGAACCATCTTACTACTATCTAATAAGTTACCATGTTGTGCTTTAGCCCTGAACTAAAGTAAAAAACTATTAGTTTTTTTTAATTAATGTAAACTTCAATATATTTGTCACAGGTGTTCTGTTCCTTGTATGAAATATTAATAAACTTCTTAAAAATGTTTTTGCTTTACTATTAGAAAGTTAGTGTTCCATTTTGATCTTACGCGCAGAGACATTTCTTACGCGCAGAGACATTTTTGGGGAGGCGGGTATTGGGGCTTGAACTCAGGGCACTCGACCACTGACTACTGAGCCACATCCCAGCCCTATTTTGTATTTTATTTAGTGACAGGGTCTCACTGAGTTGCTTAGTACCTCACTTTTGCTGAGGCTGGCTTTGAACTTGTGATCCTCCTGCCTTAGTTTCCCGAGCTTCTGGGATTACAGGCATATACCACTGCTCCCAGATATGTGCAGAGATTATATCTTTCTAGCAATCTTTAATCATCAATATCAAAATGATCTTAACTCTAGAAACTGTGAAAATACTCTATAAAGATTTGAAACACCCTGTGCTAGCATAGCTTTAGGAAATACTCAATTTTTTAGTCTATTCTTTATTGCAGCAATTAAGAAATGATGTGTTTTGTTCATTTTAAGTTGTACTGTTGCATTGATTTCTTCTAGAGATTCAGAAACTTTTTTCTTGAACCCCAACTTTACTTAAGTGGTATTCTGAGGCTTTTACTAGTTAGGTAGCCAAGAAGAAGTCTTGTGCCAGATACTGTATTTCACTGCATTAATAGCTGCTGATTTTATGCCTTTTTTTTTTTCTTTCTTTCTTTCTTTCTTTTCTTTTTTTTTCTTTCTTTCTTCTAGAATTGGGGTGTGACATTGTGTGAAGACTTTTATAAAGTGTTTTTATTTTATTTTTCTGTTTTTTTGGGAGGGTACTGGGGATTGAAACTCAGGGCACTCAACCACTGAGCCATATCCCCAGCCCAATTTTGTATTTTATTAGAGATAGGGTCTCTAAGGCTTAGTGCCTTGCCCTTGATGAGGCTGGCTTTGAACTCTCCATCCTCCTTTCTCAGCCTCCTGAGCTGCTGGGATTACAGGAATGTACCACTGTGCCCAGCCTAGATCTTTTTATGTTTTTTTAAAGAAAAATTGTGCCAATATTACTTACAAATCATGTTATTATTAAACTGTCTTTTGTGCAAGAGTAGGATGCCCTGGAATACTTGTGAATATACCTCAATGCAGTGGTGATGATTATGCAGTGAAATATGATAATAATATTTCAGTCAACAATAGGCTGCATGTACAATGATGATCACATAAGATTATATCACCTAATGATGATATAGCCATTTTGGTTTGTATATGGGCACTCCATGAAGTTTGCACAACAGTGAACTCTCTTAATGGCTCATTCCTCAGAGCATCTCCCCATCCTTAAGTGATGTATATGTGTCTTTAGATACCTATTTAAGATAAAACCCTTCTCATATTTTCTTTTTGGAAGCCCCTTTGCTGGACAGTGATATTTGCTAATGTTAGTTTGTAGAAAGTTCAAATATAGTTAACCATTTAAGGAGAAAATGTTACTTAGGAAGAGATGAGAAAATATTACATAGAAGTAAACTAACTTCACTGAATAAACATAATGTGATTCAGAGTTTAATCAAATTATATACTTGTTTCCCTGATAATTTTTTCCACTATTTCCATTTAGTGGAATGATGTTACAGCTGTCTTTAAGAACATTTCATAACAGCTGGTTGTGTGGGACACCAGTGGCTTGGGAGACTGAGGCAGGAGGATCACAAATTCACAGTCATCCTGAGCAACTTAGTGAGACCCTGTCTCAAAATAAAAATGGGCTGGGGATGTGGCTCGTTGGTTTAGCTCACCTGGGTTTGATTCCCTGGTACCAAAAAAAAAAAAAAAAAAAGAAAGAAAAGAAGAAGAAGCACAAACAACATTTCATAACTCCTATTTTTGTTTTAGAAAAGTTACATGAACTCACCAAAATTTTTTATTTTTAATTTTTTAATTTGTTCTAATTAATTATACATGACAGTAGAATGCATTTTTTACACATTGTACACAAATGGAGCACAACTTCTCACTCATCTGGCCACAACCCCAGTACATAGTGCAGAGTCACACCTGTAAACTGTAATCATCTGGCTGTACATATAGGGTAATAATGTCCATCTCATTCTACTAATGTCCTTCCCATCACCACACACCCTCTCTACCTTCACTCCCCTTTGCCCAATCCACAGTTCCTCCATTCTTCCCTACCCGCCTTCCCCAAATTATGGATCAGCATCTGCTTATCAGAAAACATTCTGCCTTTGTTTTTTAGGGTTTGGCTTATTTCACTTAGCATGATATTCTCCAGTTCCATCCATTTACCTGCAAATGCCATAATTTCTTTCTTCTTTAAGGCTGAATAATATTCCATGTGTATTTGTGCCACATTTTTTTTATCCATTCATCTGTTGAAGGGCTAGTTTGGTTCCATAGTTTAGCTATTGTGAATTGAGCTGCTGTGAATATTGATATGGCTCCATCACTGTAGTATGCTGATTTTAAGTCCTTTGGGCATAAACCAAGGAGTGGGATAGCTGGGTCAAATGATGGTTCCATTCCATGTTTTCTAAGGAATCTCAATACTGCTTTCCATAGTTATTGCACCAATTTGCAGTCCCACCAGCAGTGTGTATGAGTGTACCTGTTCCCCCACATCCTCTCCAACACTTACTGTTGCTTATTCTTGATAATTGCTATTCTGACTGAAATGAGATAAAATCTTAGAGTAGTTTTGATTTGCATTTCTCTGTTAGAGATGTTGAAAATTTTTTCATATATTTGTATATGAATTTGTATATATTTTCATATATATTTTCTGTGAAGTGTCTGTTTAGTTTCTATGCCCATTTATTGATTGGGTTATTTGTTCTTTTAGAGTCAAGTTCTTTGGGTTCTTTATATATTCTAGATTAGTGCTCTATCTGATGTATTCTGTAGGCGCTCTCTCTTTTTTTTGTTGTTAATATTTATTTATTTGCTTTAGTTGTACACAATGTGTTTGTTTTTATGTGGTGCTGAGGATTGAACCCGGGCCGCATGCTTGCTAGGCAAGCGCTCTACCACTGAGCCATAATCCCAGCCCTGTAGGCACTCTCTTAACATGATTGTTTCCTTTGCTGAGAAGAAGCTTTTTAGTTTGAATCCCTCCCATTTATTGAGTGTTGATTTTATTTCTTGTGCTTTAGGAGTATTATTAAGGTTGTCAGGTCCTAATCTGACTTTATGAAGATTTGGGCCTACATTTTCTTCTATTAGGCACAGAGTCTCTGGTCTAATTCCTAGGTCCTTGATCCACTTTGAGTTTTGTGCATGCTGAGAGAGAGGGGTTTAATTTCATTTTTGTTACATATGGATTCCCAATTTTCCCAGCACCATTTGTTGAAGAGGCTGTCTTTACTCCAATGTATGTTTTTGGTGCCTTTGTCAAGTATGAGATAACTGTATTTATTTGGGTTTGTCTCTGTGTCTTCTATTATGTACCACTGATCTACATGTCTGTTTTGGTGCCAATACCATTTTTGTTACTACTGCTCTGTAGTGTAGTTTAGGGTCTGGTGTTGTGATGCCCCTCCTTTTGCTCTTCATGCCAAGGATTGCTTTTGCTATTCTGGTTTTTTTTTTTTTTTCCCCCAAATGAATTTCATGATTGCTTTTTCTATTTCTATGAAGAATGGCATTGGGATTTTAACTGAAATTGCATGAGGGCTGGGGTTGTGGCTCAATGGAAGGGCACTAGCCTAGCACACGTGAGGACCTGGGTTCAATCCTTAGCACCACATAAAAATAAATAAACAAAATAAAGCTATTGAAAAAAAAAAAGAAAAAAGAAATTGCGTGAAATGTGTGTATCACTTTGGTAGTATGGCCATTTTGACAATATTAATTCTGCCGATCCAAGAACATGGGCAATCTTTTCATCTTCTAAGGTCTTCTTCAATTTCTTTCTTTAGGGTTCTGTAGTTTTTCATTATAGAGGTCTTTCACTTCTTTTGTTAGATTGATTCCAAGTTGTTTTGTTTTGTGTGTTTTGATTTTGAGGCTATTGCGAATGGGGTAGTTTTCCTAATTTCTTTTTCAGAGGATTCATCACTGATGTATAGAAATGCATTTGATTTGTGGGTGTTGATTTTATATCCTATTACTTTACTGAATTCATTTATTAGCTGTAGAAATTTTCTTCACCAAATTTTTGATGGATTTAAAACGTGTATTGGTTAGGCTGAATTTATAAATCTTGCTTTTATATGCCACACGCAACCAAGACGTTAAGGATTTCCCTAGGCCCAAAGGAAAATGTATTACTTCCAGTTTAGCTGTATTCTATTTTTTATTTTAAAAAATGAGAAAGCAATCTCAAATACTATTAAGTGACATCTTTCATATGAAAAGTAATATAACATCAAACTTGTTTAACATTGATTTTTATTTATTTATTTGGGGGTATTGGTAATTAAACCATTGAATCCAGGGTGTCTCTACCACTGAGCTACATCCCCAGCCTTTTTTTTGTTTTGAGATGGGTTTTCATTAAGTTGCTAAGACGTGCAGTCCTTCTGCCATAACTCCCAGGATAGCTTGATCTTTTTTTTTTTTTTTTCAATTAGAGTGGCCTATATTTTAAATTAGTTTCTGAAACAATGACAAATATATGTACACCAATTTATCAGTGGTAAAGAGAAATAATTTATAATAATTGACAAAATTACTACCCAATGATTTTTAAAGTAATTATTAATGAGAGCAAAAATTTATCTTCAAGAATGTATCTCAGCTTTTATGTAATAAAAGAAAATCCTCCCTAAAAACTAGGAAAATAATGTCATAAACAAAGGATTAGTTAAATTATGGTAAATCCAGTGAGGAAATAGTTTTTCGCACTGAAAAATAACATTGTAGAATGCATGATAGGGGAAGCATTTATGTTATTGAAAGTGAAAAACCAGGTTAGGAAATAGTATATACTGTTTCATTGCATTAAAATCATTGGGGTGTTTATATGCATATATGTATGTGTACAACATATGAACACGCATATGAAAAGATAATATAAAAACTTGAAATATAAAAGTCATTTCACTGTAGGAACTAAGCCTAATGTTGGTGGGTATATTTTGGGTCCAGAACAAAATATAATGGTTTTAAACCCTGACTTGAAAGAATAAGAGAACAGGAAATTGGGAATAATGGGAAGTATTAATAATAGTACTTGGCTCATTTCTCTTATAGCAAGGTTATATGTATTTTTGTATCTTAGTATACACTGTCTCTAACAAAATAAAAGCAAAGTACTTAGTTTCTTTTATGTTGGAAAATGTAGAATTAAGTGTGTGTGTGTGTGTGTGTGTGTGTGTGTGTGTTTTATTTGCCTTTTCTTACATAAATTAAATTTTATTTATTCCTGTGTCTTCTCCATTAGTCCCTGTGTCTTTTTATATATTGATAGGGATGCTTGGAATGATATGCACCAAATGTTTATACTTTATTTTCAGGGCTTAGGGTGTTTGTTAATTTTTTCTTTGTTCTCTTATGTATATATAGGTTTGGATATTTACAAAAATTAGCATATCTTACTTTTATAAAATAAAGTTATCTTTTGTAAAGACATTTGCATCATTATCCAGGGAAGGTCTAGGGGTTCCCAAATCAGCAATAATGCCATCAACTGAATGAGGAATTCTTGGGTCTTATGATAACATAGTGTGTTTTAAACTTTGCAAATTTTTTAATTAACTTTTTGAAAAGATAAGTCTTTCTAAAAAAGTAGGTGGTTGGCTAGACATAAAATGTTGGAAAGAATTATAGCACAATTTGAAGTCTTTCCAATGGGTCCTTGTAGCTACATGATAGTACAATTTATTCTGAATTACTTTATTTTAAAAAATCACCAACATACCTGTTTATATTGTTCCAGTATCTATCCACATTGTCTTAATCTTTTAGAAAATTTCCACAAACTTTGTTGTATGGTATACTAAGAAGCCAATAGATAACAGTGAAGACCCATTGAACATATGGAAGGAAGCCTAAAAGCAACTACTACTGATGTAGAAGATATTATACTTCCCATATCAACTTGCGTTATTGCTTATTTTTAGCTTTTGAAATTTACTTTCAAACTGTTTTATTCCAAACTCTTGACATAGGATAAATTTTTATAGATTTTATAAGTAATAGTAGTGTTTAATTTTGAAGATTTTGAAATCTGACCAGTATCAACACTGGCCAGAAATTTTACTTCTTAATAAGCCCCAGTTTCCTTACCTGCTTGTAATAAAAGCCTGAGAAAATTGTGACCTTTAAGGGACATAATGTGTAAATTTACTTTGTGATATGTTAATTAAACACGACAAAATAGATTAACACCATCTTAAACTGATGGGGATTTTTAAATTTAATGCAGTGAGAGCGCTAGACATAGGCAGTCCATAGTTAGTATAGCAGCTCAGTAACACCAACTGAGACTGGATTTATCTCTCTGCTCTCCTGTCCTTAAGCATTTTGACTTATAGTCACAGGATTGCTGCTTTTTCCTAACAGAAAGTAGAAGATGAAATACCTAGAACAAAGATGTCTTTTTCCAAGTGAGACTTGGCCTTCTGGCCTTCTTATTGATAAAACAACCTTTCTAAAAACATCTGCCCATTTCATCAGAGGCCACTCTAGTTACAAGGAATCTGAAAAGTCAAATACTTTTAACTAGGCATATTGTCACTCTGAGCATAATTGGGGTATTCTGGGAAGAGGAGGAAAATGAATATGAGTAGGCATATTATAATGTCTGTATATAAAATCTAATCAATAACTGTTAACTTTAGTAATTAAGGTTTCCATCTAATGAACTTTATTCTTGTACTGTCAGCCATAAAATCATACTTTTTTCCCTATCTACTGCATCTGGTGAGAACCATAATCCCTTAACATGATGTAATAATCCCTAGTGTGAAAGTATTAAGCTGCTTTTGGGGGACTTCATAAAAGTCTCTTTTTGGGCTCCAAACTAAATTTGCAATTATTTCATTATGAATGATACCATCAAGATCATCTTTATAGATTGTGTTTTTGTCATCCTCTGAACTGTTTCTTTATTAAAAATGGGAACATTTATGTGATTCTTCATGTTTCTCCAAAATAATCATACCTAGTTTTAAAAGCTTCCATCAGTATATGAATATTCTTTGACTCAGTTTTTTTTTTTTAATTTTGGGAGACATGTTTTTCTTAGGTTTGATAGATTTCATGTCTATAAAAGTAAACCAACAGTATTTTGTCATTTTAATTTGTGTATTTGAATCACTAGAAAGATATAATATGCTTCACTTTTTTCTTTAATAATTGTCTCCTCTTACTAAGCATTATTTGTTTACTCTAGTGTTTTCTTTTGGCATTTTTAGATAATGTGATAGGAGAAAATTCAGAGACTCAGTATGATCTTTTCCCAAAGTCTGTGAGAGCAGTTGTAGAGCATGTTGAAATTTCATAAGCTTTTAACTTTCTCTGCCAGACGTCCAGTTTTAGAAGTTCTGTTCTCCTGATGCCTTAGATGCCATTAAAGGATTTACCTTAATTAATGGGATTCAAACAAATTGGCAGATTAAAATTCTCCACTTTTAAATGGAAACTGTGTTAAGGTAACAGATAAAGTCAAAGGTTCTACTACAGATCAACTCCTGCCCCTTGATAATGTTTTATTATAAAAAGTTCAAACCTGTAGTACAGACTTTCAAAATCATTCTTGGTATTTTTCTCCTATGCTACTATATTCATAAAGCAGAGTATATTAACTTTTAAAAAGATTGTTTTTCAGGGCTGGGGTTATGGCTCAGTAGTAGAGAGCTCGGCTAGCACATGCGCAGCCCGGGTTCGATCCTCGGCACTACGTAAAAAATAAACGCATTGTGTACAACTAAAGCAAATAAATAAATATTAAAAAAAGATTGTTTTTCAAATACAGGTATTGGCTTCTCTTGCCTTCTATAAAGAACTCATTAAGGTGAGAGAATTGCTCTGCCTAGCAGTGCTTTACATCAGCCTCAAATACAAATAGCAGTAGTCTCATACAACCTCATCTCAGTATAGCATGAGCCAAAGTAGCAGTAAAGGAACAGGAGGACATGGAAGCTTTATTTCCCAGCTCCTGAAGTAAATCTTTATAGAATATATGTTTGAGTGCTCCAAATATAAACATACTTATTCAAATGAAAGCTAAAGGAGGGTGTATGGGGTTCAGAGTGAATTGGTTACTTTCTAAAGGAAGAGTTGGGTGAACTGTTATACTGCTTCCTTGTGTTGATGACTATAATTGAAAGTTCATTTTATCTACGGTGCTTTAATATGTTTAAATAATATAATCTGCTTTCAATAACCATTTAATTTGGTTGATATAAGTTAATTGGTTACCACCTTTTCTTTGCTTTGAATGTATGGAAGTAGTTTTCAGTCTCTTGCTTGTCTTCATATGAAATGTAAAATACTATTTCCATGGAATTCTTGTGCTTGCTAAATTAATGCCTTCAATTTTGAAACATAAGGTTCCTTGAAGTTCTTAATAATTCAGTCCATTTACCTACTTACTTTAGAATTGGTCTAAATGTTACTAATGATTCCCTTTTTGAATGAGTGAATAATCTTCTCATCACTAAACTTTTAGGATTATCTTTAAACTTCTCAGATACTCTGTTTAGGGGTTACTTGTTTGCTCAGTTCGTGTTTTTCAACACTTGGTTACTTACACCTAAATGAAATCATGAATCCTGTCTATAAGAATGACCCTGGAAAGAAAAATGTATGTCCATAAATTGAGGATATGATTGCTCAGAATAATAATATTGTGATGCATATCACATACTGAGATGCATATTATTTAAAAGTTAAAATATCTGCTCTGGCCAAATCACCAAAGTCAGTTTTTCATATTCTTGTTTCTCTGTCATGAATTGTTAAGCAGAATTCCATATTCTTAACTAATAAACTTTGTTTTGATGTTTGATTGCTTTTTCCCCTAAGATTCTTCAGTAGTGATCTCTGTAGTACTTCATTCTATTGAAATATTTGTAATGTATAGAAAGATTTTCGGTCTTGGATGATAGTGCAGTCCAAAGTGTTCTTATGTCTTCAGAGTAGTTTTGGCACTCAGAACAAAAAGCGTGATTCAAGTTCATCAAAGACAAATTCCAAACACAAAATCAGTGATGTAGGAGTGCTGCCTCTTACTGTTATTCAGAGATTGCAAAAAAAAGATACAGCAGTAAAAGATTTGTGTTTTAATAAACAACTTCAGCAATGTCTATTATTAAAAGTACATGGTTGAGTTTCTTAATTTTAAGAATTCCATTTGAAGAAATTGAAATCGGTGGCCAGACCTGTGTTTTCAATGTACTTTTGGCTTTACCTTAAAAATAATCTTTTGGAAAAACAATGACAGATCATTGCCTAACTAACTGGTGGTCTTTTAAATAATGTTGGTTGTTGAATTCTGTATTTCCCTTCGTGTGCCTTTTTCTTTTCTTCTGTCTCTTCTCATTCTGTAGATTCAGACCCAGGACATACAAGTGAAAATTGGGGGGAGAGACTTATATCTTCTTACAGGACATATTCAGGTAATTAGATTATCAGGTGCTCCTGTTCAGTCAGTGGTTTCTGTCACATTTACAATTAAGCATTGTACTATAAGTAACTTATTTTCAAACTAACTTACAGATACCTAATTTCTGTGAGATATCTAGTATATTGTGTCTAACACATGCTGTGTTTTTAACATTGTAAAAATACCTGTGCACCTCCACTTAAGTTTTGTGCAGCACGATGTGAGGATACCATTCATTTGGAAAACATTATGAAAGTCAACGCTCCTGCCCTGGTGTTGGGTAGTACAAGGACCCCTGTGTGAAGATACCCAAGTCTTTAGTCTGTTTGTTGTATTTCCATCACAAGATGCACCAAGTACACTGATTTCAGTACACAGTGTCATCTTACCATTTAGTCAGATAATGTTCATTTAAAAGCACATTTAAAATATTTTCCATTGAACTCTTTAGTCTTTATTGATTTTGCTGCCCAGGTTGAATTAAGTACATTAAAATACCAGGCTGCTTGGAGAAATGCTATTGCCATTAATTTTGTTGGAACCTCTCTATTTCACTGTGGCACCAGTCATTATATGTTACTGATTCATAATTGCTCCATATAAAAGAAGGCCAAAGAATATATAAATACCACCCCTTTGAAATAAAGTTAAATGTATTCTCTAGTATGTGAAAACCTGTTAAGTGTTTTGATAAATTTGTTTTGTTTTTAAATGGGCTGATGTACTTATTTCTGAATGTTTAAAAATGTGAATATCATTAAGCCCCTGGGTATTTAAGTGTCCACTTTTTAATAACATTTGGCTATAAAATTGAGATAAAACTTGCATTTGTGATGTGCTTTTTATTTATTTTATGAATTTTGGGGGGTTGGGTGGAGTAAAGGCAGAACTAAACAATTATCCTTAAAATTATTCTGATAGTTGTTAATTGATTCTGAACTGGTATTAAGTCAGTCATTTTGATTACCAAAATTGGTTGGGGCTTATATTCACACTCAGCTACTGTGGGATCAGGCTTGTCTTTAAGAAAGGTATACCTAAAAGGAATACTTAAAAGAGCTAAATGTGATGAAGCCATTCATGATCTGAGTTATCACTGCTGAAAATAAGTCATAGTATAGACATTCAGCGGTTACAAATTCACAATATTTTAGAATCAGACCATGATGGCAAATTTTGTTTATCAGAATTGAAGTATGCACACTACAAACATGATTGATAGAAGTATGTTCATCTGTATTTGAATTATAGCTTAATTTTTTTTAATACAGTGACTGCTTTGTAGGGCAATGTCATATTCTTTAATTTTTGAGACTGATACAGGTTTATGAACCTAGTTCCCCAAGAAAAATAGTTGTTATCTTTTGATAATGTACTCTACACTTCATTGGGAAGTAAAAATATTACTTCTGTTTATTTTGGCAAGACCTTTAAAGAAAGCATTCATTTTCCCAATTATAAAACTGGGACATCTCTCTTTTTCTGGAGCTCCTCTGGATCTTGAAAGAAAGAAGTTGTACTGATGTAAAGTTCATTTCACTTTTTTGTTTTGAGTAGACTGAATAAATCTGTCAGGTTTGTCCTTAAAATCTCCAGGTTAACTGAGTAGAATTTCAGGGCTCTGTAGACTATGCTAAAATGAGCATGTTTATAAGTATACCTAGGTTTAAATTTTGAAGTTCTAGTCTATTATAAAGAAAAATAAAATTTTTAGATAACTGAAAACTGTAGAACTGTTATATCATTTTTTTTACTTATGACACATCAGAGGAAATGAATTGTTCATAGTCTAGATATTGAATAATCAAAGTTTTATTGACTGCTTTAAGTTTGAAAAAAAATCACCATATTTTGGTACATAGTAGTTGTAACACTTAAAATTTTTGAATAGTATAATGATCTCACACCCCTCTACCTTATACCAGCTGCTGTTCACTTAACCACCTTTTCCTGTTTTATGGAAAACATGAATTCAGACCACCTGCTGTCCTTTAAAGTTCATGTATCTAATTTGAATTTTTGCTTACATGTTTGGAGTATTCCAACTTGTTTATTCTCTTCCAGGGTATAATAATTTTATATTTTATTATTTGGCAGAATGGAATTCTATTAATGAACTTATGTTTTTTCTATAACCCGGATATATATCACTTTAGTGTCTTTTATAAAATTGCATTAAAATGCAGAAAGAATAAAAAAAGTTAGCTGTTCTGTTAGTAAAAAAAAAAAGTAAATTATTCCCTCTCTCAAAATTTAGAAAATATTTTAATGATAGAACTAAGAATTTTTTGTTTGTGCCTATGATTAGATTTTACTTTTCCTTGAAACATCTCTTGTGCTTTCTGTAAAATTTTTACAATATTAAATCATTTAATTTTGGTAGAGAAATGTCTTATTATATTTAAAAATTGTTATTTAGATGGAAAACCATTAAAATAACAATAACTGTAGTTGTTTCCTAAACACTAGAGAACCAAAATGTACAGAAAATTATGATGAAAAGCAGTATACATTGCTGGAAAAACACTAGCCTGTTTCAAAGACCTGTATTAGGGCTTTATAATAATTTTAGCAATAGGTTAAATATTGTGCTGAGATTGAATTTATACTAAATTGGATCATTATTGGTAATGATTTGAAAAATATGAAAATGGAAGATTATATTAGGAATATTAATAAAAGTTGATTTCAATAAGTCTTGAAATGTTTGGTTTTATGTAAAATCAAAATTCAGTAAAATGGTTATATTAGGAGTTACTGAATTTTGGATGAGTTTCGGGAAGCAGAGATTAAATATTATAGCCTAATTTTTCTAGGCCATTAGGATGCCAGTTCATCCTAATTAACTGAAAAGTGGCATGCTTGAACCATCATTACTTTAATTTCTCATGACTACTAATACCAGATTTTAGTTTCTTGGACTTAACTAGAGTAATAAATGCTTATCTCAAAATATCCTACCTGCTCAGGGCTGCATCTTCCTACTGGGGAGGGGAGATGGGGAAAAAAAAAAAAAAAAAAAAACACTGTGTTGACTACTAAGCCTTCCCTTCTCCCACTCATTTTTTTACTCATTTTTGAATTTATTTTATTTACTTCTAGCTCCACTTCACAGGTACTCCTAAAGCCCCCCAAATATCCAATATTTGTATATGGCTTTCCAAGAAGTAGATGCCCAGACAGTAGTCAGAACTCTGTATTCACTTGCACAAAGCATCTGCATTAACTTCAAAGGGCCTTAGAAATTTTTGAATCTTTGTTGGATTCTTTTTATTAACCCACAGGCACACAGAGTCCTTAATTTACCATTTTTATCTTTGATTAATATCATCCCATGTTCCACTGTGACTCTAATGAATTTATTTGGCGCTTTTATTCCATTAACTGCTGAGTGATAAGACTTGTCTCACTTAGTTTCTTGGCAGATTGTATAAATCATTACTGGAATTAGGAAAGTAGTTTGAAGGAGGATTGATAAGAATAAAATGATAGTTAAGAAAAATTTCAAAGATATGATATAAGTTAGCACTCTATTTGCAGAGTCAACTAATCATGGATTGAAAATATTTTTTAAAATTATTGTATACTAAAGCATGTACAGACTTCTTTCTCCTCATTATTCCCTAAACAGTACAGTATAACTACTTAGTACTTACATTATTTTAGGTTTTATAAGTTATCTGGAGCTAATTTAAAGGATATGGGAGGATTTGCACAGATTATTTATAAATATTGCACCATTCATGTCAAGGACCTGAGCACCAGATTTTAGTATCTGCAGGAGGTCCTAGAACCAATCCTTTGCAGTTACTAAGGGATGATTTACTAAAGAATGTTTGAAGTGTTTTTGAAGTTGTTAAAATTTTAGTAGAACAAATCACTAAAATACAAATCTTAAAAATAACAAATTTTTAAGTGCCTAAAGGCAATAAAAGAAAAATATAATTTTTCTAAAGCATTTAGGCAGGAAATTGCTTATATAACAAAAGTCAGTGCTCTTTTCTCTGGCTACTACCAGTTTATATATTATAAATATTTCTCATATACATTTATAGCAGCTATCAATAAAGTTGTCTCATGTTTTGCTTTGGAGTACTTCTTTATTTTTTTTTTTTTCAAATTCTCACGTATTTAATAATTTCAGAGAAAGAAGGTCCAGAAAAGAAGAAAACAAAAAAGGAAGCTGGAAATAAGAAATCCACACCAGTTAGCATTCTTTTTGGTTATCCTCTCTCTGAACGAAAGCAGATGGCACTACTTATGCAGATGACAGCAAGAGACAACAGTCCAGGTGATACCTAACATCATTGTGTTAATTTATATTATAATCTAGTCTTGTGTTGACAGTTACTTTTAACTACTTTTAATTTTTATTCTTTTTTGAATTCAATCAAAATTATTTGTAATATCAGTATGTGATTTTATAATTATTTGTGTGAAAATTTACCATCTGAATCCTCCCCTAGATTAGAAACTATTTTAAGAGCAGGGATTTTTACCCTTACTGTGCATAAGTAGATAGTGGTTAAATAAAATGGGTAATTTAGAAATAGGTTAACAACATGGGAAGTTCATGGCAGAACTGTGCTTTTTTACCTTACTGAAGATTTATCCCAGTTTCTGTAAAAATGTTTTCAAGGCTTCCAGTTCACTGCTATCTTGCTGATAAATTGGTAGTTTTATTAGTACATTGCTTCTCTCAGACTGATATGGGAAAGTATCTGGAGGAAAAAAAAATTAGGGAAAAAAATTTTCTTTTGGCTCTGAATTTAAGGCATCGTTATATAAACTGTTGAAATGTATTAAAAAAGGGAAGTTTTTTCCTATACTGACTCTTGGAGCGAAAAAACAACAACAACAACAACAACACACCTGGGGGTACTGAGGTTAAATCCTTAGTGTTTCTAAGTATCCTGATTTCAATCAAAGTATGAGCGTATCTAATATCTTTCACTCCTACAAATATCATAGGTCCTTGTGCTTTTTAAAATAGTGTATTTTGGATTTTCTCACCTTTCCTGCCACTAACTTGGGTAGAATAGTGGCCAAATTATTTGACAGTGCTACAACTTTAAATGTTTCTGTAAAATGTTGAATTACAAAGACTTTTTTATTTTGTAAAAATGGCTTTTTTACACCATGAACTTTTGTCTTTAGAATATTAAAGAATTAATGCATTAAGACAAAAAGTAGAAGTCCCCTTTATCTCCAGTGACTCCTTTTGAGAGGCACCACTCTTAAGAGTCTCTTATCTATATTTCCAGGAATTTTTTTAGGCATAAACATAAAGACATATAATTTTTGTTGTTTTTTTTTTTCCTATAAATACAATTATAACATTGTTGTGCTGTTGGCTCTTTTCACTTAAGGATAATTCCTTGTCAATTTTTATTATTAGTTTGTATATAACTGGAGTAGAAAGCTTGACATCAAGCTGTGTCATCAAACAGATGTACTTGGAGTTTAGGGTTGATCCATTAATGAGGTCCTTTAGTTTTTAAGAAAATCAACAAGATAACTGTCTTGATAATTTTACTATAAAGAGTATAATAAACTTTATTTAGCAAATTTTTCTTGAGTTACACTATGTAGCAAGAAGTCTTCTATACAGTTGAGATACAGTTGATGAATAAGAGAGATGAAATTCTTACTCTTATGGAGTAAACATTCTAGAAATAAGTAGGAAAACTTTTTTTTTTTTTTTTTTTTTTTTTTTTTTTTTTGTTGTGTACCGTTACTGAGACAGCATACTTTAAAAGACAGGGTCCAAGTTGCTAAGTGTAAAAACTTTAATTTTTTTTTAATTTTTTAAATTGATTTAGAACTCTTAATTATGTCAGTTTGCAAGACTGATGATGGAAAATTATTTTCCAAGATTGTTTTTTTTTTCTTAGAGCATTGCCTCTTTTAAATAGTTATAAAATTTCAGAATTAATTAATATTGTCGTATCTTTAATTAAGAAAACATCACCCCATTCCCCCTCCCGCCTTGTGGTTCTAAAAAGAGAGAGGGGAGCTTTGGGCATCATCTAGTTTATGTTTCCTGATTTTCACATAAAAACTAGAACAGAAATCAAAAGTTGGGAATCAAAGCCAAGTATAAAATCTATGGGACTTTTTCCAGTTGTCCTTATTTCAGATCTTTGGCTTTATTTTCACACTAAGATCATCTCTAACTTAATTTGCACTCAACATCAGAACAAAACTTCAGTGCTTTTAGTCAGAGGTATGGACTCCGACCTTCAATTTAATTTTATCTATGTGTTAGACAAATAGCATAACGTGTCCAGGAAAAATACAGTTGTTTGCAGTTCATTGACTTATTCATTAAGCAGAAACATTTAAGGTATATCCTTGATATTTATTATTATCATTTTAAACCAGTTTTATGAGTTGTCAGAATAAAATGTTTTTAATCAACTTATTATCTTTGATAATTCTAAAGGAAATTTTACTCTATATATTTGTGTAAAGTTGTTAATGTATCATCCAAGTCATGTTTTATGGTGTTAGAAAGTTCCAGAAATAGACACATTATCATTAAAAAACTTTCAGTAAGTATATACAATATTTAGCCTAGGACTTTTGTGAACTTTTTTCTTATAGATTCCACACCTAACCATCCATCACAAACAACAGCAGCCCAAAAGAAAACTCCCAGTTCTTCATCTCGACAAAAAGATAAAGTTAATAAAAGAAATGAGCGTGGTGAAACTCCTTTACATATGGCAGCTATTCGAGGAGATGTGAAACAAGTCAAAGAATTAATAAGTTTAGGAGCAAATGTGAATGTGAAAGATTTTGCAGGTAAGGTTAAACTCAAGACTAATATTCAGGAACTAACATTGACATAGATTCTGGTTACAGTCTTATCCATATTTTTTTTATTTTGCTGAAAAGAAAGAGTTCTTAAAGTATATTTTATTACAAAACTTTTGGAGTATGTGCATAAAACCCTGTTCTCTGCTGTATTTCCTTGTCAATAATTACTCACACTTTTGCATAGTAAACTTGTATTTTAGTTGACATTACTGTGTAATTCTTTATTAAATTTAGGTTCTATCCAAAGTAAATTTGAGTATATGATGTTTTCAAAGCAGTTAATTCATTCATAATTCTTTGAGAAACATTAACTTGAACATGAAGATTGTAAGAGAGAGGCATTATTTTCACTTTAATTGTTCAAATAATATGCCAATATATTTTTACTATGAAGAATTCAAATAATAAATGTTGACAGAGAATAATATAGAAATTCTCCTTAGAGATATTCCACATCTAGTGGGGAGGGGCAGACTTAGTTATCCATGATTACCCTAAATACATGTATGAAGACACAATTGTTGTAAAAATACTTTATATAAAACCAAAAAAAAAAGATAATTAATGAAGTCCATGACTGCTTTGAACATTTAATGTTCTCCATAAAGAATAAAGATCACCTGTGCTCCAGGAAAAAAAAAAAAAAGAGATATTTCACATCTTACACTATTCTGCAGCCTGCCTGTTATTACAGGTATTTCTTTCAGTACATATAGGTAAATTTACTTCATTTTTAACAGCTACATAATATTACCATAGTGAACACTGTTATAAAACCATCTTTGTGTGTAGCTTGGCACTATTTTAGTAGAATTGAAATTGTTGTTGTAGCAAAGGAGATGCATGTTAAAATTTTTTAAATAATGGCAGATTGCCCACCAAAAAATGATCCTGTATCAGTTTATAATACCATCAAGAGTTTATCACTAAATTTGATATTAACTTAATAATTAATAATCTAATAATTAAAATTCTTAATTATGATATCAGTAATGGTAGTAAATGTTTCTTATAAATTTGCATATATCTTGAACTGGTGGATGTATCTTAAAATTGTATGTTAAATTAATATTCTAACTTTAGGTTGGACACCACTGCATGAAGCTTGCAATGTTGGATATTACGATGTTGCTAAGATACTTATAGCAGCTGGAGCAGATGTTAACACACAAGGATTAGATGATGACACTCCACTCCATGATTCTGCTAGTAGTGGGCACAGAGATGTAAGTATGATAGAAGAAATCAGTAATGTACATTTCCATCATGATTTCAACCCAGGGTAATTTAGCTTCTTAGTTGTTGATCTTGTGTCATATATCATTCATTGCTTGATTAATTCATGTATATTTTGTTTTCCCTTTTTTTTCTAACTACTAGTTCATAGTCAGATTTAGCATTATCTTTTAATAAAGTAATCTTTGATAATTGATTGTTAAAGAGTTTGGAAGAAATTTTATTTCAAGACATTCTAGTGTCAGATAACCAGATGTGGTTAAAGCACATTTTACTTATAGTACTACTTTTACAGAATTGCACTGTGTACCTTTTAGAAAGCTTTTTAACTTAGTCTTAAATGGAATTCAGAGTGAAGAGAAGTATGAATTGAATTCTGACCTTACCAGTTTACTAGCTATGTGATCTTGAACAAGTTACTTCTCTCCTCTATACTTCCATTTCAACTTAAAATTATATAATAAATAATACCTATCTAAAGGGGATTTGATTAAGGAAAAGAAGACACTGCATGTAAGCATACCTTAAACCCTAAAATATTGTAGAAATATCAGGGGGAAAGTTAACAATTTACCTGTATTGGTATTTTAAATGTACCCAAATATTTTAGAAACTAAAATTTAGATTAAAAAATGCTATTTTCCTCATTTGTAATTTTATAAGATACTTTTCCATGTTACTCATTAAAGAAGTTCTAATAAAAGGAAAATGTACTCTTTATTATTTTCTCTAAATTCATCTTGCTTACCATTGGACCATTCTTTCCACCCTGCTGCATCAACAATTTGTTACATACCTATGTGAGAGCACTTTTTTATTCCTCTTTACTTATCTACTGTCATGTTTCCTGTGTTAGTCTGTGAATACCACCCATACAGGCATTTTGTATTTTCTGTTATGGATTTTGGAAATGTTTGTTGCAAAAGAAATAATAAATTTGGCATGGATACATGGATGGATAGGTGGATAGTTAACTGACTGAGGATAGGCAGAAGGGCAAAGGCTTAGTCCATAAGGCCTGACAAGATATAGGAGGCATTGCCCTTTCCTCTGAATTTATCAGAACAGATGTATTTTCTAGCTAATACCATACTTTACCATTAAAAAATGCATTATTAATAGTTAATAGTTATCAAAAATGAATAATTTTCCTTTAAACATGGTATATAAAGGCTTCTTGATTTCTAAGTGCAATTTAAAAGAATTATGCTTGTAACTAAGACATGTTTATTTACATGAGTATAAGTTTCTAAATATGTACATAGCTGCAAAATGTTTCTAGAAGCTGACCTTTCAGCTCATGTACTAAAACGGACTCAAACACTGTTTCCAGTCTCTTCCTGAGTAAGACTGGCATGCTATTTTCAAAAGACCTTTAGCTTTCCCTCCTACCAACATGCCTAGGATAGTAGGAGTCCCAATTCAAGAGCTATTTTCTCCTTGTTCTTTTACTTGAGCCTAAGGAAAAGAGAATTGAGAGCTACCAAAAACTCTCAATTATGTATATAGATGATATTAGGTCTATGAGCCTCTTCCTAAGGAATTGGATTTCTTTTACTCAGTGGTAGCCATGACAATTTCAGTCATCCACAAAACATTCCTAATGTGGAAGAAGCAAAAAGATAGCTGTTTTGTAGCGAGGTCTAAATTATTTAGAATAAAAGAAGATATAACCTAGCTTCTGAACAACCTATTCCTTGACCTGCTATATAAGTGTGTTGTACCTCACAATAACAGAATTTTATACTAGCTTAATTCTAGTTGTTTTTAGATATCTTATCATTTTTTGTCTTATCATTTTTATCTACTTCTAGTCTGTTGCCTGTTATAAGTAACTTTAATTTGCCTTAAGTCCTTTTTAGAATAAGTATTTGTATATGAGAATGATGTGTAAAATATTGGTTTTTAGAATTTTTGCATCATGCTTAAATCTCTGTCTCTGACTCATCATCATAGACATGTACTCAATGTTTATTGATCGCTTCCTGGTGAATAGGAAACAATGTCACGATCCTTTTTTTTAGTTTCTCATCCTGGGGCTCTTTTCTAAGAAAATAAACCTTAAAATGGAAAATACTTCAGCTCATAAAAATGTTTACTACAGTGTTATTTATAATGATTAACTTTTTTTAATTTCATCTAACTTCTCAAATGTCTTTCCTAAGTGAGATTGTAACCACAAGTACAAAGAGCAGAAGAAATGGAAAACCAAGATCTTAGAAAGTGAAATTAGATATTTATACAGTTACTAACCTAGTACAGGGTTTGGTAGACTTTTTCTGTAAAGGTCAAATAGTAAATATTTTAAACTTTGCACCTTTTCCTGCTCTTCCTTTTTATTCTTTCCTCTTTTCTCTTTTTTAACAAAACTTTAAAAATATAAAAACTATTGGACCCACAGGCCATAATTGTTTACCTCTGATTTAGGAGAGATGAGAACACTGAAAACCAAAGCCATTATGGCACAGAATTGCAGAGAAACTGAAGCTCAGGAATTGATGGCACCAGTTGCCTCTGGACTTCCTTGTTCGGACTGCAAACAATATGATTGAATCAAAGTTTTGTTTGTTTTGTCCTTTATAACCCTTCCCCAACCCTTTATAGCCAGATGATTTCACCTCTTCTACCTTGGTAGGTGTTTCCCATATGGATCTAAGGATCTGGAACAACTGTTCTTCAGTAGCAGCTTTGGAAAGCAAGTTGATGTTTTAAAATCATAAATACTTGTAATTTAATAAAAATAAACGTGAATAAAATATTAGCATTTAAATTCACAAGTAAATTGTTATCTTTATACATTCTTACATTTCAAATTTTCTACAAAAATACTTGGGAAAATTTTTTCATTTAATTCATTGTGAATCTTCATTCTTAAATAATTTGTTTGAAATTCTTTAGTTACAGTATCTTTACATCATTCTTTTAGTGGTAAATGCAGTTAATAATCATCTGTTCATGTTATTTGTTTAAACCTTCTTTTTGAGATATATTTTCTAAGTACACAAAAACACCATAGTGTTGGGAATACAGAGAAAAATATATTTAATACTTGATCCCATGTGAAGCTTATCGTCTAGAATAAGGGGGGAAATATATATTAATAAATTGTAATGTAGGTTTGTGTCACATAAAACACATAAATGTCAGTGGAAGTAAAATATCAAAACAAGAAAAGATGGTAAGGTGGCATAATTGATAACAGTTGACCAACTCTGTGGTAAATAGGTAGATTTCAGTGCCACTCAGAAAAGGTAAAGGTACAAGTTTTAATGAACTTTATTTGAAACTCATTGATTTGGGGCTTTTGTATTGAAATACACATATATTCAATTGGATATATCCCATTAGCATTTGAATATTTGGGTTTAGAGTTAAGAGAGCAAGAAATGAAAATGAATGAGTGAATTGTATAAGGATCATATTTGGTCAGAGTAGGTGAGAACCCTAAAGAGGTGATGTAGATTAGTAGATTAAAGCTTGAAAAAGTAGAACAGGGACAGGCATTTCATAGGACTGATGCATGCAGTTAGAAGAGTGAAGAGCTATTTTAAAAAGTGAAGGCTGCAAGGGTAAACATCTTTTTAGGAACTTGACTAAAGAAAGATTCAGCAGGGCATGGTGGCACACACCTGTAATCCCAGCACTTGCGAGACTGAGGCAGGAGGATTGCAAGTTCAAAGCCAGCCTTAGCAATGGCAAGGTACTTAGCAACTCAGTGAGACCCTGTCTCTAAATAAAATACAAAAAGGGCTAGGGATCTGGCTCAGTGGTCGAGTGCCCCTGAGTTCAATCCCTGGTACAAAAAAAAAAAGAGAGAAAGAGAGAGAGAGAGAGAGAGAGAAGAGAAGAGATTGATTCAGCTAGAGGAGGAGAATATGGCCTGGGGATGAGTTCTTTGATTTTGTTGTTGTTTTGTTTTGTTTTGTTTTGTTTTGTTTTGTTTTGTTTTGTTTTGTAGTACTAAGGATCTAATCCAGGGCCTTGTGCATGGTAGGCAAAACACCCCCAATCATTTTTTATTTTATTTTGAGACAGAATCTTGCTAAGTTGCCCAGGTTGACCTCAGTCAGATTTGCCATTCTGTTGCCTCAGACTCCCAAGAATCTAGGATTGGGGATACAGGTTTGAACATAGTTTTTTCTTTGTTTCATTTCTTCATTGCCATTATTATTTTTTTAAGGTGGAAGAGACATGAATGGAAAAGATTTGTCTTCTAGATAGAAGCCAACTCAAAGGGGTTTCAAAAATATTGAAAGGAAGAGTATACAAAGAGAAAAGAAATGATGACTAACTGGGCAGATCCTGGTTTTATGGTTCCTGAAGTTTATATACTTTGATGGGAAGAAGAGATCCTTTTTGAGAAAAAATCTGAAGTAATGAATATAAAATCAGATGTAGGGAATTGTAAGGGTCCCATGAAAGTGAAAGGCCTTGAAGTTTAAATTTCATTAGTTCTAAGTAAATCATGTGGGCTAATGATAGATGAAATTCCTGGGAGATGAGGAAGAAAGGACAATTAGGACATTGATACATTGATAGTAGTATTAGCTTTAAACAGAAGGGAATTAGTTCCTTTGTAATTTCTACTAAAATGCACAATTCAACAGGCTGTGGAGCTTGCTGTTATTACTCATTGATTTATCTGAACCTGAAATAGTACTTATTAATAGATGTTCAAATTCTTGTTGATTTTATGATGAAACAGGAAGAAAATCAAAGAAATTAAGCACTAAAATGGCCCTGTTTAAATTTCAAGGAGGAAGATTTTTTTTAGTAGATGCCAGTCATCAGATGGAACAGGTTTCAGTGAAAATGGAACTGGGAGAGAATAATGATTTAGAATAGGATGCAAGTAATGGATACAGAGTAGAATTAACACTGAGAAGAATATTGTCTTATCAAGAGATTGATCAAAATGATATAATCTATGAAGAGACTAAATCTTCTTACCACTTAATGTTGCAGATAGTGAAACTGTTGCTTCGTCATGGTGGAAACCCATTTCAAGCTAATAAACATGGGGAGCGCCCAGTGGATGTAGCAGAAACAGAGGAATTGGAGTTATTGCTAAAAAGAGAGGTGCCTTTGTCTGATGATGATGAAAGTTATACAGGTTGGTTTTAGATAATTTATATTCAACTGTTCAACATTTGGTAGCTCATTCTGGGTTAATTTTTTAATACATAAAGTTTAAATACTGTAGAATAATGCTTGCTAGCTCTTATTAGAAGCTTAGCTACCTAAGAATGACATAGTTAGTAATCTAGGTTTTTGCTACACATAATTTGTATGAATGGCATCATAGTGCTTTTTACCCTTTTTCTGTATTTTCCTCCCCAAAATTGCTGAACTATTCCTTTATTACATTCAAGCATATTGTAGATCCTCTACCCATGCATAGCTGCTCCCCTGACTTCTTTTCAGTTGATTCTGTATTTTGGCAATACAAACCAAATCCTGTCTTTTTCTGGCATAAATAAATCATCTTCACTCTGGACATTGTTGTAGGGTAGGGGCAATTTCCTTATAGACGGTTTTTTAAAAGAATATAACAAAAATTTTTTATTATGGTGAAGAAAATCTATGTATAGATAGAAAAGGTTCAACCACATTTCAGACAAAAATCAGTGAAAAAGAATTCTAAGCCGGGCACTGTAGTACATGCCTGTAATCCCAGCAGCTCAGGAGGCTGAGACAGGAGGATGGAGAGTTCAAAGCCAGCCTCAGCCAAAGCGAGGTACTTAGCTACTCAGTGAGACCCTATCTCTAAATAAAATACAAAATAAAGCTGCAGATGTGGCTCAGTGGTCTAGTATCCCTGAGTTCAACCCCCAGCTCCCCCCCCCGAAAAAAAAAAAACTTAAGAATTCTTTCAGTCTATGGCCATATCCTCATAAAATCTTAAAGAATTCCTGTAAGCAATTAGATGATAATTAAATCTCAGACATTTTGAGAAAGCAATAGAAAACCATCTATAGTTGGAAGCAGAAAAGTTCTTTTTTAATTTATATGATACTTTATTTTTCACCTGATAGGACAACTAAAAGAACCCACCTTCTGAATAATACATACATCTTTATTGCCTTGTTGAACAAAAGTTAGTTGTACATATACTCCCAACTGATTAAGAGATGATGCCAAATTATGACAAATAGAATATGGAAATTCGGAAATAAGAGATTCAGCAGTAAGCAGTTACCACAAAAGATATATTTAAATAATAGCTATAGATATCAAATTGACTATAAATGTGAGATCACATAAGAAAAATAAAAACAATGTGGAATTTAAGTATCAAGTTAAAACATTTGAGAAGAGATGATACTTGTTTTAGTAAAATTGTGTTTCAAATAGGGAAGGTTATATAATGACTTACTCTATGGTGGTTGAATAAGTATTAGTTATAAATGCTTTTGAAATTAAAAATGCAAGCATTACCATATTTAACATTAGATAAGAATTAAGGTCAGAAAATAGTCCATGACAGAAAGATGATAGTTTTGTGGTAATAAAGGACGTATAATTCAAAGTGGAAATTAAATGGTATTGTCTTCTTAAGCACCGGGTAGTACTGTCCAAAATATGTAAAATATAAAGTTTTTAGAAATGTAAGGTAAAATTGACAGAAATATAATCCTACTTGGAATCTGCAGCAGTTTTCCCAGCATATTATAGACAGTGTATACATAAATATTAGTACTTACAGGATGAGGCCAAAATAGTGCTATATTTGGTAAAAGTTTTTAGCTATCATTAAACTTAAAAAGAAAGAAAATAAATGAAGTTAGGGAAATCAGAAATAAGAAAGAAAAGTAAGATATTAATAATGAGCAGAGTCCAGTGATGAAAAACAAATTTTCTAGGTATAACAAATTTTCTAAGTATAATTTCTTTCTTATAAAACTCATTTTTCTAATGTTTCTAAGTAGAATAGTGGAATGAAGCTTATCTGACAAGATAAACAGTAAACTGACAAGATCAACTAAATCAACGAACAGCAGATCCAATCATTGAAAAAAAAAAAAGAGTGGAAATTTATAAACATCACTGAAGAATGATGGATAGAGCCACCAAAGTATGAAAGATTTTTTAGACTTTAGCACAATAATGTATGTAGATCTTACCAAAAACAATTAAAAATTTAAAGGACATATACACACAAATTCAGAGAACAGGGACACCAAGAGAAGGGGCTACAGAGGGAGACAGACTAAAGGAGAGAGTTGTGACAGGAGAAAGAGTAGGCAGGTATAAACAAGTTGCCTTGCTACTCTTAACTCATTTGAACATAAAAGCATAAATAGCACTTGCTGCTTTTTCTAAGCCAGTAAATTGCTAATCCTGAGCTATAAGACAGGAAGCCTACCAATAGAAAACTGCAGAACAGGCTCCACTATTAACACAGTACCTTTCGTACAGAAGTACTTAATAAAAACTGCCCTATAAAATTGCTAAAGTCTTTTAAAAGATAGTTTTCTGACATTGGTGAATTTGCAGTGAAGCTAGTATCTTACATTCTTCTTGAGGGGACTTTCTGGAAAACAGTTTTCTTATATGTATGAAAAATGCAGAAAAGATATAACTGGAAATGCTGGCAGTATGTGTATAAAGTCATTATTATAACAGTAGTGCTTATAATAAAAATTTAAAATGACCTGACTGCCTATAAATGGGCAAAGAAATAATTTTAAAGCTTGTACTTGTACTTTTAAAGCTTGTAACTTGTACAGCTGTTTAAAATTGCGTTTGTAAATTATTATTTTAATAGCATTATAAACGGTTTCTTTATTTTGTATACTTCAAAATATAAGGTAAGCTGGGCGCGGTGGCGCACGCCTGTAATCCCAGCACTTGGGAGGCTGAGTCAGGAGGATCGCGAGTTCAGAGCCAGCCTCAGCAATGGCGAGGCTCTTAGCAACTCAGTGAGACCCTGTCTCTAAATAAAATACAAAAAAAAAAAAAAAAAAGGGCTGGGATGTGACCCAGTGGTTGAGTGCCCCTGAGTTCAATCCCCGGTACCAAAAAAAAAAAAAAAAAAAAAAAAGTAAACTACATTTAATTTTTTAAAAGAAAGTGCTGTGGCCTACTTAAATAAGTAAACTGCTTAGTGATATGGAAAAATAAGACTTCTACTCAAAATATTTATTAATTAAAATATACACACACACACACATATATTAGTTGGAAGTACTATTTTTGTTCCTGCTCTACTCTCATGATTTTTTTAAAAATGTTTTTAGTTGTAGATGGGACACAGTACCTTTATTTTATTCACATCTACTATCTTCTTTATGTTGTACTTTCAAAATCTACATATTATGCTAATATCTAGAAATTATCCCAAGTTATATAATTACCTGTTTAGTGTTTGTGCTCTTTACAATCTAACTTCTTATAGTGCCGTTTTGTTTTGTTGTTTAACTCAGTATTATGAAAATATTTAAACCCGTAGCAAAATTCTAAGAATGGTGCAGTAAATACTTGTAACCATCAACTACATTTTATAATTGTTAACTTTTGCTGCTTCCTTTATTACATTATTACATAACCATCAATTCATCTTATTTTTTATGCATTTCATAATAAGTTGCAAACAGCCCTAAATACTTTAGCACACATTTCATTTGAGTTCAATGTTTGTTTATAATTTTTGGTAATATTTGCATTCTGAAATTTGCAGTTCTTGACTATAATATTCTTTGGGTTTTCAGAAATGCATAGACTTGTAATCCAACCCCTTCAAGGTACCAGAATATCTCCACACTCCAGAAAGCTCCCTCATCTTCCTTCTGAGTCAGTTCCCTCTCCTACCATTGATCATTTTACACCCATCATGGTAAAGATGGTTAGGAAAGAATCAGTAATAACTTGATAAACATAGGGTGAATTGTGAGCAATACATAGCATTTTCCCATCAAAAGAGATGGAAGAAGAAAACAAATCAAGAAGGGTATAGTAGAAGAATGTAGCAGCACCTAGATTGTATGATCAAAATTATCATCATCAAAGAAGGGAAAGATGTTCATAATATACCTCCAGATATAATATCCCAAGAGGCATATAATACCACTTTTTAGTTTGCAGCTAATTATATATAATCATGAGGAATGCTTGTTTTTTTTTTTTTTTAAACAGAGCCAGTGTCATGACATGAAAGATTATAAATGGCAGTGGTAATGAGAGACCAGTAAAGACAATAAAATGTTTCAGACTATTTGAAGAGATGATAATAAAGACAATACATGCTATAAAACTAGATCCTGTAATGCTGAAGGCCAGCTTCAGCAAAGATGTTAAGTTCTTCCCGCTTGGTACTGAAGGGAACGTCGACGACAGGAAAATAATCCACACACAAGCCAGGTTGTAGAAATCCTTCTACTGTTCTTCTTTTTACTTTTCTCAGTATGGCTTTTTATACATCCCAACAAGCACAGTAATTCACATTTTTTCTTAGGGAGGTAACATAAAGGAATTTCAGTAAAGAAGATTACAATAAAGAATTTCCAGGAATTAACTATACAATAAAAATTTCCAGTAATTGATTATAGGTGGTTACACCAGGTTTCCAGTAATTAGCTCAATAAGGAATTTCAGGAATTAGCCATGATAAAGAATTTCCAGTAATTAACTATAAAGGGTTTCAGGAATTACCTAGGGAAGATCAGTTATCTCAACTACTGATTAATCTTATCTATAGGCAGGGGAAGGTATTCTAAAAATCTTAAAGCTAATGTTAAAAATTCTTCAACTCTAGGTATACCTGATCATAAAGTTATGTTGTCCTAGTATCTTCTTTAAACTTCAACTGGGCTCATCCTACTGGCTTAGCTAGTTTCTGGCTTTAGATTCCACAGGGCTATTGAACTGGTTTTATTATTGATAATTAAATATATTAGAACCTGGTGGTCATACAATAGAAATAGCACACAAAGTTAATTCTTGGTGGTTGCATAAAGTGGCATTTCATCTGCAAAGAGGAGCCGAGCTCAGACCCCCAGGCATTTGGAGGGAGCTTGGGCTCAAACTCATTTGCACAACCAAGGAAGAACCCAGATTTCTGGCTAAGCAGGCGGACACCTGGCTTGATTCTTGGTTTGGAAGAACTAGGCCCACACAGCCCTGAATTAACAGGTTGGGGGTCAGCTCAATTCCAGGTTGGGGAGATCTCAGACTCACAGCCCCGAATTAACGGGTTGGGGTCGAGCTCAAATCCCCGGATGAGAAACCCCGCATCTCCCCCTTTCTTTTAATTTGAGGGCAGTGACCTCTGTAGATGTGTTTCTAAGGCCTTTCCAGAAAAGTCTGAGGAAGACTGGAAGAATAAAGCATAATGAACAGGATAGCAAAACCAAGATTTATCAAGTAGGACCACCACGTGCTATTAAAAAACTGTAATTCTTGGTGGTCGCATAAAGTGGCATCTCATCTGCAAAGAGGAGCCGAGCTCAGACCCCCAGGCATTTGGAGGGAGCTTAGGCTCAAACTCTTTAGCACAACCAAGGAAGAACCCAGATTTCTGGCTAAGCAGGCAGATACCTGGCTTGATTCTTGGTTTGGAAGAACTAGGCCCACACAGCCCTGAATTAACAGGTTGGGGGTCAGCTCAATTCCAGGTTGGGGAGATCTCAGACTCACAGCCCCGAATTAACGGGTTGGGGTTGAGCTCAAATCCCCGGATGAGAAACCCCACACTGTAATAGATGGGGAAAATGATTATGAAGAATATTATCAGGTAGTTTAACAAGGAATATGGACAGGAGATTAGTGTTGTATAAGGTGGACAACTGTATTGTGACATATGAGGATATTTTTATGTCTTAGCAAATACTTCCTTAGTACACATGGATATAGGGCTGTGATGTATGTAATTACTATCATAAACTTCAGGAAAATATATTACATGTGCACATGTAGATAACAAAAAAACAAATTATAAAGCAAGAGAGTAAAACATTAGTAATATGCAAGTCCAGATAGATAATGAATGCGTAATGTTCGATATTTTTAATTTTTCTTTTTGTATGTTTGTAATTGTTTCCAAATAAAATTTAAGACATATAACACACACAAAAAATTTCCTAGCTCTGTCCATTAAAGACTTAAGAGCAGTAAGACAGTAGTAATAATCATTTCTAGTTCCCAGATTATGATCTTAAAATGTTTTTTACTAAAAGAAAATCAAGACTTTCTTAGAAAAAGATGATTCCAAGAGTAGGAAATATATAAGATGAGTGTGAAGCATCTTCTCATTCCAAATTTCAAGGAAATTCAGGGGCTGAGGCTTTTGTGGCTCAGTGGTAACGCACTTGCCTGGCATGTGTGAGGCACTGGGATCGATTCTCAGCACCACAGGTAAATGAATAAAATAAATGTCTATCCACAATTAAAAATACATTTTAAAAGAATTCAGATACAGCACAAAAAGACTTTAACAAAATATGAATATATAAACAACTCAGTAGAGGAAGAATGGAATGTTCACTGTTGAGACTTAAATTATTAAATTTAAAAAATTAAAATTTTTGCACAATACATCAAAAATACTAAGGTAAAGAATCATTAAAGTGAAAAAGGGGCTGGGGTTGTGGTTCAGTGGTAGAGTGCTTGCCTAGCATGTGTGAGACACTGGATTTGATTCTCAGCATCACATAAAAATAAATAAATAGAGGTATCTACCTACAACTGAAAAAAAAAAAAAGATGAAAAAAATATTTAGGGGTTAGATCCAGGGCCCTAATAGATCTAATGTAATGTTTATAGGAATATAGAAGAAAAATAAACAAGGAGGCTAGGCAATGATAATATAATTGACAAAAGAAATTTTTTCTGAGCTGAGAATGCCTGAGTCTCTTGGTTGTGAAACTCAATGCATTCTCCTGGTGAACTGATGAAAAATCTCTAGATATGCATTAGACAAATTCTTTAGCTCCGAATGTAACAAGTTACCTACAAAGACAAAATCAGATCAATGTTTGACTTCTAATTTGCAGAAGTGGAAGAAAAGACTACTGAGAGAAAAGAAATATAACATAAGAATCCTGTGTTTGACTATTTACTTGTCAGATTTTTTAAATTGCAGATAAATATTTAAATAGCATATAAATATATAAATTTTTTTAGAAAGAAATAATGGAAGAATTAATCAACTTATAAATGTAGTACTTAATAGGGAAAGGGATTAAAAGGATATGTGAATTTTTAGTATCAAATCTGGCAACAGAAAAACAAAGTACAAAAGTTTTTATGAGAGATACATACAGCATTTATGATGAAATGATAGGATGAAATGAGTTCTACTTCAAAATGATATAAGAATGGGGTGAATGGAGATGTGAATTGGCCAAAGATTAAAAATTATTGGAACTGAGGCAATAAGATTCTGTCTGTATTTGTGAAAGCTCAAACTTTACAAAAGCATTTTTAAAAATACCAACACTTTTTGATATAGCAGGCATACTTCTGGGAATACTCTTGGTCATTACAGTGATGTTTTGGGTGGTAAAAATAAGTGTACAGTGATCATTAGGGATTTGTTTATTTAATCAAGATACAGCCACAACATGGATTACCCACAACCATAAAAAAGAATGTCAGTAATATACTTGAGTTAAATTTTCTTGGAGAGATTTTGTAAGATATTGAGTTAGAAAGATCAAGATGAATAGCCATAGATCATTTTTATTAAGTAAGCAGTGTTTGTTGGTTTTAGGTTTTCTGTTTGCTTTTATTTTGTAGTTCTGGGAATGGAACCAGGCAGATGCCTTACCACTGAGCAACACCCCTGTCACTAAAGAATATTTTGAAAACCTATATGTATTTGCATAAAACATATAATATTTTTGTATAAAATTTTATAGCATGGCTGCTAATGAGGCATGTGTTGGGAACTACTGGCAGAGGAAGTGATGATTTTGGTGGAGGGGAAAATGTAGATGTTGAGCTGGCCACAGTTGTAATAATATTTGTGTGCACATAAATATACAAGACTCTGTCAATATGATCTTCTCTTGGTTTGCATCTCTGTTTACTCTTATAAGTCCTTCCATTTGTAACTAAGTTTCTTAAAGTACAATGTAGACTACTTTGCATGGAATCTATTTTACTGAGAGCACACAGGTTATTCTTACTGCCAGATCCCTTAGCTATATTTTATTCTTTGTCTTTCAGACGCTATAGAATTTAATGTTGATCACATTCTTACTAAAATTCTTTTCACTTGGTTTCTGGGATATAATTCTCTTTGACCTTCACCCAGCTTCCCATAGTGTCTTGTAGAATCTCATTTTCATTTCCTTCCCATATTTTCTCATTCCGTCTCCTAGCCTCAAGCTGAAAGTCCTCTAAACATTTTTTGTGCTATGTGGAATCAGGATTATATTATCTGAAATTGCATTTTCTTCCATGAGAAAGTAAGAAAATAAGATTGAAACATAGAACATTTTTTATGCAGCATATTAATTCTATTTGTTATAGCTATGAACTCTTAATTTGGTCTCTTTGGAAAACTGGCACTGTGAAAAGCAGCTTTTGTTAAAAAAACATTTTCATAGAAAGAAGTGCTGCAACAAAATTTTCCCACAATAAAGGTATTTTACTTGAACTTATATGTTTAATTAGAGGAGAACACATATTTTAGAACCTTTTTGATTTTCACTGATCTTAATGATTACCTGTGTTCATCAGCTATGTATTGATCTTTCAGAATATTTACTTTCCACCTGGTGAATGTGCCTGAATTATTGCTTAATCAAAGTCCCTCAAGAAATGATGCAAAAATTATCAGTAAGTATCATACAAAGATTTTGGAGTTGCTAAAAACGACTGATGAAAATGCCCAAAGTTTAATTTACATGAGGTCCTTATTAGACTTAACTTTATCAAACTTCATTCACTCTAAATTCAGAACTTACTAGTATTTAATCAAGAATTACTTTAAGGCCTGGAGTTTTAGAACACTTGCCTCACATGCTTGAGGCACTGAGTTCGATTCTCAGCACCACATAAAAATAAATAAATAAAGATATTGTGTCATCTACAACTAAAAAAAAAAAAAAAGTATTAATTTAACTGCCCATAGATGTTTATATTTGTAAAGACTTACAGCATTGTTATCTATCTGCTGTGTCATGTCATCCATGTGACAGATACACTTTAAGTGCTGCAAAGTTAGAGAATAATCAAGACTGAATTTCAAAACTTAAAAATTTTCGAGTAAATGGTAGGGTGTTATCTAAGTAGCACTCCACATATGTTTTATTCCCTTAGGCATTGTGCTTTATGTCAGTTCTATTCAGAGTAGCCATTCCGTAATCTATTTGTTACTAGTCTTCAAGATAAGGAGCTAATGCCAAAATGTAAATCAACATAGTACTTTCTTCATCAAAAAGGAAAAAATGCTGTGGAAAAATGTCAGCTAAAATTAACAGTGTGCTTAATGACATACTTAATTTCCACTGTGGCACAAGCCCCCTTTTTGTGAGGGATCAGTAATAAACAAATTACAGATAATCTATCTCACTTCAGTGGACCACACGTGGAGCAGCAGTTTTATGTCATGCATATCAGACATGCAGTGTTACAGGAATACATGCCTGATTAATATAGCCTCTTCGTAAATAAATGTGTGGTTCTTTTGAATTTGCATACTTCTGCATTCTTTTTCCCTTTAGTCTTTTCCCATAGTCTTATTCCACATTACCTTCCTGTAGCAAATTCTATCTAATAACAATGTTTGCTACCAATAATTACTTCTTGCTATCATGCTGAGAATTCATAATTAGAGAGCCAGATCTTACTCATAAGCCATAATTATGATAATGGAAAAGTGGGTAACTCTCTGTCATATAATGCCCCCAATAATTTCTGATACGCACTAGTTGCCAAAGTAGAGGTTTTGTTAACAACTTTGCCAGTCACTGGTTTTATTATTTTAAAACAGTGCCCACTGTACAAATTTTAAATGCCAATCATTGTCATCTTTTTCTGGTCTTTGCCAACAGTCTGGCCTTGTTTCTTAAGCAGCTGCTATAAATTTTTCTCATGTTATATTTTAACTTAACAAAATGTTTTATCATAAATAAACAAGCTGTTTTTTGAGACAGGAGACTTGTTAAAAACAGTGATATATTATTACCCATTGGTGTTCACTAAGTGCATTTGTGTGTCATAAAATATACAAAACAACCAGTATTTTTGATTCCTCATTTTGTCCATGCTAAAATAGTAAATTGTATATATTATACTACAAATACATTGTCATAATTTGTGAAAAACACTTCCTCAGTTTCATATTTCAGGAACTATGAAAATACAAATATTGGTACATGCTTATATGGAAATTATAGCATTTAATATATCAAGAGGTCAAAAACAACCAAATTATTTAAGTCATATTATACCAGAATTTTTAATTGAATGGCTTATGTGATGTTAACTGTTTATAAGTAGGATCATCACCTTAGGAAAGTTTTAAAGCAAATCTGTTTTGGGGGGATGGTGACCAAGGATTGAACTCATTTCCACAGCCCTATTATTTTATTTTATTTAGATGCAGGGTCTCATTGAGTTGCTTAGTACCTCGATTTTGCTCAGGCTGGCTTTGAACTCTTGATCCTCCTTCCTCAGCCTCACTGGGATTACTGGCATGCACCACTGTACCCGGCTTCAAGCAAACCTTTAATTAGAATTACAGAGACTGTAGGAAGAGGTTACTTACAATGTTATATATGTCAACATGTTTGATTATTAGACTCTAGACTCGATAGAGCATTTTATAGAGTAGTTCGCATATTGGTATACTAAAGATTTCTCTACTTTATATGTAAAGTTAAAATGTAAATAGCATTTTTTGTTCCTTTCCAAATGGCATATTTTAATAACTTTCAGTGTATTTGTTAGGTTGTAATATAGGTTTGACCTTTTATGGAAATTCACTGTCCATTTATAACCCAAGAATCTATTTTACTAAGATTGTTAGTGACTCCTTGATAAAGCCTATTTCTGAAATTGTTGAATAATAGCAAGCACCATATTTTATGTATATCTTTTATATATCCCTTTATTATCAATACTTTAAAATAGTTATTTCGAAATCTTATGTTCAGAAGACTGACCATACACCATAATATGCAATCCAGGTATTCTTTAATTACTACTAAAAAGAAATTTTGTTTTAGTGCTTTGCATGCCCTGTTTTCTCCTCCTCTTTGTAACATGTATGCTTTACACACAGAGTTCTAAATTTTAATTTTTAAAATGTTTTCTACATAATTACCATCAGTTTTCCTCTACCAATATCTTAACAAAATCCATATTTTTTAAATTAAATTGGTAGTTTAAATCAATACAGATTTTGTCATGTGTTTTATATGGATAAATTATATAAACTTAGTCCCCAAACCTAAGACTTTTTAATTTCAGGTGGAATGATTATTACAGAAAAATATGTCAGATTTTAAGTGGAGGTTAAAAATGGAAATTGTGAATACCTAAATTAATATAAATTGTAAAAATTCACTGTTTAGTAGTGTCTATAAAAATTATATTCTGCATCTTTGACTTGTGCAGCATGCACACACACACACACACACACACATATACATACACATATATGTCAAATCAGAATGGAAAATTGTTGCAGCTGCAGTGTGCTCTGGATGGTTGCACATTTACACGCTTTAAGTGTTTAAATTTTGAAATTCATATAAATATAGTAGAAATTTCAAAGTAAATTTTCCCCCAAAAAAGTAAAAATTATTTATCACAAATACCCAGATTAATTTAATGTTAACTTGGTGGTTTTCCTTAAAAAACTGAATTTCTATCAGTGAGCAACTTAAAGTGAGTCTGTCACATAATTATTATAGTGAGATATTGCTAAATGTTTAAGACAAAAACTCTCTGCAAAGGCTATATTTGGGCAGAACCTAAAAACCCTTTTGCTTTAAAACATTGATTATATGTGTGTACATTTAAATAAGTTTGCTTGAACTACATCATCCTGTCTGCAGAAAAATGTTTTATCTCGTCATGATTTAAAGGACCTCCATGTAATGTTACGTGTATTCATGATGGAATATCTGAGACTGGGTGATTTTGTCAGTTTCCTTTAGTGACATCAAAATTTCTGTTGTGGTACCTGTCCTATTTTCAGAGGAGGAAAAAACTTTATTGTTTGTAGAATCAGTTTCTGTGTTAGCAATAATTTTAGTAGAAAAGCGTTGTGTGACAACTAACAGGAGTGTAAATAGAGTGTGGTGGTACTTGATTTTTATTTCATTTGTAGATTTTACTTTCAGAACTAATATTTTCAGCTATTGATTATATATTCTCTTCTCTCTCCACCTCATTCCTACGGTCTCAGCCGTAATTCTCTTACCAATATCTATTACTATAAAACTAAAATGAAAATAAATGCTCAAGTGGTATACTTATTTTCAAATAGAAATTTTTGTATAAAACACTAACATTTTGAGAATTGACTTTTTGCCTATAACACACTTAACATTTGGAGAATTGAGAATTGAGGTTTTTGTGATGTAAATTTAAGATTGCCGAGGCTGGCTTTGAACAGTATGAAATTCCCAAAGTCTGGGATTTCAGGCTTTATTTATTTACCTTTTTTTTTTTAAACTTTTTTATATGACTTGGTTTGGGGATGTGAAAGCTGTAAAGGTTTGTTTCCTAAATACAGGTGCAATTTTTTAGTGTTATTTTCTTGGCTAGGTAACAGAACTAACAGTTATGTTTATATAATTTTTAATTATAAATATAGTACTTTTGGTTAGTGAACTATTGCAGAACAAAAGGAAAAATCAACTAAAGGGGTCCTAACTCACAGGAGAGTCTTCTATAAACTAATTGCTTAATCAGATGGGTTTTTCTCTTTATCCATTTGAAAAGAAATACCAAGCATTTGAGAAAAATGACTGAATTAAAACCAAAATTGAGTCTGTAAATGGTAAATAATGCAGGGAAAAAAGGTAAGTTTTCAATATATCCTTGAGAAAACACAGAACAGATCCACCAACCATATCAAGAAAAGACTGCTGTAAAAGAGAGTAACAAGAGGCCAAAAAGTCCTTGAAATTCAAGTATATGATCACTAAAGTAAATATTCTATACAGTACGAAAACTAGAGCAGACATTGCTGAAGATCTAATTAGAGATCTGGAAGAAGGGTATGAAGATCTAATTGGAGATCTGGAAGAAGGGGAAAAGGGTATATGAAACATACAGAAAACAAAAACATTGGAAATACAAGAAAAAATAAATAGCATTTAAAAAAAAACCCACCCAGAACATATTTTATTCACATTCCAAAAAGAGCAAATGCTGCGAAAGAAAAATTTAATTTGTGAAAAGTGCCTTTTAACTGAAGAAAGATAAATGTTTTCACATCAAAAGGAATTTTTTTTCTTCTTTCCTTTTCTCCCCTCCCCCAGAAAAAAAGAAAAAAAAATGCACAACACACATCACAACTTTAAGGATAAGTATTTGTTTTAAATTTGTTGAAACAAACAGGGAAGCATGTTCGAAATAAAAGCAAAAAAAAGATACATCGACAAACTCAGGATTTGGGTGAAAAATTCTAGAATACAGCAGTAAGCATTTCGTATACCTTGATATAGAGTATCAGAATTTTGTTGAAAATAATTTCAAGGAAAGATTAGATTCTTAACACACAATTATAAAGTAAAACAAAAAGAGATAGAGACAGCAAGTGCAGGGGCAAGTAAAAGGGGCTGCTCAATCTGAGCTGCCAGCTTTATTTATGTCCATAGGTTACATTATAGTTCATTGACATCATAGACATATTGCTCATTGTATAAAGTTACTGTTATGTGGTCAGGTTTAGGTCCAGTGACACATTGGTATTGTCTGAAAGAGTTCTTTTATTCCCAGAAGCTGAGTGTTTGAGATTAAGTTCAAGGCTGATAAGACTCTAGCATAGAGCCTCCTCTCAAAGGACATTACCATAGAAGCTAGGCATTAAGCATGTATTAGTCATCTTACTAGTTCCAGGGAGAAACTGTAGAATATTCCAAATGTGGCTAAGAGGGCACCTGTTACCCTCCAGGAGTTTGCTCACCAGAGGAACATTGCCTTGTACATATCCACAGCCAGAATCTTTACACACAATGTGTGAATTAGATTCTCAGAGTTCACTGTGTCATGTTATTGATGGTACAAAGGTATTTTGTCTCTTGATGAAAAAGGAAAATGGCAAAAACTATAAGGATATGACCATATCGTGGGGTAAATATAAAGCAAGCAAAGTGTGGCATGATTTTAGTTACTGAAGGCATATATGAACATGCTTTCTGAAATGACAGTAGTAGGTCAGATAATTTAGAAGGACCAGGAGGATAGAGCTGAGGCTTAGAAATTGTTTATTAGTTCTAAGTTAATTCAATTTAAACAAAATCAAATGTAATACTTTTAAATAAGCTATAAAAATGATTGTTTTGGGTAGTGGGATTATTTAGGGTGGTGGTTGATTCCCTTTTTAACCCATCTCTTTATTTTTAGGTTTTCTAAGATGAGCTGTCTTATTTTTATAACAAAAAATCAATAAATACTGTTTTCAAATAAAGAAGCAAAAATATCACTTGAAGTATAATTAGAGACACCATTCCAATTGTAAAGATAGTTTGTTCTTAGTATTCCTAGTATTAAAAAAAAAAATACGTATATCTTGGTTGAGTGCCTTACACACATGCACCTAAACAAACTTATGTTGTAGGGATTTTGACAATGGCAATAATTCAAACAGTAATCTTTTCCCACTCTGTTTTTAAAAAATAGCTATGTTAATCAAAAGAGCTCATATTTTAGCACTCCTGGACTATCTAGGTTTGATCCCTGGCTCTTTGATCTTGAGCAAAGTAGTTAACCTGTGTGTGCGCAGGTGCCACATCTTAGGGATCACAGTAGATACCTTGTGGAGGTGTGGTTAAAAGTTCAGTGAGTTAATACATGAAAACATAAAAACTTGACTCAGCATTGACAGCTAATATATACTAACTTTAAAAATAGTGATAAGCTATCACATTAGACATTTATTTAAAATTAAATATTTGTAACTATACATGGTATTTTCAGATTAATTATTCTCAAACTTAAAATGTCATTTGTGTTTACCATTATAGAGATGGAAATTTTCATCCAGATTCACCAGTTTAAGTCACTTAGAGTATTCAGGCATGACTTTTTTCCTTTAAAAATTATTAATAGTGATGAATGAGTTATTTTATCTTTAAGTAAAACATTCATACATGTAAACTAATACATTTATATGTGAGATGTGAATATCTCAAAATCAAGAGAATGATAAACAAATAACCAAGTTCACATTTGAAATTCAATTTTAGGTGGGTATGTTTAATTTGTGGGTCTTTTCCCCAAAGCACTTTACATGTAAATTACTTACAGTAAGTCTCATTTAAAATAATTTTTGTAGAGCCTAGATTTTTGTGGCAGAGTTGTTTTCTTGATATGCTATATCATGAAATAAATTTAGAAGTATTTGAATTCTTATGGAAAGCTCATTTTAGTGGACATTTATACAGTTAATTATGCAACATGATGGTTGTGAGTACCAATATCAGAGAAACTTGGCTTTGGAGACCTCACTTTGCTACTTAGTAGATTTACGCAAATGTGTTATCTGTGTGTATGTGTGAATTACACCAAACACTAATACATAGAAAATTGGATACCAATATAATGTTTTGATTCACCGTATTTCTTCTTTTTCTCCTCACTTCTTCATCCCATGGGGGGAAAAAGTTAACATCTACTTATATTCATCATGTCTGGTGGTTTCCACTGCCTTCATTGTATCCCTATGATAAATGAAATAAGTGCCTGGAGTCAGCATGAATCTTTGTCTTCAGTCTCATAGTTCAAAGTTTAACAAATATGAAAAGTTATGGGATTAGATTTGGGGGTTTTAAAATTGTCATGTACTTCATTGCATTTGGGAGAAGTGCATGTTACTTAATTTTTTTTTAATAGACATGTGATACATTCTTTTTTTTTCCCCCCTAGGCAGTCAATTTAATATCACATGCATGGTATGTGCCAGATGTATTCCAAGCACTTTTTTAAAAAATTTTATTTTTATAATTTTTAATATGTACAACTCATAGTGCATATATTTAGTATCTTCTTACATACAACTGTTTGTACAAACTATATTCGTACAATTCAGGTCTTCAATCATGCATTAAGGAAAATGATATCCGTCTCATTCAACCACCATTTTTTTTTCTCCCCCTCCCTCCCCTCTTGATCCCTCCCTTACCCTCCCTTCCCTTGACCATTCTAGTGTTCCTCTAATCCTCCTATGTACCCCCATCCAACAATACTTTGAAATAGCCTCCTTATATAAGAGAGAACATTTGGTACTTGGATTTTTGAGACTGACTAACTTCACTTAGCATTATGTCTTCCAACTTCATCCATTTACCTGCAAATGCCATTAATTTGTTTTCTTTTATTGCTGAGTAAAATTCCATTGTGCCACATTATACCACATTTTCTTAATCCACTCATTTACTGAGGGACATCTAGGTTGGTTCCACAACCTAGCTATTGTGAATTGCGCAGCTACAAACATTGAGATAGCTGTGTCACTGTAATATGCTGTTTTTAGGTCCTTTGGGAATATACCCAGGAGTGGGATGACTGGGTCATAGGATGGTTCCATTCCCAGTTTTCCAAGCAATCTCCATACTGCTTTCCATAATGGTTGCACCATTTTGCAGTCCCACCAGCAATGTATGAGTGTGCCTTTTTCCCCACATCCTCTCCAACATTTATTGTTGCTTGTGTTCTTGATAGATGCCATTCTGACTGGAGTGAAGTGAAATCTTAGAGTAGTTTTGATTTGCATTTCTCTAATTGCCTGCGATGTTGAACATTTTTTCATGTATTTGTTGATTAATTGTGTATCTTCTGAGAGGTGTCTTCTCAATTCCTTAGCCCATTTATTGATTGGGTTATTTGTTTTTTTAGTGTAAAGTTTTTGAGTTCTTTATATATTCTAGAGATTAGTGCTCTATCTGATGTGCATGTATTAAATATTTGTTCCCAATTAGTTGGCTCTCTATTCACCTCACTGATTGTTTCTTTTGCTGAAAAGAAGCTTTTTAGTTTAAATCTATCCCATTCATTAATTCTTGCTAGTACTTCTTGTGCTACAGGATTCTTATTAAGGAACTTGGGGCCTAATCCAACATGTTGGAAATTGGAGCTTACTTTTTCTTCTATTAGGTGTATTGTCTCTGGTCTAATTCCTAGGTCCTTGATCCACTTTGAATTGAGTTTTGTGCATGGTGAGAGATAAAGGTTTAATTTCATTTTGTTGCATATGGATTTCCAGTTTTCCCAGACCATTTGTTGAAGAGGCTATCATTTCTCCAATGTACATTTTTGGCACCTTTGTCTAATATAAGATAGCTGTAATTATATGTATTAGTCTCTGTATCCTCAATTCTGTACCATTGGTCCACCAGTCTGTTTTGGTGCCAATACCATGCTGTTTTTGTTACTGTTGCTCTATAGTATAATTTAAAGTCCGGTATGATGATGCCCCCTGCTTCACTTTTCTTGCTCAGGATTGCTTTGGCTATTCTGGGTCTCTTATTTTTCCAGATGAATTTCATGACTGCTATTTCTATTTCTTTGAAGAATGACATTGGGATTTTGATTGGAATTGCATTAAATCTGTATAATGCTTTTGGTAGTATGGACATTTTGACAATATTAATTCTACCTATCCAAGAGCAAGGTAGGTCTTTCCATCTTCTGAGTTCATCTATAATTTCTTTCTTTAGTGTTCTATAATTTTTCGTTATAGAGGTCTTTCACCTCTTTCGTTAGGTTGATTCCCAGGTATTTTATTTGTTTTGATGCTATTGCAAATGGGGTATTTTTCAACATTTCCCTTTCAGAGTCTTTGTCGCTGATGTACACAAATGCCTTTGACTTATGTGTATTGATTTTGTATCCTGCTACTTTGCCAAATTCGTTTACTAGTTGTAAAAGTTTTCTGGTAGAGTTTTTTGGGTCTTCTAGGTAGATTATCATGTCATCAGCAAATAGTGCTAATTTGAGCTCTTCTTTTCCTATCTTGATCCCTTTAATTTCTTTCATCTGTCTAATTGCTCTGGCCAGAGTTTCCAGTACTATGTTAAATAGCAGTGGTGAAAGGGGACATCCCTGTCTTGTTCCAGTTTTTAGAGGGAATGCTTTCAATTTTTCTCCATTTAAGATAATGTTAGCTCGGGGCCTTGCATAAATAGCTTTTATAATGTTAAGATATGTTCCTGATATTCCTAGTTTTTCCATTGTTTTGAACATAAAGGGGTGTTGTATTTTGTCAAATTCTTTTTCTGCGTCTATTGAGATGATCATATGATTTTTGTCTTTAAGTCTATTGATGTGATGTATTATGTTTATTGATTTCCGAATGTTGAACCAGCCTTGCATCCCTGGGATAAACCCCACTTGATCGTGGTGCACTATCTTTTTGATATGTTTTTGTATCCGATTTGCCAGGATTTTGTTGAGGATTTTTGCATCTATGTTCATTAAAGATATGGGCCTGAAGTTTTCTTTTTTGGATGTGTCTTTGCCTGGCTTTGGAATTAATGTAATGTTGGCCTCATAGAAAGAGTCTGGAAGAGCTCCCTCTTTTTCTATTTCTTGAAATAGTTTGAAGAGCATTGGTATTAGTTCTTCTTTGAAAGTCTTATAGAACTCGGCTGTAAACCCATCAGGTCCTGGACTTTTCCTTGTTGGTAGCTTTTTGATGACATCTTCTATTTCTTCGCTTGTAATTGATCTGTTTAAATTGTGGATAGCCTCCACATCCAGTTTAGGCAATTCATATGACTCTAGAAATCTGTCAATGCATTCAGTATTTTCTATTTTATTAGAGTACAAGTTTTCAAAGTAATTTCTAATTATCTTCTGTATATCTGAGGTGTTTGTTGTGACATTCCCTTTTTCATCACAAATGTTAGTAATTTGAGTTTTTTCTCTTCTTCTTTTCGTTAGCATTGCTAAGGGTCTGTCAATTTTTTTTGTTTATTTTTTCAAAGAACCAACTTTTAGTCTTGTCAATGGAGCCATGTGCTGCTGAGAAAAATGTGTATTCGTTTACTGAGGGATGAAATATTCTATATATGTCCGTTAGGTCTAAATTGTTAATTGTTTTGAGGAGGCTTAAAATTTCTTTATTTAGCTTTTGTTTGGATGATCTATCCATTGGTGAGAGAGGTGTGTTGAAGTCCCCTAGGATAACTGTGTTGTGGTCTATTTTACTCTTGAACTTAAGAAGCGTTTGTTTGATGAATGTAGGTGCTCCATTATTTGGGGCATACAGATTTATGATTTATGTTATATCCTGTTGATGAATGGTTCCCTTAAGTAGTAAGAAATATCCATCTTTGTCCCTCTTGATTAGTTGTGGTTTGAAGTCTACCTTATTTGATATGAGAATGGAAACCCCTGCTTGCTTCCGCTGGCCATGTGAGTGATAAGACTTTTCCCATCCTTTCACTTTCAGTCTGTTGATGTCTTTTTCTATGAGGTGTGTTTCTTGGAGACAGCAAATAGTTGGGTCATTTCTTTTAATCCATTCTGATAATCTGTGTCTTTTGATTGGCGAGTTTAGGCCATTGACATTCAGGGTTATTATTGAGATATGATTTTTATTCCCATCCATTTTTATTTGAATTATGGTCTTTAGCTTGATTTGGCTTCTCTTCTGATTGGTATTTCCTTTAGTTTAATATCTCCCTTTGGTGATTTTCGTTATCATCTTTCTCTTCTTCTTCATGAAAAATGTTGCCCAGGATGCTCTGAAGTGCTGGCTTTCGAGTTGTGAAATCTTTTAACTTTTGCTTGTCGTGGAAGGTTTTTATTTCATCTTCAAATCTAAAGCTTAATTTTGCTGGATATAAGATTCTTGGTTGACATCCCTTTTCTTTCAGAGCTTGAAATATGCTATTCCAGGATCTTCTTGCTTTTAAGGTCTGGTTTGAAAAATCTGAACATAGTCTGATTGGTTTCCCCCTATATGTAATTTGCTTCCTTTCTCTTGTGGCTTTTAGTATTCTCTCCTTGCTCAGTGTATTAGGCATTTTCATTATAATGTGTCTAGGTGTGGATCTGTTGAGATTTTGTTTGTTTGGTGTTCGGTATGCCTCTTGAACTTGGTTTTCCACTTCATTCCTCAAGCTTGGAAAATTTTCTGTAATTATTTCATTAAATAGATTACTCATTCCTTTGGCTTGAAACTCTGCCCCTTTCTCTACGCCGATCACTCTTAAGTTTAGTCTTTTTATGCTGTCCCATAATTCTTGGATGTTATGTTCTTGATTTTTAACAAGTTTTGCTGTATGTTCTAAATTCTTCTCTAGTACATATATTTTGTCTTCATTGTCTGAGGTTCTTTCCTCCAAGTGGTCTACTCTGTTGGAGATGCTTTCAATTGATCTTTTATTTTGGTTTATTGCTTCTTTCATTTCTGGAATTTCTATTTGGTTTCTCTTTAGAGCCTCTATTTCCCTATTGAAGTAATCTTTTACTTCCTGTATTTGTTTTTGGAGTTCTTTGTCAAAATGATCTTTTGCCTCCTGTACCTGCTCCCTCATCTCATTTTTGAGTTCATTCTTAAGTTCCATAAACATTTGGCATATGTAATTTCTAAATTCCATCTCTGGCATTTGACCAACTGTGCTTGCCATGACATGTACCGATGAGGTATCTTGATTTGTTTGTGTCATTTTCTTTCCTTGTTTTTTCATGTTGCTTGTGTGTCTATTCTTCCTGCACTGTGGGACCTTGACTATTTTGATTTTACCTTAAAGCCTTATGTTGTTCCTGTAGTACAATGCTATCAGATCACCTTATAATTCCTTTACACTTTTAAAACCTAACACTTTCTATTCAGAAAATCCAAGTTTGATCACAATGTACAGATTTTGTTAACCCAGATATTATTTCCAATTTACTCTGTACGCTTCTGTTAGGGTTTTATAGCTTCAAGTATTGGATACAGAGGTGTTATGTTTAGGAAGAAGGAAATGTCTTGAATTGTTCTTTCTTGGAAAGTATGAAAGGAGATATCTATTGAAGTGGTTTAGTGGAAGTGGTTTAGTATCAGTAGACGATGGAAGAAAAGAGAATGGGGTTGACAATTAGGTGAAAAGATCAATTTATATATAAAGTAAGTTGGAAAAGAAAAAAATGATAAAAGAGTAGGATTTGGTGTAAGAGAGAGGAGAGAGAGAATCAAGGAAATAGAGAGTAAACTATATATAACACCACTTTGCTACCCAGTTCAATTGCGCCGGTTCTAGAAATCCCAAGTTCTGCGTATAACTTGTTTTTGCCTCTGTTTAGTATGCACTGGCAGGATGTAAACATGAAAGATGAAGGAGGAAGAAAAGATACAAGAGTGAGAAGGAAGAAAAGAAGGAAAGAAAAAAGGAGCGGAAGCAAACAAACACACTAACAATCAATGCGGAAGGAAAAAAAAAAAAAAAAAAGCAGAACAAAACAAAGCCAAAAAAAAAAAAGAAAAGAAAAAGAAACAGACAAACAGACAAACAAAAAAAAAAAAACCTCCCTGCAATCCAACAAGACAAGCAAACCAACATAAAGAAAAGGAAAAAAAAAAAAAAGTTGTAGAACCCAAGTCTCAGACAAAACGGGCCCTGGGAAGCCCCCCTCTTTTTTTTTCCTTTTCAGTTCAAACCAATTGCCATTGGACCACGTCCAGACAGTCTGCGATCCTGTCAGTGAAATCAAGGCTGCATCTTAGGCCAGTGGCTGCACGGTTCAGTGAAGGAGTGGCCCAGGGGGGTTGCGTGTGTCAGCAGATGAATGGCACCGGGAAGGGGACCCTCCAGAAGGCACCCCCAAGCCCACCCACAGTTGCAGCCTCTTGTTGCTGCTGCGCTAGCCTCAGAAACGCCTTCCCCTGCTGACCACCCGAGTCTCACCCAATTGTGCGTTGTCTTCAGAGAGCTGGAGAGTCCCTGGATGGCTGAAGCCGTCGCTCTCCGTCTCCTCCCCTTTGTCTGGAGCTTTCAAAGATGGCGGTGCTCTCCTTCCAGTCAGCAGCAGCTCCGCAGACTCCCGTATCCTCGCGGATCGATTTCAAAGACTGTTGGGTAGATGTCTCCCTGCCGAAGTAGCACCGGGAAGCCACAACTGTGACTGTGGTGCAGACAGCGCTGCTTCGGACTGTGGCCCACTCCACTCTGCCCCTGTTTGCTGATCGCTGATCTCTGCGCCACTCTGTCCGGGGCCCCCACTAGTGAGGGTCGCGTCAGGCGGAGTGTGGATTTGGACTGGTGCTGTGGGACCTGCGGTCTCCCGTGGTTCCCTAGCACCAATCCCGCCGGCTGTTCTCGCTGGTTTTTATCGCAGGTTTCACGCTGGTGTGCCGTGAGTTTGGCTGGGGTTGCAGTAGTAGCGCGGTCTCCCCACACTGACTTTGTTTTGGACGGCCTGTGCACCACCCAGGCGGTTTTGCAGGAGCCTCGCAGCTCCAGCCGCTGCAGACAGCTTGTCTCTTTCTCTCTCTGGTAGTGGTAATCAAACCATCCAGGAGATCGGTATTTTCAGCCTATGAAAATATGATGAAAGGCAATTTATCTGCTTTGATGTATGCACTTTACATAAATTAGTTCGTTTAATCCTCATAGCAGCCCTGCAAGTATTAATCCCTAATAATAGATTACTGATCTGTTAAGTAGCAGAGAAAACATTTGAACCTAAGGCTAATGCCAGAACCTGAGTGTTTTTCCACTACTCTAGGCTGTTTGTTACTTAGTATGAGAAGTTCAGAGTCAGATGATTTTGATGCCAGCATATAACTGAAGTATGGATTTAGTAATTGTACATTTGCTTGATTTAATCACACAGTATGAAATGTGCATGACTGATCTCTTCATCATGTATTCAAATGTAACACTTTCTGTACCAGAGGGTGCTCAAAAATGAAATAAATTAGTGGTGTTTCTTGGTTTGTTTTTTGCCATAGACTCTACTATCAACTAATTTAAAATCCATGATGAAAGAATATATTTTCATACATAATGAGCTTCTGGGTTCTATCCCCGGTACCAAAGTAACTTAATTAAACTCTTTAAAAACTAAATCCACCTTAGCCGGGCACGGTGGCGCACGCCTGTAATCCCAGCACTTTGGGAGGCTGAGGCAGGAGGATCGCGAGTTCAAAGCCAGCCTCAGCAATGGCGAGGCACTTAGCAACTCAGTGAGACCCTGTCTCTAAATAAAATACAAAAATGGGCTGGGGATGTGACCCAGTGGTCGAGTGCCCCTGAGTTCAATCCCCGGTAACCACAAAAAAAAAAAAAAAAAACTAAATCCACCTTGAGCACAGATCGTCAAAATAGAACAAGTAAAAATATTAGGTGCTGTTCCCATTTACAGAATCACACAGATCAAGTTAATCAAAATCTTCCTCAATGAAGTATTCAGTCAACAGCATGCTTGAGATAAAAGTCAAACAGTGTTCCATCCACTTGATTTCAAACCAAGTAGATTTTATGTTTAGAAACCCAAAAAATATATTTCATTGAGAAATACAGAAGAAAAAAAGTATCACCACGTCAGTCCAGAAATTATCCTGTGAGGACAAGAAAGAGAATTTGGATAAACTTTGCTATTCTTTCCATTGCTTAAGCCCCACTGTGTTTGCAAATAACAGTTAAATGATACCAGCTCTTCAAAGCCTAAACATCAAGTCATTTCTCATTGAATGTTTTTGGAATTTTTTTTGTTACATTTTATTTATCTATTCATATATTCTGCTACATGGTTATATCTGAATAATTTGGACAATTTTCATTCTGGGTAGTCATTTATTTGATCATGTAAATGCCATGATAAAAGGAAAATGATATAGGAATGGACAAATTACAACCCTCACTAGTCACATCATCACAGAATTTTAGTCTCAAGATGGAAAAGCCTGATTCTGTTTTTGAACCAAAGTTTACAGTACACTATTAACAGAAATTAGTGGCAGTGGTTGCTAAAAGTAAAAATTAAGTCGAATGACCCAAGTTGACTGAACTTACTGAATCCAGGACAACCTTTATGGTAAAATCTCCCTAATCACCTACTTAGTTATAAAAATATTTTTATACCACTACTTGGCAAGTTAGTAAAGACAATTACATATTTTTAAAAAAATTTTTTCAAAATCAGAATCCAAATGAAGTCTTTACATTGAAATTGATATGTCTCGAGTATCTTTTTTTAATGCTTTTATATTTGATCTTAGCCAAAAGACTGAGAAGCAATTATGCTTTTATTAGTTCATTGTAGTTGTCAAATTTGACATCATACATGTATGGATTTAATTTACTCCTTTTCAGTCCCTTATGCCCCACCTTTTCCTCCATTTCTATCCGTCCTCTAATCTCCCTCTTGTGCTTCTTTCCAGTCACTTATTTGTTTTTAATTGGTGCTTTATAGATGTACACAAAGGTGAAGTTCACTGTGATGTATTTACACATGCACATAATTGAGTATCCTTACATCCTCCTTATGTTCATGCAATTTTGAGTTTTATTACCTGATTGTGTCTTCAAATTTTGACAGTATCTAGATTTTATTCATTCCATCTTCATAGTGTGATTTAAAGAGTTATGTGTTTTGTTTTCTTTTTTCAAATTCAAATTTTCTTTTTGCATGTGGTGACTTTAGTGTTAAGAAGAAAAACTTGGTTATGGTGATTTTGCAAAGTTTCAATGGCAATTGAAATAGGATTTCATACTGTTAATTTTCTTGGTTTTGATCAATTTTAATTTTTGTCAAGAACTGAGGTAAATTTCTTTTGAACAGATTTTCAGCACATACTGTTGGCAGAAATATCTTATATGAGTTATTAAAATCATTTACGTTAATTTTGCCCATAATTTTCAAATCTCATTTTTCATCGCTTCTCCCAATGTTGATGTTTTCTGTACAGCATGCTTGCTTATGCACTTTTTTTTAATTCTAAGATGTTATAAATGACAGCAGAATGCATTACATTTCATATTACACATATAGAGCACTTTTTTACAAATCTCTGGTTGTATGCAAAGTATATTCACACCATTTGTGACTTCATCCATGTAATAATGTTTTTTGGGGTTTTTTTGTGGTGCTGGGGATTGACACATATATATACTTATATGTATGTGTATCTACATACACAGATGCATAGATATAGTATTTCATGTAGGTTCTCTAAGGTTCCTTTCTTTCACAAGCACTTTTATCAGTTTTCATCTTAATTGCTACTAGAATCAACATTTTTTCATTTTCATAAAATACATATGTATCCAAATAATTACATAAACACTGCTATATAAAAATGGTGCTATTGTATAAAATAAACTTTTGGTTGACCAGAAAAGTTCGGCAATTGATGTATAAAAGCGAAAGCTCAATATAGAAAGATAGGCATATTTGTATATAATTTATGAAAGGGCAGGCTGTGTGGAAGCTAAAGGTAGCTTGTGAAGCTAATCAAATATATCTGTACTTCCACAGAAAGTAATGACATGTGAAATGTTAGCTACCTCTTCTAATTACTGAGTTTAGAGTAATGAATTTAGAATGAATTTTGTGGTTGTGACCTGAAAATAACACAAAATTACTTAGTAAATTTGTATTTGATATTTTTATCTCATCCTGCATTTTTTAAATCCCACAATCGCACTTAATTTATTCCCCACTTGATTTCTTAATTCTTTTAAATTTTTTAAAATTTCTCAATGGACTTTATTTTAGAGAAGCCACTGATTGAGAATCCATATATATATGCATTGAAATATGAGGAAGATTAAATACTATCTTAGTACAGCAATAAATAATGAAATATGGGGGCCAATGTAGAACATACTTTGAAGTCAAACACCCTGGGTTACATCCTTTAATAGGTGACCTTGAATAGCTCCTTAATGGTTCTGTTGCTTGTCTCTTAAAAGGGAATAATAATAGCTACTGTAAAGATATTATTTGTTTAGAATATAGAACATAAAAAATAAAATATAAATTTATTATGTAATTTTACATAGTTTTCAGCCAGCATTTACTGTCTGGCTGATGCATTGCTGATTTCTTCTCTAAACTCAGGGCTCTTAGTTACTACTTAGTAGCAGTAAAGATGGTAGTCTAGATCTTGAGAAAGATTTATTCTAATGTGCAGAGCCCTCAAATAAGACAAGATGTAATATGGTCTATAGTGTGGGCCAGACTGTTTCTTAAGGTGATCACTTATCTAGGCAAGAACTGGTGAAAACCTGAGCTGCAACAGTGGCAGTGGGAATAGAGAAAACATGGATTTCAGAGATATTCCAGAGATTGAAACTGAATGGTTGAATTTGTAAGTTGAGGAATTAAGACAGTTGAAAATGACTCTAGAAAAATAAAATATTTTAATTGATAAAAAAAAAAAATGCCTCTGGCAGTTTTTAATTTGAGTAACTTTCTTGTTTGTTATTGCTCAGGTAGGTAAAACTGACTTAAGCAGCAAGAGGAAGTAGTTGTGGAAGGAAAACAATGAGTTAATGTTTTTAATCTTGATTTTTTGAGGTGGTTGAAAGAAGTCCAGAGAGTTGGTTGATTGAATGTCAGAGGAAAGGTGGGAGATGGAGACTTGGACTTGACTATACTTTTAGAGTCATGGTATATTTACTTTTGTGTCAACATCACACCCTCCTGAAATGTATGTGAATGTTAATAGAATAATTAATTTCCTAAAAATGTGTAACATACAATGCCGATTGTTTCAAAAGTCCATCAGAACCACTCTGCTATAACAATTTTAGAGAGATTTCAAGAGGATAGATTTACTGTGTATACTGTGATCTCACCAAATTGGTCACATCTGGATTTTGATATGCAAGAAATTATGAAAATTTATGGTAGATTCCGTAAAGCCTAAGAATAATAGAGAATTCATATAACATTTAACCATTCTTTAAATGACACCAGTCCTAGTTACAAGTGCCTAAAATTGTCTTGAGATGTAAAAGAGCAACTTTCAAATGTATTTAAGTACATTTGCTAAGTAATAAATGGAGCTAAATTATTATTTTCCATGGGAAAGAAATTATTTAACAAATCTTTAATAAAACATTATAACAGATGATTATTTCTCATTATCTTTCCTAATTTCCCAAATACAATTATAGGTTTGTTGAGAATTGATATATGATAAACATTAACAAAATTTTAAAGGCACATTTTTGTTAGATTCCTAGCACTGCAAAAATAAATAAACTCTAGCTGGTGCGGTGGCGCACTCCTGTAATCCTAGCACTTGGGAGGCTGAGGCAGGAGGATCACGAGTTCAAAGCCAGCCTCAGCAATTGCGAGGCATTTAGCAACTCATTGAGACCCTGTCTCTAAATAAAATACAAAAAAAGGCTGGAGATGTGGCCCAGTGGTCAAGTGTCCCTGGATTCAATTCCCAGTACCAATAAATACACAAACAAACTCTAACTTAGGGCCTCACTCCTGCTAGGCGAGCATTCTACCACACAGCTACTTCTATCTCCAGCCTCTTGTTACCTGTAAGTAACTTTATAAGCTATTTTAAGTACAAGTTCATATTTAGTGATTAAATAGATGTTAGAAACTTTTAAAAGTGTAACAAAATGATAACTTAGTTTAATAATAACCATGTCCATTTTTGACTAGAGGAATTTGAGGATTTGGAGACAGATGATTTTCTCACTCAAGCAGTCACCTACTAAGAAAGGCAGGACAAACATTTTCTTGAAAAACTTCTGCCCCACTAGAATCCAGAGTCTAGGTTGATCTTTATTTCATAGTGGTTAAAGTAGATTTTAAAAATTGAGGACCACTTAAGTAAGGAAAAGGATTTCAGCCTGTTCTGCAAGTGAAATGGCATCATGGAGGTGATGGTCTTTGCTGAGGTTCAGAGGCTGGTGATCAGCCTCTGCCTCTACAAGCAGTATAAGATCATCACAGATGGTGTAGAGAAACTGTCAGAGTGTTCCTGGTAATCAGGTAACTTGGTACTCCAGGTCAGATCAAGTTCATTCACCCAGGGAAATTTCGAGACTGTCATTGTGGACATTCGTTCCTGTCAAGCTAATTTGTTAATTTTAGAATTATAGTGTTTCCTTTAAAACAGGACATGTCTTTTTAAAAGAACCATTAGGAGGAGGGAGTCATATTTACACTGGAGAATATACATTCAGTTGATGAATCAAGAACATAAAAGACAAACTATGTATCTGTCAGTGTATACATGTATGTGTAACTCCCTTAGGAGAATTTGTATTTAACCTTTAATGCATATATTAAAAAATTCAAACATTATAATATGTTAAATGAAATATATATAACATGTACAGTATAACTGAGCTGTTTTAATATGCATAGGCATAAAAAGGTCAGAAGAAAATAACTGAGGAAATTACAAAGTGACATTACACAAAAAGAATACATACATGGAAAAATAAGCCATTCCAATAATCAGAAAAGTTAGTGGGACCATTTTATAGCAGTGAACTTTTAAAAAATATTTTTCCTAATGATAAAAGTAATAGTTCTGTTGTGCTAGGAATTTGGAAAATGTAGAAAAGCCTAAAGAAGAAAATAAAAGTCATAATCCTTCCAACTAGTTTTCTATAGATACTATTTTAATGTTTCTTTTATTCCTTTTTTCCTACACACATGCAAATATTGATACTGCTATTTCAAAGTAACAGTATACACTAAAATTTTTTTCCATTGTTGAATATCTGTAATATCAAGTCACTGGTAGCAACCTAAATGTTGCCTCAATAGAGGAATTAGTTTAGTGATTACATATTAAATTAAAACAGTAATGAAAATACAGTGTCAAAGTGTCTACAATCTATTGAATGGGGGGAAATGGTTCCTACTGTGATTTCAGCTGCTTGTTTACATAATAATTATTTTCATGCCTTTAAATCTTACCTAAAATTCCTGTGCATATTTCATGCCTCATTTCGGCAATACTTCTGAGAAACCTTTTTAAATTTTATCTTCCCTTAGCTCCATTCTCCTGAGGAGCTCATTCTTTTTTTTTTTAGATTTTTCAAATTTATTTTTTATTCTAAGTTACTAGAAATGACAACAGAATGTATTACATTTCATATTACACATATAGAGCACTTTTTTACAAATCTCTGGTTGTATGCAAAGTATATTCACACCATTCCTGACTTCATACATGCACTTAGGGTAATGATATCCATCTCATTCTACCATCATTTTTTTTGTACATTCACCCTTTTGCCCCCTCCCTTCCCCTCCCTCCCCATTGGCCATTATAGTGTTCCTCTAATCCTCCTATGCTCCCCATCCCAACCCCACTGTGAATTGGCCTCCTTATATCAGAGAAAACATTTGGCATTTGGATTTTGGGTTGGCTAACTTCACTTAGCATTATATTCTCTAACTCCATCCATTTTCCTGCAAAAGCCATGATTTTATTCTCTCTTCTTGCTGAGTAATATTTCATTGTGTGTATATACCATATTTTTTTTTCCATTCATCTACTGAAGGGCATCTAGGTTGGTTCCACAGTTTAGCTATTGTGAATTATACTGCTATAAACATTGATGAGGCTGTGTCCCTGTAGTGTGCTGTTTTTAAGTCCTTTGGGTATAGACCAAGGAGTGGGATAGCTGGGTCATAAGGTGGTTCCATTCCAAGTTTTCCAAGGAATCTCCATACTGCTTTCCAGAGTGGTTGCACAACCGATGACTGCAAATAGCATTTTAAATGTATGTAGAGTTCCAATTCCAAAATTGCTTTTTTTATACCATATAGATGAATATATAGACAGTACATCGAGTATAAGTACACAGAGAGTAAATACATCATTAAATGGCACTTTATAATGATATGTGTGGGAGTATTACTGTGTACTCAAAAGAAGATTGTGATCTCTCAGATTCTAGTATAGTGCCTGGCACCTTATAGGCACTCAAAAATGCCTCTAGAATTTGAGTTTTCCTTTGAAGAGAATGTTTAGGAGCTAGATTACTTTAGAGGAAGCTTAATATATACAAGGCGTAATCTTTGTATTATTAAATATTAAGCCAGGAGCTAGAGATACAGCTCAGTGGCATGTGTGAGGCCCAGAGTTCCATCCCCAGAACACATACACACACAATTAGTAAATGAAGTGTTTTAATTGTGATTAGTTTGGGGAAGTTCCCCCTAGTCAGAGGTCTCAGTTTTCTTTTCCCTTAAGAGTCCTAAGTTCTCCTGTCAGTTACAATTCCATGTATATATTTCAGCTAGGAAAAGATGCCAACCTGGGAACACAATCATTCTTTTTGTTACAGACATTATAATAAAATAGAATCTAGCAAGGCTTTGGCTATATTTATACAATATCCTAGATGTAATTTCAAAAAATTAAGCTTTCATGTACTTAAAAATACACAGGAATTTAGCCCATTGTTTACCCTGTTGAACTAAACTGTATATTAATAACTGTCAAAATTGGAGATAACAAATTAAGGAACAGAACACCTCTTTTCAAATTATATATCTATTCAATTTATCCATTACAATCATGATTATGTAATTAGGGGTTATTTTTTTAGTTTTTCATAATTTATTTTCCCCAAGAATCCTGTTTTTGATATAGTTAAATCTATTTACCCATGGGTGTATGTGTAGCTCAGTGGTAGAGTTTTACCTTGCATGCACAAGGCCCTGAGTTTAATTACCAGCACTGGGGGAAAACTTAAACTTTTTATAAAATATTATCCTTCCTGGGAATCATGTGATCATTTACAGTTTTATTAATAAGTGTTTTTTTTTTTTTGTTTGTTTGTTTGTTGTTTTTTTTTGTGTGTGTGGTACCAGGGATTGAACTCAGGGGCACTCGACCACTGGGTCACATCCCCAGACCTTTTTTGTATTTTATTTAGAGACAGGGTCTCACTGAGTTGCAAGTGCCTCACCATTGCTGAGGCTGGCTTTGAACTCCCGAAGCCTCAGCCTCCCAAAGTGCTGGGATTACAGGCACCGCGCCCAGCTTAATAAGTGTTTTGACACACAAAAAAAATAATTTATCATATTTACTTAACCTTTAATAGTTCTTAATGTTTTCATACTAAAAGGATCTTATGTAAGTTAAGTGTTCTCTCTCCAGAAAAGTGCAGAATTTTATGTTTATCATTTTAGTAATGCTTGCCCTGAATACAGAGTCCTCTGTTTTTATGTATTCTTATATATTTTGAATTTAATTTGTACTTGTAGAAAGGTCAAAAGGAAATCATCATAAAGGAGATTCTCTATAAACCTGTTCCCTGTACCAGAGCTCTTGCACATGATGTACATGTAATGCTGAAATGATTTTGTCTGTATTATTTAAAATATTTACTGTATAAGCTATGTTTCTCCCTCTGTCTTATTTTTCTCATAATTATATATATATGACAAGTTAGTAACATACAACTGCTTGTATACAAAGTATATAAGTAGATCTTCAATCATGCATTTAGGATAATGATATCCATCTCAAACCACCAATTTTTTTCCAACCCCCCCCTTACTCCCTCCCTCCCCTCCCTTTCCGTTGACCATTCTAGTGTTCCTCTGATCACCCCCTAACAACACTGTGAAACAGCCTCCTTATATCAGAGAAAACATTCGGTACTTGGAAAGATTGACTAATTTCACTTAGCATTATATCTCCAATTTCATCCATTTACTGCAAATGCCATTATTTTATTCTCATTGCTGAGTAAAATTCCATTTTGTATATATACCATATTTTTTTATCCACTCATCTACTGAGGGGCATCTAGGTGGTTCCATAACAGCTATTGTGAATTGTGCTGCTATAAAACATTGAAGTGGCTGCGTCACTGTAATATGCTGTTTTTAAGTCTTTTGGGAATAGACCCAGGAGTGGGATGGCTGGGTCATAGGGTGGTTCCATTCCCATTTTCCCAAGAAATCTCCATACTGCTTTCCATAGCGGTTGTTTTGCAGTCCCACCAGCAATGTATGAGTGTGCCTTTTTCCCCACATCCTCTCCAACATTTATTGTTGTTTGTGTTCTTGATAGCTGCCATTCTGACTGGAGTGAAATGAAATCTTAGAGTAGTTTTGATTTGCATTTCTCTAATTGCCAGTGATGTTGAAAAATGCTCATAATTATATTTTGAACAAGACTTTTCTTATTCTAGATTCTGAAGGGGCTCAATCTGTCAATCCTTCTAGTGTTGATGAAAATATTGACTCTGAAACAGAGAAGGACTCTCTCATCTGTGAAAGTAAACAGATTCTTCCCAGTAAAGCACCTCTTCCATCTGCCTTAGATGAGTATGAGTTCAAAGATGATGATGATGAAGAAATTAATAAAATGATTGATGACAGGCATATTCTTAGGAAAGAACAACGAAAAGAGAATGAATCTGAAGCAGAAAAGAGTAGTTTATTTGCAAAACAAGAGAAACCCTTCTATTCTAAATCATTTAAAAGTAAAAAACAAAAGTCATCTAGGGTTCTGTATTCAAGTACTGAAAGTTCTGATGAAGAAGTTCTTCAGAACAAAAAGGTTTCTACTGCATGTTCTATTCCTGAAACATCAAATTCTGATATACAAACCAAAAAGGAATATGAATATAAGCAGAAAGGCAAAGTTAAAAGAAAATTAAAAAACCAGAACAAAAAAAAAAAAACCAAGAGCTAAAGCAAGAAAAAGAGGGAAAAGAAAATACCAGAGTAACAAACTTGACAGTTACTACTGCACTAGATTGTTCAGAAAAGACCAGAGAGGAGGGGAATTTTAGGAAATCTTTTAGTCCAAAAGATGATACTTCATTACATTTATTTCATATTTTCACTGGTAAGTCTCCAAACATTCTTGTGGATTGAGTGAAAAAACAGTCAACACCATTGAAACAAGAACATACTAAAACTTGTTTATCACCAGGAAGCTCTGAAATGTCATTACAGCCTGATCTTGTTCGGTATGAAAATACAGAATCTGAATTCTTGCCTGAAAGTTCTGTGTAAAATCTTATAAGCATAAGGAAAAAAAAAAACAAACATCAGAAAGATTTTCACTTAGAATTTGGTGAAAAATCAAATACCAAAATGAAGGATGAAGATCATAGTCCAACATTTGAAAATTCCGATTGCACACTGAAAAAAAATGGATAAAGAGGGCAAAACACTGAAAAAACACAAATTGAAACATAAAGACAGGGAAAAAGAAAAGCACAAAAAAGAAATTGAAGGTGAAAAGGAAAAATATAAAAATAAGGATGGCACTAAGGAACTGCAGAGGAGTGTAGAATTTGATAGAGAATTTTGGAAAGAGAATTTTTTTAAAAGTGATGAAACTGAAGATCTATTTTTAAATATTGAGCATGAGTCCTTAACATTAGAAAAAAAATCAAAATTGGAAAAAAGCATAAAAGATGATAAATCAACTAAGGAAAAGCATACCTCAAAAGAGAGGAACTTTAAATACCATCTCGGCAAGGAGACGATCCACCCTGCAGCTTTGAAACCCATTGGCGAGGAGGGATAAAAAGAGGCCTAGAGGCGTGGGTGGTGTCCACGTGGAGCTCTTTCGCACTGCTTGCCAAGCTGATCCCGCACGCTCTGGACTGACACAAGGGTCTGAGGAGCTGCTGTTGAATGGGAGGAGAACACCGCCATCTTTGAGAAGTGCAGTGGCTGACCCAGACAAAGGGGAAAAGACGGAGGAGACTAACAGCTGCAGACATCCAGGGAGCCCCAGCGCTCTGAAGGCAGCGCACACCTGGGTGAGGCTCGGGTAACCAGCAGGGGAGGGCGTGTCTGAGGCCAGCCCAGCGGCCACAAGAAGCTACAACTGTGGGTGGGAGTGGGGAAAGGGTGCCTTCTGGAGGGTCCCCTTCCGGGTGCCATTCATCTGCTGACACACAACCACCCTGAGCCAATCTTCCCCTGAGCCATTCGGCCACTGGCCTAGGGTGCAGACTTGACTCCACTGACAGGGTCGCAGACTGTCTGGACGTGGTCTGATGCAGTTGGCTTAAACTGGAAAGGGAAAAGAGAGGGGGGCTTCCCAGGGCCCGTTTTGTTTGAGACTTGGGGTTTGACGTTTTTTTTTTTTTTTTTGGTTGGTTTTTGCTTGTTTTATTGGTTTTCAGGGGTTTTTGTTTCTTTGTTTGTTTTTCTTTTTCTTTTTTTGGCTTTGTTTTGTTTTGCTTTTTTTTTTTTTTCATTGATAGTCAGTGTGTTTGTTTGCTTCTGCTCCTTTTTTCATTCCTTCTTTTCTTCCTTCTCACTTTGGCATCTCTTCTTCCTCCTTCATCTTTCATATTTGCACCCTGCCAGTGCATAGTAAACAGAGGCAAAAACAAGTTTTACGCAGAACTTGGGATTTCTAGAACCGGCGCAATTGAACTGGATAGCAAAGCGGTGTTATATATAGTATACTCTCTATTTTCTTGATTCTCTCTCTCCTCTCTCTTACACCAATTTCTACTCTTTAATCATTTTTTTTCTTTTCCATCTTACTTTATATATAAATTGGTCTTTCCACCTAATTGTCTACTCCATTCTCTATCTTCTCTCGTCTACTGATACTAAACCACTTCCAGTAAACCACTTCAATAGAACTCTCTTTTCATACTTTCCAAGAAAGAACAATTCAAGACACTTCCTTCTTCTTAAACATAATACCTCTGTATCCCATACTTGAAGCTATAAAACCCCATCAGAAGCGTACGGAGTAAATTGGAAATAATATCTGGGTTAACAAAATTCGTACACTGTGATCAAACTTGAATTTTCTGAATAGAAAGTGTTAGGTTTTAAAGTGTAAAGGAATTATAAGGGGATCTGATAGCATTGTACTACAGGAACAACATAAGGCATTAAGGTAAAATCGAAACAGTCAAGGTCCCACAGTGCAGGAAGAAAAGACACACAAGCATCATGAAAAAAAAAAAAAAAAAGGGAAGAAAGTGACACAAACAAATCAAGATTCCTCATCAGTAGATTTCATGGCAAACACAGTTGGTCAAATGCCAGAGATGGAATTTAGAAATTACATATGCCAAATGTTTAGGGAACTTAAGAATGAACTAAAAAATGAGATGAGGGAGCAAGTACAGGAGGCAAAAGATCATTTTGACAAAGAACTCAAAAAACAAATACAGGAAGTAAAAGATTACTTCAATAGTGAAATAGAGGCTCTAAAGAGAAACCAAATAGAAATTCCAGAAATGAAAGAAGCAATAAACCAAAATAAAAGTTCAATTGAAAGCATCTCCAACAGAGTAGACCACTTGGAAGAAAGAACCTCAGACAGTGAAGACAAAATATATGTCCTAGAGAAGAATTTAAACTATACAGAAAAACTCGTTGGAAATCAAGAACATAACATCCAAGAATTATGGGACAGCATAAAAAGACCAAACTTAGGAGTGATTGGTGTAGAGGAAGGGGCAGAGTTTCAAGCCAAAGGAATGAGTAATTTATTTAATGAAATAATTACAGAAAATTTTCCAAACTTGAGGAATGAATGGGAAAACCAAGTTCAAGAGGCATACCGAACACCAAACAAACAAAATCTCAACAGATCCACACCAAGACACATTATAATGAAAATGCCTAATATACTGAGCAAGGAGAGAATACTAAAAGCCACAAGAGAAAGGAAGCAGATCACATATAGGGGGAAACCAATCAGACTATGTTCAGATTTTTCAACCCAGACCTTAAAACCAAGAAGATCCTGGAATAGCATATTTCAAGCTCTGAAAGAAAAGGGATGTCAACCAAGAATCTTATGTCCAGCAAAATTGAGCTTTAGATTCGAAGATGAAATAAAAACCTTCCACGACAAGCAAAAGTTAAAAGATTTCACAACTCGAAAGCCAGCACTTCTGAACATTCTGGGCAACATATTTCATGAAGAAGAAGAGAAAGATAACAATGAAAATCAACAAAGGGAGATATTAAACTAAGGCAAATACCAACCAGAAGAGAAACCAAATCAAGCTAAAGACCATAATTCAAATAAAAATGGATGGGAATAAAAATCACATCTCAATTATAACCCTGAATGTTAATGGCCTAAACTCACCAATCAAAAGACACAGATTATCAGAATGGATTAAAAGAAATGACCCAACAATTTGCTGTCTCCAAGAAACACACCTCATAGAAAAAGACATCAACAGACTGAAAGTGAAAGGCTGGGAAAAGTCTTATCACTCACATGGCCGGCGGAAACAAGCAGGGGTTTCCATCCTCATATCAAATAAGGTAGACTTCAAACCAAAACTAATCAAGAGGGACAAAGATGGATATTTCTTACTACTTAAGGGAACCATTCATCAACAGGATATAACAATCATAAATCTATATGCCCCAAATAATGGAGCACCTACCTTAATCAAATAAACTCTTCTCAAGTTCAAGAGTAAAATAGACCACAACACAGTTATTCTAGGGGACTTCAACACACCTCTCTCACCAATGGATAAATCATCCAAACAAAAGCTAAACAAAGAAACTTTAAGCTTACTTAAAACAATTAACAATTTAGATCTAACGGACATATATAGAATATTTCATCCCTCAGTAAATGAATACACTTTTTTCTCAGCAGCACATGGCTCCTTCTCCAAAATAGACCATATATTAGGTCATCATAAGCAAACTCTCAGCAAATATAAAAAATAGAGATACTACCCTGCATTCTATCAGATGATAAAGGGATGAAATTGGAAATCAATGACAAAACAAGGATTAAGAAAAACTACTTCAACAACTGGAAGATAAACAACATGCTACTGAATGAACAAGGGGTTGAAGAAGACATCAAAGAGGAGATCAAAAAATTCCTAGAGGTAAATGAGAACACAGATACAATGTATAGAAATCTCTGGGACACTATGAAGGCAGTAGTAAGAGGAAAAATCATTGCACTGAGTTCATTCCTTAAGAGAAAAAAAAAAAAGAAACAACAAATAATTGACTTAACATCACACCTCAAAGCACTAGAAAAAGAAGAACAGACCAACACCAAAAGCAGTAGAAGACAGGAAATAATTAAAATCAGAGCAGAAATTAATGAAATTGAGACTAAGGAAACCATTCAAAGAATTGACAAAACTAAAAGTTGGTTCTCTGAAAAAATAAACAAAATTGAAAGACCCTTAGCAATGCTAACAAAAAGAAGAGAAAAAAATTACTAACATTCGTGACGAAAAAGGGAATATCACAACAAACACCTCAGATATAAAGAAGATAATTAGAAATTACTTTGAAAGCTTATATTCTAATAAAACAGAAAATATTGAAAGCACTGACAGATTTCTTGAGTCGTATGATTTGCCTAAAATGGAAACGGAGGCTAGACACAACTTAAACAGACCGATTACAAGTGAAGAGATAGAAGATGCCATCAAAAAGCTACCAACAAGGAAAAGTCCAGGACCTGATGGGTTTACAACCGAGTTCTATAAGACTTTCAAAGAAGAACTAATACCAATGCTCTTCAAACTATTTCAAGAAATAGAAAAAGAGGGAGCTCTTCCAGACTCTTTCTAAGCAGCCAATATCCCATTAATTCCAAAGCCAGACAAAGACACATCCAAAAAAGAAAACTTCAGGCCCATATCTTTAATGAACATAGATGCAAAAATCCTCAACAAAATCCTGGCAAATCGGATACAAAAACATATCAAAAAGATAGTGCACCACGATCAAGTGGGGTTTATCCCAGGGATGCAAGGCTGGTTCAACATTTGGAAATCAATAAACATAATACACCACGTCAATAGTCTTAAAGACAAAAATCATATGATCATCTCAATAGACGCAGAAAAAGAATTTGACAAAATACAACACCCCTTTATGTTCAAAACACTGGAAAAACTAGGAATATCAGGAACATATCTCAACATTATAAAAGCTATTTATGCAAGGCCCCAAGCTAACATTATCTTAAATGGAGAAAAATTGAAAGCATTCCCTCTAAAAACTGGAACAAGACAGGGATGCCCCCTTTCACCACTGCTATTTAACATAGTACTGGAAACTCTGGCCAGAGCAATTAGACAGACGAAAGAAATTAAAGGGATCAAGATAGGAAATGAAGAGCTCAAATTAGCACTATTTGCTGATGACATGATAATCTACCTAGAAGACCCAAAAAAACTCTACCAGAAAACTTTTACAACTAGTAAATGAATTTGGCAAAGTTGCAGGATACAAAATCAATACACATAAGTCAAAGGCATTTTTGTACATCAGCAACAAAGACTCTGAAAGGGAAATGATGAAAACTACCCCATTTACAATAGCATCAAAAAAAAAATGCCTGGGAATCAACCTGACGAAAGAGGTGAAAGACCTCTATAACAAAAATTATAGAACACTAAAGAAAGAAATTATAGATGAACTCAGAAGATGGAAAGACCTACCTTGCTCTTGGATAGGTAGAATTAATATTGTCAAAATGTCCATACTACCAAAAGCATTATACAGATTTAATGCAATTCCAATCAAAATCCCAATGTCATTCTTCAAAGAAATAGAAATAGCAGTCATGAAATTCATCTGGAAAAATAAGAGACCCAGAATAGCCAAAGCAATCCTGAGCAAGAAAAGTGAAGCAGGGGGCATCACCATACCGGACCTTAAATTATACTATAGAGCAATAGTAACAAAAACAGCATGGTATTGGCACCAAAACAGACTGGTGGACCAATGGTACAGAATTGAGGACACAGAGACAAATACATATAATTTCCGCTATCTTATATTAGACAAAGGCGCCAAAAATGTACAGTGGAGAAAGGATAGCCTCTTCAACAAATGGTGCTGGGAAAACTGGAAATCCATATACAACAAATTGAAATTAAATCCTTATCTCTCACCATGCACAAAACTCAATTCAAAGTGGATCAAGGACCTAGGAATTAGACCAGAGACAATACACCTAACAGAAGATAAAGTAAGCTCCAATTTCCAACATGTTGGATTAGGCCCCAAGTTCCTTAATAAGAATCCTGTAGCGCAAGAATTACTACCAAGAATTAATGAATGGGATAGATTTAAACTAAAAAGCTTCTTCTCAGCAAAAGAAACAATCAGTGAGGTGAATAGAGAGCCAACTAATTGGGAACAAATATTTAGTACATGCACATCAGACAGAGCACTAATTTCTAGAATATATAAAGAACTCAAAAAACTTAACACCATAAAAACAAATAACCCAATCAATAAATGGCTAAGGAATTGAGAAGACACCTCTCAGAAGAAGATACACGATTAATCAACAAATACATGAAAAAATGTTCAACATTGCAGGCAATTAGAGAAATGCAAATCAAAACTACTCTAAGATTTCACTTCACTCCAGTCAGAATTGCAGCTATCAAGAACACAAGCAACAATAAATGTTGGAGAGGATGTGGGGAAAAAGGCACACTCATACACTGCTGGTGGGACTGCAAAATGGTGCGACCGTTATGGAAAGCAGTATGGAGATTTCTTGGAAAACTGGGAATGGAACCACCCTGTGACCCAGCCATCCCATTCCTGGGTCTATTCCCAAAGGACTTAAAAACAGCATATTACAGTGACACAGCTATCTCAATGTTTGTAGCTGCGCAATTCACAATAGCTAGGTTGTGGAACCAACCTAGATGTCCCTCAGTAAATAAGTGGATTAAGAAAATGTGGTATATACGCACAATGGAATTTTACTCAGCAATAAAAAGAAAATAAATTAATGGCATTTGCAGGTAAATGGATGAAGTTGGAAGACATAATGCTAAGTGAATTTAGTCAGTCTCAAAAATCCAAGTACCAAATGTTTTCTCTAATATAAGGAGGCTAGTTCATAGTATTGTTGGATGGGAGGGTACATAGGAGGACTATAGGAACACTAGAATGGTCAAAGGGAAGGGAGGGTAAGGGAGGGAGCAAGAGGGGAGGGAGGGGGAGAAAAAAAAAAAAAGAGAGGAACTTTAAAGAAGAACGGGAAAAGATTAAAAAGGAAAGTGAGAAATGTTTCAGGGAGGACAAGATAAAAGATCTAAAAGAAGAACGAGTTAAAATGTACTCACAGATAAAGAAACAGAATTCAGTTCTTCATGTTTAAGTGTAAATGAGGAATCTATAAGGCTACATTCAGTAGAAAAAGAAATGGACATTGAAAAACAAGAAAAGAATATGAAAGAAAGTAAGGAAAAATCTGAGAAACGATTTCCAACTAAAGAGAAAGATGTTGAAAGTCTGAAAGAAAAAATTCTGAAAAAGAAAAGAAGATAAAACATGAGCATAAGTCAGAAAAAGACAAATTAGATTTTAGTGACTGTGTTGAGAGAATAAAAGAAAAGGACAAGCTATATTCACATCACACAGAAAAATGCTATAAAGAAGGTGAAAAGATCAAAAATAGTACTACTAAAAAAACTGATGACAGAGAGAAAAGTAGAGAAAAGATGGATAGAAAACATGACAAAGAAAAAACCTGAAAAAGAGAGGCATTTAGCAGAAAGCAAAGAGAAACACTTGGAGAAAAGAAATAAACAATCAGAAAACAGTGAGTATACTAAATCAGAAAAAGGCAGAAGTAAAGACAAAGACAGGGAAGTAGATAAAAAGGAAAAGTCCAGAGATAAAGAAAGTATAAATATAGCTAACTCCAAACACTTTACAGAAGAGAAAAAGTCAAGTACAGTAGACAGTAGTAGTAAAGCACAACATGAGAAAACTTTATCCCTTAAAGAAAAAACAAAAGATGAACCTTTGAAAACTCCAGATGGAAAAGAAAAAGATAAAAAAGATAGAGATATAGATAGATACAAAGAAAGAGACAAACATAAAGTTCAACTAAATAGTTTACTCAAACTAAAATCTGAAACAGATAAGTCTAAATCTAAGTCCTCACCAGCATCAAAAGATATTCGACCTAAAGAAAAGAGGTTAGTGAATGATGACTTAATGCAGACAAGTTTTGAATGAATGCTTAGCCTTAAAGACCTAGAAATAGAACAGTGGCATAAAAAACACAAGGAAAAAATTAAGCAAAAAGAAAAGGAACGATTAAGAAATCGTAATTGTTTAGAACTTAAAGTAAAAGATAAAGAAAAAGCAAAACATGCCCTAATTGAATCCAAAAACAAGGAGCTTACTAGGTCAAAGAGTTCAGAACTAGTTGATGCTTATACCAAGGAGAAACAGTCTAAAGATGCTGTAAGTAATAGATCACAATCTGTTGACACCAAAAATGTAATTACTTTAGGGAAGTCATCTTTTGTTTCAGACAGTAGCTTAAACAGGTCTCCTAGATCAGAAAGTGAAAAGCCTGGTCTCAGCTCCAGATCTGTGTCCATGATTTCTGTTGCTAGTTCAGAAGATTCCTGCCATACTTACCATGACAACTCCAAGGCCTCTGGTTGAATATGACTCTGACTTTATGTTAGAGGGTTCTGAGTCCCAAATGTCATTTTCCCAGTCGCCATTTTTGCCAATTGCCAAATCTCCAGCCCTTCACGAAAGGGAGTTGGACAGCCTTGCTGAACTGCCAGAACGGATTAAACCACCATATGCTAATAGACTTCCAGCATCCCATCTCAGGTCATCTTCTGTAGAAGATGTTAAACTAGTTATAAATGAGGGGAGACCTATTGTAGAAGTTCGAAGATGTAGCATGCCATCTGTCATTTGTGAACATACAAAACAATTCCAAACAGTATCAGAAGAAAGCAATCAAGGTAGCTTATTAGCTGTGCCAAGAGATATTTGCCCTTCTCCCAAACCTGAGTTATCCTCAAATGTGCCTGAAAAAGACCTGTCAAATGTATCTAACATACATTCCAGTTTTGTAGCCTCTCCAACTAGATCTGTAAACAGCAGATATATTTCAGCTGATATAAATGTAATCAAGAATACTGCTCCAGTGGGTGCAATGGACAGTCCTGTGCATGTAGAACCATCTAATCAGGTTGGTGTGATCCAGAATAAATCATGGGAGATACCTGTTGATAGACTAGAATCACTAAGTACTGGTGACTTTATCTGTGCAAATACTAGTATACCTGATCAAGATTCCTCTGTTCTGGGTTTTTGCAATTCAGACAACAAAATATTGAAAGAACATCACACTGACTTTTTTCACACTGACTTTTTATCCCTTCACCAAACTGAACTGCCAGGAAACTCTTGTGCTCAGGATCCAGCATCCTTTCTTCCTTCACAGCAACCTTGCTCTTTCTCCAGTCAGTCACTTTCAGATGCAGAATCTGTCTCCAAACATGTGTCTTTGTCATATGTTGCCAATCAAGAGCCCAGTGTTTTACAACAGAAAAATGCTGTACAAATGATCAGTTCTGTTTTGGATACTGAAAATGAATCCGCAAAAGACATGGAAAATAGTTTTGTCCTAACAGATGTCTCAGTGTACTCTGAAAGCACTAGTCAAGAAGCATCACCAAATTTCGAGAAAGTTAACACTTTGCCTGTGTTACCATCAGAAAAAGACTTTAACGTAAGTGATGCCTCCTCCCAGCTAAATACACATTATGCATTTAGTAAACTAACTTATAACTCTTCCAGTGGCCATGAAGTTGAGAACAGCACAACTGACATTCAGGTTATTTCACATGAAAAAGAAAACAAATTGGAGAGTTTGGTTTTATCTCATTTGAATAAGTGTGATTCTGATTTATGTGAAATGAATGCAGGGATGCCAAAAGAAAACCTAAATGAACAAGATAATCCAAAACATTGTCCTGAAAGTGAAAAGTGTTTGCTTTCCATTGAAGATGAGGAATCTCAACAAAGCACTTTATCAAGTCTGGAAAACCACTCACAGCAGTCAGCTCAGCCAGAAATGAATAAATATGGTCAATTAGTTAAAGTAGAATTAGAAGAAAATGCTGAAGATGATAAAACTGAAAACCAAATCCCTCAAAGAATGACTAGAAACAAAGCAAATACAGTGGCAAATCAAAGCAGACAACTTCTTTTTCTAGCTGTGCGCTGTTGCCAGAAAAAGACAGTGAATCTTCATCTCCTAGGGGAAGAATAAGATTAACTGAAGATGATGATCCTCAGATTCACCATCCATGGAAAAGGAAAGTGTCCCGTGTACCTCAGCCTGTGCAAGTGAGTCCTTCTTTACTACAAGCAAAAGAGAAAACACAGCAATCTCTGGCAGCCATTGTAGATTCTCTGAAACTAGATGAGATTCAGCCGTACAGTTCGGAGAGAGCAAATCCATATTTTGAATACTTGCACATAAGGAAAAAAATTGAAGAAAAGCGCAAATTATTGTGTAGTGTTATTCCTCAAGCACCTCAGTATTATGATGAATATGTAACATTTAATGGATCATACCTCCTGGATGGAAACCCTTTAAGCAAGATTTGTATTCCCACAGTAAGTATACGTGTCATTTGATATACATCTACAACACTGTCCAGTGTAAGTGTAATGCAGTCCACATAATTTTTAATTTTCTAGTCAACATTTTAAAAAGTAAAAAGAAACAGGTAAAAGTAATTGTAATATTTTCTGTAACTCTGTACATGCAAAGAACCATTTCAGCATGTAATCAGTGTAGACAAATTACTAATGAGATATTTTACTTTTTTTAACCAATTCTTTGAAATTTGGTATGTTTACAAGATATTTCAATTCAGATTAACCACATTTCATAAAGTGCCCATAAAGTGCTATCCTTACTAGATAGCTCAAGTCTACCTTATTTTCTTTTTCTTACTTGCTTTGCTTTTGTTTTGGAGGAGGTATGTTTTTATTTTGTTGAAGTCTAATGCCTCTCCATATTCTTTTGATTTCATTCTTTCCAGTCCTAATGTGGAACCTTCCTGTCCTCACATATAAAACTAGGCCTTTCTGTTGTCCTTTATTTACCATACAGAATATAATTGGGTCTCCCCAGAATGGAAGAGAAAAAAAGTTCTCCCTTGACTCTTATAGCTCATGGGGCTTGCCCCTGTCTCTTCCTTCACTGCCATACTCTTGGAGAATAGTCTGTGTATGATGTTTTTTCCTGTCTCATCTCCTATTAAGTCCTTAGCCATTATGCACTGGCAGAGAAAAACAGTGAGCTCATCATTGTTAGATGTATTGGCCTCTTTTCATTTTTTTTTCTCTTTCAAATTTGACATTGTTACTGTCTACTTCTTATAAAAATTTCCCCTTCTTGGTCTTCATGATGATGCTCTCTTGTAGTTCCTCTGCCTGACTAGTCTTTTTCTGTCTCTATCTTTATAACTTCTTTTTTATACCCACCCTTTAGACATGAATTCTCTAACTATCCATTCTTTGGTCAACTTTTTGCTCTGTGAGCTCTTTAGATATGGAAATTATCTACTTCTCTGGTTTCAGGACTCTTCCAGGTGATAGTTCTCAGACATTATTTTACCTAGCCATATCATCTCTGTTGACCTCCAGAATCAAACAGGTACCTTCAGAGCATCATCACCTAACTAGTCTTCAAACCGTGTCTTAGGTTGAGTTCCTTAGGAAGCAGACTCTGGAATGTTATTCAAGAGGTTTTTTAGCGTGTGTTATCAGAAATAAGTGTGAGGGAAGCAGAACTGAACAGAGTGAGAAGTTGAACTGAAATGCAGTTGCAACAGTGATCTCAGTGGAACCCTTGGGAGTGGAATGGCCCATCTTACAGGTTGGCCTGCTCTCAGGGAGGGAGCAAGCCCTTGGGCAGCCAACACTTTTTCCTGAAAGGTTATTCTTTAGAGGGACTCCAGCACGAGCTCTCATCTACCAGAACTCCCAGGATCTAGGTAATAAGTACTTCATTCTTGCATTAAGACCTCAAGCTCTAACATGTACCAAAAGAAATTACTTATTTCATCAATAAAAATAAAAGCCATTTTCTTGTTTATTGGCTTCATATGGCCTGTAGCTTAAAATCCAATTCTTAATTATGGCTTAGGCCAAAGGTTTCACAATCTGCCCCCAATCTACCTATTTAGCTTCATTTTCTGAGTACTACTTCCAGAATCATCCAGTACCTTAAATGAACTCATTCTTCCATGGGAATCTCTGGTTCAGTACTTTTGATACCCTAGTGATAGAACTGCTATGTATTCCTCTCCCTAAAATGTTCTTCTCACTAGACCCCCTTAATACTTTCCCATGCATTGGTTCTAGCCATGATGTCACTTCTACTTCTGTCAAAACAGAATTGCTTGTGTCTTCCGTATATCTTCCATATAATATCATAATTGATCATTTACAATTCTGTCTCTGTAACATAATCTGATTAAGGTATAGGACATTATTCATCTTTTATAGAATGACTCCCAATTTAGCTCTGAATGTCCTTCTGAATATATGAATGTCCCTCAAGATTCTTAGAATCATTATATCCAGTATCAAACCCATTTATCTTATCTCAAAATTATTTGCATATACAATATGATAAATATTCAACATTCTTATTCGATAGTAACTCAAGTATTAGTTATTGTTATCTGCTTTCCAGTTCCCAGACAGGAAACTTAGTGAATGTATGAGTTCTTCCTCTTTGCTCTCCCATCAAATCTGTCACTAAATAATGTTAAGTTGATTCACCTCACCTTTTTTTTTTTTTTTTTTTTTTTTTTGGTGTGTGTGTTGGGGGGTATAGTACAGGGGAATTGAACCCAGGAATGATACATCCCCAGAGCTTCCTCTGGGCCACAGATCTAGCCCATTTTATTTTGAGATTAAGTTGCCCAGGCTGGCCTTGAATTTGGACTCTTCCTGCCTCAGCCTCCCAAGTAGCTGAGATTACAGGTATGTGTCACTGCACCCAGATCCCTTCTTTCTTTATTACCACTGCCATTCAGGGATTTCATTTACTCCTTGGACTATTTACCAAATATTGCATATTCACATATCCATATTGCATTCACAAATAATTCATAACTGTATGCCAGTTACTGTATGCTCGCTGTGCTAATGAGTAGATATCAGAGCAAAGCACTGCTGCCTTATTTCCATAGTTCTCATCTAATAATATCTCAATCCAGCCTTGTTATGGTCTGGGTTTATTATAAAACACATACAATTATGTGACTACCAGACTGAACATCTTGAGGGACTACCAGTTTTCTATAGGCTAAAGTCACAATTTCTTATTTTTGCACACAGGGTTCTTCCTATACTTTTCTAGACTTGGTGCTAGTTATTATGTACTGGCTATGCTTGGAGTTTGCTGACTATTGTGTGCTATTTTGCATCATGCCTTTACAGATGTTGTTCTGTCTTTCAAAGCTCAGTTCAGAAAAGATCAGAAAGTTAGAAGATGGTTTTATAGCCCCACATCCACAGAATATACCCAATGCCAGTGCCTTTTAAATCTTCTTAAAAGAAAATTAGATAGCAATAGTGGTCGAATAGTAATGCATGGTAAATTTGTCATTCATAGACTTGCAGCGAAACCTTTTGTTAATAATTCAAAGCAAAGCTAGTTACTTTTTTGTTCATTTCTAATTTGATTTTCCCTTAAAGGGTAAGAAATTTTAACTGAAATTAATATATAGTATCATAGACTATGTATTATTTATTTAATAGGCTATAGTGTTTTATATATTATAGGCACATTTAAATTACAATTTTGAACAACTTAGTTGTTCCAAATAAACCATGTTAGGTTCCCTTCTCCGTGCAGTCTGTGTAATTGCTGAGAGAGAGAAGTTATTGTGTGTGCTATCATCTTACTCCTGCAAAGGTGACATAATAAAAATTTAATTCCCATGAAGCAGTTCTGAGGAATGTCTTGATTATATTAGAACTTGGTTGTATCAAATATTGTTTCAGAAGAGTCTGTAAGCAGAGCTGAACAATATCTATGATTGTAGTAGACTTATTTTTCCATAGCAAGAATTACTAACGTAGAGAAACATAGCACAATATAGTAGAAAGAGCAGATTTCCAGTTAGCATACATGAGTTAAAGTCTAGATTTTGCTACACACCAGCATTCTTGAATGATTCCTTTTACTACTCTGATCTTTAGCAGCCACATCTGTAAAACAAGAAAAATGTCTGCCCCACCCTGAAGCAGGTTTTGAAATACTATGATCCTGAAACCTGTTAAAAACTTTAAAAAACAATACAGATTTAAGAAGCTACCATATCCATATGAATTTAAGCTCATATTTACTAGAGCTGATGTGTGAAATTCAATCATTTGCTTGTAGAAAGTTGTGCTTTTGAATTTACTGAACTGAAACTTGTTTTTCATAGTTTAATTCGAAAACTAATAAACACCAGAAATAATAACAATTGCTTTGATACTACGTTGTTTTCTGTATTTTCAAATGTGGTATTATCCATTTGTTTTCTTCCAGTCAATGTCTTTTGTCCTAACAAAATATCTTTGACTCACATTTATTTGCTAGTCCTTTCTTTTATCCCAAAGTCACCATGTTTTATGAACATCTCAATGTCAGTTTATATATTTATTCTTCCATTAAATTTTTACCCTCACATTTTAACCAGAATGTTGCCATTTTTCCAGAAGAAATCAAGGGACAAAAAAATAAAATTGCAGGTCAAGTTTCCCAAATCAAATGAACAGGGAGAAAAAAATATCCCAATTTGGTATCTACTGTGGTTTCTAGTAAAAACACACTTTAGAGAAACCCTTCAGAGGCTTTCCAAGATTTAGTGATAAGAGGAAAGTGTGTCCCCTTTGAATCTATCAAGAGAGTATTCTCAGGGCTTCTGGGACTCAAATATTGAAAGAAAATTTCCAATAGCCTGCTGTGGTGGTAACATACCTGTGATCATAGTTACTCATGTAGGTGAGGCAAGAGAATCTCCAGTTTGAGGCCAGACTCAGCAACTTAGTCAGGCCCTATCTCAAAAAATATAAAAGGCTGGGAATGTAGCTCAGCGGTGAAGCATTCCTAGGTTCAAAGCCCATCCCCTACCCTGGGGGTAAAAAAAAAAAAAATCTTCAAACATAATTTATCTAAAGATGAGGAAAATTGCAAAGGAAAAGTTTCCTCAGAAAGTCATATATTCCTTTGATTTTCTCTTTTCTGCATGTGATGTGTGTTGTTTGCTAAATTTACATATTCTGCCCAAACCCCTCTTTCCTTGGCTTCTGCATATGTCCCTTAACACTTCACAAGCTCAACACATCAGCACTGAACTGAATTTACCAAAACAAAACTCTCTTCTCTCCACTTTGTGGTGTCTGACTCTATTACCACCCTCTAGTTCTCAAAATGTATAGGTTTTAATTTGAGAACTAGAGACTTAAGCTAGTTCTTTCCTTTTATCCCTCTTAGTCACTAGTATTTTTGGACCCTGCCTCACAGCTCCATCTTGATTCTCACACCAACATAACATTGATCTTTTCCCTCTAGTATCTGTTCTCCTGAGACAGCAGTAAACCATAAGACCTTTCATTAATTCCCTGTTACATCCAAACTTTATTGTGTTATGCATACTTCTCCAGCATGTTAATTAAATACCTTATATGTGTGTTGGGGGAATTTTCATGGCCCAGAAGTTTGGGAAATACCATTTATCTGGGAAAAAAAAAAAAAAAAAAAAAGGTTTACTTTGTTGCAGGACTTCTCAGAACCTTTAATATGTTGTGTGCAACTCCTACATAAATACATGTATACAAATATACTGCATTTCCCAAACATACTTGTTCTGAGATAATTCCTGGAGATTATCTGTATGGACACATGTTCTGTGGAAAAGCTGATTTACAAACCTTTAGTACTTTGCCTCTGCTGATCTCTTCACCCACATAGCTCACCATTCCTTTCTCAAATTTGATGTTCTAAGCCAGGCAGTGGCTGGGAAGGCAGAGGCAGGAGGACGGCATGTTCGAGTCCAACCTCAGCAACTTAGTTAGACCCTGTCTCAAATTTTTAAAAAGGGATGGGAATATAGTTCAGTGGTAGAGTGCTCATGGGTTTAGTTTCCTGTGCTGGAAGAAAAAAGATACTCCAAAAGAAATTCAAAAACTTCTGATAGTTTCCTGTAGATCCTGTACTGTTTCATACCTGGATCATGCTTCCCTCTTTTTCTGGTGACTATCTCCTTCCCTCCTTTTTCCACCCTCCCAACCCCCACAGGAATTAATTTCTCCTATTCTACAGCTCAGACATTACCCATTCAAGGAAACTTTCTTTGGTACCCCAACCTTAGATGATAGGATATTCTTTCTCTGTGATCCTTAAGATAGCTATATTTTGCAAAAGTAAAATAAGACCACCAGACTCCTATAGCTCTTATTTAAAGCAGTTCACAGGACAGAAATCAAATATATATTATTGCGATTAGAGACCTGAAAAATGATCAGCCCAGTAAGTTATTTTCCACATAGAATTTTACATTCTGATTGGAATGAATCAGTCGTGATTTTATCTAATACATTTTGGTTTTCCATAATTCTTATCTGCTAATTATAGAATCTTAGTGGCTCCAGGTCCAATTCTTTACTAAGAGCTTTTGATAGATATTGTTATGATTCTTGTACCACATCAGGAATTCTTTCACTTTCATATGGAATTGACAGTTAAGCTGTTAAATATCCTGAGATATTTTACTTTCCCTAATACACTGACAGCAAGTATAAGCAAGGAAAATACAGATACTCCAAGGGGTAGAGGAGAATACTTAGGGATCACATCCATATTTGGATATTTTTACATTATCAGTAGAGTGCATGCATATGTTGAGTCAACTTCCATAACCTCCAGCATATATCAAAAGCACACTCTAATATCAAAATAGAAATTAACTAATAAATTTTAGAGTATAGATAGACAAATTTGTGATGTCACACATAGTAATGAAATTTGAAAACACAAATTCATTAGACCATTTCATCTACTTTTATATGAGATAGTTCATTAAATGTGATGCTCAGGTGTCTTAGTGTTTGATTTTTATCATCTCCACAAAGAAGTTTAGTATGTATGTCTGTTCTCCACAGTAAATAACTTCCTTAGTCCCCCTGACTTACTCTTTGAAATATTCTGTGGCCTCAGAATCAAAACAGCTATGCATATTGCATATTCTGCTGTATTTCAAAGAGTTGAAATTGACTGAGAAATAACAACCAGTTGTGTAAATGGTATTGTTATTTAATTCACAGAACATCAGAATTTTAAGTTACATACTAGAAGTTTAATTTTAAAAGAAAAAAGCCCAATGTTGTAAATAACCGATTTCCAATTTTTTTAATTAGATTACACCACCACCTTCTCTGTCAGATCCACTTAAAGAGCTTTTTCGGCAACAGGAAAGTTGTAAGGATGAAACTGCGTTTGCAACACAGTATTGAAAGGGTAAGATACATTTAAATACATTTATGCAAAAATTTATTTTTGTGACAAAATGGCCTATTTTTTTTCTATTAGTGGATTTTCCTTATTTAGAGCCATTTTGGGAAATAGTTTGACTTTGTTATCTGGTACTTATCCAATTAAGGAGCCAGGCACAGTGGCACACGCCTGTAATCCCAGCACTTGGGAGACTGAAGCGGGAGGATTGTGAGTTCAAAGCCAGCCTCAGCAATGGCGAGGCACTTAGCAACTCAGTGAGACCCTGTCTCTAAACAAAACACAAAAAAGGGCTGGGGATGTGGCCCAGTGGTCGAGTGCCCCTGAGTTCAATCCCCAGTACCACAAAAAAAAAAAAAAAAAAAAAAGAAGAAAGAGAGAAAAATTATACTTCTTTTAGTACAGTTGCTACAATTCATGTTAAGTATATTTTTGATACATAGATGTCTCTAGTAATTACTTATTATCATTGTTGAGTTTGTAGAATGGTAGCAATAGATCTCTAGAAGAATATTCAGATTTCCAAGTTTTTGAATCCTTGTTTGATATACTGGCTACTTTAGGGCTAAGATATATAGAGGCTGTGTTTATTTGGCCTTATAGTTCTGCCTTAGTGTCTGGTTTTCAGTGGTTAGTTTTGGCATGAAATGACAGGAAAAAAATGATTTGTAAAAATCATGAAAGTCATTTCACTTGGATTTACAAAAATATAACAACTTCTTAATTTTGTGGGAGGGCCAAGCAACTGAATATGTTAGCTGTTCTCCTTCAAAATGTACACTCTCCTTTGAATATGTTTCCCAGCTGTTTTTGTACAATCCTCAATCTTCATTTAGGTTTTTAAAATAATGTAAAATACACTCTCCTTTGATTATACATAATTCAATAGTTTTCCCATTAGACATGACAGAAGTTTATTTATATGTGTTTTTTACAGTTCACAATGGACTTTGCCTGAATCTTCTGCATATTGACCAACAAACAATTAAATCACAGAATACTAGTAAAAATTTGACCAGAACCCCATTTGGTGGAGAAAAAATAGTTTTTAAGTGAAATAATGTAAAAGCAGCAGACAAATGCAGTAATTGAAGGATCATTCAGAGAGAAGCCAAAAAATCTTGTGTGTGTGTGTGTGTACATGTATTCACATATTTACACAGATCACTTCCCCCACCCCACACTCTTAAAAATAGGCTTCTTGGGGCTGGGGTTGAAACTCAGTGGTAGAGCACTTACTTAGCATGTGCGAGGCACTAGGTTCGATTCTCAGCACTGCATATAAATAAAACAGGTCCATCAATGACTAAAAAAAAAATTTTTTTTTAAATAGGCTTCTTGGGAGTGTGAGGACCCCAAGTTAAAAAACTCTTATTATAGGGTTATTTTTCCTGCAGAAAATGATACCATTTGAATGTCATGCTAAGTGAATGTACCACGCTTGCTGCCCCAGCAAGCCTCAGGCTCATTTGCTCAGAAATGCCTTATGCACCACCAAAAATAAGAGGAAGCAGTACTTTAGCACTGCTCTAGGGATTTAAAGACACCAAATTAGAAACACTGATCTAAAATGGAATATTTGGACTAGAAACTAAGCACTATCTCTCTCTTAATTAGTCTTTTCACCTGCATCCTCAAATGAAGGAAAACTAAAGTCCTTATCATTTGAGGGCAGCGTGGAGAACATGTAGTGAGAAGACAAGATATATCCTTTTGTTCTCCCAGCCCAGCCTCCCAAACAAGGCCAACAAAATGAAGACTATCATATACCTGTGGAGTAGCTGGACTCACTACTTCTGTCCTTGATGTTCTCACCAGCCACAGATTCCATAGTTATTCCCATTCATATTTAAGCACCAAAATAGTTACCACCAGGTGGCACATGTCTATAGCTAGTTAACAGGATGGGGTGAGATCTTCAGCTGGACCCCTGGAATTCTTAGTCTGCTAAATGCTTATTTCATTTTGTTAGCTTTAAGATCTATTATATTTTGGACCTTGTTTCCTTAAAGCAGAATTTTACTGTGATGGTCAGAGGGTTTAAATCAGTTGGCACCAGCAAACAGTATTTTATATGAAAATGTTTATTATAAAAGAGAAGCTGTTACCAACCACAAAGGGATACCACTTCACATCTATCAGAAGAACAATAATTTAAAAGATTACAAGCTTTGAGAAGGATATAAAGAAATTGGAACCTTCATGCATTACTGGTAGGAGGGTAAAATGATACAGCCTGCTGTGGAAAAGAGTTTGGCAGTTGCTCAACAAGTTAAACAGACCTGTGACCCAGCCGTTTCATGCCAAGCTATTTACCCAAGAGAAATGAAAACATGTCCAAATAAAAAGTTGAGCTTGAATATTCATAATAGCATTTTTTTTAGAATAGCCCCAAAAGATAACAGCCTGTAGAAGAAGCAAAACATTGCTTCTGCCCTCTTAGGGCCTCTGTCTGGGCCTGAGAATTAAATTGATATAACGCAGATTAACAAGAGAAAACCTTTCATGTAAGTTTTATATAACATAAGGAAATGAAGACTTGAAATAATAAAACTTAAATGTTTATATTAACTCAGACAAAGGCAGTTGTGGAAAAGAAACCAAAGAAAGCTAAAGGAAGATGTAAGTTATTTTAATAAGATGTGTTTGTAGAGTTCACTTGGCCTTGATTCTCCATCTCTGATGATAAAACTTTTTTTCTTCCTGGTATAGAGTGTTTTATGTCCTGCTTTCAGGAAGAAATGGGAGGTCAGAGTGCTATTGTACCTGCTCTTTTTCAAGTGACTTCAGCTCAGAATAATTCCCATGTTAAAGTGGCATGCTTTGTGTGGCATAATTTGTACCCTCTACCCCCAATGATCAACTGATGAAATGGGGAAATAAAATGGTATATCCATACAGTGGAATATTGTTTTCATAGAAAGAAATGAAGTATTGCTACATTGTAATGTGAATGGACCTTGAAAAAATTATGCTAAATGAAATAAGGCAGTCACAAAAGGCCACATATTGTATGACTTCATTTATATTAAATGTTCAGAACAGGTAGATCCATAGACATAAAAGGTAGATTGCTGGATGCCAGAAGATGGGGAAAGGGGAGTACCTGCTAATGGGTTGGGGTTTCTTTCTGGGATGATAAAATGTTCTGGAATTAAATTGTAATTGTTGGACATGTTGGTAAATATACTGAAAGCTACCTTGTACTTTTAAAAAGTTTTAAAAAGATAAACTGTCAATTTTAGAAAGAAAATATATTTATACTTTTAGGAATTTTTTTTAATTTCTCAAGCCTACTCTGAAGGAAAAGATATTCTAAGATTATAGCAGGTATTTAGCATATCTTAAGTGATTATCTTATTTCAAAAACATTTTGTTCAAGATTTTTTTTTTTAATTTGTTCACCTAGGAAAAGCTTATTGTATCCAATGAACAGGAAGTTCTCCGTGTTCATTACAGAGCTGCAAGAACATTGGCAAATCAGACACTGCCATTTAGTGCTTGTACTGTCTTACTGGATGCAGAAGTGTATAATGTACCATTGGACTCTCAGGTAAAGCACTCTTGGATAAATTTAGTGTGCTCTCAAAAACTGCAAGTTGGTTACTTTTAAAATCTATTTCTGTAGGAAAAAGTTGAATTAAACAATCATTATAGGTCAGTGGAAAATAAAACTCCCAACACCAACTTACTTCCAGAGCAGCTGTTCCTCTATTTTCTGTTTGTATTATAAAACAGATAATCCCACATATGTGCTCAGTTCCCTTACTGATAATTTGTCATGTTTCTAAAGTGGATGTTTATACATTTAGTTCTGACCTCACGTAGCTAGAAAGCTGTTGGACATGAAACACAGTACAGGCAGGAAGAACTTCTAGGTGTGACAGAGCTATGACCAAGGGTAGGCTGTTTTGATCTTGGGTTTTGGTGGAATAAGTTAATTGTGAAAAACTGGAGCTGTATTTTCAGTAAGATTTGCTGCCACGTATAAATTACATTAATTCAGAACCAGCCATATCAGTTGTCAGACCTTTTTGTATCTTATAAAGCAAAAAGAAATTCATTTGTCAGAAGAGAAAAAAACATAATGATTACAATTTAACAGTAATAAATACAGATAGTCCTGGAAGAAATGCCAGTTTCAGTGGCAACTATCACACCAGAATACATTTTTTCTCCCTATGTATGGTAAACTTTAACATTAAAATTAATTGTACTTAAATAACAATGTCACAGGTGTACAGTGTTACATATGACATGTCTTTTTTAAGAAACATCTGACTCATAGAGCAGTAGGATTTTATTTAGTTAAAACTATAAAAACAGCATCATAATAACTTCTAATACCTAGTCTGTACTTGACAGGGAAATAAAAGCTTTATAAACTTTGATAGTATTCAATTTATATTTTATCTTTTTCAAAATATATTTCCATTATTACTGGAAAATGGATTATGCCATTAAAAAAGGCATACATACAGATTTTTAAAGTGGCTTATTACAATATTCTTTTATGTTTAATGTTTTCTTTCAGTCTGATGACAGTAAAACTTCTGTGAGAGATCGCTTTAATGCAAGACAGTTCATGTCTTGGTTACAAGATGTGGATGATAAATTTGACAAATTAAAGGTAAGTAGATTTTGAAGTAATTTAAATAAATGTTTCTTCCTTCTGAGTCGGAAACTGCCGCTCTATTATGGAGAGATAATTAGGAACAGAAATAATGGTTAATGACGGTTAATGAGTTTTCATGATGGACCACAATTGGAAAGCTAAAGGGAAATGCAGACCGCAAGTCCACTTTAAGGACTAATGTAGTATAAAAGACCAAACTACTATCGAACAAGCAGCTTCTGATGTGAGTTTTCATGCTTATTACCCAGTAGACCAGTCTGGTTATAGCTCCAATATGAAGAAAAGGAAAGCAATGTTTTCCAATCAAAATTTATGAATATGAAGGTGCAGACCCAGAAATAGTTGGTGTGTTGATACGAATAGAGTAAAATAAAAGTAGACTTGTAATTTCAGTATTTTTTTTAGGACTCCTAATGTATGCATGTATCTAAGTACCTAAAGAAACTGGATGGGGCTGGGGTTGTGGCAAGCAGTAGAGTGCTCGCCTAGCACTGCAAGGCACTGGGTTCGATTCTCAGCACCACATAAAATAAATAAATAAAATAAAGGTATTGTGTCAAACTACAGCTAAAAAAACTTTTTTTAAAAAAACTATGGGTGAAATTAACTTTTGAACAGAGCACATTTAACATAATGATTAATTAACTCTTCTCTTTTAAATAGACCTGTCTTTTAATGAGGCAACAACATGAAGCTGCAGCTTTAAATGCTGTCCAGAGATTAGAATGGCAGCTCAAACTCCAGGAACTTGATCCTGCCACCTATAAATCTATCAGCATTTATGAAATTCAGGAATTCTATGTTCCCCTTGTTGATGTTAATGATGACTTTGAATTGACTCCTATATAGCAGTTATAACATCTTGCTGCTGTGGCATTCTAAACTGATGATGCTCAAGCATTATACTGTGGTGGAATACTGCCTTTTGACAAAAATACAGATACTATGCCTTTACAGTAAAATTGGATTAAAGTTGGTTATGTAGTAAACACTGTCATTTTGAGAAATATTTTGGATCCTAATGTCCAAACATAGTTTCTAACAGAAAACTATTATTTATATTGATGAAAGGTTACTATTGGTTAAAGCACGTTGGCAGACTGTAGTAGATATTTAAAAAGTTGAGAATCTGCTAACAGCGCTGGAAGTTGTTAGCCTCTTAAACAAGATAACCACTAGTATTCAAATCTCTTTCAGGTTTTATTAAAAAATTATCAGTAAAACTAAAAAGTTCCATTCCTACCAAATAGTTTCTAATGTGGAAGAAAAACTTGGCACAAAATTTCTTCAGTTTATTATATCTGTAAATTAATTGTATAGTTAAAGTTTTAATATTGTCTTCCTTTTTAATAACTTATTTTATACATATTGTGCAGATGTACATCTTGTAATTAATGGTCAAAATGTATACAAAGGGATTGGTAGTCAAAACATGTACAAAGAAATAACTGTAAAACTGTTTTGTCTAATGCTTTATTGGACCAAAGTTGTAGTTTGTATGGAGTGTACTAGCAGTGTGTTCAGGTAGTAAAAACCTTTAAATAAGGCATGCATGTGTTTGAGTTAGCTTGTTTTCATCATCATAACTGTAAAGATTGTGACTTAATTGTACCTTCCTATAATTTAACTCTGTCCATATTGATGCCTGGAACAGCATACTCGTTCGTCTCTTGTGATAGAACCTGTGACTTACTGTGAATTAGTCAAATGAAGAAACTCAGCTCTTTTTTCATCTCACAGTAGAGCCTATTTCCTGCTGGAACAACAACAAAAATGCCTTTGAATGAAAATTGTAAATGTCTATTTTAATACTCAACTATGAAAGAATCTGTGAATATATGTAAATATGTTTAATAAATTTTATTGGTCATGTTAAATCATTGTAAAACTTTTTTACATTGCTTAAATTTAATGTTTTAAGCTTAATAACCTTTGCACTTTTAAAATAAAAACTGAGTACTTAAAAAAGAGATTGCTAGTCAAAATAAGCAAAAGCTTCTTAGGAATATTCCAATTGATCTCTGGAATGTTTATGAAAGATTAATGTGTATTTTTCCTTGTGTATCAAGATGCAAGACATAATTTGCAAAATTTTATAATTGAAATAAGATTTGGTATGCTGTTTTATAATAATTAGCAATATGCTTAGAAAAATCCAGTTTCTCCTATAATATATAGATTAAATATTCAGGACTATTTCAGATCTAAAACCTGCTACTGAACTTGGAGAACATTTTAAAAGGAAAATTAGCTTAGTGTAAAATTCATCATAGGTATATGAGATGAAATTTATGAAACTTTCCACAGTACTTTCATGATTCATAAAATAACGCTGGATGTTTTTAAAAAGTAAAAAGAAAATATGAGGAATGAAGGTGGTTTAAATTCAGCTTGTAAGTTGAAAATGCCAGCTATTGGGAGAGAATGTAAAAAAGTTTTTGAGTGCAAAGGTACATATTAAGCTTAGGGATTTTTGAATTTTTACATCAGTTTATATTTTCATTCTTACTGTACTTAGCATGCGCAATAAAGCAGCACGTGTAAAAAAAATACACAGTGCAAGGACTTTATTATAAAGGTTGGATATAGTTTGTTTTCTTTAGAAATTTAGGTGAGCGATATTGGCCTCTTTTATTGAATAAATTAGGCCAGAAAGGCAGGGTAGATTTTTGAAGCACTGGTTTTGTTGAAGTTAAGTTCATTAAGGCTGGGAACATTAAAAGCTAATTTATAAAAGCAATACTTTTTAATAGGAATAACTTACTGCAAACTTTGTTTATACTTTCACCTCAAAAGAAAATTTGATGGGATCATGTGGCAAGTGATAAAATATAAACTCAGATTATTAAGCATTGAAGTTATAGAAAATAAAAGGATAAATTTATAGAGCATGTTGTTCTGATGGTCCAGCTAAAGAAAGGGTAGGGGGAAATATCACTGGCCAAGCAGAACAAGCTGTAGAAGAAAAAAGCAAGCTAGCAGGAATCTGGCAAATGTCAGTCATCCCAGCTTTTTAGTCTTAACCACAGTATTCCCCCTTTCAATGGTACCTCAAAAAGCTGGAGCCTCTGCATGATTCTACTTCTACCAATTTTCTCTGTAAGGTGACTAAAAGCTCATCAGGATAGCATAAAAGAAACATTGCTGCCTTCTTACTGGAAATTTATTATCAGGTTCTGGATTCTGAAAGAAAAATAAACGATGGCTAGTTTAATCAGTGATTCTTTTTAAACTATTCAAATATCATGAACAAGATACTAAATTGTACCTAAGGATTTGTATTTCTTTAAATCTTGTTCTAAATCATATCTGTTTAATAAATGACTAGTTGATATTTGTGCATGTTATTTAATAAAGAGTTATATTTTTATAGAAAAAGTGGAATGTGTGCTAAATGTTTTTACATAAATTTTTATTCCCATGTAACTATAAGCCAAACAACAATGTTTACTTGGGCGGCTGGCAAGATTGCCAAAATATTCATCCTGGGAGGGGATTGAGGGGTAGCTCAGTGTCAGTGATTACCCTGCATGCACTGGGCCCTGGGTTCAATCCCCAGCACTGAGGGGAGAAAATGTAATCTCGGGAAAACCTCTAAACAACTAGCCCTTCAAGTTCAAATCTATTCAATAGTCAGAAGTCTCACAAATGAATTTTTTAGTAGTAGACATGGTACAAATCTCCTAACTGCAGAAATCTCAAGCAAAGACCCTAGGAAGCTCATTTTAATGAGACTTAGGATTATATAGTTACTCTAGAAATTGAATGCAGAGCAACTTAGTATTTTTCTTTTCCAGAAAGCAATATGTTTTATTCTCTCTCATATTCTGACACATAAAAACCTAAATTTCTGTATAGGGGAAATTGACTGATTAAAAATCCTGACATAGTCTTTCTTTTTTATGTTTAAAGAAATACATTTTCACTACTTTAAAAAAAATCATTTTCAAACATTTAAGGCAAAGAGATACTAATCTTTGGAAAATCTTGTGTGAAGTTTTGTGATTAAAAATTATATTTTTCATTGATTTTTAATGGCTTCTTGGAAGTCTTCCTTGCACCTAAAATAGAGTTTTATCACCCCATGAAATGTCTCCTAGAATGTTTCCAGTCATGGAAACCAGGGTTCATGAAAGAAACAGGCAAATAAAATGAGTAAACAATTGCATTAATCCAAATGACTAAACAAACAAACAAAAATATTAGCTAGATTATAGCAAAAAGTGCAACTAGAAAGATTGGTTATTTCTGGTGATTAAATATACTATCTGCAGATAATACAATTGTTTTTTGTACATGTGCCATATTGATATTAGAGAATTTTTTTTTACATAAAGATAAACGGGCTGGGGTTGTGGCTCAGCGGTAGAGTGCTTGCCTAGCATGTGCGCAGCCCGGGTTCGATCCTCAGCACCATGTAAGAATAAAGGCATTGTGTACAACTCTCACATGGAGAATCACATGGATTACTCAGCAACCTCCACATTTATTTATTAGTGAGTTTTTAAATGTATTTTTTAAAGTCTCATTCTGTATCCAAATATCCAGCTAGTACTAGATAAACATGTCTTAGGTAGCTATCTTTTCCTCACTTTTTAATGGTTAATATACATGAGACACATCTAGCATATGTTTAGCGGTTGAAAAGTACCACCTGTAATACATCACTTAAACAGAACATTTGTCAGTACCTTTCCTCCTTACTTTTTAATAGTTATGATTTCTATCCAATAAAAATACCCAGATCTTAAGTAGGCAGTTTGATAAATGCTTAACAAATCTTCATGTTACTCTCACCCAAATCAAGATATTATAAAGCATTTCCATCACCCCAAAATGTTTCTTCATGCTTCAATCAATACTCCCTAGCCCAGAGGCAACCATTGAAATGATTCCAATCACCATGTATTAGTTGGACCTCAATTGAATCTCATAAAAATGGAATCACACTGCTTATATTACTGTGTCTGCCTTCTTTCTCAACAGGTTTTTAAATTCATCCATGTTGTATATATCAGTAATTAGTAGTGATTTATTAATAGTATATTGTACAAATTTGTTCTCTTTTTGGTAGTATTTGGATTGTTTACAGTTCGGGACTATTGTGAATAAACATGAGCACTGCAAACCTTTGTTATGACATTTTTAATTTTTTCCCTTGTATATTGTTGTATCTCTACAGTTGAGTAGATTTGTTCTTCTTAAAATATGACAATTCTCAAAAGTATTGTATCATTTTTTGCCCCTAAGAGCAACCTATAAGGTCCACTTTTTTCTGAATCCTCATCAATATTTGGTATAGTTGGGCTGGGGATGTAGCTCAGTGGTAGATCACTTTCCTAGGGTGACAAGGTCCTGGATTTGATCAGCATGAAAAAAAATATGTCAATAATCAACTTAGCCATTATCATGGCTGTGTAATGATACCTGATGGTTTTAATTTCCATTCCTCTGCTGATTAATGGAGATCAAGCATATCTTTCCATAAGCTTTTCGAAGCTTTTTGTACATCTTAATTTTGTCAGGTTGTCAAGTATTTTGCTCATTTTGTATTGGGTTGTCCTTTTATTGATTTGTAGGAATCCTTTCTATATTCTGCATAAAGTTTTTGTCAAATACATCATGGATATATTTATCCAATGTGTGGTTTGCCTTTCCATTGAGTGGTTTCCTCACTTTTTAATAACACAATGATAAGATTTTCTTGGAATGTTTAGTGACTATGTTAACCACTCCCCCCACCAATGTTTTCCTTTTAATTACAACCATGAAGCCTCATAATCATACCTTTAGTCTCTTAAAGTCCACCTCCATTCATTTTAAAGCCATTAGTGTTTGTCTATGAGAAGTTTAAAAAAAAAAACCTGAATTAACCTATTATTTGTTGACACTAGGTTGTAGAACTATTCTTTATGTATTAATTCCTTATACTGTTTGTTTGGCAGTGTGTGTGGATGGTCATAAAAAAGCTCAGTGTCATAGGGGAACTTTTGGAAGGCATATTGAACTATGTCACGGCATAGTTTCCAGTTCCTCCTACTGATTCACACATTTCCATTCATGAATTTGGTCAGCACTACCTAGTGCATGTAGTATGCCAGGGGCTGTGCCACTTGAGTATTTACCCAAATTTTACCTAAGCTCATCAGTTTTCAAACCCTGGTTGTCTGACACCCCTCTCCACCAAACTCTTAAGAGTGAGAATATTGATGTGAGACATTTATTGATACCAGAAATTAAAACATTTAAAAATTCAATTTAAAAAAGTTTTTTTAAAAATCAGTAACTCATTTCATATATTTCCATGGGTTGGGGTGGTGCACACCTGTAATCCCAACTATTTGGGAGGCTGAAGCTGGAGGATCGCAAGTTTTGAGGCCAGCCTGTGCAACTTAGGCCCTGTCTCAAAAATAAAAAGGGCTGGGCATGTAGCTCAGTCATAGAGTATTAGCACATGCAGAGCACTGGGTTCAGTCTTAAGTACTACAAGGTTATATATAATATCACATATAATATATAAAAGAAAGAGACTCAAGGGTTGATATTTAATAAAATCAGTGGTTTTTACTGCTTTTTTACATGAAGTTGGCTTTTTTTTTTTTTTTTTTTTTTTACAGTTTGGCAAAGGAGAATGTGATGACACAGTTGGGTGCAGTTGCCTCAGTTTGTGCTAAGGCAGCAGCAGTTTTCCATAATGTAAATGATAACACAGACACAAAGGCAAATATTGTTCTGAAAGTAGTTCTGACCTCAAAAACCACCTCAGGGTCCTAGGCCTGAGAAAGTCCATGGGTCAGACTTTTGAGAACTACTGGCCTAGATTAGTACTGTCTGTAAAAAAAAAAAAAAAAAAAAAAAGGTGAGCTAAAAATAGTTTACAAACTTGCACAAAGAATTACTGTATAAGGGGCTGGGGTTGTGGCTCAGTGGTAGAGTGCTTGCCTAGCATGTGTGAGGCACTTGGTTTGATTCTCAGCACCACATAAAAATAAATAAAGGTCCACTAATATTTCTTTTAAAAAGAATTACTGTATAAATAGAAGGGAAAGGAGCTTGAGTTAAATGAAAACAGAAACCTAAATTTACCCCACACTAATGTCTTGATGGCTGCTGGTACTTTTCTTGTAAAAATCAAGTACAATCTACACCTCCTGAGGTATAGATCTGACAGTCTTTGCTTTTAAATTGAGGACACACTTTTTGAAGTTATTTCTGGACCCCTTTGTTAGAAAACTCCTACCAAAAGCCCAGTCCACCCACTGATGATGCCGTTGCCTCTGGACCAACACTTCCAGTTCTGTTAATCACATTGTGAGAAGCATAACCCAGGTCTCTGTGGAGCAACATGGACTTGGCCCCAACCAAGAGGGGTCCCTGCCCTACACCTTGTGCTTCCGAGGTCCTCACAGGATGAGTATTGGCTAGGGTAAGGGGACATGCTGAGTCCATATGCATCTTCTCATGCCCTTTCTTAAATACTATTATTCTCACCCTCATTTCACAGTTGAGGAAACTGAAGCTCAGAGGGTTAAGTAACGTGCTGAAGAGTTGACATCACACAGCTAAGTGGCAGAGCTGAATTGAAAACCAGGCAGTCTTGGGTCCATAGTGTGTGACTACAATCATTAGACTGTACTGCCTCTAGTATAAGGTCTTCAGATTCTGAGAGAAGGCATTTTTGCATTAGTTTTCTATTGCTCCTGAGGCATCAAATTACTATAAATTCAGCAGCTTAAAACAACATCCAGTCTGGCATACCATGGCTGTGTTCTAGGATCTCTTAGGGATCATAAGGCTGAAATCAAGGGCTGAGCCTCATCTGGAAAAATCCAGGGAAACTCACTTCCAGCCTATTTTTTTTTTTTTTTTTTTTTTGGTACCGGGGATTGAACTCAGGACTTGACCACTGGGCCACATCCCCAGAGGACACCTGCCTCGCCATTGCTGACTGTCAGCTTCCCAAGTGCTAGGGGTGCACCACCACGCCCGGCTCCAGCCTATTTTTGTAGCAGAATCCAGTCCCCTGCAGGTATAGGACTGAGGTCACCTGACTGTCATGCAGGGGATACTCTAGCTCAAGTTTGCTCATATTCTTGTATAGGCCCTGATGCTCAAACTCTTTGTTATGCATTGACAGGAATAGTGGAACAGTCCTCCTCAGCCATACACTCCTCCCATGATATACTGGAGCTTCCTCCATTACTAACCTCCAGACCCAGATTTGAGGAACTCTTGTACTTAGGTCAGCCCAAGGATGATCTCATTATCTTAATGTCAACTGATTGGGACCCTTATAACATCACAAGACCACTTTGCCATAATGACAGGTCCTGACTCCCTCCAGAGAAAGATCACACAATGGTGAGCGTCATTGGGGTCAGCTTCAAATTCTGCTTATCACAATTTTAAACTGAAATTCTTTTCCCAGAAAAATTAAGATTTTTCTTCCCCTTTTGGTTAACATGAAAACCCATGTACTCTTCCTGGGAAAAAATAAGAATGTAGTTGGGGGAGGTAGTATTTGGGCACTGTGGCACATGCCTATAATCCCAGCTACTCAGGGGACTGAGGCAGGAAGACATGAAGTTTGAGGCCAGCCTTGGCAACTTAGTGAGATCCTGGACTAAAATAGAAAAGGCTGAGGATCAGTTAAGTGGTAGAGCATTGCCTATCATTCTCAAGGCCCTGGATTCTATCCCCAGTACAGAAGAAGAAAGAAGGAAGGAAGAGGAAGGAGAGGGGGCAGGGGAAGAATTCTATGAATAGAATCTTCCAAAGGAAAATAGGGATCTTTCATGTACACTTCATATACACTGCATATTATGGTCTGAATCTTGAATTCCCTTGAAGGCCATGTGTTGAAGGCTTGGTCCCCAGCTGATAGAAATGATAGGAGTGGAACCTTTGGTAAACGGGGCCTAGAGCAAGGATATTAAGTCATCCCAGGGTACTGTTGAATGGGATAGTAGGACCCTGGTGCCTTCCTGGCTCTCTTTGCTTCCTGACTTCCAGGACTAGAAAAAAGTCTTCATCCACCACACACTTCTGGCATGATATACACACCACCACAGGCCCAAAGCAACCAAGCCAAGTGACTACCTCTGAAACTGTGAACCAAAATAAACCATTCTTTCTTTAAAGTTGATTTTCCCAGGTATTTTGTAATAGGGTTAGAAAGCTAATTAAAACACACTGTACAAATAGGAACTTGGAAAGACAGTGGTTGGAATAGAGACATAGCTTTTCTGATCAACATGAATTAAAGGCAATTAGAACAAAGTTGGTAAAATTTAAAGTTCTGCAAAAATGGTTGTGTTGTAAACAGGGAAATCTGGTGCAATTTCAAGCAGTTGGTGGAATATAAGAAGCAATGATTTCTGAAACAAAGTCTAACCTCTATTGGTCAAGTAAGTAATTTAGGTGAGAAGATAAACATGAAATTTTGAATTCATGCATACTCTTTATAGTTTAGGTTCTAATAGGACTGCTTATAATCATTTTCTCTTATGTGCTTATTTGCTTTATTTTCCCCTAAGAGAGCTGACATTTTGAAGAAATAGTTTGCCTAAAGACAATTTCCCTTTCTCTTAAGAAACATTGTAAAATAAGGCTAGTATTATTTTCTTCCTTTCTTTCCTTCGATTCTTCCTCCTTCCCTCCCTCCCTCCCTCTCTTCCTTTCATGTCCCACCTCCCTCTTCCTCTCTCCCACACCCCTGCCCCTTGGGTGCTGGGGCTAGAAGCCAGGGCCTTGAGCATGCCAAGCACACATTCGGTCACTGAACTATTCCCATAGCCCTATTTCACTTTACAAATGCAGGTTATTGCCATGTTAATGGTAATTTCTGACTTCTATGAGATAGTTGAGTAATCTTTACCAACTAGAAACTTTTATCTATGCACATTTAAAAAATTCACTTTAAAATATGTAAGTTCTAAGGATTTTCTTATTTCCATTTCAAATTTAGAGTAAACTTTTAGAAACAAACATCTTTTTTTTTTTTTTTTTTTTTTTGGCAAGTCATTTAGCCTAACATTAAATCCTTTTTTCTCCTGTTAGCAGCGGCACACACCTGTAATCCCAGTGGCGTGGGAGGCTGGGGCAGGAGGATCGTGAGTTCAAACTCAGCCTCAGCAACTTAGCAAGGTCCTTGGCAACTCAGTGAGACCCTGTTTCTAATATAATATTAAAAAGTTCTGGGGATATGACTCAGTGGTTAAGCACCCCTGGTTTCAATCCCTGGTACAAAAAAAAAAAAAAGTTAAATACATTTTTTAAAAAGTGATCAGAGGGCTGGGGGAATAACTCATTGATATTGACTTGACTAACATGCATGAGGACCTGGTTTTGATTCCCAGTACAGAAAAAAAAAAAAGCAGATATTTATGAAGGTACACATACAGATGTGTCTTTATTTTATGTTTTGTACTCTTCTGTAGGCAGTGAAAAGATGGCCAACTATTTAAGAATGTTCTTTAAAAATGGGCTGTTTCTTTCCATTCATCTTTATTGGTAAGTAGTTTTATATTCATGAAGACAAAATAATTGCTGTGCTCTTTCTTTAAACTTTCCCAGAAGCCAATGCAGCAACTATTTCTTTTGTTTCACTGGTCACAATTGGCTTATTTGGCATCTTTTATTTTCTTTTTCTTTTTTTATTTATAATAGTAGTATGTATTACAATTCATAATGCACATATATAGCATCTTTTTACATACAACTGTTTGTATACAAAGTATATAAGTACCATTCAGATCTTCAATCATGCATTTAGGATAATGATATCCATTTCATTCAACCACCAATTTTTTTTTTCCCCCCCCCCCCTTGCTCCCTCTCTTCCCCTCCCTTTCCTTTGACCATTCTAGTGTTCCTCTAATCTTCCTATGTACCCCCATCCAACAACACTGTGAACTAGCCTCCTTATATCAGAGAAAACATTCAGTATTTGGATTTTTGAGATTGATTTCACTTAGCATTATATTCTCCAACTTCATCCATTTACCTGTGAATGCCATTATTTTATTTCTTTTATTGCTGAGTAAAATTCCATTTTGTATATATACCATATTTTCTTTATCCACTCATCTACTGAGGGACATCTAGTTTGGTTCCACAACCTAGCTATTGTGAATTGTGCTGCTATAAACATTGAAGTGGCTGTGTCACTGTAATATGCTGTTTTTAAGTCCTTTGGGAATAGACCCAGGAGTGGGATAGGGTGGTTCCATTCCCAGTTTTCCAAGAAATCTCCATACTGCTTTCCATAGTGGTTGCACCATTTTGCAGTCCCACCAGCAATGTATGAGTGTGCCTTTTTCCCCACATCCTCTCCAACATTTACTGTTGTTTGTGTTCTTGATAGCTGCCATTCTGACTGTAGTGAAATGAAATCTTAGAGTAGTTTTGATTTGCATTTCTCTAATTGCCAGCGATGTTGAGCATTTTTTTTCATGTATTTGTTGATTAATTGTGTATCTTCTTCTGAGAAGTGTTTTTTTCAGTTCCTTAGTCCATTTCTTGATTGGGTTATTTGTTATTTTGGTGTTACGTTTTTTCAGTTCTTTATATATTCTAGAAATTAGTGCTGTATCTGATGTACACGTATTAAATATTTGTTCCCAATTAGTTGGCTCTCTATTCACCTCACTGATTGTTTCTTTTGCTAAGAAGCTTTTTAGTTTAAATCTATCCCATTTATTAATTCTTGGTAATAATTCTTGCGCTACAGGATTCTTATTAAGGAACTTGGGGCCTAATCCGACATGTTGGAAATTGGAGCTTACTTTTTCTTCTATTAGGTGTATTGTCTCTGGTCTAATTCCTAGGTCCTTGATCCACTTTGAATTGAGTTTTGTGCATGGTGAGAGATAACAGTTCAATTTCATTTTGTTGCATATGGATTTCTAGTTTTCCCAGCACCATTTGTTGAAGAGGCTATCCTTTCTCCACTGTACATTTTTGGCACCTTTGTCTAATATAAGATAGCTGAAATTATATGTAACAAAAACAGCATGGTATTGGCACCAAAACAGACTGGTGGACCAATGGTACAGAATTGAGGACACAGAGACTAATACATATAATTTCAGCTATCTTATTTGGCATCTTAGCTGCAAGAGAGTCTGGGAAATTGTCTGCTTTTAGTTAAATACCACGTAAAATCAGGCTCTGTTAAGGAGGAGTAGGGAATGTATCTTGGCTGTTCAGTTAGTAGTACCTGATGTGTACATACACACCACCACCACCACCACACCACTCACATAGGCACACTTTTTTTCTATTAAGAAAAGGCAGTGTATTACGTTTAATGTTATATTTTTTCCCCTTAGCTCAATGGCAAAATAATTTTACCCATTTATCCTACAGACATGCCATAATTTATTTATCCATGTCTTTCTTGGACATTTAAGTAATGTAGAAATCTTTATAACTAGTGAAAAGGTGTCCAGTGAACATCTTGGCACTGAGATTAATTCCTTGATGTTAAAACTATATCCTTGTTGGAGAATATAATGCTAAGTGAAATGAGCCAATACCAAAAAACCAGGGGCCAAATGTTTTCTCTGATAAGTGGATGCAAACCTCCAATGGAAGAGGGCATGGAATGAGGGGAGGAACTTTGGATGGGGCAAAGGGGAGGGGGTAAAGGAGTAGGAAAGATGGTGGAATGAGATGGACATCATAACCCTAAGTACATGTATGAATTGCACAAATGGGGTAACTCTACTTCATGTACAACCAGAGAAGTGAAAAATTCTGCTCCATTTGTGTACAATGAATCAAAGAGCTTTCTACTGTCACATATAACTGATTAGAAATTAAAAAAAAAAAAAACTACTCTATTCTCCAACCACAAGAATAAGATCCAAATTAGAATAAGATATACTCCATGTATGTATTATATGTCAAAATATGCATATAATAAATAAATACACATATAATAAATAAATACAACTCTATTGTCAAGTATACCTAAAAAGAACAAATAAAAAAATAAATAAACTATATCCTCAATCTCAGCAGTCATTTCCCTCCTCCTCCTTTCACTAATGGGAAATGAACTTCTGGTACTAAAAAGTTACTTTAAAATATTTTTTTGGTTGTAGATGGACAGAATACCTTTTATTTATTTTTTGTGTGGTGCTGAGAATCAACCCAATGCCTCACACATGCCAGGCACGTGCTCTACCACTGAGCTACAACTCCAGCCCTGAAGAGTTACTTTTTTGCCTTCTCAGTCTCTTCTGCAAACCTCAGAAAGAGGATCACATAGTTCCTGTCCAACCCTAGTATACAAGGTGGAACTCAATAATGTCCAGGCAGATAAGAGTGGTGACAAAATTAGTGTGTAGAACTCTAGCTTAATTGTTGACTTTAGAATAGGCTCTGGAGTCTAATCTTTTTTTTTTTTTATTTTATTTTTTTCAAAATCTCACAGCCATGAGATTTTCTGCTCAGGAAACATAATACTCTGGATTATTTACAGAACTGGTCTAGCTAACATGAATTGGGAGATTTCCCCAAACTCTTTGCTATGGAAAATTTTCCACATGATAAAGATTGGTCAGAGGTTATATACCAAACTATGAACTTTGGTGGAAAATTAGAAATTCATGTCTTTTTAGAAAAGATGATTCTAAATTGTGATTCTCCTAATTCTTGACATTATTTTAGTATTGTTGCATGGAGTTTTTTTTTTTACACTATGCAACCTTTTGCTATAAAGTGTATTTCCAGTAGGCTAGAGTAAATACAACTCTCCTAATTTTGAGGTTCTTAATTGTAAGTAAAAATAATTATTGAACCAAATTGTCAACTCTTTGCATCCATTTAAAACAACATTACATAATGAAACCAGTATTTTCCCCTAATTAACAACTTTTTGGAAAACAGACTGCAGCTTTTAGTGGAAGCTGGTTAATGCTCTTACTTTGAGACTACATTTGCATTGTATCCCATGGCCCTTTTCTTGTTAGCTGTGTACAAGAGCCATCACTATATACCATAATTCCCTTTCAAGAGGGCTATGTTTTACTTAAGACAGTCATTCTTTTTTTTACATGCTACATGCAGTGCTCACAAACTTCCACTCACATTCATGATAAAGAAACAACAATCTAGTTTGTGTTATCATCAGTCAAGAATAAAGGATTCCTCATACACAGAGCACCAAATAGAGTGCTTAGAAGGATCCTGTTTCAGTGGTGGAGCAAAATAAACTCTGAATCTACCCTAAAAATCTCAAAAAGTACTTCAAAAATATCAAACTGATTCCAACTAATTATATGACAGAAGCAAATCCACAGCTCAAAACCCAACAACCAAACATGGAAAATTCACACTGTCAGTATCCAGTAAAAAATGAACAGGGGACTGGAGGTGTAGTTTAGTGATAAAGCATTTCCCTGGTTTGTGAGGCCTTGGGTTTGATTCCTAGCATAGGCATGCGAATGACCATGACCAGAAGAAAATTAATTAACAAAATTAAAACTAGAAATAAAAATGTGATAGAACTAGTGAACAAGTCTGTTAATAGAGTTATAAATATTTTGTGTATATACATAAAATAGGGGGAAACATAAGGAAAGAATGGGAGGTAGATTTTGTAAATTCCAAACTAAATTTCTGGAGAAATGCAAAATACAATATCTGAAATAAAAAACACAATGGATGAGATGAACAAAGTAGACATTTGAAGAAAGAAAAACCAGTGAATTTTAAAAAACAGCAATAAATTATCGAGGGCCAGGGCTATAGCTCAGTGGAAGAGTGAATGCTTTAGTACAGACTCTGGGTTCAATTGGGTGCATAGGGGGGAAAAAAGGTGGAGGTGGGTAGGAAGAAAGAAAAGAAAATATTATCCAAAATGAAACACAGAAGGGAAAATTGACTAAAAAAATGTATCAACTGTAAGTAATACCAGGTAGCCTCATAAATACAATTAGAGTCCCAGAAAAAGAGGAAGGGGAAGAACAACAGAGAAGAATTTGATGAAAAAATGACCAAGTGAAAAAAACCTATGAACCTAGAATATGTTTCAGAAATGAAAGCAAAGTAAGTGTATTTTACAAAAGCTGAAAGAAAAAATTGGATCTACATAAAGGAACAAGAAACTTTCAAAATGATTGAAAAGATCTTGTAGATATTATAATGTGTAAGTAAAATGTATGACAAACATGGAACAAAATCTAGGAGAGGGCAAAGAAAGTGCACTGTTGTAAGTCAATATGAGTGCAGGAAGTGGTATGAAATTAGTTGAGGTGGATTGTGAAAAGTTATAAAGTGTATACTGTTAATGCTAAAGCAGCTACTAAAGAGAAAAGAGATAGCTAATAAGAATAATGAATATTAATAAATCATAAAAATACTTTATCAAGCTGGGTAAGTGGTGGTGCATGCCTGTAATCCCAGCTACTCATCAGGATGAAGCAGGAGGATCACAAATTTGAGGCTAGCTTGGGCAACTTAGTGAGATCCTCTCTCAAAATTAAAAGGGCTGCGGGGTATAGCTCAGTGGTAGAGAACCCCTGGTTTCAACCCCAGTAGCAGAAACAAACACACACACACTTCATCAAAAGGAATCTTTTTTTTTTTTTTTTTTTTTTCTGCTTTCCAAAGTCATTGTACTGGTTTGCAGTTCCACCAATAATGTGTGAGTGTTCCTTTTCCTCCACATCCTTGCCAGCATTTATTATTATTTGTATTCTGGATAATTACCAGTCTGACTAGAGTGAGATGAAATATCAATGTAGTTTTGATTTGCACTTCCCTGATTGATAGAGATGTTGAACTTTTTTGTTTTTTCATATAATTGTTGGCCATTTGTATTTCTTCTTTTGAGAAGTGTCTGCTTAGCTCTTTTGCCTGTTTATTTAGTTGGGGTTTTTTATGTTAAGATTTTTAAGTTCTTTATATATTCTGAATATTAATTCCCTGTTAGAGGAGCAGATGGAAAAAATTTTTCTCCCATTCTGTAGGCTCTCTCTTCACACTCTTTTTCATTTCCTTTGCTGAGCAGAAGCTTTTCAATGGATGCAGTCTGACTCATTGATATACTTGGTTGCATTTCTTGAGCTTAACAAGTCATGTTAAGGAAGTCAGTGCCTATGCCAACATGTTGGAGTGTTGAGACTACATTTTCTTCTAGCAGTTGCAATTTTTGTGGCCTAATTTCTAGATCTTTGATTTATTTTGAGGTGATAGAGAGATAGAGATCTAGTTTCATTCTTCTACACGTGGATATCCAATACAACTACTCTGGAGAGCAGTGAGAGAATCCTCAAAAAAAAAAAGGACTAGAACAACCATATGACCCCGCAGCTATCCCACTCCTCAGTATTTATACAAAAGAACTAAAATCAGCATAGTGATACAGCCACATCAATATCAATATTTATAGCAGTGCAATTCACAGCAACCAAGTTGTAAAGCCAGGGCAGATGCCCATCAACAGATGAATGGATAAAGAAAATGTGGTATATATACACACAGTGGAGTTTTTGCTCAGCCGTTAAGAAGAATTATGTCATTTGCTGGTAAATGGATGGATCTGGAGAATATCATGCTAAATTAAATAAGTCAGAAAATCAAGGATTGGATTTTTTTTCTTATATGTGGAAGCTAGAGCAAAATAAGGGGGAAAAGGAGGAAAATCCCATGAAAACAGAAGAGAGATTTGGTAAAGTAGAGGAAGGGGATTGAGGGAAAAGGAGGAGGAACAGGAAATGGGAGGAACTGTTGAATGAAATTGACCAAACTATCCTATGTACATATGTGATTATATCACAGTGAATTTTACTTTCATGTACATCTACAAAGAGTTAATTTTAAAAGACAATAAATAAATTTAAAGAAGACAGTAGAAGAAAGGGAACAGTGTTAGGAGGAGAAGAGGGTGAGAGAAATAATTGGGGACTGAATTGGAACAAATTATATTCCATGCTTCTTGTATGATTATGTCAAAATGAACTCCAATATTATGTATAACTGTAATGCACCAATAAACGCGCGCGCGCGCGCACACACACACACACACACACACACACACACAGAGCAAAAAGTTTTTAAATGAGAAGGGAGAGCAATATCAACTTAAGATCAACCCTCTAAATGACCACATTAAATGTCAATTTATATTTAAAGTCAAAGATTGGTAGAGTGGATTTAAAAGAGCAGGACTTGTCTGATGCTTAAGAGAAAAACATTTTTATTGGTGCATTAAAATTATACCTAATGGATGCATTATGCCATAATCATACATCCACATAAGGTAATTTGATCAATCTCATTCCCCAGAACCTATCCCTCCCCTCATTCCTCCTCTGATTTGCTTGCTCTACTCTACTGATATCCCGTCTATCATTGTTGTTATTTTATTAGTGCATTATAATTATATACATGCACATATACATATGCGTGGGATTCACTGTGTTGTATTTGTTCATGAACACAGCAAAATTTGGTAGGTTTCATTCCCCAGTACTTCCCTAGGCCATCCCCTCCTTCCTACCTTTTGATCCCCTTCCTCTACACTTCTTCCTTCTATAGAAATGCACTTTAATTATAAAGGTAAAGACAAGTTAAATAAAATAAAAACTATGAGATAACACACATACCTATTGGAGTGACTAAACCACTGACATCAAATACTGGCAAATACATGAAGCAATGGAAACTCATTCGTGGCTGGTAGGAGTATGAAGTCATATCATCACTTTGGAAGAGTTTAACAGCTTTTTTACACAACTAAACATACTCTTTGCATATGACTCAGCAACCGTACTCCTTGTGTTTACCCAAATGAGTTGAAACTTATGTCCACACAACCTACTCACAGGTGCAGCTTTATTCATGATTGCCAAAACTGGAAAGCAATCAGAATGTCACTTCGTAGCTGAATGAAAAAATAAACTGCTTTATTTCCAGATGTTTAAATACTATTTGCCACTAAAAATAATAAGCAATCAAGTCATGAAAAACATGGAGGAAACTTACCAAGTGAAAGAAACTAATCTGAAAGGCTCCATTCTGTATAATTCTAACTGTATAACATTATGGAAAAGAATGAACCCTAATATAAACTATGAACTTTGGGTGATAATGATGTGCCATGTTGGCTCATTCACCGTAACAAATGTACTACTCTAATGAGGGGTGTTGATGGTGTAGAAGGCTGTGCATGTCTGTAGGGGAGTATATAGGAACTTTGTGTACTTTTCACTTAATTTACCATAAGCCTAAAACTGCTATTTTTTTAAAAAAAAAAATCTATATTTTCAAAAGTAAAAGAATGGAAAAAGATAACATTCTAATATTGATCAGATGAAAAATGGAGTTGTTGCCGCCTGAAGCGCTTGGAGCAATGAAGCCACGGGAAGAAGTTCAGAGGCGAACTGGAAACAAACAGCTTTTTATTCTGATAACTTTTCTCTCTGGCTCTAACAACGACTAACACACACCACACACACCACCAAAAAATGGCGCAGACCCGATCAGCAATCTCGAGATCCCGAGCCAAGTCCCGCGAGACTACGGAAGGTGACAATGCCCAAATCTCCCAAATCTCCATGGCCCATAGTCAACTGCAGTTTAAGCCATCTCCCCAAACAGGGCTCCTGCATGGAGTGGCTTTATTAATATCAGGAATTAATATGTAAAGCATATCAGAAGTTCCTATTGACAAAAGGGTCAATCCATCAAGAGTATATATAAAAATACTAAACATTTATGCATCTAGTAATAAAGCTTTGAAACATATAAAGCAAAAATTGAGAGAATCTAACCAGGCATGGTATCATAAGCTTGTATTTCCGCTTCTTGTGAGGCTGGTGAAGAGTTTGAGTCCAGCCTGAGAATTAGAGTAAGACTCTGTTTCAAAAAAAAAAAAAAAAAAAAAAAAAAGAAAGCAAGATCTTTGGCAGTTTAAATCTGAAATGTCCCCCAAAGTCCCATGTGTTAAGGACTTGATCACTAGGCTGTGGCACTATTGGGAGGTGGTGGAACCTTTGGGTGGTGGGGTCCAGTGGAAGGAAGTTAGATGATTGAGGATGTGCACTTGAAGAGGATATTGGGACCCCAGACCTTTCCTTCTCTCTCTGCTTCTTGATTGCTATAAGGCAAACAGCTCAGTTCCACCACTGTTTTAATCAGCTATTTTACTGGGGGCTCATGGTTTCAGAGGTCTAAGTCCACAGATGGCTAACTCAGTTGCTCTGGGCCCAAAGTAAGGCAGAACATCATAGTTGAAGAATAAGGCAGAGGAAAGTGACTCAAGACATCACATCAGGAAGTAGAGAGAGCTCTCCTTACCACAACAGAATATAAACCCCCAAGGCATGCTCCCAATGACCCACCTCCTCCAGCCACACCCTAACTGCCTACAGTCTCCATTCAGCTAATCCCCACCAGGGGAGTAAGCACTGAACAGGTTAAGGCTCTCATAACCCAATCATTTCACCTCTAAACCTTCTTGCATTATTTCACACATGAGCTTTTGGGGGATGCCTCACATCTAAACCATAACAACCACACACTCCCAGCCATGGTTTTCTGCCTTATCATAAGCCTAAAATAATGGGGTCTGATGATCATAGACTGAAACCTATAAAAGATACTCTTCAAGAAGAACTTATATCATTAAGTACTTAGGTTACAAAAGTAAGTACTCAAACCAATTAAGTAAGTTTTTACATTAGGAAACTAGAAAAAAAGGCAAATTAAACACAAAGAAAGCAGAAGGAAGAAAAGATATGAAATCAACGAATTAGAAAACTTAACAATAAAGAAAAATTAATGAAACCAGAACCTGGTTCTCTCAATAAGATATATAAAATTAAAGAAACCTCTAGCCAGTTATCTGGAATAAAAAAAATAGAAGATAGAAATTATCAGTATTATAAATGAAAGTATCATTTCAGATCCTACAATGAAAGCCTAATGAGGAAATATAATTATGACTATTTTATGCAAAAAATCCTATAGTTTGAAATAAAATGGAGAAACTATTTGAAAGACATAGTCAAGCAAATATCAAGAAGAAATAAATAGCTTGAACAGTCCTATATCTATTGAAGAAATTAAAATTACATTTAAAATCTTTCCAAAAGGAAACCTCTAGGCCAAGAGAGCTTCACTGGTGAATTCTATCAAATATTTAAGGAGGAAATAAGCCAATTCTGCACAAAGCAGGAAACAGAAGAAAAATTTCAGGAGAAAATAGAATGTTTTCTAGCTTGTGTTATGAAGACAGCAACCCTATGCCAAAAAGAAAAAGAAATTACAAAAAAGTCTGCTGCACTTACTTTCCTCATGATTATAGTCACAAAAGTCCTTAACAAAAAATTAGCAAAACTTCCAAGCACAGTGGCACACACCTGTAATGCCAGTTACTCAGAAGACTAAGGGAGAAGAATCTAAGTTCGAGGCCAGCCTCAGCAACTCAGTAAGACCCTATCTCAAAATAAATAAAAAGGGCAGGGGATATAGCTCAGTAGCTCAGTGGAAAGCCACCCCTGGTGCAATCCCCAGTATCAATAGTAATAATAATAGTAGTAGTAGTAATAGTAGTAGTAATTAGCAAACCAAAACCAAGTCCAACAACATATCAGAATGATAATATATTATAACAAAATGAGTTTTACCTCAGGAATGAAAGGTTGGTTTAATAACTGAAAATCAATATAATTCACTATATTAAGAAACTAAAAAAGCAAAACAACAAGAACATCTCACTAGGGGCAGGGAGGCACTTGGAAGAATTCAAGCATTAATCATAAAAATCATGCAGCAAAAGAGAAATACAAAAGAATTTCCTTAACTGGCTAAAGGTATCTATGAATAAATTACAGATAATATTGTACCTAGTGGTGAAACACGGCTTTCTCCCTAAGATTAGAAGCAAGACAAGAAAGTCTGTTTTCACAAGTTCTATTTAACATTGGACAAGAGGTCTTGATTAGTTTTTCAAGGCAATATAGGGAAAACAAGGTATACAAGAAGAAAAGAAGAAAAAATATCTATTCAAAAATGGCATGAGCTTTATATAGAAAATCCTTAGAAATCTATCCTCTCCCACACACAAAACGTACCAGAACTATAACTAGATTTAGCTGAATCACAGGAAACAAGGTTAATGTACAAAAATCAATTGTATTTCTATATACTAGTAATGAGCTACTGGAAGTCAAAAATTAAAATTAAAATATTCAAATGTGCTTATGGAAGGAAAGACCTGATATTAAGGCATCAGTTTTTCCCAAGTTGTTTATGTAATTCCAGTAAATATTGAAAGTTGTCTATACCCAATTCCAGTGGCTACCCAAATAGGCATTTTTTTTAGAAATTGATAAACTAACTCTAAAATTTTTAGAATTCCAAATAATGAAAATAGCCTAAAATTTTTGAAAAAGTAGAATAAATGTGGAACATTTACACTAATTTCAAGATTTACTATAAAGCTATAGTAATCAAGAGAATGTGGTAGAGAATGTTGCAGAAATGGACCCATAGACAATTGCTTTTTTAAAATTTATTTTTTAGTTTTAGTTGGACACAATACCTTTATTTTATTCATTTATTTTTTTTATGTGGTGCTGAGGATCAAACCTAGGGCCTCCCACAACTGTGCTCTACTGCTGAGCCACAACTCCAGCCCCTAGGCAATTGCTTTTTGACAAAGGTGTCAAGGAAGTTCAATGAAGAGAAGGATGGTTTTCGCAATGAATGATGCTAGAACAAGTTAACATCCACATGCAAAAATATGGACCTTTATTTTACATGATATACAGAATATTTTCAAGTAAGTGAAGACAGGGCTGGGGATGTGGCTAAGTGGTAGAACACTTGTCTAGCACATGTGAGGCACTTGGTTCAATTCTCAGCACCACATATAAATAAATAAAATAAAGGTCCATTTACAACTAAAAAATAAAATAAGTGAAGACCTAAATGTAGGGTTGAATATATTAAATTTCTGATAAAATACTTGATTTTAGAATTCATAAATTCAAAAAAACAAAAACACAACTTATAACTAGGCCAAAATTTAAACAGATACTTGCTCACCATTACTAGTTACAGGGAAGTAAAATTAAAACCACAGAGGAAGGATAATAAAGAGGCCTGGTAAATCCCTCTTTTGTCTAACTTTTTTCAGGCAATTGCCAATCACATTAGTTTTGGGGACATGCTGATTTATTTTTGTCACCCTATCTGGCAGATCCAGAGCAGAGGACACTGACGGCAAATTTTAAGTTACTTCTTAGCAGAGTTAAACACAACAAAAACAAATCATCAAACAAAGGATCCAATCTTTTGAGTTTTGTATGTAGTAGATTGTATTTTCCAAAGTTGGCCACAATGATATCTCCCATTCCACATGCTCATTATGATACAGGGGATACACTTCCAATTTTGTTCTTCCAGAATATTCAGGAGTCCTGAGCTATTGTATCAGCAGCAATCCAACCACCAGGAGGCCACCATATTAAGAGGAAGCCTAAGCAAGCTCCCTCAAACCACCACCTGAGAAGATCTGTCTGAGACTAAATGAAGCAAGAGTAAGGCTCAGCTTACCCCAGCTGTTGTAAATGACCCCCAATTTCTCCCTTCCTGATGAAGACTGACTAGCAGAACCTGAATGAGAAACCCCAAGATGAAAATCACCCATTCTAGCCCTTCCTGAATTGATAGTTATGGACCACTGAATTTTGGGGTGACTTATTTTGTAGCAATAATAACTAAAATATGGGATATGCTGGTAAAAATTTTCTGTGGAAAGATAGGGCTAGATGAGCAAAGATTTATTTATATTTAACTCAAATTAAAATGCTACTATTTTCTTAATATCAGCTCTATCATCAAGTTTTTTTTTATGGGCTTAAATTATTTTCCAAACTTGGGCAAGATTCATGTGTCTCTTTAAGAGACATTGTTTATTAAAACACCTGAGCACCTGTTTTGTGCCAGGCACAGGGCTGTGTTATCCATGAATGGTCATAAGAAGTCATTATCAATTGATTCTGATTCTTTTGCTCAATTCAGGGTAGAAATTATGAAAAGGCAAAATATAGTATTTTTTGATGTTACCAATTCTTTTTTAAAAATATATTTATTTATTTGTTTTTATAGTTGTACATAATGCCTTTACGTGGTGCTGAGGATCGAACCAGGGCCAACGCACGTGCTAGGCGAGCGCTCTACCACTGAGCCACAACCCCAGCCCTGATGTTACCAATTCTTAGTGTTATCAACTCCCAGCTCTTAGTGCTATCAGCTACCCAAGGGCTCTTGTGTGCTCAATTTAAAATAGAAATCAGGAAAAGGCAAATAATATCATCCCAACAAGCCTTACTGGGGCTTGTGCTTAAGCACAAGGAAGACAGTGCACAAGGGTAGGGTTACCTAACTGTTCATTGGAGGGCTTGTGTAGACAAAAAAGGAAGGTTGTGCAGGCACAGTTGGCTGTTGCACAGATCTCAGGATTTCTGCACATGCTTTGTCAGTTATTTATTTTGCACCCAGGTTTACACTTTACAGGGTGATCTCTTCATGCACACTCGATTCATCTATGTGACTTGTAAAGATGGTGGAGGTACTCACTACCACCACCCCAGGAAGGTCATATATGTGTCAAGTTCCAGAATATTGCTGCCTGCTTATTTCTAGGAGAGCTTGGAAGAGCAGTCAGCAGCTCCTGAATTTGGTCATTGGTGGAAAGAATTCATCCTATTAACCATTATCCAACTCAGTCCAAAGCACTGATTGCAATGTGATATCCTCAATTCATAGAGAAAAAAAAAAAAAAAGGCCAAGTACCCAACTGACTCTGATTTAGATTTAAAATGGAGTTAAAGCCAGCCAGTCTTTTAGTTCGTGTAGCACAGCATTCTCACAACTCTCTCTTCTTGGTCTTGCTCCTCCTTGTGTTTTTAGTGCTGAACCTTATACAAGACACACAGCTGGTGCTCAGTGAATGTGTGTTGAATGAATACATTACCACTGGGGTCCTGACTGCTACTACTGTGTTGACCACAAAATCCCCCATGTTTTGGTTATTATCACCACATCCCTGGGAAACCCCTGGCTCTCCTGCTTCCCCATCCTCAGCTGCCCCTTGAGGCCCCTAAGTTCTCTTTTTTGTTGTGGATGCAGTACTGGGGATTGAACCCAGGGATACTGTACCACATCCCCATCTCTCCTCCAACTTTTTGGGGGGACAGGGTCTCATTAAAGTGCCCAGTCTGGCCTCAAATTTGCCATCCTCCTGCCTTTCCTGGCCCTAAGGTCTCTTTCAGTTCTCCCAGGTGTGGAGAGTCTCTGTGGAAGTTCTGCTGTTGTATGGATGATCGTGAAAGGCCTGGGATGCTCCCACACGGGTGTACATGCCTTCTGACCCTGCCTTGCCTGCCCTGCAGGCCAACTGCTATTTTACTGTCTGTGGAATCTCATCAAAGCCTACTCTTCCCTGTTCACTTTCAGTTGGAACCATTGTCAGCTGGTGTACACCAGCATTTGTATTGGAGCAGACAAGTACGCCCTCTTTTCCTGGTAATAAAATGTCAAATATCACATTGTGGCAATCAACAGCCTAACATGTGCAGTTCCAAAGGAAAATATTCCAAAGGGCTCATCACAATGAAATTGCAGAAGCCAGAGCCTGATCATCATGCGGATGATTAGGGCCACATCCTAACACCTATGGTGAAGGTGAGAGGAAGCGAGTACTAACTGTCCTGTCACTTTGCCTCTAGCTGAATTACTCTATTGTCTTTCTCTCATTTCCTGCCCCCCCAACCCATGAAGACATGGCCTTAAAAAAATATAATAATTAGCTTGCAATGAGCTAAGGAACTGGGCTGTAGAAATTGGATAACTTAAGTGTAGAGAATCGCACAACCTGAGCCATATTATTTTGGCCCCTCACAGAAAAGCCAAGTGTCTTATGTGATTCCCCATGTGTGTGATTTTATATTTTAGGTGTGGTGCTGAAGACAGCATCACCTATACCAGATAAGGGATGAAGAGTGTGACCCTTGGTTTTCTTCCTGCTTTACTGGGCTGCTCTTGCCAGCCTTACTTTGGAGACTTCTCCGTGGCTCAGTGTCTCTGTGCTCTTCTGCCCTGGGGAACTCACTCACTTCTGTGGCTTTCAGGGTCACTATCATGCAAGTTACCCCTGAATTTAAATCACCAGTCCAAACCTCTTCTCTGATCATCAAGCTCCACATCTGCCAACCTCACTGACATTTCCATTTGGACACCTAATAAACATCTTCAACTTGACCCATACTCTTGATTTCCTATCCTTAACCTGCTCGTTCCCTTTCATCTGCAATCCACTAATTGGCACAACTGGTAACTCCAGCCAGAAAACTAGACGTCATTCCCACTATATCCCTGATACCTTCCCACTTTGGCTCCTTAACCTGCTCGTTCCCTTTCATCTGCAATCCACTAATTGGCACAACCGGTAACTCCAGCCAGAAAACTAGACGTCATTCCCACTATATCCCTGATACCTTCCCACTTTGGCTCTGTCACCAGGTCTTCTTGTTATATTCGAAAATACAATCATATTCATCTTTCCCCACTGCCACTATGCCAGCCCCACCAGCCTCATCTCAACAGCTTACCTGGTCTCCTTGCTCCAGTTATACCTACTTCAAATCTAGTTTCCATACAGTAGCCAGAGTTAATCTTTTGAGAATTTAAATCTATAAATGCCACATCCTGTTGAACTTAGAGTCCTCCCCAGGGGTTCCAAACCAGGCATGATCTGGTGTCTTCTTCCTGGGTTTTTTTTTTTTTTTTTTTTTTTTTTTTTACCAGGGATTGAACCCAGGGGCACTTAGCCACTATGTCCAGCTCTCCTGCCTGTTTTTTGTTTGTGTTGGTTTGCAGTGCTGGTGATCAAACCCAGACAATCACACATGCTAGGGAGATGCTCCACCACTGAGCTACACCTCCAGCCCTCCTGCCTGCTCCACCCCCCCCCCCTTCTTGTCTTAGAGACTTGGTGTATGCTAATCCCTCTGCCTAGAATTGCATTCCCTAAGTCTGGCTTCCATGTCACTTCCACAAAGACACCTTCCCTATCATTATATCTAAGTGATGTTCTCCCTGTTATTCTTTCTCTTTCAAAGAACCCATCCTATTTTTTTTTTTTTGCGGGGGAGGGGGGGTGGGAATGCTAAGGATTTAAACCCAGGGATGCTTAACCACTGAGCCACATCCCCAGCCCTTTTTTATTTTGAGACAAGAGTCTTGCTAAGTTGCTTAGGGCCTTAATAAGTTGCTGAGGCTGGCTTCAAACTTGCCATCCTCCTGCCTCAGCATCCTGAGTCACTGGAATTACAGGCATGTGCCATCACATATGACTCTATTTTGTAATTATAGACTTAGTTGTCGATCTATTTGTTGTCAGTATCCCTCCTTCCCCAACACACGCTGAACTGTAACTCCAAAGGTCACGTAGCATTTTCTTCATCATCACCATCATTGTGGCAATAGGCAGTGCTTCTCGAGGGCCTACTCTGTGCCAGGAACTTGACATTATCTCATTTAACTCTCAAAACAATCATATTGAGTTGACAATGTTATTATCTCCATTTTGCAAGTTAAGATACTGAGGCATAGAGATGTTGGGTTATTTGTCCAGAATTACAGACCTAACATTAGCTAGTGCCTAATGCAGTGATCGGCATGTAAGAGATCCTGCAATTATTTGTCAAGTATATATTTCTGTTGAATCATCCATTTCATGGGAAACCCCATGGAAGAAATTTCTTTTAAATATCCCTAATAGGAAAAGCAATATTTCTAATTTTTTATATAAATACTGTGGATATTTTATATAAATACTGTGGATATTGAGGATATTTCTATCTTTTCTTTTTGCAAAGATATCTATAGGTGACTATTAAAAAGTCACAGGAATATAGTAGGAATATACATGAAATTTTTACTAGGGAATAAAATTATTACATTCCATAATTTTTAAAAAATTTTCCTCAGTCAAGCATGTATTACTGCTGAATTTGGGTAGGAGGAAACTAAAGTAAAAGTAAATTAATAAATATTTTAAGTAAATAAATAAGTTTGGACCTGCTTTGGTAGACAACAATCAGCCACATATTAAATCTTGTATTTTGGAACGCCTCTGAGGCTTCTAAGAACATTTGTAAATATTCCAATGGCTCTGGATAACCCTTTGCAAATACTTTTTTTGCTGAAAAAGCGTTTTCTGCTTTCTCCGAAGCAGTCACTGAGTCTTGCTCTTGCCTGGTGGATAACAAACTCAAGTTCATTGCAGAGAAAAGTACAAGGACTTTGGAATTCAAACATAAGGAAGCCAAAACACCCTAAAGAATTTCTATATTTCTTTTTGTTTAAAACGGGAAGAAGTGATAGGCCTTTGAAAGTAATTCTTTTTCTTTCCTTATTCTTCTGATACCTTTTCAGCAATTCACCTAACAGAGGAAGGAGAGAGAGTGAAAGCGAGAGAAAGGAGGTTTCTCCTCACACCACCTTCCATCTGTAACAGCTCTTACCTGGAGTAAGAACTGCTGAGAGGCTGAGAAACTGACTCATTCGATTCCAAATCTGTGAAACCAAATCAGCTAATTCTTTTTCCCTTCTTCTTCAAGGTATTGGAGATTGAACATAGGGGTGCTTTACCACTACATCCTCAGCTCTTTAAAAATTGCTTTTATTTTGACATAAGGTCTTGTTAAGTTGCTCAGGTTGTCTTTGAACTTGCTATTCTCCTGCTTCAGCCTCCACATAGCTGGGATCCTAGGTGTGTGCCACCACTCCCAGCTCAAGACAGATAACGGAATTCATTCACTCGAGTAAAAATAGACGAGACTGGAACTATGGGCTCCAAACCAGAATTCCCGCCCACCCTTAGTCAGCTGATAGAGGAGTTTCCCCTTCCACTGGGCTGCAGGGCCACAGGAAGAAAAGCTGCCTTTGTGGAACCCTCTTACAGGACAGGACTGGGGCTCTGCCCTGTCCCCCTTTTAAAGAATCAGCAACGTGGCTCTCAGAAGTAGAGAGTCCAGACCAATTAAGGGCACAATAAACCTGTGCCTTTGCTTCCCCTCTTGCTCCTTCTCCTCTGGGATGGATTGGTAGAGACAATGGGCAGACCAGAGGTGGGAGTGTTGTGACACTCTCAGAAACTGTGAGATGAGTGCTGTTGTCAACTGCTAAGAGTTGTGTGATGCTGTCACGCTGCAGTGGATGATATTACATTCTTCCAGGCTCTGGTATCTGGCCCCATCCTTCTCCTTCCTTCCTTCCTTCCTTCTCATTGTTTCCTTCTTAATTCTCTTTAGTCACAACTGCTACTCTCTAACCTCCTCTCTGAGCAAATTTTATTCTTCCTTTGAGTCTCTTCACTGTTGAATCTTACCCCAGACACGCTGCTCCCAGATTGTATAGGGATGACTCCCCTTTGATTTCTGGTCTCAGCTTACATGCCACCCCCATTGAGCCCTTTTAGATCCGTAGGTCTGGTGGCTCCCAGCTCTCTCTGAGAGCAACTCTGTATTGTTTCACTCGAGCACTTGTTCTTCTGTTTCACACGTGTTTACATTTGTGGTCTTGTCCTCATCCTTCCAGACTGTGAGCTCTGAGAGGGCAGGGACCTTGTCAGTCACTTTTAGCACTGCATTCAGGAGGAACACAACACTTGCACAGCGTGAGTGCTCAGGGCACAGTTCACTCGAAGAAATCAGAGGGTCTTGGACCTCTTTTCCCATCTATGAGCAGCTCACATTGCAGACATAGATGCTAATGCTAATTAGTGCATATTGGGTCCCAGGCAAGGGTGATGGCAAGATTGCCAAGTGGGTGGATCTTCCTTGGCTCCAGTAGTTCCAGCAGAAGAGTGTGCCCCCTCTTCAACCCTGCCAGTCACTGCAGTCCCAGTCCCTCCAAAACTGGAAACAAAACAAACACATTTATTAGGGTGTATTCAAGGCAGTGGCCTGCCAGGCTACAGAGGGGCATAGAGGCCAGATCTTCTACCTCCAGAAGCAATGAGAGGTGGCTTAAAAAGACTGTATAAATTCCCTACTACCACTTCCCTTTGGTGTCCAGTTCTCTTATAAGGTCTCATTACAGCCAGAATAATGACCCCAAACCCATTTCCAACTGAGGACCCTGAGGCTCCAATAAGAATGATTTTGTCCCTGGACACTGGATGAGTGGCCCATGCTCTGCCACTTTTTGTACTTATATCAAGTACTCAGTCTCCAAGTCTCCAGGTCATTCTTTGTTCAGAGGTATAGAAAGCATTTCCCAAGGCTGGCAGTGTGCAGTAGATCGTGGGTGAATAAACAAAGACAATAAATAGATACTTTTCCAAACCTTTGGACTTTGGGAGTCACCTAGGTTAAGCACCCCAAATTTTATAAGAAGAATCTGAGTTTTTCGCTTCTGCAGCTCTCTGCACACTGGAGGAGGTTATTCATCCTATTTCCAGGTTCCCAGGGCAGGTGGTGGAGAAATCCTACTTGGCTGTGTCATCTGGAAGCTTCCTAGGGGACAGCCTCAACCCAGATAGATCCATGGGAACCCTGGAGATCTCCTGCCCATTATTCTGCCATCTCTTCCACTCCCCATACTACAGGGCCCAGGTGTGTTGCAAGGAGACTGGATATCCCTGTTCCATGGCAGAATTATGTCTACCTCCTTTTTACTTTTTTAATTGTCATTTCCATTGTCTTTATCCCCAGTATATGCTTCTCCTCTGGCCTTGGCAGGACTCATCTTTGCACGTGTAAATGTGTGTATGTGAGGATGCCAAAAAGAAAAAGCCCCACATAAGTGGGGTACCCCAGGACTCAAGAAGTTTTTATTTCCAAAGAAAATTACATAAGGCTATTGAACCCTGACTAGCAGGCCAGGTGTCTCCCTTCTCCCTTGAACTCTACCTACTTCTGATACCCTGAAGCAGTACCTGCCTCTCCAATGGGCCTCAGTTTCCCAATTTCCCAGTGAGAAGTTGAATGCTGAGTTGCTTCAGCCACAGGTCAGCATTGGCCTGGCCAAAATTCCCTAATGCCTGGGTTGTTTGTTGCATGGGCGTGGTCAGGGTGTTTCTGGGCCTCCCTCACTAGGGAACAAACAGATATATCCCACACTGCACAGTCAGGCCTTGTGTTTATGGCCAGCCTTGTACATGGGACCCTTTGAGTATTCCCAGACAATGCAAGCATGTGAGCCCAGCTTTCCCCTGTCCCAATATCTTCGTACAGAGCATACCCAGTATTGTCCCTGTCCTCTGGAGGAGAAGATTGTGCCAGCCTCACTCAACACTTGCACTTATGATGGGGAAGTGGTAGATTCCCAAAGAAAATCTGAGATGCTGTTAGAAGTGGAAGAAGACATGGATGTGGGCTGAGCAAAAGTACTAGACTTCAGAAACATACAGGTCAATTCTACCCTTCCCCCACCCCAACCTTGCAGATGGAGACATGTCCCAGAGAAGTGGTGTGTTTATCCAACATCATACAATGATTCCATGGTAAATCTAGTGCTTCAGTTAGGTTTAGATTTGCCTGCATATAGCAGAAACCCCCAAATAATAGTGCTGCACACTAGGGAGAGATTTCTTTCTTTCTCATCTAGAAGAATATTGTAGGTGGGCAGTCCATGCTGTCCCTGGGCTATCCACCATGGCAATCAGTGATCATCTGTCTTTAGATTTCATCTGAGTAGGTGGTTTCTATCCTCTATGCTGTCTCATGGCTCAAGATGGTATAGGAGCTCCAGCCTTTTCTAGCTCTGATGTGCATTTCAAAGGCAGGAAGGAGAAAAGAAAGATCAAAGGGTCTCCCACAGCTATGTCAAGTCCATCTAAACACACTCCTCCAAATCTCAGGGATGGTTTTATTCACATCCAATGGCCTCAAATTCTATAGTCACTGTTAGTAAAGAGAGGTCAGGAATTATGGTCACTTATTGGTGAATTGTTGTTCTAACTAAAAATTGTTTTCTGTAGTTAAGAATAAAAAAAGAATAGAACCTGTTGGTTCTAGACAATGTTTTTTCTCAATTCTAAATTCAAAGATGAAGAAGAAGAACTAGGAGTTATTCTCAGGTGAATAGTGCCTTTGTTTACCAAACAAAGCCTCCCTCTTTCCTTGGTGTTTATTCATTTACAGATGAAAAAAATGTCTTGGTCCTGGCAAAGACACCCCAGTTCACTAGCTAGGTTTCTCTGGGTTCTTGTTCTCATACTGTTTAATTTAAGATCGGTTAGTTGGAGAGCCCCTCTCAATGACTAGGAGAAACATGAGAATGAAACAAAGATGTAATTACTTATATCCTGGAAAGAGGAAAGGGTTATATACATGTCCAGAGGTCACACACCTGGAAGTCAGAGAGCAAGTGGAATGGAGAGAGAGAGAGTAGGACAGCAACAGGGTGATCAAAAGCAAGAAGACATGATGACTTTTCTCCTGGTGAGGTGTTACCTTCAGGTACACCCAGCACGAAGGCTGGGTATGTGGGTTTGTGGGGAGTGATTCTTCATCCTCAACAGGAGGAACAGAAATGAGAACTTTTTACTTAAACGACATGACCAAACCAAAAGGGATGCCAAGGCTGCATGTTTGCCACAGGCTCCAACATGCCTACAGATGATATCTGATCAAGGTCATCAGGCTCCACCTTGATACTTAATCTTTTTTTTTGATACTTAATTTTTGATCTGCTAGTAGCCACATACCTATTAGGGCAGGTTAGCAAGCATCTGCTGTGATAGCTCATCATCTTTCTTTTCAGTAATTTTCCATAGGTAAGAGGAGTATTTGGAGATGTTCAATTCAAAAGCTGATTCTATATGCTTTATTTTTCATTAACTATTTTGTGGAAGTATATGTGGAAAGTGGGAGAGGGGCTACTACAGAAGTGATTGGAAAATAAAAACGATTAATAAATTTCCTCTCATCTAATGAATATTATTTTAATATCAATTTAATAATATAGTAAAACAAATAATGGAAACTATTTCTAAATCCAACGTTAGGAATTGTGGTGAGGAGGATTTGAATTTATTTCATTTTTAACAGCTTTATTAAGATATAAGTCCTATACCATATAGTACAGTTCTTTACGATGTAAAATTCAATGGTTTTTAACATATTCAAATAATTCTGCTACTCTCACCATTATCAATTTTAGAACAATTTCATCATTTTAAAATAAACCCTTTATGCTGTCACCATCTCCCTAACTGTCCTATGGAAACCACTAATCAACTGTATCTCTATAGATTTGCCCGTTCTGGGAGAGTTTGTATAAGTAGAATCATACAACACGTGACTTGATGTGTCTGACTTCTTCCACTCAGCATGTTTGCAGTGTTCATTCATGTTATATATATCAGAACTTCATTTCTTTTTATAAGTTATATTGCAAAGAGGGTTTTAAAAAGTTCCATTTTTGTTAAAACTCTACTGATTGTAAAAATGATAGAAGCAAACACTTGGTAGATGAAGATAATTTCATCTATGATTGCTTTGCTTATCATCATACTTTTTCAAAAGCTTTTAGAACTAATTTATGATTTCCTCCCTTTAAATTGAACCAAATTTTTATTTATCACATTTAGAAGGACAACATTTAAGTATATCCTGACAATAATAATAATGAGTAACTTTTATTGTTCATTGTGTGAAGCCTGCTACATAACTGTTTCACTTAATTCTCCCCACAATTCTAGGAGGTAATGAGTGGGTTATTTCTGGTATAGAGATGAGGAAACTAGGCTTAGGTATAGCCCCAGTGGTCTTGTTCATATTCTAGGTCAATTATTTTTATCCGTAACTGTGATTGACTTTATCTAGGAACTAGAGTTATGACCAAGGAGTAGAATGAGGGAGCCTAGAGTTGGAGGATACCTTCAACTGTATGTCTGTGTGGTTGGGGAGAGGGGTGTCAGAGTAACCCTGGGGGTCTCTGGTTCCAGTCAGCCGGCCATTTTTGTATAGCTAAGAAATAGCATTGGTTTTAGAAGACTTAAGGACAGCCCATTCTCTGTAGTTAGGATTCCAGGCTTTCTATTTAGTGGTTGAGTGTGTCCCAATTAAGACCTCAAAATTATCAATTTCTGAAAGAGAAACAAAAATTCTTGTCTATATCCACTCCCCTCAAATGGTCAAATTATATTTCCTGGACAGAAAAAGAGTTCAGTATAGTACAGCTGGAGTGCAGGTCCTAGCAAAAGCTAAATTTTCATGTTTCTACCACAATGATTTGACGCTTTAATAAACTGGATTCACATCTTTCATTTTTTTAAAATCAGAATGTGTGTTGTTTACTTTTGCAGTCTTGATTATTTCACATTTATATGTGATGCATTTTTCCATGTCATTAGACTTTTTGTGTGTGTGGTGCTGGGGATTAAACCTAGGTTTATCAATCTGGTAATCACAAGGTGGTTTATGGTCGTCTAATCATTCTCAAGATCCTTAGGCTGACGTGGTCTCCATTTTCCAATCAGAAGATAATGCTGGAAAGTCCCCTAAATTACATATTTCTTACAATATCATTCTCTTGGGGCTGGGGTTGTAGCTCAGTGGTAGTGCTCACCTCACACGTGGAAGGCACTGAGTTGGATCCTCAGCACCACATAAAAATAAAATAAATGTATGGTCTCCAACTACAACCAAAAATTTTTTAAATATCATCCTCTCTTTGCTTAATATATTTATTGTTGTGCTAATAAACAGTGCACAAGGTAATTATGTTCATTGAGTGAATGTATAGTTAAATTTATTTTTTTTACAGATTTACCAGAAATTTGGGAGTGGCAGGCCTGGAAGATGGGCTGCCTTAGAGAGTGACAGCCTTGGAAGGCATGTGGAACTAAAATTAAAATAATATTCCCTTGTCCTTCCTTTTTGTCTCTTTCCACCTATTTCTTTTATTTCTTCTATCCTACCTTGGTAGGAAAGAACTAAAGTAGTTTTCAGGCTATTTTTAGTAATTCCACAATATATGTACAATATATGTGTGCATATATATAACATATATACAACAGTATATATATGACATATATATAAGTGAGTGATATATATATCATATAGATAAACACATATATATGATAATTTATCACTTCAGAATTGAAGGGTGTGATATCTAGATATTTAATTCCAGTTAGGTAAGGTAAATTTGAATTCTACAGGAAAACAAAATCTTTTATTTCCTCACAAAATGTTTCTTGGCAGACCAAAGAATGTTCTTGAATGACCTGAAAGAATGGAGAAAATAGAGGACTATTTTGTCTTGCTTTCACATTTTAATTTTTGTGTGTAAACCTTTCTTTTTTCTTTATTTTATTTCTTTCTGGCACTCAACCACCTTCATAGTGTCCCACAGATTTTTATGTGTTCTTTCGTTGTTCTTATTTAAGAAATACAACCAAGAATCAATAAATGGGATGGCTTCAAATTATAAAATTTCCAATAGCAAAGAAAGCAATTAGAGAAACAGTCTATAGAATGGGAGAATATCTTTGCCAGACACTCTATGACAGGGAATTAATATTCAGAATATATAAATTATTCCAAAAAACTTAACATTACAAAACCAAATAACCTAATCAATAAATGGACAAAAGAACTTTAGTTCAGACATTTCTCAAAAGAAGAAATACAAATGGCCAACAAATACATGAAAAAAATATTCAACACACCTAGCATAGGGAAATACAAATCAAAACTACATTGAAATTTCATCTCGTTGCAGTTAGAATGGCATTCATCTAGAATACAGTAATAAATTCTGGTGAGGATATGGGGGGAAAGCATATGCTCATACATTGTTGGTAGAACTGCAAATAGATACAACTTTTGAAAGTAGTATGGAGATTCATCAAAAGACTAGGAATGGAATCACCATATGATCCTGGTATCTTGTCCTCTGGTATTTATCCGAAAGAACTAAAAACACCATACTATAGTGATACAATCACACCAATGTCTATAGCAGCACAATTCACAATAGCCAAGTAATGGAATCAGCCTAGGTACCCACCAACAGATGAATGGATAAATAAAATGTGACATATATACACAATGGAGTATTACTCAGCCATAAAGAAGAATAAAATTATGTCATTTGCTGGTAAATGAATGGAACTGGAGAACATCATGCTAAGTGAAATAAGCCAAACTCAGAAAATCAAGGGTAGAATATTTTCTCTCATGGGCAAAAGCTACAGCAATGTAAGGGGGAAAAAACAGAAGGGAGATCAGTGGAGTAGAAGAAGGAAATAAAGGAAGAGGGAGGAGGGATGGAAAAAGGGAGGAACTTAGGAATGAAGTTGACCAAATTATGCTACGTACATAACTGAATATTCCAAGTGAATTTCACCTTTATGTTTATAAAATACCAATTAAGAAACAAATAAATAGAAGTAAGACCAGTAGAGCAGAAGATGGGGGGCAGGAGGAGGGAGGATAGGATAGGAGGAATAGAGGAAGTAGTGGGGAGAAATGGAGCAAATTATATTTCATGCATGCATAATTATGTCAAAAGAATCTATTATGTAAAAAACTATAATGCACTAATAAAAACATTAAACATATATTTTGCTATTGACTTCTAATGTTATTCCATTATGATCTCATAAGATGTAAGGCAGGATATTTGGATTTTTTGGTATTTGCTAAGACAGGCTTTGTGACCTAAAAATATGATCTATCTTGGAGAAGGTTCCATGGGCTTCTGAGAAGAAAGTGATTCAACTGTTGGTAGCTGAAATATCAGTGGAAGTCTGTTAGGTTCATTTGATCTATTATAGTATTTAGGTCAGAAGAGTCCTTACTGATTATATATCTATATAACCTGTTTGTTTAGTCAGAGCATCACATCACTTTCTCCACTTATCCCTCCCTCCCTCTTTCACAGACTCATCATCCTGTCTGGGCCCTCTGCATTACTAGTATTCTTACATGCCTGGAGGGGGATGCCTGCCTACTGATCCAATTTTTCTTTCTATAACCCCTGGGTGATCCAATCAAGTTCTATACTAATGTATGTGTGTGCATGTACAAGTGTGCTTTGTTTTGTTTTATTTATTTGTTTTGTTTTGTAGTGCCACAGATTAAACCCAGACTCTCCATGGTAGGTGAATAGTTTCTTCTGCAAATTTGTCTGTGCCTACTCTTAACTCTTCTTCCTCAGGGTCTAGCTACATGGGGGCTAAATGTGTCAACCCAAATTGGTAGTCATAATTTCTTTTTCTTTTTTATAATGGGGATTGAACCCATGGATGCTGTACACTGCACTATGTCCTTAACCCTTTTAAAAATGTTTCATTTTGAGGCAGTGTTTCTCTAAGTTACTCAGGCTGGCTTTAAACTGGTCATCCTCCTGCCTCAGCCTCCTGAGTAGCTGAGGTTATAGGTATGCACCACTGCACTGGGGAGTCATGAGTTTCTTAATCCAGTAGACATACTTTGCAAAATATAAAGGTAGGTGACTAGTTTTATTCCCTGCCTTGTGCCCTCTTGCCTTCTGTTGTGGGATCCTGGCAGCAAAGTATCTTCCTCACTGCCCTTTGGGGACCCTTTCTGTGTTTTATCACACCTACCCAGGGGAGTGGTCACTAGCAACTGAGGGACAGGCAGCTGCTGGGTGTTCTGCAAATGAGAGGTGCTGGTCTCCTCCAGCTACATAGGACTTTCTGACTAGATTATGCCTACCTAGAGTTTCCAACCAGGTCTTGGGCTCTCACTTCAGAAGATGAGTCCTGGATCAGGGTGAGAACAAGGGTGCTGCAGTGTGTCTAGGTATGTGGAGGCTTGACCTTGCAGGCAGAGACTCAGGGTGAACCAGCACCTCCTCCGAATTTCACAGGAGAAGGGAAGACAGAGAACACTGGGAGGACTAGAGGGAACATAATAGGTTACCCATGTTGTGGGGAGCAATTCTGGGAATGCTTCTTGGAAGAGGACAGGTGAGTGTGCAATCAGGTACAGGTGGTTCAGGTCTATCCCTCCTTACTCACCCTCCCTTCTTCTCTATAGTTCTTCCTCCAGCTTCATTCTCCAATCTCTGGATGCAGCCAGTTGGAGACTTCTGGATTGGGCTGGAGGTTCCTGGTCATTGGCCTTTAGGAATGTAGGCTCTGGCTCTGCCTTTTGCTGTGCTTGAATTCACCTTCTAGGTGAGGGGAATTTCTCATCCCTGGTTTTCTGGATAGTGGCCTTTGTTCTGAATAACCAATACCACCCAAAGCAAGTTTCTTCAAGAGCTATTACTGGTTTCACAATGCCAGTCCTCAGTTCTTTAACTCATATCTGAAGCCATAACATTCTATACAAAGCCCTGGTCACAATGCCACCATTGCAAAGAGAAAAATTCTTATTGAACTTATGCAAACAACTTTATTACCATAAAATTAAGAATATGCATAAATAATTTCAAACCTAGTAGGGATCAGGTTTGGAGAGAAGGTACATGTGTTTTGCAGTACTGGTTATTGAACCCGTAGCCTTGCACGTGCTAGGCAAGTGCTCTGCCACAGAACTACATCCCCAGTCCTTTTTCTTTTATTTTAAGACAAGGTCTCACTATGTTTCCTAGGCTGGCCTTGAACTTGTGATCCTCCTGCATCTCACTCCTGAGTAGCTGGAAAAATCAGTAGTTTTAATGCTTAACAATTATAAGTCAGCATTCGGAAAACTAACACCATTTAATGATTTTTAAGAAATATGTGTTTTCTCATTGAGTAAGAGGACATATTTATGAACAAACCCAATTATATTTTGTCATTTTTTAAAATTTAAGAAGCCAATGTAAACACACTTGACTCTGTGTTAGTGACATATTAATATATTATCCTATGGGGAAATGGCCTGGATATTTAATGACTATCCATCATGTCATTTGCCTTAGTAAAACTCTAGGATGTAGTTACCAAAGAGATTAGAGAAACCTATAAAGTAAGCATAAGTGAAACATAATTATTGCTAAAGGTACATGTATACATTCTTATCCTGTTTATATCTGGTTGATGTACTCATTTTTTAGGTTGCATTACTTTTTTTTTTCTTTCTTTCTTCAAATTCTGGAAATTGAACCCAGGGCCTCAGACATGCTAACCATGTGTCAAACCCCCTACTCAATGTTTTCCATTTGTAACATATGCTCTTTCTGTCTCTGTCTCTCTCCCCTTACTTCCTTCCCTACACTTGGTGACCTAGTCTTTTTAAGGTCTTTTTTATTTTTTTTTTTTTTTTTTTGAGCCCAGGGCCTCACCTATGCTGGGAGGGTGCTCTACCACTGAACTATATCCATAGTCCCAGTTTTATTTTTTCATTGTATCACCCTAGATTATTTCTCAATTCAGTGTCATGTAGATAAGCAGCTAGTGGTTTTTATAACTTGAAGACCTGGTTGATAATGCCATGTTAAGCCCCATTCAACACTCAAATCTTGGTCTTCTTGTTCCTGCACTTTTTTGTGATTCAGGTTTCCCTAGGAAATCAGTGGTTCCACTGTTCACATAGGACTCTGAAACAGCATCTTCTTCCTGTGTCTCCACTTTTTCACTGGAAAGAGAAGAATCAGGTGATTCCTGCACATTTTCTATTTCGTTTCTGTTTTGTAGGCCAAGTCTGCTTAAGAGCCCCCCCCGACACACACACACACACAGAATTTTCTAGGTGGTTCTCAGAGACGTAGAATCACTCTTGCTGGTGTGGAAGGTGTGTGCTAGGGCTACAGGCGTTTGGCCATCTCCAGATGTTTCTCCAAGTCTGGTCCAAAGCTAGGAGTTGGTGATTTGCGAACATCCGGCTGAGTTCAAGAATGGTTGCAGGACGCCACCTGCAGGCCACTTTGATGTATTAGTCTTATTGTCTGGGAAACAGCAAGAGATGGGATGTGGGTGTGGCCAGAGTCGGGGCTAACTCGGACCTTGCGATAGCCGCAGCGCACGTGTGGCACCCTTGGTGGGAGACTGATTCTCGTGTGTGTGTGTGTGTGTGTGTGTGTGTGTGTGTGTCTTTCATGGTGCTGCAAGGCCCCGGCATGTTGGGGGCTGCCTGGGCGAGTCGGACAGCACGCCCTGAGGCAGGACTCTTCCCGGGGAGCAGATGGCAGGTCAGGCGTTTGCAGTCATAGGCTGGGCGGTCTTGCGCGCTGGGTCCTAGCCCTATTATGGGTCCTGGGACTGGGAGCTGAGGTGGGCTGGGCTGGTAGAAATGTCACATAAGGTGTTGGGTGTTGGAGGGGTCTAGTGGGTCGATTTGGGCGGTGGGAGTGCTGGGAGACGGTGTACCGAGGCGTTCAGGGACCGCACTCACGTGTGGTGGTGGGAACCTTGACTGTTTTCGTGATAGCTGGGCTCTGTCCAGGGTCTCCCGGTGTTCCCAGCCCTACCTGTGGTTCTAACCCCCAGTGGCCCTCCTGCACCTGCACCTGCACCTGCACCTCATGTTGTCCCCTCGCTGCTGTCTGCACTGCCCAGCCCAGATTCCTACTGCGCAGCGGCCTCTTGCCGCAGAGGCTGAACCAGGTGTGTAGGTGTGTAGGCAGGGGTGGGGGCGGGGGTGGGGCTGGCTCTGAGGGCATTCTGAAAGTTCAGTTGGGCGGGGCCGCGTTTCCTGAGACCCTTCCTGAATCGCGGAGTCCTTCCTGGATATTTTAGGCGCCCCCGATAACCCTTGAGCCTGAAGGGCGCAATCGCGAGACCCCGTGACCATCTTGGCAGCCTACTGTGTCTAAGGCTTTTGCCCAGGTCCCCACCTGTGACCACCGTTCCCGCCCCGCCTCCTTTCCGCTCCTTCCACCTTCTGGCTTGCTGCCCAATCTTAATCACTGGCTTCGGACTGGGGTTCGAGCTTCAATGTGCGTTGCACCTCGGGACCGGCGGGCCCTACGCTCCTGCCTCCCGCTGCACCGGCAGCAGCGCTGCCTGTCGGCGAGGGACGGTCTTCAGGCAGAGTCTCCGCTCTGCCTGGCGCCTTGGGCTGGTTTCCAGCTCTCCCCTATGGCTATTTCTGCCTCCGCAGCCCTAAGGGAGGGCCAGAGAGGACCTCCGACTGTCGCGATGTGATCCTCCGGCGGGGGCGGTGTGGGGCCACGATTCCACCCGCCGGTACACAGTCCCACTGCCTCTCCCGCACCTGCTGTTGGGCCGCGGGTGTGAGGGCTCCCTCTGCTGCCCTGCTCCAGGTCCGCGCGGCAGCGCGGCGGAGTTGTGCCCCCTGGAGGGCCTGGGGTCAGGTCTTCTCCCTGTCCTGCGCGTTGGTGGTCGGCAGCAGCAGGCGCAGTGCCCGCCCTCGCTCCAGCTAGTCGTCCCCGTCCGCGGCGCGGGACCTCTGTTATCCTTATTGTAGGAGCAGTAGCAGGGTCTCTGGCACACCCTCGCCAGCGTCGTCTCTGCGGACCGCAGCGCTAGCTCACACAGCAGGCAACTGAAGGGTAGAGCCGCTGTCGGAGGAGGGCGTTTGGGCTCTGGAGACTTGCCGCTTCTCTACACCTGCCACCTCCTCCCCTATAAGGTCCTTGCCTACAGGCTAGGATCGCGTTGGTGTGTAGTGCGGGCGGAAAAGAGAAGTACACCTGCAGGGCGGTTCAGCGACCCATCAGCCCAGAAATGCCAAAGGCTGGGGCTTGGTGTGGGCTCAAGGCCTCACCCTGCGGTGGTACTGGTCGCCCCTTGTGCCCTTCCTCCTCTCCGCATGGTAGGCAGTCCACCAACAGTCCTCTCCTGATCACGGACTGGGACGCTCCTGTGGAGTAGGGATCTAGTCACCACCGCCACTCCTTCTTCCAGGTGGTGAGCACTGAATTGACCAGAAGTCCTGTGGCCAGGGGCTGGAAACTACTTTACTGGAAAGGGATCCTGGCCTACGGATAGTCCCTTAACAATCCTTCATGCCCAGCCGCCAGAATTGGCCGATACTCTGGGGGCACTTTACCCAGAAGACCAGCAAATATCTCTGTGTATTAGACGCTGTTTCTGATACATTTACATCGTATCAAGGAAGGTTTTGAGTTCTGGGTATTGTGAAAACTACAATCACCTTTCTGAAGGAACTCATTTTATCTGGCCCGTTGTCAAACACGTAAAATGATAATAGAATTTTCCAAATCTATCCCAATCTAAATTTATGACAGGCAAAAACAAACAGAAGAAAGTTTCAACGTAAGATGCTAAAACTTTTATGCCAAGTTTAAATGTCTAAAACCGAAAAACCCCATGATTTACGAAGTTCTTTTCATAATTAAAATATTAAAATTCTCAAAAATAACTTTATGAATATGGAAAAAATCAACTATTGTGTTGTGGATGTAGCTCAGGTGATAGAGCCCTTTTGCTCAGCATGTGTGAAGCCTCAGGTCTATCCCCAGTATTGAACAAAGTCACTTAGCATAAGAACATCACCTAGCAATGCCAGTGTTGTTTAATAAGTTAAATCATAAATAAAAAAATAAAATAATGTAGAAATGATTTTGTGACTGTCACTGCTTATATGATACATATAGAAATGTACAGTTTTTTCAAGAAAACCATGTTTATAAGTTTTTAAACTCAATTTAAATCAAATGAGAATGAAATTGATGTAATTTTGATATAATATTAATATATAGATAGATAATATTTTGAAATTTTAAAAAAGAAATCAATACACTCCTCATACAATACTGAGTTTCTCTGAGTAAATTTATTTAATCTTAAGAATCATGTAACATGTTATGATGGGAAAATTAAAGTTTTATGAGGCGAGAACACGATAGATGTATAGTCAGTTTGCACTAGAACTCAGTAATGAAAACAATAATGTGGCTGGGCATGGTAGCAAGCCTGTAATCCCAGCGGCTTGGGAGGAGGAGGCAGGAGGATCACAGTGAAAGCCAGCCTCAGCAAAAGTGAGGTACTAAGCAACTCAGTGAGACCCTCTCTCTAAATAAAATACAAAATAGGGCTGGGGATGTGGCTCAGTGGCTCAGTGCCCCTGAGTTCAATCCCTGGCGCAAAAACAAACAAACAAAAAACCCAAAAAACAAACAAAATAAAACAAAAAAACTGCAGAGAAGGCGGATCGAAGATGGCGGATTAGAGGAAGATGCACTTCAGGACAGCTCCGTGGAAAGAATCCAACAAAGCAGATAAATTGCCTTTCTTCATATATATATAGGCTGAAAATACCGATCTCCTGGATGGTTTGATTACCACTACCAGAGAGAGAAAGAGACAAGCTGTCTGGAGCAGCTGGAGCCGCGAGGCTCCTGCAAAACCGCCTGGGTGGTGCACAGGCTGTCCGAAACAAAGTCAGTGTGGGGAGACCGCGCTACTACTGCAACCCCAGCCAAACTCACGGCACACCAGCGTGAAACCGGCGATAAAAACCAGCGATAACAGCCGGAGGGATTGGTGCTGGGGAACCACGGGAGACCGCGGGCCCACAGCGCCAGTTCGAATCCACACTCCGCCTGACGCGACCCTCACTAGTGGGGCCCCGGACAGAGCGGCGCAGAGATCTGCGATCAGCAAGCAGGGGCAGAGTGGAGCGGGCCACAGTCCGAAGCAGCGCTGTCTGCACCACAGTCACAGGTGTGGCTTCCCGGTGCTACTTCGGCAGGGAGACATCTACCCAACAGTCTTGAAATCGATCCGCGAGGATACGGAGTCTGCGGAGCTGCTGCTGACTGGAAGGAGAGCACTGCCATCTTTGAAAGCTCCAGACAAAGGGGAGGAAACGGAGAGCGACGGCTGCAGCCATCCAGGGACTCTCCAGCTCTCTGAAGACAACGCACAATTGGGTGAGACTTGGGTGGTCAGCAGGGAAAGGTGTTTCTGAGGCTAGCGCAGCAGCAACAAGAGGCTGCAACTGTGGGTAGGCTTGGGGGTGCCTTCTGGAGGGTCCCCTTCCCGGTGCCATTCATCTGCTGACACACGCAACCCCCCTGGGCCACTCCTTCACTAAACCGTGCAGCCACTGGCCTAAGATGCAGCCTTGATTTCACTGACAGGATCGCAGACTGTCTGGATGTGGTCCAATGGCAATTGGTTTGAACTGGAAAGGAAAAAAAAGAGGGGGGCTTCCCAGGGCCCGTTTTGTCTGAGACATGGGGTTCGACTTATTTTTTTATTTTATTTTTTTTTCCTTTTCTTTATGTCGGTTTGCTTGTCTTGTTGGATTGCAGGGAGGTTTTTTGTTTGTTTGTTTGTTTGTCTGTTTGTCTGTTTATTTTTCTTTTTCTTTTTTTTTGGCTTTGTTTTGTTCTGCTTTTTCTTTTTTTTTTTTTCCTTCCGCATTGATTGTTAGTGTGTTTGTTTGCTTCCGCTCCTTTTTTCTTTCCTTCTTTTCTTCCTTCCCACTCTTGTATCTTTTCTTCCTCCTTCATCTTTCATGTTAACATCCTGCCAGTGCATACTAAACAGAGGCAAAAACAAGTTATACGCAGAACTTGGGATTTCTAGAACCGGCGCAATTGAACTGGGTAGCAAAGTGGTGTTATATATAGTTTACTCTCTATTTCCTTGATTCTCTCTCTCCTCTCTCTTACACCAAATCCTACTCTTTTATCATTTTTTTTTCTTTTCCAACTTACTTTATATATAAATTGATCTTTTTACCAAATTGTCAACCCCATTCTCTTTCTTCCATCGTCTACTGATACTAAACCACTTCCACTAAACCACTTCAATAGATATCTCCTTTCATACTTTCCAAGAAAGAACAATTCAAGACACTTCCTTCTTCTTAAACATAACACCTCTGTATCCAATACTTGAAGCTATAAAACCCTAACAGAAGCGTACAGAGTAAATTGGAAATAATATCTGGGTTAACAAAATCTGTACATTGTGATCAAACTTGGATTTTCTGAATAGAAAGTGTTCGGTTTTAAAAGTGTAAAGGAATTATAAGGTGATCTGATAGCATTGTACTACAGGAACAACATAAGGCTTTAAGGTAAAATCAAAATAGTCAAGGTCCCACAGTGCAGGAAGAATAGACACACAAGCAACATGAAAAAACAAGGAAAGAAAATGACACAAACAAATCAAGATACCTCATCAGTAGATGTCATGGCAAGCACAGTTGGTCAAATGCCAGAGATGGAATTTAGAAATTACATATGCCAAATGTTTATGGAACTTAAGAATGAACTCAAAAATGAGATGAGGGAGCAGGTACAGGAGGCAAAAGATAATTTTGACAAAGAACTCCAAAAACAAATACAGGAAGTAAAAGATTACTTCAATAGGGAAATAGAGGCTCTAAAGAGAAACCAAATAGAAATTCCAGAAATGAAAGAAGCAATAAACCAAAATAAAAGTTCAATTGAAAGCATCTCCAACAGAGTAGACCACGTGGACGAAAGAACCTCAGACAATGAAGACAAAATATATGTACTAGAGAAGAATTTAGAACATACAGCAAAACTTGTTAAAAATCAAGAACATAACATCCAAGAATTATGGGACAGCATAAAAAGACCAAACTTAAGAGTGATCGGCGTAGAGGAAGGGGCAGAGTTTCAAGCCAAAGGAATGAGTAATCTATTTAACGAAATAATTACAGAAAATTTTCCAAACTTGAGGAATGAAATGGAAAACCAAGTTCAAGAGGCATACCGAACACCAAACAAACAAAATCTCAACAGATCCACACCTAGACACATTATAATGAAAATGCCTAATACACTGAGCAAGGAGAGAATACTAAAAGCCACAAGAGAAAGGAAGCAAATTACATATAGGGGGAAACCAATCAGACCATGTTCAGATTTTTCAACCCAGACCTTAAAAGCAAGAAGATCCTGGAATAGCATATTTCAAGCTCTGAAAGAAAAGGGATGTCAACCAAGAATCTTATATCCAGCAAAATTAAGCTTTAGATTCAAAGATGAAATAAAAACCTTCCATGACAAGCAAAAGTTAAAAGATTTCACAACTCGAAAGCCAGCACTTCAGAGCATCCTGGGCAACATTTTTCATGAAGAAGAAGAGAAAGATGATAACGAAAATCACCAAAGGGAGATATTAAACTAAAGGAAATACCAATCAGAAGAGAAACCAAATCAAGCTAAAGACCATAATTCAAATAAAAATGGATGGGAATAAAAATCACATCTCAATAATAACCCTGAATGTTAATGGCCTAAACTCGCCAATCAAAAGACACAGATTATCAGAATGGATTAAAAGAAATGACCCAACAATTTGCTGTCTCCAAGAAACACACCTCATAGAAAAAGACATCAACAGACTGAAAGTGAAAGGCTGGGAAAAGTCTTATCACTCACATGGCCAGCGGAAGCAAGCAGGGGTTTCCATTCTCATATCAAATAAGGTAGACTTCAAACCAAAACTAATCAAGAGGGACAAAGATGGATATTTCTTATTACTCAAGGGAACCATCCATCAACAGGATATAACAATCATAAATCTGTATGCCCCAAATAATGGAGCACCTACATTCATCAAACAAACGCTTCTTAAGTTCAAGAGTAAAATAGACCACAACACAGTTATCCTAGGGGACTTCAACACACCTCTCTCACCAATGGATAGATCATCCAAACAAAAGCTAAACAAAGAAACTTTAAACCTCCTCAAAACAATTAACAATTTAGACCTAACGGACATATATAGAATATTTCATCCCTCAGTAAACGAATACACATTTTTCTCAGCAGCACATGGCTCCTTCTCCAAAATAGACCATATTTTATGTCACAAGGCAACTCTCAGCAAATATAAAAAATTGAGATACTACCCTGCATGCTATTGGACCATAAAGGGATGAAATTGGAAATCAACGACAAAACAAGGAATAAGAAAAACTACTCCATCAACTGGAAGCTAAACAACATGCTACTGAATGAACAAGGGGTTGAAGAAGACATCAAAGAGGAGATCAAAAAATTCCTAGAGGTAAATGAGAACACAGATACATCATATAGAAATCTCTGGGACACTATGAAGGCAGTAGTAAGAGGAAAATTCATTGCACTGAGTTCATTCCTTAAGAGGAAAAAAACCCAACAAATAAATGACTTAACATCACACCTCAAAGCATTAGAAAAAGAAGAACAGACCAATACCAAGAGCAGTAGAAGACAGGAAATAATTAAAATCAGAGCAGAAATTAATGAAATTGAGACTAAGGAAACCATTCAAAGAATTGACAAAAATAAAAGTTGGTTCTTTGAAAAAATAAACAAAATTGACAGACCCTTAGCGATGCTAACAAAAAGAAGAAGAGAAAAAACTCAAATTACTAACATTCGTGATGAAAAAGGGAATATCACAACAAACACCTCAGATATACAGAATATAATTAGAAATTACTTTGAAAACTTGTACTCTAATAAAATAGAAAATACTGAATGCATTGACAGATTTCTAGAGTCATATGATTTGCCTAAACTGGATGTGGAGGCTATACACAATTTAAACAGATCAATTACAAGCGAAGAAATAGAAGAGGTCATCAAAAAGCTACCAACAAGGAAAAGTCCAGGACCTGATGGGTTTACAGCTGAGTTTTATAAGACTTTCAAAGAAGAACTAATACCAATGCTCTTCAAACTATTTCAAGAAATAGAAAAAGAGGGAGCTCTTCCAGACTCTTTCTATGAGGCCAATATTACATAATTCCAAAGCCAGGCAAAGACACATCCAAAAAAGAAAACTTCAGGCCCATATCTTTAATGAACATAGATGCAAAAATCCTCAACAAAATCCTGGCAAATTGGATACAAAAACATATCAAAAAGATAGTGCACCACGATCAAGTGGGGTTTATCCCAGGGATGCAAGGCTGGTTCAACATTCGGAAATCAATAAACATAATACATCACATCAATAGACTTAAAGACAAAAATCATATGATCATCTCAATTGACGCAGAAAAAGCATTTGACAAAATACAACACCCCTTTATGTTCAAAACACTGGAAAAACTAGGAATATCAGGAACATATCTTAACATTATAAAAGCTATTTATGCAAGGCCCCGAGCTAACATTATCTTAAATGGAGAAAAATTGAAAGCATTCCCTCTAAAAACTGGAACAAGACAGGGATGCCCCCTTTCACCACTGCTATTTAACATAGTACTGGAAACTCTGGCCAGAGCAATTAGACAGATGAAAGAAATTAAAGGGATCAAGATAGGAAAAGAAGAGCTCAAATTAGCACTATTTGCTGATGACATGATAATCTACCTAGAAGACCCAAAAAACTCTACCAGAAAACTTTTACAACTAATAAACGAATTTGGCAAAGTTGCAGGATACAAAGGCATGTGTGTACATCAGCGACAAATACTCTGAAAGGGAAATGTTGAAAAATACCCCATTTGCAATAGCATCAAAAAAAATAAAATACCTGGGAATCAACCTAACGAAAGAGGTGAAAGACCTCTATAATGAAAATTATAGAACACTAAAGAAAGAAATTATAGATGAACTCAGAAGATGGAAAGACCTACCTTGCTCTTGGATAGGTAGAATTAATATTGTCAAAATGTCCATACTACCAAAAGCATTATACAGATTTAATGCAATTCCAATCAAAATCCCAATGTCATTCTTCAAAGAAATTGAAATAGCAGTCATGAAATTCATCTGGAAAAATAAGAGACCCAGAATAGCCAAAGCAATCCTGAGCAAGAAAAGTGAAGCAGGGGGCATCACCATACCAGACTTTAAATTATACTATAGAGCAATAGTAACAAAAACAGCATGGTATTGGCACCAAAATAGACTGGTGGACCAATGGTACAGAATTGAGGATACAGAGACTAATACATATAATTACAGCTATCTTATATTAGACAAAGGTGCCAAAAATGTACAATGGAGAAAGGATAGCCTCTTCAACAAATGGTGCTGGGAAAACTGGAAATCCATATGCAACAAAATGAAATTAAACCTTTATCTCTCACCATGCACAAAACTCAATTCAAAGTGGATCAAGGACCTAGGAATTAGACCAGAGACAATACACCTAATAGAAGAAAAAGTAAGCTCCAATTTCCAACATGTTGGATTAGGCCCCAAGTTCCTTAATAAGAATCCTGTAGCGCAAGAATTACTACCAAGAATTAATGAATGGGATAGATTTAAACTAAAAAGCTTCTTTTCAGCAAAAGAAACAATCAGTGAGGTGAATAGAGAGCCAACTAATTGGGAACAAATTTTTAATACATGCACATCAGATAGAGCACTAATCTCTAGAATATATAAAGAACTCAAAAAACTTTACACTAAAAAAACAAATAACCCAATCAATAAATGGGCTAAGGAATTGAGAAGACACCTCTCAGAAGAAGATACACGATTAATTAACAAATACATGAAAAAATGTTCAACATCGCTGGCAATTAGAGAAATGCAAATCAAAACTACTCTAAGATTTCACTTCACTCCAGTCAGAATGGCAGCCATCAAGAACACAAGCAACAATAAATGTTGGAGAGGATGTGGGGGAAAAGGCACACTCATACATTGCTGGTGGGACTGCAAAATGGTGCAACCGTTATGGAAAGCAGTATGGAGATTTCTTGGAAAACTGGGAATGGAACCATCCTATGACCCAGCCATCCCACTCCTGGGTCTATTCCCAAAGGACCTAAAAACAGCATATTACAGTGACACAGCTATCTCAATGTTTGTAGCTGCACAATTCACAATAGCTAGGTTGTGGAACCAACCTAGATGTCCCTCAGTAAATGAGTGGATTAAGAAAATGTGGTATATACGCACAATGGAATTTTACTCAGCAATAAAAGAAAACAAATTAATGGCATTTGCAGGTAAATGGATGAAGTTGGAAGACATAATGCTAAGTGAAGTTAGTCAGTCTCAAAAATCCAAGTACCAAATGTTCTCTCTTATATAAGGAGGCTATTTCAAAGTATAGTTGGATGGGGGTACATAGAAGGATTAGAGGAACACTAGAATGGTCAAGGGAAGGGAGGGTAAGGGAGGGAGCAAGAGGGGAGGGAGGGGGAGAAAAAAAAAAGGTGGTTGAATGAGACGGATATCATTTTCCTTAATGCATGATTGAAGACCTGAATTGTACGAATATACTTTGTATACAAACAGTTGTATGTAAAAAGATACTAAATATATGCACTATGAGTTGTACATATTAAAAATTATAAAAATAAAATTAAAAAAAAACTGCAGAGAAAACAATAATGTGCTATTTTTGGAAGATAATTTAATCACTAACTTTAAATTCTTATTGTAAAAACAACATGGTCAAAATGTGTATCTACTAGATAGGTTACATATATTGAACTTATGCCTCATGATAATAATTGAAGCCTGACAGTATTTGCACTTCTTATAGTAATTTTTTTTTTTTTTTTTTTTTTTTGGTACCGGGGATTGAACTCAGGGGCACTAGACCACCGGGCCACATCCCCAGCCCTTTTTTGTAATTTATTAGAGACAGGGTCTCACTGAGTTGCTAAGTGCCTCGCCATTGCTGAGGCTGGCTTTGAATTCGCGATCCTCCTGCCTCAGCCTCCCAGGTGCTGGGATTACAGGCATGCGCACTTCTTATAGTAATTTTAATGCCATTTTTTCATGTCTTATATTTTCTGTTATCTCCACTGGATTTTATCCTGCTACAGCCACATTAGTTTTCTTTTTTTAATATTTATTTATTTGCTTTAGTTGTACACAATGCAATGCATTTATGTTTATGTGGTACTGAGGATCGAACCCAGGCCGCACACGTGCTAGGTGAGTGCTCTACCACTGAGCCACAACCCCAGCCCCTAGTTTTCTTTTAATATCAACAAATGGGTTTAGACTTAAATATATTTCTACTGAATTATGCTTTTGAAAAACAGAGAGAGACTGAGAAATTATGAAGGGGTGCTTGAGTCTTGCTCTTTTCTCCATTGAGTTATTTTCTAAGAGATAAAATAAGTTTATCCATCAGGTGCAAGAGTGTGGAATATGAGGGATTAGTAGGCTGCATACTACTGATTATTCTAGGCTAATAAGTTTCCACAAAGAACTACAATCCTGTTCCCATGAGAATTGATTTGTCCCTTGGTCCACTGTGTTCCCAAAGGATGATATGTAACAAATAGAAAATTACTATAACTTCATTAAAAAGAGGAGGAGTTCAGATAAGATGAAATTTACTTACTTTCTCCCTTACTCCATGAAGAGTAGAACTCTCAAGAAAAATGAAACGATAACATTTTGGATCCTACCGAGTGTGAACACTGGGGCTTCATGAGATTGTAGGGAAAAAAGTTATGGTAGGGGGAGTTTCCATGGGCTATACATAACCAAGTATATATACAAAAGACTTATGTATTTGCCACCAAGGGGCTGATCTACGTAAAAATCTAAATTTTCTTTGAAGTGTTCACTTTATTTCAATAATTCTAAAAATTTAATTGGTACATTATAGTTCATATTTGTATGGTACAGTATGATAATTTGATGTACTTACACAATGTGTAAAAATCAAATCAGGGTAACCAGCATTTCCACCTATGGAAATACTTACCCTTTGTGTGTGTGTGTGTGTGTGTGTGTGTGTGTGTGTGTGTGTATTGGGAGCCTTGAAATTCCTCACTTGGTTTTCCCTGAAATTTGCCAGACTAATACTGGTGGCCACATTAGTGCAGTTAAAGCCCTTGTTTACTTTTGAGGCATGCTATCTGGTCCAGTCATCATCAAGAACTGAAAGAATAAATTGTCTTCACACAATGCTTTAATGTGACCGTGGACTAAATTTAATCATTTTTAAAACAAAGAAAAATAAAAGTTCATTAAATACACTCATCAGTAAAAATTAGATTTAAAAATTAACATTGAATACTCCATCTTCTTGCATAGAGAAGAAACGACAACTGAAAACAAATGCAGACAGGTGAGAATAATATTTTTCCATTCCTTATGTGTGTGAAGATAAGCACATTTTTAAAGCTTATTAAAGTTGATTTACCATGTGTAATGTGGTAATGATACCAGTACTTATCTGAACGTATTTCTCTGTAGTTTAAATGGGAGAGAAGTTCACTGTTGAAATTACTTAGGAGAATGCCTTGTACACACACTGAATTTGATCAATATTATTATATGAATAAAGCAATAAGCCTGTTTTAGAAATGGAAGTTTCTTGGGAATCAAAGAATCTAAATTCTTCATTTTATAATTAGAAGGACTGAAACCAAAGAGTATCAGAAACTCTCCAAAATCAGAAACCATTAATTGTAGTGTTACTGAAGAAAAGCCTTCTTCAATACTATTTCAGTCATAACACCCCGACTCCACATGTGTGTTTAATTTTCTTTATGGATATTTATTTCTTAGGTTTTACAATATGTGCCACACATAGTATGTTGGAGGAAGCATTAGAAAAAATAGGTCCTTTTAGAAGGGCATTTATTTGGGACATTGAAAACTACCACAGAGCTTAATTTCTAGAAGAAATAATTCCAGAAAACACTCCCAATGAGTGTATGACTAAGAATGCAATAAAACTGAACTGTAACTTACTGCAGATTCTGCAAAAATGCAACAACTTTCTCCTTGATAGCTGGCCAAAAAAGCCACTCTATTTACTGCACAGCAAGTGTCCCAGTCATTATGATCGCACAATGGCACAACAACCAAACTCTTGTTTCTTTCCACCTTACATTTGTTTCTGTTTTAGGCAAATCATCTGTCAGAAATATCATCTTGATATGATCCTCCCATGAGGATAATATTGTGTTTGAATTTTATATATATATATACATATATACATCTGTGTTTTGAATTATATTTTCCCCACCTTCATAGTATGTCACTGTTATTGATTGGACATGATATGTTCCCTACAGAGCTCCTGTGTTAATACAGGAAGTAATGTTCAGAGGTGAAATGATTGGACTGTGAGAGCTAACTTAATCAGTTCATTCTAGTATGAATGGACTGAGTGGGTAGTAACTATAGGAAGGTGGGGTGTGGCTGGAGGAGGTGGGTCACTGGGGTCAGGCCCTGGAAGGGCTCAGTTGTCCTGTGGCCCCTTCTCCCTTCCCTCTCTGTTTGCCTCCTGGCTGCCATGAATGGAGCAGAACTTCTCTGCTGTGCCCTTCCACCATGATTTTCCACTTTACCTTGGTCCCAGAGCAATGGACTTAGCTGACCATGGACTAAAACCTCTGCAACTATGAGCAAAAATAAACTTTCCGTCCCATAAGTCGTTCTTATTAGGTATTTTTGTCAGAGCAATGCAAAGCCGACTAATACAGCCACACTTGGAATCTAGAAACATCTGCTTTTCTTCCTAGAACTGGTGTTAATTCCTCTTACTCATGCAACTGAGCAGGTTTGACAAGTTGGATAGAAATCAGGTGAGATAATTCGCATTTTATCATTTTCCTTTTTAGAAAATAATTGATCTCTTCCTAAAATATCTAATTTATTAGGAAAGCTTTTCTTTTTCAATTCAATTAAATTATTCTATATTGTATACATAAAACATTTTCTAGACTTTATTCTTTTTTAGATACTAAACTATTTATCTGTATTGAATGGTAAATTTTTACACAGTGATGCTTTCACAAGTCCTCTACTTTTACTTGAACCAATTTTTTTTTTTTTTTTTTTTTTTTTTGTGGTACCGGGGATTGAACTCAGGGGCACTTGACCACTGGGTCACATCCCCAGCCCTTTTTTGTATTTTATTTAGAGACAGGATCTTACTGAGTTGCTAAGTGCCTTGCCATTGCTGAGGCTAGCTTTGAACTCGCAATCCTCCTGCCTCAGCCTCCCAAAGTGATGGGATTACAGGCGTGCACCACCGAGCCCAGCTTGAACCAATTTTTTTTTTTTTTGGGGGGGGGGTAATGTGCTTCCATTTTGGTGGTAAAAATACCAAAAATACACTCAGTGAGAGAGTGAGTGATTGTATGTGTGGCTGTATGTGAGAAAGAGGAGATGAGAGTGAGTGTGTATGTGTGTGTGTGTGTGTGTGTGTGTGTGTTTGTGTGTGTGTGTTGTTCCTGGAAGGTGGAAGAAGGTGCAAGACACAGGATAATAGACATGTTTCATTCAGAGGCAGAAGTAGCTTCTAGCCAACCCCCCAGCTCTAGATTCAGCCCCCAGCCAGTTCTGGTTGGCTCCCCTGAGCCATTTCCATAAGCTTTTTTAATATGCAGGCTGGACAAAGAAGGCACTGCCAATGGGTTACATCAGTGGGTACATGTTCACAACTAATGTTTATGACTCTAAGAGCCCTAATAAGGAGATAGCTAAGATGGCGGCTAGCTGAGAGCCATAAGAGGTGTTTAAGTATTTTCATCTGATATTCATGCATTTATCTAAGAATCTTTCTATGCCCGTGAACACTATGTGACGCAGCTGTAAGTTTGAGCTTTTGACACGTGTATACTTGTTAAGGCAAAAAGTATATAACTGGGTGAGGTTGGCTAGAGGGGGTGGTTGGAGTTGGAGTTGTTGTTGGAGTTGGAGAGAGAAGTCAGAAGAGATAGCAGAATAAAGAACCTACTCGTTTCCAGTCTGCCTCTGAATTCTTTCCTGCGGTATCCTTGCTGCAGGCGGCAACATATGACCTTTACTACATATGTTGAATCAAAGTGCTCATGACCTTGACTACACACTAAAAACACAGCCTGCTGGAAGTCTTAGTGAGGGAGCATAACTATAGCCATTTTGGGCTACGATCCACCCCTTTAGGATTTCTTGCCATACAATCTACACATGTGAAGTCTTCTGTGATAATTCCTTAGCAAGGTGGGCAGAGCCCTGCATCCACAGGCTACAACAACAATATAAGGTGTAACAACATATAACCAGAAAACAAATCCCATCTCCTAGGATTACTAAAATCCACTGCCTGCCTCATCCCATATTGAGGTAGCGATAAGTCTCTCAAGCCATGTCCAATTCTCCAGGGACATAGACTGGATTCACCAGGGTTGTCCAGTAGCAGAACTCACAGGAATTTCGGTGCATACCCAGCAGGCAGAGGTGTTTGCTACTTTGGCATAGGCATATGCTCAGTTCACAATGGTGTTGGCGAAGACACATCTACAGATGAAAGGACAAGCAGTTACAGGCACTAGTACAGGTTAATCACATCCATCCAGGAGAATGCATGCCAGCTTTGAGTCTGGGGAAAGCACAGTGGCCACCTGTGGTGCCTTCCCTGGGCAGTGATACCACACTCATACAGCTTGGTCCTGAACTTTGGCAGGTTCAGTGTTTACCAGCACCAGGGAATATAGTTGGCCAAAGGAAATAACAAACATGCCTTTTAAAATCTGTGTCCTTGCACCACATAAAAATAAAATAAAATAAAATCTGTGTCCTATCTCTGGGACCTGGCCAAGTCACATGTACCCAGGGTGGGGCAGGGGTTTGGGTGAGGGGATATTCACTAGTTACCCATGGTGTCACAAGGAGATCACACACCCAATGAAGGTGGAGGGACTTTATTGTCCAGGGCCATGTCCAATCCACAATTTGCCTTCTATTCAATCCAGTGGGAACAGGCAAAGGAACATTTCCTTGCTTCCCAAACCCCGACTTAAGTACAACATCCTTGTTGTCACCTGGACCTGTACTGGTGCTGCTGTGCTATGCAGCAAATCCTCCACAGGGGCTGGTCCCCCTCCCCAGGGATGTTCACTCAGAGCTCTCACAATTGCCCACAGATGCTGTACTGAGCCCTTCATAGAAGGTAGGTTGATTGCAGTCCTATGTCCTTGCTTAAGCAGGCCATTATATCTCTCTATCATGCCTGCAGCCACTGGGCCAGGCAAACAACAAGCCTGTAGGTGTATCCACAGCCAGCAAGCAAACGTGACCCCTTTTGACCTCAGTAAAGGGCCAGGGTAGTCAACCTAACATAAAGTTAAAGGGATGCATCCATCTGTGGCTCCAAGGCATCAGGGTGTGGATATTCCTGAGCACAAAATACACAAGAGGCAGACCTCCTGTTTGGCCACATTCCACATAGTTTTCACACCTACATGCTGTAAGTGATGGTGCAAGAAAGCCATCAAGTCAGTGGGAGGTGCCCTTTCTAAGCCCCTCACCCTAGCCAAAGCATCTGCTTCATCATTCCCTGGGCTAGTCAGCGGGGCATGGAGATAACTACAGTTATCTCCTTTTAATGGCCTATGGTCCAAAGGTCCTGCCACAGAGCTTGATCCCACAAAGGCTGATGCCCTACCATTCAATTGTCTACTTTCCACATAGTAATCCACAAAGCTGACCCCTTAAAAACAGCTCAGCTATCTGTATAGATAATCAGGGGTCCTAATTCATGCAGTGCCCCTGTCCAAATGGCAGGAGTAACTCATCCCACTGGCTGCTCTGTGCAATTCCCACAACATGCCACAAGGTGTCAGTAGAGGGCCGCATAGCAAAGCAGTCCAATAGGCCAAGGTCTCTAAGTGTACCAAGCACTATTGCCCACTGGGCCTGCTCCTTCCTTAAAGGGCGATGGCTCTATTAGCTCATGTTTATCCGCACTGGCTAGTGCTTCCGCAGTTGAATACTGAACCAGCCCTAGGATCTGCTGGAGTTCATGGGACAAGGGATCAGTAGACAAGGCACTCCTTTGCTCCAAATATGCCCCCCCCCCCCCACACACACACTTTGCTAGGGCTGTCCTTGGGTGACTACCCAATTCTGCACCCATCCTGCCACAGGATACATGGTGCATACCAAAACTTCAGCAGCACCTGTGATGGCCTCTGAGGCCACTAGAGCTGCATAAAGGTACAGCAAGCCTTGGCACCCTTTCACAACTGTGACAAAAAGCCTATTTGTCTCTGCAGCTGCTCATGCTGCTGCCACAGGCCCTACCCAAAACCCTCCTGGGTTACATGAATATCCAGCTTGAAGGGGCAAGCTGTGTCTACCACCTGCAGGGCCTGAGCTTGCTGAATGGCCCTCCTAGTGGCTGGAAGGCCTGTTTCACTGTGCCTCTTTCTTCACTAGGCCATAAAGGGGACAATACAAATGGGTCAAATTGGTGAGTAAAAGCCCTCCAATATCCTAACAAGCCCACAGAGGTCTGCAATTGTGCAACCATTGCTGATCGTGGACATGCCTGAAATTTATCAATAACATTCTGGCACAACTTTTGTCTTAACCAACCAAACAACACTCAAAAAGTTGACTGACGAGCCAGGTCCCTGCACCTTGGTGGTGTTTACTGCCCAGCTACATGTGTCCAAATGGGCCACTAAGGTTGAGGCTGCAAGCTTTAAATCTGTGAGAGAGTCAGAAGACAACAATACTATAATGAAACATGTACAGTAGGTAGCTGAGTCCACTGGGCCACCAAACCACGACACATGGTTGGGCTATGCAAATAACCTGTGGTAGCACTTAAAATATCCATTACTGGCCTTTCTATGTGAAGACAAAACTGCTCCTGACTCTCTGAGGCCAATGCAATAGAAAAGAAAGCATTAGCCAGGTCCAGCACGTAATGCACAGCTGCAAGGTCAGTTGGTGCATGAGATCATGCACTGAGGGAACTGTTGCGTGCACCACTTTCTTCAGTTTTAGATAATCCAGTCATTCTCCAGGTGCTTCTTCACTGGCTACACTGGAGAGCTTAAGGGGCTGTATGTGTGTGTTGTATTATGCCCATCCTTTCCAGTTCCAGGATAAATAGCTCCAATTTCTGCATGTCCCCCTAGGGGGCGGTACTGGTTTGCCATCACAGTCCTCCAGGGTGTGGCAAGACCTGGGGTGGATGTTTCACACATCCTCTCACAACTCTTGGCAGAGTTCTCCTGCTGTGATCTGCAGCCACAGTTCTTGGAGCACCTGTATACCCAAGATGTACTCTGGTGGTAACTTTGTTAATGAAGTGACCAACATTTGTGGCTAAAATAGCCATCAAGGACCCAAAGGTGATGGGTGGAGCATGCTGTAAAACCAAGTCTCTCATGTCACTAGGAAATCTGGCCCCTGTGTATTCGGATTAAATATAGCCTGATGCATACAAAGTTCCCATAGAATTTCCACTAAATCAGCATAGGATTGCCACTTACTCACAGTTTCTGGCAGTTGACCAGCATTGGTCCACATGTAACCAAAAGCTGGGTCCTTGTTTCTAATGCCAATTCAATAATGAGGACAAAGTTTTGGAAAAAAGGAAAAAGAAGTTTTATCATTTTGCTAGCAAAGGAGAAACACTGGGGACTCCTGTCCCAGAGGCTGTGAGTCTGCCATCGGGAGGAACAGGGGGATTTTAAAAAGCTATTCAAAGGCTACATTCCAGGTGGCCCTGACCTGGCGTCCCAGGGTACCCTGACGTGTGTTCAGATTCACTTGTGAATTTGGGAGATATTCTCTTCCTAGATCCTCTGGCAGACTTCTCCTTCCTGTGGAGCCCAGATAACTCAAGGTAATCTTGTTCCTTGCCCCCAGGTTAGGGAGGGGGAGAGGGAGAAGAGGAAAAGGAAAACAAGTCCCTTTTAAAATTAAGCCTCAGAGCTATATTCAAAAGGTGAAGCGATCACTGTTACACACACAGTTTAGTTCACACAGCTGCATAAATCCAGTCTATCTGGGAGTGATTACCTCTTCCATTCCTGCAGCAGTTCTGCAATCACTCTCAGGGAGGGGTGGCTCTTGATGGATGCCTGATGCTCCATCTCCTCTAGATCCCACAGGTGCAAAACCCAAGCAGCCAGGGGCTCCCTAGGTTGCTAATGAAACAGTTTACCTAAGTTCACTAATTCTGCCTGGGTGTATGGGCCATATTTATTGTATCCTATAACATTAGGTTGCTCCATTGCCTGACCTCCTGGGGCCTGGGACTGTTCATGTTTCATCTTCTGCTGTGCCACAGGGTGGGCTCACAGTGGGGGCTTCTCCTGAGGAGATTCTACCTCCTTTCCTTCAGAAGTTGAGGACCTGCCTATTCACATACCTTAGCTTCCAAAATGCAAATGCACTGCTCTAAAGGTTTCCAGCTTCTCTTGGAGTGTAATAAGCAGAGGTGACTTAAATTGTCTCCACCTGAGGGCGTATTGTATTAACCCACCCTTAAACCCGACTCCACCTAAGGGCATAACCCACCCTTAAACCACCTGCATCTGAGGGCCTATTAACCCTGTGCTTTATAAACCCTGTCCTTGCTACAAGCGGGCGCTATTTTCTACCACCCTGCTTTGTGCAGGTAGTAGTTGGTGGCCCCGGCCAGAATAAAGGCTTCTTTGGCTATTATGTGAGTGGCTTGTGAGACTTTTTTCCTGCAAATTGGGTACAACAGGAGGGTGCAGAACTGGGGGCCATGTTTGTTTTCAGAGCAGTGAGAAAAACCTACCCCACTTGTCCAGCTGTTTCCCAGGCAGCACTATCTTGTAAGCCAGAACTTACTGCTTGCGAAACCTTCTCAGCGGGGCATGGTGGCGCACGCCTGTAATCCTAGCACTTGGGAGGCTGAGGCAGGAGGATCGCGAGTTCAAAGCCAGCCTCAGCAATGGTGAGGCACTTAGCAACTCAGTGAGACCCTGTCTCTAATAAAATACAAAAAAGGGCTGGGGATGTGGCCCAGGGGTCGAGTGCCCCTGAGTTCAATCCCCGGTACCAAAAAAAAAACCCTTCTCTATACTCACAGGTGACCCATCAACCACATCTCTCCACAGAAGCCCATGTCAATAGGATTGTGGTGACTGGATACCACGTGATACTTGGTGGTCACAAGTCCTCCCCATCTGCCAGAACATCCTGCTGACCATGCCAATTGTGCTGAGGCTAAGGCTCAGGCCTGGGGAGCAGGGTTTGGGGCTCCCAGCAGGTAGAAGGAGATGCAAGACACAGGATAATAGACATGCTTTATTCAGAGGCAGAAGTAGCCTCTAGCCAGTCCTTAGCCTCTAGCCAGCCCCCCAGCTCCAGATTCAGACCCCAACCAGTTCCATTTAGCCTCCCAAGCCATTTCTCTAGGGCTTTTTTTTTATATTTAGGCCAGATAAAGAAGGCACACTGCCAATAGGTTACATCAGTGGGTGAATGCTCACAAGCAAATGTTTATGACCACTGAATCAGAGTGATTATGACCTTGACTAAACACTAAAAACATAGCTCGCTAGACATCTTGGTGGAGCCTAACTGTAGTCATTGGGTCTGCCCTACACAAGCAAACAATCATTCACAATCTCAAAACAGCATAAGTATCAACACAACACAGATATTGTGACTGTCAGCTAATTTAACATAGCTATAATTTATAAGTTAAGTGATATAATTGAAAAAGTACATATTATTCTGCAATAAAAATGAGCTATCAAGTCATTAAAAATAAGCTACATACTCTCTGATTCTAGTTATATGACTTTCCAGAAAAGAAAACGATAGCAAGGTAAAACAGATTAGAAACTGATGAATAATCAGGGGGAGTAAGAAAGGAATGAACACATGATTGTTTTAGTTAGCTTTTCATTACTGTGACCAAAAGACCTGACAAGAACAACTTAGAGGAGAAAAAATTATTTAGCTCACAGTTTCAGAGGTTTAGTCTATGATCTGCTGACTCCTAGCTCTGGGCCAAGGGAAGACAGAAGGGCAGAAGGGCATGGCAGAGGAAATACGCTCATTCATTGACAGCCAGGGAGTGAGAGAGCAAGATTGAGAGTGAGAGTGTGCATTGAGGTTGGGAGAAGCGTGTGTGTGTGTGTGTGTGTGTGTGTGTGAGTGTGTGAGAGAGAGAGAGAGAGAGAGAGAGAGAGAGAGAGAGAAAGTACTTTGCTTACCAGGGACAAAATATAACTCCCAAATGTGTAAAAGCATACCCCCAGTGATCTACATCTTCCAGCCACAGTTGCCTATAGATATCACCAAGTTAATCCATTCAAGTGGATTAATCCACTATTTAATTAGAGCTCTAATCATTTCACCTCTGAACATTATTGCATTGTCTTACACATGAGCTTTTGTGGGACACCTAATAGCCAAACCATAACATTCTTCCCTGACTCCAAAAAGCTCATGCCCTGAAGGAGCCCTAATTAGGAAGGGCTGTTGTAGCTAGCTGGAAGCCATAAGTTCCACCTGATATGTATGTGACGCACCTGTAGGCACCCGCAAAGCTGAAGGTATATAACCGGGTGAAAGCGGTCCGAGTTAGGAGAACAAATTCATTCGGTCAGTCGGGTAGTCACTTGGTCGGTCAGAAGAATCAGAGCGGCCAGAACGTAGGCAGAGCGGTTACAGAAGAGAAACCAGATAGAAGAAGTAATGACTGGTCAGAGTTAGGCCGAGGCTCCCAAGGAAGACAGAAGACAGAAGAAAGAAGAAGGAAGAAAGAAGAGAGAAGAAAGAAGCTCTAATCTTTCTCTAAGCTAAGCTCTATCTTTCTTTCTCTCTAAGACTCTAAGAAGCTCTATCTTTCTTTCTCTCTAAGACTCTAAGCTAAGAAGACAAGAAGAAAAGCTCGCTTTAATCTTTCTCTCTAAAAATCTTTCTTTCCCTCTCTAAGCTCTAAGAAAGTAGAAGTAAAAGTAGTAAAAGCTTAACTCTGCCTCCGAGAGTTTTTCCTCCCGGTTTTCGGTACCAGGTAGTTTACAATGCCCATCTCATAATGTAAAATATATTTAGTCCATTTCCAAGTGCTCTCCTAGTTTTAACAGTTGCAGCATTGTTCAAAAGTTCAAATCCAAAATTTCATTTGAATCTCAAGGTCAACTCTTGTCTGTGAGCTCTTATAAAGATCAAAAGCAAAAAAAAAAAAAAAAGCAAGTTACATATATCCAGTATATAATGGCATATAGTAAACACTTCCTTTCCAACAGGGAGAAATAAAGGCATAAAAAGAAGGGAGGGGACCAAAGCAAGACAGAAATCCAGCTGAACAAACAGGTCCTGTAGCTCCACATTCAGCATCTGGGGCACATGACATTGTGATGTTCTTACCAAAGATCGTACATATCTCTGCTCCTATGACCTTGCTGGTTGCAGCCCACATGACCTCAATGTTGGACTTTTTTCTGCTTGATTTTTGCAAGTTTCCTTGACAGACATTCCATGTTACCGGCATTTCTTAATTTTGGTGGTCTCCACTGCAGCTTTAGCTTCCTTCTCACATCTTAATGCATTGCACTTTCAGGGGCTGCCTGCAGGAATTCAGATCCTGTTATGCTTTACCCCTTTTCTTGAAATTTCAGTGGAAATGAACCCCTAACTCCAGCATCCTGATTCTTGCAGAACCAGCACCCCATGAAAATGCCAAGGTCTGCCACTCGCTTGAATAGTCAACAGACCTGTTGGGACCATATCGGTAGCAGCCTGGTCATCTGAACATGGTGAAAACTTCTTAGTACCCCTGTGCAAGCAGGGTACATCCTTGGTCTCTTCTCAAAGGATTTTTTACTCTTACACCCTTGAATCTGTGATGGGTGTGATCTTGCCAATTCCGGAGATGCCCTCAAGCCATTGTCTCTGTGTAAAGTACTTCGCTTCTCTTTAGTGGCTATAATATCTTCAACAATCACACCAATCTTAGTCCCAGTTTTACATGCACTTTCTGGCCAAACTGCAAGCTTTTAAAACCTTTTCACTCTTCTTTCCGCACGTGATTATCACAGTAAACTTGGCTAAAAGCTGTCAGCAATATCCATGTCATGCCTGTGCCATTCTGCCTTGAAATTTCCTTCACTAGATTAGTTAATCCATCATCTTTAAATTCAGCCTGATGGAAAGTCTTAGGACATCAGCAAAATGTACACAACTTCTTTGCCAGAATGTAACATGAATGTCCACGAGTTTAATTTCCAATAAAGTCCTCCTTCACCTCTGAAATCTCATGAGTTTAGTCTTTATTGTTCACAGTCTTGTTGGCATTCTGGTCTTCTGAGATCACACCACAATCACTCATTAAGCTCTGCTTACAACAATCTAAGGCTTTTCCAGCCTGCATCTCCAACTTTTTCAAATTCTTCCTCAAAACCATTTCCAAAGCCTTTGAACCTCATGGTCATTTTAGTCACAGCAACCCCACTTCTTGGCACTAACTTCTGTTTTACTCAGATTTTTGTTGCTGTGATCAAAACACCTGACAAGAACAACTTAGATGAAGAAAAATGCATTTTAGCTCATGGTTTCAAAGATTCAGCTCATAATCAGTTGACTCCTATCTCTGGGCCCAAGGTAAGACAGAACATCATGACAGAAGATCATGGTAGAGGAAAGCTGCTTAGTTAATGGCTGCCAGGAATGGGGAGGGGAATGCACACATGTACACATGTGAAAGAGCAAGCCAGGGACAAAAGATAAACCCCAGGGGCATGCCATCTTGTCCTGTGATGACCTACTTTCTCCAACCTCTCCCTACTTGCTTATAATGACCACCCAGTTAATCCATTCAAGTGGATCAATCCACTGATTCAGTTAGAGCTCTCATAATGTAATCATCTCACCTCTCAACATTCTTACACTGTCTCACACATGAGCTTTTGGGGGATACCTCACATCTAACTATAACAATGATGTAAAGGGGACTTTTAGGGCAAGAAATCTTCCCAGTTACATTGCATGGCAAGTACAAGACAACAAGTATTTGTCAAAACTAATAGCTCTTTATAGAACAAATGGTAAACCTTAAAGAATGTAAATATGTAAATGTTATAAACACCTTGTTGTATGTTGAGGTGTTTCAGGGTGAGAAATACAAAAATATAAGCAAAAAACTCAATACAACAAGTGTACACATCAATCTTACTGAAGGGATGGGAGAGCTGATTTTATATAAGGAAGTTAAGAAATCAGTGGACTCTAATTTTCAATAGAAATAACAATTCTGATTTTGCTATACATGAATAGAATAAGAAAAATTTAAAAATGGTTGACATTTTTTAGGAGCCATGGTTTCATTGTTGGTGTGGATGTTATAGTTCATCAGGGAAACAAAGCTAGAATGATTAATTTGCTTTGAAATTCACTTACTTTCCTTGATCAAAAGGTTTTATAAGAATTCTTATTTCTTGGGGCTGGGGTTGTGGCTCAGTGGTAGAGTGTTTGCCTAGCATGTGTGAGGCACTGGGTTTGATTCTCAGCACCACATATAAATAAGTAAATAAAGTAAAGGTCCATCAACTACTAATACAAATATTTAAAAAAGAGAATTCTTATTTCTTGTGAACGTTTCACCTGAATGACTCATTCCAAACCAAATATAGGTAGAACCTTTGTGTAGGTTGTGTGATGCCCTAGATTCCTTCCCCAGTATTGTAAAACAAATAAACAAACAAAACCAAACAAAATGAAAAAGGATTATAAACTGCTGTTGATATACAATATTTTGTCTAGTTTAGAGGTTAACTATAGTTGGTTTCAGAAGAAATACAAAAAAAGTAGTAAAAATTTTCTAAAGAAAATTTACATATGCTCAAGTGAAATTACAAGAACGTATTTCTAAAAACTAGATGTTTCTGAGAGTGGTAGCCTATGATTCAAGATACTTCAGAAGCTGAAGCAGGAGGACTGCTTGAGCCCAGGAATTCAAGGCAAGCCAAGGAAACATACCTGTGACCCTTTTAAGACAGAAAAAGGAAAGCAATAAAGAAAAGTCTTGAATGAAAGCAAGAAAGAAATCAAGTTTCTTTAGGAGCCAGGGTTCCGTTGTTGGTGTGGATGTTACAGTTCATTAGGAAAACAAAGCTAGAATGATTAATTTGCTTTGAAATTCACTTACTTTTTTCTTCCAAGAAGGAAAGAATTAAGGCAACAGAAAAAGATACAAAAAAGAATTTTTTTCAATACTGAGGAATGAACCCATGGGAATTCTAACACACTGAGCCCCTATCCTTGTTTTATTTTTTATTTTAAGACATGGTTTTGCTAAGTTGATGAGGCTGATCTAGAAATTCAACCCCTTTTTACTTAGCCTCCCGAGTTATTGGAAATAATTTTTTCATTACAGATTAATTTACCATTGGTCCACATGTCTGTTTTCATGTCAGTTCTGTGCTATTTGTGTTGCTGTATATCTATATTGAAATTCAAAATTAGGTATTGTGGTTGCTTGTTTTTGCTCAGAATTCTTTGGTTATTCTTGTACCTTTGTCCTCCCATGTTAATTTTAGGACTGATTTTTCTAGTTCCTTGAGGAATATCATTGGTATTTTGATGAGGATTACAAAATATCTATAGATTTCTTTTGGTATTATGACCATTTTAATGATATGCCTCTCCATGAACATGGAAGGACTTTTCATCTTCCAGTGTCTTCTTCCATTTCTTTCTTCAGTGTTCTATAATTTTCATTGTAGAGGTCTTTTTCCTCTTTGGTTAGATTGACTCTTAGGTATTTTGTTATTTTTGAGACTTGTGAATGGGATTATTTTCCAGATTCTTTTTCAGTGGATTCCTTATTGCTGTACAAAAATGAAGAACATGAAATTGGTGCCTCACAGGCAACAGTTCTCAATGCCCTAAGAAATAAGTAAGAACCTGATTTAGGAGCATTCCTTGATTTTTTGTTTCTATACTGCTCTTACAAGCAGTTTTCAAATTTCATATATTCTCTAATAAGCACAAGGCCTGCCTGATGGGATGAAATGAAGAATGTAATATTAGTACATTCAGTGCCTGCTCTGTAAGAGCCAATATTATTTTTGGAATATCTCTGGCACTTAAATTTCACTGTTGCTCTTAAAATCCCTTTTCAAATTGCATGTATTTAGATTTAATGAGCAATGATCCTAAGGGTTAAAGTGAAGAATGTGAACCTATTTCTTCAATGGAGGAAAAATTTCAGTGCCTACTCTGTGAATTAGGTAAAAACTTTCCTTTAGGACATTTATGGCACTTGCATTTCACTTTTGCTCTTATAGCCATTTTTCCAATTGCAAATATTCACCCATAATTAGCACTAATCTGAATGAGCTGAAATAAAAAAGATGAGTTTGTTGATTCAAAGGGAGCATGATTTAAGCAAGAACCTACTCTTTGAATCTTTGTGCCATTTACATTTCACTGCTGCTCTTCCAAGTGATTTTCAAATTTCATGTGTTCAGCTATAGTAAGTATTAAGCCTGAATGGGTAAAATGAGTTTAAACCTCGTGCTTCAACAGGGACAACTCCAAATACTTACTCTCTGAATTAAATAAAAACCTGCCTCTGCAACCTTTCTTTCTGGAACTTACATTTCACTGCTACTCTTACAAGTTGTATTCAAATTGCACATATTTGACTGTAGTGAGCACAATCTTAATGGGCTTAAATGAAGAATGTGAACCTGGTGCTTCAACAGGGGGAATTTTCCAATGCCCTCTGTGTGAATTAACTAAAAACCTGGCTATGGAACCACCTAGAAAGTTGTGTTTCACAACTGCTCTCTAAGCCATTTTTAATTGCTCATTTTCACCAAAGATGAGCAATAGCCAAAACAGTCTGAAAGGAAACATGAAGCTGGTTCTTCATTGAGGGACAATTCTCAATGCTTTCTCTGTGAATAAAGGAAGAACTTGCCTCTGGAACTTTCCTGGCCATTGCATTTTACCCCTGTTCTTAAAAGCCTTTTTCAAATTGCACATATTCAGCAACATTGGCATTGGAATAATAAAGCATGTGAACCTGGTGCTGCAACAGGAGACAATTCTCTATACCTTCTAGGCAAATTAAGTCTAAACCATCCTATGGAACCTCCCAGTCACTAGTGTTTCAAAGCTGCTCCTAAAACCTGCTTTAAATTGCAAATATTAGGGGTTGGGATATAGCTCAGTTGGTAGAGTGTTTGCCTTGCATGCACATGGCCCTGGGTTCAATCCCCAGCACCACACACACACAAAAAAAAATTGCAAATATTGGACCATAATAAGTGCTAGATCTAGTGGGCCAAAATGAAGAATGTGGACCTGTTGCTGGAATGAAAGAGAATTCCCAATGCCACCACTGAGAATTAAGTGAGAACTTGTCTCTGGAGCCTCACTGCCTATTGGTTTCACCACTCTTCCCACAAGCTGCTTAAAATTTTCATGTATTTGGCCATAATGATCTCTGTCCGTTATGGGTTGAATTCAAGAATGTTCTCTGATGCTGCATAGGGGCCAACTGTGAATACCTTCTTTAAGAATTAATTAAGAACCTGCCATTTACATTTCACTGCTGTTCCTACAATCTGTTTTCATATTTCAAATATTTAGCCATAATGACCGCATCACTAATGGGCCAAAATGAAGAATGTGAACCAAGTGCTACAAGGGAAGATAATTCTCAATTCCTTATTGTGAGCAAACTTGAAGCTGCCTCTAGAACCTCTCTGCCACTAGCATTACATGTTTGCTCCTGTAAGATGTTTTGAAATTGCAAATATTTGGCCACAATGAATGGCCTAATGGGCTGAAATTAAGAATGTGAACATTGTACTGGAACCTGGGTCAATTGCCAGTCCCCTTCCTGTGCATTAAGTGAGAATTTACCTACTAAATTTCCCTGTCATTTACATTTCACTGTTGATCCAACAAGTCTTTTTCAAATTGCACATATTTGGCCATAATGAACACTGGCCTTAATGGGTCAAAATGAAGTATGTGAATCTGGTGCTGAAATGGGACAATGCCATCTCAGTAAATTAAGTGAAAACCTGCTTCTGATAACTTCCTACTCCTTGCATTTCAGTGATGCCTCAATAAGCCATTTTCAAATTGTACATACTTGGCCATAATGAGCTCTGACAATTATCTGCTCATATGAAGAATGTGAACTTGGTGCTGCAAGGGGGATAATTCCCAATGCTCTCTCTGTGTGTTAAGTTTGAACATGCCACTGGAAGCACTTTATCTCTTGAGTTACACTGCTGATTCTCAAATTCATTTTCTCATTGCTCACAATGGTCGTAATGAGCGCTGTCCCTAATGGGATGAAATGAATAATGAGAATCTTGTGCAGCAAGGTGACAACTGTCCATGCTGTTTTTGTGAATTAACTTTAAACCTGTCCCTGAAGCCTCTCTGCCACTAGCATTTCATTTTGCTCCTACAAGCTGTTTCGAAATTGTACATATTTAGTCATAATGATGACTATCCCAAAAGGGGTGAAATGAGGAGTGTGAAACTGATACTGAAACTGGGAATAATTAACAATGCTGTTCTGGGAATAAATAAGAACATGGCTCTGGAACTTCCCTGTCCCTTGTGTTTCATTGTTGCTCTTACCATCCATATTCAAATTGTGTACATTTGGCCATAATGAGTCCAGGTGCTAATAAGCTGAAATGAAAAATGTTTACCTGGTGCTGCAATGGGGGACAATTGCCAATGCTGTCTTTGTGAATTAAATTTGAACCCTCCTCTGGATCTTCCCTGTGATAAGCATCTCACTGCTGCTCATATAAGCTCTTTTCAGACTGTACACATTCAGCAAAAATCAGCACTGACTCTCATGGGCCCCAATAAAGAACATGAACCTGGTGCTGCAATGGTGGACAATCCCAAAAGCCTACACAGTGAATTAATGATAACCTGCTTCACTCTGTGAATTCCTTGACACTAATGTTTAACTGGTGCTCCTGCAAGCCATTAACAATTTGCACATATGTGGCCATAATGAGCACTGGCCTTACTGGGCCATGCTAAAGCATGTGAAGCTGATGCTCCAATGGGGGACAATTCTCCATGCTCTCTCTGTGAACTCAGTTTGAACTTGCCTCTGGAACCTCCCTGCCACTTATGATTCACTGCTTTTCCTAAAGGTTTTTTAAATTGTACATATTGGGCCATAATAATCACTGACCTTAAAGGGTAAGAATGAAGAATGTGAATCTGGTGATACAGTAGGGAAAATTACCAATCCATTTCCTATGAATTACATGAGAGTCTGTTTCTGGATCTTTCTTGCTTCTTTTTCACTGCTGCTCAACCAAATGGTTCTCAAATTGCACATGTTTCATTATTATTTGCACTGTCTCTCATGGGCTGAAAAGAAGAATGTAAACTTGGAACAATTTCCAAAGCCCATTCTGTGAATTCTGTGAGAACATATCTCTGCAAATACCCTATAATTTGCATTTTACTTATGTTCTTACAAGTCTTTATGAATGTGCACATATGCAGCCACCATGAGCACATTCCCTAATTTGCCAAAATGAATGTGAAACTATTGTTACAACAGGGCAATGCCCTCTCTGTGTATTTAATGAGAATTTTTGTTCAGAACCTTCCAACTAATTGCATTTCACTTCTGCTCCTACAAGTCATTTTCATATTGCACATATTTGATCATAATGAGCATCGGCCCTGATGGGCTGAAATGAAGAAAGTGAATCTAATGGTGCAACTGAAGAAAATTCCCAATGGCCTCTCTTCGATTTAAATTTAAAACTTTCTCTGGGAGCTCCCTGCCATATGCATTTCACTGAAGCTCTTAAAATCCATTTCCAAATTATACATATTCAGAAATAATGAGCACTGTCCCTTATGGGCTATGCAAAATATAGACCTGGTTTTGTAATGGAGGTCAATTTCCAATACCCTTTTTGGAATTAAATAAAACCCTGCTTCTGGAACTTCCATATTACTTGTGTTTCACTTTTTCTCCTACAAGCTATTTTCAAATTTTGCACATTTGGATAAAAAGCATTGGACCCAATGATCCAAAATGTAGAATGTGAATCTTCTGTTTCAAAGAGAGGCAATTCCTAATGCCTGCTTTTCTACCTATGAAACCTCCCTGCCACCAGTGTTTCACTACTGCTAACACAAGCTCTTTTGGAATTGCACATAGTCAGACATAATGAGCACAGGGCCTAATTGAAAAGAAAAAATATGAATGAGGTGCTGCAATGGAGACCAATTCCCAATGCTCTCTCTATGAATAAAGTGAGAATATACCTCCTTAACCTTCCTGCAACTTGATTTTTATTGCTACTCCTAAAAGCCATTTCCTATTGCAAATATTCAGCCTTAATGAGTACTGTCACTAATGTCCTGAAACAAAGAATGTGAACCTGATAATGCAAAAATAAACCTGTCCTGATGCCCTCTCTATGAATTAAGTCATATCCTCCTTCCTGAATTTCCCTGCCACTTGCCTTTCTCTGGTGCATCTATAAGCCATTTTCACATTCCACACATTTGGCCATAATAAAAGACTGAAACTAATGTGTTGAAATGAAGAATGTGAACATGTTATTGGTGAACAAAGAGAAAGCCTAATGCCTTCTCTGTGAATAAAGTTTGAACTTTCCTAAGTATTTCACTGCTGGCCCAACAAGTCCAGTTTAATTTGCACATTTCGGCCATAATAAGAACTTGTCTAAGAGTGGAAACGAAGAATGTGAATCTGGTGCTGCAATAGAGGAAAATTCCCAATGCCATTACATTACATGTTTTAAGTGATATCCTACCTCCTTAACTTACTTGAAACTTGTATTTCTCTGTTCCAATAAGCCTTTTTCAAATTGCATACATTTGCCCATAATGATCACTGGTCATAATTGGTCTGAAATGAAGAATATGAACCTGATAGTGCAACAGGGTACATTTCTCAATGCTTTCTCTGTGGAATAATCAGAAGTTCCTCTGGAACCTCTCTGATACTTGCTTCTCACTGGTATTCCTACAAGTTGTTTTCCATTTGCACATATTTGAACTTAATTAGCACTGGTCCTAAAGGGCCAAAATGAGGAATATGAAATTGGTATTGCAAGTGGAGAATATTCCTAATACTTCCCTATGAATTAAGTGAGATGTTTCCTCCTGAATGTTGCAGCCACTTGGTTTTCACTACTGCTCCTACAAGCCATTTTCAAATTGCAAATTTCAGCCATAATGAGCATCAGCCCTAATGGGCCAACATGAAGAATGTGAACCTAGTGTCGCAACAAGGGATAATTCCTAATACTCTCTTTCTGAATTAGGTTTGAACCTTCCTATGAAACTTCCCTGCCACTAGCGTTTCACTGCTGTTCCTACAAGTTGTTTCAAATTGTATGTGATCGGCCATAATGGGCACTGGTCCTAATGGGCCAAAATGAAGAATGTGAACTTGGTCCTACAAAGGAGGAAAATTCCCAATGCTTTCACGGTGAATTTCAAGAGAACTAACCTCTGGAACCTCCCTGACACATTTGTTTCATTGGTGCTTCTATGAGCCATTTTTGAATTGCACATGTTGAATCAAAATAATAGTGTACCTAATAGACTGAAATGAAGAATATGGGCCTGGTACTACAATGGGGACAATTACCAATGCCCTCTCTGTGAATTGGTGAGATCCTGCCTCCTGAACCTTCCTGTGACTTGCATTTCATGATGCTTCCACAAGTCATTTTCAAATTGTACATATTCAGCTATAATGAGCAATGACTCTAACAGGCCAAAATGAAGAATGTGAATCTGTTACTGCAACTGGAGACAAATTCCTATGAGTTCTTCCTGAATTAAGTGAGATGCTGCCTCCTTAATAACCCTGCACCTTGCTTTTTACAGGTACTTTTTCAAATTATGCATGTTTGGCCATAATATGCACTAGCCCTAATGAACTGAATTGAAGAATGTGAACCTGGTGCTGGAACAGTTCCCAATTCCCTCTCTTTGAATTAAGTCAAATCCTGTGCCCCAAATCTCCCTGCCACTATATTTTCACTACTTCTCCGAAAGGCTGCTTTCAAATAACACATATGAGGTTATAATGAGCCTAGACACTAATGGCTAGAAATGAAGAATGTGAAGTTGGTGATGCACCAGGAGTGATCCCCAATGCCCATTTTATAAATTGTTTGAACCTGCCTCTGGAGACTCTTTGCATATAGCATTTCACTAATGCTCCTAAAAGTTATTTTAAAATTGCACATGTACAAACAAAATGAATATTGCACCTAATGTGCCAAAATGAAGAATGTGAATACTGTGCTCTAGCAGGAGACAATTTTTAAGGCCTTCTTTGTGGATTAAGTTTAAACCTGACTTGGAAGCTCCTGGCACTATCATTTCACTATAGCTCCCACAAGCTGTTTTCAAATTGCACATATTTGGTCATAATGACCCCTCTCTCTCTGAAGGGCCAAAATAAAGACTGCAAAACTGAAGCTGCCAAAGGGGACAATTCCTAATGCTGTCTATGTAAATTAAGTGGAAATCTGGCTTCAGAACTTCTCTGTCACTTGCATTTCACTGGTGCCTCTACAAGTCCTTTACAAATTGCAAATATTTGGCCATAATGAGCACTGGACCTAATGGATAGATATGCAGTATGTGAACCTGGTGCTACAACGGGAGACAGCTTTCATTGACTTCTCTATGAAGTAAGCTTGATTCTGCCTCTGGAACTCCCCTGCTACTATAGTTTAACTGCTGCTCCTATAACCCCCCACCCCCAATTGTGTAATTTGGCCATAATGTACACTGGTTCTCGAGTACCAAACTGAAAAATCTGAATCTCATACGTGTGACAATTACAAAGCACTCTCAGTGAACTAAGTTGGAATCTGCCCTGAAACTTCCTTGTCATTTGTTTTTTGCTGTTGCTTTTATGAACTGCTTTCAAGTTCTACATAATTGGTCATAATGAGCATTGACTCTAATGGGCCAGAAAGAAGAGTGTGAACCTGGGACTGCAATGAAAGAAAATTCCCAATGCTCTCTCTGTAAATTAAATGAGATCCTATTTTCTGAATCTCCCTGCTACTTGTGTTGCAGTTGTTCCCTTGTTTTCAAATTAAATGTATTTGGCCATATTGAGCACCGACTCTACTAGGCTAAAATGAAGAATGTGCACCTGGTACTGCAAAAGGTGCCCTTTGTTTGAATTAAGTGGAAAACTGCCACTGCAAATTCCATGTGACTTACATTTCTCTGCTGCTCTAAGTAGCCATTTTCAAAAGGCACATATTTGATCACAATGAGCACTACTCCTAATAGAGCTGAAATGAAGAGTTTGAACTTACTATGTGGGACAATTCCCAATGCTCTTTCTTTGAATCAAATGATATTCTGCCTCCTGAATCTCCCTACTATTTGAATTTCACTCATGCCTTAACAAACCATTATCTAGTTGCACTTATTATGCCATAATAAGCAGTGGACCTAATGGGCCCAAATGAAGAATGTTTACCTAGTGCTTCAGTGAGAGTCAATTCCCAATGCACACACTCTGTGGTTTAAGCTTGAACCTGCCTCTGGTGCCTCCCTAATGCTATTGTTTCACTATTCCTTCTGCAAGCTGTTTTCAAATTGCTCATATTCACCTATGATCAGCAATGGCCCTAGTGGACTGAAATTAAGAGTGTGAACCTGGTGATGCAACAGAATACGATTCCTAGTGCACTTTTTAAAAATTAGGTTTGAACTTGCCTCGGGAATTTCCCAGAAACTAGGGCTTCACTTCTGTTCTTAAAAGCTACTTCGAAATTGAATGTATTAAATGGACTATTACTCAGACATAAAGAAGAATGAAATTATGGCATTTGCTGGTAAATGGATGAAACTGGAGACTATCATGCTAAGTGAAATAGCCCAATCCCCCCAAACCAAAGGCTGAATGAATCTAACTTGGGGACCTATTTTCCATTGCATATCACTTCTGCTTCTACAAGCTGTTTTCAACTTGCACATATTTGGCCATAATGAACACTGGCTCTATTGGGCTGAAATGAAGAAGGTGAACCTGGGCTGCAAAAGGGAATTATTCCTAGTGATCTCTGAATTGGACCACTTCCTTTCTCCTGAAATTCTCTGACCCTTGCATTTCACGGCTGTGATTATGTTTTCAAATTGTACAGAAAAGGCCATACTGAGCACTGCCTTAATGGGACAAAATAACTGCTAGAGGGGACAATGACAAGTGCCCTCTCTGAATTAATTGAGAATCTGCTTCTGGAACTTCCATTAGATTTGCATTTCAGTGCTTTTCCAACAAGTACTTTTCAAATTGTATATATCTGAACATAATTAGACCTGGCCCTACTAGTTCAAAATGGAGAATAAGAATCTGGGGAATAATCCCTCTCTGTGAATGGACTGAGATCCTGATTCCTGAACCTGGTCTCTTTGTTTTTCACTGGTGCAGGTACAAGTTGGTTTCAATGTACACATATTCAGCCATAAGAAGCATTGGTCCTAATGGGTCGAAATGAAGAATGTGAACCTGGTGTTGCAACTGAAGACAATTCTCAATAACTTTTTCAGTGAATAAAATTTGTACCTGCTTCTAGAACCTACCTGCCTCTACCATTACTTTGTGTTTCCCAAAAGCTGTATTAAAATTGCACATATTCAGTCATATTGGCTATCAGACCTAATGGGCCAAAATAAAGAATGTGAACGTGGTACTGCATTTGGAGACAATTCCCAATTCCCTCTCTCTGAATTAAGTGAGAACCTGCCTCTGAAACCTCCCCGTGACTTGCATTTCATTGCTGTTATAACAATTCATTTTCAAATTGCAACTATTCAGCAATTAGTTGAGGCCAAGTCTCTGGAACACATGGCTCAGGCATTTCATTGATGATCTAACAAGCTGTGTTCATATTGCACACATTTGGCCTTTATGGGGCCAAAATGAAGATTGTGAATATGATGCAAGAAAAAATTCCAAATGCCCTCACTGTGAATTAAGTGAGCTCTTGCCTTCTAAAATTGCCTGATACTCGGTTTTCACTGTTGTCATACAGGCCATTTTCCAATTGCACATGCTTGGCTATAATGAGGACTAACCTTTGATGGGCTGAAATGAAGAATGTGAATCTAGTGCTGAAATGGAGGACAATTCCCAGTGCCCTACCAGGGAATTATGTGAGAATTTGCCTGTGAAACCTCCCTGCCACTCATGTTTCAGTGCTGCTACTACAACCATTTTCAAATTTCACATAATTTACCAAAATGAGCACTGGCCATAATGGGCTGAAGGGGAGAATGTGAATCTGGTGTTGCAACACGGAACCATCTCCAAAGAACTCTTTGTAAATTATTTGAACCTTCCTCTGGAACCTTTTTAGTGTAACTGAAAGCTCTGTCCTTGTCCCTGATGCCAATCCAATAACGAGTACACAGTTTTGAGAAAAAGAAAAAAGAAGGTTTTATTGCTTTGCTAGAAAAGGAGAAATACAGGGGACTCCTGTCCCAAAGGCTGTGATTGTTCCCATCAGGAGGGACCTCTTTAAGGGTTACATTCCAGGTGTGCTCTGGTAGGGGGTGCCAGGGTGCCCTGATGGCATGTTAGGATTCAGTTGTTAATTTGGGAAATATTTACTTCCCAGATCTTCTGCCTCTAGTGGGTGTGTTCAAAGGCAATTAACTAGGGGGAGAAAAAGATACACTGTCTCCCTAATCTTGTTAGGGAGGGGAGAGGGGAAAAGAGTGTGGGGAGTGTTTCTTTAAAGACACAATGAACAATAACGTACTACTGATGCCAGTGACCTAATGTAAGCTATTGATATAAATAAAGCTGGCAGCTTGGGCAAGAGGCCATCCTGCCATTCTGCCACTTTGCCTCTCTGCGCCTTGCTCCTGTCTCCTTTTGATTTCTTTACAGCTATCTCCTAAAAGCTGGTTTAAAATTGCACATATTCCACCATAATGAAAAATGGCTCTAATGGACCAAAATATAGAATGTGAAATTGTTACTACAACTGGGAATTATTTCCAATGCCCTCTCAGTGAATGAAGTTGACCTGCTATAGGAACTTCCTTGCCTCTTTCAATGTTGATCTTTCAAGGTGTTGTCAAATTGCACATATTTGGCCATGATGCAAACTGTCCTTAAGGGGCAAATTGAAAAATGTGAATATGGTATTGCAAGGGATGTGGAGAGGTGTCACAAGTGATGCTATTAATAATTGCCCGGAGGCAGGTCATCTTCTGCTTTCAGATTGACTCAGTGATTTATTGCAATCTTGCCATAACAATGCAATAGGGAGTGTTCCCAGTGTCTTCTATGTGAAATCAGTGAGAACATGCCTCTGGAACATCCACGACACTTGCATTTCACTGTTGCTCCCACACACCATTTTCAAACTGTGCATATTTGGCTCTAATAAGCACTGGACCTTATGGACCATAAAGAATGTAAACCTAGTATGAATAAAGTTTTATCCTGTCTTTGGAACATCTCTGCCACTATCATTTTACTACATCTTCTGTAAACTGCTTTCAAATTGCACAAAAGAGGGAATAATAGGCCAAAATGTAGAATGTTAACCTGGTGCTGCAACTGGCGAGAATTTCCAATGCCTTATCTGTGAATTAAGTTTGAGCTTGCCTCTGAAACTTCCCTGATACTAGCATTCAGTTACTGCTTTTTTTTTTTTTTTTTTTTTTTTTTTTTTTTTTTTAGTATTTTAAAATTTTTAATGAAATATGTTGTTTTCCTTTGAGTCTCTGGCAGGGTATACCATTCCTCCAGGACATCAGGTGTGTGTTTTCTCCTGCTGTCAATCAAAGACTTAAAGACTCATGGGTGGAACGTCTGGACTTCAATCCTGATTGCTATTTACAGGATAACCCAGCATCAGGAGAGAAGTTCGCCTATGTGCCGTTTGGAGCTGGTAAGATAATGAGTTCTTGGGTTTGAAATGTTTGTCCCTCTTATAATAGTTCATGTGAATTTTATTTATAAATATCCTTCCCTTTCATCAAAGAGACATTCTTGCAGATTTTTGTAGGAGTAGAATCTAAGTTGGAAAAAGAGAAACTGACCTGTTAATCCTTGTACAATGCTGCATCACCTTCTGTTTTTTTTTTAATAATTTTTAATCTGTACAACTCATAGTGCATGAATTTGGCATCTTTTTACATACAACTATTTTTATACAAATTATATTCGTACAATTCAGGTCTTCAATCATGCATTTAGGAAAATGAAATCCGTCTCGTTCAACCACCTTTTTTTTTTTCCTTTTCTCCCCTCCCTCCCCCCTTGCTCCCTCCTTACCCTCCCTTCCCTTTGACCATTCTAGTGTTCCTCTAGTCCTCCTATGTACCCCCCCATCCAACAATACTATGAACTATCCTCCTTATATCAGAGAAAACATTTGGTACTTGGATTTTTGAGACTGACTAACTTCACTTAGCATTATGTCTTCCAACTTCATCCATTTACCTGCAAATGCCATTAATTTATTTTCTTTTATTGCTGAGTAAAATTCCATTGTGCGTATATACCACATTTTCTTAATCCACTCATTTACTGAGGGACATCTAGGTTGGTTCCACAACCTAGTTATTGTGAATTGCGCAGCTACAAACATTGAGATAGCTGTGTCACTGTAATATGCTGTTTTTAAGTCCTTTGGGAATAGACCCAGGAGTGGGATGGCTGGGTCATAGGATGGCTCCATTCCCAATTTTCCAAGAAATCTCCATACTGCTTTCCATAATGGTTGCACCATTTTGCAGTCCCACCAGCAATGTATGAGTGTGCCTTTTTCCCCACATCCTCTCCAACATTTATTGTTGCTTGTGTTCTTGTCAGCTGCCATTCTTACTGGAGTGAAGTGAAATCTTAGAGTAGTTTTGATTTGCATTTCTCTAATTGCCAGTGATGTTGAACATTTTTTCATGTATTTGTTAATTAATCGTGTATCTTCTTCTGAGAGGTGTTTTCTCAATTCCTTAGCCCATTTATTGATTGGGTTATTTGTTTTTTTAGTGTAAAGTTTTTTGAGTTCTTTATATATTCTAGAAATTAGTGCTCTGTCTGATATGCATGTACTAAATATTTGTTCCCAATTAGTTGGCTCTCTATTCACCTCACTGATTGTTTCTTTTGCTGAGAAGAAGCTTTTTAGTTTAAATCTATCCCATTCATTAATTCTTGGTAGTAATTCTTAGGCTACAGGATTCTTATTAAGAAACTTGGGGCCTAATCCGACATGTTGGAAATTGGAGCTTACTTTTTCTTCTATCAGGCGTATTGTCTCTGGTCTAATTCCTAGGTCCTTGATCCACTTTGAATTGAGTTTTGTGCATGGTGAGAGATAAGGATTTAATTTCAATTTGGTGCATATGGATTTCCAGTTTTCCCAGCACCATTTGTTGAAGAGGCTATCCTTTCTCCACTGTACATTTTTGGCGCCTTTGTCTAATATAAGATAGCTGAAATTATATGTATTAGTCTCTGTGTCCTCAATTCTGTACCATTGGTCCACCAGTCTGTTTTGGTGCCAATACCATGCTGTTTTTGTTACTATTGCTCTATAGTATAATTTAAGGTCTGGTATGGTGATGCCCCCTGCTTCACTTTTCTTGCTCAGGATTGCTTTGGCTATTCTGGGTCTCTTATTTTTCCAGATGAATTTCATGACTGCTATTTCTATTTCTTTGAAGAATGACGTTGGGATTTTGATTGGAATTGCATTAAATCTGTATAATGCTTTTGGTAGTATGGACATTTTAACAATATTAATTCTACCTATCCAAGAGCAAGGTAGGTCTTTCCATCTTCTGAGTTCATCTATGATTTCTTTCTTTAGTGTTCTATAATTTTCGTTATAGAGGTCTTTCACCTCTTTCGTTAGGTTGATTCCCAGGTATTTTATTTTTTTTGATGCTATTGTAAATGGGGTAGTTTTCTTCATTTCCCTTTCAGAGTCTTTGTTGCTGATGTACAAAAATGCCTTTGACTTATGTGTGTTGATTTTGTATCCTGCAACTTTGCCAAATTCATTTACTAGTTGTAAAAGTTTTCTGGTAGAGTTTTTTGGGTCTTCTAGGAAGATTATCATGTCATCAGCAAATAGTGCTAATTTGAGCTCTTCTTTTCCTATCTGGATCCCTTTAATTTCTTTCGTCTGTCTAATTGCTCTGGCCAGAGTTTCCAGTACTATGTTAAATAGCAGTGGTGAAAGGGGGCATCCCTGTCTTGTTCCAGTTTTTTAGAGGAAATGCTTTCAATTTTTCTCCATTTAAGATAATATTAGCTCGGGGCATGGATATATAGCTTTTATAAAGTTGAGATATGTTCCTGATATTCCTAGTTTTTCCAGTGTTTTGAACATAAAGGGGTGTTGTATTTTGTCAAATGCTTTTTCTGCGTCAATTGAGATGATCATATGATTTTTGTCTTTAAGTCTATTGATGTGGTGTATTATGTTTATTGATTTCCGAATGTTGAACCAGCCTTGCATCCCTGGGATAAACCCCACTTGACATGGTGCACTATCTTTTTGATATGTTTTTGTATCCGATTTGCCAGGATTTTGTTGAGGATTTTTGCATCTATGTTCATTAAAGATATGGGCCTGAAGTTTTCTTTTTTGGATGTGTCTTTGCCTGGCTTTGGAATTAATGTGATATTGGCCTCATAGAAAGAGTCTGGAAGAGCTCCCTCTTTTTCTATTTCTTGGAATAGTTTGAAGAGCATTGGTATTAGTTCTTCTTTGAAAGTCTTATAGAACTCGGCTGTAAACCCATCAGGTCCTGGACTTTTCCTTGTTGGTAGCTTTTTGATGACATCTTCTATTTCTTCGCTTGTAATTGATCTGTTTAAATTGTGTATAGCCTGCAGATCCAGTTTAGGCAAATCATATGACTCTAGAAATCTGTCAATGCATTCAGTATTTTCTATTTTATTAGAGTACAAGTTTTCAAAGTAATTTCTAATTATATTCTGTATATCTGAGGTGTTTGTTGTGATAGTTCCCTTTTTCATCACGAATGTTAGTAATTTGAGTTTTTTCTCTTCTTCTTTTCATTAGCATCGCTAAGGGTCTGTCAATTTTGTTTATTTTTTCAAAGAACCAACTTTTAGTTTTGTCAATTCTTTGAATGGTTTCCTTAGTCTCGATTTCATTAATTTCTGCTCTGATTTTAATTATTTCCTGTCTTCTACTGCTCTTGGTGTTGGTCTGTTCTTCTTTTTCTAATGCTTTGAGGTGTGATGTTAAGTCATTTATTTGTTGGTTTTTTTCCTCTTAACGAATGAACTCAGTGCACTGAATTTTCCTCTTACTACTGCCTTCATAGTGTCCCAGAGATTTCTATATGAAGTATCTGTGTTCACATTTACCTCTAGGAATTTTTTGATCTCCTCTTTGATGTCTTCTTCAACCCCTTGTTCATTCAGTAGCATGTTGTTTAGCTTCCAGTTGATGGAGTAGTTTTTCTTATTCCTTGTTTTGTCGTTGATTTCCAATTTCATCCCTTTATGGTCCGATAGCATGCAGGGTAGTATCACTATTTTTTTATATTTGCTGAGATTTGCCTTGTGACATAATATATGGTCTATTTTGGAGAAGGAGCCATGTGCTGCTGAGAAAAATGTGTATTCGTTTACTGAGGGATGAAATATTCTATATATGTCCAGTAGGTCTAAATTGTTAATTGTTTTAAGGAGGCTTAAATTTCTTTGTTTAGCTTTTGTTTGGATGATCTATCCATTGTGAGAGAGGTGTGTTGAAGTCTCCTAGAATAACTGTGTTGTGGTCTATTTTACTCTTGAGCTTGAGAAGCGTTTGTTTGATGAATGTAGGTGCTCCATTATTTGGGGCATATAGATTTATGATTGTTATATCCTGTTGATGGATGGTTCCCTTAAGTAATAAGAAATATCCATCTTTGTCCTTCTTGATTAGTTTTGGTTTGAAGTCTACCTTATTTGATATGAGAATGGAAACCCCTGCTTGCTTCCGCTGGCCATGTGAGTGATAAGACTTTTCCCAGCCTTTCACTTTCAGTCTGTTGATGTCTTTTTCTATGAGGTGTGTTTCTTGGAGACAGCAAATTGTTGGGTCATTTCTTTTAATCCATTCTCATAATCTATGTCTTTTGATTGGCGAGTTTAGGCCATTAACATTCAGGGTTATTATTGAGATGTGATTTTTATTCCCATCCATTTTTATTTGAATTATGGTCTTTAGCTTGATTTGGTTTCTCTTCTGGTTGGTATTTCCTTTAGTTTAATATCACCCTTTTTTTATTTTCATTATCATCTTTCTCTTCTTCTTCATGAAAAATGTTGCCCAGGATGTTCAGAAGTGCTGGCTTATGAGTTGTGAAATCTTTTAACTTTTGCTTGTCATGGAAGGTTTTTATTTCATCTTCGAATCTAAAGCTCAACTTTGCTGGATACAAGATTCTTGGTTGACATCCCTTTTCTTTCAGAGCTTGAAATATGCTATTCCAGGATCTTCTTGCTTTTAAGGTCTGGGTTGAAAAATCTGAACATAGTCTGATTGGTTTCCCCCTATATGTGATCTGCTTCCTTTCTCTTGTGTCTTTTAGTATTCTCTCCTTGCTCAGAATATTAGGCATTTTCATTATAATGTGTCTTGGTGAGGATCTGTTGAGATTTTGTTTGTTTGGTGTTCGGTATGCCTCTTGAACTTGGTTTTCCCATTCATTCCTCAAGTTTGGAAATTTTTCTGTAATTATTTTGTTAAATAAATTACTCATTCCTTTGGCTTGAAACTCTGCCCCTTCCTCTACGCCAATCACTCTTAAGTTTGGTCTTTTTATGCTGTCCCATAATTCTTGGATGTTATGTTCTTGATTTCCAATGAGTTTTGCTGTATGGTCTAAATTCTTCTCTAGGACATATATTTTGTCTTCATTGTCTGAGGTTCTTTCCTCCAAGTGGTCTACTCTGTTGGAGATGCTTTCAATTGAACTTTTATTTTGGTTTATTGCTTCTTTCATTTCTGGAATTTCTATTTGGTTTCTCTTTAGAGCCTCTATTTCCCTATTGAAGTAATCTTTTACTTCCTGTATTTGTTTTTGGAGTTCTTTGTCAAAATGATCTTTTGCCTCCTGTACTTGCTCCCTCATCTCATTTTTGAGTTCATTCTTAAGTTCCCTAAACATTTGGCATATGTAATTTCTAAATTCCATCTCTGGCATTTGACCAACTGTGCTTGCCATGAAATCTACTGATGAGGAATCTTGATTTGATTGTGTCACTTTCTTCCCTTGTTTTTTCATGCTGCTTGTGTGTCTTTTCTTCCTGCACTGTGGGACCTTGACTGTTTCGATTTTACCTTAATGCCTTATGTTGTTCCTGTAGTACAATGCTATCAGCTCCCCTTATAGTTCCTTTACAGTTTAAAACCTAACACTTTCTATTCAGAAAATTCAATTTTGATCAGAATGTACAGATTTTGTTAACCCAGATATTATTTCCAATTTACTCTCTATGCTTCTGATGGGGTTTTATAGCTTCAAGTATTGGATACAGAGGTATTATGTTTAAGAAGAAGGAAGTGTCTTGAATTGTTCTTTCTTGGAAAGTATGAAAGGAGAGTTCTATTGACGTGGTTTACTGGAAGTGGTTTAGTATCAGTAGAAGAGAGAAGATAGAGAATGGAGTAGACACTTAGGTGGAGAGACCAATTTATATATAAAGTAAGATGGAAAAGAAGAAAAAATGATAAAAGCGTAGAAATTGGTGTAAGAGAGAGGAGAGAGAGAATCAAGAAAATGGAGAGTAAACTATATATAACACCTCTTTGCTATCCAGTTCAATTGCGCCGTTTCTAGAAATCCCAAATTCTGCATAAAGCTTGTTTTTGCCTCTGCTAAGTATGCACTGGCAGGGTGCAAATATGAAAGATGAAGGAGGAAGAAGAGATGCCAAAGTGAGAAGGAATAAAAGAAGGAATGAGAAAAGGAGCAGAAGCAAACTGCAGGAGCCCTGTTTGGGGATTGGCTTGAATTGCGGTTGACTATGAGCCGTGGAGATTTGGCCTTTGTCGCCACCCGTAGTCTCACGGGATTGTTGCGGGATCTCGACTTGACTTGGCCGAAATTGCTGATCGGGTCAGCGCCATTTTAGGGTGTGTTTTTGGCGTGTGTTAGTCGTTATTAGAACCAGAGAGAAAAGTTATCAGAATAAAAAGCTGTTTGTCTCCAGTTTGCTTCTGAAGTTTTTCCCGCGGCTCCGTTGCTCCAGGCGCTTCAGGCAGCAACAGGTGGCGGCCCGTACGGGGAACTTCGGAGCGGACAGGTAAGAACTGAAAGGTCTCTAAAGATGGGTTCGAATATAACTGAACCCCAAGTGATAGAGGCTATGCAAAGACTCCTTGATATACCTGACTCTGTTCTCAGTGAGGAGTATATAGACAAAAGTGAAAGTGATCAAAAAAGTGTAGATTCCACTGGGCCAACTGAGACCAGTAAAGAGAGTATTAGAAGAGACCCAAAAATGACAAAAATCCAAGCTATTAAAGCTATTCGGGAGTTATTGGCGAAAGCTGAAGGATACTTGCTCTCACTGGAACCTGGGCCTCAGGATATTGCTGTCAGTGAAATTAGCAGTGGTGAGGAATCTAGTAAAAGTGATCCTGAGAAAATGAGGAAAAAGAAATTAAAAAAGACCGAGAAAAAGGTCCGTCAGACAGAGGAGTCACTTGTGGAAGTGACTACTCCCCCATGGGTGGAATCCATTACAGAAAATATGAAGGGTATTACTAGGCATTTGCATACCCTAGAAACAGAAATAAAAAGTCTTTCTGATCGCTTATGCGCTCTCGAGGACAACTCACAGATACATTGGGAACCGCCAGCATTTGAAAAGAAAAATGGACAGAGTGTCCATCAGTCAGTAGATTTCAAAAACAATAAAAAATCTCAAAGAGGCAGTAATGACTTATGGGCCCAAGCTCCTTTCACGTTGAGTATGCTGGAGTCCCTTAACACCTTTAGCTTAACCCCCTCAGACTGGAAAAGTCTATGTAAAGCAACATTAAGCGGGGGGCAATTCTTGGTTTGGCGATCGCAATTCCAAGAACTTTGTATAGAAACGGCTAAAAGAAACGCGGCTGCAGGGTTTGAAAACTATAATATAGACATGCTCACAGGAGAAGGGCAATTCGCAGACTTACAGGCTCAAACAGATTATGACTCAGATATATATGCTCAGATAAATGCAGCTGCCTTAGAGGCATGGAAAACTGTACAAGGACCTGGGGATCTACAAGGTAGCTTGTCAAAAGTGATTCAAGGACCTAATGAGCCGTATGCCGACTTTGCTGATCGACTTTTGAGAACTGCAGGTAGTGTGTTTGCAGATGTTGACCAAGCTATGCCTTTAGTTGTTCAATTAGCTTATGAAAATGCAAATAAATGGTGCCAAGCAGCCATCAGGCCATGGAGAACTAAAAAGGATCTTTCCATATATATACAACTATGTAAAGATATAAATGGCGCCTTTGTCACAGGAAATGTGATTGCAGCCTCAATGAGAGGTGCTTCCTCTCGAAATTTCACAAAGGCTAAACGTAGACATTATAATCAATCAGGATATTCCAGGCAAAATTATCATAATCAATCAGGCAATTCTAGGCAAAAATCCCAAAAGAGAAATAAGATCAAGCTCATACCGTGCCCCAGGCCGCTGCCCCAGGTGTAAAAAGGGAAATCATTGGGCCAATAAATGCTATTCAAAATTTGACATCCATGGAAATCCTTTGTTCAGGAATTCAAAAAACGGGGCACGGGGCCCAGTACCCCGGGGCCCACAAATGTACGGGGCATTGCAGAAGGAGTATCCTCAAGCATCCACTCAGATGCTTCCCCGACACAATCCCTACTACCCATCCACTCCCTCGCCAGAGGAACAAGAGGAAATGCAGGATTAGACCTCTGTTCCACCGCCCGAATAGTGTTAACACCTGAAATGGGGGTTCAACTGATTCCCACAGGAGTCAGGGGACCTCTTCCCTCAGGGACTGTAGGGCTTATTATCGGGCGTAGTCCTAAAAGCTTATTAGGTTTGCAAGTGACCCCAGGTGTAATAAACTCAGACTACAAAGGGGAAATAAAAATAATGCTTAGCTCACCCCAAAGTGTAAGTTCTGTTAATCAAGGAGATAGAATTGCTCAGTTGCTTCTCCTTCCCAATTTACATAATTCATTTAAAATGGGTATGCCTCAAGAAGGGAACAATAGAGGATTTTGTTCCACTGACTCAAGTCCCATGGCTTGCTGGGTTCGAGACTGTTCAAGGAGGCCTATGTGTAAAATAAAAATCCAAGGAATAGAAATGGAGGGATTAATAGATACTGGAGCTGACTCTTCCATTATTAATTTACGCCAATGGCCCAAGCACTGGCCTCTGCAAAAAGCTTCAACCAGTTTAAGAGGCTTGGGATATAATAACCTCCCAGATAAAAGTGCAGTAATTTTAAAATGGGAGGATGATGAAGGCCATAAAGGAACATTTCAGCCTTATGTTTTACCTAATCTACCAGTTACTTTATGGGGAAGAGATATTTTGCAACAAATGGGAGTACACCTTGCAACCAAGCCTGCAGATGTTAAATGTGAAAACCTACAGGGTAATCTTAACCCTAAAAGAACTCATTATCAAAAAGTACAGAGTAATCTTAACCCTAAAAGTAATCATTGTCATAAAGGAAAAAGATATTTTTTTTCGGGGCCACTGAGAAAATAATTTTGAAAATACCATGGCTTTCTGATAAGCCAGTGTGGGTCCCTCAGTGGCCCCTATCTAAAGAGAAATTACAAGCGGCCCACCAATTAGTTCAGGAACAATTAGAAGCAGGTCATATAGAACCTTCCACCTCTCCCTGGAATTCCCCCATATTTGTGATCAAGAAAAAGTCAGGAAAATGGCGATTGTTACATGATCTTAGACAAATCAATAAAACCATGCAAGTTATGGGGCCTACTCAAACCTGGACTTCCTAGTCCCGTAGCTATTCCAAAAAATTTCCATCTTATTACTCTTGATATAAAGGATTGCTTCTTTTCTATTCCCCTACATCCTCTGGATGCCCCCAGGTTTGCTTTTTCCGTTCCTTCTATGAACAATAATGGCCCTGATCAGAGATATCAATGGAAGGTTTTACCACAGGGAATGGCTAATAGCCCCACCATATGCCAAATATATGTGGACAAGGCTATCCAACCCATTAAAAATAAATATCCAAACCTCATGTGTCTACATTACATGGATGATATTTTATTGGCCCACCCTAATCAAAAAATCTTATTTAATATATTCAGTGATGTGGTAGAAAATTTTAAAAAATATGGATTATATATAGCAGAAGAAAAAGTTCAAACCAGATCTCCCATATTATATTTAGGATTTAAAATCATGGATACTTTTGTTAGACCCCAAAAAATTTTAATAAATAAAGAACATTTGACCACCCTCAATGATTTCCAAAAACTACTGGGAGACATTAATTGGCTTCGCCCTACACTAAATCTCACTACTGGCCAACTAAAACCTTTATTTGACATCCTTCATGGAGATCCTGATCCATCTTCACCACGAACATTGACTCCTGATGCTAGGAAAGCTTTAAAATTAGTAGAAAAAGCCATCGAAGGAGCTCATTGTGATAGATTTGATTTAACTCAACCGCTGATGTTGATTATTATTTCTTCACAATATACACCCACAGGAGTATTTTGGCAACAAGGGCCTTTATTATGGATACATTTGCCCGTCTCTCCTAAAAGTATAATTGAATCTTATACCTCCATGATGGCTAAACTTATTCTTCAAGGACTTAAGACTTCTACTAAAATATTTGGCATTCACCCTGCTACTATTATTACTCCCTATTCATCATCACAGATTGAATACTTATGCTTCAATGATAATGATTGGGCTATAGCTAAATGCTCTACTTCTGCAAATTTTGATAATCATCTTCCTAAGTCCCCTATATTATCTTTTTGTATTAATCATCCTATTATATTTCCACAGGTAATAAAAAATCAACCTATTCCTAAGGCATTTAATGTATTTACAGATGGGTCCTCAAATGGTACTGCTACAGTAGTCACTAAAAAAGAAAATATGACTTACATAACTGCACACAAATCAGCTCAACTAGTGGAACTGGAAGCTGTGGTAAGAGCTCTGGAAAATTTTAGGGACCAGCCCGTAAACATTTTTTCAGATAGCCACTATATTGTACAAGCCGTCCCAAAATTAGAGTTAGCAGGACCAATAGCACCTCATACTCCAGCCTTTAAATTGTTTTATCAAATACAAAAACTTTTGTGGGCAAGAAAAGAACCTCTATTCGTAGGCCATATTAGAGCACATACTAATTTGCCTGGTCCCCTCCATGAAGGTAATCAAAAGGCTGATGAACTTACAAAAACAGTATTTATACTTTCAGCGCTACAACAAGCTACTTTATTTCATTCCCAGTTTCATGTCAACAGCACCACCTTGCAACGTAGGTTTAAAATCACAAAGGAGCAAGCCAGAACAATTGTAAAAGATTGTAAATCTTGTATGACACATTTGCCCAATCCTCATTTCGGAGTTAACCCTAGAGGATTAATGCCCAATCATTTGTGGCAGATGGATGTTACTCATGAGCCAAGTTTTGGAAAATTGCGATTTATTCATGTGACTATAGATACATGCTCAGGCATGATTTTTGCTTCCTTACATTCTGGAGAAAAAGTTAAAGATGTTACATCTCATTGTTTGCAAGCTTTTGCTGCATTGGGCATCCCCAAAATGCTTAAAACAGATAATGGCCCCGCATATACGTCCTCATCTTTCAAGCAGTTTTGCGCAAAATTCAATATATCCCATAAAACAGGCGTCCCATACAATCCTCAGGGTCAGGGCATTATTGAAAGAGCAAACCGAACACTGAAAATTATGTTATTAAAACAAAAAGAAGGAAATTGGAAAAGTCCTAAGGACAGATTGGCAGTTGCCCTGTTTACCTTAAATTTTCTAACTTTAGACTCTAATGGTTATTCTGCTGGAGACAGACATTGGAATCCACACCAACAACATAAACCTTTGGTTTACTGGAAGGATGTTCTTTCAGGTACATGGAAGGGTCCAGATCCAGTATTAATTTGGGGAAGAGGATCTGTTTGTGTTTTTCCAAAAGACGAATCCTCTCCAATATGGATACCATCTAGATTAATAAAACAGGTACCACATCAAAATGATCAAGATGAAGTTATTGAAGAATCAAGATTAATAAAAAAGGTACAAAATCAAGAGGACCAAGATGAAGGTACAGAATGATTCCCTCAAAAGAGTCTTTCAAAATATTTCACAACTTAAGTGTCATTTCTCCCGGCCGGGACAAGGAGATCTCTCTTTAGTGTGCACACAATTGTATTTTTTTTTTTCTTTTTATACATGTCTTTATGTCTGTACATTTGTCTACATTTCATGTTAATGTGACGTCACAAATATATGTTTGTATGCTTGTTCGTCTGTCCAGTGTGACGTCACAAAGAACAAAGCGCTTATGAAAAAGAAAATATATATATATATGGATCCAAATAACTTTAATTCATTTTAGGTTAAGAGTATTCATTTTAGGTAAATAATTTTATAAATGAAGGTACTTTCAATTTTGATTTATAGGTGTCCCTGGACTTCTCTTTAGCAAACAAATATGACTAGTGCTATATAACCTGATATTTTGGTGTTTTGACTTAAGATTGTTTATTTGTTATTAACTTCATTTGTTTAATAGCTCATTAATTTCAATTATCTCAACAGGTAAAAAATTGCTCTGTATACAGAGACTCAAGGGTTCCAGCTAACAAATTATTTCTCTCAAGTGCCTTTACCTTTTCTTTAATCTATCTTTAATGCAGTAATTACCCTCAGTCTTTCTTTGTTTTGTTCTAAATATGACATTTTTCCAACTTATGTTTGTAAAAGCTCAACCAGCGATGTATGTGAACAAAAATCAACTTTAATTTTCCAATCTAATTATTCTATTTTGTAGTTTGACAACTCGCCTCTTGACTCAGTGCTGCAATAGCACTGCCTTTCCTTTAATAATTGATGCTTGAGTTTCTAGGTAGCGGGCCCTGAAGATTTGCCGGTGGCATTGTCTAAACATAAAAAAGACGTCTGCTGCTCAAACATCAAACAACCTCACCAACAGTGTGGCCTCTGCTCTACATGCATGGGGCCTCCTACATCAACATGTTATAACAAATGGACATTTTGATCTTTCATTGTTTGGGACTTTACGGGACAATGCCTTGCGGGTATTTGTCTAGAGAATTCAGTGTGTTACTTGATGGAACTTAGGGCAGCTGATTTGTTTAAACAATTTGATATGCTATGCAATTTGGCTCATCACCAAAAGGCTTGTTGCCTTAAAGCCGCAACATCTCCTCACAATTTGGACGGCTGTTAGTCATCATATATAGTCGATCCTAAAGGGCTCCATTGGATGGCTGGTTAGCCAATGACGGGTAAGATCCCCAGAGGGGGACAACCTAAGACAGGCACAGTCGCACGGGACAGTCTCATGTGGCCGACATATCAACCTAAGACAGGAGTCAAGGGCACAGCCTTGATTATCCGATGACGGGTAAGAATGTTGGTTGCACATAGACGTCCTAGAGCATTACCTCTTTTAAAACAAAAAGGGGGAAATGCAGGAGCCCTGTTTGGGGATTGGCTTGAATTGCGGTTGACTATGAGCCGTGGAGATTTGGCCTTTGTCGCCACCCGTAGTCTCACGGGATTGTTGCGGGATCTCGACTTGACTTGGCCGAAATTGCTGATCGGGTCAGCGCCATTTTAGGGTGTGTTTTTGGCGTGTGTTAGTCGTTATTAGAACCAGAGAGAAAAGTTATCAGAATAAAAAGCTGTTTGTCTCCAGTTTGCTTCTGAAGTTTTTTCCCGCGGCTCCGTTGCTCCAGGCGCTTCAGGCAGCAACAGCAAACTATCAAAGACATTAACAATCAATGCAAAAAAAAAAAAAAAAAAAAAAAAAAAAAAACAGAACAAAGCCAAAAAAAGAAAAAGAACAACAAACAATCTAACAAAAAAACCCCAAAACCAATAACACAAGCAGACCAACCAAAACAAACAAAAAAACAACAACAAAAAAAAGTCAAACCCCAAGTCTCAAACAAAACGGGCCCTGGGAAGCCCCCCTCTCTTTTCCCTTTCCAGTTTAAGCCAACTGCATTGGACCACGTTCAGACAGTCTGCGACCCTGTCAGTGGAGTCAAGTCTGCACCCTAGGCTAGTGGCCGAATGGCTCAGGGGAAGATTGGCTCAGGGCGGTTGTGTGTCAGCAGATGAATGGCACCGGGAAGGGGACCCTCCAGAAGGCACCCTTTCCCCACGCCCACCCACAGTTGTAGCTTCTTGTGGCCGCTGGGCTGGCCCTAGACACGCCCTCCCCTGCTGGTTACCTGAGTCTCACCCAGGTGAGCGCTACCTTCAGAGCACAGGAGCTCCCTGGATGTCTGCAGCTGTTGTCTCCGTCTTTTCTCCTTTGTCTGGGTCAGCCACTGCACTTCTCAAAGATGGTGGTGTTCTCCTCTCATTCAACAGCAGCTCTGCAGACCCTTGTGTCAGTCCAGATCGTGCGGGGTCGGCTTGGCAAGCAGTGCGAAAGAGCTCCACGTGGACACCACCCACGCCTCTAGGCCTCTTTTTATCCCTCCTCACCGATGGGTTTCAAAGCCGCTGGGTGGATCGTCTCCTTGCCGAGATGGTATTGGCCCCTGCGCCTGCAGCACAGACAGCGTTGTTTCGGGCTGTGGACCGCTGCGACTCTGCCCCTGCTTGTTGTGGTCCGAAGAACCTTGTATTTCGCTGTCCAGAGGTGCAGGAATGTCTTGGCTCCCTTTCAGTTGCAATAGAACCGCCAGCAACGCGCTCAAACTTCCCACTCCGCGTCCTTCAGCAACTGCGTCCAGAGAACACCTCCCTCCTGTCGGCCATCTTCCCAGAGTCTGCATTACCTTCTCTCAGTTACTGCTTTTAATAGCTCTTTTAAAATTGAAATATTAGGCCGAAATAAGCACTGCCTATATTGGGCCACAATGAAGAATAAGAATCTGTTGCTGTAAAGGGGATAATTCCTAGTGCCTTTTCTTTTAATTAAGTTTGAACATGCCCCTGGAACTTCCATGCAACATGTTTTGCTGCTGCTCCAACAAGCTGTATTCATATACCACACATTTGGACATAATGAGCATAGGCGACAATGGGAAAATTGAAGAATGTGAATCTGGTGCTGCAAAAGGGGATAAATCCCTATCTGTGAATTAAGCCAGATGCTGCTTCTTTTTTTTTTTTTTTAATTTATTTACTTATTCATCATGCACAAGTATAGTATCTTTTTACATACAACTGCTTGTATACAAAGTATATAAGTACCATTCAGATCTTCAATCATGCATTTAGGATAATGATATCCTTCTCATTCAACCACCAATTTTTTTCCAACCCCCCCCCCTTACTTCTTGAACTTGTGTGTGGCTTGCTTTTGCTGCTTCTCCAACAAGCCATTTTCAAATTGGATGTATTTGGTCATAGCAAAGACTGGCACTAAAAGGCCCATAATGAAGAATGTGAACAGGGTGCTACAACGAGGAACAGATCCCAATGTCCCATCTGTAAATTAAGTAAGCTCATCTCTCCTAAACCTCACTGCCATTTGAGTTTTACTGCTGCTCTTACAAGCCATTTTCAAATTGCAAATATTCAGCCATAATGAGCACGGGTCCTAATTGCCTGAATGAAGAATGTGAAGTTGGTTCTGCAACTGGGAACAATTCATAATGTACATGCTATGAATTAATTTTGAATCTTCCTCTAGAAACTCAGTGAAATAGTGTTTCACTGCTGCTCTTTAAATTGCATATATTCAGTCATAATGAGCACTGGACTTAATGGTCCAAAATCAAGAACATGAACTCGGAACTGCAGTAAGGGACAACTCCCAAAGCTCTCTGTGAATTAAGTTTAAACATGCCTCTGAAACTTCCTGCTACTAATGTGTCACTATTTTTGGCACAGGCTTTTAAAAAGTTGCACACATTCAGCATATAACCACTGGCCCTAAAGTGCTGAAATGAATGTGAACGTGGTGCTGCAAATGAAGAAAATTCCCAATTCCTTCTCTGTGAATTAAGTTTGAACCTGCCTCTGGAACTTCCTTCCTCTAGCATTTCACTGCTGTTTCTTAAACTGTTTTAAAACTGTGTATAGTAAGCCATATTTGAAGCACTGGGCTTAATGGGACAAAATGAAAATTGAACCTGGTGCTATAATAAGGGGCAAGTGCCAATGCTCTCTCTGAATTAAGTGAGATACTTCCTTTCCAACATCCCTTCCATTTGTGTTTCATTAGTGCCTCAACAATCCATTTCCAATTGCACATATATGGCCATAATGAATACTTGCCCTAATGGGCCAAAATGAAGAATATGATATCTGTAATTCAACAAAGGACAATTCTCAATGTTATCTATATGATTCAACTTTGAATCTACCTCTGGAAGCTCCCTGTGACTTAGTGTCTGCTATAAGTTGTTTTAAAATTGCATATATTTGTCATAATGGGCCAAAATGAAGACTGCAAATCTGCTGATGCAATAGTGGAAAACTAAAAATGCCCCTGCTGAGTTAACTCAGTATTTGCTTCTACAACCTCCTTCCAATTTAATTTCCTTGTTGCTCTACAAACGGTTTTAATTGGAAGGCATTCTAACACAATGAGTACTAGCTCTGATGGTTCAAAATGAAAAATGTGAACCTGTGCTACAAAAGAGGACAGTTCTCAATGCCCTCTCTGTGAATTAAATATGTCTCTTCACAGAGACAGCACTGGGAATTGTCTCCTGTTGCTTCACCAAGCTCACATTCTCCATTTTGGCCCATTAGGGTCAGTGCTCATTACAGCCGTATGAAAATAGTTTTCAGAGGTAGCTACCAGTAAACACAGTGGCAGTGAAGTTAGGAGGCAGGATATCAATTCATTCACAGAGAGTGCACTGGGAGTGGTCTCCACTTCAGCAGCAGGTTCACAGTTTTCATTTTTGTCATTAGGAAAAGTGCTAATTATGGCAGAATATGTGAAATTTTGAAACAGTTTGTAGGAGCAATTAAGAGAGATCTGCCTCCTGAACCTCCCTGCTATTTGCATTTTACTGCTACTTTTATAAGCCATTTTCAAATTGAAAATATTTGGGCATAATGAGCACTGATCTTAGTGGCCAAAAATGAAGAACGAGAAGCTAGACCTACAACTGGAGATAATTTCCAACGCCTGCTCTGTGAATTAAGTTTGAATCTGTCTCTGGAAACTCCCTGCACTAACATTTCACTGCTTCTCATATAAGTTGTATTAAAATTTTTTACATCCCACCATAATGAATACCAGCCTTAATAGGCCAAAATGAAGAATGTGAACTTGGTGCTGCAACAGGGAACAATTTCCAGTGCCATCTTTGTGAATGAAGTGAGATCATGTCTTCTGAAGCTTCCTGACACAAGCATTTCACTTGTGCCCCTACAAGTCTTCTTCAAATTTTTCGTATTTGGCCACAGCAGCCCTAATGGACCAAAATGAAGAAGAATGTGAACTAGGTTCTGCAATAGAAAATATTACCAAATCCCTTCTCAGTGAATTAACTGTAAACTTCCCTCTAGAACCTTCCTGGCTCTTGCATTTCACTGTTGTTCTAGTAATCTGTTTTCAAATTACACATGTTCGGCCATAATGAGCATTTGCCCTAATAAGGCCAAAATAAAGAAGGTAAACGTGGTACCACAATAGGAGACAACTTCCAATGCCCTCTCTGTGAATTAAGAGACAACTCCCAATGCCCCTCTGCCTCCTGAACTTCCATGCCACTATCATTTCCCTGTTGCTCCTTCAAGCTCTTTTCAAATTGTACCTATGCAGTCATAATTAGCATTAGCCCTAATGGGCTGAAATAAATGAGACTTGCATTTTACAGGAACTGAAGTGAAACACAAGTCATAGGGAGTTACAGAAGGTGGTTCTTACTTAATTCACAAAAGGGTTTACAGAACTGTTCCCCTTTGCAGTACTATGCTTATTCATTTCAGGCCATTAGGGCCAGTGCTCATAATGGCTGAATATGTGCATTTTGAAAACAGCATGTAGGAGCAGTAGTGAAGTACAAGTGGCAGGCAAGTTCCAGAGGCCAATTCTAACTTATTTTAAAAACAGAGTTCGGCTCACCACTCCTATGTAATATGGTGCTAGAATTTTTAGCCAGAGCAATTAGGCAAGAGAAGAAAATAAAAGAGATAAAAATAGGAAAAGAAGTCAAATTATCACTGTTGGCAGATGATGTAATCCTATATTTAGAAGATCAAAAAAACTCCACCAAAAGACAGCTAGAGCTAATGCACAAATTTGGAAAAGTAGCAGGTTACAAAATGAACATATAAAAATCAGTAGCTTTCCTGTAAACCAACAGTGACTCAGTTGAGAAAGAAATCACGAAAATCATTCCATTTACAATAGCCTCAAAAATACTTATGGAAAAAAATTTAACCAAGGAGATGAATGACTTCTACAATGAAAACTATAGAACACTGAAGAAAGAAATTGAGGAAGACCTCCGAATATGGAAAGACCTCCCATGTTTATGGATAGGCAGAATTAATATTGCTAAAATAGCATACTACCAAAAAGCAATATATAGATTCAATGCAATCCTTATCAAAATACCAATGACATTCGTTACAGAACTAGAAAAAATTGTCCTAAAATTCATTTAAAAGAATAAAAGACCCAGAATAGTCAAAGCAATTCTAATCCAAAAAAGCAATGCTGGAGGCATCACTATATGTGACTGCAGATAATACTACAGAGCGATAGTAGCAAAAACTGTGTGATAGTGTCATAAAAACAGACACACAGGTCAATGATACAGAGTAGAAGACACTAAGACAAATCCACACATTTACAGTCACTGGATCCTTGACAAAGGTGCGACAACAATACAATGCAGAAAAGATAGCCTTTTGAACAAATGGTGCTGGGAAAACTGGTTATCCCTATGTAGACCCTTATTTCTACCCTGAACAAAAATCAACTCAAAATGGACCAAAGATCTAAGAATTAACGTAGAAAACCATGCAACAGTGTATAGGAAGAGGCAACATGACCCGTAAAGCTCAGGAAATAATGCCTAGAGTTAATGAGTGGTATGGCATCAAATTAAAAAGCTTCTGTACAGCCAAGGAAACAATTAGGAATGGAAAGAGAGAACCTACAGAGGATTCATACTAGAATATATATATAAAAAAAACCCCAAATAAGCCAATTAATAAATGTTCAAATGAAGTAAAGACACTTCTCAAAAGAAGAAATACAAATGGCCAACAAATATATCAAGAAATGTTCAACATCATTAGCAATTAGGGAAATGCAAATCAAAACGACATTGTAATTTCATTTTGCACAAGTCAGAAAAATGACAGCCATCAAGAATACAAACAATAGTAAATGTTGGAGAGGATGAGGAGAAAAAGGATCACTTTTACTCTGTTGGTAGGATTGTAAATTAGTACAATTACTATGGAAATCAGTATGGAGATTCCTCAACAGACTAGGCATGGATCCAGCTTTACCAATCCTTGGTATTTACAGAATTAAAGTCATCATAATATAGTGATACATGTATTCTTATGTTTATAGTAGCACAATTCACAATAGCCAAACTGTGAAAACAGTCTAGGTGTCCATCAACAATGAACAGATAAAGAAAATATGGCATATATACACAATACAGTTTTATTTATCCACAAAGAAAAATGAAATTATGTCATTTGTAGGACAGTATGTGGAACTGAGAAGGTCAAGGGTCATATGTTTCCTCTCATTTGTGGAAGTTAGAGAGGAAAAAGAAAAAGAAAGGTGTTTTGTGGGGTGGGGATCTCATGAAAATCGAAGGGAGATAAGTAGAAGGAAGTGATCACAAGGTGGAAGGGAGAGAGGGGTAAGTGCTGGGGAGCGATCTTGGTCAAATCACATTGTTGTATTGTGTTTATGTATGAATATGTAACAACAAATCGCATCATTATGCACAACCATAATGCACCAATAAGAAATGTGTGTGTGTCAGGGGGCGGGGCAGGGCGGAGGAAGGATAGAGCTTGGGGAATTATCCCTTGTTGAGCCACCAGATTCACATTCTTCATTTTGGCCCATTAGGACCAGTGCTCATATGGTAGAATTATCTCTGGTTGAAGCACTAGGTTTACATTCTTCATTTCATACCTTAAGGGCCAATGCATTATTGAAATTATGTGCTGCAGGAGCCCTGTTTGGGGAGATGGCTTAAATTGCGGTTGACTATGGGTCCATGGAGATTTGGGCATTGTCGCCTTCCGTAGTCTCATGGGACTTGGCCCAGGATCTCGCGGGACTTGGCCCGGGATGTCGAGTGATTTGAGCTGAGATTGCTGATCAGGTCAGCGCCATTTTTTGGTGGTGTGTGGTGTGTGTTAGTCGTTGTTAGAGCCAGAGAGAAAAGTTATCAGAATAAAAAGCTGTTTGTTTCCAGTTCGCCTCTGAACTTCTTCCCGCGGCTTCGTTGCTCCAAGCGGCCATCGCTTCAGGCAGCAACAATGTGCAATTTGAACTAAACTTGTAGGTGTAGTGGTGAAATTCCAGAGACAGGGAGATTACTGAGAAAGTTTCAAACTTCATTCTCAAAGTGAGCATTGGGAATTGTCCCTCATTGTAGCACCAGGTTCATATACTTCATTTTGATCCTTTAATGATAGTGTTCATTGTGAGCAAGTATGTGCAATTTAAAAATGTTTGTAGCAGAATAGTAAAATGCAATTGGCAGGGAGTTTTCAGAAGCAGATTCTCAATTCACAGAGAGGGCATTGGGATTTTTTACCCATTGCAACACTAGGTTCACATTCTTCCTTTCTGCCCATTATGGCCAGTGCTCATTATGGTCAAATATGTGCAATTTTAAAACAGCTTTCAAGGGCAGCTGTGAAACACTTTTGGCAGGGATGTTTCAGAGGTAGGTTCAAACTTTATTTAGAGACTGCATTTGTAATTGTTGTCTACTGCAGCAGTAGATTTTCTCTATTTCTTTCCTTTAAGGCTAGGGTTCATTATAGCCAAGTATGTGCAATTTGAAACAGTTTGTTGAAGCAGCAGTGAAAGGTAAGTGGTTGAGAAATCTAGAGGCATGTCCTCACTTAATTTACCAAGAAGGCATTTGAATTGCTCCCTTTTACAGGACCAGGTTCACATTCTTGCTTTTAGCCCTTTAGGGCTCATTCTTATTATGTTGGAAATTTTCTAATTTTAAATCACCTTTAGGAGCAGTAGTAAAACTCTTTGGCAGGGAGATTCCATAGTCAGGTTATAATTTGATTCACTGATAGGGCAGTGGGAATTGTCCCAATTTCAGCACCAGCTTCACTTTCTTCACTTTGTTCCATTACAGCTGGTGCATGAGACATAATAGGGACAAAAATATGGAATTTGAAAATGGCTTATGGAGGCAACATTGAAACACAAGTGGCAGGGAAATTTAGGAGTCAGCATCTCACTTAGTTCACAGAGAAGGCATTGAGAATTATCTCCCTTTATAGCACCAGGTTTTCTTTTTTCATGTCAGCCCATTAGGGTCAGTGTTTCTAGTGGCCAATTATATATTATTTTAAAACAGTTTTATGGTGGAGCAGTGAAACACTAGTGGCAGAGAGTTTCCAGAATCAAGTTCAAACGTAATTCACAGAGAAGGCTTTAGGAGTTGTCCCTTGTTGCATCACCAGGGTCACATTCTTCATTATGACCCATTAGGGCCACTGCTCATCATGTTCAAATATGTACAATTTGAAATGGCTTGTTGGAGCAACAGTGGTACACAAGCATTAAGGGTATTCTAGAGGAAGTTTCTCACATAATTCACTAAGAAGTTTAAAATTGTTTCCCACTGAAGGATCAGGTCCACATACTTCATTTTTACCATAAGGGCCAGTGCTCATTTTGACCAAATATATGCGATTTGAATAGGGCATTTATGAGAAGAAGTGAATGGGAAGTGGTAGAGAAGTTCCAGAGTCATGTTCTCAATCACTGAAAGAGCAATGGGATTTGTCCCTTTTGTAGTACCAGGTTCATATTCTTCATTTTGCCCCTTTAAGGCCAATGCTCATTATGGACCATTATGTGTAATTTTAAAACAGCTTCTAGCTGTGACATGCTAGAGGCAGTGAAGGTCCAGAGGAAGGTTCAAACTTCATTCTCAGATGTGGCACTGGATATTGTCTCTGGTTCCAGCACTCCGTTCACATTCTTCATTTAGACCCATTTATGCCTGTGCTCATTATGGCTGAATATGTGCAGTTTGAAAATGGCTTTGTAGCAGCACCTGTGAGATGCAAGTTAGGGAAGGTAGGGGGCAGGAACTCAGTTAATTCGCAGAGCAGGCATTAGGAATTGTCTCTTGTTACAGCACCAAGTTTACATTCTTCATTTTGGCACATTACCTCCAGCACTCATTATGGCTGAATATGTATAATTTTAAAACAGATTATGGGACCAACAGTGAACTGCAAGTGGAAGGAAGGTTAAGCATGCACGGTCTCACTTAATTTGTGGAGAAGGTATTTGAAAGTTTCTTCCATTGCAACATCAGATTCATATTTTGGCCCTTTTAGGATCAATATCCATTAAGGTCTAAAATGTGCAATTTGAAAATGTTTGTTGGAGCAGTAGTGAATCTTCAGTCATAGGGAGGTTCCTGAGGCAGTTTCTTACTTACATTACAGAGAATGCGCTGGGAACTGATCTCTGTTGCAGAGGTCATTTTGCTTTATTAGGGCCAGTGATTATGGCCAAACGTGCAAAATTTAAAGACCTTGGAGGAGCAGCAGTGAAGCATAAGTAGAAGGGAGGTAGCAGAGTCAGATTCAAACATAACTCACAAAAAATTCATTTGGAATAGTCTACACTGCACAGTTGTTCTTCACTTGGGCCCATTAAAGCCACGCTCATTATGGCAGAATATATGCAATTAAAAACACCTTGTAGGAAGAGCAGTGAACCATAAGTGAAAGGGGGGTTCCAGAGGCAGGTTATCACTTATTATACAAAGAAGGCATTGGGAATTGCCCCTATTACAGTACCAGGTTCAAATTCTTTATTTTACCCTTTAGGGACAATGTTCACAATGACCAGATGTATGCAATTTGAATACAATTTGTAGGTGCCCATGTGAAAAGGAAGGGCAGGGAGGTTCAGAAGGCAGGATTTCACATATTTCACAGAGAGGGTATTAGAAATTATGCCATGTGCAACAAGAGTTCACATTGTTTGGCCCATTAGGGCCAGTACTCATTAATGTCAGATATGCACAACTTGAAACTGGTTTATTGGACCAGTACTGAAGCGGCAGGAACATTCCAGAGGCATGTTCTTATTTAGTTCACAGATAGGGCATTTCTAATTGTCCTTTCTTTGCAGCACCAGGTCCATATTCTTCATTTTGGCCCATAAGGGTCACTTGTCATTATGACCATATATTTGGTATTGGAAAACAGCTAGTAGGAGAAGCAGTGAAACACTAATGGAAGGGAGTTTCCAAAGGTAAATTCAAACTTAATTCACAGAGAAGATATTGAAAATTGTTTCTGGTTGCAGTTCCACATTCACTTATTTCATTTTAGCCCTATTAGAGCCAGTGCTCATTGTAGCTGAATATATACAATTTGAGTATGGCTTGTAGAACAGTAGTGAAATGTTACTGGGAGGTTTAAGAGACAGTTTTTCACTTATTTCATTGAAAACGCATTTGGGAATTGTCATCCACTGCATTGCCACATACATATTCTTCATTTTTGCCCTTTAAGGCCAGTGCTGATTAAGGCCAAATGTGCAATTTGAGGAAGGCTTGAAGGAGCAGCACTGAAATGTTAATGGCAGGAAGGTTCCAGATGCAGGTTCATACTTAATTCACAAAAAAGACATTGGGCATCATCTCTAGGTACAGCACAAGGCTCACTTTTTAAATTTCATAATGGCCAAATATATACAATTTGAAAATGGCTTATAGGACCAACTGTGAAACTCAAGTGGCACAGAGGTTCATGAGGTCAGATTTCAATTAATTCATGGAATGGGTAATGGATAATGGGAATTGTCCCCCATTTCAGCACCACTCCACATTTTTCATTTGGTCCTATTAGGGCCAGTGATGTTTTAGGTCAGATATGTGCAACTTGAAAATGGCTTTTTGGAGCAGCTATGATGCCCAAGAAGCAGGGATTTTCCAGAGGCATGTTCTCATTTAGTTCACAGACAGGACATTGTGAACTGTCCCCTTTGAGGGGCACAAATTTCAAATTCTGCATTTTGGTTCATTAGGGCCATTGAACTCGAGGTGCAAATAGATGATATTTGAAGACAGCTTGCAGAGGAAGCAGTAAAATGCTAGGAGCAAGGAGGTTCCAGAGGCAGGTTCAAACTTAACTCACATTGGGAATTGTCTCTGGCAGCATCACGTTCACATTCTTCATTTCAGTCCATTAAGGCTATTGCTTATAAGCCTGATATGTGCAATTTGAAAGCATCTTATAAGAGAAATAGTGAAAAGCAAATGTTAGGGAGTTTCCAGGAGCATGTTCTCACTTAGTTCACTGAGAGAACACTGGGAATTGTCACTTATTGCATCACCAGGTTCACATTCTTCATATAGGCCCATTAAGACAGGTGCTTATTTGGTCGAATATGTGCCATTTAAAAATGGCTCATAGGAGTAACAGTGAATCACATGTGGCAGGGAGGTTCCAGGGGTAGGTTCAAACTTACCTGACTGAGATGAGAACTATCTACTATTGTAGCACCAGTTTCACATTCTTTTTTCCAACGCATTAGTGTCAGTGTACCTTATAGCTGAATAGGTGCAATTTGAAAATGGCTTGTAGAAACACCAGTGAAATGCAAGTGGCAGGAAGGTTAGGAGGCAGGATCTCACTTAATTTAAAGAAATGGCATTGGAACTTGTCCTCCATTTCAGCACCATGTTCACATTCTTTATTTTGGCTCTTTAGGGCCAGTGTTCATTATGTCCAAGTATGTGCTACTTGAAAATGGCTAGCATTTAAATGCAAGTTGTTGGGAGTTTCCAATGGCAGGTTCTCATTTAATTCACAGAGAGGGCATCAGGTATTGTCATCCACTGTAGTAGCATTTTCACATTCTTCGTTTCCACTAATTAGGGCCTGTGCTTATTATGGCTGAATATGTGCAATATAAAATCAGCTCGTAGGAGCAGCTCGTAGGAATGCTTGTTGTGAGGGGGTTCCAAAGGCAGTTTCAAACTTAATTCATGGAGAGGACCATGGGAATTGTTCCAAATACAGTACAATGCTCACATTCTTCCATATAGACCAATTAGGGCAGGTGTTCATTATGGCCTAATATATGCAATTTGAAAAGGGCTTGTAGGAACACCTGTGAAACACAGGTGGCAAGGAAGTTCAGGAGACAGAATCTTAATTCATAGAACGCATTGGGAAGTCTCTCATTGCAGCACTATATTCAAATTTACTTTGGCACATTTAGGGCCAGTGTTAGGGTTGTATATTTGCAATTTTAAAATTGCCTTTTGGAACACCTGGGACGTGCCACTAGCAGGGAGGTTTCAGAGGCAGGACCTCAATTAATTCACAGAGACAGCACTGGGAATTGTCTCCTGTTGCTTCACCAAGCTCACATTTTCCATTTTGGCCCATTAGGGTTAGTGCTTATGAAAATAGTTTTCAGAGGTAGCTACCAGTAAACACAGTGGCAGTGAAGTTAGGAGGCAGGATATCAATTCATTCACAGAGAGTGCACAGGGAATGGTCTCCACTTCAGCAGCAGGGTCACAGTTTTCATTTTTGTCATTAGGAAAAGTGCTTATTATGGCAGAATATGTGAAATTTTGAAACAGTTTGTAGAAGCAAAAGTGACACGTTAAGTGGTAGGGAGGTTCCAGAGGCAGGATCTCAATTCACTGAAATTGCCTTGGGAATTGTTTTACATTGCAGCATTACATTCAGATTCTTCACTTTAGCCTGTTAGAGTGCTCGTTATGGTTAACTATTTGTGATTTTAAAACATGTTGTAGGAGCAGAAATAAAAGGGTAGAGGCCTGGGGTTTCCAGGGGGAAGTTCAAACTTAATTCAGAGAGACTACATTGTAAAATTTTCTCCATTGCAGCATCAGGGTCATGTTCTTCTTTTCCGGCAATTAGAAGCAGCGCTGATTGAGGTCAAATACATACAATTTGAAAATGGCTTGAAGAAGGAATATTGAAATGCTCCTGCAAGGAGGTTCTAGGGGAAGATTCCAACTTAATTCAGGGATAAGGCATTAAGAATTGTCCTGCACTGCAGTATGGGTTTCACATTCTTCATTATGGCCCACAGTGCCACTGCTAATTATGGCCAAATATGTGCAATATGAAAATTGCTTGGAGAGGTAACAATGAAACCTTAGTGGCAGGAAGGGTTAGGAGTCAAGATCACACTTAATTTACTGAGAGGGAATAGGGAATTATACTCAATTGCAGCACAATTTTGGCCCATTAGGGCCAGTGCTCTTTATTGCTAAATATGTGCAATTTGAAAAAGGCTTGTAGGAGCATCCATGCAACAAAAGTTGCAGGGAGTTTCAGGAGGCAGAATCTCATTTAATTCACAGAGTGGTCATTGGAAATATTTACTCATTTCAGTACCAAGTTCATATTCTTCCTTTCAGCCAACAGGGGTCTTTTCATTATGGTTAAATATGTGCAATGTGAAAACAACTTTTGGGAGCAGCAGTGAGATGATAGTGGCAGGGAATTTCCAGGAGAAAGTTCAAACTTAATTCACAGAGAGTGCACTGGATAGCACCAGGTTCACATTCTTCACTTCAAACATTTAGGAACAGTGTTTATTATGGCGCTATTATGAAAGGTGCTATTTGAAAAGAGTCTGTAGAAGCAGGTATGAAAACCAAGTGTTGTAAAGTTTCAAGAAATGGGATCTCACTTCTCCAAAAGAGCGCTGGGAATTATCTCCTGCTGAGCACCAGGTTCAAATGTTTCATTTTGGCCCTGTTTGGGTCAATTCCCATTATGGCTGAATATGTGCAACTTAAAAAGTGTTGTGGGAGCAAAAGTGCAATGTTAGTGGTAGGGACATTCCAGATGCAGGTTCAAACAATCTACAGAGAATGCATTGGGAATTTTCTCTGGTTGCAGTAGAAGTTTCACATTCAACCTGTTAGTCTATTTAGGCTCATGCTCATTTGGTTAAATATGGGCAATTTAGAGCAGCAGTGAAATTCTAGTTGGAGGGAATTTCTACAGGCAGTTTCAAATTCAATTCCCAGAAATGTATTTTGGGAATTGTTTCTAGTTGAAGATGCAAGTTCACATTGCTCATGTTGACCCATGTGGGCTAGTGCTTATTATGACCAAATATGTAAAAAAAGTTTGTAGGAGCAGAAGTGAAAGACAGTAGCAGGGAGGTCTCAGAAGAAGATTCAAACTTAATTTACAAAGAGGACATTGTCTTTTGTTGAATCACCAGGTTCATTTTCTTTATTTCAGCCCATTAGTGCCAATGCTCATTGTGGCCAAGATATGTAATTTGAAAAAGGCTTGAAGGAGACCCATTTAAGGATCTCACTTAAATGACAGAGGTTTTGGGGATTGTTCGCCTTAGTAATACAGGGTTCACATGATTCATTTTGGCCCATTTATACCACTGCACATTATAGCTAAATATATGCAAACTGAAAATAGCTTATAGAGGCTTCAGTGAGATGCCAAGTAGCAGGGAGGCTCAGAAGGTAGGTTAAAACTTAACACAGGGAAAGCATTGGGAATTGACTCCTGTTGCAGCATCTGATTCATATTCTTCATTTTGGTCCATTAGGGCCAGTTCTCATTTTGGCCAAATATGTATAATTTGGATAAAACCTTGTAGGAGGAGCAGTGTATTGCTAGTGACAGTGATGTTCCACAGAAATGTTCAAACTTAATTTACAAAGTGCATTGGAAATTGTCCCATGTTCTATTATCAGGTTCGAATTTTTCATATTGGCCTCCTGGGGCCAGTGCTCATCATGGCCAAATTAAATGCAGTTTAAAAAGAGCTTGTATAGAACCCATGAAATGCAAGTGCTAGGGAGTTTTAGGGGGATGGATCTCATTTAATTTGCAGTGAGGGCATTGGGAGTTTTCTAATGTGCAATTTGAAAACACCTGTAGATGAACCATGAAACAAAGTGGTGGGGAGTTTCATGAGACAGGATGTTACTTAATTCAGAGTGGGCATTGGAAATTGTTCCCTGTGGTGTCATCAGGTTATTATTCCTCGTGCCAATTAGGGCCAGAGCTTACTATGACTGAATAAGTGCAGTTGTAATGGAGCTTTTACGAATAGCAGTAAAAGCTAGTAGCAGAGAGTCAGGTTCAAATTTTTTAAAAAATATTTTTCAGTTGTCAACGGACCTTTGTTTATTTATTTATGTGGGGTGCTGAGAATCCAACCCAGTTTGTCACACATGTGAGGCAAGTACTCCACCACTGAGCTACAACCCCATCCCCCTCAAATTTAATTCACAGAGAAGGCACTGGGAATTGTCTGTTACTGCAAGACTAGGTTCACATTCTATATTTCAGCCCATCAGAGCCAGTAATCATGGTGGCAGAATAGTAGTGTCGGGGAGGTTCCAGAGGAAGTTTCAAACTTAATTCCCACAAAAGGATTATGTAATTATCTATAGTTGTAGCACTGGAATCACATTTTACATATTGGCTTATTAAGGCTAGTGCTCATTCTGGCTGAATATGGGCAATATGAAAATATTTCTTAGGAGCACACCTGAACTAATGGTGGCTGGGCTGGCCCAGAGGCATGTTCAAACTTAATTCTCAAAGAGAGCATTGAGAATTGTTCCATTTTGCATTAGAGATTCACATTTTTCATTATGGCCCATTTGGGTCAGTGTTCATTACTAGTGAATATATGCTTTTTGAAGACTGTGAAGGAAGAGCACTGAAATAGCAGTGATGGGGCAGGGTGTTGGGGGGAGCTTCCAGAATAAGTTTCAAACTAAATTCACAAAGGGGAGTTAGTGAATTGTATTCTATTGCAGCACCAGGTACACATTCTTTATATCAGTCTAACAAGGCCAGTGCTCATTATAGACAAATATATGCAAATTGAATACAGATTATAAGAACAGAAGAGACATGCAAGTGGCAGCAAAGTTCCAGAGGCCGGGTTCTCACTTAATTCGCACACTGGGAATTGGAAATTGTCTTAAGTGGTAGCACCAGGTTCGCATTCTTCATTTCAGCCCATTAGTGCCAGTGTCATATACCTGCAATTGAAAGCAGATTAAAGGATCAGCAGGGAAACTTTAATGGCAGGGAGGTTCCAGAGGCAGGATCAATCAATTCACAAAGGGGTTTAGGAAATTCTCTCCCACTGTAGCACCAGATTCACATTATTTATATCAACCCATTAGGGAAAAACTTAGTTCTATGAGAGGTCATGAAATTGCCTTGTTTGTAGTACCACCCTTCTATTCTTCACATCATCACATTAGTTCCCATGCTCACTATAGCCTAATATCTGCAATTTGAAAACAGCTTGAAGAAGCAGCAGGAAAACAGTAGAGTCAAGGAGGTCTAGATGAAGGGTCAAACTTTATTCTCAAAGAGGACATTGTGAATTGTCCCTTATTATAATACCAGGTTCACATTCTGCATTTTGGAACATTAATGCCAGTTGTCATTTTAGTTGTCTAGGCCTAACAGCTTGTAATAGTAGCAGTGAAATGGTAGTGATATAGTGTTTTCTGTGGAAGTTATAAACATAATTCATAAAGAGACCTTAGGAAATTCTCTCCTGTTGCAGGAGGTTTACATTCAGATAGGAAGACCTATCTGTCTATAGGCCCAGTGCTCATTATGATCAAATATGTACAACTAGAAAGTGGCTTGCAGTAAGAGCAAAGAAATGCAAGTGACAAGGATGTTGTAGAAAAGTATCAAACTTAATTCACAAAGGAGGCTTAGAGAATCCTCTGCCATTGCTATGCCAGTTTCACATTCTTGGTATTAGCTAATTATGCCAGAAGTCATTAGGACTGAATATGTGAAATTTATTTTTTTATTTATTTTTGTATTTTAAAGAAGAACTGAACTTTATTTTACAAGATAAATGATACAATAGAGGCAAATGGGTCTCACAGATACAGTGTTACATGAAAGCTTAACATTGAATATGGAAGGCTAGGGATATAGCTCAGTTGGTAGAGTACCTGCCTTGCATGTACTACTAGGCCCTGGATTCAATCCCCAGCACTACAAAAAAAAAAAAATTCAAACATAATGCAAAAATAGTCACATATCTGTTGCAGGACCAAGTTCATAGTCTTCATATTGGCCTAATAAGGCTAGTACTTACAAGGTCAAATATGTGCAATAGGAACATGGTTCACTGCAGCAACAGTGAAATGCAAATGGCAAGGAGGATCCAGAGGAAGTTTAAAACTTAATTCACAAAAGGGGGCTTATTAGCCCATTAGGATCAGTGCTCATTTTGGCTATGTACTATTTCAGAATTGGTTTGTAGAAGAAGCAGAAAACACAAGTGGCAGGGCAATTCCATATCTAGGCTCTTACTTGATTCACAGAGTGGGCTTTGGGAACTGTCCCCAAGTATAACACCAGGTTCAAATTTTTCATATCAATCTATTATGGCCCCTTCTCATATGGCCAAATATTTGCAATTTGCAAACTGCTGACAGGAGAAGTGAAAGGCAAGTTACAGAAAAGTTCCAGAGGCAGGTTCTCATTTAATCACAGGAATGAAGTGGGTAATGTTCCCTGTATAGCACAAGGTTCCCATTCTCCATATGGGTCCATCAGGGCCAGGTCTCATTATGGTCAAACACGTGCAATTTTAAAACAACTTAATAGAAAAGAAAAGAAAGAGGAAAAATGTTCCATAGGAAGTTCCATAGTAAATGCCCAGAGGGGCCTTAGAGAATGGCCTCTAATTTAAACACTAGATTCACATTCTTCATATGGGTACTTTAGGTGCAGTGCTCATTAGGGCTGAATTTCAGCAATATGAAAATAGCCAATATGAGCAGGAGTGAAACAGTACTCGAAGCAGTTTCCAGAAGCAGTTTGAAACTTAACTGGGTAGTAACTACAGAGAGGTATGGTGTGGATGGAAGAGGTAGGTCATTGGGGACATGACTTTAGAGCATATATTTTGTCCCTGGTGAGCCAGGATTAGTCTTTGCTTCCTGATTGTCATGTCCTGAGCTATTTTCTTCTGCCACACAACTCTGCTGTGATATTCTGCCTTACCTTGGGCATAGCAATGGAATTGGCCATCTATGAAACGAGACCTATAAAACTGTAACAGACAAATAAACTTTTCCTCCTGTAAAATTGTTTTGTCAGGTCTTTTGGTCACAGCAGTGAAAAAATTGACTACAACACTGAATATGTGCAATATGACAACAGCATACAAGAGCAGAAGTGAAACCATACTAATTGATAGGAAGGTTCCAAAGCAAAGGGAAGATCAAATTTAATTCTCAAGGAGAATATTGAATATTGACCCTTATTGCAGTATGTGGTTCATATTCTTCATTTCTGTCCACTAGGGCCAGTGTTCATTATGGCCACGTATGTACAATTTCAAAATATCCTTATTTGTGCAATTTGTAGAATTTTAGTAGCCCCACTGCAATGGTAGTGACAAAAAGGTTCCAGAGGAAATCTGAAACACAATTCACAAAGGGTCCTTAGGGAATTGTCTCCTGTTGCAGTACCAGGTTTACATTCTTCACATTAGCATATTAAGTCCAGTCCTCTTTTTGGCTCATTATGTGCAATTTATAAAATGACTAAAGAAGCAGCAGCAAAACTCATGTTTGAAGACAGACCCAGAGGAAGCATCTCATTTAATTCACAGAAAGGGCACTGGGAAATGTTCGCTGTTAGAGCACCAAGTTCTCATTCTTCATATCAGCCCATTGGGCTGAAACTCTTCATGGCTGAATATATTCAATTTGAAAAGAACTGATAGGAGCCCCAATGAAATACAAATTGAAGGGCCATTCCAGATGCAGGTTCTCACTTAACTTATATAAAGGGCATTGAAAATTGTCCCCTGGTAGAGAACCATATTCAAATCATTCATATTAGCCCATTAGCACGAATAGTCATTATGGCCAAATATGTGCAATTTGAAAATTGCTTATAAGAACAGCATTAATATGCAAGTGTCAGGTAGGTTCCAGAGGAAGTTTCAAACTCCATTTACAAGGGTGTTTAGAGAGTTGTCTCCCTTTATAGTACCAGGTTCACATTCTTCATATCAAACCATTAAGGCCAGTGCTCATTATGGCTTAATATGGGCAGTATGAAAACATCTTGCAAGAGCAGGAGTGAAACAGTACTGGCTGGGAGTGTCCATAGGCTTTATCAAACTCAACTCACAAAGAGGCCATTGGGAATTAATACTGGTTGCTCTACTGTGTTGACATTCTTCATTTTGGACCATTTAGTTTCAGTGTTCATTATGGCCAAATATGTGCACTTTAAAAAAAGAACATGTATGAAGACACGAATGGTGTGACTCTACATTGTGTACAACCAGAGAAATGAAAAATTGTGCTCTATATGTGTACTATGGATTGGAATACATTCTGCTGTCATGTATAACAAAGTAGAGTAAATAAATAAATTTTAAAATATGACTTACAAGTGTAGCAGTGAAATGCAAGTGGCAAGGTGATTCCAGAGGTAGGTTCTTCCTTAATTCACATGAGGGCATAGGAAACTGATCATCACTACAGCAGCAGTTTCACATTTTTCATATTGGCTCATTACAGTCAATGTTCATATGTGCTGAATGTGTAATTTGAAAATGGCTGATAGGAACAATAGCACTATGCTAGTGGCAGTGGGATTCCATAGGAATTTTCAAACTTAATTCACAAAAGGGGATTAGAGAATTTTCTCTTGTAGCTCTGTTTTCACATTTTTCAAATGGGTCTATGAGGTCCATGTTCATGATGGCCAAATATATGTAATAAGAAATCAGCTTGTAGGAACAGGAGTAAAATGATACTAGCAGAAAAGTTTAGGAGGCATGATCCAACTTAAGTCTCCAAGACAGCACTGGGAATTGTCCATTGCTACAGTTTCACTTCACATTCTTCATTTTAGACAATTATATCCATTGCTCAATATATCCAAATATCTGCAAATTTGAAAACACCTTGAAGGAGCAATACAGAAGGAGTAGTGTCAGGGAAATTCCAGAGGCAGAATCAAACTTATTTATTCAGGAAGGCACTGGGAACTGACCTTTGTGGCAGTAATAGGTCCACTTTCTCCATTAGAACTGGTGTTCATATTGCAAAAATGTGCAACTTTGAAAGGACTCATAAGAGCAGCAGTGATCTTCAAGTGGCAGGGAAGTTCCAGAAGCATTTTCAATCTTCATTCAAAAAGGAGGCTTAGAGAATTTTCTCATGTTGCAATACCATTTTCACATTCTTCATATCGGTGGATTTGGTCCAGTGCTCATAATGATTGCATATGAGCAATTTGAAAACAGATTATAAGAGCAATACAAATGGCAGGGTGGTTCCACAGAAGCATTTTCACTTAATTCATCCAAAGGGCTTTGGAAATTGTCCTTTTGGCATAGAGAATTGACTATTTTTAAAGCACAAGTTTTGCATTCTTCATGTCACACCTTTAAGGTCCAGAGCTTATTATGGTAAAACATGCAACTTGAAAGCAGTTTACAGGAGCACCAGCAAAATACAATGGCAGGACTTTTCCATATACAGGTTCAAAATGCACAATTTGGAAAAAGAATTCCAGGAACAGTGGCAAAGGTAAAATGGCAGGGAGGTTCCAGAAGACAATTACTCACATAATTCACAGATAAGGACTTAGAAAATTTCCCCCATTTCAGTACAAAGTTCCATTCTTCATTTTGAACCACTGTGGTTAGTGTTCATTATTGTGGAATACAATATTGTAGAATTTGACAAATACTTGTCAGAATATCAGTGTAACACAAGTGACAGTGAGGCTCCATAGCCACACTCTTATTTAACTCAAAGAGAGAAAATTGGGAATTGTCTCATATTGGTACATCAGATTCACATTAATTTCAGCCCATTAGGGCCAGTGTTCATTATGACCAAATATGGGCAACTAGAATTGAATGTGCACAAAGAAATAAAGAGAACTGTACATGAACAGGAAAATGTGAAATACATTTTTTTCTATTTAGAAAAGATTTTTTTGAAAATGTAAATGAGATTTTATACAGTAGGATTATAACAAATATACTAGTAGAATAAATGGAAACAATAGCTCAAAGGAAATGGGAAGATACTTTTGTAAGATTCTCACAGCATGGCTGAAGTGATAAAATATTACGTGACTGTGATAGTTAAAGATGTATATTTAACAACCAGTTTTTTTTAAAAAGGAAGAAATATATCTAAAATAAACCAATAATTTAGATTAAAATGGAGTCCCTTAAAATCAATAACTAATCTCAGCAATGGAGTGATAAAAAGAAAAAACAGAATAAAGAAGAGATTAAAAAATAGAAAGCAAATAGCAATATGGCAGGCAAATATGGCAAATTCAACCAGAAATACAAATGCCTTAAACATTTCAATTAAAACATAAATGCTAGCCGGACGCGGTGGCGCACGCCTGTAATCCCAGCACTTTGGGAGGCTGAGACAGGAGGATCGCGAGTTCAAAGCCAGCCTCAGCAATGGCGAGGCACTTAACAACTCAGTGAGACCCTGTCTCTAATAAAATACAAAAAAAAAAAAGGGCTGGAGATATGGCCCAGTGGTCGAGTGCCCCTGAGTTCAATCCCCGTACCACCAAATAAAATAAAATAAAATAAAATAAAATAAAATAAAATAAATAAATGCTGTCAAATTGAATTAAAAAAAGAGAAACAACTATTCATTTTCTCTCATAAATTTACTAGGAATGTAAGGATACAGATAGGTTAGATATAAAAATATGGAAAAAAGTTATGTCATATGCACAATAAGACTACATATTATCAAAATAAAATTCAGGAAAATAAATAATCACAGAGCAAGAAAAACATACATAATGCAAAATAGGATAATTCATTGAAAGAATGTGCCAATTCTGTTTTTTTTTTTCACTTGATAACATAGCTAAAAATAATGAAGTAGCATTGACAATTAAAGAAGATACAAACAAGAAGACATTAACATTTTAACATTAATATTCTTTTCTCTATATTAATAGGCTCATGTAGACAAAAAAAATTAAAGGATACAGAAGGCTTGAACAATGTTAGAAAGCAATCCTCTCCAAAGTGATGTATGGATTAATTTCCAATCCAAATTCAAAATCCTAGCTTTTCTGCTGTAATTTTACAGAAACTGATGAATTATTCCCTAAAAATAATATGGAAATGTAAGGTAGCCAGGTGTAATGGTTAATATGAATTGTCAACTTGATTAGATTAAGAGATGCCAAAGATTAAGAGGCTTCTGGGTGTGTCAATGAGGGCTGTCTAGGAATGGTTGGCATGTGGGATAGTGAACTAAAATAGAGACCCTTCCTAAGTGTGGGCAGCACTGTGCACTAAATTGGAGGCTTGGGTGGAATAAAAGTTGGAAGAACAAGGAATCAGCACCAGATGCAAGCTTGATTCTTCTTGAACAGGTTCTTGGTTGCTGCTGCAATTGCCTGAGGACATCAGACTCTGGCTCCTTCACTCTTCCAAAGTGGACACTGCCAGTCATTCTTCAGGGAGTTTCCAGAAGCCTTTGGTCTCAGACTGGGGTAACATAGTTAATCCCAGTGCTGAGACTTCAGCATCCTGGACTGTGCAGCTCATAGTTCCTCCATCTCTCCAGGTTGCAGAAGGCCATTGTGGACTATCCAGCTTCTAGTTGTGTTAGCCAATCTAATAAATCCCCTTTTTTATAATCATACATCCTGTTGGTTCTGTTCCTCTAGAGAACCTTAACTAATACAACAGAAGAGCTGATAAGGAGCAAAGATGAAGAGCTCACAGTTCCCAATTTCAAAACATAGTTAAAACAATAGTACTTAAGATAATATTGTACTGGCCTAAGTGTAATTTATAGAATAATGGGTTACAATTGAGAGTCTATAAATAAATGCTTACATTTATGGACAAATGATTTTGAACATAAATGTCATAATTTGGTGAGGAAAGTGTGGTCTTATCCATAAATGGTTTTGGAACACTTGTGTGTTGACATATGTGAACAATGAAGTTGCACAAAAGTTAACTCATAATGAATAACAGACCTACATGTTGAGACTAAAATTAGAAAATTTGTAGAAGCAAATATAGAAATAAAACTTCATGACTTCGGGTTAGCACAATTTTTCTTGGATATTACAAAGCAAATGACATAAGAAAAATAGGTAAAATGGATATTATATTTTTTAAAAAAACCCCAAACTTCTGTGCTTGAAAGAACATTATCAACAAAGGGAAAAGTCAACCCATAGAATATTTTTAAATAATTTATCTGATAAAAAACGTATAACCAGATTAGAAAAACAATTTTAAAAGTCAAAATGAAAAGACAATAATCCAATAAGATGTGAGTAGACATTTCTCAAGGAATGCACACAATATCCAAAGCACACAAAAAGAAGCTCAACATTAGTCATTAAGGAAATAACATCCACAACTACACCCACTAGGATGGCTAAACTAAAAAGACAGACTATAACAAAAGTAAACATGAATGTGGAAAAACTCAAGCCCTCATTCATTACTGGTGGTGTTGAAAAATGGCAACACTACAAATGTTGAACAGAAAAAGCCATTAAAAATTACCATGTTGGGCTGCAATTGTGGCTCAGTGGCAAAGCGCTTGCCTCACATGTATGAGGTACTGGGTTTGATCCTTAGCACCACATAAAAATAAATAGAATAAAGGTATGGTGTCCATCTACAACTAAAATATTACCATATTGTTCAATAATTCCACTCTAAGTATACATCTAGAAGAGTTGAAATGTTTACACAAATATTCATAATGGTCAAAACAGAAACAACACAAATGTCTGCTAATTGATAAATGGATTAAAAAAACCTAATATATAGAAATAAGTGAATATTACTTGACCATGAATTTATGTACTGTATTCATGTGCTGATACATATTACAATAAAAATGGAATCTGATGAGAGCAAAGTAAGTAAAAGAAACCACACATAAAACACTAATGATTGTATGACTCAATTTACAGGGATTCTAAAATAGGCAAATCTATGAAACAAATATACTAGTGGTTGTTAAGGACTATAATAGGAGCAGTATTGGGGAATGACTGCTAATGTACAGAGGGTTTTTTTTAAAGGGTGATGAAAATATTCTAATATTAGGTAGTGGTGATTGTTCAGAGCTTTGCCAATATATTAAAATTCACTAGGTTACTGGGTTCGATCCTCAGTACCACATAAATAAAATAAAGGTATTGTGTCCACCTACAACTGAAAAAAAAATAGAAAAAATAATTAAAGGGGTAAATTATCAATGAAGTTATTTTGAGGGAAATATCCTGACAAATTGCTTCTGTATTGAATTCTCCTATAAATTTTAAGGAAGAAATGACACAAATTCTGTAGTATAAAAGAAGAGGATAAAAGGATTTTCAATCTGACAAAGAGCAGCTACTTAAAGCCTATGAACTAAGTGGTGAAGAAATGAAATTTTCCCATCTTAAGTCTGAATTAGTTGAAGAAAGAAAAGAAAATTAAAATACACAAGACTACAAAAGAAAATACAAAAATATTTTTACTTAAAGGTGATACTCTTTAGTACACAAAACATTTGAAACAATCTTTATAATGTAGTAGAAGTAAAAAGTCAGTTTAACAAGTAATCAATACATTTAAATAAATTCTATTTCCATACACTCCCAACAAACACTTGAAAAATGGAATTAAACTAGCCCAAAAAATAAACATCCAAATCTTGTGATATGTATAAATTCAACAAAATAGATTTAAGACTAAAACACACAAAACTACAAAACATTACAATAAAAATTAAAATGACAAGGAGAGAGACACTTTTCATGGATTAGAATACTCAATATTGTTCAGAAGTAAATTGTCCCCACTCATCTATATATATAAGGTAATTTTGATCAGAATCTCATTATGGTTTTAAGAGAAATTACTAAATTCCTTAAAGAATGAATGGGGGGTGGGAAAGAAACTCTAATAGCATAAAGAGAAAAAAATAAAAGAGACATTTGGAGGACTTAATTTTCCTGATGTAAAAAAAATACAACATAGATAGATTAATCAAAATATCATATTTGAATCAAAATAGATATAAAGATCAATACACCAGAATAGCATTCAGAAATAAGCCAATGAATATATGGTGTTCAGGAAAGGTGTTAAAGGCAACTCGATGGGGGAGAGAAAGGACACTTGGTAAACCAAATGTTGCTGTTAAAATTAGTTCTCTTACTGTAAAAAATTAAACAGCCCATACTTCAAACCATATACAGAATAACACAAAAAGTCAAAGACTTAAATGCAAAACATAAACCAATAATAGTTCTAGAAAAAATGCAGAGAAAAATCTTAGTGGTCTTGGTTAAGCAAATTATTCTTAAATGGAGGGGGGCATGGAATACAAAATAAAAACATGATAAATTTGGCTTTCTCAAAAAGTAAACCTTTTTTTTCCCTCAAAAGATACTGTTTTGGCACCAAAACAGACTGGTGGACCAATGGTACAGAATTGAGGACACAGTAACTAATACATATAATTTCAGCTATCTTATATTTGACAAAGTTACCAATTATGTACAGTGGAGAAAGGATAGCCTCTTCAACAAATGGTGCTGGGAAAACTGGAAATCCATATGCACCAAATTGAAATTAAATCCTTATCTCTCACCATGCACAAAACTCAATTCAAAGTGGATCAAGGACCTAGGAATTAGACCAGAGACAGTACGCCTAATAGAAGAAAAAGTAAGCTCCAATTTCCAACATGTCGGATTAGGCCCCAAGTTTCTTAACAAAAATCCTGTAGCGCAAGAATTATTACCAAGAATTAATGAATGGGATATATTTAAACAAAAAAGCTTCTTCTCAGCAAAAGAAACAATCAGTGAGGTGAATAGAGAGCCAACTAATTGGGAACAAATATTTAGTACATGCACATCAGACAGAGCACTAATTTCTAGAATATATAAAGAGCTCAAAAAATTTTACACCAAAAAAACAAAAAACCCAATCAATAAATGGGCTAAGGAATTGAGAAGACACCTCTCAGAAGAAGATACACGATTAACTAACAAATACATGAAAAAATGTTCAACATCACTGGCAATTAGAGAAATGCAAATCAAAACTACTCTTAGATTTCACTTCACTCCAGTCAGAATGGCAGCTATCAAGAACACAAGCAACAATAAATGTTGGAGAGGATGTGGGGAAAAAGGCACACTCATACATTGCTGGTGGGACTGCAAAATGGTGCAACCATTATGGAAAGCAGTATGGAGATTTCTTGGAAAACTGGGAATGGAGCCACCCTATGACCCAGCCATACCACTCCTGGGTCTATTCCCAAAGGACTTAAAAACAGCATATTACAGTGACACAGCTATCTCAATGTTTGTAGCTGCGCAATTCACAATAGCTAGGTTGTGGAACCAACCTAGATGTCCCTCAGTAAATGAGTGGATTAAGAAAATGTGGTATATACGCACAATGGAATTTTACTCAGCAATAAAAGAAAATAAATTAATGGCATTTGCAGGTAAATGGATGAAGTTGGAAGACATAATGCTAAGTGAAGTTAGTCAGTCTCAAAAATCCAAGTACCAAATGTTTTCTCTGATATAAGGAGGATAGTGCATAGTATTGTTGGATGGGGGTGTACATAGGAGGACTAGAGGAACACTAGAATGGTCAAAGGGAAGGAAGGTAAGGGGGGGAGCAAGGGCGGAGGGAGGGGGAGAAAAGGAAAAAAAAAAAAAAAGAAAAGGTGGTTGAATGAGACGGATTTCATTTTCCTAAATGCATGATTGAAGACCTGAATTGTACGAATATACTTTGTATACAAACAGTTGTATGTAAAAAGATGCTAAATTCATGCACTATGAGTTGTACACATTAAAAATTATTAAAAAAATAGATATTAGGGATAAATAAGATCATATGATGACTATAATTCTTAAGCCAATCCATCTCAAATTTTCTTCCTCTTTTTCTCTTTTAACCATCTTACACATTTAAATTCTTAACCAAGTATTTGAGGATTTTTAGTGTAAGGACCCTTTGTAATATTACTTTCTGAAAATTTGCTGTGTTTTCTACTTGTGGTTCCATATGTAGTTGGCAAGGGTGGGCTCTCTGGTGTTAAGTTTTCATGGCTACAGCCACTCTTCCTCAGCATTCAGCCACTTTTACCCATATTCCCCTGTCAATCTCTGTGTGTTCCTCAGACTTCCTAAACTGAAATCCCCACCTTAACCTTTAAGGGTTTTTCTTAGCCAGGGTTTTTCTTGAGTCTGTAGTAATGACATACATTTATTAAGCATTTATTTTTACATATTTTCTAAAATTTTTACATAGGTTATTTTTATTTAATCCTACAAAACTTTATAAAGTAGGTATAAATATTACTACATTTTATAAATTCTCTGACTTTTTTTCACATCTCTGAAATAGGAATGTGCTTTAGGAATGTGCTTTAAAATAGAATATTGGTAGCATTTTTAAAAATTGTATTTGCACAATAAATAAAATGGTGGTGACTATATCTTATAATCCATTAGAACCTTAGTTTGATGAGATGTAGTAACACTATTCAATAGACAAAGTAACAGAGCTCAGAGAGGTTAACCCAAGGTTAAGAAGCCACACAATCTAATTTCAAAGCCCATCTCCTGATGACGACCCTGCAGTGTGGTGTATTGACCCTGGCAATTTCTCCTCTCCATAATTTCCTTTTCATGATCATGTTCAGGTGCATTATTTAAAAAAAAAAACTAATGATCTTTTTCTTTTTGTGATTTGAAAGCTTACTAGACTCATTGTAAGAATTTCGAAGACAGAAAATTTAAGGAAAAAAATAAATCACCTTACTCCTACTAAGATACTACTCTTGCCAACGTGTGACATATTTTCTTCCTTTTCTTCCTTATGTTTATGAAAACCACAATGCTTAAGTCAGTCAACCTCAAATTTTCTTCCTCTTTCTCTTTGTCTCTCTCAACCCCATACATTTAACTTCTTGCTCAATTATTTGAGTATTTCACAGATAAGGACCCCATATAATATTCCATATTCTGGAATATCACCCACATTCTGACACATTTCTAACACAGCACCGGTCACATGCTGGAAATTAGCTCTGCATCCCTCTCCTTTTATTCAGCACTGGGTGGTGAGCATTTCCCACACGAATGCATGTTATATGAGAACATGACTTTGAACACCCATCTGCACTGTGGAACTGTACTATAACCCTCAGATTGTTCTCAAAGTTTTCAAGTACATGTGATGGACAGCCTTATTAATATCTTAGGACTCTTCTTTTTAAGTTATCAGGCTCAGCTCATCAGAAGAATTAGGAGTAAGTGCTCCCTAGAGAGTAGAACTGGAGTGCCCCCAAAATCCAGGGCTCAGGTGGGAAACATACCTGAAGAGAACAGCAGTTCCCCAAGGGAGCTGCTCCTTGGCATTGTTCAGCCTCTCTGTGAGGGAATTTATCCTCACTAGCAAAGGTCCAGGCTGTCCCTGTGTTTGAGGTTGAGTCAGTTTAGCAATAGGGTCTGATCACCTCACTGAGGCAGAGGCTACAAACAGCCCTGCCTTCACAGTGTTGGGGTACAGAATGCAGGATAACCAGAAATCATGGCTATAGGAAGGGGAGACCAGAGGATTGGAGGTAAACATTTTGGGGGCTCTTGATCTTGGTTTCATTTTCATTTCACCTCTTTCCGTACTGTTAGCAGGTAAGGAAAATCAACATGTAGTCAACCATAGCAGAACTCAGTCATAAAAAAGGTCATAGTGGACTGAAGAAAAGGAAGTTTAAGGAGCCCATGGGTAGGTTGTGCACATTCTTGATAGCCCATCCACTGATATCCAGAAAGATATTTTGTACGTAGTCCACCTTCTGAAAAGAGCCACCGTCAATTGTAGCTTTTATTTCTGGGTACATTCATTGTTTACTATTATGATGAAAATATGTCTTGAAAATTGACATCTCAAAGACGAAAGGGTGTTTTTCTCCATATAGCCAATAAAAAGACTCCACAAAAAAAAAAAAGATACTGTGTTAATAAAATATAAAAGCCAACCACACATTTGTAAATAAATTTCCCAAAACATGTATTTACTTTTTGTGAATTACGTGATTAACTTAATAACCTCTTAAGACAAAATAAATATGATTAACTTGATTTAACTTGCTCTTTTAAAAAATCATGTTGCTTTATTGGAATACTATAAGCTTTTCAAAATGTAAATGAATGATTGACTTCTGACATTCCAAACCAGAATTTACAGGGATTAGTATTACTAGATTACAATGATTAATATTATTAGATTACCAGTCTAAAGTTTATAACCCTTTTAAAATGTGGCCTATTTTTGCATCTAAGTTTTGGTATCTCTCCCATTCTCCATAAATTTCCAAAGATAGAATTAACAATTAACCAAAACTTATATCAGAATGCTTTTAAGCATTTTGGCATTAAAAATGGCTAATCTGAGCTCAAGGTCCAAACTAATTTAAAGAAATTGCTTTTATTTTTAGAAGCTTCAAGAAGTATACTGAATCAGAACTCCAAATTCACATTAATTGCAACACCTATTTAGAAAAAAGCCTTTTATTGAGATTATATTAAAAAAAAAAAAAACTCTTTCAACTGAGTTATCAGACAAAAAAGGGGGAAAACATGGAAAAAGATGGGCTAAGGATCTGAACAGTATTTTTATAAAATAAATTGATTCCCAAACACATAGGAAACTTTGTCCTTATCAGTCATCAGGGAAGTGCAAATTACAACACATGGATACCTTCTAAAAATATTATAACTCTCAACTATTACAATAAAAAATGTCAGAAAATATATGGGGCAACCAAAAATATTATTGCTAAGAGATGAAATGGCATGGCCATAGTCAGCTTTTAGTCATTGTGGCCAGACTGCCTGACAAGAACAACAAAGAGGAGGAAAAGTTTATTTTGGGATCATGGTTTCAGAGGTTCTGTCCATGGTCAGATGACTCCATTGTTCTGTGCTTAAGATGAGGCAGAACATCATGGCAGAAGGTAGAGGAAAGCTATTCAGTTCATGGCAGCCAGGAAGCACAGCGAGAGAGACTGAGAAGCCAGGAACCAAGTAAAATCACTAGGGGCATGCCCCACTGGCCTACTTCCTCCAGCCATGGCCCACCTGCTTATGGTTATCACTGAGTAATTCATTCAAATTATTAATCCAACAAATGGATTAATCCCCGATTATGTCACAGTTCTCATCATCTAATCATTTCTTCTCTACATATTTCTGCACTGCTGTTTGAGGTCTTTGGAGGATACCTCAGATGCAAACCATAACATAAGTTAAAAGTACTTGCCACAAGAATGGTAAAATCCTCCTAGGTCTTACTATTCAAGATAATTGAAAATATGACCCTACAAAGACCTAAAATTGAAGTTTCATAGTGCATTATACATAATAGCACCAGACTGGAAAGGACCCCAAAGATCATCAACAAATGATAATATATAGCACACAATGTAACACTACTCATCGATAAAGAGAATAAATGGACACATGCAACATTCAAAAATATTGAAAGTATTATGCTATGTCAAAAAATCCATACAAAGAAGAATATATAAAGTATGTCTCCATCCTATGAAGTTTTAGATGAGGCAAAAGTACTGAAATTGAAAGCAGAGAGGCGTTTGCCAACAAATAGTTTGGAAGAGGGGATTTAGTGCAAAGGGCTACAAGAAAACGTTTTCAAGTGACAGAAATAGTCTATATTTCTATATCATGATTTTGTTGGTGGTAATTGACTGTAGTGTACATAGAAATGTATTTTCATAATTCATTGAATTATACACAAAACTTGCTGAATTTTAATTTCTATTAATTATACCTTGATGAAGGCAATTTCTTTTAAAAAGTAACAAAACAAATGTACTCTACAGGGAATTACATGGGAAGGACTGCTCACCCCCTAAGGTGAAGTGGCTGTAGTTCTTTGGCATCATGACTCTGTACAGGGTCTTCAACACATGAGTAGGGTCATGTGTTGTCACCTTCCTGGCTCAACTCTACTCCCATGTCCTTGAATGACAATGACACATGTAATATCATATTTATGATCAATCTGAAAAATTTGGAATTAGGTGACATGGAAAATATTTATGGAACTAATCTCTACTGTATTTTACTGATGAGTTTAAAGCAAAAGCTAAATTTTATTTTTCACATTATTCAAAGAGCCTACTGTATTTGCAAGACCCTGAGGAAGCAATATTCTACTTTTAGTTGCTATCAAATCCACACTTAATCTGATCATTTTATACTAAACCTGCTGACATTACCACTTCTTGCTGAAGAATATTCAGAGGACCTGCTAAATTATCCCTGTCTCCACCACTGCCCTAGTAGAATTCATATTTAGAGCTGTTACTTTAAGTTACAAGTTCCAGCCCTTTCTCATCTCAAAATCCTTCAGCTGTTGTGTGGGCCCAGGAAGGAAGTGCAGATGGGGTCATGACAAAGCCCCTTTTGGCCCTTTCTGGTCACATCCACCTAGGGACAGGGTAACATCTGGAGCTGTTCAGTTATTCAAGGCCCCCTCAGCACAACTCTATGGACAAGGAAGCAGTGGGAATCAGGACATTTTTTTATTGCCCTTTCACCTTTTGAATCTACAAAAAAGGTGTTTTAAAGTTGTTGATGCATAAGTTGAGAGCAATATTTTATCAGTGAATGCAAATGTTGACCATATTGTACAGCATGAAGTGTTTGAATACATATGTAAGTAAAGACTTCTAAGAGTGCTATATGTAAGAAGCTTCAATGCTAGGCTGAAACCTATACAATCTCCTCCACAAAAATAGCCCCATCTGAAATGTGTTTACATATATACACCTGGAAGGATATGTTTCCGTAACATATATGAGAATACATAAGCCATACTAATATGTATAACCTTAATATGAGGAAAAGCATTCTTGTACATATGTAGCTCTACTCAGAAGTCTAGAGTGCTTTATCATAACAAAAAGTCCAATACAATTTTATGGAATGTATATATAAAGATGCCTTTAAAATTTATGATATATATACTCCTCCAAATGAATATGTCAGGGACCACTGGCCCCTCCAATGTATGAAAGGCTGAAACAGTGATGGAAACACCATGGGAGAAAGGTTTTGTGGTTGGAAAGCCCTGAAGGCATGGCCTTTGTAGTGGAACTGGCCCAACAGGCATCATTGTCTCTGGAGACACAGCTTGGTTTTGCACACCTTTCCATAAAGATGAAACCCAATATTTGACTACTTTAGTCAGATATTGGTGGGATTAAGGTGGGTGGAGAAGGGAATATAACCTGAGTCCAACTTCAACTGATCTGTCAGGTTGCACTGATTGCAGTGTGAATGTGCATGAGTTAGAGGGCACCTGGCTGGAAGTTCAGTCCTGTCTGTTTAATCAGCAGGGACCAGAAACTCTGCTACACATCCCTGAGGAATCCATATCTGGATACTTCTCGATGGAGCAAGAACATCATTTGACTTGTACACCTGAAGATGCTGTTGATACAAGGTACCTGGTGAACCAAGAGCCTTTGAACTCTCCCAATTTTTTGAGAAGCCTAATAACAAAAAGTGCTTCAGAAAGCCCCTCTGGCCCAACATACTAATATCCATGGTTAAAGAGAGTGGTGGACTAGCTTATTCAAGTAGATTGATAGATTCTGTATCTAATTCAGGGAAGTCCCTACTGTGGGAGGGGTATGGACATATACGATATGATTGGGGGGTTAAACCACACATGCTCAAGGTGAGAACTGTGCATGGCACAAGGTCACAGTCCAGCCAGAAGACTTTGAATCAGGAGCCCTGGGGTGTTGGGGAATGTTTTTAGGATTATCAGTCTTACTTTTATGATCTCCTTCCCACAAATAGAACTACCTGATAAGCATTTACCTATATTCTCATGCAAAAATGTTTGTATGGAACATTTAGAAGTAGAGATAACTACATTAATATGTATATACACAAAATACACAACTACATTCAGGGACATATGTGACTCTACTTACCAGTCTGGGGTGCTTCATCATAGCAAGTGTAGGGAAAGTCATCACAACACTTTTAGGGACACAAACACATCTTTACAACAAAAAAGTTACACATAAAATTAATCTGACACATGGACAGATCTAAGTGTAAAATTAAATGCTTATATCAAAACACAAATATTTGACATGTGGGTATAATAAGAAAATATTCCTGGGAAGTACTGGACACATACTCCTACATTCACATGAAGAGCCAATGCACATTCCAGAGGGACTACTGGCAGCAATGGGAGGTCAAAACGCCCTGATATAGCTCTGCAATACAAGGTCTTTTAATGAAATTAGCCTGAGGGGCAGGATTCTCTCTGGGGATCTGGCTTTGCTTTCTATGTCTTTCTATCAGGGCAAAAAACCATCTTCCAACAAAAAAGATCATATGAAATATGGGGTGCCAAGCAGGTTATGGGGATCAGTCCTATACCAAGTTGAACATCAGCTGAGCGTGAGTGCTCAGATTTTACTGAAAGCTATAAGAATATTTGTGACTTGAGAAGACACCAGATTGGAACGTCAGCCCTGCTACAATGAAACTGCACTTTCGAGGGCATGGGACTCCACTGGCCTGGGCAAGGGCCCTAGTCCCTGGTTGATACACATACCTGTGCAAACCAGATCTGGCCACTTTCTGGTGCATGTAGAGAAATCAAACTAGGTAGCATGACAGAAGATTACATCTATGCAAGGCACGTGTATAACCAGGCACCTTTGGACTCACCCAAATTTCTAAGAAGCCTAAAAGCTGCTTCAACAACCCCTCTCATTATCTAACAATGTGACGGAACAATTTCATCAAGTCAGAGACAAACTGGTTGACTAGCCTATGTCAATAGATGTGATACAGTCAGGAACCACCAGAAGAACAAAGCCTAAGCCTTAATGCATAGTGCTTACTCACTCACTCGTCCTATTGACCTCAACAATTTTATCTTTTGTTTATTCTTGGAAAGTCATGATGAGGATAAAACAGTTGAGGAGTCACAGAAACAGCAAATTCCAAGGGACCTTAACTTGCTAATTGGTATGATTTCTGTTTTCCTCCTCCTCCCACCTGTGTGTTCTCTTAACAGGTATAACAACTCATTGCTACCACAAGGCAGAGAAGTTTATGTTAGGATGTGGCATTAACATGAGATGTAATATTCGGTGCCAAGGTGACCAGCTAACTAGCCCTCCCACAAGGTCAAAGTCCTCACCCAGGAAAAGAAAAACACATCTTTGAATTACCCTAAAACCTATTAACATTCCTAAACCTTGGCCCCCTTTTACATAAATAAAACTCTCTCTGTTCAGAGAACCAATTTGATGTTCCCTTGATCAGTGCTGTGTCTCCCTTCTGCTCAAGCAAGAGGACCCAGTACCAGTTTTGTTCCTGTTGCAGTTGTGCCTGTTTCTGATTCTTCTGATAAAAAAAAATCCACAGATTGAATAACAATGAACAAACATTGTACCCACTTCAGAATCTCAGTTTGTTGGCTGAGGATGTAGAGGCAGACATAATGTGGTTTGAGTGCATATCTGCTCATGCACAGGGCAACATGTAAGCATAGTCCCAGGCCTCAGTCCAGTCAGTGGCTTTGGAATAGAAACCCTGGGGGATTTGGACACCTCTCAAGCATCATCAATCTGAAGCTGAGACATTTATGGCCTCCTCCACCTCTGATAAATATATACCTATATTAATGAGCAAACATATTTATGGACCATGTTACTACATAGCAACACTATGCAAACACATAGCAACACTATGCAAACACATTCACGTACATATGTGGGTTCTACTCCCCATGCTAGGGTGCTTCATCAAAATCCATTAGAAACACTGCATGATATTGTATACATACTCAGATACAAGCAAACGGATCTTTGTAAACAATTAAATGTATTAACACAAAAATTCATGGATCTGTTAGTAAATATAACAACATACAATCATATACCAATACAAACCCTAAAATACAATTTTAGGGGTTTATCACGAGATTAATTTGAAGAAACCCATACATAATCTGATTTACATATACACTACAGCACAACAGAGCTGATCCTCCAGTCTGGTGGGCTGCTGGCAACCATGTGACTTGAATATGCCATGAAAGGCCCTTCACTAAGTCCCAGGATGCCTGTGCCTAATGGAAAACCAGAACACAATACCGTTTTGGCAGAAAGAGCCTAGGAACATCAAACAACCTGGGAAGTCAGCTTAGCTTTCCATACCTTTCCATCAGGGCAATAACCCAAATTCTGACCACAAAAGGTGGCCTGGTGTTGGGTTGTTCATTAGTGAATTGCAGAGTTCCTGTGCCACACCTTGAGTCCATCATGGAATGAAACAACTGCCTAGAGGCCAAGAGCAGGAGGGTGGGAAGGGTAGAAACCAGGGTGGGCTTTCTGCTAGGTGGCCCCTAGTGGTTGACAACAGAATTAGGACTGAAAGTATATCCTCCTTTCACACTGAAAATATGGCAAGGCATGAACTCAGATCCAAAACTTTCAGCATGACATGAGGGAACAGAGAGGCAGGGAAGAATGGGTCCAAGCCCAGATGCTTCACTGTAGTGCTGTGACTGGGTTTGGGCACGTGGCCTCTCCAGTTGTGTCTACCATTATGATTGGGGATAAGATCTTTTCCCGGAGTCCCAGACCAGGCACACACCTCCTGTCAAGGGAGGCCAGTTCTCCCACCCATCCCCCCATGAAATCAGATATTCCAGGACCCACAAAGGCTTCCTACTTCATGCTGGCCTCCAGAGCCAGGCTATGAAAAAGAAGCTACTGCCATCCCATGGATACCTCTGGGGACATCAGACAGCTGATTACAATGGACAACTTACACTGATCTACATAGTCACTGTTAGGGTCTGGACAGAGGCTGAGGGAAAGAAAGCAGCCCATGGTGCCAAGTTCATACTACTGCATGGAATCAGGTCACTGGCCCATTCCTCCTTCTCTGTACTTCACAGGAAGATGCCCAGGCATCAGCCTTTCCTGCAGTGGCTCTGATGGCATTACTTCTGGGACATTTATACTCCTATGGCCTGAGAATTTGTGTGTCCCAAGAATGTCCCCAGACTCCCAGAAGCCACAATGATCTGATGTCCACACAAGGACATAAGATGAACCCTCATCCTCCTCACCAGGAGCCAGGGCCAAGACACTGACAGAGACATCACTGGATGAAGTTGCTTTTCAGAAACATTTGGATACAGGACAGAGCCGAGTAAATCATGCAAAAAGAAAGCTACCAAATCAGAACACTGGCAGAGAACTTGAAGAGACTTCTCCAAAGAAGATGCACAAGTGGCCAGGAAGCATATGCAAAAGTACTCAAGATTCCTCACCCCTAGGAAAGGCAAACCAAAATTGCCACAAGGTGTCACTTTGTAGCTATCAGCATGGTCAGAATTTTAAAAATTAATGAGGGTTTGCAAAGACGTGGAGATACTGCAACCCATGTGCACTGTCTCTAGGAATGTAAAAAAAAGGGTACAGCCAATGTGGAAAACAGTAAGGAAATTCTTCATAAAAGGAAACATTTTACCTAGTAATGTCATTACTGAAAACAGGGAAGCAAACAGGTATTTTCACAGGAATGTTCATAACAACACTGTTCGTAAGAGCCAAAAGGTGGAAAACACCAAATGTCCATCAACAGATGAATGAGTAAATGCATGTTCTGTATCCAAAGGATTATCATTGACCCTTAAAATGGAATGACATCCTGGAACATGCTACAACACAGATGAACCTTGAAAATGTTATGTGAGTGAAAGCAGCCAGGCAGAAAGACCCATTTGCATGAAATATACAGACCTTGCAAATCCAGAGATGGAAGGGGGACTGTTGTATATCCAGTCCTGTGGAAGGCAGACTAATGGGCAGCAACCATGCTATGGGTAGAATGTCTTTTTGAAGTGATGCAAATAGAATCTTTGGAACAACATAGATGTGATGTCTGTGAACCACTGTGCGTGCATTTAAATGCACGTCACCGCATTTATTCACTGTAGAATGGTTAATTTATGTTACATCAATCTCACCTCCATAACAAAGAAATAAACTCTAAATATTTGCCATCTTATAGGCCCAACAATCCAGTGGAGGCCAACCTGGGGGAACAGGTGAACAGGTACAAAAGTTTGGAGTCCCCAGCAGTATGAAGGGCCCCCTGATGAGATTCCAATCCATGTAAGACAAAGGGACACAGTTCCCCAGCTTCCTCCAGGCAAACAGGCTAGGACGTGGAGTGGTTGAAGGGAAGCAACCACTCCTAGGGCCTGGAGGGCACAAGTGAACAGTACTTTGCCACTGAGGTAGGAAGGTGCTGCCCATCACCATATGTATTCTGCCTCCCCTACAGATACAGGTAAGGCTGGGGAAGCAAAGAAGATTGAAGAGTTTCTTGGTCAAGACTTGAAGACCCTGCTGGATGAGTGTCCTGCAAAGGTGACCTGTAGCTGCCCACTTGTGCTGGGCCACAAGCCAGACTGAACCTGTCATAGCATCCGTGAATCTTCCAATATCCCTATCAACCTGTTGACCTGTTTTCCCAGCTGAGGACGTGTCTGCAATGGGGTCTGCATCTCAGGAAGCAAGATGGGCAGGGTGGTGACCAGGACAGTAGAAACACCACATCTACCCAGCACCAACACCTAACTGGTGTCTTTATCTGCTGCACTACAAAAAAATGTTTGAGGAAGAAACTCAAGCTAGAGAGGAGCTATGAAATGACAGTACCTTTCTGCCTCCTTACATTCCCCTCCCTTATATTGCCTAGTGCCTCACAATGGACAACTCAGGGATCCATTCACTTCACAGCCTCCAGCCTTGAGGGAAAGAGGGGAGGAATACCTGAGCTGCCCCAGGGCATGTTACCTGCCTGGCTGCCCAGTGGCCCTTCCTACCCTAATCTCAACTGACACATGTGAAACGAGTTCCTTGCTTAGTATTTCCTTTACTTCTCACCTTCCTCTGGAAACTAACCACATGAAAGCCAAGAGGCCATGCTGCTGTCCACCCAAGAGCATCCTCAGCACTAGGAAATCCCTAGGCCTCACTAGCACTCCCACATTCCCACTGAAATGATTGTTACTATTATTGCTACATTAAGTCACTCACCCAGAAAAAAATACTGCATAAATGAGAAAGGATGGGGGCGGGGAGTGAGGGGAAAGAAAAAGATGACAATGACATAGACAGCCCAGGGGCCTGGAGATACAGATTTCACATCCAGCGATGGAGCTGGAAAGAGCCAGGACTAAGCCAAGTGCTTTTCTAGCACAAGAGCCCTTGTAGGAAGTGTCTTTCCCCACAGTTACCCACAGAAAGAAACTGAAGCTGGTGGAATGTAGCCACTTTTCAGAAGGGAAGAAAGTGTTAATGGCAGTGGGGAGGTGAGCTGCTTCTTCATCTCTCTGCCCTTGTATCCTGAGCACTCAATGGATGCTCTTTTCCCAGTCTACTGGGGAGGGGGGCTGTGCCTGGACATGGGGAGCTGTATACAACACGCTGAAGCCCAGCCTCCCCATCCCCACTCCCCTCTCCACAGCATAACAGTTCTGTCCAGTGTCCAGGCAGATGCTGGGTGCAGGGCTACATCCCAGGTGTCCTGGCCACAGGGCTGCCCCAACAGCAGCATAGAGACATCTTTCTGCCATGTATGTCTGCTCCTTCCCCAGTATGGCTCTGTGGCTCCCATCCCATGGGACCCCTAATATCTGACAAGCTATCAGTCCAACCTGAGAAACTCCACTGAGACCCAGAAGGGCGCTGCCTCAGGTGTATGAGGACAATATCACAAACATGTTCCCAGATCTGGGTCCTAAGGTTGCTTAGTGCCCACCAGTACCGGGTGGTCAGGCTTAGGGCCACTTCCTCTCCCAGGACCCTTCCTCAGCCCCATCACTTGTACCCACCAGCTATGGCCTAGAGAAGGGGCTTGTTGAAAGTCAGGGGACCAGGCTGGGGGAGTCCCTCAGTATTATCCATGGACTCCAGAGTCCAGAGGCTATGGGAGCACTACGGTTTCAATAGGAGTTATTCCCCAAAAAGCCCATTGTGAGAAAATGCAAGAAAGTTTAGAGGTGAAAGGATTAGGTTATGAGACCTGTATCTAATCAGTGCATTAACCCACTGATAAGGGTTAACTGTAGGCAAGCAGGGCATGGCTGGAGGAAGTGGGTCATTAGGGGGCACATCATAGAGGTTTATATTTTGTCCAAGCTGAGGAGCACTCTCTCTCTCTCTCTCTCTCTCTCTCTCTCTCTCACTCACTCTCCCCCTACCTGCTACCTGTTGCCATGTTCCGAGCTGCTTTCCTCTGCCACACCATAATGTTCTGCCCCACCTGCAGTCCTGAGCAAGGGACTCTGAAACTGTGAGCCACCAGATAAACTTTTCTTCCTCTAAAATTGTTCTTGTCAGGTCTTTAGTCATAGCAGTGAAAAAGCTGACTAAAACAGGGAGCCTCAGTTTCCTAAAGTATGAAAAGGTAAAATAAGTCTACGGCTTTCACAGAGTTGTTAGGAGAAATAAAATGAGTTAACAAAGCAAGTCGCATAAAGCACAAGGCCAGCAAGCTGTGAGCTCTCCATGACATGGCTACTGATGGTATCTGCCTTCCCAAGTTAAGAGAAGACCTAGAGGATTCTCTGTCAGGCTGCAGAGCAAGCAAAGGCACCAGGGGAAGCTGTAGCTACCAAGCCTCCCTGTCTCTTGGCACCATTTGAACAGATACCATAATATTTAATTAGTCTTCTCCTCCCTACCTAAAAGGCCAAGAGCTCCCCATTAAGTGAATTCTTCTGTTTTCTTCACACTACTAAGGAAACAATCATTTATTTAGCCCATCCCTAAAGCAATTCTGCAAAAACAAAGGCAAGTTAGCAATTGTGTTCAATAAACTTCCCCACTTGCTATCTGCTTGCAAGCCCCACCCTCAAGAGCCCATCAGTTGGCCCAGCCAGTGTGAGGGGTGCAGGCAGCTCCCGGAGACTCAGGAGAGGGACTCAGCGGCTGGGTTTGGGGTGATAGGGCGCGGCCTACGTGAGGCACAACAAGTCTTACCGCTGTTCCTGGTTACGAAAAAGGAAGGGGACAAAAGAGAAACAAAGTAGATGGAGTTGTACCTCCCTGTCCCCAGGTGTCCACTCTGTGGTAAAGGCAGAGGTGAATTCCCCAGGCCTCCTGCAGAGTGATGGCCTGGGAGCAAGGAGAGGGGCCCTGTCATGTCACTGGTAGCTGGTTCTTCGATGCTAGGAGCAGAAGGTCCTGGGGTCTGCCTACAGAGAGGCAGGTCCTTCCTTGCAGCTAGAGGTACCGAGCAAAACTGGCCAAGAAGCTGGATCAGGAAGAATAGGGGCAAGAGGTTGCTGAGGAGCTGTGAAAGGGCTGGGGTGGAATAAGCCTGGGACATGCATGGGGAGCCTCCAATGCCAGGACTCAGGTCTTCCTCCATGTAATGGGAAGAGCTATACTTGTACTGACCAATGAAAGGCCAGAAACTTCAAATCACTTCCAGAGGAACGTTCCCTTGCTATGCTACCCAGAGCTGATGGTCAGTGCCAAGTATATGAAGAGGTGAGTGGTAGTGTCCTTGTGTGTGTGTGTGAATGGGTAGAAAGGGTCTTAGGTCCCTGGGTGGAGGTGGTGTGTGAAGGAACCAGTCCACTCTGTCAGAGGACAGATGCATCAACAAGCCTTGTGAGCACATCTCTGTGAGAAAGGGGAGATTTGGTGTTGGTGGAGCCTGAGTGTGAGCCTGAGCATGAACTGGGAAAGGCCCCTCCTCTCTAAATACCCCGCCCACCTGCTCTACAACAGGTCCCCCGCCTCATCAGCAAAAGGGCATCCTAGTTCTAGCTGTTCCCCATGAGTGCTGCTTAGAGAGCCACATCCAGCAAGCCTCAGTGAGAGTGAGGCTCTGCAGCAACAGGGTTACTGATCCTGGAAAAGAGCCGCCAGTGGCCTCGCCAAAAGCCCCATGTGTCACCTCCTGAGTGTGAGGCTGCCTTTCCACTATCAGTGCCACTGATAGTGACTTCTTGGTAATTCGAGGGACTGGGGGTGGGAGAAAGGGGCTCATGTCCCTGGACTGGGAAAGTTGCCTGCAGTCATCCTACTCGGTGAGTCAGGGGTCCTAGCAGGAAGAACTACCTGAATTCCTGTCCCCACACCCTCATTGGGCAAGGCAGATAAGCACAGTCTGTAAAGGGGAATGGGGATATCTTCTGCAGGTGACCCAGAACAGGCTTCTGCCTCTCACCTGACCACATGTACCAATGCCAAGGCTCGGGGTTTGATCCCCATATAAGCAAATACCTGAGTACGCGTACCACTATTACAACACTACACCCAGAGAACACCATCTGCTTCTGTGCTTTTATCTGCCATGTACAGCCTCCTGCCTCTCTTCTGCCCTGCAACACAGTGACCCCAGAATCCAGGACTGAAGAGTCTTCTATGGTTTGAATCAGAATTGTCCCCCCCAAAGGCTCATGTGTTGAAGGCTTGGTCCTTAATGCAGCAATACTCAGAGGTGGGCTTTTGGGAAGTGAGTGGAACAAGAGGGCTCTGAGCTCATTGGTGAATTAATCCACTGAAGGATTCATAATTTGATGGATTATTGGGAAGTGGTTGTAATTAAAGGGGGTGGGGCCTAGCTGGAGGAAGTAGGTCATTGGGGGTGTGTCCCAGAAGAGTATTTCTTGTGTCTCTCTGTCCATCTATCTCCCTCTCCCCCTCTGCTTCCCAGCTGGCTATGAGCTGAGTAGTTTTCTCAAGCATACCCTTCCTTCATGATATTCTGCCTTGCCTCAGGCCCAAAGCAATGGAGCTGGCTGACCATGAATTGACACCTCTGAAATTGTAAGCTAAAACAAACTTTTTCTTCTGTAACTTGTTTGTGTCAGAAATCTGGCCAGAAGGAGGAAAAACTAATACAAATCTCCATCCCTATCCTTCCCCCCCCCCTTCCAAAGGATTGGGGACCATTTCTGGCTGCAGTATCTAGTAAGCTGGAGAGTTAGTCACTCAAGAGAATACTTGGGCAGTCTTGTGAACCAAACTCTGTGTGGCACCCAGGGCTAGAGGCAGCATGACAATGGCCTCTTCTGTCTCCAAAGGCTCCAAGAAGAGAAAGCATTTTGTAAGAACATGGGATGAGTGGCCTAAGCACTTGAGAAGGAGATCAAGTCCAGGCTGGTTTGAGGGCCACTAAAATGTAAAGATGCATTAGGGCTCAAAGGGGATTAAAAATCCTACAGCCCTGGGGTTCACTCTTGTTAGGGACTTAGGGTAAGAACTGGTAACCGGTTTTTCCCAGGCCCCACTTAATGCTGAAAATTTGCAGCATGCAGGGTTCCACAACACCCTGCCCTACTCCACCTCAGGCTGATCAAAAGCCTTAGGGAAAGGTTGGCCCTGAGCTGCTCAATGTCCCCAAAGTCACATCTGTGACTATTCCTGCCAAACAAACAATATAGTGAGCACTTAGGGAAATCGGCCCAGAAAACAGCCTTTTAGGTTTTTAAGATCAGATCTGTAAAAACGCACAAGAGGGAGGAAACAAAACAAAACAAAAACAATAAAAAACACCTTTTAGGAAAAAGCCTCACACCTCCTGGCAGGCTAGGGAAGCAGGCTGCAAGAGAATGCACAGACGTGGAAAGAGAAAAGAAAACCAGAACCAGCAGTTTTCTGCAGAACCCCAGGCACAGGTCGCAGGTTTTCTAGGGCTCCCTGCTCCTTCCACCTGGGCTGAGCGGAAATGAAGACCAGATCCTTTGGGCTGGCTCCATGACTGGAGACATGGCAAGCCTATGACAAGCGTGGCTGGGTTTGGGCTCTGGACACCCACTGGCCTTGCTACCTGCAGCTAGCGCCTCGCCTTAAGCTGCAAACAAAACTGCATCGCTGAAATCGTACCCCGCCCCCAGCCCACTCTGTGCAGGACGACAACCTTCTGCCCCGCTCCGGGGCGCATGGGCACCAAACTCACCTTGGAACCAGTGGGTTTTCTGCAGCAGTCGCAGCTGCGCCACGCCAGAAGAGTTCAGCGATAAGCCGGGTGGTCTGATGCACAGGAGACGGGGCGGACTCCGCCAGCCTGGCACTCCGAATTCGGACTCGCAGGCTCTGTCTGCGCCGCCTCATCTCCGGTAGCTCGCCTGAGATGAAGCGGTGCGGCTGCGCAGAAGGAGGGGACGGGCTCCGGGTACGTGCCCATTCAGCGCGCGCCTGGCGGTGGTTGGCGGGTGCCCGCGGCGCCCACAAGGCGATTGTTTGCAGCTCCCCTTGCCCAGCCTCTTTCTCACCTGAGGGGTCGCTAGCGTCACTCGGTTCCTTGCTGTTTTGCTGCCCATAGAAATCGGGGAAGCCAAAGAGGGGATGCGACGCTGGCTGAGAGACTGTGGGTGCGCCACAGTGGAAACAGAGAAAGTACCTTCTCTCCAGGCTAGGGCAGAGCGCGGAGCTCTCCCTCCACCATTTTCCAGATTCTTGCTGAGCGTGAGCAGTGGGAGCACCGCCCCTTCTGGGGCCCCAGGCAGGAGGTGGGGAAACCTGGACAGGACAAGTTGGGAGGCTAGGCTTCTGCGACAAGGCCAAGTAGCACTGGCAGAGAGGATGGGAGTCTGTAGGGCGATCATCCCCTCTATAGGGCTGGTCCAGCCAATGGGGACTTTGGGTACACCTTTCAAAGAGGTCCGGGGCTGGTGGCTTGATGTTGTGCATGGCGGGTGGGTGACCTTACTGGGTCTGTTAGGATGCAGGACTGACAGACTATGAGAAAGAATAACAGGGAGGAATAGGACCCCCCCAAAATGTAATTTTCCCCAAAGAACAACCCCCAAAATGGAAGTCTCTGGACATGTAATGGCATGTGGGGGACCCAGAGGTCTAAGACTCTGTGGGGAAAATCCACTGTTCTCTGCCCACATCTGGCTGCCTTTTGTGGTCTGGCCACCACCTAGGTGCAGAGGGAGAGAGGAATGGAAGCTCATGGAGCCAGCGTGCCCAGGATCATTGCTCCTCTTCTGCCTCAATGAACTCAGGATTGAATGAGCGATCTGCACATCACTCTGCACACAGGAAATCATGGTGAAGTCACACTCAAAGGCAGGAGAACAGAGGTCTAAAAGCAGCTTCTGATGGGGAAGGCTGCCAGGTGTTCTTTGCATGATGTCGTTTGTGGAGGTTGGTTCTGTGATTGCAGGAGTAGAGGTGTGGGGGCTGTTGGAGGCAGGAATGAAGGAGGGAGAAGCTACCCTTGCCTCCCCAATACGGACCACAGTATGGTGGGTATTGCATTACTGCCCTCAAACTTTCACCATCTTGGTGATATTTTTTGGAGTCTAGGAGTGTCAGTCATGTTGATCAGGAAGCAGAGAGTGGGCTGTGAGTGTTTTCCTGTCCTGTCACATAATAACAGGTGAGCATTATTTTAATAAAATGGACTATGTGAGCTTTGCTGATTTATAGGTCATCAGATAGTAAGTATTGTGAATAAAAGACCAATCACCCCATGAAATTTACCCTAGAGAATTTCCATGTGTTGTGTAATGCCGCATGGACCTCCCTGCTGGGTACCTGATTTTGGTCTCACAGCACCCTGTTGCTGCTGCTTCTGGTGAGAGTGTTAAAAATGCAGTTTCTCTACAGGTCAGAACACAGCATTTTTGCAGATTGGTAGGCAGGATGCAGATACCTCACAACTTTTTCGTATTCTATTAGGTAGAAAATGCCAGTCAGTGATACTTCCCCTCATTTTGCTTTGTAGACCTGCAAAGAATCATGCTCTTGCTGCCATAAATGATACTCTCAGAGTGCTGCCCTCCAACCTAGAGGAGCCGCTCTCAATCAATCAGAGAGTTCTCAACTCATGCAAGAGCCAAACCATCACTGTAGTCATGCAGTTATTCACAGAGAAAATTCCCAGGAAAGGCTGTCCCAGCAATGCCATATTCCCCTAGCTCTTGAGTCAGCAATTTGGGCAGCACTCAGCAAGGGTAGCTTGTCCCTGTCTAGTTCTGCCTTGCTTAGTGCTGGGTAGCATGATGGCTGAGGCTGAGGCTGAAATCTTCCGAAGCTCCCTCCTGTGGCTGTTAATGGAGACCCTTGCTGAAGCTGTTGGCCGGAACTTTGGAACAGGGCTGTACAGAAAGTTCTGGGCTTCCTTATCATATGGCAGCCAAAGGCAGGTCACCTTCTGGGACCTAGCCACAGAAGTCACTCCCATCCCTTTCTTCCATTCATTATGGCAATCACAAAGGCCTGACCCACATCAAGAAAAGAGGAAATATACTCTGTCTCTCAGCGGGGCTCGGTAGAGTCCTGGAAGAGCACTTGGGCAGAAATATTGCTGTGGCCATTTTTGGAAATTGTGATCTGCCTCATCATGGGCTAGAAGTCACCCCAGGGTGTCTGGATCAGAGGGCAGTTTCCCTTAAGAGTGAAGGACAGGGCTGGAGATGTGGCTCAGTGGTTAAGTGATGAACCCACCGTCAGTCTTAAGATTGGGAGCCAGCTCATGAAAAAGTTGTGAAAAGTTCATTTCTGTTTTACTATAAAATGCTAAGATTCCTACTTGGCCTAACTATATTTTGATGTTAAAAAAGAAAAAAATACTTGCTTGGAATTCCTGCCCATGCCTTGAACTCACCCATGCCTGGCCTTCCCTGACGAGATAACAACCCTCTCTGAAACCTCAAAGGTGCTTCATAAATTCTGAATTTACTCCCTACTTTGAAATATCACACCATGTAGATCATTAATTTGCTATCTGCCCTTGTATTACGTTTACAAGAACTCTGTTAGCTGTAAGTTCCCAAGACATTCCTCCTTTTTTTGTAACGTTCTGTGCTATAAAAACCTTGTCTTCCCAGAGGGCGGGCCTGATCTCTATCCCTTAGGAGAGACAGAAGCTGGCCAGCCTTCTTTATGTACACAATATAAGCTTGTTTTAATTTGATTTAAAATTAGAGTTGGTGGTCTTTTCTTTGCATCATGGATCAACATAAGCACCTCTGAGTTCAGTTCCTGGTACCAAAAATAAAAATAAAATTAAATAAATAAGAGTGAGGGACAAAGTCCAAAATACCTCCACCATCATGCTCTGAAGTGAGCATGAGGCCATATCCTATGGGACGTTCATGTCCTCTCTGGCCTGATTTTTATTAGTACAGAAAGACCATACGTGATTATGTGTTTAGCCTCCTCAGCAACAAGCCACCTTCAATGCAATAAATAACCTCACCACTGGGGTCTCCCTTGGGAAATTGTCACTGGTCAGCTTCCTCCAAGGGAAGTGGGACCTCAAATCGTGGGTCCTTGACTTATACCACTGAAAAGAGTTTCAGCACAAGTCAAAAGCAAGGTACACACAAAGATTTATGCAAAATCAGAAAAGCTATACACACCCCAAAGGCAGGGTGAAGATGTCCCTCGCATCTCAGAGAAGATGAGTGAGGCACCCAGGGTCGAACTCTCTAACTATATATATATGATTTTCCTGGGAAGAACAGTGCAGCTTCCCAGGCAACTTTTGTGAAAATCATATCCCATTTCAATCATTGGATATCTGAGGTTCAGATATTTCTTCTTAACTAGGCAGTCTAGACATTAATCAGTTGTGGCCATTTTCACATTTGAATCTGGTAAAATTTAAATTGAGTATGTTTTTGTCTTAATTGATCTAGTACAAGCAAACACCACAGCATTTGTTCATCCAACTAAAGAGTCAGGTGTGGCTGGTTGTACTCAGATCCAGGGCTCCATCTAGCAAGGGTCTCCTTTTCTCTCCTTCTGAGGAGAAAAAAACAACCTGTCTTAAAACAACCCACAGAATGAGAGAATTTTTCATGGCTAGGTCATTTCATAAACCTCATCACACTGTGCTGCAAGCCATAGTTCTGTGACAGTATGGTTGGCATAGGTGATGTCATTCTGGTCAAAGACATGTGGAGAGAGGTGGACACTCTGCCTGGCTCAGAGCAGCTCCTACCAGTCAGAACATTTGTTGTGTGAGTTGAGACATGTCTCGAGTGGCTTATCAAGCCTGGGCTTCTATGATTGTGTCACCTTATGCAAGTGACAGAACTGCATGAACTGGGTTTCTCTGGGCCCCCACAAGGGAGGAGCCAGTGGGGACAAGGACAAATATTCAGCACACAATGTATAATGGAGAATGTAGGACCTGGCATGAAGGGGTCCCCACCTTCCTTCTGCTGCCTAGTCTCTAGTGGGCCATTTGAGGATTGTGCCTTTCCTGTCACATGGGCAGTTCCTACTTTGCAGCAGTGTCCATTCAGGATGCAGGACCTTCCTCTGGTCCCATGAGCCAAGCACAGTGCTAGGCACACAGGTGGTGCTCTGCTGATATCTTAGGGTCACTGAGATATCAACAGAAAGTCCTGAGACCTTTCCCTGTCTCCTGCTGCCTCAGAACAGGCATTGACCAGTGGCCAATCAGGTATTGGGAGGACCTGTCACCTCAGTGCAGAGCAGGTCGTGGCTGAGTGCTCGACAGGGCTGCTGTAAGGACCCAAGCCAAGGCAGAGAGTGGGCCACTTTCCTGCATCTGAGTAGAGTTCACTTTGAATATCCATGCTTAGGATCAGAACCACTGGACATGAGCCTTAGAAAGGACTCCAGCCATCCTGATTCACTTGATTGCCTGAAGCCTGGCTGTGTGGAGCTTCTCAGAATGTGGGGGTCAGAGACTCCCTAGAGAATTTCCCATGCTGATCCAGCTCCCACATTTTTCTCCCAGGCAGACTTTTTCACCAATCCCAGTCTCTTCACGGAGAAATCTTCCCATTGTCTGAGCCCTTCCTCAGCTTCACCACATGAGCCCAGAGTCCCAGAGCTCGTTGAAGGATGGCGTCACTACAAGACGGGTTCAGCGTGGTGCCAGAATCACGCTGGTCAAGCAGTGGAATGCTGCAGGGCCCAGGGAAGCGAAACACCCAGCGTGGGACACGGGGTTGGGAGGTAAGCATGAGCTGGACACTCAGCTTGTAACTATCCCTTTTTCCACACTCCCCTGGTGTCCTTGTTCCTTCCTAACCAGCCCAGCCTGCAGGCATGTCCAAGTAAATGCATGTTTTTGCTTCTCCCGTCCTTCTTTCTTGCTCATCCTGGCAAACCCCAGACCTGGTGGGCTCAGCTGGACACCTCTTCTGTACTTACACAAGGCTGGGCGGAACAGAGACATGGCCTGCATTCAGGGCAGCCCCAGCTCAGTTCACAACACTCCATCACCCCATGACTGCACCATCCCAGAAAGGGAGGACACGCACCCCCTCTCTGGTTTATACTGACAGAGGTTCTTGGCTGGGCCAAGTAGTAGTCAGGTCCCTGATCCCTCCTCTCTGCCCCTCGGTGCACTTCAGTTCAAATCCAGATTGAGCAGTTCTCCAAATCTGATCAGGCACCTCAGCCTCTGCCATGCCCAGGTAACATCTCTGATCATCTAGGCCTATCTTCAGTGGAATCTTCTTTGATTGGTTGAAACATAATCTCCTCCTCTTAACTCACTTTCCATCTACTGTTCCTCACCCTGGTTTTTGATTCTCTGGTTTTCCTTGCTATATGCAGAGATTAGCCTAATCTCTTTTTCCCATGTGCAGTGGGATTGCACTGTAGTGGTCCCTGTTGCCTGAGGGTCCCTGTACCTGAGGCACCAATTGATCAGGCATAAAGTCTTTTGTGCCACTTAACCCCCTCAGACTGGAAAAGTCTATGTAAAGCAACATTAAGCGGGGGCAATTCTTGGTTTGGCGATCGCAATTCCAAGAACTTTGTATAGAAACGGCTAAAAGAAACGCGGGCTGCAGGGTTTGAAAACTATAATATAGAACATGCTCACAGGAGAAAGGGCAATTCGCAGACTTACAGGCTCAAACAGATTATGACTCAGATATATATGCTCAGATAAATGCAGCTGCCTTAGAGGCATGGAAAACTGTACAAGGACCTGGGGATCTACAAGGTAGCTTGTCAAAAGTGATTCAAGGACCTAATGAGCCGTATGCCGACTTTGCTGATCGACTTTTTGAGAACTGCAGGTAGTGTGTTTGCAGATGTTGACCAAGCTATGCCTTTAGTTGTTCAATTAGCTTATGAAAATGCAAATAAATGGTGCCAAGCAGCCATCAGGCCATGGAGAACTAAAAAGGATCTTTCCGTATATATACAACATGTAAAGATATAAATGGCGCCTTTGTCACAGGAAATGTGATTGCAGCCTCAATGAGAGGTGCTTCCTCTCGAAATTTCACAAAGGCTAAACGTAGACATTATAATCAATCAGGATATTCCACAATAAGCAATTCTCTACTTTCCCCAGGCCGCAGCCCCAGGTGTAAAAAGGGAAATCATTGGGCAATAAATGAAAATTGTCTAGACATGGGGGCACGGGGCCCAGTACCCCGGGGCCCACAAATGTACGGTTACATTGCAGAAGGAGTATCCTCAAGCATACACTCAGATGCTTCCCCGACACAATCCTACTACCCATCCACTCCCTCGCCAGAGGAACAAGAGGAAATGCAGGATTAGACCTCTGTTCCACCTGCCCGAATAGTGTTAACACCTGAAATGGGGGGTTCAACTGATTCCCACAGGAGTTCAGGGGGACCTCTTCCCTCAGGGACTGTAGGACTTATTATCGGGCGTAGTCCTAAAAGCTTATTAGGTTTGCAAGTGACCCCAGGTGTAATAAACTCAGACTACAAAGGGGAAATAAAAATAATGCTTAGCTCACCCCAAAGTGTAAGTTCTGTTAATCAAGGAGATAGAATTGCTCAGTTGCTTCTCCTTCCCAATTTACCATAATTCATTTAAAATGGGTATGCCTCAAGAAGGGAAACAATAGAGGATTTTGTTCCACTGACTCAAGTCCCATGGCTTGCTGGTTCGAGACTGTTCAAGGAGGCCTATGTGTAAAATAAAAATCCAAGGAATAGAAATGGAGGGATTAATAGATACTGGAGCTGACTCTTCCATTATTAATTTACGCCAATGGCCCAAGCACATGGCCTCTGCAAAAAGCTTCAACCAGTTTAAGAGGCTTGGGATATAATAAACCTCCCAGATAAAAAGTGCAGTAATTTTAAAATGGGAGGATGATGAAGGCCATAAAGGAACATTTCAGCCTTATGTTTTACCTAATCTATCTACCGGTTACTTTATGGGGAAGAGATATTTTGCAACAAATGGGAGTACACCTTGCAACCAAGCCTGCAGATGTTAAATGTGAAACCTACAGGGTAATCTTAACCATAAAAGAACTCATTATCAAAAAGTACAGAGTAATCTTAACCCTAAAAGTAATTCATTGTCATAAAGGCAAAAGATATTTTTTTTCGGGGCCACTGAGAAAATAATTTTGAAAATACCATGGCTTTCTGATAAGCCAAGTGTGGGTCCCTCAGTGGCCCCTATCTAAAGAGAAATTACAAGCGGCCCACCAATTGTTCAGGAACAATTAGAAGCAGGTCATATAGAACCTTCCACCTCTCCCTGGAATTCCCCCATATTTGTGATCAAGAAAAAAAAGTCAGGAAAATGGCGATTGTTACATGATCTTAGACAAATCAATAAAAACCATGCAAGTTATGGGGCCTACTCAACCTGGACTTCCTAGTCCCGTAGCTATTCCAAAAAATTTCCATCTTATTACTCTTGCATATAAAGGATTGCTTCTTTTTCTATGTTTTTAAATGTGTTTGGAATTGTTTCTCTACTTAACGTCATAGTCTTTCCTACACATTCCCCCATACTTTGGAATTTGAACAGCCTCCTCAGCATACCCTGTTCACTGATGGTGTCCTCTCACTGCATCTTGAGCTACCCTGGTAGATGTATCTTTTCCTTCAGAATACCAGCATGCTGTAGCTCCTTATCTGAAAACCCACACTCCTGGCACCCCATCCCACCCCTGCACTCCTGCACAATAAGCCTCTACTTTCCTATCAGAAAATTGTCTAGACATGGTTACCGACATGGGCTTCTTGTCTCCTAGCACTCCCTTGGTGTTGTTCAGGCTGCAGTCTCTAGGCCTGCACCTTCTGGGAGCACGGTCCCCTTCTGTCATCTCCACCTGCTTAGCGGCTGGTCACTTTGGGCTAACTCCTCCTCACTGGCTCTCCTTCATCTCATCCATGTACCTTCCTGGTCTCCAGTGCTAAGTATGAGTGGAAATAAAGGCTCTCCCCTGGCTCATTCTGCACCCATTCCTTAGATCCCTGCTTCACACCACTACTCAGCTTCTTTCCATTGAAGTTCCTTCTAAGCTCTTGAATTGATACTCAGCAGGCCTCTTCAGGTTAATGTATAGCCAACAAAACTCTTTATTGTCCCCTCCCTACCTCTACATTGTTTTTCACAATCTCTCAACTACACGTTTAGTGTAGTTTATGAAGGGCTGACTAAACTTTGAAGCCCTACATGGGTGCCTGTGCTACAAATCCAGACTGCCTCACAGTAGAGGGTTGTGTGTAAGTCTAGCCAATAACAAAATGTGCATTGTTAACCTTTTTTGTTGTGACAAGAGAGGTATGGTTTATTTAGGCTCCTGGTGTCAGATATGTCAGTTCATAGACAACTAACTCCATAGCTCTGGCCTGAGAGGGAGAGAGGGAGGGAGAGAGAAAGAAAGACTAAGAGGGAGATAGAAATATCTGTCCATGAGGGACAAAATACAAACCCCAAAGGCATGCTCCCAGTGACATACTTCTTCCAACCACACTCTACTTTCCTATAATTACCACCCAGTTAATCCATGTAGTGGATTAATCCAATGATCAGGCTAGATCTCTCACTGTCTAGTCATGTCACTGCTGAGCATTATTGCATCATCTCACACATGAGCCTTTGGGAGACACTTCATATCTAAACCACAACAACAGTAATAAAATAGACAAATTATAAAAATACATTGTAATACATTTTATGTGAATGCTCTCTCTCTCTCTCTCTCTCTCTCTCTCTCTCTCTCTCTCTCTCTCTGTCAATATCATATTATATTTTACTCACAGTTCTCATTACCCTTGGGTAACTAAATCCTCAGATAATGAAACATGAATGGGGGGAGGGGTTGGATACTACTGTATTGAGAGAGACAGAGACACAGAGAGAAAGAGAGAATACAGCAAGGGATAAATGACAATCATAATGGTAGCAAATTCAAAATGTTCAAAAGCCTGGTGACAACTTTAGTTTAATGATCGTATAACAGTGGATAGGTTGAAAATGAGCATCAGTTGTTTGTATTATTTATATGATGTCTCACAAGCAATCTAAGGTAAAGAAAATCAAAAGGAGATAGAATCAAGATGCAGAGGCAAAGTGGCAGAATAGCAGGATGGCAGAATGGCAGAAAGGAAGAAAGCCCTCGTCCAAGCTGTCAGCCTTATTTATATCAATAGGTTACATTAGGTCATGGGCATCAGTAGTACATAATGTTCATTTTGTCATTAGACAGGTTACAGAGTTAGCAACATTAGGCAGCTTATTTCTCAGTTACATACTATAGCTGCAATGTGCAATGTTAGGAGCTTTGTGTAGCTCTCAAGAAAGTCCATTATTTAAAGTTGCTGTTATGTGGACAGGTTCAGGTGCAGCAGAGCTTGGTGAAACATTGTGGTTGTCTAACAAGAGAGTTCCTTTAGTCCCAGGAGCTGAGTGCCTGAGATCAAGGTCCAGGCTGATAAGACTCTACTAGCACAGAGCCTCCTCATGGAGGGCATTGCCACAGCAGCTAGGCATTGCACATGTGTTAGTTATCTTACTAGTTCCTGGGAGAAACTACAAAATATTCCAAGTGTGGAAAACAGGGTGCCTCCAGAAGTTTACTCACCAGAGGAACGCTCTCCTGTACATTTCCACAGCCAGAATCTTACAGCATAATTAGAGACAAGCTTTCAAATGGGAAGTACTATGGGAAGAGACTAAAACTCATGAAACTTCTGTAATTGACTCAAATTATGTGGGAAGCTGGGAGGGGACATTCTGCCAGCCAGATTTCTCCTCCTGGGGTGGAGGCAGCACCTGTGGCTTGCCTTATTTCTCCTTGACCTTGCAGGGCCTGCAATGGGGTCAAGGACTGCTCTCAGGCCACAGTGAACTGATTCAGCCCCAGATCAGGTTAGCCCATGCCCCACAAAGCCTGGCTGCCTCCACCTGGTCCTACAGGTCTTTTGAGGCTTCCTTGTCTGCCCTGTGTCTCTGGGTAGAAAAGTGTGGGAAATACAGGGATCACAAACTTCACCAACCTGGAGGACACTAGGACTGTTGTGTTGGGGGTGGCATCCCACTTTCACTAGAGCCTGTGGGACAATCATGGACCTCCATGAGAAAGGGCAAACTGACTGCTTGGGACCTAAGTCTGTCAGTAATTAAAAGTATGGCATGTGCTTTTTCCTGATCTCCCTCCCTATTTCAGGGCCTATTGCCCATTATATGCATGCTGTGTGGTCCTCCTTGTCACCTCACTATATCTCAATCTTATCCCACCTCAGAAACCAGGTGCATCATTAAGCCAGATGACTTCCCATAAAGTCTCCGAGGTCTTCAAGGATAAATGAGACAAGAGAATGCAACTTAGGGGATTGCCATAAAGGGCAAAAGCAAACTTTATTTGTTACTTTCATGATTTGTGTTTTCTTTGCCCGACCTGTTCTCTTAGCAGCTACAGCTACTCATCTTTACCTCAAGACAAAAGGCTGCACAAAACCAAGAGGAAGAATATAAAGGTTCCAGGGCTCCAAGATGCCCCCTCATTCCTCAAGGAATTCACGGAAAGGAAGACACCTTTTGGAAATGTGCTCCAAACCATCAAAAATTCCTGGACTCTAGCCTGACCCTGCAATGCCTAGATAGGAATATAACCAGGGCTCTTTGTTGGAGCAGCCAACCAGATACATGGCAAGTCAGAGCTGCATCTCCCTTCTTGCTGAAGCACAAGTCCCTGTAAAACTTTCACTGTGTTAAAATTCCTCTAGGTCTACTTTCATTTCCATGATTTCTGGACCCAAGGACTGGACTCTGCTAACACCTAGACATTCCCTGAATTTCTCCTTCTCTCCTCCATTTGTTACCTTTCCCCTCTTCCCCTATGTGGTCCCTTCGAAAGGAGACTGCCTATTGTCTTTTTCTAGGCTTGTATGATATGCATTCTCTAGTGTGCTTGGGCATTCACTCTGCAAACAATTTTAGATGGAGTTTCTTAAGTGAAAGAGAGACTGAAGATGGTAAATTTAGTGATAAAGCTGATTATCACTCAGATATTCTCTATAACCTCCAAATTCCTCATAAAAAATATGCCTTCTTCATAAATCTCAAAAGGATTATTAGACGAGAAGGAAACCTAACAGTTCTAATGGTCCAGGTTAGAAGTAGTTTAATGCTGCATAGATGGTTTTGCTAATGATCCAATCACTCAACAGCTACAAAATACTCAAATCAAGATGGAAAACGACTACCTCAAAAATGAATATCATCATAAACATAAATAAGATTCCAAACATTTAAGTGTTTTGCATTTAACATACTAATTATTATGAATAGAAAGAATTTTAATGTGCTAACCTTTTATTTCATGTCTGTTATTCGGAGTTAAGACTATTTCTTGCATGCAAAATTGTACTAGTTTAAAATTTGTACAAGTCCAAATGGCCATTTCTGGAAACATCTAGAAGCTGTACTCCTAAGAGCTTGTAACTAAGTTATACCTCAAAGAGGGAAAACTGCCATATACCTGATTAGCCTGTTACCTAAGCAAACCATTGGTATTGTGACTATAATTTTCACTTCTAATTTTGTCTTTCTTTTTCTGATTGCTGTGAGCTGAAGGGAGATCTTAAAAAATGTTGTTTACTGATAAATGGAAAAAATGAATTGCTAATTAAAAAATCCAGAGTACAACATGGAGAAAACTTTGTGAGTGTTGTGTGTGTATGTGTGTGTGCATGTATGTTTTACTTGTGGTAGAAAGCATCACCATCTTATCATTGCTACTTGAATTTGAACAGTACTGTGTACTCCTAACTTTGAACTAAATTTCAGAAATGTTACAAAGTGAAGAAATATCTTTTTTTAGGTGAGAAGAAGTGTGGTAATGTGTCTGTCTTTACAATCTGAAATGTTCCAGATGAAACCATCCATAATGCAACTGATAGCTTTTCATCCTCAAGGAATGCCCTTCACCAAAAGCTATTACAGCTATGCTGGAATTACTGAAAGTAGGTGTGCAATAGTGAGTGGATACAGATTGATTTCAGGTACTTGCATGATCACGTTTCTCTCTGTAGTCATGTGGATGATTTGTGAAATATATTCTGAAATAGTTCATTAGAGTAACATTGTATTTCTAGATATGAGAAATGTGGGATGTAGGAAGTTTACACTTTGAAGAAATAAAAGTACTGAGAATAAAGAAATTGTTATACACAAATTATTACTACTGGAGATTTTCCCTCAGCAAAAGCATAAGCAAAGGTTTAGGTGGAATATAAAACCTAATTTTGTGAAATAGATTACACTTAAAGTTATGTTCTTCAAACTTGAACTAGCAAAGTGTGAACCAACAAGATTAAAAAGTACCATTAATAATGAAATAACTAAAATAATTTTATTAGCATAACAACACTTTTATGACTTTTATGAAATAGTTTATTAAAAAGTGGCACGTTTTGCTTCATTTTAATTATTTATGATATTTAATACAACATTTAAAAATGTGTTAGATAATCTCAAGTTTTAAATATGATAGCCACATAACAATTCCCAGAAAGACAGAGCCTTGCTTGATTTAGGTGAACATGTAGCATAAAATATCCACATCAAGAAATACATGCTTCAGGATATATATGTATATAGATAGATCCATGCATCCACACAAACACACACATACACACACATCCATATCTTCTATGACAATGCAGAATTCCCACTATTATCCCTATTGCTCTGATCTTATGGACAGATGGAAATTAGCAGATTTGAATGAATTAAAACAGTCCTAATTGAACCTGCCTTGTGGGTTTAAGCTTTGTGCACCAGCTCTAAGTACCTCTGGGCTATGGAGAAAGCATAGTGAGTGTCTGATCTGAGAGTTTTATCTTGTTGCTATTTTCCAAATTCCTCTGTGGGAGTTTGCTTGGAGATACTGGCTGCTGCTTTCAGTAGTTTCTTCTGGTTGTATTTCATGATTATACCCTGTGTGTTTGTATGTGCACATGTGTCTGCAAATAGACTTGGAAATATTATCAACCAGTGTACAGTTGTAAGTGCTGAAAGCTAAAATACTTTTTGAATTCAGTTCTACAAGTGATTTGTCTTGAAATTTCTGTTGTTAAACAAGTAACAAGTTCATATTAATGAAAGTAACAGAATTGATAGGAAAGAAAAATACCACAAAATTCCCACCATATTTAGCAATCATTTCCATATTCCTTTATTACTATCCAAACTATATCTGTTTTCCTGTGTATTTAATTATAATGTGAACACAGTCTTCTTCCTACTTTTTAAAAAAATATTTATTTATTTGCTTTTAGTTGTACACAATGCATTTTTACATGGTGCTGAGGATCGAACCCGGGCCGCACACGTGCTAGGCGAGTGCTCTACTGCTGAGCCACAATCCCAGCCCATTCTTCCTACTTTTTAACTTAATAATATTTGCCCAGCTATCTCACTCCTTGGTCTATACTCAAACCACTTAAAATCAGTATACTATAGTAATGCAGCCACATCAATGCTTATAGTAGTTCAATTCACAATAGCTAAACTGTGGAACCAACCTAGATGCCCTTCAATTGATGAATGGATAAAGAAACTGTGGTATATATACATAATGGAATATTACTCAGCATTGAAAAAAAATAAAATTATGGCATTTGCAGGTAAATGGATGGAGTTGGAGAATATCATACTAAGTGAAGTAAACCAATCCCAAAAACCAAAGGCCAAATGTTCTCCCTGATAAATGGATGGCGATCCATAATGGGGGGGGGGCACGTGGGAAAAGTGGAGGAACTTTGTGCAATGTGGAGGGAAGGGTGGGGAGGGGGTAGGAAAGATGGTGAAATGAGATGGACATGTATAACTGCACATATGGTGCAATGTTACATCATGTACAACCAGAGAAATGAAAAATTATGCTGCAGCTATGTACAATGAATCAAAATGCATTCTGCTGTCATATATACAAAAATAAATTGGATTGTGTGTGTGTGTGTGTGTGTGTGTGTGTGTGTGTGTGTACCAGCTATTGAACTCCGGATACTCAACCACTGAGCCACACCCCACCCCTATTTTGTATTTGATTTAGAGACAGTGTCACACTGAGTTGCTTTGCACCTCACTTTTGCTGAGGCTGTCTTTGAACTTGTGATCCTCCTGCTTCAGCCCTCCAAACTGCTAGGATTACAAGCGTGCACCCACACACCCACTAAAAATTTGTTTTCCTATGATTATTTTCTGCAAGTTATAAATATGTCAAGATAATTTTAGATATCTTAAAATCAGTACACTAATGAAGATGTGTAATTTTCCCCCATCATATGCCATCGCAGAGCAATGGAGCTTTTACAAAAATTCGTTTCTCTTAGTTTTTTTTTAATCTTGTATGAAGAATATTTTATAAGCAAAAGTGATAAGAACCTGAGTGAAAATATGGCTTTAAATATAACTGTCTATTTCTGGAGCTCAAACTTAGGATTGAATGAAAATAACAGAAGAATTTTGTTTCTTTCTGAAGGTAAACACTGAAAAATTAAAAAACACTTTGTTTCAATTTAGGATCTCTCCAATGATTAGGAGAGAAACCACATGGTATAAAATAAATATTTTAGTACTTACAGATTGGGGTCAAGCATGTGAAAGAGAGAAAGAAAAAGAAAGAGAGCAAGAAAGCCCTGTGTCAACGCCTTTATTGGGTTCAAGGTATTATCCAAAATGTATCCTGTGGGGAGTTTTTTGTTGTTGTTGTTTTGTTTTGTTTTTGGGAGACATCAAAAAAGGTTTATTCAATGTTAAAAATAAAAAAAAGAAAGAAATAGCTCTTTTACCAAACATTGTGCAGGGTCAAATTATGATACTGAAAACAGTTGAAGATATTGGTTGAGTAGAGCTAATCGGAGGAGAAACAGGCTTGTTACCAAGAGAGAAGGGATGGAAAGATCCTGAATTCACAATGGCATTGTTGAACCTCTTCATCAACGAGCCCTAAAATCGCCCTATTTGGGGATTTTTTTAAATGTAACAATGTTTTTTTTTTTTTTTTTTTTTTGTCTAATCTATTACTTTTGCACCAAAACAAATCTAACTTATTTAAAATATTTTTGTATAGTCTGGATTTGTTTATGGTAGGAATGTATCTTTTTACATCTCTACCTAGTTATCTAAAGGATACCTCAAATTCACCTTTGAACTTTGCCCCCAAATATACTCTGTTCACTGGCTTCTCCATCTCAACTGACAGAAATTCTACTTTTTTGACTCAGACTAAATACCTTAGACACAGTCTTTTGCTCTCTCTATGAAAAATACATATAAAATTTACATCTCAACTATTTTAAGTGTACCAAGCAGTAGTGTTACATATATTTATGTTGTTTTGCAACCAATCTCCAGAACTTTTCCATCTTATAAAACTCTAACTCTATATCAAACAACTCCCCATTCATCTCTCTTCTGCAACCCATGCTAACCACTTTTAACTTATATGAATTTGGGCTCAGTGGAGAGAGTCAAACAGTTGTATCTTGCTGTCCCACAGGGAGGTGTTCACCAAGAGGTGGTTGTGAGTCGGATGTCTGGATGGACCACATTGAGGAACTAGGAACTATGTCAAGGGTGAATGATCCCTGCTTCTAACATGAAAAGTTAAACATATTTAAAAATAGATGTAGAGACAACAAAAAATAAAAGAATGATCCAGACTCAGTGGCCTATGCCTATAATTCCACTACTCAGGAGGCTGAGGTAGGAGTATCGCAAGATCAATGGTAGCCTGGGCAATTTAGTGCAACCCAGTAGCAAAATAAAAAATTAAATTTTGGGAAATTTGGGAACGTAGCTCAGTAGTAAAGCATTTGCCTAGCATATATGTGACCCTGAGTTCAGTCCAGTCCACAGTACTGAATATATATATATATATATATATATATATATATATATATAATATATATATATATGAATTCACCACAAACTTTAATTAGCAATGCAATTTTTAAATATATATATATATATATATATATATATTATATAGAATTCACCACAAACTTTAATTAGCAATGCAATTTTTAAAGCACACAATTACCAAAGACAGGTGCTTCTAGTTACCATAGTGGACAGCAAAGGGGAAGGAATGAATACAATGTAATGACTCCTATAGATTCCTGGAATTGACTAGTCAATCATGGTGTTTCTAGAAGCCAAATAGATGGGAAACCCACCAAATTCTTACTTCTATAAACAGAAAAAGTTCAGAGCGAATGTACAAAAGTCTTCCTTAGATCATATCAGCAGAGAATCACAGGTCCTCAACCAACTCCCAGGTTTGAGTTAGTTTACAGACCCAGAACCTTTGAATGAAGGGGAGGCCAGGTCCCCTTGAGAAGGACCCTAGTACAATACCGAAAAGCTTTACTGATAATCTTTCTCCCATCCTTCCCAAAGGGACCTAAGGCCTTTTACCAGGATAACATTGTGGAAAGGGCAATGCTTTGACCCTTCAGGGAATAAGAGACATAGGCTCTGAATTGACATTGATTCCAGGAGATCCAAAATCTCATTGTGGCCCTACAGCAAAAGTGGGGTCTTTGGAGGTCATGTGATGAGTTTTGGTTAAAGTCCAACTCACAGTGGGTCCAGTGGCTCCCCTGAGCTCATCCTGTGGTTATTTTCCCTGTCCTGGAATATATACTTAGAGATGGATATACTTAACACTTGGCAAAACACTCACAGGAGTATGGAGAGCCACTTGGGCATCCTGACTACCCCTTGAGGCTGTGGTCTGAGGACACCTATTGTGTTTCCTAGGTCTAGGCAGCCTGCATCAGACCATCCCCAGGAGTTCCAGGGAGCATCTGGAGTGCTGGAAAGGTAGTAGAAGGAAAGAGGGGCTGGGCCTTCTCATTTGCTGGAGGAGAAGGCAGCTAATCCAGGGATAAAATAGGCTTCCATTCTTCAGTCCCTGGTCATGTGATGAAGTTCATGTTGTAGGACTCACCCTCTTCTCCAACCCTTCATCTGGCTGGCTGGCTATACAGCACAATTCTGGGAACCAGAGGCATCTTTGCTATCCTCTGTAGACATTCATCACTAACCATGGTGGTTGGCTCCAATATCCTATCTCTCACCTGCAAGGACTCCTTGACTCTCCTGATACTTCTGCATGCCCCCACCAGGCATACACCCACCTGGACCAGTCCTCTGCAGCTCTACCAAGCTATAGCTGATGTGACAGTAATGCTGGGTCTCACAGATGGGAAAGTGGGGAGGGAGTGATGGAGCCCAGAGGAAGGAACCATTTAGTCCAATACTGGATGCCAATAAAAGCAAGGGAGAGAGACCAGGCCAGAGCTTCTCCTTGTACATGTTCATATCCTCAAACAGACTTGCTGGCACTGGAACTGGAAAGTTCCAAGTCAATATGTTGCTCTTGATAGTGGTCTAGGCCATGGCTTGGGTTGCATTACCTTTCTGAGACAAATGACTGGTCTTGCTCAAACCACTGTTCAATAAATGGTCGTGGTACAGAACTTCAACTTCCTATAACTGTGGGCTGTGTCTGAATAGTGGTTTTGGTTCAAAGGGTGCTGGGGATCAAACCCAGGCCTTTCTCATGCTAAGTACGTGCTCTAAGATGTACCTGCAGTTTTCACCTTTTTTTTTTTTTTTTTTTTGGTACCGGGGATTGAACTCAGCGGCACTGGGCCACTGGGCCACATCCCCAGCCTTTTTTTTTTTTTTTTTTTGTATTTTATTAGAGACAGGGTCTCACTGAGTTGCTAAGTGCCTCGACATTGCTGAGGCTGGCTTTGAACTCGCGATCCTCCTGACTCAGTCTCCCAAAGTGCTGGGATTACAGGCGTGCGCCACCGCGCCCAGCTTTTCACCTTTTTTTTTTTGGACACAAGGTTTTGGTATGTTACTAGGCAGGTAGGCTTCTCAGGAATTAAGTATGAGGTGTTGACTCTGTGCCAGGCACAAAGCAGTGGGGATGACAGCAGTGAACACAGCTGTCCATGGACACCTGGCACATTGGCAGATCACAATCTGGGGCAACTGAGTGATGGAGGAGTACAGGGAGACACACCTGCAGGTGAAGCAGAGAGAACCTCTCTGAATAGGTGCCAGTGGACAGAAACTTGAGTGATTTGTTTTCTGAGTAGGAGACCTGAAGTGGGGATAATGAGTTTCATAGGACTGAGGACCGCAGAAACTGTCCCATGGTGACTGGGAGCAGGGTCCTGGGGAGAGGGGAGAAGAGGGCAGTGAGATGGCAGGTAAAACTATACAGTGCTCTTCAGGTCAGAGGGAGGGCTTCCTGAAGCCTGGCATGTTCTGCACAGGGCAGTGAAAGATGCAGTTTCCATATCTAAGAAGCTTCCCCTGGCTTCTAGCAGGAGGCTAGCGTCAAGGGCCCCAGCTGGGATCCACCCCAAGAGACCCCTGCCAGCATGCAGGGTTCAGCAGTGGTGGAATAAAAGAAACAAACCAGGTTTAGGACATGGTCTGAGGGTAATGTTTTAGTTAGCTTTTGGTAACTGTGACCAAAATACCCAACAAGAACAACTTAGAAAAGAGAAAGTGTATTTGGGGCTCAGTTTGAGAACTTAGTCCGTTGGTGGCCATTTCCATTGCTCTGGGCCCAAGGTGAGGCAGCACATCTTGAGGAAAGGGCCCAGCATAGGAACCCTGCTCAGCTCACGGTGGGAACAAAAGGCAGAGAAAGGGGAAGGAGGCCTCAGGACGAATTACCCCTCCAGGGCATGCCCACAGTAATACACCTCCAGCCACACCCCACCTGCCTACAGTTATCACCCAGTCCATTGGATGGACTGATCAGGTTACATCTCTCTCCTTCAACCATTTTATCTCCAAACATTACTGCATTAACAGGAGCTGCTGGGGATACCTCATATCCAAACCACAACAGGTAGAGATGGCAATATTGGAGGATGAGTGTGTGTGTGTGTGTGTGTGTGTGTGTGTGTGTGTGAGAGAGAGAGAGAGAGAGAGAGAGAGAGAGAGAGAAAGAGAAAGAGAGAGAGAGAGAGATTGCCAGAGGTGAGGACAGGAGGGACAAGGAGCCATGAATTCAGAACGGCTGACTTGTAGCCTGAAACGAGTGCAGGAGGCACTGATTGTACCTGCGTGCGGCATAAAAGAAGAATCCAAAGACTCTGGGCTGAGGAGCAGTGAGTAGTGTTTGGTAAGAAACTGTAAGGAAAGTTATGTGGGTAGGAAGTCAGGAGGATGGGTGTAGGAATATGGAGGTGAGGACAAGCTGAGAAGGCTCAGATAGCTCCAGCAAAGGGATGGGAGCCTCTGAGTGGCTTCCTGTCTAGGACTGACTCGCCTTAAAGAGCCTCCCTGGGGGCCGGGCGCTGTGGCGCACGCCTGTAATCCCAGCACTTTGGGAGGCTGACGCAGGGGGATCGCGAGTTCAAAGCCAGCCTCAGCAATGGTGAGGCACTTAGCAACTCAGTGAGACCCTGTCCCCAAATAAAATACAAAAAAGGGCTGGGGATATGGCCCAGTGGTCGAGTGCCCCTGATTTCAATCCCCGGTACCACAAACAAAAACAAAAACAAAACAAAACCAAAAAAAAAAGAGCCTCCCTGGCAGCAGACATGCAGAACACTGAACATTTGCTGGTGTGAAGCCCCTGCCTATGGGGACTTTGCTGCCCTCCCGTGACCCCAAATGTAGACTTTCTGGCCTGAATCTGGTCTTAGTGGCCCCACCAGGTGGTGACTTCTCAATTCATCTCCTCCCTTGCAGAGTGTCACATTGTCAGCTCAAGGAGCACAAGCCCAATACATTCTGCACAGTGTCACACATGCCATATTGAGACACTGCTGCCACCCCCCGAGTCCCTGCCACCTCCTCTACAAAACAAAAGTGTCACACTTCACCACTCGTCTCCAATGAGGGGTACCAGGGATGTGCTTTGGCCCCTGAACAGTGAGCTCAAGTTGTGTGTCATTTCCAATGACACTGTGCTGTCCCCTATGATATCCCCTTTTCTTCATTCCACATTTACTGAGTACCTGCTCTGAGCCATTGGTTGTGGTAGCACAGATGTTGTCGAAGCCAAAACTCCCTCTCCAAAAACATGCTTTCTTATCCAGACTGATGAAGGAGTTTGACAAAAATCAAAGGATGCAGAGATCTACTGCAGCACAGAGGTCCCAGGCATGGCCATGGGAGTCAGAACTGTCTTTACTTACAAACTGTGTGACCTAGAGCAAGTTGTTTAACCTCTCTGTGCTTTAGTATAATGGGGAATGACAACTGTGCACAGAATAGAGTTACTGGGAAAATAGATGAGTTAATTGTTGTAGTTTGAACCTGGAATGCTCCCCAAGACCTCTATTCTAAAGACTTGATCCCCAGTCTGTGGCCCTTTTGGGAGGTGATGGAACCTTTATGAGGTAGGACCTAGTGGGAGTAAGTTAGATACCCCAGACCCTTCCCATTTCTCCTTCTCTTTCTTGCTTCAAGGAGCAAGACGGGCCTCCTCCTCCCACAAATTTCTGCCATGATATACTATGCCAACACAGACTCAGAGCATTAGGACCAAAAGATCATGGGCTGACACCACAGGCACTGTGAGTGAAAATACACCTTTCCTCTTTTAAGTTGGTTATCTCCAGCATTTCATCACAGGAATGTAAAAGTAACACATCAAAGCCCTCTGAGGGCATGGCTTGAAGAACAGGCCAGGGCCAGGGGAGCCAAATCAAAGTGATGCCACAGTGACCTGGAAAAGGCATCAGCTTCAGCTGGAAGAGCTGGAAGTCCTCCAGGAGGGGCCTCCTTGAGAGGGTGGCCTCAAACCTGCAGCCAGGAAGAAAACTCCTAGTAGAGGGAATAGGCCCTGCAGAAGTCTCACCTGACATGTCACAAACTGAAGGTCCAGAAAGTTAGCTCCAGGGTGCTCAAAAAACCCCAAGTGTGCTGGGATTTTTAACCCCACAAAGCCACTAAAAATTTACCTTGTCCCCCACCCTATCACTGTTGCTGAAAATCAGCTCGAAGACTCTGTTCCCTACAATTTTTCTACATATACCCCAGTTACTCTACCTTTTCCCACTGTGCCTTGTAGGTACCCAGCACCACAGGTGCCAACTGTGACAATGACCCCATCTGCACCAGACCTGCTTCTGCATTCTGGGCCCTGGAATCTCCTTGAAATGCTTTGGCAGTTTGTCCATAGCCTGGGATCCCACAGGTCCACACTTGCTGTCTACTTCTGGGTCTGGCATTTGCTGCCTCCTCTACGTCTGACTGAGTCAACTTCTATTGGCACCTGATGCTGATTCTGCCTCGAATGTGTCAAGGGAGTCCAGACTGTACCAGTCATTTCCCTCCGTGCATCTCTTGTAATCATTTGGCTGAGATATTTCAGCTGCAATAGCGAGCTACGGAAGGCTCTGCGTAAGATCAAGTGTGACATTGTGAAATGTACTCAAAGGACACCCACTGGCTGGAGTGCAAGGCTGAGTGCTCCCGTCACTCTTTTACTGGCAGTGTTCTGCAGGTTCAAGAAGGGGATGCTCCAGGCATTTCTAGTGGTTGGAACTTCCCAGGAGAAGTGGAAGTGTCTGGCTGCTGGCACCAACAGCACCTAGTGTTGGCCTGTGGGTCTCTACTCCACCTGTGAGCTGCATCCTGTGTGATGCAGACGTCTGACTTCAGTCCCAGCACCAGGCTGGTCAGAGCCCATAGGCAGTGACTCAGAGAAAGGTGTGGGGGTCAGGAGGAGCTCATAAGGGGAGGAGAAGCATGTTTTCTGCTAGAGTTGACCTGAGAGTGATACTGGGCCTAAGAGACTGGTGGTTACCCTGCCCAGGTCACAGGGTTATCTGGGTGGGACAGGGCCATAGCTGGAAATGACACCTGTGAAACTAACTGGTGCATGAACCAGTGAAGCCAACTTTCTTAAACCTGTTTGATGGGGTTCACGTCATTTTCAATGGACAAGGCCCTCATCAATAGAGATCCCCACGAAGCCACTAAAAATTTATTTTGTCCCCCACCCTATCATTGTTGCTGAAAATCAGCTCCAAGACTCTATTCCATACAGTTTTTCTCTGCATACCACAATTATTCTACCTTTTCCTAGCTGTGCCCTGTGAACCTTGTGTGCCCCGGGGCGGGGTGGGGAGTGGTTTCCTATGTGTTCAGAAGGTTGAACCCACCTGGTGTGTGTGTGTGTGTGTGTGTGTGTGTGTGTGTGTTCAGCTCAGGCTGCAGGAATGAGGAGGGACTCAGCAAGTCTGACATTCAGAGAACGCTGTACATCTGGAAGTACCTTACAACAACTGCACAATCCAGGCTGCAATTCCTCCAAGGTCCTTCAGGGACCATGGCCACCTTCTATCTTGCTCAGATTCAGGCATGAGCTTACTGCCTTCTGAGAAAACTTACTTTATCTAGCTGATGTACACATTCTCCTCTCCGATAGTGGGGGCACAGCCGATTGTGGCTGCTGGAGTCTTCCTTGCACTTAACATATAGAAGGTGAGAGAAAACCTCCCAGGCACGGCTGGTAGGCCATATGGGACATTTCTGAGCACAGTATTCCTCTCTGATAGCTCAGCATCAGGTCTCCAGAACTAGGACTGGGCTAGGGACCACAGTGGCTCTGGTGGCAGTGAAAGATCCAGGCAGGAGTGGTCCCTGACTATGGAAATGGGAACTTGACCTCCAAAGACGCAGCCTGAAGTGTTCCTGAGAGAGCTGCCTTTAAACTGTCAGCACTACAAGCCACAGCAAAGGGCACCGCATGCCCCCAGGCTGGTCCTGTGGCCTCAAGCTTCTGTTCCATCTCTCTGAGCTCTGGCTCCTTCTATCTCTATTTCCTAGGATTCTGTGAGTGCTCAATATAATAATGGACATAAAGTGTTAGCACAGGACTTTACTTCACACGGGCTGCACGGGTAGCTCTTTTTTTTTTTAATATTTTTATTTATTTGCTTTTAGTCGTACACAATGTGTTTTATTCAATGCGTTTTATTTGTACATGGTGCTGAGGATCGAACCCGGGTCGCCCACTTGCTAGGCGAGCGCTCTACCGCTGAGCCACAATCCCAGCCCCCGGGGTAGCTCTTTTGTCATTGTTATTTTTATTGAGCACAACAAACTTGAACAGCACAAGGGCAGAGAGTGGGCAGATCAGGAGCACAGCTCCAGTTGTATTGCTTCCTGAGAGACAAGACCCAGTAACCTGGGAGCCCTGCTTTCCTCAAGTTACAGTGCGTACTGGAGGGGGAAACGTCAGTACATCTCAGCCTTGCTTCAGGGCGCTCTGCATTATGCCTGCAATAGCTCCAGTGGGCAGGATGGCCTCCCAGAGCTGGCGGGCCCAGGGGCTGGGTGGAGGAGAGGCCTGGCACAAATTTGAGAGCTGCCTCCAAGGGCTGAACCCTGGAATGGATGGAACTCAATAGTGCCCATCAATAGCTCCTAGCCCAAGGAGTAGTACCAAATCATGCTGTCACACCAAGTGGTCGCTGATGTCCAGAGTCCACCTTCTTCAGCGGGTACCAGTTTGATCATGAGGTGGCTCAGTGGCTGAGGATCCTCCACAAGAGATAGGAGAGGCCAGTCCTACATCATTTGTGACAAGGTCATCAGGGCCCCGTGTCAAAAGTAAGGAGGAAGGCAATGACAGAGAGAAACACACACAGTGAGGGGTGCATTGGGAAGGATAGTGCAAACTTGGGGAATTTTAATGCCTTCCCTGTGCAAGGAGGTGTGGGTTCCTCCCAGGCACCTGGAGGGGTCGTGACCACTCAACCTAGATTCCTGTGGTGTGAGCATTTCAGGACCACTGCTCTAGGCCTCCAGGGACTCTCACAAGTGGGGTCTTCATCTCCTACACTGTAGATTTAAAGAGGATATGTGTGTTCAGGATCCTGATTTGAAATGCATGTGTGTTGTTGTTTTAATCACCAAATCTTTTGTTAAGCTAGTTTTCAGTTGTACCTCCTATTTATTATGCTGATATTAGAAGTAGCAATCATCCAGCCACAGAGAGAGCTAAAGTAATCAACCAGAACTATAGAAGTCATGACATATTCCTTTGAAAACAAAGGAAGTTCCTAAGAAAAGCCATGTTGGTTTTCCTGTACTAGATACAGGTTGGAGGGAGATAAATATTTGCCAAATGGAAAAAACATGCTAGTTAGGAAAGACAAACTGTTTTTCAGCTTCTCAAAAGCCATGGAAAGTAGAAACCAAAACTAACAGGGAAATTTAAAAAATACCTTTGAAGTCTCACTTTTTGGTAGTCCCACAGAGGGGTTGAAATTTGATTCAAAACATATCAATACTTTTTAAGCCTTCATATTTAGAAATGGTTAACTTTTTCAGTTGATTTTTCTGCTAATGGAGAAAGCTGCTAGTAATTTTACCCCTGCCTAAAGAAAACAGATCATTTCATTTGTGAGCAAATACTCATTGCCTTGAAAAACAGCACTATAATAGCCTATTAATCTTAGAATAACATTTATCCCTTTCAAACTATGCAACATTTTAAATAAGAGTGAGAATTCAACTAAAGATAGTTGATTATATTGCAATCAGATGGCATTCATAGACTGAACTGGAGCATATAAAATTAAACTTTGTTAGTTTAAAGACCTTTTCATGCTAACAGAAAAAATATAATTTAATTACCCTTCTAAAATGGTGTATATTATTATTCTTGTATAATACTGGAAAGACTGCCTAATTTTTGGAAAAAAGATTGAAATTTTTTATAATTGTTTTGTATAAAATTTTAATATTTTTGTCAAATTTTTAGGTATTTAATTTGTAAAATGCTGTGCTTTGTACTGGCATACAGAAAATAGGGTATTGATTTGAAACTTTTTGAAGCCAAGTGATCAGGTACTTTTGAATAAAAGTCAATTGATCTATAAAATGAATTAAGTTTCATCCTACATGCAGAAGCTACCTGTACATACTGTTTCATACTTGCTCTTTTAAGTTACTTTCAGAAAGCAGATATTCAACCTTGATGAGTGCTACATCTCATAGGCTAGTGGAAAAGATGTGAATTTAGTGTTTGAGTCGGAGTCTATTCTGGAAAATTCCTCTAAAAAGTGAGTTTAAAACTGCTATGGAGGGCTGGGGTTGTGGCTCAGTGGTAGAGCGCTCGCCTAGCATGTGCGCGGCCCGGGTTTGATCCTCAGCACCACGTAAAAATAAACATATTGTGTACAACTAAAGCAAATAAATAAATATTTTTTAAAAAAAAACTGCTATGGAAACACAGACACTTCCAATCTGTGGCACTTTTACCAGGTCTTTTTTTTTTTATAATAGTAGTATGTATTACAATTCATAATGCACATATAGAGCATCTTTTTACATACAATTGTTTGTATACAAAGTATATTCGTACCATTCAGGTCTTCAATCATGGATTTAGGATAATGATATCCATCTTATTCAACCACCTTTTCTTTTTTTCCCCTCCATCCCCCTTTGCTCCCTCCTCCCCCTCCCTTCCCTTTGACCATTCTACTGTTCCTCTAATCCTCCTATGTACCCTACTCCAACAACACTGTGAACCAGCCTCCTTATATCAGAGAAAACATTCGGTATTTGGATTTTTGAGATCAACTGATTTCACTTAGCATTATATTCTCCAACTTCATCAATTTACCTGTGAATGCCATTATTTTATTCTCTTTTATTGCTGAGTAAAATTCCATTGTGTATCTGTACCACATTTTCTTTATCCATTCATCTACTGAGGGACATCTAGGTTGGTTCCACAACCTACCTATTGTGAATTGTGCTGCTATAAACATTGAAGTGGCTGTGTCACTGTAATATGCTGTTTTTGAGTCCTTTGGGAATAGACCCAGGAGTGAGATGGCTGGGTCATAGGGTGGTTCCATTCCCAGTTTTTCAAGAAATCTTCGTACTGCTTTCCATAGCAGGTTGCACCCTTTTGCAGTCCCACCAGCAATGTATGAGTGTGCCTTTTTCCCCACATCCTATCCAACATTTATTGTTGTTTGTTTTCTTGATAGCTGCCATTCTGACTGGAGTGAAATGAAATCTTAGAGTAGTTTTGATTTGCATTTCTCTAATTGCCAGTGATGTTGAGCATTTTTTTTCATGTATTTGTTGATTAATTGTGTATCTTCTTCTGAGAAGTGTCTTTTCAATTCCTTAGCCCATTTATTGATTGGGTTATTTGGTTTTTTGGTGTTAAGTTTTTTGAGTTCTTTATATATTCTAGAAATTAGTGCTCTATCTGATGTGCCATGTATTAAATATTTGTACCTAATTACTTGGCTCTCTATTTACCTCACTGATTGTTTCTTTTGCTGAGAAGAAGCTTTTTAGTTTAAATCTATCCCATTCATTAATTCTTGGTAGTAATTCTTGCACTACAGGATTCTTATTAAGGAACTTGGGGCCTAATCTGACGTGTTGGAAATTGGAGCTTACTTTTTCTTCTATTAGGTGTATTGTCTCTGGTCTAATTCCTAAGTCCTTGATCCACTTTGAATTGAATTTTGTTCATGGTGAGAGATAAGGGTTTAATTTCATTTTGTTGCATACGGATTTCCAGTTTTCCCAGCACCATTTGTTGAAAAGGCTATCCTTTCTCCACTGTATATTTTTGGCGCCTTATGTCTAATATAAGATAGCTGAAATTATATGTATTAGTCTCTGTGTCCTCAGTTCTGTACCATTGGTCTACAGTCTGTTTTGGTGCCAATACCATGCTGTTTTTGTTACTATTGCTCTATAGTATAATTTAAAGTCTGGTATGGTGATGCCACCTGCTTCACTTTTCTTGCTAAGGATTGCTTTAGCTATTCTGGGTCTCTTATTTTTCCAGATAAATTTTATGACTGCTTTTTGTATTTCTTCGAGGAATGTCATTGGGATTTTTTTTGGAATTGCATTAAATCTGTATAATGCTTTTGGTAGTATGGACATTTTGACAATATTAATTCTACCTATCCAAGAGCAAGGTAGGTCTTTCCATCTTCTGAGGTCTTCTATAATTTCTTTCTTTAGTGTTCTATAGTTTTCATTATAGAGGTCTTTCACCTCTTTCGTTGATTCCCAGGTATTTTTTTTTAATGCTATTGTAAATGGGGTAGTTTTCATCATTTCCCTTTCAGAGGCTTTGTCACTGATGTACAAAATTCCTTTGACTTATGGGTATTGATTTTGTATCCTGCTACTTTGCTGAATTCATTTACTAGTTGTGAAAGTTTTCTGGTAGAGTTTTTTGGGTCTTCTAGGTATATTATCATGTCATCAGCAAATAGTGCTAATTTGAGCTCTTCTTTTCCTATCTGGATCCCTTTAATTTCTTTCGTCTGTCTAATTGCTCTGGCCAGAGTTTCAGTACTATGTTAAATAGCAGTGGTGAAAGGGGGCATCCCTGTCTTGTTCCAGTTTTTAGAGGGAATGCTTTCAATTTTTCTTCATTTAAGATAATGTTAGATTGGGGCTTTGCATAAATAGCTTTTATAATGTGGAAATACGTTCTTGTTATTCCTAGTTTTTCTAGGGTTTTGAACATATAGAGGTGTTGTATTTTGTCAAATGCTTTTTCTGTGTCTACTGAGATGATCATATAGTTTTTATCTTTAAGTCTATTGATGTGATGTATTATGTTTATTGATTTCTGAATGTTGAACCAACCTTGCATCCCTGGGATAAACCCCACTTGATGGTGGTGCACTATCTTTTTGATATGATTTTGTATCTGATTTGTCAGAATTTTGTTGAGGATTTTTGCATCTATGTTCATTAAAGATATTGGCCTGAAGTTTTCTTTTTTGGATGTGTCTTTGCCTGGCTTTGGAATTAATATAATATTGGCCTCATAGAGTCTGGAAGAGCTCCCTCTTTTTCTATTTCTTGAAATAATTTGAAGAGCATTGGTATTAGTTCTTCTTTGAAGGTTTTGTAGAACTTGGCTCTAAACCCATCAGGTCCTGTACTTTTCCTTGTTGGTAGCTTTTTGATGACGTCTTCTATTTCTTCACTTGCAATTGATCTCTTTAAATTATGTATAGCCTCCAGTTCCAGTTTGGGCAATTCATACAACTCTAGAAATCTGTCAATGCTTTCCATATCTTCTATTTTATTAGAGTACAAGTTTTCAAAGTAATTTCTAATTATTTTCTGTATATCTGAGGTATTGTAATATTTCCTTTTTCATCACGAATGTTAGTAATTTGAGTTTTTTATTTTCATTAGCATCGCTAAGGGTCTGTCAATTTTATTTATTTTTTCAAAGAACCAACTTTTAGTTTTGTCAATTCTTTGAATTATTTCTTTAGTCTCAATTTCAATAATTTCAGCTCTGATTTTGATTATTTCCTGTCTTCTACTGCTCTTAGTGTTGATCTGTTCTTCTTTTTCTAGTGCTTTGAGGTGTGATGTTAAGTCATTTATTTGTTGGCTTTTTTTCTCTTTTAAGGAATGAATTCAGTGCAATGAATTTTCCTCTTACTACTGCCTTCATAGTGTCCCAGAGATTTCTATATGATGTATCTGTGTTCTCATTTACCTCTAGAATTTTTTAATCTCCTCCTTGATGTCTTCTTCAACCCCTTGTTCATTCAGTAGCATGTTGTTTAGCTTCCAGTTGTTGGAGTCATTTTTTTTTTTTTTATTTCTCTTGTTTTATCATTGATTTCCAACTTCATTCCATTATGGTCTGATAGAATGCAGGGTAGTATCTCTATTTTTTTATATTGGCTGAGAGTTGCCTTGTGACATAATATATGGTCTATTTTGGAGAAGGAACCATGTGCTGCTGAGAAGAAAGTGTATTCTCTTACTGAGGGATGAAATATTCTATATATGTCCAGTAGGTCTAAGTTATTATTTTAATGAGGCCTAAAGTTTCTTTATTTAGCTTTTGTTTGGATGATCTATCCATTGGTGAGAGAGGTGTGTTGAAGTCCCCTAGAATAACTGTGTTATGGTCTATTTTACTCTTGAACTTGAGAAGGGTTTGTTTGATGAATGTAGGTGCTCCATTATTTGGGGCATATAGATTTGTAATTGTTATATCCTGTTGATGAATGGTTCCCTTATGTAGTAAGAAATATCCATCTTTGTCCCTTTTGATTAGCTTTGGCTTGAAGTCTACCTTATTTGATATGAGAATGGAAACCCCTGCTTGCTTCCCCAGCCTTTCACCTTCAGTCAGCCCATGTGAGTGATAAGACTTTTCCCAGCCTTTCACCTTCAGTCTATTGATGTCTTTTGCTATGAGGTTGTGTTTTTTTGTATATATACCATATTTTCTTTATCCACTCATCTACTGAGGGGCATCTAGGTTGGTTCCATAACCTAGCTATTGTGAATTGTGCTGCTATAAACATTGAAGTGGCTGTGTCACTGTAATATGCTGTTTTTAAGTCTTTTGGGAATAGACCCAGGAGTGGGATGGCTGGGTCATAGGGTGGTTCCATTCCCATTTTCCCAAGAAATCTCCATACTGCTTACCATAGCGGTTGCACCATTTTGCAGTCCCACCAGCAATGTATGAGTGTGCCTTTTTCCCCACATCCTCTCCAACATTTATTGTTGTTTGTGTTCTTGATAGCTGCCATTCTGACTGGGGTGAAATGAAATCTTAGAGTAGTTTTGATTTGCATTTCTCTAATTGCCAGTGATGTTGAGCATTTTTTCATGTATTTGTTGATTAATCGTGTATCTTCTTCTGAGAAGCGTCTTTTCAATTCCTTAGCCCATTTATTGATTGGGTTATTTGCTTTTTTGGTGTTAAGTTTTTTTAGTTCTATATACATTCTAGAAATTAGTGCTCTATCTGATGTGCATGTATTAAATATTTGTTCCCAATTAGTTGGCTCTCTATTCACCTCACTGATTGTTTCTTTTGCTGAGAAGAAGCTTTTCAGTTTAAATCTATCCCATTCATTAATTCTTGGTAATAGTTCTTCTGCTACAGGATTCTTATTAAGGAACTTGGGCCTAATCTGACATGTTGGAAATTGGAGCTTACTTTTTCTTCTATTAGGTGTATTGTCTCTGGTCTAATTCCTAGGTCCTTGATCCACTTTGAATTGAATTTTGTGCATGGTGAGAGACAAGGGTTTAATTTCATTTTGTTGCATATGGATTTCCAGTTTTCCCAGCACCATTTATTGAAGAGGCTATCCTTTCTCCACTGTACATTTTTGGCACCTTTGTCTAATATAAGATAGCTGAAATTATATGTATTAGTCTCTGTGTCCTCAATTCTGTACCATTGGTCCACCAGTCTGTTTTGGTGCCAATACCATGCTGTTTTTGTTACTATTGCTCTATAGTATAATTTAAAGTCCGGTATGGTGATGCCCCCTGCTTCACTTTTCTTGCTCAGGATTGCTTTGGCTATTCTGGGTCTCTTATTTCTCCAGATGAATTTCATGACTGCTTTTTCTATTTCTTTGAAGAATGACATTGGGATTTTGATTGGAATTGCATTAAATCTGTATAATGTTTTTTGGTAGTATGGACATTTTGACAATATTGATTCTACCTATCCAAGAGCAAGGTAGGTCTTTCCATCTTCTGAGTTCTTCTATGATTTCTTTCTTTAGTGTTCTATAATTTTCCTTATAGAGCTCTTTCACCTCTTTCGTTAAGTTGATTCCCAGGTATTTTATTTTTTTTGATGCTATTGTAAATGGGGTAGTTTTCATCATTTCCCTTTCAGAGGCTTTGTCACTGATGTACAAAAATGCCTTTGACTTATGGGTATTGATTTTGTATCCTGCTACTTTGCCAAATTCATTTACTAGTTGTAAAAGTTTTCTGGTAGAGTTTTTTGGGTCTTCTAGGTAGATTATCATGTCATCAGCAAATAGTGCTAATTTGAGCTCTTCTTTTCCTATCTTGATCCCTTTAATTTCTTTCGTCTGTCTAATTGCTCTTGCCAGAGTTTCCAGTACTATGTTAAATAGCAGTGGTGAGAGGGGGCATCCCTGTCTTGTTCCAGTTTTTAGAGGGAATGCTTTCAATTTTTCTCCATTTAAGATAATGTTAGCTCTGGGCCTTGCATAAATAGCTTTTATAATGTTGAGATATGTCCCTGATATTCCTAGTTTTTCCAGTGTTTTGAACATAAAGGGGTGCTGTATTTTGTCAAATGCTTTTTCTGCATCTATTGAGATAATCATATGATTTTTATCTTTAAGTCTATTGATGTGATGTATTATGTTTATTGATTTCCGAATGTTGAACCAGCCTTGCATCCCTGGAATAAACCCCACTTGATCGTGGTGCACTATCTTTTTGATATGTTTTTGTATCCGATTTGCCAGAATTTTGTTGAGGATTTTTGCATCTATGTTCATTAAAGATATTGGCCTAAAGTTTTCTTTTTTGGATGTGTCTTTGCCTGGCTTTGGAATTAATGTAATATTGGCCTCATAGAAAGAGTCTGGAAGAGCTCCCTCTTTTTCTATTTCTTGAAATAGTTTGAAGAGCATTGGTATTAGTTCTTCTTTGAAAGTCTTGTAGAACTCTGCTGTAAACCCATCAGGTCCTGGACTTTTCCTTGTTGGTAGCTTTTTGATGACATCTTCTATTTCTTTGCTTGTAATCGATCTGTTTAAATTGTGTATTGCCTCCAGATCCAGTTTAGGCAAATCATATGACTCTAGAAATCTGTCAATGCATTCAGCATTTTCTGTTTTATTAGAGTACAAGTTTTCAAAGTAATTTCTAATTATTTTCTGTATATCTGAGGTGTTTGTTGTGATATTCCCTTTTTCATCACAAATGTTAGTGATTTGAGTTTTTTTCTTCTTCTTTTCGTTAGCATTGCTAAGGGTCTGTCAATTTTGTTTATTTTTTCAAAGAACCAACTTTTAGTTTTGTCAATTCTTTGAAATTGTTTCCTTAGTCTCAATTTCATTAATTTCTGCTCTGATTTTAATTATTTCCTGTCTTCTGCTGCTCTTGGTGTTGATCTGTTCTTCTTTTTCTAGTGCTTGGAGGTGTGATGTTAAGTCGTTTATTTGTTGGTTTTTTTTTTTCTTTTAAAGAATGAACTCAGTGCAATGAATTTTCCTCTTACTACTGCCTTCATAGTGTCCCAGAGATTTCTATACGATGTATCTGTGTTCTCATTTACCTCTAGGAATTTTTTAATCTCCTCTTTGATGTCTTCTTCAACCCCTTGTTCATTCAGTAGCATGTTGCTTAGCTTCCAGTTGTTGGAGTAGTTTTTCTTATTCCTTGTTTTGTCGTTGATTTCCAATTTCATCCCTTTATGGTCTGATAGCATGCAGGGTAGTATTTCTATTTTTTTATATTTGCTGAGATTTGCCTTGTGACATAGTATATGATCTATTTTGGAGAAGGAGCCATGTGCTGCTGAGAAAAAAGTGTATTCATTTACTGAGGGATGAAATATTCTATATATGTCCGTTAGATCTAAGTTATTAATTGTTTTAAGGAGGCCTAAGATTTCTTTGTTTAGTTTTTGTTTGGATGATCTATCCATTGGTGAGAGAGGTGTGTTGAAATCCCCTAGAATAACTGTGTTGTGGTCAATTTTACTCTTGAACTTGAGAAGTGTTTGTTTGATGAATGTAGGTGCTCCATTATTTGGGGCATATAGATTTATGATTGTTATATCCTCTTGATGAATGGTTCCCTTAAGTAGTAAGAAATATCCATCTTTGTCCCTTTTGATTAACTTTGGCTTGAAGTCTACCTTATTTGAAATGAGAATGGAAACCCCTGCTTGCTTCCGCAGGCCATGTGAGTGATAAGACTTTTCCCAGCCTTTTACCTTCAGTCTATTGATGTCTTTTTCTATGAGGTGTGTTTCTTGGAGACAGCAGATTGTTGGGTCATTTCTTTTAATCCATTCAGATAAATCTGTGTCTTTTGAATGGCGAGTTTAGGCCATTAACATTCAGGGTTATTATTGAGATGTGATTCATTTATTCCCATCCATTTTTATTTGTATGATATCTTAACTTGATTTGGTTTCTATTCTGGTTGGTATTCCCTTAGTTTAATATCTCCCTTTGTTGATTTTCATTGTTATTTTTCTCTTCTTCTTCATGAAAAATTTTGCCCAGGATGTTCAGAAGTGCTGGCTTTCGAGATGTGAAATCTTTTAACTTTTGCTTGTCATGGAAGGTTTTTATTTCATTTCAAATCTAAAGCTCAATTTTGCTGGATATAAGATTCTTGGTTGACATCCCTTTTCCTTCAGAGCTTGAAATATGCTATTCCAGGATCTTCTTGCTTTTAAGGTCTGGGTAGAAAAATCTGAACATAGTCTGATTGGTTTCCCCCTATATGTAATCTGCTTCCTTTCTCTTGTGGCTTTTAATATTCTCTCCTTGCTCAGTATATTAGGCATTTTCATTGTAATGTGTCTTGGTGTGGATCTGTTGTGATTTTGTATGTTTGGTGTTCGGTAGGCCTCTTGAACTTGGTTTTCCCCTTCATTCCTCAAGTTTGGAAAATTTTCTGTAATTATTTCATTAAATAAATTACTCATTCCTTTGGCTTGAATCTCTGCCCCCTCCTCTACCCCAATGACTCTTATGTTTGGTCTTTTTATGTTGTCCCATAATTCTTGAATGTTCTGTTCTTGGTTTCTTACCATTTTTGCTGTGTAATCTAGATTTTTCTCTAGGATATATATTTTGTCTTCATTGTCTGAGGTTCTTTCTTCCAAGTGATCTACTCTGTTGGTGATACTTTCGATTGAGCTTTTATTTTGATTTATTGCTTCTTTCATTTCTGGAATTTCTGTTTGGTTTCTCTTTAGAGCCTCTATCTCCCTATTGAAGTAATCTTTTACTTCCTGTATTTGTTTATGGAGTTCTTTGTCAAAATGATCTTTCACCTCCTGTATTTGCTCCCTCATCTCATTTTTGAGTTCATTCTTAAGTTCCGCTAACATTTGGAATATGTAATTTCTGAATTCCATCTCTGGCATTGCACCAACTGTGCATGGTATGGAATCTACTGAGGAGGTATATTGATTTGTTTGTGTCACTTTCTTCCCTTGTTTCTTCATATTGCTTGTGCGTCTATTCTACCTGCACTGTGGGACCTTGTCTACTTTGATTTTACCTTAAAACCTTATGTTGCTCCTGTAGTACAATGCTATCAGATCCCCTTATATTTCCTTTACACTTTAAAATCAAACACTTACTATTCAGAGAATCCCAGTTTGATCACAATGTACAGATTTAGTTAACCCAGATGTTGTTTCCAATTTACTCTGTATGCTTCTGATGGGGTTTTAAAGTTTCAAGTAATGGACAGAGAGGTAATATGTTTAGGAAGAAGGAAGTGAGTGTATTGACTTGTTCTTTCTTAGAAAGTATGAAAAGAGAGTTCTATGGAAGTGGTTTAGTATCAGCCGACGAGAGAGGAAAGAGAATGAAGTGAATGAATAGATGGAAAGACTGATTTACATATAAACCTAACTTATGCGGTGGTTGAGAGGAGAAATAAAGAAAGATGGAAAAGAAAAAAAAAAAAAAAGAGAGAAAAAAAAAATAACCAAGGAGTAGTAATTAGTGTAAGAGAGAGGAGAGAGAGAATAAGTCTAGAAAATAGAGAATAAACCATATATAACACCACTTTGCTATATATTTCAATTGTACACGTTCTAGAAATCTCAATTTGTGCGTATAACTTGTTTTTGCCTCTGTTGAGAATGCAATGGCAGGGTGTAAATAGGGAAGATGAAGGAAGAAAAAAAAAATATAAAAGTGAGAAGGAAAGAAAAGAAAGAAAGAGGAGCAGAAGCACACAAACACACTGTCAATCAAAACAAAAACAAAAAACTCCCAAGAAACAACAAAACAAACAAACAAGCAAATAAAAACAAAAACGTTGAACCCAAGAACAAGTCTCAAACAAAATGGACCCTTGGAAGCCCTTCTTTTTTCCCTTCCAGTTTAAGCCACCTGACCCAGATCATGTACAGTCAGCAACCCTGTTAGTGGAGTCAAGGCTGCACCTTTGGTCCTTGCAGAGTGGCACAGTGGAATAGTGGAAGGGGCTTATCCTCAGGCTGGGCCCTGCTTACAGCAGCAGGGAGATGCTACTATGGGCCTTGGAAGCCAGGCAAACTGGCGGCGGGTTCTCTCCTTCCAGCGGGCAGGTGCCTACCTCTTGCTCTGGTTGCAGCTGGGCAGGTCGCACTCCCCCAGGGAGTGGAGGAAGCACTTCGCCAGGTCTGGCCCCGTGTGCAGCAGCCGGGAGATGCTGTTCTGGGCCCTGAAGACCAGGCAAACTGGTGGCTGGGTTTCTCCTTCCAGCGGGCGGGAGTCTACCTCTTGCTCTGGTCGCAAATGGGCAGGTCGCACTCTTCCCGATAATGGAGGAAGCCCTTCCCCAGGTCTGGCCCTGCGTGCAGCAGCAGGGAGCTGCTACTCTGGGCCCAGGCGGCCAGGGACACTGGCGGCTGGGTCTCTCCTTCCAGCGGGCGGGTGCCTACCTCTTGTTCTGGTCGCAGCTGGGCAGGTCGCACTCTTCCCGGGAATGAAGGAAGCCCTTCCCCAGGTCTGGCCCTGCGTGCAGCAGCAGGGAGCTGCTACTCTGGGCCCAGGCGGCCAGGGACACTGGCGGCTGGGTCTCTCCTTCCAGCGGGCGGGAGTCTACCTCTTGCTCTGGTCGCAAATGGGCAGGTCGCACTCTTCCCGATAATGGAGGAAGCCCTTCCCCAGGTCTGGACCCTGCGTGCAGCAGCAGGGAGCTGCTACTCTGGGCCCAGGCGGCCAGGGACACTGGATATAAGATTGTTGGTTGACTTGAATGCTACGAATATACTTTGTCTACAAACTGTTTTGTGTAAAAAAAAGATGCTCTTTATGTGTAGTATCAACTGTAATACATACTACTACTATAAATAAAATTTTTTAAAAAAGATTCTTGGTTGACATTCCTTTTCTTTCAGAGCTTGAAATATGCCATTCCAGGATCTTCTAGCTTTTAAGGTCTGGGTGAAAAATCTGAACATAGTCTGATTGGTTTCCTCTTATATGTAATCTTCTTCCTTTCTCTCGTGGCTTTTAATATTCTCTCCTTGCCCAGTATATTAGGCATTTTCATTATAATGTGCCTTGGTGTGGATCTGTTTTGATTTTGTACATTTGGTGTTCGGTAAGCCTCTTGAACTTGGTTTTCCCATTCATTCCTCAAGTTTGGAAAATTTTCTGCTATTATTTCATTGAATAAATTACTCATTCCTTTGGCTTGGAACTCTGTACCTTCCTCTACCCCAATCACTCTTAAGTTTGGTCTTTTTATGTTGTCCCATAATTCTTTAATGTTCTGTTCTTGATTTCTTACCACTTTTGCTGTGTAATCTAGATTTTTCTCCAGGATATATATTTTGTCTTCATTTTCTGAGGTCCTTTCTTCCAAGTGGTCTAATCTGTTGGTGATGTTTTCAATTGAACTTTTTGTTTGGTTTATTGCTTCTTTCATTTCAAGAATTTCTGTTTGGTTTCTCTTTAGAACCTCTATCTCCCTATCTCCCTATTGAAGTAATCTTTTGCTTCCTGTATTTGTTTTTGGAGTTCTTTGTCAAAATGATCTTTTACCACCTGTATTTGCTCTCTCATCTCATTTTTTAGTTCATTCTTAAGTTCCATAAACATTTGGAATATGTAATTTCTAAATTCCATCTCTGGAATTTGACCAACTGTGCTTGCCATGGAATCTACTGAGGAGGTATGTTGATTTGTTTGAGTCACTTTCTTCCCTTGTTTCTTCAAATTGCTTGTGTGTCTTTTCTTCTAGGACTGTGGGACCTTGACTATTTTGATTTTACCTTAAAGCTTTATGTTGCTCCTGTAGTACAATGGTATCAGATCCCCTTATAAATACTTTACACTTTAAAATCTAACACTTTCTATTCAGAAAATCACAGTTTGATCACAATGTACATATTTAGTTAACTCAGATATTGTTTCCAATTTACTCTGTATGCTTGTGATGGGGTTCATAGTTTCAAGTATTGGACACAGAGGTGATATGTTTAGGAAGAAGGAAGTGAGGGTATTGAGTTTTTCTTTCTTAGGAAGTATGAAAAGAGAATTCTATGGAAGTGGTTTAATATCAGAAGACGAGAGAAAAGAGAATGGAGTAAACAATTTAGTGTAAAGACCGATTTATATATAAACCAAACTTATGCAGTCATTGAGAGAATAAAGAAAGATGGAAAAGAAAAAAAAAGGTGACAAAGGAGTAGAAATTAATGTAAGAGAGAGAGAAAGCGAGTCAAGAAAATAGAGAATAAACTATATATAACACCACTTTGCTGTATAGTTCAATTGCCCCAGTTCTAGAAATCCCAATTTCTGTGTATAACTTGTTTTTGCCTCTGTTGAATATGCAATGGCAGGGTGTAAATAGGAAAGATGAGGGAAGAAGAAAAGAGACAAAAGTGACAAGGAAGAAAAGAAAGAAAAGAGGAACAGAAACACACACACTATCAAACAAAGCAAAACAAAAAAAACAGAAATAAAACAAAACAAAAAAACAAAGTCGAACCCAGGAACAAATCTCAAACAAACCAGGCCCTGGGAAGCCCTTCTTTTTTCCCTTCCAATTTAAGCCAGTTGTCCTGGATCATGTCCAGACAGTCACAGAGAACTGTTAGTGGAGTCAAGTCTGCACCTTTGGCCAGCGGCAGAATGGCACAGCAAAAGAGTGGCTCAGGGGGAGTGTGTGTCAGCAGGTGAATGGCACCGGGAAAGGATCCATCCAGAAGGTGCCCATTCCCCACACCCACCCACAGTTGTAGCGCCTGAGGGGAGGCGCACAGCACTGGCCCCAGACAGACACGCCCTCCCCTGCTGGCTGCCTGGGTCTCACCCAGGTGTGTGCTGTTCTCAGAGCACTGGCCGGATCCCTGGATGCCTGCAGCTGCTTTTCCTTTCTTCCTTGTTTCTTTGTCCTGGTCAGCCGCAGGTTACCTCAAAGATGGTGGTGCTCTCCTCAGGCTCAACAGAGTTCTGCAGACCAAGCGTGCAAGTTCGGTTTGGCAATTTGCGTGAAAGAACTCTGTGTGGATGCTGCTCGCGTCTAGCTTCCCTTTTATCCTTCTGCACTGTTTGGTTTTAAAGCCGTTGTCTGGATCTTTCCCTTACCACAATGCCACCACACTGGTGGTGCCAGCTGCGCTGATAGCACTGGTTCGGTCTGTGGACCGCTCGAACTGGGCCCCCGTGTGTCAGTGGTCTGGAGTTCGTTGTATTTCACCATCCAGAGGTGTACGAATGTCTCAGCTCCCTCTCAGTTGCAGGAGAATTGCTAGTAACGCGTTCAAACTTCCCACTAAGTCTCTTTTAGTGACTGTCTCCAGAGAGCACCTCTCTCCTGTCTGCCATCTTGGAATCCTCTCTATCAGGGGTTTTTAATAGAGATAAAATTCTACTTAGTGAGCACACATACCTGTGTGCCCATAGGAAAAATGTGAAAATTGTACTGTAATGAAAGTCAATTCTCTAAAGCCCAGGTGAAAACTAATTGTGAAACTTTCAGTAAAAATGCACTGCAATTGCCATTTCCCATTTAAATGAACAGCAGTACAAATGGCACAAATGCTTAAAGACTGGGAACTTGCCCACATGGTCTGAAATGAACTATTGGCTCATAATAGTTCACCTAGGGACAAATACCAAGGTGCATATTGATAATTAAGTTAGATCCTCACTTGAAGCTGCCTGCACAGTACTATAACAGCGCTGCTCTTTCAAGTTATTCTCAGAAAGTACATAGAAAGTACTGTTGATCCCTTCATCTAACAATTTGATAGGAAGAATTTTAACCTGGCATTACATTATTTTAGTGGGAAATGAGGGTCAGGACACTGAGCTCTGGAAACAATACATTATTAGTAGCACCAACTGCTCAGGAGGGATTACTTCCAAAGCCTGACCCTGAGCATAGCAGAGTTTTTACTTCTATACATAAGCTACTCCTCAGAAAGGAGGAAGAAGGGGGAAGAAAAAAATACTTGCAGAAATAAAGTCTGGAAACCTACCGAATTTGATATAAAACATTGTCCTCTTGATTCAATGCTTCCCCTTTGTAAACTAAAACTAAACATATCCATTCCTAGACTTACCACAAATTGTGAAAAGGCAAAAATAAAATCTTACAAGCAGCAGAGAAAAACTTCTCATGTACAAGGGGACCTCAGTGAATTTATCAGTTGACTTCCAATCATAAACAATGGAAGGGGCCGGAGGCTGAGGCACAAGAATCCTGAGTTCAAAGCTAACCTCAGCAATGGCGAGGCACTTAGCAACTCAGTGAGACCCTGTCTCTAATAAAATACAAAAAAAGGGCTGGGGATGTGGCCCAGTTGTCAAGTGTCCCTGAGTTCAATCCCTGGCACAAACAAAACAAAACAAAACAAAACAAAACAAAAAAGAAACAAAAAGGAAGCAGTGCAGTGGCATATTCCAAGGGAGTAGGGGGTGCATATCACCCAAAAGGTCCATGTCCAGAAAATCTGTTGTTTAATAATGAACAAAAATAAAGATACTCCCAGATAAAGACAGTCTGAGAAAATCTGCTGCCAACAGTACTACCCTACAAGAAATTCTAAAGGCTTTGGAATGGAAGAAACAGTTCATTTGTTATGGGCCAGGATATATGTGCTTTGACCAGGCAAAGCTCATTTTACTCTGAGACTCCATTTCATATAATAAATGCTTCTCCTGTGAGAAAACTCCACCTCTGCCATCCTGATCTTGCTTAGCACACCCTGCTTAGAAATGCACAGCCTTGGAAAACATTTCTGTTATTTTTATATAATGTGATTGTTCTCTTTTTAGTTCTAATTTTTTTCCCACTATACCCTGACTGTACTGACCAACTCCCTTCATTGATATGGATCTGACTCACTGGTGGCTTGTGTTTTTTTGCTATAATACTGCACCCTGGGGTTGGGGTTGTGGCTCAGTGGTACAGCGCTTGCCTAGCACATGGGCGCGGCCCAGGTTCAATCCTCAGCACCATGTAAAAAATATAAATAAATAAATAAAGGCATTGTGTACAACTAAAACAAATAAATAAATATTTTTTAAAAAGATGGCACCCTATCTTTTACAAGGGGTTGAAAGTTGCTACAAGGTCCTCTACAAGGAGGTGACTTGCCTGCTGTCCTTCCGACCTGTTGGTGAATATAGGTTCCATGTCTGGCTCCAAGACTGACCGGTGATTTATTTCAAATGTGCCACAACGCATTCTTAAATTTGAAAACACTGGATTGACTTGTAAAAGGGTGTGGGGGGTGTGTGGGGGTAGGGGGTATATTTGGGTGTTTCTCTGTGTGTGTCTCTGTGTGTGTGTGTGTGTGTGTGTATGTCACTATGGGCAAAGGTGTGACACATGCAGTCAAGGGGAGAAATAAAGAATGTCCATGCACTAATGCCCTTCTCAATGCTTTATTCACTCAAATCACTCAATACAATTTCACTCTATTGGTTCATAATAAAGAAAATGACAATCCTTAAGGCTGGGCACTGCAATAGACATAATTTACTCAAAACAAACAATTCTAGGTCAATTCTAAGCACTGCAAATATACTTAATCATGACAGACTTCTTGCAGACATTTCAATAGGCTCAAATGCCAGATCTAGAGTCTCAAGTCTTAGGCCTTAAGTCCAAGAGATGCAAACTCACTCAGACCGCAGTGATCAGGTCAGGAACCAATGGAAGCTTCTCCTGGGGTGGGTCTGATGGCCGGTTGGGGAGAGGATTGTAAGGAGAAGTCGCGGTTCTCGCCAGGGTCAAGACGTGGCTGTAGAGTTTGAGAGCTGTGAGGATGATGCAGAGGATCAGGCAGACAAGGAGAAGAGTTGGGATGTCAGTCCAGGTCCTCATCAGGCTCTCCAGCATGTGGGCATCAGTGTCACCTGGCTGAATGTCTGTTCATTTGTTCCATCATTTATACTAAATTTTGGGGCTTCTGCTCACCCTTTCAATCCCTATCAGCTGTTACTGGGTTTCGTAGTGATATCTTTCATTCTAGGGTCGGGACATTTGGTCTAGTGGTTTCTGCCCTGATCTCTCACCTATGACTCTTATCAGGGCAAAGGCAATGACAACGATTTCACTCTGAGTTTCATCAGGGTTGTGGAAAGTTGTTGCCACCTGAAGAGATTGCCGCTTGGAGCAACGACTCCGTGGGAATAAGTTCAGAGGCAGACTGGAAACGAACAGGCTCTTTATTCTGCTAGCTTCTCTCTCTGGCTCCAACAACAATTCCAACACCATCCACACTCCTGCAACCACCAAATAAAATGCCGCCGACCCGATCCACAATCCCCCGGGCCAAGTCTCCCGAGACCATGCAAATGGCGGTAATGCTTGAACATCTTTATGGCTCACAGCTAACCGCAATCTTAGCTATCTCCTTAATTAGGGCTCCTACAGAAAGTGAACTATTTTATCAGGCTATATTGGAGGGCTCTGTAGGCTTGCCTGATGGGGACTGCTGTTTTATTTTAACATGGAGTTTTGGGGTATTTTTATATTTTATTTTTTTAGTTGTAGTTGGACACAAAACCTTTATTTTATTTTTATGTGGTTCTGAGGATCCAACCCAGGGCCACCCACATACTAGGTGAGCACTCTACCGCTGAGCCACAACCCCAATCCTAACATGGAGTATTAAAATGGAGTTGCTTAGGCTAAGGCCATCCTTACAGTGTGTGTGTAGACATGTTCCCCAAATTTCTCTTTTTCATTGACTTTACAAGCAAAAATACTAGAATAATACAAAAATATCTCTTGAGGGTTTTTTTTTCATTTTGTAAGTTTGTAATAATAATGTATCAATTTGTTTTTTGTCTAAACCCTGTAGATGAAGATAGTAAATTTGAAAAGCTTTTATTTAAAATTGACATTACCAAATAAGCATAAGAGAAATTTCAGTTCTATGCTGAGTTAATGTAAGGCAAGAACATATTGTATGAAAGAGTTGGAATTCTAAAAGAGAAGAGATCCTGAAAGTAATAATCCCTGAGAAATAACAATTCTAGAGATAATAAGAATTTTCAAAAAAACTATGAAATCTATGGAGCTCAAGCAGAGATCTACAAGCAAACAGGTGATATCTGCATTCCAGGGGAAAAGAATACTTAATAGACTAAAGTCTTCTCTGACAGGGTGAGCAGGTGGAGTTGGAAGGAAGGATCTAGAAGGCTCAGGAGGGTGGAGGACATGCTGGCTGGAGGGCGGGGCAGGGGTGTGGTGCTGCCTCCTCCTCTTGGCCCTCCCCCAGTGACAGGATCCTTTTGTGATGAGAGGGCACAGCTCTGTGACACAGGCCTGGGCCCTAATCCCCTTTCCTGAAGAGAGCTTTCAGGACTCATTTGTCCGAATGAGACAGAGCAATTTAGATGATGGAGAATCCTCTCTTTCCTCTAAATAGTGTTAATGCCGCATGGGTGAACCCCAGCTTCACCACCTGGGCAACGGATATGATCCTAGCCTTTGTGTGTGGATTGGGGATCTTTCTCCTTTTATTGCCCTGCCTCCAGGGTAATCCATACTTCCCACCACCAAGGAAAAAAGAAAAAATCAGGAAGGTAAGAATCCCTCAGGCCACACCAAACAACAAATTTTCTTTTTTGTCTACTCTTCTTTCTACTTTTCCAAAATAAGTAGACATACTTCTAAAAGGAGAAATCTCAGGACAGAATGGAGGATCATTTTGGGACAGGAAGGTCAGGGCAGGGAGATATTGTGCACTAGGATTTCTCCTATATGAAACTCAGACCAATCACATAGAGAGGTCTGGACTCTTTTGAGAGTGTTAGGATCCTCTGGAGAAGGAAAGACCCCGAGCACTCTTCCGTCAGTCACTTTTTCTGGTAAGTGTCTCTGGAACAAGCTTTTCCTCTGTATTGGGCTGATATGAGCCTCAGGGCCTCCATCACAGGCTGAGGACACCTCTGGCTTTAGGAAGCAGAACCCTGCCTGGCAGCTGAGAAGAGCCTGTTGGAAGTGAGTCTGTTCTTGTGCAGAGGATCAGTGACTGAGGACATTCATGGTATAGGTTATTTAGAAAAATCCCCTTTTGTGTTTTCCAAAGAAGAAAAAATGAAGTATTTTGCCACTTTAAAAATGTTCTCTTTGTAATCCCAGCACTTGGGAGGCTGAGGCAAGAGGATCACAAGTTCAAAGCCAGCCTCAGCAATGGTGAGGCACTTAGCAACTCAGTGAGACCCTGTCTCTAATAAAATACAAAAGAGCTGGGAATGTGGCCCAGTGGTTGAGTTCCCTGGGTTCAATCCCTGAGCTAACTGTAGAAAGTCATGCTGTTCTGAAACATGGAATGTCTATAGCTGGTCTAGGAGAGCAGAGGGAGAACTGGGCCCCAGCCTCATTTTTCTTTCTTGTCTGGCAGCATGTGAAGATAAAGAAGGTGCTGTATAAGAGCAGGAAGAAGAGTGGCACTCTGAAAGGTAAGGCCCTGCCCTTCTACCCCAGAGGTGGCTTGTTGTCCCCTTTCTCCAAGAGTCCAGAGCCATGCCCCAGAGGATGTTGGTTGCACAGACCTTAGAGGGAGAATGCTGGGAAGGAAGTCATCACACCAGAGACATTTCTCAGGTTCTGTGCTCACAATGAAGGTGTGGTGGGCCAGGGCCGGGTGATGTCCAGTAGGGTGGTGTGGGCAGAAGGGGAGCAGTAGTGCCTAGATATGCAGGTGGGACTTTCAGGTCCACCTGTGGATAAGCTGTTTCATTTTGTTAAGGCCAATTTTTCTTTGAGGTAGCCCATCCTTTCTCCCCTTAAGGTGGTTGTGAGAATCATGGAGGTTGGTGGAGGTGAAAACACCCTGTAAATGATAACAATGTGGCTCCTCCCAGAGTCTTCATATCACTCTCACTGGTCATTTGGACTTGGACACTGAGGCTTAGCCTCTAGTCTAATCTCCCATGATCTTCCCCCAAAGGGGCATTCCACTTCACTTCCTATAAAATCCGGGCTCCTCCCTTCTCTACAATTCATTTTCCATTTCCAGCTTCTAGTAATCGCCTGAAGAATCTGGAGGAGGTTCAGAAGCCGATTTTACTTCTGCAAGGGTGAGGAACTTTCCAGTTTTCTGTATTCTTCCCATCAGGATCTGTAATGTGATCCTCGAGGCGCAAGGCTGACCTAGTAGGAAGACTCCAGGTCAGACTGGAATGTGACTAAAGCCCTGGTAGTAGGAATAGCAAGAGCTTGGTGAAGCCAGTGTGTGGGGCAGTGAAAGGTCCATAGGCCACAGGTGCTCACCCCTGCCCAACCTCTTGGTCCTTTTTGCTCCTGACTGTAGCTTGTACCTCTTGTCTCCTGCAGCCTACTACGGAAGCTCTGGGAAAAGGACAGTTCTCAACTGTTACATGAAGATGCCCCAGGTGAGGTGTTTCTGCAAGGGCCTGCTAGAGCCCATGAGCCACCTCATCAACATTTGGAAGATCCTTCTACCACCTTATCCCCATTAGCTTCTCTAGCTCCTCTGACCAAACACATTCTGCCTCTGGCCTCATCCTTATCAGAAGAACATGAAGACCAGCATGACTCCAATAGAATTTCACTGGACATTGTCCCGCAGAGCTCCCTTCCAGGTCACTCATACTTGGCATCCCTGATCACAGCCATCTCAGGCCTAGACTGCATAAGCTATTCAATTTCATTCCTCTCCTGGTGGTGGGCAACTGCCAAGCTCTTATTTTTCTCTACCTGGGTACATGGCAAATCCAAGGAACAACATCTTTTCCACCATCCATTAGACCCCACGCTCTGGGTAGACCCCACACGTTGGCAGGTGGAGTCTGGAGGCCTCTCTTTCATCAACTCTGATGTACAAACGCTGCTGGAGATGCTGATCACCAAAAGAGTAGAACTAAAATTGTGGAAGAAAAATGCTAAAAATGGGCTCCCTTTAAAACAAAGGGGTCCAGATTACACCGTGTATTCTCTGGGAAACATGTTGAAGTCACTGGGTAGCAAGAGAGATACCACTGCACCAACCTTTTGCAACAGAAAAGGGAAAACAGAGCAGCTTCATGATTCTCAGGTTTTCTCTTACTACAATGCCTTGGGTGGGGCTTTAGAGCAAAAGTACAGCCAGCTGTTCTGGGGTCTGCCCTCTCTGCACAGTGAGTCCCTGGTGGCTACTGCCTGGGTCTCTAAGAGGTCCTCTACTGCACCTTGTAATGATGTAGCATTCAACAAAGTCTCTAAATCTCTCTCAGTTCAATATCAGAGTGAAGAACCTTCACAGCTTTCCCAGGAGGAGCCCTTGGCCCAGGAGGAGGCTCAACCCCAATTTTTGGTGCAAAACTTTTCCCCATCTGTGGCTCAGGGCCAGACCCTGGCTAGCACTTCATACTCTTTTCCAAACCTACCACCTTCTTCTTCATCCCAGATTAAGACTGGTAGAACATCTTGCACTAAATCCAAAAAAAAGGCAGTGTCTTTCATCCCAACTGAAGATCAAAATTTGGAATGTCCCTTGCAGAACCAACTGGAATGGAAGAAGGTCTTATTCTCTGAGTTCCAAAAGACTCAGAAAGTCATTAACCAGCCCACTCTCAACCTTCCCCAGGAAAGCTGGGCCCCCCAAACTTCCAACTCCATTGCTGCTGGGGATTCTACCAGCCAGGAGCTACAGAAGAGACTTGAGAAACATATTCACATGAAGCTAATCAGTGATAAACAACAGCTTGTCCCACCCTGTAGAATTCTATCATCTCAGGAACAGATGCAGCCTCAGGATAAATTTCCAGGGATGAGTCAGTGCCAGAAAAAATATAAGTCTGGCCCCTCCCAGACTACCCAATCAGCACTTGCTGGTAAAGGTATACAGAAGATGGGGTCCAAGCACTCTGAAAGACTCTGTACAATGGACTCTGTAACATTCAAACTAGACTTCCCAAGCAAGGGTCTAGAGCCAGAACTGCAGAAGCAGCCAGTAGATCTATCCTGGAGCTCAGGAATCACCTCAGGGAAGGTTCAGAAAGACAATAAGGAAGATTCAGAAAGTTACATGAGGAGGACCAGGAAAGGTACTTCAGAAAGTGACTTATCTATAGGCCCAGACAAGAAAATTCTGGAAAAAATACTGCAAGACCATCTGGGCAGAAAGTCAGTGCAGATCAAGGAGGGCATGATCCCTGTGTGTGTGCGTGGATCCTGGCTTGCTGCCTACTCTGCTTTGACAAAGTCCAATGTGCACACAAAACCCATCCATCTAGCCTCCTTCAAATATCAGCAATCCTATGTGAACACCTTTCAGGAGCTTTCCTTCCTTGACCCAAGAACTCACCTGAAGCTAGAAACAGATATTATGAGGTCTCGTGTGAGGCACAGGTGGAGTCCATACCTCCAGGATCTTGATCCCATTAATTGCAACTTAGGTGAGCCTCAAACCTCACCCCTTCCACAGTCTGATTTTCCCTCCTCAGCTGCCCATGACCACAGGGCCATCTCCATTGCCAAGGTTGCTAGTCTCCTCGAAGAATTTCCCCAGAAAGGTCTGGGAAAGGGGGTAATAAGAAAAATGTCATTTCCCACTTTTAAGAGTCCCCTTCCTGCTCCCTCACCTTCAGAGGTGCAGAGGACCTGGAGAGGAACCCCACTGGGTGGCAGCCATGGGACCTCAGAGGGATGCATGCCTTCTCAGCCCCATACCTTTAGTCTTCTGAGCGTGAAAAAGCAGAGTACAGTTATTATGGGGATTGGAAAAGGTAGCCTTGAGCCCAGCCCAAGCCTGGATATGGTCAGGTATGAGACACAGAAAGAAAGTAAAGATGTGCCCTCAGGAGACCTATGTCATGGTGTGACAATGCTGAAAATTAAAGTAGGGACCCAATCTTCAAGAGCTGAAACGACCAAGGAGAAAGAGGTGGAGAAGGAGAAATCCTCTGAATGGGAACTGACAGTGGGAGCCTCCACGATGGCAAACTCCCAAACCATCAACGTGAATCTGAAGAACTTAGGGTCTCTGGGAAACAGAAAAAGCCCCTCCCCTTCTAGAATTTCTATTTCACAGGATCCAGGAGACCCAAATCTGAAAGCAAAGGTGGGTAGTGGTTTTCAGCTCAACCTGGAGTTTGAGTCAGAGAAGAAGCCCCAAGACCAGGTCACTGGAGTCCTGCAAGATTGCCATACTGATGAGCTCTACACTACAGATATCTCACCTTCTCAGGCATGTCTGTCCAACTCCCAGAGCATGTCCAGGATTAACAAGTCAACTTCTCAAGGTCTATGTGATGTCTTAATGAAGGGAGGGAGCAGCCAGTGTCAGGAGAAATCCAAAGTCACAAATGTTGAGGTTCCAGAAAAAGTAGAGAATGAAATGATTTGTTTAAATGATAATAGAGAAAGCTTTGAGAGGCCCAGACCAGGAGAGGAGAAAGAAAGTTCCCAAGACTGTGGGTTCAGCCCTCCTGCCAAGGTGAACAAAATAGATACTATTTCAAGAAAGTCCTTCCCTTGCCCCCCAGAGAAGGGACAGTATCCTCCAGGAAGCTATGTCAACACAAAAACGAAGAACTTCCTGCAGTCTATTAACATTTCTGAAAAAGGGAAAGGGAAGGAAGAGTCCCTGAAGGTCATGACAGCTACTAGCCAGACCCAGAGATCAGCCACAAGCCAAATATCCAAGGAAAATGGGGTGGTTAAACCCCAGGACCTCATTTCTGCTATTGGACAGATCCTGATGGACAAGCTGGGACTTCAACATAGAAATAGTCCAACAGAGTTATATGGACATAAAGAAGAACCCCACACCCTGGTGCACAGGCAATCCTGTCAACCCAGGGGTTCTTTCTACCCAGAGCAAAAGCCAAAGATTAGAGATATTGTCTCTGCCCAAGCCAGCCTCAAGGGCCATAGCTCCAAGAACAAGTGGATCGCAGACAGTAATTTGACCTGGAAGCCTAGGATTCCTGAGCCCCCAGCCACCCGCTTCCAGCATAGGCCAACTGGGGTAAGCACTTCAAGCCACCATCGCCCAATATGTTATTTTCAAAATGGTGTTGTGCACGGTCAACCATGTCCTGTTTCCCATAAGTTTCCTGGTGGAAACCCTTTCAGAAAAAATTGAATGCATAAGGAGAAAAACTGTCATCATATGAACCCACTCTCTAATGACTAATGGCTTCTTTCTTTGAGATTTCTGTTGATTCTATTGCTTCTTAATAAATTTTTTTTCTCATCAGATGTATTTATTTTTGTCTGTGCCCTACTGTGTGGTAGGGAAGGGGGTTAGTATCTGCTCTTCCTCAGCATAGTTTCTGGAAGGGACAGGATATTCAGAGGTCCCACCCTCATCTCAAATTCTCTGATACTTGAGAAATAAATACCTGAAGGATTCCTCATTCAGTCGTTACAGAAACAAACAAAATAATGCCTTGAGCCTTCTCAGGATGAGGCGACCCTGTGAAGACCCCACTCCACAGTCTGACTTTATAAGTCTTTCCCTTGCTTTCCCTCCCTGGAACTTTATACAGCTTTGGGGAATGGGCATACACCAGAGAGTCCAGTAGCTTCACATATTACAAAGTAGGCATGGGAATGTTCGGGCAGAATTAGTGTGTTGGTCTTAAAGTTAGGAAAATCTTGCTTCTTGCTCCTTACATTTTCTAATGGGAATTAGAGTATGTTCGATGGGGGAGCCCCTTCTCTCCCTGATAGAGCTTGGAATGTAGATGGGACCTCCCAACCCTTTTTAGCCCAGTCTTAATGACATGGCAGTGTCACTCAACTTCACGTCTGCTTCCATGATTTTCTAGAGCAGCAGCAAAGATAGAACTTGCAGCTCTGCATATAGGTGGGGGCCACACAGTGCTGTTGAGTGCTGCATGGCAACTGCCCATGATCACCTGCTTCTCCTCTAGAAGGGACAGTGCATACACAAATCATCTGATAGTAGTGCATGGTAGATCTAAAGTGAAATGTGGAGAATAATTGAAATTTGGAGCCAAGAAAGGAGGAACAGGAATTCAATGCCATAAAGAGTGCCATGGACAGGAAGCCACTGCCCTCCCAGGGCTAGCTAGCAGGCTTAGTATGAGGAGGCCATATGAGCTGAGCTACTTAATGGTTCAGTGTGGACCCATTCCAGGGTCACTTGGCTGTGGTTCCCAGACCACAGGCCTGGAGAAAGCCCTTTAGCTCCAAAACACACTAGAGAGAAATCAAAGCCTTCAAGTAAGGAAGGTTAATTTCCTAAGAGTAAATATAGTAAGAGTGTATCTGCACATCTTTGCCTCTTAAATTCCAGAACAGATGACTTGATATTTGGTGGAGCATCCAGGATCAGGGAACTCTGGCTGTGACTCAGTCTGGGGACCTTTACACATGCACATGGCCTTAGCACTGCTTCCAAGGACAAAGTGGGTGCCTAAAAGGGTCAAGGGGCTGGCTGAAGGTTGCAAAACAAGTCTCTCCAGGCTTGTAGAATTTGCTTATCCATGAATAGAAGAGATGATCTGACAGAATTTGTACATTCATAAGGAAGTAACCTGTCCAAAATGTGGGAGCTGACTAGGCTGGAAGGAGGTAAAGATTGGTCTCTGCTGGGCCTCACTCTTCTTCCAGTAGAGGTTTCCTCTTTCAGGGGTCATCCACACAGAAAAACACGATGGCTGCAAAACAGTGAGAGGAGGTATCATTTCTCTGGGCGATTCCATGCTATTCCACATGCCCATGTGGGGTGAGCAATAGGCACCACAATAGGGGTCTTATTTTTTTCCTGGTGGAGAGTCCTGTGCAAGGAGGTGCCACCAAGGAAGAGAATACAATCATAGGTCCTATCCCCACACCTGTCAAGAATCTGCATGTGAGACAAGGAGGTCAGCTGGGGTGTGGGTTCCAAAGACCTCTGCTGAACCAGGTCCTGTCTCCCCTGATAATCACTGTAGCCTCTAGGGTGGACACAGCAACAAGAGTGGAGCTTAGGACAAGAACGACTGGAATGGAGCTGGGGCCTTTAGCCTGTCATTGCTGGATCATCTCAGGGATGCAAACCATATATTATAGGAATGGAGAAGCTGAACATGAACCTCAGGGCTCCTGAAAGGATGAGTGTTACAGATGGCAACATTGATAAACCAGCCAGAAATAGCAGGGAACAAATCCTCATGACTTCTGGTGCTGCTCCTCTATGAAGAGCAGTAAAGCCAGTGAGAGGGAGACTCCACAAAGACCCCTTGGATACCTCAACAGAGACCCACGCCGAGACCTGCAGAGACCCCACAAGATCTACAGAGATTTCCACTGAGACCTCCATAGATACTCCCACTGAGACCACCACAGAGGCCCCAAAAGAAGCCCCACAAGGCCCTCCAACTAAGATATTCAGAGAGATCCAAATGAAATCATCACAGAGATTTTCAACAGAGACCCACATCAAGAATGATCTCTCAAAGAGACTTCAAGAGAAATCTCACACAGAGACAACACATTGAGAAGACAGACCTCCCACAGAGAACTCATATCCATTCTTAGGAGCCTGGGCAGCCACACAAGGACAGGTCTTTTTCAGTGTGTCTGAAAGCCCTTACCAAACTAGAAGCACAGGAAGGAGATCATCAGCTGAACCTACCTCCTCGGAATGCCCATATATTTCTGTATTTGTATAATGTCAGTTTTCTTCTGAAAAAAACATTAGTTTCCACATGCAAATATGTAAAATCCTTTCCTAAGGACCTGTAAATCCTTTCTTAATTTTTCATTAGCTTGAGTCCTACAATTTAGGCAATCACAAACTTCAAAAAATGAGTAAACTTCTGCCAACATCTCATAACAGAAAACAAAATATTTTGGTCGAGCTGGAAATGGAACCCAGTGGGAGTGTCTATGAAGGTCTTGTAAGTCTCTAGAGATCTCAGCATGAGGGCTTTGTGGAAGTCTCTGGAAGGCTCAGTGTTGGTCTTTGTTGGTGGCTCTGTGGAGGTCTCTGATGGGGTCTCTGGAGGGTGTCCCTGTCACTGGCCTGATTGTCTTCTGTGGAAAAGTGCACCAGAATTTACAGTGAGATGGGACTTGCTCATGTTAGGCAAATGTCCTACCACTGAGATACACCCCAACTCCTGATGAGATAAATGTTTTATTTGTATAATTTTAGTAATTAACCATCAAAATGGCATAGACAACAGCATTTTTGTTTTGTTGGGGACAGGTCTTGGACTCAAAATGACTAACTCCTTTACATTGGAAAAATGATGAAGGAGGTGCTCAGTCAATGCACTAGGGACCAATCACCCTCATTCACCTTCACCTGCAGAAAGGATTGTGCAGCTGATAAATTTTCTGAAATATATGGCTTTTTAAAAATGAAACAAGCCATGTTATCAAACATAAAGCTTTCTCACAAACAAGACATTAAACTACAAATCCTAATGTTTCAATAATATAATGCCCTTAAGTGGTACTAAACACTGTGACCCTAGGCTGTGAAATGGTACACCATGACGAGTGCCAAACCATAGCAGAGGGTGGGCATCCCAGGAGTTGGTAAGCTGTTCTCCCTTGAGTCACCTGTGGAAACTGTGTGCACAGTCCTGAAGGGCCCCCAAGTAGTGGTGAGCAGTTTCATTTTACTTGTTTCCCATTCCCCAAGGCCAATAATGATCTAAAAATGTTAAATGGTCAACTTCAAAAATATGTCTTTAACAACTTTTAGTATTTATATTCTATATAATTGTTAGCTACTGTTTTTAATATCTGATGTCTAACTTATGTCAACCTCTAATTTATATATATACATATACATATATATGAAAATATACATACGAGTATCACTGGAAGATATTACTTGAGATCATGTAAGCAATTCTAGATAAAGAAAAGTCACTCAAGTCAAATATATAGTGGCTTGAGTAGAAAGGCAGGAGTGTTAATATCTTGGGCAAAATTAAACATCAGATTAGTATTTCCAGGGTCCACATCCATTGATCATGCTCATAAACTGGCAGATATTGACAGAGTCCTAGCTACCATGGCATGCCAGCTTAAGTCTGGAAATATAAGAAACACTTTCTTCCACTGCATTACTTCAAGGGTTCTGAGAGATTACTTAAGCAATAATGCCGTTTGACAGAAGGCATCACCTGCAGTTGTTAGTATTTGTCACTTAAGTATGACAAGTTGAGAAGGAGAAGTATTTCAGTTTTGGTTTCAAAAGCAATCTCTTGGACACATCACTAGATACAGACAACATACTGAGATAAAAGCCTACTCCAGTCAATCCACTGCATACTACCTACATTACCCTTATGAGTAGGGATACTGTTGGTTCACACACTGTTATTTCTAACAGCAGGGTGGTCAGATACACTTGTCCCTAAGATTCCGTGAATGTGTGAAATCTTGCAACTCGCTCTCAGACATGGCCATCAAATGACATATTTCATGGGACCATGATACTGTCTTCATTGATGTATCAATTCAAAACAGGGTGGTGGGAAAAACTGCAAGTTTACAAATTTTAGAAAATAACATTTTGTGATATCTGGAGTAGAGGTCTATTTTTAAAACCATCCTATTGTTTTCAGGGGTTATCACATTTATATTCTTTTTATCAGGGTCACATTTTCCCCGTTAATCATCATATGGATATTTTAGGCAGTGTTCACATTCTTGCTCATTAAATACTCTATGAAAACTTTGACTAAGTTGTTTTAGCCAGCTTTTTCACTGCTGTTACTAAAGGACCCAACCAGCACAATTGTATGGGAAATAAATTTTTTTTGAGGGCTCACGGTTTCAGAAGTCTTAGTCCATAGAAGGCTGGCTCCATTCCTCAAGGCTTGAGGTGAGGCAGAAAATCATGGTGGAAGAGTGTGGCAGAGGGAAGTGGCTCACATGGTGATCAGTAAGCTGAGAGAGATATACTCCACTCTCCAGATACAAAATAAATGCCCCATAGCCATGTCCACAATAAACCACTTCTTCCAACCTCATCACCTGCCTGCAGTTAATCCCATTTGGGATTGATTCACTGATTAGGTTAAGGCTACAACCCATTTGTTTCTCCTCCAAACCTTCTTGCCTTGTCTCCCATGTGAGCTTTTGAGAGACACCTCACATCCAAACCATAACACAAATATTCAAATATTATAAATGGTTTCTTCATTTTCTGTGATCACTTATTGATACTGCACTGTTTCCCTCAGGAGTTAAGTTGTGGGGCTTATTAGAATCCTTGGCCCACCACTTGCACAAGAAATTTCATGGCCAATACAGGTAAGAATCCTAAGTGATGGGAACAGTAGGCCCAAGCTGAGACACTTAGAAGGAGGGTGAATGAAGTCCTGAATCAAAATCTTATCAATGAGTATAATATTGATGACTTTATACATCATCAAAATATATAAAATTTGGGAGTAGAGAGTTAAGTCAATATAAGAAAATGCATTCAAGTTTGCAAGGCACTTCACACTCTTGGTCTGTTTCTTCCTTCATGTTTTGACCAGGTTTGATTAGGAGATCTATAGGTTTTCATTAGTTTCTCAAAGTTGAGATTTATGTTTCCCGATCGAAGCTAAAAGTTTCCCTCAGGCTTCATTTTTTCCCACTGGTGAGTGTAAACAGAAAATAATAAGCAGTCATAGATAAACAGAAGTGATACTGGCACCCATAGCAAGGTGTGAAAAATACAGCAGTTGTCCCTAATCTGTGATTTTGCCTTAGATCTTTCGGGTATCTGTGGTCAATCATAAGTCTAAAAATACAGCATAGTACAATAAACTACTTTGAGGGACAGAGATAGTGCCACACTCACATAACTTTTATTATAGTATTTTGTCATAACTATTCTGCTTTTTGCTTAATAATTGAACTTTAATTACATGTGTGTGCAATGTATATGTACAATTACATATATGTATACATGAACATGTGTGTTTTTAGCCTCCTTATGTTTGTATTACCTAATTCCAGTTTTAGTTGGAAAATACTGTTTTCTTTATTCTGTAAAAGATGGTATATCATAATTATACAGGAAATTTGATGCCTGAGTCTCTCTCCAGAAGTTTCTGGCAGGTCTGCCTGTCCTTTTGGGTTTGGGAAATTCCCTCTGTGTTCACCTACACTAAGAATATCTTCAGCTTGCCTCAGATCCCCTCACTCTGCCTCTAATGCCCCCCCAAATTACATGAAATTAAAGAGTTTGCCCCTCAGGAAAACCCTGGATGTCTCTACTACTGATCAACTATGGATTTGTGATGAACAATCAATCATGTGATTTGTCTGCGAACTTGAAGAACCTGAAGGGCATATTGAATACTTTTTCTTCTTCTCATGAAAAAGTGAAGGTACACATTGATCTATTAGTGAAAATTAAAGTGCATTTAAAGGCACTGGTAAAAAACAAACTAAGAACTCTTTGTCTAGTTCTAGATTCCAAACATTTTCTCTTAAGTAAATTTTTTTCTAAATAGTTTAGGATCTTTTCCATTTTATATTCAAGTCTGTGATCCATTTTGAGTTAATTAGTGTGAAGATGTTGGGTTTAGGTTGAGAATATTCAGCCTTTAGTTTTTTTCTTCAGTACCACTTGTTTGAAAAGATTATCATTCCTTCAATTAGTGTTGTATCTTAGTTTAAAAGGAATTAAGCAAATTTGCATGGATTCAATGCTAAGTTCTTAATTTTGTTCCACTGATCTGCTGAGTTCTTTACCTATATCACACTGATTGTTAGAGTAACCATGAAGTAAACCCTCACTGTCCCATAAGATGGTTCAAGTACTTTATTCTTTTTCAATAATTGTTTTAGCTATGTGAGGTGTCTTTCTGCACATGTTTACAAAACTTATCTATATGCATAAAAATTTTGCTGAGATTTTGACACAAATTCCATTAACTTTATAGATCATCTTGGAGAGAACTGACATCTTTACTTTCTTGATTCTTCCAAACTATGAAAAAGGTTGTCTAAATTTATTTAGTTCTTTTCTTTCCACCTACTTCATCAAGACACTGTTTTTTTTTTTTTTAAATATTTATTTATTTGCTTTAGCTGTACACAATGGGTTTATTTGTACGTGGTGCTGAGGATCGAACCCGGGCTGCGCACGTGCCAGGAGAGCGCTCTACCGCTGAGCCACAACCCCAGCCCCAAGACACTGTTTTTTTCATCTTACAGATTCTGTACAAGTTTTGTCAGATTTATGACTAAGTATTTTATTTCCTTTGGAGCAATTATCAAGGTCTTATATTTTAAATTTCAGTTTTTGTGTATTCATTGTTGGTATGTAGAAATGTGATAGGTTTTGAAATGGAAATCCATATCCTGTGAACTTGCTGAAGAAATTTATTATTTCTGGTAGAGTTCTGTAAATTCTCCAGGATGATCCATAGTTAATCACGTAATCTGAAAATAGGACTGTTTTATTTCTTCTAGTTTGTGGAAATAGCAGTGGTGAAAGTGGACATGATCTGAGAAGGAGCACATCCTCTCTTCAACTGTTAAGTATGACTTTACCTAGAGGATTTTTATAGTTAAAGCACTTGATAAAGTTTGAGAAGTCCATTCTATTTCTGGTTTTCCAAACATTTTTTAACCATAAAAGGGTGACATACTTCTTTGTGCAATGCTGTTTTTCTGCATCAATTTACACAAAAAATCATTTTATTCATCTTTTTTGTATTTCTTTTTTTAAATTTTAAAACAGGGTCTTGCTAAATGGCTGAGGCTGGCCTTGAACTTGTAATCCTCTTGTTTTAGGAGGAAACAGGGAGTACAGTCATAAGACACCACACCTGATTACAAATTGTTTCTTCTTTAGAATGTTAACATAATGCATAACACCAATTGAGTTTTGAATACCTAATATCTGGAATAAATCTCATGAGCAATCTTGATCCATGTTTCCTTTTATTTATTTTTTCCTTTTGTGTTATTTCTGGTTTTGGTACCAGAGCAATTTTGGCTCTTTGAAGAATTATTTGGGGATTGACCTTCTTCTATTTTCTGCTGTAGTTTGTGGAACATTGGTGTTAATTCTTTGAATGTTTGGTAAAACTTTCCAGAGAAACCATCTAAGCCTAGAGATTGTAGGTGATAGAGTTCTGTAATTATAAATTTAGCTTCTTTAATAATTGTAAGTGAGAGCTATTCAGGATAACTATTGACTCAGATTTGGTAACTTGTGGTTTGTGAGGGAAAACTCAGGGGCACTTTGTTCCATTTCTTATAAGCCACTGAGTTGCTAAATGATGCATGTAATGGTAGTATTCTCTAGTTATCATTTTAATGGCTTCAGGGACTGCTATCTCTTTTTTTTTTGGCTGATATTATTTTTCTAAATATTTTCTCTATTTTACCTTTCTCAGTCTTCCAAGCAATTTGTTGATTTTATTTTTTAATTCATTTTTAAAGAACCCACTCCTTCCTTTTATTTTCTTAATTACATTTCTGATGTTTTTAGTGTCACTTATTTCCACTCTTATATTTATTATTTTCTTCTTATGCTTGTTTCCAGTTTATCTCCTCTTTGTCTAGCTTCTGGAGGTAGAAAATGAGACTATTGGTTCGAACTTTTCTTCTTTTGTAATGTAAGCAATTAGTGCTACAAATGTCACACTAGGTTCAGTTTAGCAATGTACACACGTTCTCTTGTGCTGTATTTTCATTTTCATTCAATTCCATATATATTTTTCCCTTTGAGCCTTCCTCTTCTGCCCATATCCTACTAAAATGAATGTTCTTTAATCCTGAAGTGGTTTGAGATTTTTCTATTATCTTTTTTATTAATTTCTAGTTTGATTTCAACATTGTTTGTATATCTATTTGTAATTATTTAATTTCTTTTAAAATTGTTGAGGTGGGGGCTGGGATTTTAACTCAGTGGTAGAGCACTTGCCTAGCACATGTGAGGCACTGAGTTCGATCCTCAGCAACTTATAGAAATAAATAAATGTATTGTATCTATCCTACAACTAAGAAAAAAATTTTAAAAATCATTAAAAAATTGTTGAGGTATATTTTATGACCTGTAATATGGCCCATCTTAGTAAATTCACCATGGATTTTTGCAAAAATGTGTATTCTTTTGTTGGGTGAACTGTTTTGTAAATATCAATTAGTGTTGGTTGACTATTATTCAGCTCTTATATAAACTTGCTTATTTTTGTGACTACTAGATTGATAGAATTGGATATTGAAGATCTGAATAGAATTGGAGGCTAATCTATTTCTTTTTTCAAATTCATCAGTTTGTGCTTATATGTAGAGGTCATGTTGTCCAGCACGTAGACATTTAAGTATGACCACATGTCTTCTTATGGATTGGTCTTTTATCATTATGTAATATCCCTCTTTATCTCTAGCAATTATTTCTTATCTTATGTATACATTAACACTAATAAAGCCAATCCTACTTTTTAAGAAAGTTAAGTTTGGGTAGTATGTCATTTTTCATCCTTTTGCTTTCAAGCTACCTATGCTGTTGTATTTAAAGTGCATTTCTGTTAATAGTATATTTTTTGGGCTGGGGTAATAGCTCAGCGGTAAAGTGCTAGCCTCGCACATGTGAGGCACTGGGTTGGATCCTCAGCACCACATACATATAAATAAAATAAATAAAGATATTGTGTCCATTGTAAAAAAAAATAGTGTATTTTTGAATCATGTTTCTTCTTGCCCACATGAACATTCTTTTTCTCACTGATAAACATATGCAATTTATGCTTATGGTAATTTTTATGTGTTAAGGCTTAAGTATGTCAATTTATTATTTGTTTTCTGAATTTTTCTTTTTTCATTCTTATCCTTCATATGGGTTACTTAAATTCCTTTAGGATATATATTGATTTCTTTGGGTTTTTGTATAATTCTCTTAGTTCTTTATTTAGTTTATTAGCATTACATATGTAAGTTACCAGAGTCACCGGATAATGGTGCTTTATCAATTCAACAGCGAGGATCATTAAGGTCTCTTTATCCTCTCTGCTTTTAAAAATGGAATTGATTTAAGTAATTCCTCTATAGGCATTGAATGCCATAGCAGATGTTATTTATAATTTTTATTCAAATGTCAAATGGGATTTATTTTCTGTTCAGAGGTGGTTTAACAATTCCAAACAATATTTCCCACTAAAGCAGACCAGGTACCCCCCCAACCCAAAGAACCTTGCCATAATTAAGCTTCTCCTCTTGTCAGATCAGCAGGATGTCTACAGAAGTTATTGTGGTTGGTAATTTCCTCTTTCTTGCAAATACCACATTTGCACACAAAAAGTGTGATGGAGTCTGTAAGCTTGTTGTACGAAAGATATTATCTCTGTGTTTTTGGTAAAGACATATAAGACCACTGTCTGGCCTTATAAAGCACTTTTTGAGAACACAAAGAAAAAAATATTTTTATATACCCCCCCCCCACACACATACTGGCTATAAAGTTCAAAAGTTTCCCAAAATTTTTCCCCAGACCTTTCAGAGGAAGTTGCTAATACTTAACAAACCTGCTTCCTGAGAATTACTCAGGTGTCCAGACTCTTCTGTCCTATTTCATGATCAGTTTAAAAAGCTATTTACAAAAAAAAAAGTTTTATTCTACTACTTTTCCTTTTAAATATATCAAGCACTTCTAAATATATGGAAGGACTAGATATTCCACATAAGAACTTGTCCACTATGCACACAGTGCTGGTAAGTAACTCGCACTCATAGCAATGGTTTATAATCTGAGCTATCTTCTAATATGAACTTTTTGTCCTTGAACCTTTTTCTCCTCACTTTGCTCTACTTTCAGTCCAGTGAACAAATGTAAGCATATGTAACACTTAGAGATGGTTGAGCAAATTTATATCCAAAAGTCATTTATAGAGGACAAGCTTTCTATGAATTTCAACACAAAATGTACAAAATATGCTAATTTTACTAACTACTTGGTCATACGCTGACAACCTCTTTAACATCTGGACACTAGAAGTTGCAAAATTGGGAATAATTTGTCCATTACATATACACAGCAAAACAAAATGCACAAAACACAGAAAACTGATGTCTGAAAATGTCCACGTATATAAACACACTTACATATTAACTTTTGCAATTGTTTCCCTCCCACCTCCTCCATATCACTGAGCAAGTACAGACAGCACTGCACTGCTCACAGAGGTGGCGTAACAGTTCCATTCCAAAAAGACAATACTTCATATGAATTTTTGCAAAAAAGATATTTATAAAGTGATATTTTACTACCTCTACATTTAACATACAATGGGCACTTCTAAACATCTAGATAGACTAGATGTTTGAAGTAAGGACTCAATTTGTCCACTATGTACATGACAGTCTTGAATAAACTACACCCTGTAAAATATTTCTAATTTGAAAATGTCTTAAAAATATGAGCATTCTGCCAGGGTTGGCGCACGCCTGTAATCCCAGCACTTTGGGAGGCTGAGGCAGGAGGATCGCTAGTTCAAAGCCAGCCTCAGCAATGGCGAGGTACTTAGCAACTCAGTGAGACCCTGTCTCTAAATAAAATACAAAAAAGGGCTGGGGATGTGACCCAGTGGACGAGTGCCCCTGAGTTCAATCCCCAGTACCACACACACACACACACACAAAAAAAAAAAAAAAAAAAAAAGAAAGAGCATTCTGGTCCTTCACCCACCCAGTGGGCTATAATGCTCAAATTTTCAGAAGACAATCCTTCCTAGGAATTTTAACAAAAAACATACAAAATTTATTTACTAATTCTACTTTTGTCATACACTGGCAAACTCTTTAACATCTAGAAAGACTACAAGAATATTAGGACTCATTTGTCCTTTTATACACTACAAACACAGAAAAGTAAAACAAAACCTATAGACACAAGGTACAACTCTTGTCTCATCATAAGCACACTGGCATGATGCTCCCAAGGACCAGCACACTACACTGAGCTACTCAACAGGAGGTTTGGATATTGCCTCCCTAAAACATTTCACAAGAACTTTAACAAAAAGAAATTTACATAGCCGGGCCTGGTGGCACACACCTGTAAACCCAGCACTTGGGAGGCTGAGGCAGGAGGATCACAAGTTCAAAGCCAGCCTCAGCAATGGTGAGGCACTTAGTGATTCAGTGAGACCCTGTCTCTAATAAAATACAAAAATGACTGAGGATGTGGCCCATGGTCGAGTGCCCCTGAGTTCAACCCAGTACCAAAAAAAAAAAGAAAAGAAAGAAAGAAATTTACATAATGTGTTCTATTTTACCACTTTACTTTTAACATTTATCAGGCACTTTAGAACATCAAGAAAGTCTAGATATCTCAAAAAAAAGTACTTTGCATTTTCAACTATATATACAGTAAGGAGAATATAATGCATACACAAAACAATGATTATTATATGAAAAATTTCTTGTACATAACAGCAGTCTGGCACAGGACCTCCTTCTCAAAGTCTTCTCCATGTCCTCTAACCACTGAAGAGATGTGGACAAGTGTCACTCCTAGAGGTGGTCTAACAAATCCATTTCAAAGGCATTTCCAGGAGACATTTCTGATTTTTTAAACAAATGGGCATTCACAAAAGGTTATTTTCTAACTTTATCATATGTCAGGCAACCTCATCTAGAATGTCCAGATGTAGCACAAGTTTTAAAAGGGGGGGGGGGGCATGGGAGGCAAATTGAGAGCAGCCTTTTCATATTATATACACAGGTCTTCTACAAACTGCCAGTAAATATTACCGAAGGGTGGTGGGCATTTCCAATTAATCAAATACAGTGTGTTACTCTTACCTTTTCTCTCCTTGGTATTAGGAGCACCAATCACTCCAGGCCAGAAGCCGGTCCACCCGTCCTAGTCTGAGGCTTCTGCTCATCTTCCAGGGAGTTCAAGGCTTTTGTTTGCCTTGTCTGGTCAAGGTGCGTCTAGAGGAGCCGGCGGAGCGGTCATAGGGGTGGGGGCGCCCTAGTCTGCGCAGCTCCACTGTCGAACTCATGGCCAAGCTCTTGGCCATACCCTCGCCTTCTTGGGACCCCAAAGCCGCCCTCCATGGCGTTTGTGTGGCCGCCATTCTCACCAGGCCAGGACATGACCGCGGCCACTCGCCACACGAATGCGCCACGAGCTCAGCAGCGGCTTCAGCTGGGAGGGACAGGATTGGGCCACGAGACCCTGGGCGGGGTCCAACAGTCGCAGTGGACAGCACGTCATTCAGCCAAGGAGATGGGCTCACCAGTCCTTCAAGCCTGGACCAGCTGGTGAACATTACAGTGGACTTCCAGGGGGTCTGCAGGGTAGAGGCCATGGCCAGTGCCTGGGCCCAGCTCACCCTGGGGCAGGAGGGCCCCAGAGGGGCGGGGGGGGGGGTGGGTAGGGAACCAGGCTGGACTCCGTTTCTCACCATGTCAAATAGGATTTTAAAAACAAATGAGAAGCATGATCTATGATATGCATCTCTTCTTTTTTTCCTGGCATTCTTTTCTTTCTGAAGTTCAAAGCTGTCTTCTATTATGAATTTCTTTTTGTTTAGAGAACTTACTTAACACATTTTTAAGAATTAGTTTACTAAAATCAAATTACAACACGAATTCCTCTTCGTCTGTGGATGACTTTCTTTCCTCTTCATTTCAGATGGTTCTTTTCTTTCAGTACTTCTAAAATGTTAGGTCACTTCCTCCTGTTCTCCATGTTTCCCAGATGAGAAACCTACTGTCATTAGAATTTGTATCTCCTTATAAATGTACATGATTTCTCTAGGGCATGCTTTCCAGAATATTTCTTTGACTTAGGCTTTGTTTATAGCACCTCGTTTTTCATTTTCAACTTTGTAAAAAAAATTGTTTTGGTGGTTTAATTGAATTATTTCTATATGAGCTATGAAAATAGCATTTTAAAAAAATAGTTAAATGGCAGTTTGTGGATAGAGTTATGTTAAGTGATTAAAATGCCTTTAAAATTGGTACAGGCTCAAGGTTAACCAAGGAAGTCTAGCACTAAGATTTCAGCTACTGAGTCCATCACTATGGAGCTGAGCACAACTTCCCAGGCACACTGATGATTCTGAGAGTACTTGATCTACCATGGTCCTGGGTCACTTGGCTGAGTGCCACCCAATAGGCAGAGATGCCCTGATTCTGAAACATATTTTGCTCCTGAGCAAAAGAAATATCAAGGCATGCATATTTAGATTTCTATTGTTTCAGATGAAATTACCACAAGTTTAGTGGCTTAACATAATACTTCTTTACTAACATAGCTCTCAGCATGACTGGATTCTCTGCCTGGGTATCACAAGGCTGAACTCAAAGTGCTGGCCACGTAAAGCCCTTATCTGGGTGTCCTAGGGTAAAATATACATCCAAGATCATCCTGGTTGCTAGAAAAATTTTCCTTATTATTATAAGGCTGGGATTCTTTGTTCACTATCAGGGTCCAATTTCAGCATCTGAAACCTATATACCCACCCCCTACCCCCAACCCATGCCCCACCCCTGCCCCATTCCTTCTCTTGTGTTCTATCTTCAAGCCAGCAATGGGTATCAGATCCCCTGTCCTTCAAATCTCTCTGACTTTTTCTTCTGCTGTTCATGTGTCTTTTGTCATAAGACACATATTTGACCTTCTGCTGAAAATATGAAAAATCATCCCTATTCAAACAGTAAAGTCCAAAGTCTTCACCATGGTTAAAACACTGGATACCTGCTTTCCCTCAGTGGTTCTCTCTCATCTCATCCTGACTCTTCTCTCCCCTGCTCAGTTTACCTCTCTGCTCTGTGTTGTATATATTTTTTCAAATTCTTCACTGGACAAAGGATTAATACCCATACTGTGTAAGAGACTCAACATATTCAATAAGAACAAATCCAAATAATACAAATTAGAAATGGGCAGATATGATGAAGGTACGTTTCTTTATTTTCTTAATTTTTTGAGATTTCAATGTTTTATAAGATCATTTCTTAAGCTTATGTTATATTCATATTTCCATAGTTTACTCTTTTTAAAATTTTTTACTTGTTTTAATTAGTTATACATGACAGTAGAATGCATTTGTGCACTGTGATATATCATACGTAGATGGGATATTATTTCTCATTTTTCTAAGTGTACATGTTGCAGAATCATATTATGGTCTTGTAGTCACATATATACATACAGTAGTAATGTCTGTTTCATTCCACTATCTTTCCCATCCATATATTAGAGAAAACATTTGGCCTTTGGTTTTGTGGGATTGGCTTATTTGGCTTAGCATGATATTCTCCAACTCCAACCATTTACTGGCAAATGTCATAGTTTCTCCCTTCTTTACAGCCAAGTAATATTCCATTGAGTATATATACCACATTTTCTTTATCCATTCATATATTGAGGGACACCTAGGTTGGTTCTTTTGTCTAGCTATTTGAATTGAGCTGCTATAAACATTGATGTGGCTATGTCACTATAGTATGCTGATTTTAAGTCCTTTGAGTATAAACCAAGGAGGGGGATAGCTGGGTCAAATGGTGGTTCCATTCCCAGTTTTATGAGGAATCTCTATACTGCTTTTCATAGTGATTGTACCAATTTGCAGTGCCACCAGCTATGTATGAGTGTACCCTTTCCCACACATCCTCACCAACATTTACTGTTTCCTTTATTCTTGACAGGAGTGAGATGAAATCTTAGAGTAGTATTCATTTCTCTAATCACTAGAGATGTTGAACACTTTTTCATATATTTGTTGATCAATTGTATTTCTTCTTCTGTGATGTGTCCAGTTCTTTAGCCCATTTATTGATTGGATTATTTGTATTTTTGGTGTTAAGTTTTTTGAGTTCTTTATATGTCTTAGCGATTAATGCTTTGTCTGAAGTGCATGTGGTAAAGATTTTCTCCCAATCTGTAGCCTCTCTCCTCACATTATTAATTGTTTCCTTTGCTGAAAAGAAGCTTTTTAATTTGAATCCATCCCATTTATTTATTCTTGATTTTTGTTTCTTGCGTTTTAGGAGTCTTGTTAAGGAAGTCAGATCCTAGGCTGATGTGGTGCAGATTTGGGCCTATTTTTTCTTGTATTAGGTGCAGGGTCTCTGTTCTAGTGCCTAAGTCTTTGATCCACTTTGATTTGAGTTTTGTGCAGGGTGAGAGATAGAGATTTAATTTCATTTTGCTACAGATGGATTTCCAGTTTTGCCAGCACCATTTATTGAATAGGCTATCTTTTCTCCAATGAATGTTTTTGGCACCCTTGTCTAGTATGAGATAACTGTATTTATGTGGGTTTGTCTCTGTGTCCTCTTTTCTGTACCATGGGTCTACAAGTCTATTTTGGTGCCAATACCATGCTGTTTTTGTTACTATAGCTCTGTAGTATAGTTTAAGGTCAGGTATTGTGATGCCTCCTGCTTTACTTTTCTTGCTAAGGATTGCTTTAGCTATTCTGGATCTCTTATTTTTCCAAATAAATTTCATGATTGCTTTTTCTATTTCTATGAAAAATGTCATTGGGATTTTAATAGGAATTGCATTAAATCTGTATAGTGCTTTTGGTAATATGGACGTTTTCACAATATTAATTCTGCCTATCCAGGAGCATGGGAGATCTTTACATCTTCTGAGGTTTTCTTCAATTTCTTTCTTTAGTGTTCTGTAGTTTTCATTGTAGAAGTCTTTCACCTCTTTTGTTAGATTGATTCCCAGGTTTTTGTTTGTTTGTTTGTTTGTTTGTTTTTGTTTTTGTTTTTTTTTTTTGAGGCTATTGTGAATGGAGTAGTTTTCCTAATTTCTCTTTCAGTGGATTTATTGCTGATATATAGAAATGTGTTTGATTTATGGGTGTTGATTTTATATCCTGCTACTTTGCTGAATTCATTTATTAGTTCTAGAAGTTTTCTGGTAGAATTTTTTGGATCTTTTAGATATAGAATCATGTCATCAGCAAATAGTGATAGTTTGAATTCTTCTTTACCTATTTGTATCCCTTTGGTTTCTTTCTTTTGTCTAATTGCTCTGTCTAGAGTTTCAAGGAAGATGTTGAATAGAAATGGTGAAAGAGGACATCCTTGTCTTGTTCCAATTTTTAGAGGGAATGCTTTCAATTTTTCTCCATTTAGAATGATGCTGGCTTTGGATTTAGCATATATGGCTTTTACAATGTTAAGGTATGTTCCTACTATCCCCAGTTTTTCTAGTGTTTTGAACATGAAGGTGTGCTGTATTTTTTCAAATGCTTTTTCTGCATCTATTGAGATGATCATATGATTCTTGTTTTTAAGTCAATTAATATGATGAATTACGTTTATTCATTTCCATATGTTGAACCAACCCTGCATCCCAGGTGAATCCCACTTGATCATGTGCACTATTTTTTTAATATGTTTTTGTATGTGATTTGCCAGAATTTTGTTGAGAATTTTTGCATCTATGTTCATCAGGGTTATTGGTCTGAAGTTTTTTTTCCTTGATGTGTCCTTGTCTGGTTTTGGTATCAGGGTGATATTAGTTTCATAGAATGAGTTTGGAAGAGTTTCCTCCTTTTTATTTCATGGAATACTTTGAGGAGTATTGGTGTTAATTCTTCTTTGAAAGTCTTGTAGAACTCTGCTGAGAAGCCATCTGGTCTTGGGGTTTTCTTGGTTGGTAGGCTTTTGATGGCATTTTCTATTTCATTACTTGAAATTGATCTGTTCAAATCATGTATGACCTCCTCATTCAGTTTGGGTAGGTCATATGTCTCTAGAAATTTGTTGATGTCTTTGATATTTTCTATTTTATTAGAGTATAAATTTTCAAAATAGTTTCTAATTATCTTATGTATTTCAGATGTATCCATTGTGATGTCTCCTTCTTCATCTTGTATTTTATTAATTTCAGTATATTTCTTTTGGAGATTGTGCTTATGATGATTTTTTCCTAAAAATTCACCATTAAATCCAAAGCCATACTTATTTTCTCCTAGCCTTTGTTATAGTCATTTATAGTTTTATATTTTACATTTAAGTTTATAGTCTATTTGTTGTCAATGTTTGTAAAAGATATGAAATACATATCAAGGCTCATTTCCCTGCATAGGAACAGCCAATTATTACCACACCATTCTTGAATTGCCTTTGTATGCTTGTCAAAAGTCAGCTGAACATATTTGTGTGTATCTATTTTTGGGCTCTCTGTTCATTCCATTGGGTAAAGGTCCATGTGTTGGGCCTTTACCCAAACCATTATTTCTTAAATACTATTTCTTAATAATAAGCCTTGTAATCAGGCAGTTTATAGCCTGTAACTTCATTCTGTTTCATAAGTGTATTTTGCTACTCTGGTTCTTCTACCTTTCCATCAACGTTTTAGAATAAACTTGCCAAAATAATTTTAAGCCTTCTGGGATTTTCATTGGTAGTGCAGTGAATGTACAAATCACAATGAGAATAACTGGTACCTTAAACAATACTGAGATTTTGGATTTAAGGATATTTTATGTTACTCATTTTGCCTATATTTCCTCTTTTTTCACCTTGTTTTGTAGTTTTCAGCATATAGATCTTGCATTTATCCTCTTAGTTTATACCTATGTATTTAATTTTTGCTTCTATTTTTGATAGTCATTTTTTTCACTTATTCATTTCAGATGAATCAGAACATAATTGACCTTGTATATTGGCCTTTGATACTATAATATGTTTAATCTCATAAGTTGTTACACATTTTGGGAGTTTTTTTGGATTTTCTACATATCCATTGTACAGCAAATATAATTTGTTCATAATTTCTAATATTTACATGTGCCTTTTATTTATTAGTCATGTCTTATTGCACTATGAAAAATTTCAATATAATATTGGATGAGGGTGTCATCTTTCCTATTAGGAAAAATCATTCACAAATGGTGAGAAAAAACCCTCACCATTAAGTATGTAAATTTTAAGACTATCTTAGGACTGGGAATGTAAATCAGTGGTAAAGAACTTGCCTAGCCTACATGAGGCCCTAGGCTTAATCCTTATCATTGCAAAAACAAACACATAAGTGAAATATTAGTGTAAGGAAATTTTCTTTTATTCCTAATTTGCTGAGAGTATTTATCAGAAATGAATGTTAAATTTTATAGAATTTTTTTTTCAGTTAAACAATGTGTAACTTGGTTTTTTGAAATATTTTATTTACAAATTTAATTTTTTTGAGACAGTCTTGCTGTGTTGTCTGGGCTGGTTTTGAATTCATGAGCTTAAGTAGCGTCCTGAGTAGCTGAGACAAAAGGTTTGTGCCAGTATGCCTGACAAACAAATTCAATTTCTTAAGTGATAGAAATATCTTTTTCTTTTCTTGAAAAAAAAATATTTTCAGGAATTCTATTAGTATGTATGTCTCAAGAAATTATTTTGCTCTTATTTTTATGTTAGCTGTCCAATTTGTGTGTATGAGACTGTTTTTAGTATTAGTTTATTATATTCTTAATAGTGGTGAGATATTTATTGATAGTTCCTCTTTTAATCCTGCTATTGGTAATGTGTACATCAATTTTTTAAAAAATATTTTTATTTATTTGCTTTTAGTTGTACACAATGAGTTTTATTCAATGCATTTTATTTGTACATGGTGTTGAGGATCGAACCCAGGTCGCCCATGTGCTAGGCGAGCGCTCTACCGCTGAGCCACAATTCCAGCCCTACATCAATTTTATTGATTTTTTTTCCCAAAGAATAATCTTCTAATTACATTGATTACTTCTATTTTTTTTCAGGTTTTGATTTCATTTCTAATTATTATGATTCTCTTTCTTCAGTTTGCTTTGGATTCAAATCAATCTTCTTTCCCTAGATTCTAAGGAGGAAACTTAACCTCCTGATGTGCCATCATTATTTTATTTTATTTTTTTAAATATTTATTTATTTGCTTTAGTTGTACACAATGCAATGCATTTATGTTTACGTGGTGCTGAGGATTGAACCTGGGCTGCGCATGTGTTAGGCGAACACTCTACTGCTGAGCCACAACCCCAGCCCCCATCATTATTTTTTAACATCCATCTTTAACTCTATGCAATTCTCTTTAGGTACTTTCTTGCCTCATCCCACAAACTTTATAGGAATTATTCTGTTAATTTATTGTTTTCAAGACAATAGTTTACATGTGACCTTTTAAAATCATGATGATTCACCTTTCATAATAGTAAAGAAGTCAATCCTACAAGAAGACATAAATGTATTTGAACCCAACAAAATCTTTTAAAATGGTCGGGTGTGGTGGTGCAGGTCTGTAATCCCAGAGGCTCGGGGGTGCTGAGATGGGAGATCGCGAGTTCAAGGCCAGCCTTTGCAACATCAAGGTACTGAGCAACTAAGTAAGACCACATCTCTAAAAAAAAAAAAAAAAAAAAATTACAAAATAGGGCTGGGGATGTGGTATGTGGTTCAATGGTTGAGTGCCCCTAAGTTCAATGCCCAGTACCAACAACAACAACAACAACAACAAAAACATTTTAACATGTAGCATATAAAATCTGAAAATCTGAAAGGAAAACAAAGAGCAATAGGAGATATAAATACTTATCATTTAATAAATGATAAAGCAAATAAACAGAAAAAAATCAATAAGGAAGTGAACTATTTGAATGACACCATAAAAAATTTGATGATACACACCAGTAACTCCACACAATAGGAAAACATATTATTTTCAAATAAACATCAAATATTCATCAAGAAAGCAAATTATATTGCACCATTCAACAAACAATAACAATTTTTTAAGAATAGAAACCATGCAAAGTATATTCTTGGATCATGTTGAAATTAAACTAGAAATCAACAAAAATATATTTGCACAACTTTGAAATTATGGAAATGCAGTTGCATTTCTAAATAACCAATAGAAAGGAGATGTCTTAAGAGAAGTTAAAAATTATTTTGAATAAAATTAAATAATATTGAAAATCAGATAATACCAATCACAGTAACCAATGCCCAGAGAATAAAACAACAGGTATTAGAAAACATGAATTGAAAGATAATGAGGTGATGGACAGGATAGAGCAGAAATCATGATGTAGAATATAAATTTAATACTGCCAGAAGCCGATTCTGAGAAATATTATGAAATTAATTAACCAGTAAATGTGTGTTTGTATGCTTGGACATACATGTGTGCGAGCAGGTGTTTTATGTACAAATGTGTATAACTGTTATGACTAGTGACTATTTAGGTGTATAATTGGGTACATATGTGTACATGTGTCCATATGTGTAGGTGTATAGGCATATGTATTTTTCTGTGTATATTTGTGATTTATGTTTGCGTGTATATTTATGTATGTGTGTGTCTGTATGTGAGAGGGGTGTGTTTTGTGTGCATATGATAGTGTGTTGTGATTCTTTTTGTTCTGCAACATGTACAACCAAAAGTCTCAAATATGAGGAATGTTATAGCTCTCACAGGATCCAAGAGTTCATGTTTGTTACATTTTAGACCATTATCATCTCAATGTTTTATAGTATTGCAATAAAACATAAAATATGAAATCTCAGTTATTGGAATGCATAGAAGTCCAATTTTTAAATGATTTTGGGACATAGGTTGGATCTGGAATTGGTGTTATGGTTTGGATCTGGAATGTCCCCTAAAGCTCATGTGCTAGGCAGTACAGTAATGTCCAGATGTTGTGATCCAGATTAGTGGATTAAGCTGTTTGTTGGATTAATTGTTTGAACGGACTACTGGGAAGTATCTAATCAGGTGGGGCATGACTGAAGGAAGTAGGTCACCAACCGGCACTTGACTTTGGGAACTATAGCTGTTCCAGATCCCTTTCTTATTTTCTGCTTCCCAGCTGCCTTGACCTGAGTAGTTTTTCTCCATCATGCTCTTCTTCCATGACGTTCTGCCTTGCCTTAGACCCAAAAGAAAGGGGCCAGCCAACCATGGACTGAGACCTCAGAAACTGAGCCAAAATAATTCTTTACTCTTCTAAGTTATTCTTGTAAAACACTCTGGTCATAGTGGTGCAAAGCTAACACAACTGGATATGTTTGTGGTTAGGTAAAAGATTGAAGTGAAGAATGTGAACCTGGTGCTGCCCAGTGCACTCTCTGTGAATTAAATTTGAACTTTCTCCTGGAAATTCCCTGCCACTATCATCTCACTGCTGCTCCCAAAAGTTGTTTTCACATTGCACATATTTAACCATAATGAAAAGACCCCTGTTGGCTGAAAGGAAGAATATGAACCTGGTGCTGAAATGAGTAAATATTGCCAATGACCACTCTGTGGATTAAATGAGATTCTGCCTCCTGAAACTCCCTGCAACTCTTGTTTCATGGATGCTCCTACAGGGTTTTTTCAAATTGCGCATATTTAGCAATAAGGAGCACTGGCCCCAGTGGGCCAAAATTGTGCTGCAATTGAGTATAATTTTCCCTATTCCCTCTCAGTATATTAAGTGTGATCTTGACTCCTAACCCTCCCTGCCACTAAGGTTTCATTGTTGCCTCTCCAAGCAATTTTTGTACTGCACATATTTGGCCATAATGAGCACTGGCACTATGGGCCATAATGAAGAATGTGAAAATGGTATTGCAATGCAAGACAATTCTTAATGCCTTATCCCTGAATTAAGTTGAAATCTTCCAGGAATCACCAGGAAGGAGAGATAGAGATAGAGAGAGAGAGAGAGAGAGAGAGAGAGAGAGAGAGAGAGAGAGAGAGAGAGAGTCCATCTCACAAAATACACATCTCAAAGGCACTTCCCCAATGATACACCTCCCCTATCCACACCCTACCTGCCTACAGTTATCACCTTATCAGAGTATTAATGCACCAATTAGGTAAAGGTTCTCATAATCCAGTCATGTCACCTAAGCTTTCTTGCATTTTTTGCACATGTGCTTTGTGGGACACCACATATCTATATCATAACCCTCAACACATATTTTAAGTATGTTCAACGTTTTTACATTAGAAACAGGGCCACTTCACCCTTGACACAGTTTCCAGCCCTCCTCTTACTCCTAACTCCCTAACATGGTACATCCAGGTAGATGTCTTATACAACCACCTCTTAGTGACCACCTACCTTTGGCACATTGGATACAACCTACTTGATTCTCCCACCAAATCCCAAGTCAGACAGTGCAGTTCTGCCAATGACCACATCCCAGTCACAATGTGACAACCTGGAACTCCAGCCTTTTGCTTTAAACCAATTAATTAAAACTTCCCACAGGAAACCTCTATGGATAATGCCCTGGACACAATAAAATGTTGGCACATATTTCTCACTATTTCTCTTTCTCCCCTCCCCTCTTTGTCACCCAGCCTCCCCACAACTAGAAACTGTAGATCTGTAAGTAATAATTTTTTTTTATTTCCATCTCACATCTCTCTTAATCATCTAATCATTGAACACTGGAGGGGTGTGTTTCCTTATATGATCCTAAATTAAATGGTGTTACCTCTTTTTTTCTGTTATTATAGCTCTATAGAATGATTTGAGGTCTGGTGTTGGAATGCCTCCTGCTTTACTTTTCTCACTAAGTATTTCTTTATCTATTATGGGCCTCTTATTTTTGCAAATGAATTTTATGACTGCCTTTTCTATTTCTATGATGAATGTCCATTGGAATTTTGATGGACATTGCATTGAATCTCTACAACACTTTAGGTAGTATGGCTATTTTGACAATATTCATTCTGCCTATCCAAGAACACTGGAGGTATTTTCATTTTCTTAAGTTGTTGTTTTAGTCAGATTTTTAGCTGCTATGATTAAAAGATCTGACCAGAACAGTTTTAGGGAAGGAAAAGTTTATTCTGGGACTCACAGTTTCAGAAGTCTTAGTCCATAGAAGACTGCCCCATTCCTCAGGGCTCAAGGTGGAAGAGTGTGGCAGAGGGCCGTGGCTCACATGATGATCAGGAGAGAGGTTTCTACTTGCCAGATACAAATATGTACCCCAAAGCCACACTCCCAATTCCCACCTCCTCCAGCTTAGTTACTATTCAGTTAATCCCTATCAGAGGATTAATTTACTGGTTAAGACTTTCTATAACATAATAATTTGTCCTTTGAGAAATGATTTGCATTGTCTCACTTGCGAGCTTTTGGGGGACACCTCACATTCAAACTATAACAAAGGACTTCTTCAATTTTTTTCTTTAGTCTTCTATAGTTTTTGTTGTAGAAGTCCAAACAGATGAAGATTTCAAGGAATGAATTCTCAGCTGAATTCTACTAAGAAATAATACCAATTTTCTTCAAATTATTCCATGAAAATACAGAAGGAGGGAACTCTTCCAAATTTATTCTAACTGAAGAAGCCATCAAAAACTGGCTGCATGTTACCTTAGGAGCTGTGGCCTGGTGAGCATAAAATTATTCAAAGATAAATCATTCAAAGATATATTTTAAGTGTCAAAAAAGAAAACATATGCCTGAAATCCCAGCACTTGGGAGGCTGGATTGGATGAATTCTCAGCTGAATTCTACCAGACCTTTAAGATACAAGAAGAAATAATACCAATTTTCTTCAAATTAATTGGATAACAGGAATTTCCTATGAAAAATATTTGTTTATTTATTTTAGTTGTACACAATGCAGTGCATTTACGTGGTGCTGAGGATCAGAAGGAGGCTGAACTCTTCCAAATTTATTGGACTATGAAGCCATTATCCATGCTGTAATTCCCAAAACTAAACAAGAGAACACATCAAGGAAAGAAAACTTCAGACCAATATTTTTAATGTGTAATTTTGTTTATTTTTTTTTTTGAGATGTTGTCAATGGACCTTTCTTTGCTCCATGTGTACTTTTACTTATTTTATATTTGGTGCTGAGAATCAAACCCAATGCCTCACACATGGTAGGTAAGCACTCTACCTGCAGTCGAGACAAAGTGAGCCACAACTTTCTTTTCCTTTCCTTTTGTGTGTGTGACCCACAGAATGCCCCCAGACTTTTTTGTGATTGCTTCCATGTCTATCTTGATGAACATAGATGTAAAAAAATTCTTAATAAAGTAATAGCAAATCACATTTAAAAAAACACATTAAGAAGATACTGTGCCATAGTGCCAAGTCAAGGGGTTTCACTCCAGGGATGCAAGTTTGGTTCAACATATGAAAATCAATAAATGAAATACATCACATAAATAGACTTAAAAAGAAGAATCACATGATTATCTTAATAGATGCAGAGAAATCATTTGAAGGAATACAGCACCCAATTATGTTTAAAACACTATAAAAACTAGGGATAGTAGGAATATACCTTAGCATTGTAAAGGCTGTATATGACAAACCCAAGGCCAACATTATTCTAAATGGAAAAAACCTGAAAGCATTCACTCTAAAAACATAAATAGGAGAGGGATGCTTACTTTCCACCACTCCTATTCAACATAGTTCTTGAAACTCTAGCCAGAGCTATAAGGCAAGAGAATTTAGTTAAACAGATATCAATCAGAAAAGTAAAGTGCAAACTATCTCAGTTTGTTGATGACATGGTCCTATATTTAGAAGACACCCCCCTCCAAAAACAAAACAAAACAAAACAAAAACAACCTTCTACCAGAAATCTGAATTCAGCAAAGTAGCAAGACGCAAAATCAGTACCCACAAATCAATTGCATTCCTATAGTCCAATGATGAATTTGCTGAAAAAGAAATTAGAAAAACTATCCCACTTACAATAGCCTCAAAAAAAAAAAAAAAAAAAAAAAAAAAAAAAAAAAAAACCTTGGGAATCAATCCATTAAACCATTTACTAAGGATATTGATTTTATTCCATTCTTTAAACACTTTGTTTTAAACAATGTGTTTTAATTAACACATTTGTTTCTGAATAAAGTTATAAAAAGAACTAACATTTAAGATAAAACAGTTCTATTTTCAGCCCTTTAGAAATACAAAAATCAATCAAGCAAACAAAAGAAAGCCCTTTCAGGTAAATATTCATACAGATACAGAAGACAGGAAAACATGCCATCATGGATTTTGCAATCCCATTCAAGAAAGAAACAGAAGGCTATAAACACAAAAGAAAAGTTTGGGTTTTCTCTTGAACAAAGACAAGTTGACCTTTATATCCCTGCACAGTATTCATAACATGCTGTTCAAAGTCAAACTTTTATCTGCAGGTTGAATCCCTTCTGAGTCCTCAGTGAACCTGACATGTTGGCAGAATTCAGCCCATTAGACACTGTCCCATCTGAGCATATCCTGAAATGGTCTCTTCCATGAGCCTCTACAGCCACATTCTCTGTGGCTCTTCCTGCCCTTTCTTCCAATCTCCTTTGCTGGCTCCATTTCATCTCCAGGTCCAAGATGATAACCTGGAGTGCCACGAGCTCATTCCTCAACTTTGTTCCTTTATACCCTTGCTGTCTAAATCTGCACTGCCCAATTTGGTAACACTAGCCTGTGTAGCTTCTTAAATGTAAATTATAAAATTGAATAAAGTTAAAATGTGTAGCCACTTGGACCCCAAAAGAGAAAACCTTGTTCTCTTCCCTCTTTCCTTCATTCTCAACACTTAAATAACGAACAATCTTGTGGATCCTACATTAAAATATTTTTTGCCAAGAGAACAATGCTTAGCTGGGCATAGTGGCACATGCCTGTAATCCCAGTGACTTGGGAGGCTGAGGCAGGATAATTGCAAGGTTGAGGCCATCCCAGCCACCTTTGATCAGAAACTAAAGGAAAGTGAGAGTATAAAACATAAAAATGGGACAGAGGCTCTGTGGGGAGAATTTACTAGCAAATGCAAGAAAGAAGTGTTAAGGCCCTGAGGCAGAAGCATGTTTACTGTGGTTTAAGTACAAGAAGAAGACAGCGAGGAGAGTGTTGAGTTAGATGAAATGAGCCCTATGAGGCCATCATAGGGAGATTGAAAGCCAAAAGACTGGATTTAGTATAATTCTGTCATGATCCAACCTTCTCTTAAGGGTTTATGAATAGACCTACAGACAAGAATAAAAGCAGTTTCTAGTAACTTTAGGAGACTATTGTAGCGATTGTGGCAAAAAGATAATGAATGGTAGCTTACACCAGGATGATGATTTTGGAATTGATGAAAAGTAACAGGATTCTGTTAGAATTATATTGTCTCAATATATAACATTTTATAGATGTTATATGAGCACATATAATAATTTTAAAAGACATAGACAAATGGTCACATTCTATATATGCATTTTTTATACTGTGCTTTTTTCACATGATAAAATATCAGAGATTACTCCATAAGAGTATGTAATATATTCTTGAGTCCCATTGTGTGGATGCCCTAGTTCATATAGCCAAAGTTGGATTATTTCCCATCTTTGCCATTACAAACAGTGCTACATGGAATGGTTTTTCATATTTTTGCTCTTGTATCTTTGGGCTATATTCCTACAGGTGGAATTTGGAGTCAAAAGTTTAAAAATGCAAATGAGATATGGCTAAATATTGCCAATTATTTTTCCAGATTTTGATTTCCATCTATAACTTTAGATTTTTTTTCTTACTGACTTCCTTTTTACATTAATCTTTTACAAAAATGCACTGCTTTCCCTCTCTCTCTTTCTCTTTAAACTGAGGATAGAACCTAGGGGCACTGTACCACTGACCGACCTACATACCCAGTCCTTTTATAAATTCTGAGATAAGGTCTCACTAAATTGCTTGGGGCATAGTAAGTGCCAAAGATTTGTTTTCTGATTAAAACAGTAAATGAGATGGTAATGTGCTTACACCATGAGATACAGCTCTGCCTTAATCTCCCCAATAGCTATGTATTTTTCCACCTGTGGATATGTCCTAGTTTATTTAGCCACTGCCCATGCCCCCTTGAGGACATTAAGCTTTTCTATTTGTTCGGTTCTCTAAGCAAATTGCACTGCATCTCCTCACACACCTGTCTTTACATTTATGTGGGAATAGAGTAAAAAAGCAATCAAATCCCTAAGCTCTAGTTAGGAGTATGTAAATTAGAGCTTTGATATTTAAAGCCAGACTTCTCTCCCAAAGAATAATTTAACAAATCTTTAACAAATCCTGCTTTTAAACAGTAAAAGAAGCATACACGCACACACACACACACACACACACACACACACAATTACACTGAACACCACACCCTTAAAGAGCCCTTGACTGTGAGGCCAGGTTCTGGGACCCCTCTCACTTCTCAGGTATGAGGTCAAGCCAAGAGTGGGTAGGGCCCAGAATGCAAGAGAGAACAATGTTTCAGGGAAAGACTGAGCCACTGTCTCAAAATGTTAAGGTTGACTCAGGCTAGCTACTTGAGGGCAGTGGTTTGGGGAGTATTGCAGAGAAATTGCTTTGACTCCAAAGAGTTTGAGATGAACCTAGAGAGGCTCACATATTTGAAACAATTTTATCAGCAGCAAGAGCAAAGAAAAGGGGCACCCACTGAAAGAGAGTGAGTGACTCAGGCTTTGGCTGCAGTTTCAGGAAAGAGATGGCTTTTCTAAACCTGTTTCTTCACCTGGAAAAAGGCTGGAACCAGAGTACAACCTCGTGGGTTGGATGGGGCCCACAGCAAGTGGGAGCTTTGTATAGACATTGGGGTGGTGGGGTGAGGGAAGCCCTGGTGGTGTGGATGACGGGGGGCTCCTGCCAGACTAGAGTTGACAAAGTGCTTCTCCATATTGTAGTCTATAGCATCTAGGCTTGGCCATATGTGACTCTATGAATGTGTGATGTGGTGGTCCTGCTGCAGGCTGCTGGGGACCTATTCAATCCTTTCATGAATGACCACCTATAGCAGAGGTGGCAGATGTGGATATTGCTTTTTCCCTGGATGACACTGTCCCCTTACAGAATCTGGCTTTTCATTTTTTTAAGAGAAGTGGGACTGTCATGACAGTATTCCAAAAGCCTTCCCACTTGCTCTCAGTCATGTCTGGCCCTGGCATGATGACTTCTGGATCACTGGTAGGGTGAAGGAAGGTGCTGGGAGAGGGAGGGATGTGCCAAAAGCATTGCTCTGCACTTGAAGTGAAGATGAACTTTGGGACTCTGGGCTTATGAGGTGAAGCTGAGGAAGGGCTCAGACAATGAACAGACTTCTTCCTGAGGTTACTGGAGTTAGTGATGAGGCCTGCCTGGGAGAAGAAAGTGGGGGCTGGATCAGGGTGGAAAATGCTCTGGGGAGTCTTCCCCTTCCCCCATTCTGAGAGTCTCCACACAGCCAGCCTTCAGGCAATCAAGTGAATTCACTGTTTCTTCCCCTTCTTTTATGTATAGACCCTAATGACTGAAGTCCTTTCTAAAGCTCATGTCCAATGGTTCTGACCCCAAACATGGATGTTCAGAGAGAATTCCACTCAGATGCAGTAAAGTGGCACACTCTTTGCCTTGGCATAAGTTCCTACAGCAGCCTTGTCTAGCACTAGGTCCTGGCAAGCTCTGTGCTGAGGTAACAGGTCCTTCCCAGATCCTGAATGGCCACTGGTCATTCCCTGTTCTGAGGCATCAGGAGACAAAGGTTTCAGCCCTGTTACCATGAGGTAGGGGCCAAGTACCACATGTGAGCCTAGAATTGTGCTTGGCTCATGGGAGCAGAAGGAGGCCCTGAATCCTGAATGAACACTGCTGTAAGGTAGGCATTGCCTATGTGAGGAAAGGCACAGGCCTCAAATAGACCATGAAAACTAGGCAGCAGAAGGAAGGTGGAGAGCCCTTGCTTCCAGATTCTACCATACTCCATTACACATTGTGTGTTGAATATTTGTCCTTGACCCCACTGGCTCCTCCCTTATGGGGGCCCAGAGAGACCTAGTTCATGGAGTTCTGTCACTTGCACAAGGTGACACAGGTATAGAAGCTTAGGCTCGATAAGCCACTCAAGATATGTCCCAATTCACACAACAGATGTTCTGGCTTGAAGTGGCTATTCACCATTTCCCCCAAAGGCAGGTATGTTCAGGACCCTATGGGGTGGGCAGCCCAAGCAGAGGGTACACTTCCTCCCTCTCTACATGTCTTTGGTCAGAATGTCTACCCTGATCACATTACCTATGCCAACCATAGCTGTTACACACTACAGCTTGCAGGGCAGTGTGACAAATTTATAAAATGACCTAGTTATGAAAAATCCTCTCATTCAGTGGGTTTTTTTTTTAAAGACAGGTGGGCTCTCAGAGGGAGAGAAAAGGAGACCCTTACTAGATGGAGATCTGGATAATCAAAAGCTGCAATGTTTGCTTGTACTAGATCAATTGAGACAAAAACATAATCAGTTTAAAGTTTACCAGGTTCAAATGTGGAATGTGGCCACAACTGATTTATGGCTAGATTTCTTAGTCAAGAAGAAACATTCTAAACCTCGAATATCAAATGATTAAAATGGGATATGATTTCCACAAAAGCTTGCTTGAGACCCTGTAGGTAGTCCAATAGTTCAACCCTGGATGTCTCACTCATCTTTGAGAGGTGAGGGGCAGCTTCACCCTGCCTTTGGCGTGTGTATATATTTGCTGTTCTTTAATAAATCTGTTCTTGTGTCTTGCTTTTGACATGTCTTGAGATTCTTTTCAGCAACGTAAATCAAGAACCCACCCAGGGTCGACCTGAGGTCCCACCGTTTCCTTGGAGGAAACTCCTTGAACCCCTGTCCAGTGACAATTTCCCAAAAGAGACACTGGGGGTGATAGTGCATAGGTTGGAGTATTCTGGCATTGAAGGTGGTTGATCCTGAGAAGACTTGAGATGTGTTTGGTCTCTCTGTGCTGATGGATATCTGAGGCCAGAGAGGACATAAATGTTCTAATGAGGTTTCGTGCTCACTCTAAGGCATGATGGAGGCAATCTGGACTTTGCCTTAACTCCTGGTGTTGAGTCATATTTGGGACCTGTCCCCTGCCCCAGGCACCCTGGGGTGACCCCCTAGCCCATGATATGACAGAACACAATTTCCAAATATGGCCATGGCAATATTTCTGCCCAAATGCTCTTCCAGAATCCTGACATGCCCCATGGAGAGGCAGAGTGTATTTTCCATTTCTTTGAAGCAGGTCAGGTCTTTATGATTGCCACCATGAATGGAAGAAAGGAATAGGGATGTCTTCTGAGTCTAGGTCCCAGAGAATGACCTTCTTTTGGTTACCATATTATAAGGAAGCCCAGAATGTTCTGGACAGTCCTGTGCAGATATCCCTGTTGACAGCTTTGGCAAATCTCTATTGACAGCACACCAACATTAGCCACATGAGGGACCTGCAGAAGACTCCAGCTGCAACTATCATGCTACCAGCCCTAAGGAAGGCAGAGGTGGGGACAAGTTACCCTTTCTCAGTGCTGCCCAAACTGCAGACTCATGAGCTAAAGAAATAGTGGCATTGCTGAAGCATGGTCTCCCCTGAGAATCCTGTATGTGAGGGTCCTGTGTGATGATAGTGAAAGTTTGACTTCCGGTTGAGTTGAGAGCTCTCCAACTGGTTAAGAGCAGATCCTCTGTCTTGGAGTGTAGGACTGAGAGCATCATTCATGGCAGTAGGAGCCATGAGGTCATCAGGTGTGTACAGCAAGGGGTAGAGGAAAGTGCCACAGGCTGGAAACCCTCTCTGGCATTTTCTACTTAATGGAAAAAGTTTTCATAGCACTAAAATTTTGCTATTAGCTTTCAGAAATTGATATTTGACCATTTCCTAAAGGTTGTGTGGTGTCTGAATCCTGTCTAAAAACCTGTAGAAAGCTGTGTTCTTTCCTATAGATAAACTGCAATTCTCTCTCCCTCTCTAGAAGCAGCAGCAATAGGGCAGCTATGAGACCAGAAATCTAACACCCAGCGGGGAGGTCCAAGGGGCATTATGTAATATGTGAAAATTCTCTAGGATTGTTGTAGGGGCAGATGAGGCAAGGCACCCAAGATAGCAGGAAACAGTTTTATTTGGCTGCAGCCTGGTTCAGAGGGTACAGCTTTCACTGTAATCAATTAATCCCCTGAACCCCGAGTTCGGGTAGTTTCAGAAGTTTAAACCCAGCATGTGAGAGGAGGGGCTCAGAAGTTCACAGTCTCCAGAAGTTCACATAAAAGCAGTTTTTTTCTTTCACTGTTCTGTGCAAGTTAACCCTTCAAGGACAATACCCGAGAAGGGGAGAGCTTCTTCTCCCCTTTATTTCCTCCCCCTGCCAGCTGTTACCATGGAGCCCAATTGTTAACTCCTCTTATCTTAGAAATGTAGACATCTCTGTGAAGCTCCAACTCAAGGCCAGAGGCCTTGTAAAAGAATTTGTCTTTTTATTATCACAGTTTGCATTTACAAACACACTTCTACAAGCTACTATACTGGATACATGTTTGTGAAAAACAAGTGCGTTCAGCACCTGGAGTGCTGATTTCTTCCAGGCCAGTGGCCAAGTAATAGAGTAACAAGAAAATAGGAAGTTTTATCTACACTGAACTCTTCTGTAGAGACTCTTTTGCTGACAGTCCTAAAATCAGCCATGTGAAGATTTCTTGGGAAGCTTAGTTAAGATTTTCTGCGGAGGAGTGAGTGCCACTACAGGATTAGTTTTATCAGATGAGTGGTGTTTTGTTTTATTCAAATTCATACTGTCTGTAAACAATGTTAAATGGAGAAAAGACCCATAGACAAGTAAAGCTTCTATAGTCCATTTTATAAAAATAATGCCAACCTGTTATGTGAGAGGATGGGCAAGCATTTACACCCCACTCTCTCCAGCTCTCTAGTGGGTGATAAAGGCCCAGTTGGGCCTCCTTGGTGTTTTCCAATCAACATGACTGTCACTCATGGGCACCAAAAGTATCATGAAGATGGTGACAGGTTGAGGACTATAATACAATTCCCACCATATTGAAAGGCAAGGGTAGTAGCTTCCTCCTACATTCCTGCCTCCCACAGCCTATATACCTCCACCCCTGCAATCACTGAATCAATCTCCATGAGGGCCAGCACTCAAAGAGCAGCAGGCTGCTATCCCCATCAGCTTCTTTTAAACCTCCATTCTCCTGCATTCAAGGATGACTTCACCATAGCTTTCTATCTGCAGAGTGATGTGCAGATTGCACATGCAGTCCTGTCCTCAGCTAGGCAAAGGGACCACAGCAGTCAGCAGGAGAGGAGTAACTGACCTTGGGTCACCCTCACCCCATAAGGTTCCATTCCTCCATTCTTCTGCACCGAGGTGGGGGCCAGACTTCAAAAGGCAGCTAGGGTGAGCAGAGAACAGTGGACTTAGAAGCCACAGAGGCTTAGAAGCCACATCCACCTTCACCCCAGACCCCATTGCAGGTCTAGAGGCTTTCCTTTTTAGGGTAAACATGTCTGCATGTGTCAGTTCTTTGGGGGAAAATTAGATTTCTTTTGGGGTCCCATTTCTCCCTGAAACCCCTTTTGTTACTCTGTCAGTCCCATTTTCTGAGAGATCTGTTTGGACCAGGTAATGTCACTCCCCCTCCAAACACCTCATTAAGCCATCAGCAGCAGTTCTTTGAAAGGGTGCCCAGAGCCACTTGTTTTGGTTGGTTGGACCAGTCCTATAGAGGGGATGATAGACTCGCCCTACAAGACTCCCACCCTCTCTGCTAGTGGACCTAGGATTTTGTAAGCTGCAAGCAGGGCTCTCCTCACTGATTTCCCTGGACAGGTTCTTTCCTGACCACCTGCCTGTGGTCCCATAATAGGCTGTGCCATGACACCTGAGAAATAGTGGAGGGTGACTGTCCACTCTCCAGCCTCTGCCCTCATCCTGAAGGGAGGGCGCCCTTCTCTGTGTTGGCTTTGGTCCACAAAGTTGCATCCCTCCCTTGTTCCACTGGCCTTCCAGGTTTCTACTGGACATGAAAAACGGAGGAGCCAAGGGACTGCTAGCGACCCCACAGGGTAAGAAATACTGGCTATGCAAGGGAAGGTGGGCACAACTGCCTCTTCAGCATCGCACAACTGCATCCAGCACCTCTCACCCCCGTGCAGCCTGGACTGGCACCCAGGGTCCCGCCCACTCCTCCCCTGGACTTGCACTGCTTTGCCTCAGGCAAGCTACTGGAGCCTCACAGAAGTGGAGAGAGCCTGTGAGTTTACATCTGGTGTACCAAACTTGTGGTGTCCGCCTTGTCTCCTGTGCCTTGGGCGGACATCAAGACTGCTTGGCTAAGCACCATATACTGCCGTTACCTGTGCGCACACTTGCAAGGGCAATTTCCTGCACTGGGTAGCTTCATAGTGCTTTCAAGGTGTGTCTTGGTGCCCATGTATATAGTAGCAAGGCAAAGTTAGTACACTGAACAGAATGTGGAGAAAGGGTAGATGTATTCAGCGATGCCTTTTGTTTTCCAGGTAAAGCAAGGCACTCACAGAGACTGGATGGGTCTCAGGGTAGAGCAGGAAACAGGCAGAGTGGGTCCTCAGAGCTCAAACCCATCCTAGCCTGGTTCTGCATCACAAGGAAGCTGTGCCCCAGAGCCAACCAAAAGGATCTGGGGCAGAAGAGCCAGGTAGCCCTAGGAAGTCTGGGATCTGTGTAGGAAGTTCTGCAGAAAAAATGCTTTGACACGGTTTTATTTTTGTCCTCCACATCTGTGCATTTCTCTTACAACCTGATCACCAAGCCTGCCTAGAGGTGTGAAGCTATTTCCTAACAGGTGTTTTTGTTGTTGTTGCTGCTGCTATGTTTTTCTTTTTTTCCCCCCTGATATTTGCTAATCTGGTCTTTACAAACCTAAAAGCCTGTGGAATCTAGGGCAGTTCCCCTAAGGGCTCACCATGGTCTGACTGGCAGTGTACCTGCAGATGCCATCTTTGGGGACATAGAACAGCTTGTTATGGGGCGACCTCTCAGAAAACACTCTAAGTCCAAATTTTGAAACAAATTTGAGAGTTTATTACCTGGCCAGGGATTGTTTCTCACAGGGACCAAGTGACCCTCTGGGAGAACAGTCCCAAACTGTCTGTGGCTAGTGTATTTAAGGAAGAAAACCACATCCTCTGGAATCTCCAACTTGCAAGCAAGTAGTTAACAGACCAAATCAGACAACCACATCCTGGTTTCATCTGGTTTCAAGTACATTGTGGGTGCAAGAAATACAAAAAAACAAAAATTTTAACATCTTAAAAACAGCTTACATAAGAGTTTCACATGGGAATTATAAAAATGAAGTCCTAAGGCCATTTTTTCCCTTATACTTGTGTATAGCTATACCTGGTACTTAACTATTGTTCCATTAACCTATATTTGTCTATAACCATATTAACATATAGGCTTATACTTATCATTTTCACTACTTTATATCTTCTATTTAACAACTTAAATCTTATGTGTTACAATTACATAAGTACACTGTCCTATTATTTCTTCTAACTTATAACTAGGGTAACTTAATATTATTTATTTTATAACATGAATCACATAATCCTATTATCCTACTTATTAATATTTATTAACCTCTAATCTCTAATCTCTATTCCACAATCTATATTAATTGAGCTCAGACCATAACAAGCTCAGGGCCATCATTTCACTAAAGCTTTTGACCAGCTTGGGATAGAGTAAGGTAAGGTATGGCAAAACCATTTATGCTATAGGATTTGAGAATTAAGTGTGGTCTAGGAAATACAGGTTACCCCTTCTTATCCCAAAGCCATGGGAAAACAAACAAACAAGATGAAACAAAACCAGTCTGTAAAATCTTTAACCCTCTTGGCTGTGCATGTTGCATTTTATTGGTCCTCAAACTAGCTTGGGTCATCGGTCTCCTGTTTAACAACCTCCTTTGCCACAGTCTTGATTAAAATTGTTTTGTTTTCTATTGCTATAACAAAATCCCTGAAACTGAGTATTATAAAGAAATGAGGTTTATTTAACTTATAGTTTGGAGGCTGAAAGTCCAAGATTGGGAGACCCAATTTATTCAACCTCTGGTAAGGGATCTTGGCTACATCACAAGAGGGTAGAGAAAAAGAAACAGCCGTGTGCAGAAAGGGGCCAAGGGCATGGGGTTGTCTTGCTTTATAGTAAGTTAGTTCTCATGAGAACTAACTCAGTTCTTGAGACAAACATTAATTCTGATGGCATGCCCCCATGACCTAATCCTTTTCCTTTTTTCCACTAGGCCCCACCTCTTAAAGTGTCCACCACCTCAACACCATCGTATTGAAGACCAAGCCTCTAACACATGAAACTTCGGGAGACAGACCACATCCAAACTATAACAAAAAAAAATGTAAAATTAGTCATTTATTTGTTTAATTTTATGGGGTTGTGATAAAACCCTTGACCCATGCCCACTAGGTAATATTCTACCAGTGAGCCACACCCACAGACTCTTCCTTACCATTGTAATGTATCAGAATAGCTTTCACTTTAACAAATAATAGTGGGAGCATAAATTGGGACAGATTTTTAAACTTGTATCAAGTTTTCACGTTTATATATTTTAACAAATATCTCTATACTGTGCAATCTGTACCATGGAAACAAAAATAAATATGCAAAGATGTATAGGCAAAAATATTCTCTGCATTTATAGTTAAAATTAGAAACAAACATCAAAAAGTACTGATTAAATAAATGCTATCCCCAAAGAATATAGTACTATGGAGCCAGGAAAAAGAATAGGGTTTTTCTGAATATCTTGAACTGATAATATGACTACAAACTCTTATTATAAACAAGTTATACATAATTTGAAATAGCACCATTTTATGTCATGGTCTGCTAAAACAAAATGCTTTTAATGCATTCATGTAAAATAGAGAAAATAGTAAACAATAAATTGTTGCAGAAATAACATTTGCTAAACAATGTGCTTAGCACTGAACTCAAGGGGTAGGAAGAAAAATTGCAAAGTTGATTCATTATTGTGCCAGGTCTAAACAATGAGGAAGACTGTCCATTTGCATAAAACAAGTAGATGGTTCTATTATCAGTTTATCTTACTGTTACATTTATTTATTTTTAAATACTTATTTATTTGCTTTAGTTGTACACAATGCGTTTTATTTTAAATATTTTTCTTTATTTGCTTTAGTTGTACACAATGCGGTTTGTTCAATCCATTTTATTTGTACATGGTGCTGAGGATCGAACCCGGGTCGCCCACGTGCTAGGCGAGCGCTCTAGCGCTGAGCCACAATCCCAGCCCCTACACAATGCGTTTTTACGTGGTGCTGAGGATCGAACCCGGGCTGCACATGTGCTAGGTGAGCACTCTGCCGCTGAGCCACATCCCCAGCCCCTTACTCTTACATTTAGATGCAGCATTTGAAGTTCGAGAATTTTCACTAGAAAATTGAGTTTGATTTTTAAAAAGGCTATTTGATTAACTAATAGAAACAGAAAACAGTTTGATTAGGTGGACATTATCTCAATACCATGGGGATTGAGAAGTTCAGACTGGAGAACCTGAACTTCAACCTACAGCTTCTCCAGCCCACCCCTATACCTGCTACAATATATGAGACACCGAGAAGGCTACAGACCCTTAGCACAAATATGCTCTGCCACTCTGATGTAGACCCCAAAGAGGTCCCTACCATAAATGTAACAGCTTCTCTACTTGCCAGCAAGATGGTTACAAAGAATATCTGCATGATTTTTGCAGAGTCATTGTGCTTTGAAGCCTCCCCTTTCTTGTAGATGCAAGATTCCTCTTTCTTGTAAAACCTAGGTTTGCAATCAAGCTTGTTCCTGTGCAAAAGTTACAAAAGTTACTCCAATAAACTTCTCTTCTTCCCTCCTCCCTCCTTAATGTGTGTTAGAATTCACATATCAGAAAGAACATTCAACCTTTGTTGTTTGGGGACTGGCTTATTTCCTTTAGCATGATAGATTCCGGTTCCATCTACTTACTGGTAAATGCCATACTTTCATTCTTCTTTCTGACTGTGTGTATATATTACATTTTTTTAAATCTATTCATCTATTTATGTTTTTCTTGTAAAATCTACCAAAACCTTTGTCCAACCTCAGAATATGAAACAAGAAATAACTGTTATGTAACTACTCACTGAGTACAAATCTCAGAGAATTTCCAGACCCAGGGTCCAGGGATTTTTTGGCATTAGTCCTTCTGGACTACTGCAGCTGAAATAAACCTGCTTCATGTAAATTCCTCAAGTGTCCAGCCTCATCTGTCCTGCACCAACCTGGGGCCATGGGATATGCCCCAAACGCAGGTCCATTGGACACGACATTTCTATCTCACTTTCATCTTTCAGGATTAAACTGCTTACTTGCTTCAAAAGTCACAACTCATATGGAGACCTGTGGGAAATACAGTCTCCCCACTGCGCTCCCCTCTTGCTACCCACAGACTCCCTCTGTGCCTGTGCTCCTGAGTAAGCCTGTCCCAACCTGTCTGCTTCTAAGGGATGGAGGTTCCTAAGCCTCTGGGACTGAGCAGTTGCACAGGGGGCACCGCTGAGGGCTCTGGCCTCAACAGGCAGCATTGCTGAGAAGTGGGCCCTTTTACCTGGAGCAGGAAGGATCCTCCATCCCACCCAAAGCTGTATCCCTCAGTGCCAGGGTCATGCCTGGACTTCCATGCTGTTAAGACCTCTGTAGAAGCCTGTTCCCTGATCTTGGGGCTTGGGCTGGGTTGAAGCCAGGGCAGGATTAGGTGGTCCTGCAAGCCTGGTTGTGCAGTGACCCCTGGTGATGAAAGAGGAGTACACTTTTATAAGGTAGACCCTGAAACTGTCAAAAAGTTCAGGGGCTGGCTCTAAGGTGATAGCCTGAGCTCAGGACCCAGACAGGCTCAGGTAAGCTTCAGTGCTGTTACCTATAACCAGGACAGAGGTAAGAAAGCTGAGAAACAAGTTTCTTATAGAAAAATGAAACTACCAGTGATTTCAATTGCTCTGAGTGTTAGCAACAATGTCACTTATAAAGGAGTTATCAAAATACTAAGTAATAACCACTGAATATATGATAACTGCTATTTAATATAGGAGATATTGTAATTTTCATTGGGTGGATTACATAAGCCTCGACCATCCTGTTGGGGGGTGTGTATAATTTTCTGCATTAAACACACAAGAAACAAATCTGAATCTCAGTTTGGTGAGGTGATAGCTAAGTTTGAGAGTGTCAGTGCCTTTTCCAGGTTCATTCACATTTTGACAGAGGCAAAGTCTCACACAGTGCTTTTCACAGTCTTTCACAGTCTCAAAAGCAAAGAAGTTTTATTAAGAAATTGCAAGCCACATTCAATGAATACTTTATAATAAATTGTAACCTCAATTATATAACCCTGTCTATAACTGTTGCCTGTTGGTGTTTTGCAGAGATATTCCTTTTAACAAAAGGGCTTGAGTTAACTTGAGATAATAAGACATTACCTATAGGACAGACAGGATGTAAGGCTTAATTCCAGTATTAATACTGACCACAATTAAATGGAAGGGGTAACTATAAAATAATAGATATGGAAATTAAAACCCATTACTCCCACTTCAAGACTGGTGAAACTGGCCTGCAGGATGATTAAAACCAAATACTTGGAGTCTAAGGTCAAGGAAGTAAAAGGGCCAAGGAAAACTAATTTTGCCTTTGCCCTTCAGGGTCAGCCAAAATCCAGGATCCAGGGAACAATGGGAACCCTCTAAGAGAACCCTAAAGAACAAGAAGCAAACTAGAGCACATTCTGCAAAATGGAGGATCATTGGAGGGGGGCATGTCCCTTATGCTTCCAAGGGAAGCCAACTGTGGTCATCAAAACCCTGACCAATGCTGGCAGATGGCCTGACTTGTAGAAGAAAACAAAAGGAGCCAAGGGGCTTCTCATGTGTTCCCAAGAGTGACCCTGAAAAAATCTCAGCTGACTTTTAATAATACATAGGAACAAAGTCAATTTTGACAAACTTCATTTTAAACACCTGCAAGAAAGTATAACCAAACCAGTCATACCTGAACATATAAAGAGAAAGACAGTAGTTTTTAATGTAACTTAAGATATACACTTGCATCAGCCCAACAAGAGTAAGTAAAGCTGGAAGATATTAGGGAAGGGTTCTTTTTTTTTAATATTTATTTATTTGCTTTTAGTTGTACACAATGTGTTTATTTGTACGTGGTGCTGAGGATCGAACCCGGGCGAGCGCTCTACCGCTGAGCCATATCCCCAGCCCCAGGGAAGGGTTCTTATGTGGTAGTGCCTAATAATAACTATCACAAAGGCTCCACCTTCTTCCCAGGGACTTACTAGTTCCAGTGCACAGTAGGGCCAAATACCTACATTTGGAAATCAGTTACAAAGAACAGGAAGGAAATGGTATTGGTAGAAACTTCACACTGCAGGCTAAAACTGAATTCTCAATTCTGGCATTTGGATGTATCTCTTCATTAAGTATAATGTTCCCATACATCTCTGGGGGGCCCAGGATTCAGATTTGAAACACACATTAAATTTGTAAACTGCTTTTACTAGATTTCAGGAAACTCAACTTAGAGGGACTTTCCAGAAGTTGTTTCTTCTGTAATGCTCCAGAGGGCATTAAGGAATCATCTTTCATCACACCAAAATGTAAACACTGATCTAAGGGCACTTAAGGCCTAAAGTCTATACAGTTGAATATGTCCATCTTGAAAACAGCTTATAGAAACAGGAGTAAAATGAAAGTGGCACGCTGGGCATGGTGCTATGTGCTATATGCATGTCATCCCAGCAGTTTGGGAGCAAGAGGATCATGAGTTCAAAGCCAGCCTCACCAACTTAGCAAGGCCCTAAGTGACTCAGTGAAACCCTGTATCTAAATAAAATATTAAAAAGGGCTGGGGAGGGCTGGAGTTGTGGCTCAGTGGTAGAGCACTCCCTAGCCATGGGTTTGACCCTCAACACCACATAAAAATAAATAAATAAAATAAGTAAATAAAATATTGTGTACAACTACAACTAAAAAAAATTTTTTTTTAAAGAGGTAGGCTAGGGACGTGGCTCAGTGATTAAGCACCCCCTGGGTTCAATCCCTGATTCCAAATCAAAACAAAACACCACAGTGAAGACAGTGGCAGGGAAGTTCCAGAAAGAGATTGATACTTAATTCAGAAAGGGTCTCACTGAATGTACTCCTGCTGCAACACAGGCTTTACTTTCTTCCTAGGGGCTTACTAGTACAGTGCTCAACAGGGCCGGATATCTGCATTTGGAAAACAGCCAGATAGACCAGGGTGAACCAGTACATGTAGAAAGCTTCACAATGGAGGATCAAACTGAATTCTCAATTCTGGCAATTGGAGTTATCGCTTTAATAAATACAATGTTCCCATTCATTTCTGTTGCCCCTTAGACCCAGGACTCACAATTAAATTCTAATGACAATTTGTAAACGGCTTTTCATAAGAGATGGGGAAATGTAACTAAAGTGAATTTGCAGAGGTGATTTCCTACCTAATCCTCAAGATGACATTAAGGAATTGTCTTTCAACACACCACAACATTCACATTCCTCCTAAGGGCACCTTAAGTTGTGAACTCAATACAACTGAGAATGTGCATTTTGAAAATGTTTTATAGGAACAGGAGTGAAATGAAAAGTGGCAGGCAGCTTCCAGAAGCAGATTTCAAATAATTCACAAAGTTTCTTACTGAATTGACTATTGTTGCCATACAGGCTGGCTTTCTTTAAAGGGGCTACCTAGTTACAGTGCTCAAAAGGCCCAAATATCTTCCTTTGGAAAACAGTAGAACAAACAGAAGAGAAATGTGACATGTAGAAAGCTTCACAGTATAGGATGAAACTGAATTCTCAATTCTTGCTTTGGGATTTATCCCTTTATTAAGTATAATGTTCCCATTCATCTCTGGGACTGTTTAGGTCAGGACTAAGATTTGAAGCCCTCTGTGCAATTTGTAAACTGGTTTTTGTAGAAGATGGGACAGTGTACTTGGAGGGAGTTTCTAGAGGTAAATTCTTCCATAATACTCAAGGGTGCTTTAAAAGACATTGACATTTTTGGCAGTACAACAGATTAATTAATCCCTGGAAGTAAGGGATGGATAAAGAGCCCTGCCCCAGGTTTACTGCTAGAAGAGAAATAAGGTGAACAAAAATATTGCTCTTTTTCCCCCACAGAACTAGGGTAGAGCCAGGATGTAAGGGTGCCAGTTTCAGGCAGTCTGAAGCCATCCCTGGTAGAATAGTGAGGAAGAAATTCCTGGGAGGAAAAGAAATGTTCCTCTCAGGTGGTGTCCTTGTCTTGGTCTCAGGTTGTAGCTGCAGTGAGAAGTGTCCATGTATAAAAACTGTACCCAGACTTCTTTCCTAGAAAGACACATTTCTGAGGGTTCTTATGACCCAATCTTAGTATGTTGCTATTGAAGGGCAAAACATCACACCAGGGACAGCTGTGCAGCCAAAAGATTTATTTAACAGCCTTCATGGATGGTAGCAAAAACCGGAGAAGAGGTGCTCTGGTCGAAGGTCGAAGAGGTGGGAGAGGAGAGTCAGGGAGAAGGGAATATGCAAGCTCTGGTGGGAGAAGGGAGTCAGGGAGAGGGGAGTGTGCAAGCTCTGGACAGAAGGTGGGTGCTTGGTCGCACCAGCTAGGATCTCTGGAGCTGTTGGCTAAAGCAGCTGCTGTCTGGCTGGAGGCTGGAGCTGTCAGCTGGGAGCGGCCGTCGGGCTGAAGGTGGTCGGTCTGGAGCTGTTGAAGTGGTTTCCTCCTCTCTATAGCGACGAGCCTATGTATCTGTCTTCCTCCTCTCAGCAGCGACGAGCCGATGTTGTGTGTCCGTGTGTCTCTGTCTGATCTGAGTCTCTCGAACAGGGCCTTATATAGGGATTTCTGGTGGGGGGTGCACTAGAGCAACCCCAACGCCATTGGCTCTTTGCCCCTAGAACAGGGTGACCTTTAAGCATATTGGCTCTTGCCAGGGGAAAAGAAACATCCTGCCTGGGGGAAAAAACATCCTGTCTGGGGAAGAAAACATCCTGCCGAGAATGAAACAAGGTTGCTTCTCTCAGGATGTGGAGAACTCTGGGGGGAGGGTAGCCCATCTATCAGCTATAATCCTCCCTGGACAGATTTAGGAGATTTACTGGTCACCTCTGAAGAGCCAGGGGATGAAAACAAAACAACAAAGAAACAAACACACTCAACTCTTTTGAACCTCTGGAAAAGTAGGACAGAGAAAGATAAATATTTTTCCACAGAAACAGTAGACATCTATGATATCAGGGTGCCAGTTTCAGGCAGTCTGAAGACGTTCCTCCGGAATAGGGTAGAAGAAATACCTGCTGTAAGAATAACTCTTTCTTAAGGTGGTGGTCTTAGCTCAACTCCAGTCTCTGGGTGGGTCACAGAGTGAACATTCATGAAAACCCACACCCACTCAGGTATCCCAGAATATATCTACAGAGCTCAGAGAAGAACACTGAATAGTTGCACAAAAGATACAACTAATCTAGTTTTTCATTTGAAGATTCTTAAATTCTACCACTGTAAGAGGACCAATAAGTTGGGAAACACCTGACATAAAAAAAAAGCATTTGTGTATGTGCATAATGGATAGGCTTTGCTCTTGTACCCATCGTGTTTTCTCAAAAGTCCTCAATGTCATTCAGTCTTATTAAAAGTTTAGAAAAAATAAGGAACTCAATAACTGCTCAACATTCAGATTCTATGTAAGCTGCCTGGTACCGAAAACCGGGAGGAAAAACTCTCGGAGGCAGAGTTAAGCTTTTACTACTTTACTTCTACTTTCTTAGAGCTTAGAGAGGGAAAGAAAGATTTTTCTTCTTAGCTTAGAGAGAAAGAAAGATATAGTAGAGCTTAGAGCTTAGCTTAGAGTCTTAGAAAGATAGAGCTTAGCTTAGAGAAAGATTAGAGCTTCTTTCTTCTCTCTTCTTTCTTCCTTCTTCTTTCTTCTGTCTTCTGTCTTCCTTGGAGTCCTCGGCCTAACTCTGACCAGTCATTACTTCTTCTATCTGGTTTCTCTTCTGTAACCGCTCTGCCTACGTTCTGGCCGCTCTGATTCTTCTGACCGACCGAGTGACTGCCCGGCTGACTGAATTCTCCGTTCTCCTCACTCGGACCGCTTTCACCCGGTTATATACCTTCAGGTTTGCGGGTGCCTACAGGTGCGTCACATACATATCAGGTGGAACCCATGGCTTCCAGCTAGCTACAACAGCCCTTCCTAATTAGGGCTCCTTCATATTCCTTCCCTTTAGTTTAAAAAGGTGCTTTCTATTTTCTCTATTTTATTTTATTTTCCCTACCTAGCTTTTCACCTTTTATTTTTGAAAGGGTGGATATTTGAGCCCTTTTTGAGGAGGTGCTGCGGCTTTTAAGGAAGCCTACTGCTGAGGAGCAGCTAACGCACTTAGTTAAGCACAATTGCATAAGCGGCTTTGACTTTTTTTTTTTTTTTTTTTCCTCTTCTTTATTTTTCTTTATGGCTTTCTTGCCAAAGCTCAATGGCTTTTTTTTCTGCATGGTTTTTACCATGCTATTTAATTCTCTATTTTCTTTTAAGCTCATGGCTTTTTTCTTTATACTAAAGCTCAAGGCTTTTTCTCTATATTTTTTATGGCTTTTGGCCGGCTACTCTGCTTCGGCTTTTGGCCGGCTCGCTTCGGCTTTTCACTGGCTACTCTGCTTCAGCTTAATTCTTAACTGGCCTCAACTGAGTCAGAGGCTATGCTCTCTTGTTTACTACTCTTTTTGCTGGTCTCAACTGAGTCTGAGGCTATGCTTTTTCTGTCTTCCTCAGGAGTCTCGGCCTAACTCTGGCCAGTCATTACTTCTTCTGTCTGGTTTCTCTTCTGTAACCGCTCTGCCTACGTTCTGGCCGCTCTGATTCTTCTGACCGACCGAGTGACTGCCCGGCTGACTGAATTCTCCGTTCTCCTAACTCGGACCGCTTTCACCCGGTTATATACCTTCAGGTTTGCGGGTGCCTACAGGTGCGTCACATACATATCAGGTGGAACTTATGGCTTCCAGCTAGCTACAACAGCCCTTCCTAATTAGGGCTCCTTCAATTCTACAAGGAAATAATGATCTAGAAAGAATGGTTAGATAATTAGTAATCAAGTTTTAAACATTTTAATATATTCTCTATGAAATTTCCACATGCTGAAAAAGAAAAGAATGCAATGCATTAACCCTTTTCTGCATATCTGATTGTCTCCTCAGGACTGTACCTAAACATTGATACATGTGCAACCTGATAAACCAGCCTAATTCCATCTTAAGACCGGGAGCCATGCTGTCAAAAAGTTATGAAAAGCCCACTTCAGTTTTCTATGAAATGCTAGGATTCCTATTTGGCCTGAGCTTATTTTGATGTTTCAAAATTGTTTGGCTTTCATGCCCAGGCCATGAGCTCACTCAGGCCTGGCTTTCCTTGACCAGATAACAACTCTCTCTCTCTCTAAAGCTAACGGTGTCTCATAAACTTTTGATGTGGGGTTTGACTATACTCCCTTCCTTGGCATGCAATGCCATGTAGATTATTAGTTTGCTACTTGCACTTGAATTGCATATTTCTGACCTTGTTAGCTGTAAGTTCCCAAGATTTTTTGTAATTCTTTGAACTATAAAAATCTTGTCCTCCCTGAGAGTGGGAATGCCTTGAGCGCAGTGTTTGGGAGGGGCAGCCCTGGCCAGCTCTCTTTGTGTGTATACAATATAAGCTTGCTTTAATTTAAGATTGGAGTTGGTGGTCTTTTCTTTGCGTCTTGGATCAACACAACCAGGCTGAGAATACAGCTCAGTGGTAGAGTGCTTGCCCAGCATACCTGTGTTTAATATTTGGTATTTAAGAATTAAAAAAAAAAGATACATATGTATGCAACCCAGCCATTTGTTTTGTGGGGGTCACAGGACTTCCATATCAACATGCCATTATAGAGGCATAAACAGGATCACATTAATTTCAGAGAGTGTTCTGGGCTCTTTAGAGCTTCCTTTTGGGTTTCTTTTTCTGGATGACTCAGCATTGACAGTGTTGGGACAGTAATCACTAATGAATGTATTTTGGGGGGACTGGAATAAGTGTTTTATACTAAGAAACATTTGATGCACAAATGATATAGCTCAAAGTATCAACCATGCTGATTTTTTTGAAAATAGAAATGATACCACCAAGTTATCTACATCATTTTGTCAGTGATAAAGTCCTGTTTCTTTCAGCTTCTTGACATTTAATCCAAAAAACATTATCTTTGTAATATATTCATGCAGTTGAGGTAGGGACATTAGGAAAGGGAAATTGCAGCAGCGTTCTGTTTATTATGGTGCTATTATGAAAGGTGCTATTTGAAAAGAGTCTGTAGAAGCAGCTATGAAAACCAAGTGTTGTAAAGTTTCAAAAAATGGGATCTCACATAATTCTCCAAAAGAGCACTGGGAATTGTCCCCTATTGAACACCAGGTTCAAAATTTTTCATTTTGGCCCTGTTTGGGTCAATTCCCATTATGACTGAATATGTGCAACTTAAAAAGCGTTGTGGGAGCAGAAGTGCAATGTTAGTGGCAGGGAGGTTCCAGATGCAGGTTCAAACAATTTACAGAGAATGCATTGGGAATTTTCTCTGGTTGCATTATAAGTTTCACATTCAACCTTCTGGTCTATTTAAGCTTATGCTCATCTTAGCTAAATATGGGCAATTTTAGAGCAGCAGTGAAATTCTCGTTGGAGGGAATTTCTATAGGCAGGTTCAAATTCAATTCCCAGAAATGTATTTGGAAATTGTTTCAGGTTGAAGATGAAAGTTCACATTGCTCATGTTGACCCATGTGGTTTAGTGCTTATTATGACCAAATATGTAAAAAAAAGTTTGTAGGAGCAGAAGTGAAAGACAGTAGCAGGGAGGTCTCAGAAGAAGATTCAAACTTAATTTACAAAGAGGACATTGTCTTTTGTTGAATCACCAGGTTCATTTTCTTTATTTCAGCCCATTAGTGCCAATGCTCATTGTGGCCAAGATATGTAATTTGAAAAAGGCTTGAAGGAGACCCATTTAAGGATCTCACTTAAATGACAGAGGTTTTGGGGATTGTTCGCCTTAGTAATACAGGGTTCACATGATTCATTTTGGCCCATTTATACCACTGCACATTATAGCTAAATATATGCAAACTGAAAATAGCTTATAGAGGCTTCAGTGAGATGCCAAGTAGCAGGGAGGCTCAGAAGGTAGGTTAAAACTTAACACAGGGAAAGCATTGGGAATTGACTCCTGTAGCAGCATCTGATTCATATTCTTCATTTTGGTCCATTAGGGCCAGTTCTCATTTTGGCCAAATATGTATAATTTGGAAAAAACCTTGTAGGAAGAGCAGTGTATTGCTAATGACAGTGATGTTCCACAGAAATGTTCAAACTTAATTTACAAAGTGCATTGGAAATTGTCCCATGTTCTATTATCAGTTTCGCATTTTTCATATTGGCCTCTTGGGGCCAGTGCTCATCATGGCCAAATTAAATGCAGTTTAAAAAGAGCTTGTATAGAACCCATGAAATGCAAGTGCTAGGGAGTTTTAGGGGGGTGGATCTCATTTAATTTGCAGTGAGGGCATTGGGAGTTTTCTAATGTGCAATTTGAAAACACCTATAGATGAACCATGAAACAAAGTGGTGGGGAGTTTCATGAGACAGGATGTTACTTAATTCAGAGTGGGCATTGGAAATTCATTGAAAGGATGTACTAATTCTATGTTTTTTTTTTTCACTTGATAACATAGCTAACAATGATGAAGTAGTAATAACAATTAAAGAAGATATAAACAAGAAGACATTAACACTTTAACATTAGTATTCTTTTCTCTATATTAATAGGCTTATGTAGACAAAAAAATTAAAGGATACAGAAGGCTTGAACAATGTTAGAGAGCATTCCTCTCCAAAGTGATATATGGATTAATTTCCAATACAAATTCAAAATTGTAGCTTTTCCGCTGTAATTTTATGGAAACTGATAAATTATTCCTAAAATTAATATGGAAATGCAACGTAACCAGGTGTAATGGTTAATATGAACTGTTAACTTGATTAGATTAAGAGATGCCAAAGACTAAGAGACTTCTGGGTGTGTAAATGAGGGTGTCTAGGAATGATTGGCATGTGGGATAGTGAACTAAATAGAGACCATCGCTAAGTGTGGGCAGCACTGTGCAATAAATTGGAGGCTTGGATGGAATGAAAGTTGGAAGAACAAGGAAGCAACATCAGATACAAGCTTGATTCTTTTTGAACAGGTTCTTGGTTGCTGCTGCAATTGCCTGAGGACATCAGACTCTGGCTCCTTCACTCTTCCAAAGTGGACTCTACCAGTCATTCTTCAGGGAGTTTCCAGAAGTCTTTGGTCTCAGACTGGGGTAACATAGTCAATCCTTGTAGTTCTGAGATTTTAGCATCTTGGACTGCGCAGCTCATTGTTCCTCCATCTCTCCAGGTTGCAGAAGGCCATTGTGGACTATCCAGCTTCTAGTTGTGTTAGCCAATCTAATAAATCCCCTTGTTATAATTATACATCCTGTGGTTCTGTTCCTCTAGAGAACCTTGACTAATAATATACCAGAAGAGCTGAAAAGGAGCAAAGATGAAGAGCTCTCAGTTCCCAATTTCAAAATACTTAAAACAATGGTAATTAAGATAACATTGTATTGGCCTAAGTGTAATTTATAGAATAATGGGTTACAATTGAGAGTCCTTAAATAAATGCTTACATTTATGGACAAATGATTTTGAACATAAATGTCATAATTTGGTGAGGAAAGTGTGGTCTTATCCATAAATGGTTTTGGAACACTTGTGTGTTGACATATGTGAACAATGAAGTTGCACAAAAGTTAACTCATAATGAATAACAGACCTACATGTTGAGACTAAAATTAGAAAATTTGTAGAAGCAAATATAGAAATAAAACTTCATGACTTTGGGTTAGCAAAATTTTACTTGGATATTACAAAATAAATGACATAAGAAAAATGGGTAAAGTGGATATTATATTTAAAAAAAACCCAAAACTTCTGTGCTTGAAAGAACATTATCAACAAAGGGAAAAGTCAACCCATAGAATATTTTTAAATCATTTATCTGACAAAATACGTATAACCAGATTAGAAAAACAATTTTAAAAGTCAAAACGAAAAGACAATAACCCAATAAGATGTGAGTAGACATTTTTAAAGGAATGCACACAAATATCCAAGGCACACTAAAAGAAGCTCAACATTAGTCATTAAGGAAATAACTTCCACAACTATATTCACTAGGATGGCTAAACTAAAAAGACAGACAATAACAAAAGTAAACATGAATGTTTACTTCATTCATGTTTACTTCATTCATTACTGATGGTATTGAAAAATGGCAACACTACAAATGTTGAACAGAAAAAGCCATTAAAATTACCATGTTGGGCTGGGATTGTGGCTCGGTAGCAGAGCGCTTGCCTCACATATATGAGGCACCGGGTTCGATCCTCAGCACCACATAAAAATAAATAGAATAAAGGTATGGTGTCCATCTACAGCTAAAAAAATATTTTAAAAAATTACCATATTGTTTAATAATTCCACTCTAAGTATATATCTAGAAGAGTTGAAATGTTGAAATTGTTCATGGGAGCAATATTCATAATGGTCAAAACGGAAACAACACAAATGTCTGCCAATTGGTAAATGGATTAAAAAAACCTAATATATAGAAATAATTGAATATTACTTGGCCATGAATTTATGTACTGTATTCATGTACTGATACATATTACAATAAAAATGGAACCTGAAGAGACCATAGTAAGTAAAAGAAACCACACATAAAAGACTAATGATTGTATGACTCAGTTTACAGGGATTTTTTTTTTAAAATATTTATTTATTTGCTTTAGTTGTACACAATGCAATGCATTTATGTTTACGTGGTGCTGAGGATCGAACCTGGGCCGCGCACGTGCTAGGTGAGTGCTCTGCCACTGAGCCACAACCCCAGCCCAGGGATTCTAAAATAGGCAAATCTATGAAACAAATATACTAGTGGTTGTTAAGGACTATAATAGGAGTCGTATTGGGGAATGACTGCTAATGTACACAGGGTTTTTTTTAAGGGTGATGAAAATATTCTAATATTAGGTAGTAGTAATTGTTCAGAGCTTTGCTAATATATTAAAATTCACTAGAGGGCGGGGGTTGTGGCTCAGCCGCAGAGCGCTCGCCTCGCACGTGCGCGGCCCGGGTTCGATCCTCAGCACCACGTAAACATAAATGCATTGCATTCTGTACAACTAAAGTAAATAAATAAATATTTTTAAAAAAATGGAAAAAAAATCACTAGGTTATAAAAATTAAAGGGGCTGGGGCTATGGCTCAGTGGTAGAGTGCTCATCTTGCATATGTGGGGCCCTGGGTTTGATCCTCAGCACCACATAAATAAAATAAATGTATTGTGTCCACCTACAACTGAAAAAAATATTTAAAAAATTAAAGGGGTAAATTATCAATGAAGTTATTTTGAGGGAAATATCCTGACAAATTGCTTCTGTATTGAATTGTATAAATTTTATGGAAGAAATGACACAAATTCTGTAGTATAAAAGAAGAGGAAAAAAGGATTCTCAATCTGACAAAGAGCAGCTACTTAAAGCCTATGAACTAAGTGGTGAAGAATTGAATTTTTTCCATCTTAAGCCTGAGCCAGTTAAAGAAAGAAAAGGAAATTAAAATACACAAGACTACAAAAGAAAATACAAAAATATTTTTACTTAAAGGTGATACTCTTTAGTACGCAAAACATTTGAAACAATCTTTATAATGTAGTAGAAGTAAAAAGTCAGTTTAGCAAGTAAATCAATACATTTAAGTAAATTCTATTTCCATATACTCCTAAAAACAGCTGAAAAATTGAATTTAAACTAGCAAAAAAATAAACATCCAAATCATGTGATATGTATAAATTGAATAAAATAGATTTAAGACTAAAACACACAAAACTTACAAAACAATACAATGAAAAATTAAAACAAAATGAAAAGGAGAGAGACACTTTTCATGGATTAGAAAACTTAATACTGTTCAGAAGTAAATTGTCCTCACTAATCTATACATATAAGGTAATCTTGATCAGAATCTCATTATGCTTTTAAGAGAAATTAGTAAATTCCTTAAAGAATGAATAGGGGAAAAGAAAAGAAAAACTCTAATAGCAAAAAGAGAGAGAGAGAAAAAAAAAAAGAGATGTTTGGAGGACTTGATTTTCCTGATGTTAAAAAAAATGCAACATAGATTCATCAAAATATCGTATTTGAATCAAGATAGATATAAAAATCAATACACCAGAATAATATTCAGAAATAAGCCAATGAATATATGGTGTTCAGGAAAAGTGTTAAAGTTAACTCAATGGGGGAGAGTAAGGACACTTGGTGAAACAAATGGTGCTTTTAAAATTAGTTCTTTTACTGTAAAAAAATAAACAGCCCATACTTCAAACGATATACAGATTAACACAAAAAGTCAAAGACCAAACTGCCAAACATAAACTAATAATAGTTCTAGAATAAATGCAGAGAAAATCTTAGTGATCATGGTTAAGCAAATTATTTTAAATGGAGGGGGGGCATGGAATACAAAAGAAAAACACAATAAATGAGACTTTCTCAAAAAGTAAACCTTTTTTCTCTCAAAAGATGCTGTGTTACTCAAATATAGAAGCCAACCACACATTTGCAAATAAATTTCCCAAAACATGTATTTACTTTTTATGAATTATGTGATTAACTTAATAACCTCTTAAGTCAAAATAGATATGATTAACTTGATTTAACTTGCTCTTTTAATAAAATCATATTGCGGGCTGGGGTTGTGGCTCAGCAGTGGAGCACTTGCCTAGCACGTGCGTGGCCTGGGTTCGATCCTCAGCACCACATAAGAATAAAATCATTGTGTACAACTAAAATAAATAAATAAATATTTTTAAAAAATCATATTGCTTTATTGGAATACTATAAGCTTTTCAAAATGTAAATGAATGATTGACTTTTGACATTCTAAACCAGGATTTACAGGGATTAGTATGACTAGATTACAGTGATTAGTATTATTAAATTACCAGTCTGAAGTTTATAACCCTTTTAAAATGTGGCCTGTTTTTGCGTCTAAGTTTTGTTATCTCTCCTGTTCTTCATAAATTTCTAAAGATAGAGTTAACAATTAACCAAAACTTATACCAGAATGATTTTAAGCATTTTGGTATTAAAAATGGCTAATCTGAGCTCAAGGTCCAAACTAATTTAAAGAATTTGCTTTTATTTTTAGAAGCTTCAAGAAGTGTACTGAATCAGAACTCCAAATTTACACTAATTGCAACACCTATTTAGAAAAAAGTCTTTTATTGAGATTATATTTTTTAAAAAACTCTTTCAACTGAGTTATCAGACAAAAAACGGGAAAAAAACATGGAAAAAGATGGGCTAAGGATCTGAACAGTATTTTTTATAAAATAAATTGATTTCCAAACACATAGGAAACTTTGTCCTTATCAGTCATCAGGGAAGTGCAAATTACAACACAATGGATACTGTCTAAAAATATTATAACTCTCAACTACTGCAATAAAAATGTCAGAAAATATATGGGGCAACCAACAATATTATTGCTAAGAGATATGAAATGGCTTGGCCATAGTCAGCTTTTAGTCATTGTAGCCAGACTGCCTGACAAGAACAACAAAGAGGAGGAAAAGTTTATTTTGGGATCATGGTTTCAGAGGTTCTGTCCATGGTCAGATGACTCCATTGTTCTGTGCTTAAGATGAGGCAGAACATCATGGCAGAAGGTAGAGGAAAGCTATTCAGTTCATGGCAGCCAGGAAGCACAGCGAGAGAGACTGAGAAGCCAGGAACCAAATAAAATCACTAGGGGCATGCCCCACTGGCCAACTTCCTCCAGCCATGCCCAATCTACTATGGTTATTATTAATCCAACAAATGGATCAATCCCCTGATTATGTCACATTCTCATAATCTAATCATTTCTTCTCTATATATTCCTGCACTGCTGTTTGAGGTTTTTGGAGGATACCTCAGATGCCAACCATAACATAAGTTAAAAGTACTTGCCGTAAGAATGGTAAAATCCTCCTAGGTGTTACTACACAAGATAATTGAAAATATGACCCTACAAAGACTTATAATTAAAGTTTCATAGTGCATTATACATAATAGCACCAGACTGGAAAGGACCCCAAAGATCATCAACAAATGATAATATACAGAAAACAATGTAACACTACTCATTGATAAAAATAATAAATAGATACATACAACATTCAAAAATATTATGCTATGTAAAAAAATCCATACATAGTAGAATATATAAAGTATGTCTCCATAGTTTTAGGTGAAGCAAAATACTGAAATAGAAAGCAGAGAAGTGTTTGCCAACAAATTAGTGTAGTCTTTTTTTTTTTTTTTTTAGTTTTTTTATCTGCAAAATTTTATTAAGCAATAGCTGGATTATTCTTACAGTTCCAAATCATCAAGAAAAAAATAAGGAGATTAATCCATCTCAGTAATAAAGGCAGAAAATAATTGGGACAAACCACATCATTTTGAATGCAAGTCATTAATGCCTTCTAGAATACCTCCTGCACAATCTAATACACAAAATACATACATAAAGAGGTGAATAAGGGGAGCTCATTCAAATGCAATTGGGAAACTCAACAGATCTTGTCTGGAAAGTAAAACAAAGCTGGATGCTGAATTAAAAACAAACCAACCCTAGAGGAACCGAGATGCACAAAGCAGTACATGCCCTTCCCAAGGTCTGATGAGAACCTGCTGGTGGTCTTGTGCGGTCTGGGACCTGTGTACATCATCACACACTTATAGGGTAGGGGGGAGGAAGAAAAAGAAAATGTCAGTAGTAATAAACTCAGAAGTGATGTTCAAATTTACAGTACCAAAATAATGCATTTATAAACAAATGCAAAAACAATACCCCTTTGGTAAATAATACAGTAATTTAAAGAGGAAATATTTGGATAAACTAAAACAATTCAAGACCATGAAACCAGAACTAAAGAAAGTACTGAAAGAAATACTATGAAAGAACTAAAAAAACAAAATCCCAGAGCTCTGAAATGGATGCTCTTCTCCGGAAGAGCAATTAAGTGTGCAAAAATTAAGAATGAATTAAATCTATGAAACGGCCAAAATGTCTTAAAACAGTAGATATCTCATAATAACTCTGAATATAAATGGTCTGACTGCAGAATGTCTCAAACCACAGAATCCAGCATATGATGCCTGGCTGGAAAACACAAAGATGAAAGTCATTAGGACCAGGGACAAACAATGATGGAATCCCTTTTATTTACCTGAACCTGAGGGGACTGCCAAGTGTAGAACCACGAGGTGGGCTGCTGGGCGGCAGGGATTGGGGAGGAGCAGCCGCCTGGTCCTGCCCCTTCGCAGCTCAGCTCTACAACAGCCGGATTCCCGGGAAGGAGGGTGGCCGGCCAATGGGCGCCCGCGCTGGGCCGAGGAGGCGGGGCTGGGTTGGGGGAATCCCAACGAATTTCTCAGAGGCGCGCGGTCTTGGCAGGGCGCGAGGGTTCTTCGTCGAGGCAGGACGCCTGCCCTCGCCTGCCCAGCCGAGGCCCACAAAAGCAGTGCCCAGACGAGGCCATCCGTGCCCGGTGGCCCGAAGACCCGGGTATCCTCTGCCTTCGCTCCGCTTCATGCGTCTGCACAGCCGTCTCTGCCTCCTCAGGAACCTTGGGCGCCGCGGGCAGATCGCTCCTGACGCAGAGGTGAATCCTTCTTCGCGGCTGGGGGAGCTGCGGCGTCCATTGAAAGGTACGCGGGCCTCCAGGAAGTGGGGGGCCAAAAAAACGCCATCCCGGGGGGAGTGGCAGGCGTGCGGCGTTCCGGGGCGGGGTGAGGTGGGGGGAGGCGTGGGGGTGGGCGCTGGTGGGGCTGGGAGCAGTCGGGAGCGGCAGCGCTTTGTCACTCTTTTTTTTTTTTTTTTTTTTTTTTTGGTACCGGGGATTGAACTCAGGACCACTGGGCCACATCCCCAGCCCCCCCCCCCCTTTTTTGTAATTTATTAGAGACAGGGTCTCACTGAGTTGCTAAGTGCCTCGCCATTGCTGAGGCTGGCTTTGAACTCGTGATCCTCCTGCCTCTGCCTTTCAAGTCCTGGGATTACAGGCGTGCGCCACCACGCCCGGCTGTCACTCATTTTTAAACCCCTGAAATTGAGGTTAAGTTTATTCAGTTTAAAAATATATTTCTTCTAAAGGTACAAATCATACATAATTTTGTTTGTTTGATATAATTTTTGTACATGTATGAAATGGATGCATGTTACAAAATCATGAAGTATGATCAGATAACAGGTTTTAATACACTTTTTGTGCTGATAAGACTCTCAACATGAGTACACTTCCTTAACAAATTGTAAGTGTGCAATAACCTATTAACTAGGCCCAGTGTTGCAAAGCAGATCTCTAGAACTTATTTATCTTTAGTAACTGAAATTTTCCATTAGTTAACGTGGGAACTCTCCATTTTTCTTTGCACTCAGGCCCTAGCAACAACCATTCTATTCTTTGCTTCTATGAGTTTGACTGTTTCAGATACCCCATCTAAGTGGAATCATGCATATTTGTTCTTCTGCAAAGGCCTATTTCACTTAGCATACAGTTCCCCTGGTTCATCTATGTTTCTGCATATGGCAGGATTTCCTTTTTAAAGGTTAAATAATATTCCACTGTGTGTGTGTGTGTGTGTGTGTGTGTATTTTATATCCACTCATCCATCAGTGGATGTTTATATTGTTTATGCATTTTGGCTATTGTGAATAATGGGAGTGAAGTCTTTTGAGATCCTTATTTCTCAACAGCGTCCAATTATGTTCTTTCACTTGTGAACATACAGTTTTCTCCACACCATTTGTTGAAGGGACACTCCTGTGAAACATCTGTTGCTTGCATATTGTGGTTTTATTTCTGGTTTTTATTTGTTTCTTTGGTTGATATCTCTATCTTTATCCCAATACCATTCTTTTTCAGTTTCTATTACTTTATAATGTATTTTGTACAAAAGACATAATTCTTCCTTCTCTCTTCTTCTTTCACAAGATTGCTTTGGCTATACAGGATTCTGTATTGTTCTGTATGAAATTTAAGGTTGTTTTCTATTTCAATAAAAAATGCCATGGGGATTTTGGTAAAGAATGGATTAACTCTGTATATTATTTTGGATTGTATTGCCATTTTAACAGTATTGATATACCATCTGTGAACATGGCATGTATTTTTTTTTCTTTTACCTGTATTTTGGAGTTTTCTATATAAAAATAAAATTTTTTCTATAAAAAAATCCAAGTTTTTTTCTTAACCTCCTTAGTTAAGTTCATTTTCAGTATTTTATTCTTTTTGATGCTATTGTAAATGAGAGTGTTTTCTTAATTTCTCTGTCAGCTTTCTGTTACTGTGACAATACATCTGTGATAATCAATTTATAAGGAAGAAAAGTTTATTTTGGCTCATAGTTTCACAGGTTTCCATCTCTGGTCACTGGACCCTGTTGCTTTGGGTCTGTAGCAGTAAAATATATCCTCAAGGATGGTATGGCATAGGAATCCTGTTTGCCTTGTGGTAGCTAGTTAGCAAAGAGGGAGAAAAGAGGGGGCCATATCCCTTTCAAGGATACAGCCCTAGTGACTCAACTTTCTTCCACTAGACCCTGCCTTCCAAAGGTTCCACCCACCCCCAGTCGGTAGTAGCACAGGCTTTGAGCTTATAAGACATGAGCCTCTGAGGGCTGGTGTGGAATACTCTGGGTTGGATTTTGAATATCCCCCAAGGCCAGTGTGTTGAAGGCTTGAGCTCCAGCCTGTGGCACTATTGGGAGGCAGTGGAACCTTCAGGAGGTATGGCTTATTGAAAGTAAGCTAGGTCATTGGGGGCACATTGAGGGGGCATTGGGACTCCAGCATCCTCTCTCTCTGTCTTTGCTTCCCAGCTGCCATCAGGTGAACAGGCCTCCTCAGTCATGTGCTTCCACCATGGTGTACTTTCTCACTGTAGGCCCAAAGCAACAGAGCCAAGCAACCACAGACTGAAAGCTCTGAAACTGTGAGCCAAGATAAATCGTTCCTTTTATGAGTTGATTATCTCTGGTATTCTGTCACAATGTCGGAAAGCTGTGTAACACAGTTTCCTTAGAAACACAACAGATTTTTTTGTGTTGATATTTTTAATCCTGCAACTTCACTAATGTTTTTCATTAATTCAAATTTTTAAAATATTTAGTATTTTTTATATCTAAGATATCATCTGGAAGAAGAGATCATTTTAGTTCTTCTTTTACAATTTGGATGCCTTTATTTCTTTATCTTGCCTAATTGCTGACTATGGTTTTTATTAAGATGTTGACTACAAATGGTAAGAGTGGGTATGCTTGCTTTGTTCTTTTTTTTTTTTTTCCAGTTTCCAAAATTTTATTATCAATTGTGTCAGTAGTTTGCTTACTCTTATTAAACTAATTTTAAAAAAAAAGCCCAGACAGAGCAGAGCAATTTATCAGCACCATCATCTAGCAAACTGCAAATCTATCCTTGTCACAGAGAAAGAGGGCACGTAAGATCAACCCAAGAAAAGAGCTTTAATTGTCCATAGGAGTACCCACATCCACTTGTCACTCCAGGACTGCACAGTCCCTTTTAAATTGTCTAACTTTTCACCCAGCTGCTTTCTATAGTCTGAAAATATGGAATCACTCAAGTGAGGTTCCCCTTCAGGACATTGTTGAAAACAAATTAAACATGGAGATATCACAGATTCCTGTTCTTAAATGTTAAAAATATTTTATGTTAGTACATAGAATATTGTTTATTCTATGGTGTGTTCTTTTATGTTCTAAAGAGCTTTTGTTCCCCCATTTTGATAATGTCTTCCATTTCTTCTGAGACCTTTCCTTTATAGTCATTTGGTTCTATTGCATTTTTTTGGGGGGGTGGGGATAACCTGGGATTGAACTCAGGAGCACTCAACCACTGAGCCACATCCCCAGCCCTATTTTGTAGTTTTTTAGGGCCTGGCTTTTGCTGAGGCTGGCTTTGAACTCATGATCCTCCTGTATCAGTCTCCTGAGCCACTGGCATTACAGACAGACATGTACCACTGTGCCCAGCTAGTTCTATTGCTTTTAGCTACTCTTGATACCCCAGTGGCAAACCATTTTCTTTTGCACCCACGCAAATAACCTTTTTATATAGCGTGGATGGGAAAGCATGTCCATAATTTGTCATCAGATAGCTTTGACAAGTTCTTTCCCATCTTGAGTTGAAACTTACACTTCTGTTACAACATACATTCCTCTTTTAACCCATTCTTGCCTGCGTGCCACCTCTGACCTGTTTTGCCTTGGAAATTGCCAAAGTCAAGCTTAGAATCCTGCAGGCAGGCCATGAAGCAGAAAGTGGCTAAGGGGTTTTGGAGGTGGATCATCTCCATCATTAAGTTGCTGCCATAGGCGAAGTACAGAAAACCTTCTTCCTTCTGGCATGTGCCTTCCTGGAAAGGCACATGCTAGCCATATCTCACCAGATGCCTGCACCCTTCTGGGGGTCGGGAAGCAGAAGTACAAGAAACCCCCAGTAACCTGGTGCTGCTCTCAATGGACCAGGACTGGTATCTACAGCACTGCCCCCCATCCCCAGAGGCTGGGGAAGACTCCCTTGATTTGTTGTTGATCTTCAAGGAAAAACTTTTTTTTTTATTTTTTTTTTTTTTTCACCTTTGAATGTATTAGCTTTCCATAGATGGCTTTTATTATGTGGAGGTAATAACTTTCTATTCTAGGTTGTTGGATTTTTTGTCATGAAATGGTGTTGAATTTTCTCAAATGCCTTCTCTGCATCTATTAAGATAATCAAGTGATTTTTAGTCCTTTGTTCTGTTTAGTTTATCACATTAATTGATTTTCATATATTGACTCACCCTTGTATTCCAAGAATAAATTCCACTTAGTCATGATGTATTATCCATTTAATTGTGTTGTTGAATTCAGTTCTCTGGTATTTTGTTATAGATTTTTTGCTTCTTTGTTCATCACAAGTATTGTTTTGTGGTTTAGCTTTTTAAATCATCTTTAATTTTGCTGGTCTCAACATGAGTTTGGAAATGTTCTATGCTTTTAGAAGAGTTTGACAAGAATTGGCTTTAATTCTTTAAATATTGTATATTAATTTTAGATTATTATTTTAAAAATGTTTAAATATTCTTTAGTAGGAGATTTTTGGTCACCAATTCAGTATTTTTACTATTCTAGTTACAGGTCTATTAAGATTGTCTCTTTATCACTTGATATTAATAGGTTATATTTTTGTGGGAATTTGTGCATTTCTTCTATGCTATCCAATTTGTTGGCATTCAATTGGTTTTACCAGTCTTTTAGGATCCTTCTTATTTGTGTCATCAGTTGTAATGTTTTTTCTTTCATTTCTGATTTTATTTATTTCCATCTTCCTTTTTCCTTGTGTAGTTAAACTTTGTGAATTTTCTCAATTTTTTAAAAAAATCCCAACTCAATTGCATTAATTTTTCTATTCCCTACTTCATTGATTTCTCTTCTAATCTTTATGATTTCCTTTCTTTTGATGATGGTGTGTGGGCTTTGTTTCTTTGTCTAGATCTTTGAGGTATAAAGTTAGGTTTTTGTTTCAGATCTTCCTTTATTTTTAGAGTAGGCACATATTGTTATGCTCTATTCCATAAATTTTGGCATGGAGTGTTCTCATTTTCATTTGTCTCATGATATTTTCAAATTCCCCTAAATGTGGTCTTTGATGCACCAGATTGTTGCAGAGAGTGTTTACAGCCAGGAGTGGCAGCATGTGCTTTTAATTCTAGTTCCTCAGGAGACTGAAGCAGGAGGATCAGAAGATCAAGGCCAGCATGGGAAACTTAGCAAGACTCAGTCTCAAAATTTAAAAATTAAAAAAAAAAAAAAAAAAAAAAAAAAGAAGCTGTGGGGGTGTATCTTAGTGGTAAAGTGCTTGCCTTACATAGGTGGTGCCCTGGATTCTAAACCCAGCACCAAAAATTAAACTAACAAACAAATAGAAAAAGACAATAGTGTTTAATGTTTACATATTTGTGAATTTTCCAGTCTTCCTCCACCTATTGAATTCTGGTTTTGTTCCATGGTGATCAGAAAAGAACTTTTTGTAAGAGTTTAGTCTTCTTAAGTTTATTATGTTTTGTGACCTAGCATGCGATTTACCCTGGAGAAAGTTTCATGTTTGCTTGAGAAGAAAGTGTATTATTCTGTTGTTGAGTAGAATGTTATGTATTTATCTATTTGGTCTACATGGTTTTTCAAGTATGCTGTTTATTGATTGTTTTAAAAACATTTATTTATTAGCTTTAGATGTACACAGTGCATTTAATTTTACATGATGCTGAGGATAGTACCCGGGCTGCACACGTGCTAGGCAAGCGCTCTACCGCTGAGCCACAACCCCAGCCCTGTTTATTGATTTTTTATGTGGATGTTCTGTTCTTAATTGGAAGTTGGGCACTGAAGTATCCTATTATTGAATTGCTTTAATTCTGTTAATGTTCTCTGATGTTAGTACATTTATTTTTATAATTATGTTATTTTCCTGGTGAATTTATCCTTTTGTTATCCTTTGATATTGTTCAAATTTTGTCTCTTCTGACAGTTTTTGACTCAAAATTTGTTTTGTCTGACATGTTTAGCTATCCCTGCTATATTTTGGTTATAAGTTGCATGGACTATTTTGTCACATTACTTAACTCAGTCCATATCTGTCTTCATATGTAAACCTGAATCTCTTATAGACAACACATAGGTGGATCTTGATTTTTTATCTATTTAACCACTCTTCTATCTTTTAGTTGAGGAATTTAATTTATTCCTATTTTAAAGTAATCATTAATGAGAAAGATGAATATTTTTGCTTACACCATTTTTAAAAAAATATTTATTTATTGGTTTTAGTTGTACATAATGCCTTTATTTTTTACATGGTGCTGAGGATCAAACCCGGGTCGCGCACGTGCTAGACGAGCACTAAACTGCTGAGCCACATCCCCAGCCCTTGCTTACATCATTTGTAACGCCAATTATGTGTGATATATTTTCTTCTGATGCCAAATTTATGTTGCCTTTTCTAACACATTTCTCCAGCTCTTGGACACCAGTTGTGTGTCCTACAATTCAGAGCAATTCTGGTACCAGGATTGAACTCAGGAGCACTCAACCACTGGTCCACACCTCCAGCCCTTTTTTTTTATCATATTAGAGACAGGTTCTCACTGAGTTGCCAAGTGCCTTGCCATTGCTGATGCTGGCTTTGAACTCGTGATCCTCCTGCCTCAGCCTCCCAAGTGCTGGGATTACTGGCTTGTACCACCGCACCCGGCTTGATTGTCCTTTCTTAAGATGACATTTGCAAGTATCAGGTCTCTGGGTTAACCATACTTTTGTTAAGAGTTCCTGGCAAAGTCATCACAATGCCCCCAAATCAGTTTGACTAATTTGTTACAGTAGCTCACAAAACTCTGGAAAACACTTTACTTGCTATCACAAGTTTATTTTAAAAGCTAATAAGCAGCCAAATGAGGTACATAGGAAAAATTATGGAAGAGCCCTAAACACAAAAGCATTTGACATCATGATTTGGAACATACCACACTCTTAACACATGGATGCTTGCATGCTCTCCAAACCCTTTTGTTTAGTGATTTTTATGAATGTTTTGTGACATAGGTAGATAGAGTAAGCCCTTAGCCCTTGGTGATTAAGTTCAACTTTCGTCCTTTCTTGTCTTCCTGGACTTTAAGTAATGCAGTGTAAATTTCCATGCCTCTAATGATTCTTTGGTCTTTCTGGCAACCAGCTCCCATTCAATAAGTACGTAGAGGTAGGATTCAGTCACCAGTCTTCTCTTGAGCATACAGAAGGCACTTAGACCTCTGGAGATTTCGAGAGTTATGGGAGCTATATGTCAGGAATCAGGTACAAATACCAAATGTTATTTTTTATTGTACCACAGAAATACATTACTAGCATTTTGTTAAAGTTTGCTGCCTATTTTTTTTCAATTTTTTGTTCCTGTTTTCCCTTTTATACTGTCTTCCTTTATATTTTGTTGATGTTTATAGTGATATGGTTTGATTTTTTTCTTTAGTTTACATATCTTCATTGTGATTACACTTAGACTTACCTAAAACATTGTATAGTAAAACAGTTGATTTCAAGCTAGTAATGACCTTAATTGCATATAAAATGAACTTAACTACCCAGTATGGTGGCTCATGTGGTAGGAGGATCATGAGTGAGTTTAAAGCCAGTCTCAGCAACGAACAAGGTGCTAAGCAACTCAGTGAGACCCTGTCTCTAAATAAAATACAAAAAAGGGCTGGGGATGTGGCTCAGTGGTCTAGTGTCCCTGAGTTCAATCCCCAGTACCCACCCCCCAACAAAAAACAAAACAAAAAAACCCATCCTACATTATTAATCCTCTCCATAGACTTTATATTATTAACATTACAATTTACATCATTTTGTATTGTGTAACCATGTGCATATTTTATGTAATTGTTTTAAAATTTTTGTTAAGGTTTATACTAGAATTGACAGTACTGTTGCAGAGTTACATTGTTCTGTATTTTTCTATGTATTTACCTTTAACAGCAAGTTTTATATTATGTATTCATTGATGGTGTTATTTAGCTTTGGTTTGTTTCAACTTGAAGATTCTCTTTAACATTTCTTGTAAGACTGGTTTCTTTATGTCTTCTTCAATTTTAAATGATAATTTTGACAGGTATTATGTTCTTGGTTGGCAGTTTTACCTTTCTGAATTTTGAAAACATTCCTCTGCCTTTTTGTCTTCAAAGTTTCTGCTGAAAAATCCATTGACTGTCTCAGGGAAGTTCACCTATAATATGATCTGTCACTTTTCCCTAGCTGTTCTCACAGTTCTCTTTGTGTCTGACATTTCACAATTCAATTGTAAAGTCTCTCAATGTGGAATTCTTTGGGTTCATCTTATTTGGACTTTTAAAAAAAAATTTCCTTAATCTAGATCTTTCTTCCTTATTTTCAAATTTCAGAAGTTTTTCCCCATTATTTCTTTGAGTGAGTGTTTGACTCTGTCTTTTCTTTCTTGGACATTCGTAATTGTTTATACTGGTCTACTCAATGGTGTCCTATAAGTCACCAAGCTTTCTTTATTTTTTTTTTTCACTTTTTTTTTCTTTTTATGCCATTGACTGGCTTATTTCAAATGATTTATCTTCAAATTCAGTCATTATTCTATTTGATCTAGTATGATATTTTGATATAGACTTATTTCTTTATTGAATTTTTCATTTTAATTACTGTTTTCTTTAGGGTTAAGACTTCTTTTGGCTCTTATGTATCTTCGCTAAATTTTTCATTTTGCTCATGCTTTTTTCTCCCAAGTTCATTTTGAGTACTTTGCCAGGTAATTCATACATTACCTATAAAATTGGAGTCTTGAAGTTTCATCATGTTCCTTTTGAAGAGGCATGTTTTCCTGTTTGTTCATTTAACTTGTCTCTCAGTGTTAGTACCTGCACATTAGAAAAAAACAACCACTTTTTCCAGTCTTTATGAACAGGATTTGTATAGAACAAGACCCTCAGAAGGAAGTGCTGCCAGGAACCTTTTAAACTCTGTGTGTATGTGTCTTTGCTGGATTTATTTGTGTAAATTTCCAGTTAGGGGATTTGCCTGGTTCTTTTTATCTTTGCTTTTTTCCCCCCCCCCTTTCTTATTTTCCTTCTTTCTTTCTCTCATGAATTCACAATCCTCTGCTGCTTCTGGTTTTTGTCTGTGGTACCACTGGTTTTCTGATGCAGCTTCATATCAGGATTCCTTTGAGGTCTCAGAGGTACATAGACATCTAGATTATACCAGGTCTCATCCATGCGCTGAAAATGGTGAGACTGAAGCCAGTTAAGTATGTTTGGCATATGTTGCTTTCTTCTCTCTTCATCCTAGAAATTAGCAAGGCTCTAGGATTCTTATTGATTAGTTTGTGCTGAGCCAGGAGGGGGGAGATGACCATGAGGGAAAGAAAGAAAGAAAGAAAAAAGAAAGAAAGAAAGGCCAGATCTTCCCATACTATTTCTCTGAGGTCACCTCCCAGTTTTTCTTTCTGCTTGACTTTCTTTGCTTTCCTTCTGCCTTCTCCCACATAGCTACATTTCCTCCCAACACTGTCATGTTACTGGACTAGTTTGCCTACCTTATTGCATCCAGCATAATCAAATCTCATGTAGATCTGTCACAGGCTCATATTCATGTACATGTTTATCAATACTTACCTCTCTGAATTTGGCAGTATTTACAAATATGCTTTTCTGCATTTTCTAACTCAGTAACACATTGTGGGAATTTTTTTGAGTTACCAGGTATAGTTCTAATTTATAATGGCTATGTAATATTCCATTATGAAAGTGCACCATTATTTTCTTCTTTCTCCTACTCAATATAGTTACCTTATCTCTTTTTTCCCACTACAATCATTGGCACATGTGTATTCAGATACTGAGGCTTTTATTTTGATGGGAATTTTCAGGAGTGGAATTTCTTAGCCTCAAGGTTTTTCACCACCACACTTTCCTAATATCCTCCTTTACTGTATTCACAGGGAAATGTGTTGTTCTCTTGTTAACATCCTCAAACAGTCCCTGTGACTTTTCTGAGTTCCAGGAGATATTTGGCTGCACACCTCTGAAATAGGATTCAGTGACCATCACTTTCTGATTTCGAACATGGAACAGAGCGGGGCTGTGGCTGACTCATCAGTTTCTATACTGGTCAGGGACTCTTGTCCTTGTTCTTAGTGATGGGAAACTCATGCTGAGCCTCTTTCTGCCTGGCCATCCAACGAGAGCCATCATAGCAGGTGAGACATCACAGGTGCCTTTGTATGACCTTCAGTGTCCTTACCCTTAAGTCTGAGAGTAGTCATCTTTGAAATAAATTAAAAAAATTAATCAATGACATATTCCTAATCCCACTAGAACTAACTATAGATTGATTTTCCCTTTTAATAGGGAGTTTTAAATTGCTAATGGGTGAGTCAGTGTGACATAAATCTGTCTATATGAAAGTACAGTTGTCACAGAATTTAAAATGCCAATCTTATTATCTTAAGTTGGGGGTTGGTAGCCGAGGTAAACTTGAAACACTAGAGGACATAAGCCTAACCCTAGGTATTCTTGAGAAAACAGATGGATCTCTTTCTTTTTTTTTTTAAGCAACAACACATTTATTCAATAAATTTACACTTTAACACCCTACTTTTCAGATGGAACACATTCGTGTCTCTAAGAGAGTGGGTGCAAGTGAATAAAATTTCCCAGCCGGGCGCGGTGGCGCACGCCTGTAATCCCAGCACTTTGGGAGGCTGAGGCAGGAGGATCGCGAGTTCAAAGCCAGCCTCAGCAGTGGCGAGGCACTTAGCAACTCAGTGAGACCCTGTCTCTAAATAAAATACAAAAAAGGGCTGGGGATGTGGCCCAGTGGTCGAGTGCCCCTGAGTTCAATCCCCGGTACCACAAAAAAAAAAAAAAAAAAAAAAAAAAAAATTTCCCCATGACCCATCCTTCTGTGCTTTTTGAAAAATATATTATACACTGTTTTTTACACATAAGAGCTCATTTTTTCATATCTCTGGTTGTACACAAAGTAGAGTCACACAATTTGTGTCTTCATACATGTTCTTAGAGTAATGATATCCATCTCATTTCACTGTCTTTCCTACCTCCATGCCCATTCCCTTCCCCTCCTTCCTTCCCCCCCTTTGCCCTATCTAGAGTTTATCTAATCCTCCTGTGCTTCCCCAACCACATTATGAATCAGCATCCTTAAATCAGAGAAAACATTCAACATTTGTTGTTTTGGGATTGACTTACTTCACTTAGCATTATATTCTTTTAACTCCATCCATTTACTGGCAAATTTCACGATTTTATTTTCTTATAATGCTGAATAGTATTTTATTGTGTATATATACCACATTTTCTTTATTCATCTACTGAAGGGCACTAGGTTGGTTTCACAGTTAGCTATTGTGAATTGTGCTACTATAAACACTGATGTGGCTGTGTCCCTGTAGCATGCTGTTTTTAAGTCCTTTGGGTATAGATCGAGGAGTGGGATAGCTGGGTCAAATGGTGGTTTTATTTCCAGTTTTCCAAGGATTCTCCATATTGCTTTCCATATTGGCTGCACCAATTTGCAGTCCCAACAGCAATGCATGAGTGTGCCTTTTTCCCCACGTTCTTACCAACACTCATTACTATCTGTATTCTTAATAGCTGCCATTCTGACTAGAGTGAGATGAAATCTTAGAGTAGTTTAGATTTGCATTTCTCTAATTGCTAGATATGTTGAATAATTTTTCATGTATTTGTTGATTGACTTTGTATCTTCTTCTGAGAAGTGTCTGTTCATTTCCTCGGCCCATTTATTATTGGGTTATTATTTATTTATTTTTTGGTGGTAAGTTTTTGAGTTCTTTATATATCCTGGAGATTAGTGCTCTATCTGATGTGTGTGTGGTAAAGATTTTCTCCCACTCTGTAGGCTCTCTCTTCACATTATTGTTTCCTTTGCTGAGAAGAAGCATTTTAGTTTACTCCATCCCATTGATTGTTGATTTACACTTTTTGTGCTTTTAGGCAAAAAAAAACCCTTCATTCTTTTTTTTTTAAATTTTTTGTTGTAGATGGACATAATGCCTTTATTTTATTTATTTATTTTTCTGCAGTGCTGAGGATTGAACCCAGTGCCTCACACATGCAAGGCCAGTGCTCTACCGTTGAGCCACAATCTCAGCCCCAAAATTTCATTCTTCATGCATACCAGAAACATATTTTGAGGTTTACAAGAACAGTTCTTTTTGTGCGTGATTACTAAATATTGTGTAGTTGTTAAAAAGTTCTTTGGTCAAATGGTCACATGCCCAAGTCAGATTCAAGGTGGAGATGCAGGCTGTGCCTGTGTATGGAAAGATTTGCAGTGTCATATCACAAGGGTGTGGAAGGATGGAGGGGAAATGTGTATCTGTCTATAGTCATTGAAAGTAGTTTATATCCTGTTCATGTATGAAGTCAATCTTATGCTTTTGTGAGAAGCAAAACATATTTCTGATAAAAAGAGAAGTGTTGAAAATGTACCTATCACAAATGCATGAGAATCGGTAGCATGTAGTGCACTTACTGACTTGTGGTTGGAAGTTAGTTGACCTTGAGAACAGACTCCACAGTTCTTGGTCATTTTGAAATGTTTCTGTTCACTGTTGTCCTTAGTCTTTCCCTGAACTACACTACTGTGAGATGCACATTTTTTTTAAATGACTGAATGTGGAAACAGCAGCCTGTCTGTTTTTCTTTAGGTGTTTGCCCAGCTGTTGTGAACACAGGGGTGAATGTTTCCAGTCCTGGGACACCTTCTCATTTGACTTCACTCACATTGGCTATGCAGGAGCCACCTGCCATTCCTGTAAGTTACACAAGCCTCTCCATTTTGTTCTGATTTCCTGTTCATTATTTTGTGTGTATGTGTTTGTGTCTGTGCACCCATGCACCAGAAAACACGAAGCAGTAGTCTTTTATAGATTCATTTTTGGCTGGTTTATTTTTGATCAATTTTATTTCCTTATGATGTTAAAGTAGCTTTAAAAATTCATAGTATCAAATACAACAGCATAGAGAGCAAAAAGCAAAAGAAAAGAACCAGCAAAGGGAAAATAAGTATAGTAGATAAAACACATAGCAGGAAGTTAAAAATAAGTAAACTGCATCCAGAACACACAAGGTGATATCTTGTTCTGTCCCTCAATCTCAGTGCACATATAGTTCTCAGTTCTTGTCTTCCAAAGACAATGTTTGGCCAGATGTCAATATGAAATTGAATGAGGAACAACTCAGAAGTACCAGATGGGGTGCAAATGTGGCAGTAGTTCTCAATAATGAAGAGAAATCAGGTAAACTTTCAGGTCCTGTCCAGTCTTGCTCTTCTTTGATGGTGAAGGCGATGGAAAGAATGAACACATCTGCAGAATTTACCATATGCCTTCCCAGTTTCAGTCCTCTGCATGTTTACCTCCTTGAATCCTCAAAATAACCATGGGAGGTAAGAGTTATTATCACCTACACTTTGCACTTGAGGGAGGAAGGAGGCCGAGGAGATTGACAGCAGACTCACAGCTCTAAGCCTGGAGCCAGGGTTGTCAACCACCACCATCTTCTTTCTCAAGAATTATTCTCTTGTCAGTTTGAAGCTATCAAATCTTTACTGACCACTAATTATTAGCTTCTAGAAGCATATGACAGAGCCCCTGAAATGCTCATGTTTTTCTGATTATCGACTTTTGTTTCTATTCGTTTTAGGATTTTTGTTTGTTTGTTTTAAATTTGTGTGTCACTCCTGATGTTAGGAGTCCCATCTCCCTAGCACTTCCCCTCTCCCTTGGTCTTTAAAGGAGAAGCATGACATTTCACATCTGCCTCCTTCAGTCCCTTCTGCTGGGGGAATACCAGCATTGTACTATTAAAATCCCTCCCCTGGGACTGGCACATACCTGTGGGAGAATGAGACAAGAGGACTGCAAGTGCAAGGCCAGCCTTGGCAACTGAGCAAGAACCTCTGCAACTTAGTGAGACCCTGTCTCAAAATAAAAATTTATAAAGGACTGGGGATATAGCTTAGTGGTAGAACACTTTCCTAGCATGTGTAAGGCCCTGGGTTTAATACCCAGGATTGGGGGGAAAAACCCAATTATTCCATGTGAATTAATTTTATTCCCATATAAACTGTGAGATGTAATGCAGGGAATGGATTGCCGTAAATCTAACTTTGGAGGAGCTGAATCCTAGGGAGCTAATGTCAGTTTGGAATGAGACCCTGGGTTTCCAGATGTGGGAGTTCCACAAAGAAGCCAAAGAAGTTGACTCACCCCCCCTACATATCCAGTGATCAGTTTCATTTGTATCTCCATTTACTTTTACATTACTAGGTAAGAATTTGCTAAGGCACTCCTTGTTTAAAAGGGGCTGGACATTTGATCTCAGAAACCTTGGGCTAAGGATGTGGCCACAGTTGCCGAGTTAGGACTCAGATGGTTTCTTTTACTTACAGCCTTTCCCATCACAGTAGAAAAGTGTCTTAGACAAAGCAGATACCTACTAAGTATGTTTATTATCAGTAGCTGTGATCTAAACATAATTCTAAGTAACAATGAGAAAAAAATTGATAAATGTAAAGGGTCTTCCTCCTGTGGCCCATGATTTGTTTTGTTATCTGATATGATTTTATTGTGATTCTTCTAAGGGTATACCAAAAGAAGGTTGGATATTGCCAAATGAAGTGATCATGGGGCTATTATTTTTTGGTAGGGTACAAGACAGGGATTAGAGTTTAATTAATCTAATTAAAGTATAAAATTAATGCATATGTACATTCCCATTTAGATTAAAATTTTTCCTAATTATTCTTCCTCTTCCTTTGTTTTTATAGGCAATTTGAGCCCTAGCCCAAAAGCATGTATATGTCGCTCTGGGCTATTTTCCCATGTGTTTATTAGCATGTTTGTTTCCTTTTAGAAATATGAATGTAAGTGGCCAAAATCCAAGCATTATGGGGAAACAGTCCATGTTGTCTGTACTTCTATCATTTGGAGATGGAACTTTTTGGACTCTTTTTTTCTTTCTTTTTCTGTTTATTTAATTTTTATTATTCTAATTTGTTATACATGTTTGCAGAGTACATTTTATTTCATATTACATATAAAGAGCACAATTTTTCAAGTTGCTGGTTTTATATAAAGTATTTTTACAATTTTTGTCTTCATACATGTATTTAAGGTAATCATGGATAACTCAGCCTACCATTATTCCTATCCCCTTTCCTCCCCCCTATTTGTTCTATTTAAAGCTCTTTTGTTTCTCTCATCCCCGCTCCCTTGCCTTTATAAGTTAGTATCTTCATATCAAAGAGATCATTGGACCTTTGTTTTTTTGGGGGGGATTAGCTAACTTCTCTTAGCATTATTTTCTCTAACTCCATCCATTTACCTGCAAATGCCATGATTTTATCCTCTTTTTTAGTGCTGAGTAGTATTCCATTGTGTATATATGCCAAAGTTTCCCTATCCATTCATCTGCTGATGGGCATTGGGATTGTTTCCACAATCTAGCTATTGTGAATTGTGTTGCTATAAACATTGTTGTGTCTGTGTCCTTGTACTAAGCTTTTAAAAAAATTTTTTTTAATTCTAAGATGTTATAAATGACAGCAGAATGCATTACATTTCATATTACACATATAGGGCACTTTTTTACAAATTTCTGTTTGTATCCAAAGTATAGTCACACCATTCGTGACTTCATACATGTACTTAGGGTAATGATATCCATCTCATTCTACCGTCTTTTTTTTTTTCCTTCACCCTTTTGCCCCCTCCCTTCCCCTCCCTCTCCATTGGCCATTCTAGTAGAATGCATTACGGTTCATAATACACACATACAGCCTCTTTTCACATAACACTGTTTGTATACAAAGTATATTCATACTATTCAAGTCTTCAATCATGCATTTAGGATAATGATATCCATCTTATTATACCTCCACCTTATTTTTTAACCCCCCTACACCCCCCTAACTCCCTCCCTTCTCCTCCCTCCCCTTTGACCACTCTAGTGCTCCTCTAATCTACCTAAGTACCCCAACACCCAACACCACTGTGACTCTGACTCCTTATATCAGAGAAAACATTTGGTACTTGGATTTCTGAGACTGACTAACTTCACTTAGCATTATGTCCTCCAACTTCATCCATTTACCTGTGAATGCCATTATTTTATTTTCTTTTATTGCTCAGTAAAATTCCACTGTGCATATATACCACATTTTCTTAATCCACTCATCTACTGAGGGACATCTAGGTTGGTTCCACAACCTAGCTATTGTGAATTGTGCAGCTACAACTTGTTGGACTCTTGATTTGGAAGCCTCTGATTTGACACATTGGACCCTTGACCATATTTATAAATTTTTTTTATAATATTATTGAACTAAACAGATATTTCTTTGTCCTTCTTATTCTGTGAGCTGAAAGAAAAATAATTTCTATACACAACCCTATAATTTCAATACACATTTCTATGACAGTACATTCACTGCATTACATCTCACGGTTTATATGGAAATAAAATTAATTCACGTGGAATAGTTGGATATTCGCCCCCAGGCCTGGGTATTAAACCCAGGGCCTTACGCATGCTAGGAAAGTGTTCTACCACTAAGCTATATCCCCAATTCTTTATAGTTTTTATTTTGAGACAGGGTCTCACTAAGTCATTCTTAACTATTTGAAATGAGGGGAATACATATTTGTGTATGTGTGTTTGTATAATATATATATCATATATATTATATGTATATGATATATGATATGCATAATATATAATATATGATATATACGTATGTAATATATAATTTGAATACACATATATATACACACATAATGTTACATATAGCATGGTATACAATGTTATGTGTACCTATCTAATATACACATACATATGTAAACATATATAAATACATACTATGTATGTGTGTGTGTATACATGTATATATACACACCCACATATACAAACAGAGAGAGAGAGAGAGAGAGAGAGCAGTCACTATGGAATGGCCTAAGTTTGTATCCTTGGTCCTACTAGGATCTCTTTGCTTGGTGTCACTTGCATAACCACTGCCTAAGTCTGTCTGTGTGGACACCTCATCAGATGCTTTTGTATTTCTTTCCTGGCAGCATTTGAGGCTTTCCAAAGGGTTTTCCCATCAAGGCAATGTGTGACCCACGCAGGAGATGTCATAGGTTGACTACTCATTTAAAATTATGCTAAATCAATTAGGTTCACCATCTAGAGATTTTAATCACTTGCCTTGTACATAGCAAAGCCTTTATTGTACAGATTAAGAAGTCAGTTGTAAATTAGGCAGACGTCATAGGTTGACTACTCATTTAAAATTATGCTAAATCAATTAGGTTCACCATCTAGAGATTTTAATCACTTGCCTTGTACATAATAAAGCATATATTGTACAGATTAAGAAGTCAATTGTTAATTAGGATAAATTAAAAATAAAAAGAGAATAAAATATTTTGGTTTTTTAAATTTCAGTTTTCTTGGTTATCATTTGCAAAGCACTTAAGAAACTGTCTTTTAAAAATGAAGTTAAAAATGGCATGAAGAGTTGCCAATGTGTACAGTTCAACTCATTGGAAAAAGTGTGTTTTTTAAAAATATTTATTTATTTGTTTTAGTTGTATACAATGCCCTCTTTTTTACGTGGTGCTGAGGATCGAACCCGGGCCATGCATGTGCTAGGCGAGTGCTCTACTGCTGAGCTACAATCCCAGCCCCAAAAGTGTGTTTTAATATATAAGTTGTTTTAAGTAAACAAAAGGTGTAATTACAGAGTAAAGTGTAAAAAAATCCATCATCATTAGATAATAACAGCATTTAAGCAGGTTAAGCCAATGCACTTGAGATCCTTGGACTAGACTAGAATAAGTCTAATTTGCTTGATTTTGAAAATAAGGATGTGTAAGATGTGAGATGAAAGAAAAATAATTTCTATACACATCCCTATAATTTCTATACACATTGATTCACAGTGATATTACCAGATCTTTCACTCTGTGCCTCTGAGTCTTCCTGCTACATAACTGAGATGAAGGATACTCTCCTAGAGAAGACATGACCAAGAACAATGCAGGATGAGCCTCATGGGAGAAAAGTCCCACTCCATGAGCAACTCCATTTCCTCAAAGCCTTTCTGTAACACTGTGTCTTCTTTGCAGCTCTGTAGGAGTGGTCATGTGAAGCCTGGAAATACAAGGGAAACTCTTTGCCTTTATTACATTGATTCGGATGGAAGTGGCCCTCTGGGACCAGCAACATGACGGGTATGTTAAGCTCTTCTGTAATAGTTAAATTCCTATGGGTGTTTGCTGTGTTCAAAACTGAAATTAAGAAAATCAAGCATTTATTTAGTTGACATGCTTATTTAGATGTGCATTGTGATTGTAATGTGATGGCCAAGAAGTATTTAAAAAAATATTAGAAAACAGGTAAAATGTGGTGGTTAAAGGTTGTTTCCTTATTTTCTGCATATGTTCTTTTTTTTAAAAAAAAATTATATTTTAGTTTTAGGTGGACACCATATATATATGTGTGTATATATACACACACACACATATATATATATATATACATACATATACATATATATATATTTGTAAGTGGTGCTGAGGATGGAACGCAGTGCCTCATGCATGCTAGGTGAGCACTCTTAACACTGAGCCACAACCCCAGCCCATCAGTGTTCTTTCCTTGTAAAATAATTACCAATAAGTCTTTGCTTATTAGTCTAAAAGCAAAAAGGACAACTGATTTTTTTACATCAATGAATGTCAAAGACTTCAGAGAATCTTCACCCTTTTTTCCTATGATGATGGAGATGGAGCATGTGGCCTCAGATGTGCTAGGCAAATGAGCTTCATTCCCAGCCCTCTATTCACTTTCTAAATTTATGAAAATTTCCTTTTTGCTTTCTTTTGAGTCTTTCTAAAATATTTTATTTTATTCTCTGTATTTGGGTATAATTGACAAATAAAATGATGTATATTTAAAATATACAATCAGATGTTTTGAAATATGTATGTGTGGTGAAATGCTTGCCTTCATTAAGCTAATTAGCATAGTCATCACCTTATGCCGTTTATAATTTTTCTTTCTTTCTTTGGTGAGACAGTTGAGATCTACTCTGTTAGTAAAATAGCAAGTATACACTACAGTGTTGTTATTACAGTCACCATACTGCATATTACATTATCAGAGCTTATTTATTCTTCATATCTGAAACTTTTTACCCTTTGACCAACATCTCTCCATTTCTCCATTGCCCAACTCCAGAAACCGCCTTTCTACTCTGTACTTCTAAAAATGTCTTGTTTAGATCCACATAAGCACATGAATTTTTTGGAAGATAATAAATGTTTCTAAATCATACATACTCCATGTAACTGTGTAATCATGCACAACAATGTGTAAATAATAACTTCTTTACCCAGAGAACCAGTTATAAAATAATTGTGTGGTAGATAGCAATAAATACATGTTGACTCTTTCTATTTAACATCTGCTCCTATAAGTATGGGAGCTCAGAAGAACTACATTATCAAGTCTAGTGCTTGTGAATGACAACTATTCTAACTTAATTGGTGTGAGCCATGGCCTCTCTGAACATACAGCCCTTGTCTGTTCCTCTGTAACTGTATTTGTTTCTACCTCTTCTCACCATCCTTTCACCAACCAAACCCTAGTGGTATAGAAAAACAGGTACTTTAACCTCTGCAGAATTTGACCCTGCACATTCTGAGATAATGTTCAGAAAAACATCAACTTTAGATGATACTAAGTTAATTGCGAGTTAGCTAAAATTTGGTATCCCTATTACTATTACTATATACTGCTCTGATAGGATTGCAGTTTCCACAAGGAGGGAATTATGCATGGGTTAACTTATGAGGGTTTGTAAGTAGCTTTTAAAAAGCCTGATATAGTTTTCATACCTACTACCACTACATAGGTAAAACAAAGTCTTAACATTTTGGCAATGGTTAATCATTTAATGTGATCAGCATTAGGTTAGATACATCTTCCTGTTTGTGACTGTACCAGCAAAGTGTGAGAGCTCTCAGGGCATTGCTATGGGTGTGGGTACAGCTATTTTAGGATGTGGGGCAAGCATTTTATTATCAATACTGACCAAAGCATTGCAGTGTGATTGCAGAGAGAAATGCACTGGCTTAATTATACCAAATGATAAGTGATCAATAAAATATGTGGGGAAACAGCCAAGGAGATCTTCCTAGATAGATATTGTCAGTGCCCATGGTGATAGTAGGCTTCCAAGTTACTCAGTGTCTTCCTTGTTTTGCTTTTATTATTGTGGATCAGGTGGGAACAACTAAAAACTTAAAAAGACAGTGGCATCCCAATTATACATTTCTCTTATTAGTTAGGTGCTTAATTATCACTGAAGTCTAGAGCATGCTAAAGATTTTCATGATTTTATCTTTGTTAACCCTGTGAGCAGGTTGATATCCACTGAAAAGTCCCAGGATCCATAGGAAGGTCCCAGGATCCATAGGAAGGTAGAGAAGATCCCAAGAACACATTCCATGATTAATATTTTGGTGTCTGAACTTAATTTGCTAGTGAATTGTTAGCAGTGCTACAGTTTGGGTCTTGAATGTCCTCCCACAGGCCCATGTATGAAAGGCTTGGTCTCCAGGCTGGCACTGTCAGGAGCTGGAAGAACATTATGAAAGTGGTCCCTAGTGAATATCTGCACATCACTGCAAACATACTCTTAAAGAAGATTGTAGGAAGCGGGGCGCAGTGGCGCACGCCTGTAATCCCAGCACTTTGGGAGGCTGAGTCAGGAGGATCGCGAGTTCAAAGCCAGCCTCAGCAATGGCGAGGCACTTAGCAACTCAGTGAGACCCTGTCTCTAATAAAATACAAAAAAGGGCTGGGGATGTGGCCCAGTGGTCGAGTGCCGCTGAGTTCAATCCCCGGTACCAAAAAAAAAAAAAAAAAAGATTGTAGGACCCTGGTCTCTTCTTCCTCTTTGATTCTTGGCTTGATTATAGCAGCTTTCTCTGCAAGGAACTCCCCAGTATTGCCATCTGGTGGGTCCCTGGTCCCTGGTGGGTACCAGGGACCCAAAGCATGAGGTTCTCCTGATGTTAAATGGAAATCCCTAAAGTGTGAGCCCAAGTGGATGTTTTGTCTTTATAAGTTAATTATCTTGGGTGTTTTACTGTGGTGACAAAAAGATAACTAACACAGCAGGCTTGGTAAGGTCAAGATCACCTTTATAAAGAAAGGCATTTGCTAGGCTGGGGTTGTGGCTCAGCCATAGAGTGCTCACCTAGCACGTACACGGCCCTCAGTTTGATACTCAGTACCACGTAAAAATAAATAAATAAATAAATAAATAAATAAATAATGTCCAACTACAACAACAACAAAAAAATAAAATATATAAAAAAAAGGCATTTGCTGAAAAAAGTGAAGACTTGGGAATTGCTCTTGACTGTCCATAGTTTATGGTTGTAGTGAACAGAAAATCTTTTAATCATCATAGATGAACATGTGGTTCAGGCCATGACAAGATAGTTGTACAAACTTATAAAAGTCCCTTTGGATGTACAACTGGTTCAAAGGCGTTTTGTTTTAATGTTTAATCATGTAGAATGATACTATTTTGATACAACTAATGTGTTTTTATTCTTTGTAATTGCTGTTACCCTTCTAAAACTGAAACTTGGCAAATCTTGTCAGAAAGTAGAGGTAGTTACAGTCGAAAGGGTAAGAAGTGGGGGGGGGGGAAAAAAGTAGATGCAGAGATTTTGAGTTCACTTAACTTGGGCTAATATATAAACTTATTTTTCTTGCCCTCAAGGAGATAAAGGTCCTCTGCCCATGGGCAAGAAAATGCAAAATCTGATTGCTAGCACTCTGGTCAATTCATACCCAGGGTCAAGGATTGAAAACGATCTGGTGAGGATATGAATCATTTCCTTCCCCAGGCTGACCAGAAAAACATCCTTGAGAAGATACAATACTGAGGAGTTGCCATAAAGCTTCTAATATTTGAATGTGTTTACTGAGCTCTACTATATGTCAGTCAGGCACTGCTATAAATACATCTGGGAGTGAAGCAGAGTAAGGTCCCAGCACTGTGGAGTGCCCATTTTTGGGTGGGAAACCAGACATTAGCAACATAGGGGAGTCACATGTACAGTGCACCAGAGGAAAGCGGGTTCCCTGAAGCAAAATAAAGTGAGAAAAAGGGATTTGGACTGTTAATAGGTGCATTGCAAGTTTGGATAGAGGGATTAAGAAAGCACTCAGTTGAAAAGATATTGTATTAGGGCCAAAGTCATGAAAGAACCCAGCTATTGAGAAAACCAGAGAAAGAGTCTTCAGTGAGAGGGAATCAACAAGTACAAAGGCCCTGGAGCCAGAGGGTGCCTGCACTGTTGGGAAGGCTATGGTGGAATTGGGACAGAAGGTGGATGTTCCAGGACAGTTCAGTCCCTGAATATGAGAATTGGCTCCAAGGTATCCTGAGACCAGAGAAAGCTGAGGCCAACAGATCCAGGATTGCAGGGTGCAATAAATTGGAGAACTTACAGAAGCATGATCCTGGATGCCAGCAAGACCAAGTGGCCCTCAGCTATTGGGGTCAGAAAAAGAGGCATATGTATCAGTTAAGACAAAAGTGACTTCATCAAAGTAAAAATATACCTGGCTTATCTTAAGTTAAAAATCAGGTACATTTCCGGTGTCAGGGCCTAGTTATAGAGTTCTACTTACAACTAAAATGTGTCTATTTATAGTATACTGGATTAACTATGCAGGAAAACCCAACTGGGGTTAACTTGAGACAGTCACAGTGGTTAAGATACAAGATGGCTGCAGCCATGTTAATCCATACAACAGCCCTTTCTTCAGGTCACGTGGCTATAAAAAGGCAGGTTGATGATGCAAAACAGTAGCATGGTTCATGCTTTGAGCCACCATGTCATGCCTCCTCTTCTCCTCTAGAGCTAAGAAGGTACTCTAGTTATTGAGCCAAGTTGGGCATTTGTAGGCTAATTTGAAGTGGAAGAGAAGTAAGAAATGTTGGAATCAGAAACAGTGGACCAGATGTCAGTCCAGAGAAAGGGAGGAACCAAGAACAAATGACTCCATTGTCTTATCTGAGACCAAGTAGATAGAGACATATCAAAGGAGATAGAGGCCACTTGCAAGGGAGCATATTTGAAAGGAACCCTAGGATTCTAGTTTTGAATATATGAACTGAGGATCTGTTGATTATAAGAATGTGTAATATGGACTCTTTTTTTTAAATATTTATTATTTACTTGTAATTGGACACAATACCTTTTTTTTTTTTTTTTTTTTTTTTTTTTTTTGGTACTGGGGATTGAACTCAGGCACTCAATTACTAAGCCTCTGGGCCACATCCCCAGCCCTTTTTTGTATTTTATTAGAGACAGGGTCTCACTGAGTTGCTAAGTGCCTCGCCATTCCTGAGGCTGGCTTTGAACTCACGATCCTCCTGCCTGAGCCTCCATATGCTGAGGTTACAGGCATGCACCACCACACCTGGCACAGTACCTTTATTTTATTGATTTATTTTTACGTGGTGCTGAGGATCGAACCCAGGGCCTCGCACGTGCTAGGCCTGCACATGCTAGGCGAGTGCTCTACCACTGTGTCACAACCCCAGCCTGTAATATATACTCTTAAACCATGACATTCATGGCAGTGGGGATTTTTAAAAATATATTTTAGGATGTGACCTTATAAGTTAATTTATACTGACCAACTGGCTTCCACTGCTTGTAACCTCAGTAGGGGGCAAATGGCATCATAGCTGAGTACTGCTTCTCTGGCTTCCCACATGCTCATACCTGAAGGGGCACCTTTGTTTTCTGCCAGTGGCTTCTGTGCAGCATCCTAGCACAGGCTGTATTTTTATTAGCTTCCCTAGAGATTCTCACATGCATGCAGGTCTAAAAACTTCTGTACTGGAACCACGGTTCTTTAAGTGTGCTTAGTCTACCCTGTTATCACCAAAAATTAAAATGGAAAGGCTGCAAAGGTCATCACAGAATGAGAAAATAAACCTTTGCAGATGCAAAACCTTGCTGCAGTTACTCATTTTGCTACCTAAACAACTGCTCTGTTGTTATTTATGTAATTTTTGTGGGTAAGAATTAATGATCAGCCAGTGATCCTCATGCACCAGAATTGTTCACACATATTAAGATAAAATAGAAGACATTAATTCTGTAAATTATATATATTCTGAACTTTGTAAATTTAATCTTTGAAGTCTTAAGAATTTTAAGGCATTTTTATGAAATTTTAGAGACTTATGAGTAATATGAACAATAATTTAGTGACTGATATTGCTGCATAAATTTTTATTTTCAAAGAATAGTATCTATGGGTGTTTCCACATTACATTGCATGTGGCCAAACATTAAGTACAGATTGTTGTTTCATAATGCCTTCTGCATAATTAAGGTTTTTTGTGGAAATTTATCATTGTGTAATTCTTATATTTTTAAAAATTCAGAAATTAGTATGTTCTTATTGCATGTTATGAGAAAAAATTTCTAAGCCATAGTTAGATTTAAGGTGGAACATCAGGTGGATTATGGAGCACAGAGGAAATAAACAGGAGCAAGAATAGGAGTTAGAAATGTTTCAGCAAAGATTTCCAAATAATATTAAATACCAAGAATTTTCATTAAACTTAAAGCAAGAGGAAAGGAGTGTACTATGGACAAATGAACACAGAAGCCAATCCAAAGATCAATAAATATCTCCAGAAACGATGAAACAAAATATTTAATTGAAATTTTTAAAAATGCAGAATGTTTTCTGGGAAAATGCAAAGGAAGGAGAAAAGCTCCAGCTAAATTGTCCTTAATATTCAGCATTGTGGATGAGTCACGTGAGGTATACTTTGACAAATCTAGTTATTGAAAAAAGGAGAATGAAATACCTGTTTTCACAGCCTGGAAAGATTTCCAATGTGCAATCTTACCTTCCCGAGGATGCTACAATCCCTGTGGACAATTAAATATTCTCTACTTATTAGAAATAGGTATAACATTTTGAAAAATTTGCAAAAACTAACAAACAACAACAAAAAAAAATAACATTCTGAACCAAGGACTAAAATTATATCCTGGTAATAGTCCCCAAATAGTGTCTTTGGTAATAGTCTCCAAAACTCTGATGCCTTTTGGAAAGGACATCCTCTATGTGTTTTCATAACTTTAGCACAAAACAACCAAATCAAAACAAATGGGTGAACTAGTTTGAAAGGACTACCTATGAAACTATGTTGGCAGATTGATTCCCTTTCTAAGAAAATTAATGGAATGTAATTTTTTTTGATGAGAAATGTGGATTCCAGTGGCACTGTCAGTGTTGTCTGCCCTAAACACAGTGTAGCTCTTAGGTGCTCAGATACTCTGGTTAACAAGTGTTGCATCGTGAGAATAGTTGAGGCTCATGAGAACAGTGTCACAGGAAGGAAGTGAACAGGAGTTAGGGTAGGGATTCCAATATGGGTTTAAGAGAATCACCTGGGGAATTCAATGGGGAAGTCAGGGGCACCCCTGCTTCCCACCTTCACATTCTAATCCCTTCACCAAGTGTGTCAGTAATCTAGCACTTTTTATTCATTATGAGCACCCAGTCACCCTTATGAAAATTAAGACAGTGTTTCTTAAACAGCTGTTTTCTATAGTGGAATGTGCTAGACCTTCAGCATCATAGTAGTATTCTTCCTTTACCCACAGGGATATAGACTGAGAACCTGTTGGAGAGCTGACACAGTGGCTAGTACCAAACTGTACATGTACTATTTTCCCCATGTATATATACCTATGATAAAGTCTAACTTATAAATTAGGCATGGTAAGACATTAATCACAATAACTAATAATATAGAACAATATATTGTGATTAAAAGCTGTATGAGTGTGGTCTCTTTCAAAATATTGTGCTCTCATGTTTGTCGCTTCATGGAAGCAATTTGTGGCTTTTTTTGGCATATCTGAATTTAAGCTTTACTATTCATTCACTTAAGGGTCATTACTAAGTAAAATAAGGATTATTTGAACACAAGCACTGTGACACTATGACACTTGATCTGGAATTCAAGGTGGCTGCTTTATGAATAACTGGTGTGTAGTGTAGACAGTGTGGACACTCTGGACAGGGAAGATTCATGTCTCTAGCAGGATGAAGTGGGATGGCATGGGATTTCATCATGTTGCTAAGAATGGAGCACAACTTAAAACATGAATTGTTTATTTCTGCAATTTTCCATTTAGTATTTTCAGAGCACAGTTGACTGCAGGTAACTGAAGTCATGAAAAGTGAAATTGCAGGTAGGGGTTAGGATGTGGGTAATTATGTTACAAAGAAGAGTGAGTTCAACTGCCTCACATACAATTTACCTTATAGTTTTTAAAAACCTTCTATGGGATGAGTGGTGTTAGAGTCTCTGTTGTGCTTTTCATGTTCGTTTATTTTTACAGATAGTTTTGTTTCTTTTACTTCTATCTTCTAGTATTCCCTTTTCTACTTAACCAAGCAGCTCCATTTTTAATCTTTCACTTGATTTATACATTCATTTAAAAATTCCACAAATTTATTTTATACCACAAATTACCAGATACTATGCTGCTTGAGGAACAAAATGGAAATAAACTGCTCTCTTGAACCTTCCATCAAGTGAAGTGAACACCTATTAATCAGTTAAAAAAGATGTCAAGAATATTATACACTTTTTCATTTGATATGTCTATACAAGCTTTTCTATAGGAAATTTGTTAATAGCGGCCCTGAGTGTGGGTGTAGTCACAAGTAAATAGCTAGTGAAATTACCTTTCCTGCAACAGATATTTTCAGGTTGGACAATGTCCTGGTTGTTTCACTTCTCTCTTTTTCCAAAATGAAAATTGAGGTTGGCAATATGCATATAGCATCATCGAACATTCATTGTGTTTTGTTTGCAAATATTTCTTGTTATACTGATTCTGAAATGTTGAAATGTGAGGAATTTTACAAAGAGAAGTAAAGGAAGAATAGCTGCTCTTTGATGACTGACTGGTACCATGACCCCACATATTTTTTATCCTGGCATTTGCCTGGAAAGAGCCCTTCCCTCTCATACTTGGGGCAGCTTACTCTGGCTGGCTTTCTAACAATAGTTCCTAAACAGGAATGCCAATGCTTCTGCAGATGGGAAATACAACAGCAGTTCCCTTAAACTGCACCCAGAGTGGGGAAATGTAGATGGTGCAAATAACTTTTTTGCAGTTCTTTCTTCCAACAAACAAAATTCCACAGCCTTACCATGAAATGAGACTTGATAAACAATAAAAGTACAGATGTTTAGAACCTGGCTAGGTCAGCAGTCTGTCTGATAGTTGCCTTAATAGTCTAACATGTCCAGAATGATATCTTTGGGTCTTTAAGTGCCTCTTGACCCAGTCTCTTCATTTACTATACATAGAAATTGAAGTTCAGAGAAATTAATTTTTTTCACTTTTCCAGTATTATAGATAATAAGCCATACTTTCTATTGACAATGACATGGTGTTCTGTTCACATCTAATTTTATAAGTGTATAGATAGTGTTCTCCATCAACAAATGATTTTGCTGTGATGCCATGTGGTAGGTTGAAATCCGAAGGTAAACACTAATAATAATACCATCTCATGTTAACTGAGCATTTGGGATATATATCAGGACTGAAAAGAGATCAAGCATATAGGAGATTGCCTCAAGAGAGCAGAAGTCCTTCCATGTGAGATAGTAGATGCCCACATGTATGAATGAGCAGAACCCCATAATTTTGTTCAATGTAATTTGTTAATTAAAATGACTACCTTTAAATGCTTATGGGAATGAGGCTGTGCAGAACAGCTTTTAAAATGTCCTTGCAGGAGAGAGCTGTTGATGCTGATGAATGATAGGGATATCTAGGTGCATCTCATAACATCTTCCTGTGCTGAAAATATTTAGGTAAATCACAGAAGTCCCAAGACACCAGAAGTATGGCAAGAAGGGTAGTCCTTGAAGGGCCCTAATATAAATACTGATTTAGAAGGACCTGTGCTTGTGGGGTCATGACAGGTGCCACCCCTGGGCTTTCCCAGGGATCTGGGGTCAGAGCTGGGATCTGAAGGCTGTCACTTAGAGCCTGAAAGCTATCACTTAGAGCTGACACCTCTTCAACTCAGTAAGGCGCAGATACTGAATTATCCTTGGCTTTGACAAATGGACAACATGGTAGGGCCAGTAACTCTGAGATTTAGGATAGAGACAGTAGTGGTTTGACCAATGTCTTTATGTGCACATGAATTTCCATGATCTAGTTCTATTTCCTCCTGGAGTTTTGTCCTATGAAATATAGGATAGGGCTTAGTTGCAGAAAGTACCTAGGAAGCCCTCAAGACCTCTGCCATCTTTGAACATCTTTACTAATTCAGAAAGCTCAGTGACCAGCACTAGGTTGCCCAGAAATGCATGGTGGAGGTTAATTATTTTGTTAAGTTGGGCAAGTAAATTTTTCTAGGCCTCCATTTCCTCATCTGTACAGTAAGAGAGTTGGGCTGAATAAAGGATAACACCAGACTCTAACCTGTGTTTCTCTCTGAATAGGAACATAGTGGAAGAGCTTCTGAGAAAGCTGTCATGTGGCTGTACTTCTCAGAAGCACAATACAGTGACCAACTTTTCCTTGTAGATGCAGGACAGCTGCAAGTGATTTTATCACTGAGTCCGTATTCATGATACTGAGCATAAGTTTCTTGACCAGTTTTTCATCTGAAGATAGAATATGACAAGTTACATCATCTGGACACATTGCTGTCCTAATGTTCTCTGAATTTGTGCATGCCTTCCCCATCAGAGGAAATGTAGGCAAGTGGCTTCATCTCCAAAGAGGTACTGTGTAGAAATGTATTGGACTTCTTTTTTATGCACCTTTTCTTGAATCAATTCCCCAAGTGACAGAATCCATTTCCATGATTGACAGATTCATCAGTTGTAAAGGCATCATATATATATATATATATGTATATATATATATATATATATATTTAATTTTATTTTTATAATTTTTATCATATATTTTTTAATGAAATCTTTCTTCTTTCTTTTTGGGCAGGTGGACATGAGCATAGCAGGTGGTTTTTTTGTTTGTTTGTTTGTTTGTTTTGTTTTGTTTTTTTGGTACTGGGGATTGAATTCAGGGGCACTCAACCACTGGGCCACATCCCCAGCCCTTTTTTGTATTTTATTAGAGACAGGGTCTCACTGAGTTGCTGAGTGCCTTGCCATTGATGAGGCTGGCTTTGAACTCACGATCTTCCTGCCTCAGCCTCCCAAGTGCTGGGATTACAGGCGTGCGCTACCGTGCCTGGCTAGCAGGTGTGCTTTGGATGTATGTTTATCTGAATGCATAAAATCAACATGTTTCTTTGTCATTAAGCCACTTGTTTTCCTGTAAACCTTCCTTACATAGCTTGAAGGTGTATTTCTTGATGTGGAAAGTTTCAAAAATTGGAAAGCACACATACTTTAGTAAAATAAACAGAAACCATTGGACATTATATGATATAGGGTTAGGGCTATTGTTTGTATCCAGCTTAATCAAACCAAACCATCAAGTTAAATTAGCTGCAAGTTCATTTGCCTGAACTTTAGAGGGTGGACTAGGAGCTGCCAGTGGTCACCTTGCATGAGTACAGATGAAAGGGGCTCCAGCGAGTTGGAGGAACATTTTTCATGCAGTAGGATTTAAAAATTGTCCACAGTTAGAATTAATTTTCTCAGTTTTAATTTGCTATTCAGACTACAGAGCAGCTATTTGTTGTTCCAAGATGGTGTTCTCTTAAATTCTTTGATCTGTTGGCTCATTTTTGAAAACTAAGGACAAATTGTGTGATCTCAAAGTTCTCTTATAGGTAATATTTTTTGAGATTTGTGAAAGTAATGTGTTGTGGAAATGGTGTGTCTTACTTGGGGTCTTTTAAATAATCTCACTATAAAGGGCAATCATTTAAATTATGATTTTTTTCAGAAGAAGAGTTTGAGAGATTTTCAATCTTCTCTTCTGTACATGAAGGAAGAGATTTTTTTTCTCATATTTTACTCTCTAACACCCTAAATCTATCACACTGATCACTAGCCTATATGATCTGTTCAGGCACATTATTTTTCTTTATGTCAAAAACCATGGAAATAGGGGCTGGGATTGTGGCTCAGCGGTTAGAGCGCTCGCCTAGCACGTGGGCGGCCCAGGTTTGATCCTCAGCACCATGTAAAAATAAACACTTTGTGTACAACTAAAGCAAATAAATAAATATTTTTTAAAAATGGAAATAAATGACAGTAGGGCATTGTAATTGATGATCTCCTAAGCCTCACAGTCTTCTACCTATTTTCTTTTACACTGGTAAATCCTTCTGTAGGTGGAGTAGGTAATCACAGAAAGTAAATGTGAAAGGTCACTTATGTAATTTCTTTTTTTTTTTGGGGGGGGGTGTTGCCTACATCTTTATTGTTGGGGAGGTATGACCCTTTCCTCAATTTGCTGTCATGTAACTTTTATGAGAAACTATCCTTAAGGACTCCAACTTTTGGAATCAATTTTTCCCTCACCTTCCTATTTACTTTTATTTCCCTTGGACAATTACCATCCTGTTGTTGTCTTTTAAATGGACAGATTATTTGGGAAGAAAAACAGAAAGAAGGAAAAAGAAGGAATTCTACCATTCTTCCTCAACCTTTGAGTTTTTAATTTAGCTGACTGTACAGTTTTATTGTTTGGTAGCCTAAGTCTTAAAAAAAAAAAAAAAAGAAGAAAGAAAGTACAGACTTAAAACTCATTCAGGACTTAAGTTAACTTTTCTTTTTTTTTTTTTTTTTTTTTTTTACATTTCATATTATACTTATAGAGCACATTTTTACATATCTCTGGTTTTATATAAAGTACATTTATACCATTTATGACTTCATACATGCACTTAGGGTAATGATATCCATCTCATTCTACCATCTTTTTTTTTCTTTTTTGCCCTTTTGCTCCCTCCCTCCCCATTTGCCATTCTAGTGTTCCTCTAATCCTCCTATGCTCCCAGTCCCAACCCAACTGTGAATCGGCCTCCTTACAAGAGAAAACATTTGGCGGTTGGTTTTTTGGGATTGGCTAACTTCAGCATTATATTCTCCAACTTCATCCATTTACCTGAGAATGCCATGATTTTATTCTCTTTTATTACTGAGTAATACTCCATTGTGTATATATACACACCACATTTTCTTTATCCATTCATCTATTGAAGGACACCTAGGTTGGTTCCATAGTTTAGCTGTTGTGAATTGAGCTGATATAAACATTGACATGGCTGCATTACTATAGCATGCTGATGTTAAGTCCTTTGGGTATAAACCAAGGAGTGGGATAGCTGGGTCAATTTCTGAGAAATCTCCATACTGCTTTCCATAGTGGTTGCACCAATTTTATAGTCCCACCAACAATGTATGAGTGTACCTTTTTCCTACATCCTTATCAACATTTAATGTTGCCTGTAATCTTAATGATTGCCATTCTGACAGGCGTGAGAGATGAAATCTTAAGTGTAGTTTTGATTTACATTTCTCTAATTGCTAGAGATGTTGAACATTTTTTCATATATTTGTTGATGGATTGTATTTCTTCTTCAGAGAAGTGTCTGTTCAGTTCCTTAGCCCATTTATTGATTGAGTTATTTGTGTTTGTGGTGTTAAGTGTTTTGAGGTCTTTACATATGCTAGAGATTAGTGCTTTATCTGAGGTGCATGTAGTAAAGATTTTCTCCCAACCTATAGGCTCTCTCCTAACATTACTGATTAATTCCTTGCTGAGAAGAAGCTTTTCAATTTGAATCCATCCCATTTATTGATTCTTGATTTTACTTCTTGCACTTTAGAGGTCTTGTTAAGGAAATCATGGCCTAATCTGATGTGGTGAAGATTTGGGCTTGCTTTGTCCTCTATTAGGCACAGGGTTTCTGGTCTAATTCCTAGGTCCTTGATCCACTTTGAATTTTGTGCATGGTGAGAGATAGGGTTTTAGTTTCATTTTGCTGCATACAGATTTCCAGTTCTCCCAGCATCATTTGTTGAAGAGGCTATCTTTTCTCCAGTGATTGTTTTTGGCACCTTTGTCTAGTATGCAATAACTGCATTTATGTGGGTTTATCTCTGTGTCTTGTATTCTGTAACATTGGTCTACATGTCTATTTTGGTGTTAATACCATGCAGTTTTTGTTAGTATAGCTTTGTACTATAGTTTAAGGTCTGGTATTGTGATGGCTTCTGCTTCACTTTTTCTGCTAAGGATTACTTTGGCTATTCTGAGTCTCTTATTTTTCCAAATAAATTTTATGTTTGCTTTTCTATTTGTATGAATAATGTCATTGCGATTTTAACATAAATTGCATTAAATCTGTATAACACTTTGGGTAGTACAGCCATTTGGACAATATTAATTCTGCCTATCCAGGAGCATTGGAGATCTTTCCATCTTCTAAGATCTTCTTATTTCTTATTTCTAATTTCTTTCTTTAGTGTTTTACAGTTTTCATTGTAGAGGTCTTTCACCCCTTTTATTAGGTTGATTCCTGGGTATTTTATTTTATTTTATTTTTTGAGGCTATTGTGAATAGGGTAGTTTTCTTAATTTCTCTTTGAGTGGATTCATTGCTGACATATAGAACACATTGGATTTATGGATGTTGATTTTATATCTTGCTACTGTGCAGAATTTGTTTTTTAATTCTAGAAGTTTTCTGGTGGAAATTTTTGGATCTTCTAGATACAGAATCATGTCATTGTCAAATAGTGATAGTTTGAGTTCTTCTTTACCTATTTGTGTTCCTTTAATTTTTTCTTCTAATTGCTCTGACTAGAGTTTCAAGGATGATGTTGAATAAAAGTGTTGAAAGAGGATATCCTTGTCTTGTTCCAGTTTTTAGAGGGAATACTTTAAATTATTCTCTGTTTAGAATGATGTTGGCCTTGGGTTTAGCATATATGACTTTTACAAAGTTGAGGTATGTTCCTACTATCCCTACTTTTTCTAGTGTTTTGATCATTAAGGGGTTCTGTATTTTGTCAAATGCTTTTCCCCCACCTGTTGAGATGATCATAAGATTCTTATTTTTAAGTCTATTCTATGATGAATTATGTTTATTGATTGTTGTATATTGAACCAACCTGCATCCCAGGGAGGAATCCCACTTGATTGTGGTGCACTGTCTTTTTAATGTTTTTGTATGTGATTTGCCAGAATTTTATTGAGAATTCTTGCATCTATATTCATCAGAGATATTGGTCTGAAGTTTTTTTTTTGTCTTTGTTATCAGGGTGATATTAACCTCATAGAATGAGTTTGGAAGAGTTCCCTCCTTTCTATTTCACGGAATACTTAGAGGGGAGTATTGATGTTAATTCTTCTTGGAAGGTCTTATAGAACACGGCTTTGAATCTGTATGGTCCTGGGCTTTACTTTGTTGGTAGGCTTTTTTTTTTTTTTTTTTTTTTTTTTTTCCTCATACTAGGGATTGAACTCAGGGGCACTCGACCATTGGGCCACATCCCCAGCCCTTTTTTTGTGTTTTATTAGAGACAGGGTCTCACTGAGTTGCTAAGTGCCTCATCATTGCTGAGGCTGGCTTTGAACTCACGATCCTCCTGCCTCAGCCTCCCAAGTGGTGGGATTACAGGCAATGTCCCCGCACCTAGCTGTTGGTAGGCTTTTGATGGTGTTTTCTAATTCATTACTTGAAATTGATCTGTTTAAATCGTGTATGACCTCCTTATTCAGTCTTGGTAGGTCAATGTGTCTCTAGCAATTTGACAGTGTTTTCTATATTCAGAAATGCACTTTAAATAGAGCAAAGAAGTAAAGTTTTGCACTAAAAAGAGAGACACATTATTACTGAGAGTCATTCAGCACCTTCTTTATTAACTTCTATTGTTAATGTTGGTTAAATGGGAAGCATTTGAGAGCTGTCGGACCATTAGGGCAGATATATACATGTGACATTCACAACTCTGAACTATTTGGCTCCTTTCTGTGTGTCACCCCTCAGCAGTGTCCTGTGTTCATGGCATCTGGCATCAGCCTGGCTCCCTGGACCTCCAGCAGTGGTTTACCTTCACCCAATGCATGACAATTTGGGGGAAAGGAGGACTGGAGGGGAAAGAGGCCAGGGTGCTCATTCCCTGACCTCTGTGGTCCTGCTTGGAGACAGCCCTGGCAGGGGCTGAGTTCTGAACCCACTGCTGAGGTAACAGCAGTTCTTCCATGAAAGCCTCAGGCCAAGGTCCAGGAGCATGCCTCTGCCTGTCACTCACACCTGGATGTGCAGCCTTCTTCTAGGTGTTGCTGATCCACCAATGGACTCCTCTTCCTTGCCCACACCTCTATGAGCTCTCCCTGCCTCAAAAACCCTTCATCAACCCTCTTTGCATGCTATGTATTTCAAGGTTGGACATTCTGACTTAGAATTTGAATACTGTCTTTTTTTTTTTTGTTTCCTATGAACCTTGGAAGGACGTAAAACAGTCTCTGAGAAAGCACTTGCCTTTCAGCCAATTTTTACAATGTCCCATGAAGGACCATTTCCATTCAGAAAATAGTTCTTCATGGTTCATTCTATACTTTTCTAGAATGTTTAAGTTTCATGGTGATAAAGATGTTTTCTTTAGTGCAGTTAGAGCACCAGTATTTATTGAGCACTTAGGCCAGGCACTAAGCCCTACTATAAGAATGTAAAGGCAAATATTATGTGGGCTTAGCCTCAAGGATGCCTTAGCTATACTGGGGTCAGATGTTTATTCAGACATAAACATCCACTCCACCCGTGCCTCACCCAAGAACTCATATGTGTTTCTAGCTTCAGGTGAGTTCCTGGGTCAAGGAAGGAAAGTTTCTGGAAGGTGTTTACATAGGATTGCTGATCCTTGGAGGAGGCCAAATGGATGGGTTTTGTGTGCATGTTTGGCAAAGCATAGTTGGCAGCAAGCCAGGGTCCATGCACACACACAGGGATCATGCCCTCCTTGACCTGCACTAACTTTCTGCCCATATGGTCTTGCATGATTTTTTCCAGAATATTTTTGTCTGGGCCTGTAGATAAGTCATTTTCTGAAACACCCTTTCTGGTCCTTCTCAGGTAACTGTCTGATCCGTTAGTGTCATTCTGAACCTTCCCTGATGTGCTTCCTGAGCTCCAGGATAGATCTACTGACTGCCTCTGCAGTTCTGGCTCTAGACCCTTACTTGGGAAATCTCGTTTGAATATTACAGAGCCCATTGTACTTAGTCTTTCGGAGTACTTGGACTCCATCTTATGTATGCCTCTACCAGCAACTGGTGATTGGGTGGGCTGGGAGGGGCCAGGCTTATTTTTTTTCTGGCACTGACTCTTCTCGTGACATTTATCCTGATGCTGCATCTGTTCTTGAGATAGAAATCTACAGGGAGGGCTGAGCTGTTGTTTACCATCACTGATTATCTTCTTTTGAATATGTTGCTCAATCCTTTTCTGGTGGTCCTGGCTGGTAGAATCCCTAGCAACAGTGGAGGCAGAGTTGGAAATTTGCTGGGCCAGCTTTTCTGGGGAAGGTTGAGAGTGGGCTGGTTAATGACTTCTTGAGTCTTTTGGATCTCAGAGAATAAGGCCTTCTTCCATTTCTGTTGGTTCTGCAAGGGACTCTCTAAATGTTGATCTTCATTTGGGATGAAAGACTTTTCAGAGTTAGTGCAAGTTGTTCTACCAGTCTTACTCTGGGTTGAAGGAGAATGTGGTAGGTTTGGAAAAGAATATGAAGTGCTAGCCAGGGTCTGGCCCTGAGACACGGATGGGGACAAGTTTTGTGCCAGAATTTGGGATTGGGTCTCCTCCTGGGCCAAGTGCTCCTCCAGGGAAAGCTGTGGAGGTTCTTCAGGTAATGGGGGACAAGGTGGTAGAAAGATCTTCGAAATGTTGATGAGGTGTCTTGTGGGCTCCAGCAGGCCCTTGCAGGAACATTTCACCTGGGGCATCTTCATGTAATAGTTGAGGAGGACTGTCTTTGTTCCAGAGCTTCCCTAGGAGGCTGCGGAAGACAAGAGGTACAAGCTACAGCCAGGAAACAAGAAGGACCAAGAGGTTGGGCAGGGGTGAGCACCTGTGGCCTATGGATCTTTCACTGCCCCACACACTGGCTTCACCAAGCTCTTGCTATTCCTACTACCAGGGCTTTAGTCACATTCCAGTCTGACCTGGAGTCTTCCTACTAGGTCAGCCTTGAGCCTCGGGTATCACGTTACAGATCCTGATGGGAAGAATACAGAGAACTGGAAAGTTCCTCACCTTTGCAGAAGTAAAATCAGCTTCTGAATCTCCTCCAGAGTCTTCAGGTGATTACCAGAACCTGGAAGTGAAAAACCCGAAGTTTAAGGAAGTTATTTGAAATGTCCCTTTGGAGGAGGTCATGGGAGATTAGACTGGAGGCTAAGGTTCAGTGTTCAAGTCCAAATGTCCAGTGAGAGTTGATATAAAAACTTTTTTTATCATTTACAGGGTGTTTTCACCTCCACCAACCTCCATGATCCTCACAACCAACTTATAGGGGAGAAAGGATGGGTTACTACCTCAAAGAGAAATTGGCCTTAACAAAATGAAACAGCTTATCCACAGGTGAACCTGAAAGTCCCACCTGCATATCTAGGCACCACTGCTCCACTTCTGCCCACACCACCCTGCTGGATATCACCCAGCCCTGGCCCACCACACCTTCATTCTGAGCACAGAACCTGAGAAATGTCTCTGTATGATGACTTCCTTCCCAGATTCTCCCTCTCAGGTCTCTGCAACTCATATTCTCTGGGGGCATGGCTGTGGTCTCTTGGAAAATGGGGACAATAAGCCACTCTGGGGTAGAAGGGCAGGGCCTTACCTTTTAGAGTGCCATTCTTCTTCCTTCTCTTATACAGCACCTTCTTGACCTTCACATGCTGACAGACAAAAAGAAAAAGAGGTTGGGGCCTAGTTCTCCCTCTTTGCCCTAGACTAGCTACAGACATTTCATGTTTCTGAATAGCGTGCCTTTCTACAGTTAGGTAGTGGGAATCCTTTTATTCAGAGAACATTTTTAAAGTGGCAAAATACTTCATTTTTTTCTTTGGAAAACATAAAAGGGGATTTTCTAAATAATCTACACCATGGATGTCCTTAGTCACTGAACCTCTCTGCTCAAGATCAGACTCATTTGCACAGGCTCTTCTGAGCTGCCAGACAAGATTCTGCTTTGGCCAGAGGTGGCCTAAACCTGTGATTGAGGCCTTCAGACTCATATCAGCTCAACACAGAGAAAAGCCTTGTTCCAGAGACACTTACCAACTCCACCTTCTCACCCCTGTCAGGGCCTGTCCTTTTCCAAAGGTTCTTTAAATTCCCAGGAGTCCAGACCTCATCCCTTTGGTGAGCTGCAGGTTTGATAGCTTCAGATAGGAGAAATCCTAGTGCACACTCTCTCCCTGCCCTGCCCTGCCTATCTCAGAATTAACTCTATTCTGTCCTGAGATTTCTCTTTTTTGAAATGTGTCTACTTATTTTGGAAAAGTGGAAAGAAGAGTATAGGAAAGAGAACCTTTTCCTTTTTGTTTGTTTGTTGGGTGTGGCCTCAGGGTTTCTTACCTTCCTGAATTTTCCTTTTTTCCTTGGTGGTGGGAAGGATGGATTACCCTGGAGTCGGGACAATAAAAGTAGAAAGATCCCCAGTCCACACACAAAGGCTAGGATCATATCCATTGCCCATGTGGTGAAGCTGGGGTTCAGCCATGCGGTATCAATGCTCTTTAGAGGAAAGAGAGGATTCTCCATCATCTAAATCGCTTGTCTCATTCAGACAAATGAGTCCTGAAAGTTCTCTTCAGGAATGAGAAGTAGGGCCCAGGCCTGTGTCACAGAGCTGTGTTCTGTCATCACAAAGGGATCCTGTCATTGGGGGAGGGGCAAAAAGAAGAGGCAGCACCACACCCCTGCCCTGCCCTCCAGCCAGCATGTCCTCCACCTCCTGAGCCTTCTAGATCCTTTCTTCCAGCTCTGTCTGCTCACCCTGTCAGAGAAGACCTTAGTCTATTCAGTATTCTTTTCCCCTGGAGCCCAGACATTACTTGCTTCCTTGTAGATCTCTGCTTGATCTCCATCGATTTCATAGTTTTTGAAAATTCTTATTATCTCTGGAATTTTTATTTCTCAGGGATTGTTACTTTCAGGGTCTCTTCTCTTTGAAATTTCAACTCTTCCATACAGTATGTTCTTGTCTTGCATCAACTCAGCAAAGAACTGAAATTTCTCTTATGCTTATTTAGTTATGTCAGTTTGAAATAAAATCTTTTCCAAATTTATTTTACTATCTTCATCTAGAGGGCTTAGACAAAAATAAAAAACAAATTGATACATTATTATTACAAACTTATCTGATGAAGTATAAAAATTGAAATCCATGAGATATTTTTGTATGTTTTTAGTATTTTTTCTTGTAAAATCAGTGAAAGTTAAAACTTCAAGAGAAATTTTGGGAACATGTCTACACACACACACACACACACACACACACACACACACACAGAAACACCCAAATATACCCACCCACCCCCATATACACCCTTTTACAAATCAATCCAGTGTTTTCAAATCTAAGAATATGCTGTGGTACATTTGAAATAAATCACCTGGTCGGTCTTGGAGCAAGACATGGAACCTGTATTCACCAGTGGCAAGTCACCTCCTTGGAGAGGACCTTGTAGCAACTCTGGACAAATTTTAGAAGGTCAGCAGTCATATAGCAAAAAACCACAATCACAAGTGAGGGAGAACCATAGTAATATAGGGAGTGCGTCATAATGACCCAGTGTAGTTAGGGTACAGTGGGAAAAAAAATGGGAACTAAAAAGAGAACGATTACATTGTATAAAAAATAACAGAAATATTTTCCAAGGCTGTGTGTTTCTCAGCAGAGTGTGCTAAGCAAGATAAGGATGGCAGAGGTGGAGTATTCTCATGGGAGATGCATTTCTTATATGAAATGGAGTCTCAGAGTAAAATGAAGTTTGTCTGGTCCTTGCCCATAACAAATGAATTGTTTCTTCCATTCCAGAGCCTTTCTTTAGGAATTTCTTGTAGGGTAGTACTGCTGGCAGCAGATTTTCTCAGGCTGTCTTTATCTGGGAGTATTTTAACTTTTGTTTGTTATTGAAAGACAGATTTTCTGGACATGGACTCTTTGGGTGATCTGCACCCCCGACTCCCTTGGAATATGTCACCCCACTTTCTCTGATTGTAAGTCAAGTGATAAACTCACTGAGGTCCCTTTGTGCATGAGGTCCCCTTGTGTTTTTCTCTGCTGCTTCTAAGATTCTCTCTTTGCCTTTTCACAGTTTGACTGTGATATGTCTGGGAATGGATATGTTTGTTTTTGGTTTACAAAGGGAAAGCATTGGAGCTAGAGGACTATGTTTTATATCAAATTGGGTAAGTTTCCAGTCCTTATTTCTAAAAGAACTTTTTCTTCTCCCTTCTACCTCCTTCTTTCTGAGTCTCTTCTTCCACACATGTCAGTTGCCTTGCTGATGTGGATGTTCAGGTCATGCAGTACCACTTGCTGGAAGTATCTGTGCTTTATGTTGCTGTGTTGCCTCTGCTCCTGTACTGTACATCAGTTGGCTCTACTGATGCAGGTCTGTTTCTGGGCTATTCATTCTGTTCCACTGATATTTTTTATATATATATATATTATTTTTTTTTTTTTTTTTTTTTGTACCAGGGATTGAACTCAAGGACGCTTGACCACTGGGTCACATCCCCAGCCCGTTTATGTATTTTAGTAGAGAGAGGGTCTTACTGAGTTGCTAAGTGCCTCGCCATTGCTGAGGCTGGCTTTGAACTCGCGATCCTCCTGCCTCAGCCTCCCAAGTGCTGGGAATACAGGTGTTCACCACTGCGCCCGGCTTATATTTGCTATTTCTCCAATATCGCACTCTTCTGATAACTGTTGCTTCACAGCAGGTCTGGAAGTGAGGTACTGTCAGCCCTCCAGGTTTGTTCATCCCCAGCATTGCTTTATGTATTCTGATATTTTGTCTCTCCTTATAAACATTAAAGTCAGTATTTCAGTCTCCACAAATTAACTTCTTGAAAGGTTGTTGGATCACATTGAATATATAGAACAAGTTAATTAACTGAGGACAAAGCATGGAGTAAGCACAGGCTGTAAGGCAAGAAAAGCATGATTAATAGAGTGAGTATAAAACAAGATGAGTCGTGGTCCTCATGTGAGTAATCGGTCCTGTCAGGTGAGGGCCAAATGAAAGTGATGCAAAGAGAAAGAATGGAAGTTTTGCTAAGAAATGATCTTTTTATTTTTATTTCTTTAATGGCACCAGCATGGATCAAAAGATCTCAAAGCATGTAGAGCAAATGAGTCAGGAATCACACTGTAATTAAACATCTACTGTTTGCACATGACGTCTTGAATCATATTGTGCCAGTGATTTTCCTGGAATTTTTTTAATGGAAAAATGTAAAGATGCTTCTGAAAGATTTACGTTTAACCATGGGCTTCAAGGAGGGACTTGAGAGGGAGAACTGGAAAGAAAAAAAGTACATGAATGACTAATTAAATGATTGACTTTTCAGTTTTAGAGAACTAAAGTTACATGACAAACCACCCATGTGAAATCTGGAGAACACTAGACAGCTACAGGAAAAATGGGAACTGAGCATTTGCATATGTAGGACAAATAGTGAATAACTTATAACCCAAAAAACACTGAACTTGAAAAGTTCAACAAATTGAGCAACTAAACCAACAGCCCAAGAATAAAGGAATAGATTACAACCCCAAGAATAAAGTAAATGAATCTGAGGTCATACAAATATCAATAAATTATTGACAGCAAGAATATCTTATAGAACAAGAACAAGTAAAATATACAGATATTTTTGCTGTTAATCTAAAATTATTTTCAGAGTAGAAAAATAAAACTGAGAATTGGCAAACATTTCCTATGAGGGAAAGAATATTCCTCCAACCTTAAGTGATAAAAATGCAGTTTTTATTCTCCATCATTTGCCATTGTCTCTACTGTTGCTTATTCCAATTTTGTGATTAAGAAACTGAAATTCTCTGTTTACATGATGTCATATTTATATGACCTCATATTTATTTATTCAATTTGTTGAAGCATCTGTCAAATTATTGGTCTTATGTCTGTGTGTCAAGTTGATTAAATGACCAGTGGATTGGATTGCTCAAATTTTTAAGAAGTTGAAAGAAAAATCGTATATTTTTTAAAGAAAGGCAGAAAATTAGGGCTTTCAAACTCATGTTTTCTTTGATAAAACTTGATGAATTTTATTTGGTATGGTGAACTTAGTGCTTAATGGAAGATTTAGATTCTTTATCCATGAAATAGGAATTATTAGAACCTAGATCACAAAGTGCCTGGGTATGTTAAAATAACATTTGAGTGCCTTGTAATTAAGAAGTCCTGCATGGAGAAAATCTTAGAAATTGATGTTATCAACATTTATTATGCTCTTCATGGAAGTCAAGATTTAACCAAAGTAGTTACGAAATTCTGTCTACCACATTCACATAGTTGCCTATTAGAGTGAGTATATTATAGGTGGTTGAAGGTGTTATGATCGTGACTCACTATTTGTATTTTTTGTTTAACAATGTGGATACAACAGTGACAATATACAGAACACCTCTATCCTATCCATGCATCCTGGAATTTAAAAAAAAATTACTTTATGATTTCTATCAGAATACAATAATTCGGTTAGATTCCACAGAATTTAAATTTCATATTCTTAATTAGGACTCTGAGAAGTGGCTTAAGACAAACATAAATATTATAGCAAATTCAGACTAACAAAATCTGTAGGGCTTTTTCTTTCCTTCAGTAACAGGGGTCTGCTTCATGCTTTACATATAACTTGTTGCTCTGCCACTGAAGCTCATATATGTATATGTGTATATGTACGTATAAATATAGAAGCTATATATATATATATGTATTATTGTATATACATATACATGGATATGTGTTCTACTATATACATATATAGAAATAGAATATATGTATGAACATATATTTTTTCCTCCTCCTCTTTCTTTCCTCCTCCTTCTCCCTCTCCCCATCTGTAACCATGGAGTGGGGAGCATGATTAACCTTCCACCACAGGCCATATTATCTGTCCTTCAGCTCACACACCACAAGAATAAAGGAATTCAGACTTCAGGGCTAGTACCAGAAGATCTAAGAAACAACTCTCCAGGTTACAAGCAAAGTAGGACTTGACAGGGCACTGCTGGGGTATAGACTTTTTATCACCTGTTAAAAGTCCACTGGTCCCCTGACAATTAGAATCACAGCCTCTGAGTCAAAAGTCCAGTGTCTGTGTTCTCCTTTGCTAGCAAAACAATAAAAATTTTCTCCCCTTTTTCTCAAGACCTGCTTCTCATTATTGGATCAACATTGGGAACAAGGACTGAGCTTTCAGTATCACTTCCATTCCCTACTTAAGGAATGCACTTGCTGCACATGAAACACATCCTTTTATTTCACTATGAAATATCTATGCTATACAAGAATGCTGGAGTCACCCCTCATAAAGTTTATCCTATCACCTATTAAATAATTTTTATTATTATTTTCTTTCCATGAAGTGTATAATACATAAAAAGAATCATAAATCAAGTAAGTTGTTTTCCATTTTTAGCTATTAGTAATAAAAATGAATGAGCATAAAGATATAGGTTTTTATATTCATAAGCTTTCATTTATTCTATCATGGTTTTTCATTAATATGCATGTGTTATATTTTGTGAGTATATGTTTAACTTTATTTAAAACAGCAAAAACATTTTCTCCATTGGCTAAACCAATTTAAATTCTCACCAGCATTCTACAAAAGATCCAATTTTTCTGTATGTTCATCAGCATTCACTATTGTCAGAATTTTTATAAAAATGTTAGCCATTATGGTAGGTATGATATATCTTATGGTGATGGTGGTTTGATTTATATGTTATATGAATAACATAATTAATGACTAATGATATTGCACATTAGCATCATGTTCATGTGCATATTTGATATCTGTGTGTGTGTCTTCATTTTTCTTTTTTTAAATTGTTTTTAAATTTGTTCTAATTGGTTATACATGACAGTAGAGTGCATTTTGACACATTGTATACAAATGGAGCACAAGTTCTCATTCCTCTGGCTGTACTTGGTGCAGAGTTATACCAGTCGTGTAATCATACATGTATATAGTATAATAATGTCTGTCTTATTCCAACATTCTTCCCACCCTTGCACCCTCACACCCCCTTTCTTCCCCACACTCACCTCTGCCCAATCTATACCTCTTTCATTCTTCCCTACCACCCCCCCCCCATTATAGATCAGCATTTGCTTCTCAGGGAAAACATTAGGCCTTTGGTTTCATGGGTTTGGCTTATTTTACTTAGGATGTTGTACTCCAGCTCCATCCATTTACCTGCAAATGCCATGATTTCATTCTTTTTAAGACTGAATAATATTCCATTGTGTATATATACCACATTTTCTTAATCTATTCATCTGTTGAAGGGCATTTAGGTTGGTTCCATAGTTTAGATATTGTGAATTGAGCTGCTATAAACATTGATGTGGCTGTGTCACTATAGTATGCTGATTTTAATTCCTTTGGGTATAAGCCTCAGAGTGGGATAGCTGGGTCAAATGGTGGTTCCATTTCACATTTTCTAAGGAATCTCCATACTACTTTCTAGAGTGGTTGCACCAATTTGCAGTTCCCCCAGCAATGTATGAGTGAACCTTTCCCTCCACATCCTCGCCAACACTTATTGTTGCTTATGTTCTCGATAACTGCCATTCTGACTAGAGTGAGGTGAAATTTTAGAGTAGTTTTGATTTTCATTTCTCTAATTACTAGAGACGTTGAACTTTATTTTTTATAGATTTCTTGATCGATTATATATCTTCCTCTGAGAAGTGTCTGTTCAGCTCCTTAGCCTGTTTATTCATTGGATTGTTTTGTTGTTGTTGTTTTTGGTGCTTTTTGAGTTCTTTATATATCCTGGAGATTAGTGCTCCATCTGATATGTGTATGGCAAAAATTTTCTCCCAAAATATAGGCCCTCTCTTTACCTCATTGTTTATTTCTTTTGCTGAGAAGAAGCTTTTTAGTTTGAATTCATCCCATTTATTGATTCTTGATTTTATTTCTTGTGATTTAGGAGTCTTGTTAATGAAGTTAGGGCCTAATCCCACATGATGAAGAGTTAGGCCTACTTTTTCTTCTATTAGGCACAGGGTCTCTCCAAAGTACCTAGGTCTTTGATCCACTTTGAGTTGATTTTTGTGCAGGCTTAGATATAGAGGTTTTTGCTTTTTCACTACTGCTATCCTCTGCAAATAAAACATTGATTTTTATATACTTAACACTCAATAAAAATATTATTTGGCAAGTATGGTAGATTAATGAGAGGGGGTATTTTAATCCTCTTTTTACTTTTGATTTAAAATCAAATCAAATCTCATATCTTACAAGACTGTGATGTGTCCCATCAACAGCTTTCAACATTCTTATGGATTTATTTTATGCTCATATCATGTGATTTAAACTTAAATATATTGGCATTTAAAAACTTCATTACTCATGATTCTTCATGATATAGTCTTGGATCCGATAAAGCAAACTGTATGCTGCATCTATGTTTAAATACAATAAGATTATTAAGTTATAATTTATATGTGTCTCTAAAAATGCATAGTAACTAATAAATCACTACAAGTTTACATACCTCAACAATGTAAGGCAATGATTAGATATCTGCTTGGCAGACCCTGAGTGCTGGAGGAATTGAGTATGGTGTGCTTCCATGGGATCAAGGGCGGGTGGAAACCAGCTCCCTTTTGGCCCTGCTGAATCTATGGTGAGTGAGTTAGAAAGGGTTCCTTTGGTTTATGGATGTTCTTTAGCCTGTGATGGGGTTTTGTCCAATCACATTAACCTATAGTTCAGCAAAATTTTCTAACAGAAAGCCTATTTTATAATAAAGTGTGGAATATCTCTAGTAACTTATTGCATACCAAATGGAAAAGGAACATAGGCTACACAGGACACTGTATGTATCAGTTGTTTCTTCTTGTGATGATGGGGTGATGGGACCTACAGCTCACTAGTACTGCCCAGCATAGGAGAAGGTATCTTACTGCATATAGTTAGTCTAAGAAAACATCAAAATTCAAAATTTAAAGTTCTATATCTACTGAATATGCATCATTTACATATCATCAAAGGTTGAAAAATCAAGCCACACCACCATTAGTCTGGGGCTATCTTTATTAAGCTACCCTTCTTTTGACCCATTTGTCCAGGGAAAGCAAGGTTTTTCTGCAGTTTATTTCTGTCTATGCCTGTTGTTCTCAGTTGGTTCATTTCATAAGTGTGATGATTTACAGAAAGAAATAGTTACAGTAAGATTACTGAATTACATAATTTTGGTAAAGGAACATATGGCATAGTGAGAAATATATGCAACATGGTCATATTGAAAATCAATATAGAAATCACCTTAGTACTGTGATAATTATATGCCACTCAGCATGAATGATAAAACTAACTTTTCCATAAGAAGGTGGTTGTTCTTCAACAAGTAGTAAACTTTCTGGTTTTTAAATTTTCATGTAGAAAGCAGAAAAGGTATCCAAAATAGATCACTTACATTTCTTTTTAGCCCCCAATTCTCCAAGATATTGTCTATTATGACAGCAAGGAATAAAAATACTCAGGAAACTAGGATAAATGGTAATTTATGGAGATGTAAATTTATTCCTATATTATAACCCTACAGCCAACATTTCCTGAAGTGTTATCCTGGCAACTCCTAGTGGTTCCCACTTCCTGTCTTACCCATTAATTCATGTTGACTTTCTTGCTCGGCTGTCTCTCATCTCAGTGAAGATATGTGTTTGCTGGGTGAAGTATAAAATCTACTTAAATAAATTTTATTTTCTAAGCTTGATTCTTTGGAAGACTGAATTTTGCGAGAATTTTATAGGGTGAGCAAAATAGAGGCAGAAACAAATGGGGAGAGGCTAGATGATTTGTGATGTTACATCAAGGGGAGAGTGTGTGGTGTTATGGTTTATATATGAAGTGTCCCTACAAAAACTCATGTGTGAGACAATACAAAAAGGTTTTGAGTTGAAATGATATGGTTATGAAAGCCTTAACCTAAACAGTTTATTAATCCACTGATAAGGATTAACTGGGAGGTAATGTAGTGTGTGACTGGAGGAGGTGAGTCACTGGGGATGTGCCTTTGGGGTGTGTATTTTGTCCTTGGTGAGCAGAGATTTCTCTGTCTTTGCTTCCTTTTTGCCATATCCTGACATGCTTTCCTTTTGCACCCCCTTCCACTATGATATTCTGCCTCATCTCAGGCCCAGAGCAATGTAGTCAGCTGTGTATGGACTGAGACCTCTGAAACTATGAGCACCAAATGATTTTGATCACAGTGGCAAAAAATCTTACTAAAATATGTAACCTCTGAGGGTGAGGTCGACAACGCTTAAGGAGGTTTCCAAGAAAAATTTTCAATTCAGGAAATACTTACCCTGCTCCCCCACCAGTACTGATGTAACCACAACAGATAGTTCCATGGATTGGTAGACTTGGCATTCCTGACAGACTGAAGATTCAAGGTCTTTTCTTCTTTTCAGTGCATATTTAGTTCTCTGTTAGGGAAAAGGTGTAGTAATACTCTGGAATCAGATTCCAGCTGGTTAAAGAAGAAGGAGGAAGTAGAAGAGGAAGAGAAAGGAAGAAAATGAAGAAGTAAAACAGTGAGATTTCATCCACATTTGAGTTTCTGAATGATTTACATCTGGTCTCTCATATATTTATCCTGAACTGTTACAGTCCTTATACAGTGGAATGTATATCATAGAATGATTTCAGCCGCTTTGATATAACTGATTTGGAGAATTATTGTAAAGAGGAGAATTGTGGATATTCAAGTCATTGCTGATTGACATTTTGTTAGTGGACTGGGAGGCTATTTAAAAGATGGTTACAGAATGAATAAAAACATTAGATTGAGTCTTGAGCCACATACCTCTCAAAACTCAGCTCACCCAAAGGATCAGAGAAGCATGGAGAACTGTTTGCCTCTTAGAGAAATAATGATGCCATAGGTACTGTGGGGATATTTGAATCTTGGTTAGAACACACTGATCAGTGGTGTAGAGACAATGACTTATGGAGAAACCGACAGCTGTGACCTCTGAGGCCATTTTCTGTCTTAGCACTAGGTTTCAAACTTTAGTGAAGATGGCCCAATAGTGTAAATCTTTACAACAGATTTTAGACCCCTTTTTTTTCAGATAATGTGTTAACATTAAAGACTGCTAACATAGACATTGATTCCCATAACTTTGATTAAGAGAATGGGAAAGACATCTATTTAGAATGGATGTGAATAGGGAAATAATAAGTAGGCTGGGCTACTGCTGCTACAAGGTACCTTTGATTGAAATTTCAGTGTCTTAAAAATTATTGCAGTCAATGAAAGAAATAGAAGAAGGAGCATTACAGGTTGTTCTGTGCAAGGGAAACCAGAAAAATATCCATTTACTTCATTTGTATGCCCCTGAGTGTTCTGGTTTGGATATGTGGTGACTCCCAAATGCTCATGTGTGAGACAATGTAAGAATTTTCAGAGGTGAAATAATTGGGTTATGAGAGGTTTAACCTAATCAGTGGATTAATGCAGGAGCCCTGTTTGGGGATTGGCTTGAATTGCGGTTGACTATGAGCCGTGGAGATTTGGCCTTTGTCGCCACCCGTAGTCTCACGGGATTGTTGCGGGATCTCAAGTGACTTGGCCGAAATTGCTGATCCGGGTCAGCGCCATTTTAGGGTGTGTTTTTGGCGTGTGTTAGTCGTTATTAGAACCAGAGAGAAAAGTTATCAGAATAAAAAGCTGTTTGTCTCCAGTTTGCTTCTGAAGTTTTTCCCGCGGCTCCGTTGCTCCAAGCGCTTCAGGCAGCAACAGGTGGCGGCCCGTACGGGGAACTTCGGAGCGGACAGGTAAGAACTGAAAGGTCTCTAAAGATGGGTTCGAATATAACTGAATCCCAAGTGATAGAGGCTATGCAAAGACTCCTTGATATACCTGACTCTGTTCTCAGTGAGGAGTATATAGACAAAAGTGAAAGTGATCAAAAAAGTGTAGATTCCACTGGGCCAACTGAGACCAGTAAAGAGAGTATTAGAAGAGACCCCAAAATGACAAAAATCCAAGCTATTAAAGCTATTCGGGAGTTATTGGCGAAAGCTGAAGGATACTTGCTCTCACTGGAACCTGGGCCTCAGGATATTGCTGTCAGTGAAATTAGCAGTGGTGAGGAATCTAGTAAAAGTGATCCTGAGAAAATGAGGAAAAAAGAATTTAAAAAGACCGAGAAAAAGGTCCGTCAGGCAGAGGAGTCACTTGTGGAAGTGACTACTCCCCCATGGGTGGAATCCATTACAGAAAATATGAAGGGTATTACTAGGCATTTGCATACCCTAGAAACAGAAATAAAAAGTCTTTCTGATCGCTTATGCGCTCTCGAGGACAACTCACAGATACATTGGGAACCGCCAGCATTTGAAAAGAAAAATGGACAGAGTGTCCATCAGTCAGTAGATTTCAAAACAATAAAAAATCTCAAAAGAGGCAGTAATGACTTATGGGCCCCAAGCTCCTTTCACGTTGAGTATGCTGGAGTCCCTTAACACCTTTAGCTTAACCCCCTCAGACTGGAAAAGTCTATGTAAAGCAACATTAAGCGGGGGGCAATTCTTGGTTTGGCGATCGCAATTCCAAGAACTTTGTATAGAAACGGCTAAAAGAAACGCAGCTGCAGGGTTTGAAAACTATAATATAGACATGCTCACAGGAGAAGGGCAATTCGCAGACTTACAGGCTCAAACAGATTATGACTCAGATATATATGCTCAGATAAATGCAGCTGCCTTAGAGGCGTGGAAAACTGTACAAGGACCTGGGGATCTACAAGGTAGCTTGTCAAAAGTGATTCAAGGACCTAATGAGCCGTATGCCGACTTTGCTGATCGACTTTTGAGAACTGCAGGTAGTGTGTTTGCAGATGTTGACCAAGCTATGCCTTTAGTTGTTCAATTAGCTTATGAAAATGCAAATAAATGGTGCCAAGCAGCCATCAGGCCATGGAGAACTAAAAAGGATCTTTCCGTATATATACAACTATGTAAAGATATAAATGGCGCCTTTGTCACAGGAAATGTGATTGCAGCCTCAATGAGAGGTGCTTCCTCTCGAAATTTCACAAAGGCTAAACGTAGACATTATAATCAATCAGGATATTCCAGGCAAAATTATCATAATCAATCAGGCAATTCTAGGCAAAATCCCAAAAGAGAAATAAGATCAAGCTCATACCGTGCCCCAGGCCGCTGCCCCAGGTGTAAAAAGGGAAATCATTGGGCCAATAAATGCTATTCAAAATTTGACATCCATGGAAATCCTTTGTTCAGGAATTCAAAAAAACGGGGCACGGGGCCCAGTACCCCGGGGCCCACAAATGTACGGGGCATTGCAGAAGGAGTATCCTCAAGCATCCACTCAGATGCTTCCCCGACATAATCCCTACTACCCATCCACTCCCTCGCCAGAGGAACAAGAGGAAATGCAGGATTAGACCTCTGTTCCACCGCCCGAATAGTGTTAACACCTGAAATGGGGGTTCAACTGATTCCCACAGGAGTCAGGGGACCTCTTCCCTCAGGGACTGTAGGACTTATTATCGGGCGTAGTCCTAAAAGCTTATTAGGTTTGCAAGTGACCCCAGGTGTAATAAACTCAGACTACAAAGGGGAAATAAAAATAATGCTTAGCTCACCCCAAAGTGTAAGTTCTGTTAATCAAGGAGATAGAATTGCTCAGTTGCTTCTCCTTCCCAATTTACATAATTCATTTAAAATGGGTATGCCTCAAGAAGGGAACAATAGAGGATTTTGTTCCACTGACTCAAGTCCCATGGCTTGCTGGGTTCAAGACTGTTCAAGGAGGCCTATGTGTAAAATAAAAATCCAAGGAATAGAAATGGAGGGATTAATAGATACTGGAGCTGACTCTTCCATTATTAATTTACGCCAATGGCCCAAGCACTGGCCTCTGCAAAAAGCTTCAACCAGTTTAAGAGGCTTGGGATATAATAACCTCCCAGATAAAAGTGCAGTAATTTTAAAATGGGAGGATGATGAAGGCCATAAAGGAACATTTCAGCCTTATGTTTTACCTAATCTACCAGTTACTTTATGGGGAAGAGATATTTTGCAACAAATGGGAGTACACCTTGCAACCAAGCCTGCAGATGTTAAATGTGAAAACCTACAGGGTAATCTTAACCCTAAAAGAACTCATTATCAAAAAGTTGAGTAATCTTAACCCTAAAAGTAATCATTGTCATAAAGGAAAAAGATATTTTTTTTCGGGGCCACTGAGAAAATAATTTTGAAAATACCATGGCTTTCTGATAAGCCAGTGTGGGTCCCTCAGTGGCCCCTATCTAAAGAGAAATTACAAGCGGCCCACCAATTAGTTCAGGAACAATTAGAAGCAGGTCATATAGAACCTTCCACCTCTCCCTGGAATTCCCCCATATTTGTGATCAAGAAAAAGTCAGGAAAATGGCGATTGTTACATGATCTTAGACAAATCAATAAAACCATGCAAGTTATGGGGCCTACTCAACCTGGACTTCCTAGTCCCGTAGCTATTCCAAAAAATTTCCATCTTATTATCTTGATATAAAGGATTGCTTCTTTTCTATTCCCCTACATCCTCTGGATGCCCCCAGGTTTGCTTTTTCCGTTCCTTCTATGAACAATAATGGCCCTGATCAGAGATATCAATGGAAGGTTTTACCACAGGGAATGGCTAATAGCCCCACCATATGCCAAATATATGTGGACAAGGCTATCCAACCCATTAAAAATAAATATCCAAACCTCATGTGTCTACATTACATGGATGATATTTTATTGGCCCACCCTAATCAAAAAATCTTATTTAATATATTCAGTGATGTGGTAGAAAATTTAAAAAAATATGGATTATATATAGCAGAAGAAAAAGTTCAAACCAGATCTCCATATTATATTTAGGATTTAAAATCATGGATACTTTTGTTAGACCCCAAAAAATTTTAATAAATAAAGAACATTTGACCACCCTCAATGATTTCCAAAAACTACTGGGAGACATTAATTGGCTTCGCCCTACACTAAATCTCACTACTGGCCAACTAAAACCTTTATTTGACATCCTTCGTGGAGATCCTGATCCATCTTCACCACGAACATTGACTCCTGATGCTAGGAAAGCTTTAAAATTAGTAGAAAAAGCCATCGAAGGAGCTCATTGTGATAGATTTGATTTAACTCAACCGCTGATGTTGATTATTATTTCTTCACAATATACACCCACAGGAGTATTTTGGCAACAAGGGCCTTTATTATGGATACATTTGCCCGTCTCTCCTAAAAGTATAATTGAATCTTATACCTCCATGGTGGCTAAACTTATTCTTCAAGGACTTAAGACTTCTACTAAAATATTTGGCATTCACCCTGCTACTATTATTACTCCCTATTCATCATCACAGATTGAATACTTATGCTTCAATGATAATGATTGGGCTATAGCTAAATGCTCTACTTCTGCAAATTTTGATAATCATCTTCCTAAGTCCCCTATATTATCTTTTTGTATTAATCATCCTATTATATTTCCACAGGTAATAAAAAATCAACCTATTCCTAAGGCATTTAATGTATTTACAGATGGGTCCTCAAATGGTACTGCTACAGTAGTCACTAAAAAAGAAAACATGACTTACATAACTGCACACAAATCAGCTCAACTAGTGGAACTGGAAGCTGTGGTAAGAGCTCTGGAAAATTTTAGGGACCAGCCCGTAAACATTTTTTCAGATAGCCACTATATTGTACAAGCCGTCCCAAAATTAGAGTTAGCAGGACCAATAGCACCTCATACTCCAGCCTTTAAATTGTTTTTATCAAATACAAAAACTTTTGTGGGCAAGAAAAGAACCTCTATTCGTAGGCCATATTAGAGCACATACTAATTTGCCTGGTCCCCTCCATGAAGGTAATCAAAAGGCTGATGAACTTACAAAAACAGTATTTATACTTTCAGCGCTACAACAAGCTACTTTATTTCATTCCCAGTTTCATGTCAACAGCACCACCTTGCAACGTAGGTTTAAAATCACAAAGGAGCAAGCCAGAACAATTGTAAAAGATTGTAAATCTTGTATGACACATTTGCCCAATCCTCATTTCGGAGTTAACCCTAGAGGATTAATGCCCAATCATTTGTGGCAGATGGATGTTACTCATGAGCCAAGTTTTGGAAAATTGCGATTTATTCATGTGACTATAGATACATGCTCAGGCATGATTTTTGCTTCCTTACATTCTGGAGAAAAAGTTAAAGATGTTACATCTCATTGTTTGCAAGCTTTTGCTGCATTGGGCATCCCCAAAATGCTTAAAACAGATAATGGCCCCGCATATACGTCCTCATCTTTCAAGCAGTTTTGCGCAAAATTCAATATATCCCATAAAACAGGCATCCCATACAATCCTCAGGGTCAGGGCATTATTGAAAGAGCAAACCGAACACTGAAAATTATGTTATTAAAACAAAAAGAAGGAAATTGGAAAAGTCCTAAGGACAGATTGGCAGTTGCCCTGTTTACCTTAAATTTTCTAACTTTAGACTCTAATGGTTATTCTGCTGGAGACAGACATTGGAATCCACACCAACAACATAAACCTTTGGTTTACTGGAAGGATGTTCTTTCAGGTACATGGAAGGGTCCAGATCCAGTATTAATTTGGGGAAGAGGATCTGTTTGTGTTTTTCCAAAAGACGAATCCTCTCCAATATGGATACCATCTAGATTAATAAAACAGGTACCACATCAAAATGATCAAGATGAAGTTATTGAAGAATCAAGATTAATAAAAAAGGTACAAAATCAAGAGGACCAAGATGAAGGTACAGAATGATTCCCTCAAAAGAGTCTTTCAAAATATTTCACAACTTAAGTGTCATTTCTCCCGGCCGGGACAAGGAGATCTCTCTTTAGTGTGCACACAATTGTATTTTTTTTTTCTTTTTATACATGTCTTTATGTCTGTACATTTGTCTACATTTCATGTTAATGTGACGTCACAAATATATGTTTGTATGCTTGTTCGTCTGTCCAGTGTGACGTCACAAAGAACAAAGCGCTTATGAAAAAGAAAAAATATATATATATATGGATCCAAATAACTTTAATTCATTTTAGGTTAAGAGTATTCATTTTAGGTAAATAATTTTATAAATGAAGGTACTTTCAATTTTGATTTATAGGTGTCCCTGGGACTTCTCTTTAGCAAACAAATATGACTAGTGCTATATAACCTGATATTTTGGTGTTTTGACTTAAGATTGTTTATTTGTTATTAACTTCATTTGTTTAATAGCTCATTAATTTCAATTATCTCAACAGGTAAAAAATTGCTCTGTATACAGAGACTCAAGGGTTCCAGCTAACAAATTATTTCTCTCAAGTGCCTTTACCTTTTCTTTAATCTATCTTTAATGCAGTAATTACCCTCAGTCTTTCTTTGTTTTGTTCTAAATATGACATTTTTCCAACTTATGTTTGTAAAAGCTCAACCAGCGATGTATGTGAACAAAAATCAACTTTAATTTTCCAATCTAATTATTCTATTTTGTAGTTTGACAACTCGCCTCTTGACTCAGTGCTGCAATAGCACTGCCTTTCCTTTAATAATTGATGCTTGAGTTTCTAGGTAGCGGGCCCTGAAGATTTGCCGGTGGCATTGTCTAAACATAAAAAAGACGTCTGCTGCTCAAACATCAAACAACCTCACCAACAGTGTGGCCTCTGCTCTACATGCATGGGGCCTCCTACATCAACATGTTATAACAAATGGACATTTTGATCTTTCATTGTTTGGGACTTTACGGGACAATGCCTTGCGGGTATTTGTCTAGAGAATTCAGTGTGTTACTTGATGGAACTTAGGGCAGCTGATTTGTTTAAACAATTTGATATGCTATGCAATTTGGCTCATCACCAAAAGGCTTGTTGCCTTAAAGCCGCAACATCTCCTCACAATTTGGACGGCTGTTAGTCATCATATATAGTCGATCCTAAAGGGCTCCATTGGATGGCTGGTTAGCCAATGACGGGTAAGATCCCCAGAGGGGGACAACCTAAGACAGGCACAGTCGCACGGGACAGTCTCATGTGGCCGACATATCAACCTAAGACAGGAGTCAAGGGCACAGCCTTGATTATCCGATGACGGGTAAGAATGTTGGTTGCACATAGACGTCCTAGAGCATTACCTCTTTTAAAACAAAAAGGGGGAAATGCAGGAGCCCTGTTTGGGGATTGGCTTGAATTGCGGTTGACTATGAGCCGTGGAGATTTGGCCTTTGTCGCCACCCGTAGTCTCACGGGATTGTTGCGGGATCTCGAGTGACTTGGCCGAAATTGCTGATCGGGTCAGCGCCATTTTAGGGTGTGTTTTTGGCGTGTGTTAGTCGTTATTAGAACCAGAGAGAAAAGTTATCAGAATAAAAAGCTGTTTGTCTCCAGTTTGCTTCTGAAGTTTTTCCCGCGGCTCCGTTGCTCCAAGCGCTTCAGGCAGCAACAGATTAATCCACCAGTATGTTTTAACTGGGTGTTAACCGTAGGCAGGTGGGATGTGGCTGGAGAAGGTGGGCCAATAGGGTTGTGTTTTTAGGGTTTATATTTTGTCCCTGGGAAGCAGAGTTCTTTCTCCACTTCCTTGCTGTCAGGTTCTGAACTACTTTTCTCTACCATACCCTATTGCATGATGTTCTATCCCACATTAGGCCCAGAGCTATGGAATCATCTGACCATGAACTGAATCTTGGAAACCATAAGCCAAAATAAACTTTTCTTCCTCTACATTTTTCTTGTCATGTCTTTTGTTCACAGTGATGGCAAAGTGGACTAAAACACTGTGTAAAACTCATCATGGCTATGAAAAGCCCCAACTCATAATTTGTTTGCTTTGGGAAGCCAAGGATGAGATCCACTTTAGTCTTTCAATGCCTTTTCATCCAAGCACCATGTATCTTTGGCACTCATACAAGCAGAAATTATGATGATCTGCACAAGCCCTTCTTCCTAGTATATTTATTAGTTGGAGAACATTGTCTTCCTCATCCTGTGAATATACTGCTTCCTAAATAGCTTCTGGACATGGCAGCAGCAGTGACCATAGACAGGCATTTCAGTTCCTGCCCATCATTGTTTCAGGGAGTCTTTCTTAGATCTTCTGTAAGTGAAAGTGCTGGTGCCTTTAAATCCAACCTTTTGTTTCACATGTGGATTTTGTTCTCAGGAAAAGAAAAACATCCAATATCCTTGTCAACATCTTTATTACTCTCCAGTTATCATGGTAGACCTGGACAGTGCCAGTCATGAAGCTGGTAGAGCTACCTCAGAGGCCTGCAGTGTCTCCTGAAAATTGTTCAGGAATCTTGTGGGGTAGACCCTATTTGGGGCTGCTTGTGCTTTCTGGGCAGAGGGAGAGGCTCCTGTCTGGACTCCTCTGTGCAAAGGTGCCCGCCTCTGCTCTGGCCACACTGCACCACAGGGTCACACCAGCCTCCTTGGAATCACAGGCTCCAGTTTCTGGAAGGGCCCTGAGAGCTGGCTCTGAGATGGAGATGCTGTGGGCATGACTCCTCCTTTGGGTCCACTCCTCCTGCCCTGCTGGGACAAAAGCCCCCATTAGTACTTGCACCGAGTCTCAGCTTAGCTTTTAAAGACAGTGCCCCCATGGGCATCCTGTGCAAACTTTGTCTTCAAGGCACCCCTGGGTCCAGTTGGCCCTGGGCTGGGAGGGTACTTCTGAAAAACACATGAGATTAGCATTTATTAATAAGGTAGACTAAGACTCAAGAAAAGATCTGTGGCTTTTGTGATGATGAAGGCAATTGAAAATGCACAGAATGAGGGTGAGACTCTGGGGAGCAAAGGAGGGTCAGCACCTCAGTCCTGGCAGGAACAGAGAGGGAGCACCTTTTATGTTTCCACCCTGAGATGGGATTGCACAGACCAATTACACTTACTCTCATGATGCCTTAACTGCCTCATCTGTGACCTGTTCTCCCGGGACCAGGCTACATGCAAGCTGAGTCCAGCTGCATGACCTGTGCCAGGATGACTTGGGACTCCAAGAGTCGAGGCTGAGCGTGAGCCTCCACATGCACAACAAGCAACTCCCACATTGCCAGGAGGGCCCTGGATGCCTTGCTTGGCATTATGTCATGAAACCTGCAGCTGCAGGGGTCCAGCACTTGATGGGTATAGGTAAAAGCGAGGCCAAGAACTAAAGAGGAAGTCAGAAGATTCACCCACGGGAGGAGAGCGATGGGGTCTTCACAGGAGAGGGGCGTCAGCATGAGATGAGGTAGGAGGGTCTGGCAGGAGGAGAGGAGCCCATGGGGCTCTGGGTGAGGGAACTGCTTAATGACAACACAAGTGACCCACCAACATGTTTGCTGAGTGACTGACCCTGGGTGGGAGTCAGGACATGCAGAATTTAATCCAAGCCCATAACAAAGTATTTGTATGGACCTTCCAGAAATCACAAGTTACTTCAGAAGTCACTATGTTAAAAGTGTGCAAGTTTCAAAGTTCTAAAACACTTTTAAAAATTATATTCTTTTGCATAAATACCTGTTTTTGTTCTTTTTCAATCTAAGCTCTGTTGCCATTTGTAAAATTCAGCCTGATTCATCAAGACCAAGACACCTTCCTTCTTTTGACTATGTTATGAAATCTGGGAACCCAGGCCCAGCTTCTCTGCAAGGGGATAGTGATACAGAGAAGCCCTGAAGGGAAGAGTTAAAATATGGGAAAATTGTGGAATGACCCACATGGAGTCTTCTTTTAAAAAATATGGGGAGAAGACTCCTTCTACAAACAGTTAAAAATGCTGGATGAAGTTATAACAAATAGGCCATATATGGAATCAAAAGCACTATTTTAAAAATCAGATTATGCTTACTTTAGCAGCACATATACTAAAATTGGAAAGATAGGGAGAAGGTCAGCATTGCCCCTGCATAAGGATGATATGAAAAGTCATGAGTAGTCTATACTTTTTCAGGAGGTTGTAGAATGATATATTTCAAGTCCTGAAAGAAAATAACAACCAATCAAGATTCCTATATCTGGTAAAGGTATCCTTCAGAATCAAAGAAGAAATAAAAACTACCAAGGTAAATATAAACTAAAGGAATTTATGACCACTCAACCAGCATTGCAGAAGATACTCTAAGGAATCCCACATACAGAAGAAGATAAAAGCAATCATGAAAGCACAGGAAACAATAAATCTCATTAGAATAGTAGCTAAGCAAATGAGAATTAATAACAAAATCAGAATTAGAAATAAAACAAAATGATAGGAAGTAACACATACCTCCAGAATAATACTGAATAAAAAATGGTCTCAATTCTTCAATTAAAAGACATAGACTAGTGGATTAGATTAGAAAAAAGAAACTCAATTGTATGTTGTCTCCAAAAAACAAGCCTGATGGGCAAAGACACTCAGAATGAGAGTAAAATATTTGAAAATGGGACTCCATGCAAATGGAATTTGAAACAAAGCAGGAGTGACCATTCTCATATCAGATAAAGCAGACTTTAGGCCAAAGTTAGTCAGAGAGTCAAAGAAGATCATTACATATTGGTAAAGGCAACAATACAACAAAAATATGTAATGATTGTAAATATTTGCAATCCAAATATCAGCGCACCCAATTTAATAAAATAATGATATAAAGGGACTGATAGATCCCAATACAACATACTAAGTTACTAAAATATGCCACTCTCACTAACAGACAGGTCATCTAGCAGAAAATCAACAAAGACACACCAGATTTAAACTTTACTATAGATCAGCTGGACTTAATGAACAGACTATTTTATCCAACAATAGCTGAATATACTTTCTTTTAACCACTCATGGAACTTTCTCCAAAATTGACCATATGCCCAGCCATAAAGCAAGTCTTAGCGAATACCAAAAACTTTAATCATTTCTTGTACTTTTTAGATTATAATGGAATGGAATCAGAAATCAAGAAAAACTACAGTAACTACATAAATACATTGAGCTTGAGTAATATACTTTTGAATTATGAAGAAATTAAGGGGGCAATGAAAACATTCTTAGGAACAAACAAAAATGGAGACACAACATCCCAGAATATCTATAATACAGCAAAGGAATTTCTAAGAGGGAAGTTTATAGACTTGATTGACTATACACACAGATCTCAAATTATCAACCTAATAATGCATCATGAGGTCTTAGAGAAATAAGAACAAACCAATCATAAAACTACTAGAAGGAAAGAAGCAATAAAAATTAGAGCTAAAATTAATGAAATAGGGATTTAAAAAATACAAAGGATCTGGGATCTATGAAACAAAGAGTTAGTCCTTTGGAAAAGTAAACAAGATTGATAAACCCTTAGAAAAAATAACTAGAAGAGAGAAGAGACCCATGTCATTAAAAAATATATAGGGAAATGGGAATATTACAACAGGAAAAAAACCTGAAATCCAAAGAATCATTAGGAACTATTTTGAAAACATATATAACAATAAATTGGAAAATCTAAAAGAAATGGAAAAACTTCTAAACACAGTCAGTAAAAAACTGGACTGAAATCAATTTCTATGCAGGTGTGAGTTTGTTAGTATGAACCCAACTACTAAGTGTAATCATAAAGCTCTAATTAAAAAAAAAAAAAAAAAAACAACCAAGAGGATATAGAAAACCTAAACATAGACCCATAATGAGGAAGGAAATTGAAGCAGTGTTGAAAAGCCTCCCAGCAAAGAAAAACCCAGGGCCAGATGGATTTGACTAGATCTTTAAAAGAATAACTAATGCCAGTGTTCCTCAAATTATTCCGTGAACTAGAAAGGGAAGGAGTGCTTCCAAACTCAGTCTCAAAAGCCTGTATCACCCTGATACCAAAACCGGAGGACACTTCAGGGAAAAAAATCTACAGAGGCATGGTCATCATCTGATCAACATAGATGCAGAAATTCTCAGTAGAAATTAGCAAAATGAATTCAAGAACACATTAGAAAGATCATACATCACAATCCAGTTGGTTTCATCCCAGGGATGCAAGGATGGTTCAGTATATTGAAATCAATAAATCATAATTCACCACATAAATAGAACCAAGGACAAAAGAAAATAGTAATCATCTCAATAGATACAGAAAAAGCCTTTGGCAAACTTCAGCACCACTTCATGGTAAAAACATTAAAGAAACTAGGGATATAAGGAACTTACTTCAGCATCATAAAGACTATCTGAGACAAACCAAAGGCCATCATAACACTTAAGGGAAAAATCCAAAAGCATTTCCCCTAAAATCAGGAACAAGACAAGGACATCCACATTCACCATTCATATTAAATGTAATACTTGAAATTATAATCAGAGCAATTAAGCAAGAGAAAGAAATGGATGCAAAAAGGAAAGAAATAAAATTATCTCTATTTGAAGATGATATGATCCTATTCTTAGAAGACTATAGGTTGCACCAGAAGACTTCTAGAGTTGATAAACTGAGCAAATGATCTAGGTACAAATCAACATATAAAATTGAATAACTTTTCTATGTGCTAATAATGAATTTGCTGAGTCAGGAAAATAATTCCATTCACAGTAACTTCAAAAAATAAAATATGTAGAATAAACCTAAACAAGAGGTGAAAGTCCTCTGCAATGAAAATTATAGGACACCTATGAAAGGAATTAAAGAAGACACTAGAAGATGGAAATGTTTCCCATGCCCATGGATAGGAAGAATTAATATTGTTTAAATGGCCATACTACCAAAAGTAATCCAGATTCAAGCATTCCCCATCAAAATACTAATGATATTCTTCACAGAACTAGAAAAGGCAGTTCTAAAATCCATATGGAAGAATAAAAGCTCCAGAATAGACAAAGCAATCCCGAGCAAAAAAAAACAATGTTGGAGGTATTACAATACCAAATTTCAAATGATACTACAGAGCTGTAGTAACAAAACCAATATGGTACTGCCATAAAAACAGGTCAGTAAAACAATGGAACAAAATAGAAGACAGAGAAAACCCCATTCAGCTACAGTAATCTGATTCTTGACCATGTTGTCAAAAACATGCATTATAGAAAAAGCATGCTCTTTAATAAGTGATGCTGGGAAAACTGGATATCCACATGTGGAAAAGTTAGATTAGATTCCCTAGGTCTCACCCTGCACAATAATCAACTCAACCAAAGACCTCAGGATACAACCAGAAACTTTGTAGCTTTCAGAAGGAAAAAAATAGGAGAAACACTTAAACATAGGCACAGGCAAAGTAGTAGACTCCTATGGTAATAATGTGCTGGCACCATATGAGAAACCTTCTGCACAGCAAAGGAAACAGCACAGTGAAAAGACAACCTCCAAAATAGGAGAAAAATCTGGTAGTTCATCTTCCAACAGAGACTATTATCCAGAATACATAAAGAACTCAAAACATTCAACACTTAAAAAAAAATAACCTAAGCAATAAAAGGGCAAATTAACTAAATAGACAACTTCTCCAAAGAAAAGAGATAGCAATGACCAACAAATCTATGAAAAGATTTCCAACATTTTGAGCAATCAGGGAAATGCAAATCAAAACTACACAGAGATTCCATCTCACTCTAGTCAGAATTGCAGCCATCAAGAACACAAATGGTAATAAATGCTGGTGAGAAAAAGGAACTCTTATGCACTATTGATGGGAATGTAAATTGGTATAACTACTATGGAAATCAGTATGTAGGTTCCTTAAAAATATACCAACCATATGATCTAGCTATACCACTCACTGGTATTTATCTAAAAGGAATAAAGCCACCATACTTTAGAATGTAAGCATACCCATGTTTATCACAGCACAGTTCACAATAGCCGAGTCATGGAATCAGTTTAGTGGTGAAAGAGGAAATCCTTGTCTTGTTCCAGTTTTTAGTGGAAATTATTTCAGTTTTTCTCCATTTAGAATAATGCTGGCATTGGGTTTAGCATATTATAGCTTTTACAATGTTGAGTTATGTTCTTGCTATCCCTAGTTTTTCAAGTGTTTTGAACATGAAGATATGCTATATTTTGTCAAATGCTTTTTCTGCATCTATTGAGATGATTATATGATTCATGTTTTTAAGTCTATTAATATGATGAATTAAATTTATTTATTTCCATATTTTGAACCAACCCTGCATCCCTGGGATGAATCCCACTTGATTGTGGTGCACTATCTTTTTAGTATGTTTTTTTAATGAGATTTGCCAGAATTTTATTGAGAATTTTTGCATCTATGTTCATCAGGGATATTTGAACTTTTATTTCTTTGATGTGTCTTTGTCTGGTTTGGGTATCAGGGTGATATTGGCCTCATAGAGTGAGTTTGGAAGGGTTTAACTTACAGTGGAGAATCTGGCAACAATGGTCCAGGTGAAAGTCATCCACGGAGATTAGTGGGAGTTGTGTGCCCCTGACAGAGGCCAATGGGAGGAACACCAGCACCTCTGCAATGAGACCATATGACAGATCTACCTGGAATCAGGAAAACATGGAGCAGCCCAAATAGAAGGGTGCTCAGTTAACCCTAACCTTCAAAAGTGCTGGAGATGCAAAAGTCACAGCATGAGCACACAACACTTCAGGATCAAAGATTAAGCAATCAGGCAATTGAAGGACATGGGATACTGAACTGGGTGCTTGGCTCTAGGAGAAATACTGGATCGTTGGTGAGGTTGAGTGAGGGCTTTTCCAGGCACAGAGGAAGCTTGGGAAAGCTGCTTTCAAGAATGGGGGCTGCATCATGGATTGTGAGAACACACCACGCCCCTGTCATGTGACATGCACACTAACGTTCAGAGACATTGCAGCATCATTCTCTGCATGCCAATGGCATCTTTTCTGTAAGCATGAGATTGTTTAAATTTTTTAAAAATTGAAAATTCAACTTAGCCATTAAATTGAATGAGAATAAAATCTAAAACTTCCAAAGCAGCTATAAAAACCTTTTGTTTTAAGAAAATAGTAAAGGGGAGAAGGAAAGCAAAACCACACAGCAAACGTACAGCAAACAAGCGGAGGCTGCAGGTGAGGCCTGCACAAGCCACTGTCCATAGGAAGCATCATTGGATCAAACTTTCCAGGTTAAAAAATATAACTTCAGTTGATATGAAGCAAATATTTAACTGTGATATTGCAAAGAGAAATTTGAGGTTGAAAGCAATGGAAGAGGAAGAGATATGACAGAAAAACCCTGGCCCAGTCAAAGCTGACACTGCATCCTGGGTATCAGGCAGAGTGGCCCTGATGTAGTGCATATGCTGCTGAGTAGCAAAAGAGAAGTCACCAGGAGACTGTGACAATTTGGAACTGGTGTAAACCTAATGTAGTTTTAAACTGCACAAATTACAAACTGCAAGAACATAGAAAAAATGTGATAAATATAAAATATTGGTGATTTTGTGCTTAAATAATCAAATTATCAAGTGTATAGAAGATTTGAACAACAAGATTGCGAGCTTGTTCTAGAGGTTATATGTAGAATGCTTCACCTAAAAATTATTTTCAGGCATGCAGAGAAGAGTTTCAAAATTGATCATGTATGCAAAGAAGCAAGTTTTATAAATACTGAAGAATCAATATGATACAGATCATGAATTTTCAAATCCAATTGTGTATTGCCCTTCCCCACATTCTAGGCTAATATCAGGCAGAATAGGAGCCCTAAAATTCATGGAGAAGAACTGCTTTGCTGCTAGGTAAATAACACGATGTGTCTGCCGGGTCCACTCCGACATACCTTCGATCATCTCTGTGGTGGAATGCACCCCAGCCCTCTGAACTGCCGTATCTTCCTGCCTCACCAGCCTTTGCAGGGCAGGCAGTGCCTTGCCATCCCAAACTGGTGAGAGCCTTGACAGCAGGACCAAGAGCACAGCACACACCACCACCTGAGTGTTCTGATCCCCAGGGCCTCAGTGGCTTCTCAGACCACCAGGCTCTAGCTGCTGCCTCTCAAAATTGGATTTGGAATGCAGGAGTAACTGCAAGCAACTGGAAAACACTTGACCTACCCTATCCTCTTTAACTCCGATTTTCATTTTAAGAGAGAAACAAATAATTACTGAGTAATTCCCGAGTTTGGAACAGAATAAGAGAGGGCAGTGTGAGGAGGGAGTGGGGGACAAGAGCAAGTGTGTAAGGGTGTAAGTGTGCATGCATGTGAATATGAAGAGTGTGTATGTGTATCAGTAAGCTTTAGGTTACTGTAATGAAATACCTGAGGCTATTCACTTATAGAGAGAAATGGCTTATTTTGCCTCACAGTTCTGGAGGGTCCAGTCCAAGATCAGGTTAGGGCCTCTGGCAAGAATGGCGTTCCATGGCAGGAGCATGTGGCAGAACAAATTGCTTGTATCACAAGCCAGGAAGCAAGAAAGGAAAGGCCAGGTCCCCACAATCCCCTTTAGGCCACGCTCCAGATGACCTCAGGACCTCCCATGAGGCCCCATCTCTTAAAGGTCCGCTCTCTCAGACCCCCAGCTGACAGCCCCATGACTTCCATCTGACTGGCGGCAGCAGGTAGCTTGCTGGCATCCTGTGTTTGCTTCCTAGGGTGTGACAGTGCATAAGAGGGACTCTAGAGCCAGCTCCTCCTACAGCTTTGGTAGCTGCAGAATCCTTAAGCCCAACAATGTCTCAAAGTCCTTAGAGAAAACATAGTGAATTTGAGTTTGAGAAACTCTGTGAGCATTTTTCAGCCCAAGCATGTGGTCTGTGGGTCTCTGTGAGACCTTCCTGTCGCTCAGCCTGAGGACACCCACCCCTCACAGCTGACAGAAGTATTTCCATTTTGAGATGCATTTGCTGAAAACACCTGAGGATACATGTGGGTTGGCTGGTAAAATAGGGCATAAGCAGGTATTTAGGAGTCAGGGCCAATTTGTTGATTATTTTTAGAAGAAAAAACCCAAATAGTTACTTAGATATTTTGTGAATACAGTGATACCTCCTGATAAATGCAGCCTCACTATACAAAGGCCATGATTTCCCCAAACAACTGTTTAGTACGTTATATTGAACACCAAAAGAATAGTTACCAATTAATCTTCCAAGCACACAGAAGATAACAATTTCATTTTTATCTGTATTGCATTTTCCAGGCAATACAAGCCAATGCTCATTTAATTTGCTCTTGGTGTGGGAAGGAAGATCAGTATGATAAAATAAATTACATTGAACAAGGACTTTACTGGTATTTGGCTGAATATTAATAGGCTTATTTGGTCTGCTCTGTCCAGATGGTAACAGACACCCGACAGAACTCGCTGACAGTCAACTGTCGGGCGAGGCAGAGCTCCTTTCACTCAGGCAGTGTCAACATGTGGCCTGTTGCCGGATCATGCTCCACATAGCATTTGAGGACAAGTGTCATTACCAATTTTCAATACATGAATGAAGTGCAAATAGAATTTCTTCCGTTTTTTTTTTTTTTTTTTTTTTGTGGCACCAGGGATTGAACTCAGGGGCACTCGACCACTGGGTCACATCCACAGACCTTTTTTTGTATTTTATTTAGAGACAGGGTCTCACTGAGTTGCTAAGTGCCTCACCATTGCTGAGGCTGGCTTTGAACTTGCGATCCTCCTGCCTCAGCCTCCCAAAGTGCTGGGATTACAGGCGTGTGCCACCGCGCCCGGCTCTTCCGTTTTAATTGGCTAATATTCCCTATTCCGTACACACGAGTGGTTCTCAACCTTTTTGTCCAGTTGAATATGCTTGGCAATCTTGACTCCCAAAGGCAGTTACTCTCAGTGGAGAGCAGGGTGGAGGAGGGCAACCTCTGGAGAAGAACCCTCAGAGACCTCTCTATTGCAGTCTGCGTTCCTCCAGAGTTCCCCAAATGGCTGTAATGGCCTTAACACATGTTTCTGTATTAGTTCTAAAGAACATTATTCTCTTTTGAATCATGATTGTCTTGTTATTTATTTTTTTCTTGACTCTTCATTACATCCTGTAAGAGAAGGTAAGACCAGTTATGAGCAGTGGACAGGACGTAATAATCCATAAAGCCCTTGCATCCTATCCAGTGCATTCAAGCACTAGCATGAGTTTACATATGTCATCAGCGCCTTGGGTCCTCACACTAACCCTAGGAGCCAGGCACATTTTGTCACTACCAGTGTTTAAAGCCTATGAAACTGAGGCACAGGTTGATTAAGTGATATGCTAAAGGTCATATCATGATATGACCCAGGATTTGTAGGAGGCTTTCTGCATCCATGGACTGGGCTCTGGACACCCATGATCCTGCACCCTGTTCAGTAACATGAACAAATGCAAACCAGGGATCAGAACACAGCCTCCTGACAGAGTCTGGAGGTTTTCACAATGAATTTTGTCTCCTTACTGTTTAAATAGAACATTTAGGAGCAAATATTAAGCCAAATACCCACCATGTCTTTGTGTGGGCCTTGAGAGAAGACATCTTGGGGTTATTTGGATTTGTTCTGTGGTGTCTTTCTCCTCAGTGTGTCTGTGTGGTTTGGATATGAGGTGTCCCCAGTAAGCTCACAAAATGGACCATTCAGCATGTTCAGAGGTAACATGGCTAGATTTTGAGCACTGATCCAACCTGGATTGTGGACTACCCCATTTGGTGGATTAATCATTTGAAAGGACTGCTCTGACTGGGAGGTAACTGTGGGCAGGTGGCATGTGGCTGGAGGAAGCAGGTCACAGGGATGTGCCTTTGCGGTTGATATTCTGTCCCTGGGGTCTCGTTCCTCTTTAGTTCATGGCTACATTCCTCCACCATGCCCTCCCACCAGGCGGCTCAGCCTCCCTCAGACTCAGAGCAGTGGCTCAGTTAGCCATGGACCGGACCTCTGAAACTGAGCCAAAATCAACCTTTCCTCCTTTTAAGTTGTTATTATTGGACACGTTTGTTATAGAGAAGAGAAGCTGTGAAATGGCATCCCTCATATTGGAGTGCCACCTGCAGCTTCTCTAACCACACACAGTGTGGTGGCTCAGGCTGCTGTGGCTGGTGTCTGCTCCCTTAGCACAGTGTGTGCCCAGACGAGTGCTCGACCAGGCTTGCTGAACAAGTGGCGCATGTGAGAGGGAGACTAAAGATACCCTGAAAGGTCTATAGAGACCATGCCAACCCCAGACCCTCCAGGACGCTGCTGACATGCCTTTTCCATTGCTTCTCTGTGCCCCCATCCACCCTGTCAGGCACGGCGCTGGCCCTCTCTGACCCAGGGAATAATCCTCAGCTTATTTGCCATGTTTTCTAAATAATCAACTAGGCTTAAATATGGAAATAGACTGTGATACTTACACCCAAAAAATGTAGACTTAGTCTGTTGCTATAAATGTCTTTTAAATTTCTAAGAAGTATGGTAATTACACATTGCGTGGACCCTGTGTTATAACTTGAATTCAGTCTCCCTTTACCCATCAAGCAGGGGCCACAGCATAGGTGGCAGAATCACAATCTTGGGTCAGAGAGGCTGGGCCTGTGACCAGCAGGGCATGGACAAACTTGGTGCCTTTAAACCTCATTTTCTTCATTTGTGAAATGGAAATAATTAAACAAACATGGGGAGAGATTTCATTAAATTTCAAGTAGGTACTAAAAATGGTCTTTTGCTGATCACTACCTCCACAGAAAATGGCTTCTGTGTCTTTCATTGAGCAAAACTGAAACATATTACCACCCACATGGCCAGCCATCCTCGTTTCTGGGTTTTAGAACTTGGTGCTGAGACATCTAGAGCAATCTGAAAATCAAGAACGGTGGAGTCCCGTCTTCTGCCTGTAGCTGAGAAGCAGGAGGCTGTGGAGAACCAGGACCCAGGTTCCGTACCCGGCTCTGTCAGTCCTGACCTCAAGCCACTGCTGACCTTGAGCCATTGCTCCTCCTGGGGCCTCATGTACCCCAACAGTGAGTGAGATCCCCCCTTTCCCAGTGGGGATCAGATGCAAACTGTCGAGATAGGATGCACTTTCCAAGTGAGATTACGGAGGGTTTCCAGAGTGTGGACCACCAGGCCCAGAGGTGGGAGGAAGCATGGGGTCGGAAGTGTCTCCCAGGAGGCCGTCCAGAATCTGGGGAGAGCTTGGTACCCCGAGAGGCACTGCACAGTGGCCAGGTTAGCCTGCAGGCTCCCTGTGAGCTCTTTCTGCTGTCCCTACAGATAGTCAAGTCTTCTGATAGGGGCATTCCAAGAGGGCGAGAGACTGCCCCAGGGAAGCATTAACTTATTTGCAGCATATTAACTATATTAATATTTGTTATAATATTTGTTGATAATGTGTTTTTATCACATTATCATGATGTATGTGTTTTAAAAAAGGAACAAACAACCACAACAAAAAACAGGCATTTTCCCAGAGAAAGGGAAGAAGAGGAGTTCTAAGACCTGGCAGGACAACCTGGCCCTCTGGTGAACACTTAGACAGACAGGCACTGAAGTTCACTGAGCTCTGAGAAGGAAGGAGAAATTTGTGTCTAGAGTCTGCTATGCCCCAGAAGTTGGCTCAGGGGCCTGGAGGTTTGTTATGGACCGTCTATGCCAGATAGAAGATACTGAAGTGAAGATCTCTCCCTGAGACAGCCCTTCAGGTCCAAGTGTATCTGTCTTGCAGCGTCTCAGAACTCTGCCTCCTGTCCTCCCTAGCCTCTGGTCCTGCATGACCACTAGTGCTATCTGTAATTCCCCATCTCCGCCCCCCTGCCTACCTACCTCCCACCTCCGGCCTGTGTTTGTGTCCAGCCTGGATTGTAAAGGTCCAGAGTGCCACTCTTCATGACCTGTCTCAGGGTCTTGAGCCTTGGCCTGCATGACATAACCAGATGCTCAGGGCCATCTCTGCAGCACAAAGACCAGACCCATTGGTTTCTCTGCCCAGGAACTAAAAAAATCAGAGGCGCCAGAACCATCTAGTATATGACAGTCCCCTTTATTCTGGCCTCTGAAGTTCATCGGCAGACATTAAATCTTTGCATTTCTTCTCCATGCTCAGTTTTAAAGAGAGAGAGTGAGCACATTAATTTCCCATTTTCAGTAAGATCCCTCCTACTGAATGAAACCCAGAAAACAAGATTTGTTCACTCACGATTGCGTTCCTATTCTTTCTCCTACCCAGGATGTATGTCTTGCTGTACTGTAACATAAGGAAGGACTGAAAACCCCAGGATATATAGCAAAATGCCATGCCTGGCAAAGTGAATTAAGGACACATAATTTACCAGTTCCAATAAAATCACTTTTATTTATGTGCAAGTACTAATGTTTTCTGACATGCTCCTAATTTCTATTTTTGTTATTTATGAAATAAAAACCTGACAATTCACTAAATCACCATGAACAATTCCTTTCAAAACCTGTCCCGTGCGCTGGACACAAATTATTTTTTATTTAAGAATCACTGGGTTGGGCTGGGGTTGTGGCTCAGCATTAGAGCGCTCGCCTGGCACGTGCGTGGCCCGGGTTCGATCTTCAGCAGCACGTACAAATAAACCCATTGTGTACAGCTAAAGCAAATAAATAAATATTTAAACAAAAAAGAATCACTGGGTTTCAACAGTTCAAAGTTGGCAATAAGGAGTAAACACGCCTGGTGATTGCTCAGCACGTAAACAGAGGAGTGTTCACCCAAAATAGAAGTCCACCAGGACTGCCAGTTGCCTGACATTCCAATGTCTGCATGGCTGCTCCAAACAGGCCAGAGTATTCCACAATGAGAGCTTTGAGGCAGCCAGGGTCCCTGTCAAAACCAGACACTGGTTTGGGGAAATTATGGGAGAGTTTATTTGCAAAGGGACTAATTACAGAGGTATGGACAGAGTGTATAGAAACCACATGGGGAACAGGACCTGTGGCAGCACCCTGCCCAGGAGCTTTTCCTTCTTAGAGGATGGAAAAGTATCCTGGAGGTGGCCACAGCAGACCTGGAGCAACGGGGAAGTCCCCCTGCCCAGAGAGGACAAGCCCTGGTAGAGAACTACAAGCAGGACCTCCCTGAAATGAGGAGAGATCAGCCCTGGACCAGCACTGGTAGGGCCAGGCCTCAGAGCTGTCATTTGCGTTTCAGGGCCTGTGAAATGGGGCAGTGTTGGGGAAAGCAATTGGATTCTGTAATTGGAATTTTCTTGTAGTTATTTGATAGGGAGAAAATTAATTGTGATTTTGATCCTTGTCCCTTCTAAGGAATGTAAAAACCAGGGGCACATTTTCCTTTGAAGGAGCCCCAATTAGGGAGATGGCTATTGCAGTCAGCTGGAAGCCATAAGTTCCACCTGATAATAAGTATGTATGTGACACACCTGTAAATGCACGTGAGGCACCCGCAAAGCTAAAGGTATATAACCGGGTGAAAGCGGTCGGAGTCAGGAGAAGAATGAATTCATTCAGTCAGTCATGCAGTCGGTCTGTCAGAAGAAGAGTTCGGGTCGGAGAAGAAGAAAAGAATCAGAGAGGCCAGAACGTAGGCAGAGAGGTTACAGAAGAGAAACCAGATAGAAGAAGTAATTGCTGGTCAGAGTCAGGCCGAGGCTCCCGAGGAAAAAAGAAGAAAGAAGCTCTAAAAGCTAAGCTCTCTCTCTCTCTAAAGAAGAAATCTCTCTCTTTCAAGCTCTCTCTCTTTCTCTCTAAGCTCTAAGAAGAAAAGCTCTATCTTTCTCTCTAAGCTCTAAGAAGAAGAAGAAGAAAAAGCTCTCTCTAATCTTTCTCTCTAAGCTCTTTCTAAGAAGAAGAAAAATCTTTCTTTCTCTCTCTAAGCTCTCTCTAAGAAAGTAGAAGTAAAAGTAGTAATAGCTTTACTCTGCCTCCGAGTTTTTCTCCCGCGGCGCTGTGGCTGGCCATGACAGGCAGCTTACATTCCTTTATCAATCTTCTATTGATAGCCACATTTACATATGTGTAAGGTTTTGTTTCCTTAATCATTATTTAATCTCCTTAAGGACAAACCTTGCTGTACTTCCTTGTTTTTTTTAATTGAACAGTTTTATTCTGTTTTAGAATAAAAATCTTGCTTTAATATTGTAAGGTGCACTGCAGGTACGCCATGCTGCCAGTTACTTTTGGGACAACAAATGTCCCAGTCAATGACCCAGAAAGCTGGGAAAATGCATGAACCCATACTTTCAGAGTATATAGAACTGGTATTTACAAGTTTTTCTTCTTGAAATTGGCCTGGGACTTCTCAGTCTACACAGGTATTGCCGCAGCACTTGCTTTGATGCTCGAATGCCTCAGAAATAATTCATTATCATGATTTGTGGGTCCTCCAACATGTTTAGTTGTTAACATACAAGCAAATAGTACTAAACAATATTATCTAAACTATGGCTGCCTATTGCTGTACTTCTTTTTATTTCCCAAAGAGCACAGTTTGTATGGAATTTCATTTCAATAAATATTGGCTTACTGATTAAGGGGTAAAGAACAAGTCACATTCTGAGTCAAAAATAAAGCTACAAATTCTTTTCAAAGTGCTTCTATTAGTACACTAGAGTTATACATACTTGTAGGGTTCATTTTTCCATATTCATAATATATATAAACATAGTTTGCTTCATTTCTGCGGGGGGCACCTGGCAACCCAACCAGTGTTTGACAAGGATCCACTGGGAGAATGATGTTTGCAAGGACTCATCATCTCGAGATAATGCCAGATGTATGCCTCTGGGCTCTGGTGTCTTTTTTGCACTATTTTCCTAATAATATAATATTCATACTATTTTCTAGTGGTGATTGCTGGGGGTGAGGGGAATACTACAGCGTTTTCTGAGAATATTAATAAAATATTAGAAACCATAACCCCTTCCCTACCACAAACAGTAAATAATTTTCTGCCACCGTGTGATGTGTCTTTTTCCTGGGGTGATTGTTATAAACATCTATTGTTATATGTGAGAACAGTCACAGAGCCACCTGTTTCTCCAGTCATGAGTTTGCAAAAAGTACATAGTCTCACTGTTAGTAATCAGAAACAGAATAAAATTATAGTGCTTCCTACTACAGAGACCCTCTCTTGTGTCCCATGGGTTGGTTAGATCCAGAATCAGGAAATGTTATATGGTGAAGGGGTAAAAGTATTCATAGGCATAAGTTAAATGTTAGATTCTGGTGCCTGTGATCCTGCTTTAGTAAGATTTACTTTACTAAACAATATGGCAATTATCTACAAGGAAATTTGCCATGGTAACCACTGAGATCACTGCCCTCTTGACTAACCCGAACTTAAAGTTTAACTTAGGGAAGAATAGAATCATAAGGTCTAATATGCTTACTATTATGAAATATAAGAGCTAAGCACTATGGCAAAATAGAAACTTAAGATCAACTTTGCTGATTACGTTCATAGCTTAGACATTAAATCAGAACAATAGCAGGGGATGTGGTGGGGATATTATTATCTTATACAATCACTTTTTCCAGTAAGCCTGTTCTGTACCAGGAATTCTATGGGTTTTATGTAAACTACATTCTTGGCATGTTATACTTTAAAAAATGTATAAAAACTGTGTGTGAACTCAATAAACTTGTCAGCATTCTGCACTGGCTTGTGAGTCTGTGTGGTTGTTGTCCATCCATTGCCAACGCTGTTTACCTCGTCACATCCCCTGGACCAGGAAGACCCCCGACCCTGCTGGGGCTGGACCCCGGCACATTTCAATTCCCAGTACTTTTCCTTTTCATACCCTCCTCACTCTGCTGATCCCTTTCTTCTACTCTATCCATCTTCCATTTATGTATTTATAATTAATCAATTAATTTCATTGGTGCATTATAGTTAAATACAGAAGTGGAATTCATCGTGATACATCCATACATGCCCTTACATAGTTTGGTCAGTTTCATTCTGCTGTTTCTCCCCTCTCCCATACCTTCTCCTTCCTCCTTGATCACCTTCCTTCTATTTTCATGAATATTCCCCCCTTTTAATTCCTTATTTTCCTCTAGCTTCCACATGTGAGAGAAAATATTCAGCCCTTGACTTATTTCACTTACCATGATGTTTCCCAGTTCCATCCATTTAGCAGCTAATGGCATAATTTCACTCTTCTGGCTGAGTAAAACTACAGTGTGTAGCTATGGCACATTCTCTTTATCCATTTGTCTAATAAGGGACACCTAGGCTGGTTCCATAGCTTGGCTATTACGAATTTTTCTGCTATGGACATTGGTATGCATGTATCACTACAGCATGCTGATTTTAGTTCTTTTGGATAATACTAAGGAGTGGGATAGCTGGGTTATATGGTGGATCCTTTCCTAGTCTTTTGAGGACTAATTTGCAATCCCACCAACAATGCATGAGTGGATCTTTTTCCCTGCATCCTCACCACCATTTGTTGTTATTTGTATTCTTGATAGCTGCCATTCTAACTGGATTGAGGTGAAAGCTGAGGGTAGTTTTGATTTGCATTTTCCTGATTGCTAAGGATGGTGGACATTTTTCTCAAATATTTGTTGAACATTCGTATTTCTTCTTTTTATAAATGTCTATTTAGTCCATTTTCCCATTTATTGATTGAGTTGTTGTTTGTTTTTTTTGTTGCGTTTTTTAAGTTTTTTATATATCTAGACATTAATCCCCTATCAGAAGAGTAGCTGGCAAAGATTTTCTCCCATTTTGTAGGCTTTCTTCACCCTCCTGTTTCCTTTGCTGTGCAGAAGCTTTTTAATTTGAAAGCATCCCACTTATTGCTACTTGGTTTTATTTCTTGAGCTTTAGTAGTCTTAATGAAGTTGGTGCCAGTATGTTAGAGTGTTGACCCTATGTTTTCTTCCATTAGTGCAGTGTTTTAGATCTAATTCTGTTATGCTTTAGATACGAGGTATCCCCCAAAAGCTCATGTGTGAGACAATGCAAGGAAGTTCAGAGGTGAAATGTTTATGTTGTGAGAGCCTTAACATAATCAGTGGATTAATCTGCTCAGATAGTTAACTAGCTGGTAATTGTAGGCAAGGAGGCTGGGCTGGAGGAGTTAGGTTCCTGGGGGAGTACCTTTGGAGTTTATGTTTTGTCCCTGGTGAGAAAAGTTCTCTGCTTCCTGGTTGCCACCTCCTGAGCTGCTTTCCTCTGCCACATCCTTCCTCCATGATGTTCTCCTCACCTCAGGCCCAAAATGATGTGTCAGCAGACCATGGACTGAACTTCTGAAACCATGCACCAAAATAAACCCTTCCTTCTCTAAGTTGTTCTGTCAGGTCTTTTTAGTCATAGCAGCAAAGCTGACTAAACAAGGTTCTAGGTCTTTGATCAACTTTGAGTTGGTTTTTGTGAGGAGTGAGAGAAGGGGATCTAGTTTCGTTCTTCTATATAATGAATGCTCAGTTTTCCAGCACCATTTGTTAAAAGGCTGTTTTTTCTCCAATGCATGTTTTTGGCACCTTTGCCAAGGAGCAGATGACCATTATCTCTGTGGATTTATCTTAGTCTTCATGTCTGTTTTTGATACTGTTCCTCTGTAATATAAGTTGGAGGTCAGATTTTTTTGATACCCCTGGCATCCCTTTTGTTGTTCAGTAATGATTTGACTATTCTGGCGTTTTCATTCTGCCATATGAATTCTAGGACCAGATGGATTGGTTCTCAACTGAATTCTATAAGATCTCTAAAGAAGAGAAAATGCCAGTCCTCCTCAAATTATTCCATGAAATAAAAAAGGAAGAACACTCCCAAACTCATACTAGAAAGACAGTATCTCTATGATACCAAAACCAGATAAAGAAAACTATAAACCAAATATCCTTAAGAAAATGTGAGCAACCTGCATTCAAAACTACATTTAAGAAATTGCACATCATGATAAAGCTGGTTTCATCCCAGTGAGGCAAGTTTGGTTCACATACACAAATCAATAAAATGCAGTTCATCACATAAATAAAATTAAGGACAAAATCATGTGATCATCTCAATAAATACAGGAAAGACCTTCAAGAAAATTCAGCATGCAATCATGTTTAAAACACTGAAGAGGGGCTGGGGTTGTAGCTCAGCGGTAGAGTGCTTGCCTAGCTCGTGCGCGGCCTGGGTTCGATTCTCAGCACCACGTAAAAATAAAGGCATTGTGTACAACTAGAACAAATAAATAAATATTAAAAAAAAAAACACTGAAGAAACTAGGGATGGAAGGAACTTATCTCAACATCATCAAGGCTGTATATGACAGACCAAAAGCCTCTGTTCATACTAAACATAGGAACACTGAATTCATTGCCTCTAAAATCAGGAACAGGACAAGGATGTCCACTTTCACCACTTCTGTTCAATATAGTTGTTGAAACTCCAGCCGGAGCAGTGAGGCAAGTGGAGAAATTAAAGGGGGTACACAAATAGGAAAGGACGAAGGTAGTTTGAGGTAGCTCACCTCTGACCACACCTGAGGCCACGCAGGCACAAGCAGCCTCTGCCAGGCAGGGAAGCTGCTGGCCACCAGCTGGCCTAGTCATACCTTTTCTCTCTCTGGAAGCATTTCCCTCCCTTCAGTCCAGGAGGCTTTTGACTGGTCTCTTCTCTATTTGGGCCTGAAGGACAGAGAAAACTCTCAGCAGGAGAAAAACAAGGCTCAGAACAGTTTCCTGTAATGCCAAGCACACATAGGCTAGGGAGGGAGGCATGGTCTTTGCACTTGGTGATGGAGCAGGTGAGAAAAGGAATCAGGCTTCAAACATGGTGGAACAGAGGCTGTGTGTGGAAGTAAGACCACCCAGAACCTTTACTTCTTGACTGCCACACACACCAGGTGCTGTTCCTGTGACTGTTCCTGGTGCATCCCAGCCGGTAACGGTTTTCGTGTTTATAACTATCTGACACAGCCTTTCCCAGTCCGGCCATTCCTAAAGCTATTGGCTGCAACAAGAGCTGACTTCTGCACCCCTGGATGGGGGCTCACATCCTTTACATCCAGCCTGGCCACCCCTTCCTCACTGTTGCCAGTAAGAAAAGTCATGTTTCTGGCTGAGGATAAGCCATGAGTGACCATAAGGTATCTTTTGGTGGGCAGAGATTGTACAGTGCGACTAGGAGGCATGTAGTTGGGAAGTTTAAAATACATGTGGCCTCACAAACACAATTAGGACTCTCAGCCCTCCACGACCACAGTCCAGGAGGAGACGGGTCCAAGGTGCCCGTCCATGCAGAGGACAGGAGCACCCCCAGGCAGCAGGGGATGTGCGTGAACAGCATTGAAGTCATAAGTCTTGTCCTTATTTCCTACCTTCTAGCTTCATTTTAGTGAGGAGCTCCACTGTACTGAGACGGGGGTGAGCCATTCACCTTCAGCCCTTCTTGCCTTCCTCTGCCTGGGTGGTTTTTAAGTTCTGGGATCTGATGCAGGGTCAAGGCAGGGGACACCTGTCCAGGTGGTCCACTCTGCAGCTCCATGGCCCATGCTGGCAGGGTTTCTCCAGGCCTGTGGACCTGCTCCTGTGTCCTGCCTGCTGGTGGAGACCAGTGACATAATGGCAAGCCTCAGCCTCGGAGCCCCTTGCTCCCCACTTCTGTGAAGGCAGAGTCAGTCACCAGCCTGGGCTTGGCCCTTGCTTCAGGACATCATACCTCCCTGTTCCTGTTCTCAGCACCTCTGTGCCTAGCTCTTCCACAGTACGCTGTGATGGCTCATTGTCCCTGAAATGGAGAAAATGAATGTACATTTCCTCTACGTTACAAAGGGGTTAGGGCTGCATCATCCTGTGAGTCTAAGACAGGTACGGTGTTTGCACTCCATTTTGTTGCTTCAGTAAAGAAAAGGAAGGCGGAAAAAAACCAAAATCATATTTAACATTGTAGACCTTTGTATATACCATACATCCTTTTAATAATTCTTATAGACGTCTTTCAGAACTAATGTTTGGGAGTTAGTGCTTATGTCTCTGTAATCCATAAAGAGGACTCCCAAGGCCTGGTAGCAGAACATAATGCCTTGCAGACAGTGCTCCTCCGGTGGCTCAGAGACCAGAGTGCAGCTGTGCCAGGGGCATGCTGATCCCCTGGGGGCCTGGTAGATGTGAGCAGCAGGAAATACCCTGCTTCCTGCTCTGCCTATGGGCCAGGTTCTTTGGCACCAGCTCCACAGGCATCACAGCTGAGTTTGGCTGCTGTTCACTTTATCACCCCACTGTATGTGATGGGATTAGACCTATGACTGGGGGAGTCTCCCCTGTCCCCATCCTATTCCACACCAAATTGCTGAGGTCCCAGATCCAACATTTGTGCGTTGGGTTGCACAGTGACTGTGCACATAGATCTCATGTGTGCTCACCTACCAGTTCCCTGGTCGTCTCACCAGTGGTACAGAGCAGAAGCTCAATAACAGATTGTATTTTTACTCAATTGGGTTGAGGACTCCTAGGCCCAATACTGAAGGCACTGGGCCATTTGTTAGGGTGTTGGAAGCAAGCAGTTCTGAATAGTCTAAGACAGCCCGGAGTGGCAGAATGTAACGAGGCTGGCCTGCAGCAGGGCACCGGCTCCATATCACACGCAGGGCCCACCTGCATATAGTGCTGGATGTTCCACCTTTTATGGAACCTCTCTGCTGAGGTCTGGCTTTTTCATGACATCTGTTGGTCCTGAGGCTCCAGCTGCATGGCCCTGGGAGTATCCTCCTGGATAAGCTGGAGGGGGGACCCATTAGCACCCTCAGCAGCAAGTCGGGGTGAGGAGCTCCACTGTACTGAGACAGCACTGTGAAAGAGCACTCAGACAAGCTTCCCTGCTTCACAAACCTGTAGGTGCACCAAAGCCAGGTTTACCCAAGCCAGGTACACCCCACAGCCCACAGCCCCAGGCTCCACCCAGCTCATGTGGCCCTCCACGATGCTGGATCTTTCCAGTCAACTGGCCCAAGCACTCTGGTGGCTCCAGGATCACTCATAACTATTCATACACGATTCTCATTATGGCCTCTCAGGTCATGCCAAGACTCCCATCACAGAGACTCCTGAGAAAGCTGCTCACCACCTGCCACGCCCCTGAGCTGCCAGAGGGCCCCATGTCTTGCCCTCTGCCCAGAATGTGCCATCCGTGTTGACTTATGGTGGAGGAGAAGAGTCCTATTCCAGCGTCCTGACTCCCTGGAGAAGCTGAGCACCCAGTCATCCGGGCCCTTTTTTCCTGTCATTCCTCTGTTCTTAGAGGACACGTGACTTCTCTCCTATGGCCCTCTCCTGCCTTGCCGATCATTTCTCACAAGATCAAATGCCTGGGCTCTTTCTCCTTCCACATTCTGGCATCTTTGTACATGTGTCTCTGCAATCCAACAGTGCTGCAGGCTAATGTCCCTTAGACCCAAAGAAATATTCTTACAATTACAGTAATCCCTGTGTGTGATGAGAACTCAAACAGTGCAGAGAGGTTAAAGTACAGGATTAGATCCTCTGTCCTAGACCTCACTTCCCACATGACTCCCTTGAAGCAAAGTCCACTGTTCCATGATCTCTGCTTCCCATTATGAAGGTCACCACCAGAGGCAGGGCAGCACAGACCTTCATGATGCCACTTAACAACTAACCGCATGTTAGGTAGCTGCATGCATTCCTTATAGCATGGGTGCTTACACCAGGACTCACCAGTCCTCATGAAAACCCTCTGAGGCTGCACAACAGGGAGTAGCTGGGGCAGGACGGAGCCCTGGGCATCTGGCCTCAGAGTCTGGCTGTGACCACTCTGCATGTGGCTCTCCATGCACGTCCACATACGTTTCCAATTAGTGCATTTTAAACATCATCTGCTGACTCCCCGCTATTCCCACCTTCCCTTCCTTTTTCTCCTAATTTCTGTTATCTTATTGCTTTACACTGTCTTACTTACTTTAAAGCTTAAAACAACACTTATATCTTACTTTTGAATTCCTTGATTTAACATCTCTTGTATCTCTGTTATATAAAAGAAGCCCAAATCCTCCCTGGTTTCTTCTAATTCCCCTCCTGCATTGTCCCCCCCCCAAAACCATACAGCAACATGACTACTTCAGAGTGTCGTGATTAAAAACTGGAGGTGCCAAATAGCATGTCAATGTTAGGTCTTCTGTGATTTCTCCATAAACTGTTTCTAAAAGTCAACATAGCATTCCTTACAACCCTGATAGCACAAAGCCTAGTCACCAGGGAACCAACTAGTTGAACTGGCCCTATGGAGAATAAACCATAACGCACCCTATTAAAATGTTGCCACACAAACTGTTCCGATAATCTAGATGAGGCAAATTTTCTTTTTTTAGACTCATGACCTGCTCAAATCTTGCCCCATTTTATGTGGTTCCACCCTGGCTGTAACGTCTGCAGAAGGTTGTGGAGACTTCCCACAGCATCAAGGACAAAAGAAGTCATGACGTCACCCTCCAGTTTCCACCCTACCTGCCCCTTCTCCCTCATCTGCCCCAAGCTCACTTGGGACTGGGTGTCTTCCAGGTGCACCTTTTCCCTGCACCCTGGGATCTCCACCCCCTGCACACCTGGGTTGGGCTGGCTGTTTTTTGACTCACTTGCATTTACTGGAGAATTCTTATAATTTTCCCCGGCGGGTGGGGGGATGGCAGTACATGAGAAACACTTCCTGAGTCTTGATCTAACCAGAAATGCCTTATTTTGCCTTGACACTTGCTACTTTGATAGTTAAAAGATCCTAAATTTTTAATCATTTTCATCAGGCATAGAGGTATTTGCCTCTTGTTTTCTCACAACAGTGCTGATGAATCTCATTCTTCTCAGGAAAGAAAAAGTGTTTTGTTCCATTCTCTATGAAGCTCTTGGGATCCTTTCTTTATCTTTAGCTTCTTCTATTTTAAAGAGTGTATATCTAGCTATTGGATTCTCTTCTTTTCATATTGTTTGGTATTCATGAGTCCTTTCAATTGAAGACTTTCATCTTTTTCAACTCAGGGAAATTTTCTTCTATAATTTTTCCTCTCCTCTCTTTTGTTCTCAAATTCCATTACATGATTGATCCAACATGTTGGTCCACCTAGAACTTGTTATTATATCTTCCATCTCTTTGCCGCTTCTTTAAGCTCTGGAAGATTTTAGTCACATTTTCTTTTTTTTGTTGTTGTTGTTTTCAGTACCGGGGATTTAACTCAGGGGCACACAACCACTGGGCCACATCCCCAGCCCTTTTTTGTATTTTATTAGAGAGAGGGTCTCCCTGAGTTGCTAAGTGCCTCGCCATTGCTGAGGCTGGTTTTGAACTCGTGATCCTCCTGCCTCAGCCTCCCAAGTGCTGGGATTACAGGTGTGCAAAACCGTGCCTGGATAGTCACATTTTCTTTAACAACAATCTGGGTTGCTCATTTTGGCAATTGTAATCATAAAATGAAAGAATGTTCCCCTTTTTTGCAGGGAGTTCTTAGTTATGAATGCAATATTTTCTCAAAGTAAAGTCTTTGTTATGAATGCAGTGTTTTCCCAAAGTAAATTCAGGCAACAGAACACATTAAAATTATTTTTCAGTAACATCTTTCAAACTGTTAGTATCATCTGCAGCTAATTGTTTTCTTGTAACAAAATGATCACAATTAAGATAAGTCAGCCGGGCATGGTGGCGCACGCCTGTAATCCCAGCACTTTGGGAGGCTGAGGCAGGAGGATCGCGAGTTCAAAGCCAGCCTCAGCAATGGCGAGGCACTTAGCAACTCAGTGAGACCCTGTCTCTAATAAAATACAAAAAAGGGCTGGGGATGTGACCCAGTAGTCGAGTGCCCCTGAGTTCAATCCCCGGTACCACAAAAAAAAAAAAAAAAAAAAAAAAAAAAAATAAGTCATAAAGGTACGTGCATGGTAGACAGAGTCCCTTCATGGGTTTGGGCATTGTTTCTGAAGGGACGAAAGCAAGGAAAGGCCCTGATGAAGGTCAGACTTGCTACAGAAGTAAAGAAAGTGGGCAGGTGCAGAGACTTCAGCACAGGGCACATCCTGCACACCTCCACCTGTGTTTAAAGGTAACAATAACCTACTTACAGGTGCTTCACCCTGTGCATTTGCTGACTGTCCTTCTCCAGGCATACTATGGAGGACGTCACCCAGATAAAACCTCAGTCCTTTCCAAAGACTTGGGAGTAAGTTTAGGATAATTGGGTCAATCAATCAGTTTAGTTGAATTAACTGTTCAGTGCTAGAGTTTATATTCCTCAAGGAAAGAACAGAACTGTGTAAGATAAGACTTAATTAAAATCTTGACCTTCAGTCAGATCCCAAGACGTGTGGGAAGAAAAGGCAGAGACCACTAGGCATGCAGGGGGACTTCACTCCTCATCCCTGCTCTTGCTCAAATCCTTGCTCAAATGTCAGAAGGCTCACGATGAGATCCTTTCCATGGGAACCCATTTTGAAGCTGACTTGTTTTACACATTCTCTGCACCATTGTGATTATTTATTTGGATTTTCTATTGCTTTCTGTTACGTGTCCCCCATAAGCTCATGTGTGAGACAAGGCAAGAAAGTTTAGAGATGAAATGATTGGATTTGAAGAAGTTTAACTCAACTAGTGCATTAATCCCCTGATAGGGATTAAGAGGGTTGTAACTGTAGCCAGATAGGCTGCTGTTGGAGGAGGTAGGTCCCTGGGGGCCTGCTTTTGGGGTTTATATTTTGTCTTTATTGAGCAGAGTGCTCCCCACTCCCACACCTTCCTGATCATCATGTGAGCTGTATCCCTGCACCACACTCTTCTGCCATGATGTTCAGCCTCACCTCGAGCCACAAGGAATAGAGTGAGCTGAGACTTCTGAATGGAGAGGACTGAGACCTCTGAACCCATGAGCCTCAAATAAATTTTTCCTCCTAAAATTGTTCTTGTCAGGTCTTTGGGTCACAGCTATGAAAAAGCTAATTGAAACATTTTTTATAATGACTCAAAATTGTTCTTCATTTTGAAATTTGATAGGATATTTCACTATTTTAATTACATGATTTTACACTTTTTGTTAATTAGTAAGAAATCCATAACTCTTACTTGGAAACCATAAAGGTATAATTCACATCAATGATTTTATTTTTCTCTGTTTATGTCTCCTGATATAATTATTTTAGAAAATTCTTTCTTAGGTTATTCTTATATAAGTTTTAGATTACTTATTACTTAGATTGCTTATTTTGCAGACCAATGGCTTCTTACTATGGTGTTTTTACTCCACTCAATTCTGTTAACAGAGCACTTCCTTGGATCAGTGAATCAAATGCTCCGCGTATACGATTGTTCCTGCTCATACAAATCCAGGAGGACGATTAGGAACATGTGGCCCTGTAGCCTGCCTGTCTCCTACAGCTACCAAAGACAGAGCAGGAGCTCAATCCAAGGATGTCCAACTTCCTCTCCTTGCTTTTTCAACCCATGGTGCAAGCACACTTTGGTTCCCATATACTAGGTCATCATTTACTCAATGACCTTTTTGATTTAAAGTCACTCATCAGTCTTTAACATCCATTTTAGCTTTAAAATTGGATACATATGCTTCTAGGTTGGTACCATTTAGAAATATTAGTCAAGTGGATCTTCCTCAGTAACTCTTCTTTCCTTGGGCTAGAAAATGCTGTTTTTTATTTTCAACTTCCTTCTCTAACTCACATCTGTCTGTTTAGATGTCATAAATCCATCATCAGAGCTCACATTTAAAAAAAATGCTAGTGAGTTATATGGAGCCATTTCCTAAAGAGGTCAAAACACTTTGTAATGAAGCAGCTGGGAATTCACTTTGATAGACAGGAAATAAAAGCAAATTACAGAAATGTTTTAGAGTTCACACATTTTGATATGACAAGAAGGAGGTTAGAGACTTCTCAGTGATGATAGCACAAACTCCCCTAAACTAGCACAGCATTTGTTGCAATTTCTCATCTGCAAAATAGGTCAGGCCCAAGTGATGGGCAGAAACTCTAAAATAAAGCAAAATACAACACATTAAGGAAGGGCTAATGAGCAAGGAAGGCATGGTGGTAAACTCCTGTAATCCCAGTAGCTTGGGAGGCTGAGGCAGGAGGATTACGAGTTCAGAGCCAGCCTCAGCAACATAGCAAGGTCCTAAGCAACTCAGCAAGACCCTGTCTCAAAATAAAAATAATAAAAAGGGCTGGGGATGTGGCTCAGTATCTAAGCACCCCTGGGTTAAATCCCTGGTACCGAAAAGGGGCGGGGGAGTAGAGATGGTTTTCCAGAACATCAAGAAGACCAACTGAAGATCTTTATGGGGTTTTGTTTTGTATTTTTCAGAAAGACAGGTGGAAAACATTACATAACTCATGTGAAGATCTTGTAGGAGAAGGTCCTGGATTCAGAGTAAATAGGACCAAACATTACAGGGCTGACTTCTTGGCACCTGGTCCCAGGAAGAGCAGAAGAGTTTAGATCCTATGATAGTGGGTTCTGTCAATGACCTTGGGCTGAAGAAACATCAGACTTGGGGAGGAGACAAGAAGAATGCACCATTCCAAAGGACTCATATCAGTCCAACCAGCATTCCAGGGGCTTTCTCTGAACTCTGTCTCAGGGACCAAACCTATTGGACAGCTGACAGACCTGGCAATAACCCAGGTATCCTGCTCCTAAAGGGTGATGTTCAGCCCAAGATTTTCCAGTAATCAAGTGGAAGATGCCTATTCATAGGAAGACAGTGTTCTGGCTGCAGGGCGCTGACCGTTGCTAAATGGAAAGACTGCACAAGAGGACTGGGTGGTTGAAGATGCAGCCATCGCTCACCTCAGAGGGCTCTCAAACAGAAGGAGGCGCGACCTGATGTGAGCAGTGCAGGCGGGATCCACAAAGCACAGGGTGGGCAAGCGCCTGGGGGAAGCTCTACGGATGCGGAAGACGAGGCCCATGTAGAAACGGCTTAATATCTGTGAGGAGGAGTAGCTGGGGACATACTGGGATGGTGTGTGGGTCAGAACTGGGCAAGTTTGGGGTGGGCTGAGTCTCCACTTTGAATCAAGCTTCAGTGCACACATTTGTCCTGTTTTCTTTATTCTCATGGTACACTGTGTGGGAAAACCCCAAGATGTGTTATCAATGTGCCTTTCGAATCTCCTTCACCCCACTTCTATCCCCTCTCAAGGCTCCCAGACCCCAGAGTGCTGTCCCCCCCCCCCTGCCCACTCACAATCACGGAGGCTTAATTAGATGCCCTCAGACTGCAAGGCAGGACCCACTCCACGATACAAAACGGGGACCAGGAAAGAAGACAGCTCTGGTTGAGGCTACCCCGCTAGTCAGTCTCACAGCAGCCGAGCTGAGGACAGTGGGCCTTGTATTTTCAGGCACAACTCTGTCCTGTGGTTCTCAGAGCTTTACTTGAAGCGGGTCAAGACAACTATTTGCATATTGAATGTAAAATAACAACGTGCCCTCAGGCTTCCTGAGTGCCAGCATTGGGAAAGTGACCTCTGCTTCCCTGGCCTCCTGCTGTCCCTGTGAAGGCCACCCGTGCACATGCTCAGGAGAGGCCAAGCTCTTTAGAGCCACAAGGAAGGAAAATGAACTACTGAGTCCTAGGCAACCCCATGTCCCTGGAGACTGAGCCAGTGGGAAGTTTCACATTTCTTTTTAAGAACAGGTTTGTTGAAATATAATTTTATGATTTGATATACATGTACATTGTGAAATGACTGCCACATATAAGCAAATTAATATATCCATCTCCTCATAGTGTCACTTTTTTTTCCCCGAAGTTTTGATCTGCAAATTTAGAACTGTGTGTCCTCAGCAGATGGTCTGAGAGAGAGACACAAAAGACAAAACCAGGGATCAGGCAGAGGCAGAGGAAAGTCACACCAGCCTTGCAAGGGTAATGAGCCTCCATGCACAGCCTGCCCTGGACGCTGGAGCCTATATTGCTGCCCCTACTGTGAGAGAAGGGTGCACACCTCTGCCAGCACAGGTGCTGCTCTTACTGATTGCTCAAGCCAAAACCTGTCCAGGGCAAATCTGGACACATATCAGCATGCACTTAATATTGTCCCTGCCCTTTGTGTGATATTTGGGGCCCGCCACCATCTGACCTCATTCTCTGTCCTCAGTTGATCACTTCACAGCTCTCAGGCTGTTCACCCACAAGCCCTGGCAACTGTCCCCAGATGGCTTCCCAACCTGAAGAACATATGCACACACAAGTCCATGTGCACAGCACACAGACACACGCATACAGGTACTCTCAGTGTCTCAGTGCATAATGCCCCCCACCCCCTCAAAGCATGCATGCTAGGCATATCCTGACCCAAGATCTTCCTATCGCTCCTCTGGATTCTACAGCCCCCCATCTGAGTCCATGCAAATGTCCTTATTCCTCAAATTATTTCAGGGGCACCTCAGCCCACTCCTGTGTCTGTGTTCATTTGCTTTCATGGGGAGAGCTCTGAGAGCTTTCAACAAATGCCCCTCAGCTTCCAAATAAATGAACAGCATGAGAAAAATGGTCAGGTGGTGGGGACAGTGACTATGTCCCCTTCACACCCTGTCCCCTGGATGCCCTCCCAACTCAGAAGATCTCCCCTCTACTGCAGCTATACACAGCTGAGAACAGCAGTGGCCATCGTGGGAGGTCTCCCTTTCCCTAGGCCCCTCCTGTCCAGGATTTGCCACCCCCTGAACTGGTGTCAGGTGTGCTCTCCTTCCTTGCTGCTATTGGGCCACATGGCCACAGACGCATCAGAGCTCACGCCCTCCCTCCTCTGTAAAATGGGCATTATTGGCCTGTTTGGTACCCTACCTCTAAAGTTTGCCAGGACCACAAGAAGTTTGTCCTTCAGGGTCGAGAGTGCCCTGCCCAGCTCCCTCACAGGTTGTCTTCATTGGCTTCCACCAGAGGGAGGTGCCAGAGGACACCAGAGGGTGAAAGAGAAAGATAGACTCTGCACCCTTCCAGCTCCAGGCTGCCTCCCCACGCCAAGCATGGTGACACCCTCGTGATCCAAGCTCTGCCAGAGGCCCACCTGGCTCAGGTTGTCGTTTTCCCACTGCCCCCCAGCCCTACCCTTGGCACACACCTCTCTGCCACTGGTGCCTCTGAGTGCAGCCCTGTCTCCAGCCAGGGCTCCTAGATGAAGCACCACATATATACAAAAGGGGACACTGTCTGCAGATCTCAAGGATGAAAACAGGAAGAAAGCAAGAGCTCAACTAAAAAGGGCAGGATTTAGTGTGACTACGTGTCCCTGACAGCTTCTCAAGGACAGCCCAGTTTATGCCTGTCATCTTAGAAAAATTATTAATAGTGCCCCTTCACTCTTAGAAGGGTCCTGATTTAGACCATAATGTACATGATAAGAAAGAGGAAACACCCCAGACCTCCAGGAGCTGGCCTGAGTAGCCTCCAGGAGATGGCCTGGGTGACCTCTAGGAGATGGCCTGGGTGACCTCAGGAGCTGGCCTTGGTGACATACAGGATATGGCTTGGGTAACCTCAGGAGCTGGCCTTGGTGACCTCAGGTGCTGGCCTTAGTGACCGTCTGTCAAACATTCACTGTTTTACAGAACATCAGCATCAAGCAAGGCCACTTTGATCCTGAGGGATCAAGACAGCAGGAAGACCAACCATAAGTGGCTCTGAACACAGCATGACTGTTGCAACCAATGCCCTCACTTCCAGCCATGGGGGCTCTGGCACTTCTCTTCCTGTTAAAACCACCAGCCTCGGTCCAGCCTTCCCTTTTCTCAATCAGATTTAGTAAGCTCCCCAATCAGAGGACCATGCTGCTTCCTGACCTCCCAACACAGCACAGCCTGCTTCCTCATGCCGTCCCCCCGGTCCCCTGCTCAGCCTGCCTGCCTCCTGCACATCCTTCCCACCGCTCCTTCCCTGGGATGCCCTGGGTGCTCCAGCACATGCTCCCCTCCCCAGGAGATCCAGCATACTCAAGGAAGAGTGGACCCTCTAAATATGTGTTGATTCTGTGCTTTTATAACTTCTTGTTTGGGCTTTGCTTTTCCTTTAGTTGTTGGTAACACTGCTTCTAGAAGATATACATAGGTGAAACTGTAAAAAGAATTGTACCCAGTCCAGGTTTGAATGATTAATTTTGCTCTATTTGTAAAGTAACCATTTCAACCCAGCCACCTTAACATACTTTATCTCATTGCATACTAACAAGAGTCTTAAGAGAGTAACATTCCCAACTTACAAACAAGAAAACTGAGTAATTCAAATATGTTGCCTTGATTTTTATTTTATGAACATGGGGAGCATTCATGATCATGGAAATGTGCCATCTGATAGACCATAAACCATAAACGGTCCACAATTAAGACAGAATTTTTAAGCTTTCTAAGATGTAGAGGGATAATTCAAAGTTCAAACTCTCTAATCTAGTCAAGAAATAAATGGTTTGCTTGCTTAAATACTTTAATGGACCAGCCTTCAGGCTGGATGAGTAGGGAAGATGAGAGGGTATGTGGCAGGAGTAAAGAACGTACCTGTATTAGTAGCATTGCAAAGTTTCAAGTAAGATAAAATAAATAAATGTACACAAATTCTGCTGAGCCTCATTTACAATATGACAATTGGATAGCTATCTTCCCCTAGTAAATTCATTTAAGAATTTATTAAGCACCCAGCATCAGAAAACACTAGCCCTATGAGAAATACAGACATGAGTAAGCTCTTGTTCCTATTCTTGAGGACTCAGCAATCTGTAGGAGACATAAGACAAACACACAAACAACCAGACTTCAAGCAGAATGTTATTCATAAGAGAGGTATGGACAAATTCTGGTGGGCATCTGTGATTATGAAGGCCAACTATAAATCATTTTGGAGCCAAGCAAAACTGCTGGTTAGAAGATTTCCACAGAATGCAGCATATTAGTTCTTTCTATGAACTATAAAATATAAACGTCGTTATTTTGCGAACCACCTTTACTATATTCAGCAAAAACAAGAATTTCCCAAAGATTTAAAAACATCCATTCATTCATACACAAAAAGTGATTTTAGTTTTAGATTCTCTGAACTGTTTAACTCACTCAGCATAGATGCCACTATTTTGGTTATTCATAAAATTAAGGATGGGAGCATTCATCAAAGAATACAACAAACACTGAGGAAAGTTAATGCTAAGAGGTTCAGTTTTCTTACTCGTTTGGAGAGTTGTTTGCATTTACAGGGCACAGTACCAAGAAAAATACCTTCCTTTGCCCTATTCTATAACTTATCATGATAGTTCACTTAAGACATACTTAATTCCTAAAGAATTCAGGAAGAGGAAAAACATTAAAGATTTTCAAAAAGGTTGTTCAAGGTGGCAGTGTATAACAATTAGTAAATTTAAGTTGCCCCATTTTTGTACATTTTAGTCTTCCAAAAATTGTATAATATAGGCCTACTATCAGATTTCAGTGGTTCCCTACTATGAAATACAAAGTGCCCCCTCAGGCACAGTGCAAAAAGCCTAACCGCTTTTAATCTATAAAGAATTGCCAGTACAGGTACAATTATTTGCTAGGTGTGTTTAAAAACTAGAAAACCTGTGAATATTTGTTTCTGTCACTGACAACAGACTACTGGTCCTTTTAGGAAAAATACTGACACCGCTGAGGAGGCAAATGCCCGCTCTAACGGTACACTGGCTGTTAAAGCATCCAAGGTGGAATGATGGCTTGAAGCAGAATCACGAAGGTAATAGAGGCAATTTCTACTTTATACAATTTTTAAAAAGATTAAAAGGTTTAATGCTTGTATATATTTTAAATAGCAGGGTGCTCTAGTAAAACATATTTTGAGATAGATGACTAGAGATGACTAAAGATTTATTATAAATGAGAAAGTTCATCTGAGACAATTCCTCAAGTTGACTGAATTGAAACTGGCTCAGCTGTAAAGTTAATCATTTAACACATTATTTATTAAATACAAGTAATATTCTAGTTCAGACATATAGTCATGAACTAATCATTGTCAGATAGCTTATGTTCTAATAGTGAGGGTATACACAAATGTATAGAAAAATTAAATAGAAATTTTAAAAACTCAGCATGTCAAATGGTGATGAGTATTACAGAGAAAAATAACGCAGGGAGGAGGTTTCAAAGAATGTTGAGTAAGGTCTCTGTTAAAAAGAACACTTAGCCCAAGGACCAAAGAAGTGAAAAACAAAGTCCTGTGGATATCAGGAATCCTAAAGGAAGAGCATTAGCAAAGGCCCTGAGGTAGGAACATGCTTAGCTTGTTGAAGGAACAGTAAGAAAGTCAATGTGATTCATGCAAGGTGATAGAAGGGAAGGAAAAACATAGTGGAAAATGAGATCAGAGAAAGAAGGCAAGGGGTGTCTAGGACAAGGTCCTGCAAAGGCATCAAGTCTACTGGAAGGGTGTTGTCTTTTCCTCAGCATGAAATGGGAAGCCATTAGAAAGCCTGAAACAGGAAGTGTTTGCTCTAACATATATCAGAAGGACCAAAAGCCATGTTAAGGGTTTTTTTTTTTTTTTTTTTTTAACTTGAAAGTATTGTACAAATGTGAAGCATTCTTATTATATCTATAACTTTCTTTCTATCTGTTTATATGTGTGTGTGGGGGGGTTAAACTTGAAAGTATTGTACAAATGTGAAGCATACTTCTGCCTACTAAAATTTCTTAGTTATTGGGATATATCAAATGTAGGAAATTTTTCATTATGAAAAGCAAGTATGATGCAAACAGTAAAAATTAGTGAACCACATTAATGTATTTTATGATACTAAACAGCTCACCATCACATTACTTTTTAGAGGCATCAGAGCAATTGATGGCTCTGTCAATTTGTGAGGAAAAATAGTATAAAAACTGAAAGGACACTGGAAATGGAAATTTAAGTGACTGCTCCGAAGTTCTAGCCTAGGTCTTCTTCTCTTTTCTGTCATTTTGATTTTGTCTTTCAACATAATTTGTGCCCACCACTGTTGCTATATGAAAATAATGCATATTCTCATCATTAGTAAATACCCCCAAACTCCAGCACACCACATTGCCATCTGTTGATTGGACACTGCCATCTGATGTCATTGCTGGAAACAAATTATCCCACTTTACTGAGCCCAACAGTTCTAAGCACTTTAACTTTGTGTAATAACGCATTCCATCTAAATCCACGTTCCAAGGAGGGTGAAATTACTACCTCCATCCATTTGAAAGTTAAATAGCCTAAAGTCACACACTTAATAAGAACAGGAACTAGATTTGGAGCCTAGGCATTTTTGTTCCAGAGTGGTACCCTTAATCCCTGCTGCACCGCAACAATGCCTCACGTACTTAAACTCAGTACATACAAAACTTTTCCATCTACTCTCTCCTTTCACTGTACCATTCGAATAGAAAGCAATCTAAATTTCAGTCACCTGACCTCAAAATCTCTCTTAAGCTTCCCACAGGCACTTAAGGCAGCCTGGCCTGCCATTATGTCAAAATTTTACGGAGCACAGGCCAGAGAATAGGCTCAGGGCTAGATCACCTCCTAAACGCGGGGGTGTGTCCGCGCGCTTCCTCCCGCACCAGGAGCCCTCCCAGGGACAGGCGACCGCCCCCCCCCCCACGCACTCTGCTCCCTGAAAGGGACTTTCTCCACCCTTCCTCGCCCTCCCAGGGGTCCTCCTCACCCTGCAGCAGGCCAACACACCCCACTCCATGCCCTCTACCTCCTCACTCTTGTCTCCTTGGTCCCTAGTGCCCTGAACTAGCATTAGAAGCCTTTATGGGCTCTTATGCTTCCGCCATGGTGCAGCTAGTCAGTCACATGACCTACGCGGAAATGAGAGAAGTACCCCCATGCTGTCCTAGAGGCCTGCTGGCACATGTAGTTCTAGCCGCACCTGCGCCTGGCCAGCCCATCTAGCTTGGAAAACTGGTTTGGCCTCAACCTCTGCAAGCTCAGCGGAGTCCTGCTTTGGAGAATCCCAACGAAACCATTGCCAATGCCATGATTTTTATTTTATTGTCGTTCTAGTTTCTGAGGTTATTATTGTATTTGCTAAGCACTTCATATATATTAGACCCTGGATTTGGAGCTTTGCATGAATTATCTATTTAATCCTTACAGAAATCCCTACAATTAACTCCATTTGTAGAACATTGTAGCTCTGTGGTCCCAGGTAGTAAGAGGCTGAACTAGGGTTAGAATTTGGCCTTTTCTGATGTCAAATACACTGTAATTATAAAATGATAATTAGTCTAAAGTTGTCCTTTTTATTTTAAGTGTTTTAAGTGAATATAAAGTGATATTTGCAACGAAGAGTCAGAACAAGGTATACTTAAACAAACATTTAGCTCCTACTGCTTGCTACTTTAAGTCGACATCTTCTGACACGTGAACACTGGGGGAAAAAATGTAATTGCTATTGTTTAATTTTTGTTGAGTACCACCCATAGGTAAATAGTAAATAAGAAAATAAACTGCCCTTGGTAAAATCTGTAAAACTACTGTATTGCTTTGATCTTGGGGAAAAACTGATTCTCCTCTCCACGTTTTTGGACATTATGAATTCTCTTTCCTAATCCTCAAGAATCTGGAATGTCTTATGCAAAGATACACATTTTCTGTTTTCCATTTACTTGAGAAGCTGATAACTAGCAGAAGGACTCACAAATGGCAGTTTGTGGAAGATGCCTCATTATACTTTTTGATTCCCTGTGCCACATTGACTCTGACTCTCTACCTGTCACTTGTTTGACTCATGATTCCTCAATGGCCCAGGAGCCAGGATGACATCATCTTTCAAACATTTGTCTTCTCCCAAGGGCCCAAACATCCTCCAGAACTTACTGGGGTCAATCTTCCCATCTGCTAATCAGCCACAAGGGAATGAAGGTGGACCCACCCAAAGCATTTAGATATCCATAGGTAAGCATCCAGTGTAATAAGCAAAGGTGACTTAAACTGGACTTAAACTGTTTCCACCCAATGGCCCATTAAACCATCTCCACCTGAGGACTTGAGGGTGTATTAACCCTGTGCTTTATAAACCCTGCCCTTGCTATGAGCAGGTGCCATTTTCTACCATCCTGCTTTGTGCTGGACGTAGTTGGTGGCCCCAGCTGGAATAAAGGCTTCATTGGATATTGCATGAGTGGCTTATGAGACTTTTTTCCTGAAAACTGGGTACAACATTTGGAGGCCCCTAGCGAGATTATTTATGCTCCTTGCCCTCACACCCAAATTTGTCCTCCTGTGCCCGATCACGGACTCCTTTTTGGGGCAAAGGAGAACTCCTGAGAGACGTTCCTCAGCCTCTCCCGGAGAGGACTGCCGCTCGGTTCTCTGGACGCCTCTATGAAGCCGCCTGTTTACATGTCTGGTGAGCTCTTCTGGGGGACAAGGTCAGACTGGACGCAGTCACTTACACTGAATCCCAGGACAGGGCGAGACGTTACTCCTGTACAATCTGGTGGGCCTTCCTGTGTGGCCCAAATCTGGTTCTGGGACTGGGCGAGACGTTGCTCCTGTCCACCTGGTGGGCCTCCCTGTATGGCCCAATCTGGTTCTGTGTGGTACCCAGTTTGGTTGTCTGATGGGCCTCCCTGTGTGGCCCAGTCTGGCTGTCTTTTGTCCTTGTGTCTGTTTATTTCTTGTGTGGCTGATCTTTGTTTGTGTGCTAGCATTCTTGTTGGTTCCATTTTTCCCTCCCTTCTTCCCTCCGCTGCCAGCCTGGAGCCTGAGCCGGCAGGGCAGGGGGAGAGTAGTGAACGCAGTGCAGTAATGGAGCCCCGGGAGGCCTGCCTGGGGCCAACTCCTCCAAACACTTTTCCCGTCTGAAGAGCGCGAGTGGATCTGGCGGGAAGCCCAGCGGTCCATCCTTGGACCAAATGGCCTGCCTACAGATGACCCCGTTCGATCGACAGGGTCTTTCCTTGTGCTCACCCGAACTGGGACTCCCAACAGTGATGGAGGTAAGGAGGCTCTAGATTGGTTTTAGCTTTTGTAACTCAGTTGGCCCCAGATATAAGGAAGAAGTTGCAGAAATTAGAAGGGTTTGAGGGAAAGGTATTGTCTGAATTGGTGGAAATTGCCCAACAACCGTACAATAGTACAACAACCTTACAACAGTACAACAACCATGACTGCCCGCCCCACCAAGAAAGGCAAACCCAAAAGTTGGCAAAAGTTTTATTGGCCGCCTCCGGAAGTTGACTGAATGGTCCCCCTAGAAGGCAGTATAACTCTAGGAGCCAGAGATTAGAAAAAAGTGCCTTAGGCATAAGATCCAAAAGGTAAATTATTATATGATGCATAAATGTCTCACATTTTTTGCCTTATTGGCTTTTATTCCTATTAATATCATATCCCATTACATCAGAAAAAAAAAAAATGGATCCATCATAATTAGATTCATGTAAAAGAGACCAAGTTCTATCAAACATATGATCATTTATCTTTCCTTCTTTTTAATTTCAGTTTTTCTAATAGACAATAGAAAAAGAAGTGAAATGACTCACTAAGAACAGAAGTAAGTTGAAAAGAAACATTAAAAAGTTGAGCAAGGTTACACTATGAATGAGATAATAAGAATTTTCAAAAACTATGGAATTGATGGAGCTCAAGCAGAGATCCACAAGGAAGCAGGTGATGTCTGGGTTCCAGGGGCAAAGAATACTGAATAGACTAAGGTCTTCTTTAACAGGAAGAGCAGGTGGACTTGGAAGGAAGAATTTGGAAGGCCCAGGAGGATGAAGGACATGCTGGCTGGAGGGTGGGGCAGGGGTGTGGTGCTGTCTCTTCTTGCCCTCCCCCAATGATGGGATCCCTTTGTGATGAGAGGGGCACAGCTCTGTGACACAGGCCTGGGCCCTCCTGCCCTTTCCTGAAGAGAACTTTCAGGACTCATTTGTCCGAATGAGACATTACAATTTAGATGATGGAGAACCCTCTCTTTCCTCTAAATTGCACTAATTCCCCATGGCTGAACCCCAGCTTCACCACCTGGGCTATGGATATGATCCTTGCCTGTGTGTGTGGACTGGGGATCATTTTCTTTTTATTGCCCCTACTCCAGGGTAATTCATACTTCCCACCACCAAGGAAAAAAGAAAAATTCAGAAAGGTAAGAATCCCTCAGGCCACACCCAACAAACAAACAAAATTCTCTTTCATCTATTCTTTCCACTTTTCCAAAATAAGTAGACACACTTCAAAAAAGAGAAATCTCAGGACATAAAAGAGGATCATTCTGGGACAGGGGTGGCAGGGAAGGAAGAGAGTGTGCACTAGGATTTCTCCTATCTGAAGCTCTCAGACCATCTATGTGGTGAGCTGCAGGTCCCAGAGCAAAAATCTGGAACCTGCAACTCACCACATGGATGAGGTATGGACTCCTGAGAGTGTTGGGAACCTCTGGAGGGCAGGCCCTGAGCACTGCTCCATCAGTCACCTTCTCCTGGTAAGTGTCTCTGGAACAAACGTTTCCTCTGTGTTGGGCTGATGTGAGCCTGAAGGCCTCCATCACAGGCTGAGGTCACCTCTGGCCTTAGGAAGCAGAACCCTGCCTGGCAGCTGAGAAGAGCCTGTGGAAATGAGTCTGTTCTTGAGCAGAGAGGATCAGTGACTGAGGACATTTATCATGTAGCTTATTTAGAAAATCCCCTTTTGTCTTTTCCAAAGAAGAAAAATGAAGTATTTTCACTTTAAAAATGTTCTCTGAATAAAAGTGTTTCTACTAGCTAACTGTAGAAAGGCATTCTGTTCAGAAAGATGGAATGTCTGTAGCTAGACTAGGAGAACAGAGGGAGAACTGGGCCTCAGCCTCTTTTTCTTTTGTGTCTGTAAGCATGTGAAAATGAAGAAGATGCTGTGCAAGAGCAGGAAGAGTGGCATTCTGAAAGGTAAGGCCCTGCCCTTCTACCCCAGAGGTGACTTGTTGTCCCCTTTTTCCAACAGAACAGAGCCAAACCCCAGTGGGTGTGAATTGCAGAGGCCTGAGAGGGAGGATGCTGGGAGGGAAATTAGCATACCACAGACATTTCTCAGTTCTGTGCTCAGAATGAAGGTGTGGGGGTGGGCTAGGTTTGGGTGATGTCCAGTAGGGTGGTGGTGTGCAGCAGTGGAGCAATAGTACCTAGATAAGGAAGTGACTTTCAGGTCCACCTGTGGACAAGCTGTTTCATTTTGTTAAGGCCAATTTTCTCCTTGAGGTAACCCATCCTTTCTTCCCTATAAAATGATTATGAGCATCATGGAGGTTGGTGGAGGTGAAAACACCCTTTAAATGATAAAATGTGGATCCTACCAGAGTAATTTTTTTTTTTACTTTTAACTTTTTATATATTACAACAGGATGCATTGCAATTCATATTACACATATAGAGCACAAGTTTTCATATCTCTGGTTGTACACAAAGTAGAGTCACATTATTCGTGTCTTCATACATGTACTTACAGTAATGATGACCATCGCATTCCACAGCCTTTCCTACCCCATGCCCCCTCCATTCCCCTCCTTCCCCTTTTTCCCTGTCCCTGTCTAGAGTTCATCTAATCCTCCCATGCCTCGCCCCTCCCCCACAGCACATTATGAATCAGTATCCTTAAATCAGAGAAAAAACTGGGAATTTGGTTTTTTGAGATTGGCTTACTTCACTTAGCATTATATTCTCCAACTCCATCCATTTACCTGCAAATGCCATGATTTCATTCTCTTTTAATTATGAATAATACTCCATTGTGTATATATACCACATTTTCTTTATCCATTCATCTACTGAAGGGCATCTAGGTTGGTTCCACAGTTTAGCTATTGTGAATTGTGCTGCTATAAACATTGATGTAGCTGTATCCCTCTAGTATGCTGTTTTTGAGTCCTTTGGGTATAGACTGAGGAGTGGGATAGCTGGGTAAAAGGGTGGTTCCATTCCCAGTTTTCAAGGATTATCCATACTGCTTTCCATATTGGCTGCACCAATTTGCAGTCCCACCAGCAATGTATGAGGGTGCCTTTTTCCCCACATCCTCAACAACACTTATTGTTGATTGTATTCTTTTGAACTAGCTGCCCACTGGGCCTGACTGGAGTGAGATTGCTAAATCTTAGAGTAGTTGCTTGATTTGTGTTTCTCTAATTGCTGCATAGACTGATAAATCTTAGAGTTTTTTGATTTGCATTTTTCTAATTGCATATTGAACATTTTTTCATACATTTGTTGGTTGATTGTATATCATCTTCTGAGAAGTGTCTGTTCAGTTCCTTGGCCCATTTATTGATTGGGTTATTTGTTTTTATGGTGTTAAGATTTTTAAGTTCTTTATATATCCTAGATATTAGTGTGGTAAAAATTTGTTCCCAAATTGTAGGCTCTCAATTCACCTCACTAATTGTTATTTTTGCTGAGAAGAAGCTTTTTAGTTTGAATCCATCCCATTAATTGATTTTTGTTATTAATTCTTGTGCTATAGGAGTCTTATTAAGGAATATGGGGCCTAATCCAACATCATGGAGATTTGGGTACACTTTTTCTTCTAAAAGGCACACTGTCTCTGGTTTAATTCCTAGATCTTGATTTACTTTGAGTTGAGTTTGTGCATGGTGAGAGATAGGAGTTTAATTTCATTTTGTTGCATATGGATTTCCAGTTTTCCCAGCACCATTTGTTGAAGAGGCTATCTTTTCTCCAATGTACTTTTTTTGGCACCTTTGTCTAATATATGATAACTGTAATTATGTGGGTTAGTCTCTGTATCCACTATTCTGTACCATTGGTATACAAGTCTATTTTGGTGCCAATACCATGCTGTTTTTTTACTATTGTTCTGTAGTATAGTTTAAGGTTAGGTATAGTGATTCCACCTGCTTCACTCTTCCTGCTAAGGATTGCTTTAGCTATTCTGGGTCTCTTATTTTTCCAGATGAATTCATGACTGCTTCTTCTATTTCTATGAGGAATGCCATTGGGATTTTGATTTGAATTGCATAAATTCTGTATAGTGCTTTTGGTAGTATGGTCATTTTGACAATATTAATTCTGCCTATCCAAGAACAAGGTAGATCTTTCCATCTTCTATAGTCTTCTTTAATTTCTTTCTTTAGTTTTCTGTAGTTTTTGTTGTAGAGGTCTTTCACCTCTTTCATTGATTCCCAAATATTGTTTTTATGCTATTGTAAATGGGGTAGTTTTTCTCATTTCCTTTTCAGAGGATTTGTCAGTGATATACAGAAATGCCTTTTCTTTATGGATGTTGATTTTGTATCCTGATACTTTGTTGAAATCATTTAATAATTCTAGAAGTTTTCTGGTGGAATTTTTTGGGTCTTCTAGGTATAGAATCATATCAAATAGTGCAAATTTGAGTTTTTCTTTACCTAGTGCTAATTTGAGTTTACATGGTGCTTTACCTATCCATATCCCTTTAATTTCTTTAAACTACCAAATTGCTCTGGCCAGTGTTTCAAGACCTATGTTTAAACAGAAGTGGTGAAAGAGGGCATCCCTGTCATGTTCCAGTTTTTAGAGGAAATGCTTTCAATTTTTCTCCACTTAGAATGATGTTGGCCTGGGGCTTAGCATAGATAGCTTTTACGCTGTTGAGATATGTTCCTGTTATCCCTAGTTTTTCTAGTGTTTTGAAAATGAAGTGGTGCTGTATTTTGTTGAATGCTTTTTCTGCATCAATTGAGATGATCATATGGTTCTTATCTTTAAGTCTATTGATTTGATGAATTACATTTATTGATTTCCATATGTGAACCAACCCTAGAATGAACCCCACTTGATCGTGGTGTACTATATTTTCAATATGCTTTTGTATTCGCTCTGCCAGAATTTTATTGAGAATTTTTGCATCTATGTTCATTAGAGATATTGTCTGAAGTTTTCTTTCTTTGATGTGTCTTTGCCTGGTTTTGGAATCAGGGTGATATTGGCCTCAGAGAATGAGTTTGGAAGTGCTCCCTCCTTTTCTATTTCCTCAAATAAATCAAAGAGTATTGGTATTATTTCTTCTTTAAAGGTCTTGTAGAGCTCAGCTGTGTATCCATCCAGTCCTGGGCTTTTCTTGGTTGGTAAGCTTCTGATGGCATCTTCTATTTCATCACTTGAAATTGATCTGTTTAAACTGTGTATATCATCCTGATTCAATTCAGGCAAATTATGACTCTAGAAATTTGTGAATGCCTTTGATATTTTCTATTTTATTGGAGTACAAGTTTTCAAAATAATTTCTAATTATCTTCTGTATTTCTGTAGTGTCTCTTGTCATATACCATTTTTCATCATGTATGTTGGTAATTTGAGTTTTCTCTCTCCTTGTCTTAATTAGCATGGCTAAGGGTCTGTCAATTTTATGTAGTTTTTCAAAGAAACAACTTTTTGTTTTATCAATTTTTTCAGTGTTTTCTTTTGTTTCAATTTCATTGATTTCAGCTCTGATTTTAATTATTTCCTGTCTTCTAATGTTTTTGATGTTAATTTGTTCTTCTTTTTCTATGGCTTTGAGGTGTAATGTTAGGTCATTTATTTGTTGACTTTTTCTTCTTTTAAGGAATGAACTCCATGCAATGAACTTTCCTCTTAGAACTGCCTTCATTGTGTCCCAGAGATTTTGATATGTTGTATCTATGTTCTCATTCACCTCTAAGAATTTTTAAATCTCCTCCTTGAGGTCTTCTGCAACCCATTGTTCATTCAGTAGCATATTATTTAGTCTCCAGGTGTTGGAGTAGCTTTTATTTCTTATTTTATCATTGATTTCTAATTTTATTCCATTATGATCTGATAGAATGCAGGATAGTATCTCTGCTTTATTATATTTGCTAAGAGTTGCTTTGTGGCATAATATATGGTTCTGTTTTAGAGAAGAATCCATGTGCTGATGAGAAGAAAGTGTATTCACTCATTGAAGGATGAAATATTCTATGTATGTCAGTTAAGTCTGTTATTGAGTGTATTATTTTTTTTAAATATTTATTTGCATTTGTACACAGTGCAATAATGATTTACGTTTTACATGGTGCTGAGGATCGAACCCGGGCTGCGCATGTGCCATTCCACCACTGAGCCACAACCCCAGCCCTATTGATTGTATTATTGAGTTCTATAATTTCTTTGTTCAGCTTTTGTTTGGAAGATCTATCCAGTGGTGAAAGAGGTGTGTTAAAGTCACCCAAAATTATTGTGTTGTGGTTTGTTTGACTCTTGAACTTGAGAAGAGTTTGTTTGATGAACATAGATGCTCCATTGTTTGGGGCATATATATTTGTAATTGTTAAGTATTGTTGGTGTATGGTTCCTTTGAGCAGTAGGTAGTGTCCCTTTTGATGAACTTTAGCTTGAAGTCTACTTTATTTGATATGAGGATGGAAAACCCTTGCCTGCTTCTGTAGTCCATGTAAGCAGTATGATTTTTTTTTTTTTTTTTTTTTGGTGCTGGGATCAAACCCAGTGCCTCGTGCATGCTAGGCAGTGAGTGGTATGATATTTTCCAACTTTTCACATTCAGTCTGTGAATGTCTTTTCCTATTAACAAGTCTCTTGGAGGCAGCATATTCTTGGGTCTTTTTTTTTTTTTTTTTAAATCCAATGTGCTAGTGTGTGTCTTTTGATTTGGTGAGTTTAGGCCAATAATATTCAGTGTTATTTGATCGCGATCCTCCTGACTCAGCCTCCCAAAGTGAGACACAGGCGTGATTAGTGTATTCCAAGCCATTTTTGTTTTTTTTCTGGTATTTCACTTGACTTGGTTTCTCCTCTGATTAGTTTTTTCCTTTAGTGTAATACATCCCCCTGCTGATTTTCAACATTGTTTTTTTCATTTCCTCTTCATGGAATATTTTTGCTGAGGATGTTCTGTAGTGCAGGCTTTCTAGTTGTAAATTCTATAACTTTTGTTTATCATGGAAGGATTTTATTTCAACATCAAATCTAAAGCTTAATTTTGCTGGATATAAGATTCTTGGTTGGCATCCATTTTCTTTCAGAGCTTGGTATATGTCATTCCATGATCTCCTGGTTTGAGGGTCTGGGTTGAAAAATCTGCTGAAATATGAATCGTGTCTCCCCCTATATGTGATCTGATTCCTCTCTCTTGTGGCCTTTAAGATTCTATCCTTATTCTGTATGCTAGGCATTTTCATTATAATGTTCCTTGGTGTAGATCTGTTGTAATTTTGTACATTTGGTGTCCAGTAAGCCTCTTGTATTTGATTTTCCAATTCATTCTTCATGCTGAGGAAATTTTTCTGATATTATCTCATTGAAGAGATTGGACCTGGGCCTACCCTGGGCCTGGGTCCCATGTGGGTCAGGGTGGGTGGATTTGGGCCATGCCTGAGCTCCCACTAGTGTCTGCTGGTTGGAAGAGGCAATTCTGTGCCATTGCCTGCTCCAGCGGTTGTCTGCTGGTGGCCAGCCCTCCCAGAGTTTTTATATCACTCTCACTGGTCATTTGGACTTGGACACTGAGCCTTAGCCTCCGGTCTAATCTCCCATGATCTCCCCCAAAGGGACATTCCACTTAACTTGCTGTAAAATATGGGTTTCTCCCTTTTCTACCACAATTCATTTTCCATTTCCAGCTTCTAGCAATTGCCTGAAGAATCTGAAGGAGATTCAGAATCTGATTTCACCCCTGCAAAGGTGAGAATCTTTCCAGTTCTCTGTGTTCTTCCCACCAGTATCTGTAATATGGTCCCTCAGGGTCAAGGCTGACCTTGTAGGAAGACTCCAGATTAGAGTGGAATGTGACTAAAGCCCTGGTGGTAGGAATAGCAAGAGCTTGGTGAAGCCAGTGTGGGGGCAGTGGAGGGTCCATAGGCCACAGGTGTTCACCCTTGCCCATCCTCTTTGTCCTTCCTGCTCCTAATGGTAGCTTGTGTGTCTTGTCTTCTGCAGCCTCCTAGGGACGCTATGGGACAAGAACAATTCTCATCAATTGTTATATGAAGATGCCTCAGGTGAAGTGTTCAGGCAAGGGTCTGCTGGAGCCCATGAGCTACCTTGTCAATATTTGGAAGATCCTTCTCCTACCACCGTGTCCCCATTAGCTTCTCTAGCTCCTCTGACCAAACACACTCAGCTGCTGGCCTCATTCTTAACAGAAGAACATGAAGACCAGTCTGACTTGAATAGTATCTCACTGGATATTGTCCCACATAGCTCCCTTCCAGGTTACTCATACTGGGCATCTCTGATCACAGCCAGCTCAGGCCTAGACTGCACAAGCTATTCAATTTTGTTCCTCTCCTGGTGGTGCACACCTGTCAAGCTCTTATTTTTCTTTATCTATGTACGTGGCAAACCCAAGCAAGAGCATCTTTTCCACCATCCATCAGACCCCAAACTCTGGGTAGACCCCACAAGTTGGCAGGTAGAGTCTGGAGGCCTCTATTTCATCAACTTTGATGTACAGATGCTGTTGGACATGCTGATCACCAAAAGAGTAGAACTAAAAATGTGGAAGGAAAATGATAAAATTGGCTCCTCTTTCAAACAAATGAGTCCAGATTACACTGTGTATTCTCTGGGATATATGTTTAAGTTACTGGGTGGCAAGAGAGACACAACTGCACAAACCTTCTGGAACACAAATTGGAAAACAGAGCAGCTTTGTGATTCTCAGAATTTCTCTTACCACAATGCCTTGGGGAGAGCTTTAGAGCAAAAGTACAGACAGCTGCTCTGGGACCTGACCTGTCTGCACAGTGAGTCCCTGGTGTCTACTGCTTGGGTCTCTAAGAGGTCTTCTACTGCACAATGTGAAGTTGTAGTATTCAACAAAGCCTCAGCATCTCTATCAGTTCAATATCAAAATGAAGAACCTCCACAGCTTTTCCAGAAGGAGCCCTTGGCACAAGAGGAGGCCCAATCACAACTTTTGGGACAAAACTTGTCCCCATCTGTGGCTCAGAACAAGAACCTGGCTAGCACTTCATACTCTTTTCCAAACCTACCACCTTTTTCTTCATCCCAGATTAAGACTGGTAGAACAACTTGCAATAAATCTGAAAAGGAGGTACAGTCTTTTATCCCAAGTGAAGATCAACATTTGCAATGCCCTTTACAGAACCACTGAAAGAAGAAGGTCTTATTCTCTGAAATCCGGAAGACTCAGGAAGTCATTAACCAGCCCACTCTCAACCATCCCCAGGGAAGCTGTGCCTCCAAAATTTTCAACTTTCCCTCCATTGTTGCTGGGGATTCTACCAGCCAGAGGCTACAGAAAAGACTCAAGCAAAATATTCAGAAGAGCTTAATCACTGAAAAACAACAGCTTGGTCCACCCTGTAAAATTTTAGCATCTCATGAACAGATGCAGCCTCAGGACAAATTTCCAAAGAAGAGTCAGTGCCAGAAAAAAGACAAGCCTGGCCCCTCCCAGCCCACCCAATCAGCACTCGCTGTTAAATATATACAGAAGATGAAGTCCAAGCACTCTGAAAGACTCTGTACAATGGGCTCCATAACACTTAACTTAGATTTTACCAAGCAAGAATATAGAGCCAGAAATGCAGAAGCAGCCATTAGATCTAACCTGGAGCACAGGAAGCACCTCAGGGAAGATTAAGAATGACAATAAGGAGGATTCAGAAAGTTACTTGAGGAGGACCAGGAAGGGTGTGTCAGAAAGTGACTTATCCACAGGTCCAGGCAAAAAAATTCTGGAAAAAATCCTGCAAGACCATCTGGGCAGAAAACTACTGCAGATCAAGGAGGGCATGATCCCTGTGTGTGTGTGCGTTTATCCTGGCTTGCTGCCAACTATGCTTTTCCAAAGTCCAGCATGCACACAAAACCCACCCATCTGGCCTCCTCCAAGGATCAGCAATCCTATGTGAACACCTTCCAGGAGCTTTCCTTTCTTGACCCAGGAACTCACCTGAAGTTAGAAACAAATATTATGAAGTCTCGGGTCAGGCGCAGGTGGAGAACATACCACCAGGCTCTTGATCCCATTAATTGCAACATAGGTGAGGCTCAAGCTTCACCCATTCCACAGCCTGCTTTTACCTCCTCAGGCTCCCATGACTATAGGGCAATGACCATTGCCAAGGTTTCCAGTCTCCTGGATGAAATTCCTCAGAAATGTCTGGGAAAGAGGGTAATAAGAAAAATCTCATTTCCCACTTGGAAGAGTCCCCTTCCTGCTCCCTCACCTTCAGAGGAGAGAGGTCCTGGAGAGAAACCCCACTGGGTGGCAGTCATAGGACCTCAGAAGGCTGCATGACTTCTCAACCCCATACCTATAGCCCTCTGAACATGAAACAGCAGAGTAGAGGAGTTATGGGGAAAGGAACGAATCCTAATGGACAAGCTGGGACTTCAATATAGAAGTAGTCCAACAGAGTTATATGGGCATAAAGAAGAACCCCACACCCTAGTGGGTAGGCAATCCTGTCAACCCAGGGGTTCTTCCTACCCAGAGCAAGCCAACCCCAAGGGCCACAGCTCCAAGAACAAGTGGATCAGAGACTGTAACTGGACCTGGAAAGCTAAGACTCCTGAGACCCCAGCCACCCCCTTCCAGCATAGGCCAATTGGGGTAAGCACTTCAAGCCACCTTCACCATTACCCAACAAGATTTTTTCAAAATGGTGTCCTGCATGGTCAACCAAGTGCTGTTTCCTTTGATTTTCCTAATGAAAACCATTTCAGAAAAACTTGAACACACAAAGAAAAAAACTGTCATCATGTGAACCCACTCTAATGACTAATGGCTTCTTCTTTTGAGATTTTGATTGATTCTCTTGATTCTCAATAAACTTTTTTTTCTCTTCAGATGTATTGATTTTTTTATTTTTTTTTTTTTTTTTTTTTTTTTTTTTTGGTACCGGGGATTGAACTCAGGGGCACTCGACAATGTATTTTTTGTTTTTTGTTTTATTTTTTTATTTAGAGTAGTATTATCACAATGATAATGCACATATATAGCATCGCCATTTTACTGATACTTTGTATACAAAGTATATAAGTACCATTCAGATCTTAAATGCTGCATTTAGGATAATGATATCCAATCTCATTCGACCACCTTTTTTTTTTTCCTTTTTTTTTAGATGTATTGATTTTTTTTTCTGCTGTACAGTGAGGTAGGAAAAGGGGTCAGTATCTGCTCTTCCTCAGAGTGGCTTCTGGAAGGAACAGGACATTCAGAGGACCCACCCTGATCTCAAATTCTCACATTGTACCTGAAGGAGTCCTCATTCAGTCATTACAGAAACAAACAACAAAATGCCTTGAGCCTTCTCAGGCTGAGGCAACCCTGTGAAGACCCCACTCCACAGTCTGACTTTATCAATCTTTCCCTTGTTTCCCCTCCCTGGAACTTTATACAGCTTTGGGCAATGGGTTGTAAAGGCACCAGAGAGTCCAATAGCTTCACATATCACAAAGTAGGCATGGGAATGTTGGGGCAGAATTAGTGTGTTGGTCTTAAAGTTAGGAAAATCTTTCTCCTTATATTTTCTAGTGGGAAAAGTAGAGTATGTTTGATGGGGGAGCCCCTTCTCTCCCTGATAGAGCTTGGAATTTAGATGGGACTTTCCAACCCCTCTTAGTTCAGCCTTAATGGCATGGCAGTATCACTCAATTCCACTTCTGCTTACATCATTTTCTAGAGGAGCAGCCAGTATAGAATTTGCAGCTCTGCATATAATTAGGAGCCACAGAGTGCTGTTGAGTGCTGCATGGCTCCTGCCCCAAACCTGTTTTCTCCTCTAGAAGGGACTGTGTATGTACACTAACCATCTGAGAGTAGTGCATGGTAGATCTAAAGTGGAATGTGGGAGAATAATTGAAGTTTGGGGCCAAGAAAGGAGAAAGAGTGAAATTGGATGCCATAAAGAGTGCCAGGGACAGGAAGCCACTGCCCTCCCAGTGCTACCTACCAGGCTAGCATGAGGAGACCATATGGGCTGAGCTATTCACTGATTCAGCCCTGGACCCATGCCTGGGTCACCTTGCTGTGGTTCCCAGACCACAGGCTGGAGAAAGCCCTTTAGCTCCAACACACACTAGAGAGAAAGCAAAGCCTTTAAGTAAGGAAGGTTAATTTCCTAAGAGTAAATTCATTAATTCTGATCTGTACATGTTTGCCTCTTAAATTCTTGACATTTGGTGGAGTATGCAGGACTAGGGAACTCTGGCTATGACTCATTCTGGGGACCTTTACCACGTGCACATGACATTAGCACTGCTTCCAGGGACAAAGTGGATATCCAAAAGGGTCAAGGGCCTGCTTAGGGCTGCAAAGAAAGTCTCTCCAGGTTTCTAGAATTTTCTTGTCCAGAGAGAAATAGGAGAGGAGACCGTTAGACATGATTTGCACATACAAAGGGAAGTAACCTGTCCAAACTGTGGGAGCTGACTAGGCTGGAAGGGAGGTAAAGATTGATCTCTGCTGGGCATCACTCTTCTTCCAGCAGAGGTTTCCTCTTTCAGGAGTCATCCAAACAGAAAAACAGGGTGGCTCCAAAACAGTGAGAAGGAGGTATCATTTCTCTGATACTATTCCACATGTTCATATGGGGTGGGAAATGGGCATCGCTTTAGGGGCCTTATTTTTTCCCTGGTGGAGAGTCCTGTGCCAGGAGGTGCCACTAAGGAAGAGAATACAATCATAGGTCCTGTCCCCACACATGTCAGGATGCTCCATGTGGAACCAGGGGGTCAGTTTGGGTGTGAGTTCCAAAGACCTAAGCTGAACCAAGTCCTGTCTTCCCTGCTATAAGCACTGTAGCCTCTAGGGTGGACCCAGCAACAAGAATGGAGCTTGGGACAAGAAGGACTGTAAATGGAGCTGGGGTCATTAGCCTGTCATTACTGGGTCATCTCAGGGAGGCAAACTGTAAATTATAGAAATGGAGGAGATGAACATGAACTTCAGGGCTCCTGAAAGGAAGAGTGTTACAATTGCAACACTGATAAGCCAGGCAGAAACAGCAAAGTGCAAATCCTCATGAGTTCTGGTGCTGCTCCTCTATGAAGAGCAGTAAGGCCAGCAGAGATCCCACAAAGACCCCCTGAAGACCTCCACAGAAACATGAACACAGCTCTCCATGGAGACCTACACAGAGACCTCCAGAGACCCCACAAAATCTACAGATTCCTACAGAGACCTCCATAGATACCCCCACTGACACAACCAGAGCCCTCAAAAGAAGCCCCACAAGGCCCTCCAACTAAGAGATATTCATACAGACCCAAATGAGAGAGAGATTTCCAACAGAGACCCACATCAAAAATGATCTCTCAAACACATTTCCAGGAAACCTCAGACAGAAACAGCACACTGAGAAGACAGACCTCCCCCAGAGAACTCATTCCATTCTTAGGAGCCTGTGCAGACACACAAGGACAGGTCTTTTGCAGTGCATCTGAAAGCCTTTACCAAACTGGAAGCACAGAAATGAGATCATCAGCTGAAGCTACCTCCTTGGAATGCCCATGTATTTCTTTATTCATATAATGTTATTTTTCTTTTCAAAAAGGATTACAGTTTCCATATGCAAATCTGCAAAATTGTTTCCTAAGGATTTGTAAATCCTTTCCTAATTTTTTATTAGCTTGAGTTGTGACCCACAATTTAGGGAATCACAAACTTCAAAAATGAGTAAAATACTGCCCACGTCTCATAACAGAAAACAAAATATTTTGACGGTGCTGGGAATGGAACGCAGTGGGAGTGTCTATGGAGGATTTGTAGGTCTCTGGAGGTCTCAGCATGAAGGCTTTGTGGAAGTCTCTGAAAGTCTCAGTGTTGGTCTTTGTTGGTGTATCTGTGGAGGTCTCTGATGGGGTCTCTGGAAGGTGTCTTTGTCACTGGCCTGATTGTATTTCATGGAGAAGTGCATCAGAATTTACAGTGAGATAAGACTTGCTCATGTTAGGCTAATGTCCTATCACTGAGCTATACCCAAATCCTGATGAGATAAATGTTTTCTTTGTATAATTTTAGTAATCAACCCTCAAAATGGCATAGAGGACTGCATTTTTTTTTTTTTTAGGTGGACAGGTCTTGGACTCAAAATGAATGACTCCTTTACATTGGAAAAATGATGAAAGGGGTTCTCAGTAAATGCACTTGGGAGCAAAGTGAACCAGCAGACATACAACTGACTCAACCTCATTCATCTTCCCTGCACAAAGGATTGTGCAGCTGACAAGTTTTCTGAAATATATGGTGTCTTTTTTAAATGAAATAAACCATGTTATCAAACACAAAAATTTCTCACAAACAAGACATTAAATTACAAGTCCTAATGTTTCAATAATATAATCCCCTCAAGTGGTACCAGATACTGTGATCCTAGCCTGTGAAATGCTACACCATGACCATGACCAGTGCCAAACCATAGCAGAGGGTGGGTAACCCAGGGGTTGGTAAGGTGTTCTACTTTGAGTCACCTGTGGAAACTGTGTGCACAGTCTAGAAGGACCCCCAAGTAGTGGTGAGCAGTTTCACTTTGTTTCCCATTTTCTAAGGCCAATTATGATCTAAAAATATTAAATGGAAAATTTCAAAAATGTTTTGAACAACTTTATTTCAGTATATTGCTATAATTATTCTCCATAATTATTAGTTACTTTTTCTAATGTCTTATGCCTAACTTATGTCAACCTCTATCATACATATATGTATATATACATATATATATATAAAATATATACACATAGGAATATCACTGGAAGATATTACTTTAGATCATGTAAGCAATTCTAGCTAAAGAAAGAATTGCTTACATGATCTAAAGTAATATCTAAATTGACTCAAGTCAAACATATAGTGGCTTGACTAGAAAGGCAAGAGAGTTAAAATGTTGGACAAAATTAAAAACCAGATCAGTGTTTCCAGGGTCCACATCCATTGATCATGCTCATAAACTGGCAAATATTGCCAGAGTCCTAGCTACCATGGCATGCCAGCTTAAGCCTGAAAATATAAAAAAAACACTTTCTTCCACTGCATTACTTTAAGGGTTCTGTGAGATTATTTCAGTAATAATGCAGTTTGACAGAAAGCAACACCTGCAATTGTTAGTACTTGTCACTTAAGTATGACAAGTTGAGAAGGAAGATGTAGTTCAGTTTTGATTTCAAAAGCAATCTCTTGGACACATCACTAGACACAGACAATGAGCTGAAATAAAAGCCTACCCAGTCAATCCACTGCACACTACCTCTACATTACCTAGAGGTAACCTTATGTAGTGGGGATGTTGTTGTTTCACACACTGTTATTTCTAACTGCAGGGGGGTCAGATACACTTGTCAGGGTGAAGCCAGATGTCACTAGGATTCAGTGGATGTGTGGAAATCTTGCAACTTGCTGTCAGACATGGCCGTCAAATGACTATTTCATGGGACAATGATACTCTCTTCATTGATGTAGCAACACAAAAAAGGGTGGTGAGAAAAACTGCAATTTTTACAAATTTTAGAAAATGACATTTTGTGATCTCTGAAGCAGAATTCTATTTTAGAAACCAACCTACTGTTTTCAGGGGTTATCATGTTTATATTCTTTTTATCAGGGTCACATTTTCCCCCTTAATCACCATATGGATATTTTAGCAGAGTTCACATTCTTGCTCATTAAATACTCATTACTTGCTCATTAAAATGATGAGCAAATTGCTTTAGTCAGCTTTTTCATTGCTGTTACTAAAGGACCCAACCAGCACAATTGTATGGGGAAGAAAGGCTTATATGAGAGGGCTCACAGTTTCAGAATTCTCAATCCATAGAAGGCTGGGTCCATTCCTCAGGGCTCGAGGTGAGGCAGAAAATCATGGCAGGAGAGTGTGGCAGAGGAAAGCAGCTCACATGGGATCAGAAAGTAAAGAGAGTGAGGTACCCCACTCTCCAGATACAAAATATATGCCCCATAGTCATGCCCCCAATGAACCACTTTCACCAGCCACAACCTGCCTCAAGTTACAGCTAAATTAATCCCATTTGGGATTAATTCACTGATTAGGTTAAGGCTCTAACCCATTCTTTCTCCTCCATGTGAGCTTTTGGGAGACACCTCATATGTGAGCTTCTGGGAGACACCTCATATCCAAACCATAACACAAATATTCAAATATTATGAATGTTTTTTTTTTTTCATTTTCTGTCATCACTCATTGATACTGCTCTAATTTCCTGAGGAGTTAAAGTTGTGGGGCTTATTAGAATCCTTGGCCCACCACATGCACAAGAAATTTCATGACCAATAGAGGTAAAATCCTAAGTGATGGGAACTGTAGACTCAAGCTGAGACAGTTTGAAGGAGGGTGAATGAAGCAATGAATCAAAATCTTATCAGTGATTATAGCATTGATGAATTTTTACATCATCAAAATATATAAAACTTTTGGGAGTAGGAGAGTTAAGTCCATATTAGAAAATAAATTCAAGTTTGCAAGGCACTTCACTCTCTTGGTCTGTTTTTTCCTTCACTGGGTTTGATTAGGAGATCTACAGGATTTCATTAGTTTCTCAAACTCGAGATTTATGTCTCCCAATTGAAGCTAAAAGTTTCCCTTAGGCTTCATTTTTTTTTTTTAAAACTGGTGATATATATATATATATTACACACACACACACACACACACACACACAGAGATGAAAGTTAAATAATATTGAAAATTGGAAAACACCAATCAAAGTAACCAATGCTCAAAGAATAAAACAACAGATATTAGAAAACATGAATTGAAAGAAAATGAGTTAATGGACAGGATAGAGCAGAAATCATGTAGTAGAAAATAAATTTAATACTGCCAGAAGCCAATTCTGAGAAATATTATAAAAATTAATGAACCAATGGCATTTCAAATATTTTCCTTATAACCTGGCAACCTTCTACAAAAGGATGTAGTAAATGTGGGTCAGAAAGAAAAGAACCCTGCCTCTCATGCCTCCATATACGATGTTCACAAAATTCTGTACCGCCCTCATCTCAGGCTGTTTTGTATTTCAAAGTATGCATTTGGAAATGAAGTCATGGACAGAACACATGAAGATGATGCAATCAATAATTTCTGGGCTTATAAAACATGAATTAGAATGTTTTACCCATTCAAAATAACTATCATGGAGTTAAAAATCTAATTCTTTTCCTTTGACACTAAAGGGAAGACATCACATGACTAAAGACATTTTCTTGGCTCACCAGCATATGCCTAGATAATTTTTTCCTTAATTATGTTTTCAGATAATTAAAAAATTATCTCTAGTCATTGTGTCACTTAACATCATGATGACCACTATTACCACAAACAACAACAACAAAACATGTCCGAGTAGTAATGAAGCTCATAGGTATTAGAAATTATATTTTCCAAACCTGATAAATAATGCTATTCAAATTAGTGTAGTCTTTACAATAAAAATTTACCTTTCTGAACCCACTTGAAGATGGAAAAATAAGAAAAAATGATGTCTGCTTGTATCAACAAATAGAGCATTGTTAGTTAAATGCCAGATCATTTATTTTGTAATTTTATGTTTTATTTTTTTCAATACTATAAAGAAAAATTGAGATGATAATGGTCTAAAATGTAACACACATGAACTCTTGGATCCTGTGATAGCTATAACATTCCTCACATTTGAGACTTTTGGTTGTACATGCTGCAGAACAAAAAAAAAAACACACACACTCTCAGAAGCACATAATACACACACCTCACACACACACACACACACACACATAAAAATATACATGTAAACATAAATCACAAACATACACAGAAAAATATATATGCCTATACACTACACATATGGACACATGCACACATACATACCCAATTATATCCCTAAATATTCACTAGTCATAACATTTATACACATTTGTACATGAACACCTGCTCACACACATGTATGTCCAAGCATACACACATCTACACACAAACATGCATAGATGAGCCATACATACATTACCCAACCACACACATATCCAATTGTGTTAGTCAGCTTTGCACACTATGACCAAGTGTCTTACAAGAACAATTTAGAGGAGTAAAGAATTATGTTGGCTCAGTATCTGAGGTCTCAGTCCATGGTTGGCTGGCTCTTTTCTTTTGGACTTGAGGGGAGGCAGAACATCATGGAAGAAGGGCATGATGGAGGAAAAAGCTACTCAGGTCAAGGAAGCTGGGAAGCAGAAAGTGAAGAAGGGATCTGGAACAGATATAGTTCCCAAGATCAAGCTCCTGGTGACCTACTTTCTCCAGTCATGCCCCCACCTGATTAGTTACTACCCAGTAGTCCAATCAAAAATTAATCCATCAAATAGCTTAATCCACTAACCTGGATCCCAAACTCTTAACACTGCTGCAATGCCTAGCACATGAGCTTTGGAGGATATTCCAGATCCAAGCCATAACACCAATTCCAGATCAACCCATGTCTTCAAATCATTTAAAAATTTGGAGTTCTATAAATATCAAAGCATTCCAATAACTGAGATTTCAAAACCAAGTAAAATATTTAAATTTTCATTTGAACCACTATATTTTAAGCAAAGGAAATGTCCTTGAAATACTCTGTCATAAACTGAGAACACAAAATGTGAACCATAATATTCTCATTTGGAAAGCAATTCCATTTCATCCAAGCCTGTTTTTCTATTCTCTCTCTCTGCCCCAATTTTCTTCTTTTCCTCCCCTCATATGATGTGTCAACTTGACTTGAACATAGAAAAAGTTTTATGCTAAAAGCATCCAGCAATTTACAGACTGATACCAATGACTGGGCTATTAGTAAGAATAAAATTGGATCCATAAATTCTAGCATTCCACTGTTATCTTAAACTTACCTAAGATAAAAGAATCCTTATCAATCACAAGAAAGCCTTATAACTATAAAGTAAAACCTTATAACTTAAAAATGTCTGAACTATGGGGCACAGCAAGAGCCACAAGTTTAATCATTACTTACAAGACTAATGTCTAATTATAAACCTGTTTTACTCATGTACTAAAGAATTTGCTATAGAACTCCTGGCTCAGACTCCACAGTGTAAATTTGTGTGGTCAGATTTATACTTAATAGCTAACTTATGAGCCCCTAGTGGTCACACAGAGACACAGTGAGAATAGGGAGATAGAATTAACCATTGTGGCGCCATTTTTGTCTTACATCGTTCCTTAGAAGAGGGAAAGATGCCTTGCTTTCTCTCCTATTATTTCAGACAAGGAGGCTTGCTCACTTGTCACAAGGAAGATGTGACATTTAATGTTACTCCAAGTGTAAGGAGGCATGCAGAGCCCTGTTTGGGGAGATGAACTTAAATTGCGGTGGACTACGGGCTTTGGCTTTGGACATGTTTGGGCATTGGCGCCTTCCGTACTTGGCCCGGGATCTTGCGAGACTTGGCCGGAGATCTCGAGGGACTTGAGCGAGATTGCGGAGGAGGTCTGGGCCATTTTGGAGGTTAGAGGAGCGTGGACGGCGTGTCGGGGTGTAGTTAGAGCCAGGGAGAAAAGTTGCCAGAATAAAGAGCTGTTTGTTTCCAGTTCGTCTCAAAACTTCTTCCCGCGGCTTCTTTGCTCCAAGCGGCCATCGCTTCAGGCGACAACAGGTGGTGGCCCGGACGGGGAATCGACACGGCAGGTAAGAACTGAGGAACCTCGCAGGAGTCTCTAGTCAGAGCGGTTAAAAATGGGTTCGAAAATAACTAAGACCCAAGTGTACAAGGCTCTTGATGGATTCTTTGATATAGCTGAGTCAGTTATTAGTGAGGAGAATTTGGAAAAAAGTGAAAGTGATCATGAAAGCTTGGCCTCGGCTGAGTCAGTTAGGGCCAGTAAGGATAGTATCAGTGCGGGCTCAAAAATGACAAAGATCCGAGCTGCTAAAGCTATTCAAGATTTATTAGAGATAGTTCAAGGATACATGCTCTCAATTGAATCCGGGACTCAGGATGTTACTGAGTCAGTTAGGACCAATGAGAGTAGTAGTAGTGAGGAGGAATTAAGTAAAAGTGATTCTGAAAAAATGAACAAAAGGAAATTAAGGAAGACCAAGATAAGGGATCTCGAGGGACAGAAAAAATATCTGTTATCTTCACAATAATAACATTAAAACTACTTAGTATGAATTCATGAACTGAGAAAAAATATATATATATGTATAAATTTTTCAGTAAGTTTCTCTTTAAGAGAATAGGGTCTCTATAAGGAAGTAGGGCTATCTCAGAGCCTCACCATCACTTACTCAAAGACCATCACTGATCTGCTGTGATTCATCTCTACTCAGTGGAGGAAGCAGAGTGTGAGAAGGAGCAGCAGGCTGGGCCAGCCCATTTCATCACCTGCCAAGCAGTGACCAGAAATAAAAAAGTTTGTTCTTCTAAGATTGAGTGATTTCTAGTTGTTTGTGTACCTACACGTACCTACTGTCCTCTTACATTTTGCATTCATCTTCAGAGCTCAGAGCAGAACATTGAATAGTTGCAAAAATTACACAATTAATCTAGTTTTTCATTTGAAGATTCTTAAATTCTGCCACTGTAAAAGGGCCAATAAATTGGGAAACACCTGACATGATTAGGGAAAAAAAGTATTTGTGTATGTGTGTAAAGGATATGCTTTGCTCTTGCATCCATTCTGTATTCTCAAAAGCCTTCAGTGTCATTCAGCCTTACTAAAAATTTAGAAAAAATAAAGAACTCAATAACTGCCCAACAAATTCTACAAAAAGATAAAAATAAAGGTCTAGAAAGAATGATTCAATAATAATCAAGTTTTAAACATTTTTACATATTCTCTATAAAATTTCCACATGTTGAAAAATAAAAGAGAACAATGCATTAACCTTTTTCTGCATATCTGATTGCCTCCTCAGGATGGTAACTAAACATAGATACATGTGCAACCAGGCTGTGGATACACCTCAATGGTAGAGTAGTTGGCCAGCATACCTGTGTTCAACATTTGGTCTATCCAAATTAAAAAAAAAAAAAAAAAAAAAAAAACACGTGTGCAACCCAGACGTTTGTTTTGTGGGGGTCACAGGACTTTCATCTCAACATGCCATTATAGAGGCATAAACAGGATCACATTGCTTTCAGAGAGTGTTATGGGCACTTTAGAGCTTCCTTTTGGGTTTCTTTTTCTGGATGACTCAGCATTGACAGTGTTGGGACTTAAATCACTGATGAATGTATTTTGAGCGCACTGGAATAAGTGTTCTATAGTAAGAAATATTTGATGCATAAATGATAAGCTCAAAGTAGCAACCATGCTAATTTTGGAAAACACAATATAAATGATACTACAAATTTATCCACATCATTTTGTCAGTGACAAAGTCGTGTTTCCTTCAGTTTTTTTTTTGACAATTTAATAAAAAATAAAACATTATCCTTGTAATATATGCATGCAGTTAAGGTAGGGCCATTAGGAAAGAGAAATTGCAAGAGGCTTCTCATGTTCTCATGTTGGTGTTTGCATCCTGGAAAATATGAAGGTGTTATCATCATCATCATCATATCATCATCTTCAATACTATTATTTGGTGCTGGAGATGAAACCCAGGGGCACTACCACTGAGCTATGTTCCAAATTATTTTTATTTATTTCATGTTGAGATATGTCTTGATAAATTGCTTAAGGCTGAATTGAAACTTGATCTGAATTGCTCAGGCTGAACTCAAACTTCAAATCCTCTTGTCTCAGATCCTAATTCATTGTGATTGCTAGGATTGCAGTCCTGGCCCACTCGCCCAGCCTGAACATTATTTTATTTAAAAGGGAAGTAGAGGCAGGCAGCCTGACATATACTTGTAATCCCAGTAACTCAGGAGGCTTAGTCAGGAGTATAGCAAGACTGAGGCCAATCTCAGAAACTTAGCAAGACCCTTAGCAATGTAGTGAGACTCTGTCATAAAAAATAAAAAAACGGGGGTTGTGGCTCAATGTTAAAGCACCCCAGGGATCATTTCCTGGTACCAAAAGGAAATTAAATATGTACTAATGATTGAATTAATTTAAATTAATAATAAAATAATTAAAGTAAGTAGAACATCAACCTGTATGTGTAATGAAAAAGAAGAGGCTTGGAATTTTCCACAAATGGATCCTTATCCTTAAAAGTCATCTTCCTTACTAGCTGTTTCAATGGTGGTTACACAAGGAAACACTGTTCAGAAAATTTGAAGCAGATTATCTTAAGACATGACTTGTGCCATGATTTTCAATAAGTCAAAACTGTTTCCACATAGAAAGTTCTTAACTCATACCTCATTCCAAGATGACTCTCCTCTCAATGCTGATATGACATTGGTTCATCCAATAAAAATAAATAAATAAACACAGACTGGGAAGCAGTTTTGATACATTTTCAGAGTTAGAGTAATTCTCTAAAATATGTGTATGTGGTGGCTTTCTATATAGTGACATGGCAGGAATTTTGTTCATGTTTATAACTGTATATAAAATCAGTTTAATAGGTTAGATACATGCATATTTTGTTATAACAGTCATAACAAGGTTATAAACACATACATGTATATTTTATGGTAATTGTAATAGGTATTCAAATGGCTATGGGGTGGAACTCAGGTTTCATGTTTACTCTTTATCTTGGACATTTTCACCATGAAGTTTTAGTCACTGTAATCATTCACAAGAGCAATGGTACTAATAATCTCTTTAGAAACTCCCAAATGTAATCAGTAAGAGTTGAAGACTATGTAAATAAAATAATATTTAATTTATCCTTAAAATCACATGAATCAAATTTTTTAGCCAGAGTTGAATTGTATAACCCCAATGTCATAACAATAGCATTTTTATACTTTAATAATTGAGTTTCATGGATTTTATTTGTATTGCTAAAGTGAGAAAATTCACTTATCTTTGTGAACTTAGATAAGTTATTTTAAAATTAAACTGGTTTGGCACATCATTTTGGAATAAAAATTTGGTGATATGAAGATAGCACATTTATGTAATTAAAATAATATCATTGTGATAATATGCCATTTATTTGTGCTTTTATTAAATATTTTCTTATAAAACCATGACATAAATATGCTCTAATTCAATATATGTACTAAAGTACACACATATGTATTTATGTGACTGTTAATAATAAGACATTTCATATATATCAATATATCTTTAATATATTGACAATGTTACTAAGAGCTCTGCCATTCAAAACAGTTTTAATTCCAAGAGTCATTGATTACTTTGCTATCATTACCTGCAGATTGCTATTGAAATTTACTAGGGGGATATCAGTCTCTAATCTACAAGATCTATACACATGGATTAAATTATAAACTTATAAATCAAAGTAATTGATAAATATTTATACAGAAAATATTATTGAAAATAAACTGAAAGGACAGCACTGACAAAAACCTTAGGGAAATAACCTCATTTGTTTACTGTGGAAAACTAAAACATAACATGACAAAGGGCACAGCTAAAGTTATGGATTATGAAATGAGATCACTGCAATCCATAACATATCTTGGTGATAGATTGCTAAGATTTTTATCTAAGTCACTTGATGTTTTTATGGAAGTTTGTGTATATTTTGATTGAAAAGTTCACATGGACAATTCTAAGCAAGTAGCTTGACATTTTATAATGACAACCTCAGACACTTGGTGACCTGTCAGACTACCCATAAAACGAGATGTAATTGAAACTTGTCTCTTATAAAGCTCTGATTGTAGGATCCACTGTTTTTAATATGATGAGTAGTAGTTTCTCAAGTTTGTAAATTATATCACTTGTTTCCTAAGTGGAGATTGCTGTGGCCTGAAAGAAAATTTCCTTGCATTTTTTTTTTTTTTTTTTTTTTTTTTGTGGTACCGGGGATTGAACTCAGGGGCACTCGACCACTGGGCCACATCCTCAGCCCTTTTTTGTATTTTATTTAGAGACAGGGTCTCACTGAGTTGCTAAGTGCCTCGCCATTGCTGAGGCTGGCTTGAACTCGCGATCCTCCTGCCTCAGCCTCCCAAAGTGCTGGGATTACAGGCGTGCGCCACCGCGCCCGGGCTTTTCCTTGCATTTTATTTCAGAACAAAAAACAAATTTCAGAATTTTGTTGGTTAGTCAAAAATTGTTCTTAGTAATTTGGGGTACTAGTTAAGATTGGGTGCTGAAGTCCAGCTTCAGCAAAGAGGGGGAGGGTTTCTTGATGTTGCTGGTGAAAAGAGTCAGCGAGCAGCAGAAGAAATCAGCACACAGAAACACGAGTCAGGCTGCTGAATCTTCTCTACTTTCTTTTTTGCAAGTAATATAGAATATTTTTTGGCAGCATACATTAACTTTTGTGGTTACATCACAGTCATAAAGACCCAGGGAATGATTACATTTCAGACATTTTAATCTTTAACCCAACATGTTTCAAGGTCCTGTGCAGACGGGGGTCACATACACACTGTCTGGACACCCTATAATTTTGCTACACTTATCTGTAACTAGCCTGGGTCCGATTCATTTCTCATGGATTTCCTGAAGCCATTCCTCCGCATACCTGTTCAACTGCCTGATAGAAGTTAATTTTTTCTCCCTGGATTTCAAAGCTCTTTTGTTTTTCTATAATAATTTTATTTCGGACCTAGGAACAGGGAAGGGAGGCATAGCCAAATGTTAGCTCTGAAGGACTTCTACCCTAAGGAACTTGTATGTATCTATTTTAAACTACTCCAAAAGTCAAAGGAATCCCTTTCAATCCCAAAAAGATTCTTAAAGCTTTTTCTTGGTGTATATGATTATAACTAGAAGAGGTTAAACAGCGGGCATTTACAAAAGCTGTTTCCTAACTAGAAACTTGCTATATTAGTACAACTTTAGAAAATGTTTTTATGCTTCAAACTCAAATTCCATAAGGTTATAATTTCCAGAACCAGTCTCATTCTTAATAATTAAGTAGTGACACCTGGCGGCCACATATATGAGCAGAAAACAGGACAGTAAGAATATACACAGACAGAATTAACTCTCTCAGCGCCGTATTTGTGTAACATCTATCCTTATAAGAGAGGCGTGCTCTTGCTTCTACTCTATTATCTATGTGACGAGGATGCTCTGCTCAACTCTGTTGCCAGGAAGATGTCACAATTGGGCAAAAATTTCCATACATTGCTTGGGCAAGAACCTCTTAACCAAAGTAGTTCAGACCACTGGAGCATTGAAACAGATACAAAGGCATGTAGTCAAAAACCTGCCTGTTGTGCACAGAGTCCTCAGGGTGGCTTATTTAATTTTGTTTAATATAGTGTCACTTTTGTTGTCACAATCATGAGATTGAGTGGCACACAGCAAGAGTTTATGACATTGATGTATGAAGTCAAGTAGATATTAACAAGGCTCCAATGACACTGGCCGGGCTTGCTCACACATCTGAATTCAGTGGTCTGTTGCTGGTCTAGGCTAGCCTCAGATTCAGCTCCACCTGTCATTCATCTTCTAGGAGGCTAGCTTGCCTGGTGGCCATAGTAAAGGTGGTGGCACAAAAGCATGAATGAAAACTCACAATGCCTCTTGAGGCCTGAGTGTGGAACTGGCACACTACCACTTCTGCCTCAGTCTTTTGTTCAAGACTAACAAAAAGCTTAGTGGAATAACCTCCCTCCTTTACTGTGGAAAAAGTGCACCATAACATGACAAAGACCTAAAGGTAAGGATCACAAATTGAGGTCAGTTTACCACAGATATCCAGATAGCTTCCACCATTGCTCCCTGGGATTCCTGCCAGAACCTTATTTTGTTTTGATGTAATTTATATATGATTCTAGTAATCTCAATTGTGAAGTAATAATTCCCCAATAAATCTAGGTAAATTTTCAGTGTAGTTGTATAATTCAGCTTTATGAGCATAGTTATAATGAATCCACTTCTGAGAAACAGATTCTATTTTTAAATGTTGAAAAAAAATAGTTGTCTATACCTAAAAGTCTGGAAAAAATATTTAATGGTAAAATAAAGGTGACCTCTGAGATATTAGGTGGCTCATAGAGTTGGGTAGGTGATCTTTCAAACAAGTAAACCCACTCTACACAAGTTTTTGAATGGCTCAGGAATAAATTTATCATGATATTTAAATTTTTGTGGTTTGTTAAAATTGTAAGATTATGGGCTGGGATTGTGGCTCAGTGCTTGCCTAACATGCATGAAACATTAGGTTTGATTCCAGCACCACATAAAAATAAACAAATAAAATAAAGTTATTGTGTCCATCTACAACTAAAAAAAAAAGTTTAAAAAAATGTAAGATTATTTTGAATACAGAAAATTTTCTGTGGAAACTTCAGCATCAGACTGTATTAGTCTTAGCTTCAAAATGACAATCACAGATGAAAAGTAAAGAGAATCAGCAATATAGTCTCTCATTTTAGCAAGTCTTTTTTTACCCCTGATCTCTGGTCTGATTTATCGCTTTTTTTTACCTATTAGATTGCAGCAGTGTGCCTTTTCTCTGACTCATGCTTAGTTTTAAAATGCCTCATTAGATAGATGTTTCTAAGTGTACAGTAGCATTTTTCTAAATAAATAACATTTGTTTATTAGAAATTCCGTATGCCAATATGAGTTTATTACCACAGGCCTTCTTTTTCTATTTTTCTCTAAGAAAAAGAAACATATCCATAATATATGACACTTTATGTTAAATTTGGTCAACTCAGGATTAATTTTTCTGATGATAAGGTATTTTAACTACAGAGGAAATAATCAAGAATGGGTTTTTGAGAGAATATGAATTTTTTTCTCAAATAATATAAAATATAAACATTAAAAAATAGTTTCCCAACTTAAACCTCTTTAAATTCCATCTCCTTAAAAAGAATTCTTTTTCTTTTCCCTCCCCCTTCTTCCCCTCCTCCTCCTCTTCTTCTTCTTCATTGTCCTCTTCTTCTTCTTCATTTTGTTGCAGTACTGGGGATTGAACCCTTGGCTTCGTACATTCTAGGGAAGTACTTGTCCACTGAGCAGCCATGTATCATCACACCCCACTAAAAAAAGTTCTATAGTTAAAAAAAAATTTTTTTTTTAGTTGTAGGTGGACACATACCTTAATTGATTTATGTGGTGCTGAGGATTAAACTCAGGGCCTCATACATGCGAAACGAGTGCTCTACCACTGATCCATAGCCCCAGCCCCTAAAAAAAATTCTTAATAGCATCATCGATTCACTTATTAAACCAGTGTTTTGTGATTCCTACTCTATGCCATGTACTCCATATTCAATAATTATAGGCACAAACATCTTTTTTCTTTCTTAGTAGATGATATATAGGCAATTAGACATGATTTCTGAAATGACTAACCTGATTTTGTGAGTTTGCTGCTTGCAATTGTTGAATCACCTGTTTTTCTATCTCAAAACTTTCTGCTTCTTTTGTTCAAAGATAACTCCATTTTTAGTTGTGTTTCTCCTTCATCTCATGGTGCAATGCTTGAAACATAGTCCTTAATAAATGAATGCACCTTACCCTGCATTTTTAAGTAGATGTTCACATGTCAGTATTCTTTATAAAGAAGTTGACAGCAGACTCTTAGTCTTTTAAAAATTTTGTACAAAAGTTCCAGTTTTCAGCAATGTACCTCACACAATCATCATTTAATAACTGCTTGTCAAATAACTGAATAACAAAATGTAGGCATTTCAGAGAAGCAAGGGAAATAAAAACATACTAGATTAGCTGGGTAGAATTTCTGATTTGAAATCTAGATTGTTTCAAAAATAATAAGAGAAAAGCAAAAGGAAATACATTTCTTTCAGTTGAAATCCACAACATATTGTATTTGAGATCACAGATTCTAGAATAAAAGTGCATAGATTATGAATAGTATTTTCTTAGTTTATTTATTCACATTATTTAAAAAATGACTGAGTTTGGACTTGTTCATTATTTTAAATATTAAGTACACTAACAGAAAAAAAATGAAAAAGAGAATCAAAATTGTCCTCAGGAAGATTCTATTAGTTTAGAAAACAATAAGATAGTGCAGGGGGCCAGCCTCAGCAGTGATGGAAAGGGTTAGTCCTGTCGGGCTGGTGAAGAAAGTCAGAGGCACAGCGGAAGGAAATTTACAAGAGTCAGTCTGCAGAAATCCTCTATTTTACTTTTCTTTCTTGCAAGTATATAAACACACTTCAAGGCAGCACATATTCTATTTTTGTGGTTACATACAGTCACAAGACCCAGGGAAGCAGTAACATTTTGCCAATTACATTTTATCTTTTACTCAACATCTCAAGGTTTTGTACAAACATACTGTTTTGAACTCTCTGCAATCTCGTTACATTTATCTGTAGTAGTCTGGGTTTAAAATTTATCTTCTTAAGAATTCCTTGCAGCCATTCCTCCGCACACCTGCACAATTGTCTGGATTTTAAAGTGCTTTCTATCATGGTCTTATTTATAGCCTAGGGGCAGGAAAAAAGGAGGCATAGCCAGATGCCAGTCCTGAAGGACTTTACCTTAATTAACTTTTATATAACTATTCTAAACTATCCTGAAAACAAAATAAATCCTTTTCAATTACAAAGAGGCTCTAACAGCCTTTTCTTGGTGCATAATGATTATAACAGAAGAGGTTAAAACAGCAGGCATTTACTAAGCTGTTTCTCTAAGTAGGAACCAACTACGTTAGTACAATTATACATATATAAAAATGTCTTCATTCCTTTCAGCTCATATTTCAATAAGGCAATAAGTTCTTAAACCAGTTTCATTCTAAGTAATTGAAATAGCGACACTGGTGGCCACATGTATGAATAAAGATCAGAACAGCAAGCAAATAGGAGAACCTATGCAGTCAAAGTTAACTCTTTCAGCACCATGAAAAGAGAGAGTTTTATCAGCAGAAAGGTTATAGTGGAGCATAGGGAACATGAGCAGATCACATTGGAGGAACAGCCACTAGCCTATCCCAGTGGAGGTTTGATTCCTCATCATAAGTCAGGGTAACACCCCTGGGCCAGGCCAAGTCCACATATCAGGAAGTGAGGGACAGCCAGAGAGTTATGTTTTTGGCTGACGTGTTCTTAATGTCCCCAACATTTTTTCCCCTTTATGTTATATTGATGGAAGCCCACCCTACTTGAGGGTGTGCCTGTCTTAGGCTATCCCCCTCTGGGGATCTTACCTGTCATTGACTACCACCCTAGCACTTCCGGTGGACTTACCCAAGGCCAGCAAGCCATGGCCTAGGGGAAGACTTGGGACAGAACTTTGAGAAGGCTTCCCATGGATGATTAAGACCTTCACATCCTGTCAAGGACTGTGGCCTAGTTCATAGGGCTCCCAATCAGCATTGCTGAAGGCAGCATATTGTTGGTGGACCACCATAACCTGTATCGATTTGGCATTGACCTTAAAGAAGATGCCACAAGATAGTATTAGTTTAGTAATACATGTGAGAAGTAATATATGTGAGAATATTTGCTAGAAATTAAAAATACCCTTGAAAGGTAGGTATGATAGTTAAATTTCATTAATTCAATAGCTGGGTTAAAAAATAAATACTTTTACCGAAAGTTGCATGCCACATCTGGAATTTGAAGCCTTGCTAACAAGGCTTCCTTTACATCACTTTCAGGTTGGTGGTTCTGTCCTGTTATGTTACATGCCCTTTCATGTTCTGTATTGCTTATTTAAACTTTGAGGAGTTCTGAGTGGAAGAAATTATTTTAGATTTGATAATCTCAGAGTTTCCTAAATCTATGTGACTTTTCCTCCATTGATAACAGTACAATTATTTTCAACACTTATTCAAGGTGTCATCCATAAAATACTTATCACACTGGAGTCCTGGCAGGTGTCAAGTGTTCAGGTTCTTCTCCTTCATTCCCTGGAATATACCTCACTGACATGTTTTATGCAAAGCAATGTAAACAATTCTTAAAAATCAACTTTGGGCTTTTTTCCTAAATGGTATTTTGTTTGTCACCACATACTAGGTATTCCCTGGAATGATATACACAATGACATGTGATACCTAGAAACCAGTTACAGATATATCTCCCTTTTGGTATTTGTGTATGTGTGCATATACATGTGTGCATGTGCGTGTGCGTGTGTGTGTGTGTGTGTGTGTTTTGCTTGGCCTTATCCCTTTTATCTATAAGAACTCTTTCCATTTTAAATGAGAACATGAGGATGTTAAATGAAAGGCTATACACAATGACATGTGATATCGAGAAACCAGTTACAGATATATCTCCCTTTTGGTATTTGTGTGTGTGTGCATATACATGTGTGCATGTGTGTGCGTGCATGTGTGTGTGTGTGTGTGTGTGTGTGTGTGTGTGTGTGTGTTTTGCCTGGCCTTATCCCTTTTATCTATAAGAACCCTTTACATTTTAAATGAGAAGATGTGGATTTTAAATGAAAGATATGCACAATGACATGTGATATCTAGAAACCAGTTACAGATATATCTCCCTTTTGTTATTTGTGTGTGTGCACATACATGTGTGCATGTATATGTGTGTGCATGTGTGTGTGTTTTGCAAGCATGATCCACATTGTAAAAAGGTTTTGAGGTGGAGCTTTTAGGTAATGATTAGGAGTGTAACCTCATCTGTTGATTAATCCATTTGATGGATTAATAATGTGAATGGACTACTGAGTAGTACCTGTGGGCAGGAGGAGCATAGAGGAACTGAGTTGCTGAAGGCATGTCTTTGGCCCCTCATATGATGTCCCTCTCTCTCCCTCTTGCTCTCTGTCACTCTCTCTCTCTCTTTTGTTTCCCAGCTGTCATATCCTGAATAACTTTCTTCCTTTCTTTCTGCCATGGTGTTCTGCCTTACCCTGGGCCAGAGTAATAGAGTTCACTGACCATGAACCATACCAGGTATTTGGGTCACAGTGACTCAAAACTGACTAACACACATATGACAAAAAGTTATGCATATATACTAATCTTTTCAGTAATATGCTTTTTATGTCTAGAAGTCAGCTCATAATATTATCCCATTATTAAGATAAATTCTTGGGATAAGAGGGTAGCAACCACTATCAATAAAGTTATTGTGCACTAAGAAAGCTATGGACAATTAATGCCTAAGCAAGAAGTATAGGCAATGCACATCATTACCTACAAAAGTCCACTACTTTTGATAGGAAGCTAATGAGTTTGAGTTGAGGGTGTACCACAGTTATGCTTCTAGGTAGAAACAAGAACTACAACTCATTCTAAAAGTTAGTTGATATTATGGATGACAGATAAGTTGGAATCAAAGTTCCCTACTTCAGTGCTTATTTCAATGGTCAAGTGGAGTAAAAATATTACTCAAGAACTTGCTAACAATCTTCTTTGATTTTATTGTGTCCAATACAAAAGTTATAGCTCTAAAGCTTGGCAAATTGTGTGCATTGACTCCTATTTAGTTTTTTGAAAAGATAGTCATTGAGGTTACTTAATGCCAAGATAAATTTGGTTAGCCCTATACTTTGCAAGATCATTTTAGAATGTTATAATATCATTTTGTACAATTGGTTCTCTGTTTCTTTGGTTTGCAATGAAAGACTGGTAGTGCATTATATTTGTTAATTTGACAAAATTCCCATTTGAGTTACTATACCAGTCTTTCTCGTATCTTTGCATAAATGGGAATATGATGAAAATTTCCATCCTTATACAATCTAGAAAACAAACCATTATGCAATTAGAGGTGATAAGGATCAATAATATGATGACAAAGAAAGTATATATTGGCATTCTAATACTTAACAAAGCATGTTTCTCTTGTGGTAGAAATGTCTGTGAAGCTACAATAAAATGTCCACAAGAGATATCTGGGATAACTTCAAGTTAAAATTACATACTTGCTTTGTTGTACCAGAAATGTTGTACCCAGCATAATGCCAATTAAAACTCCAAGCCACGTCACACTTGAGCCAATAAAAAGCCTTTATTAAGCTGATCAGCAGCCACCATCCTCACACATCACACAGTGTGACAAGATGGTGCGCCAGCAGTGATTTTCAAGAGTTTATAAAGAGAAAAATCACAGAGGGCAGAATATTCAATTGTAGGGTTTCAGCCAATGCAAGCAAGCCACAGTACAGAAGCCGAATCTAGGCAGTTAGCAAGACAAAGCAATGGGTACAATAATATTTCCCAAGGGACTTTCCAGGTTGGTATAGCAACAATCAAGTAGGAGGGAATGGGGTCAAGATGACCCTAGTTGAGTACATGTTAGAGAATGGTTACTAATGTCTAGACAATCAAGCTTTGACAAGGTATGTTGCCCAGGAAAAATGGAAACCAAAGAGAACAATTTTACATTGTATAGGAATTGCTATTTTTATGCTGTCAAGTGTATGATGATAGGTAATGATTAATGGGTACAGAGGCAGGACTTTCCGTATTCTATTATTTCTGAGAAACAGAACTATTTCTCAGGACTCCTAAGATGGCTGCTGAAGACCAAGATGGAGTCCCTTTAGTTCTCTTATCACAGATTGTAGTGTGAATCTGAGATCTACTCTACAAGGAGCTACATTTTAATATAAATAGTTCCCTAAATATTCCTAAATCTACATATCAAGTAATAATGGGTCAGTAAAAGAGAATCTTTCAATACATAATAATTTTTTTTGGAACCTGACTAAACTTAATGACATCAATTCAAGTATCTAAAGACAGTAAATTTCATCTCTCAGTTTTGGTCTTTTAGTTCTTTGCATGTACATCACAGGGTTCTTCTGATGACAACTGACTGGGCAATGGCTTTATATACGTTAAAGTTTGTTATGACATATTCTCTTTTAATGTTCTGACAGTGTAATAGCTAGGTGGCATTTATATGTGGATACATAATGCTGAACAATAACTATGGCTGAAAGTATGCATTTGAGATGTGGTATTAAGAGGAAAAATATGCCTCAAGGCAATTTGTAATAATGCCACAAAGGGAGAAATCAGAGAGAAGGAATTAACCTGACATCTTTTCATTTCATGTGGAAAACTAAATATATTCATGTTACTTCAGTGATAAGGTTGATCCAATTTGAGATTAAACTACACAGTGTATTTAATGTGGATTTTCTTTTTAGTAACTGGAGTGCTTATGAAAACATGGAGAAATAATATGTAAAAGGATGAGAAAGGCCCCTAGAGACAGCGTTGATTTAGAACAGAAAACATCTCCATTCAGGACACAGATGAGTTTTGCTTTTTTTTTTTTTAAATCTGAAAATATAATTTATTTTATTAGTGCAAAAGCATTTGGAAAGTGGAAGAAAACAGAGTGCTACTTAAAGCAGTAGAATTCTAACAGTAAACACAGGTTCCCAGCTAGCCTCTCAGTCCAGTTACTAAGCTGTTTATGAAGTCTGTGACATGAAGACATTTTTAAATTCAAACCATGAGTCAGAAATCATTTTGAAGACAGTAAATTAAGACAATAAAGTACCTAGTAAATTCTAATTTCAATGTGTTTTGTTTTTTTGCAGATAGTAGCAAAGCCATTTACAAATTGCAGAAGTTTATTCCTTTCTTCTTCATCCAGTACCAGGCTTCTCTGAGGAATCTGAATTTTATCAGGCTCCCTTAGAAGATTTTCGGTACACAGATAGCCTCTACTTTGAAGAAGACTAGCATAATGGGAGAAAGAAAAAGGTTGAAGAGGTGAATTTAGGAGAGTTTTGCTTTTTGTTGTAGTTGGCATCAGGAAGCCTAAGAGTGAAGTCATTGGTAGTGATATTTTACAAATTGCTTTTTCCCCTAGAAAGGAGTGAAAAGCTTCTTCTTCCCCTCCTGCATCTTTCTTTCTTCCTGCATTTATTAGTTTATATGAAAACATTGGCAAATCAGCATGGAGCTCTGGTGGCTATAAGTAAAAGTGAGAAAACAGTATTTCAGCAGAAATACTTGTGCAACAAGAAGGAAAATATTTACTAATTCCTGGTATACTTGGATTTCAAATTCTATTTTGTGTGACTTTCAGTGCTTCATTTTCCTCCCCGTAAAAGCAGAATATGTGCAATGATTTTTCATGAATTGTGTACTGTAATATAAGTACCAAAAAAACAACTATTTTCCCCATAAATATATTCAATTGATTTATTAAGCTTTTTATACCCTATTAAACATTTTAGATACTTTATATGTAAATATTAGATACTAATTTTCAAATAATATACCCCTTTCCTATATGGGGTTGTGGCTCAGCAGTAGAGCGCTCGCCTAGCACGTGCACAGCCCGGGTTCGATCTTCAGCACCACGTAAACATAAATGCATTGCATTGTGTACAACTAAAGCAAATGAATAAATATTTTTAAAAAATAGAAAAAGAAAACTTCAGGAGATTCCATGGTTAATTTATTCAAGTCTTTCTCTATCTTGCCAATGGAATTTGTTTTATCTCTAATTTTTTCCCCTTAACCTTAAGTATTTACAAGTATAGAATTTTAAAATTCCATGTTATTTTTAAAATTGCTATGCTCACTCTGTGGCATTTTATTTTCCATTTCTTAGAAAGTGTGTTAAGATAAAGAATTTTGTGCAAAGAATATCTACAGTAAGCTACTTTTCATTTAATGAAAAGGATATTATAAACACTGAACATATAATATAAAAGAAATATACTAATAGAAAAAATAATCATCTGCCAGTTTTGTATGCTATTTAGTGATTTTTTTTCAGTTTGGAATAGCAATTCTGATTGCTTTATTGGCATTCCAGACTGAGAAAAACAGTAAATGCATAGTGGATAATGAAAGCCAGTTTCTCACTGTCAGAAAACTGTCAGAGAAAGGAGCTACCAACAAGAAATGAGGAAAGGCTTGAGTGAGCCCTGTGGTATCAGATGGGAGTCATTGGTGACAGTATGAATTCATCGTGTCTGACCAGTGTACCAATAGAGGTAAGATAGTTATGGGTGAGCATGTGCATGTTCCATACTATGGTTCCCTCATTTCTTTACCCTGCACACCAAGAAGGCAAGATGCAATGATACTCAACGTGCATCTTTGCTTGGTTTATATACCTATTGCCCAATAAGAGGAAGTCAGTCTCCTTGGGGCAAAAGCTGACTGCCTGTTACTGTGCTTACCCAGTTGTTTTTAATATGTCTAAGGAGAATAAAGGGCCACATATTAACACAAATTTCTGAAAAATGGAAGTGTGAAGATATGAAGGCATGATAAATGACAGTAATTAAGTCTGCATTTGAATAAAGTATAAGGACATGAATGACACCGATTGGAAAGCCAAGAAAGAATATACAAGTAAATAAACTCCCAATCTATATGTACATTTGTATATGCCTTAAGTATGTATATACACATGCATGTATATACATGTATATGTGTATATGTGCATATACATATGTAGAATGTATGTATACATGCATTTTTGGTATATATATCTAATATGGTAGACTGTTGGGGAAAGAATTTAATTATCTAATCTCTTGTAAATAATATTTATGTGTGAGCATTTACTATATTACTGAGTTCAAAATTAACTGGACTTATTTTTCCAAAATATTTCTTGAATATGCATACACACCTAAGGGCACTATAACTGAAACATTCAATGGTAAAACTAATTTTTACTGAAGATCAAGAATGGGCTATGTATCATCAAATACTTTTCGGGGGGGGGGGGGGGGGGGGGGTTTCAGAGTGACATCCTATCAGAAGATTAGAACAGATGGTTTGAGAGCAGATTTACAGAACTACATAAGAAAGCAACATATTTATCATGCTCAGAATATAGAAAGCAAAAAATTCTGGTGATGTACTTTATTGCAAAAACTGGACTTGTAGGATGCAAAGTAAAAACACAATTGCAAGTTTTAAAATACCATCTTTCATCTCTCCTTTCCTGTGAATATATAAAATTCCAAAGCATCTTCATTTACTTTTGCATCTCATTTTCCTAGACTTAAAAAAACATGGGGAGCCGGGCGCGGTGGCGCACGCCTGTAATCCCAGCAATTTGGGAGGCTGAGGCAGGAGGATCGCAAGTTCAAAGCCAGCCTCAGCAATGGCGAGGCACTTAGCAACTCAGTGAGACCCTGTTTCTAATAAAATTAAAAAAAAAAAAAAATGGGCTGGGGATGTGGCCCAGTGGTCGAGTGCCCCTGAGTTCAATCCCCAGTACCACAAAAAAAAAAAAAAAAAAAAAAAACATGGGGGTGATCTAAGAACCTTTACTCTCTGATACAAACTAGAACTTCAGCTTCACTTCCATACATGAAAAAGTCTGTGGTGGCACTGTGGAGCAACTGACACAGTCCAGTGTGGGACTGTTGGTTGACTTTGGCATTTATCTTCCTCTTGGCATTTATCTTCCTCTTCCTACCTGATTCCCTTCCCCTTGATCCTTCTTCTGTGTGCTTCCTGTGGATCCTATAGGCTTTTAACAGAGGCTAGAAAGGTGTGTAATAAAGGTGGCAAGGCCTATGATGTTGGTGATGTCAATTCAGTTATTCCACTTCTGAGGGTTCTGCAAGGGCCTCAACCCTCTTTTCCTTGCAGTGTCAATTTCAGGTGATGCCTCTGCTCACTGGCTACTCTTAACTCCCTTGGTGAGACCCTCACTTCAGGAGATCCACTCCATCTTGAGTCTCTCTATTAGTGTAACTTGATTTCTTATCTGGCCTCTGACCACAGCTCATTTCAGAAGAACTCAACGTCTGACCCTCTGTGAGGTTCACATGTAGAAAGCAGGACAAACACCTTTCTTCTACCACCTCAGGTAAGCTTGCTCCTTTGCTTCTCTCTCTTCTCTCTTCTCCTTTGCTTCATTCTGTTGTCAGGGGACACTGACACAATTGTATCCCTTTGCATTTTTCACAGGAAAGGAAAATGTGATTTTTTTTTTTACCAGTCCCTACAAACTCCAGGTAACACCAGATCTCTCAATATATCTCTGTTCTTTTCCTCTAGAAGCAACTGAGGCAGGCAAATAATGAAGCTCAAATAAAACTTAACAAGGGCTGGGATTGTGGTTCAGTGGTAGAGCACTTGCCTAGCACGTGCGCGGCCCGGGTTCCATCCTCAGCACCATGTACAAATAAAAACACATTGTGCACAACTAAAGCAAATAAAAAAAAAAAAACTTAACAATAATTGAGAAATCAATCACACTTTCCTGCAAGTATTCTCATGCCCTACATACAGTTTCTTGGAGCCAAACCAGATTAAATAGAAGACCTACTTTTATATCACTTAGACATAGGTGTTTAACAATGTTAGCAATAGGAACTTGGAAGTTTTGAACAAAATAGTGATGTAATCAGAAGGTTGCTTTGAAAAACAATATTAAGTGTCTTCAGTGTTTCCACTTAAACATTTCTTAATCAATAAATTCAATCTGAGAAGCCAGGTGCAGTGGCGCATGCCTGTAATCCCAGCACTTGGGAGACTGAGGCAAGAGGATCATGAGTTCAAAGCCAGCCTCAGCAATGGTGAAGCACTTAGCAACTCAGTGAGACCCTGTCTCTAATAAAATACAAGAAAGGGCTGGGGATGTGGCCTAGTGGTCGAGTGTCCCTGAGCTCAATCCCCAGTACCAAAAAAATAAATAAATAAATAAATAAATAAATAAGTAAATTCAATCTGTTTTTGGCTGAACAGTAATAGTTGTTATCTTCTGTTGGTTCTTAGGTTGCTTTGAACTTGAAGGTATAAAAATAGCAAAAGCAGTGTAACATAGAATTCTGTAATTCATCATCTTTCTGTAAAGCACTAAAGGATTTTATATTTAGATATCCATGTTTAAATTCTGGTTTGAGACAAACAAGTTTCTTGAAATGATGTGACTTCCTACAGATTTTTCTTTTGTATATCCATTGTGTTTTGCTCCTGTGCATCATCAGAGGCTAGACTCCCAACATTTTAATTATATTTGGTAAAAAATATTTGAATTCATATGAACATTATTGATTTGACTGGTTTTCAAGAAATTATTAGTTTTTTCTGTAATCTTACATAAAAGCCATTTGGTTCTATTCTCTAGAAGGTTTGAGAAATAATCAATAAAAGTAAGAATTATTATAGCATGAGTTTAAATGTTTTTATTATAATTGAAATAGTACACCCCTATCTTGGTCTAGACAAACCTATGTAATTTTTTGCTAAGTTTTGAAAAGTGGCTTGCTTTATGTAATCAGAAAGAAAATAAATAAAATAGACCCTTTACCTAACAATATTATTTTTGAAGGCACCCTGAGTTAGTCTATAATACATTGTTGACAGAATAAATTAATGAAATTTGATGTGCTCTCGATAGGAAGGCTCACATCCCACAAGTCCAGTTTTTGCAATAAAGTTGATCACCAGAAATTCTGGTTTGAAATGACTGATTGCTCAACTTTCATTTGAATTTAAATTGAGACAAAATAGCTAAAGTACTCTTGTGAAATAAAATTGCCTTGTTCAAATCTTTTCCATTAAAGAGAATGATATTTGGAAATAAAACAAATGAGTTTCCTGCTCACATAGCTGAGTACTCTTCTTCAAAACCTTCTCATTATTATAACAAGATGATACTCTATTTAAACATAGCAATAAAATTCCACTTTTCATTCTGTTCTTCACTTGATAAGGGATATTTCACTGTTATATATACTTCCTCAGACTTCAAAAATTGGTAGTAGAACTAAATCCCCCTGGGAAAAGTCACTTTGAAAGTGATATTTACTTCTGTTTGTTCTCAGTTGCAAACCCTGTGTCAAGCTGGATTCAAACTGGACATTGCAATTTTCACTGAGTTTTCTTTAATTCCCAAATTTCCCAATTACCTTTATTATCACAATTCTTTGGAGGAACTTCTACTTTCAGGATTTACATGCACAAATGTAAATATTTTATGACCTAGTTAAAGGATTGATATGTACAGGATAAGAATGACTCCTAAAATCATCACAAATCTTCACAAATATTTTCTTGAAAAAAATCACAACTTTTCCTTTGATAAGAAAAATTGCCTTGGCAAAATTTCATTTTTCAAGTTCATGCAATTTGCTCATCAATTTATAGACACTATGCCCCTATGTTTATTTTTAAAAACCTAAAGGCAATTAAGTTTTGAATTATATTAACTACAAAATACTCATCAAAATGAGTTAATGTGTTCAGATAGACTCATTTCAATACAATAGAGTGGAGTTGGGCAATGAAGGAGAAAAAGGTTTGGCAAGAGAGTCTGGTTGGGTGGAGCTATAGATATGTGGAAGTTCCCTAATGTGGAAAAGGGACAACATGTCCAGAGGGCAATGATGACATCATGTTTCAGGGAAAATCATTTACACTACAGAAGTGTGGCCAGTGTAAATAGGTCAAATGGGAAAAAACTTCAGAAGCCTCTGAAGTCATGATGAATATAGTAGGGATATCAGTATCAATATCAAGGAAGACATGTGAGTCTCTATAATGGGTGAACAATTGTAGGAAATGGAATGTGAACTACCTCATTTAAATTTCATGACCACTTAGCATGGAGATAGCTCCAACCTTAATATTGGCTTGATTTACGATTTTTCAACCTTGCCATGGTGAAGAAGGAAAGCAAAATCAATAGGAAACAAATGGAATTTTGATCATTTTCTAGCTATTGGTATACACTGTGACATTCTCTAATGATGCAGCTGGATACAGCTCCCAGCACAGCCAGACCACCAGCAATGTGAACAAGTGATACTCTTCAGTGTACTGCCTTGCTGAGCTCTGATGTTCAGTAGCGTAGGTGTATTAAACACATTATAAAACTTACAATATTCCTAATTTACCATGGATTTATCAAGATATAGCCCCATGGTAAATCAAGGGGCATCCACATTTTTATTATTTCAGAGTTTTAGATATAATAAATATTTTCTGAAGATACAATGTTAGTAAATTAATTGTGGTGAACTGAAACACTTCCCTAATTGTGAGACATAGTAGCAAGGTAAGAAAACATGTTCTGGTATCCTCTTCAATGAATAAGATTCTACCCAACAAAAAAGACTCTTTCTTACATTTGACAAGGTCAACAAATATGATGTTTTAAAATTGTTCATCTACTATATGTATATAAATTATGTAGAAATTATATTTAATGTATTTAATATAACTAATTAAATTACATGTATATAATTTAGTATATTTAAGACAACTAACTAAATTATATGTATATAATTATTATAAGAATCGTGTTAAGAGTAGTACCTCCATTTAAAAAAAGTAGTCTTTTTATGCTGAGTAATTTATGTGCATTGCTTAATTTATTGTCCAAACAATAACATTCTATTCTTGTTAAAATTATGTATAGGACAATTTTGAATTCTGTCAGGGTCACATTGCTAATAAACGAGTGAATTGAGGCTTAAAATCACATGCATTGCTTAATATAACATGGCTATTAAGTGAATGAGGGCACTATAGTACAGAGATGAAATGGCACCCTAAAGTGTAAACAGTGAAGGGAAAGTAGATCCAGACCCAAATCATATATTAACTAAGGCTTGAGCTGGTAGAATTACTGGGGAGAATAACAAAAATAATAATAAAGATCAAGGAAATAGCTCTGTGCTCATGGAACTGGGAGGTTAGTTTGTGAGACAGCTTTGATTATAATAGTCTACGTTTAACTGTTAATTACTTTTCAAAAGTAGAAAGGAGAGACCCACAGATTAGTGAAATATTGCAGTGGGGGCACACACTTAATTGCAGAGGTGAGGGAAGGAAGACTTGGTTGATAAAATGTGATTAATTTTGAAGGAAAGAGTGAAACAAGCCAGGGGTGGGGAAACATTTGACGTTTCAAGTTCTTTATTTTAGAAAAATTTGAGAATTTAAAGAATACATAACTTTGCTTTATTCCATCATGACACCTGTTGTTTTTCAAGTTAAAAGAGAAAAAGAACTCAGGTTGTGCAAGCAGTGGGGTAATGGTGGGAGATGAAGATGAGGACCATTTCTTCTTTCAGCATGATCTAACTTGATGTGGTTTCAGTTGAGCTCTACTGAAGAGACAGAGCTTTGTCAGACTATGAATATGTGTCATTTTACTAAAACATGTATTTTAAGATTTTTTGCCAGAAACTGTATACCTACTGTGTTAGTTGACAAAACACCTGCATTAAACAAATTGTAAAGATAAAATATTTATCTTCATTCATATTTTTTAGAGGTTTCAGTCCAAGGTCACTTGACCCTGTTGCTTTGGGCCTGTGGCAGTATTGTACACCATGTACCTCATGGCAGAAGTGCATGGTGGAGGAGGCCTGTTCACCTCATGGTATTAAGGAAGATAAAAAGAGGAAGCAGAAATGAGGAAAGAAAGAAGAAAAGAAGAGAAGAGAAGAGAGAGAGAGAGAGAGTAGGAGAGAGGGAAGAAGGGAGGGAGAGAGAAATAGGGGAAGGAAAGGAGGGTGGGGGTGGCCAGGGGCCTCATATTTCTATTCAGACCCACACCCCTACTTCCCTAACATCCTTCCACTAGGTCATGCTTCCTGAAGGTTCTATCACCTTTCAATATTGCCACAGGCTATGAACAATGCCTTCAAATCGTGTTCCCTTGGGGGATGTTCAAAATCCAAACTACAGCATTCTGCCTAGCCCCAGATGATTCATGTCCATTTCACAATGAAAAAACATTCAGTCTCTTTCTAAGCATCCCCCCAAATCTTAATATTTCCAGCATTGTTCAAAAGTCCAAGAACAAACTCTCCTTTGAGCCACTGTGTGAATTGAAAGAACAAGTTATATACTTTCAAGATACAGTAGTACAGGGTGACCATTCCATAAAGGAGGAATAGAAAAAAGTCATAGAAATGAAGGATCAATTAAAAGCAAGACTGATGTCCAGAAGGGCAAATATTGCATGGGTGTCCAACTTGTAGGTAAAATGTTGTCATGATTTGAGTTTCAAAGGGCTTGTGTGGTTCCACTCCTATGGTCTTGCTGGCCACAGCCCATTTAAACCACTCCCTTGGACTGGCTCTGCTCACTGCCTAGAGATTCTCTCAGCAGGTATTTCACAATCCTTGATATCTCTTCCTTCTGGGAACTCCACTGCAACTTCATTGCTTCACTCTCACAACTCCACTACATTTACCCTATCCGAGGCTCTTTGCAGGATCCCTGACACTGCTTGCTATACACTGACTTGTCTCCTTGGCTTTCCTTGGAAATCCTGGTAGAAGCCTCCAAGGCCTTTCCTTCTTGTATTCTGCATGCTTACAAAACCATCATCATGTGGATGACACCAAGGTCTGCTGCTGGTATGAGCTGTACCAAAGCCCACAAAAACCATGGCTATAGCCATGCTTACTGGTTTACAGCCTTGAGCTTGTAATGGGAGTGATGTTGCCTATTCCTGAAATTTCTAGAAACCACCTTTCCTACTCTCACAGTGCAAAGTACTTGCCTTTATTATTTTTGGTGCTAAGCTCTTTAGCAACTGCACCTTCTCTGGTAACACATTTAAATGTACCATTTATCTCACAAAATTCCAAGCTTTCCAAAGATTTTCTGCTGTGCTCCTCTTTGCTCCTGATTCTCATGGTAAATTTAACTAGAAGAAAACAGTAATACCCATGATGCTGCCTGAGTGCTGTGTTGCCTTGAAGTTTCCTCTGCCAGATAAAATAATCTAAGTCATACAAGGTCAGCCTCACACAATCTCAGAGCCTGGACAAAATATATGCAAGTTCTTTGTCATAGTGTAACATGGGTGCCTTCTAATCCAAATTCCAATTCAGTCCTTTCTTCATCTGAACCCTTGTGACTATAATCTTATCTGTCTGCATTCCTGTGATCATTCTGGCCTTTTGAGCCCTCACTAAATTACCTGTTAAGCTCTGTTTTAGCATTTCAGAATTTCTATAGCTGACATCTCCAATTAGTCTAAATTCCTCATGCAAACCAATCCCCAAAATCTCTGAACCATATCATCAGGTATAATAACAGCAGCATTAACTACATTTCTGGATACTAATTTCTGTGGAAATTGGCCTTCCATCACTGTGGAAAAATACTAGAGATAAACCAATTTTAAGAAACCATTTGACTCATGGTTTCAGTCTACAATCGTTTGCCTGTATTGCTTTTGAGCCTCTAACTACGAAGCATATCATGACAAGATTTCAAGGTGGAGGAGCCATGTTCAGCTTATAGTTGCCAGAGAAGAAAGAAATAAAAAAAAGAAAGGAAGGAAGAAAGAAAGAAACAAAGGACGGAAACAAGCAAAAAAGAAACAGGATCTAACTTCCTTCCATGAAGCCTCACCTCCTAAAGGTGACAGACAATGGCACTACAGTCTAGGGTACCACCCATAGGCCTTTGGGAGATGTATCACCTACTTTCAAAGTTGAATAGCATAGCTTCTTCAAACTGGACTTCAGTGGACATTTAATATTCAGAAAATTTTCAGTAAAACCTTTTAAATCATTTTTTTTGACATTTTATGAAAGAAATATAACTTGATGGGTTTGAGGACAACATTGTAGAAAGGTAAAAGTTAAAAAGAAGGCTTAAGTGATCTTATGGGAAGACCAGAACATACAGGAAAGAAATTCTTGGGAAACCTGGTCATCTACAGCTATGTTGCTCTTGGTTGCTGCAGGAATCTCATAGTTACCCAGGAATGAGCAAAGCATCCCTGCACCCCAACAGTGAAGTCACTGAATGGTTTAAGGGGAGTTTGTCTTTGCTGCTGCAGCCCTCAGATTCTGAACCACTGACTCCCATTGGCACATCCGAGAAGGAGTCTGCTGGCAAAGTATTCTGTCCCTTTTTCTGTCTCTGTTACTTAAATTAGCTGTAGCACTGATTGCCAAAATTCTCAGTGAAAACACCTATACACCAAAGTGGAAGTGTTTTAAAGGGGACAGAACTTACCATTCATGATGTTATGTTTTATGCAATCCAATATTATTTTTATAAATCAACAAAAAAGACGATGTTATGTGACATAATGCTATTTAAAATTAGATTTGTGTGCATATATTTATTCATAATGCTCTAATTTTGGCTGGGCTCAACTTTTTGTCCTGTGTTGCAATTGTAGGCATCTAAAGAAAAGATTGGTGTGGAAAAGGCTCAGATGGCCTCACTAACATGTCCAAGCGTTAATAGGGTCATTTGGTGGGGCATTTAGGTTGTTTTCCATTCAATTTCTCCAACAGGATAGTCCTGGAAACTTCCCATGTTGTTGGTGAGAATGTGTGGTGATTCAGCTGGTTAGGCAAAATGTTTTGCAGTTTATTAAAATGATAAATGCAAATTTAAAATAGTATCCAGCAATTCCATTTTAAGAATTCATCCAAAAGAAATGAAAACATGTTCATGCTATAATGTTTATAATAGCATTATTCATTAAAACACCAAATTGGATATAATACAACCATCTATCATGGAGTAGAAAAACAATATGGTTTATCCAAACAATATAATGCTATTAAGCAATAAGAAGAAATGAAGTGCACTCTACAACACTGATGAACTTAAAATATTATATTTGTGAAAGAAGTCTCATACAAAATAACACATATTCTATGATTCCATTTCTATGGAAAGGCAAAACTCCCATCAAAAAGTGTGTTAGTTCTGGCCTGGAACTGGTGTATAGGGAAAAGAAAAAAAATTGCAAATAGGCACAAAAGATCCCTTTTTGGTTTTAACTGACACATAAAAATTGTACATATTTTGAGGTGATGTGGTATTTTTATGTATGTATATGTGGTGCCCTGTTCAAATCAGGATAAAATATCTATCTTTCCAAACATGTATCATTTCATTGTGGTGAATAAATTCAAAGTTTTCCATGTTTTCTAGCTTTTTTAAAATGTGTGGTAAGTTGTTATCATTACCTATAGTTGCTCCACACCAGAACTTCTTTCTCTTACCTGACTGTAACTTAACATGCACCAATCAACTTTACCAGCCCCGCTCCTTCTACTGTGCAATCATTGTTCTCTCAACTTCTGAGATCAACTTGTTTAGATTATACATTTTATGTGGTATTAATGTCTGTTCCCCTGGCTTACTTTATTTTACAGTATGTCCTCCAGTTCCATCCATGTTGTCACGAATAATAGGATTTCACTATGACTAAGCAGCATTTCATTGTTTTTGAATGCTGCATTTTCTTTATCCATACTTTAGTTGCTGAACCTTTCGTTTATTTCCACTTCTCGGTTATTGTAAAAGGTAGTACAATAAATATGGGCATGTTCCTATGCCTCTTTGACATATTGAATTCATTTCTTTTGAATATATACCCAGCAGTGGAATTGCTTCATTGTTCAGTAGTTTATTTTGAATTGTTTTGGGAACCCCCAGACTATTTTTATTCCTAGGAATGCTAGTTTGCATTGCTACCAACAGTGTGTAAGGTTCCTATTTCTCCACCTCTCCCAGCACAGTGTTTCGTTTTGATAATAGTCATTCTTACTGGGAAAAAATCCATATCTCATTGTGGTATGGACTTTAGCATTGCTAATCAGCAGGCAAATGCAAATTAAACATTTTTTCATATCTCTACTGGGATATGAAAGGTTCAAAATATTTAAAATTGGCTCATGATGATGGAAGCATACCTCAATAAATTTACCAAAATTAATTAAATGACATGCATCAAACAAGTGAATTTTATAAGCCAAAAATTGTAGTTCAATAACACTATTTAAAATGTTACAGTATCAAAGTTCATGAATAGATGTTTTATATAAATAAATAAAGCATTAAATAAGATTCATTGATTTTTAGTCAGGCTTACCAAAGGCTAATTTGTCTCAAAATTACAATTTTGTATAACCCAAAAGTTAAAGATTTTTTAGTGTAAGATAATTTAGATTGTGATTATCAATATTTATTATATAATATACATAGAAAGTTAAGATATACTATTGATTTACTGAGCTATAAACTATGTAATTAATAAATGAATCACAGTTTTTAATTATCTTCATAATACTTCTTAAATTCATTTTACTTCATTTTATCAATATAAAAGCATATTCACGCTGGGTGCGGTGGCGCATGCCTGTAATCCCAGCACTTTGGGAGGCTGAGACAGGAGGATCGCGAGTTCAAAGCCAGCCTCAGCAATGGCGAGGCACTTAGCAACTCAGTGAGACCCTGTCTCTAAATAAAATACAAAAAAAGGGCTGGGGATGTGGCCCAGTGGTCGAGTGCTCCTGAGTTCAATCCCCAGTACCAAAAAAATAAATAAATAAATAAATAAATAAATAAAAGCATATTCACTATAAATATCAAGTTCAATGCTATTTTATCCAAAATATCATGAGAATATCATGCTAGCATAAACAACTGGTAATATCTTTTTTTCTCCTATTTTCATACACACATTCATATACACTTCGTAGTGAAATTATTATTCTGATTTTCTCATTTTTGTGTAGAGTACTTATTGCTACCATAAAATCTCATATTAAAATTAATTTTGCTATTACTTTACAAGTAAGAATGGACTTGAAACTTGGGTACGAGGCAGTCCAACCTGGCCTATCTCGCCGCATGATGGGGCGCTGCAGCAGGGGTCTATTCAATGGTATTTGTTAGGAAATGTCAATCGTCCATGGTGCACAGACTTGGAAGGCCTGGCTTTGATTTAAAGCAGCTCTTTTCTCCTTCCAAGAGAGCAGCCCTCCAGGGACCAAGGTTAGGAGGTGTGAGCAGCGTCTATTCTTTGGCCAAGAATAGAAGCAATCTATAATTGAAGCCAAAGTAGAAGGGTAAGATAAAAGTAAAATGAGGGGAGCAGGGGTTGTGGCTCAGCGGTAGAGTATTCGCCTAGCATGTGCATGGCCCAGGTTCGATCCTCAGCACCACGTAAACATAAATGCATTGCATTGTGTACAACTAAAGCAAATAAATAAATATTAAAAAAAAAATAAAATGAGATCCAGAAAGACAGATTTGAGCTGACTAGAACAACTTTCTTGTGCTGCATAGATTAAGGACTGCATGCAGCTGATAGCACATGCTGTGTGATGCCCCAAGCCCTACACACTACATGGTGTCCACCTCCACTCACTACCTGATGCCCATACACATAATGTGTGGCACCCCCTCCCCACAGTGCATGAAGTCCACACTCCCCCTCAGATTTATTACATGACACCCTAGTCCACACACAATCTACACACACTGCATGACACACACTATGTGACACCCACACCCACACAAACACATGTGTATATGCACTCAAGCAAGCAAAATGTATTAGCCTGGGAGACAAGTCCTTCCATACTTTTATACAGCACTATTTAGAGAAGCTCTCTAAGGGCATTCTTATACACTCACCTGTATCATGCTATTTAGTTGTGGTGTCCAGACTCCTGCCTGAAGCAAGAAAATGAAAAACCACAATTATCCACTTCTGTCTTGTGGAACCACATTCCTCAGGTGATGTATTATATTCCTAGTGTTACTTGCCCATAGGCAGGGGTCTGCAAGGGGTCCTGCGTCCTACTTCCAGATTCTTGGCATCCCAAACACAGAATTGAATGAAATGGGAGAGGTAGTCAACAGAAACAAAGTTTTATTAAAAGTGAAAGTTCACTCTGGGAGAACAGAGTGTGCCATGGTTCAAAGTAGCTCAGGTCCAGTCTACATAGTGGAGATTGCGTTTATGGGGCTGTATTAGTTCTCCTCCTCTGGGCATATCTGGGGTTGATTGGCATTTTAATTGACGACTAATTTTGACACAATTTCTTCTCTACAGCCTAGTGGGGGAGCAAGCTGCAAAGCTAGTGTAATGACACCTTAACTGGCAACAAGTTAACTTTAGGTCAATCCCTTAGTTTTTTGTGCATGCCCAGGAACTGGGACTTTCCCATTAGGGTCATGCATTCCCCTTGTGGTCATCTAGTTTCCTCCATTCAACTACCAGATGCCCAGTTTCCCCTTGCAGGAAGATGTTAGGTGAGGCAGAGTGAAGGGCAAAGCATCACACCGGGGACAGCCGTGCAGCCAAAAGATTTATTCAACAGCCTTCGTGGCTGGTAGCGAAAACCGGAGAAGAGGTGCTCTGGTCAATGGTCAAAGAGGTGGGAGAGGGGAGTCAGGGAGAAGGGAGTGTGCAAGCTCTGGTGGGAGAAGGGAGTCAGGGAGAGGGGAGTGTGCAAGCTCTGGACAGAAGGTGGGTGCTTGGTTGCACCGGCTGGGATCTCTGGAGCTGTCGGCTAAAGCAGCTGCTGTCTGGCTGGAGGCTGGAGCTGTCAGCTGGGAGAGGCCGTCGGGCTGAAGGTGGTCGGTCTGGAGCTGTTGGCTGAGCTGCCGTCGGTCGGTCTGGAGCTGTTGGCTGGGGCAGCTGCCGTCGGCTGGAGGCGATGGGTCTGGAGCTGCTGGCTGGGGCAGCTGCCGTCAAGCTGGAGGCGATGGGTCTGGAGCTGTTGCAGTGGCTTCCTCCTCTCTGCAGCGACGAGCCGATGTATCTGTCTTCCTCCTCTCAGCAGCGACGATCCGATGTTGTGTCCGTGTGTCTCTCTCTCTGTCTGAGTCTCTCAGACAGGGCCTTATATAGGGATTTCTGGTGGGGGTGCACTAGAGCAACCCCAATGCCATTGGCTCTTTGCCCCTAGAACAGGGTGACCTTTAAGCCTATTGGCTCTTGCCAGGGGAAAAGAAACATCCTGCCTGGGGGAAAAAACATCCTGTCCGGGGAAGAAACATCCTGCCGAGAATGAAACAAGGTTGCTTCTCTCAGGATGTGGAGAACTCTGAGGGCGGGGGAGGGTAAGCTATCTATCACAGAGTAACTCTAGCAGTGGTAATCTCTCTTCTGCATTTTCCATACCTTCCCCATCCCTATTTCTTACCTAACACCAATAGTGGGATAAGTACAGTTTTGTTAATGCTGATAGCATATTTTAAATATCCAACTCTGCTGTGGAAATAAATACATTCAATGACTTTTTTTCTTGTATTACCAAGATATTTGTGGCAAACAAATATATTTTTTTCAACTGAACTGGCTAATTAAGATTATTATCTCAATAGTATCTCTGTACCACTACCCAAAGATATGTCAGCCAGTAGAGCCTACATGTAAGCATGTGAAATGTCTCATCAAATGTCAATAGACAAGAGTGACCCAAGGTTTTTCTTTTTCTAAGTAGTCATTTCTAACATAGAAGATTGTATAATGTATAATGGGGGCTATAACATCTTACATTTGGATGTAGGTTATCTTTCATTTTAAGTTTTTAAAATTGTCACTTGACACTTTGCTTCATGATGAGTAAAAACATTAAAAAAATTCAATTATCAAACATGACAGAAGATAACAGTATATAAATATGAAATACAAAGAAAGAAGTAAAGAAGATTTAGAAATTTAGCGTTCAAGATGTTATTCTAGAAACAGCTAGAAATGCAAAGGGGTGTCAATTGCGGAGGTCCATGGTGGTCTCCACTAGAGGTGAAGAGTGGCACGATCTATCGGGGGCTGTCAAAGTGGGTTGTCAGCCGGAGGGTACTACGCCAGTGCTCAACGTAGCACGAAGTAAAGGAGTCAGCCAGTGGCAGAAGAAATCAGCTTTCAAACATGAGTCAGGCTGTGGAATCTTCTCTCTTTACTTTCACTTTGTTGTAGGTATTTAAGCATATTTTTTGGCAGTACAAATTGTTTACACATTTTTTTGTGATTTCATTACAGATGTGACAATTTATAGATTACATTTTAGACATATTAAATTTCTTATATGTTTTAAGGTTTTGAAGTCACTTACACCTTTCCAAGGCCCTGTCTATGACTGTCTGGGCATATTATAATTTTGTCATCATTTTTTTTTTTATCTAATTAGTTTGGGTGAAAATTTATTTCTCATGGATTTCCTGAAGCCGTTTTTCTCTGCACACCATTCAGGCTGTCTTGATAAAAGTTAACTTTCTCTGTCTGGGATTCCAAAGCACTATTGTTTTTCTTTTATAGCAGTTGTTTATAAAACCTAGAAGCAGGGAAAAAGGGGGAAGCAAGGCTGAATGTTAACTCTGATGAAGGACTTTTTACTCTAAGGAATTTATATCTACTTTAAATGTAAAAGAAATCTATTTTCAATCACAAAAAAGACTCTTAAAGCTTAATAACTAGAAATTAAGTACTTATAGAAAAAGGTTTGTTAGTCTTTCTATGTTTTTTATGTTTCTAGCTAGATTCCAAAAAAGATAAATTTACAGAATTAGTCTGGATCTAAATAATTGAAATAGCGACACCTGGTGGCCACATATATGAATAAAGAACAGAACAGCAAGTAAATAGGAGAACCTACGCAGTCAAATGCTGGAGGCTGGCCCCCAGCAAATGACAAAATTATAATATGTCCAGACAGTTATGTACAGGACCTTGGAAAGGTGTAAGTGACCTCAAAACCTTGAAATATATAGGATAAGAAATTTAATATGTCTAAAATATAATCTATAAATTAAGTCATGTCTGTAATGAAATCACAAAAGAAAGTATAAACAATCTGTACTGCCAAAAATTATGCTTAAATGCCTACAACAAAGTGAAAGTAAAGAGAGAAGATTCCACAGCCTGACTCGTGTGTCAGTGTGTTATTTTTTCCCCATTGCTGCTCCTCTGCCTTTGTACTTCACTGAGCGCTGCGTTGTACCCCTTGCTGGAGGTCGGCCCCCAGCAATTGGCACCCAACGTGGGGCTATTTTTTATTTTTTTGAGGCAAAACTTTTCATCGAAACTTCTGGTAAGGTTTTTGTAAATTAGATGAAGGGAGGAAGGGAGGCTAAACATTTTATAATCTTGTTTGAACAATCAAACAGTAAAGAAGCAGTCCTGTAGGTCAACAATTATGATATAATAATTTTTAGGAATAGTAGGAGAAGGGAGACCGGATTGCAAAGCTCTCGTTGTTTTTATTATTTTGTAAATTTTTCTTAAATCTCATAAATGCCTGGCAGGCATGACTGAAATGTCTTAATTGCCCACAAGAAAAGCAATATCTTTTAGACACTGTAATAGGAAACTTACCAAGAACAGGAGTTGAACCATACTCCTTTAAAAATTGTGAGTAAGCCTGGCTCTTTAAAGTAGTAGCAGCAATTGCTATGTCTTGGATATGGGCTGGAGTAGAATCCACACATATTTTAATATAATCTGTTAGAGTCCCTGTTTTTCTAATGGGACGAATCAGTGCATGACAGATAGGGGTTGCATTTTCAAAGGCTAATTGTTTAATTAGTAGATTAGCCACCTCTGCATGAGGAATTGATTTAGATATTGTGTTTTCCAATCTAGCAACAAAATCTTCACAAGGCTCAGAAGCCTGTTGTCTAACATCAGAAAGAAAAGTCTGTTTAGAATCAGACATGGGGAGGCTTCTCCATGCCATTATGGCACATTTAGAGACCTCTCATATGGCATGTTGTGGCAGAGCCATTTGTTGTTCAGGCATATAATATTCTCCTGTTCCCATCAGCATGGAGACTGTATATTTATGTGCCCCTCTCTTAAATGCTGTTTCCTCAACAACTCGTTTTACATATCCTCATATTCAGCCCTCCATAACAGAAATTGGCCAGGAGGCAGACAAGATTTAGCAGTCTGTTGCCAGTCACATGGAGTCATCCACTCTGCTGCTAATGATTCAACGAGTTTTAAGGTGTAAGGGGAAGTGGGACCAAAATCTTTAACTGCCATCTTTAATTCCTTTAATAATTTAAATGGAAGAGGTTCCCATATGGGATTACCATCAGAATTAGGATCTGATCCCCTCAAAATTGTTATTGGACAAATTAATGATATATCTTCTAGTTGTCTTGCTAAGGCAGCTGCCCCCATAAAGCCAGAACGATGGGATGGCTGAGGTCCCAAGATGGCATTTTCCTTTTAGATACCTTATTAGGCTTTTTTCGAAAAGGAGGGGAAGACAGGACTACAGGAATAGATCTCAAAGGCTTAGGGTGCCAATCAGAACTATGATCTTTTTTATCCGTATTGTCAGAATCATCATCATCATCATCCAATTCACTTTCAGTTTCATTGCTAGGAGTAACAGCCACAGAATCATAAACTGGCTCAGCAGCAGCAGCCGCCATTGATGGAGTCTGCTCTGGTGTAGCCACTCTCTCAGCAAGACATATTGCTTCATGAGAGGGATCAATAGCATCCCTACATAAATTCCATAATAAAAAGGCGTCTGTTGGCATCCTTTCAGGCCCATGAACGCCATAATGTTTTTGTTTCTTTTCCTATCTTTTCCCAGATTTCTAAATTTAAAGTTCCCTCCTCAGGGAACCAAGGTTCACATTCCTGAATAAAAATGAAAAATTGTCTTAGTTGTTTAGAAGTAACATTTGCACCTCTCTTGTTTAGCATTTGTTTAATAATATCTATAAAGAGTCCTCTTTCTTTAGACTCAGAGTTGCCCATGACTTCTCAATAGTTCTGTGATTTTCTTACCCTTCCTCACTTAGCTTATCTCTACTGAGAAGTCTGTGGCACTTCAGGTAAGAAGCTTGTCCTCTGCCTAAATCTCTTTAAAAATACTTTAAAGGTAAGTGAACTTACTGGTTAGGCCCCACGCTTTGGATGCCAATTGCTGGGGGCCAGCCTCCAGCAAGGGGTACAATGCGAGCGCTCAGAGAAGTACAAAGGCAGAGGAGCAGCGATGGGGAAAAAATAACACACTGACACACGAGTCAGGCTGTGGAGTCTTCTCTCTTTACTTTCACTTTGTTGTAGGTATTTAAGCATAATTTTTGGCAGTACAGATTGTTTATACTTTCTTTTGTGATTTCATTACAGATATGACTTAATTTATAGATTATATTTTAGACATATTAAATTTCTTATCCTATATATTTTCAAGGTTTTGAGGTCACACCTTTCCAAGGCCCTGTACGCAACTGTCTGGGCATATTATAATTTTGTCATTTTTATCTAATTAGTCTGGGTAAAAATTTATTTCTCATGGATTCCCTGAAACTGTTTTCTCTGCACACCATTCAGGCTGTCTTGATAAAAGTCAACTTTCTCTGTCTGGGATTCCAAAGCACTATTGTTTTTCTTTTATAGCAGTTGTTTATAAAACATAGAAGCAGGGAAAAGAGGGAGGCAAGGCTGAATGTTAACTCTGAAGGACTTTTTACTCTAAGGAATTTATATCTACTTAAAATGTAAAAGAAATCTATTTTCAATCACAAAAAGACTCTTAAAGCTTAATAACTAGAAATTAAGTACTTATAGAAAAAGGTTTGTGCCGGGTGCGGTGGCGCACGCCTGTAATCCCAGCACTTTGGGAGGCTGAGGCAGGAGGATGGCGAGTTCAAAGCCAGCCTCAGCAGTGGTGAGGCACTTAGCAACTCAGTGAGACCCTATCTCTAAATAAAATACAAAAAAGGGCTGGGGATGTGACCCAGTGGATGAGTGCCCCTGAGTTCAATCCCCGGTACCACAAAAAAAAAAAAAAAAAAAAAAAAAAGAAAGAAAGAAAAAGAAAAAGGTTTGTGTTACTCTTTATGTTTGTTATATTTTTTAACTTAAATTCAAGAAAAGATAAATGTACATAGTCTGGATCTAAATAATTGAAATAGCGACACCTGGTGGCCATATATGTGAATAAAGAACTGAACAGCAAGTAAATAGGATAACCTTTGCAGTCAAAGTTAATAACTCTTTCAGCACCATGATATCTTTCATGAAAAAAGAGAGGGTTTTATCAACAGAAAGGTTACAGGGAAGCATAGGGAACACAAGCAGATCACATTGGAGTGACAGCCATTTGCCTTGTGGTGGTTTTTTGTCATATGTCAGGGCAACACCCCGGGCTAGGCCAAGTCCATATATCAGGAAGTCATGTTTTTGGCTGACGTGTTCTTAATGTCCCCAACATTTCTTTTCCCCTTTTCTGTTTTGTTGATGGGAAGCCACCTTACTTGAGGGTGTGCCTGTCTTAGGTTGCCCCCCTCTGGGGATCTTACCCATCACTGGCTACCACCCTAGCACTTCAGGTGGACTTACCCAAGGCCAGCAAGCCACAGCCGAGGGGAAGACACGGGACAGAACACTCGCCTTTGGGAAGGCTTCCCATGGATGATTTAGACTTCCACATCCTGTCAAGGACCGTGGCCTAGTTCATAGGGCTCCCAATCATCATTGCTGAGGGCAGCATATTATTGGCAGACCACAATAAGCTGTACTGAATTTGGCCCTGTCCTTAAGGAAGATGCCACTAAGATGCTATAGTCAATGAGGCCAAAATTCATTAAGAATCTTTTGGGGAACTTTCTAACAGTGATACCCTTCAATCTGTGTCCTAGACCAATTAAACGAGAATTTCTAAAAAAAATTGCCTAGATATCAGAATATTCTCAGAGAGATGACAATGTGCTAATTGATAAAAGTTTCAGTTTTCACTTTATACTAGAAAAATTGCATTCAAACACGTAGAATAACGTAACAAAATAGACTTAACTGTATGTTGAGTACATTTTGTCTTACAAATCTAATTATCTTCATGTTTACTTCTCTGCAAGTTGCCCCATTTCCATACTTCAGTACATTTTCTTTCATATGCAGTATGCATTTCTTTTATATGCATTATGCATTTCTACAACATACTTCTCTGCTTTGAGAGGTGCTGTTTCACAGAAATTCAGGTGAAACCTATTGTCTTAAAGGGCTGCAGTGATAGAGCATTACTGCCTTTTAAGATAAGGCTGAACTGGACACCTTGAAGCTTCTGATGCTGGACATGTGAGCGATCTGGGTGCCTTTGTTCCTTTCCCCATGTAAAAAGGAGGTTTTGCTCATTTGCACTTGCATGTAAAACCCTTTAGACTAGTTCACAACAATTGTTATAGAGGCAGGTATTTGTGAAATACTTTTGACAATATATAAATATAATTTTCTCTTCCCACAGATGACCACAATCCTGGTGAAGCCATTTTATTCTTTACTTTATGATTTGGCTTTTTATGCATTTCATTCCTTTAGCTAAACTAGATTTCTGTAATTTCAAATTCCATTTAGAGAATATCACCAAGGCCTATGACCAAGATGAATAAGATTTCATTTCTGTATTCTGAGCAGCTAGAATTTGGATGTGACTGAGAAAGAATACATTTCCAGTTAATAAGGCACAGAATTCACTTATAATGAAACCATATTACAAAGTTAAAAAGTAAAATAAAAATATTTTAAAGATTTAAAACAATTATTGTATTATGTTTTCTTTTTTTCCCCCCTCAAGGGAATATGATTCCCTCTGCAAAGTGACTGAGGACCTACCTTTTCCCTATACAATTGGTTCTTCATATCCAAGGATTCTTCATCTGCCAATTCAACCAAATTCAAATGGAAAACTATTCAAAGAACAACTTCTTTTATATTGAACATGTACACCATCTTTTTCTTGTTACCCTTCCCTAAACAATATAGGATTATAACTATTTATATATAGTTTTACTTTATATTAAATATTACAGTAATCTATTGATGATTTAAAGTAAATCAGAGTGTTGGGTCCTTTGTTTTACATCTGGATGATAAGAGTAATGAGAATTCTGTGAACAAAAAGTTTCATAGAACCAGCAGACTAGTTAAGTCTTCTACTTGTGCTAGACCTCACATCAAAGCAAAATATTAAAAAATAAGACTTTCAATTTTTTCCAGTACTGATTTCCAATTTTGTTTAAATCTGTTAAGACTTTACAAACATTCATTGATTTCATCATGCCAATAGATTATCAATAAGTAAGATTTTAGTCTTTAAAAATAACTCATGATATATTTATGAGCTAATGAAACAATATAGAGATTTAATTATACTGATTTTAAAGCATTTTCTTTAATCTCCACAAATTGCATTGTTTAATTGTGTTATACCTGAATGTTAAAAACTTAATTTTTATAAGAAATCATAAGCGGATAATGGAGATGTTATGTACTGCATTATGAGATTATGAAAAGCCAGAAGGATTAGTGGGTTGGAATGTTGGAATTCTTTTATTCAGAGAATGTATAAATAATAAACAAAACAATATTTTTTTCTCCATTTTCTTCTTCTTTTATTTTTGCTTTTGAAACAGCATCTCTTTATATTGCCCAAGGTGACCTTGGACTCACAATACTTCTGCCTTATCCTAGCAAGTTCCTGGGATCACAGGTACACACCAAAGTGCTGAGCTAATCTTATTTCTTATATGTAGAAATTAAATTATAAAATTGTTTCAATGAGACAAAAGTAAAATGTGAAGACATTGACAGAAACTGTAATGATAAGAAATTATTTTTAAGAAGCTTCTAAAATTGCCTTTCTCACATCCTCCCATTCTCTAATGGGGCTATACAAGCTTCCCTAATGTGCACATACAAGCTTGATGTTAGTTTTACAGCAAATTCTACTCATATCATTATTCCAATTGAAATGGTGCTGATATGCTCCCCACCACCTAATATGTCATGAGGACTCACTGGCATGTGTGTCTAACCTAAGTTTCTTTCTTCTGTTCCCAGTAATCCTCTCCCTGCATTTTTCTTGTCTCAATTATATCTCGCCAATTTTTAAAAATTTCTGAGCATTTTCCAGTTTATATTCCTTTGGTCTTCACCATATTCTTCCTCTTTACTTGGGATCAGCATGTTTTCTAAGTTTTGCCATTCTTTTTCTACCTGTGATATTCTTACTAGACCTGTGTATTTTGATATTCTGTATATTTCTTCAGCCTTGTCTGTAAAAATCCTGCCACATTTACAAGCTCTGACTTGCCTGAAATCCCCTTTCTTATAACAGGTGACTTCTAGCATCTCTGCTTTGACTAATGCTCCATGGTTTTGCAAGTTACTTGACTGCAAAATACTCCTTCATTATTTTTATTTCTCATTATTTCCATAAGACTCAGCTTTCCCTGATCTCCCAGACAGGCTAGTTTCTTTCCATTCTTGGCTTTCTAGACTGTGCTTTAGTTATCTGTGTTTGGACTTGTTGCTCAGATGTCTCATTCTGTAATTGCCCAACACAAAATACACCTCTCAGCAAGAAGTAATTGTTGAATGAAGGTTGAATGAATTAGGTAGGAATTAAAAGTTTATTTTAAAGACTCATTGAAGTATAGAATGTATTCAAAATATACATATCGCAGTGTACAGCTCAATGAAGTTCCACAAATTGAGTTAGTTCCCTTAATGAAGATCTAGAAAATTCTTTAGGGGATTCTTCCAGAGTATAATCCTTAATGGACTTCTAACATCATTTTTTTTGGACTTTATGTAAATGAAAACAATCAGCATATTTTCTTTGTGAGTAGCTGCTATTATTCATGATTATAGTTATAATATTGATATTGTTGTATATAATTACAACTTTTGTCATTTTGGGATTTTATTCCATTATTTGAATAAAATACAAATAATTTAACCATAATTGATTTCTTGCTGATCAATCAATATTTTCCAGATCAATGTTATTAGCAAAGCATTGCATAAATATTCTAAAATTTTCTTTTTGTCGATATGAGTTAGATTTCAAGGAAAGATGGTGAATTAAAAGTACAGGAGAATGTTTAATGCTGAGTTTTATGCATGATCTATGAAAAGACAAAAATACAAAGCAAGTTATTTCTGGTAATCATGACCGTAATTATCAACTTAAGTAAAACTTGGTGAAGGACTATACATGAATATGAAGTTTAAATAATGAAGGACTCAGACAATAAGCAGTCTGAAAAGTTTTGTTTTGTTTCCTTAGGCAACAGTGATATAAATAGTGATCTTTATGCTGATAATTATTTAAACAAACATTTGAAGACTGTGAGTACATTCAACAAAAAGATAAATTTTTGTTTATTTTAGCAGCCTTATACTAGAATATGGTTTTCTAGCACATAGTTTATTTGATAGGTTGATTTATTACACTTATTGAATGATGAAAACCTTGGTGATAATTGCCTTAATGTATCAGGTAAGCTCTGTTGTAAATGATGTTAATTTGTTCAGTTTCCACAATATTTTTAGTTAAATTAATTATAGTAATCTATGCCCCAAAACATGATTACATAAAAATGATGGCATTATTTCTTATGAGAGCCAAATTTTGGAGATAATGTATCAACAGATTAAAGAATACATATATTTTAGTAGCTAGGCAAAATAAAATATCCAGCCAATAAACCATAATAAATTGATAATTATGTATGTATTTGTAGTATTTACATATAACATGGCATATGAATTAAACATAAAACACGTGAATCACTTGATGTGTGACAACTCTAATGTTGTTAAAATATAAATATATCCAACATATGTTATATATATGATTTATATGTATATATGAATTATACATACATTTTATTTTTGAGAGTATGTTGAGCACTTGATGTGTTTTACTTCCTCAATCCTTCAGAAGGTTTTTCTTAAGAAGAATATTTTCTTATCTAATCACATCACTATCAAAATTAGGAACTTAACATTGATGGTTTTACTATGACATACTTATTTCACACACAGTTATATTTTTATAAACATTTTTGCAAATTTCTAATTATGCCAGAAAACATTGTGTATATAAAATATTCTGAAAAAAATGAGTGGACAACCGTATTTTTAGGATGATTGTGATTTTTTTTTCTATCCCTCACTTGTGTTTTACTTTAAAAAATTCTCTCCAAATATAATAGTAATAGCTGTAAAGTTTTCTTGGCTGAGGTACTAGATAAGATGATTGACAGAAGGTGTTGTAAAGAACTAAAACAGGGTCAGCAAATATTCTGCCCATATTTCCTAATGCTTCCCATCATGGTATCTGTGTACACTCAATGCATTTATCCCTGCTGTATGACTCAACCTTCAGGCCTTGATTTGGTTTTAGAATATTTTCTAACACTGACCTTCAATCATTTATTTCCACTTGGCAAAGAAAATAATTTGCTATCTCAGAAGGGAAAAATGCTTGAAAGATAATACAGAAGCAACTTAGTAAAAAAAAAAAATAAAAAAATTTGAAATGTTACTTACATAAATGTTTGTATAATTTTTAAAAACCTATTTACCAAAAAAATCTGAAATGTACTGAACAACAGTTTAAAACCTACTGTTAATTATTTGTCTTCTCTTGTGAATAATATTCTTAGTTGCAAATAAGGCTGAATATCTTGTTTTTCACTATAAAAAGTTTGTTTTCATTTTAATTATTGAAAAATTTCAATGAGTATATTTATGATTATAGTAAAAATATTGTTCTTGATGGCCTGCTATATATAATTTCAGTTTTTTTATGTGTAACAGAAAAGTTCATTAACAATTTTTAGCATTAGAATAAAGATAAGCCACAATACCTGATACCAAGCTTCAGGATAAAATTTAAATAAATTAATTATAAATAACTAGGTTTAATTTGCCTCTAAAACTCTCTCCACATACAAAACACTTGCATACTTTTTTGTGTATAAAAAAGAAAATACTTCAAGTATACAGAATTCATACCAATTAATAGATTCCTTCACATCTATTTTAACTTCTCATTAAAAAAATAGAATATGCTTGACCTATTTGTAAGACAATTATAATCTATTTCAGGAGAAAGTGAAATGCCTAAGAATAAAAATGATCATATAAAGTATAGAGATAAATTAATAACTTTGAGTAAATATAACTGAAGCTTTCATTTACTTTTCTTTTTCCTTTTAAAAAAGTGCTTTCAATAATCTTAGTATGTTATTTAATTTACAATTAGGGGACAAGTTTATTACTTGTACCCCATTTAAATAATAGTTTATACATTTTCTAATGCCTTGAAGTTTTCAAATTTCCTGCAGATATTTGTACACAGATAAATACAAATGAGATTAGCATATGATACTTGTTTCTATTTCAATGTCATCATGGAAACACAAGGTGGAGAATTCTTAGTAAGAAGAATCAGTAGATGAGCAGTCATTTTTTGTTCTTGTGAGTATATGTAGTACACAAACAGAGAAACACATGAATTATTACACAAATATGCACCATAGCAGAAAAGAAAATAACAAATACCTGTTAATGAACAAGGATAAAAGACATAGTGCTATCAGCATTGTGAAAACTGATAGGTTATAGCATTTTTGAAGTCAAGGTGCCATATTTTGAGCAACATTTTGAGAACAATTACACTTGTATGAAAAAGTTCTTATAACTCCAAATAACTTCTGGGTTTAGGTCTCTCCTCAGTCAGTCATAGACTGAATTGCATCATGGTTTATGTCACTTTATTGAATTCAGGGATTAAAACTGCTGAACATACAGGGAAATGGTCAAGTGCAAGGCTTCCAAAGTAGGGCTATTATGCAAGTCTAGTAGACGGTGCAGAAGCAATTGTAAAATCTTTGTATTGAGAAATCATAAATGAGAACAACTAAAATAATTTTATAATCATAAAATGTCCAAGTTTTTGTAAGGAGAGGTTGCATTACAAATTGAACAAAAACAATGATATGTGGTCACAGAATCATGACCCACACAAAACAGAACTCTAAGTTGCTTAGTTGACTAAATATCAAAATATAAATAGGGAAATGACCAAGGAATGGGAAAAAGGCAACTTTTTAAAATCAAAGAAGCTTTGATGAATAAAAAAATATTTAAAAAACTGATTGTCATATTTGACAATAAAAATATCAATGTAAATATAACTCTATTGTTCCTTCCCAAAGCTTTCAGATGTGGAAAGGGGAACAATCCCTTGAAAAGGATAACATCATTTTCAATATTAACAACTTATTTGTCAATAATGGCTAGCATTTCATGAAAACACAGTCATAGATATTAGAAATGCAGGAGAGGCATGGAAATATTACTACTAATCCAAAAGAACAATGAACAGATAATTATACTCAAACGTGATAAAATTACTAAAGCAGGTAAGCAAAGATATTAAAATGACACTAATATGTTAAAATAAATGGGGGGAAAATTAACAAAAGAGAAAGGGAGTAGAATTTCAATATTACCAAAATGTACAAAACACTTAAGAAATTAGAATTTTGAATTGTGATAAGAAAGATGAACACTAAAAGAGAAGGTTCATCAGAAAACTAACACAGATTAACACAACTTTTTCAATTTGAAGTATCCAAGTCACACAGTGGGTAAAATAACTGAAAAATCAAGACAAGATTAAGATATAACTGCTAAAGGGACTAGCATATATGGATAGTAGGAAACCTAGAGGGATAAATACAGAGACAGGAAGAATGATAGAAACAATATTATGAGGAGATAAAGAATAATAATTATCTAAAATTAATGAATCATGTATCAATCTACACAACCTGGAAATCTCATAAATTTCAGTAACTTAAACATAAAAAAAATACTTGTGGGTGAATTATGGTAAATCTGCATACAACCAAAGACAAAAATGAAAACTCTACCATGCCAGAATTGGGCATATAAAATTAACCATCACAAGTCCACCCCTAGTCAACTTGATACCTATAAACAACTCCTTAAAACATATTTAATCTACAAATAAAGACAACAAAAAAGTTTTAACTTGAGATTATTATGTGGTATGCAACAGGAAATGCACTAAACACCTCCCAGATACAAGGATGAACTTGCATTGTAATTCAATCAGTTTTAAGATGAAGGTTTACATTTGCACGTGAGCAATTTTAGCACTACCACTACAGATGATACAGATCTCCTTCAGGGCACACACAGAAGTTATTAGGTTATTGATGTGCTGCTTAAGCTAAGACTTTGAATCCTGGAGCTTATCCTTTCTTGAAAAGCCTTTCCTAGCAACATTCATTCATCCATTATTTTAAAAAAAATGTTTGGAAATGTCACATACAGAGTTATACAGCACTTTGTTACTTATAAACAGATGATTTGTCATGATGAAGGAAAATAGTTTTCCTGTTTCTAGTACCAGATCACTCAGTGAAAGATCAGTGCTCCCTTTTGTACTGGAAATACAGTTGTTAGAGTTTTTAAATCTAATCAGATTAGAAAGGCTATTCCAGAAACCCTAGAACCTTAACATATATTACTATATAAACACTCTCAGTGCTAAAATCTGTACTGGCTAGGATTCTCCAGAGAAACAGAACCAAAGGAGACTTTATATATGAAGATTTATTGTAAGGAAATTAATCATACTATTAGGAAGGTTGAGAAGTTCCATGATTTTCTTTCTGCAAACAACTAGAAATCCTGGAAAGTAGGTGGTGTAATTCAATCCAACCAGGAGAGCTGATGATACAAACCCTCATCAGGGGCAGGAGAAGATGCGCTGATATGACACATCCCAGCTCAAGCAAGTAAGGCAGGGTGAAAGAGCAATTTTCTCTTTCCATTCTATTTAAGCCCTCAGTGGATTGTTTGATGCCAACCACCCAGGCTCTCGCACATGCTGGACCAGAGCTCTAATGCTGAGGTCAATCTCCAATGTCTAATCTGGACAATATGTAGCCCCCTGAAATTGGGCCATAATAATCATCATACTTGCCTAGTTATTTAAGAAGTAGAGACTCTCTCTTTATTTCCTAATTTCAGCATAGAAACAGCTTGCAAACTAAGAAACACACAATTCTTAGTTAATTTTTGATAATCATGATTTGTGGGAATAGAAACTTAGGAATACTTGAAGTCAATCCCCATACTAAAATGGCAAGGTTGTTCAGTCAGCACTATTTTTATCAATGCAATAATCAAATATAGAAAGGCAATTTATCTCTTACTAAAATGATGCCTGAACACAGAGTAATAAAAGGCAAATATGAGACACAGGAGTGGCAGAACCTAGTCATTCCTTGAAAATTACCTTTTCTAATGTAAAACTCTAATTGACCATTGTAGATGTTATTTAGTTATTGAAAGCATTAAAACTTCACTTAGCATAAGAATCTTCAGTTCCATCCATTTACCAGCAAATTCCACAATGTCATTCTTCTTTATGGATGAGTAATACTCCATTGTGTATATATACCACATTGTCTTTATTCATTCATATGTTGAAGGGCACCTAGGTTTGTTCCATACCAAGTCTATTGTGAATTGTATTGCTATAAACATTAGTGTGTCTGCCTCTTTGTAATGTGCTAATCTTAAATAACAATGAGTGAGATAACTGGGCCACACAAAAGCTAAATCAAAATAAGGGGAAGGAAGAAAAAAAGAAAGATAAAGTAAAAAAGAAGAAAGAATTTCATTAAAATAGAAGAAACATCAATAGAAAAATCAATATATGAAGGGGATTTAAAAGAAGGAAGAAGGCATGGGAGAGGGGAAGAACAGTGAAATGAATCTGACTGAACTTTTTATATGTGCATGCATAGATGTAGCATGGTGGGGTCTCAGCATTGGGTGTATCCACAGGACACTAATTAAAAAAAAAAGTAAATGGATTAAAGAAGGATCAGTGGAGTGAAGGAATAGAATTGGAGTGGGTTGTGTTTCAGCTTTTGTGATTATGTCAGGGTGTATCCTGGTGTTGTATATAACTAAAAAGAATAAATTTAAAAAAGAGCTAAAATTATTGACTGATTGCCTAATTATGCCTAGGAGGAGGAGTGTGAAAAAAACCTAGAAAAATTCTAGAATGAACATCCTTAAATTATGTATTATTTATAACTTTATATAAAAATCTGTGTCTCATTTATACTCTGCAGAAATAGATACTTAGTCGCTAAAGTGCCAATATTTGGGGCATTTTTTCTGACTATTTTTATTGTTATGTATGTGTCAATGACTTCTAAATAACAAAGTTTTCTTGAGAATAAACACACAATTTGAGTAATTTTTCTATTTTTTCAATATTCTTATTATACAGTCAGTATAGCAAAAGTTTAAAATTTATATATGAAATAAATTTAATCATTTAATAAATTTACTGAAGTAAATTTGTTGAAGTAAATATATTAAGGTAAATTTACTGAAGTAGTATGAATATTTTTTCAAAAGTCTGTCTTCTTATCTATAAATAACTGTCAACTTCAAGTAATCTCATTAACCTTTTAAGACACATATAATCAAGGAAGTAAGTTACAGATAGTACATAATTTTTCCACGAACTTTACCCAATAAATTTCAGAAATGGTCTCTTAATTAACATACAAATGTGTCTAGATGCATATAATTAGAACTAAATCACATATTTTTGTATGAATGTAAAAATAAATTTACATTTTCTAAAGGGATAATAAAATAATTATTTTTGATTGGAAGTGTGCAATTATGTCACAATTATCATTTTACCATTATGAATAAGTCACAGTGTCAGGCACCCCCCATGTCTTTGTGAATATTATAGTTCATGGTAGGTCATGCATACCATCTTGAGGCTATCTTTCATAATGGAAAGGGATAAATGTGAATTTATATTTTTTAGAACGCAATTATCTACTATGTTATGTGAACATCTGGTATTTAAACCATATGGATTATTTTAAATAAGCAATCAAAAAATTGTATTTTAGTCATGCATCAAAGGGTTTAACTATGAAGAATTTACAATAAGACTTTCATAAACCTCAATAAAGACATAGAAAAAATCCATAATTATTTTCCTGGTTACTTATTTTTGATATTTTCCAATTCATATATCTAGAACAAGCTAACATCCCTAGATCCCAGATCCTGAAACACATGCTTTCTTAAACCTGGGAGATTTAGTTCGTTCTATTTTAGATGACAGACATTTTAGTATTCTGAACTTGTGTTCTAATTTCTGGTGCTATTTTTTAAGTTATGTAAGAAAAACAAAAATCATTTTCTTTCTCTCTAGAAATGCTTTGAAGAAAGGAAAGAGAAAATCTGTTAAGTAACAAAATGATTGCAAGTTTAAGCAGAAAATTAGAGAAGTGATGTCTTCTAAGGAGATAAAAGAATTATAATGTATTATTTTTAGAGCAGTTATAAAATAGGCCAATAGTAGAAGATGGAAAATTCCCAATCAATACGTTAAGAAGTGTGGTGATGGACATAAGGAAAGAAAATTGTTTTTAGTGGCATTTTGGAGAAAAACACATCTTTGTAATTAGTGTGATCCCCAGTACCTATCATGTTCATGAAGATGGGTAATGAATAACTAAACACTCTATGAATTACTTAGCTAACCACTGGAGAAGACATGGTTATTTTCTGTGACCGGAGGGTATGTGGAAAGATGCTGAATTTGGACTGTGTTCAGTTTGAGATGATTTTGGCCCTTATTTGTCATATATGTAAGTTCTTACTATGTGTCAGAAAATGTTTTAGTTCCTTTAGGAATTAATAGACTAAGCTCCAACTAAGTATAAATTTGAAATTCACTGACGTATAGGTGATATATAGAAGACAGTAAAAGCTATTAACATAGATGAGGTAAGATTGAGAAGAGGAAAGATATAACACTGAATCTTGGAAAATTCCAGTGTAAAGAGGCCGTTATGTTTTGGGTGTGCGTTGTCCCCCAAAAGTTCATGTGTGGAACAATGCAAGAACCCTGTAAGGGGAAATGAATAAACCTACTAGGTTTATTCACTTAAATAGATTAAGGGGGTGATAACTATGGGCAGGTAGAAGTGACTGGAGGAAGTAAATCACTTGGGGTGTGCTGTAGTCTCTGGTGATCAGAGCTCTCTCTGCTTTCTGGTATCATTTCCTGAGCTGCTTTCCTCTACCTCACCTTGGTGCTAGAGCTATGGAGTAGGCAGACCATGGACTGAATCTCTAAAACTATAATCCAAAATAAACTTATTCTCCTCTAGTCATTTTTGTTGGATATTTTGATGACAGTGATGGAAAGCTGACAAAAAAAGAAACTTAGAATTTATGATTCAGAAAAACAGATCAAGAAGTTGGAACACAAATAATAGAATAGGATAAATAGGGCTTAGAAGGCAAATCCTAGAAAAATGTTTCAAAGAGGGAGTGATGCAGACAGTGGCTATGGAATTTAAAATGTGCTTTTAAATTAGCATTCTGAACATCCTAAGTAATTAAAGCAAGTATTGTTTTGATAATTGGAGAAGACATTTTGAATTGAGATGAAAAGAAAATAATGTGGTACTTTACGGAGTTAACATACAGTCCAATACAATTTTTAGACATGATATGACTTGAGCTTGCCTCATTGACTGTTGAAAGATTGTGCTAAACACAATTAAATCTCAAATGAATTATATTATATAGAATTCTGATAAAGAGGGTAAACACGACCACTGTCAAAGGGTGCTAGACAGTATGTGTAGTGATAGTGCTCATATTTGTGAAGTAATTTTCCCCAGAAGTATAGATAATCTCACTTAGAAATGGAGAAAGCATGATCAAGGGTTAGAATTTATTTTATGAGGGAAATGAGAATGTGAAAAGGGAATGAGGTTATTAAAATAATAAACCATGGAACATGGTCAGGTGGAAGTATTTCAAAATTGATCTGATATGTTGGTACCAAGGAACAATATGATTAGAAGTAGAGATAGTTGGGGGGAGCAATATAGGGCAGATCAAGATCCCACTTATAATGTAGGAAAGTGACTGAGGAAAAATAGAAAATAACTGGAAATGAGGTTTTTAAAAAGTGCAGAGTGGAAAGTATGCTCAACTTTAGATGAAGGGCAATGAGATTGCAGTGTAATTATGTATAATTGTGGTATATGATAGATGACAGGGTAAGATATGGTGAGGGTGTAAAGGATTTTGAGTGATGGAAAATATGATGAAATTATTTTAATTTTGCATATACAGATCAGGTTCATTTTGCAGAACATATAATCTTTAAATACAAGTAATCATCTTCTTTACATTCCATCACTTTCTGTGATTCAAAATCCTACAGGTATAATAATTTCTCACATGTCCTACCTTGTCCCATGTTGTGACAAAATATTTAAATGATGAATAGGCTATATTTTCCCCTTTTTTTCTTTTGAGTAGACAGAGGTGTGGATAATTGATCATCCTGGTGGCAATCCTTATCTACTGCCAGAAAGCCTAATTTTTCCTCCATTAATTAAAAAAATGCATGTTTAACTATTTTAGAAATACATCAGTGCTAGGGTGCTGCAAGGACGTTAAAATACAGGTGGGTTTTAAAAAATACATTTTGTGCATATTCATGATCATTTCTCATTACTGGATTCTGCCCATCAGTAAATTTTCAAAGACATCAATTTGAAACATTTGATATATGCATAAATATTGCTTATCCTGAAAGCGTTAATCTGGTGTTAGTAGGTGTGATCAGACCTCCCCACCCAAGTGTCCCTGCCATGATGTACCACATTTCCACAGGACCAAAAGCAACAGAGCCAAGGGACAATGGATTGAAACCTCAGAAAATGTGAGCCTAAATAAACCTTTCCTCCTTTTAAATTAACCATCCCAGATACTTGTCATAGTAATGGAAAACCAAGACATTAATTATCTTTATTTTTTCTCTCTGAATTATCTAAGAGTAAGTTGTTTATATCATTGCCTTTTATTCCTAAAACCACAGTATGCATGTGCTAGTAATCAACTTATTCTTTTACATAACCATAAGTGGAATAAATGATGTCAGAAAATTTTGGTTTTTTTAATATATATTAAAGTCCATAATCTAGTTTGCCAGTTGATCTAGTGATATGTATAATAATTGTTTTCTACAGTAACTGTCTAGTTTAGAATCATGTATATTATGGAGTTGTTATTTTTAGTGTTCCTAAATATGGAAAGATTTATAAGTTTTTCTTTGCACTTTATTAATTGATGCTATTGAAAGTAGCCATACTTCTGATTTTCATAAAAATTAATGTGTAATATTATATAGAGTCTCAGACATACGAAAATTCAATGGAAACTCAAAGATACCTGAATAGCCAAGGCAACTAAAAAATAATATTGAAGGATGAACTTTTCACAAAGCATGTTACAAAAATCTAGGAATCACAACATAATGGTTCTGAAATATACAAACAATTCAACCAATGGAACAGAATTGAAATCACAGAGATTGAGAGAATTCAAATAAAATACACAATGAGATATTACCTTTCACCCATCAGAATGACTATTATAAAGCAATAAAAAAAATGAACAAGCACACATGAAAATAAAAAAAAAACAACAGAAAGCAATTATTGGTACAGAATGGAAAATTAGAATACCTCTGAACTATAGGTGTGAATACAGAATGGGGGGTCTGCTATGTAAAACAATATTAATGTTCCTCAAAGAATTGCCATAGAACTACCAAATGATTGAGCAATCCCATTTTTAAAAAATTATTATTAAAAGCAGGATCTTTCTAGACCTGGTGGCACATGCTTATAATCTTAGGGACCCAGATGGCCAAAGCAGAAAGATTATAAATTCAAGCATAGCCTGGGCACTTTATTAACACCCTGTCTCAAGGTGAAAAATCAAAAGGGCTGGGAGTGTAGATGGGAAGTGGAATGCCCCAGGTTCAATCCTGAAGAGCAATAAACAAACAAACAAACAAACAGCAGGGTCTTGAAGAGATATCTGTATACTTCTTCACAGCAGAACTATTCACCCAAAGGTATAAAAAGTCCAAAAGTCTATCAATGGATGAATAAATGAAGAAACTGGTATGTGCATACAATGGCATATTATTCAGCCACAATGCAAGAATGAAACACGGATGCATGCTAAACCATGGATGAATCTCAAAATCATTATGCTAAATGAAATAAGCCAGAAAAAAATTCATACATCCTGTGGCTTTATTAATGAAATGTCTAGAATTTATAGATAGAGACACAAATTGTCATTTGCTAGGGCTGGGGCACAGGAGAAATGGGAAAATATATTGCATTAGGTAAGAGGTTTTACTTTGCAGTGCATGCAATTGTCTGAAACTAGACTTTATGGTTTTACTAAATTGTGAATGTACTAAATATGATTTAATTTTTCACTATGAAATGATTAATTTTATATCATATACATTTCCCTCAACATTATTTTTTAAGTGGAAAAAGAGTGATAAAGAAATTGAATGTGCACATTTTAGCATTTTCTACCAAATTATAAAGAACCTGGTAATTCTAAAGTTATACAAACTGCTCAAGAGAATAATTCTCAGTTAATCTTTATAAGGCTGGTGTGACTGGTAAACAAAGACATGAAAGGGAAAATAGACATGTTAGGGGAATATTGTTGGAGCTCAGGCTAGTAAGAGTTATGACAATAGAAAATTAGAGATATCAATATATTTCATATATTTTGGACCCAGAAACAACAGGGATTATTACCAATGACACAAAACAGATGAAGAAAATGTATTTCGAGTATATCTCTTTGTTTTTGTGGATATATTCTTTTGGGTAAAATTGATAACCTGCAGGGAATTGATAAAACTAAGTCAGCAGCTACTACTTCCATCTTAAATTTGAGATCTGTAAAACATCAATGCTCTTAATGTTGGTGCCACATTTAAGTTCAATATTCCCCCTAAAGCATTTATTTTTTTGTTTTAAATTCAATTTAAAGTACAGAAGGCTTGGATACAAATATCCTTTATTTACACTGGCTTCTTTTCAGTAGAAAATTACTCATGAGAAAAAATAAAGGGAACTGCTCAAAATGAAAAAGAAATTAAACATTTATCTTGCTGATGTTGAAATGAAATAATTTAGGAGTCTGAACTTTATTAGTAATTTATAGGTTTAGTAGTTCTAGTTGATATTTGCTAGGTAGAAACAGAGCAAACCAGTTTGGGGGATTATATTTGCGACAGAGGATGCATTAAGGTCATGTATTGACAAACAAGCCACATACAAAATAGGGTGAAAAGAGATAAAAATATGTTCATAAAAATATCAAGTCAATAATAATACTCATATAAATCAATATTGTTCAAACCAAGTTTACTTTTTCAGGCATACAGTTATTCTGATTAACAAAATGATTCTGTTCTCTATACCTCAGTTGTTGTAATCATCTTAATGAATACATAACTTCTATGTTTTACCTATTCATTATTATACTGACAACTACATGCATTCAGGAATGGTTTCCACATAGGCATGTTTTATTAAAAATAAATGCATCTGTTTAATATATATTTTCTGCTTTCTCCTTTAAAAATATTTATCAGTGGTCAAAATAAAAATATTCAGTAGTTTCACTTTCCAGAGGAGTTTAATAAGCTAAGCCTATGAATGCCATCCATGCTGAAACAATTACTGCAGTCCAATATCAAAGCCCCCTGCAGTAGGCAGGTGAAGTACTGTGGTTTATAACTTCTCCTTTAATCACTCAAAAACTGGGCAAGCCACTAGAGACAGCTGGCAGAATCATAACACTTAATTTTTATTGCAGGGTCTATTTTTCCCTCTTCTGCTCTTTATTCTTTGATAAAAGACCAACATGATTTTTGAGTTAAATTTCTCTCTTGTTGTCTTCATACCTCTGATGTAGAAAAAAAAAAGGGAGTAAATATCCATCTGTTCCTTCGTAGTCTTTCACTTCTTTTTCATTCCCCACATGCTGTTTCAAATCTTCTATTCCTCGCTTAGAATTTATTAGAAGTAATTTGTTCTCTTTTGCACACTCACTCTCCCTTTCTTTTTCTTTCAGAGTTCCTTATCAAGTTGCAGAAGCTGCAATAACTAGCAACAATTAAGTCTTCTACAGCAGCTGCTCCATCATTACAAAGCAGTAACTGTGCTTCTCTATGTCTGTGGGATGATCCAAATGGCACCCTTCATTCTATCATCTATGCAAAAACTGTGCAAGATACACTACCTAGTTCTGAATGAGCAGCCAATGCAGCCACAAAATTCTTCAGTGGGAAACTGACATTGCTCTTCCCAGACCTAAGTGTTTCCCCTTATAAAAAATTAAAATCAATTCTCCCATTTTTGGAGTAGGGCAATTCAAGATTTAAAAAAAGAAATGGTATTCATTGTTATTTTGAAACTTTAGAAATGTTTGGAAACATGGAGTGGTCCTAATTTTTGGTGCTTTTTCACCCTTATTAATGATACCAAAAACAATATAATATATTCCAGGATGTACATGGCTGAAAACATTAATTTATTCCCTAGATATTAGCTGTATGCCAAACTCCATTGTGGGTATGAGGATTTCAACATTGAACAAGATAGAGCTCCATTTTTAAAGAATGTTTCATTCTGATGTTGCTGAAATTATGGAAACCAAATAAACTCATGTAGTTTTAGCGGTAAGCCCTATAAAGAAAATAAATATCACTTACTGGAAAATGAAAAAATAAAAAGACCTAGAGCATGAGGACTATCAGGATAACTGGGAAAATCCTTTCTATACAGGTGATATTTGAGTCAGGCAGCAAAAGAATAGTTTATTGCTTCATTTGAGAAAAGCATAAAAATGAGAATCAGCATTTATTAATACTCAAAGTAGTTTTGCAAGTTCTAGGGAAAGAAGGTCATTATGGCTAAGTGACAGAGAAGGGGGAGAGCGGTGTCAAGTCAGCTAAGAAAAAGTAGGAGTCAGATTCCATTGGTCGCGTTGGATAAGATGGTGGGGGTTATTCTGTAGCTTCATAGTTTATGGAGGGGGCATTAGGAATAGCAACCAATTATTGTTAGAGGCAATGAAGCGAACAAATAACATAAATTTCCTACCATCTTGTAGGCTAGACAGTAGCATCTACTATCTCAGGAAAAATAATTCTACAAAATACATAAAATGTTACCACCAGAAAGCTGCTTATTTTGTAAATAATTACATACACACGAACAATTGCATGTGTATTATACATATGTATACATATAAAAATTAAGTGAAACTGTTTTGTGTCCAGAAACAGCTTTATAACACATTTTCTACCATGGTGTATAGAAACTTTGTGCCAATGAGTCTTTAGGATTTGTAAAGGCAGTATTTCAGTGAGCAGTTTGCATAGATGCCTAACACTTATACTGAAATTAAAACTTTGCATATAATCATGTTTTTAAGAAGTGATGATGGTGATAGAATTTAATCTGTTATGTGTATTACTATAAAACCATTGTTTTCATAAACAACAAGAACATTTTACTTAGGTATAGCTCTGTAAGAACTAAAATGAAAGCTGATAAATTTTTAGAAAATTCATTAAAATGGTAAAGAAAGGCCATACTTCAGAAAATAAACTTATAAGTAAAAAAAATACTACACTATAAAGAGAATGTCACTATTTCCAGAATGAAAATAGGGAAACCTATTTATTTGTTTATTTATTTATTAATAAATATTATGTATTCAGAGGCAAACAACAAAATATTCACTAACACCTGTAGAACACCTTAGATGTTCTTAAACTTTCACATCAAATATAATTGACTACTTTCAGTGAGAGTTTTGGCTAGGATAATGAGTAGTCAAGAGAGGCTTTGTGACACAAAGTTCAACTCAAAATGGATCAAAGTGCTAGGAATTAGACCAGAAATTTTGCAACATCTAGAAGAAAATATAGAGTCCACACTCCAAGACATTGGTGCAGGCACCAAGTTCTTTGACAAGAACCTTAAAACTCAAGAAATAAAACCAAGAACCAATAAGTGGGACAGCATTGAATTAAAAAGCTTCTGTACATCAAAGGAAACAAGAGAATAAAGACAAGAGTTTAAAGATTATGGAAAAATCTTTGCCAATTATTCCTCTAAAAGGGGATTAATATCAATATCACTCTCTCTCACTCTCTCTCTAAGCAAATAACCCAATCAATAAATGGGCAACAGAACTAAACAGACATTTCTTAAAGGAAGAAATACAAATGGACAAAAAGATATGAAGAAATGTACAATATCACATAAAGCTTACCGATTGTTAAACACAGGTTCCTTCTAAAATTTCCCCATTTGCAGCAATAAATCTTTGTTCAAATATTCAAAGTTTTCCTAAGCACAATGTCTTTTTCTTTGATCCTGAATCTGAAATCATCTGCGATTATGGTTGTTCTGTAGTGTATTTTCAATTTTTTTTATTTTGAAATAATTTCAGATTTACAAAAGAATTACAAAGATTATATAGGCAATTTTCATATCCTTTTTAACTAGTTTCCCCAGTACACTGTTATCCAAACTAAGATATTAACATTGGGACAATATTGTTATTTTTTACTGACAAATAAAAGTTGCATATATTTATGGTGTAATACACATTTTACACATTCATACATGGTAGAGTGGCTACATTATACAATTAGCATACATATTACCACAATACTAATTCTTTTGTGGTAAGAAGCTTGTAAAATTTACTCAGCAACAGTCACATGATGGGATAACGACATTCAGGATAATATTATTAACAAGAGCTCAAATTAATTTGGTTGCTTGAGTTTTCCACTTACTCCCTTTCTTGTTCCAGCATCTACCCCAGGATTCTACATTAAATACCAAAATCCCATCCCCTTGGAGTCCTCCAGACTGTGATGGGTTCTAAGTGTTTGTTTTTCATGACAAGGCTGGTGATCACTCAGTGCTTTCCTGCCTAGTCCCACTGTCTGTCCCAGCTTCCCTTCTTTTTTTTTTTTTTTTTTTTTTTTTTTTTTAATTTTTTTATTATTTATTTACTTATTCATCATGCACAAGTATAGTATCTTTTTACATACAACTGCTTGTATACAAAGTATATAAGTACCATTCAGATCTTCAATCATGCATTTAGGATAATGATATCCATCTCATTCAATCACCAATTTTTTTCCAACCCCCCCCTTACTCCCTCCCTCCCCTCCCTTTCCGTTGACCATTCTAGTGTTCCTCTGATCCTATGTATCCCCTTCCAACAACTCTGTGAACCAGCCTCCTTATATCAGAGAAAACATTCGGTACTTGGATTTTTGAGATTGACTAATTTCACTTAGCATTATATTCTCCAACTTCATCCATTTACCTGCAAATGCCATTATTTTATTCTCTCTTATTGCTGAGTAAAATTCCATTTTGTATATATACCATATTTTCTTTATCCACTCATCTACTGAGGGGCATCTAGGTTGGTTCCATAACCTAGCTATTGTGAATTGTGCTGCTATAAACATTGAAGTGGCTGTGTCACTGTAATATGCTGTTTTTAAGTCTTTTGGGAATAGACCCAGGAGTGGGATGGCTGGGTCATAGGGTGGTTCCATTCCCATTTTCCCAAGAAATCTCCATACTGCTTTCCATAGCGGTTGCACCATTTTGCAGTCCCACCAGCAATGTATGAGTGTGCCTTTTTCCCCACATCCTCTCCAACATTTATTGTTGTTTGTGTTCTTGATAGCTGCCATTCTGACTGGAGTGAAAATGAAATTTGCATTAGCCAGTGATGTTGAGCATTTTTTCATGATTTGCATTAATCTTCTTCTAATTGCTTTTCAGTAGATTTATTGATTGGGTTATTTGCATTTTTTTAGTTCTATGTACATTCTGAAATTAGATTGTGCATGTATAAATATTTGTTCGTTGTCTCTATTCTTGATTGTTTCTTTTGCTGAGAAGAAGCTTTTCAGTTTAAATCTTTTTCATTATTCTTGGTAATAGTTCCTACATTCTTATTAAGAACTTGGGGCCTAATATTGTTGGAAATTGGAGCTTTTTTCTTCTATTAGGTGTATTGTCTCTGTCTTTCCTAGGTTTGATCCACTTTGAGTTCTATGGTGAGAGACAAGGGGTTTACATTTTGTTGCTAGATTTCCAAAGCACCATTTATTGAAGAGGCTATCCTTTCTCCACTGTACATTTTTGGCACCTTTGTCTAAATATAAGATAGCTGAAAATTATATGTATTAGTCTCTGTGTCCTCAATTCTGTACCATTGGTCCACCAGTCTGTTTTGGTGCCAATACCATGCTGTTTTTGTTACTATTGCTCTATAGTATAATTTAAAGTCCGGTATGGTGATGCCCCCTGCTTCACTTTTCTTGCTCAGGATTGCTTGGCTATTCTGGGTCTCTTATTTCTCCAGATGAATTTCATGAAACTGCTTTTTCTATTTCTTTGAAGAATGACATTGGGATTTTGATTGGAATTGCATTAAATCTGTATAATGTTTTTGGTAGTATGGACATTTTGACAATATTGATTCTACCTATCCAAGAGCAAGGTAGGTTCTTTCCATCTTCTGAGTTCTTCTATGATTTCTTTCTTTAGTGTTCTATAATTTTCCTTATAGAGCTCTTTCACCTCTTTCGTTAAGTTGATTCCCAGGTATTTTATTTTTTTTGATGCTATTGTAAATGGGGTAGTTTTCATCATTTCCCTTTCAGAGGCTTTGTCACTGATGTACAAAAAAATGCCTTTGACTTATGGGTATTGATTTTGTATCCTGCTACTTTGCCAAATTCATTTTACTAGTTGTAAAAGTTTTCTGGTAGAGTTTTTTGGGTCTTCTAGGTAAATTATCATGTCATCAGCAAATAGTGCTAATTTGAGCTCTTCTTTTCCTATCTTGATCCCTTTAATTTCTTTCGTCTGTCTAATTGCTCTTGCCAGAGTTTCCAGTACTATGTTAAATAGCAGTGGTGAGAGGGGGCATCCCTGTCTTGTTCCAGTTTTTTAGAGGGAATGCTTCAATTTTTCTCCATTTAAGATAATGTTAGCTCTGGGCCTTGCATAAATAGCTTTTATATATGTTGAGATATGTCCCTGATATTCCTAGTTTTTCCAGTGTTTTGAACATAAAGGGTGCTGTATTTTGTCAAATGCTTTTTCTGCATCTATTGAGATAATCATATGATTTTTATCTTTAAGTCTATTGATGTGATGTATTATGTTTATTGATTTCCGAATGTTGAAGCAGCCTTGCATCCCTGGAATAAACCCCACTTGATCGTGGTGCACTATCTTTTTGATATGTTTTTGTATCCGATTTGCCAGAATTTTGTTGAGGATTTTTGCATCTATGTTCATTAAAGATATTGGCCTAAAGTTTTCTTTTTTGGATGTGTCTTTGCCTGGTTTTGGAATTAATGTAATATTGGCCTCATAGAAAGAGTCTGGAAGAGCTCCCTCTTTTTCTATTTCTTGAAATAGTTTGAAGAGCATTGGTATTAGTTCTTCTTTGAAAGTCTTGTAGAACTCTGCTGTAAACCCATCAGGTCCTGGACCTTTTCCCTTGTTGGTAGCTTTTTGATGACATCTTCTATTTCTTTGCTTGTAATCGATCTGTTTAAATTGTGTATTGCCTCCAGATCCAGTTTAGGCAAATCATATGACTCTAGAAATCTGTCAATGCATTCAGCATTTTCTGTTTTATTAGAGTACAAGTTTTCAAAGTAATTTCTAATTATTTTCTGTATATCTGAGGTGTTTGTTGTGATATTCCCTTTTTCATCACAAATATTAGTGATTTGAGTTTTTTCTCTTCTTCTTTTCGTTAGCATTGCTAAGGGTCTGTCAATTTTGTTTATTTTTTCAAAGAACCAACTTTTAGTTTTGTCAATTCTTTGAATTGTTTCCTTAGTCTCAATTTCATTAATTTCTGCTCTGATTTTAATTATTTCCTGTCTTCTGCTGCTCTTGGTGTTGATCTGTTCTTCTTTTTCTAGTGCTTGGAGGTGTGATGTTAAGTCGTTTATTTGTTGTTTTTTTTTTTCCTTTTAAAGAATGAACTCAGTGCAATGAATTTTCCTCTTACTACTGCCTTCATAGTGTCCCAGAGATTTCTATACGATGTATCTGTGTTCTCATTTACCTCTAGGAATTTTTTAATCTCCTCTTTGATGTCTTCTTCAACCCCTTGTTCATTCAGTAGCATGTTGCTTAGCTTCCAGTTGTTGGAGTAGTTTTTTCTTATTCCTTGTTTTGTCGTTGATTTCCAATTTCATCCCTTTATGGTCTGATAGCATGCAGGGTAGTATTTCTATTTTTTATATTTGCTGAGATTTGCCTTGTGACATAGTATATGATCTATTTTGGAGAAGGAGCCATGTGCTGCTGAGAAAAAAGTGTATTCATTTACTGAGGGATGAAATATTCTATATATGTCCGTTAGATCTAAGTTATTAATTGTTTTAAGGAGGCCTAAGATTTCTTTGTTTAGTTTTTGTTTGGATGATCTATCCATTGGTGAGAGAGGTGTGTTGAAATCCCCTAGAATAACTGTGTTGTGGTCAATTTTACTCTTGAACTTGAGAAGGGTTTGTTTGATGAATGTAGGTGCTCCATTATTTGGGGCATATAGATTTATGATTGTTATATCCTCTTGATGAATGGTTCCCTTAAGTAGTAAGAAATATCCATCTTTGTCCCTTTTGATTAACTTTGGCTTGAAGTCTACCTTATTTGAAATGAGAATGGAAACCCCTGCTTGCTTCCGCAGGCCATGTGAGTGATAAGACTTTTCCCAGCCTTTTACCTTCAGTCTATTGATGTCTTTTTCTATGAGGTGTGTTTCTTGGAGACAGCAGATTGTTGGGTCATTTCTTTTAATCCATTCAGATAATCTGTGTCTTTTGAATGGCGAGTTTAGGCCATTAACATTCAGGGTTATTATTGAGATGTGATTTTTATTCCATCCATTTTTATTTGTATGATGATCTTTAGCTTGATTTGGTTTCTCTTCTGCTTGGTATTTCCCTTAGTTTAATATCTCCCTTTGTTGATTTTCATTGTTATTTTTCTCTTCTTCTTCATGAAAAAATTTTGCCCAGGATGTTCAGAAGTGCTGGCTTTCGAGATGTGAAATCTTTTAACTTTTGCTTGTCGTGGAAGGTTTTTATTTCATCTTCAAATCTAAAGCTCAATTTTGCTGGATATAAGATTCTTGGTTGACATCCCTTTTCCTTCAGAGCTTGAAATATGCTATTCCAGGATCTTCTTGCTTTTAAGGTCTGGGTAGAAAAATCTGAACATAGTCTGATTGGTTTCCCCTATATGTAATCTGCTTCCTTTCTCTTGTGGCTTTTAATATTCTCTCCTTGCTCAGTATATTAGGCATTTTCATTATAATGTGTCTTGGTGTGGATCTGTTGTGATTTTGTATGTTTGGTGTTCGGTAGGCCTCTTGAACTTGGTTTTCCCCTTCATTCCTCAAGTTTGGAAAATTTTCTGTAATTATTTCATTAAATAAATTACTCATTCCTTTGGCTTGAAACTCTGCCCCCTCCTCTACCCCAATCACTCTTATGTTTGGTCTTTTTATGTTGTCCCATAATTCTTGAATGTTCTGTTCTTGGTTTCTTACCATTTTTGCTGTGTAATCTAGATTTTTCTCTAGGATATATATTTTGTCTTCATTGTCTGAGGTTCTTTCTTCCAAGTGATCTACTCTGTTGGTGATACTTTCGATTGAGCTTTTATTTTGATTTATTGCTTCTTTCATTTCTGGAATTTCTGTTTGGTTTCTCTTTAGAGCCTCTATCTCCCTATTGAAGTAATCTTTTACTTCCTGTATTTGTTTATGGAGTTCTTTGTCAAAATGATCTTTCACCTCCTGTATTTGCTCCCTCATCTCATTTTTGAGTTCATTCTTAAGTTCCGCTAACATTTGGATATATGTAATTTCTGAATTCCATCTCTGGCATTGCACCAACTGTGGATGGTATGGAATCTACTGAGGAGGTATATTGATTTGTTTGTGTCACTTTCTTCCCTTGTTTCTTCATATTGCTTGTGCGTCTATTTCTACCTGCACTGTGGGACCTTGTCTACTTTGATTTTACCTTAAAACCCTATGTTGCTCCTGTAGTACAATGCTATCAGATCCCCTTATATTTCCTTTACACTTTAAAATCAAACACTTACTATTCAGAGAATCCCAGTTTTGATCACAATGTACAGATTTAGTTAACCCAGATGTTGTTTCCAATTTACTCTGTATGCTTCTGATGGGGTTTTAAAGTTTCAAGTAATGGACAGAGAGGTAATATGTTTAGGAAGAAGGAAGTGAGTGTATTGACTTTTTCTTTCTTAGAAAGTATGATGAAAAGAGAGTTCTATGGAAGTGGTTTAGTATCAGCCGACGAGAGAGGAAAGAGAATGGAGTGAATGAATAGATGGAAAGACTGATTTACATATAAACCTAACTTATGCGGTGGTTGAGAGGAGAAATAAAGAAAGATGGAAAAGAAAAAAAAAAAAAGAAGAGAAAAAAAAATAACCAAGTAGTACTAATTAGTGTAAGAGAGAGGAGAGAGAGAATAAGTCTAGAAAATAGAGAATAAACCATATATAACACCACTTTGCTATATATTTCAATTGTACACACGTTCTAGAAATCTCAATTTGTGCGTTTTTATAACTTGTTTTTGCCTCTGTTGAGAATGCAATGGCAGGGTGTGTAAATAGGGAAGATGAAGGAAGAAAAAAAATATAAAAGTGAGAAGGAAGAAAAGAGAAAGAAAAGAGTGAGCAGAAGCTCACACAAACACACTGTCAATCAGAATCAAATCAGATCCCCTTAATTTCCCTTCCAGTTTAAGGCCACCAGACCCCGATCATGTACAGTCAGCAACCCTGTAGTGGAGTCAAGTCTGCAACCTTTGGTCCTTTGCAGAGTTGCACAAGAGGAATAGTGGAAGGGGCTTATCCTCAAGGCTGAGGCCCTGTCTTACAGCAGCAGGGAGAAATGCTACTCTGGGCCTTTGGCCGTCAGAGGACCCTGGCGGCTGGGTTCTCCTTCCTTCTCAGCGGGCGGGAGTCCCTAACCAGCTTTGCTCTGGTCCGCAAATGGGCGAGGGAGGGTCGCACTCCCTCAATACCCGATGGAGTGGAGGGCAAGCGCTTCCCTTCTAATATCTGGTAAACAGGAGTCTGTCTGGTTCTAGCTGAGAGTTAACTGACAATCCCAAGTAACGTTCCTGTTACAACAGCTCCTGATTTTATGGCTATTAAAAAAAATTGTAGTTGTAGATGGACAGAATGCCTTTATTTTATTTGTTTATTTTTATGTGGTGCTGAGGATTGAACCCAGTGCCTCACACATGCTAGGTAAGCGCTCTGCCAGTGAACTTGCCCCAGTCCCCACCTATATTCTTAATGTCAAAAAGTAGGTATTGTTCATTCTTTTATATTAAAAATTTCTACATTTGAAATTTAAAATCATTTATTATCTTTTGAGCAATGGGAAGAAAATCTGTATTATGAAATCACTAACCAAAAGAAAGCATAAGTACATCTAGTAATATGAAAGAAATGAATCTCAAAGCAAACAATACTATGTGAGATAGAAGGCACACTACCTGAGGAACAGAACAATTCCATAAGTCTTAACAATCCTAAATTTGCATGTTCTCCCCAAAGTTTTAAAGTGTGTGAACACATAAAATGATAGACCTGTAAGCAAAATACTTAAACCCAATAACAAAGATGGAGATTTCAATAGCACTTGTTCAACAATTAATAGATAATTTACCCAGGAATTGAACAATTTATAGATGATGATCTTCATGAAATCACCAGAGAACTTGAACTAATTGACATTTACAGAACAAAATCCCACCAATAAAAAGGGTACTTCTCAAATGCACACAGAATTTAACAATCTAGACCACAGGCAAAACAAACATCAAAATTTATCATTGTTAGCCGGGCGCGGTGGCGCACGCCTGTAATCCCAGTACTTGGGAGGCTGAGGCAGGAGGATCGCGAGTTCAAAGCCAGCCTCAGCAATGGCGAGGCACTTAGCAACTCAGTGAGACCCTGTCTCTAATAAAATACAAAAAAGGTCTGGGGATGTGGCCCAGTGGTTGAGTGGCCCTGTGTTAAATCCCCGGTACCAAAAAAAAAAAAAAAAAAATTTATCATTGTTGATACCATACAAAGTATGTGTTCAATATCAACGGGGCTGGGGTAAATAGCTCAGTGGTACAGCACGCACATTGCATACTTAAAAGCACTGGGTTAATTCCTGGACAAAGCTGGCACACACACACACACACACACACACACACACACCCCACACACACAAATGAGAAAGAAACAATGTATAACATCCCTAGTATTTGGCAATAAAAGAGCATAACTCTAAATAATCCATGAGTCAAAGATACAAATAGAATTTTTAAAAACCTAGACTAGATTTATGATATAAGTAAAACCTATGGAGTACATTTATATAATGTTGAGAGCAGTATGTGTAGCATTAAATGTTTCCATTAGAAAGAAAATAGTTTTAAAATAATTAACCTGAGCATTCACATTGAAAAAAGAAAAACTTCAATCTATTGTCAAAACATAACAAATATTAAACTCAGAATCAGTAAAATAGATAAAAGAAATGAATAGAGAAAATTCAATGGGAAACTGGATATTAAAAGTATAATTGGTAAAGTCCTAACCATTCAGATGGAAGAGTGGGACAAAAATTGTCCATATCAGGAGTAAAAGAAGAGGCATCTTGAATGACCCCATACATAGTAACACAAAAATAATATAATACTACATAACTCTTGATCCCCACATTTGACAATTTTTGTAAACAGTTAAATTCCTGGAAATAGATTTTCTATCAGTCATTTAAAATGAAAAGGAAATCTGAACCGGCAACCCTCCTCCTCAGCCTGCTAATAACTAGGATTACAGGTATGTGCTACCATGTATTGTCTGTGTTTAATTTTTAAATAAATTTCTTATTTCGAATAAATAATGTGTGAACTTTTATACGTGTATAAAGAAAATGTAATTTCATTTATATTAATATACACAAATAAGTACACATACCTTGCTGAAAGGTCCCTGTAGTCTAACTTGTACTGGTCGGTGGGTTCTTCATAAACAGCAAACCTCTGCAGCCAAGCAGCTCTTGATAGCAGGCTCTGACCATCCCTGTCTCAGCAGACTGCAAAAGCTCACCACCAAGCTTCTTTTGCAGGTAGCCAGTGTTTTGGATCCACAGGACAAACTTGATCCTCAAAGACACCACAGCAATTTACCTTTGGCGTATGCGGAGCTGCCAGTATATATACCTCCTGGATCAATGCCATGGGTTCACCTCTATGCTAATAAGGGTTTGGAAAATGTAGCAACACTATTGGTCCAAATTTATGAACTTTGTGCGTCACCACGCCACCTCTGGAGAAAGCGGAAGAGAGGGCTGCATCTGAGCTAACCATTGGTGTGTGTCCATTTTCAAACTACTTCCTTGCAGGAGTCCAGATCACAGGTGTCCCTGCCACAGGAGCCTCCACCGCTGAAGTTGGAGTCGGAGCCAGAGTCCCAGTTGCTGGAGCCATTGGAGCTGGAGCCCCTGGAGCCGCTGGAGGCGGAGGCGGAGCTGGAGCCGACGCCATGAAGCCGGAGCCTCCTGAGCTGGATCCGCCTGAGCAGGAGCCACTGGAGCAGGAGCCTCAACCGCCAGAGCCAGAGCCTCCGCCACCGGAGCCAGAGCCGCTGGAGTGGGAACTGCTGGAGCCATTGCAGCCAGAGTCGCTGCAGCCGCCGGAGGCAGATCTGGAGCCGCTGGAGCCGGAGCCGCAATGAAGCTGGAGCCTCCGGAGCTAGAGCGGCCGGATCAGCAGCCGCCTGAGCTGAAGCCTCAGCCTCCGGAGCTGGAGCCGCCAGAGCCGCTAGAGCCAGAGTCGCTGCAGCTGCCGGAGGCGGACCTGGAGCCGCTGGAGCCGGAGCCCATGGAGCCAGAGCTGGAGACGCCATGGAGCCTGAGCCTCCAGAGCTGGAGACGCCTGAGCAGGAGCCCCCTGAGCAGGAGAGCCGCTGGAGCAGAAGCCTGAGCCGCCGGAGCCGGAGCCGCTGGAGCCAGAGTCACAGCCGCTGGATCCTGAGCCTCCGGAGCCCGATATGCCAGAGCAGGAGCCGGAGCCACCAGAGCCGGAGCCACCAGAGCCGGAGCAGGAACCACTGCCGGCCGCTGGAGCCGCTGGAGCCACCATAGTCGCCAGAGCTGGAGCAAGAGTTGAAGCCAAAGGTGAAGCCGCCTTAGGAACCGCCCTCAAGCCTTTTCTTGAGGCGTCATATCAAGTTCATTTAATGAGAGTAATTCCTTTCCTAAACACCAGAAGATGGGAGAATGCTTCTAACAGGTAAGATTACTTGAGTTAGAAAACTTGAATTACTTTGCTCTTTCATAGATAAATAATTGATAACTATGTTTTTCAATTACCTCTTTGAATATATTAGTTTTAAGAATCAAGTAGTGGGGTGGGGAGTAGGGTAGAACATGTGCTTAGCATGAGTGAGATTCTGGGTCCAATCTCAAACCCTTGCCCTCCCCAAACAATACAAAAACAAATAAACAAGAATCCAACAATGATAATGTAAAGATTATAATTACATACTCAGATAATCTAAGTTTTCTTCATAAATCCCTTTCCTTTTGGTATATATATAAAATTGGAACTGACATCCAAATTACTTGCATTGAATCCTGAGAGATATCTGCACTGGAATTGAAGAGGAAAAACAGTAAGCACTGACAAGGAATTTTGGCAAATTTAAAATCCTAATTTTAGAAGTTTTTACTTTTTATTGGCATTTGTATTATTATAATATCTATAGAGGAGGCTATCTAGTAATAAATCAAAGTTTTTGAAATCAAAATATAGAATATTTAGGTTAAAATATTTTAAAAATATTTTTATTATTTTTTTAACAGCATTTTAAAACTGACATATCAGCAAACACTTGGAAACTTTGATAGGCCCTGAAATCATACAGAAGAAAGATTAGTGAAAGATCTTTCATACAGACCACAAACAGTGACAATTTGCATATTATTTTTACTGCATGGTTTAAAATTTTATATGGTCCAAAGAATACTAAAGAAAAATTAGTCTCCTGTTTGACATCAATATTTGATTGACATAAATATTTACTCCCAAAAGGCAGGCATTGTATTCATCTCCCAAGTATCATCACAGATGTAGTGCTCACCCAGGGGGTGTCCATGTGGCCCCTGGCTGTCCATTTGGAGCAGCTGTGGTGCTCACTCATCTGTGTGGCTTATTCATTTTAAATAATGTGCATTTAATTTGCAAGTCACTCTGTTAATTAGTTTTTATAGGTTTACTCATTAATCTAAATGCCAGGTTTCTAACTTGTAACCTATTATCATTTGTTTAATCAGTTGTATGTGTGTGTGTGTGTGTGTGTGTGTAAAATACAATTAGTCACAAATAACTTTTTAAGTAGAGATTTGAGTAATACATAAAATTGAGTATCACCACTAAAATGAGTCATTTAATGAGGACAGCTACTAAGAAAAGGATCAAAAAGACTGTATCGGGCTGGGATGTAGCTCAGTGGTAAAGTGCTGGGGGCCAGCCCCAGTCAGGGGGTACAACGCCAGCGCTCAGAGAGGTACGGAGGCAGAGAAGCAGCGATGGGGAAAATAACACACCGACAAGCGAGTCAGGCTGTGGAATCTTCTCCATCGCTGTTTCTCTGCCTCGGTACTTCGCTGAGCCCTGGCGTTGTACCCCCTGACTGGGGCTGGCCCCCAGCAATTGGTGCCCAAGACGTGGGGCAACAAACCGCAACAAACCGCAAAAGAACCGGTAAGTTCATTTACCTTTGAAGTATTTCTAAAGAGATGTAGGCAGAGAACAAGCTTCTTACCTGAAGTGCCGCAGACTTCTCAGTAGAGATAGGCTGAGTGAGGAAGGGTAAGATAATCACAGAACTTTGAGAAGCCATATGCCATAAAGAAGTTTAAAGAAAAAGATTCTTTATTGTTAAACAGATGTTTGATAAGAGAGGTGCCGCTGTTACTTCTAAGCAGCTGAGACAATTTATTATTCAATAGTGTTTTTCTCGGTTTCCTGAAGAAGGAACTTTAAGTTTAGATACATGGATAAAGCTGAGAGGAAAAGTAAAACTTTATTATGATCATCATAGGCCAAAAAGGGCCCCAATAGATGCCTTTCCCTTATAAAATTTACTTAAAGATATTTTAAATCCTGTTCTTAAAGCAGTTTGTCTTATAGATAGGATAATAAAGCCAAAACAAACTCCTCTTGAGAGAGCCGCTTTCCTTTAAAATGGTTAAAGAGTTAAAAACTACAATTAAAGATTTCGGCTCGACTTCCCCTTATACTTTACAAACTAGTTGATTCTATTGCTGCAAAATAAATAACTCTTTTTAATTGGCAACAAGGCTTGACCTTTTCTATGTTGATGAAAGTGAAACTTGATTTACGCCGCAAATCTAACTCTCTCTGCTGAAAGCTGCTCTAAGATAAAGCTACTACTAAACAGACTTTTCTGTTACATCTTAATGACATCTTCCTTGAGAATAAGGCAAGATCAGTACAGCCTATGATGGTCCTCCAACATTATGCTGATGATTGGGAGCCCTATGAGCTAGGCCACGGTTCTCAACATGATGTGGAAGTCTAAATCATCCATGGGAAGCCTTCCCAAAGGCGACTGTTTTGTCCCATGCCTTACCCCCAGCCACCGCGGCCTGGCCGGCCTTGGGTAGCCCATTGGAAGTGCTAGGACGTTAGCCCATGATGGGTAACGCCTCCAGAGGGAGGGAACCTAAGACAGGCATGTTCTTGAGTACGGTCGCGCTCTCCCATCAGCGGAAACGGGGAAAAGAAATGTTGGGGACACTAAGAACACGTCAGCCAAAAATATGACTTCCTGATTTATGGACTTAGCTTGGCCCAGGGGTGCTGCCCTGACTTATGACAAAGAATCAAACCACCACAAGGATTGGCTAATGGCTGTTACTCCAAGGTGATCTGCTCATATTCTGTATGCTTCCCTATATGCTTCTCTTAAAAAAAAGGGGGGGGATTGTTGTGGCATTTTCTATAAAGCCCTCTCCTTTTTCATGAAAGATATCATGGTGTTGAAAGAGTTAACTTTGACTTCTACTTGCTGTTTAGTTCTTTATTCACATATATGGCCACCAGGTATTGCTATTTCAATTATTTAGATCCAGACTAACTCTGTACATTTATCTTTTCTTGAAAAGAGTAACACAAAACTTTTTCTATAAGTACTTAATTTCTAGTTAATAAGCTTTAAGAGTCTTTTTGTGATTAAAAATAAGTTTCTCTTACTTTTAAAGTAGATATAAATCCCTTAGAGTAAAAAGTCTCCCATGAGCTAACATGCAGCCTTGCCCTGCTTCTAGATTTTATAAACAACTGTTATAAAAGAAAAAACAATAGTGCTGTGGAATCCCAGACAAAGAAGGTTGACTTTTATCAGACAGCCTAAATAGTATGCAGAGAAAACAGTTTCAGTCACGTACAGGGCCTTGAAAAGGTGCAAGTGACCTCAAAACCTTGAAATATGTATATAATAAGAAATTTAATATGTCTAAAATGTAATCTAAAAATTAAGTCATGTCTGTAATGAAATCACCAAAGAAAATGTAAACATTCTGTGCTGCCAAAAAAATTATGCTTAAAACCTATAACAAAAAAAAGTAAAGAAGAAGATTCCACAGCCTGACTCGCGTGTCAGTGTGTTATTTTCCCCATCGCTGCTTCTCTGCCTCCGTACTTCGCTGAGCTCTGGCGTTGTACCCCCTGACTGGGGCTGGCCCCCAGCAGTAAAGCATCTGCCTTGCATTTGCAAAGCCCTGGGTTTGACCCCAGTTCCAAAAAAGACCAAAATTAATACCCGACCGGAAAAAAAAAAGATTCAAAAAATTTACAAAAAAAAAAGACTGCATGTTATGTTCCTTCAAGTTCATGTGCTTATTGTAGATTAAAATTGCAGATTTGAGTCATTTCTTCCTTTCAACTTGCATGGTAGATTTTTTAGTATGGAACTGAAGTGAATATGTGGATGATTAATACATTCTTTCTCATATTGATATTGAACATTGATGTCTAAAACTCATTTCCAATTGATGATGTCTTAATTCCTCAGCTGTAAAATACTACTTCAAGAAGGAAGTCATAAAATAGATACTTCATCTCAATAATGTTTATTATTTCTTCTGTGGTGTTTTAATAACTGCTTTTATGCCTTTCTATGATAGCATTTCTAACAATGGGAAAGCCTGTTGCCACATCTGATATATATGTGGAATATTCTTATAATATATTCCTCTGAATTACATATTCCAACATCTGATTAATTTCTACATATTATTGAGTAAGCTATTACACAATTTGAAGGTTCAAGTATAAAACCTATTTATTTCCATTTTATTTCAATTTGAACTGGTGTCAAAGTTAGAATTTCCCATTTACCAGTTAAAAAAAATTGGGAAATTAGTTTGCACACTGATCCTCAGTTTCCCAATATGTAAAATTCAATAATACCTACATGCAAAAATTACCTAACAATAAGATAATAAGAGATATGGAAATTTTAGGTATTCAGTTCAAAACAGGTTGGGTCTTCTGTCAGTCACAGTACAAGTCAAATATTGGTAACTCTTAGCACTGGTGACACAGGACAAACAAATATACCTGCAGATTTATTATTCAGAATGAAAACAGCATAGTATTGAACGAGTGGTGGTTTAGGTTCTATGTTTTGCATACTCCCCAACTGTGTGAAGTTGCAAACTCTTAATCCTTTGATTTATCTCTTGTTACATGGAAAGATTATATTGGCTGATCTCTATAATTTTTTGTCATGTTTATTATTAAATTAACTGTTAGAGATAATAACTCATGGGTACCTATGTTGAATGTGATCATGAACTGAATA